>BSDF01000003.1:48770812-51270812 GCA_027925045.1 Hypotaenidia okinawae | reverse complement strand
GGACAGTTCTCAGTGCCTGCAAGTGAATATTCAGGACCCATAGCTAGAGTATGGATCTCCTATTTAGACCTTATAAAAAGAGAATCTCTGAAGAGTCATCTGATGCCAAACCAAAAGTATTTGATTAACATGATTCTGAATATGTTTTTAGGGAGTTTTGGGGTGTGGTTTTTTTGGTTTTGTTTTTTTTTTTCTTTTAGTTGTGGGCTTTTCATTAATTTAGAGATTATACTATTTTCTTGTTTGCTGCCCACAGCAAAGGCAAAACCCTGGCCTAGAAATGTCCTTGATCATTCACTGGCAACTTAGTTTTCTCAAAATTTGGCTTTTGCTGACATTTTTGCAGCTACGTTAGTTTAAATCAGCTTAAGCCTGCTGAAGATGTCATAGGGGAAGAGTGGATTTGCAAATCTGTTCCTTAAGTCTTCCTAAAAGCATGTGCAGTATAATATAGTCTTAGTGAAATACCAGGGGGAGGACGGAGTTGTTCCAGGCACACACTTGGACTGCCGGCGCTGCCTTCTACCTCTGTGCTGTGGGACAAGGAGGCTGAGAGAGGTGTTTGCCTATTCCCAAAATGCTTCTATGGCTTCATGCGTGAGAAGGAGGATAACAGTGAGGAAACTTCTAGGAAACCCCCCTGCTGCTTTAGTGCGTGTTGAAACTCCTTTGTAATTCTAAAGCCAGTAGTTTATGAGGATGCTGTACTAACACATATTTAAACTTGCCCACTCAACCCTGAGGAATCAAGGAATCTTGGGAACCTAAAGGGCAATGCAGTCCATGACAGACCCTGTGCATGGATGTATAGAAGATGGTTTGTGGTGGCAGAAAACATGTTTCTTACACTTCCCTGCTCTGAGATGTGAATATAGATTGTATCGACATTAAGCATGGATAAATTTTTAATGCAGGTAGTTCCTATATGGCACTCTAAGTACTAAGCTGAAGGCTAAACATAAATGTTTGCAATCTCCAATCAATAAACTTCAATGGGAAAGTGGGAATAGGTAATTGGCCAAATTATTTACTGACTTTGATATGAATGCTTACTTGGTACTTCGTTCCCTAGAGCTAAAGGAGATAATTGCCCCAACCTTCAGTCTCTGTTTTTTCTCCTGCTGTAAGATAAGGCCACATTTCTAAGGTGATTATTACTTAATTACCTACGTTAGGCTGCTAATGCCCACCAGATAAACCCAGCTTTCCTTTTCAAGTGCTGCTGAACAAGAATATTAAGTGGTCCTGCGTTTGGGATACAGGAGCCTAAAATGGGACATCCCCCTTCCCTTCCCTGCTCCTTGGTGGGGAGGAGAGGGGAGACTTGAGAGACTGGTGGTGCCCCTCCAGAGGAAAGACTGTTTAGTGAGTTCCATGGAAGTACAAAAGCAGCCAGCTTTGGAGCCAGCTGTGATTTATTTTTTTCTTTATTTTATTTCATCATTGAGAAATGCTTTGTTAAGCTATCATTGGCATAGCCCTGCCCAGTTATACACAGTTGTGTCCAGTATATATATCAAATAGCTGAAATAACACTATGTCATAGTCTATATTGCTTCTTGAGGCACTCCTTACTGGAAGGTCAGTCTGCAGGACTGAACATTTAGATGTGCTGCCTTACAGAATTATTATTCCTGATTTAGCTTCGTCACTTCTGCTGGCCTGGGAGGAGAGGGTAAATGGGGGTGGAATATCTTGGTTTTAATCACACACATCATTTACTTAACCTAATTCTTTTTCTAGGTACCTATTGTTTGAGAGAGGTATAACTGCCACTAATAGAGACTAGGAATAAACCTAACTCATTTTCTTAAACATCTGTCTGTATCAGCTATTCAGGCAAAATATACTAAGAAAAAATTGCTCTCGCCATTTAAGCTGTTTACTGCATTAACCAAACTGTCATATTTTATCCAATCTCTGTGGAAACAGATGTGCTATAATCCTAATTTATCACTTGTCTTTCCTTTGCAACTGGGTTTAAAAACTAGCACGCCAAAGTAGTGACTGCAGACAAGGCTGGCAGGCTGAAGCTGCAGTATGTATGTTAATATGTTTTTCAAATAGCGTTGAAAGGTGTGATTATGCCTTCCCGGTTTGGTTTATATCAGAACATAAAGAGCCCTAAAATCAACAGTGTCAGGATGAGTTTTCATTTGAGAGTGTATGTAATCAGTCTTTAAGAAATGTAACTTCGTTGTGCACAATGACAGAGTACTGTTCATAAAGTTTTGAAGTCAAACTTCCCAAGCAGCTTTCAAAGGGAACGTTGCTTTGGGCAAGGAAATTGAGAGTGTACCGCGTTTGCCCCCTTGGTAGTAATTTATAAGGCATGGGTGATGTCCTAGATAATAAAGTGAGCAACAACATCAGAAAGCTTACTGAATTTTTAATTAAAAGGGTAAGTGTGGATTGGTTCAAGGTGGGTTTTTTTAATGTTCACACGCTGATGATAGCTGAACATGCAGCTGGCCAAATCCGTGTGTAAGTTTGTGCCCGGGAAGGCGAGCCTAGAAGAAAAGCAGATAAATGAGTGGCGTGTGAGGAAATATTTGTCTCATAATCCCTTTTTCTTAAATGTTACAAGTACAGTGATTTGTAAGGAAAAGAGAACCAGAGCAATAACAAAATGAGAAGAATTTCTTTGCCAAATGCTACTGAGGCTGACACGAAGCGCGCTACCCTGGCAGTCAGCAGCCTCACGTGCCACCTCCTGCCCTTCTCGCAGAGGGCATGTGTGGCCCTGAGGCTCTGGAGGCAAAGGTGGGGTGTCCTGGCAGAACGGTAAGATGCAGGTCAAAGGGTGAGAGTATTCCCCTTTATTTGGGGGAGTTGGGGAGCAACTGAGGCTGGGGTGCTGTGCACAGCTTTGGACACCTGGCTCAGCCCCTTGCCACCACATGGTCTGCACCGTGAGAAACCAAATGGGGTTCAAACCCCAAAGTAATCCTCTTTCACTAAAGCTATCATTGATTTTCCTTCCCCAGCAAGCAAGTGGACGTTATGGGGAGGGAAAAACCGCAAGTGTAGGCAGTAGGTAGATGGATACCATGGTATATCTTGTTTCGGTACAAAATCCCAGCTCATGTTTCCTAACAAAAAGTCAACTGTTACTTTGGTATTTTACTGCCATTTCAACTAGCTTTACTTTTCAGCCTGCAAGCATCATCTTTACAGGAACTGGGATTTAGAGGATGAAATAACATTCTGATTCAGCTCATGTTTCAGCCACTCAGGTTTTCCATTTGTTCACATCTGTATTTTTATAGAAAATTGATAGGGGCTGTAATTGCAGCTTGCTGAAAGCAAGTAGGTCAGCTCTACGTTTTCCATGCCAGTGGGGCTGTTGGGACTGGAGAGACAGAAATACATCTGGACAGTTGTTCTTCCCATGTGCCTCTCTGTGTCGCAGCCATTCATTAGACTCCTCACAACTGCTTAGCAAAACACTTCCAGGGGTATTACACAAAATCAGCCAAAGCATCTGTGTTTAAAAGGTCCCTCCCCACTCATCTGTCATACTTTTCTTGGCAAAAGAGTTGGGATTTTTTTTCATGGCATCATGCAAGATGTGTTGCCTCAGAGTTATGTTAACTGTCAAGGGAAAATTTCTTGGGGTGCACTGATGACAACTACCTAATGTGTGTGATGGATTGAGGAGCAGAGACCCTGTGGACCTCCTGTTCACACAGAAGGAAGAAAGGGCAAGGGATGGGGTTGCTGTGGGTCAATGACAACGAGACTGTGGAGTTCAGAATTCCAAGAGGAAAGGAGCCAGGCAAAAAAGCAGAATTGCATCCCTGGGCTTCAGGAGAGCTGACTTTGGCTTGCTCGTGGACCAGGAAGAATATAGAGGTGCCATCTGACTGTTCAGGGCTACGGTTAGGAAAGCCAAAGCCTGGTGGGGGATATGAATGATGACAAGAAGGCTGTTGAGTAAAGGGCGTACTGGGGAAAAGATGGGCCCATTCTTTAAGAGGACCTTGTGACAACGGACAGAAAAATCCTTCACCCCCTTCTTCATCTCAGCCTTTACTGGTAAGGCTGCCCTTCTGGATGCCCAGGTCCTGGAGGAGAAGTGCTGCGGGAGCTGGTTGATGCCACTGCAAGGGCACTCTCAGTTGTCTTTGTAAGGTCATGGGAATCAGAGGAGGATCCTGAGGACTAGAAGAAAGTAAATGTCACTCCAATCTTTAAGAAGGAGGATCTAGGTAAAACTTTTTCCTTTTTTCCTTTCCCCATTCAAATCAGTGATGTGGATTTCCAGAGGCAGTTAACTGTCATATCCTCTGTCTGGTCTCTTTATTAGTGCATCAAACTTCATTTGTGGGTCAGGGAGCAGTCACAGATGGCAAACACACAGAAGTATAATGGTCCTGAGTGACTCATGATAAAAATAATTCTTCAATGTACAACATGTCATCTCTAGTGAAGAAAAGTGAATGGATTTGCTACCTGCTTTTACAGGGTCAGGGTTACACTCTTACTGTTCTGGCTTGAAGTCATTTCAGTCCTCCACTGGACTTCATTTTACCTGGGCTGGGATTTAGAAAACTTTACTGTATTTGATCAAACTATTGCCTGTTTCCACACAAAATTCAGGCGAATCCTTGCAATCTTTCATTCATGTGTTGGGTTTTTTTTCCTAACTCTATTAAATCTAGTTTATGAGACACTGAAATTGTTAGTAAGGGATGCTTTCCTTTCCTTCTTTCCCCCTCATCTTCCAAAGACTTCAAATCATAGTCAAACGGGTACCAGTTATTGTGGCAGCAAAAGGAATTCCATCATGTGCAGATGAAGTGTTGCTGCAATGTTGAGATGTGGGGTTGTTGTTTTGGGTTTTGGTGGTGGTGTTTGTTGTTTTTTTTTTCATTTTGTTTTGCTTTTGATAGCCAGGTCACTTTTCTAGCAGTAAAATTACCAAACTAAATATTCTCTGCCTTCTCCATTGTTTTGTTTAAACAAGGTGGGATCTATCCCCAGAAATTTGCTTTCCAACCTGCAGGCATCTTCCTTGGAGCTGGTTACCACAGGCTCTCTTTCCATAGTCAGGAAATGAGTATTTCAGGACTATAGCATCTTCAGGGTAAGTGTTAGTTATTAGAGGTCAGAAAACTAGATGTTTTTGAAATGCTTTTCTGACCATATAAGAAAAATGACTAACAGTAGCATGCATAGTTCACCTGTAAATACTGTGTGTCAGAGGTATCAAAGGGATAGGACCTGTGTCTATGCTTTCTTTGGGGCTTTTTTTCCTTATCCCTGTGTATGCACTTGCCTTTCAGCCTGGCAGCTGGGAACCCCACTCTGTCCTAGTTTAGCTGTTTGAATGGGCATACTAACACAGAACAGCTTTCAATTTCAGAGATCCCTTTTCATTTGCTGCAAGCTTGTTGCAGTGCTGGGATGCCTGGGCAGACCAGCTGACTTGGCCCACTCCTGGAAGCTCCTCAGCCACCATCTTCACGCGAGGTGCTTGGCAAAGCAGGTGTTGAACACACAACCTTCCCCTTCCGAAGGCAGCTGCATGCAGCTTTCTTCTTAATGCACAGATCTAAGTTGCAAAGAGGGTAAGATTTGCTGGCGCATTGTGAAAACTGAAGTTGGGCTACAACCAGAAGACAGGCTCCCGAAGACATGTGAGCCAAGGAAGATTTCAGCTTTGCTGGCCCCCAGAACAGTGTTTTATGAGGGAGGTAGCTCATGGCTGGTGATTACTGAGAGCTTTTTTGCTTGTAAGATGGAACAGATCTCTTCCTGCTCAAATATTTTTCTTCCACTAAGAGTTCTTGTGGGTTTTTTTTTCCTCTCTCTTTTTTTTTTTTTTTCTTTTTTCCATACCCCACTGTTACTAATTTACACCTTGGCTGGATTTATAAGACTGATTATGTTGCTGCTGTTGTGGGAACAGAATTCTCAGCCATATGGCACAACATCTTATTTCTGCGTGATAGTAGACAGGATCCATCACTCAGTTTTGCAGCGGTGTGAATGTTTACCTTCAGGAAGGTTTTTCTTAGGACAACTTCATACTAAAGCAGAGAACAAAAAATGCATGAAAGAGGAGGCTCTCTCCAAAGAGCAATTTGTGCTGTAAATGTTTAAAAGAATATTATGGTCTTTTGCATAAATCCAAACCTTTCCCATTACAGTAATGTATTTTTAATTTTGCTGAACTCAGCTTTTTTTTTTTTTTTTTTTTTTCCCAGCTGCAGAAATAAGAGGCAAGGTCAGACCCCTGACCCAGGCCACTCAGGTAGGAGGAATGTTGTCAGCTTGTGTCTGGGTCTGACCCGGTGGGGTTGGTGTCTCATAATTTAACCATCTCCTATAGCAAGATGTGCAAATATGAAGAGCCTTGCCTTGGTCCAAAAATAAGGAACAGCACCACGACCATGCAAGAAAAGCTGTTTCATAGAGGAAGTTTCCCTGAAGATGAAGGTCCAATAGTAGAGGAACTTCAGCTCTCAGATTTTAATTAGATGAATCCATTTTGCATCTTCTCTGAGAAAATGAACTAATCTGATAGCAATGTTTCAGCTCAAGGGCATTTTGTAATAGAAATTTTAAACAAATATGCTATCAACATTCCAGCCTGTGTGGGAGGGTGTCTCTCCCACCCAGACAAGTCTCTTCCAGCCAGGCATGCGTTTTTGACTGTTATTCTTCTCCTGGAAGGTATCACAATGGCTTTATTTTGTCTAATAGAATAATGGCAGAAGAGGCTGGTTAATGCTTGAAAGCTGTGCAGAGAAGTGAGGGAGTGCTTGGTTCCCTGAGGATGAGAGGTTGCCATGGCCTTCTCCAAGCCCCAGGGCAAGCTGATGAGAAATGTGTGCCACTTTACTCCCAGACAAGAGCCAGGACCTTCACAGCACCACAATGAAGTGTGATGTTCAGGTGAGAGCACCCTCCTTACAGGTGTCAGTGTCATGGAGCTCTGGTACCTGCTTACCTTAGTACTCAGAGTAGGAAGGGTGGCAGTTGTAGGTTCGAGCACTTCCATAAACTGCTCTTGAAGGCAGGCCCTGGTACTGATCTGTACCCCTCCTCTGCTGCCTTTCACTCCACAAACTTTTAATTTAACTGTTTACCTTTTTAAAAGACAGATTTTGTGGTTTAATAGATTCTTTAAGCTCTTCTTCTTAGATACATTTATTGTTCTAAATACAGAACTTAATTTGACTCAAAATATTGCTATAATTAAATTCCTTGTTAACCGCCAAATCACTTAAATGCCAGGAGAAAAACCCAATTCTTCCCTCCAACTTCTTTGTTAAGCATCCTTTCACAAACTGAGGGAAAAGGTCATTACTTTGACACGTTTTAATCTGTTAGTTTGAAAATAAAATTATTTATTAAAATACTAAATAGGAAAATAGTGCCAGGTATTACTATTAGGAGACAGAATTTGTTCCTTTAAGCACAGTAGTTCTGACATGATCGTTAACACAAATCTCATTAGCTTAATGTAAATACCTAAAACCAGCACCCAGTAGGGCTAGGAAGCACATAGCTCCTGGCTGAATACCCAATGCTGGTGCTTCAGCTGAGTGTGTTGACTGAATGCCATCCAAATTTGAAGGCTAATTTACAGCTTTAATATCTGACAGTGCTTCATGCGTTACCGCTGGGTTTCTAATGGGGATATATAACATTTTTAAAATAAAAGCAGTCTGTTTCTCAGTGATCAAATTTAATAACTGTCATGAAACCAAGGAGGAGTCCAGACGAAATCACTAAAGATTGAAAACTGGAGAAAATATGCACAGATTTATGGGGAGAAAACGCCCCTTAATCTCATTTATATGAATGCAAACCACACTACAAAAATGCTAGCACGTGCAAATGGACTATTGTGGTGCCCCCGTCTTAAAATTAATCTTTAGAATGAAGTTTTCAGCATTTAGCAGTGAGAAGTGCCACCCTTGAAGACCACAAAACTTGAAAGGACTCCCAACTTTTCCTCACGTTACTGCAATATATTCCTTTTATTTATTACTGTCTCAGAGGAAGAATGTTACACTGTAGTGTTCGAAGCAGCATTTACTTGGCAGCAGAGGACAAAGGATGCATACAAACACAGGCAGAAAAACAACTTTATACATAACCTCATATTCAGAACAAAAATAAAAGCCACCAAATTCACTACTGAGACCACTTTTTAATTATGTAGGGGGTATTTTTAAGGATTCTTTGCCTAGAGAATGATGTAGCTTGATAAAAGCAAAGTACTTTGCAGAGTACAGAATATAAAGCTATTTCCAATACTACTCATGAAGATAGTTCTGAGGTAGAAAGGTGGTCATGGCTTTCCTCTTCTGTAAAATGTGGGGTTTTTCTTCTCAAAGTAACTACACTACTTTTTTAATAGAAGAAGCATTTATAGGAGCCAGCATCGTCTCTTCCCACCTTGACAATTTTGCTCCACTCAGGAGTAATATTTAGGATTTATATAGAGCTTTTCAGACACTAGCTAAGCAAGTCCTACAAAGCCTGTGAGAGGTAAGTACTATCATCCCCATTTTACAGATGGGAAAACAGAGGCAGAGAGGTTATGTAGCTTGCCAAAGAGTTCAGAAAGAACTGGCACCGGAGCCAACACTAGAACGTGGTTCGATGCTGTGCCCAACTCACTCCTTGAGCAGCAGCAGCCCCGGGGCGAATACTGTGGGAGCAGGACTGTCGTGTTGGCACCTCTTCATAAAACCACTGGAAATTCCTGACCTGCTGTCTTAATGTTCTGCATTTTTCAGTAGCAGTAGAGAGCGTACAACTCCTCTAATACCATTTTTAGATTTATTTTTTTCTTCAGTAATAATTAACAACAACACAGTTTAGCTTCTCTCCACTATACATGAAATATATTGCATGCAGTTTTACCAATTAAAGGTATGTTCTGAAATTAAAGCAAGTGTCCATGCAGCATTGTAAACTCTGTGAAGGCATTAAAATCTCTTATGATAGTTTTAAAACAAGAGATCAGCTGATCAGTGATATAACTTTTCTGCGATCATCCCTATTTGAAGTACGTAAATAAACGATTTCAAAGATAAAGAGGAGCTGCAAGATTACAATGCCAAATGATATCTAAGTGCGTTGCTGTTTTGAAGAAAATGTTCCATCTCTAATAGTATTGGAAAAGGCTTTCTAATTGTCTCTTAATTTCCAAGAGGCAGACAAAAGAGGGGTGTGTTTAGTTCATCAGAAGGGGATCTCACGGAAACGAGCTTTACTTCACAGACTGTAGTAAATCCCGCAACTTGAAGCAGGTTTGGCACAGCAGGGAACAGCAAAGCTTTGTCTCTGAACAAAGTTGGGAAAGATTACGCTAACCTAGACCTTACTAAAAACAACTTAAGCTATCATGTAAGTCCTCTTTTTAGCTATCTCCTGATTTGAAATGAAGTAAGGCTTAAAAAAAATTAAAACTCTCGAAATGGAGTGTGCTGGCTGGTAATAACTAAAAGTAAGTTCAAAATACCACCTTGGTGCATGAGGATGATGACTATGACTCAAAATGAGGGTTTACTTTGTTTAGTGGAGTTAAAATACCATAGCTCGCACCCAACAGCAGTTTTTGTTAACCAGTAACAATAATGCAGATTATGGGAACTTCACAGGCCAGCCCTGAAAACAATTCAAGGGTAACCTGAAAACTCTGTGGTCAGATGGTTAGCATATAAATTACCAGGACAGAATATTAAATGTGTGAGAGAATATAACTAAGGGTATTTTACAATGTAAAAGCAAAGAGCGGAAAGGAATGTATAAATGTAACATTTTGCTCCAAACTCCTTATGCAGTTCTCTTTACGATTATCAAAAAGAATGTATATAAAGCCCCTGCCCCTTTTCCCGCGGCTGTATATTTATACAAATCAGTGACAAATACTCCACTGCTCATTATTTTACAGTTGCATAGAAAGGGAAGAAGAAGAAAAAAAAAACCCAATACTATAAAAACAACATCCTCATCTTTGGGTATTCAGTGTTTTACTATTTCAAGTAGAACACGCGGTGAGAGCGAACGGCACGTTCCAGGGTCCCATGCAGCCTTCTGATGAAGTGGTACTCGCGGTTGGTGGTTTGCAGAAAAGGGCTGTACTGCACGTCAGGAAGCACTGGTCGACGTCCAAACAAACGCTTCACATTGCCTGTTGGGATGAGAAATAACTGCAGCAGTCCCGTGTTAGGACACAGAGCTTGGTTCAGTTAAGGACTCTGATGTCATTTTACAAAGAAACCTGTATTTTAAACATTTAGATGCACTGGCCCAATACTCAGTAAACCACTGAGGCATCTAGTTAAGAGAAACTTAATTTTAATGTACTGATTTTTTAAAAATTCTTGTTGAGTCTTTAAAACTTACTTAACAACAAAACTTTCAAAGAACTCTGCACTTACACAGGACAATGTTGTTCCTTATTTGTCATACATAAGCTCCAGTATCAAACTAAACTGACAGGGAGCGTTTTTCCTATTTCTGTTAATTATAACAGAAATTTAACTGATCATTCATACCAGTTAGACTTTCAAGAGCAAGTATCTAAATGCCAAACATTTCCCATGTTTTTGTGAACTCTGAAAGTAGCTGATTTTCTGCTTCAGGTTTGTAAAGCAGTTGCCTACCAGGAGAAGGCAGCTTAAACTAATGCCTAAGATGCTGTATGGCTCTTGATCCTTGTGCCCCAGTGCCCTTACCTCCGGATCCAGGAGCTATGGGCACTAAGGCACAAGGACATATGGAAGACTTGGCGAGAACCAGCTTTGATGTCGCAGAGCTGAGGCTGGCTTGAAACTAATTGGCCCTGACACATTGGAGCTGACTCCGCATGGTTAGCATCCCAAAACCGCGCACCACCGTACCTTTGGCGATGCCTGTGCTAGCACAATTTTCTATTAACTGGGATATCACAGAAATTAGCTCCCTGTTACATCAGCCTAGGTTCCAAATAGATGCCCATGGGAAAAAAAATATACAGACACCACCTCCTTTAATTTAATGAACTTTTCCACTTGCTCTATCTTTCTTCCAACAACTATGTGAGTTTGTAAATGTTTCTCATACCTGTGGTCTGCCAGTGAAACTTGCTGCAAACAGAAAAGAAGAAAAGTTAGAAACATACACAATTCTGCATCTGGGCAGTTTAAAAACAAAGCCTGTGTCAGGAAAAGATATGCTGCAGAAGAAGAGAAAGCTCCTATCTTAAAATATAAACGTTTCACTAGAAGTCCATTGTAATGATATATACAGAAACAAATTTTCTTTTAACAAAGGCATTATGAATATATAGATTACATGATTTTTTTCCTTTTTCACCACTTGAGACCATATAGATCTGCAAGTGCCAGATTATAATATCATATCATCTGCTCAAAATGCTCTGCTCTGGAACTCACTCGAATGCAAAACAAGGAAGGAAAGAAGCATTATGCCCATTATAAAAGGATCGGGGGACCAAAAAACCACCCCATTAAGAGCAGTGTTTGCCTTACTATATGAATAATTGCTTTGTGAGGGATATTTGGAATTATTAGAAATACTAATTTCAATATTAATTATTACTTGAAATCCATAAAACCATATATAGCAAACGAGACAACTAGCTTTATGTTACAGTCAAGATGGGATAAAAATAATCTAAATAAGGCTCAGATGATAATTACTGTCATTAACAAAAGCTGTGGGCAAGGTAGGAGAGACAATAGTGATGAAGTGGTGAAAAAAAAAAGCTTTTGTTTCTTTGTTTTAAATGGGCACAATACACTGAATATGAAGGCTGTTGTAACAAAACTTACCTTGGGTATAACAAAGAAAAAGGTAAGGTTATTATTTAGTAAGGTTAGGAATACAGTGATGTTTTTAGAACATTGCCCAGGGACTCTGTGGAGTCTGCATCATTGATAGTCTTACAGAGCAGGTTAGATGACTGTTGATCCAGAAAGACAGATCTATCTCAAATGGCCACAGGAAAAGATGATGGACTAGATGGTCTGCCATGGTCTTCTCTAGAAAAACTCAGAGAGTTTAATGCATTCTGTTGGGACAGCCAGGCTAATAATCCTCATTCCAGGCTTCTTAAATCTCCCAAGAGATATTGTAGAATGAAGAAGAACAAACATAACTAATACCTACTAAATTGTGACATGTTGGTTTGGTTTGATTTCTGCAGCAGCGTGTCAGAGGGAAAAGTCTCTTGAAATTTGGAACTGTGACCTCTTTTAATCTTAAACACTCAGACACACTTCACAATACGAAAGGATAGGAGGCCACAGTTTTCTCTTGCAGTCCCCTCCTGCCTCATTCGAAATACTGTTTTAAGGGTATTTGATTATTGTTTTCCCTTGTTTCCTAGTAGCAGAGAGCAGATGTCATTATTGAGCTTGCCCTGGCACAGGAATGCAAGGGGTTATTTATGCAAGCTTGTTGCAAATTCATCTGGGCCAAAGGTCCAGTAGCTGCTCTGCTGCTCTTCCATGCGAGAGACCAATCTGCAACAAGAATTGGTATTTGATGTGCATTTTCTACTGCTTTGTACAAATGCATGCCCTAGCTGAGTATCTCCACTAGCTGTTGGCTTCAAGAAGAGATGCTCCTTCGAATCAAATCCTTAATTTGGAAAGTGATGGGCTCTGAACTATTGAACTCAGCAAAAAGCTCAAAGGACAGCTGAAACAAAACCTTTTCTGCCAGATCCTAATCTGTTTTCTCAAGCTGTGCATCTTCTATCATGCAGTTCTTCACAGCCAAGCCATGTACGTACAAGAGATAAAAAAGGCTCACCAAATTTATGAACCAGAATAAAGTTCAATCTAAATGCTTCCAAAAGAACTGGGCACTTTTGCCTTTTAGAGCTGACTATTATTACACATTTCACTTCAAGTAACTGTTGAGAGCTTAAGAATATGTCAAGGCTTCACTACTGTGTTTTTAGGCAAGATAGCTGAAAGTGGAGATATATATGTATGTACACATTTTAAAAAAACTAAAATACAGGGCTAACAAAGTTGCTACTTCACCTCCCCTGCCAAGAGCAAGAATCGGTATGAAATACTGCTGGAAGCAGAGAGCCAGCTCCTCGCTCTTGTAATTGTGGTGGCACTCTGGAAGGAACAGGATCAGCGGAAATGTACGCCAGCTGATATAAGCCATCCACAGGAAACTAATTGGTTTTCCTTTTGATCTGTTTTTAATTGGCACTGGATAAAATATTAAATTTCAACACATTTAAGCAGAGAAAGGTGTTATGTGCTGTGTTAACAGTTGTTTCCTCTGGTCAGTTAGTTTAATAACTAGTTCAGTAATTAGTTCAGACATTCAGGATTGGGCTATGATCCCTCCTGTTGCCTAAGGCCTTTTTTCAAGTTTTATTAGAGAAACAGCACTCAGAATTTCTGAATCAACATTCGCTTAAGTTTTACATAAGCTTTGTGTCAGCAGCTAGTGAAATTCTAGGTTTCTTTTCCCTTACGTGGGAAAATTCTATATGGAGCTATAGGTTTTTCTTCTAGTGAATCACTTCCACTTAAAACATGGGAACACTACTTACCTTCACAAATAGTGTCTATAGAGAAATTTTAAAGAGCAGAATTACGTAACTTGCATAGGTATTTTTTTTTCCTAGTCAGTACTACAACAATAACATTTTTGTTCCAGACCGCCTCAAATTCAATGCTATTCTCAGAGACAGATTCTGTTACAACTTACAGCAGCAAGCTGGAAATGTGCTGTTGATTTGCTCCATAACATCTGTTAGATCTGTGTTGGTATCGTGAGGTGGAACTAGCAAGTCATCTGCAGGTATGGCAACAAAAAAAGAGGGATGAATGTAGTAACAAGGGGAGAAAAAAAAACCCGCTACAAAACAATACACCACCACTCTGGAAGGCATTCTCATCCAATCTCCCAGTTAAGTACTCCTTCCTATTTCAAGGGAAACCACTACCTGAAGCCTCTGTAACTTAACGTGCAGAACCTGTCATTGCTAGCAGCATAGCTGCCAGCTTTGAGAGAGGAGGTGAAAGATACATTATTGATTTGCAGCAGAACTCATTTCCCTTTTATTAAAGCTTAACCATTGCACCCAAGATTGAACTGGAAGAAATTGGCAAGAGGGAGCAGAATATAAGAATTTACAGTTAAAATAAATAAAAGGTTTACAAGGTGAGGGAATTATACCCAGTAGCTGCTCAATTAAAATTCTGTTCCTTTTTCAGAAGATTTGTCATATAACTTTCAGAGTGAATGCACCATTCTTTTTCTGGAAAAAACTCAACACATTTACCTTTCAGATGGTCTTTATTCAATATGCACCAGCAATTTGAGTAGTATGAAAATCCTCCTTGCCTGTTTTTTTTTTTTAAAATGCTACTTAAAATTAGCCAAGGGAATAGTTAGGGAATACAGTTGGCTCTGTTCCTGGCCCTCTTATCAGACAGCATCTCTTATAAATCAACCATTGCATTAAATCAGACTTGAGTAGTATCATATTTTTTCCAGAAAAATTAAAGTAAAAACATATGGCAATGCTGAATTAAAACTTTTCAGGATACAAGATAATATTTTCCTGTTTTCCACAGAAATATTTTTTCATTTATAACACAAAGGCTTAAAAATAAAAACAGGGAGAAAATGGCACCTAAGATAACTTGAGAATTTTTTTTTCCCTGTAATTTTGAGCATTCAATAGTCTTACTTATTTCTGCTAATTCCCAGTGGAATTAATGAGTTCTGATATTGGAGAATTTAGAATAATCTTTCAAGAGAGAAATCCTCTCATGGCAGAGGCTGTACATTTAAATATGCATTAATTCCTACAGATATGAAGTCTTTATGGGTGGGGGTCATCAAAGCACCAGAATAAGCAAAGGATCCCAAAAGAATTTTAAAGCAGCCATCAGGAAGCTTAGATTACACGTTTTGAATGCTTGTTCCTCTATCTGATAGATGGCTTGGGTGCATGTGTGTACTGTAGGACAAACAGCTGTTGGCCATTTCAGTTCAGAGAAATCTGGTTCCACCTTCAGTGAGGATGAATTTTCCCAGTAAATTCACTTGCTCAAAATGGATGGGACTAAGGAGTCTACTGACAGAAATCCATAACTCAGTGTCACATGGATTCTTGTGATACTGCAGCTTGCGAAGTGTGGGGAAGCAACAGCTCAAGCTGCAGTAGGTCTTGTTCCCAGTAGCATCACAAAGACCAGTTCCTTCGTATTTATACATCTCTTCAGAAGGATGCCAACAAATCTATTTAGTAGTCACCTGTAGACTCACACAGCAGTTTATCTGATCTAAACACTTACCTGTCTGGTGAAACTGTGAGCTTGTCTCTTGCTCAAGCGAGTAGCCAAGGGCAGAGTGCTGAGGCGAAGCACAGGGGAAGGCACCATTAACCTGGGAGTCTGACTCGGGCTACATTAAAGACAATAATATCCAAATTTAGATAAATTGTATCTACAGAATTTAAGTGTGGGCTTGTCTACAGTCATCAGCCATTCCTTCCTTTTTTTATGTGCTCATTCTTGTTTGTTCTCTAAGCGGCTGAAACTACTGAAAGCTGGCTTAGGTCTATACAACCTGGGGGGAGGGGATCAATGAACCAATAACTTGTTAAAAGAAAATTTAGACTTAAGTGTAATTCTTGTGAGGCTCTAGTTCATGGTCCTGTTAAAAACAATGTTCAGATGCAAGCACATGCCACAGAAACACAATATTACGTACAACCCAGTCTGCCAACGCTCTCAGTCCAGCTACACAGAAAGACCACACAATGGTATTGCTGGGGTTGCGTGTATACGTATGGATATATACATACATATAAACATACACAGAGGATATTCAGCTAAGGTCATTCAATCACATAATCTTTAAGGTTGGAAAAGACCACTAAGATCAACAAGTCCAACCATCTGCCCAATACCACCATGTCAACTAAGGTCCCCTAAGAAGCCTTACTACGATGATGGATGATGCTTAGAAACAACTGCTCAGTTATGAATCATTTTGCAAAACATCTTCACAGTCAAGCAGAGTGAAGACACAAGGTTAGAGAGAACTTTTTTAAATCTAAAAAAGGGTAGCTAAGCCATCACTACTGCTGATGGTCCTTCTCAATAGCATGGAGGACAACAAATTTTCAGGAAAACTAGGAACTATGTTATCTCCAGAAGATTATGAGAAGAAACCCATGTACTTTGAAAACTGTGTTGTAGGCAAGCCGTTCTGCACTCTTAAATTCAACTGAGAAATCAAACATGGAAGTTCTGTACTGCATTTAGTTGTAACCATTTATGTGCTTGGGATTATGTATAAGTATTTGTGAACACAGAATAAAAAAGGGTCATAAGACTTCTCACAATAATAACTCTGAAACATAGGAGGGAATCTTGTTTGGGTTTCGTTTTTTTTTTTCTCTTTCCCTTCTTTCATGTAAAAATTCCTCTGAGACAGAAAGCAGTAAAACAGTATTTGAAATCAAGAAGTGATTGTTCTGAAAAAAACAGAAGGTCATGAAAAAGTATTTACATCTGAGGCAGTTACAGAATCTTAAATGGTCGCCCCTATCATTTATCTTATTGATTGCAAATCATCAAATTCCTTCCAAACAGCTTAAAAAGCAGGTACAGAAGCAATAAAAACATGTTGTTACTTTCATGGTCTTTTTGAAACTGAGACTCAACAAGTACCTGGAAGAGCTATGAGAATCAATGCAAAGAAGTAATGTACAGAATGGTAGGTAACTTGTGCCTAAGTTTGCTCCTCTGCAGCTCACAGCCTTAAGTTCAATTTCTATGAGAGAAATTCCAGTGGGGAAAAAAAAAATCAACAAAGCTGAAGATTGTTGAACAATGAAAGATACTTTTTCTTCTGTGCAGCAGTGAGAAATAGAAGGAAACGTTTCCTTGAGGACTCAGCAAATCTTTTTCTGTCCTCCAAATCTCATCTCTCTTTCAGTATGACAATACCATCTTCTAGCTTTGACTAAAAGAATAAATCAAGAAATAACACTCTGCATATAGAAGACAAAGAAAAAATGGAAATGTTTTCAAGCCACTGAAAGATTTTACCATCAAGGCAACCTATGAGCAGCGAATGCCTACCAAGCAGATAAGTAATTTGCTATTAAGTATCAGGCTTAACCCGGGTGCTAGGTAGGAGTAGGTAAAAGGAGTGTGGTGATTTTAAATAGGTCAAGCCTGGGGTAGCCAAACCCTGGTAATGCTATATAGCCAGGAACCTCTGTTGAAGGACAGGTTAGAGCTATAATGATAGAGAGACACAGCAAACTCTGCAAGGGTTAAGAGTGGCATCAGTACAGGACAACAATGGTTACAGATGGACAGAGAGAATGTGAATCATCCAAAATGCAAACTTGCACCTGGACTGGATCTTTGTCCCTCTTAAGGGAACTGTGGACAAATGGTGCAGAGGTGGCTGAGGTAGGATGATTGGTGCTGGACTTGATACAGAACTGCAGCATAGCAACACGTAGGCTAGAACAAGGATTGTGAGGTGCTGCAAAACCAAACCAAACCAAACCTCTCTTCTTCCAAAGTCAGGACAATGCAGTTTAAGCAGATGAAGAGTGGTTTTGGAGCAGAAAGGGACAGGTTCTGGTAGTAGCATAAATGCCTTAATATAACGATCAGATACCAAAATTGTTAAATGCAAAATAGTTGAGGATATAGCTGCATGCATTTACATGATTTAACAGTTCTACTGGGAGAGAATCTGAGGAAAGAAAAAGTAGAAAATAATGTTCTACTTGACCCTGGTTGCATAACACCTACAAAATTCATCAACCCCCTTCAGGCATCATGAAGTTCCTGTGTTCTTATTCAAAACAGACCAGCAGACAGCCCTTACGCCACGAACCATAAGAAAATAGCCCTAGATGTTACTATATGCCTGCTGCTTCTGCCTGAATAAAAAAAAAAGCAGGGATACTGAACATGCCTCCACAGGACAGAGAGGGAAGTTTCTGGGAATTTTCAAATTATTTTTATGCAGGGACATGTAAGTTCTCCTACGTAAAACTCTGAAATTGAGGATTTTTTCTGTATTACAAAGTTTTCAAAGCATTTCAAATAAGATATTCATATGAATCAGCTTTATCTACAGTGCCTTATTTCACTGTGCCCCCTGTTGATGTCTTTCCCAAAGAGAAGCCTGAAGTGTTATGTGGCTTAATGGATAGCTAAGACATGCCTTTTCTTCCTTTGGCTTCTGTTCCTTTTGGTAAAAAACAAACAAACAAAAAACCCCAAAAAACCAAAAGCCCTCCCCTCAGGAAACCTCAAACAGGCCAATTCCCATATTTTCCCTTCTACAAGAGAAACAATGACTCCTCTGTCTTTTGATAAAGCTCCTGTTTTCAGGTGGAGAGGGAGTTGCAGTCCCTATTTACTCTTCGAGTCTGATCATACACTCATTGACAGATGGTTTTAGTTCGTATTAAAGCCAATATCAAATACAATATGAAACCTCTATTCAGCAGATCACACAAGCAGAGAAAAATCCAAACAGGCTTTAAATGCATAACAGGTCTTGCTTCTACTTTGCACAAATAGTATCTAAAAGGACTGAAGCAAAAAAAAGAAAATGGATTATCCATTTTTTTTCTCTGTATGATTAACATGTTGGTATCAAAGTTGTCACATGCCAGTTCTGTTTCACCTTCCTCTTTGGCATTATAATCAATCAAGCAGACAAAAATGACAACACTGTGTCAGCTACCAATCATTTGGGCTTGCTAAAATAAAAATAGAACGGTAACCTCAGAACTGTGACCTGAAGCAGGCAAATGTGCAGTGAGGATGCATGCGTATCTCTGCCAAAGGTGCTCTCTAAAGAATGTCCTAGAATGTTCTCATCTAGATTAAACAGTCACTAGAGGAAAGTTTCTAAGTTTCAGTAACTGTCTACCCAAACATGTGTCTGTAGATAAACTGCTTCCACACCTTTTAGAGAACTTTTAGATTCAATGCCAAGTTATTAGCCCAAGCGAGAGTCAGGAGGCTGAGTGAAGAAGAGAAATGGAGACACTCGTTGTTGACAGAAGTAACAGAGATGGCATGAAATGCCAGTCATGGCAAAGAAACTGCTGTAAGACAGTTGTGTCCTTTAATACTAGGAATTAGTATTACAGGTATTACAGAGTTGTTATAATTTTGACATTAGGACTCATAAGAATTTTCCAAGCAAATCATCCATCTCATTATTGAGAAAAGGTATTCTTTATGTCCACCAAAAATAATTGGGACAGCTAATAAAAGCAAAAGAAACAAATAAATAATACTTAGATGCTCTGTTGGCTTTTGATAAAGTCCTTCCCCATGCAATAAAAGAGGCAAAGACTTCCATAGAAAGTAATGGTCTAGGTGACAGAAAAACAAACACACTGAAAAGTGGTCACTTTTTCAGAAAGTTAAGGGGGTAGTATTGGGATTCAGTGCTGCTTCATAATTGCAGTAATGTCAAAGTAAAGAAGTTTCAAAGAACATATACTAAAATCTGAATTATTTACAATTTCTGAATCTTCTTAAGGGAACAAGCTTCAGCATCCTCAGAGAGAGCTTGCAGAGTATCTGCTTAGTGGCAGGTCAAAAAAAAACCCTGCTAAATAAAGTAAGGATGCTATAGAAACGTATATTTGAAAGTCACAGATGTATTACAAAAGCAATAGTGTAGACCTTCTGATACCCGTGACCTTGTACCAGCCACTTCATTAAAAGACAGAGGAAAAACAGGAACAGCTTAGGAAATGGCACTTGGGACAGTTGGAAGGATGGTGTGCAGAGACAGGCAATTTTGGACATGAAGTGAAAGAGCAATAGTGTATAGTAAATGAGGTATAAATGATCAGAAACACTGACAAAGGTGAACTCTGCTTTACCTTACCCTATGAGAAACCATAAGAATGCCTAGAAAAATACAAAGGCAAAACTGATAAGAAGAAACTACTGCCCCTCTGTATATACCCTAAAGGACTTATAAGGATGCTGAAAAGATTGCAAGATTATCCATAGGTACATTAGACAAAAAGTTTTAAAGGGTGAATATGATCCTGCTCTAAGCACTAAGATGAAAGAGTCTCTGGGTTGGGCAGAGCTGTGTTTCTATTCCACAGTTGTTTCTTCGCAGGTTTTAAACCCTTCTCTGAAACACCTAGTGTTGGTGACAGTTCTCAAGATACTTACTTCATGAATTATTGTTAACAGTTGCACCAGTTGCTATCTTCCCTGTTAAATATTTAAGCTACTCAAACACTGATTAAAGATGCTAGAATAACTGTAACCACAACAAAAATACCCTGCTAGCGGGGAGGGAAGCCATTGGAACAGATGCATCTTATTGCTATTCAGCCAGAACTGCCTAGAAAAATGACAAAGTCAGCCAGTGAAACAAAGAAACAAACAACAAAAAAAATCTTTATCACTGTAATGACAGTATCATCTGTGCAGGAATTTATGCCATTTTGATACCGGGTTTATCTCTGTTTCTTGGCTTAGTTAAATCCTCTGCCGTGTACAGCCCAGCTCAGGAAAAGCGGGAATTAATTGCCTTCCTTTACTCTGACCCAAAATGATTAGATAGCAGAAAACATTCATACCGATCTCTCTCCATCATTCAAGCTTCCACACACGATAGGCTACAAACTAACTTCTATAATAACACCCGTACACGTTGCTGCTGCTGCTGCTGTTGTTTTTATAACCTAGATGTGTGTTTATAACCTAGATGTCTGACTTCAAAACCAATCCACATTTCTTCCCCCAACAAAGAAACCCTACAGTCTCTAGCTACTGACATTTACTAAAAAGCTCTTCTCTTCAGCATTTCCTTGCAGGCAGACCATTTTGCTGCTGCTCATTGGTTTCAACATGCTGCTCAAGAGGAACTAGATTTTTATTTTCAATGAATTGCTCCTTTGCATTTTAGATTTATCTTTGGCCATCTGTCTTTGGCATGCTAAGAAAGGTTTCAGTGAACTAACCATGACAGCAAATAAATTATTTAAGGAAAGACTGGAAAACTGAAGTCAAATACAGAGTCTGACTGGCACCACTATTTGGAATAGGGTATATATTTTCTTCCCCCTGCTTTTTAACACACGAAACCCTATTGGATGTGTTTGTGTTATTCTCAATGTTTCACAAGTTATCACAATCATTCCAGCACTTATCATCTTGGGCTCATGTGACCTTCACCGTGGCTTGTGAGGGCGAGAGAAAAGACCTCTTTGTGTTAGAAAAATTAGAGTGTGCCAGACCAAGCTAGTGTGATGAAATTATCTGCAGTACAATTCCAATGTCTTTGTTCCACCAAGAAATCCACCACGTGGAAGCAACACAGGGAAATGATAGCAGTGTGCATCTACCTGCTCCAGTAGCTGCCGCAGCCGGTGAAGCTGAGACTCCAGTTGTTTATTGTGATCTTCCAATATTTGCATCCTTGCTTCCAGGCGGCCTTTATGTTGCCTCAGGAGTTTAGCTTCAGCAATGAGCTCAGCATCTTCAGAAGCATGCTGAGGTGACACAACGGAGTCAGGAGGTGATGCAAGAGGGTTTATTCCTCTCCGAAGATGTTGCTCCTTTAGTTGCTCATATTCTATCTGCAGGCTCCTAGTATATTGAAAACAGGAGCAGAGTGATGACTTAATAAAGCAAATTAAAAGAAAAATCTCCCTTAGATCAAATGATGTTATCACCTCCAACTAAGAACACAAGTAGGTCATATAAAGACAGTGTTTTGATTTGTGTTTTATGGGAAGAAAACCCCCAAAACAAAAGAGGTGAAACTAAGGTATTTTATGACAGACCCACCCCCTCCTACCTGAGATTGGGGCTATGTACAGCATAAGGTGTGATCAATTTGGGTTTTTTGCTAAAATGATGACTGTTAGGTCCATCTCTTCTAATTTCCAACAACTATATGTAATACATAAATATTTCAAAGAACAATGAGATAACCATTTAGACACCAGGTAGGATGACTACGAGACCTTTGCTCTTCTTCAAGGTCAGCAATGATGCGCTCCAACTCTCCTCTTTCTTCTTTTTCCACTGACTTGAGTATCTGAGCAGGACTCTGTGGCTGACTCACAGGTGACTCTCCTCCCAGTGTCTGACAATACTGCTGAATAAGGGCGTGCTCATCCTCTCTAGGGTGATAAAACAACACAGATAAGGATGGAGTAAAACATTTATTTATTTATTTATTATGTGAGTAAACATCTTTGCCAAGCTGAGGGGTCTTGTTTGTTTATGAAAAAGGACTATGAGAGCAGGAAATAAGCCTGAAAATATACTGCAAAAAACCCCATATGAACATACAATGTACAGGAAAAGGAGGGCTGACCTGTAATAGTGTATGAGAGAGACCCCTTTAATGTATGCATAAGGAACAAATGTTGCTGGTGACTTGAAAATGAATAGTGAAACCAAAGATGACTAATTTGAAATGCCTTAAAAATAAATAAAATCAAATAAACTACCTGGCAGCTCCTTTCCTTTTTTTTTTTTTTTTTTGCCTAACCATAAATAGGTGACATTTTAAATATCTTGTAGGAGATAATTTTGGTGTACTCAATTTACCTACTAAAATTGGAGAGAAAAAAATCCCCCAGAATTCTCCAAGAAGTCATAGAGTAATGAATCAGAAAAGTAGCTAGCACTGTGCACTGCACAACAGGACTGACAGTACTGCAAAAATAAGGCTATAGGCTTCGTGTCGGCATTATATTTCCAGTAATATTCCTCCCTGTTCTGATATACACATGTGATACCTTGAAATGCTTCAAGGGTGGCCTATCTCCTCCCCCTTACAGACTCAGGGATAGAAATAAACTATAACACTGTTCTCTCCTCCTGATTCACATGGAAATTACCTTCTGGTAAGGAGATACAGAAGTCCTGACACTTTCAATTATTCTATAATATCCAAAAGAGTTTGCTTTCGTATAAGCGTGCCTTTCTTGCCCAGTTGCAGGCTTTTCTCCATAAGTAAAGTCAGATGGCTAGAAAGTGAAGGATACCATGTCCTAAAACCAGGTTACCTGCTTACTCAAGAAGGATAAATCAACAACAGAAAAACATATACTATTCATATTTTAAGAGAGAAATTGCTGTAACAGCATGGATGCTGAAAAACCCCCTCCTTAAATCCTCTTCTTCGATTGGTGGCTGTAAGCCAGAGACTGCATGCCTTATGATACTGTGAAGTATTGTCCCTACAAACTTTACCCCAAAGATCTACACTCAAAGCGTGGTCAGCAGCAGGAAGCAAACCGCATGAGCAGTGTATATACATGTATCCAGGTATTATTTAGAAAAGACATCTTTTCATATTAAATATATTTTTTGCACTGACATTTTTCATTCTATTGTTGGAAAGAAATACTTCCAAATTCTGCTATTAAATGATTGTAGCCTGACATAATGAAAAGCATCCTCAAGGACTGCCTTTGAAAGCACATACAAAAACCAGGAAGTTCATTATATGCAAAGCATTTCCGTTCCAAGTGAGAAAGTGTAATGGAGCTTTTCAACAGGCTTTTTTAAATCTCCTGCCAGTCAATTTAGCATCTTTCACCACAAAAGATCCAAATGTACAGTCTCATTTGAATGAATAGTAAAACCAGTTATTTAGAAATGTATAGCCTGAAAGAAACTAAAGTTATTTCTGCAGTGGCAAAGAACCTATAAATACACGCATGTACAAGTAAAACCCATCTGGTGGTTTACAGGCCATGCACATGGATTGGGGGGTTTATCAGAAATAAATTCAAGCCTTGGGGTAAAGCAAGTAAATCCATATGACAGGAACAAATGAGAGTTGCAAACACACTGTGTAATAATGGAAGACCCCATTTTATCCTGCTGAACCAAGATTTTTTGGTAGTTCTGTATACCAATACCCACGTAAAAGCATCACCAGTGTTAGGAGCAAGGCAAAATAACCACATATTTAATAAATACTGATTCCTGGTGTGTGTGTGTCAGAAAACTTCTCCTATCATGCAGTGAAGTAATTTGGTTCTTTATAGTATTGCTTAAGACAACCTTTTTATTGAAGACTAATCCTGTGGTAGAACAACATAAAACCATTTCTTCTCGAGGTCAACTATTCACTGTCTACCCAAAGCTATCATGTGTTCTTCCATTTTCTGACTTGTCAGTGAAAATTTAGACTATTACAATCAAAGAAATGTGCATCAAGTAACACAATACTTAAAAATCCCAAACAAAACAAAATCATAGCCTGTGACAATTCTATCCACTTTAAAAGTTCATATCCTTCTATTACACCTAAGTTCATACACACTATAAAGATTCAACACAGGTATGAAGAGAACCTTCCACAGAGCTCTGGCCACACATTGTTCTCCTTCACCCTACCTTCTGTGAGTAACTACTAGCTTGCAGAAAGTTTACGTGTAAAACTGAAAAAGGAAACGAACCGCCGAGTTCTTCAGCTTTTAAGGATGCCTTGAAAGTTTAAAGGAAATAATGTACATTCACATATTGTCTCTCTTGGCTGTAGTCAGTAATACACTCAGGAAAAGAAAAGACAAGATGGATCTTCCCATGCAAATGATTAAATTTAATGAATACTTCATTAAATGCAGCTATATAATTAAAACATAATTGGGCTTGTACGTGCATTTAAGTCCCTTAAAAATATAGGTGATATCTGACAGCATTAGCTGAAAAAGAAAGGGAACAGTGTTATTTATTTTCCCTACCTACAAAAAAGCGCCTTATGTCTGCCTTCACGCCTCCACTACTGAGTGATCTCAGGGAAACTCGTTATCACTCGTCTTTATTTTGCATGAGTCTAGTTAAAACTGAAACAAAGACTAGCGCAGTAAATGGAGTTTGGATTGGGTCCTAATGTGAGAAATGAAAACTTCATGGTACTTCTCCAGCCTTTAATTGTCTTGAGAAAAATCCCTAACCCCTTACAGTCAGATTTTTGCTAAGGTGACATAAGCCCTATCAGGGCTCCAACCTCTGTGGTACATTGCGGGGCTCCCACAGCCCTGGAGAACCCCCTCAATTGCCACCGAGACAGCTGCACTGAGCAGGGGTGCTGGTGAGGCAATGTTGCATCTTCAGCCAGGAACAGAGAGTTAAAGCAGACTGGGGAGAGAACACAGCTTTGCCATCTAGATTTCAAAAGACCATTTACATATTAATTTAAGTGACAGAGACCAACTACACATACAGCCGCCTTTCGTGCAAGGGGGTTCGTGTCAGAAAATTTTCACCTTATCAAGTAGTTTGGTTATTTTAATGAGGCATCAAAAAGCTGCTGTCTGCTTTTTAAGATTATAAATTAGTTTATAAACAACTATGTAGGTCATGTGAAATTGATTTTTTTTTTTTAATAGGGGTCTCTAAAGCGGGCTTTATTATATTTATTTGAATTTGTTAAATCTGAGATTCTGACAAGGTTTTGGATTGGCTATAGCCTCATTTTTAAATGAAACTTATAATTCCCTAGCAGAAAGAGTTTACCAAATAAATGCTTACATACTTTTGACTGTACTGCAGTCCAGAAGGTGAGATCAATACAGGTAAACACAGAAAATAATTTATTTTGGACTCCTGGTTTCTCAGTCCAGAGAAAATTTAATTTCCCTCATCTCCCACTGGTTCAGTCTCAGAAACTGTGCAGGACAGACTGTGAATATTGACTGGCAGGCATCAGACCTTGCAACTGCCAGAAGGTTTTTCATGTGCTGGAGGAAAGACCTGATAAAAGAAATCTTCTGAAGGAAAAATGTATTTCTATCGCATGTTCCACACCTCTGGTCCATCTTGCAAAACAGCTGTTTCAAAAAACCAAGAACCTACAACCTGCACCAACAAACTGCACAACTGTGATTAAGACAGATTCATTAGCAGCACAGGAGTCCTAGGGCAGGGCTTCAAACAACCTACAACATAAGGGAGTGACACATGTTCTGTGCCACACAAACACTTCCATTTTGAGAATCATAGACTGGGTTGGGTTTGAAGGGACCTCAAAGATCACTTAGTTTCTACCCCCTGCCATGGGCTAGGACATCCTCCACTAGACCAGTTTGCGCGAAACCACATCTGACCTGGCCTTGAACACTGCCAGGGAGTGGGCATCTACAACCTTTCTGAGAAACCTGTTCCCATGTCATACCACCCTAAATGTCAAAAATTTCTTCCTTATATCTAACATACATCTACCTTCCTTCAGCTTAAACCCATTACCCCTTATACTATCACTCCATGCTCTTGAAAACAGCCCCTCCCCAGCTCTAAAGGGACTCTCTCATCTAAAGGGAGTCTACAAGTTATTGGAAAGATGCAATAAGGTCTCACCAGAGCTTTCACTTCTCCAGGCTGAACAAGCCCAACTCTCTTAGCCTGTCTTCATAGGAGAGGTGCTCCAGCCCCCTGATCATTTGCATGGGCCTCCTCTCTGGACTCACTCCAACAGGCCCCTGTCTTTCCTGTACTGGGCACCCCAGAGCTGGATGCAGTACTCCAGGTGGGGTCTCACCAGAGTAGAGTAGAGGGGCAGAATCACTTCCCTCAACCTGCTGGTTACACTTTGCAGCCCACAATACGCTTGGCTTTCTGGGCTACATCCAGGACTCTCTTCTGCAGAATTGTTTGGACATGGCAATCACCAACCAAAATAAAGGCACAATATCAAAATAAACTCCTCAACCTTTCTCAGCAGTTACTGTCCTGAAGACCCTGTGTGCTTCAAGAAAAAGCTAGAAGTACATCAAGTCCTCAACATCAGGAACTGCAGTTCCTTTTCAGCATTTCATCACAGTAGAAAGCAGTAAAAATGATGTCCCAGGAGGTCAGACTTGATAGAAGTACATCTCAAAGGAAAAAGAGCACCCCAACAAGGAAACCTGGGGAAAATGGCTTTTGAAGTAGCCTATTCTCTTTGTGGATATATATTTTCAAGAGGTCTATTCTGAATCATGCATTATGCACGGAGGAAGCAAGAGGCAAATAACGGAGCATATAACTTCCCTTGCACCAAGACTACATTGTGGAGAAGAAAAAAAAAAAGTTTTTTCCTGATAGTCACTTTTTATCAGTGTATTATTTTATCTGATTAAGCAAATTGATTGTTAAATTAGATTTCAGATAGTAAGATGTGGGTGTTTGTGATGCTCCTTAATTAATAATTTTCATTTTTCTTATGGCTCTCATACTAAGCACCATGCATTCAAGTCCAGACAAAGTGTACCTTGACCTACTGATGCTGTAAGAAATATTAGAATAAGGTTAAAGAACTGCTTTTGCTTCTAACTTACTTGTTTTTCTCCTAATTTTATCATCATGTGGAACTACTTTCTCATTGCAACAAGATGCCTTGTAACCACCTACATCATGCCAAATATTCAAGCACTACATAATACTGGGGGGCTCCAGTTTGACTTATGACACACTGAGTGGTAGCCAGCAAGAAGTGCCACTGACCTTTATGGCTTGTTCCTACTCATGCACCTGGGTGCACAGCTCACTAAAATAAAATTTCAGGTACATTCCAACCCCACCTTCAGTTGAGTGTGAAGTGGCACCAACAGTGCTGCAGACTTGAAGATAACTGGGCAAAAGCATTAATCAGTAAACAGTTTTTAAACATTCATAGTTATACAGAAAGTGTTTATGCTCTGTCCAGTGCAATCAACCTCAGGATGTGTTAGACAGGATAGTTTGTACATTACAGGAATAAGAAAGTTACATTCTTGTCCTATTTTCCCAGCTTATTTTTTAATCTTTTCACTCTAGTACAATGTGATTTGTCAAATTATGAGGCACAGCTTTCTGTTCAGGGCATTATTTATAATTCTTTGTTGCAAAAACTTCATTTTTTCCTTATGCTCATCTTCACTGGTAAAGAGGCCAGTCTGCTTTAAAGATATAGATGTTTTTGCATGAATTAAAGTCAAAGAAAATGCATCACAACAGTCTATCCTAAACATTCAGAAATCCCTAATGTATAGAGAAGATAACATGAAGGAAAGACATTTTTATTTCACGTGTTTATATCACAAAACTCATGCGTGGGAGCATTAGTATGTTTGTTAAGATGCTGAACATACTAGTAGAGGGTATGACTTTTTTTTGCTATCTATAAATATTTTTCCAATTGAAGAAAATGGTTTTTTTTAAAATGGAATTCACATACCTTTAGGGGAGGGTTAGAAAAGCTTACTTAGGGGGATAACATCATAAAGACGTTCAAGACAACAGGTTAGTTAAAAACCAAACAAAAAGGTATTTGAAGAATGTTTTCTTAATCAAATGGCATATTTCAAAAGATTCCTTCAAAAAATCCTCATGATATTTAACTGACAGCAGAAGTTCTCTTACTGGCATTGAAATGTAGAGGACTTTTTACACTCTTTGGAGCACGAAGACTATTAAAAAATTGTTGATGAACTTGTGAACCTGGTAAGACCAAAGCAGTAACTTTCCAATACTAAGTGCAACTATGTTTCTGTTCACAGTAAACTGAAGGACTCTTGAAGACCAATAGAAATAAGATCACAGAACAGAACTCCAATTATGAGAAACAAAGAATTTGATTTCTAAACTAGTAATCATGTTCTGAAATCACATTTTCTGTTCAAAAAAATACCATAAAACAATGAGATTTTGTTCAGATAGGTCTACAGCAGAGGCATCTGAGCTGAAAAACTGTGCATCTAAATTTCAAATTGCTCCTTCAAATTGTATCTATTACATGATTACTAATGATTATACCACACTCATTTCTTTGTCACGCTGCATTTAAACAATAAAAATAGAGCTGAACTATAATCCTAAATTCCCAGTGTTCCAGCTGTAGGCGACCTATTATCCAAACTGGGATCCAAACTTCATAGGTCTGTAAATGCCTGGAAAAATTCCTTCACCGAAAGCTTTGTCAAGCACTGGAACAGGTTGCCCAGGGAATTCATTGAGTCACCATCCCTGGAGGTATTTACAAGAAATGATGCATCGCTTAGGGACATGGCTTAATGTTGAACGTGGCAGTGTTAGGTTTATGGTTGGACTTGATGATCTTAAAGGTCTTTTCCAACCAAAATGATTCTATAATTGCTTAACTCCAAACTTTAAACTGCAGTTCTTCAGAATTTTGTGAGCACTTCAGTCTTTACCTTAATAAAAGCTTGCATTATTAGCTGCAAATAAAAGATAAGGTGCTATTTGGTACAAGGTTACTTTCTTGTCCTTCTTGGCCTCTAAATCTCTGCATGTTTTGTGTTAACAGTCTTCTTTTGACAACGGGACTGAGACCCCAATTCAGAGGTCCCTCTCATATGTTGGAACAAAAGTTCACCAAGTTCAATCTTTTTCTTAAAATAAAGATAATTTTTACAGGTGAGCAGGAAAATTGCATTAACATCACATTAGAATCATCAGCTTATTTGTCGGTAAAAATGAAGTATTATCCACCCCATTTTACCTTTGGTATTGATGGTGCTGGTGATGGATGGATGAGGAAATTCATTATTTGCAAAATAGACTCAATCAAGAATATGAGCATTTAGCTGCTTTCAAGTTTTCAGCTCTCCTGTCAAATGACAGTATGTTTGCGCTCTCTTTTTTTTTTTTGGAAGATAAATCAAAAGAGATTATCTTGACTGCATTTCTCTCACTGGTGAGCGTACCAAGGGCAGAAACACATGAAAACAGTTACACATGAAAAAAGTTTTTTATTTATATAAATAGAGTTAATTAAGCAGGAAAGAGGAAAATATTAAAAGTGGTCATGTGCTTCTCTGAAGTACTTTAAATCTCAAATTGTTAGTACATTCATAGATAGAACAATTTCATTATTAGATTTTTAAAAAGTAATTGATAGTATTGAGAACAATAGCTTTTTGTAACTAAAGCTGAACAATTTCTGCTTCCTCTTTAAAAATGTTGATGACATTCATTAATAAATTAAGAGAGCCAGAGTCCTACTGCATTGATTTAATTAACAGAACTGATGATACAGTGAGAGTAACAAATTATTTTTAAATTGAAAAAAATCGTATTTAATTCATCAGCAGTTCCAGGAGTTCTAAGCTTTCCAGGTTCAACAACACATTTTAGTGAAGGCTTTTACAATAAAAGTGACACATAATTCAAAAAAGAAAAAGGTGTTGATAAAATTGATGTAGGATTGTGTTTATATCCCCAGGTACAAAGAGATGGATCAGCAGCCAGCAAAATGAAATATAAACAAGCAGTAGCAACACTATTCTGGCTCTGCAGAACCTTCAAAATGGAGATGATTTTTTTGTTGTGGGTTTTTTTTTTTTTCCCCAATGAGAAAATTGTCCTGGGAGTTAGAACAAGATTTTGACACACTCCACTGTCCACTTCAGCATAGAGGGATTTTTTTTTTTATTTTATACTATAATAAAAGCAGAGAAGGAATACAAACTAGAACCTATAGAGCTGTGACTCTTTTCCAGAGTCCCATGAAATATCCTCACTTTTGAAGCAGAATGGCTGACAAATGTAGAATTTGCTTACATTATCAAATGAGCATCACCGATTTCTACAAGTGGTGCTAGGAACAACTACATTTATTCAGGCATCCTTGGGGTCACACTTATTAGTTACTTTCACTGGAACTAAGTGCTGTGTTACAACCCATGATGAATTTACCATGCATCTGTAACCAAAGTTCCTGGTAGCCATAATGAGTATGAGTTACTTACACGCTTCCTGTGTTGGAGCTACTGTCTGTGAGGAAGGAGCCATTGGTCCTTTCCATCTGTGCAAGCCTGAAAGGCAGGGAAAGATCACAAATTTCAGAGAACGTGCTGCACAATTTAAATGGAGGCACTGTGAAAATCAATTCTACTTAGAATCAGCTCAGCCAAACTTGCTAGACATGAATAGGAAAAAAACCTCCTAGATTTTGTGACAAAAACCTATAATCCAGAGGACTTTTATGTGAAACTTGTGCTATGATTAACTAATTCTACTTGCCAAACAACAAAGAACAAGTATACTTTCTATCTCTAGTATAATTATCATTAGCACCACCACAACTCTCATGGTAAAATTAGTTAAAGAGATGTTTTCGCAGATGGTTTTCTTTTTGAATTTTATAAAGCTGGGCTAACAAAAGAGGATGAATACATTTTAAACATAGCACATGCAACAACTGAAATTATGCTTGGCAAATAACATCACACTATGGACAGACAAGTCCTGGAAAACAACGCAAACCCCAGTGTAGTTACAGGCAGTCATCGCCTATGGTTCTTCATTTTGGAAGGAATTAATCTAAAAGGAATGGATTATTATACTTGTCCTTGTGAGCTGTGTTAGCCTGGGTTGTTTCCACACCACCTGACATCACTCCCCATAAAAAGGGGCTGCTCCGGGGAGGGAGGGGGTTGGGGGTGGGTGGTGGGGCGGTGGTGCTGATCCTGGGTGCTACAGGGAAGTTCCTATATCCCCTGCAGGGACACCTCTGCTCGACCAGGTTGCCCAAAGCCCCATCTAATCTGGCCTTAAACACTTCCGGGGGGACTTCCACAACCTGTTCCATTGCCCCACCACCCGCACAGTAAAGAATTTCATCCTAACATCTAATCTAAACCTTCCTTCCTTCAGCTTGAAGCCATTGCCCCTTGTCCTATCACTACACTCCCTGATGAACAGTCCCTCTCCCTCTTTCCTGTAGGACCCCTTTAAGTATTGGTAGGCCATAATTAGCTTTCCCCTGAGCCCTCAACTCTCCAGGCTGAACAAGCCCAACTCTCTTCAGCCTGTCTTCACAGGATAGGTGCTCCAGGCCCCTGATAATCTCTGTGGCCCTCCTCTGGACTCACTCCAACAGCTCTATGTCTTTCCTGTAGGGGAAACTACACTACTGGACACTACTCCAGATGGGGTCTCACCAGAGCAGAGGGTCTTGTTAGGGAAGCCATGATAATATTTCTTGAAAGATGCTTAATTGAAAAGAACAAAAAAAAATATTTACTAGTCTATATGGGAAATACAATCCAAATAGAACCACACAATAAAAACTCCAAGAAAGATACAGAACTACATCTCCATATTTTTTTTTTGTTTATTAGTAGAAAAAAAAATCTTGGCTACTTTTAGATCGCTTACTTATGCAGTAATTAGGGTTTTATAAGTTTGGGATTTTGCTAACTAATGTCTGCAGACAGCGGGCACAGATCTAGCTTTGTATCCTGAAAGAGCTCTGAGCAGTGCTTGATCCACCTTCAGCAAGTTGAATTCAGTGCAGAAATGGCAAGAGCTGAGGGGTAGGAGAGGGAAAATGGGGACTGCACCTAGAAACTCCCTTGGTCCTTAATCATGGAATCACAGAGTGTGTGAGGTGGGAAGGGACCTTTAGAGGTCATCTAGTCCAACCCCCTGAATGTGAGTCCAGAGTTTGAAATGCACTTGGGCACAGAAAGCCACAGTGTTGTGACACCACAATCTGGAAAAAAAGGACAGAAAATGCTTACATCTTTATAGAGAAGTCTAGTTAATTTTCTCCAATTACAGATTCAAGGAAATGTTGGGTGATTTACAGGATTGACATGTTCCAAATAAATGAATCTTTGCCTTTGACAAGTACTATTCTACTAATGAGGGATGAAAATATTCATTGTTAGGGGAAAATAAAAAGTAGTTAAGGCTGACAGTGGGTATTAGTTTCTGCCCCATATTTCCCTTGCTGTTGCAAAGATGTGTTGGATATCCTGACTGCCTTGAAGCTTTCTTATGATGCCTATAAATAAGAATATAGCTAATTTAAATATAACATTGTTTATTAGTTATGAACAGATATGACAATAAAAATGCCAAAACCAAAACCAAGTCAGTTCCCATAGTAATATGTATCAGCTGGGTGATACTTATTTTTGAGGGCACCTCTGGTTAGGGCTTAACCATCACCAGCTCTGACTGTACAGAAGAGAATTCAAACACAGAAGCATTGAGATAGATTTGGCGTAATAGACATTGTATCACAAAAGGACTAAGGTGACCCTATAAAAAACAGAGCATAAACCATCTGTAATTATTATATAGTCTGCTAAAGTCAATGGTAATGGATAGTGTCAACCTATCACAGAAGAAAATGAAATTCTGGACCTAAAATCCTACAGGGAAACATACGTATCCAACAAGTTCAGTTTATTTCAAAGGTTAAAAATGAAGAAACAAAAGAAAAACAGTACGGTTTAGAAATAAAACACAGTAATTCTGCAGCGGTTTCCATTCAGTATGAAATATTTAACCCATCTATTTTATGTTTAATATGACTGTATTCAGAAGCTAATGATTTAAAAACATTTGACTTACTTCTGAGTACAGACAATTATATCCTTTTAATAAATAATGTCTAGAATATAGAGTAGATTCAAATCTGCAGGAATCAATCACAAAATGCAGTCTACTGGTGAGAAACTGTGCATCTCTTACCTAGTAGCATACTGCTCTATCCTGGAGTGTGTGTCATCGTGAAACAGATGTGGAGACTGGGAAGGGCTAGTTTAAAAAAATAAGTAATAAAAATTAGTGGTGTCTAAAGCAGTTCATGATGTATACAACATCATTTTTAAACTTAGACTGATAACAAACATATAAATTCACTGTATTGCTTTGGGTCAGCCATGCCCTATAAGCACATGCACATCAGATTAGTTGCATCTGAGCTCAAAACCATCAGTATATTAAGATTTCCAGACAAAGAGGTTCTGCATACTCACTCATATTGCTCTGGCCACATACTGATGAGAGTGATAGGACTGTAAGGAAAGAAAAAAAAGAAAAAAGAAAAAAAGAGAGAGAGAAAGAAAGAAACTATGAAACAAACTTTAGCGCCATTTAAGCAGGAAAAAGCCAGAGAAACACAAAATATTTTAACCAGCAACTCAGACCATTTGAATCAGCAACAATTGATTTAGCAAAGGATTAGCAACAGATACTAACGTGTACCACGGAGCGACAGGAGACTGACTTACATACTTCATTTTGTTAAATAAAAATCAATTTTAAACCAAATATCTAATCAGTGTTATTGATTGAACTGCAGTTCATAATCAGTCCATTTAAATTCTGCTTAAGTACTTGAGCTTTCATTTTAAGCTAACTAGGAAATATATTTACAAAATTAAAAATAAATGGTGGGAAAACCCCAGCATCAACAACAAAAATCCCACAGTAAGTCAAAGTTATCAACGTTTATTTTTCTTCTGTATAGAAATAAACAGAGGTAAATACGTATTGCATTAGATTCTGATACTTGACTATTTACAAGTTCTTATTTGATGCATTTTTTTCATTTAAAGGAACGTATTTACCGAGTTTTGCCACCTGCAGGTGAGAGAACCAATACCGACAGTTTCCTCAGCATGACGCTGGCAATTTGTCTGTGTATTTCCCACATGGCTGGACCAAGAGTTTTATCCTGACCTATGATTACAGTTTTGACATTCCAGTTCCTGACACCATGGCAAACATTCATCACGTCAAAGCAGCTTTTCTTTCCTGCGTGGGTGGCTGGCGAGGGCTGTTCTGGTGAATAGCATTTTAACATTTAAATGTGTGCTGCTTCCTTAGAAATCAGGCCACCAGTAAACACCAGTTCTCAGATTGCTTTTTCCTGGTTCTTAAACTGCTACGAGCAGGTTTTGTTTACTTATGGTAAATAAAGTGCATGGTGCTCTGGTCATGAAAACAGAGTGCGGACAATGGCGCTGGACTACTGCATGCAAGCAGAGCACGAACGCTGAAGCGTCACATTTGCTGTTGCTTGCTAAGCGGTGCTTCGTTCAGATGGTACAGTGGTACCACAGACTCTGGGACATTCAGGAGAGTCAATCTGTGAAACTGCTTCTAGCGCCCTGTCAACACATCTTAATTTTGCTCTTTTAAGAGTGTCCTTGGCTGACAACTACCAAATAAGTAAATAAAGTGGAGTATTTCTGCCAGCACTGTTAGTAATTCTGTGAGAGTGCTCTTTTATTAGCCCACCTATGCTTCTGATGCCTGTAGGAACCCAATTATCTCGGAGATCTCTAACTCCAGGGACTTTGAGATAATCAAGTAAGCAGTGCAGTTCCAAAAGCCCGGTATCCCCAAAGCTATAAAAGTCTTCTCTGTAAAACAACCATTTGGCCCCCTCCAACATCACCTGCCAAAGTCCATGCCTTTATGATAAAATGCTTACAAAGTCAAAGTATAGCATATGTTACTTTTTCAAAAGCAGGCAAGATCTGCAAATAGTAAAATAATTTATAGAAAATAATACTGCACAAGGCCCCGCAGCAGCTTTTCATTATTTCTTGGGCTTCAATTTTTTTTGTTTTAATGGAATAGCAGAGTGACTCCAGGAGCAGTTAGTTTATAACCAAGCTTACGTCTCGAGGTTGTCACCCTCCAATACTGTTTGCACAGGGAGGTAGCCGAGTCGGGGATGCTTCGCAAAGTACTTCTTGGACCGGAACTTATTCTTCAGCACCTTTGTGAAGTCCCGTACGTCTTCCCCAGATGTTGTCTTTGAAAGTTAAAAGAAATTATATTGAACAAAGCTAAACAGCATTGAGATAATAGTGCTGCTACTGTCCTGCAAAAGGATATAAGGAAGAACTTCAAAATGCTAATGACATTTAAATTGCCTTTTTAGTGCCCTGAAATATGTTACAATTATAGTGGTAAGGCACTTGCAAATCCTCTTCTATTGGAAAGAAAAGTGAGGCTTCAGGTTCCCTACAATAAATGCATGGAATCTAGCAATTATTTTATAAATTAGAGGACAAAAACTGAAACAGGTTCAGGTCTTAAGCTAAACACTTATAACCAGTCTTACAGAACACAAAAATTTGATTCTTCATTTAAAAAAAAAGTAGCAAATCATTTGCCAGAAATAAGATACCCTTAGCCATTGAAAGCAATCTTCATAGCATACACTTGAAGCTTGTGACTCACCTCACAAACCTTATAATGACTCTGCTGAAAAAATGCAGCGAACAGTAATGGTTTTTTTAAAAATATATATAAAAAAAAGAATCACTAACACAGCCCCTTATATTTACAAAATGCCACAAAACACATATTGCAAAGCTTTATCATGTGATGGGACCAGTACATGCTAAAATATTCTCTGCTGCAAGGGCCAAGTTTTCAGTGTTCTCTCAAGTTACCAGATCTCTCCCCGGCAGGTTTCTGTCACTATCTCTATCTGTACCACCCCACAGGTGAACCACAGACAGTGTTCAAAGGCACAGCTGGAGCCAGGCCTGATAAGAAACTCACAGACTAATTCCATCACCTCCTTCCTACCACAGGATAAGACTAGTACAAAAATGAGCCAAACGATTCTGCAAGTCTAAATTTACTAGTTACAATTGTCAACTCCCACTCATCCCCCCAGCAGGTCTTTTACTGGTCACCACTGACTCAGCCTCTTCCAAAACTTGGTGCTTAGCCCCACATCTCACCCTAGTGAGTTTCTTTAGAACAGAATTACAATTGATGCAACTGCTTTTAAAAATCATTTTAACTGGAAACAATCACGGTGATAATGCCAGCACTGCTTTGGTAATATCATTCAGTTAACTTCTGCTATAAAAGCAGGAATACAAGCAAAACATGCAGGCATAAAATACAAGGTGAAAATGGCAATAAAGAGATCTGTAGGAAGAAACAGTAGTATACAATATGCCTTTAAAGTCTATGTTCTTACAGGCTGCCCTGAGAATGGTTCCCATCACATGCAGCAGTTACTACTAAGCATTTCCTCTTGCAACTGCAGTAAAGAGAAATTGGCCATTCACCTCCTGCATCAGCTGAAGATTTTTGTACAGATTTCCAGCTCAAACACTGTAACAAACTACTGATTGTATTTCTGTACGCCTTGCTTTGAAAGAATCCTGTTAAGGTAAAAGGATGGCGACGTGGATAGATATCCATAGGGAAAACAGAGTGGAAGACTTTTCAGTTTTGTAAATTTTTTCCATTACATACTGCAAAGAGGCTTAGAAGCAGGTCAGACAAACTATTATCCAATTTTAGTCTCCACTGTCAAAACATAATACTTCCCTGTTCACCTAAGTACTTTAAATGTATGTATAATATATGCAGTTACAAATTCTGTAATGTAAATCAGATGAGACACAAATATTGTAGATAATCAAACTGATGGTATGTTTCTCACATGTGGCTTTAACAAGTAACAAACCGAGCAACTTTGGATTAAGAAATGTTTGAACCCCTGAGTTATAACACAGGTAAATTCAGGGAGCACTCACAAAAAAAGAAAAAAACCCCAATCAACTCTCAGAAAGCATCTGCTCCGATCACTGCATCATCCAAACAAGGAATTTGAGGCAGCCCAGAGGGCTGTTCTTACGCCACGGTAACTCCAGCAGATGCAACTCTGTCCCAAGGCCAAGGAATGAAAGTTTTAGTACCTACACATGGCAGAAATAAACATCTACCGAGATACCAAATTTTCCTCTGGTATATTCTTTATTTGGTATGACCCAGTTCCTTGGAAAGACTAGTACTGAGGACAACACTTAAGGACCACTTAAATTTGATGAGATTTGGAAGAATTTTTACTTTCATTTACATGCCACCAAGTTGCAGCTTTTAGAAGTATTTCTCCTGTGTTCTGTGCATATAACCACACTGTACAGATCAATCCAAAATGCCACTGAGAGAGGTACTATAACTATTTACTTTCAAAGAAGAATAGCCAGGCACTGTTGTGTAGCATCTATCTGCTACACTAAACCAAACAGGTAGCTTGTACACTTCCTTACACCATGACATCTCAACCATTTCCATGCAAGTCAACAGCACCAATGCCATCATAGTTACAGCACCACTGCAAAAGCAAAGAAAAAAATCCTTTCCTTCACTGAAAGCTTCAACCAAAAAGACCACACTTTCAAACTTAATTTGAAATCTCAGCTCTCAGAGGACAACAAAGTTCAGGAAGGAATGACTAAGACCCATGGCTGGCGCACATAAGTAAGTAAAAACACCTGTAGCAGGTCTCAAGGAGAAAATCTGTAATAACTGTCAAACTGGCATTAGCATTCCAATATATCATCAGTCAGGAATAAATACAGTCATAAGTCATAAACTAAAACCAGATAAAATTCCTTGCAATCCATGTTTAAGAAACTGGGATTTACATGCAAAGTGGTGGAAAAAAAAGAATATGCTGAGACATATTTTTCATATGTAGATTAAAAAAAACCCCTTAACATTTGCTTTATGGCTTTATTATATTAGAAATAGAATAAGTCTTTGTTGGGAAAAAGTACTACCAAAGATCTACTAAACTAGTTGGAGACTTCTAAATTAAATAATAAACTAGAATATTAAAAATAGAACATAAATGAAACATATATTATGCCAATAAAGACTAGATATTATTTATAATATATACATATTTATTTCTCACTCTACTCTTTTTTAAAGGAAAAAAAAATTAAATAATAATAATGATGAAAGTTCTAACAATTTCCCATTCCTTTCCCTGCACCTACTTATGTAAAAGAACTGCACCCAAGTCATCAATCTCTTAATCACATTTCTTATACTGTGTCTTAAACAAATTAAAAAGAGCCGTCCTAATATACATGTAGAAACCGATTCCCAGAAGAGATGTGAACCTCACCAATGAACACCACCATTAATTAAACCCAGCCAGGTATTTATGGGTCATGAGGAAGCTGGAGAGAGTTGTACACAGACATTCAACACAAACAATAAGGAAACATATTTTGTATAATAAGGCATGCTGAGACAAAATGTCTCAAAAGAACATGCATGTTGTTTAAAAGGACTTTTTAAGATACACATTAAAAAAAAACACAACAAAAATTCCCCCAAAACACTGCAAGTTTTTTACATCAGTGTATTTGTATTTCTTGACAATGTATTTGTCTGCAGTGTTTGGTAGACTCTGTATCATGAGTCAGACTGTTCTTTAAGGAAAAATTCCTAGACCTACTCATGGTAACACCTACAGTATGTGCAGGTATGATGATAGCTGTTTCTTAAAGCAGCTGTCAGGTAGGTACCACTCGGAGACCTGAAACTCCCCAGAGTAGGATGTGGGGTAAAGAGACAGATAATGAATTTTTTTTTTTTTTTAATTGACACTTAAGAATGCCATTCACCAATAGCTTAAACACATTAGGTTACATGCATTCATTCCTATTCCAAAAAGCACCCATGCTTTTAAAAAGCCTCTCACATCCCTTCACGGAGGAATGAGACAGGATACCACAAAAATGAGTTTATTAAAGTTATAATAACTGCACTTATGGCTGTCACTGCCACAGCAGTGATGTCTGCATTACCCTTCTGCGACCACTTTCAAATAGGGGCATTTCATAGCAATTTCTCACCCAGAGACTGATTATAAATTGTGTGTATTAGCTTACTCAAATGAACTCAAGCTGTAATTTCAAGAGTAACTAACCACAAAATTTAACAAATTAAGTTGCAAAAGGGTAGCAGATCACATAAGCTATCTATCTCACCAACTGTAAAAGTGAGACCTGGAGTAAAGCACATGGCCCAGCTGCTAGATATCAAAGGCTATGCTGACCAGATAGCTATTCTTCTCAAGGCAAAGAGTAATCTTTGAACTCCACAGCTGGAAACAATGCTCTGCATGCAAAATAACCAGATTCAACCATTCTTGCTGCTTTCTTTCATCTTCCCCAGAGAGCAATCCCATTGTGATAACAGTGAAGCGTCATGCTTGGTGCATTTATAAGCTTGTCAAGATGAAACCACTGACTTACTTATGTCAGTTTGTTGCTTATAAAGCACTGAGGCTGCTTAATGTTCAGGAACATATCTGTCTTCTCTGGATGTCAGTAGCAATTAAATTTTCAGATGACTTACCTAGAGGAGAAGTCTTAACAGGCACTATTGCAGATAAGCTTTATTGTGCCTGAAAAAGAATTCAGTCTAGGGTGAACTATCATTCAACCAATAGTCCCTGATGTCTTGCCTATCACATTCTGAGCTCTTTCAGGGAAATAAAACTCTGGTCATGTGGAAGATGAAGGTGCTAGACTTTGTTGTCATCATTTTGTACAGAAAGGCTACAAAGCAAACAGTTCCCAAAATAAGGGGCTGTGCCAGGTGAGCGGAATGGCACAGAACTACAAAAATCGATCATACTTTCACTGAGGTCAGGAGGTAACACTACTTGCAATGAGAAAATTTTCAGAACTGCTGATTTCATATTTGTACATTACCTCAGAAAAGATGCTTTTAAGGTTTCGCCATGGAATATCAGAGTGGCAAAGTAGAAACAGTTTAGAGAAAGAAAACTGATGCAGTAACTGTTTCCATCTGAAGTTCAAAAGACCCATTGGTACAGAAAGCCACATTAATATAATACAAGTACCACCACTGAAAGAACTTCCAGTCAAAAAAAGAAACCTAAAAATAAATGATGCACGTATGTATTTAAGAGTATCCTTGAATTAGACACTAGGAAAATCTTACAAAATTTTTACACATCTCCATGTAAAATTCTATATTTAAAAATCCTATTTCTCCATCTTTTCAGAGAAAGACTGCTTAAAGGTGAAAAAATAACTTTGCATTTTTACTACTTAGAGACAGTAATGTTTTCAGTCCCTTACCCCATCCATCTCTAAATCCTGAATGTAAGAAAAAAAGACATAGCCAAAGCTATTATCATGAATTCTTGCATTTCCAAAAGCAGGAAAAATAAATTGCACGCTGATGTGAATTGCTACATGACATTACAGGTTAGGATTCGATAACTGCACGTAACTATCTGGCATAAACAGCCCTGTTTGGAAATTACAAAGCAATTCTCACCTGATGCAAATATCACAAGATTCATTAATACAAATAATAATCATCTTGCAAATTTAATCTTAAAAACAGATTCCTTTTCCTGTTCTCCAAATTATTTTAAATTGAAATGGAAGTTACTGAGTTTCTGAGAAACCCCTTCAATCTCTGGACTGAACAGCTCACCTGAGGACAACTCAAAGGTATTTCTCCATCTGCAACTAAGCTCTAGTTCTGAATGTCAGATTTATGAACCAGGGAGGCATCTTTCCCCCTAATTATTGCTATTATTTTTTACATTGATGCATACATATACATTAACAATAAGAGAGGAAGCTAGTGTTTATTAAGGGAGTTTGATGAGTACATGCATTTGTATTCTGCTTTGCAACAATGGCCCCAAAGGTAACATTTTAATATTAACAGGCTTTGAATTTGGTTGAAAAACTAGAGTAGATGCACTCTTCCTATTCAGGCTCTCTGTACTGTAATATAATGGATTCTAAGGAACAATTCATTGGCCTTTGGTACCTTTTTTCTATTTTTTAAAAAATTATTTCATAGACCCAGGTCTATGCTCTTTTTCAGGTATTATTCTACTTAAACATGCAAGCTATTCTCACTTACTGCACAGAATTTTGCAACTCTTGACTATTATATTACATTAAAGGAGCTCAATATGTAGAGAGGTTTAACAACAAATTAGTACACCCTAGAGTGCATTAATAAAAATAGTAATACTAAATAACACTGGATTCTTTACTCCTGACCTAATTCAGATGAGATTACTTAAAAAGGACTGCATGTAGGTACTGATTAGGGAAGTCAAACAGGCATATAAGAAATCTGTTAATATAATGCCTCATTTCTTTTAACAGAAATGGAGCAAGATGAGTGTACTTACAACAGGACCCAAGACAAATTCCTACTCCCGTATTCAGCTTCCAAATTAATGTGAGTCAGTGCTGGACCTCTAATTTTGTGTGTCACGTAAATTATATGCCACCTCTTTTATTCTGCTCTGCTCTAAACTGCCCCAAACTCCTTCCTTTATCTCCTATATACCTGCCTTCTTTCACTCACTTTAATAAAGACCGTCATGTTCTTCCCCTTATTATCCTATAGTGGATTCATCTCATTCCTCCTATATTTCAGGGAAGGAAGGGACCTTTGCCTTAGGTTACCTTACTTTGCTCTTAATATTGGATTAGAACTTAGATTCTTTCAGCAGCAGGAAGAGAAATCTTCATTTTAACACACGCTGTCCTAGTCCCTGGGACAGTGGGGATTCCAGACATTTCCAGAATATATTGTTCTATATATCAAGTCTCATAAATGAAATGTCTCTCAGTTACATAATGGGAGTGTGTTGAACAAGAAGTGAAAATTTCTCTCGGATATCAAATCTGCTGCTTGAGACAAATCAAGATGTTATCAGAAATGTACTATCCTGTTCTAGGGACAGCACCATATCCCATACCAGATGTAATCTGTATTTGACTAATGCAACAGAAAGGGTATCTAATTCTGTGGACTGATGGTAGTACCTATTTTGATGCACCTTACACCTTCATTTCTGAATTTTCTGTGTATTATAGGCATGCACAAAGAATATTTTCTATTCTTCTATAGTTTGAGAGAACTTTATAGGGAAAGAAAATCTCAAACCTGTTCAGATCATTTGAATTACATTGGCTAAGAAGGCAGATAAACAAGCAGTACCACTGTATTTTTAATTATGTCTAATAAAAGAAAGAAAACACCGTAGACCTCTAGATCCTGAGAGATGAAACAATTATGTGAGCAAGGGCAAAACCGGGCCTGCATTATACCACAAAAACAGTATAAAAGAAAACCAGAGAATGATCTAGCTGTGTGAGAAAGGATTTTAAAAAGGAATTAAACTTCAATCTGAACCAAGTTTAAACATTACAGATTCTAAGAATAAATATTAGGATTCATGAAAACAGGGAACTTTTCCTTATCAGGTAATTTAATAAATTAATCCCACAGCTGCTAACATACTAAGACTTCTTATTACTTTTATATTCTTATGCAAATGAGAATATAAAATGTTAGCATAGGCTTCAATATACCTTGAAATGTAACATCTAATAATGTCAAGATTCCCTACCTGCAGTGTCTAGCCTAAATCCTGACCTGATATCTGTTTCATACAGACTTCCCAACTGCAACTCTTAAAAATTTTAATTATTAAAGGCTGGTTGATTTTAGTTTTCTTTTTCTTAATATCTGTGACTGACCTACAAATCAGGCATGCATTTCTGAAACAATAGAGTTAATGGGTTTTAGGCAAAGTGAACATCATCTATATGGTCTGCTGTAGACTGATATCCTTAGGTTAAGGGTCAATGAAATTGCTAGATCGAGCTTCCAGTCACTAAATATAGAAAAAAAAACCATGACCAAACACTACCAATCAAGAATTTCAAAAAGAAGACATCAAACCAACAAAAAGTCACACAAGTAAAAACAGAGATTTAGTGACGCTAAAATATTTATAAAATTTCTATTCTATAAATAAAGTTACAAGCCAGGCAATACTCAGAATTATGCCAAGGACATTTCTATGCCCAGGCAGCAATACCGATGGAACATCTTTTTGTACATCTTCAATGGCAGCAAGAAAATATTAGTCTGCATTGTCAAGAAACATATGAAACCTTTAGCTAAAGCAGATAAAGAACTTGTATTGCAGAGAAATATTGTAGACTGCTTTATACTCAACACATACATCACTTATGTAACATCATATATTTTGCCCATGCGACATTATTTCTCCCCCTCTAAATATCTGCTGTAATATCAAAGCATAGCCTTTAAACAGCCAGTAAGTGTCTTAAGAAGGTGAGAAAACAGAAGACAGAGAGAGAAAACCTGTGACAGAATATAACAAACATTAGAACTGGTCAAAGCCCAATAAATCTACTTAAAAAAATTTCTTCAGAATGTAGCCTGACATGCCAATTTGCCGAATCCTAATATTACATTATAGCATTAGTGAAAAGAAATTAACATAACTCATAATTCTTCTGATCAAAATGAAGTGAAAATACTACTTAATGGAATTTGAATTCTGTTATGGGAGACACACTGGATCAAAAAGATGGGAAAACACAGCTAATGAGGCCAAATACAGTAGACCCACTGGTCCACTTAAAAGTGTTCTAGAAACTTCCTTAGTAAAATCATAGTTGAAGTTTCATTAGGAAAATACAGTGTTGTAAAAACATTTTTTGTTAGCTATTTCAGGCAAACCTGTCACACAATTTTTGATCCAGAACTGTTAACTCTGTTGTTTCTTTTTCCAGCTACACACCAATTTTTTAACATTCCAGTAAATAGTAATTACTCAGGAGAATAAAACACGATATATTTCCAACTAGACTTTTGTGAAGCAAGCAAAAAGTTGGACCTGAAAGTAAAGATCACACACCTTTAAAAACATTAAAGTGCATTACTAGAATATTATTCTTTACTGTGGTGCAGCAATAGTCCCTTTCTTCGGACATGTTCTCACTCATATAGTGTGCTTGTGTGCACCCAAGTATTACTATTACATTTAATATCTTGGCTTTTTCTTTCCACAAAACAAAAGCGAAGTTCAAGTTCTCTCTACAAGTGGATACTTCTACCCATTTCTACAGAATGTACCCACATAAAATCAGCAGCACCTGCAAAGTCCCTGATGACCTCCAAAGAGAAAAGCAGGAAAACAGAGCCTACTAAACATCTGAAAAAGAAATTCAATCAGAAAACAAAGGTGACAAAGGACTCTGGAAAAAATTTATACCTCAAAGAATGCAAATACCAATCCCTTAGTAACAATCAGTAAATCGGTACTCACAGGTATACAATACTCCACCATTGGGTAATGCAATTTGTGCCCCTTTGCTGTACGGCCGGAAAAGAAACAGCTTTGACAGACATCATAGTTGAAATGTTTTAAGCTCCTGTACCTATGAGGACATGAAACAAAAAGTTATTAGCTCTTCCCAGCTATAATTCTATTTTTTTACTTGTTATTATGCCTCATGAGACAAATTATTCTCTGAAATGGTGTCATGTGCTTTTGAGCAGCTGGAACATGGTGAGTGAGTTTGGTTTAGGTTAGAAAGCCCCTTGAAGCGTGTGACTGTGCGTGACTGGGACGTGGCATGGCCACTTGTCACCATTGCAGACCCACAGGCACTGGTGCCACCGCAGCAGCTGCAGAGGACACAGGAAAACCGCATCCCTCTTAGTCCACGTCACATAACCTTCCTATACTACAGAGATCAACTCCTTTGGTATTCAAGAGAAATTCCTGGCTCCTATAGCCAGAATATGTCAATCACCTGTTGCCCAGGTTGATTTGAAGCAGAAAAATCTTACAGGCATCAGCTTTATAGATACTATGAGTGTGAAGAGCTTACAATTATGAAGTTCAAATTGACTTAAAAGTCAATATAATTTTTCTCTTTTCTTCTCTTTTACATACATTTTTTTACATGATTTTGATGTTCAGACATTCCAAGCACATTTCTGAACAAAAAAACCCACCAAACCTCTTGAGAATTCATTAATTATAAAAATAATATTAGGTTTAAAAATTACATTGATTTATTTAATTTTGATTTTTTTAGGAGCTTTTATATGCATACTTAAGGTAATGAACTTATAAAGTATGCCCTATATAAAATATAGGCATCAGAAAAAGAATTTTTAGGTTTTTATGTTGTTTGTTTTTTTTTTTAACTAGAGATAACTAAAGCAACAATTTAACTCCCGTTTCCACCCACTGTTTTTTTTATAGTACGGTTGTTCTGACTGGAGGAGGTTATATCATTTCTATAAAACTAAAATGAGATAACTGAACCAAATTGAATAGCTACTGAATAGTTAAAGTTTAAATTAAATTGCTTCCTGAGAGCAATTTGCAGTACCAATCCACATTTTCCCCTGCTGAGTTTTATGTTTTGTTTTGCAAGACAATATGTGTCTATAAATGTAAAGGTTCCCTTTTAAGGATGCTGATGCAACTGTTTATAATCTTTACTCAGAGCCTGTGTAATAAATGGCCACATCTACCTTCTGCTAAGATGCTAGATGCTTTTGTTGTTGTGGATCCCTAACTTCATTGTAGAAATTATTTAGAACAGGTCATTCTTTTGTCTTTTTCTTCAGTCTCTCTGCCTTCTTTTTCCACACAAATTATTTCAGTACAGACAAGATTCATCAGCCCCAACTTAGGCATCTAAAAGACATCTGAGCTGGAGTTTTGTCACCCTACGCTCCATCAAGCATTAATTAACAAAAATAGGAACATTTAGCTGAATTCCATCTGCTCTTAAGGCAGGCAACAAGTTTTGAACCGATTAATTACTTTTGGAAGTAATCACATATCTATAATTATAGTAAAAGAAGAGGGATGTTAGTTTTAATTGTGTAAAACTGACTACACCCAACATACCCAAAAAGCTGGGTGAAATGAATCTGACCTCAAGATTCATATTATTAACTTTTAAAAACAGAAAGGAGAAACAGAAAGATAGGGAACAAAAATTGCTTGTTTACCTAGATACCTAAATAAAAGTCTCTAATCACTTACAGAAACACACTGCCTTATATCACTCATAAATAATACTCTCAACTTCATGACTACAGTGGAGGAAAAAGACAGTTATGTTTAGCTCTAGTCCCTACTTTCTTTTTCCCCAGCACTTTATACACTGGAGCAATCAACTTACATCTGCATGTTAGTTGTAACAGCACTCACAAACGTACCAACTATGTTATGCCCCATGATGATAATTCATAGCAGAATCATACAGTTTAGGAGGATAATACAGAGAATATCTCTGAAGTGACTTTTTCTTTTAGAATTCACAGCTGTCAGTGAACAGATGAAAGTTCGATTACGTTCGACGGCTCAGACAGGAGCTGTGCAAGTCTCACCATGGTAACACATCCTTGATTGTGCAAAGCAAGGCCAGATTGCTGCTGAGGGGTGCTTAATATTGCCTGGCATGAGTTAGTTTCCCTTATGCAGGAGAGCAGCCAGCCAGCCATCACTTTTTCTTACTGATCAGCTCCTTTTGATCTTGTGCTTGTATAACACATGGCGTGCATTTATACTTCATTTGCTACCTATAGGATTCACCAATACCAAAACAGGTGTACCTGCCCTGCACACCCATCAGTCACAGAACAGCTGGTGTCTAACAGCGGTACTGCAGGAGCCAGAAATGCACGGGCTCATCATAGGTGGCTGATCCCATCTTAAAGCAGCAAAACCAGTGGAAAACCAATAGAAAGAATTGTACTCAATGGAAGACTTGAAATTGTGAATATTTTCAGAGAAACCTAGCACCCAGCCCATCTCTTACCTAAAGCCAACAATTGGACATTCTTTACAGATGTTGCACTTAGCCTGATGTTTTGCTGTTTCTGCAGCTGCCACACGGTGCAGAACTGGTAGCCATACCATAGACTGTGGCTCTAAGTGCATCCAATCTATAAATTGCTTTACAGTGATTTCTGGCTTATTGTGGTTCTACGGAGAGAAAAAAAAATCATTCAAATTAAAAAACCAAAACACAACAACAAACAACAAACCAAGATACATACACAGATTTCTTTAGAATTCAATTAAAAAAAACCCTCCACAACCTATGTAAATCCTTTCCATGCCAGGTTAACATCAAACCAGATACAAGAAACAACCACGATTAAAATGCAAATAAAGACACCATGTTAGTCAGTAAGAATAAAGAAGCCTATAGAGCTGTGATAGAGGAGACAGATGGTAACAAAGATGGAGTACATAGTAAAGGAGTAATGGAGTAAAGCCATCTTTGAACTGAAAGGACTTGAGAAAGAAGTAAGCGAGCATGAAAGGGGAGCACATTCTGCAGTTCAGACACCCTAAAGACATGGTTGTCTTTTGAGTTAGGATTGATGCCAGACTGCCAAAAATCAGCAGTGCTTGCATGTGTCTGCTAATTACCATGAGACTCATGCAATACTTTTTACTGTATTCTGACCCCATGGCATTACTTCAAGGTAGCACCTTAAATAAACACACAAATAAGCAGATAAATAAACAGATAAATGAGAAAAAGAAATCTGCGACTTAGAGGCAATCACTACAAGAATACAGCAGGGCTGAAGTATTAGTATGATTGTTTTAAGAAGCAAACATGCTTCCACATTCCCTTCCAGTATTAACTGGCAGAGAGGCCCAACTGTAAAGGTTTTATATTCGCCAACTTTGTCAGCAATAAGAACAGAGGTCATCTTTCTGAGCTCACTGGAAGCAGCAGAACACAGCTTAACAATTTAAGTTCTTCCTAAGTGGTTGAGAAGCAACACTGGACTTCTTGACCTATTGATAGTCCAGTAAGAGGGAGCAGCATGAGAAAAAAATTAAAAAATAACAAACCCAAAAAAGCCCCCGTGCTTGCCCAACCAGCAAAATACTTTTTTTCTCTAGGCTGAGACAACTGTCATGCAGCTGTGTGCTTTCTCTATACTCTTTTAATGACCAGGGACTGAACTCAATCCATTCGTGTGAGACGAATGACGTAACCTCCTCATCATCAGTGCAATCATAATATCACATCAAGTATATAAGCACAACCTTGCTAGTACCCCTCACCCATAATTGAACAGCATGGGAGATGGGGCAGATCCCCAAGGATTGTTGCTCTGTGACAGAAAATGTCTGCTGCTAACAGATGAATAATTTATTTCATTGTGACTTGAATCACTCGCGGCCAGTGTCAGATATGTCAAGCACCATCCTTTATTGTCTGAAGCAGCAATGTTAAAAACCTCAGGGGAAATTTTACATGGTTAATTGGCCAAACCAACTTCCATAAGCATCTCACAAATTATTCATGATCTAGATAAACAGTCTTCCAATTCCTATCATCTCAATGTCCAGAAATGAATCCAATAGTTCTAAAAAAGTCTAGCACCACTGAATTTTTCAAAGCATTGGAGAAAAAAATGTAGAAATGTCTATGAAAGAAAGGCAAAAGAAAAATGCTCCACAAGTTCACTATAACATTAAATGTTGTATTCAACAAAATCAGAAATATTAAAGACAGTAGTTTTATATATGCCACAGTGAATTTTTAACCCATATATAATTTCTGACAATGCTCAAACAGCCACTTTGATAAAAATAATACACTCAAGCAGTATAGTTATCACTAGCAAACAGTGAGAGCCTTCAGCACCCTTGACGAAAGGTTGTGTTCCATTACAACATGCTCTTTCCAATTCTCATCTTCTTTAAACAGACAGAGCCTCCTTGCAGCCTCATTAACCCCCTGCATGTAGTGTGGAGCTGAACAGCGGGCTGTAAGACAGCTTTATTCCATGTTCTGATCCGTTGCATAAAGACTCATGGTATATAAATGACTACGCTTAAAGTTTTGTACAACAGCAAGCTCTTTGTCAGTAAAAGAATGCTAAATATTTCCTGATGCACAAGGTCAAAAATTACTATCAGCATCATTCTCTTGTTCTGTTGAGATTACATCTTGTTCCAACAGAGAAAACCGTGTTGTTCGCACACTATCAGGTTGCTTTGAACGATGCAGAGCAGGATAATTGGCTGCTAGAAAATTTTTAACAGCTTTTAGAGCAGCCAATATTGTCAAAACCACGAAGATTTATATATTCTTGTTGCTAAAAAGTAATTTGTTTGATCCTCTCCTAAACAATAAAGCATCCTTTACAGCTGCATTTTCACAATAACTTCACACATTTAGTTGAAGGAGCATATTCATTTCTGTTTGGAAACTCAATAGATGCTTTAAAATTCCTTTCTTCTTTTTATACCATGTAAAAGTGGTTTTGGTTTGGTTTTTTTCACATGATGATCTCTGTTTTCTTACCTGTTGGAAGCAGCTGCGCACACTGGGTTCGATGTTGCTGCCACCAAACGCTGCCACTTCCCCAAGCTGCCGCGGGATCTGGATCGCGTCATGAAGCAGCAGCCCCAGCTGCCTCTGGTCACACATTTCTGTGGGGCCTGATACTTCTTTGAAGAGATCTGCAATGCCAATAATAGGGACCAGCTTATTTAATTTCCATGTACACCCCCTTTCATTCAGTAATGCTGCAGCTTCCTAATTTTTGTAACCCAGACATGGTTACACATGGCCACTGTCCCACTGACAACACCCTCATCTAATCTTAAGTGTTACAGCAAAGCACTGAATTAACAGGCATCTCTGCAGTACAGATAATATTTCTGAAGTACTTACCACATTTGTTTGACTGGACATTTTTAATTGTTCAAATTTTCAGCTAAAATTTTAAACGTGTTTCTGCCAACAAGCCTTGATTTATGAAATTGTAGCTGTGTACATTTTTAGTCACAAGATGAATGTCTCCTGAAAATAGCTTCAACACTGAGTTCATCTCAGAAATATTCTTAAATTCTGTGATTGGTACAATTTAGAAAATAAATGGAAGTGAATTCTTTGTGTTCATTCCAGTTGGCTTTTACATTCTCCTTTTGCATTTGGCAACTGGCTTGGATATAAGCTAAAAGTAATCTTAGAAAAAACAAGTCCATTAATACTATTCCCCTCCTTTTCATGTTTCCCACCAGAACAACCATTAATAGATTAGAAATAAAAGAAATTTGAAAATTCAGTCTGACTGCCCTTCTGATTGAGAAACAGACAAGCTTTGTTCAGAAACACTCAAGAGAAAATCTTCTATTATACTCTGTGAATTGTTCTGCCCTTCATTTGGAGCAACTGTCAAGCTTTGTCAGCCTGCTTCAGAAAGCCTGGTTGTACTTTTTATTTTCTTGGCAAAGGAGGTTGGGGCACAAGAAAAGATTTTCACAAAACAGAAATCCAGATGACTGGATTTTTAGAGTTCCTTGTATTTTTCTCTCCCCATTTTTGCCCAGTCAAACAAATGCTACTGCTTTGCAGTGCTAAGTGGTGAGGAAAAAAGCCCCACAGATGACAGCAGGGACAGAACTATCTCCCATCCTGGCTAGCTTCTTCAACTGTGGTTGGGATAGTTTTCCAGTTTCTAAGAGTCAGTTTAAAAAACTTGATAGTATAAAAAAATATGACTGTTATTCTTTCTGTTCACATCAGTCTACAGTGGAAGCAGATACTTCAACTTGATTGAGGAGTTAGTAAAACCAGGAAAAACGATGCAGCAGAAGAGGGAATAGGGTGATGAGCTAGAGTTGATCCAAGTAGGAAATGAGCAGATACCTTTGAAGAGCTCAAACTCCTCCAAAGCACTCTGCTTAAAAAACAAATAACACTGGCAAGCTGTGCCATAACCACTGAGTGTCCAACTACAAGGGATTAGGACAAATGTCTTCCCTGAAAGAGTGGTCAGACATTGGAACAGGCTGCCCAGAGAGGTGGTGGAGTCACCATCCCTGGAGGGGTTTGAGCAACGTGTAGATGTGGCACTCTAGGACATGGTTTGTTCACATGGTGGTGTTGAACAGACAGTTGGACTTGATCTTAGAGGTCTTTTCCAACCTTGAATGTTCTGTGATTCTGTGAGTTCATGGATGGTAACCTCTTTTCCCAAAACCCTCAATGCCTTTTATGCAACACACTGGCTCCTCAACTAAAGGCATAGAAAGCCAAAAAGTTCTTGCTATCTGTCCTACCTCCTCTTAAAGTAACCCGTGAGCTATTCCCTGGAAAAGAAGGCATAGTGAGAGTAGCTCTCAATGGCAGACATATTGGTCAAGAACTTGGTTTAGGTCTGTCAGGGTACATCCTGACACCATACTCACTAGTGGGAAAAAGGATTCCATAAATCACACTCCAGCAATGTCAGAAGCTAGAAATTCTTATTAATGGAGTTTGTAATACGTACACACATATTATATGAGCTTATATGTACAATACAGTACTATCAAGACTAAACTGTATAAGGAACTCTAAAAAAAGCAAGAGAAGAATGTCTGGGGAAGTGAAAGAAAAAAATATTCAGATCTGAGCCATAGAGAAAAAAAACCCTACACAGTAACAAGAAAAAATAAATCAACCTTCAATTCAGCCTCACACTATTATTTTGACAATGACAACCAGTGGGACTCAAACTGCAGCTTGGTTGGACACCCTGAAAAAAAAAAATGTACTTACTGGCTGATATACAAGGGCATAGTTGAAAAGTTTCTAAAATTCCTGGCAAAATGGTAATAAGACAGAAGTATTATGTCCATTGCATGGCTTTTATATCTTTTCTTGAAGTTGCCAAGACCTCAAATCATAAACCTAGCACTGTCAAACCTGAACTATCCAAGCAGCTCCAAGGAATCTAGCAATAAAAACTTCATAGTTACACTGAAATATAATAAAAAATACTCAAATATGCCTTCATCTGCTCATGGGCATTGTTACAAACATGATATACATTCTTTTTTCTTCCCCCATCCCACCCTTTTAAAAAAAGTATCACGATATTAGTTCCCACTGTTTGAACATTAACAACATAAAAAAAAAAGAAAAATCATATTCCAAGGACGTTGTACATCACTTGAGAATTGAACTGCTTCACAGTTGAGATTTTTCAAGTAGTCCTTCTTTTTGACCCCAAACAGTACACCTTACATGTGTTAAATTATATGACCCACAGCCTATAAAGCTACACACTAAATAAAACTGTATGTGTTTTCTGCTTCTGGTGCAAGTCTAGGCTTTCTGTGTTAAAAAAGAGCCCCGGCAGGAGCAAAATGCACACAAATGTGCTCTCAGTTATTACACGGTTCTATGACTTTTCTCAACCATTAAACTGAAGAAAAGGGAGGGAAGTTAAAATTCCTGTTGTCCCTCAGGAAATCCATACCTCTGAGACATCATTTATCTCCTGATTACATGACCAGGCATAAAATCTGCCGTGAATAATTGCAAATGCAAATTAATTTTTTTACTGTTGCAAACACTTGCTGATATGATTGACATTTACCTTCTAAGAACATTTGGGACACTAAAATTGAGTGGCTTACAGAAGTCCTGTAATAATGTAGGAACAAATAATGGTAAAGAGCAGAGACTTGTTTATTGTATTCTGAGTATTTTGGAACTAAGCTACTGTTATCATCTGCCATGTACATCCTTTTTGCTTCCTTTTCCATTTTTTAAAGACTACTTCTGTACCCATGAACTGAGCAGTGCATCATGGTCTAAACCCAAGCACTGGAACATCGTCATTAGTATTAGGCTGCTCAAAGTGTGTCTGTCATGCTTTTAATCCAAGTCAACTAACTCTTACCCCCAAAATAGCCAGGAATGATGCAAGAATTAGGTAGAGTCAGGGGTCATTTCCATAGTTAGCTCTAATGGGCCCCCCCATTCTGGGAAGAAAGGAGTAGTAACATGGATACAGTTACACCAGGTCATTGGCCTCACCACCAAAAAGAGGCACTGGTTTGTTTGCCCTACAAGCACAGACATAAGCAGCTCGCAGCAACTCAATTATATTTACAGGTCCATTTTTATTCACAGGAGCATCCAGGTGTGTCCTTGAAGCTAAGCATGACTTTAAACGTTTTCAAGAATAGGCATTCTTTAATTGAGGCCTCAATGTCTCTTCTAAAATAATTAGGACTTTTTAAATCAAAGATTCATTCTCCAATCAATCCTGAAGTACAGCTTCTTAAAAAGAAACTTAATCAAATTAAAAAAAAATTAATCACAGAATTTTTCTGACAAAAGATACAAAAAAATACACCAAATTAAAAGATCCTACCTATGATTTAAATAAACATACAGTTTAAAAAAAGAAAAGAAAAAAGGCTTCACATTGAAGAAAGGAAAAAGAACAAAAGCTTGATTTGCTCAGAATGATAAAGGTCAATTGTACCAGTGAACTGAAATTATCGTCACCTGTCAGTTTACCATATTATTTCCTAAAACCAGGGTCTCAGCAGCCCAGAAATTACATTCCTGAAAGTTAATCCCTGAAAAGTTAGTCTCTGGGAAGGCTGAGGCAGAGAACATTAGAGCAGGCAGCCTGGTTAAGGATTTTGCAAAAGAATGGTTCATCAAAAAGAAACTTGCCTAATTTACTACCAGCTACTCCAAGAAGAGTTTGCCTTTCTAAGACTACAACTTTTATGGCATGGTCTGTGCTCTGCTAAGGGATCAACTGCAACCGTAGGACAACCGCCACACTCAAGAGGAGCCTGGGATTGGCCAAGCTTCAGAAAGGTCCAGAAGAAACATAACCAGAAAGGGAATAATCAGAAGGCAGGTAATGTACATTGAGCACTCATGCTGGGGAAGGGGGTACTGCTTTTCCTGCCAAGTAACTTATTTTCTTGAAAATACTTAGCATTTCCATTACAGTTTTCACGTGAGGATCTGACAGCTCAACAGATAGGACAAGACTTCTCTCAACAGTAGATGATTAGTAGAATGTGACAAAATCAAAACAAGGAAGAGAGCTTGCACCAAAGACCAGTCTGTGACACAGCTCCTGCCAGAGGACCCCAAAATGGTGACTGCATAACCACTGCAGGCAAACAATCAGTACCTGGCACCCTCCCTCCACCACAGTTTCTTTCAGACTGAAGATTTCATTTTGTGACAATTTTATGGTTCATAAGCAATAAAGTTGACGATAGTGATATCAAAGCCTGCCCCACTGATCAAAACAGGAACAACAACAACAAAGGTTGTGTTATCTGGCTAAATTCTCCACTTTGAGAACCTGGGCAACTACTTTGATTTCAGATGTATTTCAGATTCAAATTATGATCATTCAGTGCAAAAGTCTCCTGAGACTTTTTCTGCACTAGTTTTTTTTACAACTTTTCACAGCAATCTTCATGAAAAAGCCCACCTTGCTAATACAGGTTATGCAAAGCTGCAGCCACCATCAGCTGCCATTTTTTATTTTATTACTAGACACAAAGCAACAACATAGAACTGAATCTGACCTAGTGACTCCCTCATTCTGGTTCAGTGTCTGTATTCAGTACCTGTTAATGCACTAATTCATTATGGATGGGAATTCTATGCAAGCTTATTCACAGGCTTTGAAGATTTATAAAACCCTCTTTTGGAAGGGTTATCATTCTGTTATTCACAGCCTAGCTCACTCCTAAACTTTATGAAAGCTTTTTATATCACACCAAATGACAGATTACTTCCTCAATTGTCTCTACTGAACAAAGATATGTCCACCAAGGTCTTTCAGTTGTAGACTCATTTACAGATATGTCCAATGACATAAGGAAACAAAAAAACCCATAACCTGAAAGTCTTAGTATGGGCTCAAGTCAGGAGGACAAAATATGCTTCAACACCTAAAATACCTGTCGTTTCTTCAATGTTAATAACTGTGATCAGAAGTGTTTGTAATCTTGTAAGGAACACAGAAATTGATGCAGATCTCTAATGCTACACAATGAATACAGTCTCCATACATTTTATGTGTGTTTCTGTAACGTATTGAGGAACTACTGCAAAGAATAGCAATTTTAAAATGATGTGAATAACATTTAAATGTCCTTCATCTACAACAGTCTTATGTACTGCTTACTTGTTCTGTATTTGTCAGGGGCATTTGCCACAGCTACTCAACTACCTTGTGCTCCTGCAGTTATTTTTGTGAAATGTTTTTACACTACTCAGTATTTCTCAAGCTTGTATGATTACTTAAATCAACATAATTTAAACTTTCATTGTACAATTCTGGCAGGAAGCAGAGATACTGGAAAACTATTTTCAGAGTTCAGATCATCTTTTTCACAGACAACAAAATACAATTGTTGGGTTTTGATGTATTTCCTTGCTTTATCAGACATACCATTCTGTTCCAATCAACAGTGACTTGCTTGACTTTTCCCTAAGCAAAACACACACACACACAAGAACAGAATCAAATACTTCTCAGGTTTCCACACAGCAACATCTTCCCATGCTTTTGGAGAGTGCAATGCTGTGCATTATGACGATGCATAACAGTCACCAATAGCTTGCACTCAGGATATAAAACCTACCTTCTTTATTGTCACTGATGATAATAAAAACAAATCTATTTTATTTACAAGAAAACTCTCTTGCTACAGGCATGAGAGACATGGTACTACAAATTTAGCTACAATGTGTGTTGTTATTGTACATGACTTAACTGCATAAAAATAAGAATTTCATAAAATGTATTGTTCCTTACATCTGTACTTCTCTTCCAGAAGGCCCTTAGAAAGAGACATCAAGCCAATTTTCAGGGACTGCACCCGAATTTTTCCAGTTCGGCCACTGAAATTATAAAGAGAAGACCATTTAATGCATTTTAGTTTTATTTAATTTCATTTCAAGTCTATTAAAAAAAAAATGAAAAGGCATTGAACACACTTTAAGTCACAAAACAAATCACATTAACCATGCTTCTCTCACAAAAGTTCAGCTCACCTTCCAAGGGGTTTACATGTCAGAACAGTTCATATTACTCCAAAAGGACATTTAGCTCTGTAAAGCTCTCAACATGATTTGATAATGTGATATACACAGAAAAAATACACAAGCATACAGCAGGAAAGCCTGTGGCCAAGTGTAAAACACAAGGACTTAAAAATAAAACCAAGTTTTCACATTCTTTTTTAATTTATTTTTTCACTTCATGCCTAAAAGGCTTGATATATATGCGTATCAGGTCATAAACAGCCAATCATATGCTCTTATTAAATGATGTGGAGCCGTCGTTTTTTAGCAATACATCTTCAGGCTCTTTTTGACCAACATGAAAAAAATAATACCCAAACCCAAAAAACCCACACTTCAAACCATAGCAACTTGAGACCTGCAAGACAAATGCTGTTCAAAAGGAGAGTAAAGCAACAATCGCAGGGTACATGGAAAAGGACAATTTCAAAGACCAGTGCAGAAACTTATTCTTAAAACATCTAATGATTTCTTCTTCCAAAGATCAAAAAACATGATGCAATTTCTCTTTAGGCAAGACACAGCAAAAAATAATGAGAATAATAGTTCAACTGTATATATTATAGAGAAACTCCTGCATTTAAGGTTAGCTGGGTCCCTCACCAGCAAGTAAGATAATACCAAATATCACCCTAAACATTACTTTGGTCTCTTCTGTCATGCAGAAATGATATATCCTTTAATTACTTCTGAAGTGCTTATTAGATATCTCTTTCTGTCCTCTCCATTCAACATACCGTCTGCTGTCTGATTTACTTCTCAAACGTAGTGCTGAATACAAAATTATTAATTTACTCCTGGGTTCACAGTAAATTAGCTAAGCGCCTTACAAATATTAATGCATTTGTCTTCACAACCATCACCTAATCTAGTGAGACTAGACAGCATTATCTTCTCCATTCCACAAGCTGGAATAGAGGTACAGAGAAATTATTGCTAAATTAATCAAAAACACCCATTACTTTTACTGCCTAGTTTGAAAATCAGGACCCAATTTTCCAGAATGTTATAAAAGTGCCACCTATTTTATACATTCAGGCTGAGCTTCAAATTACCTCTTTCAATCACAGACACTACATCATTCTGGCATACCTTAACGTGGAAATGGCTCACTTTGCAACCTTGATAAAGCTCTTTCCCTATTCTTTCCTGTGTAGAGTTGTCTGTGTTTTCACTTTGTATTCAATGGGAAAGCAAACTAGAACATTCATTTGGGTTTGATTTAACTCAGGACTGACTAGACCATTTGTTTATTAAAGGTAGAAACTTGGAAAAATCTTTGCAGTTAAAAGGTATGGGCACGTATGTGGAGGCTTCAAACTTCTCCAGACTTCAACAGATTGTTAAAGGGACTGTGAAAAATTTAATTGGCTCAAAAAACATTTCCTCAATAAACTAAAAAAATAATTACAAACCCTGCAGTTTTCTAAAGAGCAAAATATTTTCCCCTAGCATTTTTTCCTGGAAGCAGTCAAATATTAGCACTGGAATTACATATACAACAAAATCCCCACACCAAATCCTAACAAAATCCCTCCACCAACCTATAGACTTTATAGCACTGGTGCTTCCAATTCAATGTTTTAAGCTTAGAGAATCACAGTATCACTGGGGTTGGGAGGGACCACCTAAGTCTGTCTAGACCAATGCTCCTGATCAGGTCAGGTTTTGAGTATCTTCAAGGATGGAGACTGCACAGCTTCTCTTGGTAACTTGTGCTACAGTTTGATCACCCTCACATTAAAAAAAAAAATAACTTTTTCTTACATGTTTTAAGCAGAATTTCCTGTTTCAGTTTGTGCCCACTGCCTTTTGTACTGTCATGGGGCAGCACTAAGATGAGCCTGGCTATTTCCTCTACTTCTCTCATCAGGCATTTATGCACATTGATAAGATCCCCGCGAAACTTCCCTTCCCTGGATTGAAGAGTTCCAGCTCTCTCAGCCTCTCCTGATACATAAGATACTCAATCATCTTCTTGGTCCTTCAGTGGACTCACTCCCGTCTCTCTTTCCCTGGGAAGCCTGGAGATGGACCCAGCACTCCAGATGTGTCTTGCCAGTGCTGAGGGGAAGGATCACCTCCCTTGACCTGCTGGGAAGGTTTTTTCTAATGCAGCCTGTGAGACTGTTGGCCTACTTAGCCACAAGTGCATGTTGCTGGCTCATGTTCAACTCAGTGTCTAACAGGACCCCCAAGGTCCTTCCTGCAAAGCTGTTTTATAGCCAGTTGTCCCCCAGCTTGTACTGGTACATGGTGTTCTTCCTCCTCAGGCAGGGGACTTGGCATTTCCCTTTACTGAGCATCATGAGATTCCTGTTGTCCTCTTTCTCCAATCTGTTGAGGTGTCCCTGAATGGCTGCACAGACACCCAATTGCACTGTGTGTACAAACATCTAAAAATCAAGGCCTTACAGTGGGAAGGTTCAGGAAACTTTTTAATGCTTGAATTCATAAAAAATTTATGGGTCAAGTATTTAGAATTAAGTGTCAGCACACTCTTCAGATTCACAGCAGCAACACAAGCACCCTTGTCATTACAAAATCAATTGATAAGACCACTTTAGGTGTTCAGATATTTTTTGCTCTGGTCCTGATGAAGGGAAATCTGAACCATTATACCTCTATTAACTGCTTTAGAGCAAAGTTGTCCATTCTCCATCAGTGAAAGGCAGTACAAAAATGGCACATTATTGACCTCTGACACATCTTCAAGTGAAAAATGGCAAAATCGTTATAGCTGCTTGTCAGAAGCATTCTTCTGGTTTTGTAAAGTCCATTTGTCCCTCTGGATATATCTGAGCCCTCTTTTTCCCAGGCAATACAAAGCCTAAGGATTCATTGCCCTTAGAGTTTGATGCTGACATTCTTCTCCAAATGAACTGTTTTAGTGGGGAAGGGGAGAGGAAAGAGAGGTGAGGGAAAAGAGAAAATAAAGAAATCCTTGATTTTCCAGGTGATTTTGTTATCTCTACATATGCACCAGGCAGGATCTGACCTATCTGCCTCAGGTATTATGTCCCCCTGTTACACCTTCATCCACTGTCAGTCAGGACATGGCACAGAATCCAGAAGTAATTCAACTTTTAAAACTGCTCAGATAGATGATAAAAAAAAGATACACATAGTTTTCAGGCACAGTAGGAGAGTGCAATGAAAGCATATACCACAGAGAGACTAGTGCAGTGGAGAATCAGATAATTAGATCATTTGGTCACTACTGTATAATAACATAACCAAAGGAGAAAAAAAGAAAAATCTAGAAATGATTGAAGTACCAGAAGAGAAAGGGAGAACACTTCTATCCTGTATCTTACTACAGGAGATATTGGATCTAGAGGATGCAGAAGGGGGAAAGAACATCTAACAGCACACAGGTGACAGGGGCAGTAGATACAGGCCATACCTCAGGAGTTCCCTTGCTAATCCTATAACAAGTAAGCTCCAAACAAATGAAACTACTACAATCCCAGCCTCACTACAGCAGGCACAAGCTGCATGGAGCACTTGGTAGTCACATAATATAGTTTAGTACTACTCTGCCATAGGAACATCGCAGCTGCAAAAGAGCATGCTAAACCCTAAACCCAGCATTCCTCTTTCTGCTCAGATGCCTAAGAAATTCAGTGATATACTTTAAAGCAGGGTTACAATTATCTAAAGATATCTTTTCCCAGCAAAGTGAGTTTATCAAACTTGACAAAAATGTTCATTAATCGTGTAATTGTCTTGAGCAAACTTAATTCTTTTCTCTAAGGAACATCCTACTACAGAGTTAGGACACAAAACTCAATTGACTGCAAACACATTCCACACCATAGTCAAAACAGAGGCCTGGGACACCTAGAAGTTATAAATGCGCTAATCAGGATATAACTAATAATAGATTGTTGAATGTAGACATACAAACCCATTATTACCAACAATGCCATGCAAGTGTTCTGTGTCATTGCAGTGGCATGGCCCAGCATAATACTCTACCAAAGCATGCAAGCAATGTGAATGTCAAAGGGGCAAACAGTGATGGGCGCAGCTGCACACAGGAGTGAGCCAGACAACAAAGTTAAGTGCAGGAGACTGCAGAGAGGAATACATAATAAGGATGACTGGTAAATCAACAGGAAACAAGATAAGCAATATCTTCCAGAGGAAATCTGTGTTCCCAGGGGGAAGGGGAGTGGGGTGGGAGGTGGTATGGGGAGAGGGCAACAGCATAAAAGCATCCATCACTGGCAAGTAAAACTGGAGTAGGAAGACGAGCCCCCTTCTGTTCTGACTAGTTCTCAAGCCTGGTCAGTGTTGACACTACAATTAAAGGCTACCAAGAACAGCAGCGATCAGTTAGCTCCATCATGTAGCAACTGGAGGAAGCCTGGTAGATTCTGAAGGTCCCCACAGATGCCTCTCTGGAGTGAAAGAGCCTCATTTGCCTGGGTGCTTCTTACTACTATCACAGCCTGCCACGCTGGTACTGCGGAGTCCTCTATGAATCAGGACAGCTATTGTCAACCCAGGGAATGCAACCAGAATGCATGCAAAAAGCATCGTCAGCTACTGTCAAACCCAGGGCATAAAGTTAAGGCTGACTCAACAACTCTCTCAGCCTTCTCATTCCTCAGAAGTTCAGATTTTGCTGAAATTAACAGGCTGGTAATGCCTGGGATACTAACTCAACCTGGTGTTAGAAAGTCAAAGGTGTGTAAGTGCAATAATAAAGTTGTAATACTTCAAGGAAAGTCTGGGCCATAGAGGATGATCATGAATGACCACCTCGATGACATGGAATACCTCAGTATACATGCCATACCACAGATACCCTTCCTACACTAATGTACCAAAGAAATTAAAATAATGCATTATCAAAAGCACCCTAACATCACAAAAATCAAGAAACTTGAAATACAAGTCAGATAAACATTGCAGAACTTTAAAAAACAGTGAATGTAAAAGTTTCTTTATGGACATTGGTTAATTCTTATTGATATAATGAGTCATAGCCCACAATTAGTAAATGTAATCTGTATTACATACCACAAACTTTAAAATCATCTAAAGCAATGCATTTCAAGGGTGTTAAGTTATTCCTCATGTATTAAAAGCTATCAATCTATTTCATGTAAATGACTTTTGAAAAGTTTAGCAAATTTGACAGTATGTAGTCCAGGACAATAACCACCAGCTATTGATTTTTGGATGATTTAAACACAGGCCTGGCCAAACGATTTCATAGAGCAAATAGTTTCCTTCACAGGTCTCACTGTAAAATGCAATGTATTTATAAAGTCATTTTAAAAAAACCCCAAATCTCTGGACTAATGAAAACAAAGAACTTTAACTTTGGAAAATATTTACAGGGCAGATGTTGGTGCCTGGAACTACTTTTGAGTCCTTGAAGAAGTAAAAGTCATCAACTAAATTTATTTAATGTTTCTCTCTTTCCTCTAACTCAGCTTGAAGAATGAATCATTCCTGATGTGTCAGAAAAATACCAGAAAACAACAGACTTGCATACTATTTCTAAAAATGAATTGGTTCTTTTTAAGGGCCAAAGTCATCTGTAGGTAAGTCTGGAGAGCTTCCCAGCTTGCCACCAAGCTGTAAATCAGTAATTAAATCTCAGGTTAATAGCATGCAACTAACAGATGCTTTTTGTAGGCAGTGTAACAATTTGAAACATTGTATATGTATAACATGCCTGTAATAAAACATGTAAATGCCAAGACACAAATTAGTTTTTTCCTAAAGGCCAATTAAAAAAAAAAAAAAAAAAGAAAAACAGCTCAAAACTGGTGCCTGTTCTTTCTGCTTTTTAATTTTTAAATTTTTTTTATTTTTAACCAGGAGTGCATTTGAAAGAGGAGCAAGGAAAAATACTGTACAAGGTAATTTTATCTCAGACAACCTTCATTCTCCATTTTTTAAAGTTTGTCTGAAGATTAAAGTCTTTCATCAGCTTGAAGAATTATCTACACTAACACCATCAAAATAATAATCAAAGGGAAATGGGAGCTACAGGAAATGCTATTGAGAGAATGGCTTATTGCTTACTATGTGCATTTTAATTATGAACAGATTAAACTGAATTTAACTGAAGTTAGGAAGCAAAGTAGACTAAACAAAATATAAGGTAATTGTGATCAATCTGAATAAAACCCAACCATTAAACACAAAAATATTTCTCTGGCATTATTAAGTCTCTTATTCTAAATAACCAATAACATTTAAGTCAAGCAACCCACTTGATTTACTGCCCCTATTTGCAAGTGATGTGATTATTCACCCACAAGACAGAGCAAAATAAAAATAATTTCAGGAAGAAGTCCCAGCTATTATTTGATGGACTCTTCAATTTTCCAGAATTAATGAGGATGAGTCCAACCAACAGAAATGTCACGATAGTAAAAAGTAATATTCAAATGTCAAAGCATAATAGATAGTCATCACATAAATGATAAAGGGTTGTATGTACGCTGTTCCCTCCTTTCCTCTCCACTATCAAAAGTTTTTAAAATAACAATAAGATAAGAAATAACCCCAAAGTAGAAGAGTACCAGCATGTAATCCTCTGGGGGGAAAAAATGCAAAAAACCTATGAACTATTAGAATGTGGGACTGGTTAAGTGAGTGAAGAGAGTGCATACATCAAAAAGTAACAATCTCTCTTGCAAGGCCAGGTCCGAGAATTTCTATAAATACTCAAGAAATACTTTTGTTCTTTCCATCTTTGAATGGGGACAAAGGAAGAAAAATTGCTATCCAACCTCACGCAGCTTAGAAATTCTGGTTTGTATTTATGTGTATGACTCTGAAGTAAAGCATATAGTCAATCAGATACACTGAAGTGAACACCCCATATATTGCGCTACCATGTCTTTATCAGCTCTAGAAGAGTCCTGCAATGCCTTTGCTGAAGCAGTATAAGGAGACAGATTATAGGGAGGCAAGGAGTTGATGGAAAACAAGTGTTTTCCCAATTTTTCCTATAGGGGGAGATGAGAATAGTAAACACCACTGAGAAAAATGAGCAACAAAGTCATAACTCAAGGCACAATTAAATAAAACCATATTGATTTGGAGGTCATGCAGGCTGGCATAGTGGAGGCTGGGCAGAGAGGTCAGACTTTGAAATTCAGCACAAGAAAGAAGTGTCTGGAGGGTCAAAAAGGACTGGCCAAAACCACAAAAGACTGCTGGAGCAGACTTTTCCACATCCCCTGAGACTCTGGAAATAGCAGATGTGCATGTAAATAAATCCACAAGATCTTACTATAAGCATCCTGAGACATTCTTGAGGCAAACTCAAAGTCCACTAGAGAAAAGCAGCTTTGCTGCCAGGACCAGGGCAGGTGGATCATGAAGCATCAGCGCTCAGAACAGATTCAACACAGGAGCTTGGGAAGTGAACCGGGACACCAGGACACCACTGACACCCCAGAATCCAGCAGGCTTTAGCAAAGAGATCAGAACCTATGCCACTCAACAGAGGATTCAGCACAGGGAGCTCAGTCAGGATTATGACATGCAAGTAACATATATAAAATGAGTAACAAAAATATCCCTACCTACGGCAGAAATAGGATCTGCTACAAATGGTAAATCATCTGGGAAATTTGGAACATTTGCAGTAGGAAGACAGCTAAAGCAGAGTATCTAGTTCTCTACTCACACATTTTTTTAAACTCTTCACAAGTTACACTGGTAGCAGTGTAAAAGCAGTGTAAGGTTAGTTCAGTGTATCTGAGCAGGACACCCTCCAAAACATCTCATTGCAAGCAGTAATGCACTTTCATTACTGAGAAAGAAGTATCCAGAGATAACTTTTTATTAAAGAACATCTTCAGGCCTTATCACTTTTCTGTTATGGACACTTCCTCAAGAAAGTAACTCAGAAAAAATATACAACAGTCCCACAAGTCTAGCATTTTTGATAAATCTTATGTGCAAAAATTACCAGTTCTGTCTCCATGGTTTATATTTTGTTGTTACTACAATAATTTCCAGGAGTACACACTGTGAATAAAGGCTTGTTACTTACCTATCATACACATTGAGTAGCCAGTTAAGACACATGTCTACACAGAGAGGAACATTCACCATGTCTTTGTGTTTCTCCTCAAGTCCACTGTAGATAGTAGTGAGACAGCTGATCACATCCTGGACACCAATCAGCTGGTCATTTTGATTCAACTTGTGCTGTTTGAAAACTTCACTTGTTGTGTTCAGGTCCAACAGGTCCACTGACAACAGGTAATTACAAAAGAAAAGACATGACAAGACAAGACAAGTAAAGAAAAACTGTGTGAATACAGAATGCAGAGCACAGCATTCACAATACTTGTTCATGTGCATGTTGTAAGAAATGCTGCAGACAGTCAAGAAGAAGCTTTCATTTAGTATTATTATAGTGAAAAAACTTCTCTCTGAGAAGTCAGCAGCAGTTTGGTAATATGTGATTTAAAAAAAAAAAAAAAAAGGAAACCATAACAACACTGTGTGGCTCAGAACATTTAGAAGGCTGCTGAAGTAGTCTGTGTAATTAGAAGATCCTAACTTCAGACGTATGCACCCTGGGAGTCCAGTAGGATTACAGGATTCTTTGCATTTACCATAAAGCAGAAACCCATTAAATGACTATCACTTTTGATAAATGTCGTGCAAAGCAAATTCTTAGGTAACAACATTCTCTTAAATGCAGTAGAAATGTATCAAGGCTTGATTAACTGAACAGCAGCTGCTAAATCAAGGCTTAAAATGAAAGTAGGGAGGAACAGAGGGAAAAATATTTGCTGTAGTTTTCCAGAACACAAAATGCTACACTTTCATGGAAAATAGTTTGATCTCCTTTATTGCAGCATGCTTTCTATAAGCAGCTGATGATGCTATGGATACCCAAGAGGGGACAAGGGCTTTTGCTCCCCAAACCCACAAAAACGTGATTGCAATTGCAAAAAATCTGGGTTTTGCACGGTGAAAATAAAAAGCTGCCAATGAGCTCTTCTAATTCCTTCTGCTAAACAAAGTGGAAGAGAGGAAACTTACATTATTCTTCCTTCTTTTGCACCAAAATCAGTCAAAGGGTGCCAAAAGGGAGAACTTCAGCAAAAACAAAAAAGTTTCACTGTACCAGTAGCTTGCTACAGTGTATACAACATGAAGTTGAAGTATATTCAGAGCTCATACAGAATTGTTTCTGGAAAGCCGGTAACACATTTACACTACAAATGTCATCTCTCAAAGGAAATGAAACATGACGATCTCAGCCGTGTTGTAAATTGCTCTGCACAGATGCAGTTAAATAAGGGACCCAGAAGGGCAGTCTGCGCCCAGTCCTGCTTGGGCTGGAAAACGAGAGCAGGAGGAAAAAAAAGCAGGAGCAAAAAAACACTAACTGTGAGCAAATCTGTCAAGAACTAAATGAGCATCTCCCAAAAGGCAAGGTTACAGGCCAAAAGAAGGTTACATTCCCAACCCCATTTCTTCAATACACCCTGCCTAACGTCATGGTGAAATGAGAAACAGTGCCTCGCAGCCCTTTACTTTTTCCCTCCTGTTCTGTCCTAACTTTACAACATCACACTTGCAGAAGTTTTATGTTTGCTTGCTTTTTATTTCCTTTTACTTTTTTTTCTCTTTTTTCTAAAAGCCCATCTCGGGTTTGCAAACAAATGACAGCCATGGATTTACCAACCAAACAGGCAGACTGCTACTTGCAGCAAAACACCTTGTCACTCAGCTTGACCTGAGATAGCCAGAGTAGTTGGCAATACGCTGCAGCGTAATCTATGGCAGCTGGAAAAAATACCTAGTACACCAGACACGCTCACAGCTGTATTTAAAAACAAAACAAAAACCTCTCCACACTACCATAAAACACAGACTCTTTTTTTGAGGCGTGAAGCCAGTTTTGAAACTATAAAATGCTACCAATTCACATAAATATTGCATTCAGGAGAGGTGGACAATTTTCAGGCTTTTCCTTCATCACCTATGGTGAGGGAAGGGTTAGGGTTAGGAGAGGAGCCCCTAAAAATTATTGCAAGTGGTTTGCCGGTAGTACTTTGTTTTTCCAGTGTTGGCTAAAAGCAGGTAAGCAGCTTCCTGAAACAGACTGACAGCACCCAAGGCCTGTCCTTTTTAAAGGCAGTGAAAACTTGGGGAGCTTTGGAATGCCAGAAAGTCGTAGCCTTTGGGCTTGGCTTAGCGTGACCATCCTGGCACTGAAAACAGCGATTAAACAGACACTGGAGGAAGCCTGCTAACTTCATGTTTTGATCTGCTAGCAGTAAGATCTCAAATTCACATTTCTGCCAAGGGACTCTAGAAGGAATCAGGAGAGGTTGTTTTGATATTTTCATATTAAAAGTAAACTCTGCTGCTGTACTAATGCAAATTAAGCAAAACTTACGACCTTTGGATGACACCATTCATGGAGAACAGCCAGAGGAAATTGCTTCCATCCCTGTTACTTCAACCCTCACCTGGCTGAATGAACTTTGGGTAAAGGGAGTTACCCTGCAGTGGTAAGATCTACCCAGGAACAGCACCCCCAGATGGGGCTGATACAAAGAGGGATGATTTTCCCACTACTTTTCCATTTCTGAAAGTTTTTAAATAAGCTGTGTTTATGCAGATGGGGAAAAGCTAACCTGAGTCTCCATGTGCCATTGCTGGCATGAAGCTACCATACGCAACTTTTAGTGCATTTTTGCACTACCATTCTGCATCTGCTCAAATGTGCTGAACGACCAGTCCTGCTGTTAACCAACAAATGGACACAAGGGTCATTTCTTTCCTTTCTGCAGTGAGGAGACCTTCCCAAAGGAAAACTATAAACAGAAACCACGTCATTCAGCACAGTTCAAGCAGATGTGAGTGACTGACTCAGGAGCAAGTAATGACATGCAGCTGCTAATGGCAAATTCAAGGCGGCCGTAACCCCACAAAAAATAGGAAGGCATTGCTAGGGAGCTTTTGCATCAGAAAGACCTTGAGAATGACAGCAGTTCCTGCACAAGACTGGATGGCTGCAGGAAGTCTGCACAGCTCTTGCTTTTAGTCTGATGTGTCTTAATATTCATTCCTTAGTCTTGTGCAATTGAAATTTCTACTAGCATTCTTAAATTTTAAATCACCTAGAGGAGCTCAGTGAGAGAACTCTGAATAGACATAGTGGGTTTGCTCCCTTTCCCCTTTCTAGTACTACATTCCAGTATCTGAGGCAATCTCATTTCTTGAAAACAACTGAAGTACACTGCACAAGAATAAAATATTATAGTCAGGGTCTGGTGCTGCAGAGCTGCCCAGTACAGCTGCAACATAGGATACTCTCTCCGGTCCCATTCTTCTTCTCCTACAGTGAGAAAGTGCTCTCAGTACAGCTGCCCCATATAATCTGAGACCAAGAAGCTAAAAATTTTTTTTCTTTTCAACCTGAAAACTTTCTCAGCTTCCTGCAAAATAAACAGGGTAGGTACATATACACATATGTTAGTCTGCAGGAAGCTACCTTCCAAAAACCAGAACAGGATGAAACATGACTACTTTCCCACTTCTAAAGGAGGGCAGGGGAGTAGGAGGGAATAACTTCCTCACAACCATGGGGTTTTCACACGTACTAAGACCAAAGACTCAGAAGAGAGATTTGGCATCAGTGAAGTTTTCCAAAGCGCTGTTCTCAAATCACATACTCCTGAACCTACCCATATAGCGCTAATACTGTGTCACCAGTCCTTACTGCAAAGTCAAAATCTATCAGGTGCAAGTGGGACTATGCATCCTTCTCCAGCTGTGCCCTTGGAGTTGTCACCAAAAAGGCCTTTGCAGTTATACACACACTGAGGCTGTGACAGCATGTCCTGGTTTCAGCCAGGATAGAGTTAATTTCATTTGTAGCAGCTGATGGAATACTGTGTTTGGGAGTTAAAATGAAAACAGTGCTGATAACACCCTGATGTTCTTAGTTGCAGTCAGACAGTCAAGGACTTTCTTAGCTTCTTCTATTTCTCTATTCTTGAGAAAGGAGGGGCGAAGCCAGGACAGGTGACCCAGATGGGCCAAAGAGAGTATTCCATGCCAATTACGTCCTGCCTAGATATAACGGGGGGCTGTTGGGAAGAAGAGAAGAGGGGCGGTTTCGGGACGCGTGCTTCCTCTCGGGACGCGTGCTTCTTGGGGGGACGGTCGGGTTCCGGGACAGCTCTGGGTGGTACGGCCTGAGTTGTGTGGTTCGGTGAGAAACTGCATTGTGTATCAATAGTTTCATATTCTTTTGCTCTATAGTCCTGTTAGCATTGTTATATTTTATCTTTCTGTTATCTTAGTAAACTATCCTTATCCCAACCCACGGGCCTCTTAGTTTCTTGGTTTTGGAGTTATTTGCCCCTTCCTTTTCCCTTCCCTTGTTTCCCTTTCCCTTTTTCCCTTTTCCCCTGCTCTTTTACTTTAAGGAGCAGGCAACTGCGTGGATCTCGGCCCACAGCCGGGGTGAAACCACGACAGTCTTTTTGGCGCCCAATGTGGGGCCCGAAAGGTTGGGATAACGGTAGATCTGACCCTGACCAGATTGTAATTAAGACAAAGTTGTGATAAGTATTGTTGTTTAAGCAGTCTCCGATCACAATGCTGTGGTATTTATTCACATGGCTGTGGTCACAGCTGTGGCCGCGAAAGTACCGTACGCTGTATGCAATCCTGGCAGGATTTTTTACCATATCAAGGCTGCGTTTCCTGGTCTGGTTCTTGTCTTTTGTGATGACAATCTATGATACAGTAATATTGAGGATCGTGAACTTGTGCTGGTATTTGTATGAGAGCTTGCTGCCCTGTCCATTCCTTGGACAGGGAGGGTTTAGTAATGGCAGCTGGCATGGTGGGAGTTCTGTTTTCTTTTCCTTTGGGCTAAATACAACAGCTCTGCTAGCAGTCTTTAAAAACTTTCAATATCCCTGGGATATTCCAACTAGCATTTTGCTGTTTTTCAGTTTGGTGCAGACGGTTCAGTTGTTGTCAAATATTAAGCAGAGGTTTATGAATACCACTCAAGATTTTTCTGTGAGGCCAGATAATCGTGAGTGGCAGGGCAAGTGGCAGAGCATGGGCAAATACCTAGGCACTTTCTTAACTCCGGTGGTTTGGAGTTTCACTCCTGAGCAGTTACAAGACCCTGAAAAAGTGACTGCATATCTGAAAAGAAATTGCTCTAAGCTTGCCAGAGATACACACCTTACTGCACTGTGCTGGGCCCTGGCCACTATTTACAAAACATTGCTTGATAACAGGCAGCACTGTCAGTACTGTCAGCACTGTCAGAAGGAAAAGAATGAAAACAGACCAGCAAAGACTGCAGCTGCTGCAACCCCAATGACTGGCACTGCAGCTACTGTAACCACTGTGACTAGCACTAAGGCCACTATGACTAGCACTGTGGCTACTGCAACTTGTCCAACCGATGCTGCAGCTACTGCAACCCCTACAGCAGATACTGATGATAAAACAAAAAACCAACCCCCGCCAGTGTCTGTTGCTCCTGTACAAAAGAGGAAACAAAGGAAATCAGTTCGTGTAGTGAAGGATGAGGATGAATCAGGGCCATCTGGAGCATGTCAGGATGACGCAGGGTCATCTCAAGCATCTCAGGATGGAGCAGGGCCATCTCAAGCACCTCAGGATAAAGCAGGGCCATCTCAAGCCCCTCAGGATAGAGCAGGGCCATCTCAGGCATTTCAGGATGAGGCAGAATCAGAGGTTGTCACACGATCCCTGACCCTGAGTGAGTTGCGTGAGGTTCGAAAAGATTTCAGCCGCCGCCCAGGTGAGCACATCATCACTTGGTTGCTCCGATGCTGGGATCAAGGGGCCGATAGTCTGGAATTAGATGGCAGGGAGGCCAAGCAGTTGGGATCCCTAGCTAGAGAAGGAGGCATTGACAAGGAAATTGGGAAAAAGCCAGAAACCCTCAGCCTCTGGAGGCGACTACTGTCAAGTGTGGAGGAAAGGTATCCCATAAAGGACTATATTACATGTCAGTCACCCAAGTGTAACAACATAGAGGCAGTTATCCAGTACCTGAGAGAATTAGCTGTACGGGAGATCATTTATTATGATCTGGGCAAATGGCAGTCTGACCCTGATGAAGTTGTATGCACCGCAGATATGTGGCGTAAGGTTGTACGAAGTGCACCAGCAGGGCACACCAATTCATTAGCATCAATAGACTGGGATAATATGTATCCACCAACTGTAAGCGAAGTGTCCTGCCGACTCCGGAAATATCAGGACAATGTTTCCCAATCTGTGATCGCAGCGGTAGAGAAACTGGTCGAACGACTTGACAAAAATTTGTGCAACTCCCAACCTGTATGGGGCAATGTTGCAGCTACTGGGAGAAAGCGTCCATCATCCCAGAAGGGAGGATACAGAAGGTGCACACCACGAGACACGCTGCGACAGCAGCTGTGGTTTGAACTGTGTGACCATGGTGAGGACATGAGGAAGTGGCATAGGCAGCCCACCTCAGCCCTCCAGGCACGAGTAAATGAGCTGCGAGGTAAAAGAATCACACAACGCGATTTTGCCAGGAAGAAGGCTGCACCAGTGAGCAGCCAATATGATCAGCAACAATAGAGGAGCCCTGCCTCCAGCCAGGTGGAGGAGAGGGATAACCGCGCTTATTGGACTGTGTGGATCCGATGGCCTGGTACGTCAGACCCACAGGAGTACAAGGCTCTGGTGGATACTGGTGCCCAGTGTACTCTAATGCCATCGAATCATGTAGGGACAGAACCTGTCAGCATTTCTGGAGTGACAGGGGGGTCCCAACAATTGACTGTGTTAGAGGCTGAAGTGAGCTTAACTGGGAAGGACTGGGAGAAACACCCAATTGTGACTGGCCCAGAAGCTCCATGCATTCTAGGTATAGATTACCTCCGTAGAGGTTATTTTAAAGACCCGAAAGGGTACCGGTGGGCTTTTGGAATAGCTGCTTTGGAGACAGAAGGCACTGAGCAATTACGTGCTTTGCCTGGACTCTCAGATGATCCTTCTGTTGTGGGGTTGTTGAAGGTTGAAGAACAGCAAGTGCCAATTGCTACAACGACGGTGCACAGAAAACAGTACCGCACTAACCGGGATTCCCTGATCCCCATCCATAAGCTGATTCGTCAATTGGAGAGTCAAGGGGTGATCAGCCGAACCCGCTCCCCCTTTAACAGTCCCATATGGCCAGTGCGGAAGTCCGATGGAGAGTGGAGGCTGACAGTGGATTATCGTGGCCTAAACGAAGTCACTCCAGGTATGAGTGCTGCTGTACCAGACATGTTGGAACTCCAGTATGAATTGGAGTCAAAGGCAGCCAGGTGGTATGCCACAATAGACATTGCAAATGCTTTCTTCTCAATACCACTGGCGCCTGAGTGCAGGCCACAGTTTGCTTTCACTTGGAGGGGCATCCAATACACGTGGAATCGTCTGCCCCAGGGGTGGAAACACAGCCCCACCATTTGCCATGGACTAATCCAGACCACACTGGAAAAGGGTGGAGCCCCAGAGCACCTGCAGTACATTGATGACATCATTGTATGGGGCAATACAGCAGAGGAAGTATTTGAGAAAGGAAAAAGGATAATTCAAATCCTTTTGGAAGCTGGTTTTGCTATAAAGCAAAGTAAAGTCAAGGGGCCTACACGAGAAATCCAGTTTTTAGGAATAAAATGGCAGGATGGGCGTCGTCAGATCCCAATGGACATTATCAATAAAATAGCAGCTATGTCTCCACCAAGCAACAAAAAGGAAACACAAGTTTTCTTAGGTGTTATAGGTTTTTGGCGAATGCATGTCCCAAACTACAGTCTCATTGTGAGCCCACTCTACCATGTAACTCGGAAGAAGAATGATTTCCAATGGGGCCCTGAGCAGCAGCAAGCCTTTGAGCAGATCAAACGTGAGATAGTCCATGCAGTGGCCCTTGGGCCTGTCCGGACAGGGACAGATGTTAAAAATGTGCTTTACACTGCAGCCGGGGAGAACGGACCTACCTGGAGTCTCTGGCAGAAAGCACAAGGGGAGACTAGAGGTCGACCGCTGGGGTTTTGGAGTCGGGCCTACAAAGGATCTGAGGCCAATTATACTCCAACAGAAAAGGAAATACTGGCCGCCTATGAAGGGGTTCGAGCCGCTTCAGAAGTGATTGGAACTGAAGCTCAGCTCCTCCTGGCACCCCGACTGCCGGTGCTGGGCTGGATGTTTAAAGGGAAGGTCCCTTCTACACATCATGCCACTGATGCTACGTGGAGCAAGTGGGTTGCATTAATTACTCAACGGGCTCGAATAGGAAACCCTAATCGCCCAGGAATCGTGGAAGTGATCACAGACTGGCCAGAAAGCAAAGATTTTGGGATGTCACCAGAGGATGAGGAGGTGACACGCGCTGAAGAAGCCCCACCTTACAACAAACTGCCAGAGAATGAGAAGCGATATGCCCTGTTCACTGATGGCTCCTGTCGCCTTGTGGGAAGGCACCGAAGATGGAAAGCTGCTGTATGGAGTCCTACAAGACAAGTAGCAGAAGCCACTGAAGGAAAAGGTGAATCAAGCCAATTTGCTGAGGTGAAGGCCATCCAGTTAGCTTTGGACATTGCTGAGAGAGAAAAGTGGCCAATGCTCTACCTTTATACTGATTCATGGATGGTAGCTAATGCCCTGTGGGGTTGGTTGCAACAGTGGAAAAAGAACAACTGGCAGCGTAGAGGCAAACCCATATGGGCTGCTGACTTGTGGCAAGACATTGCTGCCCGATTAGAGAAGCTTGTTGTAAAGGTACGTCATGTTGATGCCCATGTACCTAAGAGTCGAGCCATGGAGGAACATCAAAACAACCATCAGGTAGATAAGGCTGCTAGGATTGAAGTGGCACAGGTAGATCTAGACTGGCAACATAAAGGTGAATTATTCCTAGCTCGATGGGCTCATGATTCCTCAGGTCATCAAGGGAGAGATGCAACATATAGATGGGCTCGAGATCGAGGGGTGGACTTAACCATGGATGCTATTGCACAAGTTATCCATGAATGTGAGACGTGTGCCGCAATTAAGCAAGCAAAGCGGTTGAAGCCGCTTTGGTATGGAGGACGGTGGATGAAATATAAATATGGGGAGGCCTGGCAGGTCGATTACATCACCCTCCCACAAACCCGCCATGGCAAACGCTACGTGCTTACCATGGTGGAGGCAACCACCGGCTGGCTAGAAACATATCCTGTATCCCATGCTACTGCCCGGAATACAATCCTGGGCCTTGAAACGCAAGTCCTATGGCGACACGGTACCCCAGAAAGAATTGAGTCAGACAACGGGACTCATTTCCGAAATGCTCTCATAGACAACTGGGCCAAAGAGCATGGCATTGAATGGGTGTACCACATTCCTTATCATGCACCAGCCTCTGGGAAAATTGAACGATATAATGGACTCTTAAAGACTACCCTAAAAGCAATGGGTGGTGGAACATTCAAACACTGGGATACACATTTGGCCAAAGCCACGTGGTTAGTTAACTCTAGGGGTTCTACCAATCGGGCTGGCCCTGCCCAGTCAAAATTTCCACGTACTGTAGAGGGAGACAGAGTTCCAGTGGTGCATATGAAGAGTATATTAGGGAAGACGGTTTGGGTCATCCCTGCTTCAGGTAAAGGTAAACCTATGTCGGGAATTGTTTTTGCTCAAGGCCCTGGTTGTACTTGGTGGGTAATGCAGAAGGATGGAGAAGTTCGATGTGTACCTCAAAGGGATTTGATTTTAGGTGAGAATAGCTAATATAATTAGTAAGGTAGAAATTGTATTATAATAAGTACTAAATAACCCATTACTGTATATTCATTATTACTATAATTGCTGTATGTTGTTGTTTGTTTTACCAATGGAGTTACAGCTGGAATCATACACGACAATGAAGGAAGACTGCCACGATGATGGGACCAAGACCTGCCATCATAAGAACTTTTTTCCTCTTCCCCTTTGAAAATGAACACTTTTGATTCACAGACTATGACCATGGACCATGTCAGATGCATCGATCGAGAGTCCAAGATGCAGCATGCAACGATCCAGTGGCGCATACTGACACCATGAGAGACTGTTACAACGAATGGAGCCTGAAAATCACGGACTAGATCATTTCCTCAACAAAACTCAGATGAATGGTCCATAGACTAAGGGAATAATACATATATGTGTGTCTGAAACATTGGTTGTACCCAAAAGAAATGATTGGACCTGGTCGTGACGTAAATGGTATGGAATAAGGGGTGGAATGTCCTGGTTTCAGCCAGGATAGAGTTAACTTCATTTGTAGCAGCTGATGGAATACTGTGTTTGGGAGTTAAAATGAAAACAGTGCTGATAACACCCTGATGTTCTTAGTTGCAGTCAGACAGTCAAGGACTTTCTTAGCTTCTTCTATTTCTCTATTCTTGAGAAAGGAGGGGCGAAGCCAGGACAGGTGACCCAGATGGGCCAAAGAGAGTATTCCATGCCAATTACGTCCTGCCTAGATATAACGGGGGGCTGTTGGGAAGAAGAGAAGAGGGGCGGTTTCGGGACGCGTGCTTCCTCTCGGGACGCGTGCTTCTTGGGGGGACGGTCGGGTTCCGGGACAGCTCTGGGTGGTACGGCCTGAGTTGTGTGGTTAGGTGAGAAACTGCATTGTGTATCAATAGTTTCATATTCTTTTGCTCTATAGTCCTGTTAGCATTGTTATATTTTATCTTTCTGTTATCTTAGTAAACTATCCTTATCCCAACCCACGGGCCTCTTAGTTTCTTGGTTTTGGAGTTATTTGCCCCTTCCTTTTCCCTTCCCTTGTTTCCCTTTCCCTTTTTCCCTTTTCCCCTGCTCTTTTACTTTAAGGAGCAGGCAACTGCGTGGATCTCGGCCCACAGCCGGGGTGAAACCACGACACAGCAATTTGTCACATTTTGCAGTTTAAAATAACCTCATTTTCTAGTGATTTATTTTGACATTTTCCTTGCCTTAGCACATAAGCTTTTCTGAAGCATTCCACAACCAAACTCCTTTAAAAAACATCCACAGTTAAAATTACAGGAAATACAACGAACAACTAAAGTAACTCAGGCCTGAGAATGACTCTTTCCCTACCTTAAAATAAAACCACCAACAAATAAAAGTCAAGGAAATAATTCTCACTTTCCCCTTCCTCAGAGAGGTGGTGCTAGCACATGTTGTGTTTTGGCTACCTCAGCAGTCATTGATGGGACAGAATCAGGCTGAGAACCGTCAAAGTCAAAGGGAATTTGACCTGTTCTCTGGCAAGAAATAATCAGCTAAGTAAACAATGACAAAAGGAACAGCACTGATTATATTTTTGAAGATGGTCTTAAAATTGTGTCAGATCACAAATTCCTGTTCAGAGGTGAAAAATTCTTGCAGCATTTAGCTTTGTGGATAATCTGCAATACCTTTCTTAAAAACCCACAACACTGCATTCTCACAAATTACACCAATTCTTTGTCAAATCTCTGCATGTAATAAAGACAAAGCTGTTTCTGGCTGTGGTCTACTCCCACGAGGCAGAGAGATGGAGCAAGCAAACAGCTTCATAAATAACGAGGCAGGTTGGATCTGTAGAAATGACAGTTTTACTCCTGGGTCTTTCAAACTCGAATATTCTCTTTACTTCTTACTACTTACTTCTGTCCTCCTTCCACCTCCTTCCCCAAAACTGGAGCTAATATTCACTTTTGAAATCTGTGAATGAGGAGAGCTATCTATTGCAGTCATTACAGAAATTGATATATTTTGCAGTAAAAGCAAGAGCAGGAGGTATGTTGCTCCTCAAACCTTATTAGTAGTAATGAAAGTGAAGTTTATTCTATCCAGGTCACTAGACAATCTGTATGCCTGTCAAACAGGCAGTATGATTAGCATCCATCACGTGCAGTCTGTTTTTCCATTCTTCCCTGGGGAGCAGCACGCACAAGGAGAATTTTACTTTGCTTTCCAGTTTCTTGCTTTGCTTTTGGTTTTTAGGTATATATTGATGCATACTTTATACGCTGTGCACTGATAAGCAGAAAGCTCATAAGGCTCTTTAGTCTTGCTGGATGATAAAACTATAGCCTTGGGTGGGAACATATCTCTTACACAGAGAAGCTCCAGGCTGTGCCAAAGAAATACAGTTTTTCTTTGACTACCATCAGATAATCTGTTCAAAGGACAGGCTCTGCTTTTTCCCCAGTGTAAGACCTTGAACCTAAGATCTCGAACTTGATTTAAAATTCTGTGAGAAGCCAGAATAGCATATGAAGAAATGGGAAGAGGCACTCCCAAGAGTCTGTGCTATTGCTCAGATGCACTCTGGCTTTTTGGAGTGGCTTGCTAGTATCTCAGGCACAGCTTCATTCGGTATAATGCATATCTGAAGTCCAGCCAAGAAGCTACTGCCAAGATCAGAGGACTGTCGTCTTGGCTGGAAGGAAAACTAACCACCTGGAGGGTGGGAAGAGACCCCTCTTCGTGCAACTCCTTGTTGCTTGGTTCCTCACTTCCTGGCTTTGCCTTTCATGTGTTCCTACTTGGACTGCAGTACTGTACTCCCTTCAGGGATGATAAGTCCTTCCATAGTAAGAACTCCTGGGTTTAAACAAGAAAATTTGGTGCTGTTGTACAACATTCTTATACCAACTGTTGCCAAGACCTTTTGAAAGGTCTAGTATCTACAACCTTCATGCTGATTCATAACCCATGTCTCCTCCAAAATGGTCCAGTTTCCTTTTTCTATATCATATTATTTTATTGCTGGTAGATGTGTGGTTTTATGTATTTTCTTTTCCATTCATAGTCCTAAAAATTTTAAAAATTCATATTCCTATCAGCTTTTTTTCCCCACACACGCTCCTCTTCTCTGCCTTCTCACAAAGTCTCGCTTCCTTATAAACTTTCAGCCATCTGCCTTATATTCACGTCTTACCTCTAAAATAAACATGTTGTAACATGATCAGTTACAAGCTACCTCAGCTGCCCCAAGAAAGTACCATCTTTCTTTTTCTCATCCTGATTCTCATGGACAATGCAGAAATATTGGTGTCAGAATGACTCCAAAGAGTACTCAGTTTTCTTTGCACAGGACACACAGGCAAGAGCCCAGAGATGCAGTGTTGTACTTGCTGTGCAACTCAGAGAAGTCCCAAATCCAGAGGCCAAGACCAGACCTCTCTGGATGTCACTTCTGAAGCTGCTAAACTTTGACCACGGTAGTCACGCAACTTGTTGAATTAAAGCATAATTGTGATACAATAGGAAGTGCTTCTTTTAAATACCTAGCAAATATAGAAGAGAAAATTTAAGATACAAACATGAACCTTGGGAATGAAGTAGTTTAGACAGCTGAACCTACTCAGTAGACACCTATCCTTTCCTGCTGATGACCTATATGCTCTTCGGACCAGATGATGGCTGAATTCTTAGATCACTTCAGAAAACAGAAAAATGCCAACACAGGTATGGACAGAATATCCAGTGTGTATACTAAGTGCACTGTCTAAATTTACAATCCTTCCCCTCATCCTCTCTCACTATATATGCGCACACAGTTATTGCTAATAATAGCATTTTGTCCTAATATCTTCTTGTTATTAAACTGTACAGCAACACCAACTACCTATAATCTGCTACATAGTTCAGTATCCTTTCCCATCACACTTTGAGCAGCCTAAACTCCTCTCTTAACTGCAGTTTACACAGCAAGATATTCTCTCTGAGAGGGAGGAATGTTTTCAGAGTTTTATCTAGCAGCAGTAAACGCTTGCAAAAAATGGAATAGAATTCTCAGAAATAACAATAAGATACCCGAGTTTAAGTCAAAGATCAGGATTTTAGCTCACATCATTTCCCATTTGGTCGTATCTGCTTATACCAAGAACACCATGCAACAGTCATGTTGCCCAATATTTATTTTCCTAGCTTCTCAAAGTATTCTTAGTTGGCATACCACTTCAACTTACCCAGGGCACCCCTTTTTTCATTAATTTCATTTACTTGCAATAATGATACCTACTATTGGCAAATCCTCCTGCCCTTTTGTTTGTTGACAGTCTGTAGAGGATGTGTGTGGTCCCTCGTTAAACATTAGTGTTGTAAGGCTTAAGTTGACCCTCCCTTGCCCAACCACGGTAGAGAAACCATTTGCCTCAGAGGCCAAACTCACAGCACAGTGCTTTCTGCAGTCTTCGGATTTTGATGGCCGTACGGTAGGCAGAGAAGCGTACGTTGTTCAAGTCAGCTGAAACAGCAGAACAGAAATATGAGCAGCCCTAAAAAGAGAGCCTATCTAAATTTCCTTTACGTCTAAACCTTCACACTTCAGAAGAAGTCTGATGCCACTTTTCTTCTCTGTAATGAAAAAAATAAACTTATAGCCCACAAATAAAACAAACTAAGAAAAGTTGGGACACCTCAGTCCAATCCATCTGCAGGGAAACCCTCCCGACTCTGGCAGTCCAGGGCCTTCAGAGATTGGCACACCAGAAATCTTGATGCTATCTTGGCACAGGTACTACATATACATATAGCAGAGCTTTACTATGGTTGTGCAGTGTTTAGTTTCCAGACAAGTATTCAAACACAGTATGTTTCTCAAGTGATTTACAACTCCATCAGACAACATACAGGAAACAGAAAGTGTCAGAGGTCACAGTAACAGGGGAAAAAATGTTTTATTTTCTCCTAATTTATACACCAAGATTTTGTAAACAGTGCTTGGAAAGGGACAGACAGATAGCCATAAGCTCTGTTTAAGAAACTGTGGGTATAGTAACATTTTTTCCTCACTCAATGGTATTTTACCCTTTTGCTCCTTAGAAAGGGAGATTCACAGTAAATGTAAATGCTAGTAGGGCATGTTAAACTATTTGTACCATAGTATGGTCTAGCCTTTACTGATAGCATAGCTACTCTGATTTATTACAAAAATGAGTTCCCTGTAGACTGGCATCCTGCTTTAAACACGCAGTCAATCTGCATCGCTGGACAATCCCTCATGGGTTTAAAAGAAATAAACAAGATGCTGCATTCAGAGCATGTTGCTCAGAATTAAAATTACTGAAAGGCAATAAACATGACGTGATCAAGGGAGTAGGTTTCCTGCAAAGTGGGACATACCCTGTTACTCACAGTTCACGGCAACTCAGAGGTAGTCAGTAGACAAAAGCAGGTTGTTACTCATGGAATGAACTTTGCATAACAGTTTAAGAAATACACTCACCTAAGGACTGGAAGAGTTCAGTCATTTTAGGATGATCCCAACAGGTTGTCTGCGTCTCATGACTAGAAAGGAATGAGGTAATCAAAGTTTCAGGCAACACACACACAATGCAAAGGACAAAAACCCCAAGATACTCTGATTTTCTGTGTCTAAGTGGCAAGAAATCCCCTGGCTCTTTAAATAGACTACACCATCTGTGTCACTCAACTACTTTATTTTTTTTAATCACAAAGTAAGTCTGAAAATCGCCCACATATGCAACAGTATTTACTTTTGATTCCAAGTGTGGCTGTATCAGTTGAACTCTGATCCCAAAGCTAAGAGGCACACAAATAAGGTAAAAATTGCAAAACTTCCTGCTGCTGTAGCACAATAAAAATATTTGTAAAAACACTTTAAACATAAAAATCACTGAGGTTGCATTTCAGACTTCGTTGGATAGCTGAACACATACAAAATTTTTAAACTTAACATATTTAATGGAAAGCCTGATTGTTCTTCACACAGACCATCAATACATGTCTTCATTTAAGAGGGGTGTTCTTCTCTAGCACTCACAGAAGAGAGATTCAATATGCAGTATTACTTAACCCACCGCTTAGCATGTTGCTCCAATTCAGCAACGTTTCAGGTATGCAGCCAGAGGGGTCAAAATGTGTATTGTGTCAGGTCTACTGAAATCTTCTATTCCCTTCTGCAAGCCACATTTTACTTTTTTATCAGAATATTAATTACTAGAATGACTGCACATTCTTGCCTCAATAAGTAATTACATTTGAATTAGATTAAGAAAATTACAGAAGCTGTGTTTAAAAGACCATAGCATTCCCTTTAAAAGTTAATAATAAAAATTAAATGATGCTAGATTAGGAAATCTAACAATAATGAGCAGAGAATACCACTCATCTCACCTTTGTTTCATTTAAAAAATGAACACTTCCCCCCTACACACACAAATACAGGTGTACTTGGTTGCAGATGACTTTAAATCACACTTTGCCCTTAAACGTAGCTAACTGCAACTTTAGGCAGTATATGTAAATGGTTGTACCTTAGTGGAGTGGTCAGTATTTAATCATCATTGATTTTTAATTTTTTTTTTTTTTTTGAGAAACCAACCAAGAATGAACCCTTTTATACTAAGTGATGCAAATTAAATGGGATAGAAGGTCCTTGGTCTAAAGAGATACAGAGACAGGGCAGATTCTGCAAAGAGGAGACAGGCTCCAAACAAAGCAGGAACTGAAGGCCCTCCTTTACATTACTCTGTGAGATATATTAGTGGAAAGCACATGCACTGGGTGTCTACAAGGGGAATACAGTTTCCACTTCACCAGCATGATGCTTCCAGCTTTGAGTGGGGTCCAGGTCTCCACAGTCAGCTTCTCTCTGTTACTAGGCTTAACTCTTTCTGGCATGGGTCTCATTTGTGTATCTATGAGACACCATCAGTTCTTTGTGAAGTGTTTTTTATGGAAGGCAAAATAGATATTTTCTATAGATACAGTAGGTATAATTCTTTTCTCTCTTTTTGATTCTTCCCTAGGAGATGACTGAAAGCAGAGAAAACACCTGCACGTAACTGCATTTAAAGAGAGATTTACACAATATGCATTAAAAAAAAATAAAATCTTCTGTTAGACCTTGACCGACTCTGAAATACTTTAGCAAACCCTCCCCAATTCAGAAGTAGTACTGAAGTACCTGAGCACATTTTCCTGAACTGAAACTTTTATTTGGTTTCAGTTTGATAATATCATCATATGAATTACATTCATGTTTCAAATTTTGAATTATTTGGTCAAGGTACACCGAACCCCAAAGTTAAAGCATGCCAGTATTTAAATCAGTGGTTTTGTGGTTTCTAGAACAACACTTTTAAAACAGTGCTATATCTATCCTTGTCCAAAAAGTCATTTCAAAAACAAGTAGCTTGACAATTGTTTCCCTGGAAGAGACACAACAATAAATCATCATGAAGTCAACAACAACAAAAAAGGACGTAACTGTGTTTGTTGCTGTGCCAAGGTAAAGGCAATTGACTGTCAAGCATTCTCAAAAAACACTGGTATAAAAAACCACAACAAACCTACAGTATATTATAAAGAACAATATATATAGTTTCAGTAAACAGGAATGGAAAATACAATGATTCGTACTGATCAACTTATTAAATAACCTCAAAACTGCCCTAAGGCTGTCCAATATCTGCATTATTTTGTTAGGTGTGATGGCATCATTATAATTTTGAACATTTAGAATTCTTTTCTGTTGACAAAAGCCATTGCAACTGACCACAGAAATGGATCCAATATACAGGATCAGTTTAATACAGCTTGTTTGAAGGAAATGGCTTCACTTCAACTCCTCTGACCAAAAAACCCCTACAAAAATCACACAAAAAATGCCCAAAACCCCAATCACAAACAAACAAAAGACCAAGACTGGTAATTTTACTGTCAACATCATAGGTGAAAAGGAATTATTGGAATTTTCTGAGAATGGGCGTTTAACTAAAACATCTTTAAACATGTATGTCAAAAGTAAAGGTAGTTAGCAGTACTGTGATAGAAACTTTATATATAGGTATATATAAAATTACATTTCAAACTATTTGAAATGCTAAAATATTAGTGCAAACACTGAATGTAAATGACATGCAATTTAGCTGATTCAAATCTTGTTTACTGCCTTAGAAGAAACTATCATCTTAAAATTAACCGTGATGGTAAAAACTGCTGAATCATAGCCTTTGATTCTGAGTTCACCATCTTCTGGCCTTAAAAAATAGGTTTCCATGCAGAAATCCATTTTCTACTTGTGGGGTGCTGCAAGGTTCTCACCTGGGAAGCACTGAAGAAGTGCAAAGGTTTATTAGCAGCAAATAGCTCTCTACAGAAACAACAATGGATCAATAGCAGAAGCTCATTTGAAATTCTTGTCTTGCAATAAATTGTTAAATTTTGCTAGGTTCAAAGATATCTTCTCTCTTTTTTATTTCAAAAAAATAAGGGGGAAAAAAAAGATAAGCACTTGAATAAATCCTTCACTTCCCAAGCCCTTCTGGAAATGCTTACTTAGGATGTGGGCAGATCTAATTGCAATTCCAGCTTTTAAGTAATTTATAAACCCATAGGCAATGAATAAGAGCTAATATTCCCAATCAAGCTTTTTCCTTAAATCAGGTTTCCAAGATCATAGAATCATAGAATCATAGAATCGTAGAATTGTAGGGGTTGGAAGGGACCTCGAGAGATCATCGGGTCCAACCCCCTGCCAAAGCAGGCTCCCTAGGACATTTCACTGAGATAGGCATCCAGACGGGTCTTGAATATCTCCAGAGAAGGAGACTCCACCACCTCCCTGGGCAGCCTGTCCCAGGGCTCTGTCACCCTCACTGTGAAAAAGTTTCTCCGCATGCTGGTGCGGAACTTCCTATGCTCCAACTTGCAGCCATTGCCCCTTGTCCTGTCCCCACACACCACTGAAAAGGGGCTGGCTGATTCCCCCTGCATCTCCTGCTGAAGATAATTGTAAACATTAATTAGGTCCCCCTTAGTCTTCTCTTCTCCAGGCTGAACAGTCCCAATTTTCTCAGCCTTTCCTCATAGGGGAGATGCTCCAGGCCCTTTATCATCTTCGTAGCCCTTCTTTGGACTCTCTCCAGGAGATCCCTGTCCTTTTTATCCCAGGGAGCCCAGAACTGGACACAATACTCCAGGTGGGGCCTGACCAGGGCAGAGTAGAGGGGGAGGATCACCTCCCTTGACCTGCTGGCCACACTCCTCCGGATGCACCCCAGGATCCCATTGGCTCTCCTAGCCACCGAGGCACACTGCTGGCTCATGGCCAACCTGTCATCCACCAGGACCCCCAGGTCCTTCTCCACTGAGCTCTTCTCCAGCAGGTCATCCCCCAGCCTGTACTGATAGAAACGGTTGTTCCTTCCCAGGTGCAAGACTTTACACTTGCTTTTGTTAAACCTCATCTGGTTTCTTACTGCCCAGCTCTCCAGCCTGTCCAGGTCTTGCTGGATGGCAGCGCAGTGTTCCTGCGTGTCAGCCACTCCTCCCAGCTTTGTATCATGGCACTTGCTGAGGGTCGATGCTATTCCCTCATCAAGGTCGTCAATGAAGATGTTAAACAGGACTGGACCCAACACCGAGCCCTGGGGAACACCGCTAGTCACAGGCCTCCAGTCAGATTCCACTCCATGAATCACGACCCTCTGGGCTCGGTCTGACAGCCAATTCTCAACCCACCTCACTGTCCACTCATCAATCCCATGCTTTCTCAGCTAAATCCCATGCTTTCTCAGCTGAACAGATCTAACAACAGTTTCATTGTGTGCTTTCATGTGCATGCTTAACATGAAGTAGAAAAAAGTGGAGATATCCAAAAATCTCTGTATCCTCTTATTATCATATTCTTCCATTTAGTGTAATAAATACCTGAACAACTAAATTTTCTCTTTACAGAAAAACACTGACTGTGAAATGTATGTCAAATAAAGTAACGGCCAGAAAATATTAGGTTTCTATTTTCATTTGAAAGAGAAATACATTTGTGCAAGACTGTTTTTTAAAACTTACCACTCAGTTCTTTCATACACTACATGTGGTGGCTACCTGAGATACCTGCTGCAAGGATTCTATGAGAAAGGATGCCCCATGAACTGGGGTGGAAAGGAAAAAAGGTGAAAGATAATCCCCTTATTTAGGCTTGTCCGTAATTACCCAAAAGTCATTACTATCTGACAGCTGCTGAATGGCTACACAAAGTGAATGTGATTATGTCAGCCTCACCCCAAAATACCTAGCAAGCAACAATCTGTACAGACTGAGCAAAGCTGTACGTGGATCCAGCAGAGAAAAGGAATGGGTGCAGAGTGAGTGAATCACTGACTCCACAGTCGTTCAGGTCAAAGGAGGCTGCAACTGCACCACAACGGGCAGTGTCACTACTGCCACCGAATATATTCCTCTGGATATAGACTTTCATTTTCAAGACAGAAGACACAAAAGCCAGACCACACAAGACACAGCTGAGGAAAAAATATGGGACTGTAAATTTAAAAAGAGCTATAAAAAACTGGGGAAGGGGAGGAACCAGTCTCAACAGCAACATTTCTTAATGTAAAGTTCTGTTTGATAACCATTTCATAACATGCATTATGGGGACACAAATTTATTTTCACAGGAAAAAAAAAACGGGTGTGCAGATAACCTTCCTATGCTACAAATAAAACTGTCAGAGAAAGGAATCATTTTATTAGGTGCTCCCAACAGGGGCATGTAAGACAAAGTCCTTTCCGGTGATTTGGTTTGTAAAGCAGCTCTTTGAAATAAGATCCATCTTTCTCTGCTGTAGCTACAGTAGCTTTCATGTTATTGATGCACAACTAATGCAAGCAGATCAAGCACTGAGAAATGTACACAGAAACCTTACAGGATTGGACAGTCTGTAACAAATGAGACAGACCTGGTGAAACTGGGGGAGATCTTTCTGACCAGGATCTTGTAACTCCTTCCCGCGTAAGTTCATGACGTAGCAACCTATTCTAAAATACACATCCTGCAGTTACAACTGCCTGTCAGTTATTGCCCAGTGAGTAAAAGCAGACTGGGATGTTCCTCTGCTCCTCTGATACCTTGCTCAGTACCCACAAGCACACAAGACATGAGACGGTAAGAACAAGGGAATGGATAAAGACTATACAATTTCTTTGTATTTATTTTACATGTATGTATGAAAGATGTCATCCTTGGAGCAAAGGACCAGAAACTGTTAAATTGCTAATTACCAGAGTTGCTAAAATGAGGTAAGATAAGCAACTAAATGTATGCAATTCACAGAAATGCTGCAGTTGTTTTCTGAAGATTTCCAGACAAAATTGTTTTACTACATCATGAAGAAAACTCCAACTTGATTCCTTTAGAGGCCATAACTTCTGGTAAGTCCCAGAAGGCAATTAGGTAGAATTGGATGGATTGTTTTCACCACAGAGACACAACAGGATATCTTCAGAAAATTCAGCCCTGCTAGCAACTATCTGCTAAGAATGTGAAGAAATGCCGTTTTCTGTATTTTTCTATAGAAAACAATCTGTAACCCCCCGTGTCAGAAAACTGAGCCTGCAGAGAAGCTAATGGAAATCTAAATTTGGAATGATGCTGAAAGTTAGAAGGAATAAAAGAAAAAATTTACATGGTAACCTGTGAGAATGTTATCATTTTTAGTCATCTCACTGACCTTCTGAAAAGACTCAAAATCAAGTATTTAACCAAGAGCAGACAAATGTAGAGTTTTCCCTCCCTGTTACGACTACTGTGGCAGTTCTGTCCCAGGTCACAGTGACACTTGCCCAGGAGAACCTTCTCTACTAGCTGCCGGAAGAACTACTTGTAGGCTGAGGTGATACTTGGTTTGAGTGAAAGTGAACAACAGCGGGGCTCGTTATTCACCTCGTATGTACATGGCACAAGGTGAAATGAACTTTCCAGGGTCTACATGAGCTGAAGTTATGAGGTATCATTCTGCACAGTGAGCGATGTAAGAAGGGATTTCTGTTATGACAGAAACAAGCTGGTCTACAGGTCAGTAACACAAGTGGTGTGAACATATCATATCAGTCAAGAAAAAATTAAAGTGATTCACTGACTGAGCCACCAGAGAATTCATTCAGCGTTATGGTTTTGGTTAGTATCAAAAGAATGAGTTGCTGAGAGTAAGAGTCTCTCCAGTCTCTTCTGTCAAAACTTACTGGTATATTATCAGCCACGCATTCATGGATAGCTTATATGAAAAAACAATGTAATTTTAGAACTCTAAATGCTTTTTTGCAAATTTCACTAAAAATAAACATTAAACCCATCAAAGTTTCCAAATCTAAAAATCTGCCTATTAATAAAGTGCTCCAAAGCTTAAGTGACAAACATTTACCCTTACAATATGTTTCTTATCCATTCTGTTTGCTGGCAGCTTTCCCATTATAATTGGCAAAGATAATTCTTGTTAGAAACAGTTCCTGGTTGTACATAAGAGTACTAAGATAAGTTAAATGACATTTTTAACTGTATGATCTTTAGAAATATGAGAACAGAAATGAATGGAATAAATTGAACTTCTCCAGGTGTTTCAAGCTGCCCGTGGGGTCATGAAAAAACTCAATCTGTTCTTTTTTGGCTTTTTGTCTACAAGAAAGAAAACTAGAATCAGTGGGGTTTTTATCATTCCTTAGCCCAGACAGGACCTACATCTGTGTTGATAATCACTGGCAAGTACCTCAAGAGCAGACATTCAAACAGTACTCTGGCATTAGGTTAAGTAGATTTCTGATCCTGCAGTTATATGCTCAAAACATTAACTGAAATCAGGATCTCTACTCATCAGCAGCACCTAGACCCCGACTTTGTTGCCCTTGCCAAGTTTCAAATGGCATAACACCACCCCCACTTTATGAATGTGTCATGGTGCTTTATCTAGATACAGTCTATTTTCTTTTTTAAAAGCCTGTAAGAAAACACTGTGGTGAGAAAGAGCTGGCATTATGCATTGCAAGGGTTACGTATATTAGAGGTTAGTAGAGCAACTCGTATGCAGATATTTTGAAATCCCTCCAGAGAAAGTGTACATCTGCATTTATTTTATAGAAAATGAAGGCCAGCACAGGAACTGGTAACTGAAGAATGTTTCCTAAACTGAATCCTGCAGTATCTCTTTCCGCAAATCATATTAAATTTTCCGTTCTAAGAGAAAGACTACTTAATGCTTCTAGGAATGGGGTTATGGGCATAGCTAGAATAAGAAAAAAAGTTAAGTTTCCCAGTTTCTCCCCCTCTTCCCCATACAGGCATAAAACAAACATCAGGAAAGACTTCCTAAAGAGTCTTGAAAAAAACAGGAGGAGAAAGCATTTTATTCCTGTTCCCCACAAAGCTGAACATAATGTAGAACGTACCAAAGTGGGATTTTTAAGATGAGGATGATGCCAGGCGCTTCACAGGACTACAGAAAAGTAACCAGGTGACTACAGAGTTTGATATTGGTTTAATGATTCCATCAAGAAACTGTTCTCCCTATGTAATGCCCTGCATGAGATTAAACTCACTATGACCCCTTCTGTATTACCCTTCTGTTACTTCTGCACAGTACAAATATCTAAAAATTTATAGCGTTGAAAGGCATACAGCTGAAGAACACCTACATGACAGCTAGAAGAACAGTGAGAAATGCCAGGCTAATTATGTTTTCTGCACATCCCTTTCAGGTCATCATGTATTCCTCAAAGATGGTTAGCAATCATACATAGTGTCTCCTTTATGCTTCTCTCTCTCTTCAGAATATTTTTATTGAAGTGCTATGTAATATAGGCTTTATTTGTTTTTTTCTGTTATAGAGGCCAAACGTGTCTTGTGTGATCCAAAGAGTTATAAATGAACAATAGCAGAAATCCCTCCTTATTAAATCCAAACCTTTGCAAACCAACCTGAGATTTTTAGTCAATGGCAAGTTTGCCAAAACTTTTGTGTAAGTTCTCCGCTTTATTAACAAAAGTGCATCAGTAAATACCAGATCTGGTGTGCTGCTCATTAGTCCCATTGTTTTTTACAAAGTATTAAAGACTAAGCTTATTTTTTAAAGTATTATTTTACAGATTCAAGTTGTCATTGATTGAATTCAACTGCAACAGAGAAGACTCAGTCTACAGAAACACAAAAACTTCTATCAATTGCCATTAAGAAAAAATAAATCAAACAGGAGGCAAAAAGGACTAAATAAAATCACATGGACAGTCAAAGCCATTTAGCAAGTTTGATTTCCACAGTAAGATGATTCAAGAGGAGAAAAGAGACAGGCTAAGTCATATATGTAGGTTCCGCTTGATCCAAGATGTGCACGAACCAGGGAGCACACACACATCTTGATAAACATGGGCTCAATGAATTATAAATCCTTCTTCCAGCCAATCAGAATAGTCGCTCCTTTCCAAAATGCTCCAAACCGATGCTGCCTTGGTCTGAACTTATGCGGCCAAGGACTTTGTACACTAGCTTTTTAATCTTTCACACACCTTTATTAGAACCCCATAAAGAGCAGACATGCCAACCACTACTACATAGGATGGGGAGAACAAACTGCTCTCAAAGCCACCATGGCAGGCTGGCACACTAAGGACATCCTTCTCTGAGACACTTCTCTCTATGCATGTAAGTGCTGGTTATGTCTGGCATCAGGAAATGTACAGAATAAATGCTGCTTATCTGAAAATACAGATGTCTTGCATCATTTTGCCACTCTCCTTCCAGATTCATTGCTACATAAAGTATCCCTCCTGCCTTCTCAGTTGTGATTCCCTATTTTTTTCTTAAAACTCCATTCTCAATGTGCAATAAAACTGCAAAGAGTGAAGTATTTTATGTTTTTTAAACACTCATTTTAACAGAGGTAAAACCACATCATCATCTACAACTATGTCGCTTCAGAATATTTTACATTTCTCATTCAAGGACACTCAAAAAAACAACCAAAATGAAATAAAGGTAAAAATTTATGGTTGTCTAAGAAGAGTGTATGTTCTTATTCAGAATTAAAGTAGCCTGGCTTCAATTATCATTTATTTCCCTTTAAAAATTTTTTTTTAATCTTTGACTCTTTTCTAGAATTTCTTTCTATTTAAACAACCACCATTAATCCTATTGACTGTACTCTTAAACCATATAACAAAAAGCTCATTTAATCACTCTAATCAAATATGGTTTTGTATCAGCACCATTTTCCTCTCTTCCTTAAACTATATCCAAAATTTGGAATAGATGAAGATTGAAAAGAATATTTAAAGCTAGGAGTACTCTCCAGCCTGATCATACCAAAGCAAACAAAGTTCAGAATCAGCTATTTTCTACTTTATTTTCCACAACTCTGTGTTTTATCTAGCTGGTGCTGCCAACATTGAAGAGTATATCAGTAAGCAATAGGAAATGAAGGAAATTGTTGAGGTCACTCTGCTTGTCAGACTGTGGAACTACTGAAATTCAGTATTCCTCCTCAAGCTTTTTAAAATAAATAAACCCTACTGGCTAGTTGTAACATCATTCTTCTCATTCAAGACACAAGAATTAAGACATTGCTTCAGCAGCATGTATTATATTGAACATAGGGAAAGATTACGGGAAAATTCTTCCTGGAGATGTAGCAGTTAATTCTGTCAACTTTATTAAAACCATCCTTAGAATAAAACAGTGTTTACTGTGTCTCTAAGGACCTCAACTCTCAGAGCCCTTGCCTTACACTTCTGCCCCTTTATCAGACTACCTGTGCAAGACCATTAAAACAATTTCTGAGAGGTGCTGGGGTTTGTTTCTCAGTCTCAACTGGTTTCATTCTGCTATGTAGCTCCAGGGCAGCCAGCACACAGGTACCAGAGCAAACCCACAGCATCAGTGGATGCTTTGCCACCACATTGTGTGCTTGCAGGATTGCACCTGGTGCACACACTGGAAAGACTTAAATTTCTTCTGAACTACTTATGAGAAAAATGACAGGTGACATCTGTAACTCTTCCCTTGTTCACTGATGCAGTCACTCCATTGTAGAAAGTCACACGATCGGTAAGGCTCGCCCCTAGTAAGCCATGCTGGCTGTCTTGAATCACCTCCCTGTCCCCCACATGCCTTGGCATAGCTTCTAGAAGGATCTGTTCCATGATCTTCCCAGGCACAGAGGTGAGGCTGACAGGTTGGGTAGTTCCCAGGGTCCTCCTTCCTACCCTTTTAAAAAACGGCCACGATGCTTACTCTCTTTCAGTCACTCTTCCAGTCACTAAGGACTACACCTGACTGCCATGACTTTTCAAATATCACGGGGAGTGGCTTGGCAACTACATTAGACAATTCCTTCAGGACTCCGGGATACATCCTATCAGGTCCCATGGACTCGTGCACATTCAGGTTCCTCAAATGGCCGTGAACCTTATCTTCACTTACAGAGGGAGGAACTCTCTCCCCGGTCCCCAGCTTGCGAGCCATCAACTTGAGAACAGTGCAGAGAGAGGTCCCCAGTGAAGATTGCATCTGTTATCACCAGTTCACCATTGCCGCTCATTGAGGCGGGGTGTGGGGGGAATACACTTTCTTTAGCCTTCCTTTTCTGGTTTATATACCTGTAGAAGCCCCTGTTTTTCTTAGCATCCCTTGCCAAGGTTAGCTCCAAACGCGCCTTGGCCCTCCTGATCCCAACCCCACACAACTGGGCAAGATCCTTGTTCTTTTCCCAGGGTACCTGTCCCTGCTTCCACTGCCTGTGTAGTTCCATCAGATTGATCAGCAGATCTCAACTCAGCCATGCTAGTCTCTTGACTAGTTTCTTACATCTGAGGATCAAAGCTCTTGCACTCTGTTGAAATCACACTTAAATGTGGCTCTCAGATTTATGACAGGGCAATATGCAATAGCACAATGTCCTCACTGATGTTCTTTCAGAATGAATTATCTTTAGGTCCAATTCATCATCAACCCACAGACTTAAAACCTTACTCTTCTTCCAAGCTCAAATTGATAACATTTTAACACAGATTTCCTTCAGTCTAAAATGAACTATTTGGGGTCTGACTTACTATATGCTCTACCTTCTTAAAACTTCATTTATCTCTCTGGCAAAAAGCTATCGTCCTCTAAATGCTCCAATCTGACCTTTAAAATACTGGCAAACAGTATATAAAAAAACCACTGATGGAATGAGAAAACCCAAGTTAAAGATTACTCCAAGTAGAACACATCAAAGCCTTCATACCTCCATAACTTAGCATTTCTTATTCTTCTCAAATAAATATCTCAACCATTCTTTTTTATATACAAGGTATATGTACAAATTTGCCGCTATTTCTGTTAATTTTACATTTACACTAATATCAAGCACTATAAAAACTCCCCCAAAGTAAAGAAACTAACAGAAGAACAATCAACATATGCCTAATTCCAAAGGAATTTTGCACTAAATGATGTATGGGCTCTATAGATATTAATCGTATATTATTATAGATATTAGTCACCCCTGTTCTGCTATAGGTTACAAATCCAGTTTAAACGCTGGATGAACCAGACACATAAGAACATCACTTTGAATACTGATACTGCATTACACTGGAGCGTCTCTGCTGTTTCCTATCTGAGCAGGGGTTTTAGTCAGGGTTTGTCATTGGCTTCTTTCTTCGTATTTCCAAATTATACAGTGTGCAAAGCAATAAACATGAAAATATGTAGTACATACAGCATTAACACTATGTAAAGGAACTCCTGATAACATTTCTAGTTACTACTTAGAACCTACGTAACTTGCCAGGTATATAACCTGCCAGGTTACAGTAATAAGACCCTCTGTTATGCTTAAGGAAAAAAAGGATCAAAGCAAACTTACTTGATATAATAGGGCACTTTGTTATGTGAAACAGATCTCTGCCATGGAAACTGTACCGAGGCTGAGGAAAATAAAGAGAAGGTAATTATTAGACAAATGTAAAAAAATTCTAACTATGCTTTATTTATTTTATAATTAAAACAGTGATGATAAATTAAATGGGCACAATTTCCCAAAAACTTTCAGAAATTAGAAAATGAGCTGGAGAAAATGACAGCAATCCATCAAGATGATTCTAGGCATCCATCTGATGCCAAGCTGGGAATAAAATAAATGTGGTGATTCTACTTCAAAGAAGGATAATAAATTCTGAGCAAGCAAGCTATCCATTCATCGAGCAAAACTGGAGACACTGGTTTTCCTACCTCCATTGAATTGTTATCAGTTTAAGCTTTCAAAATAAATGCTTCCACTATTATAATTAATGCTCTACAACAGAACAAAAAGGAGAAATATCATCCTTATTTTTATTAGTTGTAACATTTGCTCCTATTTGCAACTCAAATGAACATTTAACACTGTATGACTAAGAAAAAAAAAGGCATTAAAACCTGTCTTTGCACTTCTTGCTGAACAGCAGTACTCTCTGCATGATTTGTGCAAGTCTAATATATCAACAGATATCATCCATAACACCCAGGAGCCTTCTGCCCACTGAGTTGCAAGAGGTTTCAAGTCATGACACTACAACTCTGCTTATCTCAAGATTCCAGGAGATAAAAGCGGAAAAGTGTTCTGGCCAACAGAACTGTTGGTGCACAACATGGAAGCAGCTGTTTACTGAAGAGCCACACGTAAGTATTTGTCCTTCCAGAAATGCCCAGACTAGTGCCTGGTTAATTAGGGTTTTATCATAAAAGAAACTCTTCACTAGATTCGCTGTAGAAGCAGAGACGAAAGAACAGCTGGGAACAACTGATCATCACAATGGGATGAATTTCTACTGCACACATATGCCAACATTTCCAAGACAGCATGCCTACTCCTAGATGCTAAAATCCCTGTTTAAAACCCTGCTAAAATGAGATATGATTTGATCCATGTTGGATCTCAAATAATTAAACTCAATTAACATAATTTTCTGCAGTCATGGCCCATTTTAGAGCCTATCCCTCTTTGGAAAAAACCAGAATCCACACCACATTTGAAAGCAACTCTCTCCTCTTCCCCTAAGATCTGCCAAGGCTGCAGTGAAGACCCAGCAAGCTGTGTAAGCCCCCCTGGTGCTTCTTCAGAGAAAGGCAGGTCTTGCCCTGCTCCCAGCCAGTTGTTCCTTGATCAGTTTAATGACTGTGACCTCTTCCTGGACCATATTAAATTTCATGTCTTATAACTCAAGAACCATTCTTGTGCTGAAAGACAGATAAAACTAAGAAAAGTATTTGGGAAACTACAGGAACCAAGTAAACCACATTATTCACTGGAAAAAATAGGGAAAATTCTATATTACTACTTAAAGAAGAAAATAACTTTTGCAATAGAGAGGTAGGTAGTTACTTTGTAAATGTCCTGGTTTCAGTCAGGATAGAGTTAACTTCATTTGTAGCAGCTGATGGAATGCTGTGTTTGGGAGTTAAAATGAAAGCAGTGCTGAGAACACCCTGATGTTCTTAGTTGCAGTCAGACAGTCAAGGATTTTCTTCAGCTTCTTTGTATTTCTCTATTCTTGAGAAAGGAGGGGCGAAGCCAGGACAGGTGACCCAGATGGGCCAAAGAGAGTATTCCATGCCAATTACGTCCTGTCTAGATAAAACAGGGGGCTGTTGGGAAGAAGAAGAGGGGCGGCCTCGGGACGCGTGCTTCCTCTCGGGACGCGTGCTTCTTGGGGGGACGGTCGGGTTCCGGGACAGCTCTGGGTGGTCCGGCCTGAGTTGTGTGGTTCGGTGAGAAACTGCATTGTGTATCAATAGTTTCATATTCTTTTGCTCTATAGTCCTGTTAGCATTGTTATATTTTATCTTTCTGTTATCTTAGTAAACTATCCTTATCCCAACCCACGGGCCTCCTAGTTTCTTGGTTTTGGAGTTATTTGCCCCTTCCTTTTCCCTTCCCTTGTTTCCCTTTCCCTTTTTCCCTTTTCCCCTGCTCTTTTACTTTAAGGAGCAGGCAACTGCGTGGATCTCAGCCCACAGCTGGGGTGAAACCACGACAGTCTTTTTGGCGCCCAACGTGGGGCTCGAAAGGTTGGGATAACGGTAGCTCTGACCCTATTGTAATTAAGACAAAGTTGTGATAAGTATTGTTGTTTAAGCAGTCTCCGATCACGATGCTGTGGTATTTATTCACATGGCTGTGGTCACAGCTGTGGCCGCGAAACTACCGTACGCTGTATGCAATCCTGGCAGGATTTTTTACCATGTCGAGGCTGCGTTTCCTGGTCTGGTTCTTGTCTTTTGTGATAACAATCTATGATACAGTAATATTGAGGATCGTGAACTTGTGCTGGTATTTGTATGAGAGCTTGCTGCCCTGTCCATTCTTTGGACAGGAAGAGTTTAGTAACGGCAGCTGGCATGGTGGGAGTTCTGCTTTCTTTTCCTTTGGGCTAAATACAACAGCTCTGCTAGCAGTCTTTAAAAACTTTCACTATCCCTGGGATATTCCAACTAGCATTTTGCTGTTTCTCGGTTTAGTGCAGACGGTTCAGTTGTTGTCAAATATTAAGCAGAGGTTTATGAATACCACTCAAGATTTTTCTGTGAGGCCAGATAATCGTGAGTGGCAGGGCAAGTGGCAGAGCATGGGCAAGTACCTAGGCACTTTCTTAACTCCGGTGGTTTGGAGTTTCACTCCTGAGCAGTTACAAGACCCTGAAAAAGTGACTGCATATCTGAAAAGAAATTGCTCTAAGCTTGCCAGAGATACACACCTTACTGCACTGTGCTGGGCCCTGGCCACTATTTACAAAACACTGCTTGATAACAGGCAGCACTGTCAGTACTGTCAGCACTGTCAGAAGGAAAAGAATGAAAACAGACCAGCAAAGACTGCAGCTGCTGCAACCCCAGTGACTGGCACTGCACCTACTGCAACCACTGTGACTAGCACTAAGGCCACTGTGACTAGCACTAAGGCCACTATGACTAGCACTGTGGCTACTGCAACTTGTCCAACCGATGCTGCAGCTACTGCAACCCCTACAGCAGATACTGCTGATAAAACAAAAAACCAACCCCCGCCAGTGTCTGTTGCTCCCGTACAAAAGAGGAAACAAACAAGGAAATCAGTTCGTGTAGTGAAGGATGAGGATGAATCAGGGCCTCACTTCTGGAGCATGTCAGGATGACTCAGGGTCATCTCAAGCATCTCAGGATGGAGCAGGGCCATCTAAAGCACCCCAGGATGGAGCAGGGCCATCTCAAGCCCCTCAGGATAGAGCAAGGCCATCTCAGGCATTTCAGGATGAGGCAGAATCAGAGGTTGTCACACGATCTCTGACCCTGAGTGAGCTGCGTGAGGTTCGAAAAGATTTCAGCCGCCGCCCAGGTGAGCACATCATCACTTGGTTGCTGCGATGCTGGGATCAAGGGGCCGATAGTCTGGAATTAGATGGCAGAGAGGCCAAGCAGTTGGGATCCCTAGCTAGAGAAGGAGGCATTGACAAGGAAATTGGGAAAAAGCCAGAAACCCTCAGCCTCTGGAGGCGACTACTGTCAAGTGTGGAGGAAAGGTATCCCATAAAGGACTATATTACATGTCAGTCACCCAAGTGTAACAACATAGAGGCAGTTATCCAGTACCTGAGAGAATTAGCTGTACGGGAGATCATTTATTATGATCTGGGCAAATGGCAGTCTGACCCTGATGAAGTTGTATGCACCGCAGATATGTGGCGTAAGGTTGTACGAAGTGCACCAGCAGGGCACACCAATTCATTAGCATCAATAGACTGGGATAATATGTATCCACCAACTGTAAGTGAAGTGTCCTGCCGACTCCGGAAATATCAGGACAATGTTTCCCAATCTGTGATTGCAGCAGTAGAGAAGCTGGTCGAACGACTTGACAAAAATTTGTGCAACTCCCAACCCGTATCGTTGTGTGAGGTTGCAGCTACTGGGAGAAAGCGTCCATCATCCCAGAAGGGAGGATGCAGAAGGTGCACACCACGAGACACGCTGAGACAGCAGCTGTGGTTTGAACTGTGTGACCATGGTGAGGACATGAGGAAGTGGCATAGGCAGCTAACAGGACTATAGAGCAAAAGAATATGAAACTATTGATACACAATGCAGTTTCTCACCGAACCACACAACTCAGGCCGGACCACCCAGAGCTGTCCCGGAACCCGACCGTCCCCCCAAGAAGCACGCGTCCCGAGAGGAAGCACGCGTCCCGAGGCCGCCCCTCTTCTTCTTCCCAACAGCCCCCTGTTTTATCTAGACAGGACGTAATTGGCATGGAATACTCTCTTTGGCCCATCTGGGTCACCTGTCCTGGCTTCGCCCCTCCTTTCTCAAGAATAGAGAAATACAAAGAAGCTGAAGAAAATCCTTGACTGTCTGACTGCAACTAAGAACATCAGGGTGTTCTCAGCACTGCTTTCATTTTAACTCCCAAACACAGCATTCCATCAGCTGCTACAAATGAAGTTAACTCTATCCTGACTGAAACCAGGACAGTAAAGAAAATAACGAGTAAAGGCACACAGGTGTAGGTGCTTTAGAGTTTCATTATTCAGTGCAATTCTATAGTGCAATTTGGCATGTACGGTGGCTCTGCTGCTATTACACTAATTATGTCAGCTAGCTAAGAAGAAAAATCTGACCAGAGTTTGCTTAGGTACAATTTATGTGCTATGACAGACTATAGATATTCTGCACTGACACAGATACGGACTAAACAACACAATAAATTAAATTGTTAATTATTAGGGATGAAGCCATTATGTATTTGGAAACAGCCATTCTAAAAACATTGCCAGTTCTCTGCTCAGTGAAAGTCTGCAGAATGAAATTCCCATTCATATTTTAAAATCAGTTTCTTGATGAAAACTGAACAGAGCAATTATCGATTCTGGCACTTGCTAGCAGGCCTGCAGATATTAGTAAGGCTGGACACCACTCAAAAGATGCTTTGAACAAGGCACTTGAGGACCTACGCTGTTTGTTAGGGAACACGTGGAGGTAACTCCATAGATGTTCAAGGATTCTTCTAAGAAACACAATAGATAAAAGTACATCTTGAGCCTTAGGAAATAAATGGATTACAGAAAAAAAAAGTTATTGTTTCTAAACTGCTGTCAGGAGACAGCAAGACAGTATTTTTGCAAAGAATAACAAGTTATAAGGATTCTTCATCTTTATTCATATTAGGGATCTGTAAAATTTACTGATCAGTAACTAACTTGCAAGAATCTTAGTTTCCATCTCAAAAGCACTGAGAAAAAAAAGCTCAAAAGCACTGAAAAAAAGAGCAAATGCAGCCTAACACCGATGGGAGGGGAAAAACAGCTCCGTAAAGAGAAGGATCATGTATTGTAGTGACATAGTAATAACACCCCTTTACCTCTGCCTCCTACTACAGGACATTTTAGGAAGGTTCAATGTCACAGCGTTTCCTACACTTCAAAAATATTCTGAAGCACTCTCTCTGCAATGGTCTGGATCCACTGATATAACTGGCATTCCAAGAACTCCAACAAGCAGTATTAAATGCTGCACTGTGTCTTTTTAGTACAGACACACTACTAGCCACTGCAACACTAGAATCGCTGGGTTAAGGGGGCTGGAGTCAGGATGCTAAGAAAATCTCTTCTAAGCTCCCTTTCCCACGAAAGGTTGGGACAGATGATCTTTCGAGGTCCCTTCCAATATGGGCTATTTCATGAACCTGAGGAACAGGCAGAAATAGGTGCCTTGCTAGCACAAATTACTGTTTAAATGACTAAGAGCTAGTCAGCTGAAAATGGTGATAGCAAACTATGGTTTCTTGTTAGGATTAGGAGGAAGAGTAAAAGATAGGTGATATAAATTTAAAATAACTAATGTCAAATTGGCCCAGACAAAAACCTCCGCTCCAGTTCAGAAGTGCAACTTTGGAGATAAAGATTTGCACAAAACATACGTATCGCAATCTCAGGTTTAGGAGTTTGAGGTGGTTTTATTCAGACTACCATTCTACTTGTTCCTCACAGCTAGAAGTCATTTACGGCCGATAAAAAGGTTTGAAAAATTTGATTTAGAATATGCACTACTTCAACCTGTCAGGATAAAACCTTCATTTTTCCAGATGTAATGATTTTTTTATTACTTTCCTTTTGAAGTTACTGTCCCTGACTTTCACTTAACAGACTTTATATAAAGTTGTTGGTATTAAGTTCTGCAGCTCTCGGTAGGTTCAAGCTCTTAAAATAGGTTTTTATTTCTTTTAAGAGGTTTTTGTTGTAGTTTGTGTGGGGAAGGAGGTTGTTTGTTTTTATAAAAAAACAATGATTAAATGGACAACTGCATATTATTTGGTTTTGCAGGACTGTGATACTTGGCTATAGCTCTTTGCAGTATCTACCAACATGCATTCTGGAAACTTTCCCTTCTTGACTTTTGTATGTAATGTAAACTGAATGTCCCCTAAGCCTGAAGATGCCCTGAGCAAGGCTGAGGCATGCTGATAAGGCACTGCATAGTCTCTTTGGACATAATTCTATGAATGTTTTATCCAGCAACAAAGCCAGTCCACCACTCATTCCTGTGAATGCAATTACTTGCTGTGGCATGCTGCAAGCCAAATCAAGGAAATGATCCAGGTCAAGGTAAACAAAACCAGCCAACCTTGCCTGGCAGGCTTCCTAGTTTTATATGGGGACTTTTTCACTGATTGTTCCCTCAGCACCACCCCAGTTCAGTCACCTGAACACTTGCATTGGTCGTAGGGGTGAACAGCCTTAACAGCGACACAGGACTGAAGTCAGGAACTTCTCAAAACAGTTAGAGCGGGGAAAACGGCATTTTCTTTGTCTTGTTTCCCATTTTGTTTTAATTAGACTAGAGTGACCACTCCCAAAAAGTTAATCTGATTTTCTGCAACAGTGCCAAAAGGTACCACTCCATCTATAATCTTTCAGCTAATTATTACACAGGTGTACTGTCAATGTTACAAGTCTGAGATTGGAAGGGTTACAAAACCACCGTGGCCACACTATGCAATATTTCTAATGGAGTCCAAAAATCAAATAAAACAAACAAATGTATATATTTTAAAATTTGTTTGATCTGCAATTTTAAAAAGGATAGAGATATTTTTGTTACAGCTGTAATATTTTAAATATTCTGCATCTTGTTTACCATGTTTATTGAAAAACTAGTTGTCCAAAATAAGAACATGGTTGTTATATAACTCATGAAGAAATCAAAATTTATTTTAAATTATATTAGCTAATATACAGCACTTGAGAATCCAGTATTATTAATATGTATCATTGAATCAATAGAGCCGCTCATTTTTATGTTCACTTCTCAACTCCTGCAATAATTTTTATCTTGATTATTGAAGGCCTCAGTTAGAAAGTGGAGTGCTGCCTTTGTATCATAAGCATTGATGAGAACAGATAGGCTGGAACATCAGAAAATCAGCATGGGTCTTGATATCACAAAGTAACAATTCAAATAAGAACAAGAGAGCAAAAGCATCTGCTTTTGTCCTTTTAGTATATGGGAGATTGTAGGCTGACATTGGTAAAATTTTCATTAAATAGAAGAAGATGCAAGGATGGGTCTCAAGAGGAAGCGATGCCGGTGTGCTTTCCCCATCTTTTTATTTGAAGTTCCAGGAATGTATGACATGAAGTCTTTAATAAACAAAAACATAAATCCAGGCAGTTTCCTTTGTGTCATCCCACCAAGTGTGTAAGAAAAACAAAAGTAAGGAAAGAGGTAGCAGGGATGAGAAGATGTGGTTATGAACACATAAAGATTCTGTAACAGCCACAGGTCACACCTTGTAGCAATCAGAGGACAAAGAACAAAGCAACCAGGGGCACAACCATAATTCAGAATGATATTAGTGATTCCTGAGGGAAGTGTGTCAGTGAGAATGTCAGCGGAGGTATGAAGACGAAACACCCTTACAAAAAAAGGGAGGCAGGTAACAATGTGGAAGAGGAACCTCCTGATCTTCAAGCAATAGGGAAACCTGGACTACAGAGCAATCAGTATTTGAGAATGCCATCAGCTCTCACATATGTCTTTTAATTCAAAGAACTTACTGGAAAGAAAATGCTGTGATGCGGGCCCAAAATCTCGATGTGCCTCCTGTAGTTGTTTAAGGCGATCCTCTACAGACACCTACACATAAACAGAGATACACAACATTTACATTGCATTTACTTCATAACACCAGGGCCATAATAATAAAAATGCTTGTTTACATTCACTGCTAGCAAAATGAATTTAAATTATGCACCTTTCCTGCAATGTTCTCACGCAAGTATTGCAGATCAATAACGACCAACAGTAGTTTCAATGGTGACTACAGACAACTGACTACAGTTTCTGACCTCCTCTCAAGCCTTCCAAATTTCCATAGACAGCAGGTCCAAGTTTGATTGTACTGATCTCACAGCTGCCTTTCCAGCATGGAGCCATTTTGGAAGATACTTCACCAGCTGATGTGACTCCTTCCTGGTTTGTAAGTTGAAACTGCACTAGCACACCCAGCAGCAGTTTGGTTGCTTAGTTAACTCAATTTGAGAGGACACAAAAATAAAGCCCAAAGCAAAACCACAAACAAACAAAAATTCCACCACCAAATTTCACCAAGAAATGGAAGGACACATTATTAGTTTTTCCTCTCAGGAGCAATTGATTCAAAATTACTAGCCCAGAATCTGATGTCCAGGTTTTGAACATTCAGTCCCACTGCCCTCAGCTAGAGAGGTGACAGATCCTCCATCCTTCCCCTAGTTATTTCAGACACTTAATAGCACCCTTAGAGACCAGGTAAAGAAATAAGTGGCAACTCGTTTACAATACGTATTGTCTGCCAGTGAGAAAATGCAAAAAATGATAAATGAACTTTAACTTATGTAAGGAACTTCATTAAACCATTCACTGTGAAACTGCATGAGTTTGAACTGTAAATCAGGCAAACTGATTTACCTTTCTCAGACCATTTAAGTACAATAATCATAACTAAGCAATACAAATCTCTCTCGCAGCATACCCTCTTCTGTTGTATAATGCTAAATGTGTTATTGCTCGCATCCTGTTACAGCTCTACTAATATTTAAGTCATTTTAAGTGAAATTCCCTGCAGAAATTGAACATTCAAACCAAAATAAAACAACTTTCACAGGAGCTGGAAACACAACAGAAATATGTACACCAGTTTTTAGTAACAATGTTTTATGCAGTAAAAATACTACTTTAAGACATACAGAAAAGCATAGAGCAATAGTCCCACTAGTATCCACAGATTAACACAGTCTCCTGAGTGAGTAAATTGCTGTAACAGCCTGAAAGGAAAAGATTTTGGTCAAGCTGTAGAAGGAAGGACAGCTCCCTTTGTTGCTTTGGTACCACTAAAACAACATCTTAAAGACAGAAATAATGAACAAATGGTAATGATGCATCTTTTAGGAGAACAGAACAGTAGAAGGCATCCCTCACCCCACACTTGCTGCCCACGTTCAGAAGAATACCTGTAAAAGTTTCCACCGCATATTAAGATCATCCAGTTGACGAGACATCTTTAATGACGGATAAAGGTCAAGTGGAGACAGCTGACTGGACAAATCATTCACTGTTTTAACTTTCAAGTTGATGGGAGCAATTTCTTCTCTAAAAGCCTAGATAAGTAAGAAGCATGCAATTTCGTTTAATGGAAAACTGAGCAGCACAAAAGCCACCATAAACTCAACATGGTGCCGATCTGCCCAACATGGCAGCTCACCCTAAACAGCTATACCACAATGTTGGGTTTTCCAGCAAAGGATGTTCTCTCACTTAAATATTCCTATTAACTCCTTCATATCCATCTTTAAAGAAAAACAGTGTGAAATTTACCTAACTGCCCCTATATCCAAATTGTGCCCCTAAACCAATTTAGATAAGGTTTCTAGTGGTGCCATATGGCTTCGGAAATTTCCAAAAAGAAATACTAAATGCTCTATCAGGAGCTTTAGCACTATACAGCCTGTCAAGTGCTCTTAAGAAAAAAAAAAAGTTCAGTAACTACAGTTTTCCAGTATTAAGCAGCTGGCAGAAATTCAATTTAAAAACTATTATTGAATTAGCAAAGCATGAAGGAATGTATCTTCTAAGGAAAAGGAGTACAATATTTTACCTGATTAGAACTGTAGAGTGAAACTATTACAATGATTAAAAAGAAGAAAATGGTTTATTGAATCAAATGGAACTAACTACAGTATTAAGACAAAATTGATGCAAGTTTTAGTTACAGTTGAAAAGATGCATCAAATGTCTTTCTTGCTGTGAGCAGTTAATTGTTCAATCCTATAAATGGCTCGATTAAACATCATTAAACAAGCCAAAAACAACTGGAAAAAAAAGGTTTTATTTGGACACTTTAATTTTTTACCTTCCTTCAAAACCTCTCTCATTAGGCCCAGGAACAGAAGGCACCAACCAGCAAGAAAGAAGTGTCTGGCTTCGTGGATAGACAGCAGTCCCCTGTTACTTCAGCAGATGTTTCAGTTTTTCCATGGGAATGAAAATCTAAAAGACTTTGTTTTACTCTTCTTCACAGAAAAAGATGTTAAGAAATGACAAAACACTTCTTAACATGAAACGGAAGAGTTATCCAGCATTAGCATCTCAGTGCCTGCTATAATCAAATGTATAAGGGGAAAAAGGAGATGCACTACTCTGCTCCGATCAACAGCAGTCTGAAAGTAGCTTAGCTTTGACTGCATTTCTTTTGAAGTTTGTGGTTCTGCTAAACCTGAAATTAGCAACAAAATCTGGAGAGGGTGGATGCTTATATCACTATATGTGAAATAATGCTGTCCTGTGTTACTTTCATGAGTCCACTGACTGTGTATATACAAAGAATTTGCAGAAAACTGGTTGCAACCCATGGCCTTCGTTTCTTCTAACACCAACATCCCATGATGAAGACATGGATGGTTGGGTACATGACCCCAGGGTCCTCAAACGTTTGTGAAAGTTAAGGAACAAAGTAAAATGAGGTATGTACTTCTGTATAACTGAAAGAGCTCTACACTTTTTTCTGAGAGCTATCTATGACCGGCAAACAGATCTGGCAGCTCACCACTACAAAAGGAGAGGAGCCTACTGTCAACTGCTGTGATGATGTCTGAGTGAGCTCTCTTGTACTCTAGTCCCTAGGCAAAGTTCCAAACACAGCTATGGCCTAACTACAGATTAGCAGTATTTTTAGGAGGAAAATATTTAATCCTAGAACACAATTCTTTTTTCATTTAATGAATGTTCTATTCCATACACATCTGTAGCTTGCTAATCACATGTGCTTATGTAATCACAGCTGTCACAGCAAATGTGGCTCAGTGCTGGACTTTCTTTTAGACCTCAGACCTAGTCTTCACAGAGCACTTTAAAGCATACATGAGAATTTAAATATACACTACACACATATCTAATGTGAAGAACGAAGATAGGCTAAATATTTCCCAGGCGTTCCACACTTACTGTAGTTTTCTCAATGTGATCTGGTAATGAATCTATGAGCAAGTCTCCCACAGCTTTCCAGCCATTCCTCACATTTTCAGCCTCCTTCAAGTCAGCATCGAGGTCATCCATGGCACACTGCAAGTCTTTCAGTTTTTCAAGTGCTTTGTCCACTTGCTTCTGCCAGATACTGGCACTGGCATTTAGGTTCTCCCATTTCTCTTTTACCTCTGATGAGTGCTTACGCATAGCTTTGGCAATCCTCATGGCTTTCTCCTCAGGGGTCAACTCTGCAGAAGGAAAGAAAAGTTACTCCTTTTTTTTTCTTCTCTTACTCATGTCTAATTAAACAGACAGTGCTCCCGAGGTAGACACAGTCAGTAAGTCCAAAGTAAACTGATGTGTTTCAGCAGATACAAGATAGAAGAGAGTTTGCCTTGCCGTAAGTGAAATAAACCTGAATCCTTCCTGATGACAAAATTAAACTTGAACAGAAGACATGACATTATTCCTTACTTCCATGTATGATATCCACAAAGCAAAGGTAGCTCACAGTTCATTTGGGTTTTTTGGAGGCAGAGGGGAAGGAAATAAAAGATCATTCTTCCCTGCTGTAAACTTCAGTAGGGAATCTGGGGATGATTTAATGTAGAAAGAACAAGAACAGTGCTTTGTTCCTGGATCCCTTATCCCCAGAATGTTTCTACTCTTCCTATTTGTTAGCAAAACAAATGAGTACTGTGTGGTGAGCAGTTCTGCAGCTCTACATCCCTTTGTCTGTGTTAACACCAAAGTCCTAAAAGGCTGTTTTAAGTAATTTTTGCAAATGGTCTAATGAGTAAGAGAACATGCTGCCTTTCCTGGTCTTCAATTTGAAAGTATGACCCAGACAGTCAGAAAGCTAAAATGAAAACCTTGAACTTCCCCAGCATGCCCTGCTGTCTACTGCTCACAGGGACCCTTCTGAAAAAAATCATGGGTAGCTTCCTTCACTAGGGAAGAGTTGCTTTGGTAATGACAAACAAAAGCCATTCTCAGAGGACTCCCTTTCTTCGTAACAACCTTGTGATTTCTGCAGGCAGAGAAATGCAAGCAGTGGAAACTTGCTGTAATGCAGAAAACAGGTAACAAAAGAAGGGGGAGAGAAGAGGCATACGCCAAAACTAAGCCAAATGGCCTTGTATTCGTTTCTATATAAAACTCTGGGAAAAGGTTTATCACAGTATTCTTGTCCTTAAAATTCAAATGTTGTCTATGACTGAATTATACGCAATCACACAGAGATGAAAGAAGGGCTTTTGTCAGAAGTCAAATGAGACATACAATTTTACATGTAGTCTTTAAAATCATCATAACTGACCAAACTTGGAGTTGCTAACTTAGGGGAGGAGGGTTTAAAATCATCATAACTGACCAAACTTGGAGTTGCTAACTTAGGGGAGGAGGGTGAGAGAGTAACATACAAAATAAAAAATGGGAGAAGGAAGCTTTTTGCTTTTCACAGGTCGATGAATGTCAAAGTAAATCCAATGTTAAAATTGCAAGAGTTCTTTTACTACTGGTAATGCAACTATCATTCCATAGCACCCAATACAGGAAAGGATACTGCAATACAAAATAAATCATTAGAATACATTCAATTTGCTGCTGGAAAAAGGAGACCCATTTTTCCCAGATGTAAAACTAGGAGTGGAACTGACAGGGACAAAAGAAATTTTGAGCTTACCGATATTTCAGTGACTTGCTGGGTGCCATAAACTATCACATGAGAGCACTGCTCACGCGCTCTGCCTGCAGAGGCGGAGGCTAGCCAGGTTTAGGGATACCGCAATGGCTAGAGGGTATTTGACAAAAGGAATTTGGGGAGGAACAATTGTGACAAACACAGTAACTGGATGCAAAGTGATATAAATTATGTATGTAGCTCTGGGATACAGAGACATGGCAGTAACCTGCAATTTGCAATGCTGACAACCTGAATAAAGATGAAGACCAAAGATAGGCTGTGATAAATTGTACCTTTTCTCTGGAATCCTAGCAATTCACAGTAGAATAAACCACATCATAGGACAACACAGTTCTGGGATGATCTTTACCCCAAGCTTTGCAACAGACTTTAGAAAAAGGAAAAGAAATAAAGCTCAACGTGTAAGCAAAAACTCTTTCAGATAAAAACTGTTGCTTTAAACATGACAACAGTTTAGAAATTGCTTACATGAAGATATAAAAGACATTACTGGAAGTAATTTTGGAATTATTTGCTATTAACAATAATAAATACCACTGATGAATGAAGGAGAATCCACTACAGTGCAGTGCCAAAGGGACTGCGAAATGATCTAGAAGCCAAGCTAAAGTGCAGCATGCAGGAACCTGGCACAACGTGTCAGAGTCAGTATCACAGGTTACCTCATCCCCTACGTTACAGCTACAGGTTGAGGACAACCAAGCCTCAGAAGTAAAAGCTGCAGGACTTTAAATGTAGATTAAGGAAGCACCTAGAGTTGGATCACTTTGCACAAGCAAAAGAAGTGCTGAGGTTAGTTGAAATGGGACAGAAAATTGTGGAATCAGTGCAGGAAGCCTCCTCTGTTGGTATGTTGAACCAACATATATATATGAATATAGGGTACTTTATCCCCAGGAACTGGACTAAGTTACATACATGCAAAGCTGCAATCTGCCATTTTTATCCAACATCACATGCTTGCACTGTCCTTTACCTGCTATCAGAGTAAAAACCTGCCAATTCTGTGTAAAACAGTAGAAAGTTGGAAAGGCTTAAATGTTCTAAACTAGATTATTAGTAGGTCATTTAAAATGATTGGTCACTTGACAAAGAACATGCTGAAAGCTTTAGTAAGCGCTGAAAATCTTGCAAAACATTTTGATTGTCCATAAATGTACTGACACAATAGATTCAATGAGTGCTTCTTGCTCAAGTAGAATCAATAAGGAAAAAAGTGGCTGTAGCAGTAAATGGGAATACAAGAGGGGAGCAACAGCCTGACTTTATTTGTTTGGCTGGCTGAAACAAGGTAGCCTAGTCACATATTTTGGGAGGGGAAAACCAGATTGACTGGGGTGACACGGAACTGAAAGCCAAACCAGCTTCTAAGACCATTTGTCAAACCAGTGTTATTGTGCAAGGGTCTCTCTCACATATTTTATTTGAAAAATATTAATTCATTGCAAGATTGCTTTATTTTGGAAAAGCCCTGGAAGTGCTTGTAAACTTGTCCTAAAAAGACATTTACTAGGGAAATAAAGCAAAACATGTGTTTTTATGAGCTATAAAACCATTCAACATCTATTAATTTAAGAGAGAAACACATAATGTAAAACTTCAAGTTTTCCATCATGAAAACCCAACTTATGAAGGAGCAACACATTACTGTTTTTCAAGCAGATCACGCATTCTCCAAGGCACTGGTTGCATAGCATAGAATTGCAAAGCTCAAACAGATATTTTACCAGAGTTTCAAATTTGTTTCACCAAACTGTGATTACACACACTGGCAGAGAGAGTTCCTTTTTCCTGTGAAAAAAGCCCTCAAAAAACACTACACAGCAGTTGTTGCTTTTTTTGTCCCCACTTTAAATATAGTCTTCTCAATAAACAGCTCCCCCTCCTTTTTTTTTTTTTAAATGGTACTTGTTACATTATCTCAACTTGAGCAGCTGCTCAGAAGGTAAGAAAAGCCTATATTCACTGCACCATCTGTTTACCAGAGAGGAAAGATATGAACTGACCTTGCAGTCAGGGAGAAAGAGGAGAGGGGAAAAAAAAGTCTGCTTCTGTAGTGGAAAAACACTTGATTTTAAAAAAGCATTTCTTGTCACAAGCAAAGCAATGAAAGCACCAGCACCTTTTCTGTGGCTCTAGCAGAGACAGAGTTCCACAGAAGGAAAACTTTCAAACTTTCCAGCCTGAACTTTATAGCATATAGCTTCCTTAAATGCTTACTTATGTGGAGAATACTTACCCAGAAAAGTTATCAATGAAAAATTCTTCCTCTGTAAGAATTTATTTTAGATCTCCCAAACTATTCCTGGTTCAAGCAATTTAGATTATAAGCAACTTTGATCTTTATTATGTGGAATTGAACTAGTTACTTCTTTCCGTCTCGCCACAATTAGATTAGTTTCCTTTCACTTTTGCTATATTTGTCAAAAAATATACTAGAATGGGAATTGACTTCGTGCCCTCTCCCTCTCAATTATGTCAAACCTTGTCTCTTCCTTGGTTCAATCTTTGCAGTTAAAAACAATGGGTGACACAGCCCTGTGATCATTATCAACACTCTCAGAGCATTTGAACAAACACAGCCACACATTGTCAAACTCCAAAGCAGAAAAACTGAAAGCAGTCCTATCACTGCACGATGAAGTCTTCAGCATCGCTCCAGTGAAAACATTCTCTGAGTTACTAACAATCTGGACAGAAAACTTCTGATAGAATGGGCAAAGGATGTTTAAAGAATAAGCAACAACTGATTAATAGGGAAACATAGTGATTAGTCAGATTCCTGGCACCTACCGATGCAGGCATAACTCAAGTATATCACCTTCTTCTCCTACTCAAATATCCATCATATATGTAGTTTAAAAAAAGAAAAATCACAGTCTTTTTCATCTTAGCCCATTTATGTTTTCTTCTATCAAACGTGAAAGCTCTTCAAGCCAAAGATATAATTAAATAAAGAGATAATTCAGAAAGTCTCTGCAAGATAAAAGACAAATTACCTTTGGTCTGCAGAAGACAGAAATGCAAAAGCAGAGAATAAGAAAGCTGTTAACCTCATGTACACTGAACAGTTCTGCAAAGGACCCAGAGTACAGGCTCCAGATAAAGACAAATGTGAACAGTGCTAGCAAATATACATTTCCTTTAATAATGGTTGTTGATATTTCCCAGTGGGTGCTGGTGGGAAAGACACTGAAGAATGAAGCAAAGAGAAAATAGGTTCTAGTTAAAAGAGATAATTAAGTTGCCCCATAGCATTTATCTCTAGAAAACTAAAGATTACAGCAATCCTGAGACCATGCATTTATCCAGGATAACCAGTGCAATTTGTCAATATAATCCAAACCCATATAATACTTTTCAGTAAAAACAAGCCAATGTTTTGTAATAAATGTCATGATCAAAGCAAGTTCACAATACTTTTGCACAGTGGTAGCCCAAAGTTTGTGTTGCACCAAGACCAGTAACGAGGTATGGTGGCAGGCTCTGCTTCTTCCACAAAACCAGAAAAGACTATTACTGCTATATCCCAGTTACTCTAGATAAGCAAGGAATTAATCTTATGTTTCTTTCCAAAGCACTGCTACTGCAGACTGCAACAAGCTTTTTATTTCTTCCAAAGATCAATGAAGATTTTTTTTTTTTCTGGCATAGCACATATGGCAGGTAGCTCCTCAGCAAGGCTGCAGGGGACTGATAATACATTCCCTAACAGCATTTCAAATCAAAACAAAGGCATCTATTTTATTTCAAAACAATACAAAACCAGAAAATAAAGATGAGCCAGACAGCACAAAAGATAAGGCTCCCTGATACGACAGCGTCCTATAACAACACAGGACTTTAGAACATCCATGTTCTGAACTTTTTGGAACCTTCTATGCAAGTTTCCTCAGGCTGTTTTCTCTTCTACACACATTTTGTTTAATATTGTGCACTTTCTAATTTGCTTTCTTGAGGCTCATTTACAATGTTTTTGAGATATGTTTGCCTCACAATGTAAGAAAGGAGCAAGGTCCTAACCTTTGACATCCATCAGTCATCTGCGTTGCTAGTAGTGTAACTGAGAATTCTCTTGCAGACAAAGCTTTGCTCATTTCTAGAGTTCTTAACACAAGGCAACTGTTAAACTTTAGGAGCATGGCTTCCACCTGGGAAGCACCCTGTGTTTCAGCTAAAACAGGGACATAACATAGCAGACAGGTCAAGAACAAATATAACTCTGCTTATTATCCTGAAGTCCTCATGGTTAAAAAAATAAAATAACAAATATAAACCCCTATGGCCTCAGGCCAGCCTGTTTCCAATACAAAAACCAGGTTTAAAACTCCTCTAAGTTTGCACTGCACACCACTCAGCAAACAGAACAACTTCTTTGAACTTCATAAATATAACTCCAAGCAGGCAACTGTGTAGACTCTACAGGAAGAAATTCAAGGCTCTACCCAGGTGGACTAAACTTGTGAGGTGACTGAGATTTATTTGAAAAGCAGAGAGATACTTAATTGAGATTCTCTCATGGGCAACCACACATTTCTCTAACCTCATGAAGAAACTCTCAGAAGTCACAAGTGAAAGAGCTCCAAATAAAACAGGCAGCAATGGTCAAAATAGTGCAAGTACTTTCTGGGCATGACTCCACTGAACTCCAGTGAGCTGCACCCTCTTCGTTCTCCTAAGCACTTTGTCTAATTTTCACAGCCAATACTTCATATTCAGCTGAGATGCAGAGCAGGGAACAAAACCTATTCCAGTGGTGGTATCCAGTGGACAGGCACAAGCAGTTGGGAATAGAAATGCTGCCTGCTATATACATTAGAAAACAGTAACCTGCCTACTTTCAGTAAGATCTTCCTCGCTACCAGGAAAAATCTTGGCATCTGAACACGTTCAGTGGTAGGAAGCAAATAAGTTTGATTTTTATTTATGTCTGTAACAGGTGTATATGCTGTATGTCTACAAGTTTAAATAAATTATATGCACATAATTCACTGACACCTACTAATATATTGCTTTTATAACACAGATATGATTTATGGGGTTTCTACACTTTCAATTAAGAGAAAAAAAAGATGGCAAATATTTAATTTTAAATTATGTGTTTATCATAACAATCTTTGTGACCAAGTAACAGCATTCAAAGTTAGGAGTTTGATTGCTGTAAGAAAACGAGAAGCTACAGAAGCACTTGGACAATACTGCTGGCTCTTGGAAGCATTCACTATTGCAGTGAGAATCAGTGTAGTAGCCTGTGGTAATGTGCTAGGGTGTTAGTTTATGTTATCTTCTAAAAAAATTATCTTCACTCCCTCATGGCATCAGTGGAATTTTAAAGACAAAAAATCAGCAAAGCTTTATCATTGGTTCATAGAACCCTGGGGACAGAAAATATTATTTCTGCCTTCCTTTGTGTTTCCCATGGCTTATAACACTACCAACAGTACAGGAATCTAAGCAGGCAACTGTAGATTTATTATTTTTTTTCTTTAGAAACTGTGTAATTCTCTAAGCATGCCACAGAGCATGATAAATTAACATTTTTAGATCTAACTTCTCTGCTATACCGTAGACAAGTGACAACAAAGCTAAAAACGTGAGCATTTCCAATTTCCTTATCCTGTCCAACTCCAAAATTCGGCGGCCGGCCTGCTGATTTATCAGTCAGCTCCACTCAGATGCTGAAGCGCTCAAAGGCAAGAAGAATGTGAAGCTTGCTTTTTGTGACGGGGGCTCCCTGTGGAGGCATGGCAAAACAAAATCAGAAGAAAAGACAGATGGGAGATAAAATTAACTCCGAAGGAAGTTTCCTGGAAGTTGACAAACTGTACCAGTCACTACATGGTACGGCAGAAGGCCAACACAGGATGTAGAAGGCAAATGCAGGAAAGAAGAAACAAAGGCTAGCTGATTTTACATTCTTGTGATATATTTGAAATTAACAGGAGCATTATAGACAATAACAGGTCATCATAAGGCATCTTATAACAAATATTCTCTTTGGATGGAACAATGAATGTATGTATGTACAGGTCCTTAAAACAGGTCTCAGTCAGTCAAGTTCAAAACTGGTTCCTATCAGTTTTCCCCCAAATCTCTCTCATTCCTTGCCCTTGCAAGAATGCCCTCCCTGTCATGAAAAGATCTAGGATAAATTTAAAAACAAAAAAAAAAAAAAAAAAAAAGGGGGGATGAAAAGGGAGAGGTTGAAGCAAGCAGTGATTTTGCAACCTTTATCCTCTTTGGGTTAGCTTACCATTCCAAACACCCTTGCCATTACATAAGGTAAGAACTAAAACTCAAGAAACAGTGATTTTTCAATACTTTTGTTATGATTTAAAAAAAACCAAAAACCAAAACCCCAATTTTTTTGCTATTTGTATTAATTAAGCAGTCAAAAACATTTTCAGGTCATGACTGTACAGTGCTGTGTATGGATCATCTTTTTTTTTTTTTTAAGGACCATAAGCTTACAATCCAAACCCACACTCCTTCCCCTTTAGCAACAAGACATCTACTTCACTGAAGTTAACAAGTTAACTTTCCTCTACTGCAGGGAACACCAGTGATTGAGCAGCTGACAGAAAATAAAAAAATAAACGTTTTAAAAGCAAACATATGCCCACATTTATAGCCTTCACTGAAAATAGTTAATCAGATGAAAAATTTTGTGTGTCTGGATGTCTTCAAATTCAGAGATGCAGCTTTCTGGAGATCAATGGCATTACTTGTCAGAAAAAAATTTACTAGACTCAGTCCCGGGTGAAATTTAACAGCTCTTGATATATAAGAGATCAGAGCTGATGATTCAACGATGCCTTTTCACCTGAAAGTCTATTAATCTACAGGAAGTGCAGCACCACTCTGTGGGGTGCAGGTGCCCAAGCATATAGAGCAGGAGCTCCATGGGAACATCTGTGAGGAGGGGCAGGGGCTGCCCCGTGCTGAGGACAGCCCAGTTAAAGAGAGTCACCACAGGGTGGGGTAGATATTCTCTGTGGAGAGCCCATACTGAGGAAAAAACTTGAGAGGAAATGAACGGCAGAGAGAGAGTGCTACACTGGCCACCGATCCATCACCTCCCCGCCCTCTCACACCACTCATTGCCCTGTTGAAGAGGCTGAGCGTGACCTGCAGTCAAGAACGTGGCAGGGAGGAGACAGGAATGAGAGAGTCAAGTTAAGCTTAAGAAAGGGAGGAAAGCTGTGGATTTAAGGTTTGTCTTTTTGTTTCCCATTACTGAATCAGTATTTTAAATTTCAATAAAAAGTTTATTTTTCATGAGCTAAATCTTTTTGGCTCATAACAGTAGCTTGTAAGAAATCTGTGTCTGTCTCCACCTTAACCCATCCCACGAGCTTTCTTGCTTCTGTCCTTCCTATCTTCTTCCTTCATCTCTCTGAGGTGGAATAAGTAAGTGGATCGATGGGACTATGGCTGGTAGCTAAGCATAACACACCATATACTAAAAAAAAAAAAAAAAAAAAAGGTAGTCTAGAGAACTACAAAATATGAAGAAAATATAGGAAAAGAAGTTCAAAGGCACTTCTGTGAAACTTCCCAGTCTGAGCATGTTTGATCAGTTTACAAATATGATGACTAGACAAGAGACACTCATACATCACTTGCAGACCATCTGCCTGGCCATTATTGTTACATAGTTTACCATGGTCATTAAATTCCTTGCTATTCTGTTTTCACTGCCATCTGTATAGCATCATAATAACAACAAAACCAATAATAATAGATTGCATAAAAAGAATTTATGATGCAGCTTATCCTCTGAAGTTTGCTTTTGCACTTTCAGTCTACACCGGGTCACTGATACCAACCTTTTCTAGAAAATTCACATTTTAGACGAGTAACTTTTCATGCATTGGTATCATTTGTGCTGGGTGGTTCTACAGCTTTTGAGAGGAAGGTCTGTGACATCAAACTTTTGTGTGAAAGAATGAGCAAATATAAAACAAGCATTCAGGTTTTTTCAACCACAAGCTTGGCTCTGATTGTGAACAACTATAACAGCAGAGATGCAATATATTAAGTGAGTAAAGACAAAATGTTTTCAGGCACCAAGAGTTCAAAAAGGAAGTAGTAAGACACACTACAGCAGCTAAGGTATGCAGAACTAATCACAGGGGAAAATAGTTCCTTGGCTTTAATCACCAGTTACTCAAATTTTATCACAAAGCTGAATTAGGCAACCATATTAAAATTTGCACAGAAATAACACAAGGTAGAGATGCAGAAAAGATTAGTTGCTTCCATTGAACAAACTTAAAATGGAGATGTATAGAAAGACATGGTAAGAAAAAATTAACTCCCCATATAAGCAGCTCTACTGTAATTTGTAGCTTTTTCAGATCAGTAACTGATTTACATCTTACAGCAACTGATATTCCTGTAAAATCAGATTACTACCTTTTCCAAGAATAATTCTTGGAAAATAAGTAAAAGTTACATTTAATAATGTTGTAGCTTATATCAGAAACAGAATTCTAGGACTTAGTTACAGATTTCTTCAGTATATTTTTCTATTTTCAGGTTAAGAGCGTGAAGGAAAATTACAACCTCGTTGGTCTCTGACAGACAAATACGCCAACAAATACTATGCAAATATCCTTTCTAGGACAGGTTTCGTTTATTTCTTAGTATATTAATCTGATGTGCAGATCTTTAAGATTCTGTAATGACTGCCTTTGTAAAGTTGATTCCTTTTGTTTCTAACAAGATATTCCACCAAATACATTTGTTTGCATTTGTGGAGTAAAAAACCTTTGCAATAACACCATATATACCTTTGAATGTGTATTCTTGAACTACTACTCTGACTACATATAAGGTGAATATGTAAATGTGTTAAGAAATAAAGAACAGAATCGATGACTTAAGTGTTTTGACTCAAAAATTGGAAAAGGAAATAGAGACTTTTGTAGTTCTTCCATTAAAACATGAGTACTCAGAAAGAAGAGTAGTAATACTTTGAGGCTAAATCATTGAAATAAAAGCAATCAGGATGAGGTTTGGAAAATTCTCAACTCTAACCAAATAATTGGGACATAAAATATACACTAGAGACATGCTTGTCTTTTTTCTATTTCCATTTAACTATTCCTGGAAGAAAGTATTTTCTGACCTGTTTTTGAATGCAAGCTTCTTCTTGGTTCCTCAGGCCCCTCAATTGGTTGGTCAGCAAGGAATACTCGTGCCTGGTCCACAGCATTGAGAATGGTTTGCTCTTTATCCTTCAGTTCACGCCTCAGTGCCTTGTGGGAAAGGAGAGAAGAATGCCATTTGCAACTTGATCTTGAGAAAACAGACACTACACCATTTTCTCTGTTTTCACATCTCTAACCAAACCTGTCTAGTGAGTGAATAATAGCCAATGTGTCATTCAGACTGCAAGATAAAAGGTAAATTACACAAACCAGAAATGACAATAAATTAAGGCTACAAGGATAATTGTTATAGAAGAAATTTGAAGAACTGAATACAAGAAAGATGATGAAGATAGGTTTTAAAAACACCCCCATAATAGAAACTAAAAACCACTAAATTCAACTTGGGGGTGGGGGGAGGGAAGTAAAATTAAAGGGTTTATTGCTATTAAAATGATTGCTAACATATAGTAAAGCAATACGACTGTTTTTTCTTCTTGGATACTTGGAATAACAGAAAATTGTATCTACTGAAAGTTCACCAGATAATTTCACAACTACTAAAAAGAACTTTATATTCCTTAGAAAATGCTACTTCTTGTTTACATCTCTAACTTACTAATATTCGTAAAACTTGGAAGATATGTAATGAGAACTTTTATGATGAGAATACATTCTGAGAAAACATCCTTCAAATTAGCCAAAAATATTTTGAACCTTATTATCCAGAAGCAATTGAGCTCTATATGAAGAAAAATTGATTATTTTTTCTGTAGAGGTTGTTCATGGTAAAGGAAATAGCAGATACTTTGTTCTCCAGTAATTATGACTATTTTTAAAGGGTTAAGTGTAACCAGCCTTTTTTTTAAAAAACACAAGTAGTCAGCTGTAATGTTTCCTATAATGCATTTTCCTCTACTCAATTTTTAATGTATAAATCTGTCCCATCCAGAAGAAAACTGCTTTGTATGCTTTCTTTGTATTACTTTCTACCAGTATAAACAGAAAAGAAGATATTTTTTAAAAGATAATATATTTAAACATTATTAAAATGTTCAATTTTTCCATTGTATTTTTTAGAGCTGATTACAAAACCAAGGCTTTTTTGCTGACACAATCTGCTCAGGCTCCATTCCAGTTCTGGAAAAGCAATTAGTCAGTGTTCACAACACTACTTAACAAAAGGAGTGCTTTCCACTCCAGAAAACTCTGGAAGTCTCACAAATGCTACCTTTTTCTTATCAGAAAGTCTCCTGATGCCACAAAAAAAGCCCCAAACAACTTACCACTTGCCTTTAGCTTAGCAGGAGGCAAGATGTTATTTTTCCCACTCCCAACCTTCTTCCCCACTTGGTTCCTTTATCCTCATCATCTTCCCAAATCCTTCCATTACATCTCACACTACTTCTGCTCCACATTAAATACTAAAAAAAACCCAACAAAAAAAACCCCAAACCAGAAAAAATAATCACTGAAAATATGCTTACCTTAATTTCATCTAGGAATTTGCATTATAGAGTCTGTGCTAACCATTATTCTCTTTATATAAACAACTCTTCAGAACAGTGTTACCTCCACATGCTTTTGTATAGCATTAAGAAGAATAAACCCTGTTCTTTGTAGGATTCACTATATACTGTGTTTAGTAAGAAACACATACTATAATTTAAAACCCGAGCCCTTATTATAAATTATTTGTAATAATTTAAAAAAAATGCTTTTACAATACTTCAGTATTGTAAATCCTGAAGAAACCTTTCAAAACCTGTATCAATATTCTACTTTCACCTAGCACACACATTAGAATAAGACTCATCCATATTTTACAAATCATGAAATCGTTCTCTATGCAGGAATTTGTTTCAGGAAAGAAGACAGACAGGAAGCCACTACAACTACTGTGTAATTAAGGCTTTTCAAAAAGTGCCCATTCAGAAAGCTTTGGTTAGCCTATGTGAATGCATCATTAAAATACGATCTCAACTTTTTAATTTCAAAAATTTTGTCAGAAACAAAGGGATGATCACTTCAGTGTGAAGGAGGAAATCTCTAGAAATACATATCCTCCCTGCCGTTTCTCAAATATTTCTAAGAAAAACAAAGCTATGACAAATTTTGAGCTTAAGAAATTTCACCAGTTTGAAATAATCTAAAGATGGATCTTTCCTGCTGCATCTCTCCTGTTTACCTATTATGTTCATCAATTTCTCCCGATCACCTTCAATAAAATTTCAATCAAGTTTGACCTAAGAGACTTTGAATTTAATTCTTTGCCCTGCCTCCACCAAACCTGCCGCTGAAGCTGTTCAAATAGAGGTTGACAACACAAAGATTTTAAGACTTTGACCCATCAACTCTAAGTCATCCATGACATTTCTTATTAATATATCTTGACAAAGAAATATTTTTGCATGAAATAAACCTTCCACATGAAATAATAACATTGAAGTAAATCAGTAGTAGAGTACCTTGAACACAACACAGACTTACATTATGGCTTATACATTCTGTTCTAATGCCACAGATGCAAAAATAATTTTTGGAACAGGCACTCCGATTTGCGTAACTTTATTCCTTCTTTTTTACAAATACTCAACATATTTCCCTCCCTCTCCCTCTCTTTCCGTAAAGAACAGCAGCAATAAGAGTACATGATGCAAGAACAACCAAATGTATCAATACCCTCTTCTTCCAGGCAAACCTCTCTGCAACAGAACAAAGTAGTAACCCACTTAGAAATCTAATCTCAAGCTAAAATATCATCTGTCTTGAATGGACTGAAGAAAAATTTCACAAAAAAAAAAAAAAAACCACCTCTACAGAACACTACAGAGTAAAAGTAACTCATAGAGAGTCCAGGAGGGAATATAAAAGCTGCAATACTGAATTTGATCATTGTATTAAAGTTTTTTATATAATAAGAAGTGCAACCATGTATTTGGGTGTTTTACTTAGTTTGTAAAGGATACCTCCCAAATAGCTACTCAGAAGGGATGCACCTCTTTCAGCAGAGAAATATATGACTGTGCTATTTCATTCCCCCTTGTTTGTGATTCAGGATGAAATAGTCAAAGAATTTGTACAGCTTTGAGCATAGCACAGGTTTTGGTGGAGGGAGAAATCTTTCCCTGAAGATAGCTATACTTTTCGTGGAAAAAAATGAAGAGAAGATTAATACTAGGTTTTTGGTACAGATTAAATAAATAATAAGGGAAGGTATGACAAAAGGCTTCAGAGGCATCTCAAAACATGTTACTGAAACTGTTTGCTAATAAGGTAAATACATGAATACATGTATTTTTTGAGTCCAATTTGGTATGCAGATGTGAAGGCAAAATGAAAACGTGACTGCTGACAACACAGGCAGCACAATTATTTTTTTTCCACATGAGGCTCCTTTATATTTATAAAAGTACAATGATATTTTAAAGCTATATTGGTCATACAAAAAGGGGCTGTGAGCAACTGTGGCAGTAGTTCATATCACCACATTTCTTACTACAATTCTAAATTATACAATTACTGTATACTTTAGGTAATGGTTTAAAATGTATGATTCGATTCCCTCAGTAAGCTGACAGGTGACTGACTTACTAGAACCTAAAATCCAGTGTGCTGATGCATTGTCATCAAAAAAACTTTTCAGAGCTAGCCTTAAATATTACTAGCTAAAAATAATTTTAAAAGCTCTCCTTCAAAATCTGAAAGAATTCTTCCATTGGTAGATGGACAGGAGCTCACAAAACTACATACTAGAAATGTTTCATGTAGCAGTACACAAAACAACTACCAACATGATTACAGTGCTCATTTTTCAGGTATGAGACACGTCCTTAAGTTACTTTACTATGGCAGAGTATCCCAGGACCCCACTAACACGATCCTCCTCTCCAGGAAGAGAACAGAGAAGTGTTAGCTCCCTGACTTACAAATATTAGCCAGTGATTTACTCTTCCCCATTGTGCTTTGTTCCTGTTTCAGTAACTGTGAATCATGTTTTTCCCATTCTAACTAATATAAAGTTATTACATGTATTTTAAAATTTATTATATATGGTTTATTAGATACAGGAAGTTCTATACTGTTAATTCTGTTATACCAAGATATTCTAACCTATTTTTCTCATCTTCATTAGAGATGCTTATGATTTCTAATTCAAAATCAAACTCTTCTTAGAAGCTAACAGGTAACTTCCTGTCTGAATTTACAGACAAGAAATTTGCTTAAATGAAGGCCTTCCAAAATTTCTGTTGGGAAAGCTTTATAGCTGAAGCCTTTTCCACTCTTAAAAAATTAGAAAGCTTGAAAAACTTTCCCTATTGACGATTTTTTAACACTGTTTAGTGTATCCTGTAAGCACCTATTTCCTTCAATTGCATCTTAAAATTATTTTTCAAGCATAGTAAGTGGGCTTCCAAAATTACACACTGTTGATTTACAGCCTCTTTTTTCCTCTTTTCAATTGTACAAAATAATTCAAGGAGCAGATCGGCTTAACAGTTCCAACAGATGAAGGCAAAGCTAATTTCAAAGAAAACACATGGGATGTTTCTTAAAAAAGGAACATATTTAAATCAGGTCTCATTATGCACTCTTTCAAGGAAGTAAAGATGCACATTACTGTAACTCATATCAGTTTATCACGTTGTAGCTTTATGTGCCAATCAACAGCTACTGTAGCATTTAATTACTTAGTCATCTTCACTCTGCACCCAGTGCTTGAAAAACTCCTGCTACTTCCATAAACTAAAATGAAATGTAAAAAATAATCCATGGTATATAATAGAATGGGAAGACTAAGTAGGATGATTGAGAAAACTTGAAGGATGGAAAGAGTAATTATTTATAAAGATCACACAGAGCTCAAGGTTGTGATCAAGTCGCTGCCAGCTGTCTGTGTCATTAAAGAATCAACTAGAAATGAAAGAAATAGAGCACCTTTAAAAGCTGCTCCTTTACAACAGACACCAGTTAATATAACATGTATACATAAAATTTCAAAAGTAAGTATTTTGGTTTCTTGGGTGCTCCCAACATAAGAAGAACATGGAGCTGTTGTAATGAGTGCTGACAATTGAAGGGCCACAAAGATGATCAAAGGGCTGGAGCACCTCTCCTATGAAGACAGGCTGAGAGAACTGGGCTTGTTCAGCCCGGAGAAGAGAAGGCTTCAGGGAGACCTTACTACAGCCTTCCAGTACCTGGAGGGGCCTACAGGAAAGCTGGAGAGGATCTGTTTACAAGGGCATGGAGCGATAGGACAAGGGGCAATGGCTGTAACCTGAAGGAGGGGAGATTTAGATATTAGAAAGAAATTCTAAGCTTAATTTTCATACAGATTGCAGCAAGAGACATTAAAAAGCTGCTCTTGAATTAAAGAATACAAGGATACACTTTTTCTTAAGAACTAAAATAAAAATTGATTTTCACAGTTAATGATTTGCCAAGAAAGAACATTTCTACTCTTTTCAAAGGAAGAATTGCTCCAAGTCCTGCATTCTCTAGAGATGCTAAAGGATCTGAATCCAACTAGGGATGAAGTCAGACACTGCTTAATTGAGCAAAGGTTAGAAAAAATGAGCCCTAATGATGGTCATTAATATGACTTCCAGCCCCAATAATCTTATGTAACTGGATTTCGTATTTCCGAGCCCACTGAAATGAGACTTTGGTATTTGTATTTCTAGGTCAGTGATAACAAAAGCCTTGGTTGGCCTGAGTTTGGAGCACTTGACAGATTGTACAGTTTTAGGCCCTGGGAAGTATGGAATGCTTGCAGCACTTTTTATTTCTTTCCTTAAAATATGACATGGAATTTACTCTGTTGGAGAAAACCCCTCACTCTGCATCTTTGAGCTTTTACCAAAGACATTACCTTCAAAACAGTTTTTTTTTAAAAAATATGTCATTTTTATTGTTGACACAAACATAATCTGAAAAGACAGAGATCTCAGTCTGTTAACACAAATTCCCCACTGAATGAACTACTGAAATCCTCGGAATCCTGCTGTGATGAGTTTGCCACACACTTTGCACATATCCAACAAACTGGCTTTGTTGGGGGTTTTTTCCTTCCTCAAGAAAGCCATTTTTTGAATATTCAACTCTTTCTTCGTATTTTATTGTACCAAGAGAGGGATCTCCCATAGCTAACCATTCTCTCCTATCAATGACTCTACTCACCAGGGTCAGCAACTGTTACAGGGTCAGCGATCTGTTTTTCTTTTCATTTTACATGCTCTAGTTTTTTAACGGAAAAAATAAGGCATTGTATAGATATCAAACAGAGCAAAACCTGCTAGAATATAACACCAGATAGTTACTAAGCTAACTGAGCAGATTTTGGTCTAAAACCATTTTAGTACGACAGCTAAAACAGGGCATGAGAATCATGAAATTTGGTGGCTTGAATAAAACTGCAGAAAAGTAGTTGGTTAAGCCACGCTTGTTTTACATTGCTATGCATGGGGAAAAAAATTGTTTTTTAACAATGCTTTTAGAAAAAAAATTCTATTTAACATACCTAATCAGGATTTAACTTAAGCCTTCATAGAGGTTGCTCCCCAGAGATAGGAAAACAGCCAGAATCAGAGTATGGAGTCTGACAGAGAGGGAAGCTCGTGAAGTTTTCCCATTCTTTGGGTGATGGAGAAAAGTATTTTACTTGTAGACCACAAGAGTAATCATCCTGCTAGGAGTGGAACCAATTTTCAAATCCCAAATTGCTTGTAAATACACATTCGGTTTTACATCAAAGGACTACAATGTGCTACTGGTGAAAGAAAATTAATCCCACCAATGTTTACTACGGAAACATGACAACTGTCCTCTTTCAATAACCTTGAAAGATGAGAGTTTAAAAAAAACCCCAAAACCCCCAAAAAACACTACCCCACCCCCCAAAAAAACCTCCCAAAACCCAAAAGAAGCCACATAACCAAAAAAACCTCCCAACAAACTATTCTGAGGTACATCATGACTAGCTTTGTGGGGCAGAAAGAAAAATGAAGATGCAGCTTCTGGCTTGGAGTTTTTCTGAAGGAGATTACATAGTTCATACTAAAAGGATTAACTCATTAGCATATATACTTGTATTTCAAAATTATAGATGATCAAACCCTTCATTTTAGATCAGATCCAAATAACAGGTCAACAGTTAAATACCCTTGAACACTACAGCAAGGTTCAAAACAAACTAGGGAAGAAAATGCCATCTACATATCATCTACTCAGTTTACAGAAAATATTATTGGGTGGGGGGTAAGGGTGTGTTGGGCTTGTAAGGCACAAACACATGTACACAGAGCTGTAAAATAGTTCACTGTGTGCCAATGAATTATAGAAAAGTAATACGCTCAATGAAATAACCTGAGTCCCACAGATACCACTCTGCGAACACATTTGACAGGCAGCAAGTGCTCTGCATCACTGATGAAAGATCGGATCGGGTTGTGCAGTACCAATGTGCTCCTTACTTCAGGCAGGCACAGCTAAGTGCTGACCCACAGAGAAGGAAAACTGAACAGCAATTTGAAACTTCCCACTTTATTCTTTACTTCATGACTGGTTTTAGAAATGGTACTGATGAGAGATATTCCCGTAAGAACCCAACAAGGTAAAAATGAGCAGTTTGTGTTCCCAGTCATTCCTTTCAGGTATTGAGGTATTGCTTTGCCCCTGACTAACGCCAGCAACCTAGAAAAATTACAAGCTGTGATGTAGCAATCACTTCACAATTATTTTGTATTTCATATATTTTTACAGTTAGCTGAAAGGACAGAACCAGATTTAGAGCAGCAACCATTCATACCACCTCTCCTGTCTCAATTACTTGAGCAGGACATGGAGTGTACTTTAATAAGGACTTCTTGACAAGTGACTAGATGGCAAAAGTGAAAAAAAATCTGACATGAGATACAAAGGCTTAAAAAAGCTCAACCTTCTAATAGCTATTAGACTTTTAACATTAGTTTGTGATCTAGAAACTCTGGATTACACTTAAAAAAACCCCTAACTATAAATGAAAGCCAAAACAAATGGAAATTGTATGTGCAAGAAACTCCATTAGTCTCCTCATTCCGTCTTCAAAGCATCCTCTTATTTTTTGTAAAATTATTGGCTGCCCATTGCTACTACAATCTTTCTTTATTATAAAAATACAAAAGTAGCAACCTTTTACTGTCTGTGCACTGCATCGAATATTTTTTTAATTAAAAGGCTGTTTTAAAGGAAAAAAGGTTCACTATGATGCTTTAGACATGTATGCCAAAAGAAACAATTCTACCATTTTATGTGAAATGTGTGAAAAACATCCATTATTCCTATCAGTACAGAGGATTTGTTTAATGTTGAATATTGGCAGCGTATACAAACTGAATGCATCTTCTTACATAGAAGAAAACAGAAGTGATTTGATGGTATCTGTGGAATTAGCATGAAGATTAATTGTCACTCACTAAATATATGGAATTAGAATAAACTCCACTATCTATACAACTCTGTGAGAAACACATGACAGATTTTCATTAAAAACCCAGCTTCCATTTCTTGAAGACATGGTCTTTGAGGATTTTGCAATTCAACAGAAGTATCATGGGCTTTCATGTACAACACCTCTGACGGGCAGAAGGTGGGAAGAGAAGTAACTCTCTCTACTTGCTCCATTTCTTTTGCCTGTTCCCTCCAACCTCTGTTACTGACTCCTGTCAGAAACAGGACAAGAACTTATACAAAACTTAGGGACAAACCGGGACCTTTATTCTAATATGTACAGAACTGGTGTCCAGACAAAGGGGACTGACACTAAGAAATCAGCAAAGATGCAATGCCACTTTAAATTGTCTGCCAAGAAAACCCAAAACTCCAAACAACACCATAGGAAAACATCACTGTACAATAACAAATAAAGCATTGCAGTCAGTCGATTTTGAAGGCGTTTAAAGAGATTACACTCTCTAAAAATCAACCTTCAAGACAAGGCAATATATCATCAAAACAACCATCCTTCCATTTCCAATGAAACTTTTGTAGAGCTATGTAGAGAAGTAACATTTCTTCCACAGTCTTCATCAAATTTTTACTTCCTTTGAAGATGCAAGAGAAATTTGTGTCCTCAATGCTAACTCCAATTAGCTTCAAACATGAAACTGTGCAGTGCATAGCATATAACAGTATAGCTTTGGAGAAGTTTTACTACTCAGTTACATAAACCCAAACAAATGAGGTTATGGTGGAAACACTGTCAGTGTGTTAAATTTGCACCTCTTCTTTATGGGTAGAAACCAGTGTAACTTCTGGGTTTTATCTCAGAAAAAACTCAGAGGGAAAAATGGGGGAGGGATAAAGAAGAATAAAGCATTGTTTTTTTTAATGTATTTTAAGTACTAAATGCCTCCAGCCTGACACAAGACACACACATCATCTGTGGCATACTAAATGGCTTATTACTTAATTTAGCAAGAGTACTCATATATTTTATTAGCACTAGTAACCAAGTATATCTTAAATCTCTTGCACTATTTCCTTGCACCCTGCAATAGCAACCATCTACCTCTTTATCATAAGAAATTTCTTTCTTTGCTTGCCAGCAATAGACAGGCTTGGAATTGTTTAGCCTGTTTACTGAGCACAGATGAATCGTCAGCATTAACAGGACATAAGATTCTTTCTTCAAACTGAGATGATAATGACTATTCACGAGCTGGGTGCTGCACTGGTGTTAAGAGCAGTTAAACTCAGGTTGCCTTTTGCTCATTTTGGACAATTAAAACAAGTATCAGTGGGACAAGTCTAATATGTTTGGACTCATAAGCTCCTTTGCTATTAAACAGTATCTACCATATTACTAGGTAATAATTACTTGAGAAAGATTTTTTGTAATTGCAATTCAAACTTCAGGCTCTCAAGAGCAACTTTATGATATGCAGCACTATTGAGTACTCATTCAAAAAACAAAGCTAGGATGCACATTGTGAGCATGCCCAAGTCTCACATCCAAGAAAGGTTTCCTGTAATATCAGTCTCCTCAGTGCAAGCATACATCAGGGTCCTCACAGATGACTTGCTCTGATTAAAAAAAAAAAAAAAGAAGGGTTTTACTACATGACATCACCTATGAATTATAAATAATCAAAAAAGTGAGCTCATTGCAAAAGGTCTCAGAGGAGCACCTCCTGACAGTTCCGTAAAGGAAGGAAGCACAGGCATTACAGCCCAGCTGAATGCTAAAGCATCAAAATACTGAAGACCTGTTGCAATTTGAAATTACATTCAGTTGTGTATGTATGCATGTATGCATATATGACAGAGGACTGCTACTGGAAATCCCTTCAGAAGCAGAAATACTGTCAAAACTAATCACTTCCTCCTTAGAAACAGTCACTTTAGTTTCTCTTCAGAAACAAATGGTCTAGACAGGCAACTGAATAATTACTAAACAGTCAACAATCTGTTCTCTACTGATGGGTCCTCCGTATGGAGTGGCATACCAGAAAGTCAGGGACAGGCAGCAGCAGAACAGCTACACTGGCTCAGAACAAAGGTCACCAGGACCAGCTGCAAAAGTCATGTCAACCACATGATGTTCAAAGTGTGTGTGGGGGGAGGGGGAGGGGAAGAAATGACTCAATATTATTGGAGTTGAACCCAGAAAGTTTTCCCCTGTCAAAATGCAATCCTGTACTACGTTTGCACCGTGAGCTATTTTATGGTTTGTTTTACATGCTCCTCTCACCCTAATTCCCTAATCAGTTCTCTCTTGGTTATTTTACAGCACCAAGGTCTACCACTCTTTTTGCTCTATACTTTTCCACTATAGCTTCCCACTTTCAAAACTATCTAAACCAACAGAGTCTTCATAAACCTTAAACCACATGTAAATTAAGCTGAGCAGATAAGCAAAAAAAAATAAATACATACAGCTTTCGTCAACCCTAACAATAAGAAACTAGGATTAAAGTATTGCTGGGCATTCAGTGTATGTATATATTAATAAAAATACCGATGTGAAAATTGTTTGTGTTTTGCAATTCTGTTAAATCATCCTATTACAGAGTTGTGCCTTCCTATAATCCAACTGAGTTTGTTATTTGATTTTAGCTTTTTTTTCAGTAGAAAAAAATTGAAATTCAAATAATCCAGGGAAAGTTCTTCAAAATATCCAAGGACACTAAAGAGAAGTCTTTGCATTATTTTTCCTCATCTTATAATAGCTGTTTGCATATATAATATTCCTTGATTTAAAATAATTCTGTGAGAATGATTAATTCTAATTGACAGGAGAGGGGAAGGCACTACTGAACCTTATTGCAAATGTTATTAAGCATTTTTTGGAGGACTACGAAGTGGTTTCCCATTTAGGAGAAACAAATTATTTAATATACCTGGCACTGATTTGGGTTCAACTAGTGAAAGAGCCTAGCACTTAAAAGCATACTTCCATGAAGCAAGGCATATTAACTTGCCTCCACAAATAATTTCCCACAGAAGGAGACATCAGCCATACCACAAGACTTATTACTTATTTTCACCCACTTCCTTTTCTTTCTCTGCTTTGTTTCTTTTGTTTCTCCAGTCTGAAAACCTTTTTTTTAATTTTTTTTAAGCTCTTCAAGCAAAGAATTGGAATATTTTACATGTAGCAAACCCAGCACCCATTAAACAGCTTTTCTTTAGAAAGCAGGAATTTAAACCATAAACAATTTCTCATTAAGAAGCCAAGAAAAAAAAAGGCATATTATCAAATTGTTATTTTTATTGCTCAATACTTAGAAAAACACTGTATGCCATGGCATAGTTGCCTAGCAGTGGTATGGAGACAAATAGAAGCGATAAACAAAATGCTGAAGGTATAAACAATAACACTGAGAAACAACACAGGGAATGTCTTAAACCCAAACAATAGAATTGTTTTTAGTGACTGGATGCCACTAAGAGTAACAAGCAATATTCCAAAATATCTATAACAATATTTCTCATAAATGTAAATATCAACTTAAAGCAATTACAAAAAGAGGTAAAAATGTGCAAACAAGCAGGGCAGCAAAGCACCTAGAAGCTGGCCTAAACCCTTAGTGAAAAGTGTACACCATGAATGCAAATTTTAAAGACAGTAAAGGATTTTCACTTATTTATTTACATTGTATTTAGTAACAGGGTGCTCTAGCTTCAGTGCGTCTAACTCAGGAAAGACATCATCGCTTGCTTAGAAGTCTCTTCACGTTCATCTACAAATATAATCCAAATGCAGAAAGTATGTTTATTTGCTATATATAGATTCTTAGACCACACACATCATCTTACTACCCAAACATTTTCCAGGATGGCATTAAGCAACGTGATTCACATCTGCCCTGTGTTTGTTCTTTCATTTTCTCTCCAGGAAGAAAAGTACCTTTGTTTTTACAAACCATGTGGTTTTGTTGGGTTTATATGATGTGCTGTGTTTCCTACTAGCCAGTCCTTCCTGGAAGTTTACTCTACAACCGTAGAACCAGTGTTAAGATAAATAACTTCCTCCTCTTTCAGTGCTGTTGCACCACCATCATGAGAAGTGTAAGCAGAAAGACATGGGTGAATAAAGGGTATGAGGAACTGCAGCAACTGTGCTCACCAGAATAAAAGTTCTAGCAGACAGAAATGTCAGAAGGCATCTGCATGCTCATACAGAAGATTATGAGATCATCAGAAAATCACCCCTAATGAGGCCGACCTATTGAACACAAGTAACTTCAACCAGGCATGACTGCCTTGTAGCTTCAGATTCCTTGGAAAGTTTCTCTGTGCCCATACACATCCTCTCTGCTCAGGTTTATCCACTGTATCCGAATTCTGAGCCACCTCTGAGCATCACAAATACAGCATGACAGAGAAAAATGCTGATGGCTTGCACACTGCTGGTGTTGAAGAAGGTACTACGTGGTGAGTTCCCATACTACACACGTGCAGACATCAAGCACCACTACAGAATGGATTGATCTTTGCAGAATGCCCACACAAACCAGTGTTGAATATCAGAGATACAGTTTTCAGGAAACCTTTCGCTGGGCTTGTTCCTCTGAAAAAGGTTAGTACCATCACAGCACATCATTGGGCATTTCTACCAATGCTCACAGAAGAAAAAGCTGTAGCAGAGATTTCTTCATTGTTATGACTTCTCTTTATTAAGCAGTGCGGATTTGTCTTGGATATTTAATATGGCAAATAGTAGTTAATCTTTTAGCTCAGTTTCTTAGTGTAGCGCTTTGACATGGAAGACTGGATATAAATTAGGTAGGCACAACTCTACAAGCATCTTTTTGGCTAGCTTATATTTGTGTATGTCCAGCACCGATCATCCTGTTACCACTAAAGTAATAGTTTTATTTAAAGTACACATAACATTACAAATGCAAACTGCATTAATCAGAAAGCCAAGGTGTTACGGTAGCTTTGCTGCAATGACAATGGCAGTCTGATCATAAGCTTGTGCACTATTCCTCCCTCAGTGTCCTTCACACTAATGTCAGTTAAATGCAGCAAATGGAAAGATTTGTTCTGTATTTCCTTTACATCTTCATTATTCAGAGAACAAACCAAATACACATCCATAAGTCAGAATGGGTGAAAAATCATTGTAGCTTTTTGATTTTCTAGACTCATCTGTTTACTGTCTACCTCATCAGCATTAAAGAGGTGCTTATTCTAAAACATTCCTTTCCAAGTTCAGGAACTATAACAGAAATGTTACGCTGCATTTATGAATGTGGCACTAAAATAAGGAGTGATGAAGCACCAATACCATAAAGGAGGTTTCTGAGTTAGGGAAGAAAAATGATCCTGGTACTTGTCTGTAACTGGGCTCTAGCACATTCCAGTTCCTCTCTCCCAGCTTTCTGCTACCAGGACTATGGGAGCACTGAATTTTGAATTCTGTATGGGAGTCCTCATCTTCCTCATCTGCAAAAAATTAACTAAGCAGCAAAAATCTAAACAGAACAAATCAATGCAGTGTGAAAGGGCCCACGTTTGTATATGCTGCAAGACAGCTACAACTGCTGTCAGATAGATCCCTACAGAGGCTAATTTCTCTTACTGAAAAACACTTTTCTTACTGGCACAGGTATCTGTACTGCACTGCTGGATAGAGGTGGCCTAGGCATTTCATGCTTCATATGCAACTACTGTAATAAGGCTGGGTATGACTGACACTGTGCAACTTCTAGAGGCCCCCCCGTCCCCGGGGCCTCACATGCCAAAGCCGACATTTACCCCTTTCACCTCAAGCCACAAGTGCAGTGTCAACAACCGAAGCTCTTTGTGGATGTGGGCAAGTCCCTCACACACTGGGCAGGGCAAGGGTACAGTGCCTGTCACCCAAAGGTGAAGAAAAGTACTCAGATATTTGTCTGGGTGAGAAGCTACAGCTGAAGTTTCTGAAGTGCGAGTTAAGCGGGTGCTCACAGACAGCTGTCAAGCCTCTGAGAGACACCAGGAATTCAGCTATGGGAACACACGCTAAAATACACAAATAAATTGACTGTGTATTTTTCCACCTAGAAATCCAGTAGGAGAAAAAAACCCATGTTGTTCAACTAAACCAACCTGGACCTAAACACCAGTTTAAGCTTGTTTAACAAGGATACTAGAAACATACTCATTACTCTGTGAGAAGAGGTCATACAGGGGATTTTATCACTATATGCAGCATTTCCTGCTTTTTTTTTTTCCCCTCCCTCTTATCTCACTTTTCATTAATTCCAGACTTTGTTATGATTTGTTAATAAGCCTTGTATTTACAAACAAGTGCACAGTTTCAACACATTCCGCTTTGTGTCACTCAAGTAAGACTTTGGAAGAAAACCCAATCCAAATCCTGCATGCTTTTGCAATTTCCCCCTTAGTACCTATGTAGTACTCAGAGTAGCCCCTGTCTCTTCAGCTTTCTTTTTCTTCCACCAGTCCAAAAGAGCATCACAATGACAAAGAAAAAAATCAAAATTAAAATAGTATTTTCTGTCAGCTTTGCAGGAGTACATTAGCTCCAGGCACTTTTGGCAAGTAACCAAACAGTGCTTCTGTCAGCTACATTTTTTTGTCTCACCCTTGAAATCATTAGCAGTTTGGAGCTAAATTCTCTGTCACCAGCGTATAACAGACTTAAATGTTAAGACACTGAAGTAGATATCTCCAAACGTTATGATAAGCACACATCTCCCTTCTCTGTGTATTTAATTATAAACATATGCAGTTTTCTACATGTTAAAAGCACTGCTGAAAATGAATCAAAATATCAACAGTGCTTTATGCAAGAAAGCTATTCACTGCCTGCTTCAGTGACTCAAGCCTAGAAACCTGCTAAATCCTCACCATTCAAAGAAATATGTATCATCCCAAGTTCTCATCCTTTTTTATTCATACCAACAAGCTGCCAAGATTACTAAGCACCGAGGCTCTAGAAAAAGTCTAATCAACTTTGAAAATACTACTTCTCAGATACAATATTTAGGTTATAACTGCTCAGTAATAATTTTTACTCCCAGTTTAGAGGGTTATGAGTCACTACTGCAGCAGGGGAATAAAAAAAGGTTAATCAGAGTCTACTTTTTAGTCAGAGGCTGGAGACTTGTTTCTATATTAGGCACTGGTCTCCTGAAAGCATACATAGCCAGCGTGATGACATACGCTAACCACAGCACTGATGTCAGCATGAAACATTGCACAGTGTCTCTTTGCTTCCAAATTCTAGGTGGAAAATCATGCCTGAAGAATGTACAGGGCACCACTGTCAGACACCATTGATAATTATCTAAAAATTACACCCTCGGCCTCCCTGGCATTTATTTGATGATAAAAATATTTTCATATCAGTCTTCCCTCTTTTCAAGATATTCTATTTTTAGCACTTTTTTCAGTTGGAGGGTTTCTTCCCAGGCTTGACTCTGATCCCTTTACAGCAGTGAAGGCTTACACAAACTTCTAGCCTATCTGCACTGCGGAAGGGTCATCACTCAACAAGGAGGTGGAACCACAAAGGAGAAAATGTAAAAACTCCTATTACTTAAGAAAAAAACCAAAAAAAAAAAAAAAGAAAAAAGAGTTATTACTAAGGTTGATTCTAAGGTGAATAAATACAGAGTATATAAAACTTAGAACAAGGGGGGAGGTGGGCAAAGGAAAAAGGGAGGGGGAGGAAACCTCTCTAAAATATGACCTGAAGTACTATTTAAGTGCAAAATGATACATTTGTTCCAGTAATTTCTTTAAAACTATCTCATTTATCCTCTGTTCTATTACTGCTAATCCTAAATTCTTGCTGACCGGTTTCACTGACTTAATGCAAAATATACCATTAAAAGTAATGATTTGATTCAATCACTGAAGTCTCTGTTGGTACTGAACATTTTAATTTGCACCCAAGTGAATCACACATTAATAGCAGTATGCCTTTTTTAATGACTGTTTATAAAAAGATAAATATAGTCCTTTCATTAATCAAGACATTTTACTTTAGATTTTAGAAATTCTTCAAGCATGTTAAGTTGCAAACCAGCTGCTTCAAGGGAGAGGAAGTTTTTTGTGTTTTTTTAAATCTATCATATTACCTATATTAAGACTTTTCAACTAAGAATTGCTTAGTAATATAGAAAGAGCGTATAGAACTTCAAACAAAAGTTAAATGTATCATAACTTTTACTTAATGATTTATGGGTTTAGTTTACTACTCACTCTTAAAGCTTATAAATACTTGTTTGCAAAAACAAATGGTTTTCACAACTGGGAAATACCATTTGTTTATTGTATTTTACCAAACATTGGCATAAATATTTTTTTCTCTCCATCTACAAGTTCATTTAACAAGAAAGGTCTAAAAGATGGAAATCATAATTTAAAAGAAATACATTACTAGCATCAGCAGCTACCAAATTCTTCCTGAAGATCTTGAAAATGCTCTCTCAGGCTATACCTGTTCATTCAAGTCACAGCCCACCTTGGCTAGAAGTTCAGTAAAACTATGCAACTACTTACAAGGCCCTGAAATCTGTCTTGCAGGGAAACAGAGTATAGGGATACCCAAACAACAGCTATTGCTCACGTGTTAGTAATGGTCAGGCACCCCTAACAATCAAATTCTAGAGTTAAGGCTGCTCTTCATTCACTGCAGAACCAGAAGAGGCTGCTCATGTCACAAAGTTACTGCACGCATATTCTTTATTTGTCAGAGCAGGCTACAAACCTTCACAGCCGGTTATTGCACAGTGCTTGCAATCACTTTAGCAAACAGTTGCTTCACTGCGAGCTCTGGCATACTGTTACATCATCAGTGAACAAGAACATAGAAAGGTCCTTTGAGAAATCTTTGGTTAAGTACAGGATGCTTTTAAAAATTTCCTCATGCTTTACAGAGGAGTAAATTGAAAGACGAGCAACCAAGCATGTAAAATAGCTTGTTAGTAATAAACGGGTGATTGTTAGAACAACATTGCACTCCTTCCAGAGAGAGGTGTCTAAAAAAACCACCCCAAAACCAAAACACAAACCGAAAAAAACCCAAACCCCACAAGCAAGTAACAACCACATCACACAAGGAAATACTTTCTATCTAAATTACACTGTGTTCAATACAATTCAGTAAATTGTTGATTAAAAGAAAATGATATCAGTAACTCTATTAGGAAGAACTGCAGACATTGCAGGCCTATCAAGAACTGCATAAAGAAACTGTACCTTACTACTGATGCTCAGAGTAGCCTGAGTCTTCTGATATGGCCAACTGCTGATGACATTTTAAGTGATGCTAGAAAAGGAGTCATGATGCTGGCCACACACAATGAGGATTCACATTCCAAATCAGATTGAAAGAAAAAAAAAAAATCTATCCTTTTTTCTTCATAACAACTAACTGTTCTGGATAAGTAGCATGTGAGGATCTGATCTCCAGCAGCTGAAAGCATAGGAGTAGGTAAGGTATCCTAAACCCAGTATGACACCTTTCTGAAGGTACAACACTCAACTTACTTTGCAAGAAAAACATTAGCACAAACATAACCTCCAGAAGTTTTCCGAAAGCAAAGCACCAAAACTTTAACCACGATTTTAGATTTAGATACCATTTGGCTGCTAAAGGTGAAAGACCAGAACTTTAGAAAACAATGCTTCATCTAGTAACATTCCCAGCAGCTTCCTAGCCCCTCTGTCTAACAATCCTGGAGGACAGAAATTCACTGGAACTTAACTCAGATGATTACTGGTGGTATGGCAATTTTCTAGAGACACCTAACAGCTGAAGACTGCCTGTAAACTAAAATCAAACCCTCTCAAAACACCCCCTGCCAGGTTACCTTGCCCATTAAACCAATACCTACACCCTTTCATTTATTCTGCATTTTTAAAAAGCAACAAAGGAAAAATGGGGAAACTAGCAAACATACAAGAGAGAGCAGCATCCCATTCACTCCCCTATTTTGTACATATATTTTGAAGCCTAGCCTTTAATCTCAAGAATCTGCATGAAAACAGGAGTGGGCGGCTGCCATGGCAACACAATTTTCCCAATTTATTGCTGATGTTCCTAGCATGGATTACTGCCTGTAATAACAAGGGATTGAGGATCCAATAGTTCAGGAGTTAACTGGAATATTCTTCTCCCCTAAAGAGTCTGCCTGCAGCAAGAAGAAGCAGGATCCAGATTAAGATATCCTTAACAGAAAACAAATGGTGAATTCTTTACCATCCCATGCCTGCAAATGCAGACAAAGTTTCAGAAGGATTTTAAAGTGACGCCAGTCTCACAGCACATATTTAAGTATATGAAGTGCATCACAAACTGAGGCTCCTCGGTTTTATAGGAAACAACAATGCAGAGGGGACTATGTCTTTTCAGAATACATGATGAAGGAGGATAAAACTCTCCTGCACTTGCACAAAATTCATATGGAATAGTGTCAGGTTCTTAAAAGACTTGGAGTAATCTCTGCAAGCTCCACTCCACACCTTGAATGACAAGTGAACAGCTTTGCTAGATGCACTGTTTCTTCTTACTGGTATAATTTATCAAAACAGATCACATTAAAATCGAGGAGACCTAAAAAGATTCAGAGATTATATAGAAAGCACCTCAAATCAGTTTCGGAATGAGAAAGATACGAGCAGGAAAAATAGTTTCCAGCTCCAGGTGATAGAAGCTATGAAAGCTCCTGAAAAAAGTATGGCATTGGCAATCGTATCGTCATGGCTCTCTAGGGTTCTCTGCAGTTGGAAAAACAGATTTGCTGCTGCTGTGCCAGTGGATGTTTTTTCCTGGCACTCTGCCTTTGGAAAAACAGAGCTCCGTCAAAAAATATTTGCATTCAATGTCCTGTCTCATTTCCTTTTACCAGTCAAGTTCTGTGATCCCGCATGGGAGCTCATCTGTTGATGTGTTGTCCTTAGGTTTCAGGTAATAGCCAGCTTTTTTTTTTTAATGCCATTGAAACAATTGATCTTAAAAAAAGTATAGACTAGACTGAAGTCCCTGGACACTTTTCAGGACAGTTACAGTTTAGAAAAAAATGTCTTGAGAGTTTCATTGACAGGTCTCTGAAATAATTTGCTCAATATGCAGTTGCAATCAAAAAAAAAAAGCCAATAAAATGTTGACTATCATCAGAAAGGACAAGATAAAAAAGCTGTTGTTTCACTACAGTATAAAACATTGCTACAAGTTCTTCCTAAGTCTTGCATGCAATACCAGTCACTACACCCCATAAGGGTATAGTGGAGTCAGAAGAATGCAAAACACCGGTGGTACTGAAGGAAACAGAGGAGCCATCATACGTGTAGAGACTAAAAACGGGTCACTGATATGCTTGTGCTCCATCACCTTTATCCCTGAAGGTCAAGCCAAAGCCCATCATGGTCTTTCAGCTCAAGACACAGGAGCTGAAACAGATGGCCTGGTATATCTTAGTACATCAAGGCGTTCTGAGATTTTATTAGGAGTAGATGGCCTATTAACAATAATGGTGGAAGCGGCATGGTCTTTTGGATGGTGAGACAAGAAGATACCAGATAAATAGGCACTGGTCTAATTGCAGTGACAGAGAGAAATGCAGATGACCGTGCTGCTTCTGCAGCATAAGCCTGATTCCTGTCACACACATTTCCCTACACAGAAACACCAAAACATACTCTCAGATATTTAATGCTAACTATAAACCTTCAGTAAGAGTAGGCTTTTATTCAGTGGTTAGAAAAAGACCTAGTGATATCTTTAAAATTTATGTAGGAGTCTTTGATCAAAACAAATGAGATGCTGGATCCTCAAAAAAGAGCAACATGACATGTATATATCGATAAATATCTATATCAAAATGATAGTATTAAAAAGACAACACCACAGAAATATTTAGTGTACTGAAAAAGTGCTTATCAATTGTTTTTTCCACAGTAAGACAGCCCGGTTTATTCTGCATTAGTGTTTTGCTCTTTCATTATTCAGGTTATTTATTATTTTAAGTACTGATCCACTGAAACTTTCCTGACTTATCACAAGACAACTGCACTTCTGAGAACATGCTGAAATACAGCCAGAAGCAACACTTTTTTTTGTCGAAGTTAAATTGACATCCTAATTTAACACTTCATTCTTTGTGCCATGCTTTTGTTTACACATCATTCCTTTGGAGAAACAGCCCAGGAGTGCTACACACCTGAATCATTCATGTAACACACAAATTAGTTTGAGTAAATCCTTAGCGAGCAATGGTTTTAAGTCAGAACAGGTCTGCTTTGGAGCTCCCATTTAATTTCAAGCATTATCTACCCCTCCTTCTTTCCTGTAACAAAATATTCCCACCCAGAATTTCCACCTCTTCCTCCTAAACACACATCAAAGAGTCTCAGTTAAAGCTTGCTGTCCTTGTACAGTACGGGGGTTTTTTTTTGGGTTTTTTTTTTTTTTACAGTACAATCTCTCTAATTCACCATTAAGATAAAATTCAGAATTCTGAAATATGCAGAGCACTTAAAACTTCAAGAGTCCTCAAAGAACCCCTAACTGTTACAAGTTTACTTATGCAGCTCTCACACTGATCAGTAATGCTGATTGAATAGTGGGGAGGTATGCTGGTTTTGGCTGGGATAGAGTTAATTTTCTTCTCAGTAGCTGTGATGGGGCTGTGCTTTGGATTGGTGCTGGAAACAGTGTTGATAACAGAGGGATGTTTTCATTACTGCTGAGCAGTGCTTACACAGAGCCAGGGCCCTTTCTGCTGGGACACCCCGACCCCACCAGCGAGGAGGCTGGGGGGTGCACAAGAAGCTGTGAGGGGACAGATGACCCCAACTCACCAAAAGGATATCCCATACCATGGATGTCATGGTCAGCATATAAAGCTGGGGAAAGTGGAAGGAAATTTTGAGTGATGGTGTTTGTCTTCCCAAGTAACCATTATGCATGACAGAGCCCTGCTTTCCTGGGGATGGCTGAACACCTGCCTGCCCACGGGGAGTGGGGAATCAATTCTTTGCCTTGCTTTGCTTGTGTCTGTGGCTTTTGCTTTACCTATTAAATTGTTTTTCTGTCAACCTACAAGTTTTCTCACTTTCAGTCTTCTGATTTGCTTCCCCATTCTGCCGGGGAAGGTGATGTGTGAGTGAGGCTGCGTGGGGCTTAGATGCTGGCTGGGGCAAAACCACAACAGAAAGCTCTTCCTGCTCTTAACAGAACACCTAGTTTTTGAAAACACATTCTTACTCTGAAAAGCTCCTTCACAGCAGCATGGTATAGAATGCTCAAGCTCCTGCTTCAATCACATCCTTGTCCATCAGACCAGGTTTCAGCTCTTCTTCCACGCAAAAGGCTCTATTGATACTCCTCTTCCAACCACAGACTTTTAATTCTCCTTTCTTACTCCCTCACAGCTTGTTTCTCAGTCAAAATTAATATTTCAGCAACGTAGCTGACCATTTTTATGCAGCAAAGGTTTTCTGCATGCTTCCTGTCTTATGTGATGAGATCTATAACAAATTAATAAAGCCCTTTCTGGACTATAATTAAAAGCATAGACTAGGGCAGCAGTGATATCATAATACTCACCTTTTGATTCCTATAGTTCTTAATTCTTAACATGGAAGCAGCTTTTAATATAGAAAATAGCCAGGAAAAACAAATCTAGAATAATTAAGTAGGAATCAATTTAAGACGAAGTCCATTGCCTGAAGCCAGGCAGGTACACTGAAAGAGCACAGAGAAGTTAAAGCTAAGAAAAGTGTTTTTCTCTCACAAGACTTTCCCTGCTGGTAAAGAAAACAATGGAATTACAGGCACCCTGAAGGGATAACACCACATAGAAAGCAATTTCCAGTTGGCAATACTAAACCTTTTGACAAAGTGGATATAGCTAAGTAAACCAGGAAGAAATATTTCTGATTTTCAGAATTTTAAACATTACTTTAACGAACCAAATCTGAAACATGAAGTACATAGAGAGCTACCCCAAATGTTTGAAGAGCACCTGCAATATTAATGACCCATCTATAGACACAAAATTACCAATCAAACATTTACAGGTCCTTGGCCAATTTATTCTGAGCTCAAATGAAGCTAAGTTAAGCATCTCTGTGATTCAAGATGCATGCATTATTTAGTATTAGCTAGACATTTGTTCACTTATGCAGACAGACGCCAACAGGATTTATGTGAGAGGGTACCCATTTCTGCTTAATTTGAATGTCCTGTTCCCTCCCTGAAAGCTAACCCACAGTGATTTCTATCATTTAGGCAGATTTTGTATTTTAGCAAAAGCACTCTTTCAAAAAGCTACAGTCAGGAACTCTTCCAGCAGAAAAGCAAGATACAAAGCTCCCAGTGCATCTCCAGAGAACAAGGTGTCAGCATCTGCATCTCCTCTCCTTACACACAGGTGTGACTCTTGGTATTTCCATATGCACAAAACCAACCCAATGATTTTTCATCATATTTTTTGTAGCTTTTCTTTTTCAGCCAAGTAAGTTATCCACATAAGGTTGGTCTTTTGGGCCATGGGGTGGTCGGTTTGGTGGGAATTCTTTTTGGTTGGTTGGGTTTTTTTCATGGTGTATGCAGCAAATCAAAATTTGCATCACCCACTTTAAAAACATAAACAAATATTTATATAGACGACAGGGAAAGCACAGAATGAAAGGGAAAACCTGAGCTGGTAAGGACAAGCAACAGTGAGAAGCTGGAATTATGGAAAAAACCACCATCAAACTCTGAAAAGGCAGCTGGCCTTCAGCTTCTTTTCCCTGTCAGCCATTCCCAGTGTCACTACCTCCGCAGATGAGTTTTCTACACATCAAGAGTGTGTATGTAGCCTCAGCTATAGTAGGCTTCATACAGATGACTTTTTAACTCAGGTACTTCTATACTTCCTCTCAGCACCCCAAAGCATTTATGAATTTTCCAGTATTCTTGAGACTGCCACCACAGCCCATTCTTAAAGACAAAGAAATTTTGAGAACAATTAAAATAGGAAATTAATGTTCCCTTACTTAAACTTCCTCTTACCCTGCCCCCTGCAAGACACAGAACACAACTCAACACCCAGACAGGATGTGCTCACTGCTTAACTGTGCTCAGCATTCAGTATGTGATAAGACTATGAACTACTACAGATGATGGAAATTTGGCTGAACAACACAAATATCAGTCCAAAATGTATAAATATTTAGTACATCCTGAAAGATTTCTGTTAATCTGGAAAATACAGGCTAACTTTGTAGCCCTGATTCAGGTGACTAGCATTGTTGTGGGTAATGTTTGCTTTTAAAGCATAGGAGAGTGACATATTTAAAACAAAAACAAGTTTAAAAACCAACTTGAAAACCATTTATTTCCTCCTGTCCAAACAGACCTCAGGAGCACAATGTGAGTTAACCCAAACAGTCATATAATACTGTACTTATTGATCTAGCACTGCTGAAGCCAAGCACTGAGTGGGGGAGATACTGAGAGGGAAAGAGCAGTAAAGTTAGTGCCATTAAGCTGAAGAAAACAAGACATGTATCTGAGGGGAAAACCAGCAGGTTAATAAGGAGAGCGATAATTTAATAACTAAAGGCTAAAACCATGCTGATACAAGGACTGAGGACCCAGAAAAATAAAGGGCAGGAGACAACACTATCATGGGTGCACATCTTACAGAGCTGAGCCACTATTTCACCACTTATATGCCATTTACTTACTTGAAGTACCAGCAAGGACAAGAGCAGGTAAGCAAGCTAGAAATAAAAGCAAAGGGATCACAGAGAAGGGGAGATAAAGTGAGGTATTAAACTGTTCAGTTTGCACAAGGACAACTTCAAAGCAACACTAGATGTGAAACTAAAGGAAAGAGGAGAGCAGAGGCACCCAACCCTTGTTCAGGGAGGCCTGGCGAGAATCTTTACAAGGCCAGCTGATGTGGTGCTACAGAAGCTCAACATGGGATCATTAAAAAAGTCAGTTGATTAAAGGTAAATCTCAGAAATAATATGAAATGCATAAAAGGTTTTGAAAAGGTGTGGGTCAAGAAACATTTAGAGAAGTACTAGGACAGACAGTGATGAAGAGGTGGAATAAAGGGGATATCCTTGAGAAAGAAATCAAGTATCTCTGCAATGTCTGATAGAGTTGCACTCCAAGTTTCCACTGAAAACTTTCAGCTTAACACAGGATGCATCTTCGAAATGGAACAGCTTTAATGCAAAGCCAGAGACAGTAGCCAGTGATACCCCCACAAGGCACAGAGTGACTGACAGAAAATTATTTTACAAAGAATCCACTGAAAGGGCAGATTTGGCATAAAGTTCCGAAAAGGAAAAAAAAAAACCAAACCCAAAAACCCACGGGCATAAAACTTATGTGCCCCTCAATCAAGGTCCTCGAGCAAATCCAGAGAAGGGCAACCAGGCTGGTGAAGGGGCTGGAGGGCAAATCATTTGAGGAGCAGCTGAGGGAGCTGGGGATGTTTAATCTGGAGAAGAGGAGGCTGAGGGGAGACCGTATCACCACCTACAACTACCTGAAGGGAGGTTGTAGAGAGGTGGAAGATGGTCTCTTCAGCCGAGTAACAGGAGATAGGACAAGGGGAAATGGCAAGAAGCTGTGGCAGGGCAGGTTCAGATTAGATATTAGAAAAAAATTTTACTGAAAGAGTTGTCAGGGCCTGGAACAGGCTGCCCAGGGAGAGGGTTGAGTCACCTTCCTGGTTGTGTTTAAAAAGGGTAGATGAGGTACTTAGGGATATGGTTTAGCACAGGACAAGAACAGTTGCAGCTTCAATGAGTGATGAACAGCTCCTGCTAAGAAACAGTAGTGAAGCACTGCCATGGATAATCGCACCAATGGACAGCTCTAGTCCAGCTCCCCTCCTCTGGCAATGACTACTAAGCGAATCTTCATTAGATAGGGAAATGCCATGTGCTACTAATTCACGTTTAGTACAGCACAGTATCATCACATGATATATATGGGAATCTCTCAGTCCCTACCAAAGTGTTAGAAAACAATCATCCAGTCATCATCTCAGAAACATCTGCAATTGATTATGGTGCTCTTCCTTGCATAGGTGTACAAGAGCAAAGTGATGCACAGAGTCACTTTGACTTTGTGCGGTTACAGATCATTTACACAGTCTGTATTAGAAACCAGACTGGGACATCTACATCCAATACAGTGACATCACAAGATTTCTGAAAAACAAAATAATCATCTCAAAAAGTTCCTGAATGCAAATATTCTAGTCTTAACCTCAACACATAACAAAATGTGAGTTACTCTTTAAACAAAAGGGCAAGGACTGAACAAACCAGAAGCATTGTCTCCTTCACACTGCCGCAGTTCACTAGTGACCCAAATTAGTCATCTAGCATCATCACTCCTAAATTTTTCTACTTTGAAATGCTGTATAAAAACTACAGGTTTTATAAAAGAATTTGAGATCTTCAAATGGGAGGCACTAGCAGTATTTGTTATCATACATATACTATAATCTAGTCCTTTGAAAATGACCTGTAGAGATCTATCACCTCCTACTGACATCCATCAAAGAATATTTGGATCTGTTCCAGCCTTTTATTGCTCTTTGGCACTGCTTTTGATCATTATAACACATTCACAGCAGATGTACCTACAAACAGAGTATGATGATTTAAGTGGATAAGAACAGGAAGAGATGAACCCTCAAGAAACAAAGATCCTGAGTTTATGCTAATAACTTTACTTTCAAAGACTAAAATTAATGAGGAACATATGCAGATTTCCTTAAGCTCTTTTGGATTTAAGTCTCAGAAACACTACTCACATCAGGCTACGTTTTCTGTAGTTACTCACACTGAGTACTTCTGTATTACTAAGTGTTCTCCCAAATTCAATGTTTGCCCTCACTAAACACCACAGCAGAAGTCATCAGTGCTGTGCTGGCGGAGGGGAACACAGTTGTTATGCAATTAGTTACACAAAGCTGCATTTGTTCTCTCTCCTTGTTACACCATACAGCAGAACACATACGATAAGATGGAACCAGCTTTACTAGAATGAATTTGTCCAATGGCAAATAAATCCTAACTGGATTACCAGTGAAAATTGGTGAGACAGATCCTGCATGAATGAAGACATGTTGTAGGTGCAACAGAGTTTTTTATTGTAAAAAAATTAGTTTGGAACCAATGCCCTAGAATGTACAAAACCAGAACAGAACTAGCAAAGCCAGAGAGCTGGAATAGTTACAGTTACAATAATACAAGACATAGACAAGTTTCAGTTCTCAGGAACATGTTTGAGTCATCTTTGCAGTATAAATCTGCACAGGCTGGGGGGCTGCTGTTTCTGGTCATTCTAGTAACACATAGAAAACCACTTTACCAATACTGAGTCTACATTCAAAATTGCTTTCAGAGTTCTTTTCAGTTCCTACTTTTGTATGTCTCCCTTAATTTTACTTAGAGTAAAATAGCAGTTCTACCTGGTAGGAGTCCAAAAGCATTGGGAAACATTAAAAGTGTGTTTGGACTGAAGACATATACCAGAAACTCTTAGGATGAAATCTTATAGAGAGTTGTGCTTTACTGGACAAGGTAGGGAAGCAAAACAGGTGGGGACCTAGAGGTTTTTTCTAGAAATTAATCACTAGAAAGTTTTCATCATTTCTCTCATACTCAAACGTTCTTCATTCTATTATTCACAGTCACATTTTTGTCTATAAAACTTAAGCAGCTTACCTTGCAGTGGTCATACTGTTGTTGTAAGGTTGGAACATCCCCTCCAATGGGCATTTGCTTCTTTAGTTCTTCATCTTTTGCATTCAGCCATTTGATTAACTCTTCCAGGGATGTCAGCAATCGGTTCCATTTCTCTGCACTGACCTCCAAGTGAGCCCTGTGAAATAACATGAAAGTGTCTTTAAAACACTTAATAGCAAAACCAGCACAGGTAGCAATGTTTCAAGTGTTTAACTTGAAAGCAACTTGTGTTAAAAAACCCCTCTACTTCAGAAGATTTTGCACAGCAAGTCAAAAGAAGCAGAGGGAAAATGGGAGAACACAATTATGTATCTGATACTTTGACTTAACTAAAAACTTGAATACTGCATGTGTAAGCAACGTAAAAAAACACCATGTTTTGTTGTGACTCCACCACCACGCTGCACAAAGTGCAAGTCTCATCTTTTGAGATAAAGCATCACAAAACTGAACTCTCAGTGCCAGGAGCTTGACTCTCCAGCAGTGAGAGCAACAGTAAATTGCCTGTGCTGCTGAAAATATCAGCGATGTGGATTGCTTAATATATCATTAGTCGATGGTCAGTTACTAGGAAATGAAGACACTGAAAGTTACTAGAAAATTAACACAGTGAATCTGTCCCTCAAGTTCAATTGACAAAACCCCCAGATTCCACAATACCCTGTCCTATAATTTTCAAAAAATACTTTGACTTGACAGCTTCTCCCTGCAGCGCCCTTCTTTTACTGCAGTTGTTGTGCGTTATGGATTCAAGACCAGCATGTACTTAGTCTATGCCAGTACACAGACTTTCTTTCTCCACACAAATGATGGAGTAGAGCTAAGACTCTTTCAGGGTAGTCCGACACCAGCTCTGCATCTTCCTGCCCCACTTCCAACAGACAAGCTAATTGCACTTTACTATTGTTTCCTACTTTTTCCCTTTCCTATTTTGCACTTTTTTTTCCCCCCGATTGACTGTAATCAGATCTCAAAACTTTCACCTGGCTTCTCTTGTATTATCATCTCAAATTGCACCTGAGTGAATATTTGGGACTGACATGACAATCGTTGCATTGAAGGGGTGATACGCTGCACAGGTAATTTCAAGGCAAGCTTAGGTTTGGGTATGCTGGGATCTTGCAGTGGTACTAGGTTAGATGAACCAAAAAAAGAATGTGGCAGAAAATGACAAAGAAAAAAAAGATCACATTTCTGAAAAGGGTAACTGACTACCTTTAGGAAGAGGAACCTATTCTCCTTCACTCCATTCAGGAAAGTGCTTAGGTAACTACTTGAAAAAAAAAAGTAAGTACTTGCTAGAAGCAACATTTTACTGCCTACAGTTTTGTGCATCATGGTTTTTATCGCCCCTTATTGCTCTCACTGAAATCTTTCCCTCAACACTGAATTCAAGCCAGCTGCTCATAGCCCAGGTCTAAAAAGCTGAGCCAGCATCCTGCCCTGCAGTGAATTACAAGCAAGCTATTGCATTTGCAGTTATATGTGTACTGGGGAAGAGCATCGTGCCCACCTTGGTTTGCAGACCATCAGGTTCTGAGTGAAACGCACTGTCTCAGCTCTCCCGGTCTCTTTTCAGTTCTTTAATATTCACTAAACTGAACTGCTTTCAGGGCAGCCACCTTGTCTGTCCTGTACAGATGGTATCAACCCTACAGCAAGTTTGTGCACAGTGTACCTGCTGGAGCGTTCACCACAGCTGGCCTCTGAAGTCCCCACCACAAACAGGGGCATGCTCTCAACAGCACAGAGTGGTCCATGTACAATGCGGACCTTATCCTTTTCACAACCAGCTTGCTATTCCACCAAAAATACCCTCAGAAATACCAAGCTGCAAAGGATTACATATATGTTACCCTCAGGTGGTAGATACTGAGAACCAGCCCTCCTTTCTGGAAAACAGTATTATACTCCCTATTAATCAGGCAGAGGAGAAACATTGCCCTCCCATCTAAGCCAAGGCAGCCCACCTTGGAAGTTACGGTTTTGCTGCTAGACCTAGAGATCGTTACAAAAATAAAGTATATTTATGAATTTCTAGAAGGAAGCACAATTAAAATGTTTGGATCTATAGCTTTTCACTTAACTTTGATAATGAAATCTCTGTTCATCGTGACTTATTACTGTATCTAGCACATTTAAGCAGCTTGCACATCCAAAAACTGGCGCGCTCTGAGGCTTCAGAATTCTGCTCTAATTATTTAGAGGAATTCTTGAGCACAAAATGAATTGGAGTTTTGAAAAGGGGAGAGAGGGGAAACCCTGCAAGTAGTTAAAGGACAATTTAGGGGTGACTCACTGTTAATTTAACATACAGTGCAATAATATCAATAGTGAAAAAAATAATCTAATATTAATGTGACTGATGTGGCATATGATACAAGATTAAATGCACTGTAATTTACCACTAACAAGTACCCATGTGCCTGCCAGATTAATGACAGCAGCAAAATATCACTAGCACATGGTTTCAAAGTCCAGTGCAAGTGGAGGAGCAGTAAGGGACTGAGGATGAAATGGACTGTGCTAGCAAGGACTACAAAATTCTTCTCTGAACACAAAGTGAGCTAACCTCTCCCTTGAAAGGTCAGAAAGACAATAAATGGGAAGAAAATACACAAGGGAAAGCATATCACATCAACCTCGTATTTTTCCTGAATGTCACCCTTCTAACCTTATCAGAAGCAATACTGGAAAGTGAGATGCAGCAGCAGCATTGAGTTCTCCTGGGGAGTGGAGGCATGTGCATTCAGTGAACTCCACTCAGAGTAAATGCTGTGCAGGAGCAAGGGAATCAAGATATGCTCTAATTTGCAGTTCAGTGTAAAGTCTTAGTATCATATTTAAATTTTTCATACAGACATTATCAAAGAGAGCTGAGAAACTACGTTCTCAAATGTTTCTTGGGCTTCTTTGCTTTCAGAGAAAGGATTTTTGGCCTTTGTTGTGGAACTGGTACTTCTATTAACACATGACCTGCAACCATAGCTTCAGGTGTCTATGCTCACACAACAAATGAACTGGCAATCTCCAGGGATTCACAGAGTCCAGTGGTGTCTTACGAATCTGCTCCACTAAAAATATGGGTCAGTTACAGATGATTGATTGTTCATATTTGAGCACTGGTTGGAGCAATATCCCCCAGCATCAAACGGCTGGCATTCAGAAGCACTCCTAAGGGAAACCTGGGTGAGCCTGAAAAACACCCAGGCTCCCATCCAGCTGACCAGGTTAAGAGAATCCCTCCCCTCCATCCAGGCTGAAATGACTCATCCAAAAGAGCGAAGAGCAGGAGCTCTGACATAACTCCCCTTCTGTTGACTCTGTGAGGCTCTCTTCACAGCTGGAGACCTCCTCAGCTTTTACTTCTGCTATGGAGGTAACACACTCCCTGCTGAGCAACAAGGGAACACATGGAATAAAAAGATTGGTGGGTGGTCTAAATATAGAGACTCCTTCTCTGTTTCTCCCATACTTTTACCTCTACCCGTCCCCAAACACTAACAGCCTCACACCTCCTGCCCCAGAAGGAAAGAATCTCTCCTAAACACTGGGCTATAAATGGCAGACCAGCACAAATCTGCAGCTCTGCTTTCTTCCTGGGAATAAGACAATAAAAAGAGAAGAAGCATGAATAAGTCTACAAGTAATTTCAAGGAAAGGTATAGTCCTCTCAGGTGGTGTCATAGTCACCACAAGTGTAGGTTTAAAAGCAGTTTCCATGCATTTAAAAATCTGTCACAAGAGTGTTGGCTCTTCTGCTTTGGAACTCCCTTTAGTTACAGTAGTAGGGAAGTCAAGTCACCACAGTGACTTGCACCATCAGCTCTGAGGGCTGAAGCGACATAGAAAAACTCCTAGTATCCCTAAGGGAGAAGAATACTTTAAGTAACTAAAAATCAAAGTAATCAGAATGCACACATAGCTGAAAAATGTTCTAAAAACAACTTAGAGAAACCTTAATTTAAAAGCACTATCCCAAGCTACAACTCGTAACAGTCAGATTTCTCAATCATCAGCTCTAGCATCTAACACAGCTATAGGCTGTTCTCACAGGACTCATCCATACAGTTTTGTTTTCAAATTAATGCTTGAAATAAAGTACACCAAGAAAGCAAAAGTTGAAGACAAACAGCTACATCAACACACTGACTTCATATCAGTTCTACACTTTGTTATTTCCCTTGTAGGCTTTCATCACTCCTGTACAAGTCAGAGAAGGGAACTGCATTCAAAGAACAGGGCAAAAATACATGAACTCAGAAACACTACACTCCTTTCAGTGGCAACGGAGAATTGAGAGGGTAATTTCCTTCTCTCATACTAGCAACAGTATTCTCTTCCATGCCTATCTACTACTTATAGCTCAGCCGCACGTGGCTCTGCAGCACTGCAGGTACTGGCAGAGTAACACAACCGTTGCAAGTGTTAAAGCTGCCTGTGGGGTGCACACGTTGTGTCTGCGCAGAAGAGAAAAGACGGGTCTGTATTCAGAAGAGTTGGTATCCCCATGGTTTTTAAGCACAGCCGCTGTCTCTGTATTGCTGCCTTGGAACTCGCAGCTGGCCAGGGTAAATGGCTTGCAAGACCCTTGGTTTGCCCATTGGTCATCAGTTTCTCCAAAATTATGCTCAACCCCAGGAAAGGCCAAACAGAACTGTTCCATAGTTGCTAGATTATCTCATGAGCATGTTTTTTTCTTTCTCTGACATTGTCTTATTTGTGAGTAGAGCCCATAACAGCCCATGTTTAATAGCTCTTGCATTAAACTACTTATGTTGTAGGTCCAGTGACTTCAAGCCCCTACAGCAAAATGCTTGGTTCCTCTGGTTCAAGCTCTGACTGTGGGTTTTCATGGAGCTGATTTACCTGTTTCACTTAACCATTTGGCAGGCTGGTGATGGGATAAGCAAAGATGAAAAGTAAATGTCACTTTTTTGCCTCCATCTCACTCTTTCAGACTCTGAATTCCAAGCTCAATACATTTTTCTGGACTTTGGAAAATTTACATTAATGCTTAACATTGTTCTGTTCTATTAAAAAAACAGATTCCTTCAAGCAACGTGCAAGCACTTGCAATTAAAAGCTTTAGAAATACTTCTCTATGTAATTCATTTTAACGTGGAATTTCATTCCTGGTAGGGTCAAAACATTGTGAAATGCATTCTTTGATTAAGATGTATTTTAAAACATTTCTTAATTGAATAGCAGCAATTAAAAAAAATTACTATCAAAATGGATCAAGACATTAGAGAGGTAAATCCTATCAAATTATTTGTTTCATAGGTAAAAATAAAAGCAACAGCAAACCACTGATTTCTCCTCACAGTAACTGTAGATCCACCAAATTACTTCATTGATACTGCTATCAATCTATAGTAAGGAAATATTCGACACACTTTCTGGAAAATTTAATACAGATTGGCAAGATACAACTGTGCAGCTCGGGAGAGAGAACAAGTAGTTCAGTTTCCACAGTGAGCAAGTGCAACGAGTTTTTATATTTGTGCTCAGGGGTCCTTTAGAGAAGAAAATGGAAATTTCACTTCAATACCGCGGTCGTATTTCTCAAGTCTTTCAGACAACAGCCGTAGTGCCCCATTCATGTCCTGACATTTTTACTACTTACCTGATGTTAGCAGACTTTGCCTTCAGGTCATTCCAGCGCTGGTTCATGTCATCAAGCCGGTGCTGAAGCAGTGCAGCTTCCTCAGAGTTTCCCAAGGCTTTCACCATCTTTTGTCTGTTTCCATCAATGCTTTTAAAGATGTCATTGTGGGCATCAATCTCAGCCTGGATGTCCTGAAATATCAATAACAGGAGTCCAAACATCTTAGTTCTCTAAATAAAGGGAGAGTTTATTCTCATGGGTACTCCCAAGCACTAGGACAGAACACAAAGCTTGGCTTTCTTGGGTGACTCAAAAAGACGCAGAGGGAAAAACCTGCAACCCTATTAACATAATTATAAGAGTTTTAGCTTTCTTAAGTGTGAGAAAACAACTTTGAAAGTCATCCTTGCCCATGAAACAGGACTTAGAAGTATAAACTTAAGGAAACTACCTACTGTTCTCCCACTCATTTCACACAATGCAGCATTTGCAAATACACTAGAAATTGTTTCCTGCTCCGAAATGACACTGATTCAGCCTTAGCTATGTTATCTCTTTCCTCTTTGAAATAAACCATTGCAGAAACCTAACACAGACAAGTGAAATTCAAGCTATGTAGGACATTGGGTCATATGTAATGAAAGCTTTTAATTAAAACCTATGTCCTTAAATTGCAGCTAAATGACAACCAGCTACCACAAGCCCATTTTACAATTAAGCAGGCCTGCAATATATGGAGAGGTAAACATGTAACAGCAGGATGTGTTATAATCAGAATTTCATAGTAAATACTGAAAAGAAGTAGTAGCGCTTGGGATTTCAATTCAGGTTACTCATTTCTCCTCCCCCTTCAAAATTAAACATATTTTATTCTCTGATCTACCATCTGCCTCAAGAAACACATTACATATGTTGTCTTAATCTAACCACGCACAGTATTATTTTTAAAACGCATTAAAAGAGCAAACAAAACTTCCTGTATCATTGCCAACGCTTTCTAGCATCTATGAATACTTTAATGTAAATGTGTAAATGTGTGGAGAGCCAGGAGGTGTACTGGCTGTCTCAATAGGATAAATCAGTGAAGACTGTGACAGGAACTTGATGCAGATGTAAACAAGCTTCTTTTGCAAAGGAAGAAATTTAGTAAATGAAATTCCTTAAAGGTTCGTTGTTGGTTTGTTTTTTGGGTTTTGTGGCTTGGTTTTTTTCCAGACAACTCCTCAGAAATCTCTCTGTTCCCAGGAGCAGAAAAAGAGTGGACTCTTGTACCTCCCCATTGTCAAGATGCAGTCCTGCATCTTGGAACGGCTACTCGCACATCTACAATTGACAGCTGGAAACTGGAAATGAGAATTTGAGACAGCATGAAAGCTTTCTTCTATTGGGGAAGAAAGCAAAAAGAAGGATATAGCTGGAGAAGTGGGGGGAGGAGAGACAAAAAGGGAAAGGGGTGGGGATGCAAGGAAGGAGGCATCAGTAAAGCTCTGGTTCTCCAGCTAAGCTATGTGACTTTGGATAACTACCTATTCTTTGCCCTGAGTTTCACTACTTTAAAGCAGATAAAAAGACACTACTGCTGTTTTTAAACCACACTGATAAAAGTCATCATTCTGAAAATAGATACAAGCAATGACATTTAAAATGAAAAACCAAAATGAAAATGTCTGATGATCAAATGAAAATGGGACAGCAGTTAAACAAATCAAAGGTTTATTTGAAAACATGTGCTGCTCCTGCACTTACACCTCCAACATGCATGTAAACTCAGCAAAAACCATCTCAAGTCTGCACAGTAGGAGACAGAACAGCATACAGAAGTTACAATTTTAATTGAATGCTAATTTGTGCTACCAAAGCCTGGTCATGTTGAATCCATTTCTATGCCTCTAAAGTTACAAAAGAAAACTTGAAAGCAAGCTGATCTCTAATCTTCCATTTGGCAATCACAATATTCATACTAAACTATTGAGAACCTTCATCACACATTCTTCATCTTTCATTACATTTGAGAAGACACTTAAGCATGCACACTTAAGAATGTTTCTTTGAAAACAGATTTGATTCTTGCATTCGCCAGTCATCACGATACATTGATGTAGGCACAGTAAATCTGCTGCTTGCATTCTTAAGTGCCATCTGTGATGGCCATGTTATGATAGCTCAGTTTGAAGAATCAACTTTGCTAACTAACATTTCTTTCTCTTTTCTAATTTCCATTTTTCTGGGGCAGGGCGGGGGGTGTGAGGGAGGGGGGTGTGGGGAGGGATGGGGGGAAGCACTGCCACCTGATGGGGGATGGGGGGGAAGCACTGCCACCAACAGCATTGATATTAAAGTTATTGAATGCCAGTACATCAAAAGGAGGGAGAGAAATCCAAACATGTGTTACATCAACATGCACGGGGAAGAAGTCCAGCAGGATGGGGGGATGTGAACAATGGCTAAAGGGAACGGGTGGACATAGCGAGTTAGCTACTCCCCAATACTGATACAAGAGATCTTGAAGAGTTTTATTCAGGTATTGGGCCAGTGTGCTCTCCTGGTGCATGCAGAACAAATCAAAGGAAAACACACATACATAAAAACCCCAACCAACCCAGAAAAAAGAAACCTAATGAAATACGGAGCAAACAGGGAAGGATTTCTTGCCAGCAGAAATTCATAATTCTTAAATGGTAGTTACATAGCTTTACCAACTTAATTTTTGGAGGTATTATTATTAACAAGTAATTTTTTGCTAATTTTTCAAATATTTACATACACACATCTGTTAAATTTGATAATTTATTGGTATGAGGTCAACAGATCTGTTTGCATGCCCAAGCGCTTGCAGGATTAAGGTCCTAAATTAAGAGAGAGCTCTTTGAGAAAAGAATCCATCCTATATATAAATCAAGGTGCAAGTTTCAAAGTCTTGAAATACAGAAAGCAGAAGGAATAACTAGGTTGACATTTATGTATCTTCTTCACCCTATCCAGGCTATTAGAAAATTGCCACTTTCCTTAAATACCATTTAAGAATTAAGATCAAACTGCTGCCTCTCTTTACCACTTTGGTCTGGTGATTTCAAAATCCCCTTATCTCCATTCTGAACCTTAGAGTTCTTTGCTTCTCTCCCTCTTTACCCCTCTCATGGCAGATGATTTATCTGTAGGATTCAAGCCTTCATTTTATGCATGGATCTGATTTTAAAGATTGTCTCCATTTTAAGAAGTCTATTTCTTGTTTTAATTTCAGTCAAATAGAGTACTAAATGATCATATAATGACACCTGAAGAGTATATGTCTTTAAATAAATATGGTATGTGACACTCAATAATGCTATAGGAGGTAATTCTGACAAGGACCCAAAGACATAGCTGACGCCAGTTGGAGTTGCTATTGAACAGCCCAACAGCAGACTAGAGTGACTTGTCCAGGTTACAAGAATATGTACTGCAAAGATTTGAGCAGAACTAAACTTTCTGACTCCAACTCCAAGGTCAAACAGCTACAAAAGTTCCCCACCCTGCCCTTAGAGATTGTAAGGATATTTTAAACAGTTACAACAGTAGACATAATGGTCCACTGGATATTATTAATCCTAATTAAAGACAAAATATATCCTTTAAAATTATTTTAAAAGACCCCAACCGCTCCCAAATCAACAGCATTCCCATGGGGACAGGCATTCTAATACTTATTTTTCTTTTTCTGAATGATGAGTCCAGGGGACCTCTAATTCACCCTGCAACCCCTAAGCTGTTAGCGTATTCAATTTCATTCATGTTTTTTCAGATTTTAGTTACTTATACCATCTTCACTGGTACTTTGCCATTAACACTGGCAAAATATTTTCTTCTTTAAAGGGCCCGAACCCTTCTACTGAAGGTAAACACATGTCTGGTGAAAGAAAACTTGACATTTCCACACCAAAATTAAAGTGGAAGAAATGATGCATTTTATAATGCTCAAAATGTTATTCTGTTCAGTTCTCTATGTTAAAAATCCTGGAGTACTTAAATTTTATGATACAAAGATCTAAAACAGGGAAGTTATTTTCTTGTGTAAGGTAAACAAACAGATGTTCCTATAACGTTACAGATTCTATTATCAGAACGTCTTCATCAAGTTTTTACTATATATATATGGCACAAAACTGAGCTTAGTCTCTCACAAAAAAAGACCAATATCATTCTATACCGAATCAAGTTTTTTAAGAATAGTTACACACACGACTAACTTTGTACTCCAATGTTTATTAAACCCACTACAAACAGTAAAATTCTGTACTATCCCCCAATTTTTTAACCACATTCGTCAGGAAACAGAATTCCACTGACTTTCAATAAAGATCTGACCACAGAGCAGGGACAGCAAGTTATGGCACACAAACTACATGTGGCTTGTAAGAAATGGGTGTGCAGATCTAGTGCTGACCCTGTGCCACAAGACCGGCAGCGTTTTCTATTGCCATGCAGACAGGAACAAGCTACCAAACAGGCAAACAGTTGTATCTTTTAAACCACGTGAAGATCTTAAGAGGAGGGTTGAAGTTGACTCTTCATGAATGAAAAATACCTTTAAAAAGGTTATTTTCCCAGGATAGTATTATATTTCTTCCACCCAATACAAAACGTGCCTGTGACTGGAATAGGACATCAGACTTGGTGCAGGTAGAGGGAATTGCAAGTCCCACAAAAATGACTGCACATTGCCTTTACAGACAACGTTCAAAGTCAGCAAAGATGTAGTTACAGAAATGCTGCACATGCCTCTTTTAGAGGTCAGGAATAAAGGTGATGACTGCTCACCAAAGTATTCACAGAAAACTCTTCCAGCTGGAACAGCTGGAACAGAAACGTCAGTGCCAGCCTAAGGACATCCCTGTATGCCACAGACATCATCCAGAACATCTTTCTTTGAGGTCTCACAGCAGGCACCAAGGGAATGGTTTTTCTGGGTTTTTTTAATAGCAGATTGTTTAGTCTATACTGAACCAGATAAATTTTACCTGCTGCTGCCAACTGCCTCTGGGAACACTGCTGTGTCAGATGTTCCCTTTAGCTCCTGCTTCACTCAGAGCTTTTCACTTTTTGATGACTCTTAAAGAGGAAGTAAAAATTAGGGCATGATACAGGTGTATGAAAGCAGCTATTGTGAAAGGGAAATGGGCTTTTTATTCCGCTCTTCCTTATAAACGATGAGGGTAGCAGGGAGAGAGGGATGCTGTTGTAAAAAGAGACTGTTAAAAAAAGAAAAGTCTCCAAAGAACCCAGGTACTCATCTCATTGAGGGAGTCTCTCCTCTGGTGTCAGAGGACAGTCATAACTTCAGCTAGGCTCATCCCATCTGCTGTTCAGAGGCCTGCAGTGGCAGTTGCTGTTAAGCAATCAGTTTATCATAAATTCACATTCAGAAGAGCAGTACATGTGCAAAACCCTTGGGCAGAATTGCCATTATCATAAACCCACCAGAGGTAGAAGTGTGTATAAAGACAGACATTAAACCTCTCTAAAGCATCATACTCAGACCATAGTGGGTATCGCTACAGCCACTGCGACTATAGAATAAGATCAAAGCAGTTCACGAAAGCAATGTGGTTTAGATATGACAGAAATTTAATTACTACTTAAGCTTTTAGATGTTTCAGGAAGAAAAAAAATTTTTTTTTTGAGGAAAAGCCTCTTTAGGATATTTTTCATATCTAATCTTCAAGTGATTATACTTCCAAAAACCTTGCATCGACCCTTCAAGTTTCCAAGAAGCTGTCTTGACTTGCACTTAAACCTAATGGATAGTACCTTAACTGGTGACACACAGTGTGGGTAAGGATTTGTTTCATCACAAGAACGATGATGCACTTGGGGAGGCTGAGTGAGCCAGCCTGCCTTCGACAACCTCCATGTCTCCATCGCATGGCATTCACTCAACATCTTGAGGGACACCATAAATCCATTAATACTAATTCCAGCACTCAGATAATAGCGACTGAAGGAAAGTCAAATGGCCCTGCCAACTCCAGTGCAACGCCACCCTGCTTCTGCATAGGAAAGGAGTGCCGTGCAAACTTCTGCAAATGCCATCTGGCTTCTGCATTACAACCACAGTTACAGTACTTGCAATTCTCTCCTTGCAACATATATTACTGAATATAGGAAAACAGCTTGCAAGCCAGAATCTCTGTCATAATGCTGTTTCTCCTGGCAGCAAACTCCTGGGTTAGGAAGAACAGGATGGGTGTGTGGGAAATCGTTAGAGGGAGAGATGAAGCAGGGGAGGAGGAGGGGAACTTGCTTAAAAAAAAAAAAAAAAAAAGAAGAAAAACAAAAAAGGGTTGCTCAATTAGCTCAGGTTAGAATTTGTGGTCAAAGTCCACCAACTAAAACATTAACTTTCTTCTTCAGCACCAAAGCATCCTACTACATCACATTACAAATTTTAGCACAGTAAACAAAATGACACGATTAGCTGCAAGCTAAAAAATACAGCAAAGCTGTGACACCTTAAGGGTTTTTTTTTAATGAGAATCACTACAATCAATTCCTTTGAGATGAAAATAAGATACTGGAATATTCAAAATCACAGGGGAGAGCCTGGAGTTTGCAAATGCTATGCCTTGTATGATGCAAAACCATTAGAAACATTGTTTTCAAAATTTCTGTCTTAACCACATCATGAAGTATCTCAAGGAGTCCAGAATGTGTCCTGATTTTTACAGGCTACCAGCAGCAATTAAAAGAGTGAATCCCAGCTTACAGACTGGGAGCAAGAGAGGAGCAAGTAATCTACCTACACAGTGAAGAGAACATGTCACAAATGCTGAAACCATTACTATTAGCTACTTTTGGAAGAGTAAAACTAGTAGGATATTGAACATTATGTCTCATTAGCTCTGAAGTTTGTTATTGTAGGCAAGTAAAATATAAGGATTTAAAAAAACCAAATCCAAAACAGTTTACAACAGCCTTCTGCAGACCTAAGCTTAATATGGATTTGAAACTAACCAAAATCATTATACAAATGCAAAATTTAAAAATTAGCTTAATTTTATTTGCTGAGACTTTTAGACTCATTATACTACTGTTCCAGTGATAAGTGCTGATTTGTATTGAAAAAACCCAACATACTAAATTTTAGAGCTTCAAGATAGAAAACAGAATCAGACTTTACAACATAGTCCCGTTTCATGAACACGGTGTTTATGTTTTTTATGTTAATGAGTAAATAAATTACTATATATTTTGTTACAGAATTTGGTCTTGAAGGTTACAAGAAGTTTGTATGGGGAATGGTTATTAAAACAACAACCAAAGAAAAGAAAACAGAGTACGCAAACCCATGCTAACAATGGGTTATGGTCCAGGTTTCCATTGGAAGTGTTGAGAATTAGATGAAAAACTGGTTTTGAACAGTCTCACGTCTCTCCCTAATAAACACAATCACTGCAAAGCCAAGCCTTCTGCCTCTCAGTGTTACTGGTACCAAATGTCCTGGTAAGAGAGAGTAACCAGCCTGAATATAAGAACAACGGATGACACTATGGAAAAGCAGCACATTCATTGGAAATAATTCTACTTATAAAAGTCATCATAAGATCTTCCAATTTGACCACCATAGCATTAAATTAATTTTAACAGCAAACTGCAGAGTACTTCCTGAATGTCAATAGTGAAGTAATGTCAGAGGCATTTTGGAAAGTCCCCTCATGCTCTTCACTTAGAAAAGTCTAAAATTTCTATGCTTTTCTTTGAAGGGGTCAAAAAAAAAAGAAAAAAGATGATGACAGCAATTAGAGCACATGCTCTAAAACTAATTTTGTATGACATGAGAGGGAGAAGAGAAGCAGCATTAGACTTCCGTATTTGAGAGGCAAACAGGGGTCATATGATGACCTTAGCAGCAATGCAGAAAACCTAAGTTTTCAACCCGCCCTTTCTATTGGGGAGTTTTCCAAGGCATAACCTTTTTTTCAGAGTCATAAGCATATGCAACTAGGCTTATCATACCTTTTCAAATTGTGTTAGCAGCTCACATAAGCTGAAGTTCAGGCCAATCATCATTAAGTGTCCCCTGTAGCCTACATTTTCCTGGTATGTCCTCCAAGCCAGGTCTATAGCCTTCAAAAGGTTTCTCTCTTTTTCCACCTATGCTTTCTCAAAACTGTCCATGCGCTCCTGTGCATACCCCTCTGCTGGGCTGTGATCCCTCGGAGGCAGTTCATGCAGCACCATTGTTGCAGTCTCCCAGTCTCTGCTCCTTCTCATAAGCTGGGCAGCTGGCGATGAGTGGCTGATGCTGGGCAATGCTCCTGGTGGGGTTAACCTGGCCCCATGATGCTCTTGGGAGCTCCTCGTCTCCAGGCCTGGCCAGGACTGCCTCCAGCTCAGCTCACCAATGGCCTTCAGAGTCAAAGTGCTTCTTCCAGGACTCAAGCTCAGTGTTTGGTCTCAGTGACCCCATCCAAGAGAAGCTATACTCCGATGGTATATGATGGATAATGAAGGCAGGGAGAAGGAGCAAGTCCTTCCATTTTGCTCCATTCAAGGGGAAAAAAAAATATGAAAAAAAAAAAAATCTCCAGAGAAACTTCTTCTTACAGAAAGCACCAATAGCCAGCTTTCCAGATAAGTCAGAATGGAACGAGACACTCTTCAGCCTAGGAAACACAGCAGCATGACCAGATAGGAGGACCTCTTTCTTCTCTCTGCCTTCCTCACAGCTGGCCACCGGCAGGCTGGGTGGTGCTACAGTAGTAACCATCCACCTCCAGCCCTCTTCCCTCCACCAGCTTCGCTTCACTGCGCTGCCAAACAGCCAAGGCCCATTTAAAAGAAATCTAAGAAGTCACTTCCTTTGTTTAAAGAAAAAAAAAATCCACCAAAGTATCCTGCTGCAACCTCTGAAGCCTTTGCTGGGGATCTCTTCCTTTGGTCCTGTCTCCGACAGCCTCACGGTAATCTATTGTCGGCATTTGTTTATTATTGTAATCGGCATCCTCCCTTCCAGCAGCCCTGGTGCCGCTCTGAAGCCAAGCACACTCCCCCTTCCTGGAGGCCTCCCCTGCTGGAAAACCACTGACACCCCTAGCGCCTCAGGAACCCCAGACCAAAAACGCTCTCTCCCCCTTTTCCTTCCTCTCAAAAGGAAAGGCAGTGATGCAGTCACTGAACAGGTTTTGGATCTGTAAAAGCAGCGGGTGCTACGCAAAGGCCATGCGTGCCCGCTGCCGGCGATGGGGGCAGGCCAGTCACAGGCGTTTCCCTATGAGCCGGTGCTGGAAACCTGACACCCCGAGGGTGGCTGCTGGGGAATCGCTCCAGTGCAAACCATTCCCACTGGGAGCCCTGGGCGCATGTGAAGGCCTAGTTAAACTGCTATTAATGCTTCCCACACCACCTCACGTTACTCGACCGCCAAAAGGAGTTTCAGTAATAGCTGCCAGCAGACGTATAATTAAAACCAAACCAACAACCTGCCACGTGCAAAGCGCACGGTAACCATTACTCCTGTGACCACGTTGGGAATCACCTCCTGCTTTCACTTTCTAACTCATCCAGTTGTCGCTTGAAGAACCTAAGTCACCACTGACAGAACTGTCTTTAAAATTATTCTCAGCTAGTGGAGCGTATCAGTACAGTCACTATAGGTCCAGAACCTAAGGAGAAACTCTAGAGGACAAAAAAAGAAAGATTGGCAGTAGCTAGATTTTTGCTTGTGTTACTTGTACTTTGCCACATGTCTGTGTATTTTATGTGGGTATATTACACAAACTGCATGAGTGTTTGCCAAATAAACTGAGAAAAATTTTCCAAATAAAGAAGGCAGAACTAGACCAGCTTTACTGCACAACTGACAGGTAAGCACAAACTCTCTGAATTTATTCCACTTGCTTATGAAAGCAAAAAGCCCAATTGTTAATGCAGCGGTATCTAAAGTCATGCTCAAATACTGTTCTTCTCTAAATTAACCACATAGAGAAGGAAAATAATACATTACAGTGTTAAAGTAAAACCATCCTGCAAGAGATTTAACTACAAGTTCTGTTTGACAATCTCTCTTTTCTTCTCCTGAAAGACAAGATGCAAAATTCAGATCCTGATTCCTGTACAGACTAAAGCATTTTTCTGCTGCTCTTGCAGAAAAAAAACCCCTTGCGAAACAGGAAGAAAACAACATTTAAATCCACTTCAGAGGTGCTAGTGGACATAAAATGAAAATGGGTGTCAAGCTGGAATGTAATGAGGCTTCATAACTCCAGGACTATATCCAAATATACACATTAGTTTTATGTTTATTCTCAGGCTTCAGACTTAGATAATTTGTTTTCCCAATTTTCTGTTGTCATTAAAAAATCATTCATTCTTTCAATGCTATAAGATGCAAAAGTAAATGCCCTCTGTGGTGGATAGGTACCATTTTGCAGTATTCTGGAAAAGGTAATCAAACATATACATAAATACACACAGTGTTGGACCAACGCGTCTAGTAAAACAGCTTTGAAAATTGTACTGAACAACAACTTTTTCAGCAGCCCTTTCACAGAAAAGCACACTGCAGTATTTGAGAAATTCTGCATTTCTAGAAGGGAAAAACCAAACCAGTAACCAAAATAAGCTATACATATATTTAATATAGCTTGTACAAGTAAAGGCCATAGTTCTGTAGACATGACACTGTTGGATTGCATGTTTCAGAAATACAACATAAACTGTAAGGCAGATTTATATTACTTACTACTTCTAAAATTCTCCATTAAAATAACGTACAACCATTGTTGGCAAAGAAAATGGAATTTTATAAAGAAAATTAGAGATCACACAGATGAAACCTCTGAATGCTAGACTCAAAATAAATACATGTTCTGACAGTGGAAACCCTTATGTAAATATACATGGTCCCAGCCTAAAAGTGAGCAAAACACCAAGAACTGTAACAAAACTTCCTTCCAAAAGGCTCCTGTAAGTACCGAGACCCACACATGGGAATGAATCTAAGACACTGGAGAGCAACGTTCTGCTGCTGTATTCAGGTACAGCTGCAGAAAATTATGTGCAATGGAATTTCTCGTTACATTCTGACCTTAGAGAAGTTCAGTGCATTTTCTTACTAATTTTAAATAATAAAACTGGATATAAATTGTATAACCAGCTGGCAGCACTTTACAGCCATTGGTAATGTTGCTAATGGCAGCCTGAGAAATGCAAGGACAGAAAAGCACTTCTGTAGATGGTGGAGAAAGGGAGGTCAGCACAGCAGACTGACAGAGACAGCTACCATTACATGTGCTAGCAACTGTTTTTAGAAGCGGGTTCTGAACTGCAAGCTCTGCAAAACCAGGTTTAAGAGCCCCACCATTAACAAGACACTTGGTGCTGGGATTATAAAACTAATAGCAAAGGTGCTGGGATTATAAAACTAATAGCAAAATTTTACATCTAGAAAACTTAGTTCTGTAAAGAATCGATTAAAAACCTCCTACTTTTAATGAAGTATAAACCAGGAGTGACTCAAAGTTAGGCTACTGCAAACAAGTGTACCAGCAGAATCAATGAAACCAAAACTGGATAAAGAAAAAGAAACAACAAAATTACTCCACTGCCTCTGCGAGGCAAAATATCTGAGCAACTTGGAAATGATCTTACACCTCTAAAGTTCAATTTCAGTAAAAATAAAAGCCTTTCAGACTTTAATCTGTAAACAAAGATTAAGTACGTGCAAAGTAACTATAAAGAATTTGCTTGTGCTTGAAATGATGAACAAAAAATGCAAGAAAACAGTCCTACTAAACACAATTTGACTTTGGAATAGAAACTAAAGAAATGAGAAAAAGAATATTTTGTTTCTAAAGATAAACTGAAAAATAAACAGCAAGAACCTTAAGAGTGAATGAACCAGGTTCTTTATATACAGAGCATACATATATCTTAATGTAACTCACAACAACAGCTAACAACAACAAAAAGATAAAAAGAATAGTGTTCCCTTGTGTGACTCAGATGTAAAGGACACAGAGGTCAATAGGTGGTTACAGCAAATCAATACACCCTGGTGCCGCTCAAGACAAGCAGCTTCAGGCAGCAACACAAAAAATTCACTTGTTCAAAAAGCACTGGTATTTTCTCCTGCCTTGCAAAATACCCTGTGTCAATCTGATCAGATGAGGAGGGAGAGCTGCCCTCTCCCTTCTACAGCAGGTCAGCGTCTACAATGCAGAGTCAACACATAGCTCCAACAAGGTCATCCCTGCGCTGAGGCTCACAATCATTTGGAGCCTGCACCAGGGTTTCTCTAAGGAGAGACCTCCCAGCAGAGCCTCACGGATAACCTCCCACAAAAACCAAATCACTCAAGTGACATAGGACCCCAAGGACCAGGAATTCATCAAGACAGATGAATCAAGCTCTTACAATAAAGAGAAACAAGCAGTAGTGTAAGACAAAAGTCACATATGTGTGATTGCCCCAATTACCACTCGGTATCTATTCCAATGGAGATTGCAATGAAGTTATCAGCACTTGCTTGCAATAATCGCAATGGAAATCAGCAAGCCATGAGACACCTCATGGTCATTCTGCCTTTAATAGCATCTTGAACTCTGTTCTCTTTGCACAGAAACAAACAAAACAAGTTGCCTTGGATATCCTTATTAACATCTTTCTTTAAAAAAAAAAACCCCAAACAACTGAAATCAGAATGAGTTTAGTGGTGATATAACATGATAAACTGACAAGGCAGGACGCCCAAGGAAAAGATCCTAGAGGCTGCGCTAACCCACACCCAGAGGATACATCCAGTTTCCCAGGATAAAAGCATGGGACTTTCAATATTTCAACCCAGCCTGAAAACGGAGTTTTCCTTAATATTTTCGCAACTGTGACGAGAAAAGTTTCCTAGCTCTCTGACAGCTTAGTCAGAGAAAAGTCTCATTAAATCCATGCATAATACATGGGACAATTAAATACACATCTTTAAAATCATTTGCTATAAGAAGACTGGCTTATTTATATATTTATTACTTGGTGAAGAATATCCATCTCTCAAGATACTAAAATTGACCAAAGAAAAGCTGATTAATTTAGTAGTTTTTAGACATGTACTCAGTGCAAACAGTGGAAAGACCATGAAAATCATATTTTACTTTCAGAGTTTATTATAAATAATTGACAGAGCATCTTAAATTCTACATCACTAACTCAGTATCTATGGATTAAAATCTCATTCCAAAAACATATTGCAGTCTTTTCCCACTTAAATTCTAAGAAATAGCATTAGACTCAGGTACCTAACAAGGATATAGTGTCATTACAGTTATACTGCATAATTTATCATTTTGCCACACTCCAAAGATAAGTACCCATGCACAGACATTCAGTCTGCTTGTGTGTTATTTTATGCTTTACCTTGTCTTATATCCTCAGTTAACTAGGTGGCCTTGTCTTGCAGGAAGGAGAAGTATTACCTGGATCTATTTGGGGGGTGTTCTTGATTTTTCTGTTGGTCAGTTCGGTTTTCTTGAAAGCCACTGGGAACTGAACTCTCTTCACCCCATGCAAACTCTAATCTCAGCCATAAAAATTTGCTTCAGCTGTAAGCTTTATTTGAATACTGGCTAGGCATTTTGAATGCATTAGCACAACGATCTTCTGTACTTGAAAAGAGTATGAAGTATGTAATTTGCATTGTTTGAAGTAACTTTTTGTTGATGAAGTCAGAATCTTTATTACAACATTTATAATGAAACGTGCTTTTATATCAAATTTAACCTGCCATAGTGAAACAGCCATAAGAAAATTAGTCTTTGAATATAGCAAGTGGACATCTACAAAACAGTTTTATCAAACCATGGGAGGTCAGTCCCCTAATCTGGCAAGAAATACCAAAGTATGCCATTTTCCAGTTTACGAAAAAGGTGGAGGTTTGGTTTGTTTTCAAAGTTCACTAAAAAAACAATCGATGGCTCTGGACTACAGGGATGTTCCATTAACATTTAATTTAAACCTTTTCATGCTGTGGATACTGAATCAAAGCAGCAGCCCACCAGGCCTCAACTAACCAAATTGAACTATACTTTTTGCTGTGAGTAAATAATGAAAAGCAGTGTCAGATGGAAGGCTTTCTTTAAAAGCCTCATGATACCATAGGACAGCCTTGTCTTCATAAATTAATTTTCAAATCATGAAATTAAATCATAAAACTTGTCATAAGATTAGGGTTTAAATATTGTAGTTCAGAAGGAGTATTAATTCTTTTCACTAACTGTGTGATGATCCCCTGAGCCAACTCTGCAGTTATGTAATTTAAGTGAATAAATGGTATTCCTTTTTACCACGTCTTGTGTGTAATGACAGCACTGAAGCTGCCAGGTACACCTACTCATTGCTTAGCAACACCTTAAGGGAGAACAGAAGCAATTCAAAAGTTTCAGAAATACAGTTACTTAAAATACAGTTGTAGCTTTTCTGTGGTGAGGTGTTTCAGGTTAGCTGCACAAAGCCTGTAAGAATGGGAGAATGTACCACAGAGACTGGAGAAGAGGGGACAAGGGTGAGAAGAACTGAATTTCCACAACTCCTGCTACAAGTCACACAGAGCTGTAGGTGCTGCTGAAAGCCCTCATCTGTTCACAGCGAGCCCTTCTAAATAGGGAATGAAAGGCTAAGAACCACCTTCCTCCCATGCATAGGACAAGAAAGGAAAATATTTACTGGGTCTTTTAAAAGTTACAACAAATCCTTTTCTCCACTCAGCTGCCTGTCCCCCCAAAGCAATTTCCAAGTTTATAATTGTGTGCAGGCACCCATGCTCCACAACATACATACTATTTCCCTGCACCCACAGCAGGTCTGCTACAGGAGGTGCATCACTGAGCCCAGTACGCTCCTACCTGCTACTCTTCTTTTTTAACTTCTTTCTATTAAGCAGATATGGCAGACCTTTTCTTTGGGATAAGATCCCACTGGCTGCTCTGGCCATTGACACCCATCATCTCTACTCTGTCCTGGAAATAATTCAAAGAAAGTAATAAGTTTGCACAGCTACCAAGGATTACAGAGCAATGCAGTTGGAGAGAGAAGCATTTTCAGCAGTGAACTAACTCATCTGTATTTTATTTAGTTTCCTAGCATGCATCTACGTCTACAAGTGCTTTTTGATCTACACTGTCTCCATTACACAGCTAAATGAATGCTCTCAATCATATTTAACTGAGAAGAATCCTCTTTCAAGATTAAGCCCTATAAAGGGGAAGCAACTCATCTGGTTATTACCTACCAAATTTAATAAATGCTTCAATGACAAGGAAAATGGTTAAGATAAATTCCATTAATCAGGTTGCCACCGAGCGATTAGGACATAAACCTCCTGCATCATTATGGACCAGAAAATGAAATCACAGCAGACCTGCGATTAGTCAGAAGAGAGTGAGCGTCGCAACTCCTTGGGAACTTTGTTTCAGTCTTTCAGCAAAAAGTTCTTTTGTGGCAACAAAACCACCTCCTGCCTTCACTCCAAACTGCTGCTGAAGTTAAATTTGACACTATAAAGAAGGTGCTGACAGGGACAATGCCTGGCTCTAGAGACATGATACACAAAATCACTACAGCACTTCAAATATTCTGCCAGAATTAAACAGACTCTTTGAGAAACACGCATTTTAAAATTTTTAGGAAATTCACACTTGATTGTTGGTGACAAAAGCTCATACACATCCCCTCATCAACATAAAGGTGATCTTACAGCCTAAACATGCTCACAACACTAGATACGTTTATACTTTCTAACTGCAAGACATGTTGGGTGCAGTTCATTTGTTACCTCTTCATTTTGTTTTACTAACCATCTTCCCCAGAGTCAGAATCCCCAAAGCAGGGTAGAAAGATAAGGGAGTAGAAAACAATCCCAATAATAATCTATGTTAGTAAAGAGATTATAAGATTCAGGAAACAGATAGGTTTATTAGCTTTAAAGTAAATAGTCATAAATACGCATGATAGGGTCGACTTGTGACAACTGCTGTTGAGTGAATGAGTCCAAGTACTGGTTTGGCAGTACAAACAGCTTTTAAAGCGGTCAGTTAATGGAAGCTACACTTTAAAAAGAAAAAAAAATGTAGATAATAAGCAGATAAACATGACAATTTTTGTGAGTTCAAGGGCTATCAAGCAGAATTTCAACTATTTTGCACTTCAGGAAGGAAAGGAAAATTAGAGGCTTCAGGGTTCATTGGGTTTTCTTTTTCTGAACTTTTAAAATAGTTGGATTTTTCTTATTTAGCTTCTCTGGTTTATGTAGTGTTTTTTTTTTTTAACCTCAATCTCCACTGAACACTAAGAGAACTATTTCTTAATTTCAGTTATTAAATAAAATTAATCGGTATGAGTTACAGCTCAAGTAGAAAGCCTTAAAAACCTATGTTCCAATCAAAGACTGCAAATGCTCAATGCTGTTAAGAGATGAAATTCTTCTGTTTTGTAGCTGACACAAAAATGGAAGCATCATGCTCTTGTTCATTGTCTACAGTGCAAACACATGGAAGGAACTAGCGAGATCTTCACATGCAGGAGTGACAGTTTGTCTATTCATATATTTTTGTACACACATCTAATCAGAAGTTAGTTGATCTACTACTTTATTCAGTAAGGCAAAAATGAAGAAGCGTAGCTTTACACCTAGGTTAAAGAATAAAGTTCAAATTGCACAGAACCTTCCAAAAAATGCCTTTGTTTCTGACTGAAAATAAGCTTCCAAGGCAGTATTAAGACACTAGAGAAAGCAGCGACAAGCCTCGACCAAGGACCCTAAACTTTAAGAAAAGTAAATAAGAGTTCACTTTTCAGGAGGCATTGAGGGAACCAGTACTGTATGTTTTCTTGTTGCTGGATTTTAAAGGTTATCCTCATTAAAGTGTCCAACAACCATTATCTAAAGGCTTCTAAGGAAATGCTATACACTCTTAACTAACAAGACAGTTGAGAGCAGTCATTCATGTCATGCTGCTGATCCTTCTCGCATCTCCCACAGCAAGAAGTGTTCTCTGTTGCGCTGCATGACTCACTGGCCTACCATCTTCACTTTAGACAGGTTGTTTAGCTCTCCACTCCTCCCACACACACTTTTCTTTTTTAATTGTTCAAGAATTCAGTCCCTGAAAATGATTCCCAGCATTTACTAGAGTGAGGAATGAATGTAAAGCCTCACTAAGAACGACCTTAGCTGCACCTTCCAAAATTATACTATACAGCTGCTAGCTAGTGTATTTTAAAGTTGCTACACATGATTACTAGGACCAAATTTGTGTTTGCTTGTGTCAAATTAGCAAAAAATCTCTCCTCCCCCCAACCCCCACTTTTTTTTTTTGTTCATTTGTTTTTACCATTCAGTCTGGTGTGCAGCCTGTGGTCTAATTTTTTTTTTTCTTTTCAGTGGCACATGAAGGAGAGACAGGAAGGTGCTTGGCCAAACTCCATCTTTAGTCTCATGAGAGAGCTCTGAGCTCAGAAGAGTTAGATCAACACAACAAAAACCTGAAATCTGCCTTAATGCCTGGTTTATAACCTCACTTTCTATTTGATAACTCACTTCAGAAACCACAGTCAGTGTCTCAAGACTTTTTGGTTACTGGCTACTCAGTATAGAATACAGAAAAGCAGATGGATACCAAAGATAAAGTCTGTGACATCTACAGGGGCTTTGTCTTTGACATATGTAGCACTCCTGAAGCCAGCCCTCCCACCCCCCAAATATAGAGATTTTAAAAATGTATCAGGTGTCTCCTAAGGGTGTTGCTAGGACCAGTTGCGTTTCAGGAATCACAAACCTGTTGCAGGATGAAGGAGAACTAGGATGGATATTCTCAATAGTTTCTCAGACTCAACAAGCTGTTGGCAGTAATAACAGTTTCAAAGGAAACACCCACAGAAGGCTTAAAAACTGGAGCAAGTCTGTTTAATTCAGGAGAAGAGAGAAGGAACAGAGGGAACGGGAAAGCCTTAAATCATCCTCTTGTATATGCTGAAAACCAAAGCCAAGAGCAAAGGCTAAATGGGGTGTGCTTACCACCTCTGCCAGCCCTAACGCCAGCCCTGTGGCAACACGTTGATGTGTGTAACATGCTGCTGCCTTGCTCTCTGGTGGCACCATCACCCCGCAGTCTGAGGCAAGCAAAGCCTAGGAATCGAGGTGCTTGGGGGAAGGGACACGCGTGCAAGACGGGAGGCTGCCGAGGGCTGCTGGCAGGCTCACACAGAGGAGCTCCGAGCTTGCCGCTGGATTTCTCAGTGCTACGGCCACAAGCACGCTTTTCTTTTGAAATCTCCCATTTGACTGAAGTTATTAAGCACTGAACCGAATTTCCTCACAGAAGGTTTTATTATCTTTCTGCATGCTGTGCCATTTTGTCAACTAAGAGGCTCACATAGAGATCTTATCAGCAGCCTGTTGACAAAAGTAAAGAGCATTTACAATTGAAATTATGATAATATAATCTTTACTCTTGAAATAAAATGTAAGCTGCATTATCCATAACTGCAGCTTTAGCTTTGGCCTGAACAAGAAGCTTATTTAAATGCAATGTGCCTAAGGCTCCTCTAGCCCCATTTTATTACTAGTTACTTTTCAAGAAACAAATAGGCTTTCCAAATTTATTCAGGCAAAGCTTTCATTGTTTAACGCTGGTCAGAAGCTCCATTTCCCCTGAATTATTGTGTGCTTTTATTCGCATTTAATTCTCATTTAAAGTCAAGGGGTCCACCCACTTTTCAGAAATGCCCAAGTTTGTGCTGGAGGAAGGAAGCTGAAGATTTGCACATAACTGCATAGGATGAAGGTGAAAGTCAGCTTCACAAGGACACAAGAGCACTGGGTTACTTTATAGCAGATGAAACAGCTCACACAATGACTTCTGATCAGGTAGCAACTTCTTGAACATACTTTTGCTTTTCAGAGCTTCACAAATGTTGTTGGGCACTGAAAAATTGTGGCCAACACACGGGAAAATTGGAGGAAAATAGAATCTTAAAAATACCCACTGCTTTATATTCATTGATATTGTGTTTTTAAAAAAGCTGGAACTGAACACTTATGGAAAGATTACCACTTAGTGAGGATTCAGATAAAACTGCTCAATTGTAAGTATGAGTAAGAAAAAAAAATTAAAATACACTTGGCAATCATGCTGCCAAAGAAGAAATAAGCCAGCCCATTATAGGTGTGCCAGTATTTCATCCACGTAGCAGCAAATCTTGTTGGCTTTTCTGCATGTTTAAAGTCCCGATAGACTTCGGTGTGGGGGGAAGAGGAAGCGCACACACACCAAAAACATACCCGAACAAGAATTTCTGTTAAGTTGTGAGGGTGGAACAACCCACTGCATATTCATGCCTGTGTGGAATAAATAAGCACTAAAATGAACTTCCTACAGAAGACCAACAAAGAACAAGAGCAGGTATCACCCAAGGTGAGCATACACATTTCAAACATGCTGATCTAATCTGCTGTGAAGGGCAGGGAGCCTTGTCCCTTGCTTTTCCCCCACCTGTGGCACACCGTGGGCTGAGAACTGAGCTGCCCACAGCCACATGTATTCCCAGAACAGGTCTCTTCTTGTACGAGAGTTTCCACTTGAGAACTCTGTGCCTAATCAGTGGTGATGTGAAAAAGGTTCAACATGGCAAAAGGTAACTCACTGTAAAATATGCAAAGTGAAGAAGCACCAGGAAGGAGAAAACAGAGAAAAAACACCCAAATCCTATTCAGCTGAAGAAAAGCCCTCTATCTTTGCTGTATTCAGTAAAACCAAGCTATAAAAACTTCAGAACAGAAAGAATGAGGCAAATACACAAGCTGCATTTTGCTCAAGCTGTTCTTATTGCATTTTGCTGGTCCTGAAATTACCAATAGAAATACGCTCTGTTAATGGAAGTGACCTGCTCAACATATTAAGAGCTATATTACTGTTCTCTGGTTACTTTAAGAAAAACAACAGCAAAAAAACCCTCAAATTAACCATATTCTTACTAATGCAAGATGAAAACGATGACCTTACCCACCTAGTCATTTTATCCTTGAAAAGCAAGCAAGGCATATTCAGACATACCAGCCTTTTCAGGTTGCTGCCATTTCCCATTGCTGCTGTCTGTCATCACAGACCAACTCCAAACTGCTTTCTGACACTCCTCAGTAACTGCCAAGGAATAAACAATACCCATGCTAGTGCGTCCATGGTCCGCTTTGTGTCTCCTCTTTGTGTCTCACCCATACATAAAAAGAGAGTATGCAAAGAGCAAACAGATCTGTAAAGAAGTAGATTTGTTCAAAAACAACCTTGGATCATCTGTCAAGGCTGCTGAGTACTTACGGCTCCCCTTGAGACCATGGACCTTACAGGCAATAAGCACCTCAGCAAAGCCTAGTGTTTACATAGCTAAAGCTAAAGCAAACACAAATGAAAGCCCACCCACAAGGAAAGGAAGCCCATTGAAGAATGGTATTCTAAAGCTCCAAAGAGTCACTGTAAATGACAAATGTTTCTTTCTATTATGTCCCAGGCTCTCAAAAACTGCTATTATTGCAACCAAGCACCTGCTAAAGGTATCTCTCCCCTGCAACTGGTTGTGCAATGTCCTCTAGTAGGGGACATTATTTTCTGCTCTCGCAGCTCCCTCAGGGAGCAAAGCACTGCACTGGCTCCAGCCATCACAGTTTAAAGAACACAAATTTGAAAACGAATGAAGACGCTCTGAGCTCAGAACTACTTCGGGATCCTACTGAAATTATGACAACATGGTGTAGTACAGTCACTTTAAAACATCTATAAATAACACAAGTAATAACAGAAGCAACACCATCAGACACCCTCATCAAAGTCTCTTTCATTCAAAACTGCGCTGGTTGCTGACAGAATTGGCGAACTGTGTTATTTCCATACAACATTCACCAAACAAACAGACAAACCAGCTTGCTCAGGAATAGCAGAATACTTTTAAAACAGGCCTTTTACCCCTTATGTTTAACTTGTACAGCTGACTTCTGCAGAGCAGTAGGACACAGATCCATGATGGAAACACAAAACAACACTCGATGCTCAGAAGGGGGGTGATCAGCAGGGACAACAGAGTTAAAACATTTCACTTTAAAATCCATATATTTGTGCAGAGATAGATCTGTCTTATGGAGGACCAGAAAATAAGACAGCATTCATGAGTAGTAGATTTTAAAACTTAATTTTTCTCTGTAGGACTTTTTTCTGTCTGTCTAGGACAGAAGAGAGGAGAGCAGTGTTAGCAATTTTGTTCTAAGGTCTTCAGGGAAAGAGGCTTTGCCCTACTTTGACAATAGCATTTGCTGAGGCAAATTAGGTCTCTGACAGGGATAAAATGAAGTTCCACTGTTAGCACAAAAGAGCTCCCATTGATTTTGGCGTCTTTCAGCTGATGTAAATAATCAAGTAACCATAAATTTGACAAGGAATAATTGCTGCCTTGTCCATTACACAGTATACTCAAAAAGGCATTTAAAATCACCTTGTTCAGAGGGAAAAGGAGAAAGGAAAGCCAAGCTCGGACAGTTCTTCTCCTTCATTAAGCTCCATTCTACAATGTCACCTGCAACCGCACAATAATCTTTCACTGAAAGGGGAAAAAAGTTTGGTGGCCTAAGCAGTAGGTTTGAAATTCCACGCCCTGACAAGGTCAATGGACGTTTAATTCTGCCAAAAAAGGAATTTATGAAGTTTCATTTAATCTGCAGACAAGCTCATTTGAAGCAAAGGTGATCTGCGAGCAGAAGACCCAGTGATGCGTGGCTCCCAATAGATTTGTCTCCTGTTAAGCTTCCACATGGCTTCCCTGAGCCCTGATAGGAGTTCAGCTCATGCTCTTGCAGCCTTTGTTAGTGACACAAGACTCAGTTTTCTTTAACCCCTTGTCCTGTATGCACAGGACTTTTTGCACTAAGTCATCTCTGCTTTAATATAACTGCAGTTATATTAAAGTAACCCAAGAGAACTCTACTCTATGGAGACAAGGTTACTATGTGCTAAGGCAGCAAACACGTTTTCCTTACATGCCATGCCACAGCCATCCCTCAAGACCAGAAGAACTCACTTGAGCTAACATTCACACTGAAAGACTGTAGCAACTAAACACATCTTCTCAGGACAGACTCTCACTACCACCCCTCAAAAATTATTTTGGCTTCAGAACATACAGATAATCTCTTGCTGGTTATGAAATTATTCCCTTTGGAAAGGTGTCAAAGTGGCCTTGCACAAAATGTGTTACCTTCCTAATTCATGCAAACAAGTGTCAGGAAAGTATACTCCAAATAAAGGGAGTACAACGAATACCTTTGTTAATTGAGCACCTACACACTTCAAGCCCCTTTTTCTTCAAACAAATCAAATGTCTCAAGTTTTGTACAATGATAAACATGCCTTTAAGCTTACATAAAATAGAGTTTAAAACAGTTGCTGCAAAAAAGAGTTGGAAATTAACACTTGTATTTTCTACAGCTGAGTCTGAGCAAGAGGATTCCTAACAAACTCACAAAGGTCAGTCTCCACTAAAGAGGCTACATTCATGGACTAAAAATCATGACCATCACCACCAGCACCCTTTTTTTTTAAAGTAACTGGGTTCTGCTGTGATGATTTCAATGAAAGTTCAAAACCTTTTTTTTTTCCCCTATTAAGTATGTAATTTAGTTAGTGAAAGAAATGGCTAGTACTTGCACAGCTAAAAAATCAGTTTGGATTTATTCTTAATTAATATAACAGTATTGGTGAACTGCTGGATTTATTCTTAATTAATATAACAGTATTGGTGGACTGCTGGATTTATTCTTAATTAATATAACAGTATTGGTGGACTGCTAAAGGGAAGGAAGTGAGAACCAGAATCCTTTTCAGAATAAAAGAGGCCCATCATTATTTTATGAAGCACACTTAGGGAATTCAGAAGATTTTATACTTGTTTTAGCTATTGCTTCAATATCTCTGAAAAGAACAAAAAGTGGAGAAAAGCTGTACTGATATCAGATTAGTTCAAGTAGTAATAATAACCCATTTTCAGTTGTCAAGAAAAGCAAAGCAGTGTTTATACCAGCTTTTCTGCTAGAAAGAAATAATGTCTGCAAAGCACACACTTATAAAACAGTTTATAATTATAAATTAAATCTAAAGGTCAGTGAGGATGAGGGTACCAGGATAGAAGTCCACCAGACAATCTCATCTGCCAATTTACATCTCCACTTCTTCCAAAAAAAACAAACAAAAAAAGAAACCCAAACACCACCCAGCCACATCGGTTTGCCAAAGTTAAACAAGGCACTGGTGAAGGTATGCAGAAAAGAAATGAAGGAGATAGAAGACATAAGTATGAATGACATTTGCTTCATATTCAGTGCTTGACATGGTTGCGTTGAGATATCTTGTGATAGCTCAGCTCAGTCTCTGATCCTCAAGATCTGTCTGTATCAAACAAGAACAACCGAGCTACCCAATCACTCACCACATGCAAAGTACTTTGGCATCTATGGATGGAAGGATCACTACCAATGCTACTTGGATTAAATAAGGAGATGAAGGAGTAAGATGCTCATGAAGGCTCAGGGTGCTACGTTTTTGATATGTCTGAAGAGGCTACTGCTATGGTAGAACACTTGTAAAAGAAAGAAAATTTCATCCAAAAGATTTTTCTTTTATCAAGAAAAAGTGACTCCAAGGGAAGAGACCAGCTAAAGCTACTGAACAAGAATGGCATTTATTAAGAAGTATGTGTTTTAACAATGACATTCTAAAAAACCCCATGAAACCCAAACACTTAGGCCCCTGACCCTTAGAAAACAGGGAATTTTATAGAGAGTTTTTTTAGCTATTTTCACTTGCATTAAATTTATATTTTGATACTTTCACAAGTATGGCATGGCATTGTACTGACTGTTAATTTGCTAAAAGTCAATACCCACTGAACACACATGACCTTTTTGAGTGTTGTTTTCTTTTTCAGAATGAAAAAGATGGTTATGCTGATACGCAGTTTCCTGCCACAATGAAAATAAAACATCCAAACATCACACCCATGTTGCATAAACCTCAGTCTGTGAGCACCATGTTTCCCATGTCACCATCTGGTGATGTTCTGGATGCTTAGATAAGCATCTGGCCTTGTCTAAATCACCACTAAGATTTCTTTATTTATTTATATCCACCTGCAAAAATCTGTGGGAATAACAACAGCAACACTGAAAAAATAATCATTCAAAAATGAAAAAAACCTGCAAAATTGGTACTGCTTTCCAAATTAAAGCACATGTGGACCAAAGTATGTGCATGCTTAGACACACCAAACATCATCCTAAGCTGTTCATCTTTTACAGATTCAGCTAAAACACAGTCCACAGAGGGTCAGCTTTAATAAAAATGGGGTTCCTGTGTGGAAAAAACTCTGAAACAACCGCAACAAGAATCTTCTCACTTATCTCTGTGTTTTAGAAATTGAGAAATTTTATATTGATGACCAAAGAGACCCCCCTGGAGAAATGCGACCCAGTGTTTTTAAAGTACCAAAGGTGAGTATACAACACAAGGACTTAAAAAAGTCTATCAGATCCCCCAACAGTTAGATATTAGACAAATAAAATTCAGCTGGCAGACATTCAACCTATAAACAAAATCATTATATTGATAGCATCTATGCTACTGTTCATAACAGTGACCAAACATCCTTTGTAGGGTATTGTCTGTGGGCTAACTGGCCTGGCTGACTTTCAGTATTTGAAATTGCAAGAGATGTCCCTTTAATCCTTTGCAGAATCTGTATGGTGTTACAATGGATAGAAAGAGAATGTTTCTTATTAAAAAATAGCAATTAATCCTTGAAATCTTGCATATGGAAGAACATTGCATAGATAGGAATCCTTACAACTTGAGCTAGTCACATGTCAAATGATATTTTGGTTGATTTCTGCCTTTGACTCACTGCAGATATTTGCCAGCTCAACATACTTTTCAACAAGAATTAGTTTTACAAAGTCCTTCATCCACTTCAGATGCTACATCCCCAAAAAATTTTGAGGTTAAATTACCACCTTGTTTATGGAAAATCCTTTCAATCATGCCTGAGACTTTGCCATTACTGGTTTTATTATTCATATCTCTGTGTAAAAGTACCTTATTTTAGCCAAAGTTAATCCTGCTGGCATTTAAAAGTATAACGAGATTAAGCCTAATTTAACTATTTTTATTTTTTTTTAACCTGTAATGCATTTGTTCAATTAAGCTCCCTTAAAAATTACAGATAGACACAGTGCAATTTCCCAGACAGATTATGGAAAAAAAAAAACAAACCAAAAACACTTTGCTGCAAAAGCTACAAGCTGAACTTTTAATCTTTAAAACTTCTTTGTTCTTATCAAGCACTTTTCCTCATTTGCAGGGGGGAGGAAATCTTCTTTAGCATTTGAGATTGAATAATTGATTATATGATGCAGAAACTGTCTGCAATCAGCTGTGCCATAATTGTACTCTACTACTCTGAAAAGAAATAAAATATCCTTAAGGCACACTAGCAATCAATGGGAAGTGGCATATGCTGACAGAGAATAGCATCAGTAGCTGATATAAGCGGTCACTGAAATGTTCAGTTGTCACAGTAAGAACTTGTAACACTCTCTGAAGGTCTCTAGATTATTTTTGTTGTGTCTAGAAGTACTACAACCAACACCGCATTTGTGCATATGTTAGTAAGGTCACAATAGGTCTGTATTGGTCCTACTGAAACTTACACTTGCAGCAGAGATGGATTTTGAACACACAACTTTTCACTCCTCTAAATTTTTCATATTTTTAAATTGGAAGTCTTCCCTTCTCCTCCACAGCATCTTTTATTTAACAACTGGTTTTCAATTTTGGAGAGGGTAGCATTAGCATCTGCGTATACTAAGGTTTCATAATAAATGAAAGAAAGAAATGAAAGAATACAAAAGAATACCAGTTACTTGCAGCAGGCTTCACTATGTTCACAGTTTTCTCCCTATAGCACCAGATAATGAGACTATTTCCAGTAACAGACAGAATTTTAGTAAATCACATAGGGGTATCTGCACCTATTAAGCTAATGCCAGTAACATGCTGAATGCTGGAAGATTGTATCTTTAGGTTGTCTTATTAACAGAAGCTTTCCATTTGATCTTTCCTTTAGTGAAGCTGTCGAGCAAAGTCTCCTTGAAAATCCATATAATTTAAAGTGCACTCTAGGGATGCTAAAACCAGCCCAAATTAAGTATTGCACACATAGAATGTATATCATATGGCACCAAGAACTATTTTATTGATGGCTATAGACTGAACTTAAAGCTGTTATTAATATCCTCCTCCCCTGAGTGTCACTTCACCTTCTTAGGTGCCCTTATCTGTGCATCAGCCTGTTTTGGATGAAGTTTTAACCATAACTTATCACACAATTTAAGTTTCCTCATTCTGAGATATGCAAAGCTTTTGGCACTTTAAATTGCCAAAACATACCCAATCCTATTCCGTTCAGTTAATCAGACAGAAATGTCCTGTATGAAGCAGTCATCAATTCCCATTGTTTCTAACAGAGAAAGAGGGACAAAATGCTGACTCATGCCATCAGAAAACACAGAAGATGGATTAATACCTTAAGAGATAGAAAAAAATGCTTTTTTCATACCGACCCCTTTGAGCAGCCTCCAGCAAGCATCCCTCCCTAAGGAAACAGAAGCTGCCAGACACGCTGCAAGAGGGAAGTTCTTACTGGAAATCTCTGTAGAAATTCTCTCGAGTGAAGAATGACTGGAATAATATGAGAAACATTAAAGATAATGAAAGAAACAAACCCACCTTTCAAATTACAGATTTTTATAATGTATTTAAGTAACTGTATTAGTCTATCAAATTTTCTTTTTGGAACAAATGAGCAAAAAAGTCATGCCAGATGCCACATTTTACTTGCCTTTCAAATATTTACTACCTAGCTTGAAGTACTAACTGAATATATGAGCTTTCAAAAGGTGTATTTTGTGAAGCAAGAAGATAATCTGAAACAAAAAATTCAATTTGAGATCCACTCTGGTATGCAAACAGTAGCGGCATTGCAAATGAACTTACTAGAAGAGGTATTGTTTTATGCTTTTTAAAGGTATTCTGATATTTTCTGAAGACTCTCACTTGCCAGTCTACTTTAAGTGATAATTGTAAAATACTAGCCCTTAAGGCTAATAAATTACAACTGAAAATTTGAAATAGTTAAAGCAAAGGAAAAAAAATGCTATTTAACATTGACAGACTTCAAAATATTTTGATGTTTCTCCCAGCAGCAAGCAAATTTTTGGTCTTAGCGTGATGAGGATTCTATAGACTGTGGAGCATATTAAATACCTGCTAAATTTGAGAACTAAGGAAGGGAGAGAAGGTTCAGGAAGCATGGTCTCCTGACAACAGAATGGGTATTGACAGAAGGACACAGAAATGATTAAGTGGCACATACAAATTAGTTAACTTAAGCTTTGAATTACTAATGAAATGCGAAACATCTGCCCCTTTACCAGCTTCTGTTTAAGGCTTTATGTTTTTTAAGTCTCAATTGCCCTGACATAATTGCTATGCACAATATCCACTGAGCAGAGTTTTCTTGGCTGTCCTTTTCCTCGTTTAGCCACGGTGATTGATGACCCTGGAAGAGAGACCCTGCAGAATTTGGGGAACATTATTGACCTCAGGCTGGAATACAAATGCCTCTTTAGAAACTAACGATGTAAGTCATGTTTGGATCGAAACTGGGAAGACAGCACTGAGCGCACCTACAGTGAATCCTCGCAATGCCATCTGGCAAGCGAGGGCCAAAAGGGCAGCTAAAAGCTTCGCCACTTGGAGCTGCTGGAAGCACAACACAATGGAGGCAGAGTGGGATCGATTAAAAGGCAGAAAGAAAAGATGCAACTGATCCAAGGTCCCAGTATCACTAAAAGCAAGGCTATTTCTGGGGAACATTGTTCCACTTATCCAGAAAAAGAAGCATGATCTGATATTTATAGTAGAGTTAACGAAGGAGAAGTGCAAAATGGCAGGAGTCCAACACCTCAGACAGCCATCAGCCAGCGATATTGGAAATTAAGGAATTTCCATGCAGCACTGAAATAAGAAGGAATTACTCATTTAATCAAATAACCAACTTTTCAGAGGAGTTTTAGAAAGGCAGGTTACCTCTCCAATCATAGTACATGAAAGATATTTTGCACTCACGATTACAGCAGACTTAAGTATAGGACTATCTTTCTTGCTGGTGGAAGCAGTGTATTTTGAGAACACACACAAGGCAAGGACAATAATGGTAATGTAAGTTAATTCAGAGGAATGGATTTGTCCTTAACAGTTTTCAACCGTACAGTAACAGTCTCTGTTACTGACCAGTATAAACAGTGACTTACCACCACTTTATTCCTTAATATAAATTCCAGATCTGTATTTTCCACAAAATAGCACACTGCTGCCTTCCTCACCACTCTGCAAGTTATTACAGTACTACATTCATTCACAATACTGTGAGAACCCCTGGGAGTTTTCCTATCAGTCCTGCAGTACTGCATGATCTTGTGATGCAAAACACCTTCAGAAAAAAAATTTCCTTTGAAACTTATTGCAGAGAAAAGCAACAGCAGTGACTTCAAAGTTCTCAAATTAAACAAGGACTACAAAAAAATACAGTTGTCTGCTTTTAAAGATGAGCCACCTTGCTTAATTGATGCTCATCATGAGGGCATCAGTAAATATAGCGAGTCAAAGGAGTGCTACCTGTGATGTTTAATATCTTTATTATAAAATTCTCATTTTGTAAAAATAATTTCAACTAAAAAAACCTAAAATGCAAGTTTTCAATAAGAAAAGGAGATTTCAAATATAGTGTCAGTTCAGATTCTTCAGTCATAACCATTTGGTCTAAGAATTCTTGAGATATCCCTATGTAGTCTAGTTTTCATGTCAAACATCACAAGGTCTCAGCATCCTTTTTCATACCATATGACACGTAAATGTATGTAGAACATTTTTTAAAAGTTGATTTACTATAGTATATTACTCAAAACCAATTCAAGAGTCATCCATACTTTTCTGTTTTAAAGTGAATTACATGTATAGTGACCGACATGCTATGCCCAAAACCACTGATGGAAACTGGGCTACGCAGGGCGCTGATATCTCAAGGACCTTCTGAAACAGAAGCACAGAGGAAAAAGCATCTTCCTCACATATCGATAACGTGTTTTCTGAAGTTTCAGCAGTGCACCATACCAATTAAAAGGCAGAGACATGATTGAAATAGAAATAACACAAAAGATGCTTAAAACAAATGAATTGGTAGAAACAGCCAGCACACTGATTTACGGATTGAAGACGAAGGGCAAAGCAATCCAAAAGAGAAAAGGAAAGGCAAGTAGTAGTGTAGCAGAGGGCTTTTAAATTATTTTCCACTTGGTTAAGGTTTAGAAAAATATATAAGCCTTTATAAAATACTACACGACAAACTGTTAGAAACCAAGATATTGTTGGGGGAGGTTATAAAAGTGAATTATAGAAATGATTGAAGACACAAAGAAAAAATATGTTCCTGCTCTAGTATTTTTTTTTATTACACTATTACTGGAAAATTTTGCTATATAGCCTGGTTAGTAGTGAATTCGCCAATGCCACAAGCCCACCGCCAAATGAACTGATCACACATCAACATTTGTAAGAAATGTATAGATTTACAACATACCTACAAAGGCGGTTTGCAGCAGCAAGAAAAAAAAAAATCAGGTATTAAGTAATACTTATATTCCATACGTATTAGCTGGTTGCTGAAACAAGCAGTTTTAACTAAAGTCAAGACTGCACAAAGCATGGTCACTCAAAACCAGCTGTGGCCTTTGTGGAGGGAGGAGGGACGTTAATTGCTGCAGCTTAAAAGAAATAATTAGAAATAGCCTCCCTCTTTATTTGCTTTGAATGTGATCAAACTCAATATAACCAGAGCTGAACTCTGGTTTGTCCCCATCCTCACCCCACCAGCACTTGAGTATTTTCACAGCAGGTTATGGGGCTCTGCAACCCCAGGAGCATGCCTGACCCACTTGACATCCTTCTCTGTCCTCAATCTGCCTTCAGAGCAGGCTGGCAGAGGGTAGGAAAGTTAACAACAGTGGTGCATGTTGCATGAGAGCGAAAAAGTTACTGAAGTTAACTAAACTGTTAAGAGTGAAAGGAGGGCCATAAAAATGATCAAAGGGCTGGAGCACCTCCCCTATGAAGACAGGCTGAGAGAGTTGGGCTTGTTCAGCCCGAAGAAGAAAAAGCTCTGGGGGAACCTTACAGCAGCCTTCCAGTACCTGAAAGGTGCCTATAAGAAAGCTGGGGAAAAACTGTTCACAAAGACATGCAGCACTAGGACAAAGTATAATAGTTTTAAAGTAGAAATGGAGAGATTAGGGTTGGATATAAAGAAAAAAAAAATCTTCAGTGAGGGTGGTAGATCATTGGAACAGATTGCTGGAGATACTCAAGGACAGGCTTGATGGGGCTCTGAGCAAACTGACTAGTAAAGAAGTCCCTGCTCTGCAGGGGGTTGGACAGGATGACCTCCAAAGGTCCTTTACAACCTAACACATTCTATGATTCTATACTTTGTCAACAAAGAGAGAAAAAATTTAATACTAGATGCAAGATGTAGAGTGGAAGCAAGCAGCATCTGCAAAGGCAATCCCAGTCAGTCATACCAGAGATCAAGCAAAGTCAAGAGCCAAAGCAGAAGCACAATACTTGCAATATAAAACCAGCATTGCAAAGGAGGAGAAGAAAAAAGCAAAAAAAAAGAACAACAAAAAACCCCCCATTTTGAATGTTCCTAATGCATTTAATTTTAATCTGGAAAAGGTAATAGAAACAATTGTTCCTTGTCACTGCAGAAATTACATGTGTGAGCTTATGAATAATTTTAAAAAGAAAAGACCACTTTCAGAACATAAAATACAGCCTCCACTACCACTGATAGGAAAAATATTTTCTGCTTTAGGAAATCATTCCACAGAATAAGCATTGTTTGAAATGTGATCATATCTTCTGAAGCTCATAAGCTTCCTAAAATGTACCACTCTCAAAATCCACTTTCCATAGATGTGAGCAGGCACCTAATGAACCCAGTATTTGAACTGTTCAGGTTTTTGTCCAGTTATAAAAAACGTTTTACGTAGTGAACATATGGATTCATATGTTGCTGATCCTCCTCTCTCCTGCTATAAAACCACGTCCTGTTAGCTTAAGAGATGAGAGAAACACCCTCAGCTAACATACATCAACATTTCTGTTGCAGTTTAAGACAGCTGAGGAGGTCACTTTTCCAGAAGAGTTGGCCATTACACTTAAAATTTCATTTAAATCACAAGCTGTAATAGCCTGAGATGTCACAGAACAGATCTTACATCAAAGAATTAGAATACAACCATAAAAAGCCTTCCAGTCAGGCTCAGATAAGAATGAGCAGACACACTATTTTCAGGCAAGTCTGCTTCACAAAAGCTAATGCAGATCAACATCCTCATGTATTTAGTGTATGGGATTGATTACTCCTAGCCACCCAGGTCTCTTGCTTGGCATTGTTGTGCAGGGACAACAGAAACAAAAGATCCACAAATATCTGCAAGTCCTTCATGGCCTAAAGTGCTGAATCACTTGGAATCCAACTGCTACTTGGACTAGCACCTCTACCTCTATGTGTGAGGGGAGGAGTGAGGGTCATACATATGTATTTATATACATACATACGTACGTAATATACTGTGTGCCTATACACACACACAAAGGATGTGTACTAGAGAGGTGCACAAAGCTTTTGGCTTCAGTACTTTTAAACATCTTTCGTCAACAGATCCATGTCTAGCTACACGCTTCCTCTGTGCATCCATTTTCAGGTTTGACAACTATCTTTAAGCACTAATTGCAAGAAAGGTTTGGTTAGATCTATGGGGTTTCTAGACTTAGAAGGCTGCAAACTTTTTTTGCTAGGAAAAAAATTCCCATAAAGCTAAGACGACCACTTTCAGGGGCAGACTTGCTTTTAAATTCATGCTCACAGCAGTAAGACAGAGCCTGAAGTCTGATCATGTTGCAACTCTAAGAATGTATTTATGAGCAAAATTTATTTGTGCACTCTTATTATTCTTGCTAATGTTTTCTTTGACTGTTACCTTGAACACCTTTAAGTTGACATTTGATCTGAAGACTCAATTGATCATGACTGACTTATCTGTAAGAGACTTCAATCATCGGCTGGAGGATTATTTATTTAAAATATATCTCCTACACTACATGCACTATTTGCAAACACATGATATTGAAATAAAAACAAAACCAAAAAAACCCAAAACAAAGCAAACAAAAAATCAGTCTCCAGGCAGGGAACTAGGAAAAAAGTTCAAGAGATGGGAGTTGAATCAAACCAATGCACTACTCCAGTCTATTTTGTGGCAAGGAGGGGACTACTGGGATAAGAGACGTACCCCTGAAACTAAGCAAGACTGGCTTTACTGTCGTTGTAACTATATGTAAAACCTAAGTTCAGATGGGCACTCATGTGTTGGACAGATGAGGATTACAGTTGAAAAATCACCTTTTCTCATCATAAATAGTTATGTTTTCCTTCCATTTAACAAGAGTAGTGTTTCAGAAAAAAGCTCATGAACTCTTCCTGTAGCAAGAGACAGTTATTCTCATATTTCATTCTGCTTTTTGTCTAGAAATAAAAGGCTGAAATGCTACTTTAAAATAATAGCAGCATGCAAATTTCTCTCCACTTTGAAGCTCACCTTTCTCTCAACAACAGAATTTATAAGCCTTCATTGGTAAGGCTGCCTATTTACATTCAAAGAGACAGTGATGGTGTCACCTACACTGGGGGGAGGGAGAGGGGAAGTTAAAAAACGAACAAAACCAACCAACTAAATTATTTTATAATGGTGATATTTAAAATCACTGGTGGTGAACCACCACAATGATTCCTAATTGACCACCCCTCAATTTTTAGAAATGTCTCTGAAGGTGTTCTTGAAAAAGTGTGGAGAAACTCTTGGAAATAAGACTGTTTTCTACAGGAAGGATGCTAATGGTAAAAGTGGCACAGACTAAAAATAATTACACATACAACTTCCTGCTGTATCCTTATTTTGATGGGAAAAAAAGAAAAAACTCACCAAAAAAACCCCAAACCAACTCCAAGCTGCTTTTTGTATTCATGTATCCTGTTTCTAATCTTCTTCATTTCTCCTGACATACTGGGTTTACAGCACCTGCCTACTAGGATGCAGAATTGCGTGGAAGTTATCCTAGGAGGGCCAGGTCCCATATTTGCCCAAGTTACCCTATTAAAACAAATCCCCATGCACAACATAGAACTTCGGCCTTCCACATAAATTTCTCCTGAAGAATATAATTAACCAGTGCTAACACCTAGCTGGGCGACCATTACTATTCACTTACTAATCAGTTTGATACAGTTTTATGAAGCAGTTTCATTAGTAGAGTTGCAATAAGGACAGCGCCTGCAATGCTTGGGAAAAGTGGACATAATTCAGCTTTTATAGAATGGCACAATTTAGGGTGGAGGAGAGCCCCGCAGGTCGGCAGCAGCTCAAGGCAGGGTTGCTTTCAAAATTAGGTGACACCACTCAGACCACCACGTGGTCCTGGTTTTTCCTGGTTTATGTTCCCTTGGGAATTTGCAGTTTAAGACTCAAAGTAAGAGAAGTTTTCCCACCTCACTCTGTGGTTTGCATTTTATGCAAAGACTCTTACCAACGCACATTAAATATACCGCAGACATTGAGAATTTAATGCAGCGGTGATTCTGATGACATTTGCTGTCATCTTCCCCTCCTTGCAACACATTCTCGTGACTGCTGTAGAAATGCCTAATAAGGATTATAAGTATGCACACAGAAACAATTAACAAGTGAAACGCCATGGAAAATGCCATTTGAAAGATATGGTCTTTTGCAAAGCAGCGTCCTGTAAGGCAATTAAAAAGATCATTAGCAAAATCTTGGCAAATCTGCGCTAAGACCATCGTTCTTTTGATGATGACGACATGAAGAGAAACAGTTCATTTTGTGAAATCAGTGTGTTGCATATGAATGTGTGAAATTTCAAGCCATATAAAGACATCTCTGCAAAAATAGAGAGTAACAGCTTATTTGACTGTAAATTAGTTGTCTTGCCACTTCTACCATTCATTTTGCAAACTACTTGTATTTGCAATAATCTAGCAGTACCAATGAATTAAGAACCCGTTCACTATCCAAAAACATAATTACAGTTTAATTTTAGAGAAAACAATTCGCCAACTCTAAATTAAATGGAATTTCTCTTTTCCACAGAACAATTCAGTATGTAGACATAAGATTTGGGCACTTAAAAAAAATGTTTCCAGTGAATATAAGAACTATTTTGCATGATGTTCCTTTCAAAATTAGCTTGTAAAACAGTGTTAGTGGAAATCAACACTAGCAGCAATTAACATATGTTTATCGAGCATATAACTAAGAAACCCATACTGTTTGAAAGATGTTACAAATTAAAGCTTTATTCATTCTTTGAGAAACAGAATCAAGCAAAACCAGACATACTCTGGATAAAACGCTTAACTTGTCTAAATAAATACATGCTTTAAAATATAAATTTATTCTTATGGAATTATCTAATTTATTCTGCAAGAGTATCTGACTGCTCTGGTTCTATACCATACCAAGAATCGGAAGCCTTAAAAAAGAGCCTTCAGCACATCAAAATCTTTTGAGGTATAAATATAGCAAGTAATTTGCATGCAGCCTCACATATACAGTACCAGAAATGAGTTCCTGAATAAATTATAAGCTGAAGAATACACACAAGACTAGAAGGAGGAATCAACTGAAGGCAATGTGAACAAGCCAAGCAATGTGCTGTGTCTCCTGCTAGCTCCCTTCCTTTCACTGAGAATTTCTGGCATGTTTCAGTGCAGTGCAAGCACTCACTTCTCTCAAAAAAACCACAGGCATGTAGAAGACAAGACAGCTGCTTCAAGTTTCTTCCTAAAAATACAAATCCATCCTTTCCTTTCAAAATAGCAGTGCAAGAGACTGTCAGCTTCCACCACTGTTCAAGTTAAGGCCAGAGATGGTTCACTGATAGAAAACAAGTAGAAGGGAAGGCATCTCGATTCAACTACTCATGGTCTGTGTCTATTTGAAGCTCTCAGGCTCCAGCAGCAGTTTCTACCTGTTAATAACACCAGTAATTGCAAGAATATTACAAGAAAATTACCAGTGTTAAATTAAAATATCAACTCGATTAGAAGGCATTCTATCCAATTGCTTATTTTCTTTCTGTTCACATAGAAGGGGTATGCACTTATGAGGGAAAAAATTAACTAATGTCATGTTCTTTGCCAGTTATTAATTTTATATTTCAGATAAAGAAGTGAAGACATTTTAATTAAAAAAAAATATATGGGCAGTAAGAATTCCCAAGAAAATAAGTCTGGTAAGTCTGCTTTAATGAATTAATAGATATATTGTCCGTTACACCAGCAGACATCAAACATCTTAATTTTCCTCTCGTTTCCTTCAGACATTAAAGAAAAATTCTAAATCAAATATCACAAGTAGTTAAAAAGAAGTTTTACACAGAAAGGAACTCGCCCCTGTCATGCCAGGAGCCTCATTTCCCTTAATTAGGCTGATCAATGTTACCCCCCAAAATCAGTTTTCAGGATATGTAAAATACCCTACAACATGGAAAATTCCTGTCCTTGTATATTACCTTTCTAAAAACATGTATTTGCTTCTTTGCCCGCATGAGATTTACAACACTGTTTCACAATGCTGACACACACGCATACAATCAGCCTGCTAATGAAAATCAAAACAAACGAGACTGAGATCCAAACTAGCCCTTGGAGAGTTTCGATTAATACACCATCCATTAGGCATCTGTTTCATTACACGATACAGACCTCTAGATTATAGCAGCATTAATAACTGTCCACAGACTGAGACATTTACATGAGTTTCTATAATGAAACCACTATGCACAGTGCAACCCTCGGTGATTCATTTGGCCTTTGCCATCACATAAAAGTAAATTTAATTTGGCAAAAGATTTAGATTTGAATAAACATCCCAATCTATCATTGATGACTTAAAATCCTTGGCACATCCTCCCTCCTCAGTATTATTTCAATTTAGATGCATTGAAAGTAAAGCAGGAGTGGGTATTTCTTTAAAATTCCTTTTTTATCAGTGCCAGCTAATGCCTTCTTTCCTTTCACTGAGAAATCAACGTGGGGTTTATTTTAAAAATAAACAAAAAGGAGGTAAAAATGTGGGGTATTACAAGGTAGTCAAAAGGTCTTATTCAGTCAAGAAAGCACTTGAGCACTCTGGTTCATAAAGACTTGTTGATAAGGTTAGCTCCAGCTGCCACGTACTTGTGTTCATATGTTCATAAACAGTGAAGAGGACAGCACCCTGAGGAAGCAGCGCAGGTCACAGGAGAAGGCTCAGCACAGAAGCAAATAGTAGAGTTTTTCTGTAAGCAAACGTGAGATGCCTGCTGATTTCTTCTCAAGCTCACCCAGGGTTGGACAGGGAACATCAGTGACCGACAGAGGGTTCACTCCTGGTCCTCAACCTCCTTGCAAAGCTTGCAGATGCAACAAGAGACCCAGTAATCTGGCCTGCAAGGGGCATAAAGGGACATAGCACCCTAGCAGTCATCTCGTTACTAGTGAGCCCAGTTATTCCCTGATGAGAAGGCTCATTCTCAAAGACATTCCTTGGTGGAAATACATAGAGCTGTCATGGATTCAAACAACCCCAGCACTGTCTTCCTGGGAAAAGAGCTGAGCAGGCAACTACAACAGGAAAGAACTGGAGTATAACAGAACCTCATTGCCTGCATCTTTGTTTATTCACTTGCTAAATCATAGCTTTGCTAGAGAAAAATGGTAATCGTAAACACTTTACAATTTACTCTTTAACTGGTGATAGCGTACCCCTCTTTCAAAGAAAAACTGCTTATTTGTTTTTCACTGTTAGCTTGCTGTTTCAGCAACTCAAAGACATGCATCTCTTTCTCCTTTGCAGTCAACAACTGATTTTCTACAATCCATAGTTTCATACTAGAAGCAAAGATGATCAATTACCCAGGCCAAGATATTTCAAAATCATTATTAGTAATAATTGAAAATTCCCTCTATCAAAGATCTACCTGAACATAGAAAAACCTGATCAGTGCTAAGAAAGTAGACCAGAAGACAGTAGCCAAAGAATTTCCATGGAATAAGTCTTCCATCAATAGGGGTACAAAGGTTGATGGACAGTGGGCTCCATTACATACAAGGCAGCAAAGGAAAAAAAAGGAAGAGAAATAAGTGATCCCCAAAAGGCTTTCTTTACTTTCAAATCCAGTCAGTCAATCTAAGCATCCTTTTATATATACCAACGCTTGACAAATTTTCACAATAGCCTTACATTAGAGAAGGCTTTTTTAAAAAGCCCACAATTTTAAAGGTATCTAAACAAATCCCAGCAGAGGCTGACTTTCCTAACATCATACAAAAGCATTACCAAAGAGACAAATTGTTGTGACTCAATTATTTGTGAACCCTCAATTTCTGTATGTCAGTATTTTAAACTAAAACAATTTTTAAATACTTTTCAAAATAACAATTGAGAGAAAGATATATATGCATTTTCCATCCAGATATGCAATGCAAAGTATCAAGCCCAAGTGTGAAAACTAGGGTTTTGTTATTCCCCAGAAGCAGACAGCCTTTTCCTCACTGGTCCCATATATAGCCAGCAACGAAATTACAGAAAACCCTTAGAGGGACCAAAAGTCTATTTATAATGATTGTCACAGTCTAGCAGGGATGATTAATGTCAGCTCAAGTCATTTAATAATTTGTGAGCCTTTAGTGCAAGATATGCAATTTCTTACAGCAGTAATTAAGCATTTGACTCTGTCTTTGTTGTGTCTATGTGACTCCCTTGCATAGTTTGAAGGACAAATCTTCATTTCACTGCCAACAAGAAGTATTATTGTCACTGTACCTGGACTCATAACATTAATATTCTTCCTGCTAAACACAGCAGATGAACTGCGTGCCAGAGTTGTAGGTGCTTAAAATCCTCCAGTGGTATCTTTTCTGCATGATGTGTCCCACTAGTATTAAGTACCTCTTGCAGTAGAGGAACATGTGGAAGTTTATATCAAGGTAGACAGGGCTGTAACTATTCTAGAAAAACACTATTTACCACATTTCTGGTAATTTCTGGCTTATAATATATGTCTCTAATGAAGAGAAAGAACATGAAATTGCATATCATTAAGAGGAAAATTTTGCTAGGGTTTTTGTTTCTTTAAAAAATGCAACTCACTCAAGTTTTTTAAAAAAACCCCTCAAACATCACTGCAGTTTTTATGCCAACTCTGTTCTGTTTATGACATTACATATAAACAGGGGTTTGTAAGGCAAGTTGTCTTCCACTCAGTCACTCTTCTCTGCATTACTATTAATATGGCTTCATTTTATTTAACATGGAAGATCAAAATTATCTACAGAACAAATTAAGTCATATCAGTGCATAGGAACATTAAAACTTTCCTATTTCTACCTCCTTCATTCACCTAATGAGTGCAGTCGCCTTTGCTGCATCACACTGGTGGTGTACTGCCACACCACCAGTTAAAACATCCTGATCACCTTCACCTGGTATCTCCAGGTCTACTATCCAGTTTATAACATAAGTTACCATTGATCCTTCAGTACACAGAACTTTCACTCTGTGTAATTAAATGGCAATGTACTGCTCCAGTCTTCAACTCATCCAGGTGTTCAGGGATAATTTCCCAATTCTTCTTTGTATTCATAACACCTCTTAGCATTGTCTCATCAACAAATATCATCAGCTGACACCTTTCAGGCCACATTCTCATTTAAAGTATTTCCACCTACTGTTCCAGTAATGTCCCCTGGATAGATCTGCCAAATTACCATCAACATCCCGAATAGTTGGCAGAACTCCTCATCGTTAAATCTGGATTCATACCTTACAACCTTAAGGTATTCTATTAATCTAAAACAATGACCAGGCATCAGCAGTGACTTACGATAACATTTTTACTGCAGGGTTAAGTCTACGCAGATGAAAAATTATCATATTTACAAAGTTTAAATCCTGCTATCATCTTTTGCATTTAAGTTAAAAAATAATTCCTGCCTGATGAAACCATCCTCTGCTTTCCATAATGCCACAAAATGGCCATGAATGTGTTCTGGCTAGAACAAAAGGATTTACACTGAAAACCTAAACTAACAGCCATTATTTAACTAAAGGAAAAAAATAGTCAAAGGGCAACATAGAACCAAGTTTAGCTCCTAAACACAAATTCTTCTCTCCAGGTGCTCTCTCCCTTCTATTAACTACAGAAGACAGACTACAGTTTAGAGGTCATTCAGGTTTCTGATCATCAGAGGAAGGAGATTCTATCATTGTCTTCTGATGGCAGTGGTAAGAACAAACAACTGAGCAAGCTGTATTTCACCATGAAGTTCTTGGAGGCAAAAGAAATCATCTACTACATGGAGATTTGCCAGTATACTTTTCACTTTCTAAGCAATTAATATGCACAAATCTCAACAAAATATTCATACCTAAAGAGAATACCAGAACTGCAGGAACTTTTCTTTTGAGATGCAGAATCTCTGACTTCAGTCTACAGTTGAGAAGACATTAAAACTGTTGCTGTGCTTCATCATAAAGCCAAAGCAAAGCTGTCTTTGTTTTCATTTACATGCTAGCACTTGCCAGGGTAAAATTTCTATTTAAATTATCTGCTTAATTTGCATTGCTCCTTTCCTATGCAGTATCTTAGACAAATACTAAACTGTCATTTAGAAAAATGAGCTTAAAAATTTACATTCTCTGTGTACTGAACCGTAATGGGAGAATTATCAGAAGAATTTTTGTTCATTAAAAATAAGTTCCTGGGTCTGTACTACTAAGACAAAGAAAACAATACCTAGAAAATTCCCATGCCAGTAATCATTGCCTTGCCTTTCTCAGACAAGCCAGTAGGTATCTTACTGAAAACACGGAAGATAGGGAATACAATCCATATAAAACTAAATTATTCCTAAGAGAGCATTGGCATTTCCAGAACTCACTCTTAAATATCTCTTTTACCAGCCACAATTTCATTTCTGATTTCCAGCAATTCAATGAAAGAGGTTATTCTATCAGGTTGCAAATGTCAAGTACTACTAAAGATTCAAAACCCAAGAGTCAAACATAAAAGCTTAATAGTCTTCTGTTTCAAGGGCTTTTAGGATGCACTTTGTTCCCTTTATAATTTTTTTCCTTAATATTTTTTTACATAAAAACAACGAGATTATAACCCAACAACATGCTCCCAAAGGAAAACTGCAAATGTTCTGAAAACTCTCAATGGTGCTGGCAGTACTGAGCTCAGCAGTAACCCAATTAGGAAGGGATTAACTGAAAATATCTGTGTGTGCACGCATCCACAGTATTTTCCCTCTGCTCTGTGCCAAATAGTCCTCTGAGATCTACAGACACTGGGCTGACTTCCACCTAGCAATTGAAGGCTTAGAAATTTCTTTGCTTGGTACGGTGTAATGGGAATAGAAAAAGATACAAGCAAACAACACCCCCCAGCTAAAGCAAATAACTGAACAAGTTCAAAGAACTTCTGTTAGCTTTTCTGTTTAACTTCATTTATGAGTGCAAGTCCATGTGTAAGGAACAGCAAATGGGGCAGCTCTTGCACGTGAACAATTTGCTATTTATCCATGTGTGTCTGTGCAGGCATTTTACACTTCTATGTTGTAAAGGCATTTCTAGATCCTTGCAAATCCTTTTTCTCCTTCCCTTCTGTCTCCACAAACTGTTTTTCAGGTGATTCGCTCACAGATACCAAAACACCTTTTATCTTCGGGGAACAAAAATAGCTTCCTAGCCCAAAGCACAGCAAAAGCCCCTGAAATCTAGAAGACATCAATTTGACCAATTACAATTTCAAGGCAGAATGCAGTTTTAAGGAGAAACCATACCTTACATTTTGAGAGGATCAAAATAGGACATTCTGAGAATAGTGCTACGCTCTCAATTAAAATTCATTAAAACAAATGGGAAATCTGAAAACAACAACCAAATAAGTAAGCATTCAGCCTTTCTACTGGGAGGGAAACTCCTTTTTACTTCTGCTCCTAAATGAAAGCAGAACGGGTCAATAGATGCTTCTGTCTTCTGGTTCAAGACAAAGAACAGGGTACACAGTTATGATAACTTCAGAGCAGCTGCAAGAGGTCAAACTAAAGAGTGCAAGACAGCAGGAATCCTTCGTTTGATACACCTTCCCTCTGCATAACTACTATTGAGCCAGGGGGCTTCATTGATCAGACACTACCCAAACATTGTGTTTAATAACCCTGATGGACTACTCTTTTTGCCATGATTTTGTCCAAACACATTAAGTTCATTTTTACATTTGGCCACTATATCATCTGCAGAAACGAGTTCTACAATTTAATTATCTGTCCTATGACAAGGTACTTCCTTTTATTTAATAACTTGCTGCCTCATTAGATACCTCCTTATTCTCATGTTAGGAGACATAAGGAACAAATCATTCCCTCTTCATCTTCTCCCTGCTATTCAAAGACTTCAGAGACTTCAATGAGATGAGTAAAAGCACGTGGTTTTCCATACTGAGAATTGTAATTTATTTACTTTCATCCAATTCAAAAGCCATGCAGGGCATCTGATTGCTCTGCTTGCCTTTCTCGGTATCTTTTATAGAACTACTCTGAGGGTAAGAGAAAAGAAAGAAAAAAACCCCAAACAAACACCACAAAGTATCCAATAATAAGGTTTACCAAGGGCATGCTGTAACATAAATAATGCTTCCCATTTTGTCCTGTCTTCCTTTAATAGAAACTATTAATTACTTTTAATTCGTGAAATTGTCTTTGCTTTGTTTTGTTTAGACAACTCAGTATCTAAATCGACACTAAACTCAAACCCAGAATTACCCTGAAGATCTTTTCTTCAAGTACAGCCAATTAAGAACCAATTACTGTTCATGTATAATTAGGACTGTTTCTTCTGACAGTCTTTCATATGCCATTTTAATCACCTTAGAAAGCATTACAGCCCTTCGCAGTGCATTTTAGTTTTGCTGTCTTTAATACATATGTGCCAGCCATACACTTCAACATCCTACTATTCACCTTCTTTTCACAAAGTATTTACTAATAGATTCAACCAGGAGAAGATTCCTTCTTATTCCATGAAACCTTATGGGACGTTGTTGTTTATTTAAATATAAAACCATCACAACAGAGTGGCTTCCCCCTTCTCTTCTTTTTCAGTGTAGCTATCCATCAATAATTTTTGGTAATATAAACATACTGTGTTGACTGAATTGCTTTATATAGTGGTTTTCTGACTTTTTAAAGAATTCTAATAGACTTTGGGGGTATAGCAGACCATCAATATGAAAATCAGATTTTCTGGTCTTGCAGGACACTGGAGTCATTTTCTTACAAGTTGTCATAACACTTGCCACCTCTCCATAGCAGGATATGTCGACCAGTGAAGGACAAATGTAGTACACTGCAAACACCAGTTCAGCAATGACCTACACAAGATTTGCATGAAAATACTTGGGCAGACACCTCATTATAGTAGTCTGGCTACTACACAACTTAAGGTGTAAACAAGCTTCTATTCAAATCACAGTTTGAGAGAGCAGGTCTGACTTGCTAGAATGAAGAAAAGTTTTTAATGGATAATTTTTATTTGCCAATATCCAGTCTGGGGGGAGAGAAGAGCCACCTGAAACTAAACAAAAACAGCCCACAGGACACCATTGCACCTTCAAAATAAAACTTAGACTGAAGTAATTTTAAAGGAAGAAGCATTCAAACCTAGCAGACAAACCAATTCCCTTCTGCTTGTCTGTACTAACGTGTTTACTCTGGAATACAGATACCAGCAGCAGCAAGATAACTGTGCTGCAGATAGCAATACTGCTCCCCAGCCTCCCAGACCAGATGTATTCTTCGGTGTCTTCCCAGCCAGGAGTCTTGCCCATGTGCCCTCAGGCAGAATGCCTGAATTAATCTCTCAATTAGTGACTTATAATAGGGTCAGACTGAATACAAAAAGATTTATAGTTCTTCCCTAAATCCACTATTACATCAAGAGTGCATGAGGGCAGGATCCATTTTGCTTCAAACTTGGTACCCTAGGGTCTTAATCTATGCCTAGGTCTCTTGGATACTAAGATGAGTCAATAATAAGCTACAGGAGGGGAAACCCCTCAGGCTCTAGCAGGGCAAACCTGTATATTCTCCTATTGCATCTCCCTACTGAAGTTGCTATAGCAGTTAATTGCCACTAGAGCAAACACTATATGAATTATTGCTATGCAAATGGCACTTAGGTGGACAAAAGAAGAGGTATGCTGACAAGAGGCCAATAATGTCTGTATGCTTGTGTTCAACAAAAAATCCCCATAATTTGTTTTGCTTTATAAAATTTAACAGAAACCTTACAGTAAAGTAATAAAACAATGCATTAAGATGCTTTATTACGTCATGGTGTAGACATATTTCTTCTTGTAAACCTTTTCCTGACGTCCAGTACTTACTTATGGCAGAACCAGATTATGGGATCAGAGAATCACAAAATGTTAGGGGTTGGAAGGCACCTCAAAAGATCATCTAGTCCAACCTCTCCCCCACCACCACCCCTCCCCAGCCTGAGCAAGATCGCCTAGATTAGGTCACACAAGAACATGTCCAGGCAAATCTTTGATGCAGGTGGATTTTGCAGTGAAAAGAGCAGGTTTGATTCACAAAAAATAACAAATTACCCCCTCCCCTTCCCAAGGCACCCTGGCATTCCTTTCAAAGGACAGATGAGCACACTTTCTTTAGAGAATGGTAATTATTCAACAGAAACACTATCAGGTGCACAGAAATTACATTTCCAAAAAGATACTTAGAACAATTTCTGCAAGTTTTATCTAGCAAGACCAGAACAAAAAGAATTATGTTTGCAAAAGGAGGATACAAGTATGGAAAGGCTTCACGCTTCAACAGAAATAAAACTTAAAACTCAATAATCAAGATTAATATTAAAGAACTATAGTAGCAAGAGCATCAAGCTATTACCCACACAAAAGGGACTGATTGTGGTGGAAAATATTTAACAAACATTTTCTTTAAGCTTTACTTAAAGTCAGATTTTAGACTGGGAATCAAGCACTTCCTTCAAGCATTTCCCATTATATAGTGATAAATATATTGGTTAACAGAAATGTTATAGTATGTCATCATCTTCAAGCTCCCTTACCCCCTTCTAGAAAATGCCCACTTAAAAAGCACTCAGAAATAGCACAGTATAACCTGCAAGAAAGAAAAACCACTTTCACAGGGGAGCATTCGATATATAACCGTCTTCATAATGTACTTCATCTTTCCAATTCTGATTTAGTCATTTACCTTCACACAGCTACATGCAAATAAAAGCTAATGTCCATTGAAGCTCAGGCTATATGAATTGACAAACTAGAAAGCAATAATAAACAGCAAGGAAGTAATACAGCCTGCCAAATGACATTCTGCTATTGGAAAAGCTTATTTTAAAGAACAGCAGCAGTATTTTTATAAAGCTGCAATAGCTCTGCTATTTCATCATAAAGTATGCTGCTATTTCACCATAAAGTATACATGTTCAAAGAAAATATCAGATCAAACTGTATACACAGATTAAAAGTGTAGTCTACAAAAATAATGTACAATAGAAATTATTAGTGAAAAAACTAACCCTTCTCCCTCCCTTAAAATTACGGGTTTTTTCTTGATATAAATTTTGGAACAAAGCTCCCAGCTCTGGAAGCCTGACACAGCACAGCTGATTCCAGATTTGCTATTTGAAAAGTTATCCAACAATATTTTAATGTAAGAGAAGTGGCCATAAAACCAGCACAGTCTTTATCATGACCAGCAGCAACTACAAACCCTTTACTTTTGCTTATAATTTCACCAAGCATGCAGCTAAAAGGAACCCATTTTTACAGCTGTTTTTTCCCTTCTCCTAATAAAGAAAAAAAAAAGACCCTATTTTAAAAAGCTCTTAAATTACAGCAGCATGCTTTAGAAGTGGGGGTTGTCTCCTCTATCCATTTAGACACCACCATCACCATTAAAATACACTGTTTGACTATTTGAGGAAATAAATAAATGTATATAAAAAAGAAACGAGTCAGTAAAATCTAGTTTCTCCCTGACCAGGAGAAACTAAAGCTTTAGCAGCCTAAATCCCCACAAATTTATTTCTATTCTGTGTTTCAAGGGCAGGCACAGGCTTTCCACATGGAGATGCACTAAGTTAACAGTCTAAAGGCAAGAGCTGAACCAAACACTGGTGGTTGACTACAAAGGAAATGATACTGATGGAGAAGTGCATCATGCATAAGAAAGGCTGGACCATCTTGTGGAGACAACTGTAGCATTAAAAACTGGAAGAGTAGGTGAGGAGAATGGAAACTGGATAGAGAACCTGAAGAGAAACTAGGACCTAAAACACAGGGAATATGGAGAAAAGAAGGGAGAAGAAAATCATGACTGGAAGAGAAATAGACTGAATCGGGAATTCACAGCAGCAGAACTTGGATATGCAGAGGAAGATGGCTGATAGCAGAACTCACCAGCAGAGAGAGCAACCAGGAGGAGCAATGAAAAACGACTGGGAGAGTTACAGTTAGAAGGAAAAACATATATAGAAGCAAATGAATAATAAAGGCTGTGTCAAGCCTGCATCAGAATCAGCACCCATTTGTCAGTTACTTTATCAGCAAAAGAAAGAAGGGTTATTCAAAAAACAAAACCCTGGACTAGATCATACATGTGCCCCTCTGCTCTGGTGAAACCTCACCTGGAGTACTGCATACAGCTCTGGAGTACAAGGAAGTCATGTACCTGTTGCAGTGAGTCCAGAGGAGGGCCATGAAGATGGTCAGAGGGCTGGAGCACCTCTCCTGTGAAGACAGGCTGAAAGAGTTGGGCTTGTTCAGTCCAGAGAAGAGAAGGCTCTGGGGAGACCTTATTGCAGCCTTCATATAAAGAATATGCAGTACATATAAAGAGGTCTTAAAAGAAAGACAGGGACAGACTGTTTAGTAAGTCCTTTAGTAACAGGACAAGGGGCAGTGATTCTAAATAGAAGGGTAGCTTTACATTAGATACAAAAAAAAAAAAAAAGTTGGTGTTTTTTTTTTTGTTCTGAGGGCAGTGAGGTCCTGGCACAGGCTGCCCAGAGCAGCTGTGACTGCCCTCTCCCTGGCAGTGTTCAAGGACAGGCTGGATGGGGCTTTGGGCAACCTGGTCAGGTGGAGGGTGTCCCTGCCCATGGCAAGGGGTGAGGAACTAGATGGACTCTGAAGTCACTTCCAACCCAAACCAGCCTGTAGTTCTAAATAAGACGACTCCATTTCCATACCTAACTTTTGCCTCTGGTACAAAAATTCTGCAGGATGTTTTTCAAAACCATCTTACACCAAATTTTTCAAAAGAACCACAACAGTGTTCTTCATGTTCTGATGCCAGACTTCTGAGCTCAGGCAGTAGTCTGCAGAGTGCCAAGAGCTTGCAGTTAAAGATGAAATGAATGAAAATCGTTCTGTGAACAAACAAAATACTTAAGTACAAGCACTTACGAGAAAAATAAGCAGGGAAAAAACCCACCTTGAGCACTTCAAGTATCTAAAAGTTGGTGTGTTCTACAGTTTCTAAACTTCATTTCTGTTTCTAATAACAAAATTGAGCCAAGGCCACACCACTCAGCTGAGTAGACAAATTCATTAGTATATGTGAAACATTGGGTAATATAGTGCCACATTAAAAGTTCTATAGCATTGTAAAAAACTGTATTCAAAATAGTAGTGCTCACAAAGCAGAGTTCAAATAATGTGATCTAAAAAGGAATGAGGCCGTGTGCTGAACAACATGGAAGAAAAAGCACCAAGCAGGTGTTTATTAAACAAATACCAGCTTTCGCACACCAAATGAAGAGGAAAGAATAGAAAGATACCAGAAACATTTAATCAAGGCCTGAATCAAAATACATGCACACAAGGGAGGAAAATTAAGGTTAGATAAATGACCTAAGCTGTAGCATCTCCTAACTTCAATATAAAACATGACAACATAAAGTTTTTCCTACTATTTTGCTTGCAATAAAATTTCAAGAAAAAAACTGGAGTGATTTTTCTGACCTCTACAGTCCCTTTCTTTCAGCCACAAAGCCAAAGAACTGAAGCCAATGCTCAGACTTTCCTTACCAAACTTTACTCCGCTTCTTTAGCACAAAGCTTAAATAAAGGGCTACATGAGAGGGAGAGAAGGCAGGTCAGGGACCATCAGTATTTCTGCACAGACCATAGACACAAGCTCTTGGATCCTTTGCGTTTCTGAAGTTCTCCCAAGCAATGAAGAAGCACACCTGCTATTCGAGTCTCAGGAGACAGATCTGTGCCACTGTAGTACAGTGGCAAGTGGCATTCATCTGTTGTAGGACATCTTGTAAATGATTATTTATCCTATTCATCTCCTTAAACAAGGAGGAAGGTTGGTCTGACTCCTACCACTCTGAATACATACACTGTATCTGACTGTCTCCTACTTTGGACTTTAAAGTAGCAAAAGTAAACATACTTTTACTCTGTTCTCACAGCACTTGCCTCAGTAGGACTCCAGGATCCTGGGAGGCTATCCACATAGGAGTGCCATAATAGCAATGCTTCTTGTCTCCAACTTCCACTGTTTCAAAACAATGGCTAGAACAGGTTCTAATATTATTCTTCTTACACATTAACATAGCAGACAGACCAGAGTGCGATACAGAGTCAATTCTATGTCAGAAAGCATAAAGTACAACAGAAACAAACCTGTGGAATTCAGACATTTAGATTAAGGGACACATGTCTTCTTTCAGAGTTCAGGGCTTCAGGCTAGCTTTCAACTGGCCCTATGGACCGCTACCAGCTCCAGCCCTATCCCTCTGCTTCACTCCAGCATCCCACTATCCCTTCCTTAGTGGAACTTTTCAGGGATTCTCCTGCTTTACGGATAAAGCATGTAAAGTATCAAGTCCTCTGTACAGAAGATGAAACTCATTAAAATTTTGTTGCTCAATTTAAGTGTTGTACAATCACCTACAGAGAAAAAAATCCACTTGCATCTGAACAGTTATTCTTTGCATATGCAGCAATTATATACAACCCATTAATTTTCACGTGGGTTTTGCAGTACTTATCAAATTAGCCATTTGGATGCCAGTACCATTTTTATATAGGGGAAAAAGGTACTGAGTTAATAATGAATAAAACCACAGTAACAGTAATTCTTGCTATCTTTATAACAGCCTACATCCCAAATTTCTTCATGGATGTTAATATGTAATCCTCAACTTTTATGCCAACTGAACAGATGGTGCTTTATTACAAAAAAAGGGAAACAAAAACAGAAATAATGTCGAAATAGTTGTGGGTTTATTTACAGAAACATCAAGGAGCTGACAAAAAAAAACCCCTCCAACCTACTTTGGCACAACAAAAATGGAGACATTAACTTCGTGGGCATATTTTAAAGGCAAAGGTTTTACTTCTATAGAAATTATACTGTCCTAAATTTAAAGAAGTTGTTTATTCCCAGAGTGGCTCAGAATTCGATATTTAGCTGACCAGGGATGGAAGTAATTACTTCTAGAGGCTTTGAAGGAGATAAATAAAATGCATTAGTTTATAGCACAGCGTAATTCCTTTGTACATGCAGCATTCGGAACTATCTGGATAACAGATAATAGCCTGCAATTTAGTGAGAAATTGTTCTTCATGTAAAATGAGTGAGAAATAGCAGGGCCACATGAGGCTGCGAGATGTACGATACTTGCAATGGGACTAAGCAAGCCAGGTACTACTAGGTTGAATTCTCAAGCACAAAAAGCTTAAGAATCTTTTATATAACAAACAGAATTTGACAAGACTCATGTGGATTCTTTCAAGAAGTTTAAATAGCTACTTCTTTTGTTTTTTCTAGTTACCACAGAGGTCAAGGCTGTGGCTAAAAGCTGTTTCAGTAATACTACGCAGACCGAAAACCCTATTTCCACCCAGCAGCTCCATGAACAATGATCAGATCCTCACATCACATCAACAATCCTCTCAGTTACCTGTGACTATACCATGACTTGTTTTAAAACGATACTTTTCCATCCCTCTAGGCTATTTATGAAGTGTATCTATTCCTCATCAACTGCTAGGAAAAAATCCTACAGTATCCTTCTTTCTTGACTTGGCTGCAATGCTTGTTTCTTTCCAGCCATGCTATTTCAACTCAATCTAATCAATATGCCTGACAGAAACGTTTTATTCCAGTGCTTAAACTAACATGACCACTGAATGTCTCAATTTTCTTTCCAAAGCATTTTCACATGCTTTTTGGAGAATCTCTTCCATCTCCAATTCATGCTTTACACCCGCCTGTCACATGGATACCTGGACTGGAGTCCCCACCCAGTGCACTAAGCATTCCTACCTACAGCTTGTTTCTTTCTACTACGAACTCCACCTATATTTGTTGTCTTGAAAATAATTTAAAAAAACCCAACTATTTGCCAACAATGCATTTGCAACCTAGTGAAGAATCATACACTGCTTGTTTAAAACCCATTCTTTTGCATCACATTTTACTACATTTATCACTTGCTTTGATTAAGACTGCAAGTTCCTTAGGTTTTAATTTCTACTTCTGTAAAGCGCCATGCTTATCAAGCACTATAAATGCTACATAATGATAATTAAAACCATTAATCTACTGCCAACACAAAACTACAACTGGATTAAAGCAGATCAATTTGTTCTAAACATCACAGTCTGTTGATTTGGTGGAAAATAATATCGGATGCCTGCTGCATTCCTAGATTGGTTTGTGTTGTTTTCTCCTTATCCCACAGATTAATTCCTATAGTTTAGTCCTTTGTTCTTTTCTGTAAGGAATCAACATTTACAAGAAGTCAATTTTATGATAGATTAGCTTTTCCAACAGATTAAGCATTATACCTTCAGCAACAGTTGAACTATGCAAGCCTCATTCTACATGCATTGGGATATAAGCCAAAATACACAAGGATCTTTGGGTACAGCTGCCCAGCATTAACATATCCCCATGCACTAGTCATTCACAACTGTCTGCAAATACAACAGTGCCATTAATATTCTTGAGCAGATTCTTTTTGCAAGTATGTGTCTCAAAATCCTCATTAAACCACTGATGAATCAACAGAAAATAAACTTCTAACCTGATTTTAAATCAGACCTCGTTCAGGTTCAAAAAGGAGAGCAAGTCTCAGGCCCCACTGGTGTCAGCACGGAAGACACCAGACCACCCCACAGGGCTTCTGCTGAGCCTCAAAGAAAAGCAGTCAGCCTTAAAATCCGTAAGCTGAAGACTGCCCACAAAGTCATGTTTAGTTGCTGCTGCCAACTTATTACACCTCTCACAGTAAACTTCAAGGCAGACTATTCTCCAGTCACTTTTCCTTTAAAACCTGCCACTATTTGCACAGAACACTTTCAAGCTATTTGGTGACAAACCACCAAAGAGTACTTCAGCAGAAAAGGATTTTAATAACCATTTGGGCAGCTTGAGTACTAAATTTTCTGGTCCTCAGACGTGTGTAAGACACCTTGCCCTTGTTTATCTTTGTTCCAACACACACCCTAGGTTTATCACAATGTCTTAGAGACATGTGCACAATTGTACATTCAGAACTGTATTCTAACTGTACATTTAATTCAACTCACCATCAAGCCTTGAATGAAGAGAGTTGCCAAGAAATAAGTCCATCGTACTCTGCAATAATGTTTTACAGAGATGAAAAAACAATAGCTCTTAGAATCATTAAAGAGCTCACCATTATCAAACTTCCCAACCTCTGAAATCTCAATGCAGAAGACATCCGGAATCAGTCACACCAACGACACCTGGCTGGAGTGGCAGGAAACATGCCTCCCAAAAACATCAAAACTTAATGCAAGCATCCCTAGTGCTCACTGCTGGACAGGAAGCATACTGCTATTTGGAGGCTTCTTGAGCATTTCTAAGTACTGGCTTGGCACATCAGGACAAGCAACTTCTTGAGGGTATAGCACAGCAAACTCTGGAGGTGGTGTTAAGCCAACAAGAGAGGTTGCTACTAAGACAGTGAGCATGCTGAAGCAGAAGAGAGTGATGACCTTGCATGCAAAGCCATTATTCCCCCACACTTAAAATAAATATAAGCCCACAAATGCATCAGAATTAAAAGTCACTTTATATTATCAATTATTAAAACCAGCCATTTTATTTTTGTAAATGCATTCACATTTTCTTAATGAGCCTCATAGCTTCTTCCATATGTCTACTGCACAGAAAGGTCAGGACTCTTTGAAGAGCACTCTGTGAGCATGTCTGTGGCACTTGAAAATACTGCAGAAACTAAGTATTGTTGTTTGTATCACAGTTCTCAAGAGAAGATCATCACTGGCAATCCTTGATTTGTCAGCTGATCCGTAATGACATGGCAAGAAATGCAACCAGCTAGTACTGGATCCACACAGAAAGGTAAAACTCCAAGAAAGATGGGGTCTACAAGGACTACGTGACAGAGGTCACTGGGACGGTATGAAAGACAGGCAGGATTCTTGTACCGGTTTCATCCTCCAAAGGAAACTGAAGTAGCAGCAGTAGCTGTGGGGTGGGGCCCAGCACAGTAAAGAATCAATACCACCACAGTGACAAAAGGACTCAAATTGAAGTGCTAATACTAAGCAAGAGGAAAAAAACCCCACAACTCTTGAATAAGCTTTTCTAATACATTAATAAGAGATGTAGAGAAATCCACCTGAATGCTAACAGCTCCTTACCTTCAAGAACTCTGAGGAGAAGCAATTTGGCAGTTACTAGAGCTGCTATCCAAAGCCAGATTTAATGGATGCAATTTAACAACTGGGCAGCAGAGAATAGAAGAAACAGATTTGGCAACACCTCCCTTTCAAAAGTGTAATACCAACATCCTGTGCGCTCACAGTGCAATGAAGACCTCTCTGCTACTGCAAACTGCTAGAAACAGAAAAAACACCAAATCGTTACAGAGGCTCTAACAAAAAAGTAACACGTTAGCTGAGAGTGCCTGTAATTTTTTTTTTTTTTTTAAACACTGACATGTAATAGACAGAGAATAAGCATGAAAAAAAAAAGTTTTTCTTACTTCCCTGGAATAGACCAGGACGTGTAAACTGATGTTACCTGCTCCACAACACTAGGATCTACACACTGCCTCATGTTTGAAAGCACTGAATCTAGCGCTGTACATTTTGGACACCATCACAATACACATTACTCCATTTAGATACAGCTCTTGCATTTAATTACTCCCTCCACTGCTTACCTGTCTTATAACAGACAGTGCTTAATTTCCCATGCTATTTTTAAGTTCCAATGTCACGATGCAAAACCGGGGCCAAAGATCAATTTGCTCATCTAACAGCAGGCTACAACTTTCAATCAAAAGTGAGGGTGATCATCAAGGCCTGACATTTCTGTAAAGGCAGATGGAATTATGACAAATCAGATGAACTACAGTTTTGCTTGGGTCATTGTTTTTCAGGAAAATACTTCCTGAAAAACAGATCCATACTAAAAATTTTAAAAATATTGCTTTCTGATACAAATCTAGGAGACTATTTTAAAGACAATGTATAAAACTTGTACACTGTTCACTCTAAGAAACAGGCAAACAGCTCCAATCTTACTATTTAGATAGTGATTAAACTTATGATAAAATAAGAGCAATAAAAGTTTTGACTGGAAGCTGGCAGACTCTCAATCAATATTTCATTAACCCATACTGACATAGAGGACATTTCCTCCATTCACTTCGTGAAAGTAAACGCTGTGATTCAAATTGGACTGGTTTGTAAATTTGATTTTTAATAGGGGAATGGAGGAGGAATATATTTTTATTTTCAAATATATTATTCACTTAAGATAGACCTGTAGGCAGAAATTGTTTTCTTACTCACTTAAAGCTACTAGCAAGCATTTGCTAAAGGCTAAGTGTTTACTTAAATACATATGTGAACTATAAAACATATACTTATAGACTTACAAGCATAATTTCCTTTAGAGAAGTCTGTGTTTCACAAGGAAACTCTTTCCTCCACCAGAAACAGCATGTTTTTAAATGCTGACTTACTAACAGGCTAGCTTTTTTCAAGTAACTAAAATTAATTTGAATACAAGGGATGATGAAGACTACCACTTGCTCTTCCCAAGTCCTGACAGCATCACAGATCCCAGTGTCTAACTCCATTCTCATCGCAGGAGCAGCACCAAGCCGCTCTGCGGATCAGGACTTGCCGACACTATTTGTCTTTACTGCTTGGGAGGAACAGTCAGAACACCTACAGCTGCTGTATTTTTCCCTGAGTCTTCTAACAGCCTATTTTTAATTTTTATAGGGTTCATAGCTTATGACAAACATAAATAAGTACTACTCCTTATATATATGACAAGATGCTATTGTGGATAACTCATCAGCAAACTAAAATCATTCAATAACAAGCAAGAACAAAATTATTTCCTGGTCTAGCCAGAGATGACAGTGGCAAATTTCACATTACACTTTCACAAACTAAACACAAGAATGCAGAGGTCTGAAAGGGCTGCTCTCTGTATGAAGTGTCAAAGGGAAACATTTCCTCACACCCTTCTTCAGCATACAGTGGTAACAAACGCAACCTTGGAGCTACAGCAATACCTTAAAAATGCCAGACAAAAGGGAAATAGAGAACAAGCAGAGAGGAGGAGAATTAAAAAATACATCTTTTCAGCACATAATACAGTATAAGTTGAAACTAAAATACAGGACAAAACCATTGCTCATTTAATGCCCAGGACAAGCAGGAGAATATTTGCTTTGGGAGCCCTTTGACTGTTCAGATCTTAAAATGATCTAAAGAGATCCTGAATCAACCAACTTCCAGACATTAATATGGTCCTCATTATAAGAGTCTGTCTTCTGCTTACATGCCTTTATGCACCCCTCGGATTCCCGTGAAAAACACCTTCACATCTCCTCTTTCTCATTTCAGTCCCTCATCCACAGATATTCCTGCACTCAAGTAGCCTGAAGAGGCAAGTAGACCACCTGATGAAAGGCAACACTGATCAAGACAAACTGGTACTTATTTAATAACTTATTTAATTTTTTAATATTACAGAGATGTTTGCTTTCAATTATCAGGAATGTAGCAAAAAACTAAGAGTAAATACCAAAATGAGAGTTAAGTAACTCTTCAGAATTTACTCATTGTGTACAGCTGCACCTTAAGCAAGGGTGGAGGCTTTGTTATAGGTAGGCATTCGATCGCTATTCTTTACTGTTACATCTTGCTAAACTGAACTTTGCATATTAAGACACATGCTGTGTGCCTACATATTTATTTTATAAAACAAATTTAATTTTACATAAATTTTAGGGAAAAGAATATCTATCAACAGTCTTTCAATTTAGCATCTACTTTCATCCAACCCAACTGTCACTATTACTATTTAAAGACTGGGAGGAAATTCCTAGAAATCCCTGAACTTTAAGTCTTTTAAGTAACTACTGTCAGCACTATGGGGGTTAACAGGTCCCCTACCATGAAATGACTGTTACATAATTCCTGCTCTTTTCCAGGTGACCTATTACATATGAAATTTATACAATAGCTCAAGTACTGGATTTTCCCATTTTGACAAATGTGATGACACTGAATGCCAACAGGAAAGGTCTTAGGAAGGTCTTAGGAAAGGAGAAACCTACCTACAGAAGCCAGGAGAAACCCGCCTGCAGTGGGCTAGAAAAAGGCATGGAAAACTGAGGATCCGAAAGCAAACATATTGGTAACTCATGCCTGAATATTTATGTCATACATCGATATGAACTGTAGAGCTATAGCTCCAAATGAAGAAACAGCAGCTTTCACATCTAAAATAATAAAAGTTCTCAATATTTAAACATTACAAATATATCTGGCTGCTGTTTTTGTTTTGGTGGGGGGTTTTTTTGACAAACAATTAAATCCAGAGCAGTATCACAGCTCTACTTGGCTACTAAATCATCTTGTTTAGTGGTAGTGTAGGAAGAACTCTAGTAAGCATAGACAAGACAGACAACATTTGGCAACTGTGAGACCACTTCATCTTAGTAGAAAGCCCTGCTCCATTACAGCTAAAATTTATAGAAGGAGAGGAGGCAAAGTTAGTATAGATTAATGTTTTTAACTGACTTGTTTATTTGTTTTGGAAAAGCTTTTCATTTACATAATAAGTCAACCCTAACTTCTGAAAGACTTGAATAATTTATTACTGTTTATTGAGGCTACAAAAATATAAATCCCTATCCCAAGGGAGACAGAATTATGAAAAAGGTAAGTTTTATTAATCAGATGCAAAATAGTGATCTGCAGCGACACCTCAAACAGAAGTAACCTACATAACTATTTGGATGGTAAACACCCCATGCATTTATCAAAGAGTCAATTTAACTTCAACATGCTTAAGAAATATTATTTTTACTTTCAACAAGTTCACTCAATTACTAACTACAAACAATGTCATTTGAAACCAACAAATCAATAAATTAACTAATAAACTAAAGGAACTTAAATTGAGAGAACTAAATAATCCTTGAGCTGTTCATATTGCATCGTTACTATTGCATGCTCATCTTTTTAACTGTGAGTTCACAGACTAAAATTTTAGCTAAAGGAGATGCCAAGAATTCAACAAGGCAAAATTGGAAAAAAACAGTATTTGTCTCAAATCTGATAAATGCCATCTTCCACTGAGAATACAAAAACCACAAAGGGCAGTGCTGTGAATGGATACACAAGTCTCTGGGAGAGAAAGCATAGAAAACAAAAGCAAAAAAAACACTGCCTTTAATCTAGCCAGATACTGAGCATCACAAAAAAAAAAAAAAAAAAAAAGAGGAGACTACAGACAGAAGTGAGAGAGAAAGGAATGCCAACAGAAGACCTTTGAGAAGTTTCTGCTGTTGGTACTGCTCCAGGGTTTAAGCTGAAGACTTCAGCAAAGCACCATCAGCTTTCTCCGATTAATCACTTGTATTATCCTCACACACAGGAGCTCCACAGCCGAGAACATCAAGTCGAGTGTTGTGCAAGCACAGACCAAAGCACACCTATAGCCACCAAAGCACAAGCCACAGCCCAAGCATAAAGCTACAGACAACTAGGGGAGTAAGAGAGACTGTCAATATGAGTCAGCAACTAGTGGCAACCATACTTTAGCAGAATAGGCTCCTACAAAGTATTATAGTCCTTTATAAAACTGATACCTGATAAAAAAGCGCCAAACCACCAAAGACTACCCTCCTCCAAGATTGTCTTCCAGACTGTGAATCAGAAAACAGATGAAAACAGAAAACACCCAACAATAAGGTGTGAGAATAGCAAAGCATTTTTATAGTCTATTTCCACAGTCAGGTTAATGACTTATATTTATCAGCAATGAACAGCAAAAAGGCCTGATAAATTTATTTTCCTGTAACTTTCCCTTATTTTCACTGCTGGACTAAATTTAAGCAAAGTTTCCATTATAGTTAATGTTACAAACCAAAGATAGAATTCCAACCCCAGAAGCGGGAATTCTCTGCACATCTGCAAGTGTATTTCTGGTTTAAAAGATCATTAAAAGTGTCTTCATTTTTTTTCACCATTATTCTTAGATTTCTGTATTGAAGTAGCATTTGCCCTAGTTTTTATAATTTCTTAAATATCAAATTTGTATTATGTATTCTAGAAAAAAACCCAGTTTGTGAAACTGCCATGAAGCTTTTTGTTTTTAATTTCTTTAGAGTCCTAAAAGAAGATACAGTGCCTTCAAACATTTATCATCTCCTTAAACAATTTGCTACTTACTACTAAGCCCTTCACAGTCTTTAAAGGTAAAAATGTCCAATTTCTTAATCCTTTTTAATTCCCTCCACTTCGATTTTCCATGCTTAAAATGATCAGAACAGAGTTTTTGTTGTAGGATTTTTTTCTTTATGCCTATCTTCTATATTCCATTTGCTGCCAACGCTTACGTTCCATGATGTGCTCTGTTTCCGATTAGCAAAAGCTGTTCAAAAAATGCCACCTTCCCCACTGAGGATGGAACTGAGGCACAATCCCTCACTACTTTCAGGTGCCAACTGGACAATGGATTATAATTTCAGGAAGGTCTACACAGACACCTGTATACCACTGATCTTTCTGGGAAGAGCAATAGGTAGGTCTCATTGCTACTAGGCAGCATTCATTTCCACGTTTACCCTTACATATTGCCAAATCCTTGACCTAAGATATAGGTGGGACTTAGTTCCAAATAGGTCTCCGCTTTCCAACATCAATAAATCAGTTCTTTTTAAAGTCTCTGCTTCAAAAACTGATAAAGGTGTCTAACATACACAATAACCATATTACATACATTAAGTAAAGCATGAGTATGTTAGAACAAGAAAGCAGGGATATGTACCATCTGTCAACTAAATCCAAGTTATTAGGAGGTTTGGATGGTTAAATTAAAAATGTGTTGAAGAAAAACATGTGGCATGTATAAATTTAAGCCAAGCAAGGATTTTAATGATTTTAATTTGATTTTTAGGTTACCCCAGGAGAGGACTATCCTGTTCCTAATTGTTACTCCCATGTTCATCCACTTTCCATTCACTGTCCTTTCACAGAGAAATAGAGACATAGACCAAAAGTGTTTAAAAACTATCCCCATTTGTTTATTTTCTTCCTAGGAGTAAAATGCTGCCTGCATATTTTCTGATCACTAAATACAAAAGTTCTAATAGACTTCCCATGTAAATGTTATAGTCATGCAGCAATTATTGCAGGTCCTCACTATTCAACATGCCCTCATGGCCAAGAAGGCCAGTGACATCCTGGGGTGTATTAGAAGGGGTGTGGTTAAAAGGTTGAGAGAGCTTCTCCTCCCCCTCTGCTCTGCCCTGCTGAGACGGCATCTGGAATATTGCATCCAGTTCTGGGCCCCTCAGTTCAAGGACAGGGAACTACTTGAAAGAGTCCAGAGCAGGGAGACTAAGATGATTAAGGGGGTGGAACATCTTCCTTATGAGGACAGGCTGAGGGAGCTGAGCTGGGTCAGCCTGGAGAAGAGGAGACTGAGGGGTGACCCCATCAATGTCTATAAAGGGTGAATGTCAGGAGGATGGAGGCAGACTCTTCTCAGTGATGTCCAATGATAGGACAAGGGGCAACAGGTGTAAGCTGAAGCATAGAAAGTTCCACATGAACGTAAGGAAAACCTTTCTCACTTTGAGAGTGATGGAGCCCTGGGACAGGCTGCCCAGAGAGGTTGTGGAGTCTCCTTCTCTGGAGACATTCAAAACTCCCCTAGACGTTTTTCTGTGGAACCTAATCTAGCTGATCCTGCTCTGGCAGGGGGTTGGACTAGGTGATCTTCCGAGGTCCCTTCCAACCCCTAACATTCTCTGATTCTGTGATTCAGTGGGCTGAATGAGAAGCAGCTTGCTGAAACTCGTCATGCAGCTAAGCTACTGTCTCAATGGGACAGAAAAGCCTATCCAGACAACTTCAGTGACTGTAGTGAGCTCTTCATTTCAATATGACAAACCAAACAAGATCTTTTCCTTGAATACATAATGTGGCTATGTCTAGATTCAAAAAAAAAAAAAAAAAGAGAAAACACAGTAAGCATTACTCCAAGCAGCAAACCACGTTCGCTTTTTTTAGTCAGAAAAACAAGAACCACAAAAAACCCAAACCAACACAACAGAGTTGGGGGAGAGTTACTAGGAGAGTTCTGAAGTACCCACATCTGCTAGGTACACAGCATACATACACAACACTAATGCATTTAAAAAGGTAAATCCACGTTCTGAATCTACAGTACTTTACAAGAACAGGAGAAGTAGTAAGAAGCAGCAACATTGAAATAGTTACCCTGCTTGCTCGGGTTTTTTCCCCAGAAGGTAAAAAGGCAAAACCGTGTTTCTCATGCCTTTGACAAAGGAGGAGAGATTCAAACATTCAAAATACCACATAGTAATACACAATTCATGTCAAGGCTCAGATATGACTGCACAGTTATTTCTAGACTCCTGCCAAGGTTTACGTCACTTCCTGTAGATGCACCTTCTTAATAACATAAAGATCAGTTGTTATTTTCATCACAAAAAAAAAAAGTTTTGTTATTTTTTAAGTTAAACATGCCACTAAGGAATTAGTTATTTTCCTCTACAGAGACAAAGTCAATGAATGATATCTTAATTTATCTATGAAGTTACTTTTTTGCATTCAAACCAGTAACAAGACTGGAAAGGGAAGCTATTAAACAATTATGCTGAGAAGGAAGGAATGTTCCCTTTGCTTCCAATCTCACTAATGAGGAATATTGTGGTTCAGATAGTTATTTAACGACAGAGATGAAGTAGCAAACACCTGAGCTTCAACCGGTAAGAAGAGACCAAATGGTAATTAGGCAAGTTTAACTTTTTCAAATTGGGTCGATCTTATTAAATTTGCCAAAGAATACTGAAATAACAGGCTGTAAATGTCTAAACGCTATTAGTAGTTATCTCTGAGAGCCAACATAAGATGGCAGAAAAAGGCAAATATTCTTCTCTTTAAATGAGGGATTAAAGAAAGAGCTGAGGAATTCACTGTCCCTAAGCTTTACTTCAATTCCTGTGAAAAAACAGTAGGCGCGTCATAAGCACCTTTAACATAACAAGAAAATTAGCAACAGCCAACATAAGTTGTCAAGAATCAATCATGTCGGACTAACAATTTCCTTCAGTGACTGGATAACAAGCTTTGAGAATATGGGAGTGGTAGTAAGCGTCATTTATCTTGTTTACACTAGTTATCAAAAGCTTTACAAAACAGTCCCAGATGCAAGCATACCTAGCTAAAAACCTATGTTTAGTAGTAATAATTTCACTACCAAGCTTTGTGGAAAGAGAGATTGCACAGGGACTAGTCTTGAGCCCAGTCCTTTTGAACATTTTCATAAACAACAAGATAATAGAAAATTATCAGCTTACTGATTTTTACAAAGACAACTAAATTGGGAACAGCTACAAAGTTGATGGAGAAAAATACAGGAATTTGAAACACACCTTGGCAATTTTGAGAACTGGTCTAGGGAAGAAAATAAAAGGCAGTGGATCTCCAAGACAAACATAGTGCACTGTCACTAACACCACTCAAATGCAATGTGAACAGTGATGACAAAAAGAGCGGTATTGCAAAGAAAGATCTGGGTGCTGCAACACTGGGTCCCACACCGAATGTGAGCCAGCAAGGTTAATCAGAAACACGTGGAAGAACAGCACCACCTTTTATCCTGCTACCCTCTAGCAAGGTTTGAGCAGACAAGATTTGCATCAAGATTTAGGCATGGAGTATCGTGAAAAATTTAAATGAAGAGCAAATTATCCAGGGAAGAGCAGAGTAAATGATAATTTTCTTAAAGTAATGAGAAGAAAGAAATCCCAATGGTTTTCCAAGGTGTCAACTACCATGTGTCAACTAAACTTGGGTATATTGTGAGTTCAAGGACCCTACAATATACTCCTCCCAATAATAAAGAAAATTTCATTTATACACCAGAATTAAATACCCACAACAAAATACTTTAATAGTAAAAACTTGAAAAAGCTGAACCATTTTGTCTTAAAAAGCAGCTGTAAAAATTGTCTTTAACATCAGACCAGACAAATATCCTTAAGAAGTGACATGTCTATAGAGGATCTCAGCACTGAGCTAAGACTACGTGACACAGTAGTCTCTGTGCTCTTTTATCTGTGTTGTCTCTTACCATTCACATTGCTGCTTTATGTATGAGAATCATGAAGATACACATCACCTCAAATGTCTACCAGATCTTTCTGCAGTGGACAATACATTTATATATGTACAATTTCTGAATTTCCTGCGCAAGAAGTATATTCAAGAGACTTCCACTTATTTAAAACTTAAATTTGTGCCTCTCCAATGCTGTATGTAACACACCGTTCATATACAACATGGTTAATTTATTTTTCCATACTCAAACCAAAAAAAACCAAAACAAACCACAAAACCAAAAGTGTGTTCTACCTCAACAAATCTTTGGCACATTAAAAACTCAAAAGGAAAGGCTGGGACAGACTCATGAGCACACAATTTATTATACCTTTTTTCTGAACTCCAGTAGCAAATTTAGCACATATTTGCCTATTATCAGGAATACATATTCTTAGGAAGCTTTCGTGCTAAATTCTATTTGCTGTATTGAAGGCGCTTTCAGGTGCAGCCACATCATATACCTCCAAAGTTTTATGTCTCCCATTTCAAATTGGGTCCATTTTATCATGCAGACCCAAATACGTAGCTTACCTCATTCACACATCTATAAAAATACCATGACAGACAAGACAGACAAAGAAGTGGGTTTTTTTCTTCCTGTGCACAGCTTCATTGCAATCACACAGGCATGCTGCAATTTAGTACTTCGGATACAGTCTCGCCCTAAGAGAACTTATGCCACAGGAAAACCTGCTGCAGTATTCACTTTTTTCAGTGTCAAAATAATTACTAGTGAAACCAGATGATGGTAGCAAATGTAACTGTGGACAAGACACAGGATACCACTACTTTAAAGCTTTTGGACTTTCTTCTTTAGAAAAAGATCGGGAACGAGTTTCTCCAAAATACAGTGACAAAGTGTTTCGTCCTACTATATGTTTACAATTACATCTCCACCTACATCACATCAGCTGGGAAAGTGCTGATGGGGAAGAGGGCTTCCTTCGCATAGAAGGGGTGGGGTAACAGTAACCATCAATACCAAAGATACTAATTTAAGATGCCGAATCTCCATAAGTTATGTGATATATTACAACTGTTCTTACTTTTTTTCTTTCTCTCCTCATCAGGACAGAACAACTAACTCTGGTACAGCAATGTCTTTACAGAAAAAATTAGACTATCTAGCTACAGTTTCATACTTCTGGTTTTGTCAAAGAATAGCAGCTCCATAACCCCAAACTCTAGATTACATAAAGAAATTTGACATAAAGCTACCTTACAACCAGACATAAAGCTACCTTACAGCCATTCCACCTCTTGTAGCATGCCTTCCCTTCTGCCTGTTAGGAGTGGTTTATTTTTAACTGAATCCATTGAACTTTTCTCCAGTTAGAGGTCCAAGAGACTGAAACAGCAGATGCTGGTTCAGATAAGCACACCAGAAGGCAGACAGGCACTGTGAAGACTGCACCAGAGCTTTGTAGCAAAAGGTGTTAAAAGACTGGCTTGTCCTTGATTTACACATTTAAGATTTTTACTTAAAAGCTTAGCTTGCCCTTGGATACATGTTTTAACAATTCATTTAAAGAAAGTAGCAGAAAAAAAACCAACCCAACTTCTAAATTTTCTTTATAGTTCTCTCTCAGGCAAAAGCTCATGGAAAAACTGCAAGTTTGACCACTGCTAGGTCTAGATCTTTATGCTGGAATTCTTTCTACCAGCACATCATCTTGCTGCTGCCATGTAGAATGCCTTCATCATTTCAGCAGCTGTGAGCAAGAGATCTGCGTGCACATAATACTCGTCCCCAAAATGGGAGCATCCTGGAAGCACTGCAGCATCACCTCAGTTTTTTCTTTTTCATATGCCAAATCATGCAATGGGTAGTCCTTAAACAGCTTTCACTGCAGCCACTGAACTTAATCTGACAGTCTTCTTCCTTTCTGCAGTGAGAAATAAAAAGGTGAGGAAAGAGAAGGGGGAGTCACCATATTCCCTTGGAGCATGTATGAAACAATTTTAAATGATCACACAAAGGAAGTTGTCAGGAGCCTGTTACAGTAACAAGGGAAATCAGCATTCAGAATTCCTATCCCTGTGATCAAATTATAAAGAATAAAATTATCCAGAGAATATCAAATGGAATGGCACTTTATTTACTTTCCTTTGTTCTGCTTTCTTCCACTGAGAGAAATTAAAGTGCACGTTCTTTTACAAAAAAAATAAGGCTACAGGCAGTGGCAGCCTGTGTATCTGCACAGATTTACAGCACAAGAGCTAACAAAAAGATGTAGCATCTTTTATCTCAGTACTTTGTGCAAACCATGACAGCCTTGCTGCCTGAAAAAGTCAAATCACAGAAACTAAAAAAAAACCAGCCAAATAACAACCCCAAACCAAAAAAAAAAACCCAAAAAACATTGTAACACCAAAACCCTCCAAAACACACACCCCCCAAACCCACCAAGATGTCAGAAAAGGGGCTGTATCGCAGAATCAATAGGTTGGAAAAGACCTTTAAGATCATCTAGTTCAACCAACTCTGCTAAAGCATATCTCTATTCAAAAACAATAATTCATTTTTCTGTTGATGGAACTTTTAGGACTTGGGAGGGGAGAATATGGGGTGCTGGTGTTAAAATAAACCAAACCCAAACACCAACACAAAAGTCACCATTGTATTAGGGATCAGAGCTCATTTGCTCTTTGAACTGAGACACCCTCCAGAGCACATACCTCCTGCAGCCAGGTCTCTCACTCTTCTCCCACAGCAATGCTAATGCATTTCTACAGCACAGACTAACTCGATTCCCAGCAGTTTTATTCAGAAGAAAAGCAAACTACTGGTTTTCACCTTAGAAGATCTATTAAAAGGTTGTATCACAAGAACCAAAGAGACAATGCTACAGCAACTGGGTAGCCAAGTGTTTTCTGTAGCTCAGTGCCTAGTTGTGCTATTTTACATGTCTTTTTGCTTTCCAACAGGCTCATTTACTCTGGTCACCTTGTCTGTAGAAGGTCCTTTACTGGCTGAAGCCTCAGTATCCCACGTACAGTAATGACAGACTGCCAGCTCTCAATTTAACAGTGTGTTGAGTCTAATGTCGAAAGCCATCCCCGGAAATCACCATTGGGTGAAACAACAATGCCGTGAAATTCATGCCATCATTATAAACAGTAAGCCAGCTGTTTTTCTTTCTGAAGTGTCTTTAATTTAATTTTATTTTTCCCTAAGTCACTACACAAATGTCACTGCCAAAGACTTCTCTTGCAAAGATGCTGGGATAGTACCTAAAAAGCCATAAAATCTAAACACACCTTATAATCAAATTAAACAATGCTAAACAAGACAAATGATTATACTAAGCTTTATGCTCTAGGTTTTCTAAGATGGTCTAAATCACAGTTCCCTTTCACGTCCTATGCAATTGGAATGAAGCCTGAACAAGATATAGTTTAGAGCCTTCCTTTACCTTCCCCAGTTTCTGTTAATAAATCTTTTATATCCTGTTCTAGATCTGCTATTCAGAAAGTACTGTAAAAGCTAATCGAAAGAGTCCAGCATGGGACCACTAAGATGATTCAAGGGGTGGAACATCTTTGTTACGAGGATAGGCTGAGAGAGGTGGGTTTCTTTAGCCTGGAGGAGACTGAGGGGTGACCCCATCAATGTCTATAAATATGTAAAGGGTGAGTGTCAGGAGGATGTAGCCAGGCTCTTCTCAGTGATGTTCAATGATAGGACAAGGAGCAATGGGTGCAAGCTGGAGCACAGAAAGTTCCATGTGAATACAAGGAGAAACTTTTTCACTGTAAGGGTGACAGAGCACTGGGAAAGGCTGCTCAGACTGCTGGTGGAGTCTCCTCCTCTGGAGACATTGAAACCCACCTGGACATGTTCCTGCGTGACCTAATCTAGCTGATCCTGCTCTGGCAGGGGGCTTGGACTAGGTGATCTTCTGAGGTCCCTTCCAACTCCTGACATTCTGTGATGTGCGGTCTTCCTTTGTCCTAGTTTCAAAAATGTTTGATCATATATATGGGAAATATCTCATGATGCATCTATCACTTGTGTAGAAATCCAACTTTCTCAGTAGCTTTATTTTGGGCTGTGGCTTGTTAGTTCGTTTCCATCTTTTTTGTCATCCTGTTTCCCCTCCTTTTGGAAGATAAAAATTGTGTGACACTCAAGCACTTTTGTTTTCAAACTGGCCCTTAATTGCCATTTCAAAGAACACCTGTAGGTTGCTTACACAGACTGCCATAATCTCTAACAGGTCTTACCTGGCACAAGAGACTCACAGTGAGCATGCTGACAGACAAGTTTATTTAGCATGCAAATGTAACACAGAGGGCTTAATTTCTTCTGTTTTGCAGCTGTTAATTTTTTGCTCAGCCTGTACTTTCCTCTCTTTCTCTAGAATACTGTTTCTTTAGGCTTCAGCACAACCAGCTTGAACCCCCAGGGAACATACATCATCTCAGCAAATACAGGACCTCAATAATGTTAAAGCCGGTGTTTGCTCACTAACAGAATCTTCATTGCCTCCTCAAATTTTAATTAGGAAGCTTGAATATTAAAGATTACAATACTTAATTGTAATCTGTGCATCACACTGTCATCTCAGACTGAAGCATAACCTTGCCTTATTCCTAAATTCAACTGCCTTGTCAGATATTAACCGTACATTAGTCAAAGCTACCTTTCATTCAGCTTTCACATTTCCCATTGGTTACTTGCATGGAGGTTACTTGCATGGAGGTTCCATGCAACTGTTCCTTCACCTTTCTTCTAGTCCAAACAGATAACCTGCTAACCTAAAGCCAGATGTTTGTTATGAATGCATGGAAAAAACCCGTTTGCTCTTCACCCGCACTACAAGTTCATTCCACTGAAAGGCACTACTGATCACCACTCTGTCTGCAGATCAGCACGTGTACCAATAACTACACCCATTCCCAAATGAATGCTGCTTTTTATGCCAGAGGGACAGGTCAGTGGCCAGACAAGCTCAATTAGCTGCGGTATTACACAAGCAGGATACGGTGCCACCTTCCTACTGCATCATTTACCAGCAATGTCAAAATAAAACCATGCTCCGAGTTTTAGCAACGCTATTCCCTCAGACACATTTCCTTTACTGAATTGACCCTAATCCGTAGCTGAAAATAACTTTTAGCTGGTATCTTCAATATATGAGGCTGTTTTAGGAAAGGAAAAGTGTGGGGCAGAAAAGTCCTCCTGAAGTATAGAAAGCTAGTATGTATTTTAGACTTTTCCACTCAAATGTGTTATTGAATGATTGTTTAAATAGGAGGTTTTCCCACAGGATAAAGCCTGCTAGATAGCAGAACCATATTATAACCTCCAAAGGTTTTCTCCACAATCACAAAAATCTGTGGGTTGGTTGAGGGTTGGGTGGGGCTTTTTTCTCTTTCCCCAATTAAAACAATTGTTGACAATCAAAGTTGGCCTGTATTTTTAACGCTGTTTGCTAAGAACTTCCTTCCCACCCCTCATTTCAGTCACAGAATCATTAGAAACACTTGCAAAATGTGTATTCAGGTTTTGCTGGCAGAGTGCTTGCTCTAAAAACTGTAGTGCTCTCCTCATCCCATAGCACCCGAGAGGCCTGAAGTCTTGAAGCTGATCATTGCAACAGTAAGACAGAGTCCAGTCATGTAGCAAAAAGGGAGTTTAAACAAAGTGAACATTAAAAAAAATTCTGACCTAGTTTGTAAGTCATAGCCTCCACTTCTTTCCTAACTCTGAACGACTGTCACTAGGCCTAAGGACCTTATCACATCAGCTTGAAGGGAGCCAGGGCTCATGGAAGGTCATGTTCAGATCCAAATTCAACAAAAACCTCTCAATTACCTCCTTTATTTTCTTTTAGAAGTACCCTTCTATAGTGGTAGTAATGTTTTGTTTCTCCATTATAAGGGATGAGAGTCTTCTATGATCTGGCTACTTGGCTGAATTACCTGCTTATGGATAGCAGCCGAATTGTTTAAGAGGGCATTCTTCTACCGAGGGCTATGGGAAGAAATTCCAGAGCTAATTTATCACTGCACTATTAGGCTATATGAAGTGAAAGATAATGGCCTGCAAATAGATCTATAGCCACTTCAGTGAAAATAGCTGAGGGACTGCTGTTAGCTCCTGATGCAAACACAGAGCAAAGTAGTGAAATTCCATTAGGAGGCTTTTCTCTTTTCTGGCCCCATTTTTATCCTCTTCCAAAGGAGGAAAATGTTGGGCTTGCCAATAAAGAAATAGTTGGGGGAGAGGAATATTTTATAATTTTTATTACATCTCCATCCGGATCTCAGAGGAACCCAAACATTAAGTAGGTAACTTGCATTTAACCTCTGAAGTTTAAAATTTGCTTTCAGTATCAGAAAGACTTTTTTTCCAACTAGTTCAGAATATTGGATTTTGCAATAAATAAGAACTCATTGTAGTGAACATTAAGAGAGAACAGTAACCAAGAGAGTTACAGTATTTGATAAGGAACATTCAAAATTAAACATTAAGGGTGACTAAGTAGTTCAGGGTTAATAACACATCCTTCCTTTAAAAAAGAAAAAAGAGAAAAAATACACAGAAAAGAAGAAAGCGTGGTTCAAACTGAAGTCCAAAGATGGCAGGTGACAGGAAGCAGTGACCTCAGATGACTGTTCTAGGACCACATCCCAAACGCCAGCACAATTAAGCACTAATTGGTCAGCAATCTCAGCAGAAATGCCAAGAACTGAGCAAGCACTGAAAATCTAAGTCTCCACCTCTCCCCAGGAAGGATGCTCTCTTCAGGTCAGAAATGTGAAACACCAGTGCAGAGAAGCCAGCACCTCCCCTGTTAGCACAACACTGTGCCCACAGATACAGGGCTCATCAGCAACTGAGGAGCATCTACAGCATCAGCAGCATTTCAATTTGTAACTTCACTTGCAATATGTACCATATTTACAACACACCAGAAACCACCAGTAAATATAGTCCCACTATGACTATGAAGAATTGCTTTCAGGAGTGCACCAGAGAACATCAGTTATCAGGAATGCTATTGACATCTTCCACCCACATTCAATTACCCAGCTATGTGGGGCTGTGTAAGTTACTTCTGCTTTGAAGTAAAATGCTTTGCAGCAAAGTATATCAAGAGTGGCCAGCATGAAAACGTCACAGGGCAGCCAGAGTGCCACACGGGTCTGCAAGCAGCAGGTATGAAATAGGGGTCTTGCAGGGCAACTTTGGAACATGAAGTCTGGTAGCAGTTTCTGTTGATTAAAAAGACAGAAGAAGGCAAAAGGGAGGGCAGAACTCTTCCTGAGTCCCTGATGACTAGCAGCGACAGGACAGTTTCAAACAGCACTATTTTCCCAGCTACACAGTAAGTGCAGGCTTCTTAATCAGCTGAAATGATCTGCATGAGGCAGAAGAGGAGAAAGATGGTCAGTTCTCTAGACGGGAACTAGTGAAGCACTACACTGTTTTTAGGCACTTATTTCTTCAGGACTTCGTGAATTTGGGCAGGGTAATTGAGCCCTAAGGGAAGGGGGTGGGGGAAGGGAATTGCTCCCTGAAAAATGGCAGCAATCAAAAAGCACTGTGGTAAAATACTATGGTAAGATGGTCTCATATATCAAATATTGATCCAGCTCCTGTAAGCACATGAAGTTCATGGAAGTCAATTTTCCCATTAATCCTACATTCATGCCTTAATAGAGCTCCCACATATTTTGTATTCATTTTCATTCTCTCTGCAATAGCAAAATATTTTCAGCTCAAGAATCAGACTTGCCCTTAAATGTAAGAGGATTCTAAAATCATGTCTTGGAATATTTCACTCACCTCCTCTCTCTCCTCCTTACCTCCCTTCCAAAATACTACTGGAATGCTATTAAAAGAAAAGTTATATCCTAGAACCCATACCCTATTAAGCTGCATTTTGCTTGCAAATAGGAATGATTGGTGCAGCAGTTAAAAATACAGAATTTATGAAGCTTTATGTCCTCTCCCATTTCACTTCTCCTTGTTCTCTCACCTTAGGGAAACAATTTTATTTTTAGAGAAGCCAGAGACATACACAGAGAGCTACAGAGCAGAGTCTTCTGCAAAAAAGGATTTACAACAAAGTACCCATTTATTACAGTTTCATTTGGCACTGATCGTAATTAGGCAAACAACAAAACAAACCAGTTACTTTTAGGTCAGCCTCATCACTCAAGATGTGAACAAAGGGGGCAGTGGCATGTTTTTCTTCTGAGTTTTGAAAACACCATCTGAAAATGCAAAAGCAAGCAGGGCAGGTTGGATGACAGGAAATCTTACACTATATTATATAATGCCTTCTCATGACAGCCACAAAACTCAGATATGCACCAAATGCCTGACTGTAGCACATCGTTACCATTGAAGCTGCGCCACAGGAAAAGGATCTGCAAATGAACACGCACTGTAGCTGCGCGGCAGACTCGTAGCAGGCCCAGCCTTAGATCAAATCTTTGCAGAAGAGTAAGAACTTTCCACGTGGGGTGAAAACATGACATTCCTTATGACGGCAAGTAGGCAACACGGTCACAGCTGAAGACTGCTGCACTACAGCTTTCACTATTTTAGTCTTCACTATTTTAGTCTTTACTCATAAACTAATGGGGCACTAGCACAGAAAATCGTACAATATCGCAAGTTTGACCTTTGGAGGTCACACAGTCAAACCTCCTGCCAGTTTCAGGAGCCAATTTCAAAGCTAGGTCTGGCTGCTGAGAACCTCATCCACTATAGGTTTTAATATCTCTAGAGATGGAGATGCAAAAGCCTCTTTGGGCAGCCCATTCCAGTGCTCAGCTACACTTGCTGTGCCGAACTGTTGCCCTTACACCCAATTCCCAACTGCAGATTGTTCCTACCACCTCTTTTCCTTTGGCAGGGCATCTCCGAGAAGAGCCTGACTTAATCTTCTCTAATAGCAACCCAACAGACATGCAGGGACAGCATGGAAAACCAGGAAGTCTTCTCACCTCCAAATTAAATGAAGCCAGCTCCCTCCACCTCTACTCCTATGTTATGTGCTCCAGCTCCAAGCACTGCAGTGTCCCCAGTCTTGCAGTATCTCTCCAGCTGGGGTCCTGAAACCAACCACTGCATTCTAGACATGATCTCATGAGAGCTTAGTAGACAGGAAGAATCATTTCTCCCCTCTGATGGCTGCAACCTTGCTCAAACAGCCTGTATCAATGCACTGGGTTATTCTTTCTCAGTTACAAGAATCTGCTTTGTGGTCTTTTTGTTGGTTTTGTTTGTGGGGTTTTTTAAAAATTTTATAGGATACCTGTCAGCCCACCTGTCCCACTTGAGTCTCCAAAGGGAAACTTATTGTCTCTTCTTCCACAATCTGATATTGCTCACAAACCTGCTGCAGGTGAGCTCTGTCGCACCATTCAGATTCATAACAAGGCTAAACAGTTCTGGTCTCAGACTTAACCCTTAAGGAATAACAATGATCCAGACAGTTTTCTTGCCACCTTTTCACTCATCTACCCTGTCCATATATTCCCGATTTGTCAATCAGAGATTGCGCCAAATGTCTTTCTAAAATCAAGATCAGGGAGCACTATTGCTCCCCTTTCATCTAAAGGGACGGTGACAATCTTCTCTGAGAAAGCAGTCAGGTCCGGCAACCTTCTTAAAATCCATCCCGGCCCTTCACAATCACCTTCTTGGGTTTTTTTGCTTGGAAACAGCTTTCTTGGAAGAAAAGACTTGACAGTGAGATTTAGTAGCTCACAAAGAGGTCCTCCCAATACTTTACAAGTTTCTCCTTGAAATTCTGCCCATTCCTCTCAGCTCCATCTCCAATCACAATCACATTCTGCATCTGTGGCAGTCACTTGTCTTCACAAACCAGCTTCTTCTATCCTCAGGAAAAGGATGGGAGTTCTCATGATCTCATCTCTCCAATCTATTGAAAGAGGAAAATATTCCCCCAGTATCCTGATTTTTCTTTTTTTTTTATATCTCAAAAATTCCAAAGGGAATCAATCCTTAACATGCTAATAGCTAAGGACTGGCTGGCATCTTGCCTACAGACCAAAGCCCCTAACTGTCCTTGCTTGACACTGATAAACTGCATACAACGCATCAATTTGATGCCAATGGAGAATTAAATTCCATTATATCTATTAAGTTTCCAAGCTGAATTTCATTGGTTGTCCATATTTCTAGTCTTCACATCTTTTGACTAACTGGATAGTCATTTCCAGGCTTCATCTATCTAATTTTTTAAAAGCCGTCTAAAACTTTCTCCCTTCAGCTTCTAATTGCTTCTGTAGCTGCTATGCTTATTTTATAAGTGCCAGCAGCAAATCAATTTTCATTTCCCAAGGCTTCCCTGCAGATTCCCATCATTTCAAGTAGTCTCCCACCAGTCCTCAGCTTTCCAAACTTAATCCATATCCAAAAAGTAATGATGGCCATCTCTCTCATCCTGAATGACCATTAACTTGCATGCATTCTCACCCTGTTCATGTTTCTTCAAGTCTCCTGCTGCACTTTACACTGTAGGTCTTCATTAGACATGTTAACCCTGTTCTGCTTACCATACACCCAAGTCATGTTTCATCCCAGCTCTGCACACAAGTTCTCATGAAATCACAATAGATGTCAGTTCTACACAGTCATTTTCAGCATAAACAAGGCGTAGGTGTTTGGAGGTGGGGGGCTTACTATTTGCACTTCTTTCTTGTTTTCTAAAAAGGTAAATCCTAAACTCATCAGATGCTGTTTATTAGAAATTATTTCTTAAATCTCCTGTTTCAAAACAGCATTTTTCCTTTCACCAGTGCACTTGTAGCCTCATATTTCAGTAGATAACAGCCAAGGTTCCCTTTAATTCTGCTCTCATCTTTTCTATAAGGATTTCTGTTAGATTTTGATCTAATTAGAATGCCCCTTATACTCTACTAGAACAATTTTGAGCAGTCCGGACTTAACTTCCTTATCTAAAAAAAGAAACTGTCTGCTTAATTTAGCAATGATTTGACAGCAAATGCACTGCTTTATTTTTTCAACCAACAACTAGCTTAATAACAGTAGCCTACTTCAGGAAATGCTTCCAAAATTAACTTTTGTCCTCACCTTTACTGTGCAATAAATGTGTGTTATATCCCTTCTGTAATGCCCCCTCTTCATCCACACTTAATTACCTCTACTTCATACCTGAATGCCATGAAGTGACAATGATTTGCTTTCTAAATAAACCTGAAGTCATGTAAACATTAGAAAACATCTTTGCTGAATTTGTTGGAACCAGAATTAACCCACCCATTTCTCAGCACAGCCTTTCATGCCTTTTTTGCCCGTCCTTCACGGTTTTTCAAAATCTCATAGGACAGAGCCGCTGCTACTACTCTCAAAATTCAACATAACGTAGATATCCTCTGGAATGCAATCACCACTGCTAGAGCAAAAGAGGATTTTGGATGACCCCACCATTCACTCCATCTTTAACTTCCTGTGGTTTTATAAATATAACGCTAGCAATAAAAAAGCAAAACAGCAGAAAGTGAGAGAAATGCATTTTAAGTTATGCATTGTTAAAAAATAACCACAAGATACATGCTTCTGACACATCATTTCTCTTCACAGCCGAGGAAGCCCAGAATTCACCTAAGTTACTATGTTGCACTTCAATACTCAAGGTTCCTGTTGGATCAGGTTTGAGATTTCAAGTTTTTTATATGAAGGGGGTTTATTATCTATTTTTAAAGAAGGTTCTTCTCAAAAAAATCATCTTGCAAGAGATAAGAAAATACTCTCTCAGCTATGAGCTATGTTTCTCAGTCTGTTCTCCAGTGGATGAATGCTCCAGTCCCTGAATGTTGGCCATGTGTTTCAAAAATACCACAGTCAAGTTCCAGCACCATACATATTTCAAAGTAACTATTTACCTTCCTTACAGAGATACACTACTCTTTCACTTCTGCCAGGAAAGTTAGAGGAAGCTTCCTAATTTTTGACTTAATTTTCATAGGTAATATTTCAGTTCTGGTCTCTCAAAAGAGATCTATTCATTCCTACTTTTCAGTGATTTTTGATGTTCCCAAGGATGACACCAAAATGTTACAAAAGAGTTACGAAACGAAGCTGCTAAAAACAGTAAAAAAATTTTATCATACATAATCCTGAGAAAACAATGCTAAGGGTACACAACTCTCCCTGGTACACGGCTCATTTCAGTGCAAGAGGATCAAATAGCGATACCAGGGAAAAGTTGTGTCTGGTAAAACTCACCTTGGCACAAAGGAACTGGTGAAAGAAAAGACAGCAAAAGAAGAAATACCCTAAAACCCTGGATTTCCCGTTTTTCAGCTGTGCTGTGATATGCCACCACCAAAGTGTTTATTTTTGTTTCTGCTTTTAAGAAATTTGCAAAATGAAGACTGTGAATGCATTACTATTACACTAAGCTGCTAACAAGAGGAACAGTTATGACTTTCCCCAGGACGGTTCAATAATAAAGCTTTTTTTCTTCTTTTATAAAAAAACACTTTCAAACAAACACTAACTTCAAATATTTGTCTTAAATATTTCATTGGACCTTTTTTTAATGTTTATTTCATTGGCAGTCTGTTAAGCTTCAGAGGACACTTCACATGAAACATTTAGGTTCTAGTTCATGAAACAACTATGCTGCATACAATGCAATAATTCATATGCTCTATAGTAAATAACTTCTCTTTGGAAGAACCGAAGTAAATTAACGTATCCACAGAGTTCACAAGACACGTACAAACCCCTGAAATCCTGAAGACAGAAGTATACAGAGCACTATAAGAAATCCTTCCTGACAGGCTGTCATAGTTGCTTTTAATTTGCAATTTCCATTCCATTTTCTCATCCAAGTATTAACATTTCCATCGTCAGACTCCCATCTATCATTGCCTTACATTGACACCTGCTGGAAGTGACTGGGATTGTAAACCCTTCCTTTCCTCCTCAGTCAGTGTCTGATGTATGTCCACAGGCAGACCAACAATTCTACTTTCAGTAAACGAATCGCAGACACCTGACAAAACGAAGCCCCGTGACTTTAACAAACAGAAAAAACATCCATGTGTAATTTTAAGATACACAAAAGTTCCCAAGATTATCACCGCACAGAGTCTCAAAGAGAAAATGTTTTAATAACAGCCTCTGAGAAGAGGTTTTTTACTACCTCTTGTTTAGACTTAAACTCAACAAGTATCCAACCACTTACTAGGCTCTCAGGCTAATTGGCAAATAATTATTACTGCAAGAGTCAAATAGCTCTTGTTTGACAAACAAGCTTAAACACAAAAATGTGACTGAATATCTTTTGAAGCACTTTTAATTTTCCACTGCTTATGAAAAGACAATTAAAACCCATGTCTAATGAAAAAAGACTTGCATAATTCACAAAAGCAAACAGGGCTGCTTAATGATATAGAGACAAGAATAAGAGAGGCACACTCACTAAAATAGCTTGTATGTACACAGACTATCATTCTTCAGAATGAAGATACACTTCTCAGTACAGCTTTGCAAACAGAAGCACACTGGAACACCCATTTTAAAATGATGTGACTTGCCCCATATGCCAAAACTTCTACAAGCTGGTTCACTCTTAAGAACCAAATACCATATTATACCCTCCTCTTACTTCCAAACTTGACTATAGAGATAGGGTGTCTTTTACTTGATGTCATTTTTGTATTTATTGTAATAGAAAACTCATTTCAGATTGAAGTAAGTATGGTGAGCTGCAGTGGCTTTGCTTTATTTTTGGAACAGGACGTGGCCATGCACTTTGGCTTTTACACATCTATGCAAAACTCAGGCATAGTTTAATGAAAAAAATACAGGCAGTTTTAGAGTATCACAAGCAGCAAGAATTAAAAAAAAAAATTCAAAGACAGCCAAATAGAATTTCCATAAGTTTATGAAAGTATACAGCTGAATCCCCTCCAACTCTATATTTTTCCAAAGTTACGATGCAGGATCCTTATATGAAAGTCCAGTCACACACCACATTATGACCATTCCACACAGGCACCAACAGCACAGCAGCATGAACTCGTGGACTTTACTGACCTGTTAAATTTATCTTTTGTTATTATTTTAATTTGGTGAGTTATCAATCTACTTTTTAAAAAGATTATGAGGTAGCTTAGATCATTACCAGTTTTAAACTACTACAACTGTCAAAAAAAAAAAGTAACCAGTCTCAGTGGAAGAAACAGTTGCCACAAAAACAGGTGACAGCAAAAATACCATTATGAGTGGGAGCCTATGTCAACATACATCTCCTCTAACTTTTCCTTATTTTTTTATCTCCGAAAGAACTCTATAAATAGAGATTGAATTAAGTAAAAATTTCATGGCTGCTTATTTGGCTGCTGAACTCATTTCCTAATTAAAAGTTTCATAAGCTCAAAAGCAAAACCACTAGGCATGGAAGAACACAGTTATTCTCCGTAACAGGTACCCAGGAGTTAAAGTACTGCATTTACCAACAATTAACCAACTCCTTCAGAAAAGGAGATGTGGTGGTATTTTACAAAACAGAACATTAACAGTTTCCTTCAGGACGCTGAAGTGGTAGGCATGACAGCACTTTAAAAAAAATGTATATACTGACAAGCACTGGGGGGAGGAGGGGGGTTGCATTGCGTTCTTTAACAAAACACATACAGAGAGCATGGAAGGCTTTAAAGCACACTAGATAGCCTAGATACTTTTTACACTCCTCCCATTCTTGCTTTCTTTTATTTTTATCTCAGAAAGACAACTGAGTTAGTATTAGCGCTCTCAAGATTTAGGGTTTGCATTTCTTACCTTGCAAAGCTTCTGGTAACGAGGAGAAGAAACTGCCATCCTCTGTAAACGATGCAACAACACCACAACTTTCTGCAGAGATGTTCTCACCACAGCCATCATTTTAAGTTTGCCACACTTCTGAAGACACCTCAGAATTTGCATTATAAATGAAGAGCAACTATCATTTCCTCCTGGTCAGTGGACAGTGATTTGCCAGCTTTCTGAGCATGCTCTCTTCTAGGACAGCTTTTGCAAGCCACAGGCTTTATACGTTTCAAAGGCAAAAGAGGTTGATATAGCATAAGTTTCTCTCCCAGAATAACACCGCAGAAACAAATGCAGAAAAATAACAGCCTTCACAGATTCTTTTAACCGGCGCTGCTCGGCTCGGCTTGTGCAGAGGGTAAATGAAATTGGTGAGCAGCCGAGCGTCTGCCACTGCTCAGGAGTGCACTAAATAGCCAGGAAAGGTTATTAATTCAAGCCTGAAAGCTGCGGGAAAAAAAAAAAAAAGGAGGAATTCCTTCAGGAAGACAGCTCCAGCGTATCACAACAGTTGTTCTCCTCTAGTAGCTGCTTTCTATCGGCAGCCTGAGCATTGCTCCCTCGCTCTGGAAAAGGATGCTCCCGCTCCCAGCCTAAACGCAGCTCTGGCAGAGCTGTAGAGTGAGTGAATAACAGACTGTGTTATAAATCTTGAGAGAGGAGCAGAGGGATACCTGCCCTAATTATATCAGCCATACGTTAAAGGCTAATAAATCACACGGGCACTTCTCAAAACTGGATTACCCGATTCAAAAAGCAAAATCTGCAGGGGGTAAACCTCTCTGCTATGAAAACTCTCTTAAAGACTATTTAGTCAAAAGAATCTCAAAGGATTCTCACTTGCACCAGAAAGTAGGAATGTTTTTCAAGAGCCATTTTCAATTAAAATCTTTTCCTGAATAACTTACAAGACAAGAAAGAACTGAGTTTTGACAAATTAGAAGCATACGGTTACCCTGTCACCACTTGTCTAGCCATCCTTAAATCCAAAGAGCTAACAATATTTAGATGTTTTTCCCATGACAAAGCAGAATTATTTAAGCCATCTAAGGATGGGCAGAAGGTGTTCAAGAGAGCAAAGCTACCAGCAAAGCACTCCCAACGCAATAAAACTACTTCTTATTACTTCCAAAGGTGCTATGATGAATCTACTTAAACCTGTACTAGAGGGGCTGCTGTTCAGGGAGACCATTATCAACACAGCAGGTGGTAGACAACATTACAAGTAATCCTATTATTTAACACGCATACTGCCACATGAACAGGTACATATGCATTTCAAGCACATCAGTCAGCACAGTATGGAGGCACCAAATACAGGTAGCATAAGTTCACATGATCCTAGGCAATGTATAGCTTAGATGCCAGTGCATTATACACTGTTTTGCATCATCTCAGACACTTTCCATCAGCAGGGATGAATGCCAGGTACAGGTTCTTCATAGACGACATTTAAAAACTCTTCCCATCCAATTTTGCTAACACAGCCTTTTCATCTTTATTTTTAGAACTGAATCAATATTTCTACCAGTCCTCAGGCAAGCCCCTTTTACCTGTACTCTGTTTTGTTCCTGATCCGTCCGGTACCAATGACAACATAATTTTGAGGACACACAGCCTTCATTCCACTCTCTACACAGAAATCTTACCTTCTCTATTCCTCACTGTACCAGGCCCACCTTTATTCGTCATCTCCACCTTTTAAACCATTCCCCTGTACTCCATTGCCCCAGCTTATATCTACTCTTCTCTCCCACCAGAAGTCTGTTCCTTTTAAACTTTTGAGGAAACCTATGAAGCAGCACAAATCTAAAACCACTAAAGCACTGAGAAATAACTGTGCAAGAGCTCAAACCTCTTCCCTCTTCCGTGCAAGGTAGAAACCACGGTTAATGCTTGCCACCTCCTTTCAGTTTTGCTTTTTCCATCCCAGCTAATATACAAATTTGAATCAAGCAGAGAGACAAACAAATAGCTCAACTTCACTGGCCATGTTGATTTTAATTCACAATAAAACAAAGCTTTCAAATTATTTTCAACACTTTTTCACCTGTAGGCACAGGTCTTCCCACACACTGCCCCGGTATTACTTCTGACTGCTCCCCTACTTATTTTCTTCATCTTGCTTCAAGTTAGATTTTCACCTCTTTCAGATGTCTGCTAAATGTTTTGCAACACAGACTGAAGTGCTTCATAGAATCATAGAACAGCTTCAGCACTAACCTGAATGGAATGGCTTTTGCAAAATTCAGCTACTGAGAGAATGAATTAAAAAGACTGATACTGTAATTCTAAGTTTCCTCCTTTTCAAAAAGAAATCCTTGCCACACTTGAAGCTTCATTATTTGTATGGTACTGCTGCTAGCCTCAGATGCTGCAATGGAAAGCAAAAAAAGGTTGCAGCAGTGCCCAGATAGCTGATTTCACCATAGACTGACTTGAGCTGCAGCCAAAGCAGCTAGCCCCAAAATGTAATGGACGGTAGTCCTCCCATGCACACAGCAAGATGCCAGTTCAGCACACGTTCCTGTTTAGAAAATGTGTATTGTAAAACAAAAAAACCATCATGCTTTGTCTATGTTCAGCATATATTTCACCTAGAACGTATCACATCTTAAACTCATAGTAAAATTTTACTCAGTACGCAGGTGCTGGGGGCAGAAGCATCTTCACACAGACTGGAGATATTTGCAAGCCCCGCATGCTTCTTATAACCATTTGGAAGAAATATTTCTTCATATATTCAAATCACAAAGAGAAGAACAGTGTTGTTTTATACCACTCAGCAGGGAAAGAAAAGGAAATTATATTTGTTTAATCAGATAGTAAGCTTAAGGACTTGCAAGGGAGTGTGCTTGGTTTTTTAGGGGACAGCAAGATGTTAGAGGCTCATTTTGTTTCCAGAAGTTTGAAAACAAAAATGTTGATTTTGCAGTTTGCCAGTGTCATGAGTGCTCTCAGTTATATTTAAGGTGAGATTGAAAGATGGCAAGGGGAAAAGTTCATTTTGGAAGCCATTATACTATGACAGTGTTTGACATACTCCACTTAACTTCCTTTGACAGCTGACAAAAGCTCACAATATTATGTGAAGTCCTGGCTAGGTTAAGTAATTGCGCTTCACATGCACAGTGTGTAGAAGCATACAGTCACAGAAAGAGATGGAGAATATTGGGGAATGGGGTGTTGAACAAGGGGCGGCCATACCCAAGCACCTATACCTGCCTTTTCAATCATTACAAGCCAGGACAATGGACATAGTCAAGAGCTGGTTATAGATCTTCTCTACACAGCAGGTAGTCTTGCCCAGCAGTGCTCCCCTCACACTGCACAGCTCTAGCAACTTTAACCACACAACAAAGGGGGGTGAACAATCTTCCAAGACCAAGGTACTTCACAGCTGCATACAGCCAACAAGCAAACTGTGAAATAACAGCTTTATCTTGGTGTGACTGACTTACACAGAACACAAGGTAATGCAGAAATAAGTCTATTTACACACAGCACTGCCCCATGTTGTTAACTTCCTGGGGCCCCATTTTAGTTCTTCTGCCTCCACCACACTAGTTGCTTGGGGGGGTTGCCAATAGAAACCATAATATTAACTTTGAGGTGTTGCCGTTATAGACCAGTCTAAGCATTTCAAAGAACCACAGCTCTACAGATGACTAACCATAATTATATAAACATTGGTGAGTGACGTGTCATCTTCAGCAGACGCAAGCTTCCACAATATGTTGTTCTTTTCCTTATTATCACAGTGAGCAGTTTGCTACCAGATACTTTAATCTGTCTTGCTTCATTTAAATTCAATGTAGATACGTTCAGATTAGGAGCGCTACTGAAAGCAGCACTTTTTTCATTATAAGCTGTTCAAACCCCATGAACTTAGACCACAGATGACATTATTCCAAACCCAGAGTGCAGGATTTAATAACCAATCTAGCTGCCCGGTTCCATGCATATCAAAACAGCAGTGCTAAATGAGACAATCTAATTAAAGGAAAAAATATTAAAGCATTCAGGAGAAAGACAACACATATACAGTGTTCACATCAGGTAAACAGGAAAAAGAAATTCATACCTCAGAAACACAAAATCCTTTTAGCTAGTGCTGCCACAGACCCAAAGATACAAATTTTTAAGAGAGTTGTCAGGTCTCCACACCTTTTCTATCCATCCTGCCTACCCAAAGGGGATTATGGAATATGCACAGGTAGGAATGGCCACACGATGTGGTACTCAGCTAGTCTGTGCTCCTGACACAGGAAAAGGGGATCTTCCTTCTAGATTTTAAACAAGCGAAGGTGTCCATATATTAGAAAGGACTCTAAGTGGTGCCAGTTTGTCTCCTCGGTTATTTCTCAGGTTTCCAGTTTGTGGCCTGTACAGGAAGAAAGGCCAGCTGGGGAGCTGCTGGGCAGCTGGAGAGGGAGAAGAAATGATACAAGCACTTTTTTTTGCTGAAAAAGCAGGAGGAAGGCAGCAGGCAGGGATATGAGATGGTGCAGCCCAGGAGGGCTTTACTTGGAGGAAAGTAGGTTAAATTCTTTGGTTGGACAATCACACAACATGACTTGGCTTAATCAAGTATACACTTCTTGAATACAGTCACCTCCTAACGACACTTAAGAGCTCTCAGTGCCACAGATGTGAAAAAAAAAAAAAAAAAAAGAAATATTTCAAACCTTCAGAGGAAAATTCTGTTTCCTTCACACACCCAACTTGTAAAACACTGGGATTTAAACACCTTCTGATAGGCTGCTGGTTTCCCTGCTCCAGCAGATAGCTTTCCTTTATAACAAAAAAGCATGAATGACAGCAGCATTATTTAGTTTCTCACCTGCATCTGCTTTCTGAGTTCCCTTATGCAGGCACTGTCTTGAGCAGTGTTCTCACGCTGGGATGCATCTGCTAGAACATTAACTGTCGTCTCTGCCTCTTGAAGCCACTTGAGGAAGCTCTCCAGATCCTTGTGTGAGGCCTGTAATGTTCTCAGCTCTGTCTCCAAGAAATTCTGTCTGTCGACAGCTCTGAAATCAAGACAAGTGTCAGAATATTGCCCCATAACATGCAGCATTACATACATTGTAATGAAACTACTAAAAAGAAATCTGAAAGTTACCTCTATTAAGAAACTACACATCTGACAGGTTGTTTTATCATTATTTAAATCACTGTTTCTCTGGTTATTGTATCTATAGCTACCCACAGATGATCTGAACCAGCTATATATGTCACAGCCCCTTTTAAAGGCATGTAGAAAGAAACAAAGCTATTAATTAAAACCCTAGCTTTCCCTCTGAGTATTACTGTCATGGACTTACGCTACCCCAAATTGTAGAAGCATTATTGCCATGTGTGAAGAGTTTGAATGCTTCTCCTCATCAACAAAAAATCACAGAGTAGAAACACTGGGTTTGGGGGGATTTTTTTCTTCTTCTTTTAGAGTAATCAATAACATTTCTTAAGTTTTAAAATGTTGAGAGAAGAAAAGTCAAATACCCAGTTCTCTCTGTTAAAAGACAAAACCTTTGACATAATCACTCCAGCAAACAGAATAATACACTGCTATCATAATAGTCAAGCCATGCTCAACATCTTGAATCTGAAAAGATTGAATCTCAAAGTATAGTCCAAATTTTCAATCCATCCAAAAGATCTCTGCTTGGTACAAACACAAAAGGTTTTGAGAGGAGATTTTTTTTTTTTTTTTTTAAGATGTAAGGAACTCATTTAAAACCTTTGGATTATATTGTTGGTAACCTATTTCAAAAGATCTCTTAGAAGAAAAGTTCACATTATACTTCTGCATAACAGAACTGTTTCGTTGTCATTGAAATGAAACTCAGATGGGAAACTACTACAGTCAGCAATATTTAAAAGCTCTGATTAACAACATTAATTAAAGCATGACAAGCTAAATTTCATCCATCTGAGACTGTTATGCTGCAGTATCCCTTTTTCCAAAATCAGGACAAAGGAAAGAAACAAGCTATGTCACACCAGCACATTTTACAGAAATCCCTAACAGAACTATCTAGAATCATAGAATCATAGAATTGTAGGGGTTGGAAGGGACCTCGAGAGATCATCGGGTCCAACCCCCTGCCGAAGCAGGCTCCCTAGGACATTTCACTGAGATAGGCATCCAGACGGGTCTTGAATATCTCCAGAGAAGGAGACTCCACCACCCCCCTGGGCAGCCTATTCCAGTGCTCTGTCACTCTCACTGTGAAAAAGTTTCTCCGCATGTTGGTGCGGAACGTCCTATGCTCCAACTTGCAGCCATTGCCCCTTGTCCTGTCTCCACAGACCACTGAAAAGGGGCTGGCTGATTCCCCCTGCATCCCTTGCTTAAGATAATTGTAAACATTAATTAGGTCCCCCCTTAGTCTTCTCTTCTCAAGGCTGAACAGTCCCAATCTTCTCAGCCTTTCCTCATAGGGGAGATGCTCCAGGCCCTTTATCATCTTCGTAGCCCTTCTCTGGACTCTCTCCAGGAGATCCCTGTCCTTCTTATACCAGGGAGCCCAGAACTGGACACAATACTCCAGGTGGGGCCTGACCAGGGCAGAGTAGAGGGGGAGGATCACCTCCCTTGACCTGCTGGCTACACTCCTCCGGATGCACCCCAGGATCCCATTGGCTCTCTTAGCCACCGAGGCACACTGCTGGCTCATGGCCAACCTGTCATCCACCAGGACCCCCAGGTCCTTCTCCACTGAGCTCTTCTCCAGCAGGTCATCCCCCAGCCTGTACTGATAGAAACGGTTGTTCCTTCCCAGGTGCAAGACTTTACACTTGCTTTTGTTGAACCTCATCTGGTTTCTTACTGCCCAGCTCTCCAGCCTGTCCAGGTCTCTCTGGATGGCAGCGCAGTGTTCCTGCGTGTCAGCCACTCCTCCCAGCTTTGTGTCATCGGCGTACTTGCTGAGGGTCGAGGCTATTCCCTCATCAAGGTCGTCAATGAAGATGTTAAACAGGACTGGACCCAACACCGAGCCCTGGGGAACACTGCTAGTCACAGGCCTCCATTCAGATTCCACTCCACGAATCACGACCCTCTGGGCTCGGTCCGAATGCTACTGCTACTGCTACTGCTAAATAAGCAGGACATTCAATTTATCTTTGCATCAAGCACTAAACATCTTGTAAGATTTTAAAGGTAAAGTGATATATAATTTCAAGTAAGACAAAGCCAAAACACTCAGCATTCGATATTTTCACATGTTGAATATGTTTCTCCCAATAGGGCCAAACTTACGGGTTTTCTGCCTCCTCCTATTCTACTTAGGCTTTCTTTCCTCCTCACCATGCTGTGGCAACAGTACTGCTCAGCAGTATGAAAGAACCTCTGTGTTTAGTATCACAGATTTCAAAAGTACTTAAAATACTCTTTTTAGAAAAGATGCTGCAGGTGTTCAGTACCATTCAGGATGAGGCTTCCAAGCAAGTATTCTCATTTACTAGCACATCAGAAAAGACAGATACAAGGAAAAGCTGTTTTCCCTCAAAAACTAGTAAGAAAATCTCATGCAACCCCAATTCTGCCAGGCTTACATTCCTAAGCATTAGCATAACCAACTGCATTTTCTAGAGACTACGTGCAAGAAGATAGTGTTGCAATCCCCACTTTATGAGCTTAGGTCTTATGTCACTTAATAATTGCTTTATCCAAGCTAAGACTGTGTGACTCATTCCTGACTTTATGCTTGCCCAAATTTTGGGTACTGATAAATAGCTACCAGGGCAAGAAATCTTCGTTCCTGCTTCTCACTTTAAGCTCTGGAATGCTTCACCCATTCTTGAGAAAAAATAATAGAAAGCATGCTAGGGACTACAAATGGTTTGATAGATATTGCCTAGAAAAGATAACAAGCACCAGCTTAAAAATTAGAGCACACCGAGGAACTGCGAGACAAATGTAAAGTAAAAGTAGTTATGAGCTCTGACTTCAAAACCCTCTCCCTCTGCAGGGATTTTCTTCCCTAGCAGGGGGTTAAGGCCAAAGGTGGAAGAACAGGAGTGACAACAGGAAGAATAGGCTGGTAATAGAGGTGACCTTCAAAGAAAAAGAAAAGCCCCAAAGGATGAAACACTAAGTGACCCAGATCTGTAAGTCTAAGTACTGATGTACTGGATGGGAACTGAGACAACCTGAACTTTGTAGCTAATAACAATCATTGAAGAATGTCATCTTCAGCCTAAAGTTTTAATTTCTCAAACTTTCTGCTTGGTCAAAATTGAAGGAAAGAATGAAATTCTATTAGAGTGTCACTGCTGTGATGATATTTGAATTAAAGCTGAAAATCCCTCCTTTCACTAAATACATTCTCCAGCAGCATAAATTAACGGATTTACAACTAATGTTTTAAGACTGCATAGGTGCTTTTTAAAAAGGACTTGCATAGCAGTAGTGAGCAGCACTTCTACAGAACAGATGCAAGTACTTTCATTTCTTGCTAGTAATGGCCACAAACATAAAACAGAAAGTGATGGAGAATTCTGTACTGCAGATTAACAACTACCTCAAGCTACAAAAATATGACTCAGATTTTCAAAGAATACAATTAGAACAGACTCAAAAGAGAGAGAGTCCTTCTAGAATGTAAGAATTAAATGTGAGGAGAACCTGGGAAACCCTTTACAAACTCAGCTAACTTAACACCATGTATTGGGTTTGCATTTACCAAGGTTTTGGTAGCAGGGGGCCACAGGGCTATCTTATCTGAAAAGCTGCTAGAATCTTCCCCCATGTCTGATAGAGCCAATACCAGCCAGCTCCAAGACAGACCTGCTGCTGGCCAAGGCTGAGCCCATCAGCAATGGTGGTAGTGCACCCAGGAAAACAGTAAAGAAGGAAAAAAGAAAAAAAAAAAAAAAGCAGGAGCAATTTTCAGCCAGTGAGATGTGTGAGAAACAACTCTACAGACACTAGCATCAATGAAGGAGAAAGAGGCATTCCAGGTGCTTGAGCAGCGATTTCCCTGCAGCTCATGAAGAAGATTATGACAAGGAAGGCTGTGCCCTGCAGCCCATGAAGGACCCCATGCATCAGATGGAGTCACCCAAAGGAGGCTGTGAACCCATGGGAAGCCCATGCTGGAGCAGGACCTGGGACTCCATGGGGGACCCACACTGGAGCAGTCTAGTCCTGAAGTTCTGTACCCCATGAAATGGACCTGCACTGGAGCAGCTCATGAGAAACTGCAGTCCCTGGAAAGAACTTGCATTGAGGAAGTTCACAGACTGTCTCCCATAGGAGGGAACACACACCAGAGAAGAGGAAGTGAGTTCTCCCCGAGAAGAGGAAGAAGTGGCAGAGACAAGGTGTGATGAACTGACAGTAACCCCTATTCCCCGTCCCCCTGTGCTGCTGGAGTGGAGGAAGGAGAGAAATCAGGAGTGAAGTTGAGCCCAGGAAGAAGAGAGGAGTGTAGGGAAGGGTTTTTAAGATTTGGTTTTGTTTCTCATTACCCTACTCTGATTTGAGTGGTAAAAAATTAATTTCCCCTAGTTGAATATATTTTGCCTGTGAGAGTAATTGGTGAAGGCTGTCTCCCTGTTCTTATATCAACCCATGAGCCTTTCATTATATTTTCTCTTCCCTGGACAGCTTTGGTGGGCACCTGGTCTCCAGCCAGGGTCAACCCACCACATCACACAGTGATAGTGGAGGTGGTCTAAGCAGATTCTATTAGCAAAGACATGGAGAAGAAAGATAAAATTGTAGCTCTACTTTTGAAGTTTTTATATCACTGTTTCAGGTTTCAGTTCCACCCAATTATTTTTTCATATTTAAACTAAAAATCTGCAATGCATACAAGTGTGTGATCAAAAGAAACTCAGAAAATAATATCTGAAGCAGCACAGACAACTATAATCCATTACTGAGGCAACAAAATCAGACAGAATTACTACAGTTTCACCCTAAAGTATAAAAATAGTAGATAAGTAGCCACTGGGCAGAGTATCCAATTTACTCAGTGTCAAGCTGGGGAGTTTCAATCTCTTAATGCCAACAGATCTAAAACCTGCTCCTTCAACTTTACATATGACGGCTACAGACCTCCTTGTAGTGTTCTTGTGCTTCCAGTGATGTTACTAAGGACCCCTTCCACAAACTCCAAGCATGGGAACAAACTGGTATTTTAAAGCATTTTGTTATAAATACAGATTTGTGCTTATAGAAACCAGGGGGCCACACGTGTGCTCCATGTACAAAACTTCATGTACTGAGATCTGCCACATGAAGCAAGCCTCGTCACTCAAGGTTCACCAGTATTTCTCTTTACTGCATTTAAAGCAAGTATAAAAACCTTAATTTCTTTTAAAAGGTGCTTTCACTGCACAATTCTCCCCTTTTAGTTCTACTCTGCTGCTTCATGGGCTTATGTTGAGCTGCATCATGCTCTGACTACCCACCGGCTCCCAGAGGTTTCCTTTACATTCTGTCCCTAGTGAAAAAAACAAGTCAGATACTAATCTCCCTAAGGCTGCAGACTGCAAAGCAGTAGCCCCAGTGATAATTGAGGAGCTTCATTTATACACAATAGAAGACAACTGGTTATTATTCCAGATTTTAAGCAGATTCTAAAATAATTAGAGGCTTTCAGTCAGGAAGCTGTTCTTTCTGCTCACCTGCTCTGACTGGTAGACCGCTTTATGCCAGTTCTAGCCAAAACACTGCAAAGTTTCAATGTAGTCTAATGTTACTCTTACAAGGAGCTGTTTCCCTCTGATTGCATCTTCATTCCCAGATGCCATCATAACATTCAGGCATTTTGAAAAAATTATTAATTTACGTTCAGGAAAAAAAGGGCAATCTGATGGTGAAAATGCTGCAGATCATCACTATGACCTAGATCAGAATAAGTCAAAAGTCAAGTAATTTTTGTAATATACCAAAACCTTTCCCAGAGTCTACTGGAAGCTTTCTGAAGAAACTTGAAAAGAAGTTGCCTACATCAGTTAAGGTCTTTCAAGTCAGTAAAATATTTTATATTTATTCTATCTTATGTTTCAAAACATTTAGAAATTAACAAATTTTCATTCTGTCAAATGATCACATGGAATGAGCCATACAAAGTTTTGCCTGTTTTGTACCTCCTCGCTCAACAGACATAACAAGGAAATCAGCTGCCACATCAAAAGCACAGACTGACTAGAGTACCATTTTCCTCCAAGGAAGGATAAAGACAACATTCTGTTCTGCTTCCATCATTGCCTACTTTTTGCCACTGTGAAATTCTTCTCCTCTCACTACTCAGGATATATTGGCATGTTCAGAGGCTTTATCACCTAGGATTTTTATTCCCCTAACTGACATCTCATTACAAATGCAGTTGCCCCTTTTACAGTCACACATATGTACAGATTTCAGTTGCCATCTCCCCTACCCCTAGATATACAGGATCAATTTTCTGTTCTGTCCTTCTGACCACAAAGCATATCATCCTTTAAGCTGCCGGCACAAGTCAGACACCATTCTAAATGTTAATTGTTTATCAAATCCTAAAAAGAATTTCTGCAGAGATTAGAGTTCCTTGCAGAAAAAAAACTATGCACGGGGAAATATCATATTAAGATATATTTGCATGTCTTAATAGACGATGAATAGAAAGAAGTAAGTTTCACATCTCAGTTCTTATAGCTCAAGTATTTTCTAGACGTTGCACTCAGGAACTCAAAGCACAGCCCCATTCAGGGGAAGTTTCAGGCAGATGAAAGGCTTTAATGAATTAACTCATTGGGAGAACCAGCTGAGTACTTACTGCCTTATGAAAAGAAAGCACAGCAATAAATGACAAATACTCAAACCATATCATCATCGAGGAACAGAGGAGGAACTGTTCAAAGACACTTAAAGAAGCATAGCCACAGGCAAACATGAAACCAAACATGATAGTACCACTTCTTTTTTCTCCACTTAAAAAAAAAAAAAAAAGTAATAAAACCACATAAATTGGAAGCCATACAGGAGCCTTCCATGCTGAACTGTGAGAATTTCCATCATCATAACTCAAAAATGATTCACTATAATTCACAAATTGTCCATAATAGCCCTAAATGGTGTAGTAAAGCAGAGAGAAGAGGCTGTAATACACATGTGCTCATCGGAGAGACGTTTAAGACAGAAACAGCTACATATAGAGCAAAACTTTTAATTACCTTTGGTTCAGATTAACCCAACAAGTGTTCATTTGGTCAGTGGTTTCCTTCACTCTTCTTGTGTCATCATCACGATACTCTCGAAGAAGTTTATTAGAAAGATCATTGAATGCAGCTACTGTGATGTCACCTCTGTGCAAATCATGTACTAATAGCTAAAAAGCAATTCCAAAATGAGACGTGAGAGCAAAACCAAAACCAGACTCCTTTTCATGTCATGCATTATTTCACATTATAAAACTCTCCTTCTGGTTTTGTGGTTGTTTCTGAACAAAAAATGTGCATTTTTTCAGCTAGAAGAAAAATGTTTTCAAAAGGTAATAATAATCTACAAATACTAAGTATTTTGAAAATTAATCAATAATTTTAAAAAACCACCAAAAAAAACACCAAATAGGTGGAGAAAAATTATATTTGCCAGAACTGCCAAAGGCTAGAAAATTCCTCTTGTTTTTACTGGTAACAAAGTAAAAACACTGCCATATTTTTAGTAGCATGAATAAGCTTAAATTATGATAATAGTGACATAAGCATCAGCTTAAAGTGGCAAAAATGAAATGAAATGCACAGCATGAGGTTTATTATTTTAAAATGAAGAAAATATATTGTATGTGTTTCCTTATTTTGGCAGGATGTCTGTAAGGTGTCCTGACCTTACAGAATCCTGAACTCAAAATTCTTCCTAACTGGAGAAAAAATATTTACACATATATACACATACACACACCCCAATTGTATTTTACAGTCTCTTTTCTGTATGTTTGGGTATGGGTCTACTTTCATGTAAGAAATCAAGGAGGACCTAATAGTCCGTTTCCACCCCCTGCTCATGTAAAGCACAGAATTTTACTGTTTACTGAAATAGTTATTGATGAATGAGGAACTCACCATCTTACTCCCTGCTTCCTTCCATACCCAGCTGCACCCCTACATTGCCCCTTCATTAAGATATACACACACAAAAACACTTTTTAAAAACCTACTATTGCCCTGTTCTAAATACTGCCCTGATAAGAGCCCCTCTTCGCTGATTTGTCTCTCTAGTTCTCATCCAATGCCACCTACAGACTGCCCTTTTTCTGACAGCCACCAGAAAAAAGGACATCAGACTTATTGATTTATCACAGCAGGTTTGCTGTGATATGAAAAGTAGCAAAGATTGCATGGGTTTGGAAGGAAAAAAAAAAGTTGAATATGCCTGGCACCCATCAGAAGTGAAATTCAGTGTAATTTTAAATAGCTTGGTCCATTCCTGGGATTTACTAAACTACTGTTAATAGGTCTAAGCTAAATAACACATGCTACATTTTGTGGTTGTATGATTAAACTTTTAACGGTCTGAGGTTCAAGCTCTTTGCATAATATCATTTACTTGATGTTATGCTATACTAATTTCAGCTATGCTTAAAAAAACCCCCATGCATGCATACAAACCCTGTTTCCCTCCCAGAAAGCAATTCTCAAGAAATTTAATATATATATTTTTAAACATAGAAACAACTTAGACTGTATCATGCCCCAAAAGAGACAGAATTGGCAAACCAGTCCTTCAACCAAATTGTGTATTTACACATCAATTGAATCAAGTGGCTTTACATAGACAGAGGAGTCTGGAAAGAGTAGATGGTCTTACTTTGTTGTCTGAAATTTGTTTGACAAGCATGTCTTTGGGGGCCTGCAGGAGCATACGCAGACGGATCTCGCATTGCTCCATGAGGTGCTCCATTTCCTGCCTCTGCTCTTCCCACTGCACGCTGTCTGTCAGCATGTACTTCAGCTGCTGCTGCCGCACCTCCACGCCATGCTGGGTATTGTCCCACTGGTTCTTCACCTTTTCCACTGTGGAATGTGATACAGAATATTAAAAACCTGAGGCAAGCAAACAAATAGCCCTAACTACCACTTAATTCTGAGGACAAGCAGCAACAATACAATTCATTCTCAAATACAGTAGTTTCCACGTTCAGGTGTTCAGTTCCCTCTAGGTAGTTTACACATTCAGACAAGCAAACAAAAATGCAAGTGTTTGGCTCCCTCCTGTTTAAGTGGGTCAGCATACAGGCAACAGCTATTATTTCTGGAATATTTCTGAGGCATCGCTTTACTTTTTAAGAACACCCACGGGCAGCAAATCTGCTGCAGCTGCACTGCAGGTATATGCAAGTAGCAGGGCTCCACAGAGCACAAGTTTAGGGTGATGGTTATACCACCAAGTCATCTTTTGCGTCTGTGAATTAAACCTGTACAAATAAAAAAAAATAAATCAATAATTACCATTTAGATCTGGATAGCTTATAAGAAATGAACTCATCTTTCCAGACCACTGTGTATCAACGGCAGTCTGGTGGCACCAACACTACAATCTGGCCAAGGTAGAAACACTCTGATAACAACCTACTTTAGCACTTCTGTTCCACAGAAGGTTTCTACAGAGTTTCACAGATTACACAACAGAACAGAGGAATTATTGATCACACCCCATTTCCTTCAAGTATCCCATTCCTCTCTCAATAGAGTTACATTAGATGATCAATAAACAAGCTTTAAACTTTAATAAACAAAGAGCAAAAAAGACCACACAAAACAGTCTACAACAGCAAAGAGTGTCCCGGGGAAAGTAGCTGGAAAGAAGCAAATAGCATCATACCATTTTCTTAATGCTTACAAACCATTAAAAAGCGTATTATTGGGGAAAAAAATGAGTGCAAAAAAGCAAACAAAACAGACATACCTATTACTCCCACCAATTCTCAGTCAACAATTTCAAAAGTACTTACACAAAGTTACAGATCAACAAAAATAAAGATACATGACTGGTTTCTTTTCTCACTAAATGAAAAATCCCCAGCCCTGGATCTGCGACTAGCAAGTAACTCAAATTCATTGTAAGATATTTTGAAATCCCAGAAAAAAATATTTACCTTCATACTTGAAAAAATGACCAGTCAAGAAAACAAGGGGCAATTTTTTTCCCGGGAATTTTCATTAGACTGCTAGATTGAAAACCACTAAACTGCTAAGTTTTCAGCTTGTTCAAGGAATACAACTTCAGCTAGGCTCAAAATCAAGAGTTCAAGATATAAAGACTTTTTACTGCCATGGAAACATATTTGCAAACACAGAATGGAGAAACTTACATTTTTCTGTGATCTCTGTCCTAATATCTGAACTGGAAGTTTTATTTTTCAAATTCTGAGCCAATGTAAAAACAGAATCAAGCTGAGGGTGCCGTTGGTCCAAATCTGCCTTTGTTATCTGTTGAGAATTAGGACACAGTTTTTAAATCCAAAAAGCAGAATTTAGTTAACATAATCTGCATTATTTGTAGATAAAACAAAGCATGTATATGTCACTACAAGTCGATAGCTCTTCCCATCACTGTCCTAACCCTTGAATTGTCACACAGTATTATAGCACCACTTTAAAAAGCACAAATATTCAGAAGTAGCTACTGAAAATCCAGAAGCGAAAGTTAACCTATACAAACCACATGGTTACAACAGTCATTGCACAGTCTTTTCCAATATCTATTTTTCACTCTCCCAGAACTTATTTTCTTATATATATATATATATATATATATTTGGGGGAGGGCGGGAAGGCACGGAGGAATGAAGAGGAGAGATGGAGAAAGAAAAAGGCAGGAGCAATCAGACTATAGACTGTATAAAAAATGTAGTTATTCCACTACAGCACTATACCAGAAGTCTGTATTACAAGAAATATGGAGTTAAAATAAAGTGTTTCTAAAGTTACTATACATCACATTATTATTGCAAATTCCAGATTAGGTTAGACACCCACAAAAACAGTTTAGCACTTGTTTAGCCTGCAGCTTTTACTCTGCAGTTACTCATGTTAATTGGTAGCAAGACAAATAAAATGAACCTTAATGGTAGCATACATCTCAAAAATACTGCCCTTAGTCATGGCTCAACATAGCAAGAGCTATAAACAGAAACAAACATTTACATCATAAGCATTTATGTTACAACTTTTAACCATTTTAGCATGTCTCTGAAAATCAGTTTAGTCTAACTACAACACAACTCATCAGAAACCCCTAGAAAGCAGATCATAAAGGTCACCCTCCAGGCAAATATGGAGCTTCCCCAAAGTCTGCAGCATAAGCTATCTATAAATTCTCAAAAAGATGATGTTTCAGGAGGTATTTTCTATATGCCTATATTAAACTAAAAAAAAAAATCAAAGCGTAGATCTCAGAGACAGCAGAATTAAAAGCAAACTGTAGAGGGGAGAGGAGTGTGGGACCAGACAGCATTTATAGTATAATTTTCAAGTTACATATTTCCTGCAGTTTCCTTTTTTGTTTTGTTTTTTTTCCTAAACACATGTAACTTTGTTACTGAATGCACAAGGTATTGAAGTGCAAGTCAACGTTCCAATCCACTGGCCTTCATACATACATACTTTCATTCGGGCAATAGTCCGATTGATCTCTTCAGTATTTCCCACGGTGACTATGTTTGACTTGAGCATCTGATCAATCGATACCAACCAGTCAGCCAGCTCAGTTGTAGTTTTATCAAGATCAGCAGGTGAAGAAAGTTCTGAAAGCCTGCTGAGTCTGAACAGGCATTTCCAATGAAGAAGATACTAGCACCACCTTTTGGACATCTGAAACAGAATTTTTGTTAAAGAAAAGAAAGTCATGGCCTCATGAGCAATTGTGGGAATTAGAGGGGTTTTGTAATTCCCATAAATATGCAACCACATCTGTAGAGAAAGCACTGCAAAATTTGGATTTGAGGTATTATAACCACCAGAATGTCTCTTCCTTTTTTTTTTTTTTTTTTAAGGCTATTAATTATTGCATCACATGACAAGTACTCACGCAAATGATTCAGCCTAAGTCCAAGAAGAAAACTTGAAGGGATAAAATGATAGTATATCTAACAAAGTGAGCCAAAACACTGTTTGACAGGAAAAGGAATTGACCCTTCCTAAACATTAAAACCAATGATAATGTCTAAATAAATGTCACGATAAATGTCTAAAATTCTTTTCCTTGCTTTTATACTCTCCCAAATCAGAGTTCACTTAAGCACAAGTCTGTCAAGCTGCTGCAATTAATGCTTCACAGACCTGGCAATACACAACTGTCCTAAGAAGGGACAGGTGCCTGGTAGCTCAGCCCCATCCTTTTTATTTTTAAACCAGACAATACAGAGGTGAGGAATGAGCTGAACAGTAAGATTCACTCCAGAAGCTGTGTTTGGTTGTTTTCTAGTTCGAAGAGAACACTAAGTGAAGTCAATCTGGAGCATGAATATTACACACGTGCCTCAAGCAATGAAATGCAGGGGCTTTATTTAACAAACACTCTGTGTGAATGAAAAACAAGCTGAATTAAGGTTCCGAAAGGCTTAAACAAAAGTTGGTTTTTCTCCTTTAGATTTTGTTTACTGCTGATGAATTGAAAAAAAAAAGTAGACTTAATTTACCGAAGCTCAAGCTGCAAATTATTTCAAGCAAGGTTCGTCTTTTTTACCTAATTTTCTAACAAGGAGATCTGGGCATCTTGTTTACACTCTGTATCTGCTATTCTGCCTCCGACAACTTGAAAAGACTGCCAGTGTCAGTGTCCGATACAAGACATATTTAGACAGCTTCCCTCTAAGATTCAGGAAGATAAGTATCCAGCAGATGAGAAAGACCTATCTGTGTCCCTGCTGAGTCAAAAGATGTAGAACAGCTTTTATGTATAGGACTGCAGAGATTCTGCATGCAGGAGATACGTTACAAATAATTAGCTGTAGGGAAAGCTTCTAGTGGATCTTAATTACTAAAAGGCATGACCACAATGCACAAAGCCACAGGAAACCAGGCTGTCACAAACATAGTTGTTTTGGTGTTTATTCTGTACTTAGTACATTGGCTTCTGGTGAGGAGGCCTAAGCTTTACTAAAACACATTCCTTCATTTCCAAACTCTCAGGGGTACCCCAAACGATTCCCCCCAGTGCTGACCTGCAGAGTGCTTTTCTCCCTAACCAAACATTCCTTCTCTCTCCCCACAGTAACATGAAGGTAGTCCCAAGTACAGCAACGGACAATATTTCTTATTTCCACTTACCTAGGTTCGTTGGGAAGGTTTTACTTTTTGTATTAATTTTGGACTAAAACCAGGATTAAAATCAATACAATGAATGACAACAGAAGGACTGATCACTCACCAGAAGGCTTTGTCTGTGTAACAAGATGAGACTGCCCAACAAATGCCTCCAATTCTCTCACTCTGTCAGGCACTTCTCTGAACACCTGCAGCCCAGCAGGGAGGAATAAAAACAGTAAGACAACATATATTAACAGCAAAAAAAGTAATCACTTATTAGAGGACAGAATATTCCACACCATGCCTGCTACAATGCTATGCCTCGGGCATATTTCAGTTTTTTTCAAGGTATCATTTAAAGACAGTTAAAATGTCAAGAGGTACTCAGAGTGTTATTTCAATATATTCTAGTGTCTTACCTAAGTCTTGGACATAAATAAATGGGCTCTTGCAGCCAGGTTGTTTACATTGGTTTTTTACTGCTTACACATCAAAGCTGTGACTCGCTATTTGGGTACACTTCCAAGGAAAGACTACGCAAAGCATGATTTGTGGTCAGCAATGACAGGGGAGTAGAGAAATAGGGAATTGATTTAAAAAGAAGAAAGTTACCAATAAACTATACCACAGTGAAGACCAATTTGTCTGCTTTGTTTTTTCAAAACTTTTTAAAAGGGAGTGGTAGAAAAGTACTGTACAAATGCAGGGGGAGGGGAGGTAAAACCAGTATTTTATTTCTTCCCCTGAACTACTAAAAGCCCCATGTCCAGGCTCTTTTTGAAAAAAAAAAAACCACAAACAAATTGGTTTTACTCCAAGCAGTGAGTTCTTTTAATGCTTGACTATAAAACTGAACACTAGAGTTTTATTTACAGCAGTTATACTCAAGAAGAATCCCAAATGCACTTGATAAAAGGAAAACAAGAAAATCTGTTGTAAAACTTAATGAGAAAATCTTAACTGCTGCAAACATTTGTCTTTCCTATACAGCAAAGATTTACTGTGACTCAATTTCAAATTAATACATGGCCATTTGAATCAAGAAAATGAAATATTTTTGATCCAGCTGTTTAAAAGAAAGCAAACAAAGAAAATTTTAAAAAACACCCTAATTAACTAAATTAACTCATTCTGATGGAAAACTAACAACCAGTGTTCTCACGTAGACATGGATTTGGGCACATGGAAAGGAAAAGAGCCATTCTGAGCATGCCACTGCATTTCAACTTCGGGTACCCAATGCTGAAGAAATGTACCTTATTCCACCTCACATTGAGGGACTGCAGGCAACCGGAAAGTTTGTCTTTTTCCTGGAGATCGACATTTTTATCCAAAAGCACATCAGGTTCGGTTCTGTTCAGCCATTCCAGTTTGTGTCCCTGTACTTCCATCTCTTCATTTAAGATCTAAAAAGGACAGAAGAGTTTCAGACTAAGGCAAAACACATACATGCTTAAGGAAATGGGGGGAGAACACATGCAAACAACACAATAGGTGGAGCCTTTCCTTTAACTCCATTATTTAGACATATTGAAAAAGCCTCTTTTTTGTTTTCTATGCTCTATCTAGACATTATTAAAACATCTATTCAAATATCAACATTTGTTGCTAACTGGGAAAAAACCCACAAAACCAAAAAACTGCAAATAGCCAAGGTATCAATGCAACTTTGCATCTTATTTCAGTCCTACTTTTCATCTCAGGCATCTAATTATGGTACATGACAAGAAAAATTAAACTTTCATGGTGTAGAGACAGCCAATACTCAGCTGACATGAGATTATTTGTGGGCAATCACAACTACAACTACTTTACATTGTTTATATACATTTGTTGGATGTTCAAGCCTTTCCATCCGATTTGGTCCAACAGATGTTGTGGGGTTTTTTAATTACACTTTTTTTAAATTAGCAAGTAGGTTTGTGGGATTGATTATACCTTCCATTCTTTTAGGGTTCCAGAAACATTTTTCACACATCCTACAAACCAAAGATTATTTTGCTGTCAGAGCGAGATACAAAACAAGGAGGAATAATACCCCGATACATATGTTCCCAAGTTACTTGATATGACCAAAACCCTAATAGTTTAAAAAGAAAGTTGAACAAACTTTTACACGCATAAAAGTATTAAAGCTCCCCAGTAAATAGGACAATGGTGCTTACCATTAGTTTTTCCTAAAGTTTTTACAATTATAAAGTTGACTTGGGGACATCATCTCCAATAAAATTCCACTTACTCAATTTTATCACTAGAACATATATTTCTCATATTCCAATACATCTTCTGTCTAGGCAACAAAGTCATCAACTCAACCCAACTTCATTACAAGATGCATATTGCCTGTGTAAATAATCTTACAGAAACTGCCTCACACAAACATACTTCTTTGGCTACTTACAATGTGAAAATTCCCCTCCCTGAAAGCCACCTCCTGATACCACACAAGACACACATGTGCATACACATACACACACTAATCGATCTTGCCTGTAACTCTCGCAAGTTTTCTTCGCGGTTGAATGTAAATCTTGTGTCCAGAGCATTTTCTACATTTTCCAACCAGCAACGTAGCTCATCAAGCCTCTTTCTGTACTCTATCAGCTGCTGATTCTCTCCTTTTAGCCTTAAAAAATGAAAACAAAAACCCCACACGTGTTTCTGCAGTGAACACAGCATGCCAGTCCTACATTGCTTCTGCTATGACAGTCATGTGGTTTTCAGTGGTTGGAGCATTTCAAAGGATTCCTCTTGGTATTCCAGGAATCCTATTTTCATCATTAAAGTGCAACTTTAATACTTGCAGATTAATACTGCTACCTTAAAAAATAGATGAACTTCACTACCACCAAAGTCACATCATAGACTTTTGAAAGTCTCCAGAAAACATTAAATGTAAGTGATAGTAATAACACCTTTGGTTCTAATCATCGCTGCCAGTGAAGTATTAGAGACACCCCTACAGCCTCTAAGGAAAAAATTCCCTAAATCACACAAAGCTTAACTGGAGCTTCTCGAACTAAATAATTAAGAAAAATGTTATTACATTTCTAAAAATATCAGGAGATGTTAAAAAAATATATCAAGAGCCTTCAAAAATAACTATTAATTCCAAGGATTTATCCTTGTGCATTTTTTAGAGGGGTGAATTTATAGTCCCAGATAAACTGTAAATTTGTATATTTATCTTGAACAACTTTGGTCTTTTGAAGTAAATCTCAGGCTACTTCAAAACAGACTTTCATTTTGTTCAGAAAATATCTAGTCAGATAGATTAAATAGTCGCAAACACAGACCTAAAGTTCTTGCTTTACAGTACACTAAGGAAATTCAAGAACAATACAAGTGTTTCAATTACTCTGTCTTTGACAGTGCAAGAATGAAAATCAAGGATCGTACTTAACAGTTCAGCTTCAGCCAGAGAAAGTAGCTGAGTATTCCTTCCTAAAAAAGTCTGGTTTAGCAATGAAATGATGTTAAAAACGAAGGAAAATTGTAAGAAAAGAAGTTTTGTGTTTTTCGTTTGGTGGGTTGCATTAACCACAGGCTCACTAAGCAGTCAATTGCAGGAGCATTTATGAGAAATTGGTTCTACAAGACAGTTCGAAACACAGAGGTCTGAATGGCAGGAAAATTCAGATTAATGACAGTGTGCAATAGAATGCACTATCTCTCCCAGAGTCTTCTAAATGAGATTCTCCTCATCACATCTGGTCAGCCATCCAAATTTCTGATTAACTTATTACCTCAGTTGTCTATCCATGACCTCGGCGGTGATTGCTTTCCAGCGCCTATTCAGTCCCACCAGCTTCTCTTGCAGGAAGCTCCCGTCTGTAGCAGACAGTTTCTGTATGATCCCTTCCCCAGTTCTGTTCAACGCTGAAACAATGGTCTGATGGCTGCTGACCCCCTCTTCAAGTTCCTGTCAGAAACATAAAAGCCACATAGAATTTTATTACTGACCTAAAGTGACTTTGAGCTGTGGCTCATAATACGCAGGATGAATCCTGGGTGCCTATTACTTCACTGAAACAGGCACGTAAAGCCATCTTAGTTAAAATCAGATGCTGTCGATTAAAGTTATTAAGAGTCTGTTGTTGAATCTAGTTCCATTTTCTAATGAGTGCCATAAAAATGACACATAATAGTGTGCTGAATACTACTTAGGATCACAGGAATTCATTTAAACCATCAGTACTAGAATCCACTCTCACATTTGATTCCTTTCCTCTCGATGGACGGCATTTTCTAGTAGTGCTAACAGATAGCATGACTTTTTTTAACCATTTCCTTTCATAACCTATGCCCATGTCTATTTCTGTAGCCTGACAGTATTTTAGATAGGATAATTGTGACTGTGCTGCCATCATCCCCAGATATCACCAAAAAAAAAAAATCTATGAAACCAAAAGAAGTCAGTGGACATCAAGATCAAACTTTCAAATATCCCTAATCACTAAAAAAACCTTGCATTGTTAGTAAGCATTTCTTTGCATCTAGATCAGGTATAAGATGACTCAAGAAAGAGAATGGAAATGCCCCAGAAGAAAACTCCAAACAAGAAGGATAAAATGATGATCTAGAGAGATGTCAAGGGAATTAAATTCCAGAACTGAAGTCTGAAACAATGAAACCTAAAACATCCGTAACTGGAATCTTCACTTTTTCTGGATTGCTTATTTGAGGCAGGATCTTGCAAAAGTCATTAGTTCAACAAAATAATTTGCTAAGTTATAACTGACCATCATTGGGGTCTGTTGGTTTTTTTAATTATGAGTAGAAAATAAGTGAAAAAATATACTGTATTTCTTAACCGATTAACATTTTTGTTAATTAACATACCTGCTGATGCAGCCCAGCTGTCTGCAGCTCCAGGCTGCCATCTGGACCACGGGCATCGGCTAGTAACACTTCAGCTTCTGTTATCCAGTGGGAGAGGTCATTGAGATCACAGTGGAACTGCCTCCACACCTCAATTGCTCTGTCAAAGCAACTGTTTGAAAACAAAGCATTGACAAATTATCCTAACTTTTTTGGTGAAAAGGCTTTGATTCCTGCCACAGGGATTAGAAACTTTCCTTGGGGAACAGAAATCCTAGCGTATAGCCTGGTCAGCAAAGCCCTGGTGCTGAAGCCTTCCTGACAGTAACAGCTGGTAAAAGCCAACAGCACAAGCTGTCATTAAGTTCCAGCTGAAGGAAAAAGGGCAGTCCTATGCAAACTTTTGTTTCTATCACTTAAAAAATAAAGATTGATTAGCTGTACTAAATGGGTCCGCAGAAGCCTTTTTTTTTTTCTTTATTATAAACCAGTTCAGATACAAGTGTGGAACATGAAATGTAATTAATTGCTTGGATTTTTTTCCTTTATTCATAAATCATGGGGTGCTGGTGCCTGGAATTTAATAAGTGAAGGTGATTTTGATTATATGGAACTGATTGTATTACCAGTGGGCCAGCATAAGTAGGTCTTCTACAATTTAATCACACAATAATTTACCAGGCATTTCATTATTATTACCATCTTTGCAGCCTCAAACTAATGTGTAGCTTAACTTGAAGGGCAACATTTTCCAGCATGGAACAGGCTGAATTATCACAGTCAGAAGGTTGTTTTTAACTAAAATGAGAGTTTTACTATGCTAGCAAAGTAACAAAAGCAGCCTGTGAACATTAAATAAGAAAAACATGTCAGAAAGGCACAGAGAGAGTGGTTTGCTTTCTATCTGTTGATTGCTAACTCTATGTTGATGTCATAAAGCAAAGGGACTGATGTCTCAAGGGACACAGGGCTTGAAACAAACATGAAATCTACATTAGTGCCAGCAGACTGGATAGTATCCCATTCTAAACTAATAAAACCAGTCATTTTTAAAGACATGGGAAGCCAGGTGTCCTGCTCATCAGAGGACCCTCTAATGTGACAGAGGAAAGATTTCATCTGCAGTCCATTATTTTTGTCTTGAACAATTCCAACAGCAAAGACTCCAAGGTTACCACTTATATTGCATTTCAGATGCAATCTGAAATTAGCAGCTTAACATCAAAGATATCCGAAACTAAATTTAAAGACCTGCTGCTGCATCTATTTTCTTCACTAATTCAGCAATCCCAGAGTTCCTAGTGACATTATTTTCATCAAAGTTTTATCTCATTTTTATCAAGATATCCGTATTTCTTGCCACATACGGGGCTTTTTTGTTATTAACATTCTCCAAGTGGGACAATTCTAATAAAGAAGAAAGCCTTAAAAATCTCTTAAATTTTCCTGACCCAGATTGCTGTGTTTCCTGTGTAAATCTCAACTCAATACACTAGACTGACCTGTAGACTGATCCCACATCTCATTCTCCTGTTAGTTCTCAGTTACATTTTAGTCTAACTGAACATCTTGCCTCACAATAGTATGTCATTCCACATTCAATGAAAAGAGATATTCTAAGCAGTTAAAACAATCGAAGAGAATATTTTATTGGATTCCCCCAAAATTAAAGTTTCCAGAGGAGATCTGAACATGCAACTTTTCAGAATCCACAATTTTAAAACTTAAGAGGTTAAAGCTTTGTATCTCAAAGCATTCTCCCCTGCCATTTCTCTTGTGAGCCTACAGTTTCATCAGTATTTTGAGCAATGAGACCAAATTTCACTCCGTTTTTGATCCACATGCACATGCTGCTGTTTCACTACAGACTGCCTCAGCTGAACAGTCTAAGTACCAAAATCTTGTCATTACAGCACCAAGGCTTGGCTACTCCTTGCCTTCTCCACATGAATCCACTTGTTTTTGTATCACAGTGCATTCCCAAATTACCAACACTTAAAACACTGGTTGAAAATCTGTGGCAGAAGGATCAGAGCTAGCAAATAAACATCATTAAAAATAGCTGAACAAAGAATTCAGGCTGTACATACACACAGAACACACTTTAGTATACACATATGTTCAAGTCAAACTGAAGTCAATGGGATTTAGTTAAACACTTAAACAGTTTGCTAGTTTAATTCAACTTGTGCTTGGTTACATCAGAGCTTTTATAAAAGGTTTTGTCTACTTTGCTGGCATTCAATTGTAAAATCATTCCCACCTCTGAAAACTAAATCAGCCTTTTGCCACAGACTTCAGATGCTGTTTCTACTAATTCTGTCCAAATCTCCACCCACTCCAGAAACAGAAAAAAGCCAGAGATTATTAAGGAGTCTTCTAACCTTCTTGCTTATACTGGCAACACTGGGAAAAGGAAGAATGAGCTGGGTTAAAAATCCTTCTTAGTAATAGAAAGGGTATGAAATACTAATGTCAAAACACAGTATTTAAATATTGATACTAATGTTGTCTTTATTAACGAAAGCATATCCTTCTACTAAAACTGTAGTATGTAACATATTGAGGAAGCTACATACTATTTTAGCTTGAATTGCTAGTCCAGCAGTCCCTTTTGTATGAAAATCACGCCCAATATTATTCTCATTAAGATGCAGAGTATTACAAACTTTATGAAGTTCAAGATCAATTTGCATTCGGTGAACCAACCAAGGAGATAACATGCTGCATTGTGTCAGCTCATCATAAACCCTGAACTTGCCCTTATACTTTTTTGATGGGTAGACTAGGTTTCCAGTTAACTCTAGCTACTTCATAAAGTGATATTCAGGGAGAAAATGAAATTATGTTTACAAGTATAAAAGCATAATGTTACTTAAAGCTTCTCAAGTTATGGAGGCCAGGGGGAAAGAGACATAACTAAAGTTTCATACCTATGAAGATAAGAAAATAGCTGCTGGTATATAAATACAGACGGGCACCAGATTCTGGAGCAATTGTCTCCAAATACGGCAGGTGACCACAGAAAGCCAGAAAGAGCACAGGAGCTGGTACCCAGCTGGCGTCACTATTTGTTTTCAAATCAAAAAACAGTCAGAGAAGGATGTCTGCTGAGTCTTAAGAAATCTTGATACTTCCAGCAATTCTGGGCCCTTGGATCAGTGAAGTCTCTGCTTAGGCAATATCACAAATCTATTTTTAGATTCCTACACACACACCTATGCTCTGAGAAAGGGTTGAAAAATCAGCTTATGTAAATACACTTCAAAATGCACTACCAAATGTGTTTGATAGCAGATTCCTGGTTCTACAAAGCCAGTGAACATGACCAGACATCACTTTACGCTCTACAAAACTTCTGCATTAACCGCTACCTTATATCAGCATTAAAAAGCAAATATTATAAAAGCAAATTAACTCCACAGTATGAGCCACTGCATTTAAAGTTTCATAAAATCAGTTTCAGTCATTAAGGGTTGGGGATTTTTTGCACAGCAGCAATCTCAGTGTAGTGTCTACTGCTATTTGCAGGGAGAGTACAGATCCACCTTAGTGGTAACTTCCTGAACACATATTTTCATATTTTCACCAATTCCAACTTAAAATACGTTTCTGACACACTTTTCCAAGTTTGATTCAGTGGTGTTGAGTTTGGTTTTAAACATTTAAAATGCTTCAGATAAGGTGTTTTCAGTTTGGAGCATCTTCTGTAAGGAGCAGGGGGAAATTACAGCTTAAGTTTTAACTACCCCTTCCCCCCTACTTTTTTGCATAAGTGCAATTACAAAAAGAAAACTGGAGATACATTTTTCTTAAGCATAAATTTCAATATTCTCTTGTTCTCTCAACCACAAAAATTTCGGACATCTTCAGTTATTTACAAAAATTATTGGCAACTATCATACATACTGTGTAAGAACCTATCCTTTCAAGTTCCTTCCCTCTCCTTCAATAGCAGCCTTGAATTCTTTATTAAACGATGCAATAGAATACTTTGGATTGGAAGGGACCTCAAAGATCATCTAGTTCCTACCCCACTGTCATGGGCAGAGACAACCTTCACAGATCAGGTTGCCCAAAGCCCCATCTAACTTGGCCTTAAACACTTCCAGGGAGGGGGCATCCACAACTTCTCTGGGCAGCCTGTTCCAGTGCCTCACTACTCTCATAGTAAAGAATTTCTTCCTAACACCTAATCTAAACCTACCTTCTTTCAGCTTGAAGCCATTACCCCTTCCTATCACTAGAATCCCTAATGAAGAGTCCCTCTCCCGCTGTCCTATACGAGTCCTTTAAGTATTGGATGGCCCTAATTAGGTCTTCTCTAAGCTCTCTCCTGTATGGGCTAAGAACAAGCCCAACTCTCTCAGCCTGTCTTCACAGGAGAGGTGTTCCAGCCCCTGACCATCTTCGTGGCCCTCCTCTGGACTTGTTCCAACAACTCCATGCCTTTCCTGTACTGGGGACCCCAGAGCTGGATACAGTACTCCAGGTGAGGTCTCACAAGAGTAGAGGGGTAGAATCACGTGCCCTCAACCTGCTGGCCACGCTGTTCTTGATGCAGCCCAGGACACTGTTGGCCTTCTGAGCTGCTAGTGCACACTGCCAGCTCATGTTGAGCTTGTCATCAATCAGCACCCCAAGTCCTTCTCCTCAGGGCTGCCCTCAATCCACTTTCTGCCCAGCCTGTAGTTGTGCTTGGGATTGCACCAACTCACATGCAGGACCTTGCACTTGGCATTATTGAGCTCAATGCATTTCGCATGTGTCCATCTCTCCAGCCTGTCAAGGTCCCTTTGGATGGCATCCCTTCCCTCCAGTGTGTCAACCTCATCACACAGCATCAGCAAACTTGCTGAGGGTCTGCAGTCTATCCCACTGTCCATGTCACTGACAAAGATGTTGAACAGTGCCAGTCCTACTTAATATTTTTATTCTGTAACTTTGCTTTGCAATACCTTTACCAAAAATAAATATATTTTATAAACAAAATCTTGTATTACATGAAGTGAAAACAATCTGCTTCATAAAAGCAGGCAAACTACAATTTGCACGTTAACCATTTCAACATTCAATAATTCTGGCAATTATGTTGTTATAGTAACATATTAAAGCTGATTACTCCCAAAATCTTTGTCTTCATCATAAAGGTACATTTGTAAAAAACTTATATTCAAGCACACAAAATAGTTTTTACCATGTGGTCATAGAAAACAAACATCCTTGACTTACCCTTTCCGATCGTTGTACATTCTGTTAATTCTGTCCCATTCCGCATTCAGCTGGGTTAGAGCATCTCCTATTTGTATTGCCTCAGGTCCTGATGCTTCTAATATTACATCAGGCTGCTTCTCATGTATGACTGCAATTTGATCCCCAAGTTTATCTAAAATATCTTTTATGTTCTGCAAGCACAGTAAAGACACAAGCCATTAGTAAACTCAACACCAGCAGGGAAAACAGTGAATAAGAAAGGACCAAAACGTAATATCTTCAAAACACTTCCAAAAATCAGTAAGTAAGACCATGACCATCAGCAGTTCACATATTAAATCTTGTTTAAGAACTGAGTAGACCAACAAACTTTTTTCAGCACGTGTCCTCAATTTTTTTTTATGAAGACAATGAAATAGATCAAATCTGTTTCTGAAGTAAAAGAGACATAGCATACTTCTCAAACAGCAGTACCTTCGTTCTTAAACAAATCTGCCCATGTCATACAGATGCTGTACATATTTATTTCTCATGTAAAAAATGAGCCACAAAATGTGACTTTATTGCACTTCACATAACCTCCCATATGGGCAGAATTGCAAAAGCATTAACTACATAAACGTTTAAGATTTACATGATAAAGTTAAAGCATTCTATCTCAAATATCATTGAACCTTTAAAACAGATGCTGTTGTAAGATTGCCTTGGTATCCAGAAGACAAGCAGCCCATGAAAACAGTGGAATTTACTTATCTTTTTGAATTTGAAATAGTAACACTTCTAAAAAAGTCTATGCTCTGCTATTTTCTGCTTCTGAAAACATCCTTAGAATATACCAAAATTTCCAATTCAGATGAGACACCTGCACCAAAATCAAGTATTTTAAACCTATCTTAACATAAAAATTCCCAATTGTACTTAAGAGTGTACAGAAGCAGAGTAAACAAGGACAAAAGTCACCCATTTTGTCAAAACCTGGTGTCTCTCCCCTATTTGCTTCTGAAAACTAAGAAAAAAAAATGAAAGCATATACACAGCAGATCAGAAAAGCAAGTCAGAAAAGCAGATGGAAATTTTGAAAAGCTTTTAAAGGACCTGTATAACAGCTGTAGAAACAGCTGGTCCAGCTCTAGATGAGAGACAAAGCCTGACTACTTCAAATATAAGGACACATGGACTCCCTCATGCATCCCAACCCACATAGGTGCATCTACCCGCACCACACCATGTTCGATTCCTAACTCAAATGGAAGTTTTCTGTAGCAATCTCTATATTGTGCTCCTTTGTGTGCTCAAAATTAACCAGCACTCAGACTTCTACATATTTAACTCCTATTTGACAAGAGGATTCAGTCTTTTCAAACATACTTTCTCCATCCCTTTTTGAAAGGCTAATCCTTAAGTACTACTCTACCATTAATTACAGAAATAAATCCACTGGCTGGCAATGAGAATAAGTGGGAGCTTAAAATTGAGGATGCACTAATGCTCAGAACAGGTACTATTGTCTTTTGGCCTCATATATAGCTTCATACAAAAGTCAAGAATTTCCCTTTCTCCCACTTCCCATGTGAGCTCTGTTTTCAGATGATAGAGAACAGCAGCTGTATGAAGTAGACCAAGCAGGAATGCAGAAAGATTTGATTTGGCATTTCTCTACATACTATGTAGACCGTGTGATAAAAACCAAAAGTTTCTCCAACAAACCCAACCCTTCCCTCCAAACCTCCCACCCAGCTTCCACTCTGCTCCACTTCGTACCCAAATTCTGTATAAAAGAAAAAATAACCACAAAACTATCTCATTTAGTTTTCAGTGCATATTAATCCAGTATATACGGAACAAAAATACAAGTACAGCTATACATTCGCTGAGGTGTTTGTTGGGGTTTTTTATCTGCTCTTCTCTTGTTCCTCCTCTGAATACAAAGTTTAGGCATACAGTACCTTCAGTGCATCTTCCTGAGTGGAAAAATCCTCATAGATGCCAGTATTTAGCTCTGGTGCATTCAGCAGCAGTTCAACATCAGCCATGGCCAATAAGACTTTGTTGATTTCCACCAAGTATTCAGTTGAAAAAGGCAACGTCCTAACCCCTGCGGCAAAGTGGCTTTTTAACCTCTGCTGGACAGGGATTGCCTAAAAACATGAAAGTTCACGTTATATTTCAAAGAGCAAGCAATTTTATGTAAAAATCCTAAATCAGGTGACTCTATTCACAGTAAGTACTTTTCCACATTAAAAGACAAAGCATAGGCCTTTCTAGCAAAGTTACAGAAATCCATAAAGCTGCAAGTCCTACAGAGAACTGTTTAAAAAGTTAGAAAACAGTAGATATCATACTTTACAATGACCCTTCGTTATTCTTTATGAAAACTCTAGGGAGTGGGAAGAGTACTACAGTTTCTCTCACCTCAGGCCTTACTGTTTCCATAAATTACACTCTTATCAAGCCTGTATCTAGTTGTGATTACAAACTACTACCAGCATCTTTATTCACCGAGGTCTCCCAGAACTTACTAATTTACTGAGCAGACTTCTTTTTCCTCTCCATATTCTTTAAAATAAGCATCCCCACCTGCATTTTCCCAACCAATTTTTAAGTAAATTAGTAGTCCATCTGTGGTGTATAAGCTTTTTGCAGCAATAAGAGACACTGACTCCTCAACAGCTTGACAACTCTTATCTGCTCTGGCTGTAGGACCAGGTTATCTAGCCAAGCACCACATTAGCAGATAAGAAAGCAAGAACAGTAATTTAATGCTGCCTTTTTCTTAGATTGTCAATGATGGCTTGGAGAAAGGTTAGGAAGCCAGCTCCAAGAAGCTATACTCCGCCATGCCTGGCAAAGGTAGCAGAGGCAGGTGAGGCAGATACTCTGAAGACTGAAAGCCTTTTTTTTTCTCTCTCCCTAAAAAGGTTCCTTGTCCAACAGGATTCTGTTAGCATCTCTAAAAATAGCCCAGTTATCTAAAACCAACAATGAAAGAGCCAACCCACCTTCAAGTAATGAAGAATTCACGCAACTTTTAAGCCACCATCCTGTACTTAGTGAATTTGAATGAAGCAAGACAGAGGCACTGAGCTGCATGATCTACTAACAGCTGAGAAGACACTCAAGAACATGAAGAATAAATGTAAATTCACAGTGGTTTCAGCCAGGGAATTTTCCTTTGCAATTAGTCTGGGCTGGGTGCACACATGCAACAAGCAAGCACCACTGACAACCAGTAAAATGTCAAGCTCCACTAACAAAGTCATTTGCAAACACCTGTCTGTCTTCCTCCTCCTCCACGTGTTTCTGAGCATTTCAAATATGTCACTCAAATTAACTGGAATCGAACATATGCAGCGTGTGTGGTGCAGAAGGAAAAAAAGAGGATTGCAACAAAAAAGGTATGCTCATGTATCCACCACTCAGGATTTTTCCTCGTGCACTGAATGCTCCTAAGGATCTTACTCATTTTGGGTTGGTTTGGGCTTTTTTCTTTTGTGTTTTCAAGTAGACAGTCATCCCTGTATTGAAACTGGGGGCACAGTACTTCCACGAGACCTTTAATACCAAACACAGTATGCTTTGTGTGATTCACTGCACAGCAAGAAAATAGGACGTACAGGCACAGAAGGATAAATCGAGTCTACTGAAAACAAGTATTAGAGGCAAGCACCATAAAATACTTAGCACTGTGTTTGATTCAGTAACAGTACAGCAAGCAAGCATGGCAGTAAAAACCATTTACTACACCATATGCTTTAGTTACAAATACAGCATCTCGGTCCCTGATACTCCCCAAATACAGTTTCTTGAGGCACTGTACATATTTTGTCAGCTTCCATCACTGAAATCTGAAGCAAAAGCCCAAGGCATAGATGGTGGTCTGGTTTCTTGTGGAAGGAGAGGCCCCAGCTCCCAATAAATCAGGCAAAGCACACGCAACTCAAAGTACCTTTTCCCCAGCAATGTGGGTTTGAACAAATACCAGGATGCCCACTGCAGCAAAGCCACCTGCAGCATCTTCATAAGGTATTTTCTCTAACTCTCCATCATCCCACAAGTCCCATTCTTAAACGGGCAACATGCCAAAATCTGGACTTCACCCATATGAATAGGTCACTGAACTTCATAGCTCCCTACTTCACATACATTACTTTATGTCCCATTAGAAAAAAAAAAACTTGCACAAGAGTTAAACCAGTTTCTGTTAGCACGCAGCAAAACTTGTTGCCAGATCTGACATGTATTGGAACTTTGTCTCCCCAGTAGCATCATCGTGGGCCAGGTTGCTCCTCTTTTGCAAAGCAGTGAATTCCTCCCAGTGCTGCTCCTGCTGCACACACCTCATTGCTAATCTCCTCCAGCTGTCTCCCATCACTGACACGATGTTTCCTCCTTTCACGACTCTCCTTCTTAGAGGTGAACATATGTAAGTGTTATAAAGAAGTTAGTGCTTTACTACAGCCAAATTGTAATTGTTCAGCTGTTCTCTACCTTGCTTTGCAGACTGGCAGCTTCTAAAATGCAGCATAAAGTACTGAGAAATGGAAAAGCAGAAGTTTGACATAACTGTCTGACAAATCAAGTACCTAAATGTCTCAGAAGCTGTCTTTTAGGGTTTGATGCTTGTTTTTATTAAATTAAAAATAAAGAGCTGCACAAACAAAAAAGGCAAATAAGCAAACTCTTTTAAGCACCCAGAAATAAAAAGTTAATCAGAAGTTATTTAGGAGAAAATCTGACTGGATGACTTAATAGCCCTTTTCTACTTTAACTTCACTGGTGACAGAGCATGTTTATTATACTTTTGTCTCTCTTTAAATATTAAAAAATGTAGGACTGTGTTACAGCATTGGTAGATAAGGGAAGAAAACTGAAGTCAACTACCTGGACTTGTGCAGTTCACACTGTCCTGCACAATATCCTTGTGTCCAAATTGGAGACACGTGGATTTGACAGACTAACCACTGAGTAGACAAGGAATTGGCTGGGTGGTTGCACTCAAAGAGTTGCATTCAACAGCCTGATATCCAAGTAGAGACTAGTGATGAGCAGCATTCCTCAGGGGCCAGTATTTGGACCAGCACTGTTTAATATCTTTGTTGGTGACATGGACAGTGGGATCAAGTGCATCTTCAGCAAGTTTGCTGATGACACCAAGTTGGGTGGTGAGGGAAGTGATGCCATCCAGAGGGACCTTGTGCAAACCTCATGAAGTAAAACATGGCCAAGTGCAAGAACTTGCACAACAGTCAGGGCAATCCCAAGCACAAGTAAAGGCTGGATGGAGAAAGGATTGAGAGCAGCACTGAGAAGGACTTTGGGGTGATGGTGATGATAATTTCAACATGAGCTAGCAGTGTGAACCTGCAGTCCAGAAAGCCAGCTGCATCCTGGGCTGCATCAAAAGAAGCGTGACCAGCAGGAGGTGATTCTGCTCCTCTGCTCTGGTGAGACCCCACCTGGAATACTGCATCCAGCTCTGGGGCACTCAACACAAGAAGGATATGGAGCAGTTGGAGTGAGTCCAGAGGAGGGCCACAAAGATGATCAGAGGGCTGGAGTACCTCTTCTGCGAGGAAAAGCTGAGAGAGGTGGGCTTGTTCAGCCTGAAGAAATGAAGGCTCCAGGGAGACCTTATTGCAGCCTTCCAGCACCTGAGAGGGCCTACAGGAAAGATGGAGAGGGGCTGTTCATCAGCGATGGGACAAGGGGTAATATCTTTATTCTGAAGGAGGAGAGATATAGATTAAAGGAAGAAATTCTTTACTGTGAGGGTAGTGAGGCTCTGGCACAGGCTGCCCAGAGCAGCTGTGGCTGCCCCCTCCCTGGCAGTGTTCAAGGCCAGGTTGGCTGGGGTTTTGGGCAACCTGGTCTGGTGGAGGGTGTCCCTGCCCACGGCAGGGGGTTGGAACTAGATGGTCTTTGATATCCTTCCCAACACAAACCACTTTCTGGTTCTATGAAAAAATGGCATCCTCAGTTACTAGTGTACATTCTATAAATAAAACCTCTCAATGAGAACTGCTAAAAAGAATTTTAATTCAGTGATATTTTTTTTTCTCCTGTACTTGTCATCTTGTTTGACCAGCAATTCAGAATTTGATTTCGGATTTTCGTCTTTACACTTAAATATATTTTTAAACAAAATTGCCAAAGATGCAACTCAAGGAGATATATGACTTGCTTCCTAATAGATTTTTGAAAATATTGCCCAGGAAATTGAAATAAAATTACATTATTTGTTTTGCATGTTTAACTACATAAGCATTTCAGAAAGAAGTGTTTACCCAGTTTAATCTCAGATCACCATGCATTATTAACCATATTTGCAAATAAATACCCTTTTGATTAGAAATGCTTGCTTTTTAACCATTCCTTGACCCTTCTCTCTCACACTCAAAATACTTCACAGACATTTTTCTAGGAAAAGGTTTTCCAAAGCTAAAATCTCACATTGATTTTATTTGTTCTTCTAGGTTAATTAATGCAGTCAGAAAGCACTATATTCACAAGCAATGTAGCCAGTGGTTCATATTTAACCAACCCAGAACAACGGACAAACAGGTTTTCTTTATTTCAGGAATAATACTTCAAGAGCCTTCAAGATGGTGTCTGTTTAAGTTTATGGGAAAAAATGCACTATGCCTGAAACAGCAAATTCACTTACCATCTGCAAAATTATCATTTTCACTTCGAACAGTTCTCTAAAACCTGGAAAAATCTCTCAGGAACTTTAGTCAACTAATTACCTCTGCAATTTAAGGTTTATTTTTTCCTTTCCCTCATTCTGAGCCAAATCAGAGCAATTTAAATAAATACTAAAGCAAAGTTAGGAAAGAAGGAGCTCAAGGAGATAGAAACTTCTGATGTAGGCTTTTTAAGCTAACTGGTTTGTGGCAAAAAAAAGGTTAGTACCTGCTATGCAGGAGGGTTACCAATATTTAAGAGACAGTTCACTCCATAATCCCTATAAGCATACATGATGAGGAATATTTATGATCCAGCCCCTTCCAGCAAATCAATATATAAATATATATAACCTTCAAGCACCATAAATAAGTCCTCCACACTGATTTACAAATACGTAAATAATGTATTATGTAAAATCTTAATTGGAGTCTAATCCCCAGTTTGGTGGCTGAAATCTTTCTTCTGCTAGTTCATTTTAAACACTAGTTTCTCTTCCTCAGCTCATGGCACCTTCCTTATGCCAAGATGAGGGGCTGAGCTATCTGCACACCAGTGGGTCAAGGATTCATTTAGTGTCTCTCAGTCCTGAAGCTGAGAGGAGCAAAAAGCACTGCAATCTGCTGTTCAGTAGTCTGGGGGCCCTATGGATACATTCAGGGTTTCTCTTTCCCCACCTTCATCAGACATTCCTACTGACTAAAGGAGGAGGGAGGGTGTTCAGTCCCAGAATAGATGGTGAAAGTTGGGGAGAGGCAGTTTCTGTTGCAGAATTTTAGCATTATAGCTCCCCCCAGTGCTGAGGGGGTATGTCGAGTCCGACTGCTTGAAGAAAATTCTGGAGCAACTGTGTTCACTTAGAGTGATGATATTTGGGAACACTCTTTCTCCTGTCAGAAATGGTAGTCACATACCATTTTTGGTGTTCAAGATCAATTAGCAAAGCAGGTGCTAAAAAAGTAGAATAAAAACAAAGTAAGTTCACCTGAGACAGGCTGGCTTACCACCCAAGTACCAGAAAGTTAGAGGCAGAGGCACATGGAGCAAAAGGAGCAAGTTTCCAAGTTTCACAGCAGTAATGAAAACTGCTGTGGTCCCTTTCTGAAAGTGTAGCTGTCTCAGCCAGACTAGAAATTACATCTGGAAGTATAAGGATTTTTTAAAAAAAAAAAACCCATACAACTAATACTGAGAAAAGATAACATTTATCCTTCAGTCTATGGTAATTGCCATGGTAATCCATATTTACATGATATTCTGCATTCAGCACCCAGCTAGCAAGATGCAGCAATCCATCAGTGCCAGGGATTAGCTGCAGCACATCCCTAAAGAAAAGGGGTTTACAGGAACCTCTCCTAGGCGAAGCAGATTTAAAAGGTTTGCTTTCATAGCTGGTACTGAATTGCCAGTGCAATCAAAGCAAGCAGACTGTCTGCCACAGGTCTACAGCCACCCAGCACTACAGCTGGGAATGAAGAGCACCACATTACGGTTGTGTGGTGCAAGTCTCACAGGGAACCAGAGCCTTTTACCCCTGCCCCCAAGTTAATTGGTGCTGGTTAAAAAGTTAGAGAGCAGTCAAAAAGAGATCGATTGGCTTTAATTATGAAGCTTCATACACAGAAATTTAGAAGCACTTGACAGATTGCCTGGCCCCCAAGCTTGTCCAAGACATTACTTCCTGCTTCACAAGGTTCCTCTTCGTTATTGCCTAAAATATTAATGCCATTACCATGCAGTTAAAGTGTTTTGAAGGATGAAAAGGAGAAATAAAAACCCACAACCCTACATCAAACCCCAACCCCCCACCCCGCAAAAAAACCCAAAAGTATATGTACCCTCAACAAATAAGACTTTATGGCTTTCTGAGCAGTAGATTTTATCAAGCCCTGACATCCTATTAAATCACTTGTGAAATTGCTTGCCAAGACTCATGCACACACATTATCACACATAACTCTTCACATCAGAAATAATAAAAATGACAAAAGTTGAAGTAATCTTCATTGTATACAGTAATATCAGTCACATGAGGGTAGTTATCACTTCCTATAGCTGGCAGTGAAAGCCAGCATCACTGTACTTAGTCTCCCAACCAGAGGATACAAAGGCACAGAGTTTAAGGCTGTTATCACACCTGCACCAATAAATCATTGAAGTAGGCTGTTTGAGCTAGGTTATCGAAAACAGCTAAACATAATCCCCCTTCAACAAGACTGGTGAAAGGAACTGTCCCAATTCAACCGCACCACCCAAAGTCATGCTAAAAGCCTTGCACTTGATGGCTAGGATATTTTGGGTTTAGGGTGATTTCATAGAAGTCCCCAACTAGTGTATGCAGATAATTTCCTAATGAAAAAAAATGAATGCTGTCATTTTCAAAACATTTCCAAGAAGGTGTCAAAAGAACAGCTATAAAACCCTGTATGAATCTCTATGGTTCATACATGGCCTCCGTTCTAAGAAAAGAAGTCACGGTTACCTGTAGCTTTTGTTCACCTTCCACACCTTGCAGCCCTGACAGACGGTGCTCAGCCACATCCAGCCACTTCATTAGATTGTCATGTTCCTTCTTATACTGAGAGAACACTGGAGAGAGTTCCACTACCTGCCTTCTTTGAAACGACCGGCACTCCTACAATCCAGCATATTAGGAAAATACAGTGTAAGAGGGAAGTAATGAACAGGATAGGTCTTATTTCTTTGAAAAACAAAAATACTCAAGTGACTCATATGAAGAAGTAAATTCCAAAACATGCAATACTGGCCTTTATTTTTTTTAATTGCTATATTCTGTTTTTCTACACAGAAATATAACCAAAGCCTGCCTGAGGGTCTTACTCCACCTTTGAGCTACACCCCACCTTACCAAATCTAATACGATTCAAACAGGTGAGCTAAAAGGAGCATAAGAATACAGATCCCTTTTGTTCTACACAAAACCACTTTTAGTATGGCACACATAAGAAAGCACCACGACATGCTAAAGTCTACAACTGCTGATAATACTCTCTTATAGGAAGTAAGAGGAATTCAAGAGCAGACTCATATTCACACAAACCTCTTGGTCTGAGAGCTCAATGATTATGTATGTAGTCACTCTTCACACAGCCCACTGATAGAGACAAATATCTGCCGGAGGGAGACAGGTGAAGCAAATGCCCAACTGTCTGCACCTATCTGTGTGAACACATATCGGGTGGCCCTTTGTCAAGCTGTGAAATGGGCTTTTAAAATCAGAACCACTCTCCCAAAACTGTGGAATGATAAAACTTGTATTTTTAAACAGCAATGTTTCAGGAAATTACAGTGTGTGTGTGTATATGCACTTTTAACTCTTCCCCAGAAAATCTTGGGCACTAAAAAAGGCAGAAGCAGGTTGCAAGCAGGATACCAAAGGGAAGACCAAATAAATGCACTCTAACCCTAGTAAATATCATAATCATACCTGCACACTGTTGTACTTTTTCTGCAGGAGTAACAGCTGTAGGCGGATCTTCTCTCTCTTATGGTCCTCCATAGGCTGCTGTAATAGCTGCCCTCCTCTCTGTAAAACTTCTTCAATCTGAGCTCTTTCTTGATCCAGCTAAAATTACACAAGTCTGTATTACCTGCAGAAAGCTCAGCTACGGTTTCCAAAAGGCATTTATCATTTATGACCTGCTCTGATATAATAAAACTGTTGTACTTTATATAAAATGTGAGCCAAACAAATTAAAGCAGAAATTCTTCTCCTCAGCTACCAAATCCTAAATTCAAGATTTGGCCATTCCACAAACCTGGTAAAGAGATGCCCTGAAGGAAGCTTTCTCAATGAGCCAGCATTAGGGAGTCGCAGCAAGAGGATGCTATGACTTCAGCTCCATTTCTGTTCTTAACATTCCTTGACAATAATAAGCAAGTTCAGAGCAGAACAGCAAGGAAATGAAAACTAACATATATAAAAAACAGTACAAAGGGGAGCATATGTACTGTAGAAATTAGGGTCTTCCACAGAAGCCTTTTTTAAATTATGTGCTGCAGTATACATGCCACTTCCCTTACTTCTGTTCAAGCTTTCAGCTCAAGTTACAGTATTTCACTTAAAAGGAAGTCAGATAAGGTGGCCTAGCAGGACTAGGTCTGGTTTTGTAGTCAACAAGGCTATTGTGGACAAGATAAGAAATGCATGACAGCTTCAAACAGGTGAATAACAGATCCTAGATAAGAATCTAAAAAAAAATATGTATTTTGTTCAAGGTTCTTACTTGGAATTGCTATGAGCATTTCACAAACATTCACTGACCTGACCTCTATACCATGGTATCATCATACCAGTTTAAATGTAAAAAGTTAAAAAAATATCTACCCGATGCAATAGATTATAGCCCCAAAATTGCCAAATCTACATAGTAAGAGTCTCAGCTGCATTAAGCAGTAATTTCAACGTAAGTTCAGAGAGTTAGATATGAAAAGAAGAGGAAAAGTTTTCACCATATTACACTTGCAGGAAGGATTTCTTATAAATAGCTATGTTAACAGAGAAGATAAATTAAAATCAAAGTTCTCTACCTAAATTATATAAAAGCATGATGAAAATAGAGAGACAGATGTATGACTACTTACTCTCAATGCACCAGCCAAGGCGCATTAGCTACAGGAAAAACATGTGAACATTAGGCAGTATTTCCAACAAGATAGTAATTCCCTTTATTTTCTGGTCCTGTCCTAAAATTATTTTCTCAGAAAAATAATTCCCCCTCGAAGTCAGGAGGAATGTAACACATGGACAAAGTAGAAAGGGAGTTGGTCATTTAATTCTTCCATTGCTCACAAACCTTTTCATCTTCCCCAGGCAACTCCAGGTGCTTTTCCACAACTTTTAACATATTCTGTATGTCAGTCTCAAACTTTTCCAGGTCTGTAACAGTGGCTCTGACTTCACGGGGCTCTGACATGACAGGAAGCCGTTCTTGTCCAACAAGCTTCTGCAAAACAAAATAAAACTTTGTTCAAGCTGAAAATTTAGTCTGAGCTGTCACACACAATTTAAGCATTAAACCAATTCACTAGGAACAGGCATACCAGTTTGTAGAACCATCAGATACTAGCGTTAAAAAAATTACAAGAGCTGTTTGATGTAACACTTGGTTAGCTTGGCCAGTGCTGATAGGTATTACCAAGTTTCTGCCTCCAAACTTCAATCCGAGCGTTTGGGTATCAAAGCAAGCAAATAACCTCCAGCCATATTATCTTATGGTGGTGCTCTGTAGCCAAATGAACATGTACTGCAATATATACATTTATCTGAATCTGTGTAACACACAGCTATTTGTAAATTTCCCCCTGCAATTCAAGTCATCATCCTCCACTCAGGTGAAAAAAAGCAGTTGGTTTAAAATCAGTCTGTCCATTTTTCACATATAAGTATCTATACTTAAAAGACAATCAAGTGCAGAGAAGTGCTGTTCTAACACAACGATCTCTCTGCTAAAGGTGTTTGCCTTCATTTTCACACAGACTCCCCCCCAGCATGTTTTAGGGGTTCACTCATCCTCACCTTGGCACTTTTGATGTGCTGAGAGACCTTCTCAAAGTTTCGGTTCAGCTCTGCCAGTTTGGGTTCAACAAGTTCACGGCACGACACGCCCCGACCATTCATTAGGATGATAGCCTGATCACGCACATTATCCACTCGCAGGCTAACATCATCTAATTCAGAGGTCAAGCGCTAAGAAGTGAAAGAAAATACAAATGGTTAACCTAGGAAAGGAAAAAATATTAAAAAAAAAAGAAAATTAAGGCAGCAAACCTGACTTGACTTTATTTATTTAAAATCCAGAAGTGGTTAATTCGCTGCAGCATTTCCTACCTTCACAGTTTCCTCCTTTTTGCTTGCTGACTTTTTCTCAATCTCATCCAGCAAGGCTTCAGCCTGATACAACCAGGTACTTATGTGGGCGACATTTTCATCAAAAATTTCCAGCTGGCTCTGATGATTCTGGAAGAAGATGAGACAAAATGTATCAAATGTGAGAAATTTAAAAAACATAAGTCCACAAAAACACCCCGACATAAAACCCCAGAACTCACACACACACAAAAAGCCCAACCTACCAAAACCGCCATTATAGGTAAAAAGGAGATCAGTGGCATAAAGTGCTATGCATATACCTTGGAAAGGAACACTGAAAATTAGATTGTACCTTTTACATTCAGTAAGCATTGACAAGAATTCAATTTTCATCCTAGACCCTTCAGCGTGATTGGTTGTAGTTCACAGAAAGGGAAACAGAAACAGCTGAGGTGATTTGTCCAACTAAAGACAGACAGTGTATTACAAGAATACACCCAGGCCACAACACCAACCCACTTTTTTTTTTTTCCAAGTATCACTAGCAAATACAACAGTACACATTGTATGCAGTTGCTGGTGATTTTTCTTGGTTTTACTGAAAGAGGATTACACCAAAACCTACAAATTCTACTAGTGAAGCTTTGCTATTTTACTGATTACATGAAACTATTTTTTCCTGTTTAGAAAATGCCACCACAGCATAGGCACGTTAGACAGACCTGCTTTCATATGTAGTCAGAAATTGTAACATGAGTGGCCACAAACGGAAACAACACGTTATTCTGTGTGACTAAGCCACGCTATCAGATTCAGGGAAGTACCATCATGCTCAGGCCCAGAGCTTCTCACCCCCAAAGAAGGGTAGTTAAGCTTTAATTTTTTTAGACTAATAGAAAGGGAGGGCATCAAGGAGACAAGGCCTATGATCGGCTCTCTATATCAACTTCAATCAAATCTTCACCAAGCAAATGAACAACTTAACCTAACAAAGTCAACACAAGGGCAATACTCATCACCAGACATGAACATAAGTTTTCAGTTGTGGATCATCCTTAGAGCATTTACGAATAAGGGTAAACTACTTGACTTCTACCACGGACATCATTGGATTATGAAACAAACAGTAAGACCTGCAACTAGACAGGATGTACAGGGCTCACCATCTACATATTCACAAAATTTTCCACAATTTCTACCCACATCAGGGGCTTCTGCAGGTGGATTGCCACGACTAGCTGAACAATACAGAAAGATCTTAACTACCTGAAAATATCAGTCTGATACTAGCATCAGTTATAGACTATTTCATGTCCTTTCAGCAAAACTTGCAGCTTTAGGCTGTGTGATACACTCAGTCTTCCATTCATTCAGCCAGATACTGGTGGCCTCTACTCAGAGTTGGCATATTCGTAAATGCTTACAGTTATGGGCTGTCTAAAAAAGCAATAGGCTGACAGAGGGTCCCAAGTGCTTTACTGAACAGCAGGAAGAAGTTATCGATTGTCCAAACAACCATCATCTGTGTCTCAAGAAAATCTATCAACAAAAAACTGCTCTACTCATGCTGGAGCTGACACAGAGATTTCTTTCAGGCTGAAAAGCAGTGCACACAGCCACCTCACAAACACCAGTCCTTTTGGGCTGTTCCTTTTGTTTTCTGCTTGCAGTCAGATACTTACAGAAAATGACATAGTAAACACAAGATCCAACTTCTGAGCTCTAACCTATCATGAAGCAAGCAACAATTCCATAAAGCGGTGGGTGTTTTCCTTTATTTTACTCTAGCAGAACCAGCTTCTACCAATTCATGAGGGGGGAAGAGAAAAAAAGGGAAGAGCAAGGCAAATCTCATGGGTTTTACTGTGACAGTAAAAAGGAGAGAGAAACAACAGTAACAAGACTTCTAGCAAAACATACAAAATTGGAGATACACAATGCAGTTTCTCACCGAATTGCACAACTGTACAGTTCAGACCCATCCTAAAGCCATCCACAAACCGAGCATCCTGGAGCTGCACACCTCTCTCCCCCAACCCCTCTTTATGCCAAGCATAATGTCCTGATATGAAATACCCCCTTTAGTTAGTTTGGGTCACCTGTCCTGGCTGTGCCCTCCCAGCTTCCTGGGTGCCCCCACCTTCTCACTGGCAGAGAAGCATGAGAAGCTGAAAAGTCCCCTGACTGCTTGGCAGCCCCTAAACACATCCCTGTGTTATCAGCACTGCTCCCATCCTAACTCCCAAACACAGCACTACACCAGCTGCTAGAGAGAAAATTAACTCTATTCTAGCCAAAACCAGGACAGCAGGTTATTCCCACTCAGTCAAGCTAACTGTCTGTGTGGGATATTTACATCGTTTCATCGCGCTCACATCCAAATTCTGCACTTTCATCTCCTACCCGCTGAGCAATAGTCACTACTACCAAGCGTATGGTACCAGTCATACATATCAGCACATATAAAACACTTGCAGAACAGTTCCCCAGCTTCCTCATTGTATATACCACCTCATGATTCACTTCTCCACCTAGAGTAACCAGATATCCATTCTGCATTCTTTTAGGCACCATGAAAGCTTTACATCAAAGAGAAGTGTGACAAGTAAAATCTGCAGCCACTCCAAGGGTGTGGAGGGAGAACCACTGGCATATTTATCACACATGCAGCTTACCAACAAAGTGTCACACCAGTCTTCGGTCCAGGTCCGAACTCTGCTCCAGCCAGCATTAAGGACACACAGCTTCTCCTCCAGGGAAGTCTCACTCCCTTCTACCAGAGCTTGGAGTGCAGTGCAGCTTTCTGTGATGCTCTTCAGATCAGCTTTCCTCCTCTCTAGCTCTCTCAGCACATTCTGAAACAAGAGGAGCCATTAACACTATACACTGCTCCTAAGGGCAAGGGAACCACATTTCTATGTCCACAGGAAACATATAGATTATCTTCATTTGAGAAAAATCATTTTTTCTTTTGATAGAGAGGAGTGAGTGCACAATGCATGTAAGTGTCCTGAATAACCTAGCTCAAGACTTTGTTTTGTTGTTTTATAACATCTTAACAGGTTTTTTACCATGTAGGTAAAGCAATTGCATCACTTCACATTATAGGTACAGGTTTTCTCTGCACTGTCAAGCACCACGGAGAACACAATTCTCAAGTGACACTTTGGATTTCTCTCTCATTTCTTCTTAAAGTACTTTTACAGTGGGCAACAATGAGAAAAGTGGTAGGCCAAGGCTGAATGTTTCTATTGAGAACCACCACCACTTGTAACTGCATATGTTCAGTTCAATTGCTACATATTACAAAAGCCCCATTGTTATATTAGCTATAATATGGATAAGTAAGCATATATATATATCTCTTTAGTGCTAATATTTTTTTCCAAGTCATCTCTGAGTTCAAATAGGTTTTAACCTTAAAAAAAAACAAAATCACCTTCTTTGAAAGCATGCATACTGACACATAAATTAGCTAATATGTCATCTCCTGAATGTCAATAATATGGTTTCCACGTGCAAAACAGCATCTCCTGCCACACAAGATCACTGATTGTTAGTTATAGCATCTGGCTATTTAGCAAGCTCTTTGATATCAGTGTACAATGTGAGGAATAATGCAGTTAAGCCCTAGTGTCTGAAGTTCCTTCAACATCTTACCATCTGTGCAGTAAATATTATTTTATAATAAATATTATTTTAGAATAACTTATTATCTTAGAGACAGAAACAAATACTCAAAGACACTACATTTTTAAATTACCTCTAGAAAACTTTAAGACAAGGAGGACAACATCGCATGCAACATAGAGGGCTTGTCATCCCAGTGATGCAGAGTTTACAAGCTATTTGCATTGCTTACAAATGCATAGTAGGTATATGTCAGTATTTACAAGCGATAACACAGAGCACTTACTGACCCAGTGACTGACCAGACACCCATCTGCACTCAGACACACCCCTCCAACTTGCCACATTTTATGGGGACACAACAACACATGGTGTGAGAACACCCTTGGCCAGCTTGGGTCACCTGTGATGGCTCCCTGGAACAGTTAACTCTGGCCTAGCCCAAACCAGGACAGGTACTGAACATGATCTACTGAATCTACCAAAATTTCATGATGTAAGAGATTAAGGAACAAGTTACAGAGATTTATATTCACAGCCACTTGGCAACACTACACTGGAACTAAGTGATCTTTAAGTTCCCTTCCAACCCAAACCACTCTGGTTCTGTAACATTAAAAATTTACTCTACAGACATTTAGAGCATGCTTACTTTGGCCCAGGCAATTTCTGAATCCAGATCAGAAAGCAAGCTCTCTGAAGTGGACTTCTGCACGAGCTCAGCTTCAGTGGCAGCTAGCCACTCTGACAAAGAGGCAGCCTCTTTCCTCATTTTGCGTGCCAGCTGTGATGCTCTTTCAAGGTCCTGTTTTCCTTCTGTTACCTACCAAAAAAAAACCCAATCCAATATTAGATTTTTAAACATATTTATAGCTAGTAATCATCAAATTGATGTTTAAACTTTGTTTATTATGATACTTTAACTGAAGCTCAAGGGGATATAGAATCCAGTAAGTCACTCGGTGAAAGTCAGTTCCATTATGTGTTCTGATAGACCTGCTAGCAGAAAGCTGTAAAGAAAAACTTCACTGAAAATCTAGTCTGCCCTTGAAAGCATCTCAGTAAAGGGAATATGAAATTTTATGTTTGCTGCAGTATAATCAATTCTATTTCACACTGGCTACACAATTAGTCTGGTCAAACTTTAACGCAGACTAAAGAATACATCCAACCATGGCAGTCAGAATCAATTGGCATTTCAAAAAATTGCCCTCTCTCACAGCGTAGTGTTTGCATGTATTTATTCAAAATAATGCACTCTTTGCCGTATAATGTTATGATTTTTGTTTGTATCTGAATTATTTCTTTTAGAACTTCAAATAACTCTGCCTTCCTATCCTTTCCCAATTTTTTTTGTCCATGTGCTGAGTTAGAGAGGTACAGATTCTACTAGAATCCACACCTTTGTCAACATTCTCCACTTAACAACAATAAAATGTCTTTTAGGGCCCATTTCCAGATATTGCAACAATGTAAAATCTTGCCATTTACCCACAGCTTCATTCACAGAACACCAAAGAAGCATGAGTTTGCATGGACTTAATTTGGGTAGGAAAAGAATCCTCTCTTTCCTCTCTGCCCCATAAGGGTTAAACGATTTTTAAACACTTGTATAAATAACTATTCATTTACTGAGGAAATTAATCAAGTCAGGATTTAATGCAGTAAATGGGAAACACTGGTTTGTCTGCATTTTTTATTTCATACTGAGAGAAGCCCTTTAGATGGATTACGATTAGAAATCATCATGACATCTTCCAAAAAAATTTACATCAACCCAAACTTCTCATAAGACAATATGGCAATAAATTATCTTGCAGGCTGGTTGAGAGACAAGGAAACATACAGCAGTGCTCAAAGACTTTAACAAACAGAAGGTAAGCTTTGCCAGAATGATGAAAGCTCTATGAGCCTTCGTTGCTTCAAGGCTACCTCCCCTTCAGGAACACTCTGTGACCACAGGGGTCTTGCACAACCTACAGAATTGTTATGTGCAACCTTTAATCTCTCAACTGATTGCTCCTGGATGTAGCAACTACCCCACACAGGATCAGCTTCAGTATCAAACTTAAAACAGGATCTGACATCAAAACAACAAAGAAGGGAATTCATATGCAGACAAATGTTCATATGATGAACATTTGTTTTTCTTACCTGTGCCCCCAAGTCATTGTAAAGAAATTTCAATGCTGTCAGTTGTTCATCCATTCCTTTGGGATTATCTGTCTGTTGTTTCTGTACAATTTGCCTTCCTGTCTTGATGACAGTTTCAACCTCCAATTTCACCTCACTGAGGGTCTTATAGAGTTTCTAAAAACACAAACAAGCACACTGGTGATCAATTTGTACTGCAGATTTTCAGACTTGGCTTCATTTGGGGAGCTGACCATCAGACTGCACTTACACTGAGCTGTGGATAAGAAGCAATGTCTGTCAAGATTTCAAAGTCCTGATGTTCCATATTTTGTTCTGGTTTTAACTTTTACCCCCCAAAATAAAGAATGATCTCAATAACCCAGCAGTGTTTACTCCATATCATCACCGCAGGCTAACATCATGATCTGTACTTATCTTTAGTATTTGTTTTGTTCAAAAACTAAGAACCAAGCAAACTTGCTCCAAGAGTGATGCTTCTCCATAACACAAGAATGAGACAGGGAAGGGAGTTTATAAAAACTCAGCTGTTCCATCACATCTGTGATTGACGATGCACTACTTTTATGTCCACGTTCTCACCCAGAAGGATTAGAGGTTTTTCATTATCAATTGTCGTCCTGTTGGTGTTTAGCTAAAACTTACAACACTTCCATCAGGACTTCAAACAAAATACCCTTGGGAGAGAGTTTAGGCAAGAAAAATCACACAAGACACAAACATCCCCAAGCATGAGTTAAGAGCACTGCACACTTACCATGCACCCATCCAGATGAGCTTGGATTACATCTGGGTTGGTATCCTTCACATCCAAGACATGAAGTTCTGCTTTTACACCATCCAACACCCGCTTGCAATCCAACATGCGCTGCTCAAAATTGGCTGGTTTCTGGAAAAGCTGGTACTTCGTAGATACTTCACGGAGTTTTCTCTGGTTTAAGGAATATTGTGTTAAATAATGTTTTAAATCAATATATGCATTCAAAAAAAACCCAAAACATATTATTCTCCCACACACAGATTCTAACTCACCTCTCATGACACCACCATTTGCCAAAACAAATTCCATTACCTATTCCTAATGATGTTATTTTGCTTCCTGTGTACAGTTGATTGCATCAAGCAATTTACAGACTGACAACAGCACCGTGTGGTTGAAAACCAGAAGCTGTTCACTTGTAAATTCTTAGTGTTGCTCTCCTATTTTTACCTGTAAAGCATCCAGCTGAGTTCCACCACGGGGAGACCTACATTCAGGAGAAGCAGGAGGGAAAGAACGAGCACTTTTCTTGAGCTCCTCTAAGGTAGATTCATGAGCTGCAATCTCAGCTTGAATTTTCTGCCACATCATAAAAACAAGGAAAAAAAGAAAAAGAAAATTTCTTGCAGAGTGGAGAAGAGGACTTGCTTACCAGCCACTTCCTACCAGAAGTAAATCAAGTCTGTAAAAGTTAAACACTGCCAGATTTATTTTAAATATTCTGACTCTGGTGACAGCTTGCTAAATTGAAACCTGTCAAGACTGTTACTCAATGCAACCTTCTTAAAACAGGAAAACAATCCAAATCACAAAAGATAGTACATCAGCACAGGACTGAAATGAAGCCATTAGGAATTACTAAGTCTAGGTCAAGCACAATCATGAGATATTTCAAAACATTTTGTGGTGAAAAGCTATACTGGATTACCTGGGCCTCCTGGGGCATCTGAAAGGCATCAACTCTATCAGTCAGGTAAGATGTCAGCTGTCTATCCAGGTCCACTAAGTTTTCCTGCAAGACCTGCAACATGTGGTCAGTTTCTCGCATGGTCTGAAGCTGCTGCTCCAAGGTGATCTGCCGACTCACTGCCTGAGGTGGACAGAAAGGTAAGACAAGAGGGACCAGTAATTCAATACAAACTGTAATAAACTTCCTCAAAACAAGATGGGGGAGACAAAAAAATTCCTATGCCAGGAGAATTATCTAAAAAGAGCACTAGTGAGCCCTAGAAAGGCAATTTTTGAAGCCTACTGTGATATATACCAGTAACTGACAAACGGTGGCAAAGGAAGACAGTTCTGATGCTCAATTTACAGGATAGTGAAAATAGGTCTGCCCTATTATCTCAGAAAGAAAGTATTCTGTTGAAAATATTTGTTTCAAAAAAACCCAGCTAGTCATTGGGAGTCAGGGACTTTCTAATACACTCCAGATCAATGTTGTTTGATGTGTAAACCTGCACATTTTCTTCTAAAACAATAAACTCTGTTGTTCTGTCACAGTGTGAAAACAGAGGTTCACAGTTCCTTCCCTCCATTGCCTGTCCCTCCAGCAGCAAAAATTCTGAGTTCATCTGAAGTACCACTACTTGCATAGGAACACAAATTCCCCACTATCAACACATGCACAGACCGATGGGTGTGTACATACATGCACACAGAGCTATGGAAAGCTGTTGGCAGCCCAGTGCGTCAGCGCTGCAGCTGCCAGAGCAGAGAGTTTTATATGGCAATTAAGTACTGTTGTAACAGGAAAAACAATAGTGCATGCTAACTTAAGTGACAGCTCATAGTCCCCAGCTGAGGGCACTGCATTCATGCTGCTCACTGTAATGGGGATGAACTGAAATTCCCTGACTACACTTTGGAAGTGCCAAAAAATACTTCCATCTTACAATTTGGCAGGAACCAATATCACTGGGATACAGAACACAAGTTAGAAATTTACACAACTCAAAATACAGCTAGTCTTCCTCAGCTGATTAAATCTAGAAAAGATTAAAGCATGAGAAATGGAAGGGGACAGCATAATAGATGGGAATGAGAATAATATTTTCCTTCTGTTCCTTATTTCAGCATGACTTCTTCCTAACCATTTCAAAGAGTGAAAATGTCACTTAGTCATGTTGCTCATTTTCACAGTTAGTGAGCAGCTCATCAGTATTTGTGGCAGTAGGAAGGGAATATTAACCTCAGTTATTGAGGTGCCCCCCTTGAGATTGGGATTGCCTTTTAGTCAAAATTGCCTGGAAAAACCCCTGGGGGTCCCCGCCATGCAAGGGATGTGCAAAACAAAACCATGACTCAAGTCAGGGGTGGGGGCATTATTCCAAATTGAAAGCAGCTGACAACACTGTGAAAGATTTTCTTCTTTTCCTGTATTACAGTCCTGCATCTATGACCTCAGCTATCTAACAGGAATCATTTCAGATCACTGAGCTGAAAATCCCGGTCTACTTCAACCCTGACCCCAAATTCTTACCAAGTGACTCAACTCCTCATAGCGGGCATTGAAAGCCTCCAATTTTTCACTGATGATATCATCCAGAATCCCTCCATCAATCAGTGTCTGCCCGAGTTCCCGAATCTGGGTTCGATTATCAGCTGGATGGCGCAGGACTGATTCCAGGGACTAATTGGAAGAGAAAGTTTAAGAGGTCAAAACACTGAATAATACTGCACTTTCAGAGGTGGAAGTCTGGCTGCATGCACAGAAGTTTTACACTTCAAATGCCTTGAGAGTGCTCTAAAAGCATGAATTAGTCATGGCTTAATCCATGTTGACCACTGTATTTGCCTTGTGCCGTTTTGCTTTAGATTATTAAACTTCACAGCACTTTTTGCCTTCACATCATTTCATACTATACTGTTGGAAGAAATTAGTCAATTCACTCAGGACAGGAGGCAGCGTACAATTCTATTATTGTATCAAGTGCAGCACAATTATGTACAGCAAAATTCAGCTTTTGGAGGAGTGTCTTACCAATATCCATTCCAAATTCAGAGTAAAATGTTCCTTTAAGCTGGAGATTCAGAATATTTAACCCATATTTCAGTATTCTACTGAAGCATATAATCTATGGGGTTTTTCTTTTTATGGGACTATCTGAAAAGTTACGAATCCAATGAAATGCCTACAATACCTCAAGAGCATCATTGACAGCATCCAACTTATCAGGCAGGTTTTCTGTCATTTGCACCCTTTCTTCCAGATTGTTTAGCCAAGATGTTTCTAAATCAAGATATTGAAGCAGTTCAATCCAACAGGACCACACTTCCTAGAAATAACAGAAAACACATAAATTAGCCCAGAATGCCAGGCATAGCTAACATACTCTACAAACAAGCTTAAAGAAATTATGTTTCCAAGACACTGACATAAAACAGGCAAGTAATAAATATTCAAAACCATGCCACAGCACAGTAGATTCTACACAGAAAAACCTGCATCTATAGCAGCAAGATAAAAAGAAACATGCAAAATATATACAGAAGTCTCTAAACTCATGCTAAAATTATCACTGTAACAAGATGCATCTAACTCTTCTTGAGATATAGGGCACATGCAACATATCCCAAACTTTAATTAACTAATTATCATCGTAGTTAAACCTTTAATCTTTGACAAGTTTCCTTTTGTCATCTTAGAAGATGCATGGATGGATAGCAGAGCTGTCAGACACGGCTACTTATCTGCAGAAGTGCTGATTACAATACAGAGTATAAAAGAAAAATTAGATGGTGTTTCATGGATTCCAAGGATGTCATCTCAATGTAAAGAACTCTTGGAAAGAAGCCACAAAAACAAAGCTATTGGATTCAAAGACAAAATTGGACGTTTTAAGTGTCCTCCATTCCTCTTCAGTCACTTGTCTCAAGTTTTACCAAGCTAAGAGCTATCATTCTTACCTCCAAAGTGTGGCATTTCCCCCGGATCCGATTGCACAGTAGCTGGTAGTTTTCCAGCACGACATTCAGCTCAGTTGACAGGTCCTGACCGCTAGACGGCAATTTGGCAGCCAACATCTTGATGTTGTCTTTGAGAATCTTCACCCTCACCTCCTTCTGCAACACATCCTCCTTCGCTCTCTGCCCAAAGAAATGTATTGCACAATCAGTCCTCCATGGCCATGCAGCCAGCTATTCAGCAATCAAACCAAAGATCAGGCTTTTAACCTGAGAAGTATCACTGACAAAATATTCTTGGGTCTGCTTGCAACAAAGTATGGCACTAACTTGCATAGAATTCAAGTGTTAGGAAGCACTGAAAAAATCCTACTTCTTAGGCATACAGACATATTTACCATTTATGGTTTGTTCATTAAAAATCCATGACTCAAAGCAAAAAAGATTAAGCTCAGCACTATTTATACACTAGCATGCAGATATGAAAGAGAGAAATGAACCAGAAAAAAAAAAAAGTTTTGCTAAAAGTGTGTCGGAAAGAAAAAGGTAGGGTGAATTTACAGAAGTTATGAAACTCTGAGCTTAGTAACTATCTTCCAAAGTCATCCAGGAAAGATGATGTAATTACCCAGGACTTCGTTAACTAACTTAACTACAAAGCTGGGATCTCTCCTACAGCTGTTGGGTGGACTGAAGGAACTTGAAAAAAAAGGGCAACCAGAAGAACTCCTTCAACCCAATTGATCTTGGTGACAAACACATGGAATAAGCACAGTGCAACTCTGACACACACAGGCTTGGAGACATCCCATTATCAGTTATTGAGTTGTGCCCAAAGCAGAATTAGCTGGATAACTGGAAGACAGGTCTGCCCTAACCAGAATTCCAGGACACCTGGAAGACAGATCCTGCAGACTAGTCCAAGCCTGTGTCTGCTGAGACAACTAGAGATTTACAGAAATAGAGAATGTCCCATATCTTTCTTTTCAGGTTTCAAGGACAGTTTTATGAAGTTGAAGTACCTCTGAAATAAAAGACACTGCACTTTATGATAGAATTTAGTACATGACAGCATTATTGTTGCACATATTGTTAGAGATGCCTTCTAAATGTAAGGCAATAAAGAAAATACCTATTAATAAAAGGACAAAGAATAGAAAATTTAGGGAACATATTTTTTTATGTTAGGATTATCAAAAAACACCTAGACTCATTTTTCACCTACTCCTTCAAATGTAAGCAGAAGTTCCACACTCTGTTCAGATCAGAATTAGGCAAGCTTGACTTTTTTCCAAAACCATATTCAAAAACGCTTCTGGGTCAGCTAAACAGAGAGGATTCCTTCCCAAACCTAGTAGTCATCCCAGCGTAATATTCTTACTGCAAATGCCAGAGGGTATGCAAGTGTTACAGTAAGCTTAACAGCTCACTGACACATCTGCCAAATTTAAAAGTACAAAATATAATCTGGATTTGACAAAGGTAAATGTGCTCAAAGTCTCTCAGACTTGCCAGTGAAAAGCAGGTTCTTTCTTTTCTTGGCTTGCATTCAGCAGCCTGTCAGACCGATCTCAAATGGCTTCAAAGAACATGAATATATTAAAACACTTGTTAAAGAGTGCTTTAGAAAGCCCCTAATGGATTTGTCACAGCATTTGTAAGGGAGAAAAAAATCCTTTATTTTGTGCTCCACCAGGTAATAGTGTAGCAGATACTCATTTAATAATGTGTATACAAGTCATAAAATTTGTGAGAATACGCCTGATTTAAAAGCAGAGAGAATTATTGTTTAGTCTGTACATACATCCAAGAAAATTATCTATTTGACTGGTAATTTATGATGAGACAAAAATAGCTCCTTCTCTGTTTCTTTGGCCACCAGTCCCAAAATTAGAGAGGCAGGGATCACCATCACTGTTTGCAACAGGTGAGGAATACAGGATAACCTTACAACAGAACTCTTTTTAACTGGTTTTTTTTTTAAATGGACTATTACTATATCTAGAGGATAAGAAACTGAAGCTCAACAGCTAGAAGCAGAAGAATATGCTTTTTTAAGATGCCAATTTAGACAGGTATAATACCACTTTTTCTTTCTTTCTCAAGTTTTGATTCCTGCAATAAGTTTCCATCTTCCTAGTCTTTAATATGCTATACATAGCAAGTCTGGCTCAACAGCTGGGCAAGATGCTATTCATTATGAAATCCCTATTCCTCATGGCCAAACAGAACATCTGCTTTTATAGCTTGTGCTTTAAAAACAAAAATTCCACAAACGAAAACTGAAAAATACCACTAATCTTGTCATGACCTGAGCTCCTTTCCACACAGATAATAATTCCACTAAAGGTCAACCCACACAGCTACTAAGTTTTGTTTCTCTTTAATCAGGTCTTTACAATGACCCTGTACTCCTGACCTTCATTTCCTCCACCGCATTCTCTAGCTCTTCAGGAGACTTGTATTCAAAATCTTTCTCCAAGTATTCTTCTTCAGCTTGGGTCATCCATTCTTGCATCTCTGCCAAATCCTTCTTCAGATTTACAGCTTTTTCCTGACTTTCAGACAGGCGATTTTTCTGACTAACGACCTAGAGTTCAAGGTGGAGAAAGAAACAGCAGCTTTGTTACTTTTATGTCCTTGTATATGTGAAAAGCACCAAGTCTCTGTTAAAATATCTTATTACCAAAACATTTGCAGGCCTTTTTAATTAACAAAACACTTTTACATATATACACAAATGAACTCATAATCCCTTTTTGTCAGACCAACAAAATGTAGAGGTGAAGGATGACAATGACTTTTTTTTCTTATTACATGCAAACTGGTAGCAATCCCTGGAAAGAGATAGGGAAAGAAAAAAAAAATCTCTTCTGATCACAAGTATATTTAGATATGTTGATATATCCGACACCCTAAAAACCTCCTCCAGGCCTCATTTCTTCCTGCAGTCCAGGCAATCTGGATTCTGTATCAACAGCAAGGCTCTCCAACGCAAATCCTCGCCAGGCATTGCATCTAAAGTAATATGTTTCTACAGATAGCAGAAAGCTTCCACCCAAAAAAACCAAACAAATATATCAGACTGAAGTGGTAGTCTATTTATAGTCATTTAATTTTCAAGGCTGATTGGAAGCAAGCAGAAATTACACAGGGACAAAAAAAATATTCCAGATTTCAAGAACAAAGAACAAAAAGGTGAGGCTTTCCTCCAAAACACCCCAGAAAGAGCAGCATGAGAAAAAGTGAATTAATTTTTAATTACAGTTAAACTGGAAGGAGCACAATGAACTCTTAGATGGTGAGAAGTGCATGTATTCAAACAAAACTACTGTTGTACAGGTATTTCCTAATATATTTACACTTCTAAAGGAGTCCCTCAGGGGTCTGTACTATTCAGTATATTCATCAATGACCTGGATGAGGGAACTGAGTGCATCATCAGCAAGTTTGCTGATAAAGCAAAGCTGGGAGGAGTGGCTGACACACCACAAGGCTGTGCCATCCACCGAGATCTGAACAGGTTGGAGAGTTGAACAGGGAGAAATTTCATTAAATATAACAAGGGAAAATGTAGAGTCTTGCATCTGGAGAAGAACAACCCCATGTACCAGTATAGGTTGGGGACAGATCTGTTGGAGAGCAGCATAGGGGAAAGAGATGGAGAGTAGGGTGACCGTGAGCCAGCAATGTGCCCTCCTGGCCAAGGCAGCTAACGGCATCCTGGTGTATGTTAGAAGGGGTACACTAAGTAGGTCAAAGACAGCTTCTCCTCCCCCTACTCTGCCCCGGTGAGACCACACCTGGAATATTGCATCCAGTTCTGGTTCCTTCAGTTCAAGAAGGACAGGGAACTCCTTGCAAGAGTCCAGCGCAGGGCCACCAAGATGATTAAGGGAATGGAACATCTTCCTTATGAGGACAGGCTGAGGAAGCTGGGTCTCTTTAGCCTGGAGGAGACTGAGGGGTGACCTCATCAATGTCAATAAATATGTAAAGGGCGAGTGTCAGGAGGATGGAGCCAGGCTCTTCTCAGAGATGGCCAGCAACAAGACATGGGGCAATGGCTGCAAGCTGGAGCATAGGAAATTCCACGCAAACATAAGAATAAAACTTTTTCCACTGGGAGTGGGACAGAGCAGTGGGACAGGCTGCCCAGAGAGGTGGTGGAGTCTCCTTCTCTGGATACATTCAAAACCCACCTGGATGCATTCCTGTGTGACCTAATCTAGGTGATCCTGTTCTGGCAGGGGGTGGATTAAGGTCCCTTCCAACACCTGACATTCTGTGATTCTGTCATTCTGTGTGATTCATTAGACCAAGTTGGATTTCAGCCACTTTGACAGTAAAACATTTTCATCCCACTATTTCACTGCTTCACCTCTTCATCATCTTACCAATGCCACGGGATCAAACAAACAGTTGCAGTAACAAGGAAGCGCTAGCAACATCTGGAGAACTCACCTGCTTGCTCAGTTTCTCCCATTGAGTCTGGCAGTCTATGAGTCTAGACTTTGCCCAAGTATTTATGCCTGAGATGGGCAGAGCTCTTAAAGCAGACTCTACTTCTTTCATTTCTTTCAGTGATGGTTCAACATTCTCCATTTCATTGACAAACATCTGAGTACACAGCAAAGAAAACGGATATTCTTCTTTAACAAGACATTACATAAGCTTGTAGGATTCAAATAATTTTTCCATTTTTAATTATTCCAGAGAACCTTTAATGGAAAAGCAGACTAATGCTATGTTCAATACTAGACTGTTTAAAACAATCCTTCAGTGGCCCAAATCATCATAACCACGCAACTCAAAAACAAAATCCAGCTTGCCATACACAGTACTAACATTCCCACACGCCAAATGTCAACATTGGAAAAACACGGATTTGGAGATGATGTGCACTACATACCTTCATATTTCTGACATACCTCAGACTCATGTTCTTCTCCCAGAAACAGACATTTAAAGGTGCATATATTTATTTATTGTAAGATGAGATTCTATCTATTTGCAATCATTATGTGCCATTAGCTCGGAAGGAATCTTACTTGTAAGGCACATACAACTCATAAATCCTAGGAGATTCATCAGTTATTTGCTTGTTATTTTTATTGCCCTTTGAAGTTTAATGCAGAAAGCATGTTTCACTCTCAGATTCAATTCCCCAGTAGCAAACATTGGTGGAAATATACAAACACTTTTCAGAGGAACTGATGTCAATTTGTAGTTGAGTTTTGAAAAGTACAGAGTGCTATGGCTAAACACAAGGAACTAATTAAGATGTGCCCTGAAGAAATACAAGACGATATCTCTGGCAGGTTTCATGGAACAAGCCATGGACAATACTTTAATCATAGAAACAACATAATAAAGATGACACACGAGTTATTATTTATTTCAAAAGATTCCTTAAAAGAGCAAAACTCACTGTGCACCGGTCAAGTTGTCTTTGAAGTCCCTCTGTATCTCCTTGAACAGCCTTTTCTGTCATTAAGAAGTCTTTCACACCATCCATCCACTTCTGAACCAGTTTTGAATTAGTCTGAATCAAACATAATAATGAAGGGTTGTTGATACAATGCCATGATGAAAAGCGTACGGCTGCTGCATTTCAAGAATTTCTAGCAGTGTCAAAAAATACTGCAAGCTGCTACCATTGCTCTGATTTTGAACAAGACCAGCTTTGTTTTCATTTTTGGTTTGGAGGGTTTTTTTCCTGCCCCAATATTTCTGTTCTCATAGTTATATGAAAATTAATTTCACAACCACCACGTCCATTCCACAGCACAGTTTAACTGACACTGCACTACTCCAAGCTGTCCCACAGAAACATGGGATCAAGTAAGGAGGCAAGCATGGCTTCAGGAAATGCACGGTCACCCTTCACATGAGGGACCTGGTTGGGGATAGCATTTTCCCAACAAGAGAAACCATGTACAACTGCTTGCCCCACACATGTTTGAAAGACATATTGCACTCCAAAGAGAAGAGGGGGCCCTACAGGGATATATGTGGGGAGAAGAGGAAGGTGTAATGCTAAACATTTGACAGGTAGAAGTTACACTGGGAAAGTGTACCTTCCTTACAGAGAACTTAGAGAGTGACAGGCATAAAAAGAAAATACCACAGAGGATTAGACTAGCCACTAAAAAAAATATATATATAGCTGTTTGAGGCCAAGAGTAGCTACTGTACTCACTAGAGCAAAGCACAGGGGGAAATAAAAAAGAACCCCACAACATACACACACAATTGCCAAGTTACCTGATCTAACATTTGGCCTCACATCCTAGAATGAGGTGGACAGAGAAGAAGACAGGAGGGTCATCATCTCTTTCCAACACAATTGTAAATGTTCCTGATCACCCTTACAAACAAAACCACCACGAACTTCGAGCAGGGAGAAAGTTTTCGTTGTCCTGCTTCACCTGAGTTATGCTATTATCATTTTTTAATAATACAGTTGGCCTTTTTAAAGCAACATTTTTAGACTGTTATGTTGTGGGTTTTAATAGATGGCATCTTTTCCTTCTGACACAATTGTCAGAATAAAACACCGCTATTGAGAAGCTGAGTCAAAGCTCATCAGCTTCACCTCCTACTCTGCACGTCACCAAGGAGGAAAGCACACACTTCATTTCCTTTAAAACCTTGCAGTAAAAGTTCTTTCAAGTTCAATATATTACACACCACTTCTCAGAAAAAAAAATCTGCACTAATGAAAAACCATTAGACTAAGATCACGTTTATACTTAGGCCAATGCTACCATTAGAGGTCAAAGTCGCGACATTTTCTTCATTCCCTTTCCATTTTGGGGGAATTTCCTGCAGTTTATTAGCCTGAAAATCATTTTTTAAAAAACAGACTCCAGGAGGCTTAACAGTGAAACATGCCTTAATGTAAAAAAATACATATTTATAAAGGCTGCCATTTGACAAGGCATTTTAGCATATACCTAATTTAGCTTGCTTACAGTAAGCTACTTACTTAAATAGCTGAAGTGAATTAAATGGGATTACTCAGAAGTTAGGCACACATTTAAATAACTTGCTGAATCACAAGCCGAGGCTACGGAAGTTTAACGAAGGCAATGCTCCTGCACTGCATGGGCAAATAATCACCAGTGGTCAAATACCCAGTGCAGATGGTTGATGTACAAGAGCTCACAAGCTAAAATACTGGGTCGGTTTCTAAAATTTATGCCAGTCAAGGACAAAGATCAAATGTGCTGAATTTTAGCTTGTTCACTTCTGGAAGAAAATACATGATGTACAGCCGTGCAGGGACTTTAAAGGAACTGAAAGTTCAAAGCCACGCATTATTAGAAGTATGACAACAGAGAGTACAGGATACAGAAATTTTGTTCTAGAAAATACAAGGCACAAAACTGATAAAGTGAGCCTTGTCTACTTTTCCCTTCCCAAGCTTCAGAGTAAAACACAGACCGTGTCACTGATGCACGTGTTGTCAGCTTGGGGGAGCCTCTGTCACACCACAAATCACAGAAGGGCCACCTGAGTGCAGGACCCACAGGCATGTCTGCCACTGGCCAGCTCAGACAAACAAGGACTTTTTAAGCACCGTGCACCTGTCAGCTTACTGGGAAAATGAGAATACTTCCATTCAGTTTCCTGTGAGGACTGCAGTTTTGCAAAATGTCAATTTTTAAAGGCGAATGAGGAAAAAAGAAACATTAAAAAGCCAGTTCTAGTGTGCAGTTGCACATGCCCATATGTTCTCCAAGTGTTGCCATTCGCTTATACTTTTTATCCTTTCCTCTCCTACTTTTAATTTTTTTTTTATTATACCACCTCCCCTCCCTTTAAGGGCCAGACACTTCTTTAACCAAGGAGATACTGCCCAGACAGTCTTCAAAGTAATCTTGTGTCTCTGGTATCACATCTCCAGTACTAAGCCATTCAGTGTCTGCATAAGAACCACATACCCAGTCTCCCACATCAATCTTCCTTCAGCGCACATTCCAACCTGAACTTCCCGGTGCCATCCACAACATTTTTATTCAACTTGCTCCACATTCTCATTCTTATTCATACAATACTAGACTATAAAAATCTCTTTATAGATTAGTACCAACCCTTCAAAAGCAAAAAAAATCAGAGAACAAATAAATGACTGTCCATCCCCTGACAGCACACCCCCACTGTAAGCCCCGTATTTCTACAGGTAACACTACTACACAGATCTTCCATTTTAATTATTTAATAATTGTTTATTCTGCTTGAATCTCTTTTTCAGCTTCTGTACTTCTTTTTAAGGTAACATGAAGGTTTTTAACATCTCAGGATAAAATTCTCTTCTCAGATCTATACAACAGCATGCAGCTGCAATGCTCTGCTTTCCACAGCTCTTCAAAACTCCTATGGACATAAAAGTCCACATCTTTCATCAGTGATTAATTCATATACATACTGGTACCAACATCACTTCAGACAGCTGTGGAGAACAGGGCACTTCACCTTTGGCTGAAAAAAACTGGGTAACTGATTACTGAATCACGACTCGCCATGCTCATACTGAACACTGGTACCCTACTCTCAGTTACACATGAGAAGAGATTTTCATTTTCAGGAGCCATTCTCTACTCAGTTAAAGCCATAATTTAGGAAAGTAGGTGCATGTTCAGACCACTCAACATGATTCAAAAGTGCAGAGAGAAGAGAAGGAAAAAAACCAAAAGAGTTCTGTGCTTACAAGGAATTCAAGGAGAAAAAATTGCTGCTAAAACTGATGAGGTAAGTAGGTCTTGCACAATGTTGCTACAGATAATCAGGGCAACCTGAAAGCTGCAATCACTTGAAGTATAAGACTGATAGAAAGTTGATGCACAAAGGATATTGAGACAGGCTTACATGCCAAATATTTATTCTATCATGTTAAATACCTAGTAAGTGCAACCAGAAAGAAGGAAGAGAAGAAAAATGAGACAAGGTGGGATATCATACATTTAGGTCAAAGCTAGGGGAAAAACTAATGGTGAGGAGGTTACCAGAAGAAAATCAGCAAGATCTTGGCTAAACCTTAGAAGTTAATTTCCTTTAGGCTCCTATACATGTCAACTAATTTTTGACAGGGAGCTCCTGATGACCAGCAGCATCAGTTCCTCCACGGCTCCACATTATCCTACAGGCTGCTGCAAGTAGCAATGGAAGGATGACTTTGAACGAACCAGACTAAGAGCAGAAACTTTCAAATGAGGTGATGTTTGATACATGTGCATGTATGCATATGTTCCTGAACAATTAACTAGCCTAGACTGGACTATCACACCTACATTATTCGTACACACATCCACATACACTCTGGCAGGAGCAGCTCAGGTTGTGACAGAAATAATTAGCAACACTTTACAAGCAGGAGCAAGTTTTTCCTTCCAGCCCTTATGCCCAAGTAAAGCTTTTCATGGAAGCACGGGTGTGCACTCTGCTCTCAATTGTCATTTAGTTAGTCTGTTTCCCCTACTATGACTTCTTTCAGGTTTGCATTTTAGGTTTAAAAAAAAACCCAAAATATATAGAATTGGGGGTGTTACTACTTCCAAATCACGATAAGCAATAGCCTGTCCAACTTTCTCTGCAACATCATGCAAGTCAATTACCTGGCTCTTCTAATAGAAGTGTCAGCTTTCACACAAACACACCCCCCCAATAAGTCTGACTCCACTATCAAATAAAAGAACAGCTCCCTGCTTCAGAGGGAGGGGAGAGCAAGACAAAGAAACTTTTGGGTAAAAGCAGTGGCGTGCACACACGACACCAATGTTCTGAAGACAGTGCATGCACCAAGTCACTTATGTTCATAAACTGTGTGACACACATACCCTGTTAAACAGAAATAATTCCACACATTAAAATACTTCTAACGCATGTGAAAATAGATGTGTTAGCTAACGCATATCCCTTCATCCCAAGAGACAAGAGAATCTCTAAAAGGACTTTCTTGCTTTCTGAAGTTTAAAATATAATACAAAAATGAAAATAATATGAAATCTATTTATAGTCTAGATAAACATTACTCAAGGGGGGAGGTGGGTGTGGGGAAGAACTATATTTGGGCTTTTATACCACTCCGATCAGCTCATACGTACAAGCTGATACTGAGGAATGGTTAGTGCTTATTTAACTTTTGGATCACAATAATATTGCCATAGGCTAGATCACGATATATTTAGTTTTAATTATTTCTTTTTCCTCTCCCCAGAAGAATATAAATAGTCTGGAAGGGACTTAAAGCCAGTACAAAGAAACCTATCTGACCAGTAAATACTGAGTTAACCTTGGTTAAGTTACTTAAGTAACTTGGTTAAGTTACTTATCTTTCCGCTCTTTATCATCAAAATACCCTTTAAACACCCTTGCTTTTAACACCTTCATTTTTAAAGCACTGAGATTCTGTCATGCAGGATTTCATGTGTGTTTGTATTTTAAATATCTATATAATAGTACTGATTAATCTTAATTCCTTAACTCTCCTTCCTCACCCTTTCAAGGCCATCTGTTGTAACTGGAAAACTCACTATACCTAAGAGTTTCTTTACATCCTTTTCTACAGGGCTGTACTAATTCTTTATTACTGTTGACAGACACCCCACTTGAAGGAGCAGGTTTTCTGTAGCAGGTATGGAATTTCAATTTTACATGTCAAACTGGTAATGCATTAGGCATCTGACACCGACCACCACAGAGGGCACTTGGCCCCTGGAGGGATCAAGGCTTCAACAGCACAACTGACATGCCCTTCGCTTGTAACCTCTGCTTCTGGTATTGAAAGAAAAGGAACACAAGTTTTAAGTTAAAAGTAATTCTATTAGAAGAATAAATAATATCCTGAGCGTTTTAAAGTCCTCTGCTACCCTGCTACAAACACATTATAGATGATTCTAGCCTCTGCCAGAATAGTGGCCCATCAGCATTTCAGTTCTCAATCAGTATCATCTGTACTCCCATAGCAGTACAGAGTTAGAAAAGGGCTCTAAAACAACTGAGTTACAGTAAAAAAACCCTTTTCATTTTACCTCAAATAATCTCAGCTTGGGTGTAATTTCCTCTAGTAGTTTAACATCTTTGGAAGTCTTGAGCTTTAGCTTGTCCCAGTCTTCCTGCACATGCTTGAACTCTTGTGTGTAGACCTTTTTTATATCGGAAGAAGCGTGTTTCTCCAAAGCCTTTGTTTCTTCAGCAAGCTTATCGAGCCTGGGCTTCTGGGCTTCCAGTGCCTCACGAATTGTCTGTAATGGGGGTTAAAAAAAACAAAAAAGAGAAAAGAAAACTCTGCTTGCAGTGTTAGCCTTACAACAGGTACACACTTACTCAAAAGCACAAGTATGTCAAAGTTTTTGTTGTGCAGAGCACAGATTCAGTGAAGAGCGATGCTCCAGTTAATGCCAGCAGAGGTGTCCAGACAACCTTTTAAGCTGCAAAACCTTCAGCTGTTCTACTGGTGAAGTAGCAGAGATTATGGAATGGGATGTAAAGCTTGGCCACATAGCTAAACACACCCAGGCACCTACGCCACTCCTGCGCTGTGTGGTTCTGCCGCTCCACTCAGCAAAGCAATGGCTACACTACCTAGCAGTCACAAAAGAAACTGCAATGTAGACATATCAGGGACTCATTTTTTTCATTCATTCCACTGATACCTTTTTTTTAATAAAGAAAACAAGCAATAAAGCACACACAAACAGGCTGAGTTTTGTAAAGTAAAATCATTATGATGTCTAGCTGCAAAAAAAGCTCTGCATACTTGAGTTATGAAAGGTACTCTTCAATCCAGAATACAGAGAAGATACAATGTGAATATATTCACCATGGCATTGCTGATATATGAAGAGCCATTGGAGTTGAAATAACTAATTTCCTAATATTAAGGGAAAATAACCGCTGAAGGTACCAGCAAAAGTGTGAAAAAAAATGCAGCCACTTCATTAAACTGGCCATTTTCGTTATCTGCTTAAAATTTGTTCAGTAGAGAAATTTAGAATGAACACATGAAACCATTAATAATTTAACAACTTTAACTTTGCTACTATATGCATTTAATGTGTACATGTGGCATGTGTGTGCATATATTTAACTGAGGAAGAACATTCTTTTTGATATGTTTATATTATCAATCTTACTTTGCATTTACAGGAAAGAAGCAGTATAAAAAGCTACCTCTAAAAAGACAGGTAGTGAGATAGCAATGAGACTGGGAGGAGGAACACACGTTTCTGCAAACAAGAGCTTTCTGTGAAAGAAGCCACGGACTGAGTCAATCCCTGGCTTGGGTCTATGCCTGAAGCACTTATCAGTGCCTCCTACAGCACAAGAGTGGCTGGACAATCCCAGGTCCACAAACAGCTCATCATCTACAGTTTGTTCCCATCTGCCACCATACTCTTTAAAAGGTCCACATTGAAATGGTATGTCCTTTAAGGATAATTAATCTGTGAAGAAAAGGGTGAGGTGGGTTTCATACAGAAGCAGGAAAAGACAAGCCTCTAAAGACTAAACACCATTGCAATTCAGCCAGCATATTGTCCAGAAAAATCTCTGCCACCTTTAAACAATACAGAAGCAATATTAAAGGAGAAAACTAAAGAACTCACAACTTTTTAAAATCTGCTGGTTAAAAAAACAAACAAAAAGCCCCACCAAAGCACTAGCAGCCCTGTTTATTAGGCTTTTAAAAATACCTATTTGATCACTCTCTGCTGAACAGAGGATAGAAAGACAGACGCAGCTTCTCCCCACCAAGCAACTGGATTTCCAGAGGTTCTCCAGAGTCACCTCCGGCCCTCTTATGCCACTACACAGAGAAAAATACATGTTTCTGAAATAAGCAAGAGTCCACAAAAGCAGTGGGAACGTAACATTGTAGCAACCCCACCAAAAGGAAGGCAGGAGAAAAGGGGATGACTTTAGCTGAATAAGCAACTTCCTTGTTTCAGTAAGTTACCTTCGCCTGCTGCAGGGCTTTCTCAACCTTACTGGGATCACTCAGTCCGCTGGCGATGGACTGCTGCTTGCACTCCAGCTCGTTCAGTGTGTCCTTCAGCTGCTGCAGGGAGTCCACGTAGTCCTGGCTTGGCTGGCTTTCTGTCTCTGATATCATTTAAGAGAGTAATGGAACAAAATGCAAGGGAAGGAAATAGGCATGAGACCTAAAAACCAGTTATCAGAACCGTATATAAACAAGGAATCAGGTGAGATATACTAGTACAATGAATCCCACTGAGACCTTCCAAGAACTAAACCAGCTCCTCTGTTCATGGCAATGTTTTTAATTTAAAAATATTAAGTACATATAATATATAAATATGAATTATATAGACTATAGTAATAAAATACATAATTACAACCCTCCTCCAAAAAAATTTACAACTCAATCCAATATTTAGAGTTTTCTTTCATACCCGAGCACCTAAATCTCTTGGGGCAGGCAGGAGAGTTACTAGTGGAATCAACAGTAATTAGGATTTTACATGCTTAAGTCCCCACAAGGTAGTATTTTCCATTGTAAAAAGTTTAGACATATCTACCATTTATATGCAAAACATGCTACTATATAAAGAATAGAAAGTATAGCCTATATAATAGCCACATATTACAGATAAAGTTAAATATACACACACTATATATAGAAACCTGTATTTTATTTATATACATACATATATATATGAACACACACAAAATATGTGTAAGTGTAGTAACAGGGTTAGGTTTGGGTTTTGGTGGTTTTGGGTTTTTTTCTTTTATATATATTTATACACACATGAGATATAAAAATAGCAGCATTCAGCCAGTTGCCAGAACAGTGACACTATCTGGGAAGACTGAAAAGTGAATTAAAGTTTGGACAGGGTATCTGCATGCAATCTTTGACTGCATCTCAGATTTTGCTTCTAGCCAGCCCTCTGTGGGCTGGAGGCAGCACCTCACTCCAGCATTTCAGAATGAAAAAGTCAGATTTAGAAAACTGCAGCGAACAGGGTTTCAGCTGTAAGACCCATCCTGTGGTATGCACAGTCTCTGGCCTTGGATTCCTAAGCAATTTCCTTACTGCCAGAAGTGAAAATTAATCTAAGCCTTGTTCTGACTCACCAGGTAGCTTACTGTCAGAACTGTCACACGACTTATAACTAAGGAATGAATCAATGTTTCTAGAGAGAATCAGTTATCTAGCTTCCTTGTCTCAAAAAGCCAGGACCAATTTAAAAGGAAGGGGAAAAAAATTAGTAAACAGCAGATAGGTGTGCTGCCACTAAATTACAGCAAATCCTGAAAGAGAAGAAAAGAGTTAATATAATTTTATTTTGTCAATAGGAGGCTAAGTCACAATTCCCATAAAAATGCCCACAGAGATGGGATTGAGTAGCACTCCACGAGGGAATTTCCTGAGGCTCTAAGAGGAGCCACAAAAGGAGATGGTCTTCTGCCAGTCAAAGCCTGCCAAGTTCACAAACACCAGTTGTTTCTCCCAGTTATATGGCTCTGGAAGTTCCTTTACCTGACAGAAACTAAACTATGCTGTAAATAAACAATTGAAACCCTGAACAGACGTTTCCCCCTGTTCTTTAGAAATACACAATCTACAGAGAAATTATCATTCAAAAAAATACACAAACACAAATTTAACATATTACAGTATGTAAGGACTTTTCACCATGTAATAACTGGTTCAACAATACTAATAATGCCTCAAGTTACGTGTGGCATGAAAAAATAAGGATTATTTTAAACACATCATATAGTAATTACCAAAATATACGATACCAGTAAAATTATTCAAAAGTACTGAGAACAGTCATAAAAATAATCATTCCCCACAGTAAGAATGAAAGCATACCCTGTAATTTGAGCACAGCAGACATATGTTATTCATACAGTTTTCAGCATGCCTATAATCAAAGCATGCAGGCCGGGAACAACACATTATATAGATGGCCTAAAAATTTAGTAATTGAGCCTATTTTTATTACAACACAGAATAAAGTGTTAGTGCTCTTCTATTTGAGGCCATTAGCAAAAGACTTCCTTGAATTCCTCAGAAACAAAATTAAAGCTAAAGAAAAAACTCTCCTCATAGGTCTGTGCGCTTGCTACTCAGCTATAAAATATTAACTGAGCTACATATTTTGTGCACATTTAAAATCCTTTAGAAGCTAGCATGACTGGTTTGAATGCTCATAATGAAAATTTTAACACAACAAAAATGCAAGTGGAAAGTGCCTGAAAAGCAAGCCAGATTCCAAATCACTTCAAAGGTGAAATTTCCAAAAGGAATTATGTATAACTAATGTGCTCAAAACTATGAAAGAGAAAGATTTTCACATGCACACTTCAATTCTACAAGGTTCTCTTAATCTTCCATTTTTCATTTCTAGTATTATTATTTATTCCTGTATGTGCCAGAGATGCACAGCTTTTCGAACTATATTATCCACCTTAAATACATTTTGCTAATTCCTTAAATGCAGTTACAGGAACGTTGTATCCTAGCATGATCGCTTTAAACATCATAGAATGGTGTATTTTCTAGCCTGCACAGGGGAGGACATAAAAATACCCTTTCAGGTGAACAAAAAAATTTTTCTGCCTGACTCAAAGCCTCCTGGAATCAGTAGGAAAAACTACTAGAAATCAATGGTTTCAGTCAGCTCAAAGCAATAACAATTACAACAAAATCAGAACAGAAGTATCAGAAGAACTTATGTTAAACTAAATATATATAAATACATTTATATATGTATATATATTTACCTTTCTTCAGCTGCTGTTGGCATTCCTCTAGTTTCTGACGAGTCAACTTGAAATGATCAAGAAAATTGTTCAGGCTTTCCTGGATGAAATTTGGAGGCGTGGGCTGGGAGGCAAGTGCCTTGCAGGTGGTTTTCAGGTGTTCCAACTGTGGACTCAGGCTTACAAGATGAGTTAATTCCCGCTGTGAAAGATTAAAAACAAAACCAAATCTCAACACTTCTCTTGTTAACACAAAGATTTTAGCCAACTACTTAGCACAGCTCCACATTACTAGGGCAACAACATTAAAGTATTCCTGTGACACAGGTACCAAAAATCTTCTGGTCAAATCAGATGTCCCTGATGGCTCAGAAACTTTGAGTTACCTTACTGACTAGGCTAAGCTCCTCTGGGATTCCCTGCACTCCTACCAGCTTTCAATTAAAATTAACAAGTTTTACCAGACTTACCTGACATAAGTCCTTCAGGACTGCTGAGGGCTGGGATGCTGACGTAGCGTCATTTTTAAGCCAGCCATCCTTCTCAATTAGAGCCTTCTCAAGCTCACTCATTTCCTTAAAATAAGCATTTATATCTTCCTGGTACTTTATCTTCCTGGCCACTTCTTCGAGATGTTGAACCACATCTTTCCACCCAGACAGTATTTTCTCCATCGCTGTTTTTATATCCACTGTAGAAAGTCCCTCTAAACAGATTATATAAATTATTGTTATATTAATCACATTCTGATTAACAGGCCTTTAACTTTTCCTCTCTTCAGATACAGGTGCAGGTTTGCATTAACATGCCAAATGCTCTGATTCCAAGTCCACTACCCACAAAACTGTACTAATTACTCAGTTTAATTGTTAAGTGTTTCAGCTTTTTATTTCCACATTAACAGTAAAATGAAGAGTGACATATGTCATTTCCATTCTTTCCCTGAGGTAGGTTTTCAATTTATAACAGTGAGCTGACTCTTCGTCATCACAAAGCTCTTCACCATTACTATTTGTGTCTAAATGTTGATATGCAGATATAAGTGAAGTAATCTTTAGTTAAGCAGGCTTCCAGTGAATATTATTTTAATTACTCTAGACTCTGCAAAGGAAAAAAGGGAAGTAGCAAGTTGGAAGGCAGGAATAAATTTGTTGAAAAGGTAGGTGGGAATCCTGTTGGCCTGGGAGAGAGAGGGAGCAATGACTAACAGTCATTGCATGCAGACATGATTAATAGCTAGGTAGTATGAATAGCTGCAAAAGCAACACAACAAACAAAGTTATCTCCCACTCACAGTGATTACATGAAGCATTTGCTACACCATCTTTTTGACAAATCAGCGCGTGACTTGAGGATGCAGCAGCAGAACAGACCTCCCACCCATTCTTTGTTATCTTATTTCCTCAAGTACCAGAAGTAACCAAGTATTTTGCAATATGCAAAGAAATGTCAGTGCAATGGCCATTCAACAGTACATTCTTGGCACTGCAAGTTTCCGATGCAGATTCTCTTTCCAGGTACCACCTGCTTTCCGTAAGGTGTGTTTGGATGACTTGAACTTACTGGTTCTGCCATTTAGATCACAGTATAAGGAGGTTCACATGGAGGGGTTTTTTTCTGCATTGTTTTAGTGTAAAGCAGAGCCCAATGCTCTGGTCAGGGCACCCAGCCAGCTTCTACAAGGACACTTGAAGGCTCTACTCTGTAGATCCTCCCCGTGCTTCACACACTGTCCGTACGCTTGGCACATCTACAATGCAGAAGCACAGCCCCTGCAGTCAGCCACATAAGAGCAGCGTGCATGCAACGATCTGTCCCTGCCATTCTGGCAAAGGGCTGGACTCGCCCCAAGACAGAATTGGATGTATACACATGCATAGCAGCACTGTGCATTGTTCCACACAGGTGCAGCTGGGACTGGTTTTGGAGAGAAGGGCTGTCATTCTGAGATGGACAAAGCATACTGGCAGACCCCTAACAAAGCCATGGGCTGTAGATGGGTTATTTTCTATAGATCCCAAGCTTTAAGACAGCAAGTAATTAGGAAGCAATTTCTGTATCTTCTGTTTTGCTGATACAAACCAGTTTTTAAACTATGCATTTCTCATTATAATTAACAGTCAGTTTAGAGCCATGACCTCTCACAGAGAAGGGGAGGGAGGGAAGATCTCTGTCCAGGTTTGAAGACAGGGAACAACTAGAGATTTTTATAACCCGAGCTGCAGGTCAGATCAGTGGTTTCCAGGCATCAGCTTCAAGCACCCACAGTAAAATGCTTCAGTAGGCAAAAAGGAAAGGATTGGAGATGCTTAGCATACTAAGGCACCCAGGCAAAGGAGCTGGCTGGAAAAAGATGCGATGAAAGTTTGGAAACCCAATGGAAATTGGCATTTTCCAAAAGGGATACTGGTCAGTATGCAGGACAGTGATACCATCCTTTCACTTCTCTGAATGTTACCAGTTGCAGCACCTCCATCAGAAACCAAGTGCACAGCAGATCTAAAAGACCTTCTTCTGGATGATATGAACAGCTCTTTTAGGGAAAGAGTCACATTTCACTGATGGAGTTTTGTCATATTATGAAACAAGGTTTTGGCAAGGCTCAAAGATTCAATTTCAGCGATGTTGATTATAAGTTTCCAGGGATAAGTGTTCTAATTGACAATCAATCATTTTCTCAAGCATGTAGGCTTTTCTCCTGCCTTTGAACCATGAATTGTGACGGTATCATCAAAACATACTGACAGTTTTTAGAGAAACAGAGAAAGCTACGAATAAAGAGAGATATATACACATTTATCAAACTTAAATTTAGGTTTAGAATTTCCACTTCTTTAAGGCAGATATATTTTAAAGTTTTATACTTAAAGTCTCCCCACAATTTAAAATTCAACTAACTCCTTTCCCCAAAAGCATGTTACTGTCATTTTAATAAATTTCTATTTCAATAAAGTTAACCTTAAAAAGGTTGCAAATGAACACACACATACTAAACAAAGAATACTAATACCATGTTTCTATAAGATTTAAAAGAGATAAAACACTTATAAAAACTAGTAACAATAACGATGACAGTGTCTCCGAAGGAAATGGAGGGAAAAGGAAGGAATATATTGCAATGCTTAACTGGAGATACTGTGTTTCAGTACCATTTCCCAGCAACTCCTCTGTTTAAATCACAAAACAGAAAAGCCTTCAAGTCCCTTACCCTTTCCCAGTTGATCCAAAAGAATACGTCCACTCCGTTTCAGTTCATCTAACTTTTGGCTTTTTTCAGCTCGCTCTTTTTCGATCACCTACAAAATGAACCCCAAAAGAACACAGTTTCAGGGAGGTTAGTTTTTCTTGACTTCCACCCCCTCCCATTTATTTTCCCACTACTACCCAAAACAGGTTCCAGTTTTCTCAGAGACAGCACCTGTTAAGACACTTGGTAGTTCTGTTTGGAAAACAAATGCAGGTGTTAGCTCCACAAGCAGCAGGCAAGTAAGAATGTAGTACACGATCACCAGCAATAAAATAGTTACAAGCATTGACAATCCTGCTATGTGAAATCAGATGTTGGGACACCAGCTAACACAGATAACCTATTATCAAAAACTGTAATTACTTAATGTGAACCAGTAGAGAAAACACCTTTTTTCAATGGTCCCTTTTCTACTACAAGCTCTACTGAGATTTCCAATGGAAGGGAACAACCACCTGATCCCTATGAGTCCAGCTAGCAAGAACTATAACACACTAGCAAGCCACTCTCTCAAGCTTTACGGCTTTGCACTGCCTCATAGAAAACTGTGGAGGGAAATCCTATGTGACTACCAAGATTTTCAGAGGAACAAGATCCTCCCTCAAGTCATTGGTGAATGTTCCTGTGTGATCCAAGGGGTAGAATACATCCACAGAGGAAAGACAATCACAACTTCAATATCCTCTGTCGTTACAAGGAAGTATCTCTAGATTGAAATATTTTCTAAATCAATGTTCAAGATCATTACTCTGGTTCAGACTTGCTACAGTAAATTCAGAAGCAGCATACATTCATTTGCACTGTTGAGAAGAGTAAACACTGTCCTACCCACTTAGAGTCCAGTCATTTAAAGAGAGTCCTGTTCATGGGGACCTGGTGCTCGTCTACAGAGGGTGGCAAACATTCATAAAGCTCTATAAACAAACTACTGGGAGGATTTTTTTGGTTTTATTTCCAACAGTACTGCCATTCCAAACATGACTACTGGCACCATTTTGCACTACAGCTCCGAGAAGGACTGCCTTATAGATACTTTTAAGTATTGTCTTTGATTTCAAAAGCAGGTTCAGGTCCTGCTAAAGCTCCAGTAAGCCTTCATTAACAAAGCATGCTCAAGGACCAAAAAAGGTAAGAATACATTCCTGAAATGGAAGAAACAGGAGATAAAATTGTTACGTCATGGCTCCAACAGGATCCTGTGAAATAATGTACTCTGTCTTGAAGGTCAGTAATAGCATACATGACTTTTCTCCAAAATTAATAGAGCAAACAATGATGTGTCTGAACATTAGAACAATGGAGCACTTTGGACCCTGAGTGGCACAGTATGTGCAGAGTGTCACAGCATGATTCAAGGGGTCTCTGAGCAGCCCCACTGGCCTTCCTCTGCCAAAACTATAAAAGTGGTGTCAATCAAGTCCACCTCCAACTGTGAAACGTGAAGCCAAAATACACTGCTTAGCAGAAAGGACATTAATCCTGAAGGCATACATTTATCTGAATTCCAAAGGAGACATCGGTAATATATGTGTTTTTAAAATTTCCTGCGGATTGCGCAACCCAACACCAGCAAGTTTCTGTCCAGCTGGTCAGAGATTTCCATGTCTAGTTCTGAAACTATTTAACTAAAGAACTTAATCCCCATGAAGCATGTGGATCAGTCCACACCTCCAGCTGACAGCCAGCATAGAGACAAAACACACTATTCACTGGAATGCTCTCTATCTCCCCCATTTTACCTTTAACTTTTCTTTCATGTTCAAAGTCTCTCTCATCTTCTTGTATTCTTTGATGTCTGTAGCCTGAATGGCGGATTTTGATTTTGAAATCCAGTTCAAGAGCTCAGCACTTTCAGCATCAAACCTGGTTCAAAAGGTCAGAAATATTTTTTTTGTCATTTTTCCCTATTCAGTCACTGTCTTAAAAATCAGAAAGTCTTCAAGTTCAGCACATTACTCAATCCCAAAACTGCAAGGCCTCACACAAGATCGCGTTTCTCATATTAGTACTTGCAAGCAGTAGGACAAAGACAGACTTTACAAAACCTGCCATAGAAAAAGTTATGTCCATAACATTAGCCTTTGGGAGTAAATTGAGAATGCAAGGTATAATTTTTTAATTTTTTTATGCCTTACTTCATGCAATACCTTCTCCTTTAATATTTCAGAAAAGATATCTTTCAATGCTGAATATTTTGTAAGTAATTTACTAAACCTCAGGTCTGTAATAAGAAATACATTTCTAAATTTTTTAGAGGTCCCCGACACTTTAATCTGAAGGAAAAACTTACAGTTTAAGCACTCCTAACAGTGAGGGTGGACAAACCTTTTTGGATGCTGAGCTGACTACAGATTAGTTTATACTTTGGGCTACAGTAGGATATGTCTATACTAACATAGCTCCTATGGCTAAAACCTCTCAGCTATAACCCACCACCACCAAAATCACAAACAAACAAAAACCAACTCCCAATTTAACCAATACTGCACCGAACTTGAAAGAAAAGCAGGTATACTACACAGACCACAACTCAGGCCATATTACAATTATACTACTTAACACTGTAAATCCTAACAAGTAAAAACACCCTATCAACCAACGCAGAAGTCACTGTAGTCACTCAAAGCTTTCATGGGAGAACCTGCAAAATTCTAGTTACTAGCCATTTGTTGGTTACAACGTAACTGGGGAAAACTAAACGAGGCAAAAGCATCATCAGAAAGCTTAACTTATTTTGATTGACTGTCCTTCATACAGTTTGAACTGTAGGAAGAAAAAATAACACAATTCTTCACTGTGCAAGCACACATGACCTAGCCACAGCCCTCAGTCCTCTCCCTAAGCAACATGCCAAAGGTTTAAACTAGTGACACCTCATGTAAATGCTCATTTTCTCAGACAAGCACAACAAGCAAACGGATGAGTGTACAGAATTTACTTTCTTAATTCATCTTGAAACAGATCCTTTAGCTTCAGGTATGATATTTAACAAAGGAATTGCAACACAGGTTATCAAATACGGTTTAGCCTAGAGAAAACTCCAGAGAGAACTTCTTGTCTCCCAGTAACTCAAGGGGTCCTACAGGAAAGATGAAGAGCGACTGTTTATCAAGGAGTGCAGTGGTACAACAAGAGGTAATGGCTAAAATCTGAAGTAGGGTAGATTTAGATTATTTAGATTAGACATTAGAAAGAAATTCTTTATGATGAGTATGATAAAGCTCTAGCACAGGCTGCCCAGAGCAGCTGCGGCTGCCCCCTCCCTGGCAGTGTTCAAGGCCAGGTTGGATGGGGCTTTGGGCAACCTGGTCTGGTGGAGGGTGTTCCTGCCCATGGCAGGGGGCTGGAACTAGATGGACTTTGAGGTCCCTTCCAACCCAAATCAATCTGCAATTCTATACACGCAAATCAGTCAACCACTCCAGATACAGTTGTGAAAGAAGACACCATTATAATATTTTTCTTATTACCAAATACCAGGGAGATTGAATAGGTTTCTGAGCATTTTTTGTTCAGTTTCTCCTATTTCTCCTATATATTTTATGGAGGTTAGAAATAAATAATAAATAAATCCAAATACTTGATACTTTCACAACACTTTTTGACAAAGATGAGAAGATCTTTTTTCCAAAAGAAAGTAAATATCACTGATTCTATCTTTCAGCAAAGGAACTAAGGTACAAAGGAATGAAGACCTGCTTTTTTAAGAAACACAACACCCCCATTTCCCTTTGAAATTAATGGAAGCTAGAAGCTTTCTGTTGCTCTGAAAATAAGGCTTTACATAACACTCCGTTCCCAAACCCAACCTCACAATCACAACTTAAGTATTCCTCACTTGCACAGAAGAATCAAAAAACAAGACCAACTCTATGCATTATCTAGTGAGCAAGGACAAAAAGCAGAGATATACTTACTTTTTCTTTGCTTCACTGTCTCCTGGGATTTGCCTTTTCTTTGGGGGTGGCGGTGGCGGCAACTCCTGTCTGGATTGTTTAACTGCTACTTGTTCCTTCAATGGCACTGTTTCTGCAGAAGTCTTTGGTGAAACCTGTGACATCCCTACGCTTCCTACAGCTTGAGTTACCTATGCAAAATAATTTGGCAAAAGGGTTGAATGCCATTTCTAATGCAAACCGAATTGGTTTTGCTTAGTTCCCTTTATTTATTAACCATAAAATGTCCATTCATTTGCTCCTACAAATGGCCACATCTAGCCATCAGAAAGCACCTTTATCATAGGTGCACTCCAGAGAACAATAAAATCATTATTCTCATTTTACAGATGGAACCACACATTAAAATTATCAGTTCAACTAGAATTTCATGACAGCCCAAGTGAATTAAGAGTCAACAATCTATTTTCTTTCATAATTTCTTTGTTCACAGAAAGACCAAAAAGTTCTCTGGGTTTATTAATACACAATTCTACATTTTATACTCATACCCCATAAAGCCAAGCCTAGATCTCAGAAGAGCTGATACACAGTGGATTTGACCTAAAAACTCACTCAAAGCAATAGAAACCTTTCACACTCTTTAATGGGTTATTAAAGTAGGTCCCATAGGAATCAACTTGTAAGTTCTAAGTACTTGCTTGATATTTAGTGGGAGTGAAAGGACAGAGACAGGATTTGGCACTCTCCAGTGCTTTGACTCAAACACAAGAACAAATTAAAGCCACATGGCTGAAATGGACCCCTACTCAGACTGCACAAATCTTTCACTATACACGAAGTGGATTGTGAATCAGTGCCACAGTCTTCCCCATAGTAACATTTTAATATCACACAAAAGGGACATGTGAGTCATAAGACCATCAAACAAATTTCTCACGGAAGCCAATGGGTGTTCTGCCTAAAAAAAAACATTACCAAGCACTCGAAATACTAAAATAAACATTTAACAATCCAGCTTGGCTATCATTGCTACACAGCAAACAAGCAACTACTCTACTTTCAACAGATGAGAAATCATACTCACAGAGCATAAATGCTTGTATGACTCCCATTTATTTATCTATTCTGGGTTTGGGGGTTTGTCTTTGTTTTCTTTTAGTATCAGATTTAATCCAGTCCCAGCACTCTTAAAATTTTTAAAGGCATTTGCATTGATTGATAATACATGGTAAGCCTGCTTTACTCATCAGAAAAATGAAGCTTAATCTGTGTGAAAAAGGAGTAATAGTACTAGTCAGGTTAGCAACTTGGGGTTTTGAAGACCAAAACACGCAGACAGCTTTGTCAACAGATAAAATCAGCTCCATGTGAAATAGCACTCACCTACCTCTCTAGCCTGATGCCAAGAACTTGCCGGGCAAATTTTGCTGACAGAACCAGTGACTTTTGCATACAGGGAAGTCATTTAAATGGCTAAAAAGTGATGAAGTTTTTTAAGTACCTGGTTAGAGTAATCCTCTAGCTTCTGAACCAAACTGTCCCACCTCTGAGTTAGTTCTTCTTGATCCTGATCAATTTTATTGGATGCTTTGCCATTCCCAAGGATTTGGGCCACATCCTGACCTATTTCATTCAGCTGGTCTAGTGTTTGCCGTTTCATACCCATGTCTTCTTTCAAAATCTGAAGTTAAAATAAAACATTAAAAGATGACATGAAGTAGTCTGCCATTCCTTGGCTTTTCAATTCCACGGAGGGCAGGGTTATGGAAGGGGAGGCAGGGAAGTGCTACCTGACTACTACCTGATCAGATGCATCAGAGGTTTCAAAAGAGTTCTCTTGTGTAACAAAGCACTAACAAACATTCTTAAAAAGAGTACATCCCTGAAACAGCTTCTGAAGTCGTCAGCAGTATCTCTTGAGTAACAAGAGTTACAAATGATCAGTCCAGGTACAAGCTGCACCAGTGTACTTAAAATTTGAAAAAAACACCCCACACCACAAAAAGCAAGAGACACAAACCACAAACCCATACTTTGGAAAACACAGTTGACTGGTGACCTGCTATAAACTCCAAACCCTGACAAAATCCCAGGATAGCTGTTCCAAAGTTTGGCATGCCAACCTGGAATGGCCATGGAGTACATCGCACACATTTTTTAAATTCAAGTGAAAGAATCTGGCAAGGAGAGAATATTGACCTTGCTTCTGAAGTATTACACATTCACAGCTCCTACTGAGGTCAAACTGTAACTTGCCATGCATTTAGTCTATGAGATTTGACAGGAAAGAGCAGGACAGCAACACTCACCGCTAGTTTTCGAACATTCACGCTCAGGTCTGTTTGATCTTTGAAGTTGCTTGTCTGAACCTTACTCAAAGCCTCTTCTTTCTCAGTCAGCCAAGCTTTCAATAAGCACTGCAGATCATAAAAGTAGCACAAGAAAATATCAAGTTTGTCAAACACCTATTGATAATTCCTTAAGATCTTTGCATTCAAAGCACAGATCTGCAGTTTTTATACACAGGAATTTCAGTTAGCATTAACAAAAACGGTACAAAATTGGGGACAAAAATGCATCAGATCAGAGAACTAAGCAATACTTTCCAGCAAAAGAGTTTCAACAAAACCATTTCCCAGTATATCAGAGTGCATCCTTCCAAAGTTAGTTACAGTGACCAAAGAGCCACCATAAAGCTGGCATAGGACTAATAAATTGTACTGGAATTAAGTATATCAAAACAGTATGCATGCTTTCTTTCATTCTCTATCCTTCTTCACCTGTGATTCAAAACCAGCCATTACAAACATTTTCTCAGATGCTACACTACTGATAATTCAGAGCTCTTTTAGTCCAGGCAGAGACTGTCAAAGACTCTGATATTAGTCAGTCACCTCCCTGTTTACTGTACCTACTTCCAATTGTAAAATAACAGCTTCAGGAAATATGATCTCATTAACTGCTGAAAGCTGGAGTGGTCTGTGCTAGATAGTACTAACTCAGGGATCTTGAGCTTTTTCCACTTTTTTTCCCAGGAAACCTGTCTTGGGTCTCGCTTTCCTTCAGCTGCACGACACTCCTATGGAACCCCCAGCAATAATTGGCATCAAGGATCAGGAAGGATCTTACAGATTTTATATTATGTTGTAACATATTGCTGCTGCTGCACAGCCATCTTCATAGCCTTGAATACCCAGGGCTCAGTTGCACACCTGCTGGTGCACTGCTGCTAATGTGTCTTATAAAATAAAACGATACAGCAAGGCAGACCTTTTTGTTCTTTGACCACCACTTTAAGCAGCCACTAGACTCCCCAGTCTAGCTCAGTATATTTTTGGCATTGTCCCAGAACTGACTACAGCAACTTTCAGGCCAAAGGGTTAAGGCAGTTTATATTGCCAATGTAAACCCATATGCAAAATGTACAGACAGCAAATACAATGGTGGTCGAAATGCCATAAGGCTGTGAGAAACAAAATTACACCACCACATACTCTTTGGAATAACCACACTGGCATCCCAGCCAACATATTTTATGCATAATAGGAACTTAAAAACCCTTCAATGTATTCAGTTAATTTCTGCTAAATCAGCAGTCAGAGATAACTCTCCCTAGAAAACTGAAACAGAATTATGAAGAGTGCTAAGAAATATCTGGCACTGATTGAGGAATTTGTTTCCTGAGTGGTAAGAATTGTGTTGACTTGGCAATGTGGCTTCCCATCATTTTCTAAGCAGCCAAAAAAAGGCTGATGCATCACTGTCACTCACCTCTCCATCTGGCTGGGCAAAATGGAAAACATTAGTACCTAAATGTTTTCGTTACTTTTGTGTTAACACTGTACTTGTATTGCAGTTTTTAATTAGTCTCAAATTCTAATTTTTGTAGGTCACTTGATAATTCTTGAGGTCAGAGAACTGTAATTCCAAACTGTTAATAATAAATGCGTTGTTCAGAGGAGAACAACAAATGCAACCATAGGCTCGTTACTTGCTATCTGACATTCAACCTTAAACAAACCTTGAATATTTTTTCTCTTTTATAAAGCAACATAATTATATAAAAATTTTTTAAAAGTTCAAAAAAACCAACAAACAAAAACAAAAAAAAACAAACCCCAAAGAAAACCCACAACAAAAAAACATAACTAACCCAAAACCGAAAAAAAACCCACAAATGAATGCACAGCAGCTCCAACAGAAGATGACACTCTTAACGGTATTGGAATAATTAATGAGTGACAAGTGATCACTTTTTCCCAGAGAAGTACAAGGGTGGAGAAGACGGATACGTGTTCACATAAGGTCATCAAAACCACAAGCACTTGAAGTCCCTACACCTTGGCATATAGAGCAAGAATTTTTGAGGAATCCCTACTTATCTACTCAGAGACTTATTTTGCCCAAGAGTAGCCAGAAAATGTTAGTACACAATTTTCTGTATGTATGCCAACTCATATATACGTATATGTGTATGTATATACACACACAAACATATAAATCCATATATTGTCATTGGATAAAACGGAATCTGAATCTTGGGTCCATGTTAACAACAAGGTCCCGCGAGGTGCAAATTCAGCTTACCGATATGCTGCAACTAGATAGAGGAGGTGTCAGGGAGAAATGCAGATGCAACCCCAAAAAATGCAGACAAAACATTGCTGTCAAAGAAACAAGCCTGTAACTGATAGCACAGCTGTATCAGCACTGCTCTACTTCTTTCAAATGTCTAAACAATCTGTGTGTACTGAGGAGTTTAAACAATAGCTTACAGTGCTAAATACCATCATTTAAGAAAACAAAACAATTTTAGTAAAACCTTCACAGGGAAAGCTGTCACATATTTTAGGCTGACACACAAAAAAAGCTCCAACATTAGCCACACAAACCTAAAAATAAGGTAATGCAACTACATGTGTTACGCCATCAGTGAATTTGCATTTGAGCAGTAGATTTTAATATATACGTAGAATGCACAATACCAAAGCAAGAAAAAAAACCCTCACTACACTACTTCACAACTCAACTGTTTGCCTAAACCCAGCAAAATGAGAGGAGCAATATGCTTTGCTGTATTGATCAAATGCTTTATGTTACTGATTTTGAAAACAGTACCTATTGATTAGTTGATTACACAAAGGTGTCAGTGTATCCATGTTGGAAGCACATATACTTCCATTAGGAAAATTTCTCTAATTACCAAACCACCAAATAGTGATTCATTGTCATTTTGCTATCAAGGATGTTCCCACTTCCCCTGCCACTTCACAAGTTACCTTGGAAATTATTTTACAAGGAGTTACAAACTTACTTTCTCAGACTTTGGAAAATACTTTTTCTGAACTGCACAGCTACTCTACTCTTCAAGAAATGCTCAGAACCCAAACAATAACACAAACCTTTCTTTTGTCAAGGCATTTTTCTGGGAGCTACTAAACCCTACTAAGGAGGTTGGGGTTTGGTGTGTGGTTTTTTTTTTTTTGGTCAGTTGGTTTTTTCCCCCTCCACAAACCACCTACTCACTCTGGGTAACTCATGAGCTACTAACCTGCTCTTCCATCAGGTCCTGCCATAAAAGCTGAATTTCTTGCAACTTGACCCGTCGTTCCTCAGTCCAGCGACAAACAGCTGTCCACCGCTCGCCAAGCCTCTATAAAAGCATGAAACACTCATGAACATTCATGAGCTTCACAAGGAAGCTGAAAACACAGATACTCAAAAGCATAATTTCTACTTCACTGTATCCTCTTTCTACTTTATAGCTAACTCCTTGCCAGTAATCACCATTGTTGCATTGCACAAAGCTGGAGGGTAAAACTTTTGAGAGCATTCACCTATGACCTTATCCCTGCTCTTGCTGAAGTCAGAGAGCTATTTGATTGACTTCAAAAAGGAGTGAACAAAGTAGCATGAATTCTGTTTCAATAAATTGTTCCACACTCCCTATATTTTGGGTTACAGTCTAAGTTCTAACAAAAACAGGAAAATACTTCACATCGTATTCCCTAGATAACTTGTGCTCAAATATTCTTCACATCAGATTTAATGTCCTAATGAAAATTACTTCTGTGAAGTATGAGTTGTACTGTGCATCTTCCCATTTTAATCAAACTGCTAAAGGCTACGCTACAAAAGTGCCTAAGTCACTGGGAATACAAACACCTTGACTCATCAGGAATCGAGCTGGAAACTCACCAAAGCACTTTTTCAGGCTTTACCCTGAGCAAGTTTAATAATGCTTTACATTAGTATTACTTGTAAAACAATATTTAAATTACTTTCTGGAATAAATTGCCTTTAAACAAAAAGCTGGTGGTTAACAATTATATGTAAAGATTTTAAGTGCCTGCTACTACAATAAGAAAAAAAAAAAAAAAAAAAGGGGTTTTTACCTGCAATTGTTCCTCCAAAATAGCTGTGGCACTTTCCCCACTGCTTTCATCAACAATGACAACCATGTGTGTCAGGGAGTTTACCTTCACCTGTTCTGTCTCTAGGTCATTCTGCAGGCTCTGAAAAAAAAATAAAAATCAGAGGTTGCCAAATTTGAATAATTTCCTAATCTGCAGGGAATCACTGCACAGTTTAAATAAATGTAAACAAAAGATTGCTAGAAATTAACCCAAACCATTCTGTTAAAATGTTGGAAAACACGGAGTGATAAAATGTGTGCACTATACTTGGCTAGGCACAATCATATGACAACTCAACCAACTTTCTAAGTCTACAATTCCAAGTAAGAGAGCTTAACTGTTTCTATAAAAAGCTATTCCTGATAATAAGTATCATAAGGCATGCCAAACAGGGAAAAATCATTAAGAACATTCTTCTCCTAATAGCTGACAGTATAATTCTCTTAAGTATCAACAGTGCTACAACTGATCATGATGTTCAAAGACAATAGTTGAAAACTGCAGAAAGCTACAGCTCCAGTTAGTCTGAAATAACCCATAGATTCAAACACCCATACAAGGTCTAGAAGAGGAGATGCCATGATTAAAGTATCTTTGCAAGATCAATTTGCCTTTACAGTACTGTAAAAATCACTTTTTATCCCGGAACATCCTAAGCTACTCCATGAACAACACACCTCAAAGTCCCCAGACTTTGAAGACAGCAGAAAGAATGCTAATGCAGGACAGGAAATTACACAGGCAAGAAAATACCTCACAGTTCTTGCCCCATGAGGTATGGCCCATGCCGGGTAGAAGAAGGTCAAGCCTCATACTGTGTATGAAAACCAAAACTACAACCATGACAAGAATCACAAGGCCAGCTTTCTCCTTCAAAAAAGCACTTCAGACTTGAAAGGCTGGGGTCCCACCTAAAAACATGGGACAAGCCACTTCTAAATGCTGTGCACAACAGAGAGCAGTGTCTATGCATCTCCTTGGGGTGTGATCCTTGTAAGAGCAGGGACCAAAACCAGTGACCTGGGAGGCCCTTCCTCGAGGCTTTAACTCATGCATTATTTTCACCTGCAAGTCTCAAGCATGCTCTCAGCAATGCCTGACAGTCATTAAAGGTGAGTTTTCCACAGTACATTTTTGTATTGTCCCTCACACCAACAATTTACCTGGAGGGGCCTCATCCTGCATGAGGTGAGTGCAACACGATTTCCCTTACAGTTTTTGCTTCCTCCATGAAGCGAAGATGTTTCTGCTATAGTTACAAATGCTCAAGTGTTCAGTTAAGAAAATACTTCCAGGAAATTGCAATTGCTTTCTACCCAATTGTCAACATCATTTCCCAAGCATCAAATGCAGCCCCTCAGCATGCAGCTAGAGGGAACTAACACTATCAAGTTTCTCAGTTAAGGAACCCACCAATGTACACATCTTCCAAATATTTCTCTTATACATATTGCATAACAGACAAAGATTTACTTTATGTTCATCCAGCTGTTTTTGAAGGGACTCCAGATCTTCTGCTAAGAGCTGAGATTCCATCTTCTGAATGCGTTCTTCTGTGACCGTCAGCCAGTCAGAGAGCTGCTGCAACTGCTGCTTCTGAAGCTCCATCAGCATGTCATGCAGACTGCAGGGAGAAGAGGGAGAAGCACAGGGAGAGTTACTTCAGATACGGTTCTCCCAAGGAAAGACACCTAGTTTATAGTCCTTATAGGAAAGCAGCACGGTCATTTCATAAACCAGTTAGCTGTCATCAAGTAAAATTCTCCCCATTAAGCTAAGGAACACAGTTAAGTATCCTTGTTTCATTCTCAATAAAAACTCAAAGAAAACCCACCTCCCCCCACCCCCCAAAAAAAGAGTTAGTGAATTATGCAATTTGTGTTGGAGATTTTTTTCTTGCAACAGGGTTTTGCTGCTAATAGAGCCTTGGCAGAGAGTTGCAACACAATGCAGTTTCTCCCTTGATGTGTGGCTCTTAGCTTGATATCCCACAGGAGGGAAAAAATTCCTCTACATGCTTTTTGCTTGGGTAAACACACAGAGCTAGCCACATCTACTGAGGAACTGAAATTTATAAAACAGCATTAAAAACAGCATTTATGTAACTACTATGTGTAGTTACTTTTATGTAAGAACCAAAAAACCCCCGTTACATTAATTTCTTTGGTTTCACTTTGGAATGTATGAAGAAGGTGGATTTCACGTCACAAACTGAAAAGTTAATTCTGGAACAAACAATTTCTTACAAATGGATACAAAGCAACTCCTAGGTCATGCGGCCAGCACCAGAGGTTGGTCCTGCAGCTCTAGGAGAGGTTGTGTGGTGTTACTCACCGGGACTGCCTGTCCATGCTCTCCACCCTGAGCTCCTCCCAGCGAGAGTTCAGCAGCAGCATTTGCTCCTGGATCTCAAACTCCTCTTCAGAGGACAGATTTCCCTGGGCCACCAGTTGGTTTCCAGCCTGCAGAACACTGCCCACACTGCTCTGGTGTGCAGTCAGCTCCATCATAAAAGCCTGGAAACAGTACAACCAGTCATGTCACCGAAACCTGTGAAGTCCTACAGGAGTCTATGAATTGTAAATGTCCCAATAAATTGTCATGTTTGAAACAGTGCTGCAGAATGAGCTGGCACCATTAAACTCACAAGCATGGCAAACCCGTGTCCCTCTAGGATAGAAACTTCTCCATAAGCTACAAAAAATCTGAACCAGTAAGAGAGAACTAACTGGGAAAGAAAAAAAAAAAAAGCTGACTGCCCCAGGGAAAAAGCTGTAAGACAACAGTCTTTGAACAAACGTACCAGAAATTACCTATGACCAACAGAATTAAAACAAGACCTGAATGTATCATATGAAAGCAAATAGAACCCTGTGAATTAACAAAATTTTAAAAATCACTTATTTACAATAAATGCAACACCTTTTTTTTTTTTTTTTCAAGGCTTTAAAACTGTCACACAAAGAAAAAAAATTCTTCAGATCGATCAGCATTCATATTTTTAATTCAATTGTATACAGTAAGCTGACACAGGAGAAAACTAAGACATCTAATGTATCTAACATGACACATGAAACTTTTAGCAACATTAGAACATTTGTTCAGACTTGGAACAGAACCAAACCAAAATAATTTGGAAGCAAAAATAACTCTGAAGAAACAACTCATGTTTCTGAAATAAACTATGTTAATCGTGACAGGGAGACCTCTCAATTAAATTGACACAATTATCAATTTCAGCATTGCCCTCATTTAACAGCAAGTGACATAAGGCTGACCAGGCTTTTTAGCAGTTGGCAGAAGAGGAGCACAAATCAGCACAGATCAATCTGTCTTTGTATTATAGACAGCGAGCCAGCCACCAAAAGCTGATTAAAAAAACCCATAGACAAACACCCCCCCAAACATTAAAGTTTCAAAACATGTTCCACTGGAAGTTCTCCTAAAAAAAAAAAAAAAAAATCTACTTCACCTTCAAGACGCTTTAATTTGTCAACACCCCCTGTCCCTCCCCCCCCCCCCAAAAAAAAAAAAAACCAAAAAAACCTCCATATCACATGAAGTTTGAGGTGCTTTTGATTTAGGAAAAGCAAGACAAGAGAAACGTAACTGCAGGTTTTGGATAAGAACTAGGAAATTGAACTTCTGGAGCTCAGAAACACACAGAAAAACAGCAAATGAGTTTTCAAGAAGAGCTTACTTCATGGGTCGAAAATTGCTCTTTTACTTCCTCAACATCACCAGATATTTCTTCCTGTTCCCGAAACACTTCCTCAGCTGACAGCAGCCACGTAAGAACTTCTTCCAGAGCAATTTGGTAGCTATCCAAGTCCATATCCACCTCTGTCACTGTGCTGGGAGTTTCTGCTCTAGAGCCTCCCTGCTCCTCTTCAAGTGCTGCAGCCTAGGAACCAAGAGAAAAGTTATGTCTCAGAAGTGCCCAGAAGATACCTTCCCAAATGATGCTAAAAATAGAACAAGCAAGATCCCTTTTTAATTCTTCATAAAGTGCTAAAACTAATCATTGAGTACATTTTAATGAGAAGGTCCTCAATAACCACTAATGAACTTTCATTTTAAAATAACCTGAATATAAAAAACCAACTCCAGTCTCGCTCATTTAACAGTGGATCTCACCACCACTACAAGTCCTGCAGCAAACTCAGTTGAGGATTTTGGGCCTCCCCCTGCATCTTGCTAAGATGAAGGGTAAAGAGAAGCAGAAAAAGAAGCATAACACATACTTTATACCTCATCACAAAGGATTTTCTCCATGAATCAGAAAAGATAAAGGAAGACAGAACAACTGAAGCCAATCACAAAGATTATGCTAGGATTTTTCATATTTTCCCAGTTATGTTGTTGCCCAAGGTAGAAGGCATATCACCAAGACAACTCCCAAGCCTGAAGATCAGCTAAAATTACAGGTCAAGAAAAGCCAGGTAGACTTTGATGACAAACACCTGCTGCATGTTGAACTCTCCATCCTCACACTCCTGCTTGTATCTCCTTGGAAGGGTCTCCACCTCCCGGATGTCTTCCATAGTGACTTGCTTAGGAAGGACCTCAAACAAAGAGGTTAAATACATAATAATAGACTTTTTGTCTGGAAGCTGGACAGCAACATCTGCATCAAAAAAGATAAAATATAGGGGAAAATAAATTAAGCAGCTGCCTTTCTAATTCATTACTTAAAATACAGATAAGACTTCACATATAGTGTAAATCACATGTACTCCTGTACAGTAGCCTTTAGTGAGCTTTAAGTAAAATATGCCATGTTTGACATGTCGAATGCAGTATGAAGGACGAAAAAAAAATTAAAACCCATGTATTTTCTTCATTTAGAAGTGAACTCACATTAAAAGACATGACCTTTTCTGCAACAAGAGCCCAAACTGAAATTGCTAAAGAATAAAAATTATTTGGGGAAAATTATTCTGGAGCATCTCCCCAGCAGAAATGCAGTTCAGGGACAGTACCTGTATAAACAAACATTTCCACTTAGGGTCTATCCCCACTCCCATCTTCATCAGTTCAGTTTCACATGGTAAAGAGTTTCACCAACTCAGGTTCACTTATCTCTAGGTAAACGAGTGTCAGTCATTAAGCTATATTTTTGTTCTCTTTTTTAAGAAGGTGGTGCTTGAATCTATAAAGTTTGAGACCTTATCTTACAGAATGAATCTTTGGAGGCTCGCTTCAAAGCAGAAGCGACAGCTCAGCATTTTAAAAAGGAGTCATAAAAGTTTCCTAGTAAGCATTCCTACACAGTAAGTACACATAGCACTGGCAGCTACTGCTACTCAGGGCATATTTACAGGGAAAAAAAAAAAAAGGCCGTGAGCTCTTAAAGCTATTCTGTTCTATATAGTGCTTTACTTCACATGAAAAGCACAAACCCTTGTGGTAGGGCTCCTACACAAGATAAAACAAAGCCAGGCTATCAACTTGACCTTCTGCATACTGTCCCTGAATGACAAGTCGATCAGAACCTTAAAATTCAAGAAGCCAAATCATTCACATGCAGAAGGCATGTGATTACCCTACAAATTAAATTCTTTTAAACCCACATTTAAGGGCTTGAAACAAAGCATCACAGCACAAAACTGCTGGAATTTGTATTCATAGCAAATATCAACAGAAGTAACTTCTTTCAAGGGAGCTCAAAAATCTTCTGGTCAAGTAAAATAACTATATCCCACCTTCAGCATCCAGCAGTTTCTCAATTCCCAAGTGGTTCTTGGCTATGCTGAAAGCATGTTCCAGTCTCTCAACTGGGGTCATCTGTATAACTTTATCCCAGCTGAAAAGCTCAGGTCTAAAAGCAAAGGCAAATTGGGAAAGAAAGCAGTAATTTCTATCTGAAGAAAAGATCCCATACCACACAGAATATGAAGAAATGGATACGAAGGTAGCTACCTAAGTATTATAAGCATACATACAAAACAAGCATAGATGCATATACACAAATGCATAAACAAAAATATGTGCTTACTTTTTATTAGTGATAATCTGGCAGTCACAAATTGATTAAGTCACTGCATGCCCACAGCAACCTTCCACTCTGTGTTTTCTACCCATATACTCATTGACTGCAACATGACATCAAATACTACTAACTAGAAAATAAATTCAGTGTTTAAAATTTATTCCAGAGCCAGTTTTCTTCAACTGTTTCCTTTGCAGCATTGCTTTTACTACATCCTGTCTGCATCAGGCTCTGCTGGGTAATCAAGAGTCACTGTTCCCAGAGAGCCTCATTCCAAACTTGTGACGTGGCTCCATGACCACACCGGATCATCGAGACTAGGAGCAGCAGTGGTCCTCACCCCTGCTCACTTACCCTGCCCCATGGACTTTTACCCTCCAAGTTAAATGAAAAATAAACAAAACCAAAAAAACTCACCAAAAAAACCCGACACAAAAAACCCTACAAAAGGCCCACCCCATCACAAGCCCTCATGAGAGCGCCGATGCAAATCAGACCAAGGAGCTGATCAATTTACAGTGCCAAACACCTTCATCTTGCATTAATGCTGACCAACCCAGATCTCCAGTCCAGCTGTGCACCCAAAACATATGGGCAGGTCTCAAGGGGAAAGAACAGAGCAGGAAGTGGGGTCAGCAATCGGGCTGACCTAGTGGTACCTACACTGAGAGGGCACCCTCAGACTCGAGCTGCAGCAGCACAGCTCTCAGGCTGCAAAGCCATCACAGTACTACTCCCCGTTCCCCTGCAATAGTGACTTCACAGTAAAACACCGCTGTTGACTCTGGGCTTTATAGAACTTGGGAAGGAAGTGATGGGCTTGCCTTAAACTCTTTTAAGACTTTGTTCAGTTCTTAATTGGCCTGAGAGTATCATTGTAAGATATGTCAAGCCATTACACTTTGTGAAACAGGAAGGCCATAATCTGGCAAGGTCTGAGAAGCAAGAAAGCCAGAAGGAATGTGGGGTGAGTGGGGAACAGAGATGTGCAAAGACCTTGATAGAAGCTACTGGCACACTGTACCTCCACGCACCACATTGCAGTAAGTATAGTCTAGATGTGCCACCTGCACCCTGCCATAACACAGTTTTAAATAAAATGCCATCTAGATATTTACATAGAAAATTGCATCAGAGCAAAATTCAATTCAAAGAGGATCTAAGTTAACATTAGGAAAGAGACCAGCACAGTAAAATGTTAAATGTCCTATTACCTCACATAATTTTATCAAGCATTGCAAGTGTTATAAAGTTACTAGATATTACAGCCAAGTGGTAGCACTGATAACAATTGTTGATAGATACATAAAGAGAAAAAATTAGCCACTAAACCTCTTAATGTGATCCACAAAAAATTCTCCTATATTGTCATATTTGGCTAAATTTAAAAAGCAATATTGAAAACGCCCCTTTGGCAGGGAAGCACTACTGTCTGGGTAAACGAAATAGCTTTGTTGTCCAGCCATTTCTGCAACCTGCCGTCCCCCTGTTCCTTTTTAAATCTTCTTTTTCAAAGCTGACCTAAATTTAAACCCAGCTCAAGATTTCTTGGAAGTGTGGGGAAAATGGTGTTTCCCTGGCAAGGGCTAGTGCCCAGGTACAGAAAAGCTGAATTCTGATGCGGTGGCAGCTGCAGGAAGAGGGCTCAGAAGAAAGGCTCAGAGATCAGGAGAGCCAGGTAACTGAGAAATTTTAGGAAGCCAAAAGAAAGCACAGTTACTCAGTTTTTTGGCAAGGGCTTTTGTTACTTAATAGTGCTCTGAAAAGAGCTCAGAGACTTCAGACCCCACAAAGCCCAAGCACGCAGTCACGATGCACAAGGACAACAAACAGCCTGAAGCCGATTTTGCTACCTCTCTCCCTCTGTTTCCCTCAGGTCACCCAGGTCTCACTTGTGTCTCACTCCATCATGGAGCTTCACACGTTCAGCAGCAGAGCTACATCACTACAGGCCATTACACTGGTGTGAAAACCGCCAGCACAGCTCCCACTATCCAGAGACGGGACTCGGTAATGCTTCTGATAATTCCCAGGGACCTTTGCTAGCACTGCTCTGCCTTTGCAGAACGGTCCTTCCAAACATGTGGTGCAGGTGCTTCCCATACATCCATCCAGGCTGAACACAAGCCAACTCTGGACTACACAGCACGTTGGCATGCCAGGGCAGAGCCCCTGAGGTCAGCGAGCCAGTTACTTTGGTCAGCACAGGCCAAACGGGCACTTAAGAGCAAAGAGCAGCAGGCTCAGCATGAACACAGGCTTTTACAAACATTTTACTGTGTATAAACATTCTAGGTGTTTGTAAATCATCTTCTGTGACAGATGCCTGGCGGCCAGGAGGTCTGGTTAGGTTCTAGAGATGGTCCTACAGTTACCTGAGCCTTTTATTCCCTCTTCCTGGGAGCATGGCAGCTGCCGCCACTGTCATAACTCAGCTATTTTTGGTTAAGAACAGTCAGCCCTTACAAAGCAACAAGCTGGCTTCATTTCAAGTGGGCTGGGTTAGAATGGATTGGCCAGAAGCAGATCTCAAAGAAAATGGAAAAAAAAAGAACCACCATGTAAGTTTCGTAGGAGTTTGCAATGGTGATTTTTTTGGCTACCAAAAAGTTCTTCAAAAATAAGAGAGAACACAAAAGATCTGTCCAAAGAAGCTTTAACAACTTTCCTTATAAAGTATAATGAACACACTAATGAGTATGCTACAGGCACCTGAAGTAGTCTGCTTCCCTTTGATCCTGCTGCTCAACAGCTCCCCTGAAAGAGCTGTGTACATTTGTCTTTCAAGCAACAGACATTTAAAAACTAAGAAAACCTACAGTCTTACTCCTTCGTTCTGAAGCTTCTGTACCTTGCTACTAAAACGATGCAGCAAACCCGGATGGAAGCAATGCTTCCTTTTGCAGAGGAGGGAGGGCAGGAGAAAGGAAGTGCGTGGGAAGGAGTTGGTCAGCCCCTCCCAGCAGAGACCTGTTCAGCGCAGTCACTGTGTAACACATACTAAGTGGTATGTAGACCCTCTCCAATTAGCAAGTGTGCATGCATGTGCAGGAACTAAATTACACTGCTGCCTTGGCTCCATCCTTTGTAAGGCACTGGGAGCATCCCCTCCACTATTATTGTTACCACAACAGGAAAAAACCAAACAATGAATCATCAAAACCAGCTAGAAAGCTTTCATATGCTCAAGCATGAAGACATAGGAAAAAAGCTGCTTACTTAGCTAGGTCTAAGATAAGCTGTTGCTACTTACTTGTGTCTGTGGATGACAGCATTAAAGGCAAGTCCATCTGCCCAGCTTGTGGTGAAGTTCAGAACATTGACCTGGCTGTAAGGTCTCGTGGACTGCCGAACCCAGCTCAGCAGGATCTTCTCACTGTTGGTCTGCTGCAAATCTGACATGATGTTCTTCATTACATCCTTCACCTGCAAGGCAGCAGCATCTACACCTTACAAACAAGTTCTCCACTTTTCTTCCTATAAAAACTTTGAACCAGGCTACTTCACAAATTGTGAAAGGGTCTTTCTCATAAAAAGCTGTGAATCTAACTCCTCACATGAAATTTGGGAATAACAGTATTCAGACCATCTTTGCACTCTGCTGATTACAAGAAACAGTAACACCCCATGTAATGACAACACGTTACTATGAAATATTTCTCCCTGCCTTGTGCAAACCGGAAAGCAAACCCCAAAAATACAGCTTACACAGGTTTTCTGCATGAGGAGAGCATCTGCTCAGCCAAAAGTTGTTTACCTGCCACCACCCCCCCAAGTGAATTCAATTATCTTCCCACACACCTGCATAACCCATGAGCAAGTCAACCTGTGAGACTGAGAAACAAACCTACAGAGCCCCATATAAGATGCAAGTCCAATGCAGCTACTGACATAGTAAAAACCACCTGATAGCAGAAGTTCATAAAAGCCTTGGGGAAGGAATATAAATCCAATGCTTCAGCCCGAAAAACCTCTCCGCAATAAACACGAGCAGGAACTAAACTGAAAGACTGAGTACAACTGAGCACATCAGAGAGTATGTGTCACAGGCGGCAGCCAATAGACAGAGATCAGAAACCAAACACTGGCCTGCCTTTATTTACCAGACCAAAATAGAAGTAGTATTTTCCGCCACCAAAACCCTGGGAAGGTTTGTATGAATCCCAGCAGACCGATGGCACATGATTCCTGGAAAGGAAGAGATCCTGCAGCACCATCTCACCTGCCAGTGTAAGATAATGCTCCAGAGCAGCCCCAGCGTCAGCTTGTGATTTCCATCAACGATGTCAGTTCCTCCGATGTTCACCAACTCCACCTGGAGAGGTTGGATCAGCTCTATATTAAACACTGTTATCACAGCCTCGAGTCGCAACCCCACCCTATATTCCTGGCTGCCCAGACACGTATTTTTATTTCAGTGCTCTGAAATAAAAAGTAGTAGGAGAGAAAACCAGAGACGACAGGTAATCTTTTACCTGAATTTGTCATGACAACTGCTTAAACATGATACAAGATAGCATCAAAAAAAGATACTCCATTAGAAGAGTTTTATCCTCTAACATACAGATGCATACCAGCAGTCAAAACTGACCAATAGAAATGCAAACATGAAGGGTCTGATATTTAAAAAACAAAAACAAAACACACAAGTTAAGTAGTTCTGATCCTAAACAGTCTCAGAGATATTACAACACCATGAAAACCTCTGTAACTAAGAATAGGTTTGTCCTTTTTGTGAACCAGCATCCAAATGGGACAAGTTTATAGAGGGAAACATAAAATATTCAAGTTTCCTATATGCACAGGACTACATATAGACTCAGTGATGGCCTAACTGCTGTCATTAAAAAGATGAAAACATGGAAAGAGAGACTTTACTTCAGCAACCGAGGGGGCAGGAGAGGCTACCCACTCCTGTATCAAGTATTCAGCCCTCAGAAATGGCAAACTTAGAACACATGACCAGATACTCACCCTGTGCTACTTTAGAGTCTGGACTGAATTGGGACATCAAGTCTCCATCCAGTCAGCGCAGAGAAAGCAGCGCTAACTCTGAGCCACCTTTTGGAAGGAACCAACAACAGTGCACTGCATCACCTCCATGCCTCCATGCACATGGGAACTGGGCTAGGGACAGCTGCCTGTGGCAGAGGAGACTAGCATCTCCCTGGGTGTACATAGCAGATGCTTCAACACACTCCCACATAGGGAAGATGTGGGGGTGGAGGGGGATGGGATATGGCTTCAGTCTTGCAAATAACATCAACCAGGAGCATTCTGCAGTCCCAGGGCCAAGTGGCACAGTGCCTTTCTCACCTCCCCACCCCAAGAACCCACATCACCCACAGTGCCCGAGAGAAACACCTCCCAGCTTGCACTAACTCTGAGAACTGTATCTGGGCATCGCTTGGGATGAGAACTGGTCACAGAGACAAAACCTACACCAAGGAGCTGGCTAGCAGTTAAACAGCACAGACAGTCGCAGGACAGCACATGTCCACACGAGCCTACAGAGACAGAATAGCCAAGAACAAGGTTTCACTTTGTTTTAGAGGATATTTGTGATATATAAAGATCTAATGGTATTCCATTAATACTTTTTTCCTCTTATCACACAATCACAAACAGCTTCAATTCTGCAAAATGTACTTGTAACCTCATTGCATCTAGGCAAGTTTCAGTTCCACTTAGGGACTTGGTTAGGAGCACTGAATCAAAACTGCATTGAAATTAACATGGAACCACAAATTACACTTCAAAATCCTAAGGAAGCTTACAGATTTGTGGATTGTCCCCTCTCAGTATTTACAGCAGCTGCAACAGAATCTCTGCTATCTAGACCATACATAAAAGAACACACCCCACGTGTCCACTTTCACATTTTAATGACTGAACTAAACCAATGCATTGCGGGACGCAGCCAGCAGTCCACCTGGATGGTGAGTGGACTATGGAGACATGAGCAAAGATAATCAATAAAAAAAAGCTGACAGTAGACAGTCATCACTACTGACAGTAGACTGATATTGACTTTATGGAATCACTTACAGTGGATATTATTGTTGTTATTGAAAACTTGGTCCACAAATCACAAGAGTTTAAGTTCATTACTTAGAATTGTTCCACTCCGCAGACAGATGAGGTTCACAGGATCACTTGAACTTCTACACCCTGAGCTTTTCTGTTCCTTACAATATATATTTAAACACTTCTATAAATTATCTCACAACTTATGCATGTTGTATAGCCTATGAATTCTCAGGCAACAGATCACAACTGCTTCTCAGTGGATGTCATTTTCCTTCATCTTAACACACACACACTTTCTACTGAAGTTAAGCAGTAGGTATAAATCATGTACGTGACCTTAGCCACCTTCAGCTAACTAACACCATCTGTTTACTTCTAGAAACCCAGATCCCATCAGCTTAAGGAAGAACTAATTAATTACTGTAATTCAATATTCAATATTCATTTATTATCTTAACAAAATAAATCAAATTCAAGCTGGAAAAATTCATGACTTAACCTTAGAAAATAGTTAATTGATATTTACAGTACCTCAAAGGAAAAACACCAACCAACCCACCCACCACTAACTTTGGCTGCTTCCTAGAAAGATGACATTAGTCCACCAACATCAGAGGAGAAATTGCTGCATCATACAGCATGTTCATATCATTCTTCAATCAGCAGTTTACATAAATATGTCAGTACCTTTTTGCATTAGAAGTATTTTATTGCCAGAATGTTCTTACTGAGTTATTTTAGTGCCCTGACATTAGCAAAGAGAAATTCCAACTATCAAGAGTATGTTTATCAGGAATTGTTCTTCAGGGGAAACAAAATCATTTTACTAGAGCACTAGTGGCTTCCAGGCAGTAAAAACATAAAAACAAACTAAACCAAACAATTATTATTCTCATTTTTCTCAAAGAAGATTTGGGGGTTGGCTGGTTGTTCTTATCAGTTACCAAAGCTCCAAATGAGAAACACTCAGTGCGGATTTGACAGAAAGCTGACAGATGCCGATGTGTCAATGGAAAGATCCTTCTAGATTTTGAAAGCAGGACACAAACCAGACTCACAAAACCTGTCATACCCTCACAGATTTTTGCACAAGTTATGCATCGTTACTGGAAACCAGTTTCACATCGTGCCAGGTTCATCAGCTGTGCATAGCAGAGCTTCAAGTCACCTTTGTCTCGAGAGCTGAACGCATCACAACAAGAGAGTTTCACACATACCATTGGTAAGTTAGTGTTTACAGATTTTAAATGAAAACTAAGAACAGTTTAGCTATCTCACAGAAATCTCATTTTAGGTACAAAAGAAAACCCCTTAGTCTCTCCATTTTGAACTTATATACACACAGGAATAAATTAAAGAGTCTGTCAAAAAGTGCTAGGGAAAACATGCTCACGTTGTTCTGATGCAAGACTTGCAGTACTCGGTTGACGTTATTTAAGGCATGTACTCGTGTGGAACCTCGTTCTTTAGGCTGAAAATACAAAGCAATAATCTGTTCACATCAGAATTAAACTTGGCTGATCAAACAAAACAAATGAGAGAGCATACAACAGGAAATGTGTATGGTTTGGGGTTTTTTAAAGTAAGAATAAAATCTAAACATGTTCATCCACAGTGATTTCAAACTAAAAACTGGTCAGAACATTGTCCTTTAATTCAAGGTGCAGGACAAGCCCTGGATTCAAAATGTGTTTCAGTTCATCTTTGGTAAGTCCAAAATTTTTATTCCCAGCATCTGCAGAACTATAAGCTGGCAATACAACAGCAAAGTGGGAGTTCCCGGGGAATATCTGAGGGGTTTGAACATTTGCCAGAGTAGTTGAAATTTTTTGGCTCCCAAGAGGGAACAAACAGCAATTTGTTCTTCTGGCACCAAAAGCCTGCTAAATCTTTGCATACTGGGAAGAAGTTACACTTCCTGACTTTCCCTTCCTTTCAACATCACGGGGGTGTGGGGGTGGGCACAACAATACTGCAACTCTTGACAATACCTGCCACTCTCTTTACTTTTAATCACCACATTTTACATGAACATGGTCATGCTGCAGGAGCATAGAGTTGAACTTGGAACATGGTAATCAACAGAATTAGAAAACAAACACCTATTTTCTTCAGTGCACTTCAAATCATACCATAAATCATTAGAAGCACTAGTGAAACGCATCTGTTTAAAAAACAAGGCAAGTTTGTAAGGTTGAATTTTAAATGGCTGAAGGTGCCCCATAAGGTCAATAAATAAATTTGAGGTTTTTTATAAATAGTGAGATCAAGAATTTAATCCCAAGTGATGGCACAGGTTTCACCATGCCTCACGTATCTTTCTGAAGAGGCATCGATGTTACCAGGGGAACAGTTTTCAGCCCCACACATACTTTCCCAAACAAGACTTGAGAAGTTTTCAGCCCTTTTCTTTTTGTAAATCACAAAGGATTTTTCAACAGAGATGCGGAATTTTGCACTGTCTGCTAGCTGTTGTCTGGTTTTTTCCTCTGTTTCTTTTTAAGAGATCTTACATGAGATTATTAGAAAAAATTCACCAATATCCAGCTAAAGGCTGTTCTTCCAGATCATCCAGAAGCAGACCTTTAAAAAATCTCTATTAAAAATACACACTATGTGAATAACACCACTATTTTTGTGTGTTTTGTTAAACAAAGTTAACCCTCAAGAGAGGGTTACTCGGCTAACTTCAGCCTGACGCTATATGCCATGAACGGAGTTCATGGGAATTTCACTGGAACTTTAGAGAGGAAGTACACACTACAAAGGTTTTAAATAAATTCATTTTTTTAAAGATGCCACAGGTTGGGGTTTGTGTGATTTCTGTATTTGTTGGGTTCTTTAGTAACTGGGAATACAACTCATACACATTTCTCTTACCAGAGGTTTCCCCGTCAGACCCTCTAAAAGGTCCAAAAGCTTCCTTCCATCTTTCAAATCTGTGAACATGTCCTTAACTGGGGGCTTCCCACTCTGCAGAAAGACACAAAAGCAATAATAAAACTAGTGTTTAAACAGAACATACTTTTTTTCCTTTTTATCTTTCAATTCCTTCTTATTTGGTACTAAGTGCCAAGAAGGCACCCTTCCCTTCTTCAGTGTTTTTTTTCCTTTATTGTCTGGTACATCAGCAGCCCAGTACTGAGAAACCAAATCAGCTCATGTTAGAGTAGATAACGTTAGCATGCAAAGATGGCGAAGAACAAAACTTGGCAAGTTTGAGGACTCATCTGAGGAAGAATGCTTTGGTCTGGCTGCGCCTAAAGAAAGAAGAAACTACAGCTTTTCAGAAAAAAAAAAAGAAAAAAGCTATTTGAACAAATTCTCTCGATTTTAAAAAAGACAAAGCGAAAAAGGACTTGGAATTGAGCCTTATGTAAGGAGCTCCTGCTCTTCTACACAGACAACAACAGTAGTCTTTTTTCAGTGCCCAACTTGGGGCTCGAACTCATTACAAGTCCCATCCTGAAGTAGATGAAGTCCTGAAGACCATTTAAAGTCCACCCTCCTGCAAGGGGCAGGGACACCCTCTACCAGACCAGGTTGCCCAAAGCTCCATCCAACCTGGCCTTGAACACTGCCAGGGAGGGGGCAGCCTGTGCCAGGGCCTCACTGTCCTCACAGGGAAGAATTTCTTCCTGATATCTAATTTATACATCCATTCCTTCAGCTTAAAGCCATTGTCCCTTGTCCAATCATCACTACATGCCCTTGTAAACAGCCCCTCTCCAGCTGAGAATGCTACAGCTATATATTCTCAACAAAGTGAGGATAGGTTCCCTTAGCTGCAGATTTATTTTTTTAAAAAAAGAAGGATATGCTGTAAAAGCAGAAAGATGCCTCATTTAATACAGTGGAATACGGATATCGAGCATACAGCCTTCTTTCTTCATTTCCCGTCCCCTCACCTCACATGTATGAAAACAGAGTGAATGACTTCCTACTTTCAGTCATTCACTCTGACAGGTCACATTACTTTCCAGCCCTACACAGTGTGCCCTGCTGTGATGGTGGAAATAATTCAGATTCGTTTTCTCAGGAGAACAGTTTTTCCATCTCAGTGATCATCTGAGCACCACATCTTGCCATCAGTTTAAAGAATCAGCAGAATAGTATTAAATTATTTCTATAATCTAAGCTACTCTTTCCTGGTTTAATAAAGTATCCACACTCCTCAAAACAGAGTCATAGCAACATGCAAAGCCACAGTAATAAGATCTAGCAAAACACTCCCTAGATGTGTAGGGCGACTGAAGTTGGCTGAAAAAGAGCTGGAGCATCCACCCTGCCCAAGCTCATCACCACCTCCACTGCAGCACCCCAGTGAGGAAGGTGGGAAACTGCTCCTCCAGCTTCCCACGGCAACCTGAGAGACACGCAGGCACCTGGTGGCAGCAGCCATCCGTATAGGCCCTGCTGTCGCATTAGGGTGCAGGGCCAGCCCCCAGTGCTGCTGCTCTCAACACAAGCAAAGACCGTGCGTGTGCTGCACCCTCCTCCGCTCACACTGCCTCCGCTCACCCATCCATTCTTTCCTTCGCATCTGGACACCCGTTTCCATGAATGATTTGCTATCTGAGCCATGTAGTCTGCCATCAGGAACATCACTGCTCTGTCCTCCAGCATGCAGCACAGCCAGGTGCTACCCAGCTTTCCTTGGACATGGTCAGGCAGCAACCTGCTGTGCCTTAGGAAGTCTTGCATTACTTTCCTTTGCCAGACAGCACGGCTACATAACTCAGCCTCTGATGGCTGCATGACTTGTAAAGTTTATTAAACTCAGAAAGGAGCTGAAAAATAATTTTATAAAATGGCAGGCCAAGGGGTGGTCCCATATATCCATTTCCCAAGGGAAGACAAGGAAAATTTCTGGAGCAATGCTAGCAGAACACCTATGAATGCCCTCCTGTGCCAGCAGCCCAGAGCCAGGTCAAGCTGCTGCCATCACCACCATGTCCTTATGAGAAAACAGATGCAGAGCCCTGTCTCTCTGCATGGAGAGCCCACCACTAAGCTTACTGAGCATGGTGCTGTGGCAGCGCAGAAGCAATCTGGGAACCACAATACACAAACACTATGGCTTGTAGTCAGGGAGCCTAACACAAACCAAGTTCCAGTGGTGCCAGAAGCAACACTGACCCACCAAGGGGCACCGGACAGGCCCAAGGACACAGCACTGGGGCAGAGCAGGCAGCCCAGGGACGATCTCTGTGCTGCTCAAGTAAGAGCTCAGGCTCTGTGGGAGGGCAGAAATCCCCTCCCATGTTACAGAGTAAGGCAGGGGGATCTGCAGATTGCTTCCCCCACCCATACCATTCACACCTAACTTTCAGAAAGCAATCTGGCCTTCTGGAGAAAAGAAAAAGCCTGTACCCACAGATATACACTCACATATATACATATACGCAGTATATAAAAAGTGTATATATATCACTCCTACTGTAGAGTCCTGCCTGGCAATCTAAATTTCTGCTTTTCAGAACCGACAATATTTCACTCATTTTCTAGATACTTAACAACTCCACAAGTACAAAGTAGTTCAGCCTCCGCCAGCATCCCGTCAGGAGCAGCAGTCCATCACCGAGCATAATGGATCAAGACATTGAAGTATTTGCCTTATAAGAGTGACAGCACCAAACCACAAGGGCAAGGCAAGGGCAAATAGCTAGTCACGGTTGCGTTGGCAAGTGCTGAAGGAGCAGCCTACACTGTGCTAAGCACTGTACAAATACAAGTCAGATAATGGGTCCTTTCTCAGAGACAAAATGCAGTTCACACCACAAAGATAGTATAAAGGACAAGCTGGGACACACCACATACCAGGACAACTGTGCCAGTTCAGGGTGTAATGCATTCACGTTCCCCTTGCTGAACATTTCTACCAGTTAACAGAAGGTAGTTTTCTCAGCTTTGCTTATGTTTGCTGTGACAGGAAAAAAAAAAAAAACCAAAAAACCAAACATACTGGCAAGAACCTCTTTCACTCAGCCTGCCCGACAGGGCTTTGCCAGCAGAGCTGCACATGCAGAATTGCTTTAGTAGACACAAGGGCTTGATAAGGCAGATGAAAGAACGTAATTAACTGACTTAACTTAGACACAGCCCATGGTTCCCAATGCTCTAATCTGGCACTGACAGCAGGAAAAGAGCTGATTCACTGCAACAGGGGGTGGTGCAAGGGAAAGGGGAAGTGGGAAGAGGAAAGGGAAAGGAAGGCAAACCAAGAGAAAAGGAAGTAGAAAAATGCAAGCTGGAGACAGTATGTAAGCTGGGGATAGGCCTGCTTGTACTTCTGTAAACTTTGCATGGTGACATGTTTGTTGCCCACTCCAGGGGCTCACGCAGAAGCATCAGAACCAGATCCAATCCACCACATGACACTTGATCCAACAAATAGTTTGCTGCTAGCATTTGTGGTAACAGCAATAGGAGAGGGAAGAGAAAGAACTTTCACTAGTTACCCATAGCAGAAAACACTTTTTCTGTCGATTCATCTCTTGCGGGGTGTCAGCAGTAGGGGTTTCTGAATGAGCTTTGAGCTGGAGACCAGATCTAGCCATACATGGCAAGACCAGTCACTAAGGGCACTGGCTTTGCATGAGGCACCATTTAGGAAAGAGAGCCCACATGCAGTGATCTGCTCACAGCAGCAGTCCTCACATGCCCCTTGGCAGTCCGCCTTTCAGCCAGTCCACCTGGATCAGGTTTAAGAGGGTGACTCACACTTCCTTATGTGCATCTAGGATTACTTGCAAAGAAGGGTCATCCAGGCCAGGCAATATGACTGTGCAGAAATCATTCCTTCTCTTTGCTAAAAAGCGTTCCCAGGAAATAGAGGAAGATAAAAATAAAATCTGGACCAGATTTTTTAAGCCATCCAATGCTACCGGCCATAGAAAGACCAGCCGCCAACACCTACTGTTTGTTCTACTGAATCCGCACACAGCTGCAAGGCAGCAATCTTCCCTGAATATACTTTACAGTAGAACATTCTTAACTGTCTCTTTATCACTAACAAGGCACTGGAACCAACTGAGCCAAGATAGAGAACTAAAGGGAATCACAAATTCACTTTTTTTTTTTTTTTAAATGCAGGCTATTACTTATTATTTTATCACAGCTATTTATGCCCTTTGTATATTAACTGCATAATTTCACATTCATCAGTAACTGTTAAGGAAGTTTTAATCTATCTAGTTGTTTAACTAGAAACACTGTTGTGTCTTATGTCATCACAGTTGCTGACAACAGAATTTCCATGTTCTTTAAATCAATAATTATTGAACATGCATTATTAGACCTAACTCATTTCCAATAAATGAATGCCAAAATTGTTTGAGAGTAAGAGATAAGCCTCCTCTATTTCACATCCTTCTCTGTGATACTGAGTCAGACCTCCTAGCGATGACAGTAAAACCAGGATGAAAGATCCTCTCAGTTTCACAACAATGCATGCTGGCTGTCACCAGGGAAGTAACACATACTGTAAAAGCATGCGTATGACCTTCAGCAGCCACAGAGGGAATGCAGCAGACAGGTTCTGGCTGCTCAGAGCAGTGCTGGGAAAAGCCCTAGTTGCCATTTAGATCATCTACCATGTCAGAAACACCAAAAGCCTGATCTAGGAAGAAGTACATCTGGATTTTCCATCAGACTCTTCTGATCTTCCAATGTCACTTACATAAAAGTCAGAGATGTCTTGTTAATTATTTTTAACTGATGGATGACTATTTTTAACATCTAATAAAACAGTCAAAATAGTAGTAGAGCTGCAAAGACCCCTTTATCAAAGAATGGTGTGGGTTAGAAGGTACCTCAAAGCCTAGTTCCATTACCCTGCCATGGGCAAGGACACCCTACACTAGACCAGGTTGCCCAAAGCCCCATTCAACCTGGCCTTGAACACTGCCAGAGAGGGGGTAGCCACAGCTGCTTTGGGCAGCCTGTGCCAGGGCCTCATGATACTCATTGTAAAGAATTTCTTCCTAATATCTAATCTAAATCTACTCTACTTCAGATTAAAGCCATTACACCTCATCCTATCAATACACTCCCTGATACAGAGCCCATCTCCAGCTTTCTTGTAGGTCCTCTTCAGGTACTGAAAGGATGCAATAAGGTCTCCCCAGAGCCTTCTCTTCTCCAGAAGCACAACTCTCCCAGCCTCTCTTCACAGACGAGGTGCTCCAGCCCTCTGACCATCTTTGCAGCCCTCCTCTGGACTTCCAACAGGTCCATGTCCTTATGTTGGAGACCCCAGTGCTGAACACAGTACCCTAGATGGGGTCTCATGAGATTGGAGCAGACTGGTCACAGTTCCTTTGGTGCAGCCCAGGATACAGTTGGCTTCCTTTCTGGGCACAGCTGGCTTTCTGGGCTGCAAGCACACATACCAGGCTCACTTTCATCCATAAATACCCTCAACTCCTCTTTGGCTCTTCTCTTAATCCATTCTCCACCCAGTCTGCAGTTATGCTTGGGATTGTGCCGACCCACATGCAGGACCTTGCTCTTGGCCTTGTTTAAATTCATAATGTTCAAACGGGCCCACCTCTCAAGCCTGTCAAGGCCCCTCTGGATGGCATCTCTTTCGTCCAGTGTGTCTACTGCACCACACAGCTTGGTGTTGTTGGCAAACTTGCTAAGGGTGCACTCGATCCCACTGTCCATGTCATTAAAAAAAGATATTAAACAGTGCTAGTCCAAATATTGATCCCTTTTTCTTGAGAAGTGGGGGGAAATACTGAGCAGGTTGGGTGCTTAAGCAGTAACACTAGAACATGAACCATACATAACATTCAAGTACATTTCTAGGGAATTCTCCACCTACTTAGCTTAACCTTACAAACAAAACAAGGAGTCAGAACTACACTTCATCATGACCAACAGAGAGTAAGAAACATGTTAAGTGTTGCTACATCAAGAGGCCGGTACATGGGAACTCAATGTGGGAAACAACTCAGAAAGCAAAAAGGTCATTGTGAAAAGTAAACAACTATGTCAACAAATAATCCTGCCAACTTCTAATTTAAGACCATAGTCATTGTTTACAGAATTATTTTTATTGAAACATGATGCTTTTTTTCCATTCTCCTTCCACTGACACGCAGGAGTTCTAGGACAGCACACATAAACACTAGCTGTACTGGGACGGATGTATTTTAGTATAGTGTGCTCTAGTCTATGCTGAATATGCCTGCGTAGTTGTGGCACCTCTACATGACACTACTACCCAAACTATGAATTCAAACACCAAGTAAAAGCTAAGTAAATAAAAGGTCACAATCCCAGGAGGAAAACTCCTTCTGGGCCAATTAAATATCACTACTGGTGCTTATAAAAAATAATTAGAAGAGACAAAATAGCTCCAGATTAACTCGGGTTGGGGAAGTAAGACTCGTCACTGAGATATGCTGGAAAGTTTGATTCTACTAGACGACAGTTCAAGGAGCAGCAAAGCTGAAAAGCCAAAGATAGCTCCATCCGCAGAGCACCTGAAATACTTGACTGGAAAAAAAAATGATAAAAGGAGGGAAAATGTATAAAAGCAAATATTAGATATCGCAAGGCAGCAAAACAAACACAAGGCATCAACAACTCTGTCAGGCTTTTTCTCCCCAGCATATACTATTTTAACATGTCTAATGTAACAGTATAAACCTCAGCTTGCAATTAAACCTCATTATCTATCCTTATTCTCAGGGGCAGTTGGGGCCATATTTCTGATCACTATCAGCTACATCTCCTGTAAGACTGGAATGTTTTTGTTTTGTTTTTTTTTAAGCCAGCCAACTTCAGATTGAACCTTGGTTCCTAAAAACAAATTCCTGCTGACCAGATTGACTATTGTTCTCACTAGCAATTAACAGGTGAAGGGACAGATTTGATTCAGGGCCTCTATCGGGTTCAGCTCCAGTACCAGAGAAGATCACACAAAAACCCCAACAACTGGGATAACTGAGACCATAAATCAGAGTTAAGCTCCATCCCAAAGCCCAGAGCATTAACCAAAATCAGCAGTAATTACAGTCCATATTACTATACTAGGCTTGGAAATCCAGCAAGGGAGATGGTGCCTGGACCCCATTATTAGATCAGAAAACAGGAGCAGTTGAGAGAGGGAAAGCAAGCTGGCAGTTCTCATGCTGTAACTAAATCTGGGAAAGATCATGAACTGCTATCTATTACTGCTTTTATGCTGTAAATCAGTTATGTTTACCATATCTTACAACCTATTAGAGAAGAAAAGATTTGTTTTCCTGTGTCTTGATTCATTCACCCTATCTGACTTCTCAGAAGGAGGGACTAAGTAATCCAGTTAAGAAAAAAAAAGTAGACTAAAAACCTGAATTTTTTAAGGCTGGTTCATATGAACACTAATTCTATTCCACCCAAGCTGTCCTCAGTTTAAGGCCAAAGTTTTTATAAGCTTTGCCTATCTTTGAATGAAGTTAAGTTTTACAATTTAACCTGGCAGTAGAAAAAAGCAGGAGCAATTAGACTGGAGAATATTTAACCAGCAGTCAAGTATTATTGCCTTGCTTGTGCCACAAAAACTGAACTGGAGAAAGGATCATAGACCACCTTAGGTCTCCTTGAACAGATAAAATTACCTAATCAATCTTTTTGATCTCTCTTCTTGCATGACTAATACATTAAACTTCATCATTCTCCTTCCCCCAAAAAATCCCTTCTGAAATGTCTTTGGCCTCAGGTATCTCTGGTCATGTGAAATTAATTATCTTGAGCAGGTATGCTTTTGTCTTTAAAAAGATTTATCACACTAGCTAAGGGTCAGCAGTGGAACAGCAAAATGTCTTCAGAAGTATGGGGTCTGACATTTACTAGTATGGTAAAACAACCCATAGTGGGAAGGAGAAAATTAAGGAGGACAAATGGTGGAAGAGTCCTGTACAGCACACAACCCAGAAAGTAAGATAAGACTTTGCACTTAGCAAATAAATTAATGCCTTAAATAATGAGGGTTTGTTTTAAATTTCAGGATGCATATAAAGCACTCACAATCACAAAGCACTCCAAGTAAAGCTACTCAGTTTGCCTACTGCCCTGTCATCCCTCACTTATTAACTTCTTTGGTGTCCCTTCCAGGGGAGGGGACCTGTCGGAGCCCAGGAAAGGAAACACACCAAGCATTTGGCTCTTGCCCCAGCACTAAGCCTTTACCTTCTCACAGGCCAGTCTGGAGCTCAGCCCAAGAGGACGCACTCGCTCCCAAGCTGTATCTCAGCCTCTTCTTTGCTCTTTAATCCTAAAATGAAATTCATTTTGGAAGGCCATAGAGTGGGAGAGAGCTTAAGATGCTGTTAAAAGCAAGGGAGATCTGGTTTTACCCACACTGGCAGGCCCAGTGCTGCAGATGTCAGGTCACTAGCACAGGACCTGCAGGATCAGGATCACAGAAATAGATGCAAATGCAGAAATAAGACTTACTGTCAAAGTCTTCCATATATGAGATGAACAAAGTTTAGAGCTTGGATTGGAAAGAGGTGGGAATACATGACAAAAAGGGGAAGGAAAGTACAGCTCTCGGGCATACAAGGGCATTGAATGCAGTTCCTGACACCTTGGATCAATGTCCCCAGCTGGCTCAGTTCAACGGGTACCCACAATCAAGACTTATGACCAAGGGGCAGGGAAATCCAGTGTCATTTTCAGTGAATGCCGCAAACATCTCAGGGTTTTTATGTTCTTTTGCAGAACACAACCTTCCTAGCAATAAAGGGGTTTCACTCTCCGTGTGGGAAAACTTCACAAATGCAATTAAAATGTGACTCTTTGGGGAAAAGGAAGACCCTCAGTTTGGCCATGCTGGATCTGCAAACTTCCTCTAGAGTGACAGCACTAAGCTCCAACAGGCTGTGACAGATCTGACTCCAAGGGTCTAAATTAAGGGTTAGGGCATCATGTTTCTTGCACTGACTCTGGGTCCTACCTGCCAAGGCAGGGATAGCAGAAGAGGAGAGTAACCAATCTGAAAGCAACTTGGAAGAGTGCCACCCTGAAAAATGGGAACACAAAAGCCAGCAAAGACTGACTCCAGCAAGGACATAAAGAGAGGATAAGGCTAGGACTGCTCAGAGAGAGAGAGATGCAAAAATAGGACCAACCACACAAGCATCTAATCCTGTAAGGGCTGAGAAAGTGAGGAAATGTAGAGTGGGAGAAGTGGAAAGGAAGTACAAAGCAGGTCTGGTGCTTTAACAAGAAAAACTGGGTCTTGCTGGGTAAGCAATGAAGTGACAAAGACAGAAATGGTATTGAAACAGGCAGAACGATCCAAACTCCATATTTTATGGGACTTCCTAGGCAGGCAAGCTGACATGAGAGGGTGAAATAATAAGTGAGGGATGGGGGAAGAAAAAAAAAAAAAACCCAACACACACCACACAACTAACAAGAAGAAGAAGAAAAAAAAACCCACAAAAAAGCCCGAACCAGATCAGAAAGTAGGAGTAGGGAAAGCAAAGAAAACAGGGCAGAAAGAAATTGTACTTGCAGGATCTAAAGTGGGACACAAGACTCCTGAATTCTTCAACATGCCTATCAAGTTTTCTACAAACCTTCTAGAGTTGCAAGTGGAGTATCCAACCACTATGCTATGTAAATATGAGCTGAAGTGTCAGAGGTCTGTATGATGGATCTAAAAGTCCCAGGCCTGGTGATATGCCATGCAAATAGAGATTGAAACAACTGAGAACTTTGAAAAAGTCAAAACTGGGGGTGATTGCAAAAATCTTTGTTTTCTCCCTTTACTTGTGTGTAACAAATAACAGGGTTAATGGAGCAGTGAGTTATCCTCTGGACCCAAATTCAAACTCTACTTTTAGTCAAGAGTTCTCCTGTAACTAATCAGAGTAATTTAAGCAAAATTTTACAGGTAATCACAAACTGTGTGCCGGATTAAGATAATTCCTTAGATCATTAAATCCAGTCCTTGCTAACATAGGCATCATCTTCCTGAAGCCCCTCCTCTATGCCATTAAGCTCCATCTGAAAACCAACTAGATATTTTAGATAGTTTGCTTGAGTTTGCAGAAGAGACGAACCCTCTGAGCTCTATCGTAAGACTCAACAAGAGCTCTGGTTTATACGAAGATATTATAGAAATCTCAAAGTCTCAGATTAGGCACTGAAAATTAGTAGCTACTTCAGTTATCTATCTTTATTTGCAGAGGCTGTAAGCAAAGAAGATGGTACTCTTGCATTGCAGAAAGGTGTTCTGAAAATATACCTAGTTCTGGGTATAAACTCATGGGTATTATGGGTATAAACTTATTAACAGGTAAGCATACATGAAAAAATTATAGAAAGTGATAAAGGGATAGGGAGAAAAGTATAGGAAACAGTTTTACAGAGTCTGAAGAGCAACTAGATGCCATAATTGGTGGGCTGTGCCACAGGAAAACAGCTAAGCCTGACTCTTGAAATTAAACTGGAAGGAGCAATGTTAAAAAACACACAATAAAAATTATCATATACCTTAATATAAAGATACATTGAAATGCTCTGTAACAGTACTTATTAGAATGAAAATTTCCATATTGGCTAAAGCTTGGTAAAATAGATTACATATCTAACAATTTTTACTCACTTTAAACAAAATATCCTTACTACACAACCATTCTAATACATGTACCTCTGCTAAGGTAAAGGCTTCTACAGTAGGCACTGAGGCTTGGCGGATTATGTTCATTGAACCCAATCCACTTTAAATGTGCTTGTGGCCTCGTGTCAAAAAATACATGCAAACCAGATGCATTTTGTACTAGCACAGTTCAAATGAAGGGCACAAACACAAGTTACTCTACTGTGAACTACAGCAAGAACTTACATGTCACTGAATAGGTGCCTAAAGCAGATATGGGCACCTCACAGTATGCTTGAGATACCTATTGTGTTTTGCTCATTTGCCTATCCTCTGATGAAAGAAGACAAAGACATTGCTATCCTTTGTAAAACCCTACACATATGTAATTTATGTCAAGTTCCAAGATACCGAGTATGTTATGCAACTGCAATTTTAGCATTTCTGTATGCCAAAGTTGTTCATAGTGACTCAGCTGCTTGCTTTTTATTTATGTGTTTAAATGAAGGACAATTACAATATGACTGATGTGGAAGGATGAGTAAAGTTCTTGGAGCGAACTTTAAAATTCCATTCTAAATTCCACAGTTACCATTTTGTTTTCTGCAATGTAGGTCAGATTACATTTACCTGGCCTTCAAAATCTCTCTCTCTCCTACTAAGCAGCTGAATCAACCTAATTCACAGAAAAAGGATTTTAAACAGCCCAAATGACTTGGTAAATGCAAAAGCTTCATTAAGACTGAAATCAATCTCTTTACATTTTCAAGGCACAGCTGAAAGCAGACTTTTTTACATGAGGTGATTTTACCTAACAGCAGCAATTTCCTTGCAATCTGAACATGCCAGTCTTCATACATTTGTGTCTTGTCACGGCAAAGCAGCCACACTGAAGTTTGAGTTGGACATGCAGTAGTCAGAGTGTATCTTTTTATATCAGTCTCTTTAATCATTAACATGGCTTTCATAGCTTTGCCTGGTTTAATGGGCCATGAAGTCACAGAGTGACTTCAAATCCAACCAGTACCTGACCTTACCCTGTGGCAGGGAAATCCAGGACCTAAGCAAGTCTGAATACACACTATAAAAGGGAAAACTACCTTATAAAATATATCCATGAGAGTACTAGAATAAAGACCAAAAATAATTTTACCTGTCTCAACACAACATCTGTAACAGATACAGACAAGTCACAGAGCACATTCTCAGTACCACTGTCATTTCCGTGCTCATGCCATCTCAAAATCCAGGGTAAGTTTCTACAAACAGGACTCTCTTTCTCTCCATGTTTTCCCTCATGACCCTGCCCTGCCTAAGCCTCCTCCTGCAGAACTTTCAAGAGCAGACAAAAGCAGAGTATATTGCAACCAGCTACCATAGGCACTCCTCCCTTGAAGACTGAACTAGCCAAGAATGCACTGGATGAAGAGCGCAGGATATCAGCTTTCAACCAAAACAAACCTAAGCCACAGTGAGTCAGCCAAGGCCACAAGCCACACATTGCCCAGTGTCTTGTTACACAGGAAGGAAGGTAAAAAATTTCTTGCATTTCTGACTAAGAACTTCAGAAAGGCAGTGCTCCAGAGGTAGCCATTCATTGCTAGAGAACTGTTGGTGATTTATTTAAAAAGAAAAACAAACCAACGCCCCCTGACGCACACACCCTTCTTTCTAAATTTATATCTACCTTCAGGATTGCGCATGCATGCCCCTTCTCATAAACAGGGTGCAAACTAGTAGTTATCCCACTCTGATAACAGCCTAGGTTCCTTCACACGTCCAACCTATGAAGTAGGGAAGCCACCCATAGCCATCCTGCTCCTCAGCAAAGCATCATTTTTCGCTATCAGCAGAACAGCATAAAAACCAGGCTACAAACAGCATCCCAAAGCAACCACCACCTTCTTTCTCATCCCAAAATACAAACCAAGATTATCAGTAAGTTTCAAGTCAATAAAGAGTATTACAGAAACGGACAGCATGAGAGCCAAGGAAAAACTAAAAATGAACAAGAAATTATACAAAATTTCACAGTCAAGACTCAAGTAGCAACACTGGGTGGCTTCAAGTCAAGGTTTGTAGAGTATTTCTGATGAGTAGAGCTGGCTCAGCAGCAGAGAGTAAATACAGGGAACTAGGGTTCAAAACCTGCTATAATGCACTCAGAAGAGTCATGTAGAAAGGAACGGTATAAAAAGCAGCACAACCCAAACAGAAACAATCATGCAAATAACTCTTTGAGATATTAAACAGAATTTTTTCTGTTTTTCTTAAACAAGACATGTAGTATCAAATGTTTATGTGCAAAGGGAAATAGAGAAGGAACAGATATTACAGTATTTTATCTGGTTTTGTTACACATTTTACTAGAGGCATCCCAATGTTCTAAACAGCGAATCAAACAAAATAGTGTGGTACTTTCAATCCAACATTACCTTGGAAAACCGAGCATTTATCCATTTTGTAAAGGTCTTTTTCTGCACATCATTGTGTTCATCTGGAGAGGGGAAAAAAAGAAAACGAGTGAAAATGCATTCTTAATCCTACATTGCTCAAAACAGCTTATATTAAACATTATCCTGACTCAGTGGGAGAATTTTTTGCCTAATTCGTCAATAGAGGTGTTCAAACCCCTGCAAGACTTTGGTACTTGCAGAAATCACACAAATGATTCAATTTTGCTAGCAACCATGGCAGCTCCTTTGCATTGGTATTGGCCTCACAGCACCTCTCAGGCAAGAAACTGATGCATTAAATACACAGGCTTTCCATCTGGTGAAAAGCAACCTATGAAACCATGGTCTTTTGATCTACAGACTTTTGTCGACACCATTTTTGCCTGGATGAGGTCATCATTCAAGCTTCTGATGCAGGTAACAGCCTCCTTCAGTATATGTGCATAGCAACCACAGCAGCAAAGCTTCTGGAATAACCCTGGAAGCACTTCTTCCATCCTTACCCATCCTTGGCCTGGTTTCACACGAGTTAGGAACTATGTTACTGGCTGGTCACAGTCAAGTTCAGCTAACATGTGGGAAGGGTTCATCAGCCTGTCCCTTCAGATGATACAACTGGTGTGGCACCAGAGTACCACCACACAAGGTGCAGAAGACAGCCAGAATGACCCAGCAGGACAAGGAGGAAGGACAAAGCAGAGGTAAGAGCAGTGGTCTCCAGCTGTATGGCGAGAAGATAGCTACCCAGCTTGTTTAAGGAAGCCTTTTGTGAGTCATCTACAATTTTTCAGTCTGTCCCACTAAACCAGGCTGAATCACTTCCAGCACAGCACACTGCCTTTGTCACAGGATACCTCTGTGGAAAATTGCACTGAGCAGCGCTAAGGGCAAGATTATACCTCATCACTACACTTAAACAGCAGTGAATTACCTGGTGACAACACACCAAGCAAAGGAATTTGGCCCACCATGAATTTTCAGGCCTGCTGCTGCAGCCAGGAATTAAAAGCACACATGCAGCCTATGAAAGGCTTTGGCTTCCAAATCCATGCAGCAGACCACAGCCAAGGCAGGCAGTGTCTTCCACTGGGCAAACTCAAGTCTGACAGCTACAGCCCAGATCATGATCTCCAAGAGGCCTTCAGGACTCCATGAGCATCTTGACAGACCAGCCTCAAGATACACTCTTCCAGCGCCCACAGCACCCTGCTGCCCGGGATGCTCTCTTGCAGAACCTCTTGCTGGCAGCTGGTACTGGATTTTGAAAGCCCCTTACCATAACAAAGCATACCACCCTGGTGTTCAGACCACCTGTCCCTGTGCTAGGATGAAACCATAGAAAATACGTGGATCGAAGCTCGAATGTTCCACTTCATGAAATCACAAAAAGGAAAAAAAAAAGTATATATATACACACACAATCTGAAGAAATATCAGATTATGATTAAACGGCATCACTTAAAAGATCATGTCTCAGACAGCAGCAATTGAGACTGCTGTATAGCTTATCTTTACCTACAAACCCCAGATGTTTATTTTAAAAAATTAGAAGTCACGGGACACTACCAGAAGATTCCTTAAGCAGATGACCACAGCATTTCTTGTTTCTGGCCCAGCATGCATCTGAAACTGATGCAATTCATGTCTAATATATCTAACTATAAACCTGTTACGCACAGGCTACTGGAACAGTGGAACAAATTACGAGGTGTTTTTTTACCTAACAGACATGAACAAGGAATAGTAGCTACGACTCAGTCCAGACAAGAGAAGTTACCCTGGTAAGAAATGAGATGTCACGACAGTTAAAAGACTTAATAACCTTCATGGAAACATTTATATGAATTTAAAATAACACCTCATTTCTGGGTTCCTTTTAGACTATGGCTTGAAAACCTACTGATCTACCAGCAGGATACTAGATGCCACAAGTATCTCCTCTTTCACAGGAGACTGTCAGGGTCAAGATTTAAATGCCAAATATCTGGATATATTTACTCCATTTCTCACACCCCCCAAACTGTTTTGGGTTTCTTCTGGGTTGGGGTGGGTTTTTTTGTTTTCTTTTGGGTGTTTTTGCCTTTATAGGAGACAGGAACAGACTAGATTATTAACTGCCATTGTTGGACCAAAAAGTTAGCTTCATACAAAATTCAGTCCTAGAATCTGTCCAACTTTTGATAATGTTTTCATTTATATTAATGGCAAATAATATTTGTATTGAATGTATTGAGATTCAAACATCCTTTTCTCTCTTTATATATCATTCAGTAACCTTGGCCCCTTTTCTGCCAACACCTCCAAATATATACCTATGTACCAGAATGCTTTTCTAAGGCTCAGCCTGCTTTATTCAGCTGAGCCTGAATATTTTTTTTCCTTTTCATGATTTCATTTTCAGCTTCTGTGAGAATCAAGAGTAGCCCTAAAGTTCAAGGTCTCATGTTGTTTTAGCATACTTACTCCTTAGGATGATAAAGGCAAAGCACCAAAGAGAGGCCAAAAACAGTTGTGTTGACTAGAAAAGACCAACACCAGCTATGAAAAGGGTCATAGATTTATAAGTCCTGTGCACTAGGAGCTCTACACACCCCATTCTTAGGGGCTCAGACCCTTCACTGGCATCTGCAGGGCAAGGGGTGACAACTCTTCTCAGCATCACACCAGCTTCTGCCTGCCAGGATTCCATCAGCTGGCCTTACTCCTAGAGCTGCTCCCCTAGTCCTCAGGTCCACTCTGCTCCCACAACGTGTGTGCAGTAGCAGATGTGGTGGTTAATAAAAATCCATCCCTTTTTCCCTTTCCAAAGAGGTTTCCTGGGGGGGAGAGGTGAACAGACTACAACCCAAAAATACACCAACAAACTCATACACACATGACTAACAGACACAAAATACTCAGTCTTTATGGTGAGAAGAATATGAATACATATACCCCTACTAACTCTTAGGTATCAGAGCACCCTTTCTATTTTAAGCAAGGAATAGGAACCCCCACAACTCCCATCCTCCCAAAAAAACATCCTGCCCAGATATAAAACCCAGAGATGACATTTGCCTGGTCAGGCTCTGCTTTCACATTTGCTTTTATTAATGCCTCTAAACTTAAGATTTTTGTAATTGGCCATTACAGCTAGGGGCAGCATCAAGCTTTCTGCTATAAATCCCTGGAAAGAAACTTATAACTGCAATGCTGGACCTTTGTTAACAACAATGACAAGTTATTTTATCCCTCAAATTAATTTTCTCATAGATTCCTATGAGCCTGTGAAGCTAGCCCATGGAGGTTGACATTATGATTCGGCTGACAAATTAGCTGCATTCAGTTAAAAAAAAAAAAAAACCCAAAACAATGCTTCCATTCAGCAAAGTACTCTAGCCAGTCAACTTCTCATACAAGTCATTAAAAATGTCAGCAAGTCACAGTGGGGCGAGAAACAAATTCACCAAGTCACTGAAACATTAGTGTTTCCTTTCACACTGCTGCAGCCTGACGATAAAAGCCAAGGGCTGACTAGGGGCCAAATTCTGCTTCATCACCTACTGACTGTTTCCTCTGGCAAACGTGGCTCTGCCCGCCCTCCGGTCACTTCATGCACTTGTAATGGCTGATGTCAGAACAGTTTGTTCCTTTAAGAGGAAATAAAAAGAAACCTAAACACACCCAGAGAATTAAACTCTTGTGATGACAACAGAGAGGAAAAAAGCTTCCTATTCCGGATGCTTGTTTGCTGAAGCCTTTTCTGTTGTACAGCATGATGTACGGCCTCGCAACTGCAGCGTGCTCAAAACAACTGGCTTGTGTCATCAGATGCTCAGCCTGCGTGTTGGCATCCAGTCGCCCCCGGCAGTCACTTCCATAGCCTGTGTACCTCCTCTGCCCTCAGTGCTGTCCTTTAATTGTATTGGGGCACTTTGAAACCACAGTTCAAGTCCAATCTGTTACTTCGTGAATATCACAGTCAGAAGCAAAAACAAATCTAAATGGTCTAAAGATAGATGCAATAACAAAAGCCTCACTGAGTTGTGGTTTACCCTTTACTCAACCTCTGCTTCATACCAAGAACCAGATTGCATATTTCCCCAAAACTCATTACATGCTTACATGACAGATTGGTGTTCTGTCGTTTTTGAAATACAAAAGTTATCACACCCAAGACAGCTGGCAGAGCAGTGCTGCAATGAAAGTGCTCTGGAGAACTGTACAGACTGGATTGGCAAATAACTTACAGAAATTCTCCAAGCACAGATTACCAAGGGTCAGCTCGCATTTTAAGGCTTAAATAATTAGGTGGTGGAGGAAAATTCAAGTTCCTAGCAAAGGAATTTAGAAATGAAAGAAGGAATTAGCCTGTGGGTTTCAATTAAGACACCTGGAATGTAACAAAGTTAGAAACATCCTTTTGCCTAAGCCTTTAGGCAAGCAAGAGTATCCATCATAGATATCGCCCCTCCCAGCACTAGAAGACATCTGAAGTCCTGACAGCATTAACAGAAAGAAGAGGGCAAAGAGTTTCATGGGTGCAGGATTTTTTGGATAGAAAAAGCATTTTGAAACTACTTTTTTTTTGTCAAACTCACCCAGATGAATTCATATATAAAAAGAAACAAAGTAAGCATCTAAAACCTGAGAGTGGAAGCCATCATGATTAGGGCAAAATGACAAGCAAGCCACAAAGAACCAGAGTGTGACCATCAAGCTCACAGAAGAACATGCTCATTAGGACTACTGGGTCTTGACATCATTAACACAGAATAATCTTTATCAGCAAGCTCTGGGGTTTGAGGTTGGGTTGGGCTTTTTAGGGTGGAGGATGTTGGGTTATTTCTAAAGAAACAGAAAGCAAAAGTTAAGATTGCTTTGCAGATCCCCTCTTCTCTTTCAACACCACGGTAGAACAAATGGCTCCAACAACAAGTAATTCACTTGTAAGCTTTCACCCTCACATTCTATTTTCAATTTCTGCAATCAGTGGCAAGCACAAAGTTTTCTTTTGTTCCTTCTCCTTTCCCCTCCATCAAAATTCAGCAGCTGGACAAAAACACAATTATATTAACAGTGTGTCTAACAAAAAGAAAAAAGTAATGCATACCTACAGCAACTGCCACACAAATTAGTTGCATAAATTATAAATCCTTTAAATAGCCCAAACCATGAAATACAAACAAAAAACCCACTACAATATAATACTACGATATACTACAAAAAAACCCTCCTAAAAACATCCCCCACCTCACTCCCTGGTGTTTTTCAACAGCAGACACCATCTAAAACAAGACACCACAGACAAGTAACAAGGATCCATACCTCGTTCCCCCCTCCAGTTCTTGAAGTATGCTGTAAGTCTAATCTAAACTGAATTTACTTCACAATAAAAAAAAAAATCCCCAGCAACTGATAGCTTACGTCGAAGAAAGCATCCTCACAGCTGAAGCAATATTAAAATAGCTGTTTCCCTACCTCCCAGCAAAAGCAATCTAACACACCACACTGCCAGTCTCAGTGCACTGGAATGACATTTAAAAGGAAACCAGAGAAAATAGTAAGCTCTCAGAGACAGAAATAATGCTGTAGCACCAGAAGACTCATGCTGGCTAACCAGCAACCCCTCTGTTTTCATAGAGCCACAATGCAAAACCAACAATTGGGGCAAATTCCCAATACCTACATAAGGATGCTGCAGAAGGTCATCTAGGCCCAGCAACCTCACATTTCACCCCAACAGCCTGCAACAGCTCCAACACTTGGTCAGACAATTAGCATTAGCTTTCAGTGTAAGACAGCCCTAGGAAGCGGTTGTGTGCAAAACTATTGTGGGCAATTGTAGGGTCATGTATCTAGGGAGGAATAACCCCAAGAACCTGTACAGGTTAGGAGTTGACCTGCTGGGAAGGAGCTTTGTAGAGAAAAACCTAGGAGTCCTAGTGGTCAACAAGCTCTCCATGAGCCAGCAGTGTGCCCTCATGGACAAGAAGGCCAATGGTATCGTGGGGCGTATCAAGAAGACTGTATCCATCAGGTCAAGGGAGGTTATCCTCCCCCTCTACTGTGCCCTGGTCAGGCCACATTTGGAGCAATGTGGCTCCCCAGTTCAAGACAGACAAGGGGCAACAGGCACAAATGTGAACATAGGAAGTTCCACCTGAACATGAGGAAAAACTTCTTTACTCTGAGGGTGACAGAGCCCTGGGACAGGCTGCCCAGAGAGGCTGTGGAGTCTCCTTCTCTGGAGATATTCAAAACCCGCCTGGACATGATCCTGTACAACCAGGTCCAGGTGATCCTGCCTTAGCAGGGAGGTTGGACTGGATGATCTCTACAGGTCCCTTCCAACCCCAACCATGCTGAGATTATGTGATATAAACACATTTGGAAACATATTTCACAAACTGCCAGTGAACACACATCAAGGTTTGAAGCTAGAAAAGTTTTTGCTGTAACCTTTGGTTAGAGCAAGTGGTTTCAGCTATCAGCAAATGCACCATGGAAAAACTGAAATAAAGGTATCAGATACTTCTATGGTGACAGAAAGTGGATTGGATTATATGCACCCCTTAGATATCAACGGACAAACTTCAGCCACAAGGAGACGAAGATGCTCTCACCATCTGTCCAAGGTCCCAACCAACATGACTGGTAAAAGGGAATATTAGAGAAAGGTGAATAATTCCCACCCCAAATCTTATAATTAAGAAGTATCTAAATACACTGACAGGGGGGCACTTGAAGAGACAGATCAGATCTACAGACACAAATAAAAAGTAGGAGTTACAAACTAGATTTATTGTATACTTTGATTTTTTTTATGAACACAGATTAGTTCTTGGCATTTCTGAGCAGTTACCAAGAAAACAGAATCGCTTTCCACAAGTTGGTGTTAGCCATCTGTTCTTTTTCCTCTGCCCAAATTAGAACTATTATTAGCCTCGCTTGCATTTGTGAAGGTGATTCATGGGATACAAGGTCAGAGGGATCATTGTGATCATCTAGCATAATCTCCTGCAGAACAGGGGAGCCATCCCCAGAAAAGGCCCATCTGCATACCAGAAGGAAGCAGACACACAACAGATGTCAGAGACCCTGCACAGGCCCAAGCAAATTTTACTGCTTGGGCAGAGAGGGAAGCCAAACTATAAACTCTACATATGCAAGCATCCCTGTCTGCTAGTTATGGCAGAGATTCAAATCAGACAGACATCACAAACAACTTTGAACATCTTCAGGAAACAATGTTTTGGGTTTTCCACATATGATTATGTCATGCTCTGTGGCAAACTTCCTTTAAGAAAAAACAAACTTATTATAGAAGTAAACTTTTCAAAGTAAAGACACTGCGAAGTCCTTATCTGCAACACTGAACTTCTGCCCCTCATATTCCAGACTCTCTTTTATCCCAGCTCTGTTCAAAGGTTTTCCTATCTTCCTTTGCCAAAAACCCAAAGCCTACAATCCAAAACCCTCTTCATACTATATTCTCCATCTTCTCACTCACAAAGCTTTTCCTGGTCCATCCCTTCAGAGATGCCCATGCTTTTCCCAGGCTCCTCCATCCATCTCTCCCCACCATTTCCCAAACCTCCTTCCACCACAGTCCATCCCCATTCCTGTTCTATTCATCTCTAGGTCAACAGCTTTTCCCTGCACAAATAGTAACCAGTTCCCAAGACATAAACTAATAGCAACTGGTTCCTACATACTACTACGTGATCCAGTTTCCTAAAAAGCAGAGTAATAACATTATAGTATTATTATAACTTATATGACCCATCGGTGCCCCACAACTTCTCTGGCCTCTCACTGCAAGCTCCCACCCCATCTCAGCACACAAGGTACAGGCTACAGGTATTTGGGTATGCATCAGACTGTATCTCACACGCAGGCACTGACTGACCACCCACCAGGCAGCAGCAAAGACATAGTCTTAAAAAAACCCCAAGTATTCTTTAGTGAAGGCATTGCATTCAGGGCCCCTTCTTCCTCCAGTCACTAAATTTTCACACAACCTGTAGCTATTTCATTAGCTTTATGACATGAAAATTGGATTAAATTTCTTACTAGTTAATCCAAATTGGACCAGGTTTGCAGGGAAGAAAAAATTGAAAGACAAGTATAATCAGAGTATCCTACTTTCCTTGTGACTGATCAACAGATTTAAGAAATGCATGTTGTTAAAATGTTTTAAAAATTACATTAATCCTATTTAACTGTTCCTGCAAGTTGACTAAGTACCTCCTGAAACAGACCATATAGGTGCCATTTCAGCAGCATTCAAGTTAGAGTAACTGAAAAGCAAATTGAATTTATAACCACGTGGAATTTAAGTCTGTCCTAGTAGTCCAGTATATAAAACATTCATAATGTAGCAACCTCAGCAGTTAAGTTTTGCAGAATCAATGTATTGCTTTTCTGGATTTGATTGCCTACAATTTTTGGTGGGTTTTAGAAATCTCATCTTAAGACTAGATTTCCTCCTCCCAAAAAAACCCAGCACACATACAACTGTATTTCATTCATGGAAGGTAATAAAAAATAATAATTAGCACTGGAAAATAAAAATTAAAAATTAACTCAGAAATTAAAACAAGGTAACAGTAAAGAAGTGTCTTTAAAAAGCCATAATGGTCTCTCTCTTTGTTACCTGGAACAAGACTTTTAGACCCCCAAAAATCCCTAGTCACAAGGAACACGTACAATTTATATACCTGTTGCAATTTTGTAAATATTATAATCACTACAATATCAATAAAAGTCTTTTAGCTCTTCCATATGAATACCTCAAGCAACCTTACAAGCATTAAGCTATCTTCACCACCCGTATGAATCCAGTACTCTTCACATTGCTCCCAAGAAGCCTAGGAAGTTTTTGCATTAGTGTTTTCACAGAAAGTACAGCATGGTGGAGGTCAGAAGGCCCCCAGGGAGATCATTTGTCTGGTCTGATGTCCCTAGTCAGAGCAGGCTGCCCAGGGCCACTTCCAATCAGGCTTTAAACATCTGCAAGCACAGACTCTACAAAGTCTCTGAATAGCCTGTGCCAGTGTTTAAAGTATAAATGGAATTTCCTGTGGTTTAGTTTGCACCCATTTCCTCTTGTTCTGTCACTGGGTGCAACTCAGAAGAGCCTGGCTCCATCCTCTTTGCACCCTCCCTTTGGGTATTTATACACTTCGATAGCATCCCCCCAGTTCTTCTCTTCTCCAGGCTGAAGACTCCCTGCTTACTCAGGTTTTTCTCATGCAGTCCCTTCAGCGTCTTCATGGTCTTCTGCTGGGCCCCATTCCAGTATTTTCCTGTCTCACTTGTACTGGGGAGCCCAGAACTGGACCAAGTGCTCCAGCTGTATCCTCACCAGTGCTGTGTAGAAGGGAGCGTGTCCAAGAACATGCAGCATGCTCATGGTAGGAAAAAGGAATAAAAGAGATCCACAAACTTGCCAGCATCTGAAGCTCATCAGATCACTTGCTGGAGAGCTGCTCACTAGAACAATTTCACCTAACAGACTACATACTGAAAGCTCCTATACTCACTCCTCTGTGGTCAACTTATAACTGTCAGCTAACCATTTCAGTTCTTCATAACCAAGTTGAAGTCACCTAGTGGTGACTAACACCAAGACACACTACCCTTACAAATCCCTGGGTAGGAAACGCTTGGAATACGGAAGCAGGGGGGCAGTAAGCCCAAATACAAAGTATTCCTCAACTCAAACTGTTGCATATGGAATGCAGCAACAAAGTTGACCCAGTCTTCACAGAAATCAAATAGGCAAAAATAGGTTAAAAAACATAAATTATTTATTTTGTTTCCACACAGGCTAAGTCTGATCTTCATTAGGTATTCCATTATTTTGTCAAGGATCAGTCACACTCATGCCTGTAAATTATTTACCTCAACCTATTAACCCTTGTAATTACTAAGATAGAACTTGAAATGTAGAAGGTTTAGAGAAGTCCCTAAAATTCATGTAGTACAGTGGTGCTCTAAGATAAAGGCAAAGGAATCGAGCAAAAAAAAATGAATATGATGACAAATTTACATCCAAAATGTTTGTTAGACCAGGCAAAACCCTCTGTTTTTACCCCTAAAACACTCCAGTGAGGTCACTACAGAAACAATCACCAGCCTGCTCTTAGCTTCGCATGGCCTACCCAAAGTATGCTAAGTGTTTAGGACTGTCACCCTGCCCCAGTGAGGAAAATTTAACAAAAGGCAAGCCCATCTCTTGAGGTATACTGAGTATTTCTCATTCGCAGTCCTTTGCCGGCAAAGCAAAAGAAATATTGCACCACCGGAGAGGGGGAAACTTCATGCAGAAAAACGTGATGCTAGGCAAAGCTTTGAGCACTATGTCCAGGAAAAATTTACTATTCTCTCTCTAGAGGCAAGAAGAAACACAGTCATAAAGATGTCTTATCCAGTTCATGGATTTAGTGGAACACCTTAATGAGGAAAGAATAAAAGAGAAATTACAAGTAAAGTATTATGAATAGTCCCTTCTTATGGCTTCTGGCAAACATGAGAATTTTCTTTTGTTATTTGATCAGAACAGCAGTAGATCAAGGCACTGCTAAGCCTATACCCTAATTAATCTCACATTTCCTTCACTGGCTTAGTCATTAATTAGGCCCTAAATTTGACCCCCCCTTCCCTGATTAACTGCTCTGGAAGTACATAAACTCTGTTTGACAACTGCAGGATAAATATCTGGAATGTATTAAAATAAGCATTTATACCATCACACAAGCCACTGATAATCATCAGCATGAACCCACAGAAGACTTCCCACTTCAGTACAGAAAACTCCTTCAGGACATACCACTCCCAATAGCATGACCGAAACTGGAGAATATACAGAGAGAGAAGTCAAAAGAAGAGCAACTGAAGTTCAGAGCCCATCAGGACCCTGGCAGAACCAGAGCCAAGGGATTTCAGCAGCTAATTTTTTTGGGCAGAGGATTACACGCACACATCCAAATCTTGTGAGGGCCTGAGCAATTCAGAACAGAGACATCACCTTTACCTTCCTAGTAGCTGGCTGTGAAAGGAGGAGTGATCACCTAATGAAAGCAGATTAATTGCAAGTCAGATTACTGCTGCCTCTGGCAACAACTCCAGAAGATCAGTCATACTCGCAAATGCGTCCTGCCCTGGATGCATTTTCAAAAGGGTTCTTGTGTGCCTTCCTAGAGCTAAGGAGACAGGAACCTTGTGGGCTCAGGACTCACAGCTCTCGCTCAGCTGAGGCAGCTCGAGACATTCAAGTCCCCGACTCTGATCAAAGGTCGATGTTCCTGCAGCAGAGCAGGTGGTGTCTATGCCTCAGGAAGGATCGAGTTTGCAGTCCGAGCATCACCAGCCTGAGTACCAAAACCAATGAAAGCAAGACAGATGAAGGCACTAGGATAAGTGGCAAAAAGAAGAAAAAGAAAAACAAGAAAAACCACCAGATGCAAGTTTCTGGAATTAAGAGTCCAGAAAAAGATGTATATCATTTATGGCTGAAGAAATCCCTGAACTGCAAACCACCAGGAAAGTAAGGCATATTAGAGGAAGCAGGACTGGAGATGTGCTTCTGAAGAAGCGTAAATACGTGGTATCTGGCTGTGGACAGCACCACAGTTGCCACACCAGGTTACACACAGCACAACCCTCCTTATGGTAACCTGCTCCCCCGAACAACCACTGCTAAACTCAGCAGGAACTGTGGAACCAAGCACCCAGGTTGAAGAGATGCAAATAGCATAAACTGATTCATTAGACCAATTTCAGTGTTGAAAGAACCAACACGAGATTAAGAGACGAGTTCAGTAACAGTGCTCAAGATCCCCTAACACCAAACCTGTGATGCAACTTTGACTAAACCAGGTAGCAATGTATATAAACTCAAATGCTTAGGAACTCCCTCAGATACAGAAGGCCTTTGTATCTTTGAATGACCTCTAAAATGAGAACTGGCTTACAACACAAGAAGAAACACCGTGAAGATCAGTCCGAAAAAAAGGTGTTATCAATGGGCATAATCAGCATCCAGACAGAGCCATATGTTATTTAGTTTTGCTGACACAACTCCATTGGCTTGGTATAGGAAAAATGTGCATGGACATCACTAATAGCTCAACCTTCTCTGACATAGTCAAAGCTGTGTCAAAGAATAGCATTTTTCTGGCTTGATTCACTAATTTTGAGGAAAAGAGTATAACCACATGGCAGATCAACTCCTGCCACTAAGGAAGGGAGGTTATACAGCAGAGCAAAAGCAAAATACAAATTACAGCCTCTTTAGCAGACAAAAACACCTGAGGAAATACAAAATTACTGTTTCCTCGATTCCAAGATTTATCTTGAAACTGAGAGCATTTGGTCTGAGATATTTTAATCAATAAAAGTACTTGTGCCTTTCCAATGTCATACTGGGCTGAATTAACCCCCACCTCAGAAAAAGCCAGGACGAGTTCACCATTGCTGTGTCACACAATGCAAGGGAGAATTTTTTCCAAGGCTTTCACTTCTCCAACCTTCTCCCCACCTCAGAAAGAAAAATCATTTGCAAGTAGCATCAAATAAAGTTTCTTACTATAAACCAGTAGTACTGAGCAAGTACTTCCCAAACTTCACAAAAGAAATACCGAATTCATGCACTGCTACAACAAGAGCTGGGCTTCAAGGCAGGGGGTTTGGTGTGACATCCCAGTCTAAGGCTGGCTGTTAGTACCTTAGCTGCACACCCCCAGCTCTCCCAAGAGGCAGCCATGCATCAGTTTCTTCAGACCTGCCCATGTAAATACTCCCAAGCACCAGCCAGCTCTGGTGAAGCAAAACTCAACTGCTTCGACACGTGGGAGCAGATTGGGGAGGCTCTGGATTAATGTGTAATCACTCAGAGGTGAAGGGTCAAATGAGGGAGAGAAAGGACACGAGGGTAAGGCAGGGATGTGGTCCCAGAAGCACACAAAAAGTCTGACTCTTTACCAGAAAACAACGAAATGCTTTTATGTGGTTTCCCAGTGGGGTTAAGAGAAACCTGCTTTCTATTTAACATGTATTTTTCACCTCTGAGTAAGAAAGCTACTATAGCAAATTAATTTCATAGACATTTGCAAGAATTTCAAATTTCAAAGTCTAAATAAAATGATGCACTTAATTTACAGCAAACTACAAAGCTCAGTAGTTAAAAAAACCCAAACCAACAACAAACAAAACCAAAACCCAACAATGCATTTCACACACTTCAGACTATGCAAATAGAAGCAACACCTTAAAGGAAGCAATAAAATGAAGATTATTATTTCTCAAATATTGAAATAACATTACCACCACAGAAAGAAATAGTGGAATGAACAGGCTGAAATACAACTACACAACAGGTCACAGGTGATCCAAAGACACTGTAGTTCTCACATGACTTGGCTTTGAATCTGCAGGTTTGTATACTACAAACTAGGTGTGGGGAGGAAGTGGGGAATGCATTTAGAAAGTACTTTTAACTCAATTTTAGATCCTTTTCTACAAATGTAGAAGCAAAAAAAAAAAAAAAAAGATCACATTCCCCATTCTTAACTATCACAAGTAACTTCTACACTTCTGCCAGTCTTGGGTCCATCACACAAGGCAAAACTACGAGCAATCAGAATGGTAAGATTTCCTAGAAGCTGTGACATTTCACTTTTTATTTTGCAGATGTACTCTGAGTTACCACCTGATCTATTCCAAGAGCACCAAGAGATGTCAGCTTGTTTTTATAAAAATAGAGGAGACTTATAGCAGCCCTGGTCATTCTCCAGATGGTCTTGCTGCAGTAAGAAGTCAGAGAACCCTGACTAAATATATCTCAGCCTTGAATTAGCCTTTTGCAGAGGTTTCTCTCCCTGCCTAAACTCAGAAAGGAGGCACAAGGAATCTGGAATACTCTGTGACTGCTTTAGTTCATTGGCAGGCATTTATTCTTCACCCTAATTAAGTTCACAGCAATGTGAATGTGCAGCGATACACAGATGCTTACATTGGGAAAAATTAGATGAATTCAACTGAGTGGGAATAGTTAGTACTTTTGCCTTCAAAGACAAGTAGTGAGGAGGATATGACATATGAGATGTTCAAAGAGTCGGTTATAGTGTTTGGGTGCTTCATAATTGCCAAATATTTATGACACTTAATGTTATCATGCCTGCAGTTTAGCCACATTCCAGTTCCCACCTACACAGGTCTTTCATGTTGTTCCGCTTTAAGCCATTAAAATACGAGTACAGCTGAAAATCTCTAACGGCTTACTATTAACCAGCTATGCCAACATCTTTCTTCAGCTGCTTGTTCCTTTGGACCAGAATCACAAAACCCCTTAGGTTTTTAAGAAGCACCACACACGCTTTCATCCAAATGCAATGATAAAAGAAGCTTTTATTTAGCTTGCATAATATAAACAAGATCTTCATATCTAGAAATGTCTACTTTAGTTTGATGTCACCTGCCACTTAACGATTTTCCATACTACTGCTGCGTTAAGGCTACTCTTTAAAGTTAGAATGGTTTATTAACCAGAAGGCACAAGCAAAGCAGCAGCACAGAAAAAGAAATAAAGTTTATTAAGCAATGGGTAACAGTAATAATTACATACAGAAGAGCATATGAACTCATAACACCTTCTCTGGAGCAAGCTACAATGTACTGTTCATATTTTAAATTGTCCACTGCTGACACATACGACCAACCTGAGGCAGCAGTAGTAGGATCATTTAACAAAACCCAAGTATTCATGAAGCCTACCACATCAAGGCAGCAAGGAAAGAATTCCTGCATCTGCGTGCACGTCTTTAAGCTGGTGTAGCTGGATCAAACACATTCTGAACACCACAGTAACCTACCTACCTGCCACTTGCTCAAACAGCACAAGAAATATTATTACTACCCAATAGGGCTTGGAAATGAAAATTCACATTTGAAGGGTAACTCAAACAGCCAAAAACTATACAGTCTTCTTTTTCTTATATAGTTGTTTTACTAAATATTGCTTCTCCCCTCCTGCTAAGTTGTATAGCCCCGTTAACAAGGGCTCTGGAAGTGCTAAAAAGGCAGAAAGACCAGAACAGAGCTTATTGGCTTTACCCTGCAGCTTCTTTTTCAGTTCAACTATGAACTGGCATGACTTGCTTCACAAGAAAACTTCTGCAGACTTCTGTTTATTTGGAAACAAGACACCTCCCGCTTTCCTCCCCCCCCCCAATTTTGTAGATAAGGGAAAACTGAGTGAAAGGAAAGATTATAAAGGAAGAATCACCCGAGAGTCAAAGAATGGACTTCAAGGAGGCTAGAAAAAGGAATATATGAGAAGATTTCCACTCTCAAAAGAATGATCATGACTAAGGGCTGACTTCGCAACCTACTATGCTAGTTTGAATTTTGGTGGATTTAATTACAACCTTCTACATCCAAGAGGCTCGTCTCCAGCCCTGCACAGATAACTATACAATTAAAAAAAAAAAAAACACAACAAAAAACCCCACAACTTGACAAAAGCTAAACAAATAAAAGCTCAGAAGCTTTAGTCTCGTCTATAATCAGAGTCACATTATTCCACTCTTTCTATTCATGCCCAAGGCCTCACTGTTATTCCTCAAGTCTTTACATGGCTTTAAAAAGGAATAGCGATGAAGGGCAACTACCAGCCTTCTCACCCATCAAATGCGGCGTGTAATTTGGGCTCGGTAAGGGAGCATTAGAAGGTGACCCAGAACTCCAACTGCCAAGCTGTGCAACTCCCAGACATGAACGTTACTTACAAAACCTGGAGATCAGAAAGGAATTAATTTCTACTTTCTATTCTCTACCTTTAGCAGAGTGGGAAAAGCCATACAAGGAATTCTGGGAGAGAGGAAGACAGAAACAGAAAGCAGGCGTCGGTGAAGACACAAAGTCTTAGAGTTGAGGGATAAATACAGAAGTGTCATATTATAGTAACATCAGGAAGAGTGGATGAAACAAGAGCCTGAGAAATGGAAGATATTTACCGCAAGAACTCCAAAGAGGTACTTAAGCATAAGAGAGAGAGAGAAGAAATGAAGGTCACACACATAAAACACCACACTATTATCACACTTGTGCCAAGTTAAAAAAAAAAAATTACATCACTTACCAACAGCAGGGAATTCCCCCCTCCCAAAAAAAGAATTATTTTACAACCTACGTTAACACTTCTGTACTTTAACTCTTCCTCACCTACACACTTGGTTTGTTTAACTCGGTATTTCACTTACGGTTGCACAAGAACACAACAGGAGGATGAATATACAAAACCAGAGAAACAAGAACAAAGCTTCCATGATTTATTAAGACATGAGAGTGCATTCTTTCACTGCAAAGCAGTGAGTAATAAAACAAGTCAATTGGAGATGATCTAGTTGCCTCAAAAGTCTTCAAGAGCTACTGCTAGTGCCTGTAATGTTTCCCACAGCACCTGCTCCTTCACAGTCGCTATGAGCCATTTCACAGGCACTCCTACCAACTCCAGCAACAACTTTGCTCTGCACCCATGCACTCCACAATGAAAAACAAGGTGGCTGCAGGTTTACTCTTAGTGCCAAATCCAATATGTAACTGATCTAGAGCAGTGGCTGAGGCAGGACTGCATGCTAAACTGCCAAGCACCGATTTCACTTCAGTCCTCCAGACATTGATAATTTGTATACACAACTCAGATGTGTTTGGTCCTTTTGTTTGGTTTTGGTGGAGTGTTTGTGTTTTTTCCTCTGGCTGGAGTGAATATTTTCAGGCTAGCCAAACAGTCTCCTATCTTACAGGTAAAGGCTACCCTAACACTGTCAAAACAATAGCTAATTATTTACGTGCGATGACTCTGCTGTGCACATTATTCAAGGATACTCACTGGGACAATGCTATCGGAACACAGAATTTTGACACCATGACCTGACTCCATCACTCTGGAAAGCAACTGTCTGTGGCACAAAGTTTTGAGCGGGATGCAGAGGGGAGGGGAGACAGGGCAGCACACAAAAATAAGGGATGTCATGCCAGGACTTCAGCAAAAGGAGCTAGAAAACATCCACTACTTCTGCTCATGCTGGCTGTAAGCCAGTCCTACTGCTCCTGCAGGCTACTTCAGTAGATGCCCTTAACAACGAGAGCAGTGTTCACAGGCACAGAGGAGCAGGACACCGCTCATGCTTAGCAGCTGATCAGAACTGTTTCCAAGATGCTCCGCTCAAGGTGGGTTTTGTTTGCTGGGCTTAGAGTCACAAACCATCCAGGTAGGTACAAGGAAACACTGTCAGCCAAACCTCGCTCCCACAAGTATTAGCATACTGCTAAATCATAGTTTGAATTACTTTCAGAGAGATTCAAGTTTATTTCAGACCAAGAGCCCATTTTTACCACCTGGAAAGTTCTGGACCATCAGTTTGCAAGCTCATGCTCTTGCTGAGGGGAGACTGCATGTGTCTGCCAAGAAAAAACAGCTTTTCTCAGAATTAAAAAAAAAGAAATTCAGATCTATTTGGAGATAAAATTTAAATAAGCAGGCTTTTTCGTTCCCATATGGGGAGGAGGGATTTAGGAAGGAAGGAGAGAAACTGAGACTGGGAAGAAGCAGCGAGGTCTGGAGAAGGTGGTTAAGGTTTTGGTTTTGTTTCTCACTATCTCATTCCATTGCAATTTTCAATAAATTAATTTCCCTGCAGTCAAGTCTGCTTTGCCCACAATCGAAACCAGTGAGCGATATCCCTGTCCTCACCTAAACTCAAGAGCTTTTCCATATTATTTTTTACCTCTGTCCTGTTGAGGGGACAGTGAAGGAGCAGCTGGGTGGGCATCAGGCAGTTACCAATGTTAGCCCACCACAGGGGCTGAACAGCAAACCTGTTTTGCAGCACCAATAAAGACAACATTCACTCCAAGAAGGCACACTTACTGCAATTTAAACAGAGAAGTCTTTCCCTTAGCTCAGGGAAGAATGTCAGATAAGATAGCAAACTAGTTTACCTGGCAGTGAAATAATTCCAGCTCAACTCCTGAGGGCAAACTCTTGAAGCTATTTTTATTGCTATAGAAAACAACCCCACCTCACTCACAAAAAAACCCCATACCAATCAACACATTTTAAAAAAGCCAAAAATCAAAAACAAACAAAAAAACCCCACCCAAAAAGCCCACCCAAAACCACCACTAAATCAGAGAAACTAGATGGATGTTCTGCATACAAGAAAAGTATTATAATATTGCACACTACCACTCATAAATCATTTGATTTAACAATGAATTAAATAGCACTGTTTTCTGACATTAATCCACCACCAAAATGAAATAATCTCAGAAGGATAACATACATTGTCAGCAATATCTTGCTTTCTCTTTCAATTGCAAAACCAATAAAACTACTTGGTTAAAATAGTGCTTGTTGCGCCCTAGGTGACCGATAGATAAATTGCTCATCACCAGAAGCACCTCCAATTGAAGTTTGGCACCATGCACTGCAATGGGAATAATGGACTGCTTGATTATTTTTAACAATATACCACTTGACTATAGTAAAGGCAGGAAAGCAGCTACATCAGAATGAACTAAAAACACCAGAGGTACAGTGAAATTTGTTTATTCCCATCTAGGTATTAGCACACATGACTCTTGCTGCTAACAGTAACTTTTGTATAATCAGTTCTGTCCACAGAGCAAACCCAAAAAGGAGAAAAACCCTTGTTTCCATGTAACTGCCTAGCACATTTATGGCTTGCTTACCACAGCAAAGCACACTAGCAGTAAATCATCATTTGATACTGAATTCATCAGCAACATTTTCTCTCATTTTTATCAGAGAAATCAGGTTGATCATTGCGGGGAACTCTACGTGCATTCAAGATTGCTAAATGAAAGGCTGAGACATGTCCCCACAAGAAGGTTATTCGTGCAACCCACACCTGGAACAGTTTTTAAGCTACTGGAGTTACTGCTCATAGATTAGATAAGAAATGCTCACGTGAGATTTCATGGGAAGAGATAGAGGAATGATGGGGAGACAACAGGTGACAGCATTTTCTGCCTTTCTTTTACACAGTACTAAGAATCACAGTGTATAAACTTCAACCTCAATGTCATCAGCAAGCTGAAGCTAAAAAACTTAATGAAAGGAAAGCTGTAACAAGAATTAGTAAGAAGTTATTTGATAAAAAATATAACGCAAGACCTACATTATGGAAAAAATGGAGAAAAATGGATGCTAATGAGTTATTTGCATTTGTTTTCAAATATGCAATTCCAATTTAAATTTATTTCAGCAACTAAAGAGATCATGATCTTACATATTTGCCTCATGTATTAGAAGTGAAGAAGTAGCGACTAACTTTTTAGGAACAGGTGTGCCTGACAGATACTTGAAAAAAACCCATATATGGACTGTATGTATGAAAGAGAAAGTAGCTTTAGAGAGGACCTGTTGTTCTACTTTCAGAAAGCATGGACTTTACTATCTCTTTGCTATCTTAAAAGCAGCAGTGGAAATAAACGTTTTCCCTTCTATACATAAAAGGACTTAGGTCACACAGGCCAAGTAAATATTGATTTTACTATAGCTGAGCTGGGAGCAGAAGTTAATTTCAATGGTCTGCACAGAGCGTTTTATGAATTGCTTTAAAAATATTTCACATAACAAGGTATTAAACCAGCTAAGAACCCTTTAAAATAATTTGAAGCTTAAAATGATTGACCCATACAATTCTAGAGGGGGAAAAGTATAACCAGGAGAAAAATAAGTGATATTAAAGGCTTGGCTTCACCAGCTCAGGGAACCCAGAGACATGTGCTCTTTCCACCCGAGGCAGGCAGCCCCAAAGCCCTGGTGCCAGAGGGCAGCTTGGGGACAGCTCTGCAAAAGCATCGCGCTGGAATCAGTCACCTACACAAGGCGGGATGGGACCAGCCTGGTCATTACTATTGGTGTCACTTGTCACGCTATGTCTTTAAGAAGTTAGCCTCGTAGATAAAACACTTGCTGCACTCCTCCTTTTTAACCAGTTTACCGGAACAATGGGAAATACGTGATCTATGACGCGGTTACAGTTCCAGTATCTGCCCAGCCCTCTCTGCCTCGCTGGCATACAACTGAAAAGTACATGTATTCTATAAATTAGTATATCTCAGGCCCTGATTTCAAGTCAACCAGACACAAAATATTTAAGCAAGCCTGAACGGTATTTCGGGTCAATACAGGGGAGATGTCTTAGAGCTGCAGTGCAAAACCCATACTGCTATGACATCTAGCACGACAGATACAGCCACCCTGTTTCCATATGCGCGACCAACACCAAACGTTCTTCCAATTGTCAGATGTTACAGAAAGCTGTCAGCATACATTGCTGCACGTCAGGTTTGATTGGGGCAGACACAAGGGGAAAGCTGTCAACTCTCACCCTGCACACCACAGAAGCCAGCCACCTTATTCCCAGACTTCTGAGGAGAACCCTAAAACCATTTGTTCGCTGCTTTTCTCAATGCTACAACAGAAATTCATCTCTGCACGTACCAAGCATCAGAGCAGAAGGTATCTCCTTCCCCTGGAGCACCAGGGTGCTTTGCACCCGCGGGAAGGATCAGCCAGGGAATTACCGTAACTCGCTTTCTCAGCCACTCGCTTAGAGAAGATTAGAGCGCGCTCCACCCTGACGCCACACAAATTAGGTCACATAGCAGACCGTACTCCTGCCAATTCCTGCCCTATTCATCAGGGAGGAGGGCAGGAAGCATATGGAGCCCTCCAGTTAAGGGTCAGACCATTTCAGTGAAAAACATAAAAGTGAAGCAGCGGCAGATTTTCACTGGCCAGAGGGAACAGTTTCTCCATAGGGCAAGAGTGAGTCACAGACACAGCTCTGTCCCACGCGATGCAGAGGGGCACGGCCTGCACCCAGCAGCAAAACACTCCCCTGTAGTTTGCCACAGCAACCCTACTACAAGACAACAGAACAATATTTTCCACTTTCTCAGTACGCACGTGCATTTAGTAGTTTAATAAACATAGAAAGGGTTTTAAAAAAAAAGTAGTCCTTCAGAAGCTGAAAAAGCAGTTCACATGAAGACTCAAAGGACAACTAAGTAATACAACTTAATTATTGTTCTCATGCAGCTCATCTACAACTGTGCTGTATTTCAGAACACATCCTTTCGTCATCTGCTGCCAAAAAGGAAATAGACCTTTTCCATGTGTTTAAAGACAGACTTATTTCAAATCAAACAGATTTGAGGTCCAGCACAACTCTACTAATCAAACCAACCAACTCAGGGTTTGACAACTGCTTACAGTAACATGAACAATACAGTAAATATTATTTTTACTACTGTAACAGCTTGTGGTGTCATGATAAAATAATTTCAAGCTATCAGTGATATATTTGGTGGGGACAGAGATAAATTCCTTCGCAGCTGAAAGGAAGATGGGAAGGTGAGCACTCCTGGGATCCCAAAGGGATGCGTTTGGAGAAAGAAGGAAAACCCAAACAGAAACTAAATGCAGGGTTTCAAAAGATACACTGTCAAACTATCCATTTGTAAAATGCCTCAATCATGTTATTACCATTATTTCCTACTGGGGTAGGGGCTGCACAACAATTAGCTCACACAGTAAAATGTGAATGGATGTCTATTGCTTCTGTTGACAAGTGTACAAAAAGAACAACAAAATAATATGGAGTGACACATTGCTAAGATGCTAGCATACATTATTCAATTACTGCAGAGTGCTTTACTGGTGTCAAGACTTGACGTTTTACAGAAATAATGCCCCAGGGCAGTCCCTTTCAGAAGGTCTTACAGATCTTTTTCTACCTCCTTAACACAGGGTAAGTAGTTTCCCTTCAAATCACAGGGTAACATCCACCTGGGTAACAAGACATTTGAGGTAGAAAAAAATAATTTAAAAAATAATTTAAAAAATAATTACATCAAACTGCTACACTGATACAGTATGCATATATATAAATGTAAACTAACACAGTAGTTTTCCTGGAAGAAGAGTCATAGAATCACAGGCTGGTTTGGGTTGTAAGGGACTTCAAAGCCCATCTAGTTCCTTCCCCCTTGCCACAGGCAGGGACAACCTCCACCAGACCAGGTTGCCCAAAGCCACATCCAGCCTGGCCTTGAACACTGCCAAGGAGGAAGCAGCCACAGCTGCTCTAGGCAGCTTGTGCCAGGGCCTCACCGCCCTCACAGGGAAGAATATCTTACTGAAAATCTAACCTAAATCTGCCCTCTTTTAGTTTAAAGAATATAAATTATCTCCCAGCACTGAACAAGAGAACCCATTTGTTTGAACAGGTGAAGAAAGTCTGAGCTCCCATCTTTTCCCCTTCCCAGGTAACTATCTGGCTTTGTCTCTAGTTAGGTACCATGAAGCCTACTGGTGCCATCACACTCCCAGCACCTATTACTGATCTGAGAACTAAAAAAGTTAAGAGAGATTAGGCATTTATAAAGAAGGACATCAGACTAGATGAGCTGTTATTTAGTAAGTTTTTACACCATAAACCAATCTCTGACTAAACATGCTCATGTTGTTTAGGCTTCAAAGGACAAAAGCTCAACAGAACTCAACTAGGAGATTTACACCTTAGCCTAGCCTCAGTTAGGGTAGGCATCATCAGAGAAATCATCCACAGACACACAAACACCACTTTTTCTAACTTTCCAAGAATGATGAACTGTAGCCATACCTCACTAGCAGGAAGAATATCTTTCGATTTTGAACACCACCACATCTCTCTGATCTGTAATTTAGTGAGCTTTCCAGAGTCACAATAAAGTCCACTCATGTCACTGAGCTTTCTTGACATTTTTGTCCAGTTTTAACAGAGTTCAGACTGGGCCATAAAGAAAAATTTTCTGTTCTCAGCTAAACTGGCATATATCCAAGTCTACTTCACTGTTTTAGAAGCAAATATACAAGATAACAGAGTCCCAAGCCATCATTTTATTCTCTAATTAGCCATTACACTGCTACATCTTCACAAGTTTTTAATTTCTCTTCCTAAAACCCCATATTGAGACTCCAGCTTTGTACCAAAAAATACTACATTGCAAGTCAAATGGAGCGAATTCTCCATTGATCAGCAGGTTCTGCATCCATGATGTTCTCACACCAATCACAAAATAATCAGCCCCCATCTGTCAATTACTGTATCTAAACAATACACAGGTACTAGGAATCCTCAAATAGCTTTTTCCATGCCAATCTATATTATTTGCCCCTGGTCACAAACAGCATAATAGTCGATCCATGAAAATTCAGTTGGAAGGGGTGGGACAGGATGGCAGAAAGGAAAAGAGAAACAAGCCCAATTTCTTCTCTATCAAAGCACTCCTTCTGAAAACATTTTATTTCAAAATTACAGGAAATGTTGCTCCCTTGAGTTACTCCCAAAATGGAAAAAAGAAGAGTGTGAGGGGTGAAGGCACAGCTCTACATACATTCAAGAGTCCCAGAAGATGCAGTAAGCAGAACTGCAGAGAACCTTTACACAACTAAATACCGAAATCACCATAACTTAATGCATAGATTAAGGAAATTAAGGGTATTAAGACTTTCAATGAGACAGAACAGCAATAAAACTTACGCCACAAAAAAGTTAACATGTTGTAGGTGAAAGTGAAGCCCAGGGCACAAGCAGGATCTTGCGGCTGCAGGTGTGACGCAGCCGGGGCTCACACCGCGCTTGCGATGGAGCAGCGCCACAGAAAACAGCTTTTCCCTGGACAGTTTCCTGCCATGCCTTCCACAACCTGCTCCTGGTTAGAGAGTCAGCAAGATTTTTTTTTTATTTTTTTTAAAGAGAAGTTTACATCAGGTGTAGAAGACAAAAAAACGGACCCACATGGCTGGATTCTTTTATCCATCACAGCCTTGAAGAGACAGGTACGCATGAACTCACCCGGCGGAGGGCGACAGGTCTGACTGCCGGTATCCTGAGGCACAGCAACCTTGTACTTTCTCCACACAACCTTTTTGCCTGTTTGAACGCTCATGACCAGGCTCACTCTTTGAAAAACAGGAAAGTGAAGATGCAGAGGAAGTACACGCTAGTACCCACACAAGAACTGCATGCCGGGATTCGAGGGGGAGGGAAGCGCTGGTTTTCCTCAGAGGGTTCGACAGATTCAGCTACACTGCGACTGACAAAACCATTCAGGAAACAAACCTTTTTAAAAGGCTGTACATAAACAAGTAACAGACTTCAAGTGAATTGAGATCCCCCCCCTTCTTTATAAACAGATGAATTCACTGCTTTGCTACTCTTTTATGAAAACAGAAGAACACTTCAGCTTTCAAAGCACCAGCAAGTGAAATTCTACATACAGAAAACAAGAAAGAAGGTGGCAATTTTCCTTCTCTCTTCAAATCAACCTCCCTGCTAAAATACCATACTCATTTTAAAAAGCCTAAGTAATTTCAGCATTTACTTCAAAAATAAACCAAAACTTGCAGTATATTACCACAGTGTTTTTGCCACACGTTTGACAGAATGTGAAACCAGAACCACGCTGCTGCAAGGTGAGCATCCACATATTTTAAAGGCCTTTCAAAGAAGCACAAGAAAATTTTAACCCAAAATTTCAATGTAAAAAGGAAGTTCTACAAATTAACTTCCATGTCAAAAGTTACAAACTCTGAGGAGGCATGAGGTTTCCACTATGCAGTGACTCCAAACACGACAGACCATAGCCCAGTAAAGCAGAAGGTTTGTAATGTAAGGCTGTGCTAGCATCGGAGTCACTTTACAAGTGAGCCTTTAAACTGCGTTTACTAACAATGCAGAAGGCGGACCTGATCCCTCAGCCTTCAATATCCTGTTGCAAAATGTATAATCAGGTGGGGAAGTTTCTCAATTCTGTGAAAGATTTGTGATTCCATATTACGTACTTCAGGATATGAAACTACAGAATTCCAACAGTCAGAAAAAAAGTAATGCAAGGGGCATTGAACTATAACACAGAAGTACAGGCACTAAAACCAGAAAGGAGCTGTATGCAGGAGAAATGGTTTCAAAGGCAGAAAGACAGACAATTTGTCTGTCTCATGGCATTAGGGTATCAGACAACTGTTCTAAATACAGCTCTCTTCACTAACACTCTGTTGGGACAGTTTACTGTGTCACATACCAGACAAGCACTGCTGGAGGAGGGAGCAGAAATCAAGGTAAGATTTTTGTTTAAATTTTATTGGGAGCAAGAGTTGGTTTTCCTTTTGTTTTGTAGGTTGGCAATTTTTTCTAACTGTAAGAATCCCTCAAAGTTGAAGCCTGAAAAGCACACACAAAAGGAGTTTTGTTTCCATGAATAACCACCACCATAAAATCGGGGCGCTAAATAAGACATCTGTATTCAAAAGCTTCTGCAGACCCTGTAAACAACCATGTGGAAAGGTAATGAAGTTTTAGAGCTGGAGTTCCTATTTTAGAAACAATGTATTTTGCCATAGCAAATATAAATCTTACTGTGCCAAGAGCTCCACAAGCACAGACAAAGATGACACTGTCAACTGTACCAAGCATACAATGACAATTTGTGTGGCCACACATGTACACCAGAAGTCTGACCAACAGCACCTGAACTCCCCTTTTCCAGGTCTCAATAAGACTGCTCTGCGTTCCCTAAGAGCTCTCTTCTGTTGATCTAATCTCTCACTTGGGTCCCTACCACACCAAGCCAAGGTCCATACACAAATGAACTGAGACTCTATCCATCAGACACTTGCCAAGACTGAAGAATAGAAGCAAGCTTCAGAGGTAAGCTTCTGGGTTCCCCACTCCTCAGTGAAGGGTGAGAGCAGTTAGAGAAACATCAATCTCTCTGAGCCTCCATCTGTCTCAAACTTCAACATGAAGATACTGGAGGGTCTGAAGAAACCACCCAAACTGCTAACAGAGAACCCCAGCTCTCAAAATCTACCTGTCATCATCAACTACATCATGGACATTAGAAAAAAACACATTTATCTAACAACAACTTTTACTTTGAAAATCCAGGATTTCAGTAAGAATTTATACTGAGAATGTTAACTAAATAAGGAGGAGGCTTTATTTTTTTAAATTTAAAATTTAAACAGTACATCTCTTGTCTAAACGGTGATAGAATTATTAACATTATTTTCATGTCAAAAATTATCTGCAAAGAAGTTTAACTTTAGGGTGGCAGGAATTTTATTGGTTTTAAGCTGGATTTTTTAAAACTAAACTATGGTCTCTCCAAGAATCTGAAGTACTGGGTGTGAAATTCATGTATTAACCACAGGAGCTGATAAGTAAGAGAAAAAATGATGCTTTTGGGTAAAGTAATCTTTGAAAAGTGCCAAGGAGGATTTTTTTCATTTTTAAAATAAACTCCAGAGTTCAACACACTAGCACACTTTCTACACATAAACCACTTCATTCATTAGGAGGAGAAGATGGTCTTATTCCTACTACTGAATTCAATAGGCCATTTATTTAGCAGCTCTCTGACTGGAGTATGTGCTCTCCTTTATTCACTCTGGTATTGACAGCAGTAATCAAATTTTGTACATACCACTGGCTCTATTATAGTTCAACAGCAGCTGGCTTGCTGCCTAGTCTCCTTATCATCATGTAACATAAAAAAGACCAGCCAAACAATCTAGCTAAAACTACAGTGGGAAGAGAGTCATGGAGTGAAGCCCAAGTAGAAGTGTAGTAAGCAGAAGTCACATATGTTTATGCTTGCCCGTGTACTACAAAGCACAGAGAAGAACGAGGGGAGGCTTAACACATGACAAACTTACTTGAAGGGTTCTCAGAACTAGAGCTTAGATAGCAAGTCCGTCCTTGTAGAAGAGGAGGTCTGAATGCTACACTTCATACACGAAACGTCCCATTGCTAGCTCATCCCACACAGCAGGGAACAGGAAAGTGAAAAGGTGTGGAGGTGGGGGAAAGGAGGAAAAATAGAGGGGGATTGAAAAGAAAAAAATAGCCAAGAAGTGTATCCGTTCATTTGCAGATAAGCTCATAAATACTTAAGATCACTTCTCTATCGCAGACCCAACACATATGAAGTCAGCACTGGGTTCAAAGTAAAATTTAAGTTCACAAAGGCAAACAACAATGGGAGTGGAGGGCAACATCCTTTAATTATAAAAATCCCCTGTACACAAGGCAGTCTAGAATGAGATTGGTTTCCATTTCTTGCCTTCTGGGAGCCTTCCAAAAGCCTTGAATGCCTTGACTCTGAGAAGAGGAAACTGGCTTATTTTTCACAGTCTCACCCCTTCTAGCTTTGTTCCAAGTAGGCTCGGAGTTAACCCTGCTCTGAACTTCCACTCTTCCAGAAAAATCTGCAGAGAAAGGCTTGTTTTACGGAGGAGGTAAAAAAAAACCCAAACCCTAGAGGATTTCTCATGGGAGCAGAACAAAGGAGATATGGAGTTCCTGCTTCACCTTCCATCTCCATCACACAAGCCTTCTCCTTCCTAGAGGAGGAGCACACTCTTCTGTAGGGTTCCTGCACTATGTCTCCAGCCCTACCCTTTATAACACTACTATAATGAGCTTCTACTTAAGTGCTTCTCGTGCTGTGGCGCATTAACACCTCATAATTTTGTTCAGGATGCTTTCTTTTACCACAACAACATCACAGGACTTTTTCTTTTGGCTGGCCTGGCAAACATGTCGAATTAGTAGACCACACAACATTTTCTTGAGCAAACAAACAAGAGAGCTTAGACAGCTAAGGAGATGGATGCTGGAAAGGCAACACGAGGAACTTACACAGAAAGAAACATTTCAGGTGCCCATTGCATTTTGATGGAAGCTGGTTATTAGTTTAACCTCTTCTTCTGGGAAATCCACAACAGCAACTTCAGATGGATAACGAAGTTTTCAACATTTCTACTGAAACCTCCTTTCACACAGCAGGTTCATGTCAGCAAAAAGCTTTCTCCTGACAAAAGAATTCACAGTACAATAACTGCAGAACAGGAACATAGTTAGGAACAGGCTGCCCAGAGGGGTGGTGGATGCCCCCGTCCCTGGAGGTGTTCAAGGCCAGGTTGGATGGGGCCCTGGGCAACCTTGTCTAGATCCAGGCCTGGAGGTTGGTGGCCCTGCCTGTGGCAGGGGGTTGGAACTCTGTGATCCTTGGGGTCCCTTCCAACACATGCCATTCTATGATTCTATGATTCATAGTTTTGAATGTGGCAGCTGTTGGAGCACTGCAGATAACACACTACTCTCAGAGTGTTTGCACAGGCAGCTCCAACACCAAACCCTTCCAGCACACAGCACTTCAGCCATGCTGGGCTTGACACACATGGTTCTTGTAAAACAGCATGTCTGTGGCTGCTGCAAACAACAGCTGACTCATCCAGCAGAAGTAGTAACAGCAGCAAGCGTAGATAAGTTGTGACACCTTTCAAGACTCTCCACAATTTTAGTTTTACTCTTTTTCAAAGTTCCTCTTTTATCTTCAAGGGGAGGACCAACACACGACACGGTTTCTCTGTTGCATAGATAACAAAGTGGATATTTTGAATGTAAAAACTGAGAACACCTGTAGAACATCATTCTTCCAAAAGTGTTGTTTTCATTATAGGTGTACCTCTGACACCCAACCACACAAACACACAACCAGCACCCTCTTCTCACAAAACATCCTGGGCCAGCCATTTCCAGCAACCCAGAGGAGCGACAGCAGGTCGTCAGGAGAGATGCAAAATCCAAGAGACTTCTGCGTTTTGCTTCTCATTTAAGATGCTGAACAAACCTACTGAAATAAGGTTCCTGCCCCTATACAGGTACCTTTACCAAACAAACCACAGTCAATCTCTGGCAGAATCACAGTTCGATGCTTGTATGCTGGCATGTTCTCAGCAGCAGGCCTGTGCTTAGCCCTGAGTGACAGTGTACAAGCCCAAGCACTGGAGAGGGACCACAGGCTCTGCAACTCCAGCCCCTCCAAACATGGGTCCTGGTGGTTTACAGCTCTCAATACCACTCACACTGACAGCGGGCATTTCTCTGCTGCAGTGGAACAGACTGAGGAGCCCAGGCTTCGTCTGGCAGCCAAGCAGCCATGAGAGCTGCTGGTGGGCAACTTGACCCAGGACAGAGCACTGCCCTCAGCATGCTTGGCAGCATTGGGAGTTGCTGCAGGGAAAGACACCGCATGCAAAACTCATCTCACCCCCTGAACTCCATGTGCCAGGATGCAATCCATAGCTTGGGAAGCAGTGGGCACCACTGAAAAGAGTCTGGCCTCATCCTCCTGACATCCGCTCTTTAGATATTTACAAGCATTGATGAGATCCCCTCTCAGTCTTCTCCAGGCTGAAAGAACACAGATTTCTTGTGAGAGACACGCTCCAAGTACAATTTACTTAGACTTCTCTCTGTCACTTATTTTGTAAATGTCCATTTGCAGCTCCAAGAAACATTTCAAAGCTTCCTTCTATATTTCACAACAATTTTTCCTTAGACAGTGTCTTCTGATACATTCTTTGCAAGTTAGAAGATGTAGGCAGGAGGAATGGAAAGCCTATAGGACTTCATTCTTAGTTGTTGTTATATAGGTTGATTTAAGTTTCATCACACTTCCATAAGTATCCATTTTGGCTTATGGTAGCTAAATGTTCTTCTACTAGCAAACTCTAGCAAAGGTAGGCACCAGTAAAGAACACCTGCATAAGGGCAGTCACATCAACAGCAGAAAAGCAATGCAGAGTACTCCAAAGCCTGTATATATCAAAATATGCATCAAATATTCAAGAGTCCTGCGGGAGACAGCTCCTGCATGGAAAGTGTCTCTTCCTCCCCATCCAGCAGCTACAGCAGCAAAGTACTGACCACCTTCTAACTTCAGGTACCACAAAAATCAGATGAAGGAGTGGCTAAAGTTCTATAAGTAAACCTCCTATCCACTCTCTATCCTTCTATTTATACACACACATTATATATATATACACACAGAGAGTCACACTCCAACTAGCAAAAGACCTTACTAAGCTGATGGGAGTGCCCAACCCTCCCATCTCTCCCCACACAGACCAAGTGGGACTGTGTAGAGGAGTTGGGATTTGCCTCAGGCTGGGCAGGTGGGAGGGATAGCGTGGGAAGAAGCCTGGAGAGCAGCTCTGGAGCAAGCACACAGCCCTCTGCTTGCCAAAACCTTTAGGCCTCTGCTGAGAACACCTCTGCCAGCTAATGCTGTAACCCCAGCCTTCACCCTGACAGCTTAAAACCTTCATCTCCTACCGCTCGGGGAGAAGGAGGGGAGATAATCACAGTTAAATTTATCGCAGGCCCATTTCCACAGTGGTGCAGTCAGAGCAATGACTGAGGAGCCAGTAGTTAACAGAGTGACACCGACAACTGCAGCTTCCAACATCTACGAGTTTGCTTTTCCTTTTTAATGCCCTGCAACAACACATGGGTGATCACAGAACACCCTCCAAGACATTCACTCCTCAGCTATACCATTTAAAGCATGCTATTTATTTGTGCACTGCCACTGAGCAATCACAAGTATACATTATTTATTACCAGTCTTTTTTAAAATTAGAATTAAATTTTTCCCACCAAGACAGGCCAGTGCCCTTCCCATTTGCAACAACGTGTTTTATTCATCCTTTTCTAAAGTCCTAAGCCACAGAGGGCAAAGAGGGACAGCATTGTGCTGAGCTGCCCTGTCTTCTGCCAGAACTGTTCACAGAGGCTTGAGACTTCCCACAGACACCGCGCTGGGGATGGGGAGTTCTGCTCACCAGGAAAAGAGGAATCTACAGAAAGCCCGAATTAGGAGCCCCACATCTCCCCATTCATTTCTCAAACAGCAAGAGTACTGTAGAGAGCTCCCTAAGCTACACAAACTGTCTTTTCCTAGTCCTGAGAGCTAAAAGTCAGTAAGAAGCCATCAGAGGCAGACTAAAATAAAGAAAAAACAAAGGGGAAAAAGAAAAAAAGGAGAAAGAAAAAAAAGGAGGGAAAAAAAAAAGGAAAAAGCCTGTTCCGAGTGGTTAGAGAGCTGGCTGGAGGCAGCTCAGGGTCAGCCAGCCTTCCTGGAAGGAGTTTCTCATCCATTAGCACATTTTGACAAACAGATACAAGAAGTTCAATTTTTGTGTGCTGGCTGCAGTTAGCCTGTTAAGAATAACCACAGTGACTGCAGAGAGAGGACAGAGTTATAAACCCGACATCAACGCATCTCCAGTTCGCTCTGCATTGCCCTGTGGATTAACCTGTCACCTGACAAGGACCCAAGGCAAACATCCCTCTTTCTGAAACAGCATTCCTGTTACCCGAGTTAAAAAAAAAACAACCCAAAACATGCCTCCTCAGTGCCGGAAGGCAGTGCTGGGTGTGCAGAAGCTAGCACAACGATGCTGCACAGAGCCCCAGGTACACGCACTCAGCCCAGGGTCCCAGAGCAGCACCACAGCCCCTGCAGACCACACACTGCCCAGCATAATGAGGGTGGGTACCACAGCATTCCTTCTCCTGCACGATGCCACAACCATGCCTCAAAAGTTTTCAAACTACAGAAAAAACTTCTTAAAATTACCTACTATGCTGCCACAGTATGAGGCTTCACTTTAATGAAAGACTCCTTTAGGATAAAAAAAAAAACCAAAAATCCCTATACAAAACACATGCTCCACTTCAATCCACATTAAAGCCTTCAGCTAACTGCAGATTTACTACACCCTTGTCATGGTTTAATCCCAGCCGGCAGCAAAGCCCCGCACAGCCACTCACCCCCACCCAATGATGGAAGAGTGAAAGTGAGAAAACACGTGAGCTTGTGGGTTCAGATATAAAAGCAGATTAATAAGCATAAGCTGTGTGCTTGAGGGATTCATTCCTCACTGCCCATGGGCAGGCAGGTGTTCAGCCATCCCCAGGAAAGCAGGGCTCCATCACGTGTAATGGCGACTTGGGAAGACAAATTCCATTGCTCTGAACATCTCACCACTTCCTTCTTCTTCCCCCAGGTTTGTATGCTGAGTGTGACATCATATGGTATGGAATATCACTCTGGTAAGCTGGGGTGAGCTGTCCCAGCTGTGTCCCCTCCCAATATCGTACCCCCAGCTTCTTTGCTGGTGGGGAGGGAAGCAGAAGCAGCCTTGGCTTTGTGTAAGCACTGCTCAGTGGTAATAAAAACATCTCTATATTGTCAAGACTGTTTTCAGCATAAATCCAAAACACAGACCTACACTAGCTACTGTGAAGAAAACTAACTCTATCCCAGCCAAAACCAGCACGTTCTCCACCTCTTGATCCATACCATTTACATCACGCTCAGGTCCCACACTATCCATATGCAACCTCATCAACTGCCACTCCCCTTCTCATTCTTTGACGTAATACAGAGATATCATTCCCCCAGTCTATGGGCCACCCTTGTAAAATGTCTCCACAATTGTCCATAAAATGTCCATAAGTGTTGATAAAATTGAGTCTAGTCCATGACCTTGGGGTCCTTCTGTTACGGTATTTCCATTACAATCTCCACCCATGTCTCCTTTGAGCCAGACCACAAGGATTACCATTGGAATAAACTCCTCCTCTAGTCCCTGCTCCAGCTTTGGCTTATCCACAGACTGCAGTCCATAGGGGTGTACCTGCTCCAAGTGGAGCCTTATCTATGAGCCACAGCCTCTGCAGGGGTATAGCTCTTGCGCACAGACTTAGCCACAGTCACTTAGAGATGCATCTGTTCCAGTGTGGCCTTCTCCATGGGCCACAAAGCCTTCAGAGATACCCCTGCCCCAGCACAGCCTGGGCCACAGTCAGAGTCACTTCAGAAGTAAACCTGCTCTGTTGTGGGCTCAGCCATGGACACATGCTTTGAGGTGCTCCATCATAACCCCAAGCACACCACTGATGCTTCAATGTGTACAGTGGCCTGTACAGGGTCTTTACCATGGACAAGCTTGTTATTTTTTCCCAATAGTTAAGTTGCCCTCACTGCTAAAGGCTTGCACATCAATTCACAACCTTTAGCCACTGACCTTAACAGCTACAAATTGCAAATCATGGTGTGTTTGTTTAAGGTTGTCAAAACCACTACAAGGCCAGAGAATATATTGTAATAGATAATCCAACTTCAGATGGTTTAGTGGCTATGACACTGTACAAAGACTGTGTTAAAAAACTGTTACACCACAGCTGTCAGATACTAGAAGTGCACGGTTAAAGCTATTGTTAAAATTAGCAGCCTTCTTTCTCTTCTCCCTCACCAATTAGCACAGCAAAGAGAGTGAGGTAAAACCATGTCCTTTGCTAAATATTGAACCTACTGGAATCTGCAAAATAGCTGATCATTAAACTAGGCTTAGGTCAGTTTACAGAGGACCATCATGCAGCAGCTATGGCAACACAGAGCCCTCACACCGCACTGCCAACTGGCAATGGGAATCAGATAAGAACAAAGAGAAGTGCAACAAAACAGCATCAGCCTGCGTTCTTAGGGCCACAGGAGCAGAATTATAGCTCTCAGAGGGAGGGCTCTACAGTGTAGCACAGCATTTCTACATATCCAGCGACTAGGGGAGGAAAAGAGTGTAGAACTCAAAGCACACAGCACAACTGAACCATTACCTAGAGGGAGAAAAGACCCACACAACTAAAAAGCACCCAAAAAAACCCGAGGTCTCTCTAAAGTAGCTGTGTACGCATGCTCTCATAAGCAGAGATCTAACAGCAGTAAGAAGCCAGATGCACATCCCCCCTTCCCAAATGAAGCTCAGCCATCTCAAACCACCTGCCCAGGTTCCCAAGCAGATGCTGAAGACCAGCCCAGGCCACCCACTATCCAAAAAGGTTAAGTAATAGCTGGGGTAGCTAGCATCTCACTTAACCCCCACACTAGCTAAGGAAAGCTCACACAAACCACCAGTGTGTACCATCAGTGGAGACAGAGTGGAAAAAGAACTAGGCAGCTACAAGCAGCTGAGGGGCAGTAACCAGTTCAATTTTGCAAGCCAGCAAAAGGTCGTGGTTTTACACCTTCTCTTGTTTTCAAGAGATTGTCAGCGAGCTTTCTGTGCATATCCTTTGCAGGCTTCTGCCAGGTCAAATGGAAAACACTGGGCTCAATTATTTAAGCTCAAGTGTGCGGAGGAGTAACTACCAAAGCTCCACTGGACAGAAGGATTGCATTCTTTTCTTCTTCAAATGCCACCACCCACTAAGATATCATAATAAAAATCCCAGAAACCTTCTAAGCAAAGCCAGCACACACTGTACAGAAGCTGGCCCACAGTTGCTCAGTACCCATCTCAAGAACTCCCTCTGTACCTCTCAAAGCACTGTGGTACAACCATGAACTCTGATGCTGCTGCCACCACCACTATGGCTCTTGTCACTGATGGAACCGAGTGTTGGTTGAATATAAAGCTTCAGTCATGAGAAGGTTGAGATAAAGGCCACATGTAGAGTAAGTTCTGAGAAGCCTTCCTGTGCAGGGCTGACTGGCAAATCATACTGTCCTGGTTTCAGTCAGGATAGAGTTAACTTCATTTGTAGCAGCTGATGGAATGCTGTGTTTGGGAGTTAAAATGAAAGCAGTGCTGATAACACCCTGATGTTCTTAGTTGCAGTCAGACAGTCAAGGACTTTCTCAGCTTCTTCGTATTTCTCTATTCATGAGAAAGGAGGGGCGAAGCCAGGACAGGTGACCCAGATGGGCCAAAGAGTGTATTCCATGCCAATTACGTCCTGCCCAGGATAATGGGGGGCTGAGGGGAGGAAGAAGAGGGGCGGTGGCGGGACCCGTGCTTCTTGGGGGGACGGTCGGGTTCCGGGACAGCTCTGGGTGGTACGGCCTGAGTTGTGTGGTTCGGGGAGAAACTGCATTGGGTATCAATAGTTTCATATTCTTTTGCTCTAAAGTCCTGTTAGCATTGTTATATTTTATCTTTCTGTTCTCTTAGTAAACTATCCTTATCCCAACCCACGGGCCTCTTAGTTTCTCGGTTTTGGAGTTATTTGCCCCTTCCTTTTCCCTTCCCTTGTTTCCCCCTTTTTCCCTCTTCCCCTGCTCTTTTACTTTAAGGAGCAGGCAGCTGCATGGATCTCAGCCCACAGCCGGGGTGAAACCACGACACATACACATTCCCAAGCAGGAAAATGAAGCCCCAAAACACAAGTCCTGCTTCAGAATTAGTGTGATGTAACACATGCAGCACAGCAATCCCATGTAAATATTTAATGTTAAGGATATACTGGGTGCTGTTAAAGCAATTTGAGGGTTAAAATCAGATGCACACACTATGCTAAAAATGTTATTGATCACCTTGCTGAAGCATCACACCTTAAACTTGAAGCATGAGAAGGCACAAGTCTCACCCACAGTCCGAATGGCAGCTTTTTCACTCTTTACTCTCCCCACCTCACACATTTTGTACTATTGGTTATAAAGGCACCTGATGTTCACTGCAACAACCTTACAACAGGCTTAATAAAATTTAACATTACTTCTGCCAAAACATTCTAAAGCTAAAGCCTTTCAATTCAAAGGAAAAAAGCAAAATCTTAAGGGTCTTCTCCCTCCCCCATTTGACTAAACATGGACTGCTTTCATGTATTTTAAAAATATGTATACAGCATGTAATATAAGTAACTTTGAAGAAGTTTTTGCGTTAAAGTGAATAGACTGAGATGCTGAAACACCACGCACCATCCTGGGACTCTGGCCCCAGGACCCTCACCCATTCAGTGGATGGGCTTTTATAACCCCACAAGCTCACAAGCACACAAAACAAAGTACTCTCAGTGGAACACCGTGTTTGTTCCTTACTTTGTCTTGTCTTTTCTGCTACTCTGCTCCCTTCTGTTGCTATTACCAAGAATTAAGTAGGTTCTCATAGGACTATTCTGTTACTAACTTAACTTCTCGCTCTGGAGTGCCAACCGGGTGCTACTGAAAGGCGTGCCTCGTTTCTGCCTGTTGACATACAGCAAAAGCCACTTTGACTTCAGAAAGCTAGTGCTGAGGCAAGTTGTATTAAGCTTATTTAGAGGTGTACCTTTTAAAAAAAGGTCTTTATAGGTTGGTAACACTCCAATAAAGTAAAGGAGAACAGCAAAAAACACCCGAAGAAGTTGTATCACAGTTGTCACTCACTCAAGCACGAGTGTGGAGCACTCCAGGCTCTTAATACTTGTGTTCAACCAGACACCAGGCTGTGTTCATTACCAAAAATTTAATATCTAACTGTAGCATTCCCACAGACAGTTATATCAGCTTGTCTATTACTTATGCACAGTTCCCTCATTCTAACTGTACTAGTCTAAGCCAGTCATATGAATGAAGCATTATAAAACTTCATCATGCTTTGGTTTTTGGGATTTTTTTGGTTGGTTTTGTTTGGGTTTTTACTCTGTACAGTTATCAATCATTTTGTTTGTTTTCTTTAATCTGCCTGTAGGTGCTTGTGTTTTTTTGATTTTAAAATCACTTTGAGCTCCAACTCATTCCACTCCCTGTAACGAAGTTTGTCTCACAAGATCACTTTCTAATCACAAGAGTAACTCAGGTCAGCCACAGAAAAAAGTCAACTCCCCCATTACATGTTATCTTCATAAACATGTTTGTGGGGAAAAAAAAAAAAAAAAAGAAAGAGGGATCCCCATGATTCAGACCTTTACAGATTAGACAGAGATAAGCAAGGCAGTTTAGGAGAAGGGTGTCAAGGTTCAGAAACAGAATTACAGAGGTGTAACTGATTTCCATCTGGAGGGTCAAAATCAACAACGCAGACCTGTTCATTGCATCCCAGGACAATCCTAGTGAATTGAGCATAAATCCCTGTCAACTCCAAAAATAATACTGCCTGCCCCCCATTCTGTCTCTTGCATGCAAGAACAGGCAGTTGGGACAGAGAAGCAGCAGAGATGGGAGGTGTCCAGGGACAGCACCAGGTGCCACCACTGAACTCCTCCCACCAACAGCAGGTATGGGCAAAGAGGAGCAAGGGGAGAACATCTTGATAAGAAATTTAATTCATACATATCCCTGCAGTTCCATTTCAGCAGCCAGCTAGACCATGACTCCATAGCCACTCCCAAGACAAGGGTTCTGGATAAGCCCAGCTTTGTTAACAAATGCTTTGCCAGCTCCTTCTAAAAAATGAGCCCAGAGAAGCAGCTGGGGCCTGTCCCAGCCTTTGCTGCCTTCCTGGGAACCAGGTGGAACCACTCCAACCCATTTCAAACTATGCATTTCAGCATTTGGTAGAGAGGAGGATGACAGTATAAGGATATGTGTCCAGCCATAGATGGCAAGAGCTCTGTGAATACTAGAAGAGCTTCTCTCACTTACTGTCCTGGCCATTCATACAATTCCCCACACCCTCAGCAGCCAGATCCAGCCAAAACCACCAAGGGCACTCTAATTATGTTGTTTAACATTTGTTCCATCACTTCAGAAAACCAGTCTCAACAACAGCATGCTTCCAACCTAACGCCACTGCTCCAACCAGGAAGCCTAGTAGAAAGTCATTCTGGGGCAGCAGTAACAGGAGGGAATTCCTCACATCTCATTTCCGAGCCAAGGCATCTGGTTGCAATGGATCTGATGGCCCACCCATCCCTCAAAGCCCCGAGGATGGATCACAGGCACAGCAAGCAGATCAGAGAGCTTATTTCTATGTTTGCCCCTCCCCTAAATCTGATCTCCTATTACAGAACAGCAGAGCAGAGAGATTTGTTACAATTGGAGGGGACACAAGGCATAGTCAGGCTCTGCTGCTGTTGGGGAGCAGGGAGGTTCAAGCAGCAGCAGCAATCCCAAAACCACACAAGGCTTGGAAGGTGGAAACAGAGGTGAGCACTTCCACTCCTTACAGGAATTATACAGGGCTCCTGCTGGAATCAAACGTTTCACAGCTTCTGTCAGGCTTTTTTCTAGAGGTAAAAAGGTCAAACCTTATAATTAAGCTTCATGGCTAATGCCACTATAAAAATAAGGAAGTTTCCATTTCATTTGCTTCGATTCACTCTTCACCCTAGAAGCTCCCACTTCAGCACGCTGGCAATAGTCACAGCCAGCTGCAAAAGGCTTTCTTCACTATCTGTGAAAAATTTAACAGGCATTAAATTCCACTCTAAAGCTTGTTGTACCATCCTAGGAAAAGAAGGAAAAACAGAAAAAAGCGCCAAAAAACCACACACAAGGATAATGTTAGAAAAGTGCAGTAAGCTTTGCAAGTACAAACTAGCAATCTCATCCACAGCAGCTTCACAGAAACGCAGCACAAGTGTTTGAGCACTGTCAGCCTGAACAGAAGTTCTCCAGTGTCATTTTGGAATAAGCCAAGTGTCTTTTAACATAACCCAGGTTAGGAAACTGGCACTGTTGATATCCCCTTCATCAAAAGATCTTCTGGACAGCATCAGTGTAATGTCCAAGTACCTTCCAACTAAGTGCTGCAGAGAACTTAGCCCTCTGTAGTCAGCTTCTCTCCTCCCTTCCTGGCACTGGGATAGTGCAAAGAGCAGCACACGTAGCCAAGGCAGAACAGGGAGGGAGGGATCACCCTACATATACATCCCTCGCATCTATATACAAATTCCATTACGAAAGTGAAAGCTAAGCAAAGTAGAACTACTACAAATCTCATGTTTGCATTAACTAGTTATTGCCAGACCTTTGACTATAATTTATGAACAATACATGCAGGAAACGGGAGAGAAAAAAAAACCCAAAGCCTTCATCTCTTGTCTAAAAAGCTGGGCACATGGTAGCGAACTTACACAGTACAGACAGAAACCACAAGGAAACCATATGCATGATGTTTAAGGCTGAGTTAAGCTTTGATTTCAACAAAGTGAAGTTCAGAGGAACAAGCCCAGCTCAGCCACCAGCATGGACCTGCACAGGCCTCCCCAGCTGGGTGGGGACCTCTTGCTGTGAATGAAACTCAGATTTTCCAGCAAGTTCATGAAACATCACTGTCCCTGCCCATTCACTCGAGCAATTCAAACACAACTTTTACACTTGTATACACAAGTAAGAAAGTGTAGACAGAAACATGTAAGAAAGGAGACGGAAACATGAGGACAGGAAAACATAGCTAGGAATTTCCAAAGTCTGACCCTGACCACCAGAAGAGATACAGTACATCTTTGACCAAGCAGAGAAACAGTCACCAGCTTTTCTTCTACAGGGTTGTAAGGTAGCAGTCTGTGCCTCCAGAGTCCAGATGCCAATATCCAGACACTGTATATATAAAAGAAAACCTGACAGATGTCAGGAAATAAAACCTTGGGAATTCACCTTAGCAAGCACACAGAGTAGCCAAACTCATCATCTGTACATAGTTACATGAGAAGTTTACTCTTCATTTGAGATGTCAGAGATTGCCAGGGGAGAGGAATGGGTTGGAGGTAGAGGGGAAGCAGAAAACAAGTGGCAATAAACATTAGCCCACAGAGGCTGGATATCTGAATTCGCTCATTTGTTTGCCCAAGATGCACTCTCTTCTCTGTAACCTCTACATGAAGTCTCTGACCACATCCACCATCTGCCAATTTAAAGGACTTTAGGGCAGCATACGCCAGTTTTTATATCAAATTTCAGATGGTTTTAAAAAAATACAAATAGACACATTTCTATTAATTGTTATAAATCAGTTTTCTACTCTCACATCTCATTGTCCCCATGCCCAGGAGCTCCCCACAAAGTCTGGATGCAACAAGGAAGTAAATCTATCCCCTAAGAGCAATCCAACCACATCAATAATGGACTCCAGTGTGCACACACATGCTTGTTGCTGGCTGCCTCCAAGTCACTCTTGTTAGCTGGGGACAACTCTGGCTGGAGGTAGAAAATCTGCCTCTGCCATCAGCTGGGGGTTGGGACAGGTTGCAAGAACTCCCACCCCAGCACGTGACGGAAGCAGCAAAGGCACTTGTTTTAGTGCAAACTGAAGATTCACAATCCTCCCAAGCAACAAACTGGAAACACCTCATTAGAGGCAGGCTTCCAGCAGCCTCAGATCCACACACTGCTGTATAATTATTCTCAACTTGAAAGGGCTGCATAATTACTCAGGAATTCCACCAGTTCCAAATGGAAGTCCCAGAAGGGAAAATATATATACGGGGGGGGGGGTGCGTGTGTATGGGCACACAGGCATATGCATCTGTGTATACCTCTGTGTCTCTTATCTTTAAGCATACACAACAAAAATAACAACAACCAAACCCCATTGCATCTTGTTCCACCACTTAAAAACCACTGCCTTATCTCATGGCTGGGCTTTTGTATATCAGGAAGAAACATCCAAGCTAAAGGTGTGTAATTACATTTCTATTTACTTTACCATTCATTTTATGAGGGAAAAGGGGTAGGAACAGGAGCATTTTTTAAAATATGTGGTGCCCTGAGGGCGGAATCTTATTTTTTTTTTTTTTTTTTTCATTTTGAAACAGTCTTTTCTTCTCCACAAGTCTCTCATCTCCATTCCTCAACCCTTACAATAGCTTCAGCGAGTACAACCCATCTCCTTACTTATCCCAGATTAAGGCATGTAGTATTTGGTATTTCATTTGAGCCTATTCTGCCATTAAGCTGAAATATTGCTGCCTTTCTCTGAAAGCCAATCATGGGCGACACCTCCCTACACAGTCACTAGTTACAACAAAAACCAAGTTCTCAGAGCATGTTAGCCTTTGAGTGCTCTACCTCCTTTCAGTTTTGAAGGGATTAGCCCACACCTGCAGCAGGAAAACAGAGAAAGGAGCAGGAAATTGGGGCAAGCTTTTTGTTTGTTTTCTTTTATGATTTGTTTGTTTTCTTGAAGACTGGGCCATAGTGCTAAAGATCATCATATTTCCTCTGACAAAGGCACAGATCTGAGTTATGAATAATCTGAATGTTACATGCATCTATCAAGCCCAAGGTCTGTGACAATCAATAACACAGAAGAGAGGCAAAGATGACAGATTCTACAGCTTTTCCTTCTGATTAAGAGAGAAGGAAAAAACCCCACTATTCTGAGGTATAAATATGCCTATGTATACACACACACATCTAGTGATTCAAAATTGCAGTTATAGCATAAAGAGGTCCTTAGCACTTAAAATTTCACCTAGCTGTGTATCCTAAGGAACACCTTCCCTTAACAAGATAAAAGATCTGTTTGATGAGATGGCTCTGATGTTAGGAGCTGCATAAGTTGAAAAACATAAGAAAAATGTTAAACCTTTGAAATATGCAGGGTCATTTGCTGAAGGAACCCAAGACACAGCACTCGAACTGGTAACAGGAGCGATGAACTGTTGAAAGCAGTTGGCTCTGCTGACAGATTGCACCCAACTGATTTTAGAAGGTTTTTAAAAGCAATTCAATGATCCAAGAAATTCCACCAACCAGGAACCAAATTCAGGAAAGACTAAACACATAGAAAATTACAGCTGCTTCTTCACTCTTAGCATCAATTAGCAGATATAACTACAAGAAATAAGATGGAAGCGAGAGGAAGGGCAATGTAGTAGAGGGTTGGAATAACACCACACTCAAGGGGAAAAAAAAAACACCTAGCCATACTAAAATTCACTAACTGTATTAGATTGAACTATGAAACAAAACAAGGTGACTTTTAAATAATAAAGTGGATCCAAATTCATTAGCATGTTATTTTAAACACACTTAAAGCACACAGCTCCTATCAGCCAGTTCCATCACTGGCTAGACACAACTGCCTACTAAACACTGCATATGTTATGTGTAGAAACTGCTGCTTTTTCTTCCCCAACCATTGAGCTTTTCTATTAAGTTGGAAGAGGCTTCTAAGGCATTTCAAGCATTTCCACCTACTCCCCATTTTTTATGCATCAACACTGATCCTCGTGGGCTAGAAAGCTTGCCGAGGAGTAATCTCCTGGGGTTAAATTTTAACAGACCCCGTTATATTTGCATAGGTCTGGTTAATGAAGAAATGATTGGTGGAGGGTATCATATCCTGACCTCCTGACATTATTTTAATTGCTCACAGACAGTTAAGCATAGCCCTACTTTCCCGCCTGAAAAGTTCTTCCTCGACCTTACATAGCACCGCTGGCATTTCATTGAGCCCACCGCTGTTCTTGTGAGTTACCTGCCATGGTGGGCGAAGGGGAGCAGTGGGTCAGATGCGACCCACACAGAGAGGAGCCAAGGTAGGTGCTGAGCTGGAATTACTCTGCACTTATTCAGCTGAAGAATTCCACCTGGCACAACCCCAGGTAAATCAAGTCATTTCTAATGCCCAGCCCTGTTGTTTTCTGACTCTTACGATCTCCATCACTCTTCTAGATTTGTCAAACTTTGTTCTTCAAAGTGAATTATTCCTCATCCCCAACACAGGCTTCCCCCTCTGCCCAGGCAGGTTGCCACAGGAGAACAAAGACATGCTATGAGGAAAATCAGCTCAGAAAAATTAAGGAAAGGAAGCAAGAGCTCTTCAAATCTCCCCATGAAATGAGGAATTTCACTTCAGCTGGCAAGTGGAAACTTTCCTTGTACAGTACATTCACGCCACTAACAACTCAGAACAGATGTATCAAAACCAAGGTCAACTTGCAATTTATGAAAAGATATACAACTACTTGAATTCCAGTGAAGCTTAGATATCCATTGGAGGAGGAAAGTCTTTCCCCTGTATAGGCAGGGCTTTTTAAAAATAAAGGTCTGATCGAATAAACAACAATCCATAACACAAGATTATCTGCAGAATCACACGTTGCCAGATTCAATTCTCAATGTCCTTATTCAGCACATTCTGTACGTGCTTTTTTTGTTGTTTTCAATATGCACTTTTGCAAAGAAAGAACGAACTTTACATGGAGTGACTTGCAACATCCTGAAAGATTTTCTGCCAAACCTCCTCTACACTATGGTGTTAATTCAGCATATAAATATTCAAAGATATTCTTGAGTAACTGCCATAAGGGAACACTCTCATCTCTAGCTACACCGCCCCATCCGTGCTCAGCTCTCTGCACCAACGCTGTGCCCTGGGATGGAAATGCAAGGTCAGATTCTACAAATGTTTCTGAGAATACAACAAAGTTCCACTAAGGCAGGGAGGGAGAGGGGGGAAAGAAAGAAAGGAAAAAAAGAAAACAACCACACACAGAAAAGCAAGCGGTATTGTTCTAGGCGGGACGCTTTTATCCCTTGCTATTTAGCTGTCTAGAGTAAAGCAGGAAGTCCAGAATTTTCCTCATAAATGGAGCATAAATCTCACTTTGACTACTCCTCCCGCATTTTTGTATCCAACAATCCAAAGACACCTGAAAAATTCACATCAGGATGAGTTTGTGGATGAAACAAAGGGACGGATGGAAAGGTGACCAACCTATAGTTCAAGAATCATTTCTGTATTGACAAAACACCAAAATACCATCACAAGAGCTTATGACATGACATCCCACATAAGCAAGGAAGCAAGACATGCCTAAAGACAGCTGTCCACATCTCCCACAGCTGATAACCAGGTCAAGCACTATACACACATCTGCTCAAAGCTAAAATGAGTTTGGGAATAGACAGGTATGTTTTGTACTAAACACAGAGCGTCCAGGAGAAAGGAGTAGGTGTGAAGGGGAAAAAAAAAAAAGCAAGACCAGATCCTGCTTTGTTCACATTTTTCATCTGCTATCAAGAGGCAAATCTTCTCATTTTAGAGATTATCAACAAACTCAAGGCGAAGATGATATTTTGCACCATTTCAACTAGCTTTACATTAGATTAATATATTTTCCTTGAGGATGTAATTTTAAAAGTAGTCTGTCTTGCATAGGTATTCTTACTTAAACAGGAACTTAAAATAAATCATATTTTTTCAAAATTAAATATGTGGTTATTTATAATTAAATTTAGTTGTTTTTTCTACAGAAGGAAAATTGAAATAGGACTTCAATAAATTACTTAAAGCTGAGAGGACTTCTTAACTAGTTCTGCTTAATATGAAAAAGACAAATTACAATCATTGGATGAGTTCTTGATTAAGTTGCTCACAAAGAAAAATCTACTTGCCTTGTATTAATATACCGCCCTTCATTACTGAGGTACAATTAAACCTGCTTGCACTTACTTTGCAAAAAGCACAGAGCACTGTTTTTGCACCGGAGTGGAGGAGCAGCAGGTTCCCTATTTACACTACCAATATTCAAATCAATAGCTAATGATTATTTGTAACTAGCTGGCTGACTATGGAAGACATGATCTGAGTGACTCAACTGCTCCTCAGCTGTTCTCTCATCATTCCAAGTCCTGCAGAAGAGGGTAGGAAAAAATGTCTCAACGCTCTTAAGGAAGAAATTCTATAGAGAATATGAACTTTTTCTTCTCCCCCTTGATCAAGACTTGAAAAAATAGTAATTTGACCAGAATATTTTTTCCTGTTTCATGCATTAATTGGAAACTTTTGTCTGAAATTAGGACTCAGTAAAATAGGTCTTAACTTTTAACTATATCCACCTTACATACTCTATATCGTATGCTAATTCTGACTGAAATTACATTTTACAGTTTGCCAGGCTTCTAAAAAAGGCTTTTGTGATATGTTACAGAATCCAAACTGTAGAATTAATTTCAAAAAGGAGAGGAATATAAAGAAAGAGGGGAAAAAACATATTCTCTTTTAAGTATGCCACAATACAGATACAAAGCATATAAAAAGACGAGTCCCACACAATCCACACACAATATTTTACACCACACAGCATCCCAGATAACAGATCCAGGTCAAACTCCATCCCAACGGCCACAAATTCTCACCAAGATCAAGCATAATTAATTCAATTGCTTTTTAAAGACTTCCAGCAACATTAGTTATCATAATTACAACTCGTCTACTCTGTCAGCTGATAACCTTTTGGCTCAGCTAAATTCAGGAGAGCCAAGAACGTATGATTTCTTTTTCTTCACTGTACTGTAGATGAGAGTTGAGCCCCAAATGCCGACAGCCTCTTTGCATTTTTCTGGCAGCATAAGAGGTTCTTAATAGGATAGTGAGTTAAGGTCCTTTTCAAGTGCTGGAATAGTATGAAAGAAGCCTTATTGCAAATGAGAATAACAGGCAAACATAATAACTAATGAGGAACAAAACCCTTTTCTGTCTTTTTTCCTCATAGTGATTTGAGGACAGAAAACAATTGTGCATATTCTGGTATAAAGGGGAAAAGTGTCAGTTTAGTGCACGCAAAGACCCAAAACTATAAGGCATCAAGACTCTTCACCCTGTAAGAAACAAGTGTAAAGAGTTACAATTCATTCCACAGTTTCTCTCCTCCTTTCTGTGCCCACAGAAACAATGCAGGATACTTTCATAATCAGGTTGCACTAGACCAAGGCCACATAAAATTTTACTTCAGATGACCACTACAGTACATTTGCATCTTTCATGATGCTCGTTAGCATCATGAGGACAGGAGGAGATGAGGAGAACTCATGTTCTTTAATTACTCCCTTCTTTCCCCCAGGCAGTAAAATGGAGTTCAACTGAACATTGTATTTTAATGTGCTTTTATTATATAGGGACAGGAGTATAATTTCAAGTCATAGACCACAGGGCCAAAATAAAGAAGCTATAACTAAAGGTGGTGAGAACTGGTGTGGAAAATTAATAAATCAGCAAAACATTTCTAAGCAGTCTTCAGTTCTTTTAGTCAATTTACCTTAACATTATAAGGACATAGTCCATTTTCATCACCTAGTTTCTGCTCCAGTCCAATTCCCCTGTCTAACAGCAGCAGGGTAGTTGCATGGAGTCAATGACACATCAGGACTTCCAAGGCAACGGTTGGCAGCAACATCTAAACTTTCTATTTTTGATTTTTTTGGGGGGGTTTGGTTCCGCCCCCCAAATCACACTAGAACCAAAACCTCCTTGCAAGTACATTACCCAATGTGAATTAGTTTTTCTTAGCCAGGTCCAGTGGCAAGATTTGCAGTGGATTCTATTTTCTCTAAAGGCGTTTTCAATAGATTTGGACTAGTTCACAGAGGACTTCACTGTCAGCCACAGACCTCATCCTGACACTACATTTAATCATCTAAACTAAGGCAACTCAATCCTTTAAGGACAAATACAACAACCCAAGACTTCTTCAACACTGTATCAGAAAGAAACAAGAGTAAATTTGACATGCCTACAACCAGTCAGGTTTCTAGGACCCATTTCTGTTTCATGTCAGCTTCCTCAGAGCTAAAAACCTGCCCAGTGTAATAGAAAAAGTAACCACTACATCACACAATATTTTGCCTAGAACACTACAAATACATTGGTGTTTATTTATATTCTCTAGTAATAAAACCACAAACTATAGGATCCTCCAGGTATTTACATGCTCCTCTTCCTCTTCTACCCCAGTTCCAACTGAAGAAAATCTATTCTGCCTCAGAAGTGGGCATTATATGCTAGAGTGATTCCTGACCTAGCCCAGTAACCCCAAACTTAGGTGCAGCATCAAGTGAACCAGCAAGACACAGTTTCAAGAACAACATTAAAGCAGCTACAAGAAGCAGGAGCTTCTTGTGAGAGTGCCCTGGAGCAGAAGCACCACACAAATTCCTCTGTGGGGCAGGTACCTTCCTCAGCTGCACTTACTGACACAAAGCACATTGCACGCGATTCCTGTGGGACGTGACAGCAACCTCACCCAACAACTCACGGAGAATCAGACCTCAGTCACTTCACGTGACTGACTACACCACATGAACAAATGCAGGTTGTAAAGCTGGCAGGTATTTGACATGGGTAACCCTGCATATCACTCCTACAAGCAGATGTGCTACCCCAGTGCCAGACGCCAGAGCACCGCCATGTCCAAGCTAACAAGCTCCATACCGCGCATACCTTGCGCTGAGCTCAGCACTTGCTGACAGCAGCGGGCAAAACATGGAAACAGTGCTCCAAAGGTGTCCACCGTGTTTCCTCCACACAGAGATTCAATTTCTCATCAAAAGAATCCACAATTCTCTCTCTGTGATGACAAAATTCCTTTCTGCATAGAGTGCTGTCGAGGTTCAGCCCCATCGGGAAACAACAACAGGACTCACAACAGAAAACACACACAGCACTTACCGACCCAACACCAATTCAGTCGCTCCTGGAGCCATGAGGAAAGTGCCCCTCCCCGCCTGGCCCCTTTTCGGGGCGCTGCCCACCACCGAGCAGGGTTTGATAAATGGGGGCCAGTGCCCTGCACAATGTGGCAAGCTGTGCTTCATTGGAACAGCCACACATCTCCCTTTCAAATACTCCACCGCTTTGTTCAGGGTCCTGTAGCTGGTTGGGAGTGAAGCTCCAGCCCGCGAGAGGCAAGAACGTCTCTCGATACCCACCTGCGTTCTCCCACACACCATGTTTGGGTGATATTCTTAAACAAGTTTTTGTAACCCTAAATAAGACCTGAAACACATTCAGGAGACTGAGCAACAGGAACATACTGACCTGAACTTTCCAATGGTATGCAGAGTTCTCATAGGCTGCTGTAACAATCCTGAAGGACGAAGGGGGGAAAACACATCCACCACCAATCCCCCACCCCCATCAACTGGGTACAGTTTCTTAAACAACACTGAGAGACGCTGTCTCAGATAAGGGCAGGATAACAAGGCCATATACAAACACCAGTTCAGGCTCATGACCACTGATGCTACCTTACCATAAATTGGTATCATACAGTACAAACAAATGAGGATCCAGACCCCCCTCCTGAGGTGATAAACAAGCCAGTGGGGATTGCATAGAGCAAGGGGGGAGGGTTTACATCCCACAGCCACGTGACCAAGCAAAACATCAATGTGACCAGCACCTGCTTAAATAACACGATGAGTACTGATCACAGCTTTCTTTTTAAGACCCTTGGGTCAGATCTATCACTATACCAACTCTTATAGCCCCACGCTGGGTGCCAGAAAGGACTGTCATAGTTCAACCCCTGCCAGCAGCTGAGTACCCAGTGCCACTGGCCCCCTCCATCCCACAGCAGGACAGGGGAAGGACAGTTTGCTGGAACAGTACAGGGAGAGGGGTGGGGGGAACAACATCAGGACTTGGACAGAACACACACAGTGATAACACAGAGCACTTACCGACCTGACACTGACCGGCTCTGGCCTGAACTCAGACAGTCCCAGAGCCATGCAGACCTACCCCTCCCAACCTAGCCCTATTTTATAGGGGCACGACATCATGTGGTGTGGGAACACCCTTCGCCAGTTCAGCTCACCTGTGCTGGCTCCTTGGGAAAGTTAACTCTGTCCTAGCCTTAAGCTCCCCTTCTTTCTACAATTCTCAATATTTTGGACTAAAACAAAAAATTTAACAGAACTGTCACGCAGGCCAGCCCCCCTTGCACCACAATGGCTGTTCATCATGGTAAAACTATGTTCTTGCAACCACCAAGAGAGGGGGTAGCCAGATGGTTGCAAATACCAACATCACAAGGGTTTGTTTTGGTGGTTTTATTTTGGGGAGCAAAAAGGAGAACAGCTTTTTTTTTCTCTAGATCCTGAGTGATGACCTTACAATATCTTCCTCTTGGGAAAATTGTCAAGGGTCACTGCAAGCCTGCCCTTCAGCTCTTCACCAACCTTTGGTACTGATATCTCAGTATCAGCTTCAACAGATGGACAAGTTTCTTAGCTCTTTTTTTTTTTTTTCTTTTTTTCCCCTTAAGCCTTAGACATGGTCATCAGGCTGTACATTTCCAGGGCAGAAGTGCTTACAAACACTCCCTCTCCCAGAACATGTTAGGGTTTGCGTGACTTATTAAGAAATGCCTTTGATGCTCTTTGGCCCCTCACACAGATCCTGCCACATCTTCCCACTGGGTAATAGATCAGGAACAGGCCACATCTTGCCCTATACAGTGGTCAGGTGCTTAGGCTAATGGTCAGGGGGTTGAATCCCTTGAAAATTTGAACTGTCCTTTAAAGAATGACAAGTTAGCATAGAGGGCTCTACTTAAGAGACAACTATAGGAAATATGGGCACCACCCTAAGTCCCTCTCCCACAGCTGTTTTGGAAATAGTGAACCCTGCATGTTTCTCACTGTGCTCAACAGCTGAGGCCTTGGGCATAGCACAGGAACAAGGATGCTGCATGTCCTTCACATAGACAGGAGCATAGCATCCAGCCTGGCAGTCTTTCTTTACCAGTACTCTCACACATTGCTCAGCAGCAAATTGCAGGTGTTCAATTAAGTTTTGAGAAGGATGCCTTAAAGTGTCTAGGCCCTTTGGAGAGAGCTGAGGGTTCTTCCCCTACACAACTGGGCCCCTTACTACAAGACAGGCATTGAGGTCCTGGAGGGTGTCCAGAGAAGGGCAACCAGCCTATTGAAGTGGCTGGAGAGCAAACTTTACCAGGAGCAGCTGAGTGAGCTGGGGTTGTTTAGCCTGGAGAAGAGGAGGCTGGGGGGAGACCTTGTCAATATCCACAACTGTCTGAAAGGTGTTTTGTTGACAGGTAGGGGTTGGTCTTTTCTCCCAAGTAACAAGCAATAGAACAAGAGGAAATAGCCTCCAGTTATGCCAGGAAAGGTTTAGATAAAAAAAAATTATTCACTGGAAGAGTCGTCAAGCATTAGAACAGGCTGCCCAGGGAAGTGGTGAGTCACCATCCCTGGAGGTATTTAAGAGACACGTAGATATGGTGCTATGGTTTAGTAGTTAGGTTTATAGTTGGCTGGGTTAGGTTTACTGTTGGACTCGATCTTAAGCATCTCTGCCAACAATTCTGCCTTCACCACAGTTATCATCTGTGAAGATGATCTAGACCAGCAGCTCAAGCCTCAGGAACAATTTTCTCCCTCCCTGAAAATACCTGCCAGGCCAGGGAAGCAACAGAGTTCAGCAGGAAAAGTAACGTACTAGGACATTTTCCACCCATTTCACCAGATTTTTAGAGTGTCTCAAACTACATTCTCTTCACAGCATGTAGAAGCTGCTGCCTGAAAAACAGAAGCATGGGGGTCCCAGGGTGTTAGCACACAGCCATACCACATGCGAGGACATGTCCCAGGGCAGCAAGAGCCTGTGCTGCCATGCTAATCCTTCCACCCTTCCCCTCACACCAGAAAGGGCAAGAAGGGAAAAAGCCTGTCCAGCTCTTTTGCTCTTCCACACACACTCTCCAACTGGGAGGAAAAACATGAAGCTGAACAAGGTAGAAGAACACAGTACACACACAGTAAGTAACTTCTAGGAAGGACAGAAATAGGATTTTTCACAAAGCAAGGTGTGGGGCTTTATAGTTTATTCCAGAAAATTATTTTTTACTGCACATGTTATAAGTTATCCTCATACTTGGTATTGACTAGAACATCAATTTCCAAATATTATTCAGTCAGAAGTCACCCCCCAATGACAAGACAAATGATAATATATCAGTGCCACAAACAATTACAAAGTCTCCCCAGCTGTAAGTTAGCTTGGTTGGCCGTTCTACATTGTTAACAGGCTGTCATATGTTATTGTTTACAACATGGAGGCTCAAACTGAGCCTCTGAAACTGGTACAATAAATGTACCAGTCTCACAACCGATAGGAGACCAGCATTAGCACTAGGAGATGGATGAGCCAGGAGTTTGCTTCTGTCCAGTACACATCCTGCCACAGTTTGGTCCTTCTGTTCTGGGGGCTGTTTGGTTTATACTGCGCTACCCAGCATGAAGCACTTGTTACCAGCCAGACTGTCCCACCAGATGCTGTAGACAGGCCACAGAGTGGAGCCCCACCTTCCCTGCAGTGAATGCACACCAGTATTAACATCATTGCCTCTCTAACAGACTCCCACACTAGCAATCAAGGGGTGATTACCCCCAAAAAACAGTTCTTTTCATAAGACCAGCTGCTGTCCTTTCCTCCCATCACACCCCCTCACTTAAAGGAAGCAAAAACATTTAAGTGAATGCAATTTTCATTCTTCACAGTTCTGGTATCCTATGAGATACAAAGAGCTCTGTCACAGTACAATTGTGGTCAATCACAATTAAGAAATCTTTTGAACCAAAGATAATTTGGGGACTTTCAGTTAGGAAAACTTTTTTATTTTAATTTTTTTTTTTAAAGTGGGTTCTGTCTCTGGATTTTCTTCACAGAGATAAACACGCCCAATACTGTTAGTCACTATGTAAGCAAAGTAACTACTATCCTTAGACAATGATGAAATATTTAACACTGTCTGTTGAGAAGAGGAGATTATTACCACGTAGTGACAGAAAACCCGCTCCAGCAGTTTACAGGTAGAGGCAACAGCCTCAAAGTAGTCAGGAAATTCTTCACTTGGAAAGCTATAGAGCCTTCATGACCTAGTATGGAAATTATTTCCCCTCTTAAAACAAACATGAACAAAAAAAGGCAATTTACATGGAATTCATTAATTTCAAGTTTCCTAAGTTTTGGTAACCGCTTACTTCATTACAGGCTAAATGAAAACCTTTAGAAACTACTGCTTTAGATTAAAAAAGAAAAATCTAAAGTTTGGTGGTTCTTAGGTCCATGTCTCACTTCTCCTTGAGAGGAGGGTCTACATAAAGACCCCGAGAGATCAGTCCTGACATGTCATAGTGTGTTCTCACACTCCCTTCTGCCACACTCATATGGATGTGTAAGAAAGATGCAGATGATGCATTAATCCTTTTGGCATAAAAAGGCCTTTTTTCCAAATGTTGAAGGGGTGTCATTCAAAGAGGTTCTGTTGTAGGACTGAGAAGTAAGAGATATCACCACCACTGATGCAGCAGTTACTCCTCCCTTGCATCTCAACAGCTCTGCAGGTCTCAACTGATCTAGTTTTCTTCACATCAGAAAGGATTAAGAAAAGCATCTACGTGGAAACATGCCACAGACTGATGCCATCATTTTCCTGATACCCATAAAAAGAAAAAAGATTTTTCCAGTAGTGGTATGATACACCTGGGCATCTAAAGCTTCTTGCTATAGTTGGAGTTTTGGGTTTGCTGAAACTGCACCTTGCCTCTATCCAATATTTATGTTGCTCTTCACCTGGGGGGATGAGGAAGGAGGAGAGGGGGATCTGGTAAGGCAGCAGCACAGAACACCAGGTGAGGAGCTTGGCACCTACAGAGGCTCTGTAAAACACCTCACTACAGTTACAGAGAGCAGAGATGGTATTCAATCCCTTGCCTTTAATATTGTTGTTCCTGCAACCCAGAAGGAACTTTCTGTTAAGAGAGGTCAAAAAATGAACTTGAATTAGGCTTCAATAGCCTTAAGAGAAAAACACTGCACAGGGTGGTATGACATTTGTGACAAGGGGTACAACCCCATCTGAACTCTTCCTTCCCCTTTCTTCTGTTCAGTTTTGGTCACACTGGCTGTGCACTTCCACATTAACACAGTGGTCAACGTTAGACTTTCCAGATAGCAACATAATCTTCCAAAAGTATGTGTGTCACAGCTTTAATAAGTTATCAGACATCCAGTGAAACCAGAGCAGTGGCTTTCTGGGGCACATTTGTTTTGTCCTGAACTATCTCAATATTCAAACAACGCTCAAGTTGTGGAGGGGGGTGAGGGGCACACAGACAACAGCAAGAAAAAGGAGCAGAGCATCCCAGGGATGGAACAAGGCTTGTGGCCCAGAGCCCACTAGGAACCCACAGCAGCCTGGAGCATTTGCTCCTATCCTCAGTGCATGAGGGAGAAACAGCATCCCCACCCTCAAGTACCTGGGCACTGGCATACCTCCAGACAGACACTAAGTCTGCCAATGTTTTTATTCTTTTTTAAGTAGAAAGACCCAAGGAAACACTTCACATATGCACTGTGATCTTTAATAGCTCTCAGATTAAACTTAATAAACTCTATTCTCAATGAAATGTGTTGAATTAGCTAAAAATTGGTTTATTTGGGTTTTTTAAAGCTCAGTAAATCAAACCAGCAAGCCGTAAATCAGGCACTACAGCCAGGTCCAAGAGAAGAATTTCTGAACACAGAGGAAAAGCATTCAGAGCAGAACGATTGCACACCATCCCTCCAGAGCACACAAAACTATATTCAGAAGGAAATTACCAGACTTTCAACTTGCACAAAGGCTTTTCCTCAAGAAAGAGGCACGGCGTTAACACAATGTGTTCCTGTGAATTTCCACAAGAAGCCTCATCCAAAAACAAGATGTACATGAAGAAAGCAGAAAAAGAAGAGAGTGCCATGAACTCTGTCTGGAAATGATTTATGCTGATCATAGCTGTTGTTCATTGTTAAGTTATAACAGAAGTAAAAGTCTTGAAAGAGGGAACAGAAATGTCTTGGTATGTTAGCATTTAACTAATACTTTATTTAGTCGCTTCTTTTAATACAACCACATTTTATATTTAACTTTTAAAATAGGGTGAAACGTTCTGGTTTCTATGTTATTCCCAGCATGCTCCTATAAACATTCAAATAAATCTCCTCCATTTGTCATGCATGCACAGACTACTCTTCCTCTTTGCTCATCCAGGATAGCGTGGTAAATTAACAATAATAAACAAAGCCAGTAAAACATTTCAGAAGTTATCCATCACACCACTTTTCTCTGATCAATAGTTTATAACATAACATTTTAGTAGCATATTCCACATTTGGTCCCCTGCCATGATCTAAATTAGGAGGGGAGCAAAAACCACATTCGATGCTGGGCAATAAAAGCAGAGTACAAAGGAACTCAAGTTATTTGCAGAATGAATTACGTAGACCCATCAAAGCATGTTGTTTCATCATTTAAGTGCACATTTCTCCACAGCTAAACACATAAGCCACTGACTGTCCCTATATGTTTGTCTAATTCTTCTACAAAATCTCTCACAAGTGTTTAGATAGTGGGTCGGCGTGGTTTTCTACAAGGTGAGGGGAAATAGCACTGGAGTCCAGAAGAGATCTTCATTACCAATAATTTATGGCTGAAAGGTACTGCTGCCCATTTCCTCCATTGATTAGCAAAATAACCTTAAGAACACATATCTAATCTGTCATGAAGCCACATCCTTTCCTATCAGGATCTAACCAGTGTTTCTGAGATAGAACTTTGTACGGTACCAAAACACAGAGCCTACCTCCCACCAGCTAAACACTCAGTAGCTCTTCACTTCTTCCACAGCCAGCAGGAGACCCACACACACACCTGAGAAGGGGATAAGCTCCTACAGGATGCTTCCCCAGCACCAGAACTTGTTACAAGAGAAGCATGTTACTGATGAAGCAAGGCAACGCTCAACTTATTCCTCTCCAGCCTCTCAACGTGTTTGATGCATCTGTCCCATGCACTCAGCAGATTAACAAATATCTCTAAATGCAAATTATTAGAGCACAAACACACTTCTGAGCATAAGAAGCCTTCACAAGGTCACTGACACAGTTTGTAGGTGGGTCCCCGCTGATCATCACCACTGTGGTTCACATCCAAAGCTGGCCAGAGTCAGAGGGAAGACACAGCCCATAGCACACCCAGACAGACAGAACCCTACCCTGAGCAGAAGGAACTGCAACTGCCCATACTCTCCCCATTACAGCTGACCACCATTCCAGCAGCCTCCCCAACAGCAACCAGTACCCAGCCAGGTCCCAGGCTCCACTGGCACCATCCACAGCCACATCATGGGCTGCTCCCACGCCCCTGAAGTCATGGCCAGTGACTCCATGCCAGCCCCAACCAGCTGGTCCCACTGGTAAGTGGCTACAAGATTTAACTGCAAGGGTCTGTGTTTTGATTTCTGGGATTTTTTGGCTCTGCTCAGGGCTGAGTCCAACTTGGGTCCAATAATCGAAGTTTGTTTTGTTTTACTCTCTCCAAAGGCAGTATCAGGTGGTCTGGATGCCCTTTCAAAGAAAAGGCCCAAAGACGTCATATCCTAATAAACAAATAAATGGCAGTTTCTGACTCCTCCTCAAAGGCAGATGTTTCCCTGACATTGCAGCTGTGTGTATTTACAAGTCAGTAGTTTCTCGCCTCATTCCCAAAACCACGGCTTGCAACAAAGCCGCATCATCGTCTCCTGTCAAGCCCACAGATGCCAGAGGGCTCTTCTATTTCCTTAGCCTGTTATTTTTGTTGCTACCTTTAAAACTCCCAGCTTTCTTCTGAGAATATACTGTCACTTTCCAAAATTACAACTCGGCTTGCTTTCCCACCTCATTCCAGAAACACACTGGGGGAAGGGAAGACGACGTAAAGCAGGCTTCTGACAAAGTACAGAGCACTAAAACTTGTTCTTTCATCAGCACAATAAAAAGTCAGGCAACGCAACTCCTCCCTCCCACCTCACAATGTTTAAACCCTGTTATTCATTCTTCAGACTGTTATTAAGGCATCCAAATAAACGCCGCTCTGCCCGACTTCATGCTAGGAGCATCTCTGCTGCCAGGATGGGTGGAAGCAGCTGGGCTCTTCTAATCATGCATTTTCCTTTGAAGGAGGGATACTGTACAGCAGATGAAGAGCAGATTGTGCGGGCTCCAAGCTTACCAATCCATGCTGCTACCTGGAGCTGTGCTGCCCTGAAATGACAGGAGTTCAGCTCAAGCCCATGTGCTCCTGCTCTTCCACACCTATACCGATGTGCCTACCAGGGTCCACTTCCCCGCTTCAGTTCAAGAGATGTTAACAACGATGCTGCCCTACCCTTGCCTGCTCACAAGAGTCAACCCCAACACACACACTCTCCATGGACAAGTGATTCTGCTAGGAGGATGAGTTAAGGTGAGGGAAAAAAAAAAAATAATAATCAACAGTAGTTACTTGTCGCAGTTGTGCATAGTTGGGTGCTGAAAGAGAGACCAGGGGCTGCAGAAAATGGCTGCTGGAATCTTCTGCAAGCCTGCTGATAGCGCCTCTGAGAATCATATATAGGAGAGAAAGACTAGGAAGTAGCTGCATTTTTGCCACCAGAGAACGGAGTGACAAGATCGTAGTGTTGGCCCGTTAAGGGCATTGTGATAATATTTGCATAGAAATGCAAAGCAGCCGCAGACACAAAAGGCCGGGAAGGTTGGGGGAGGAGGCGCCCCAGGTGCCCCAGAGAGAAGTGCCCCCGCAGCCTGAGCTGAAGCCGGTGGAGTTGCCGGAGAGGACCCATGGAGGATGCAGAGACCCGACCTGCCCGGTGGAGAGGCTCCACGCTGGGTGGAGCCGGGGGAGACATAGAGAAGATGCTGTGACTTATGTTGGGATGAGCCCCTGCCAGCACAAGCGACCTACAGAGATGAGCCAAACAGGTTTGCTGGAGGAGGCATCATAGCCCCGTGGAGGACTGGGACTGAGAGACACTGTGATTTGTTGCTGCCAGCCAGAGCAGAGATGAAGCCCGGTGGGAAGAGATTTACCTTGGAGAAAGTTCGTGGAGGACTGGCTCTTGTGGGTGAGATCCTACGGTGCAGCAGGGGGAGGCTGTGTGGAATGGATGCCCCCATCCCGGCCGAGAAGGAAACCATCTTGCAAGGGACTGACTAAAGCCCCCATCTCCTAGTCCCTGCCCCCCCATCCTGTGCTGCGAGCAGGAGAGGGGATGAAGGGAGCAAAATCATGGCTGAAAAGGAAGTCTGCTTTAGAATGGAGGGGTAGGGGGAAGGTGTTACCGAGACCCCCATTTTCCCCAGTCCCTGCCCCTCCTGGGCTGCGACCGGGAGGGAAGAAGGGAGCAAGTTTCTGACTAAAGCCTGCTAAGGAGGGAGTGCTGGGGGGAAAAGTGTTTGCCTGGCTGCATTTGTTTTAAGATTGCTGGTTGCACTCCTGACTCTGTTTTTTCACTGTTTTCTCTTTAGTGTGGTGTAATAAATTAGATAACTTTCTCTTCTGCACTCTGTGTTGAGTCTGTTTTGCCCGCGTTGTTAATGATTTTGACTCTTGAGCCGCTGAATATATGTTTTCTCCCCTGTCCAACTAAGAAGGGGAGTAACAGACTGATTTTGGTGGGCATCTGGCCTTTAACCAGGGCTCAACCACCACATTACTGAGCAGTATTACAACAGCACAGCTAATTCTTTGCTAAGCTGCCCAGTGCTGTGACCTCTGCAAATTTCTTTGCACATGAAAATATTTTTGTTATACTGTATGAGAATCTTTCTTCTTCCCCCACATCTCAGGGGAGATGACAGGGATGGAGCCCCAAGGAGTGCTGGGGAGATGGAGCCAGATACTTCACATTACTCCTGGTCTGCTCCTCACCTCAGCACCCTTTCTGCACAGGATCCTCATCAGTGGGAGGTCCCACACTACCAGCAGCTGCCTCTCCCCACTCAGACTTTTCAACCTCTTTAGAAACACTTGACACACTACACACAGTGCCTCACACAGCAGTTCTTGCCCAAGGTTATGTCTTCATTTCCTGGCAGAGCACACGCAAATCAATGGGCTGATTTTATGGTTTCGGCTTGGGTTGTTTTTTCCTCCCTGAGGAGCCTCAATTTCTATTCCAAGGCAAAGTCGTGCTTCAAACACACAGAGCAGCATATGTTATTTCTTTACCTACCAATCAAGAGACTAGAAGAAGCCAGCCTGGTACTTATATATCTGCCATTTCACAAACACTAGGCAATACCCTAGAACTGTCTTCACTGCGGCATCCAATCTGTCCCCAGCAGACAACCCAAGAAAAGGAGGCAATACAAACAACGGAAAGGAGCCAGGCTACAGCAACCAAAAGGTTTCATTTTGAAAACAGTCATTTCAGTGGTTAGAAGTAAGGAGCAGCAAACTTGTCTCTTGCCTTAACCTCGTCCATGCACATTCATCGTGAGCATCCCTGAAGAGCTCACATGGTGCAAAATCAGCTGCGCCAACTCCACACCCGCTTGACCGAATCCTAAGGATCCAATTGCCACTACAACTACTCCTGGCCATTTCACACTGACAGAGCCAAAATGACAAACGAGCAGCAGTGTGTTTGGCCTGTAGCAATCTGGCAGCAAGAGGCACGACTGAAGGAGCTGGTTCCAAAGGCAACACGTGGCACCACAGGGCAGGGAGATCCTGGAGGAAGGGGGCTGCCGGCCAAGTCACTATTGCTTCATAGGAACAGACAGACAACAGCAGCAGTTCTCAGAGCAAGCCTTGCTCAAGAGCTCCAAAAATAAGTTGCAACCTCTCAAAGCAGTCTTTCAGTCAAATATATTTAATGTAATTAAAAATGAAACGTAGATGAGGAGAATTAAGTCCCCCTCAATTTAGACAGGAACTTGTATCTTAAAATGCACCAGAGGCGTAGACTAATCTTCCAGAAATGTTTTTCCTGTCACATCTTACTGTTTAATTATATATTACCATTCCAAGCTACCATGACAGATTTTAAGTGAGTTTGTCTTTTTTCCATAATTAATCATAGCAAAGACTCATCTGTTCTTCAAGCCTCGTGATGACAGCGCCGTTTTCACCACTGTAAGGCAATCATCCCACTGCATTCCTTCCTGAAAGCTATCACAAAGAGAAAAGCTTACCTATCTGCACAAGATGCCTTTCAAAGATATAAATCAGCTCCACATACATTACTTCATACTACAGGGAAATGTAAAAAAAAAAAAACCAAAAAAAAAAAAAAGAAAAGAAACTGCTTTTCCATAGTAAGCAATCATATGGACACAGAGGCACAGCACAGGCTAATAAGACTAAATAAGCACTAATTATAAATATAGAAAACCAATGTAACCATCCAGGAACAAGTATCCTACCCTTCATATATCATATTATCTGAGCCATCAACATCTACCACCGGTACAGCAGGAAGAGAGGCAAAAAGACACTGGCTTCTTCTGGGCCCACAATGCAGCCACCCTTATAATTACCACAGCCAACAGTTATTTCAAAGGAAGCTTTGGTCACAGTTATATTCTAAGTGCAGAAGACTTATCGTAAAAAATAACTTGCATCTACACATAGATCAGCACTAACACACCGGTGGAAAAGGAGTCACATTCAAAAGAGAAAACAATAAGTGTTAATTGAACAAGAGGGGAAAAAAAGAAGTCTCACCTTTTTTTTTAGCATCCTAAGTCACAGAACTGAGATTACTGGAAACAAACTTTTTTCCTTTGGATACAGAAGCATGTATCACGTACAACTGCTAGAGTATGTAGGACCTTCATGAAAAATTTCCTGCTCGTGACTGAAGGAAAGAGTATTTCCAAGAAAGCAAATAACATGCATGGATCTCCATTCAACGTGTTTTATCCTTCATCCTCTCAGTTTGAGCTCCCTGAAGAATGAATTAGGTACTTGCAAAGTTACTTTTCCTATCTGAGAAGTCCTGTGACACAAACTTCTTCCTAGCCTCACCAAGCAGCAAATAGAAGCCCTGCCATGAATTTATTTCCATCGCTCTCCCACAGCCTTCACCTGGCACGCTGGTAACTTCCCAATTACAACTCATTAAGAAATTAAAAAAAAAAAAAAAAAAAAATTACATAGCTAGTTGTGCTCGTAAAAGCAGGCAGGGATGGCCAGCATGCAGCTCGGAGCTGCAGTAAAACTTTATGCGCCTTATTACAGTCCCATAAGAGCCACCCGAGAGTAAAGCTCAGGTTTCCAATAACCAACCACTGCACTAACAGTGCCACCTTTATGGCTGCCCAGCTGCCTCACCGTTTCCCGGAGCAAGATAACCAAAGCAGCGAGGACTACAGAAAGAGGATACACTCAGCCTGACAAGCTGCTAGTGACCAGGGTCTACATGTGTATCCAAATATTTAGAAGTGTTTAGAAACATTGTTGCCAGTGCTGTCCCTTGCTCCGGCCTGACCCCACAAAGATGCTTGTCCAGTGATCACTCGTTTCCACCTCATAACAAGACACCAGACCTAGCCATACAGCTTAACCACCACCTTTGGAAGATTTACGTGTTTAAGGGACCATCACACCCTGACAGCTCGGTGGCCTGCTCCAGAAAGCTGGAGAAAAACATGTTGAAAGAGACAGACAGTCACCTGGGAGAGCACAGAGAAAGCGATCTGTGCACGGGACACCGAACGCCTCTCCCTCCCACCCCTTTCATTTACAGAAATTAACTGGTTTCAGCAAATAAAGATACTAGTTAAGTGTACTAAATCACTTAAAGATTTTCACCCACTAGCAGTGCGCTTTCTATTTTATTTCCCTGGGGTGAAAGTATTACATGCATGTTCTTTCTAACCAATGTGTTAGAGACTTCCATATCACCGGCAATGACCTTAGAGCAGCAAGAAACAGAGAAACAACCCATCTGCTATGGTGCAAGAAAGTGAAGATCCTAAGCCTTGGCTGCTTCTGCTCTCCACAGCTTCAAAACCCAAACAGACCCCTAGCTACTCCAAATATTAGTAAATTATAAAGGTAACACTTCTACTGTAATCCAGTCACTTATGCTGTGAAGGACACTGTGTGCTAGAGAAATCTTCCCAGCAAGAAACAACTCCCTTTTCCTTTCTAATTATTAAAATTGGCATGTTCTTTTCCAGATATCTAAGGGAAAAAATGGAAACATAGCTTATAATATCTTTTTTTTTCCCCCAGTCCTGACAACTAACCTTTAATTTGCTGCCATCTGTACTTCAGGAAACTTCAGCCCTTTCATTAGGAAATCCCTCCCACAGGTTTACTCGTAGGGGAATGGTTCAGATCTGAGCTATGTAGCACAGTAATTAGCTTGAAGAAATCACACATCCAGATCCAAACTGGTGTATTCTTTAGAAAAGATGAATTATTTAAAATCAACCTTCAGTCGCTATTTTCAATTTAATGCACAAGCCTTTCAGCCTTCCTTGTATTAGAGTACACATAATTTTTTCAATAACAGAAGAAAGTTAAAAGCATCTGTAATAGGAGATTGACAATCGCCTGCCCTAACCAAAACAACAGAACTTACTGTACAGTTTGTTCATCCAAGGAAAACCTCAGACACAGCCATGTTTGCTCAGACATTCTATAAAACCATAGCACTTGCATACATATATGCATCCAAAGTGTCTGTTAGCCATCCCCAGGCTCAAGGCCCTGAAGAGGTGCTGACTTGCATGCTTATAATCAAATAAAGTTATGTCCAGAGGTTTCAAAGTAACAGCAGAACATGTAAACCAGCACTACAGAAATCGAGATGGAAAAACCACAAGCGTTCCCGTTTCGTAAACTGCACTTCCAGGAGCTAAGGAGGAAGACTGCCCGTGCCAGAGGTGGTGTTCCTCAGAAAAGCCAGCTCTAAGAAACAAGCTCTTCAAACACGAGCAGGATCCAGACTCAAGGCCCTGTCCTACGTAACCTGACACACCAGATCACCACCAGCCAAAGGGCTTTGGTTGTTAACGCAGGGAGCATTTCAAGACAACGCAGTTAGGTTTCAGATGTTGAAGGAAAAATCTTTTCACAACAGAAGCATTTTCTCATTTAAGAGAAAAAAAGACAGCCTTTGCAGCTAAAGAAGCCGAGCATCCAGTCTCCAGATGTAGCACAAATTTCTATCAAAGTATAAACAACTAGCTTCTGTCCCTCCAAAGCCACTGGTCTCCCCCTGCCAGAAGAAGGGAACCTCCTTGCCCCCTCCCCAGCATCCATGAGAGCATCAGAAGACTCAAGCGTACAACAACTAAAAGGAAAGAACCCAAACCCCATGTTTTTCCAATAACCTTCAGATCTGTTATGCGAACGTTTTGCTAGAGGAAATGCCTGAGCAAGTAGCCTTAAACAACTGTTTTACATTAAGGAGGAAGCACATTGGTTTACAGCAGGAGTACTGCCCCACTGCACTTCTAGGAGATGCAGTATTGCAGCCACAGTTGCCATTTTCAGCATCTGAGAACAAACACAAAAACTGCCAACGACCAGGTTGCATAAGAGCACTTTAAGCACATGGTTATTTAGAAAAGCAGAGGTAATTATAATGCAGGAGGTGGATCCCAAACAAACTTGACTAACACTGTAAAAAAACCAACCCAAACCCCAACAAACCAACATCGATGTACAATTACTATTACTTAATTGTAGGACAGCTGCACGAGGAGCCTCAGCCCACTGTGCTACCAACATACAGCTAAGAAGTTGGGAAAACGCGCTGGTTAAGAAGGCTGAGAGGGAAGCGCCGTTTCTCTCAACGCCTTACCTGATCTGGACTTAATGATGTCACTGAACTCGCTGTGTCCCCCACCAGGTCCTTCTTCCTGGTCGGAGACGCGGGCCATGCTCGCAGGCTGGGGAACGTCACGGGTGCAGCCTAAGTCCGTCGGGAGAGGGCTCCCATGGAGGGCTGAGCTGGCTCAGCACCAGCACCTACAGCGCAGGACCAGGAGCAGAGAAGCACCGTGACTCCATCGGCTACGCGAGGCGTGACCCGGGGCGGGAAGCGCGGGCCAGGAGGGATGCTTGCTGACCATGCCCCGAGCCTGTGCGTGGCAGGGCGCCCAGCCAGCCGCTCGCAGTGCCCGAGGGGTGCCTTACGGGACTTAAAAAACGAAGGGGCGCAGAGGGGTGCTGCCAGCCAGCTTATTCCTTAGCCGGGGAAGCGAAGCTTCAGCCACCCTCGGGCAACAGGGCACCTCCCCGCCCACCCGTGAGCCCAGAGGGACAGGCCACAGCCCCTGCAGCGATACCATCGCCACCCAGCTGGCACCAAACGGGACATCCCCGCCCGAGGGGGCCGGCGAAGCAACTGAGCCCCGCTCCCGCCGGCTACTCCGGCCGGACCCGGGGGCGTGAGAGCCACGTGTGGGAGAAGCCACGAAGCCCCTCTCTCGGGGGCAGGGTGGGAAGGGGAAGCCGAGACGCGCGGGACGCGCCCCAGGCAGCTCCCCGCCCGGCAGAGCCGCCGCTCCCGCTCCCCCGGCGGGGATTTTGACCCGGCGGGTGGCCGGGTGCACCGGCACCTCCTCCCTGCGGGGCGCACGGCCGCAGCGTCGTCGCCGGCCCTCGGGCACCCCCGCGGCGGTGGTGTGCCGGCCCTCGCTCCGGCCCGCCCGCTCCCCCGCCGCCCCGCACCAGCACCCCTGCCCCTCCCGCAGGTGCGCCCGGCCGCGGATGGTACGCCTCCGCTTCCCCCGCCTTTACCGGCTCGGAGTTGGGGAAGAAACTTTCCCTCCCACACTCTTCCCGGAGCCGCGGCGCCCGCCACCTCCCCGCGGGGCAGCCGCGCACCGAAAGGCGCCGGGGACCTGCCGACAGAGACCCGCCGCCACTCACCCCTCGGACACGGCGGCGGGAGGCGGACCCGCTTCCCCGCGGCACCGCCCGCCCCGGCTCCTCCCCGTGCCCCGTCCCCCGGCGGCGGCTCCCGCTGCGCTGGCGGACCCACAACTTTCTGTGCGAGCCGCCGCTGCTGCCGCCCCTCCTCCTCCTCCTCTTCCTCCCTCTCTGCCCCTCCCGGTCCGGCCCTGCGGCTGCTCCTCCCTCGGCCCCGGCGCCCCCTTTGTTAGCCGGGCCAGCGTCGCGGCTGCGGGAGAGCGGCCCCAACCGCGCGGCCCCTTCTCCGAGGGGGCGGGAGGGGCGGGGCTGCGCCCGCCGCGGGCCCCGGCCGGGACGGGGCGGGGCGGGACTGGGCGGAGCAGAGGGGGCGGTACGAGGCCGAGGCCCGGCCCGGCCCCGCGCCCGGGGGCTGCTGCCGGCTGGGTCCCGCAATCTGGAGGGCCCCGCCCGAGAAGGCAGTGGATCCGGCGGTGGGGGCGGCCGGGGCTGCTCGGGCTGCCCCAGCGCGGTCAGCGCCGCCCCGCTCCTGCCCTCGGGCCTTACCGGCCCTACCTGTATAGAAGGGCTCCCGCCTCTCCTCTCTTTTCCGTCCCACCCCCCTAGGCACGGCCGCGCAGCAGTTCGGAGGCGAAGCGCTCGGCGGGCAGGGCAGGGCTGGGCGGGCACGGCTCAGCCGCCCCGTCGCTCCCCGTTAACATCGAAGTGGCCGAGCGAGGGGAGGGGGACAGCACTCGAGGGGCAGCGAGGACGCTGACACGCTCAGTAGCGGGGAAGGGCTGTCCCGGCGCTCCGGCGGTTGGGCCCGTGTGCTACCCGCAGCTCACGGAGCGACCTGGCAGCTCCAGGTCCCGGGTGGGTGTGAGCTGGGCAGCAAAGGGACACTGTGGGTCAGCACGGGTTGGACGCCGAGCATCCGCGGTAATCTTACGTATGAACAGGCATACACAGTAGCACAATATTTCGTTCACACTAATTAATTCATTGCTGCGTTTCTAATCTGGGAATGGACACACTCGTATTTGCTCAGACAAGTAGCTTTTACTCGCCTGCGCTGCAAGGGCGCTGCACACGTTTGTGCGTTCCAGCTTGGTAAGCATCGCTCCGAAGCTTCGGTGGCATCAGAGGGAAGGGACACCACAGCGAGTAATTCCTCAGTGCTACCTGCCAGGCTTCAGCCTTTTTCAAGGTTAGATGTATTCCCCGCACCGAGCACTGAGCCGCCTTAATGACACAACCCGAGCCCAGGCAGCAGTCTGCGGAAACAGCAGTGAGGAATCTATGAGCTAGTAGAAAGGTGGGGGCTCAGGCTTGGCAACACATTTGTTTTGTATCTCTGGGTGAACAGAAACTGGTGGCAATGAAATGAGGAAGATTTGTCTTTGAAAGTCTTTTTTCTTACCAGTATACAGCTTGTGAGTTTACTAGGCACTACAGATAACAGCAATAAACAAAGACTCTGTATTTTAGCCTAAGCTAACATTGACACTTACCCATACTTTACTATTTCCCCTCAGGAAAAAAGGAGATACCTCAAAGAAACAAAACAAGCCACCTGTAAATTATTGTTATTATAATAATTCTAGCTGCATTTAACATTTTTTCCCTCAACCTTTGATCTCTGCAGGATGTGTGTAACAGGGACTGGAACTTGCCATTCTGCATCCCAGGAGGCAGGGCCTTGCAGATAGTGTGATGGTTTTGCATTTTGAAGGAGCCCTGAAGATGGAGATGCCTAGTTCTGGCCATTCGATAGATTTCCTGGGTGATTTGGTGCAAATTAGCGAACTCATCCTTGATCTGCTTAATCCAAACCACTGCAGGAAGTCATTAGTTGTTCTTACTTGTAAAGAGGTGATAACAAAGTGTCCAAAGTGTTGTGAGGACTGAAGTGGGGAGTTGGTTGAGAGTTGCAGGTGGTGAATGAGCGGCATGGCAAACCCGCGGACATCGATACCTGTCGGTGTCTAACTGCAGGGCTGTGCTGGGCAGGAGGCTGCTATGTAGGAAAGCTATGCTCTGTCTTTATGCCTGTTTGTTTATGTGACACTGATAAACCCGTACTACAAACATAATGTTTGTGGTTGGGGAAACACCACTTCTTCTTGCCCTCTGCTCTTGACCACACAGATGGCTTCTCCACCCCATCCCATGCATCCCCTCTGCATGTTGGATTTTCAATGCCCAGCAATGAAAAATCACCAATATACTGGAAGCCCGGTGATGGACAAACCATCCAGTTACTGGAAGCCCAGAATCCAGATATAGCCCAGATGCATTTCATACAGATCCTCCACGAACAGGATGAGAGACCCACCAGCCCATGTCACCCAGCACCTGCTTAAGAGTCAGTGTGGACAACAATCATCGTTTTCACTGCTGGATATCTAGCAGCGGTGCAGGGCCTGGGGATCCCGAAGCACTATGTTGCCCTGCCTGATTCAGAGGAAATACTACTTTGTAGGCTGTGCTGGGGAATTAGTCATTTCACAGAGGTTACCCAAGACCGCTGTCAGGTAGCAATAACTTTGATTACTAAAAGCTGCAGTCAGGCTGATAAGTGGGAGCACAGAGCTGGTATATCCCATTTCAAATCTCCGTGTGTATGACCAAGGGTCTGAGTTTTATAATCTCGCTCTGGAAGCACCTATGAATTATTCCTCAAAAAGAAACACGTTTCAATTTAACCTGATAGCATTTCCTTTTTTCTCCTTTTTCCTCTTTTTCTTTTTATTTTTTTCCTGAGCATCATTATGTTCTTTGAACTGCGGAGTGCCAGCAGAAGGGTAATAGAATAATGAGACTGCATGCTACCTCAGGGAAGCAGATTTTTTTTTTCCTGGTGTGTTTCAAACACACCTCCCTCCAGAGGCATCCTCACCCAGCCACTGATCAAAGCCTGAGTTTTCCAAGCTAGTTATTTAAACTGTAGGCTTCTCAGTGCAAGAGCTATGATTTTTATATCTGGGTCTTTACTCACAAGTCCATCAGGGGCCAAAAAAAAGCCCTGAAAAATCTTTAATATTCCATACATGTGTATGCTTCAGGTCTAATTTTGCCTTCCAGTGATTGGAAGAATTAGAAAATAATTACTATCACATTTTTAAAGTCAAACAAGATCGTCTCCACTGGGTTGTATTTCTAAAACCTACACTCACCTACAAATTTCTTGGTTGCTGCAGAGCGTCAATATCATACAGCTTGTTTGCATCACAGTTTGCCTTTCTGTATAATGCATGATAAATTAAGGAAAGAAAGGAAAAGTCCATGAAGCCCTTAGACAACAAGAAAGGAAAGATAGGGGGCATACAGAAAAAGAAAAGTGAAGACATGGGCTGAGGAGATGTGGAGCCCTTGAACTTTGACCCAAGTAAATAAATACTTCATTCCTTAGTGCATGAAAACAATGCCATTGTGAGACGCTGAGCTCATCTTACCTTGTCTTCTTGTCTTTTTGTTGTTCTTAGCATTTCTATTTTTAGAGTCCACTCATAATTGATAGGATTACAATATAACTAGGAATTTCGTGTATCTCATTACCTCGAGATTGACTGCTGTAATAACATGCGTGCCCATTCATCAGTGTTTTGTCATGATTTCAGAAAAACGTTCCATATTCAGGAAGACATCGGATACCAAATGGATTGCTTTGTCAGTAGAGGATCCTTGTTGTCCCTGCCTGCCTAGCCCTCCGTGCTGTCACTCTCAGTTAACAGACTGGGCAGGCTGATACTCAGCTGACATTTTTTCTCCTGCAGAACTTGTGTCTAAATTCAAGTAACAGCCTCTTGGTGCTGGTATATTGTACTAACCAGTTAGTGCAACTCCCTCACTCTTTCCATTACCTCTTATCTGAGCAGAAAAACATATTAAAAGGCATTAAATGAGCATTCTCTCTCTGTACATTCCTCTGGCAAGGAAAACGACCAAGTTTGTCCAAAAGCCTGGATCAGTTTTATCTACAACTCCTTTTGCAGTACCTTCAAAAGGCTTGAGTACACTGGGCAGACATATTTAGCTTGCTCCTTCTTCTGCTGTAATCCAAGTGCTTTAGAGTTATTTTTGTTGTTCAGCTAATTACCGGATGCTAAACTACTGAAAAACAGCCTTTGCACCGCCTTTAAAGGCAGGCACCGCCTCTGTTCTCGAGTCTTTAGTTTGGGGTCTACCTTTAGATTGCGCATATCCATTCCGAGCTCAGCCACCTCTGTGTGTTAAGCTCCTTCTGAACTCGACCAAGAATTCCAGCCCTGTTGTGGTAGGCACTGCAGTATAATTTAAGAAATCACCCTTAGCATCCTTCCATTTCTACAAGTTGGGGTCTCTGTCTTCAGTAGATTCTCTCCACTCTGTTTTTGTCTCATTAGATTCGATACATCTATCGATTAAATCAGATTCAAGGGAATATTGTGCACATAAAACACACTGGAAACTTGTATCTTAAGTTTCAGCAAATTTTTTATAGCTTCATTATAAAACCCCAGAAAATTGCGCTGTATTAATAGAAATGCTGACATCCCTTTAGCTGCAGTGACATTAATTGAAGCTACCATAATTTATCATCATTCCAAAGAATATAACCTCTAGAAGTACATTAAATAAGAGTGCATTAATGAACAATTATAGTAATCAATTTCCCCTCCCAACATAACTCTCCTAACTGCAGCAGAGAACTGGAAAAAAGAAAATCACCACCAACAAAGATGCCTGTGCAACACAGGAACCCTTTGGCCAACACCATGAGGGAATCCTCTGCTAGGGAATGTGGGAGTTGCTAGTCACTCCTAGCGCAAGTTGTTTGGGGTGGGTTTTTTTGTCTCCCCGCTGATTTCTTTCACTCATGGCTATTTTTTGCATAGCTCCCATTTGAATAGCCTGTGCTATAGATTGGCATGGGTTGGTTTAGAGGCTAGGCACATAAATATTTAATGTTTGTACAATTATCGAGTAAGTTCACGCTTTCAGCAATTTTACCAGTTAGGAGCTAAGACAGGGAACAGGATCCCCATGCTAACACAACACAGAAACTTGGGTAACTTGCTTGATTTTTAGTAACTTGGTTCACCCTTTGTTGTAGGGAAGAAAAAAATCTTCCATCACAGGGGCATTATCTGCCAAGTGAGATAACAATATAAATGGACAAAGGCAAATTGGAAACACTCTACAAATGAAAGTGCTCCCCTCTCTCTGCAAAAAGCAGGCTTTGGTGGAAAGAGTGTTTCTTTGTCAGTCTTTAATTGAAAGGGAGGCAGTGAGAGAAAATGCAGATTAGTCTTACCAAACTCAAGAGGTGATTCCTTACTACATGTGAATGTTCCCAATACAGAATGATTTCAAGAATGATTTCAGTTGGCTAACTTAAACACAAAAGAAATGAAACAAAACAATTTTTCACAAATGATCCTTTTTCTCCCTTTTTTTTTTTTGCCTCTGTCAAGATCAAATGATTCGGTACATGTCACCATTCCTCTGTTGTTTCCTGTTAAATGATCAGCATGGATGCTTTGTGCTTAATCCCTTAAGAGGTTCCCTAATTGGAAGTAAATTTTAAGATTTTACATGTGAGGATTGCACAATGTTAGTAAAATCTCCGCTAGAAAACACTGTTCGTTAACATCTTTACTGGGATAATGGTGCTCCTTGCGACAGCAAAAGCCCCAGCAAAAAGTCAACGCTATGGACAGTGCATCCAGTTTTCCCACCTACTACACACTTCCCACTGGATTAAACTCTGCCATAGGCCAGACTTGGCAGCCTGTGCCTTTTGCCCCCCAAATTGCACAAGGACACGGGCATTTCCCAAGCCTGAGCCAGGCTTGAAATGCTTCATCACTGATCCCCCCACAGCCACAGGACAGCCCAGAAGCTGCATGGCAGCGCTCCCACCACCCTGAGCAACCCCTCACACGCTTGGCTTCCTGATGAGCAGCCTGTAGCCAGGAGAAGGCTTCACCAGGTTTTAGCATACCTGCCACCTCCTAGGAAGCTGCACTCTTAACCTGACTCCACATGGGTTTACAGAACGGCCATTAGCCTCCTATCTCCAAAACGCATAGTTTCATCGATGTGCTGAAGGCCCAGATAACCCAGATAACCCAGAGTAGGTTTTCTTTCCTCCAGATGGCAACAACATCAGCTTTTAACTAAAACAAGGGAAGTCGCTGTGCTAACATCAGATCTGAACATTACAAACGTGTATACAAATTTTTAGTCCTGAGCAAACGAATAGCCTTTTTTAGTCAACATAAGATATTACCTAAGTAAAGCTTTATGCCCACTGAAGACTTTAGTTAAAAGCTTGTTTTGCAGTGTCTGGTTTTCTGTGGCTACACCTGTGAAACAGGAAATGCTCTGCAAGTTGTGGTGCCTGACAAAGCTCGTATGTCCATCTCCACACTGCCTGGGCAACCTTACTCTGTGCTGCCTCACATTTTCACACCCATTTTAAGAAATTTCAGCCTGAATGGTGTCAGTTATCTCATGGTACAGTCAAAGTTATTTCAGGTCATGGTTTAAATCATCTTGACCAAAGTCTCTCATCCCCTTTCTGATTTCCTCCTATTCCAGGCAGCAGTGGGGCTCCTACCAGTGAGGCGCTGGGCAGAGATCAGTCACTTCGTCCGGCCACCCTGCTCCCGTGCTGCCGACCAGCCGTGTGCTGGCTGTGTTTCTGGGAAATTTCCCCTGCATGAGCAGGAAACCTTGGCCACCCCATGAGGAAAGTCCTCTGCCTGTCTGCGCAGCCAGGGCCAAGACTGAGGTCTGAACCTGGTGAGCACTGTGTGTTTCCCAAGTGGATGTGTTTGCTGACATTGGTTTTAAGTCACCGGGAGGGTTTGAACATGAAGATTTCCAGAAGAAACGGAGAGCCGTGGTACCCAGTATGCCCTGCAGCACAGAGAGGGGTGAGCTTCACACTGGCAGGACTGTGAACTGTGCCCTCGCTCATCCCAGGCCTGGGGCCACAGCTGCCACATGACCGCCACGGGAACCATGTGCTCAGCTCAAGGAGAAGCATTTGGCTTGAAGTATACAGTTCTTCAGGGAAGGAGAAATTTTCTAAGAGAGGTTCTCTGGTTCCAGAAATTATTTTGCAGCTAGTTAAATAACTGCTGTGCTAGAATCTCTGCAGGCAGTAATTATTGCTCCATTTTCTTGTATTAGGCAGTCCTGAACTGAGCCATGAAAATTGCTTTGAAATCACAGCAGACAAAGAGGAAACTTTTGGACATCGTTTACTTTGGGATGTTCCAAACCAAAGCTATCTTCCAAACCAAAAAGAAGTTCAGCCCTGCCAAGTCCTTAATCACTGAAATGAAGAAAGAGACCACAAAACTGAATGAAGAGATGATTGAAACAATTTTCCTAGTCTGAAAAGGCTGTTTTTGGAGTTACTGTCAGAAGAAAATGAGAGAGCAACAAAACCCCTTAATACATGGCTGATGTGTCTAACTGGAGGTGACTTGCAGAGGCCAAGTGTTCAAAAAGGGAGCGATGCCGGAGTTTGTCCTTGCTGGGAAAGAACTCATACGTGGACTTTGCATTTCAGAAAATAAATCCTTGCTAGCATTTCCAGAGACGTTTCCAACCGTGTGAGAGCAAGAATCTTCTTAAGAGTATCCACTCTGCTATACCATTATACAGTAATTGTAACATAATATCCTAGCACTTATGCTTCAAGCACTTATGGACTCATCTTGAAAAACATTTGCCAGGTACAGGCTGACAGTACTATTTATAGCACAGAAGCACCGTGGGGCTCGCTCTTGCTCCACCAGGATGGAGTGCCTTTTGAGCTCAGCAGTATGTAAACACAGAGCAACAAAGTCCCTTGCTCAAAGAGTTTGTGTCTGGCCCAGGACAGACCGTATGTTATAAACCTCCGTAAATACGACATGACAAATGGTGTAACTGCTGCTAAAACAGCCAATGTATATTTAAAATACATATGGATCCAAGCTCTGGCTAAATTAAATTTTAAATCTAGTCTGAAATACAAGCTGTGATCACGAAGAAAATACAGCAGTGAACCAAACTGTATGATTGGGAAAGCTAGCTGGGAACGAAACAATTTTAGCATATCCTGTGCAACACTAGTTATGAAATATAAAAGCATGTGCCTTTGCCCTGAAGTAGCAATCACCAGCTGGCAAGAGTTTGCCAGCATCAGACCAGAAACTGTCCTGACATGGAATAAGAAGAAGGAGAGTGAAGTAGGAAACTGGTTTCAGCAAGTATGCAACGTGCTAGGGATGTTAATGCTCACGGGAAGGTTCTGCTGCGGTTGCTAAAAGGAAGACCGCAGTTCCCACAAAGACCCCAGCAGGCTCACCCTCCACCCTCCTCCCTTCATCACTGAGCTTGTTCAAAGGGTTTCTGTGTATCTGACTCCCCGAGACACGTTCCCTGGATTCCCTGGGTGGAATTCAACAGCATGGAAACACCCCATTTCAGCCGAGGAACCTACAGTCCCAGGCATCCCCACATGCTATAGCTGTGTGCTTCTGCCCTCACGATGCAGTTGACGCTGCCTCTCGGCCTGCCCTCAGCCACGCTGGTGGCACCGGCCAGGAGAGATGCCTTCACTCCTGTTTACCATGTTCATTAACCTTTTTTACCCGATCTTTAAATTCTTTGTATCTTGAAGCATGTCCTCCCTGTCATGTGCGTGGCACTGAAGCCCAGGAAGTACCATTTAGTAGGATTTCTTTCCTCGGGAACTGGGAGAGTTTACTTTTCCACTGAAGGAGCTTTTGCTATTTTGAGTGTGGAATGAGTCGCATGGCTGCTCCTGGAGGTCCTTCCAAAAAAAGAGAGTAAAGCCAAACCTTGGATGTCTCCCAGTGCAGTGCTGAGCCCAAAGGGGTCTTCTTTGCCAGAAAGGATCAGCAAAGCCTCAATTATGTGTTCTTAATACAACAGAGAATACTACCAAAACACTGTAGGTTAGAGTGTTACAGCAGGCCCCAACAAGTACGTTAGGAGATGGCCACGGCCTGCCACGCTGACAAGTATCGAGGCCAAAGTGCTGTGAGTGAGCCTGCCTGCCGGAGTGCTTGTGGCGAGGTCTGCAGGGAGCAGGAACAGCTTTGAGATGACCAGCTAAGGAAACTGGACGAGCTCCGGGAATGTAACAAAGCGTCTCTCTGCATCCTCAAGTTCTGCTGTTTGCCCCACTGCCTACCTCCAGATGTCATTTCTGGGCAGGTAAAAGCTTTGGGCCACTTCAGTCCTGTGTTTCAGCAGTGCCCAGCACCTCAGCTACCAAAGAACGTGATTCCTCTGATTACACCAAGAGTCATGAATAATACTACTGAGGATGTGCATGTCCCTCCTGCAATTGCAGGCCTGTGAGTTTTCTTTGTCCTATTTCTCCCTTATACCTCATTGGACATAAATTGTACCTACAGCAGGTCAAAACAACAAACCAAACACTTAAGGATCACAGTTCTTAACTTAGTTACCGCTAATATATTCTGCTCACCTCGAACAATAGATGATTCACTTGTGAAAACAGGTAATTTATTTATAAAGATGCAAACCTGGGGCCAGATCTCGGAGTGAGAGAGCAAAACAAGCAGTGAGTTACGAAACCCTCCCCTGATACTAGCAGAAGATAAACTATGTGGCAGAGGGAGAAGCACAACAAGCAGAACATCCCGAGCACTAGAACAAGGTGAGTAAGGGTTCCTTTGGGCTCCTCCATTTCTGCCAGAAATACACCATTTGAGTAGCTCTTTTCAGAAACAGCCATCTAGCAACAGTAACACTATTAAACGCCACAAACCTCCCAAAGGTCCTTCCTTTGTTTTCCCACTCCATGTTTTTCCCACGAAAACCTAAGCCTGGATTTGCTTTTAGTAATAGCAACCAACAAACAGAGGCACGGTAACACTAGCAACCGGAAAGAAACGTTACCGAATCCAAATATGATAAATGAAGGAAAACAAAACCTTTTCAGCAACGCATGAGGAAGCCCACAAATCCTAGGGCTGACCCAGAAACGCTGTTAATCTGAGGATTGCTTTTCACTGTTAGGATACACTGTCAAATTTAGCCAAAGCTGTCACTAATTTTTCACGTAAGACTAATTTTGGGGTACTCTCCTATGTACAGATTCGAGATTACACCATTCCAGCAGAAAATTTATAATTGAACAACACAACTTTATTTGTAGACTATTTCTGTGGGTGGTAAGTGATTCAGATGCTCTCTGCATTCTCCCCTTGGGGCCTCCTCTCCAAACGCCAACCGTGCTCAGCTTGGCTTCAGGGCTGAGCTCTCTTGAGCTTCACTTGGTGCAGTGAGAAGGGAGCCAGGAACAGGGTTAGGATCTCTGATTCACCACCCCCTGGCCTGACAGTAACAGAGGCACCTCTGCATTTCTCAGACAAGGTGCAGAGCAAGTCCACGCCCTGGCCTTACTAGGTCTGACCCCAACTCATCACTAGAGTTTTTACCAGAGTGAAGCCTCTACATCTTCTTCCTTAGCAGGGATTTTTCATCAACTGCTTCAGCTGGAAACCACCCACCTTTCCACACCAGGAGAGGCAGAAGACAGGGAGAAAGAGTCCCAAATGCTGCATAAGGCTTTCTATTTGCCACGTGCTCTAGTGACACCTCATCAGTGTCCCTCAGCTGCAGGATACAGGGCCTCAGAGCCACCAGCAGAACCAACCACTGGTTCTCCCATCAGAGCCAAAACAGCTGGAGGAGCTGTTCCTGTTGGCACTCATAGCACTGCTGCCTAAGTTTATATCCCTGACAGACTGGCACAAAAAGGCTTTTTACAGGGAGCAGATTGTCTCCAGAGCCTCTTTCTTCTTTATTTGCAGGAAGGCTCTTGGGTTTAGTTTGGAGAGGTCTGCAGAATGCCAGGGGGCTCTAGGGAAAGGATGTTGAAGAATGTATGTCGCAATGCATCCTCAAAAGGGTACTTTCTGATTCATTTAACCTTCCCTGGAAATCAACCTCACAGACCCAGCTTCTTTTGACCATGCATGATTTATCTTCAGATGATATTTGCCTTTATGGCCTTTGTTCCTGAACAGCTCAATTACTTTGGACTTGCAGAGCCAAGGCAGCTTGCAGGGCCGAGTGTTCTGTGAGAGGCCTGAGCCAGAGGGCAGCTGCCAGCTGGGCACTTCCCTTCTTCACCTGCAAGTTGCATCAGAGGTGGTTCAGGTTAGAAATTAGGAGAAATTTCTTCTCAGAAAGAGTGGTTAGGCATTGGAACAGGCTGCCCAGGGAGGTGGTGGAGTCACCGTCCCTCAGGGTGTTCAAGGAAAGGTTGGATGAGATACTTAGGGACATGGTTTAGTAAGTAACATAGGTGGTAAGGGGATGGTTGGACTAGATGATCTTGGAGGTCTTTTCCAGCCTTAATGACTCTGTGATTTTCCATAGGAATGTAAGTACAGTCTGACTCCCCAAGAGGTAGAGATGCTAAATGAGTAAGATAGCACCAAATCCATGTCACACCACCTCCATTCACCGTATCTGGCACACGTGAGGTCAGCACCATACTTAAGCAAAACCAATAATGGGTTATTTGGGGCACAGAACATTTAAAGGTACTTGTAACAGTAATGTCACTGGGATAACCTAATGATAGAAAAGGAGTGAGGTTTGAAGAAATGTGAAATAGATTTTACTGGACCAAGCGATAAGCTCAGGAAAGGTAGGCAAGCCTTCAGAGACAAAAAAGTCAGGAAGCAGTTACTTTCACGACTGAACAGCAGCTGGTACAAAATGCTAGCAGCAGCAGTACGGAAATGAGGGGGAAAGCATTATGGAAGAAATTATCCAAAGATTCTCATCAAATAAAAAAATTTGCATTATCATGATGGGATAAGTTGGGACACTTCCAGAATTTCACGCTCCATGCATCTGCGGGATGAAATCGATACCTTTTAAAAACTGTCCTGCCATCATGTGAGGAAGAATCGCTAGGTTGGCTCCTTGCTTAAAATTACAGCGTAGCTAGGAAGAACTGCAGCACTAAGAAGGTTTCATTTTAGTGAAATTACCGTTACTGTTTCACCTAATGGAAGCCAATTTTCTATTTCACTTAGGAAAACGTACCCTTTCACACTCCAATTACACTGACAGGATTCCGTACCATCCGCTCACAGCAACACCAGCCATTCATTTCTTTTCCATACAACAGACCGAACACCTGTGTCTTCTCTATGACGGTATGATGGCATTTTTGTTAGAGAAAAATAAAGTTGAGTACTAGCTTGGTTGGAAGAAACACCTTTAAACAGAGGACAGGGATGGTAACACATAGTTCCATCGCTTATCTGGTTTGTGGATTAGAAGTCACTCTCACACTGAGGTCGGTTTGGGTGGGACAGGATTACAAGTGTTTGAGCCATGAGAGCAGCATTCTTCATATAGCTGTTTGCAGCTAACTCAGTGGGTGGGATTCCCCCAGGAATCTATCAAGTAGCGTTACAGTATGTTAAAATAATTTCCATTTAAAGCCCCAAAAGCTGTAATCACTGATAGGTCTCTGCCTGAAGAACCGAAGCGCTCGGGAAGCAGTTGTTTCGATGAGAAAACCTTCACGGCAGCAGGCATCAAATGCTCCTATAATCAGTACAAAAAGTAAGTGTGAAAGGCTTTGTAACAAGAGGAACACAAAACCAAAGGTATGCTGGTGAATGCAAAGAACCACAATGCCAGGTAATTACACAAATTTCATTCCGACTGTCCTTTCCAGAGAGATAGCAGGGTTTTACCATATTCCTCCCTACTTATCTTTAGAGACTGGACATGCATGGAATGCAAAATGTTTTTATCTAGAAGCGCTAAATCCCTTAAAATACCAGACCTTTGATCTCTCTGACCTGAGCTGACAATAACAACTTAAGAACAGCTAAATTAGGCATTGCTCATTAGCCACAGCACACATGCACTAACTAAACGTAGAAACATATTGCAGTCCTGAAGGACTCAAAAAGTGAACACGTGAGGCTTGTTTTGGGAGCTGAATCATACAGAGTCAAGTTCTTTCAAAGATGGCAAATTAAACTCCTATTAAAATAAAAACGTGCAAGAAAGTTCTGTTTGATAATACCTGTATCGGTTACTAGCTGTGAAGGCAAACAAAATGCTGTGCATTTGTATATAAAATGTCACTTATGGATGTTTTTTAGGCTAATTTTTTAGACTTTCTTGAGAGAATTTCCCTGCAAGGCTAGTATTCGGCTAAGTTGGAGAATATACGCAAAACCAGTGCCTGGTCTGGACAGCTCTGGCCCACAAGCTCAGGCTCTGCCCTTGACGATGGATGAGGTGCATGAGACCTGGATACACATGCAGGTGTCACCACCACCCTGTCTGCATGCGCTGGCTTCTGTGATTCCCAAGACCACCTGCCTCGGACTGCAGGGAAGGCAAACCTCCTCCATCCCTCTCTGCTCAGCAAGATATTTCAGGCTCATGGCAAAGGCTGTGACGAAGAAACTGGAGGCAGAGGGTGTCAGAAAGAGTAGGAGCGAATCAACCGCAACACCCTTGATCTGAAGGCAGAGAGGCAGCGCCTGGAAGTCGGCAAGCTTTAAGCTGCTGGTCATCTACCAGAAGCTACCAACACTCTGAGTGAGTGAGAAGATTTTCGGTATGATGAAAGAGAAGGAGGGCCATGTGCCAGGAACAGACATTCCTCTGGGAAAACAGCAGATTTGAAAACCTGGGAAAGCTATATTTAATTGCAAACTGATAGGGCTCGGAGCCTGGGTGAACAAGAGACAACATCCACAAGTCACAAGAGAAAACAGACAACCTCCCACACAAACAGTTCCACTTTCAGTTGAGTCTGACTGGTTTGTTATAGCCCCAGGACTGCTCCCACTGCTCTCTGGCTCTGCCAAACGCGGGACATGCCTGAAGCTCTTGCACGATTCCCAGACTTTGTGCCAATAGTCTTTGTACACAGGCAGCCTTCAGACCCCCTGATGGGTGTCTGTGCAACCCTAAATCGGGGGCCACACTATCAGAATCACATTCCCACGCTCCATCCCTCTCTCCGGTGACGTAACTAGAAAACACGAACTAGTCACTAAGGCTGGAGGCTTGACAGTGATTTCTGATCATGACCAGGCCCTGCCTGCTCTCCGCCACAGATCTCTGGGGATGTCCAGACTGACCATGAAACTGCTGGACTGTCAGAAGCTCCTGTAAACTCCTGCACTGTCTGCTTCCGGCCAGACAGCAGCCGGGTGGCCTCTGGGGAAAAAAACAAACAAACAAACAAAAGGGGTAGATCAACATGAAAAAAATGAATCGAAGCCATACCACAAAAGCACCATTTCAATGGGTGAGTTCTGCCACTGACTTTGGTGAAAGCAGGACCATTAAAAAAAGCGCCAAAAACCAAGCCCCCCCAAAAAAAGAAGAACAGATACAAAGCCTGTAAGGGTTTTAGTTGCACCTTTCCCACTAGCATGCCTGGAAGGATCTTCTGAGACATGGTAGCTAATCTATGGTGTTTGTTCCCTGATGCAAACCCCTGGTAGAAGTACACTTCTGCCACCCAAATAGAGGATGATTCAGTACCTGAACCATGCAGAGGTGAAACTCCCACAGCATGCAATCGCATCACCCAGCTTGCCTGCCCCCGCTCAGCTCCACTCTTTACTAAGCACTGCCCTCCTTCCTACATGGGAACTGGTTGTGGAAGGGTAGCATTGCTGACTGTAAGAGACTTCACTCCTTTCACAAGTTGCCTCTGTGTTTATGGACTAAGTTTGGGGTTGAGTACAGGGGACCAGAAAGGATCATTCAATCCTTTGAAAGGCAAAGAAAGTAGTGGGGACGAGAATGATCCCCTCCCAGCAGTGGTCCAGGATACGCATTTGTTTGCCCACTTGCAGCCTGACATTTCAAGCAGCTGCTAGCCTTTTTTTCTCCTAAATGTGATTCCCAGAGGCACTATGACCGTCGCCGATGGGCTCAGCCTTGGTCAGCAGTGGGTCCAGCCTTGAGCTGGCTGGTGTTTGCTCTGTCAGGCCTGCAGAGAGCTTCTGACTGCTTCTTGCAGAAGCCACCCCTGCAGCTGTCCCCCGCCCCAGAACCTAGCCACACAAACCCACAACACACTATCAACCTGTTTTACCCCAACCAGATTACCCCACACTGTGGGGCAATCTGATCCCCCACAAGCTCAGTGGCTTGCACAGGCACCCTGCAGATGCCTTAGCCCAGCGGGGGCACCCCAGGCCCTTCATCCCCAGAAAGGGGCCCTCGTTTCTCTGCACCAGGCTCTGGCAGCAGTGCTGTTTCAATGCCCAAGCCCAGCTGTCACCCCAAAAAATCCTTCCCCTGGGGCAAGGCATTGCGGTCACAGCCAGCCCTGACCTGGAGGCTGCCTACAGACCAGCCACGTTTACTGTCCATTCATATGACGCTTTGCAAAACACATGAGAAAGAACCGATAGTGAAACACTACTGCACTCCTAAACGAGCTTATTATAAAGAAAGCCATCAAATTAAATCTACAGTCCATCTGAGTAACTGAGGATCCCAAGTTTCTGTTATAGCTGGATTCCAGGCCAGTCACCTCACTAAGTATCATCTGTTTAAGCCGTATCATGATGTTTGAGAAGCACTCCTTTTAGAAAACTTTTCTATTACCGGTAAAATTTACATTTTGATGGCTCTCTTTCAAATCCATTTAGTATTATTTGTTGTGGAAACATACAAGGTTGTCCCCAAATATCTGTACTATAATTTGCAATCCCTGAACTTTTTTTTCAGGTAAAGGCTCAAGCACCAAATGCAGCAGCCACCTGAAAGATTACACCTTTTCTTTTTTTTTTGTAAAACACTGAAAAAATGGCTTCAAGTGTTTTTCCAAAACAAATCATCCCGTTCAACTTTGTTAATGCAAACCATGCCTTTATTTTCCAAACAGTCAGAGTTAACAGTTGTATTTAATTTATCCCTTACGTAAAGTTTTGGCCAGGCTAGTTTTTCCAGCTCTAATATTGCCAAAGAATACTCAGCGATTTAAATTATTTGGTGGCATGGGAGAAGGGCTTTCCAGAGAGTTTAGAACCTACATCTCATCTCCTGCAGAGACTAAGTGCTTATGCATAGCTTTATTTTATCCATACAGCTTTATATCCCTTCTCAGCACGTAATAGTATGTCTTTCAGAACACTGCTGTGAGATAGGAAAAACAGCGTAGTCCAACCCTCGCACTGGAAACCTTGCAGGATCCTTAGCGGAGTTTTTGCCAGAACTGCTTCTGTTTTCATTTTGTGCTGGTTTGAAGATCAACAGAGGGACCTGACACCGAGGTGCAGTAATTTTAAGTGTATAATTATTGCACAGATGCTACAACTTTAATTATACAAGCAGGCTTCCATGTCCAAAACTTCTGTTGATAAACAAACTGCTTACACAGCGGCCGCAACAGCATCGGGATCCATGAATTTATGCCCACAAACCCTGGCTGCAGCAGCAGAGCAACCCGGGTGTATCCTCAGAAGCACATCCCAAGTGGATGGGTACCTTGTTAAGGAAAACCAGCTACCTTGGCAAGGATTAACTAAGGTATACTGTTTTACATGGATTTTCACATAGATGGAACAGCAGTCTTCAAATTGTTTTCTCAACTCTGTTTTTAGCTGAATGTATACAATGAGCTATAAAAATAACATTAAAAATACAGTCATTTTTTATAACTCATGTTCTACAATTGCCAAAGGAATAACCTATGGACCAGCACAGGTCACAGTGAATGTTCCTACAGAGGTGGTCAGGAATTCAGAAAGACAGTACCTGACTCACTGGTGAACAGATAAATAGCAGCTGGCAATTTTGCAGTGGGGTCCAATGTCTCCCTCCAGAGATACCATCTCCGAAGAAGTGGAACTGCTTTTATTATGCCAGAATACATTAACTACCTAGGAAGTAGTCATGCCAAGATGGTTCATGACCAATGGAAACAATGCACAATGCAAAGTATACACATCCAGGTTGGATAGTTAAGGTTACCCTGGTATAGAATTTTTGTTACAAAAAAACCCCAAAAAACCATTCTGAGATAGTTAGCAGTACAGTATAGGCCCACTCCTGGCTACAGAGACACGTCTGTTGAGGACTTCCAGGTAAGTACGGGGCAATGTCTTCAACTCTGGCTCTAAAGGACCCACAGAGACTTCCTTTGGAGGCTGTGAGCACCACCACACACCTTAAAATCTCCTGAGTCATTCATTCTCTGCGGGGCCCAACCTTAACAAGGAGCACTCCGAAACTCTATTTAAACCCCTCGTTGAGACAACACACCAAGAAAAGCAACAGAAACACACATAGGAAAAAACTATCAAACCACAAGAATTTTCAGTTTTAGAACATTTTAATTATGGTTCTGAGATGCCAAATCCCACCCTACTCTTATCTGGTATTTCCTAACACTCCCAGGTTTGTTACTGTTTCAGCTGGATACAGCCACCTCCCTTCTTGGTCACACAGGTCTTCTCTCTTGTGTTGATGACTGAGCTCCCTCCCTAACAATTTCACACAGAGCAGAAACCTTACCTCATCCATGATGTCTCTCTGTACTCTACTGGGAGGCATTAACTGTCTTCTCTTCTTGAAGAAATTCGACTCATGTTCATACCATACAATTCTTATCCTACCCTAAAAGAATGTCTTTTTCTAGAAAACTATTCTGTTCAGAGGGGCTGGGCAGGCAGCTATCTCATAAGAGCTGCATCCGGTGGCTTTCAGTATTTATTCTTTATGAATGTGTCAAATAGCTTTTGGGGCAGGTCACCCAAATGAATGCAGTGCAACAGGTTGGGCATGTCCCAGTCTGTTCCCAGTCACAGAATACTGCAGGGTTTGTTAATTGGCAGACACATAACCTGCACTGTCACAGTGCTATCAGAATACAGGTTGTGGAATCTGTGGCTATTAAGCTGGCTAGATAAAAATTAGAAATACATTTAGCCAAGAAATCAGCCAGTCTTGCAGCAAAGCATCCTGCAAAACAAGAAAAAAATAATCCAAAATATTACAATAAAAGATACAAGTCAGTAATTAAATAAATAACTATTTTCTGCTCTGAATATAGTAACAAGAGGATTCAGAAAACATCACATAAACAGGATGTCTGAGCTACGCTGACTCTCTCCAGTTTCTCACTCAGAGGCAGCCTCTGGATCTAGGATGAGGAATAATGAGGAATAATTAGTCACAGTCAGCAAGCAAAGTCTGTTCAGGAAGAGGACTACTATCACCTATGTAAACATAGGAGTAAGAATTTCTACCTGTAGTTATTGGGTTGCCAGACAACAGCACTGTGTGATGGTGAGCACTACCAGTTGCCTTACCTTTGCTCAACTCAACAGACAGATGTCACTTGCTAATGCTGTCACTCCCAGACCATTTTAAAGGAGAAACAGGACCCATTTACAACAGTGTAACCTGCAGATCACAGATTTTAATCATGATACCAGAATGGTCTTCCAAAGAGTAACACTGTCACAGAACTCTGGCTTTAAGTTAGCTAAGGCCAAGCACAAGTAGTCATTCTTTACAGGAAACTGAAACTAACTGTACATATCTATAAATAAAATACTGCATGCCCTTCATCTTTATTTGGAAAAATAAAAAGTTCAAAGAATTGCTTTCAGTATCTAAATCAAAGCACCTGCTTAGATGTTTGCAGGGGTTTTGTTCTTCTCTAAATGGAGCTGTCCCTAAAGTGCACATGGCAGCAAACCTGTGAGCTCAGCAGGTGTCCTCACATGTGTTGTGGCGTTTGTAGCTCCTTCATTTTTATCTTGGGATGTTTAGGAACAAAACCCTAAGCGCAGAGAAAACATGCAATCACTCAAGATACACAAGCAGACAGATCTGAGAGCTCAAGTTTAAACTCAAGAAAATGCCTTGAACACAAGAGAACACTTATTTTTAAGCCATTATTAAAAAAAAAATAATGTTTCACTGTGAAGGTGGTCAAACCCTGGGATGGGTTGCCCAGAGAGGCTGTGGAGTCTTCATCCTTGGAGATATTCAAAACACGACTGCTCAGGCTGACCCCCTCCAAGCTGGGGGTGGACTACACAATCTCCAGTGGGGACTTCCAGCCTCTACCATCCTGTGATGAATAAAACCATTAATGAATCTGTATTTTATATGTTGAGCACAAAACATGTAACAAATTGTCCACAATTCCTCATTTCTTCAGAGAAAAAGTCTTATAATGAGAGAATATTAGCAAGTAATTTTATATCCAAGTAACACGAAACGACTTGTTTGGTTTGTTAACATTACTTGACAACCAGAGGCTGAGGGACACAAGAGGGAAGCAGTGGGAATGTGCAGAACAGCCAGGGCAGGGGAAGGACAGGGTCGCTGCCTCTTCCAGCAGCAGCTAATTGCTAGACCAGCTGGATCTGTTTCTCAGTATGCACATAAAAAGCAAAAGGTGGGAGTGTGACAGAAAATAGCAACAGAGACAGAAGACAGGACGAGTGAAACTGGAATACAGACGCACGCCAATCATTAAACAGGGATTAGCTGGGAAGCAGAACTCATTATTAATGCAGTCCATATGTCCCACCAGTGACTCCACTCTCCTATGGAAAAGTCTGCAACACGTGATGAAACAGCAAGAAACAGGTGTCAGAAACCCAGCAAGTCACGTGGGCAGGGAGTGATCTCCTGCCAAGAGCTGCACCAACCTCCTCAGCAAACACTGAAGAACGAGGGAGATGAGATGAAGAAGCAGCAATCAAGGAAAATGAAGGACTCTGGAAAGTGTGTTCTTCTCCTAAAATCATTACAGAAAGGAAGGCATTTCTGTAATTACACATTTAAGAAAACCATCTCCAAAAGAGTCTGCACATTTTCTATGGTCTTCAGAAAAATCAAGAATGAATCAATTAATTCAGGTAAGTTTAAAAGAAACACCACCACCTCCCCCCGCCCCCCCCCCCCCCCCAAAAAAAATCCCAAAACAAAACAAAACAAACACAAACAAACATAAAAAATCCCAGAAAAATGCATGCTAGTGTGCTTTGAGCACATGTCATAGGATCCCAGAGATCTTAACGTTCTGCATTAGGCTGCCTCCATTCTGGGCCACTCAGTGCCCCTGGTTTAGGAGGTGCTCCAGGGAACCTTGCTGCTGTAAAGCACATTTTGACTTGAGTGCCCTATCCTTTTACCAGAGTGTACTGCCACCACAGCAAAGCCAGCACAAGGGAAAATGTTCCCAACTGGAGGTGATCTAGTGCACAGACCAGTCTTTTAACACTGTCACAAACATCCTCTGGTAATAACACTACGCTGATGTAAACTGTTACCATCCCTACACATTCCTCCTGATGAGAGGAACCAGCAAAAGGGCCTGCACACCCACATCCTAGGGTGAAGCTACCACCCTTTGTTCTGCCAGGGAAGGTGGCTTTGAGCTAACATGTCAGACTCGAGCAGCTGAAGGGTGGGCACTTGGTTTCTTCTGAGGGCTATGTCAGGCCATTCTAATTTGGGACAGCAACACTCCTGGTAATTCTGGGGATGACAATGCTTTAAAGGACCATGGCAAGACTTGCAGGGCTCATCTGTCAGTCATAAGAGTAACTCTACCTACAACAACATGGTAAGTTGCAGGGCTTTCTCTGCAGTAAGTGACATGCAGACTCTTGTTCTGTTCTATCAATGCTGTAGTCAGGGCAGCTGAGCTACCCATACTACCATGGTGTGATTCTCCAGGGCCTGCTGCTTGGATTGAACCAGTTTAGCAGAAAAATCTCTTTTTTTTACTCATAAAACCAAAAAATAGTTAAGCAATGAAATGTTGCAAAGGGTGTGTTTGGGAGCATGTGCTGTAATACCCAGGAGAAGGAGGCAGAATTAGCTAACGTTGCTAAAGACATTTAGTTGCTGTGGCTATTGAGTCCGACAGAGAAAATTGTACAAAACTGCAGGTAAGATCAGGTGCAGTCAGCAGTCGAGCAGCCCAGCAGCTGTTGAAGTGAACCCCTATAAAGACATATGCATAAACACTGACAACAGGTGCCTATCCTATATAGTGGTACTCTCTGAACAAGAATCCAGAAAATAGAGTTTATCCCTCTTTTTTTAATCACACAGCCCCAAAATGGGGAACAATCCAAGAATTAATAAATACTTCACATCTAGTTATTCCAGCTGCCAGAACAAAAAAAAAAGACCTTTAAATTAGCCTGCAGTAAGAATCAGAGTGATTATTGATCATCCTACATATAGGATTATACAACAGACCAAAAACTTCACCGTCATTTTACACCATCTTCCTCAAAGTGAGGTACTGGTTGCTGGGAATGACAGGAAAATGCATTAACTGAAGTAACAAATTACACGCTTCCATCGCACACTAAAACGTAACTGGAAAAAAAAAGCTGCTCAAAGTTTTTAAAAGGGATTAAAGAATACCAAAATACCACCTCAATAATGTTTCACCAATAGGTTGCCTTCTTATTGATTTGATTCCCTTGTGATTATGAAGCAAGCAGAATGTTGAGTTTAAGTATGGCTTGCTGTTTCCCTGTGAGACTCCCACTTTGTTCGGCGCACGTCGAGCAGCGGCTAACCAGTTGCTCGATACTTTGTCTTCCCAGGTCGATGTGTGGCTCTGTACCTCATTTATTTCATGTGATTTTACAAATTCATTTATATTCTACTCATGGGCTTGTCTAACACGGCCAGATTACATACATGTCTGTCTGAATTCTTCACAAATGAGACTGAATTTACTTCACAGCAGCCCGTTTTGCAGGTGGTGTATTTCTATTACCTTGATTTTACACAAGGGGAAATTGAGCTATGGGAAGATTAATGTCAAATACCTCCAGCAACTTTGACATACAAAATTCGTCAGAGGCTGCTTAAAATACAGGTGAGGCATTGATTTCACTTGTGTTTGCTAAAGTTCTGCATTTCTGCAAATCAGACTGAGGTTCTCAGTATGGATACCACAAAATAAGGAACAAGAAAACGAGTGATTGCTTATGAAAAAACTGGCTCCTCGTGAGAGAGAAAATCTGCGGTTGCAAAAGAAACACCCCATGTTCATCAGGGTAGCATTCACCTGTCTGCATATGAAGGTCTTTTCTTATTCCAGTTGCTAGCATAAGTCACTATGCTTTTTCCAATTTCTTCAACAAGGATCCTACAGATAATGACCTTTTTAGAAAAACAACAACTCCACAGAACACAGTCCAATGGAGAGTGACACTGTTTGAACTAAAGGCCAGGGTAAAACGAGTGCACCTAAGAAAGCCAAATGGCAGAGGTAACTGCCAGTAATTCATGAGGGTTTAACAAGGAAGCTATAAAAAAACCAAAGAAAAGTACCTGCTTAATAAAATAAAAATCTTACATCAAAATCATGGCCAGGTCCAGAACTGAAACATATGACACCCCTCTGCCACTTCACCTAAAACAGAAACCAATAACCCCGGCAGATTACCCTCTTCTTTACAGAGAACTGTAGGGGGGTGGGTTTGGGACATCGTGGATATTTCTTGATAGCAGGAAAGGTTCAAGAACCCTGGGTTCTGTTCCAGATCTGCACGTGCTCTAACAAGCCACTCTAAAAAGCTGGGAACACAGTTTCACCAAAGGCCCGAGGAAAACTCTGCAAAAGAAATCTCTCAAGAAAATGGTTGTGCCTGTAACAGAAACATTTCTAGCTGAGATTTTGCATTTTCTATATTGCTTTAGCATAAACCCCTGCTTTTCTCTGCTGGTTAGGGATTACTCTTAGCAAGTTTGCAGGTAACACCAAGCTGAGTGATGTGGTTAACACCACAGAAGGAAAGGAAGCCATCCAGAGGGATCTTGACAGGCTGGAATGGTGGGCCTGGGTGAACCTAATGGGGTTCAACACTGCCAAGTGTCAGGTGTCGCACTTGTGCTGGAGGAATCCCAGACATAGATACAGACTGGGAGAAGAGCTCCTTGAGAGTAGCCCTGCTGAGAAGGACTTGGGGATTCTGGTAGATGGGAAACTTAACATGAGCCAGCAGTGAGCTCTTGCAGCTCAGAAGGCCAGTGGTATCCTGGGCTCCATCAGAAAAGGGGTGGCCAGCAGGGACAGGGAGGTGATTGTCCCTCTCTACTCTGCCCTCGTGAGACCCCATCTGGAGTACTGTGTCCAGATCTGGGGGCCCCAATACAAGAAAGATGTAGAACTGTTGGAGAGGGTTCAGAGGAGGGCCACGAAGATGATTAGAGGGCTGGAGCACCTCCCCTACAAGGAGAGGCTGAGGGAGCTGGGCTTGTTCAGCCTGGAGAAGAGAAGGCTGTAGGGGGACCTCATTGCAGCCTTCCAGTCCCTGAAGGGAGCATACAAACAGGAGGGGATTCAACTTTTTAAAAGGGTAGATAATGGCAGGACAAGGGGGAATGGATTAAAACTAAAGGAGGGAAGGTTTAGATTAGGTATTAGGGGGAAGTTTTTTACAGAGAGAGTAGTGAGGTGCTGGAACAGGCTGCCCAGAGAGGTGGTGGATGCCCCATCCCTGGAGGTGTTCAAGGCCAGGTTGGATGGGGCCCTGGGCAACTTTGTGTAGATCCAGGCCTGAGGTTGGTGGCCCTGCCTGTGGCGGGGGGTTGGAGCTCTATGATCCTTGGGGTCCCTTCAAACCCATGCCATTCTATGATACTCTTATTTTAATTTTTTCTTTCTCACAATGCTGCCACTCATCCATCCTGTAACTGACATAGCTGGCACCAACTTTTCATCAAGGGCAGCGCTGCATCCACAAAATCTACATGAGCGTCTACTGTGTGTACAAACATGCTTGTAAATAAGCACATAAGCAGAATTACACAATTTGTATGCAAAGATGTGGGTTTCCAAGGGCAGCATTTTTCCATTACAACATTACTGGTAAAATGTACATTCAAACATGTGCCCATTTTTTACTAATTTGCACTTTAATGAATAATGGGAACAAATGTTTACTTAATAAAACATTCGAACCTGGTAGTACTGCTTTCTAATGAACAGTTCTAGAAAGTGTGGTATGTTTTGCACTTACAGTTTAACTGTGGGAACAGTCAAAAGGCAACACACATACTTGCCTTTCCTAGAAATTCACCACCAGGCCACACTCTTCTTCATAACTCTCTCCTGACATTTGTATTTCTCAGCTTAGAACATGCCCACATTTGTGATACTAGATCATTTTAGGTAAGGTGTAATAAAATAGCCAGTATTTCTGGATATTTCATCTTCTATTTCATATTGCATTAAAGGCCCTTAGGTTGTTATTTCTCTCCTGAGAGTTTATCTTTTACTTTGTCTCTACATCCTTGATATATTTGGACAGAAACATTTTTCACCTCAGATTATCAGGAACATCTATATTTCCCTGTATTAGAATTAGATCAGGATGCTCTGGCAAACACCAATATTTTAACATGTGTCAGCCTGTGCTGCAACTGTACTTCCCACATTTTCAATCTATGGAACACGGTGATACTACGATACCAAAAAGAACCAAGCCACTGTCCAACAAAACCACAGTACTGCAAATTAAACTTTGGAACATGTGTGACAACTGCTACATTTGGCTTGCCAAATTGAAACAACTGCCAGGAGGTTAGCCTGAAAATCTCACTCATCCATTCCACCTAGCTCTGAGCTGACATCCCTGGAAGTTTAGGCTACAGCCAGATCTAGGGACCGTTGCTTCCCAAGCAGCAGGTTTGCCTTCCCTCCACCCTCCGGGGTCAGCCGGGGATACCTCAGCTGGCTACATAGCCTCAGATATCCTTTACACCCTCACCCCATGCCCCAGCGCACATGCAGTACTTACCCTCATTTCCACGTTCCAAAAGCACTGTGACAGGCTGTCATATGGCCTTCAAAGCATGCAAAGCGCTTGGAAGCGGAACAAAATCCAACCCACCCACAAATTATGCTTTCAAGTGACAAAGTCATCACCTGGCTTAGAAGAAGCTGGAGGGCTAACCTCTGCCCAGTGTGCCACAGCCCCCAGAGCGACAGCCCTAAGGCTCCCTGGGAACAGGATGGCTATGCCTTCAGAGGATAATCTGTGGCGTGTTTTTTTGGTATCATTAGGTCCTGCACAGCTCCCTTCTCAGGCTTTTCTGTGGCGAACGCGTGCGAACCACTGAAAAAGAAAGAAAAAACGCAGTAAGGCATCTGTCCATCTGATACCCGCTGCCACCGGGCGTGGGCCTCTGTCAGGCCCGGGCCTCCGCCCGTGCCGGGCTCGGGCTGTGCTTCCTTCGGCTCTGGCCAAGCGGCCGGAGCCCTTCGGCCCACGGGAGGGCCCGTGACCCCGGGCCGCCTGTCACCTGCCCCCGGCCCTGGGTCCCCTCGCTGCTGGTGGCGAGCCCACGGCCCGGCCGTGACAGCCGCGGCTCCCGCAGAGGCCCAGGTCCGCCAGCCCTGCAAACGGCGTGCAAAGAAGAGCAGATCCATTAGTTTGACATCTATTTAAATGCTCTTCCAAACAAACGCTGCCAAAACCAAGCTCAAGCTCCATCCCTGGCGCTCACGGCAGCGCCCGGCGGCCCAGCAGGGCTGCCCAGGCCCGCCGACCCCGAGCCGCCTCACGCCGCCCGCGCCGGGAGCCGCCGACACGGCGCCCAGCGCTCGCAGAGCCGCACGGCTGCCTCGCCGGCGAGGTGTCGGCCACCGGCCGCTCCAGCGCCGCTCGCTGCCCGTCGCTGCCACCCGCCGGCTCCCTGCGGCCGCGCCTCTGCCCGACACCGCGCCCTCCCGATAACGTAGTGCGGCTCCAAGGAAAAAAAAAAAGCGGCACTTACCAGGAGTGGGGTTCGAACCCACGCGGACATACGTCCATTGGATCTTAAGTCCAACGCCTTAACCACTCGGCCATCCTGGTGCAGATACAGGGACCGCTCCCAGCCGCCCCTACATTGAAGGCTGCACTACCGCCTGCCCCACTGCCGCCCGCGACCCCCGGGCGGTGCGATGCCCCCTCCCCCGCCGCGCCGCGCCGCGCCCTCCCGCCTTTACTTCCACCCAAGGAGGGCGCGAAGCGCTCAGGCCGCCGCGCAGGGGCGGCCCCTCTCGGCGGCAGTTTGAGGCAGGCGGTCAAAGCCCGGCGGGAAGACTTCTCCCGGTCCGGGGCCTGCGCCCCCCGTCCTCCCCGGTCCGGGACGCGGCCCAGTGCGGCCCGGCGGGGCCCTGCCCCGCCACCCTGCCTCTGGCGGGCGGCTGGGCCGCGGCGGAAGGGGGAAGCTACGGCGGGCCAGCGCGGGCCCGCCCCTGAGGGGGAGCGCGGGCGGCGGGGCCGCGCTGGGCCAGGGCGCTGCGGGACCGCGGGCGGCGGGGTGCGGGGGCGACCTCCTGCCCTCCTGAGCTCCAGCAAGGGAGGGTTGAGGGGCTGGCGGCACAGCCGGGGAAGGCGGCCGTGCCGGTGTGGTTCAGGGGGGCAAGGGCAAAGCGGCGGCAAAGTTGCACAGATAAGGCGCGCCGATAAGGCTCGGGCCACGGGAAAGGAAAACAACTTCCCCGGCAGCACCTTACTGATGCTGCCCGGCGAAATACCAACCGGCTGGTGCGCTGGGAGATCCAGTCATGTCTGTGGACACCACCTAACTCACTCCTGTCCGTGTGTCCTGAAATAGGTATCGACCCTCACCCAGTGAAGGGAAACAAACACACACACATACACAAAACACCAAAGTTCAAAGCTAACATTTTTGCTTAATTAAGAGAAAAATATTGCAGAGGAAAGATTCCTTACCAATCACCACCTTGTGCCTGGCCTACAGAAGAGCCTGTTGCCATATCCCCACTTAGCACCTGCGCTGAGACTTCCCCCTTATGCCCCACATCCAGGTTGGGGAATGTGACGGTGCCCCATTGCCAGCCCTCCCTGCCACCGGCTCCTACTCCCACTGCCTTTCTTCCAGAGGAGAAAATAGACATCCTCCATCCCACCAAACTTTGCTGCTACTGATCCTGCCCACGAGGGATGAAAGACAAATGCTCAGTAGGACACAGGCTGGGGAGGCAGGACTGTGCCAGCCCCTAGCAAGCTGGAGGAAGCATGTAAAGGCCGGCTCTCTCCTGTGAGCAGAACAGGAGCACGTGCACTGCCTGGTTGTTAGGTATCCTGGCTGTACGTGGCCCTCTGTAAGGGGTCTGGGCCTCAGATTTGCTGGCTTCAGGTGGTACCTAAATTCTTCATCTGTTAGTGCTCAGAGCCCCAGTACACCAGGTATGCTTGTGAAGGAAAATACTTCTTGCATACAATAAAAGTCGACTGTTAACATTTAGAAATGGGAATAACAGATGTGAAACATGCTTTCTCTTTTTCCTTAATTTTATTCACATGCTGGAGCCCGTTAAGGAAAGAACAGCTCTTTGGCTGGAACTTACCGTGCTGTATCATTTGCTTGAAACGGGCATCACACCATTGCTAGCGTTGCTCCCCTTTCAGCAGGCTGAAAAGTACTGAGTAGGAGAATGCCATCAGGTAGATCGCCTCATTCTCTATTAATGTCTAGCATTATTTCTAAGAAACAGAGTAAAAGGTTACTTTTGCTGTTACGGCTTTGTGCCCTAATACCATGCACTGTGAGGTAAGGTGTGGCTGTGGAGCCTTCTTGCACTGGCCTTTACTGGCTTCAACTAAACTATTACAAAGACACTATATAGTATGCCAGAAATGTGGAAGAAGACAGATCTGCTACTGCCTTCTCACATACCAGAGAAACAAATACTATGGCTCTGTTAAAATCACATTGCTTCGGAAATAGATTAACTGTACTCACCACATACACTATCTGTGAAATGATACCGTTTCCTGCCTTCATCATATCTGTGATACATTTTTAGAGATAGAAACACAACGATGGGTAGCTCTGTCCTTTTTCAAACCATTTCCAAGTAACTACCGTGTTTCAAAAATCTAGAGAACCTGTTTGTTTGCAAGAAATACAACTCAGGCTGTGCATTCAAAACACCCAGAATGTAGGTTGGCCTCCTCCTTAGATTAGAAAAGCAGGAATTCCGCTTAGCTACCCAGTCCAGCCTCAAGTTTTCTCCTCTAAAAAAGAAAAATAAAAAGTACCCAGGTCTTAAACTAAGAGCTATACTTTCTAGAAGTTTATCCCAAGATATGTGCCAGAGAAGAGAGGCCTGCTCAAGTGCATCCATAGTCTGAGAGGCTCACATTGAGATAGCAAAAATTCAGCTGCTGTTTCTCTAACATGAAATCTGTGTTTCAAAACAAACAAACAAAAAACCCCACCACCCAAAAAAACCCACACCCAAAATCCCAACCCTAAGATGAAGTGGAGACTCATACATATATCCAGGATGTTCAGCATTCTATACCAACATTATATTTCATAATAATTGTTTTTCTCTTTTACATTTCTGCAGTCTTTGTTTACCTTTTAAGAGGGAGGAAGGCGTGGGCCTGGTTGCCAGTTCTCCTTTCTCCTCAGTAGAAAGGGCTGAGTTTCATAGGGTGGTTCTCTTTTTTTTGAGATGCAGCTTCCAGTAGGAAACAAGCCCAAAGTACCCGCAACCCTAAATCTAAAGCAACCCTTCTCACATTTTAACTACTTTCCCCTCAAACCCAACTATAGGGTTTGCCCCATCAGGGAAAGGGGGAAAAAACCACCCCAGCCTAATGCACTGAATAAGCTTTGCACACCTCCATGGGGGTCCTGTCCATGCTCAGAATGAAAAGGCAGCTTTCCCTAGCAAGCATGAGGATGTCCATCCTGCAGCTTAACATATCGTCAAGCTACTTTTATCATCTCTTTCCACTCATCCTGTGTGGCATGAGTCTTTGCAACCATTGTGTAACCAGGTTTTTTCACTGTGACTAGGCAAGTTCTCTGGCTGGCAACTTACATAACCGAAGGATGGAAAAACCCCATAGGATTAAGCAACGAACACATGTTTGCAAGGAAGAGAACGATTTCTTCAGTTACTGGTAGTAGTTTTTTAAGTGCCTCTAATAGACAATGCAACTTAAAAAGAGTTTTAAAGGGTCCCATGCTGGTGTTTCAGTGATTCCCTGTTTCTTCCCTGCAGCAACAGCCTAAAGTCAAGAGACAGTCTCCAATTATCTTTTCCTTCATGTTTTTGCTCCCTTTCCTTGTGCCCCAAATCAGACTAAGCATTTGAATGTAAGCTTTGCATTTCTACTAGTGAAATCGTCAAGATCTCTCAGAACTGCCAGAGCAAACTTGTATTTTTTCTTGCAGCAGAGAATCATCTTAGGATGTATGAAACTCATTTTTCATGTTTTTTTGTAGGAAAAATCTGGGAAAGTCTGTCTCAATATGCAACACATCTGATTTACTGTGGCAACAAATACTGGGAGGGCTTTTGTTTTTAGGCATTGTTTCATCTCCTTTCACCAACTCCGAGTTTAGTCCAGCAGCTTGTAAAACAAACTTTGACAATGCAAAAAACTATCCAGAGCTGCTGATTCAATTTAGAACACTCTGCACTTTTCCTTATTGAATCTTTTATTCCATTTGCAGACATACATATGTGCAAAAGAGAAAACAACAACAACAACAACAAAAAACAACCCGAAAAACAATGCACATTTATATCAAAAGCACTGGTGAGTGCTAAGAATATGCAGATGAAATGAAAAACATATTCTCTTCTTCACTGATCTGTGCCATCAGAGGTTTAGGGTGTCTGTCTACAGCTGCCCAGTTCCATCGCCTGGAATGGCAGCACCTACAGAGTCAACCACTTTGTCTTCTTGAGAAGCACCAAAGCTACTGGTACCGGTGCCAGCTTGACCCCTCCTTTCCCCTACTCCAACTATGCACACTGGGTTGTGGGAGAGGTCCTCATGCAAGCGTAATACTGGCATCATCAGGGCATCCCTGAATATCAAAATACCTTCTAGTTTAGAAGATACGGGGTTCCTCACTCCTTGTTATCACAGACAGGTCCTTCAGCAAAAGATTCTTCTAATTTCTGAGTTAACCATTGAGCTTCTGTCTGTGTAAAAAAAGCCTTTCTGGCCAAGAAGCGTCTCCTACTAGGATATGAAAGCTTGGAAGTTGAATTTATTTTGCTCCTTTTTAAAATATCAATATAAATAGTAAGAAATGTAAGGGTTTGTTTGGTTTTCTTTTCACATATAAACTTAGTGTGCAAAAGATTGGAAAGGAAATCTTTCACTGTGATTGGTGCAGGAAGGTGGCTATGAGCATCTCCTGAGGAAAACTCCCAAATGCAAAGTGTTTGAAATGTTTGAAAATATTTATTAAAACAGGTACAAATAGGATCAGAGGTGTGTTTTTTTTAAAAAAAAAAGCCACTAACTTCTGAAAAAATGTCCTGCATTAATTCAAAGGATAGCAGTGGCTCACACTGTATCAGGAAGTCACCTAGAAATATTATAGTTGCAAAGCCTGCAGAAGCAGGAGCTATAATCATTCCCCAGACCTTATGAATACATGCTTCATTGACAGTGCTCAGTGGTTTCCAGGGCTGCAAATTTTCTACTCCCTCTTCATATTCCAAACCTACTGTGGGCAGACTCCCCTTACATAAAAGGAGAGATTCTTTTTAAGGTTGAAAAGAGCACTGAAAGGACATTAAAATGTTGTTTTCTTTCTTCTTCAGGTATACTGAAGAAATACATTTATTTGCTTTCTCAGATGGAGATTTTCTAATTGTAGGGACAAAGACTTTGATTTTGTACACCAGCATTATAAATAAAATGAATCCTTCATGTTGTTTAAAGTATATATTAAAAAAAAAAATCCACATTAAATCAATGCTTACAAAAAATAAAAGTCTATTGGCAGGATAATCCTTCCACTAAAACCGCTTGTGTGCATGTGACCGCACAGGAGACCCTAGGATGTGTTCTTTACCCCCAGCTGTTGTCTTCTTCTGGGTCGGTGTTGTGCGTTGTCTGCTTCTGCAGCAGGGCACCACGTGCATCTTTTCTGGCTGAAGTGCTAGTTAGTAGAAAAACTGTATCAGAAGCATAAAAGCACGGCGGCTCTGGAATCACCAGCACAGAGCGTTGCTCCAGTTAGAAGTCGGTGAGGTGCCTCAGTGTTGCGGTGCTTCTAGCCGCCTTGCAGAAGGTGTGGGCACTCAGGCTGGGGAAAAGCAATCACTTCCACACGATCAGAGCAAAATGTGCATATCAGAATTTAAGGTGTGGTTACTTCTGTTAGGATTTGTGACAGACAGAAACCAAGTTGAAATAGAAACTAGTTCTGTGCCCTGGCTCCTGCTAACAGGCTCAGGGTTTTCTCAAATGAACAGAGCAAAAATCTGTTCCAGTATTTGCATCAAGCGGGCTCTGACCTAGCTAAAATCGCAGCCTCCTGATTCCCTGGTGCATTGTGTCACCCCAGGTGGTAAGGCTGCACTGCCTGCAGACTCACTTCAGCAAGTAAGAATTCAGTTACTTCTAGAAATTTTTCATCTTCCCTAGGCCGAGTTATCAGCCTGTCATTCATTCCTCTATCTTGCCTATCTGAAACCAGTATCATTGCAGAGATCTTCTTGCACCTCTAGTTACAGCAACAGAGTACATTTCAATTAAAACCAGTTTTATCAACATTTCTAGGAGCTCTCGAACAGAACTGCCTTCAGCAATCGAGGAAAAAGGCAATGAACAAAACCATCTACAAAACAGCCCCCCAGTTTCTATGGGTTGTCATTACAGAAGAGTCACTGGAAAGAATGTCTCCTCTGGAAGACACTCGAGACAGTCTGTAGAAGCTTCAGAGGGATAGTCACCTCCTGCAACAGGATATGCAGCAGCAGAGGATTGTCCTGAGGGGGTGTTTTCTTCTGTATTCCAAAGCTTTTTTCACTTGCTCTTTAGCTTCTCCTACATAGTCCTCAACATTCTGCATATTTATCTCAATGCTGTCAAAGGTGTATGCCTGTTCCTCCACTAGCAAGGCCACCTGCAGAAAGAGTTCGTGAACTTCCTTAATGCGACCTTCTAACTTCACCAGCTCCTTGTGCCGCGTCTCTATCTCATTCAAGGCTGAGCGAGCCCCCTTAACATCTGACAAGAGATTCTCAGAGAAGACATCCCACTTGCCTTGCTCAATCATCTCCTCAAGCTGGTTGCCAGAAACATCCTTGCCCATGATCTCCAGCTGCCGCTGGATTCGAATCTTGCAGTTCTCCCGCTGATCCATCTCCGTGGCGTTGTACTCAAACATGGCTTCCTGAAAGGCATGCATGAGGTCAACGTAGTGGTTCTTTGCTACCCTGGCGATGACAGACATAGCCCCGTATTTTGTTATTGCATCTTCGCTGTAATCTCTCATTATCTGGAGTTTCCTGTGGATGCTTTCTCCACGGGCCTTGATGTCCCTGGCAATGCAATTAGTATCTCGTTTGATGCTACTAAGGCGGCGCATGGAAGTAAGGAAGCGGTTGTTTTGCTTTCTGAGCCGCTTGACATCCTCTTTCAGGTGGTCGTTTTCTGTCCGGATGTTCTGTATGTCTTTATGAAGAATCTCCAAGGCGTAATCCGTCTCATAATGGAGAACGTCGTGGGGTGAATTTTCGTCATCCTCAGTGTCAGAGAACTGTTGGTTGTGTGCCCTGGCACATTCACGCAGCTCGTTTAGTCGGTCTTTCATCCTGCCTGTAAAGCAGAGGAACAGGAGGAAAGAAGTTTAAAGTAAATTACGTAGTGGTTTACAAGGGTTGAAAGTTCCTAGCTAATAACTACATCATAGACAACCCAAAATACCAGATTTTAGGGGTTTTTTCCACAGTATTTTACACAGTGATGGATCTCAGATCCAAAACTCTGGTGCTAGAAAACTCTTCTAGAAACTACAAAGCTTAGAAACTAAAAAAAATGTGAGAGACGACAACAAAACCTGAAGACCAATCCAAAATAATAACAAGACCATCTCCAATCCTCCCAAAATACCAGTCTTTCCCCTTGAAAAGAAAAGCAAACTCTTGGGGAAATGAAAGGACGGCTTCTGTTATCATGTGTGTAGATGTGTTAATAACTGAATGCTTCCCTCCACCGCTCACTAGAGAGATCTCCTCTAGATCCTGACCCTTCATTACGTCACTGCCCCAAACGCCACAGCTCCTCTGTTATTTCTAAGCTTGCTTTTCCTGGAAGAAGAGTAGGAAGCCTCTCAGAAACAGCAGTGAAATTTACACACAGAGTTCAGAAAGAAAAGTTGCAGTAAGTTATGTGGAAAGTGTCCAGATAGAGTAAGAATAATAATAATAATTAAAAAGAAAGTAAAGTTTGGGGTCTCCAAATGCTGTCACTGATCATAGTGTCCTGGGCATCAAAGAAAACAACAGAGCGACAGCAGCTTTTTTGAAGTAAAACCATCCATCCAAGCTTTCATTTCTAAATGCTGGAAGCATCCTACTGAAGAAATAAAGCACCACTGTTGTTACACAGGATCTGTTCTCTAGGTGTTTGCCTCAGACGTTGCAGGAGACTAAACATTTCAGTAAGAAGCCACAGAATGAGTAATCTGTACAGACCAGTCACATAGTAACATAATGTAAGTCTCCTTTAAGCATGTTGTTTACTTGAAACTCTAGACCTAAAGTGTTTGCATAAAGTGAAATCTGAAAGCTTCAGCAAGAACCCAGCACCAAGTGCTACAGCAAGCAGGAAGCTGAAAATTTCCCATCACAGAAGCTGTACATACCATGACTTATTTCAACTAATAACTAACTAATAAGTGATTATTTAAACTAATAACAAAGGACCAAGTTAATAAGCAGCACATCTCTGGATATCCATCTCGAGGACCCATTTTTGTTTTTCCAGGAATTGGAGAATCTTCACAGCATTTACAAACATGCTACCCACTGTGAACAACACATCCCTTTGCAGGTTTATTGGTTAGTCCCAGGCTAAGAAAAGCTGCGTGTGTACATACCCAGTATATTAGGCCTAGACCTAATGTGAATTAAAACTGCAAGTTTATAATCCATTTCATGGGCTTGTTAGGTGTGTTAAAGATGCTAGGGAGCGGATGGAGGAGCTTCCATCACAGACACATCTTCTCGGGCTCATGTAGTTCACTGGGAGTATATACTGGTTTTGAGAAGTGTCCCGATTAGGGTTGCATTGACTTTGAAGTCAAAAAGTTAATTTCAACTTAAACAAATTCTTTTATAAGCAGAGTAAACCAAGGAAGTTCATTAATATCCTGGGAGAAAAGGTTTCATTCAAGAAGCTGCATGTATAATTGTTTGAATTTAAAACATTAGCCATATAGAATCAACTCAATCCGATAGAGAAATGAAAGGAAATGAAAGGTTTTCCACCTCCTCCTTCAGCAATAACAAAATCAAGAAAAATCCTCATGTTAAAGGGGGGAAAAAAATTGTGGTACAGCTTAAAAATCACGTTTACTTGGCTTTAAAATGATATGGCCAAGTTTGCCTAGACGCACTGAGGCAGTGAGAACATCTACCCTTCCTGTCTGGAAGCAGTGGACTGATTTCTAGGCAGCTAGTGAAAAAGAAACAAACAAAACCCTAGAAATCTCCGGATTATTTAGATCTCTTCTATTCACTACCTGTTTCTGAGCTGCTTTTCACCCGATATGTATATGTGGCTCTGAAAACCAGGCACATTGGTCGTCTGCATTCCTGATATACTGGTTTCCCTAGAGTTGATGATCCTCCCACTATCTGGTCCTTGAACTGCTGCGTGTTGCATTCAGCAGTTTATTCTTTTCATGTTTAGCATCTACATTTGGAGACACCAAGCAATGTTGTTCATGACTTTAAAATGACAATCCCCAGCAGCGAGGTGCCATTCATGTAAACTAAATCATATGTGCCCAGGACCGTGTTGCCTTTGTGTTCACCATTCCTTGAACCTGAGAAAAGCTAAATTTCATCAGCCTTTCCACAGAGAGCAAACCAACCACTGGCTCAACAATAATTACACTTTTTGAGCTTGTCAAAGAAAACCCAAAGAAAAAACTATACTGAATAATAAACTCAGTGTAATAAGCTCATAATGTTGTAGGCCTATCCTTTGTTTCCCTTGCCCAAAAGAGTAACCTGCAATTTGTCTTTCTCACCTACAACTATTTTAAGGTGCTAGATAAAATAAAAGTAGGAAGAAATGGAGAAGCAAAGACATGGTAATCCACAACACAAAAATACTAATGCTGCGATAAGTTCATGGGTATAATAATTCTGTAGCATCTCTGTAAAATTATCACTAATTGGTTTTAATACAACATGAGAGGTTACACAGTCAAGCATTAGAAGGAGAGTAAGCAACTGTCAAGCGTGTCCTCAGAATGCACCGTAACGTTGCCTACACACAGGATGCTCATGCAGTTAAACACTGGCCTACATCCTATCACTTCCACCAAGTCTCTGCCAACAGTCTGTTGTACTGAATAGAAGCTGTACAATGTTAAACTTAATATTCATCATTCAATAAATGGACAGATACCTCATTTACTATGCTACTACCGTTCATTTCCTCAGGGATTCCTCCTGGGAAATCCATGGAAAGCTCCATGAACTCATACCAGTCTTCTGTGGCAGGGCAGAGCTAACAACCCCATCCGCAGGCACTAGTTTTAGCCCAAGGTGATTAAGGACCACGCTGTCACTCTTGGTGGGTTATGATGCCCACTTGAGACATGTGAAGCACAGTTCTTCATACCTGGTACATTCAGAAGTCAGGTCCTGACTTTGGTCACTGCAGCAAGCCTCGGGCACTTTGCTGAGTAAGATCCTGCAGTAACAAGCCAGACGTCAGTGAACGAACGCGTGGATCGAGGCCACATGTGAGAAGCTCATCTCCAGTGATACATGCAGCATCACCCACGGTCTCTGTGATCCAGTAGAATCCAATTCTAAACATGAACAGAAGGATAAAATTACAGTTGCACTGACAATCCTCAGCCTGCAGTTCTCCAGTTTCCCAGGGCTTGGCTCTGAAAGCCTGCAGGATTTGAAACCACAGACCAAAACTTAAATTCAAGGGGGTCAGCGTTAGGATCTTTTAGTTTGGCATTCAGGACTTGTACATGTCAGATCATGGCTCTGCAGCTAAAGTGATCACACGTTTGGTGTAACAAATGGGTTCAAGCCTAACTTCAGGATCCTGAAAACCCAGAGACTTTTTGACATCTTCTTTCCTTTCTCCCCAAGTCCTGTCTTTTTCTCTCTGTTTCTAAAGTGCATCACCTTGCCTGCTCCCCACTTTGTCTTCACATTTTCAAGCTGCTCTTCCTTATCCACATACAGTGTCTGGGCAGGATGGAGAACAGAAAACTAATTGCCTTTTGCCTGGATTTCAGCGCCATATTTATAGAATCACTGAATCACAGATTGTGTTAGGTTGGAGGGGACTTACAAAGGCCATGTAGTCCAACCGCCCTGCAGTAAGCAGGGATATCTTCACTAGATCAGGTTGCTCAGAGCCCCATCAAGCCTGACCTTGAATATCTCCAGGGATGGGGCCTCCACTGCCTCTCTGGGCAACCTGTTCCAGTGATCTACCACCCTTATATTGAAGAATGTTTTCCTAATATCCAATCTAAATCTCCCCTTTTCTAGTTTAAAACCATTACTCCTCACCCTGTTGCTACATGTCCTTGTGAGCAGTTCCGCCCCAGCTTTCCTATGGGCATCTTTCAGGTACTGGAAGGCCGCTATAAGATCCCCCCAGAGCCTTCTCTTCTCCAGGCTGAACAAGCCCAACTCTCTCAGCCTGTCTTCATAGGAGAGGTGCTCATCTTTGTGGCCCTCCTCTGGACCTGCTCCAACAGATCCTTCTTGTGTTGAGGGCTCCAAAGCTGCACACAGTACTCCAGGGGAGGTCTCAGCAGTGCTGAGCAGAGGGGCAGAATCACCTCTCTCGATCTGCTGGCCACACTTCTTTTGATGCCGCCCAGGATGTGGTTGGCCTTCTGGGCTGCAGATGCATATTGATGGCTCCAGCTTCTCATCCACGAGTAACCCCAAGCCCTTTTCCTCAGGGCTGCTTTCAAGCACATAATTTCCTAACCTCTATGGATAACAGGGACTGTCCTGACCCAGGTGCAGGACCCTGCACTTGGCTTTGTTGAACCTCATGAGGTTCACCTGGGCCCACTTCTCCTGCCTGTCCAGGTCCCTCTGGATGGTATTAACATTAACCTCACCACTCAGCTTGGTGTCATCAGCAAACTTGCTGAGGGTGCACTCAATCTCACTGTCAATATCATTAATAAAGATATTAAACAGCACCAGTCCCAGCACAGGAACACTGCTTGTCATCATCTTCCATCTGGACTTGGAGCCATTGACCACCACCCTCTGGATGCAACCATCCAGTCAATTCCTCAGCCACTGAACAGTCCACCCATCAAATCTGTATCTCTCCAACTTAGAGAGAAGGACGTTGTAGGGAGCCATGTCAAAGGCCTTGCAGAAATCCAGACAGGTGACATCTGTAGCTCTTCCCTTGTCTACTGATGCAACCACTCCATTGTAGAAAAACACTGGATTGATCAGGCAGGACTTGCCCCTAGTGAAGCCATGCTGGCTGTCTTGAATCACCTCCCTGTCCTCTATATGGCTTCTAGGAGGATCTGTTCTCATCACAAACACCACAAATTGCAGAGGACTCCTATTCAGCTTTATGCCAGAGCATGCTCAAGAACTCTGTAAGTTAGCATTTGCAATATTTGGCCAAAAAGATCTGTGAGGTTTAAGCAAATATTTATATTTCAGCCCAGGGAACAAAGAAAATAGGGAAATTGGGGGAAAGGGGGGCATAAACAACAGGCTTCAATGCAGTGCCACCGCAGAGGTCTTTGCCCTTTTCAAATGCCCGTTTCAAACACAGGGGAACCAGATCTTCCCAAGAGAGGATGATAACTTCCACAGGTTCATTTGATAGTGAAGGACGGGACTGGCACTTAAGAGCTCAAACAAATAACCAAGCAAGCACAGGAGGGCATAATGAACAGCCACTTGGAAAATGTGCACTTAGCAGCTCAGTATACAACCAAGTTGACCTCCTTTATCAGATGCTGCTGTTACTCAGGAAAGTTTGTATCTACTTACATGTTGATGGCATTGCTTGTAATTAAAACAGCAAGATATGACTACGTTGCTGTTAGGGATAGCCTCAGCACTCATTCTTTAAAATGAGCGGCTGTCTCTCCCTTAATACAGGCACCAGCGCAGCAGTTGGGCTCCTTGGCTAGAAAGCAGCTCTGCAGAAAAGGACCTTGGGCTGCTGGTGGACATCAAGTTGAACATGAGTCAGCAATGCGCTCTTGTGGCAAAGGAGACCAACAGCATCCTGGTTGGAGTAGCAAAAGTGGTCAGGAACGTGACCCCATCCCATCTTCACATCTGACCCTTAAGAGCACACGTCTGGAGTGCTGTGTTGGTGCCAGTGCTCCCCAGCACAAGAGACGTGGACACACTGGGGTGAGTCCAGGGGAGGCCACCAAGATGGTCAGGGGTGCTGACATATGAGGAGAGGCTGAAAGAGATGGGAATGTTCAGCATAGAAAACAGGAAGATGTTAGTGCCATCACCAGCTGTGTAATGCAAGGGTAGAGCCTTTCATGGAGATGTACAGCAAAAGAGGCAACAGACCAGAGTGGAAACAAAGGTAAAGCCACTAGATGGGGGAACAAGGGAAAAGCCAAACAACAAAACCCAATCTTTCAGAAACGCTGGAAAAGGTGCCCAGAGAAGTTTTTGAATCTGCATCCTTGAAGATATTCAAAACTCAACCGGACATGGCCCTCAGCAACCTGAACTACGGGGTCTGTGTTTTGAGGGGGCTGGATTAGATAACCTCCAAAGGTCCAGTCTAAATTGTTCTAGTGCTCAGCCTTAGGTTAAAAGTTTGATAATTTGAATGAGTGCTAAATACAGCCAACTCTTTGCAGGGGTTTATTTAAGATACATTAGATCTAATGCATCAGAACATCAAGACACCACCTACTCTGGAGTAACAGCCCCAAGAGTATATATATATTTACACACCTTAATTCAGAGAAGGTGTGCCTTAATAGATGAGCTGTCAGTTTGCTTTTCTTTTAAAATCCTGTGTCACGTTCAAACTGGAACATGTACTTCCATCCTTGTATTTTGGGGCTAGATAAATCTGTCCTTGTAAAAATCAAGCTCCTTCTGCAGTCCGTCCTGGTACCTGCACCCAAACCGGCGTGTGCACACACACAGACACACACAGAGGAAGTACAGGCCAGATAATGACTGCAGTGGTTACAACTTTGAAGCCATATGACCAGCAAGTACTGCCAGCTGACAACACATTCAGTGCTCCTCTCTTGACCTTAGCGTGCTGGTTCTTGGTATCGGTCACCACAACACCTGGCTTTCCTGAGAGGTGTGAGGAAGACTCCAGCTGTCCTGCTGCAGTAGGACTGCAACCCCGCACGACTCTGCATGATGTGGGACTTCAGACAGGAAAGGAAATCCACTCTGAAATCAAAAACGCTGCATACAACCCCCCCATCCTTTCTGTTACCTGCCTATACATACAAATAGGAGTCCTGCATAGCAGGTTTCCTTCAGGATGAAAAGTTATTTCTATAGAAACAAATGAGCTGCACACCTGTATTTATTTCAGCTTTAGCATTTGTGTATCCACATCACTGAGTTTGGGGCAAATGGTGAAATAAAGCAGCAGTTTCAGCAGAGCATCCATATTTCATCACCAGCAGATGGGTAGAAAGCCAGTGTACACTTTTTTTCCTTTTACTGCATTCATAACAGCCAGCTTCTGGTTAATACCAGCTTGTGGATTACCAGAAGCTAGTCAGTAATCTTTTCAGCCTTGAGTAGGGCTTTACAACAAGCAGGTTTTACTTCAGGTGAAGGGGCCTATTTGAGGCCAACAGATATTTCAAACCAAGCCAGTTAAAGATCATTTCTACCAGCAGTTCTTTTTCTCCCTCAGAAGGATAAAAGGCCCTTTTTGTGCTCCACTACAAACCCACGTGGTTCATCCTGTCTCTGAATGACATGTGGCCTTGGTTGCATGACACATGGCAGACGTGACCCAAGAAACAAGTGGTGAACAATTAGGAAATAACCTCCTCCTAGGCAGAATTACTTCATAGCTAAGCGTGTGTCAGCACATTCCAGTAACTTCCCATACTGCTCGCAGAGGATGCAGCACTGATGGAAATCTTCACAGGTGGACTGGCTGAGTCAAACCGATTCCACTACAAGGCAAATAATGTGCTCCTGTTGCATAAATATGTAGGGCAAAAGAAGCATTAAATGCAGCTGAAGCCTTTCATTTAAGAGTTGTGGTCTCAGATTCATTCATAATTTTCTAGTATCTTTCTGTTTTGGAAACAACTGGCTTAGAGCAGATTTAAAAAATTTCCCTGACGCCTGTTGTGCAATAATAGATTTGACAATATCCATTAGCTTGGAAAACACACTATTTTTCACAGTAGGTTTTCTTCTTTCCAAAAGAGCTTCTAGTTCATTCATAGCAGAAGCTAGTCATCTTTTCAGACTGAATTCCCTATCTCCACAGTCGTGTCCATCACTGGTAGAAGAGCAGGATAGAATTTAATTTCTGACACCACTCCCCTTTTTTCTTGCTTCTCATCTCTTAGGAGCCCAAGGAAACACCAAAAATCGTAATCTAATGATTAGGACAGTTTGCTTTCTGGAGGTATTTTAAGATCACATCTGTATATCAACTCAAATATTAACAACTATGATAGAGATCAGCATTTCAAAATCTCTTTGTGGCCTCACTGAAAGGAAGTTATCTTCTCTGGAATTTTCTTGGATTGGGCAATGTTTAAAAATAGACAAAATGTATTCAGGATTGAAAGTACAGACTAGAAGTTAAAAAGCCACAGAAGAAACCCATCAAGAAGCCGCAAACCGAGCTGAAAACTGTTCACCACTCCCCACTTCATGTTGTAGGCAAAGCCTGTGTGCAGAGCACACCTCCTTTATACTATATACTTCTCACCCGAGTGAGAAGCGTGTGCAGTTGCAAATACCTCAGGGCACGTTTTATTTCCTTCCAAAAGCCTGCATCAAGTGTTGGCTTCTCCATTTGTACCAGAACAAACCGAGATGTTCAGAGAAGCAGGGATGGCTCCATTCTTCACTGGCTTTTTCTGCAGTTGACAGAATCTCCGAGTCTCCAGTGGTTCCTGTCCCACCCCAAAGGCTAGCAAAGGCCTAGGCGGAAAAAACGACTATTCAAATAGTTTGTTGCCTCTAACTCTAATGATGCAATAATTGTTTGACTACTGATAGCCTTGGAGGTTCTTCTTTGACTTGTCTCAGCTTCTTTACCAATATTCAATTTCTTCAGCGTAAAGTAACTAATTTTTTTTCTGTGACAGCATAATAAAAATCCTAGGATCTAGGGCACATCTCCTACTTCCCAGAGGTACTCAATAAGGTTACCCAGCTTGGTGTTTTCCATAGACTGGTTATTAGGTTTTCCAGACATCAGTATCAAAACTACAACTGCTGGCATGCATTAAATGCATACATAACATGCATTGCATTTTTCACATATTTGTGATGACACTGACAAAAACCCCCTTAAGTTGTAACTTGTTACCACATGGCAGCGTGTGCTAAGTAACATTATTCTTGCACTGAAGAGGACAGCTTGCTGTCTGTAGGTTGACTGCTACTATTTACTGAGTTGTCTAAATTTTTACTGGACAGCTGTGGATCACCAATGAGAAACTTTCAGTCCTGGATAGATGATAAAATGGATTCTTAGCATCTCCTCTTGATGTTTTCTCACAGGTCATACTAATGAGTAATTTGGTTTGGTGGGAGGGGGGACTGTCTTATGGATTAGACAAAACTACATGGCTCACTGAGAAGTGTTAAGCCTTCACACACACTTTTGGAAGGAACCTCCTTCCAAAATTGGGAACTCTCTCCAGCAGTCATGCTTCTGTATACAAATGGAAGTTGAGGATAGGAGAAGCTAATGCACACCCCAAATTTAGCCACTTCCTTTCCCTAAGGATGCTAGAAGCTAAATTCATAGTTACCAACTGCAGATGTTGAAAACCTGCTAAATCCTTGGAATCCTTGAGACCCAAATGGTTTTTATGTGCACAGCTTGCTAAAGACTGAGCACCATTACGAAGAGTAGATGAACATGCACGGGAACGTGCACAATCCCACCATCAGTCTCCATTCAGCTGTCTTCAGTATGTGCAGTGCACTACAGGCTGACTACGGCAGCGTGCCCATCCTCCCTGCCGTAGGCAACACTACAGTCTTCAGGCAAAGTTGTCCTGGACAGAGACATAGAGCACCTGAACTGTATCTCCATGAGCTTGGCAAATAGTTAAGACAGAAGCACATCACTAAGGTAAACAGTGAGACAGCCATCCCTGCATTTCTTGGCAATTACTACAGCTCAGCATTGGCGTTGAGTCACCGACGCGAGCAAATCAGGCGACACGCTCACGGGCCGTGCTGTGGCTACAGGGCTGTGAGTATATACATTATCTAATTAATCACCCTGGCTGCCCTGAAACACATTGGCTCAGCGAAATAGCTAGGTACATAGCACAATTATATGGCTATTATTGCTACTGCACAGTGGTATTTGTAAGTGATTAAGACATTATGTTGGTATCCGGGTAAAAATACGAGGTTGCATGTGATCATCAGTCAGAAGCAACGTGTTCTACAGACATTTTTATATCAGCCCGACAGCATGACTTTTTGAAATGCACATATATTTAAAGCTTGTAATGCAGTGTTACAATCTGAGATCAAGGACTTTAAAAAAACCCAAAACCCTTAAGGTTAAATACGGGGTGTTTTATTGGCATTTCTCCATGTGGGACAGGACACGAGGCTCAGTTCTGGAGCCTACTGCAAAATCTACACAACTAACCAGACCAAAATAGTTTCAGTCAGGGAATAAACCCCACTGCCACACAGGCATACCCACAGCCTCAGTGCCAGGACATGGCAGGCACTGGCAGGCTTTATGGCAACTACCTTACACTACCTAGGAGCCATCAGGTATCTCCAGGCACAGTCAAAGCACCAATGAGGTTCAGGCAAGATATGGATGCTGTGGATGTAATTAGGGTGACCAAGCTGTCCCATAGTACTTAGGGAATCTGTCCCTGATCGGGCATACCCAAAGCTCAAGCAAGCTTTATTCTTGCTTTCAAGAGTAAGTGATCTGTCATTAAAAAAAATGCAGCACAGAGGAGAGGCAGGAAAAAACAGAGCATTCAGTACTTCCTTGGCTTTCATGAATATGAGTTTGTCAAGAATAATCTTGACGATTAACGGGTTAACTGACCTAGAAGATAAAGCAGAAGCTGTACGGATAAGCCTTCTGAAGCCCAGATATGTGACATCATCATCTCTGTGACAAACTACAGAAATATGGTCGAGCTGAGAAGTGCCGAACACTTTGTGTGGTAGGCTAGATGAGATATCAAGATGCTTGACACAATCAGCAAAAGCTATCAAAACAGATGTAGAAACTGAACCACCCTGCTCCCCTCATGCAGAGCTGCCCTGCTCCCCAAGATAGGGTTCCCAGGAGCCAGCCCGAGGCAGGAGCAGCACTGATGCTCCCTGGGAATGATGTTCCTCACCAGAGATGGCTCACATTTGGTTCACATCTTGGAGGGCAGCCCAAAACATGAGTGGTAACCCTGCATTTGATGCTGAGATGAGCTTATTGTATCAAATTAACATTGTCTCGGTATTTCTGCACCATGTTTCTGTCATCACTGCACTACAGCGATGAGTAAAGAGTCAAAGAAAATTGATGGGCCAGATAAAAGGTGGTGGAAAGTGTATCTGGTCCAGCATCTTCATACTTGTCAGAGCAGTTATCTTCTCATCATCAGAACTGGTTTTGAATATGCCAACAGTATGGCAGATTTCTGTCACACTAAGAGGCTATCCATATTTTCCATTAGCAACTGGAACCAAAGGAGAGCCTGTACAGTCTCTGGGTGACACTGAACTGGATGGGAGCAGAAGCAAGTGTTTGGTGCCAGAGAGGAGAAATGATGGCAAATGAAATAAATACTAACAAAACCAAAAGGAAATTCAGTAGAGATGAGCCTGGCATGGTACATTTAGAAGAAATTATTAACACCGAGAGAAAGTAGGGAACACCTGGTTTGGTAGCAGGAAAATGTTGGTGGGGTTACAGCAGATCGCAAGCTAAAAACTAAGCACACAATATAATGCCATTGTAAAAAAATCCCATGTCTTGCCTGAGAGATGGTGTTATACTCTGTGTGGCATAGCTAGGGCCTCCACTGGAATAATACATCCTGCAACACTTATCACACCAGGACAGTCACAGCACTCTGGGCATTGTCTCCAAACGGTTTAGAAAATACAACCCTGGAGAGAGAGGAGCTGAAAGAATTATGTTCATGTCATGCAGATGATCAGGGAGAAAGCCGCTGCAGTTTCATGTATAAAAGGACTTTATAATAAAGAGAAGCGGTCAGTTTGTTCCCTGGGTTGACATTCCATTCGAGACACACAAAGTAATCCATTCCTTTCACATGTGAGACTTCTGTTGAAAAAGCTGTGATCAGATGAAAATCAGACCATTTCTCTGTGGGAGCATAGTGGGACCCTGTTCCTTAGGGGATAGAGAGAGGCTACAGAACCTCCTCTCAGGTCTGGCTTAGGCACACTGCTGCAAAGCAAGGAACAGATTAGGTAACACCTTGGAGTCTCCCCATGGCCCTGCAGCTCCATGAATTGTTCAGAGCTCCTGCTCCCAGCCTTGCTGTGTGTCCAGCACAGTGCACATGGTCGGACAGGCCACTGCCCATGCTGCGGAGCCATGTGGGTGACTCTTTTCATCCAGCAGATTCTCTTCCCTCTACTATTTCTGCACCAGCAGCAACTACCGTTTCTCCTTTTGGAGCAGATGTCAGGCATGGATCTAACTCCACAGCACTCAGAATCTCCAAGACTATGATATAATAGGCAGTTGCATTCCATAGCATCCCATGCATCTGCAGGAACCAGAAGATACTATTATCACATTATCCTCATTTTAACGTCTCAGGAGATCTTATGAACTGTGCTTAGTTTCTTCATGAAGATCTCGTATGACAACAGAGGGTAGCTGCCTGCAGTTTTAGTCTCAGCCAAAACACCAGACACATTTGCCATATGACTTAATACGCAATTTCAGTTTCAGAGCAGTGGTCATACAAGGCAGCCAGTGGGAAAAAAAAAAAAAAAAGTGGAAAAATGGTCATCAGAGGTATTGGGGACCTAAACCATCCTTTCTTAAGGATGACCTTTTGTCTGTTCATCTGTTAGACCTTCAGCCTGTTTTGAGTAAAAAAAAAAGTTACACTCATCTTGTAGTCTCACCACTTCCACATCAAACTAGTTAAACAGCAAGTAATACCGTTGGTAAGAAAGCAGCATCCTCCAAACTGTCCTCATCCTGAGAAGTCATATATTGCTGTTTTGATCCCTGACAACTTAAAAACCGCTTCCTAGAATACCATCTAAAGAACAGAAACAAGAAGTGTGAATGTCCGGTTTGGGCTAGTGTTATTCTTCTAGTCATTTCCTCTCCTAGTATCGCACAGTTACATGCAGCTATCTCAGGCATGCACCAGCAGTAATTCTTCTTGGCAGGAAAGGAAAGTAGTATCAGTTAATAGGAAGCAATCAAAGAATGCTAACTTTTGCAACCCCTCACAGATCTGGCTGTGATGATGCCCAAGAACGGAGTAAAAGCTATTATATTTTGCATAGAAACCGAGTTTTCTACAAAATCTGCTCTGGAGCTATTCATAACCACACACGGGCATATTCATAACCGCAGATGAGCCCTGTGAACGAGATGTTAATACCCGCTGAGCCAGACCAACAAGGCAGCTAGAAACGTAGACACCCGCCGGGACTGGACGAGGACACTCCTCTTTGAAAGCGCCTCTGGTTTCCCCTCATCGTCTCGCAAGGGACCAGAGCTGCTCAAAGGCACCCCTGGAGCCCCCATCCCCTGCCGCTTCTCCCACCTCTGGGCTTCAGACTTCCCCTCTCGACTCAGACGGGGCAGTTTCTTTTACTCTTGCGCAAACCCGAGTTACAGAGCGCCCCGAAATCCCCGCGGTTCCACCTGCCTTGCCGGCAGGGCTGGCTGCCGAGCACCGGGCACGCACCGGGACTCCTCTCCACAGCAGAGAAGGCACGGACCGACAGCCACGGCCGGAGCCCAGCACCCGGCCAGGCCCAGACCTGCCCTTTGCCTCCGAGCTACTCCGGGTCGGCGCCCGCGGACCCTGGGTGATGCTGAGCGGGGCTCGGGGATACGGCTGGACTTCCGTCCCGGGAGCCGACGGCGACATGCCGCCGGTGAAGAAGCCCAGCCGCCGAGGAAAGCGCCGTTTCGCGTCCCCCCCATCCCAGCAGGTACTCACCCCTGGTAGGACGGGACAGGACAGGACAGAGCAGGGAAGCCCGGCCTGGCTCGGCTCGGCTCGGCTCACTCCAGCCGCTCTGCTCCCCGAGGTGCCGCCGCCGTAGCCCCCGCGCCGTCGAGGCAAGGGCTTGTCCCCAGGGGAGCGTCCCGCCCCCGCCGCCCGGTTCACTCGCCTATTGGCTGTGAGAGGGAGTAATTTGCATAGAGATGCTCCGCCCCGCCGTCAGAAGGGCGGATGGGGGGCGGCCGCACCGTGCCCCCTGCTTCCTCTCCTTCCTCCTCCCTCCGTCTCCTCCTCCTCCTCCTTCTCCTCCTCCTCCTCCATCGTCCCCCGAGGCAGCGCTCGGCTCGCACCGCTTCGTCGCGGGGGGAAAGCCCGCCCCGTGGGTGCTGGGAAGCGTGGGTGGGCTGAGGTTGCCCTTTTCTTTGCCGCCGTCGCCGTGGACGCCCCTGCCCTTTCTTGCCCTCGCCTCCCCGCCGGGAAGCCAGAGCTTTCCGACCCCCGCCGCCCGGCTGGGAAGAGGGTGAGGGGGTGGTTTGGGTGTACGCTGGGGCCGGGATGGGCAGGCAGCAAGCTAAAACCATACCGACGGCTGTGGTGAGCTGGGCCAGGGGCACGTCAGCCCCATGTCGTGTCCATGTCTCCTCCCTTGCTCTGTTTGATGCAATGACGTCAACCCAGTCCTGCTGGCTTGAGACTTGCATGCTGAAATGTGATGTCAAAGGAGCTTCTGGGAATGTAAATTAAACAAATCGCTGCTGCTGCTGCTGCTTCGAGGTGTGCTCTTCTGCGTGCTTCAGAGCCAGGGCCAAATTTAGCCCATTCTTGCGTTGTGACTTTGATAACTTGAACCATTGCTGGAAAAGCCCTGACAAAAATTGGTGAGAACTTCACCCTGGAAATTTTAAAGCAATAGAAGTTCCCTTCTAGCTGGTGTCAGGTGGGAACTGAAAGAGCATTTTTCTTTCCTGAGCCATTCTCAGTTATAATAAGGCTCCAAAATTTCTCTTACATTGTGTCAAGTCCACCCTGGGTGTGCCGAGGGAAAGTCCTCTCATGACAGGCACTGCTGCAGAGAGGTAAGAAGCGTCCTCCCTCCTTATTTCTAGGCTGTTGTTGCATCAAAAAAAAAAACCCAAAGCCAAAGCAACAAACCAACTGATATTAGTGGGTAAATACTTGAGGGTTTATAGTTAACAGCTAGTTAGAAATATATGTGACAGAGTGTCTCTCTCTCCTTGAAAAATCTAAGACTGTTTGGCAGGGGTCTTCTATGTTGAGTCTTTGCTGGCAGTCTTTGCTCTCTTAGGCCTTCATTTTGGAGATGAAGGTAGGTTGGTTGGTCTCATCGATCCTCTAAAACTACCTAAAGGCACTGAATGATGAGTGGGTGTTCTCTTCTTTTGCAAGCTGCTGCTTTGTGAGACATGCTGCATATTCCCAGCGTGCAGCCAGGCAGGAGGCTTTCTCTTTGCCACTCGGCCAGGATGCAAATGGGCCTTTGGTGTCATTAATGCAATCAGACCTGAAAACAAAGCGGCTTGTTAATGTGACTTCAGAAGTAATCAAAGATATAGGCTGCTTTGTATTGCAGGAAACAATTACAAATTAACCTGCTGCTGTTCCAGCACAAGCAAAGGTATGGGTGCATTGACTGATGTGCTTGAGGACCTGGTCAAGAGCAAAATGCTCATCTAGAAACATCTGTTACCTTCCCTATAATTTGTGACGATGGTGTGGAAGACCAAGTAGATGAGCGGCAAGTCTCCTCCCAAATTTGGGAGAGACATAATTTCAGTAGCTGAGTAGCAGCAAGGTAGCACTACTGTTAATTATAACCTTCTTACAAAGGAAATGGAGAGCGAGAGGACTTTATTATAACTTATATAAAGTTTGTCACTTAGATTCAATGAGATTAAAGAAGTTGGGGAAATTTCAGAGACAGCTAATTAAGCTACGTGAATAAGGAGCTAAAAAAGTTCACCATTGACAAATAATCAAAGTTCTCAAACATACTATGCTGCTAGATCCTACAAAGGGTGCCCATTTGCATGGCAGTATGAAAAACAAAGCTAGATAAGCCATAGGAAAAGATTCTTGCGTCATCATACACATGAAAGATGCTTGTTTTGCATTATTATGCTCATTTCCACCACTTCTGAAATAACATGAACAGTGTAGACACATAATGAAAATGATTAGACAGAGAAAAGTGGTTTGCCCATAAAAGAGTTGAGACTTTTCAGTCTTGTCATTTCATCCTCCGGAGTCCTGAGAAACATTACCTACAAAGGTAACAGAGTCTTTTCTTTCCACCTTGCCCTACATCTCACCATATGAGAGATATTTCATGGAAAAATTGCCATTTAGCAGTGAAAGAAAGTATTCCGTTTATGCAGACAAAGAGACTGCATAGTGTGGGGATCTCTGAGGCTGATAATCTCTTTAAAGACATTTTGGCAACATAGTAGACAAAGTATATGGGGACAGGAAGCCTGCCTTTTTAGTTCTTTATTTTTATTTCTTTTTCTCTGAAGAGCCTTATTTTTTCTGTCTTTAGAGATTTCTGATCCTGACCAAGATCTTGAGCGATGGCTTTGGATGAGCTACAGTTTACATCCAGTTTCCTCCTCTCTAGAAAGATGTGATTGCTTCCAGTGTAATTACTTCCAATGTGTAGTAAAATGTAATATATAACCAACTTGGAGTCTTGTGTATGTTCAAATACGTTGAGGATGTGTAAGATTTCAAGGACAATTCACAGAGCAACGGGACTGTCTGTGCTGGGGAAACCCCTAATCTCCTCGCTTAGGTGCCTGATCCTTCTAACTATGTTGCCTATCATGACAATGATGGAATGACCCAAATGAGTTTCTTCTGAAGCCCAAGAAACTAGAAGTTACACGGATGCAAATTTCTCTTTGCTACCACTTATCAACATCTCAGGGCATCTGGGAGATCTGGGGATCCCAATTTTGGGGAAGAGCATTTCACTAGGCCACTTACATTTATCCTTTCAATTCCATGCACTATTCTACTACATAGAAATACGTCTATGTTTGCCTTGAGTTTAGCACTCCATGCCAAACAGCTTGCACCCATAGTACCCGTACTGATTCCACGTATGGGATGAGGGCCTGATCTGGCACAGCTTCACCAAGAGAAGGTCATGCCTTACCAATCTGGTGACCTTCTATGATGGAGTGACAGCATCGGTAGATAAAGGGAAGGCAACTGATGTCATTTACCTGGACTTGTGCAAGGCCTTTGACACAGTCCCCCACCACATCCTTATCTCTGAATTGGAGAGATGTGGATTTGATGGGTGGACCATCCAGTGAATAAGAAACTGGTTGATTGTAGACAAAAGGTGGTGGTCAATGGCTCTATGTCCAGGTGGTGGCCGGTGACAAGCGGGGTCCCCCAGGGGTCTGTCTGGGGACCGGTGCTCTTTAACATCTTTATCAATGACATCGATGATGGAATTGAGTGCACCCTCAGCAAGTTTGCAGATAACACCAAGCTGAGTGGTGTGGTTGACACCACAGAAGGAAAGGAAGCCATCCAGAGGGATCTTGACAGGCTGGAAAGGTGGGCCTGGGTGAACCTAATGAGGTTCAACACTGCCAAGTGTCAGGTGTTGCACTTGGGCTGGAGGAATCCCAGACATAGATACAGACTGGGAGAAGAGCTCCTTGAGATGTAGCCCTGCTGAGAAGGACTTGGGGATTCTGGTAGATGAGAAACTTAACATGAGCCAGCAGTATGCTCTTGCAGCTCGGAAGGCCAGTGGTATCCTGGGCTCCATCAGAAGAGGGGTGGCCAGCAGGGACAGGGAGGTGATTGTCCCTCTCTACTCTGCCCTTGTGAGGCCTCGTCTGGAGTACTGTGTCCAGATCTGGGGCCCCCAATACAAGAAAGATGTAGAACTGTTGGAGAGGGTTCAGAGGAGGGCCACGAAGATGATTAGAGGGCTGGAGCACCTCCCCTATGAGGAGAGGCTGAAGGAGCTGGGCTTGTTCAGCCTAAAGAGAAGGCTGCAGGGGGACCTCATTGCAGCCTTCCAGTCCCTGAAGGGAGCATACAAACTGGAGGGGATTCAACTTTTTAAAAGGGTAGATAATGGCAGGACAAAGGGGAATGGATTAAAACTAAAGGAGGGAAGGTTCAGATTAGATATTAGGGGGAAGTTTTTTACAGAGAGAGTAGTGAGGTGCTGGAACAGGCTGCCCAGAGAGGTGGTGGATGCCCCATCCCTGGAGGTGTTCAAGGCCAGGTTGGATGGGGCCCTGGGCAACTTTGTGTAGATCCAGGCCTGAGGTTGGTGGCCCTGCCTGTGGCAGGGGGTTGGAGCTCTATGATCTTTGGGGTCCCTTCCAACCCAGACCATTCTATGATTCTATGATTCTGGTGTTGTCAAGCTCTAATACCTGACGCTGGTGAGACTTTTAGTCAAAAAGAGCAAATTGCGACTCCAGTGCAGTTCTGTACCACAGAGCCACTTCTCAGACACATACAAAACTCAGGTACGCTTTTCTGGATGTGCAGTACAAGTGAGCCTCTTTTAAGATAGAATCAAGTCTGATGTAATCTAGCACACATTGTTTCAATGAATATAGTGTTTCATGGTCCTGAGTAAATGACTTTTTTCTTTTTAATCTGATGGATCAGTAAGTGCTCCTGAAATTATGGGATTTATCAATTGCCAAAGTGAGTGGAGGTATGTCCTGGTTCTGGCCAAGCCAGAGTCAACCTCCCCAAGCAGCCAGCCTGGGTGAGTTGAGTCGGCCTTGGTTGTTTCCACACCACCTGACACCACTTCCCCATAAAAGTGGCTGGTTGGGGAAGGGCAGGGGCTTGGTGTCTCTAGGACTGTCTGAGTGTGGCTGGGATGTCAGGTTGGTTGTTGGTCCTTGTGTTGTACTGCACTCTGTAATTGAGGAGTCGGTAAGGTACTCTGTCTTATCATGGCATGATTGTAATTGGCTGTTACTGTTCTATGTTCATGGTGATTTTTGTCAGTAAACCGTCCTTCTCCGAACCTGTGGAGGCTCTGTCTCTTTCTCCACGGTGAGTGAGTGGTGTGTGGTGCTCAGCCACTGCTTGGGTCTGAACCACCACAAGGGAGACCCTGAGAGACTGATGCTAGGCAATTCTTTCACTGTGTTTGTTTACTAGGGAAACTGAGTCTTCAGCTGCAGTGCTTCCACCTTGAGTAAGGGCCATCAAGCACCCCGACTCTGAGTCTCTCACCTTTCCTTGTAGCCTCTGACAAAAACTACTGACATTACGGAACAACTTTGTCACTAAATGCTGCTGATGTAAAGAGATCCTCCTTGGTTGCATGAGAAGCAGACTGCTGAAAAGAATTCAGAAGCCAAGTGTCTCCACAGCTAGCTAAATCCACCTTAATTCTTTGCTGAAGCCTGTGGAGTTATTTGGATTTACGAGGGATAACACAGAGCTGTACTTACTGAGCCCTGCAGATGTTTTTCTTTCCGCTTCCCTTTTTCTCTCCTTCATTAGGAAGGAAGAAGGCTGTTGGAGAAGGATGGAGTGCTGAAAGCTGCACAGAAGTAATTGCTGCGGAGTCAGAGGATGCCCTGTGCTAGGGCCCTCTCTCTTGCTTATTTAAGAAAGGATTTAACATTCATCTCCAATTATACCTGAAAGGCATGTAGAGCCAGACCTGGCTGTAGTGCCCCTAAATTCCTTGTGAACCACTGCTTGGCACCCCTGCGCAGCTTTGAAGGTTCATTACCCTTACATGAGTCCTTAAAGAGCTGCAAATCTAGTTACGGTTGTATTAAATGCCAGATTGGATGGACGGGAAATAGCCCTGGGGCTTCTGTTGACTCAGGAGATGACAGCAGGTGCCAGCATGTTTTAATAAGCTAAGAACCAAAAAATGAGCAGATTCAAAACGTTTTCACATAACAGAAGTAAACAAGCGCAGTTAACTGGAGCCAAGGTAACAGTACTGATTTCTGGGAGCTGAGGGCTTGGATCCTGACACACCAGCTGGCCTGATAGAAACCATTACCCAGCCCTTTTTCTGTACTTCAGTAAAGATGTGAGCTCTAACTCCTGTTATCCAACAGGAGTGAAACACCTCTCCTGTGCATTAGCATGCCCATGGATTAAGAACAGTTAGCTTCTGTGCTACAGGGAGGGCTTTGAAACCTGTCCAGAGACAAGAACGTCTTTGTGACAGCCAAGAGGGATCAAAAAGCCAGGCGAGGAAGACACAGAGCAGGTGCTCAGTTTTCGGTACAGTCCCAGGAATAGCTGGTTCCAGGGGCAAGTTCATACTGCCAAAAGCTACGTGCCCTGTTTTGCCCCCATCAAAACTGCTTGACCAGAAAATGGCCAGGCAGTACATCAGGTGTGGAGGGAGAAGCATGTGGCAGGTAACAACATCCTGGGGGTTTAAAGCCTTCTGAGGGAGTGATAAACACTCTTTAGAGAGAGCCATCGTAAAATGAGAACATTTTGGGGCATCCTTTTCAAATAACTAGTCATTCACAGAAAAGACATGGTTTTCCAAAACCCACCAACTTCCAGTGGACCAGAACAATTATACCTAGAACTGCGCGAGCATAGATTTCACACAGCCACGTTGATGGATCACGTAACTCACGCTTTTCAGCAGGCAATATAACAATACCCATCCAGAAAGGTGTGGGGACCCTGCACAGATTGCATGGCACGTTTCTATGCCGTGAGAGCTACCTTCCTCCAAAGGCATGCTGCGCACTTGGAAACCTTTCAGGTGGCTTTGTGGCTAGGACTAAATGCTTTGTGGTAGCACGGTGGTGTTGTGTTACAGACCTAAGAAAAAAAAAGAGTAGCTTTTTGGTTAGCTGAATACGAGGGAAGAATCGTTTGGGATTTTTATCTGTGAATAGACAGCCAGGGAGCAATATATCTCTCAGCCCAATTGCTGCATGAAGTCTTCTGTGAATGGCCAGGCAGGTGGTACACAGGCAAGCTTCACGTGATGCGGTGGCAGCACGACAGATTTCCATGGAATGAATCAAAAAGCCCCAGTTAATGTTTGCATTTCACAGGGCAATGTTTTAGCTAGGAAAAGCTAAAAAAAAAATAATGGTACATGTCAAGGTAGAGGAGTATTTGTCAAACAACTTGCAAAACCTATCTGAGAAAAGTAAAGGTTTACATTTTATCTTTCAAACCTGTCTGTCGACTGTTGCAAGTATCCCAGGATTCTGGGTGACAGCACCTGCTGTGGGGAACACTTCAAGCCTCATAGTTAGGAAATGCAAAGGTAGGTACTGAATAGCACTGAACAGCTTTGCGCTGCATTTACCCCAGTCATGAGGTGTCTCAGAGATACCTGTAGCATCTATACATGAAAGTGAGTAAGGCAGTCATGTTTTCATGTGAGGCAACTATTAAATTCCAATTAATTGACTGTGCACCCATTAGGATGGAGCTGGGCCTTGGCACTGTTACGCAGAACCCTTAACTTCTGGATCTTTGGAAGCATCAGGTGCTGGCCTTTTCATTTACCTAATTCACAGCTGAGTGAGCAAACCAATGGAGAAGTCCCAACAGATGAACCAAAACCAGAGCACACAGCCTCTGTTCTAATTTATGAACCCGGAGAATTATTTGGTCTGAAAAATGTGGGGTTTGTATGTATATACACACTCTTTTATACACACTTTACAAATAGGATCTCTCTGTAGGTTGTGTGTTCTTATGGCAGATAAGGACTGCACCATTCATACATACTCATTTCTTCATTGTACTTTCAGCTTCAGCAATGCAACCCACCCTAATACCACATAAAAATATTGTAAGGTAAATCAGGTACCCGTACTCCTAATCCTGAGAAGTGACTTCACACATCTTTTTACTGAAAGAAAATTGTTTCTGGAAGGATATGCCACCTACTATACATTTGCACCATGCCTAACAACTTAAGCCTTGCTTCCTGGCCTGACAGAAATACTAGAGAGATGGGGAATAAGCACAGAAAGAAGTCTTACACACCCTTAACGTGGCCTTGAACCATTCCTTTTAATGCAAACCTGGTAGCCAATAACGTCAGTTACATGCAGTCGGTAGGAAGGATGTTCAATACAGTTTCCTTATTAGAGAATAAATTTCTACAGCATGATAAATAAAAGAAACACACCTGTGCAGAGTTCTGCAAGAGAAAAGCCTATAAAAATAATAATTTAAAATCCTGTTCACATTTAATATTAGCTCCATGGCATATAGTATTGCTGTAAATACTTTGATATAGATTTAAAATCAAGTATAACTTAACAAAATAATTCAACAACAAATAAAATTAATCTCCTGAAATACCCAACCGCCAATTTGTTTAAAATTCACCAATAATCAGCACTCCGAATGCATGTAGGGAAGCCAATCTATACTTCATTTCCATGCGCTGAACACCTGCATATCAAATTTCATATTCTCAGTACCTGAGGATGACAGAAGATAGACACATCGATTTATGATGAAAAATACTTCTATTATATGACACGGCAAGAAAACTTTTCAAATGATGCTTGAAATCTTGCACCATCTGCAGCTTTTGTGACAGTTGAATTAGTTACATGTTAGATAATCCTTCTTTACAGAGACTTTTTTTCCCCTTTCATTCCTCAAGGGGATCGGGTCACCTACTCAGTTGATGCTATGCAGTCCTTTCCTTTAAACTCTACAGCAAACTTTGAGGGCAAAAGATGCACTGAGTCGACAGATTCCATACAATTCCATCTCCAGACACTTTGGAATATGCAGTTTTCTTAAGGTTATTCCATTACCTAAATGGCTCTAATCCTCCATCTCCCTCTGGCCACATCCCACAGGCCAGATTCACCACCTAGTGCCTCTCACTGCACGGACAGTGTCTGCGACGGGCTCGTTAGCTGCTACAGCAAGGCTAGGATCTTCTGTAGTCACCATTCTGGCTGCAACACACCTACCTTTCATTTTAATCTTGGATAACAATCTACTGAGTTCATTTTTCCAGAGATTTGTTGTTTCTAAGGATACATATCAGCTGTTCAACCATCTGTAGCTTTCTTTGAAAGCAACTCTGTCTTCATTAAGGTACCTGGGTAGAGCGATCTTCCTACGCTCTGGCAGTGCAAGGCATAAAACACACTCACCTGGCACCAGCTGGGTGTCTGACAGTGTATGGTGCCAAACTGATATTGGATTAGTGGGTGCTGAGGGGTACCCAGTCTGTTTGTGACTTGGTCAAAGAATTTTAGCAGGCACTTCAACAGCTGAACGAGTGTTTGCAGTATAGTGTGAGTCACAGAGATGGATTGATCAGATGTAAGCAAGCAGTTTCCACCTTCTCCTACCCAGCCAGCAGCCTTCAAACCTGTACTGCACAGGAACTTTCTTATTCCCCAAAGACAAAAGGAGATAGGAGTGCCAGTTCTTCAAGGACATTTCACTTGCAAGATGATTTTCCACGTAATGCTAGAAATCCTGTCGTGTATGTGGCTTTGGTGACAAATTAAGGTGATGAACTCAGCTAGGTTTTCGATTTATGTGACAACAATAATAATACTGCATTACATTTACAAACTGTGCTCCAATTCAGGCTCTCTAAAACCAATTTACAAGCAATTACTTTTAAAATGCTGCTATGAGTACTGCTACCCACGTATTACAGATGGGAAAGAAATCACAGGAAGTGTCAAGATGCCTACAGGTGTACAGGAAGGCTTGATCTCACTAGAAGGTGCATCCAGATCCCCTGAGCGCTAGTCCTTTCATGAAAGCCCTACGTGTCTTTTCATGTGCCTGCCTTTTTCTTACAGGTATTTCGTTTCTTACAGGTATTTCTGCCTCTCCACACCCATTTTTCTACTCCTCTCCCTTAAGTAATTTCTTAGATGGGAATGATATACAGCTGGCATAGAAAATATTGTGTGCTACTTAATAAGAAGTCTATGCCAGTTAAAATTAACTGCCAAATTCTGCTTGCAGTGAAGTCAGTGGAAGTTTGGCAATGGCATCAAGTGAGACCGGCCCAATATTTAAAAATACTCCAAGAAGCGAGAGATGGAGGAAGGGCAGTGGGCTGGTCAGATACTGGTATAGGAAAAATCCAAACATAATGGTTGTGCCTCCAGGTGAGTGAATTGGTCATGTGTGTCCCCTAGCCAATACCCTTAAGACAAGAACCAGAAAGTAAAATTAAATTAATTATACAAATGCCCTGACAGCTGGCTTCAGCAGTTACAACGTGTTTTTGATGAAATGCTTCCCAGATCCTAGACACAAGCCCAAACTAGCCCTCAGAATCCAGATACTTCCACAACTGCAAACCACAGCCAGACTTGGGATTGTCCCACCTCCTAATGTGCTGATCCAAAAATCCCATTTCTGGTGCCCCAAGCTTTGGGGATGCAGGGGTTCACACACAGATAGATACACGTGTAGCAATCCAAACCCAGCACAACTACACATCTGTAAGATGTTTTGCACTAGAGTACTTTCATTAGCATACCTTTCATAGAAAAAACCTACTACCAAAGTTCAGTGTAAGCCCAAAGTTTGTTTCTTTCACAAGCTTTTTCAGGAGAAAACTGTAAAAAGAGGTTTAAGGTGACCTTTGTCTTGAGACAGCCCCCTAATAACCAGTAGCTGTGGGATCTCTGAGATGGAGATTGAATTCAAGAAGCTGAAAAGATGTCATCAGAGCACACGTGTACAAGTTGTTTTGTGTGGAGCATGGAGGTAGCAGTAATTCAAAAGTGTATTCAGATGCATCACCACCACCCACCAGCCCAGCTCGTCCTGGACAAATAGAGTTTCATTATGGTTAGGAGAAGAAAATGAAAAGTTTCAGACTTGCTACAAAAGTGGTATAACTTATTGGAGTGAAATATACCATTACCTCTGTATACAAATCAAAATGCAGCTCTCCGTGGAGCCCCACGGCATACAGCGTGAGAAGGGTGAGAAATGTGTCAGTGTGAGTGTGGGTGAGCTCATCTCAGACTCTGCTCAAGGACGTAGGAGGAAACAGAAACTTAACTGACAATAGAATTTTCCAAAGGGCTAATTTCCCCAAAGCAAACTGTTACGGTCATAAACAAGTCTCACCTAGAGATGATGAGCTGAGCTGAGTCAGGGAGAGCTGCTCTGCCACCAGTCTGGTGTAGGGATTTTATTGCTGCTCGTGTCAACTTCCTCACCTATTCCATGAGGCTAGTATTTCTGTTTCTTAGTGCAGCTGTCAAGAGTTAGTGTTGGTTGGGTCACTATACAGTGATCAGAAGAAAGACTATTGCACTTCCTAATATGCCTTGTAGAGGAAGCAGTGACATACATAAAGTAGGTGACTGCTGTCAACACTACTTTTTCCTCTAGATTTATGGCTAGCTTTTTCTTAAAGCACAGTCACATGCTTCTGTTTCTTTGGCTGACAGAGCACTGGACCAGCTATTCTCTCTCGATGCAAAGTTTTTTCTAATTCCTCTTGAGCATCAGCTCTTCTGAGCTAAAAAGGTAATTTTTTTCTCCCACGAAAAAGCAGTGAAAACAACACAGCTACATCTGCAGGAAGATTTTGACTTATGATTTCTATGCCACATACACAAAAGATTCACCTTTTTTTCTAGCCCTAACTTACCACTTAAAATCATGGCAAAGTCCTTTAACTAGGGTAGTAATAGTCCTTTTAAAAAGGGTGAAAAGCACTGATGCTGGGTGTTTTCCTTAAGTTCCACGGGAGCACCTGTTAGGATAGTAATGGTGACTGGTTTTAGTAGTGAAGAAAAACAAAAGATCTGGTGTTTTCCCCCTGTGTGATGTAAGAAACACTGGGCCAGATCCCAGCAGCGATGGGAGAGAGACCTGAACAGTTGAGTGTTTCAGAAGGAGACATTCCACGGGTACCACTGGAATGATTCATGGTGTAATTAACTATCCTTGCCATCCCAAAATACAGGTGCATGTGTATTTGGGAATGAGATGAGTATCGAATTGCAAACTGAGTCACTCTGACAGGCTTGGTTTGCCCTTCCAATTATGCAAGCAGGTTTGTGACTCAGCATCCACACGAGTCTGTTCTCCACTGACAGGGCAAATCAGTTCTGCAGTTGAGTCAGTCGGAGCCCTTCTCACAGTGGTAAATTCAGCAGGCAGCCACCCTGTGGAAAAGACCAACCGTGGAGCCTTTATCCTGCGTGCAGTGATGTATGTGACATAGAGTGAGGACGTTTGAAAGAAGAATAATCTCCAGCCCATCTTCAGACAAGAAACTAATTAAATGGGGGAGAGAAAAGCTGTCCTGGGATTACACCGGGTGGTGTTTGTAGTCCTTTAACTAAAAGAGATTGGATTTTCTTTCTGGTAGTGTTTTCTGTAGCTACTGTTGTGCCTTCATCCCTGGTTTATAACAATTACCCGGCAACTTGCTGTAATTGCACTTGTAGTTGAGAATTAATTTCTTTAATCGTCTCTGACTTTTCTTTCAAGGGTTGCAAATCATTTCTGACTTTTTTAGAGTGTGACAAGGTGTCATGCCAGTAGCAGGCAATTGCAGAGGGAGGCACACATTGGCATGGGAAACTCCAGCCTGTTCTGGGAATGCCAACTCTTTTGCTGGCAGATCTGGACCCAGTGTTAATCTTTCTTTACTCTCCAGGCTTGGTCCTTCTGAGGTGCCAAGTAGGAATGACTGTTGCCAGTGGTCTTAGCACTGAAATACCTAACCCCTGATACCAATGACAGAACCTCTAAGCTTCATCTGGCACTGAAAGCGGGAACCCATTGGGTACATGGCACTTCCCTCTCTGTGTGTGCAAGAAATATATTCCATTGACCCCTGCCCAAAATCATGTGTCTTTAAATCCATGCCCAGAAGTAAATTTCACCACCAGCCACGTTAGTTGAAACACGAACCCCACTGTGAGGCCACGAATGAGGCCTCGCTGGGTGAACTGCAGTACAAACACTGGAGGAGAATGTCTTAGCCAGGAGGAGCTCGTCATTAAGTTACATGAGGCTGAAAAAGATAGGGAAAAGGGAACAGAGGGTTATGGTTGGCATATGTCCTAATTTCATACTGGGGGCTTTTCCAAAATGTCACCAACGTGTTTCAGGACACAGCCGTACACAAACACCATATTGTCTATGTGACACAACAGCTATTCTGAGAGACGCATCAGCAACTACATGATGTGCACACATCCTCTTAGGGCTCCAGATCACAGTTTTCACAACTACTGCTGCTTTCCTTACAGCCTCTGTCCCCTGCAATCACTTGAGCATGTGAACATTTCAGCTTTAATTTTCTACAAATAAGTACTTTCAAAGACCATAGGAATAAACACTTTCAGATATTTATGGAGAAAAGCAAATACAAGCTCAGTGAAATGCAGAATCTCAAAATGCAAAGAGGAAAAAGTGAAAACAAACAATATATGTTGCTTAAGAACACCGGGGTGGGAGGGAGGGAGGGAGTTAAGAGCCACATAAAAATTTCTAGGTTTGGGTAATTTCTGACTGCCTCAGTTTGAGCAAGACTTGGTCTAGCAGTTTTTTTGATTTTGTGCAGCTCAAGGTTCCTCCCTCTGCATGGCAGTGCTGAGGAGGTGGGGAGAAATACTACAATCTAAACAGGATAAAAACTTTCTGTTGTACTCTTTGCAAGCAGTTGCTTTCCAAAAAGAACAATTCTCCTTCAAACTCTCAAAGAACATGCCAAAATGCATAGGTGGGATGGCTATCATCATACATTATAAATACCTGGCTTCCCGTGTCTCAGCAATCTGGGTTTACTTTCTTATTCTGAGGATCTGGTGAATTAAAAGATGTCCAGCTTGTGACAAACAAGACCTTCCCAAGAATGAAACCAGCAAGCAAGAAGACATTTCTCTTGAGTTACCAAGGTCTGTGCTTTGAACATACACGTGTCTCTGTGGTGCCTGGTGTTGTGAAAAATTACCTTCCATCTGCCTTAAATGTAGTAAGCGGCAATACTTTGCTGGAGCTGAAAGTGGGATGCACTGCATAGCTGTATTAGCAAAAGCTTCACTTTCATGGGAAATGCTGGGGGGCTTCTGTATATTTCTTATTTCAGATGAGGAAGTTCCCAGCCCAAATTGAGAAACAAGCAGTTGGCTGGCAGTTACTGGTTTACCTTTTCCTAGAGATGCATGGAAGGCACAGTTATATTCTTCCTTCTGTAACGATGCTCATTTCCTAAACATCCATTGCTGCCCCCTCTTCCCTTAACTCTCTGCCCCATGGGCAATCTGCCACCTGGAATTCCATGCCATTAATTGGTATAACACACCCCAAAGAGATGAGTTGATGACTCCCTGATATCAGTGGCTCCATGCTGGAAAGCTGGGCAGGGAGAAACCAGATGAGGTTCAATAAAAGCAAATGTAAAGTCTTGCACCTGGGAAGGAACAACCGTTCGTTTCAGTACAGGCTGGGGGATGACCTGCTGGAGAAGAGCTCAGTGGAGAAGGACCTGGGGGTCCTGGTGAATGACAGGTTGGCCATGAGCCAGCAGTGGGAGCCACTCAGGAGGAGTGTGGCCAGCAGGTCAAAGGAAGTGATCCTTCCCCTCTACTCTGCCCTGGTGAGGCCCCACCTGAAATATTATGTCCAGTTATGGGCTCCCTGGTATAAAAAGGACAGGGATCTCCTGGAGAGAGTCCAAAGAAGGGCTATAAAGATGATTAAGGGCCTGGAGCATCTCCCCTATGAAGAGAGGCTGAATAAGCTGGGGCTGTTCAGTCTTGAGAAGACTAAGGGGGGACCTAATTAAAGTCTACAATTATCTTAAGCAGGGAATGCAGGGGGAATTGGCCAGCCCCTTTTCAGTGGTCTGTGGAGACAGGACAAGGGGCAATGGCTGCAAGTTGGAGCACAGGAAGTTCTGCACCAACATGCGGAGAAACTTTTTCCCAGTGAGGGTGACAGAGCCCTGGGACAGGCTGCCCAGGGGGTGGTGGAGTCTCCTTCTCTGGAGATACTCAAGACCCGTCTGGACGCCTATCTGTGCAGTATGAGCTAGGGAGCTGCTTTGGCAGGGGGGTTGGACCCGATGATCTCTGGAGGTCCCTTCCAACCCCTACAATTCTGTGAATCTGTGATTCCCCTGCTATTATTTTTTACTTCGATGAGCTGACGTGCAGAGCACCAACAGAAGAGTTTTGCCCTTGCGCAGAACACCGACGGTAAGATTTTTGTGGAGAGAAGGATGATGACACCGATGTCCCCTGGGCTTACCCTGGAGCGGGGGTGAAATGATGAATACTTGCACACATGTGCATGTAGGGGGAGCTGGAAGGGAGAAAGGCTGGTTCCAGGAAGGCTTCCTTGTCCAGAACATTTTTAAGTACCTTTCTGAAGAAATTGGTATTTTTAAAAGATGGTACTTAGGTGGCAGATAAAAAAAGAAACAGCTGCATTAAGCAGCTTCGAGAGTCAGCCTTCAAAAAGGGAAAGTCACCTCCCCTGTCCTTACTCTTCCCTGCACATAGAAAGAAGACAGTGATATGATATACAGACCTACTCAACGGACAAATCAATTTCTTCTAATTTAAGCTTGTGTACATTTCTGGTATCTTCTCTGGGGCCTATTTAAAGATGTATCTTTCATCACGGATGCTTTCATATACCTTACTGAACACCATTAATAGCTGTATTAGCTGTGACAGTTTGTCTGGGGTGAAGGAAGGAAGGAAAGACACGAAAAGAAAAATACGTGCAAAATACAGCTGCATTTTGGATAGTCCTGTAGTGTCCCCCCTGTAGTTGTGTTGCACTTGCTATTATTTCTTTCAAAATGCATGACAAGAACGAGCCTTTCCCATTACAAAAATGTATATGGACACAAGCAATTTCAATTCACTGAGCAGACTATTAGTAGCTCTGGTTTTAGGCTGAAGTGGTACCTAATCACATTAGTGGAGGAGTTTTTCTTTTCAAAGTGATGGTTTTAGAATAGAGAACTTCCTTCTTCTAAACAGCAGCCGAGAGCCGACTCTCCCAGTCCTCCACTGTTCTCTGGGTAGAGGTGCTCCATCTCCTCCCTCTGCACCGCATCTCTCCATCACCACATTATTCCAGCGCTGTGCTAGTGACCCCGATCGTGGCTCTATTTTTAGGGTGCCACGTTAGGAGATTCCCAACAGCATCTAAATTAAATTAATTACATTGTGGTGCACAAAGCTGTTTCTCAAATGCATACAGAAGAAGGAGTGCGTCATGGCGATACGTTCACAAGCAAGGGATGGAGTGGGAAGCTACTGGTCTGAATCTCTGTGCTCCATAAGCTGCACCCAGGCAAGTGCAGGTCACAGATTTACTCACCCGATTAACCTGATCAGGACCTTAATGCTTTCACCCTGCCACTATGCAACAACAGTGTACCACGGAATACATGATTTTAAAAATGCTTTAGGGACTTTTGATAAAGCTTAGTGCATAACTCTGGCAGCAAACCAAAAATATCTTAAAAATGTTGAAAGTGACATTAAACCCAGCTGATTTTCAACCCAACATTTTAATTTTGTTATGCCTCCTGTCCCATGTTGTGATGCACCTTACCAAAGCCAAAGTGGGGCACTGCCCAATACCAAACGATGCCTCTCCCAAACGTCAGGCCAAGATAATTTCTCAGCAGTGAATTTCTCCAGTCACAGTCTGCTTTAAAACAATAACGATTCCCTTTTCCAAATAGGAACTTTGATATACAGTAGCTTAACGTTTATGCTTTCAGTGGTACGACACAGAGTATTGCTTCTTTTCCTATCTTTTATTCCATGTTCATTGAATCACAGAATCACCGAATCCCAGGCTGGAAAGGACCTCAAAGGATCATCTGATCCAACCTTTCTTGGCAAAAGCTCCGTGTAGACAAAAGCACCATCTAGGTAAGACAGCCCAGCACCCTGTCCAGATCAATCTTAAATGTGTCCATTGTTGGGGTATCTGCCATTTCCCTGTGGAGTCTGTCCCAGTGGCTGATTGTTAAGTTTAGAACTTAACCATGCTTGCAGGGACTGCATTTCCTCTGTCTCAGTAGCAGCAAACAGTCGCAGTATTCAGATATATTCCTACAGTGAAGCAGAATAACAATTCCAACTGCAAGGAAAAAATAAATTAGAGATGCTTATGCAAAACAAGGTGAAGAAAAATGGTTGCTTATGAAAAATGCTTTTCAAAAGGTGTCTGGGAAAAAGCAGCAGAAAGATCCTTCACTTCTTACAGGCCAAAGCAAGGGCTTCCTAGGGCTGGTAATGTTGGTAGCCTATAACAGCATCTGAGAAACTGCATGCATTACAAAAAGACTTTTCACAGTGAATGTGATGACATAGGAAATCTGAGGGGGAAAAAAAAGACCATGTAATTAAAGAAAGGGAATTTTTGCAGCCTAAAATTGCTGAGTGGTAACGTGACCTCAGCAAATAATGATTTAAGAGCCCTGTTACAGTAGAAGCAACATATTTCTCAAGAAAATGCATACTTTTAAAAAAAGTAATTTCCCACATAAAGGCCATTAATTTCTTATAATTTTTAAATTTGTAGCACCATTCTTCCCAGGCTAATGCAATCTCAAACATTTTTTTCACCTCTCTGAAATGTTATTTGTAGGATAAATCAATGTAGCAAAGAATAGAGGAATTTCTGGGGGAAAACAATTATGGCACATCTCTCCATTTTATCATCTTTTTCTCTGTGTGTTGGATTTCTCTATTAAAATTATTGCATCCCCTTGTTTGTGGGTGTGGTGGTTTGAGCCCTATCACTCCCCTTTTCAGCTGGACAGGGAAGAAAATACATATTGAGAGGCTCAGGAGTCAAGATAAAGACAGGGAGAGATCATTCCGCAATCAGTGTCACAGGCACAACAGACTCAACACAGAAGAAAGGAAAGAAACTCTCTAATTTATGACACTGCACTGCAACCCAGTGACACCAGAGTCAGGTAATGAGAAGTGCAGACAGATCTTAAAGCACCTCTCCCCACCCTCCCTTCTTAGCAGACTTCACTTCAGTCATGATTTCGCTCCCTTCTTCCCCCCCACCACTACTGTAGCACAGGGGGGAGCAGGGACTGGGGGAATGGGACTTTAGGTGAGTTCCTCACGAGTTGTTTTCCTTCTTTGCCTGGGGGAGCATTCCTCACACCCTTCCCCTGCTGCACCGTGGGGTCCCACCCACAGGAGGCAGTCCTCCACAAACATCTCAAACGTGAGTCCTTTCCCACAGGGCTTTAGCTCTTCACCAGCTGCCCCAGCATGGGTCACTGCTATGGGGTGCAGCCATAAATCACAGAATGTCTCTCAGTCTCTCAGACCCAGACTGCTCCAGCCTGGTCCTCCACAGGGTCACAAACTCCCTCCCAGAAAACCTGCTCCAGTGTGGATGTCTCCCTTGCTCATCTCTGTGTCTTTGTCTCTCATCATGGGCTGCGAGTGCTGGCAAGGACTTGCTCCAATGTCGGTCACAGCATCTTCTCTATGTCTCCACCTGCTCCATCCAGCGTGGGGCCTCTCCACAGGCTGCAGGTGCGGTCTTGGCCTTTTCCATGGGCTGTGGGGGGTCACCCGCTCCACCATGGGTTTCTCCACAGTCTGTATGGACATCTTTCTCTCCAGCACCTGGGGCACCTCCTCCCCTTTCTCACTGACCTTGGTGTCTGCACAGCTCCTTACATCTTCTCACTCCTTTCTCTGGCAGAAGGCATAAAGTGTCTGCTCACGTTTTTTTTCTCCAATATGTGATTCCCAGAGGCACTGTGACCATCGCTGATGGGCTCAGCCTTGGTCAACAGTGACTCCGGCCTTGAGCTGGCTGGTGTTTGCTCCCTGGGGCCTGCAGAGAGCTTCTGGCTGCTTCTTGCAGAAGCCACCCCTGCAGCACCCCCTTCTCCATGCAAAGCTACGTCAATGGGTATTTAGATCTTCATACTTCCACTCAAAGATCTTAAAACTTTGTTGCATCTTGCAGTGGACAGTCACTCTGTCTTTGTACATTCAGTGGCCTCCTCTAACCTCGTTCTCTATATTTTGGGGGGAGCAACCAACTACTGTCTTGTGCAAGAAGAATTTACGCAGGTCCCACCCTGACATCCAGTGGCCGCTGCGTTCATGGCACGCTCAGCCATTTGAAACGGCTTGAAGTGATTTCCCTAAGTCAGCATCAGTTGTTTCTGGCACCGATTATTTATCAACATGCCTTTAGACACCAGTATACCATTATATTTCATGGTATTCAGTACAAAACCCTTGAAATACCCTAAAATGCTAAAATTATTCAGGAATGCTGATCGCGCAGGCATATTCTGAGTGGCAACTCTCCCTCTATAAATCTGCATCTGTGCACACCTGCATGAGTACATACATCCTCTCCCTACCCCCTGTCATTTAGAGCATTCCTGAACTTGCAATGAAATGCAGACATTCATTTTGCACAAACCTAACAAGAAAAGCAAGGGCCAGCAGTAGATTTTTGTGTGTGTGTGTGTGTAAGAAGAAATCAAGGTAAAGTGAAAATATTTTAATATAATTCTTCAAAGCCAGCGGCTGAAACTGTATTTTTCAAGTGAACCTTGAAGTTAGGTAATTACTAGTAAATATTTGTTACTTGCCTGTTAGCTGGCAATTTTACTACCTATTTTTTCTCCCTAGCATTGGTAAGATTGCCTGGTGCTCTCAGAGGAGTTTCTGATCAAAGCCAATATACACCGATGCTTTCACACATTTTCCCAGAGTCCTGGATGCCTGAATGTGGTGTTTTAATCTGTCTCACTGTCAAGCCTGCTGAAAATTTCAGCCTTACACTTCCCTTGCAGGATGTTTTTTGAACTAGAAGTCTAACACCTGTTTGGTTAATGCAGCTATTACTCCAGGTAACAACTGCAAGAGATGGATAAGCTTCTGGGCATCTTTTTCATTCCGAAGACAGATTATTTTAATCAATACATCTCCTGGCTTAGAATTTCCATTTTGGTAATTTCAAAACAGCACTGAGATCAGCCCTATGTGTCACTGTGTCAGCACTGATCATCTATCAAAAGTTAGTGTCCTTCATACCATCTGCTCTTTAGAAAGACCACGCTCTAAAGAAATTAGAGCCTTCCCATACTCAGAATATGTCTTTCTATATACCAGGATACATAGAAACTCCTGAGGGAATGTGTGTGTTTGATCTTTCTCTGTTGGTCTCTCTGGAAGCAACCACAGAATCCCAATTGTTGTATCCAGCAGGGTCAAACTGGTTCCTGCTAAGAAAGCCTTGATAGCAATGACTCACCAGATCCTTATAGTAATAACAACAACAACAAAGACCTCCTTTAGGGGTAAGGACACTTCAGGACATTGTTTTGAGGTTTCTTTTTGTGGCCTTGGTTTTGTAAGATGCTGACATTTAAACAAGGGGTTTCTAATCATCTGAGTTTCTTGGAACATTTCTGTGGATTTCTTTTGACTGCAGAGCATTTACAAGGACAGGAAGAAATAGCTCAGCATCCTATTGAAAAAATTCTGGCAATTCCTATTTTAAAGCAAGTCATTAAAAACACTACTATCATATGGAAGCATGACTCATTTCATGCATTTTAAACTTAACATTATGTAAGCTCTCGAAGAGAGCTGGAGAAGAAAGACGGCTTATTTGATGGATGATAAATTTTATTTCAAGCTCCACTTTGACCAAAGAAGATAGGAAATGCAATTTATCCTTTCTGTGGGTTTCAGATCTGTTTGAGAGTTCAGCATTCATGTAAAATGCTACCTGCACTGTAAAAAAAAAAAATCTTTTTCAACAGTAACAACTTAAGCTTAAATCCCCTGACCCTCCTCAGCTGCAAAGTCTGCCTGTGGAAAAGTAACAAAGAGCTCTGGACCTCACAAGGAAAGAAGAACAGGACCTAGGATACTTTTCCGCAGCTGCTGGGAACAGTTGTAAGCTTACCAAACTGCTTATTTTGGGAGGACCTGCAGATGCTGTGACTTTCTCTGTACAGACCGCTTGTAGGAGAGCTACCACAGAAAGAGCTGTGTTTCCCTAGTTGCCCTGAAGGAAGGGCTAGCAAAAAGGAGTGGTTTGGGTTGCTTTGGGCAACTCCTGGCTATTTTTCTAGCAGCTTTTTGTTTCTTCAGAGTCAGACTGCTTGCGTCACTTGTTTAGGAAGCAAAACTGAGGTGTGGTTAATACAGAGGGGCCTGGGACAGGCTGCGGCCTGGAGCATGATCCCCATAAGTCTGCTGTCCTGTCTGCTGGAGCCTCCTGGGCACCCGCGAGTGCTGTTCCCCATGACCCACCGCATCTTTGCAAGCCATTGGGGTTGGAACTTGAGTACCTTTGAGGCCCCTTCCAACCGAAACCCTTCTGTGAGCAATTCCCTGGGTGTGTGGGAGCCAGATGTGGTAGCACCGACCCCTTGGATTCTGGGGTGAGGTCGGCTGTGGCTACAACGCTGGAGCCGCACCTTTGCTTTGCAAAGGACAATCAGGCTTCCCCCGAGATGCAGCCCTGTGCTGCTCTGGGGAAGCAGAGCTCCTGAAATAGTCACTAATGCCCGAGGACGTGCTTTAAAATGGCGGTGTGTTACCAGTGCCGTGCTTGGGGGCGTTAAGTGGCATTTGGCGTACTAATGGATCAGCCAATTACAGCAATTAAACCAGGGGTAAATTTATTTATTCCAGATGATGCTCATATTTAAGCATGCCCGGGCCGGGACTGCCGCCATAGCAGCCACCCCGGAGCCGAGCCGAGCCGAGCCGAGCCGGTCCGCGCCCCCCTTCCAGCGTTTCCCCAGGGCGGCACGGAGCGGGGCGAAGACTACAACTCCCGTCATCCCTTTCAGGGCCGCAAGCGTGCCCTGTCCCGCTCGCGGGCGCGCTCCCACCGCGCACCACGGCAGGAAGGCGGGTTGGTCGGGCTGGTAGTTTCCGGTGAGAGCGGGCCGCGGGTACGTGTGTAACCGGTGCCGGCTCACGGGCCGAGTGGGGGAAACAGTCGCCGCGTCTCTGCTAAAGGGGTGAAAGGGGGTCCCTTACGTGAGGACACGTCACTTCCGCTCGCCATTTCGCTCAGCGTCTCCCCGCAGCTCCCGGGCCGCCGCCATGACGGACCGCTACACCATCCACAGCCAGCTGGAGCACCTGCAGTCCAAGTACATCGGGACGGGCCACGCCGACACCACCAAGTGGGAGTGGCTGGTGAACCAGCACCGAGACTCGTACTGCTCCTACATGGGCCACTTCGACCTGCTCAACTACTTCGCCATCGCCGAGAACGAGAGCAAGGCGCGCGTCCGCTTCAACCTCATGGAGAAGATGCTGCAGCCCTGCGGGCCGCCCGCCGACAAGCCCGACGAGTCCTAGTCCGCCCCGCCCGCGTCCCGGCCCCGCTGCAGTGCGTCCTGGGGGCGGCTTGGCCAGAGCCGGCGGCGGCGGCGGCGCTGAGGTGCGGTGGCGGCCCAGCCGCCTGCCAGCCGGGGCTGAGCCCCGCGCCGCCGATACACCAGCGGGAAGATCCCGGGAACTGCCGTTGTGAGGGCGGGGAGCCTTGGAGCCCGGGGCCCCTCCGCTCGTCTCATGCGTTGGGCTCTCGCAGCGTCCTGGCGGGAAAGAGTTAAGTGACGTAGCGCTTCTGGGCAGCCTCGTTCTTCGACCTGCGCCAGCGTTCGGATTCTTTTGGAATGGAAAATAATAAAATTACTGGGCATTTCTAACGGTTTGGTAATCTGCTGGTAAGAGTTCTTTGTTCTGAAAGCACTGCTCGCTGGTAAGCATTTCGGTACAGCCGAGGTGCAAGTCTCGTGTACTCTGCAGACGACGTTTTCCCTGCCGGGCAGATCCTTACATCCTTACCAAAACTCAGCTGTGGGGAGGGAGGGGAAGCTTACTGACGCCCAAAGGGTTTGATTTATTGTTAGCATTTACTGTGTGGCGTGATTTGTTGTACAAGGCAGTTGCTCTAGTGCTTCAAAACTCCAAAATGGCTTTTTTATTAAATAACTGTTTTCTTGCCTCATCTTTTTTGCTTGTACTTTGAATTTTCAAAACCTTGGTTTTTTTTTCTCATTCAACTCAGCTACTTTTACTAATGTTTTCTAGTGGTCTAGCAATTTTTTTAAAAACACTTTTTTTTTTTTACATTACACTAAAGTGTGCCAACGTGGGACTAGACACTGTTAATGTAGAGCAGGTGATGCAGAGGCTTTGGAAAAGTTCAACTATTTTGACAGATTTTGAGGTTTCTTTTTCCTTCACAAGAGAAACGTGAAGGTCACTGTGGCTTTGAAGTGAAATGCTTTGAGGTGGCACAGTCTTAGATGAGGCTGCAAACTGAACTGACTTTAATTTTTCATTAGGCTAGTCTTTCCACCCACTTTTTTTGAGTCCTAATGAATGGGAAGTCCTCAGTGTAAGACTCAGATGTTACTTGGAGAAATGAAGCATTCTCATTTGTCTTGAGTGTTGTAACTGAATGGGGGTGGTTTTCTGCTTATCTTTGAACTTTCCAATGTAAAAAAATTGGTTCTACTAAGACTGTATTCAAGCATAATAAGGATTTTCTTTTCTTACATTACTATCTCAAAACTTTTGTGCAATGAACTTGCACACAGTCTTTTGAGTTTTAAAACTAAGCTATTCACAATATTAAAGTAAGGGAAAGTGTGCAACCTCCCAGGGCCATGTTGAAGTCAGTGCATCCATTTTCAGAAGAATTCAGAGATGGCATATTTCCACGTGTTGCACGTGCTGAGGTGAGGGCAAGGGTGAAGTGGTTCTAAGTAAGTTTTACCAGCAGTTTTGTGGAGAAACACCGTAACTTACAGTAAACAAGGGCCTTCTGTAGAAAATTTTTTTACTTCCCATGCAAGCTGGTGCAGGTAAGTGGAAGAGACTCTTATCTGTTCCTTGCACGCTGAGGAAAGTGGCTGAAAGCTTTTCCTTGAGTTCAGGTACTTGAGCAGCCATACCATGCTGTGTCACCAAAAAAAAGCACAACATTTTGTGTCTAAAGCACAAGCAGGTTTCCTGTTACTGTTAATAAAAGTGTTCTGTGACCAAACCTTAGAAACTTGCCTTCTCCCTTCACAAAAGGGCAGTAAGCTTGAGTGGGAAAAGGGTGGTGTGGGCGGGTCCCAGCAAGAAGGCTGCTGCTCTGTTTTCTCTTGCCTCACACACACCACAGCTACTCTGTCCGCAGAGGAAAAAAGACCCAAAGCACCAGTTACTTGACTGTGTTTCTCCACGAGTAGCTCCATCAGGTGTGTTGCCTGCTGACCGCCAGTGTGCAGCTGGTGTGTGCAACAGGCAGCGATACCTTAGTTAAATTGCCGATGGGGGAGGAGCTTGAGCCTCAGTGTAGGCATAGGGGAGCTGGAGGGGCTGCAGTGAGAATGCCGATGCTCTTGTTGAGGGTTGGAAACTCAAAATGAGGCAAGTCTTGAATCTCTTACATGGAAGGAAGAACAGAAGCCATGCCACTTAAATCCTGCATAAATTAGAACTTGGAAACACTTAAAGGAAGGTCTCTCTGAGTGTAAATGGCTAACAGCTCTGTCCATGGATATTCTCAGTACTCTGGATACATTTTAAAATGAACCAATGATGCATAAATAAGGATTAATGCCTCCTGGCAGCCAACTCTTCGTTGTAAAGGCGGAGCAGCCTCCAGGGATGACTTGGAGTTAGGTGGTGAGTGAGCTTGCTGGTTCTGCTGGGTATAGTGACTCGAATCCTGGTTAAGCACGTGCCTCTGTTTTAGCATGGTTGGAAGAGGTGGTTCAAGAGTCCATACCAAGTAACAACTGTGAAATGTTACAAACACTTTCTTACAAAATAAAGAAAGCCAAAGAGAAGTTAGAGATCCAAACAATTCAGCACAAGCTTGAAGAGACCTGGGACATGATTTTTTGGATTATGGTATTTTTCCTAAATCCCAAAGCATTTTTAAAACCAGCGAAGACCAGTGAGCTCTTTTAGTACTGGAAAAGGTGATGCACCCTAAGAAGAGAGTTAGCTACCCATCCCACTGGGGTACATTGGGTTTTTACCAGTATCCTGATTGAAGTGTATTTATAAATGGGCTTAAATATATAAAAGCAGTATAGGTTTAACTGGGCTTCCCCTTGTCATCTCTGCCTCGTTTTCCTGAGTTTATGTAGCTTAACTTCCAAGTAGCGTAAAATGTGAGAAGCACAAGCTATTTCCAACATGACATGTGTTGTATTTGGAAAGATCTTATTTCATCTGCTTTTGTTCTGCTTGTCAACAAATGTTTGTAAATTCTCTGTGCAGCAGAACATACATGCACCTTTAAATCTAATAGATATTATATTTAGCATTTAATGACTGCTTAGCTAAAAACAGAACACTGAAAGGGTGAATACAGTGAGAAGTAGGAGGATGGCAGATGAAAGGAGAAAGGTTTGCTTCTGGTGCCTTAATTACAGGTGATTCAAGAGAAGACAAACCAAGCTTGACTCTTACAGAGAAAACGTGCAAACTTCTTGCTGAGAGAGTTTATTTTGCTCATGAGTGAAATATACTTAATCCAGAAAATGTTACCATGGGAGTGCATTACCACCTTCATTTTTAATGATGTTTGTTACTACTCTTTACAGTGTGTCTGCCTTTTACTCCAGGTGAGATCTACTAATTATTTTATAAAGAAATGTTCTAGAATTACCTTTCAACAAGTGATTTAATTTTTTTTTTATTTTTTTTTTTTGCTACACCAGAGGGCAGCAGATGACACTGAAAGTCAACTCAGGGTGCAGATATCAGAGTTGCATGCTATATTGCAAAGTTCCTTTGAAAAAATAAATGGCTGCTTAAAGAAACTGATGAAATTTTTCAATAGGAAGTAATATTTAATGTTTGCCTATGGGATAGTTTGAAGATTCAAAACAGATGCTACACCTTTTATTCACCATGGGTGAACAGAGAAACGTGGGTGTGGTGGTTTGACCCTGGCTGGAGGCCAGATGCCAACCAAAGTCATTCTGTCACTCCCCTTTTCAGCTGGACAGGGGAGAAAATATCTATTGAGAGGCTCAGGAGTCGAGATAAGGACAGGGAGAGATCATTGTGCAATCAGTATTCATGGATTGTGTTGAAGGACATAACTTTCCTTCTGCTGTCCTTCAGCTGTATCCCTGCCAGGACGACATTGCATGTGGAACATTCAGGCCTTTAGCTGTTATTTCTCTCATCTCAGTTTTGAAGAGCATCCACAGCATGAAACAAGGATAAAAAGTTTGAGGGTGCAAGTATACATAGCACCTATCGCCTCTTGCTTTTGCAAAAGAAGCCTTCACAATATTACTGTCTCAAAGCAGGCTCTTCCACCTATGGAATGGCAAACCCCACAAGAACTGGGAGAGAAGCCCTTCTTTAGTATTCCTTTCCTCTCTTTGGTATGTCTGTAAGGTGAAAACCAAACCAAACCAAGCTCTTTTCTGTTGTCTTGGCATGATAGTGTGATTTCCTGACACACTTGTGCTTGCAGGTAAGGCTGGTGGTTAGGCCTGGGCTGAGCTGAGGCTGGTGCAGAAACCTTCTGAACTTTGCAGTATTTTATGTCCTATTTGGTATAAATAAATACTGAAAAAACAAATGTATGATGCTGATGAAGGGAGAACAGCAGCTTGTGCTTTCTGTTTTCTGCTGGCAGGATACTGCTATTGTAAGTCAGTACTTGGATATCCTGAGTAGCATGCATGTAGGTTCACTACCCTGGATGGTGTCACTGAGTTGGATCTGGTTGAGCAGGGCCTCCATGGGCTGTCCTGAGAGTGTGGCAGACCTGTCCACAGACTGAGAAAGTGGCTTGTGCCCATGCCAGAGCTCTGGGACATTGCTAAGGAGCTATAACAGACCCTTGCACAAGTGGCAGTAAAACCTGTTTGTTAAAGAGCTATATGCTGCTTTTGGTTGCTTCTTCAAATGTTTCCCTTCTAAGCAATTGGTCCCAAAGCAGCTATCTGCAAACAAATCTGTGAACAATTTAACTTACTCCACTGCAGCCGTCCTGGAATGACCCTGGGAAGCTGGAGTGAGCAAGCGCCTTGGCAGACAGCTCCCTCAGAGCTCTGCTTTGTGATTTTATTCCCAGTATTTTGCCTGGTTGTTTATGATGAGGCTTTAAGGGAAAGAGACGATCCATATGTTCATCAAGCAAGCAGCAGAGTGCAGCTAGGCCTGTGGGATCTCAGCAGCAGCATAGGATGGCCATCTTGATGGAGAGTCAAGACTTGAGGCAGTGCAGGGCCACAGCCTGGCCCTGCAAGACTTTGCTTCCTTGCAGGCTAGAACTTTCCAACCTGAGCAGGCCACTGTTAGTCACCCAGACCTGGATCTTAGCCAGCTTTTAACACCTTAGCTGAAGCTTCCAACTGAATCGCAGAGGGAGCTTCAGGTATTCAGCTTCAGGTACTCAGCATCTCACTGGATCAGGCTTTTGGTTGACTTCTCATCTCTGCTGATGAAGGTTTGTACCCTGCTCTTCAGTCGGAGAAGAAACTAGAATATGTTTTGGGTGTCTTTTTATCTTTTTTAAGAGGAGATGCATGTTGCAGCTGCCTTTACCACAGCCAAAATGTAGCTTGGTAGCTTGGTCTTAACTAGCTGGTCATCTCGTATTGCCTTGTGGACCACAGGGATCATTTTGGTGAGTAAGCAGAGAACATGTGCCTCATCCTGCCACATGTATCACTCTGAGCTGCTGCTTTCCTCTCAGATATGGAGCATGGTGCAGATGAGGCAAAGAAAAGCCAACCTTAAAACTGAAAATTAATTGAAGCATCATTCCTCAACAGATGCACCTGTCCAGCAAGACTGCCAGTGCCAGCAGAGAGAAAGTGGGCTTAATACAGTCCTCAATGTTTGAAGACTGTGTTAAGACACTATCTTTTGGATGTGATATATGTTCTCTTGGAAGTGAAGAGGTAAGGGACAATAGGGTCGAGGCATTACAGTGCTTATAATAGTTCTTAGATGAGAGATTTCATCTCTCCTGCTGCCTGTACAGCCGTTAGCTCTAAGCCTTTTGCTGAAATCTAGTCTCCTCCCACCACTTCTCCAAGGATGCTACCAGCTTGTCATGAACCAGGGACAGAGTGCTTTTCTTGGCAAAGCTGAGCAGAGAGCTTCAAGAATTGTCTACACAAAGCAAGTAAGGAAGGATGTGAATGCAAAGTAAGATGCTATTTTCTGACTGTCACTCCTGCAATAAGGATATCTTAAACTCAAGGTAAGGCCTTGGGAACAAGTTACTTGTGATTAATTGACTGTGAGGACACAGCAGCTGCTCTTTAGTGCTTATTGCACGTTCTCACTTCAGCGAGGTCTGCCTCTTTCCTTGGAGACACTCTCCTTGCAATACTGAGGCACTGCAGGAAAAGAGGTCAGGCAGCTGCCACAAAGCAGTTAACTACAGTGTGCTGCCAGTTCAAACCCGATTCCCCGTGCAGTGTGTCTCATGTCTTTGGTGTGAGCCACTTGGGACACTGACTGTGGCAACTTGGGATAAGTCTCTCCTGCTGAAGGGTAAGAGTGCCTTGGCAGCCCGGGCAGAAAAGGGCTGCAGAGAATTTAGCAGGGCCCTGTGACTGGGTCCCAAAGACGTAGGGGATGGCAACCAAGATGCAGCAGGATGCTTACAGGTATCTCCCATTTCTCCCTGGTGGGCAGGTGAGAAGATGGCTTAAGGAACCCAGGGTTAATATGCCCACAAAACTGTTCCCTTCATCTTCACCTGGTTGGTTTTGGGGGATCATTTAAAGAGTTTTTCTTAGGAAAGCAGTAGCTGCCAGTCACAAGCAGAATGTGTTGGTTTTGTTTGCCAGGCGAGGTGGAACTGTGTTTGCCTCTGCAGGATGAGGCAGGGGTGCTGTGGTGTGTTTCCAAGGGCATGCTGCACCCTTGCTTCTTCCACACACCCCACCAGCACCTGAAATCTTTGTAATTGCTGGAAAGGGATTCATACCTCAGAAGGAAGCTACAGCCTTTGGTGACCTGTTCCTTTTCTTTCTTGGACTTGCCTCCCTCCAAGCTACCACAGCGTAGGGCACTCAAGGTGACTTGAAGGAGTAACTGGCTTTTCTCCAGTTTTGTGCTTGGATTGGAAACTAACCTCATCTAATCCTGCAGCTCTGCTTGCAGGTTTTCTTTGGTTACCTGCCAGGGGTCCATCAGAGGTAGCTGCGTCCCACCCGTGTTAGTGCACAGGACTACACAAGGGGGTTGCATGAATGGTGCTGTTAACTGTGTGCCCAGGGAGCAGAGCCAAAGTGCCACTATTCTTTCCCAAACTGCGGATGAATGAATTCCTCTCTGACCTCCTTCAGGTATCACTTTATTCGTGGTGTCCCTGATGTCAACGGGACTCTGAGTGAGAGCTCATCGCTGAGCTTGACTGTTGGCCTTGGTGTGGCCTCAGTGCAAACCATCGCATCCCCCTCCTTACTCAGTCTTCTGTCCATCCTTTCCATCCCATTTTTCCACTGTAAGCAGCCAATTACTCTGTGACACACCACCCATAGCAATAGCCCTGTTTTGCTGCTGCTTGACATGCCAGCCACGCAACAGTTCTTCCTGGCACTGATGCCTCAGTTTCCTTCTTTTAATGACGTTTGAGGAGAAAAAAAACCATAATCTCACTTTGGCAAAGCCCATTAGCCTATGAATAATTGCTCTACTTCAGGCTGTCAGCGAGCAACTGGTTTGTGTCAGCTGCCCAGAGGAATAATTCGGGGAAGTCTGCAGCTCCAAATGAGTTCTCTATATACACATTCTGAGAGGCATGTGCATGAGAACCACAGGCCCTGGCTGGAGACCTTCCCAAACTGAATTCTCCTCCACAGTCACTGTGTCTAAACAGTGAAATGCCATCCATGGACTTTATAAAAGCTGTCTAGACAGGGAGCAGTAACTCTGAACAGCTTCTCTGCAGTGCCAGGGTCCAGGCAGTGATAAACTACCCACGTGTACGTTGCAAGGTTGGGCACTGGCATGATGCACTGCAACCCACTGTCACCTGCTGATATGCTGCTTCCCATGGGACGCTGCCTCTCTCACTGCTCCAGGCAGCTGGCGGCTGCCTCACTGGTGAGGAGCATGGCTGCAAGGGGATGAAGTCTGGGTGCTTTGCCAGCTGTGGGTGCCCGCACCAGGATGCAAAGGGCTGGCTTCTTTTGGGGAACTTAACTGGATGAACAGTATATGGCTCTAATTGCTTTTTGTGCTTGTGGTCCCTGGAGGTCATCCCAAATCCTGCAGTCAGACTCCCAGGAGCACAGTTTGTACTCCATGCCAGGCTCGGCGCATAGAGCAGCCCACAGCACGCCTGCATGTAGGCCGCTCCTGCAGGGTTGTGTCATTTCTGGGACCACATGGGCAACCTTCAGCTCCCCATAGTGCCCTGACTCATTTCTCCACAACTTCCAGCTTCTCCAACAAGGGAAGCACAGTTTCACAGACTCACCTCCTTCCCCACACACTGCTGGTAGGTGGGATGCAGCACAGGAAAGGTGACCTGTTGCTGGGAGCCACTCAGAATGTATCAGTGGGGACAGGACTGAAGCTGATTAGCTGGAAGGGAATTTTTTCCCTCTGCATGGATTTTCTGGTGCAGGGAGAGGGAGCATTATGAGAAGGAGAGGAGTGGTGAGGACAAGGCATTTTTTAACCCTGGGCACCAGCCAGAGCTGATGGCACTGGTGTGGCAGTCCGTACACTGTAATGCAAGACAGGCTGCATGGTCCAGCCCCAGTGTTCCATGGAGTGGCTGGATCCAGCCCTTCTCCTACCTTCCAAAACACACATCCAGATTGCTCTTTAAAGCTGTCTGTGTTTGATTATTTTCCTTCTCATAACATAGGAACAGAGCCTTGGGGCTTTTAGGAGCAGCAGAGGTAAAAAAAAACACCTCAGGATGACAGACAGGGCCAGCAGTTGGATAATGTATTTTTAAGTGCTGCTCCTTCCAAGTATCATCGTGGCACACTCCAGATTTCTATCTTTCCCTTAAAACCCAAAGGAAGACAGGTTTGGCTTGAACATCTGTCTTATCTCTAGATGCTATGAAGTTGTGGCTTAGGAAAACACTCTTCCCAAGGATGCCGCTTTGTTTATCATTTCGTATTGTGGAGATGTGTTCTGGAGGTGCAGAGCCCACAAACAACCCCCTCACCTTCTTGTAACCACGCTGCAATCACTTGGCAGATGTGCCAGAAACAGGTACATGCCAGAATAAAAACTCAAAAAGGACAGGAGTCTGCACCACAGATCCCACAACAGCTCGAGCTCTCAGCAGCAGCAGCAGCAGCTCTCGTCCTGATTTCACCCTGCTTTTCAAATGAGCTCATTTAACATGGTGGGGTGGTTGTACCTACTGGGAAGGTCATGTGTACCTGGAGGGCCCTGTAACACCCATGTCTGATTATTTTCTGCTTCAAATCCCTCCTTTATATACTTTTTGGTTATAGTACTTCCAAATACTGCACAGTGGTTAGACCCTGAGTCCGTGCAAGGTAACAGCCCCTGCACAGGAGGGCTGGACAAACAAACACAGGGGGAATTCCAAAGCTGCTGGCCTTCAAACACCCACCCTGCCATCAGCGGGGCCCAGATCAGATCCCAGGCATCTCCTGAGCATCCTGTGCACCTGCTGGCTTCTGCTGTGCCCTGGATGGGTGGCACAAAGCTATCACCCTAGTCCCTCTCTCCCTCCTTGTGCTGGTTTTGGCTGGGAAAGATTTAATTTTCTTCCCAGTAGCTGTGATGGAGCTGTGTTTTGGATTGGTGCTGGAAACAGTGTTGATAACAGAGGGATGTTTTCATTACTGCTGAGCAGTGCTTACACAGAGCCAGGGCCCTTTCTGCTGGGACACCCCGACCCCACCAGCGAGGAGGCTGGGGGGTGCACAAGAAGCTGGGAGGGGACATCTGACCCCAACTGACCAGAGGGATATTCCATACCATATGATGTCACACTCAGCACATAAAGATGTGGGAAGAAGAAGGAAGAGGGCAATGTTTGGAGTGATGGCATTTGTCTTCTCAAGTAACTGTTGTGTGTGACAGAGCCCTGCTTTCCTGGGGATGGCTGAACACCTGCCTGCCCATGGGCAGTGGTGGATGAATTCCTTGTCTTTGCTTGTGTGTGCAGCTTGTGCTTTACCTATTAAACTGTCTTTATCTCAACCCATGAGTTGTCTCCTCCATCCCACCGGGTGGGGAGTGAGTGAGTGAGTGACTGTGTGGGGCTCCACTGCTGGCTGGGGTTAAACCATGGTACTTCTACCCTGCTCCCATTTTTGGCCTCTCCAGGTGTCAAAAGGCAGCTGGGAGACCTCCACTGCCAAGCTGCCCATGCATGTACTGGGACTGAATTCAGGCACTGTGCCATTGCTCAGTGAAAAGCTGACAAAGTGGCAGAGTGTAGAAGATGTCAGTGCTACAGCTCTGACAAAATGTAAGGTGTTATTAAAGGTCTTTTGTGGGCTCTGCCAAAGTAATACCCGAGTGCATCAAGGCATCCTTCTTCTCCTGTGGAAACCAGTTTGTTACTTAGTATGTCCCACTCAAGGACAGCAATAAAAGAGATTTCTCCTGCTTTTCTTCCTTCTTGTTTCTGCTCCTTCTCTTTCTCTTTGTCTTCATCCTCCTTCTCTCCTCCTTCTTTCTTCTTCTCATCCTCATCATCTTCCTTCCTTTCTCCTCCTTTTCCCCCCTCTTCTTTCTTTTGCTCCTTTTACTCCTCCTTCTCTTCCTGCCCTTCGTTCTACTTTTTAACCTGACTGACTGTGAAAAATGTCCGAGCAATCTCCATGGTCTTCATGTCAAGGACGCCTCCTTTTGCCTCTTCCTAGCCATCTACTCACCACCACCGCCACCACTTCCCTGCTGCAGGGAGGTGGCACATCCTCTCATACAGCCTGCAGCCACTGATCTCTCCTCTGCACTAGGATCTGCACCAGCAGCTCCCTCAAAAGAGGGCTGCCCCACTCATGATTCCCACCCTTTCCCTCTGTTCCCACCTTTCTTCCCCATACACGAGCACAACTCCTTCCTGAGGCTTGTGGGGTGAAATGAGTTCCCTGGTGTTTCCAGCATCCAGCCAGCAGTGCCAGTTTGGGTGAGAGAAGCAGCAAGGGGAGGAGGTGCTGAGCAGCAGCACGCCCTCTCTCCCATGCCATTACTCCTTACATGAGTGGGGTGCAGGAGGGTTCACCCCAGCAGCCTTTGGCTGACTCCTGCTACCCCCTGGCTGCCAGCACATCCTGGGAAGGGGGAGCTGTGGCCAGAGGAAGAGGCAGGCAGGGCTCCCCAGGTGTGGGATGGGAGTTGGTTGGTCCAGGTGCTCATAGCACCCTGGGATGGACCAGTGTCCTGGGTCTGGCTAGGACAGAGTTAATTTTCTTTCTGGTAAACCTCAACAACCAGGTGGCAGGAGGGGGTGTGGGGACAAGTATAAGACAGGAGAGGCCACAGTCGATGGTGGAGGTGTCCTGATGCCTGTTTGAGCACTTCAACCTGCTGCCTTTACCTCTGTACCATCCATACCTGGTGCTGTACTTTGGTCTGCACACTTCAGTTATGCACATCTTTGCTGAACAGCATCTAAGGGAGATGCTGGTGACATAGACTTCACTGACAAGCCAGGGACCCCCAAGTCAGCACTTGTCTGACCAGATCTACTGGTTTTCCTCAAGTATGACCCCAAGTCAGACCAGATCTGCTGGTCTCCTCACCTACTCCACTGTGCAGAAAAGAGATGTAGTGGTTGGCCATGGGCAACACAGAAATTCAAGGCTCTGGAGTGTTGCCTGAGGAGCATCCCCTGTCCTCAGAGAAACTTTAACATTTCCATGTTAAAGTTCACTCCAATGAAACAAAAAACTAATATAGTGAAATGTTTTCTGCAACAAGGTATTCCAAACTGTTTTGGTTAGGAATAGTTGAAACATAAAGTTTATTTTATGGAATGACAGTTTACACCAAGTGAAGGAAATGGAAGCCAACATAATAAGACCACTTGAAATAAACCACTGTGATGCCTTTTAGAACAATTTTTGTTGACACTTTAATGAAGATAACACAGACTTCTGAAATATTTCAAGTGTGGTTAAGGCATTTTTCTACTTCGACCTTGTCATGAAAACTGCTGGTTTTGCTTGATTTAGTTGTTTCTTTCTGCACTTTAGCCATTTACCAGAAGATGGGGCTTAATGTCTTGTAAGTGAACTAGAATCGAAATTTTACAAAGTCCTTTGGATTCAAAGCCTTGAAATGGGTATTTACTCCTTCCTGTTTTGCAGAGGAGATCCTTCTGGATAGGCATGACAGCTCCCTGAGCCATAAAACCTCAAACTCAGTAGTCTTAAATGTCCCCAGCCTGTCTGGTCCCAGGGCAATCTAACTAAGCCAAACCATCATCACCTAAGACACATCAAAGTCTATAATCCTTGTCCCAAGCCAGAGGAGCATTGTATGCATGGAGATGCTACTGAGTTTCTTCAGGATTACTGGGAATCTCTTGAATGGGAGAGAGGGGAGCATTCACCTTATTCCCAGTCCCAGCAGGCACCAAGCAGAGTCCCAGAAGTCCACCAGCTTGATTCCTGCATGGTGGGTTCTGATGCTGTGCCTCACAGTGTCTTGCTGGATGAAATGCCCAGCACACACCTAGGCAAAGCCATAATGCGTTGGCTGGGCAATTGGCTGACGGGACAGGCCCAGAGGGTGACAGTGAATGGGGCTACATCTGGCTGGTGGCCAGTCACTAGGGGGGTTCCCCAGGGCTCTGTTTTAGGTGCAGGTCTTTTTAACATTTTCATGAACGACCTGGCCACAGGACTAGAGGGTGTCTTCAGTAAATTTGCAGATGACACCAAACTGGGAGGAGCTGTTGACTCTGTTGAGGGTGGAGAAGCCTTACAGAGGGACTTTGACAGACGAGAGCTGGGCAATCACCAACAGCATGAAGTTTAACAAGGGCAAGTGCTGGATCCTGCCCCTGGGGAGGGGCAACCCTACAGGCTGGGGGATCAGGTGCTGGAGGCCAGCCATGCTGAGAGGCATTTGGGGGTCTTGGTTGACAGCAAGTTAACCATGAGCAAACAGTGTGCCCAGGCAGACAGGAGGGGCAATCATATCCTTGGGTACATCAAGCTCAGCATTGCCAACCAGTCCAGGGAGGTGACTGTCCTGCTCCACACTGCACTTGTGTGGTCTCACCTTGAGCACTGTGTGTGGTTTTGGGCACCAGAGTGCAAGAGGGACACAAAAGTATTGGAGAGTGTCCAGGGGAGGGCAACAAGGATGGTGAAGGGTCTGGAGGGGAAGTCTTAGAGGAGAGGCCGAAGTCGCTTGGTTTGTTCAGCCTGGAGAAGGGGAGGCTGAGGGGAGACCTCATCATGGTCTGTGGCTTCCTGATGAGGAAAAGCAAAGGGGCAGGCGCCAATCTCTCTTTGGTGGCCCATGATAGAACTCAAGGGAACAGTATGAAGCTGAGACAGGAGAGGTTTAGGTTGGATATTAGGAAGAGGTTCTTTACAGAGAGGGTGGTCGGGCACTGGAACAGGCTCCCCGGGGAAGTGGTCACAGAGCTTGGCTGAGTTCAAGAAGTGTCTGGGCGACGCGCTCAGTGACATGCTCTGACCTGGCTGGCCCTGTGTGGAGGCAGGAGTTGGACTTGATGATCCTTATGCATCCCTTCCAACTCAGGATATTCTATTATTCTATGATTCTATGATTCTATGAGCTTTCAAGAAAGCTCTCTCTGCTGCCTTGCAGTGGAGAGTGGTCCTGCACAGAGGTGTTAACAGCTGCAAATGTCATGCTGCAGTAGCAGGAGACCTTTAGGATAGCATGAACCCAAACCTTCCAGTGCCTCAGGGACAACAAGTATCTCAGATACTGAACCTGAACCAATTTTCTGTGAGGCCATGGCAGAACAACAGAAGTGGATGAAGGGGTCTGCAGTGACCCACACTACGAGAATGCTCCACAGCGATGGGCTGCACAAAAAGCTTTCTGCTTAGAGGCACAATATTGCCTAAGTCCACTCCAGGCCATGCTAGGTTGTGTTTAGGTAGATAACTGGAAGCTGGCTGGCTGCCTTACGGATGTACTCAGGACCAAGTCCTCATGCTGAGCAATATCTGACTGAAAACTTAGCATCTCCTTAGCTCTTCTTAGATATAGCTGGGAAGGAAGGAGAGCTGCTTTCCCTGCACAACACAGGGAGTGTTTGATTCAGAGCAATCCTTGTTTGCCATCCTCTTTTACCAGTTTGGATTCAGGTATCTTTGGTGCAAGTTCATTTAGATCCTTTTCCTGGAGGATGTAGGTGGGATGAGATGTTGACTCCTTCTCTGTGTGTGAACGTTCAACTGAATTTGGGCGACCAGAGCAGCTGCTCTCAATAGAGGCAACTCCCATCCCAGCCACAGAAATGTCTTCTTTGGGTAACACCAAAGTTTCACCTAGAACAGTGTCCTGTCTTTGGCAGTGGCCAAAGGCCGATGCCTGGGGAACAAGTTAAGAATAGAGCAAATGCATACTGATTGCTCCTTACAGTACTCCTCTGTCTAGCAGTGATTTCCAGCTGAGGGATTCAGTGAACTAGAGATGATGCCTTTATACTTCCTTGCTCTTTTAGAGCTCTGATCAGCTGGTGGGCAGTTTTAAGCTTAATTCCTACCACCTCCATTTAGAAGCGCTTTGAAAAATGTTTGGCAGCAATGGACCCATCAGAAATCACTTCAGTGGTGTGAACGCAACAGATTCCTTTGGTTAGCCATCCAGCCACCAGCAACATTGATTAGGGAAGGTCCAGATCTTTCAGTTTTACACCATTACAATGAACAGTACAAACCTGTTTGTACTACAAATTTTTGGTAGCAAAATCCAGGAGGGAGAGGTGACCAAAAATGTGAGCTACTGAATCAGAATAAACGTTTCTTTGTGAAAAAGAAAATTTCTGCACGTTTTATTTCAAAACAATAACATTATCTCCATTTCAATTAGCATGTGGTTCATTAACAGGGAAGATTAAGTCCCAAAACAGTCCTCTCCTCTGCATCCTGAAAAGCAATCAATAGACTCATAGCAGTACAGGCACTTAGCAGAAGTTAACCACAACTAAGGGTGAGGTTAACAAGGCAAAGCCACTTGTTCAGGAAGTTCTTGAGACAAATCTGAAACACAGTGTTCCTGTCTGGCAGCAGAGAACAAATTAGGCATTTCTCTTAGCTCTTAAAATCCATTTAAATGCCAGCACTCTCATGGGGAAAATTGGTTTCTGGAAAGAATTCGCATCAGAATTATCTTTATACCCACTTCCCTAGAAGAGAGTTGATTGTCCTTTATTTTCATAACCTCTGTGCCAAGTATCCCAAGTATGAGGAAATGCTGAGTTCTGCATCCTACTTGCAGCAGCGGTTTCCCTTCAGGCAGCCTCTGATCCTGCCAGAAAATGGGTGCCAGTTCCCTCTGCAGAACAGTGCTGGGCACTGCCACCCAGCACAACCCTGACTCCCAGGCGCAGCAGCTGTAGACCTGGTGTTGCCAGAGGCCAATGGAAGCTGAAGTCTTGTTCTTCTGGCTGTTCTACAGCAGAAGAAAAGAGATGAACCCTGCCAAGTGCCTACGGGCAAAAAAAGGAAAGACATACAGCAATCAGGGACCAATGACTGCTGAGAAAGGACCACGATGTGGTGAGGGTTTTTCAAAGTGGGAGCATGCAGGGATTACCTGTCAGTATGAATGCCAAGGGAATTAGTTAAATCTCATCCCCATCTATCTGCATGGGTGTTCTCATTCAAAGTGAAGATGACTCGGTTGATGTTATTAAGCCAGTTTCCCTTTCCAATTTCTGTGAATTCCAGTGATTTTTTCTGAGTGTTCCAGCATGGAAAGGCCATGGTCCAGCTCCCTTTTCCAAGCTGAGGCTTGAGGAAACAAAGATGGAAGGAAGAGGAGTCATTCTGCTTAGACAGAGTCAGAAACAAGAGAGCTGACTGCCTTGTGAAAGAGATGTGGGTTGAGCAGACATCAGCCCTTCACAGCACTTTGTCACATGCATAATGTCTATACGGGAGAAAGCAGGGTCATGCCAAAGGCTGGAGTACGATAGAAACTGAGCATGATCACCTGAAGAAGGTCTGAAAGGTGAAAAGGTGGGGACAGTGGGTGCTAGGAAGCAAGAGGGCAAAAAGAGAGAGTCATGAAAATGATTTTGAATGATGGTCTGAAGGGAGTGGGAACAAGAGCAGACAAAACTGGAAAGTAGGAGGGCTGTGAAATGATGCAAGAAGAAATTATAGATTTCAGAGAGGCAATGGGAGATGAAGAAAACTGAGACACAGAAGCAGTCACATCCAGAGGAGGGAGCAAGTGAAGGGTGATACCCAGGAGAAGGACTGAGGGAACTTGGAGGAAGCTGGTATTATCCTGCTGGACACAGGGAGCAGTGCTAATGTAGACATCAACATCACAGTCAAGCAGACCAATGAGTGAGCAGTCCATGACAAAGGTGAGAACCATTTCAGAGAATATGAAATATAGAGCACAGCTGCAGGGCAAATCAAGGGAAAAGAGGAAAGATTCCGGGTAATTAGTGGGTGCCAGTGTCGAGACGAGAGTTTACGAGTTTGTCGTTGGGAGGTAATGACATAAGGGAAAGTTAAAGTCCAGGGGAGATTGTCTGAGAGTTGCCATGGGACAATGTCAGGATGGAGCAGGAAGAAGAATTGGATGAAGTGGTGATGATGGGAAGAGGGTGAGTAAGAACAGGGACATCCTGGAATTAGTAATAATGAGAAGAAAAGCCCAGCAGCTTCCGTCCACTTCCTCTCCCTGGAATAGAGGACTGGACCTAGTTACTAAGAATGGTGTGGGAGATAACAGAAAGGAGTAAGAGGACCATAAAGACAAAGAAATTATGAGATGCTGTGTAAGGATGAGGGATGAAATGTAAAAAGGAGCGGAAATATGAGTAGGCAGAGGAAAACCGAAGGAGGAAAGTGCTGGAGAGGACAGGGAGGTGGGTGTGGTTGGAGAAGATCTTTCGAAAATGCTACTTGGGCTCCAGGCTGCTTGCAATTCCTAACAGAAATGGAGGGAAAAGCAGCCACAGCATGGTCAGACCATCTCTAGCTCTAACTCTGCCAGGCTGAGCTCCACCTCTCTTTGTGGCACCTTGATCCTGACAGCCCATCATCCACAGTCCCAGGCCAGGTGTCTCAAGTAAAAGTATTTTGTTCCTGAAGCAGAGAAAGGACTTCATTGATGCAAAGCTGATGGATAAAATACCCTAATGACACAAATACTGCAGAAGAGTTTTGACAGGGTGTCCCTATGCTGTGTTTCCAAACCTGTGCTTCAAGTATGTAGAGCCATCATGAGTCGGAAGTATCTCTCTCCTGAGGCAGCAGAGCTGTGACTCTCATGGTGCAGTGGTCTCATAGTCAGCAAAGGATTTTCCTTGTTCCCAAGCCATGGACAAAGCTGGAGCATGTCATTGCCATCTTCCAGCCTCATCTGGCAGTCCCAACCATGCCTGGGGGACACGTTGCCCTCTGAGCTGTTCCCAGGAACAGCCATGCAATGCTGTGCCATGTTGGGGTCATCCATCTGAGCTTATGGGTCTAAGTGGGATGGTAACTGCACGTTCAGGGAAACCTTTGGGTGATGGGACCTAAGAGCCAAATATCAGCAGTGTTTGCTGCTGCCAAGCGCTGTGGCAGAAATACCCAGCTCACAAAGGCTAGCAGCCAGGGCTTGGGGAGGGGATCTGGCCTTCCTCATGGCCCTGGTGACAGGAAGACCATTCATGAAGAAATCAGGCAAAACCCTTCAATGTTTTGGGGGTCGGCTTGTGCAACAGCAGTATTGTTTCCAGTCTCCAGGCTGACATGAAGATTTAGGCAATCAGGCTGCTCGGCAGGAGGGCTCTTTCTGAGGAGGGAGGGGAAGTGCAAGCCTCTCAGTTCTGCAGGAGACTTACTTGAAGCGTGTGAGGAATCAGGGGTCTCCAGCTTATTCTTGTATGTAAAATGAGTGGCAGGGAGGTGGCATTGGCCATGATCCCCCTTTAAAGGTGACTTTAAACAGCCTGCGCTGCATGTGGGTCAGAGTGTTTGATATGTCTGAGTGACGCTTTGTGTTTGTCATGTAGCATGTTGTAAAGCTGTCTGGGAAACCTTGACTTGAAAAGATATAACATCAATATTTTGTGGGGGGTGGGGAGGCAAATCATATTTTTTGAAAGATCTCTTGACCTCAGAAAATGTTAATTTGTTCTTCTTGTCTGTCTAATTAATGAAAAGCCATGCCTGGTCAACACTTTTTCAATTGTCTGTTTAAGTATCTGTTTAAGATCTGAAACCACAAATAACTCAAAATATTTTAAGTCTTTGCAAATCACCTTAAAGGTTGAAAATTCTTTTACCTTTCTTCCAAATGTCAGTAAATACACCCACAGCTAATTCCAGGTATTAAGCTCCACAGGTTCAAAGTCTCCTAACTCTCCAGATCACCATCTGCACTTTACCATGTTTTCAGAGTACTGTCACTGAGGGATAACGTGACCTCAGTGATGCGACTGGCAGTGAAGTCATGGGTTCATGCTGTGTGGCAACTGGAAGGATTAGTCTTGACTAGTGAGATGCCTCTCTGCCTTGTAGATGACAAAATCAAACACTAGTTTGAAATTCATTGCACTGGGTGCCTGCCAGAAAATGCAAGGCGATGCAGTTTATTTGAATTCCGAGTGTTCTGAGCAAGGCTGAAGCTGGAGTAAACAATATCCCTAAAAAAACACAAACCCACTGTGAGAGCAAAGCAGTTGCAGTCACTAAGGAAAAAGTTACCCCAAGCCATTGATCATTCTTAGGTTTTTCTTGCCAAATAGAGGCATAACAATAGCTGCTCTTTGAGCAGAAGGACCTCAGAGGAGGTCCTTTCCTGCTGCTGAAAAAAATAGAGGTGCCTTCTCTCTCCCAAGTGTCCAGAACTGTGAATTTCTTGGAGGTGCCTATCAGGAATGGGCTGTCTCTTGTACCATGGTGGGGGAGTGGGGGGACCGTTAAGAAAACCAAGCTTGGACAAATCCCTAAGCCAGCAGTGTTTATATGGATTGAGCAGACATTTATTACAGTTGGGAGACGAATCCTCTGAGGATCTCTCATCTTTATGAACCATGCCTGATCCTCTTACAATCCCTGCGAGTGCTGAGCTTGGTGAGACCCTTTCCTTGCAGGACTAGAGCTCCCTGTCCTTGTCCCCATCCTAGTCACTCTTCCTGGGCTGGCAGCATGGAGCTTTCCTGCAATTGCTGCTCTGAGGTGCTAGTCATGGTGTCACCAGGCAAAGAGGAGCAGCAGCGAGTAAGGGCAGCCCCTCCTGCGTGTCCTCCATGCTCCTAATTTCTGGCAGAGTGCTGTAGGAAATATGGGGAGGATGGTGAAAAGGGGGGTCTAGAAATCCTAAACTGTGCTGCAGGGCCTGTCCGTGCAGCTCAGACGGCCTCTACCCCTTGGCGCTGTTTTGGCAAAGTGGCATGAGTCAGGGCTCCGTGTAGTGCCCCAGCCTCTGTCTCTGCTTGAGGCTTCTTCCAGTGCCGAGTCTCAGTGTTACCACCAGCTGCAATGTGAACGTACAAGAGCCATGCAGGAGCTGCAGCTTTTAAACTCTGTGTGCCTGTCCAGTTCAGTGATCTTCCATTGTGGGGTCTCAGTGAAGAGGGAGGAGGCATTTCTTCCTGTCTAGCAGTGGCCACGATCATGTTTAATTTGGAAGAACCATTGGTAAGAGTGTCCAAGCTGACACACCTTTTGTTAGACTGCTGATGGCCAAGATGGAGCTTTCAGGACTCAGTTCTTCTTTGTGCTAAATGTAAGCTTTAACATTTGGAATGATCTTGAACCTGGTCAGCCAATGTTGCATCTCTGCCCATCATCAGAGTTCATGTCAGTTAATCTTTCTCCTGACAGTTCCCAGAGTGCGAACACTGATGTCCAGGCATCCCATTGGCAGAAGTCCCAAAGCTCTGGGGACTGTGTCCTTCAGGCACTCAGTGTCACCCAGGTTTGACAACTTCAGGGACTGCCTCAATTATCCACCTTGCGTTTCATTGAGTTGTTAGTCCCAGAGCTGGGCTCAGGTTTTGAAGCACCATGCAGGGAACTTGTTCTTGAGGCTTTAAGTGTGAATTTTGCAAAGACTTTCATGAGCAGCACTTACATTCTGCCTTTTTCTTGCTGCCTGTTTGTAGTGTTGAAAGGTGTCTGGTGAAGCAGCGAAGGCTTCACCAGCCTTTGTGGCTGAATTACATCAACCAGTTCTATGTGGCTGAATTACATCAACTCAGCATCACCAAGTGATGAGCAATGAGGGATCATGCCACAGTACTCTTACGCTCACTGGTCTGACAAAATCACTTTGCAGAGTAGCATAGTGCCATCTCCATATCCATGAACACTCAAAGGAAAATATGCATTCACTGTAGAAGCTGAAGCTGTTTGATGGAGAGGAGCAGCAATTTCTTATTGCCACCTTGTATTGGGTTTGTGTGGCAAGACTTTGGAAGCATCAGGAGCAGGGGAAGAGTGTGAGGAGTCCTTGCCCTGAGGAGGAAGGAGCAGCAGAGACAAGATGTGATGAACTGACCACAATCCCCATTCCCTGTCCCTGTGTGCTGCTTTGGGGGGAGGAGGGAGAGAAATCATGAGTGAAGTTGAGCCTGGGAAGAAGGGAGGAGTGGGGGCAGGGGTTTTAAGGTTTGGTTTTATTTCTCTATACCTGACTCAGGCTTGATTTGTAATAAATTAATTTCCCCAAGTCGAATGTGTTTTGCCTGTGACAGTAATTGGTGAGTGATCTCTCCCTGCCCTTATCTCGACCCAGGAGCCTTTTGTTGTATTTTCTCTCCCCTGTGCAGCTGAGGAGGGGAGTGATAGAGAAGCTGTGGTGGCACCTGGCCTTCACCCCACTCCATGCCCACTGCCATCACATCAGATAATTACATGTCTATATGGCAGAGTTCTGGAAATGGAAGATGCAGAATGAGGATTTGGAGGTGGATGCTACCACCACAGTAATAACTGAGACACTCCTCCTGAGGTAGGCTGATAAAAACCCAAGGAAAATACCAAATGAAAGAGTCTTAGAATAAGTAGACTGATAGAGCTAACTTCTGGAGGTGGCAGGCTGGGGCTCCCAGCCTTCCTGATGCTGCAACTCCACAAACCCCCATCTCTCAGCGTGCTCTCACCGTAAAATCATCTGCCTGAACGGAGCTGTGGTGCTTCCCAACTGCTCTGCGGGCGCTGCTCTGCTTTGTGTGCTTGGCTCAGCCTTCACCAAGGCCAGACAGACCAAAGGGTGAACAGACCAGCTGTCTCAACAGCCTTTCTCACGGGCTTTGCTGTTGAGACCCAGGCGTGCTTAAACAGGACGTGCAGGCAGAACGGTGTCTGCCGAGGGCAGAAAGTTGCAGCTCACGGCATGGCACTGCTGCCACGGGGATGGAAACCAGCCTCCTTTTCTTTGGCTTTGTGGGAAGGAGGAGCTGCTCAAACAGAGCCCAACAGAAGCGGTGCTGGGCATTTTGCCCCTAAAAGTCAGAGAATCATAGAATCATTTACTTTGGAAAAGACCCTTAAGATCATTGAGTCAAAACAAAGCATCCACATTTCTGTAGGAGAAAAGCATGGAAAAGGTTTCAGACGTAAACAACTCAAGAAGCAAGGCATGCCAGCTCTGCAACTGCCTGAGAAACCTTACTTGCTCCTTGCTTGTGCGCAGGCATTCTTTAATGACCTAATCTCCTCTTCTTTAGCCTGTGTTTAAAAGAGTCTACCAGATGGGCATGCAAGAATTCAGACCCCTCTGACATTCGCCTGGTAATTTCATTTAACTTGACTTTTCAATTTCTTCTGACTGTTTTTTTTGAACCTGTATCTAGAAGCTGATATGCGTAAACACCCCAAATAGGCTCAGGAATATGCAGCTGGACCTTTTCAGTATTTGAACAATGGAAATATTTCTTTTGGTTTCAGTGGGAGGGTTATCAAAACATATAAATGGAAGAAATTAACAAATACATTTAAGAAACTGTTTGCAGCAAGTGATTGATTCCCAGAAGAGGAGGCAAAGCTCAGCAAATAAATTATGGGCTACTAGTGCTTTGCTCATAACAAGTATATATTCTACAGTGTCTTCTTTTTGAAAAAATATCATAAAACCATAGAATGGTCTGGGTTGGAAGGGACCTCAAGGATCACGAAGTTCCAACCCCCCTGCCACACGCAGGGAAGTCAACTTGCCAAAATTCAAGAATATGATGATTTATTTTATGTGACACAGCTATTGGTGCTTCTACCAACCTGTGCACATGCTCACATTGAAATGGGACAACCTGAGAGGAAGACAAGATGTTATCAGGTGCTCGTTGGAATTTTATGTGGCCAGAGGGCATTTCTTGGCTCTCTTTCAAGCCTCTTTTCTCTCTGTCAGTGGCCTTCAACAGAATGGTACACTTCATCTCGGAAGTGTGCAAACCCTATGATTAACACGCTGAAAACCATTGCATTTTTCTGTTATGTTTACAGAGACCTGATGTTTCTGTTCATGCTAATGTAAAATAGATGCTCCTGCCTGTAAATAATTCTTGTACTTTGTGCAGGTTGAATGTTGAATGGATGCAAAGTGTTTACAGGACAAGGGTCTTGAATCATTTAAGTGAAATTGTGCTGAGTGAGAAACTCCCCTTGCAGGGTTTCACGCAGCATTCCTACTTTCCTGTGTGCAAATAATGCAAAGCTCACTGGAATTTAGTGAAAGGCTGTTGCTCTCACTGGGATCCAAAGCTGTGACTGAGGCTTGTGTGTGGAAGCAGCTATCTTCGACGCTCATCGCAGCAGATGCAACTGTGGCAGCCAGGTGCTGAACCACACCTGTATCGTAGCCCATGCTGCCGCATCCATCCAGGTAACTGATGCTGGGGCTGAATCCAGCTTGTGTCCCGGTGAGCTACAGCCAGTGCTCCGGACTGCAGAGGGAAGAAACTCTCTGTACAGAATCATTGAGGCTGCCTACAAATGTCTGGGCAATTTGGCTCACTAAAATTCCTCTTTGATATGTCTTTCTCTTCTAGTTGTAAACCCACCTCTACAAGCTGGTGGGGTCACCGCTTCCACCCCAGACACTGCAGCTATCTTTCCTTTGCATTAATGACAAGCCTTCTGGAAGTCAAGAGTGACTAAGTTTGCCAAACTTTCAAAAAGCTGTTTCATCAGCTGGTAGAATTACAAGAGCTCAAAAGAGGATGGAAGAAGATGAGGCAAGAGGCTCTGCTAGATTGTGCCAGATAAGGACCTGCCCCACTGAGAATTTTAGAAATCCCGAGAGCAAGCTACTGGTGTGCTGCATCCTCTCTGCTCAAGGATTCACCAGCATACAGGGATTATTTGTTTGGCCTCCTGTGGCTTGAAAGAGAAGCCTTTACATGAACGAGAAAGTATCAGCAATCCCAAATACCCCTCATCTTGGCTTGGGCTATAATTTAATCTTAGATGTTACAGTAATGTCAGCTGGGCTAATTACAGAAAATGCCTTTCCTGCAAAAAGCCAAAACAAATTCCACATTGGCGAAGGAACAAGCCCACACTGATTGAAACATGGCACATCCACTGATTCCCGAGTTATCTGCGTTCTCGATAGAATTTTGCCTTCTAAAGGAAGAACCTCTAAGGCTGTGCAGCATGTGCAGGTGAGCAGGGTGGGCAGGTTCCATCCAGGTGGGTGGCTGCACTCCTGCATGTTCAATCCTCTGGCTCCCCTGGATGCATGTGCACCGGGTGAGCTGTGAAGAAACAACCAAGGGAAACATAAAACCTTTCAGATTTGGGAACTCTGCAAAAATACATACGTATATAACATAGGTACCATTTTCTCTCCCGCTGGAAACTGCGATGTTTTGACTTTCTCAGAGTTGCCATTTATAAAGCAGCGAGTGGGCTTGAGCCTGATGACCGATATCAGCTCCCACAGAGGGTCCTCTTAGTCGCCTCTGCCACCCATGACCAGCTTGGGAGACATGGGGGGTAAGGGGGTGCCGGAGAGGCATGCTGAGACTGTGCCTCCCACTTTGCCAGTTATCATTTGCTCCTGAGAGCAAGCTCAGATGTCCCTGTCAGGGAGTATTGGCACAGCCACGCTGTCCAGTATCTACACCCACTGCAATTCCCAAACGGCACCATGCCCAGCAATACCTTCCTCACACAGAAATGCTCTTACCACAGATTTTAGGCAGGATTTAAATTTCTGTGATTCTGAGATCCCAGACTCTGATAGATCTGTGCCCAGTTCTATTTGCTAAAATTTTTGACCAAAAATCCAGATCTTTAGGACTGGGTGGGTACTTTTCATTGCCCTAGCTAGTGGAGTGCACCTTGTCCCCAGAAGAGCTGCACATGCAGTTAACTAGTCGGTGTTCAGCTTGGATGGGAGGGCTGGTGCAGCAAGCAGGGTGGGAATCCCTGGAGCAGGTATGTCCAGCAGCAGACATATAGCCTGAGGTTTTTGGAGCTGACTTTGTGCTGGTCCCCCTGCACTCAGCCATGCACTCAGCGCAGCAGCATGCCAGGATGGATGTCTGGGCAGAAGCAGGTGCAGGTGCAGCTGATTCCTGTGCAAAGCTGGCCCGTGCTATTTGCCCATCTCTGAATTGTGTTTTTGCTTGTTTGATCTGTTTGTTTGGGGTTTTTTTTCCAGGAATAATGTTTCATTTTTTTGCCAGGAAATGGGGTCTATTTTTCTTAGTGCATACAGAAACTTGTATCTCACCTCTTCCTCCATAACAAACAAGAATGGTAATCCCTCCTCCCTCCCCCCCTGCTGAGGGGCAGGCTCGGAGACCGCGATATCCCGAGGAGACGTTTTCTGGAGGAGCCAGGTGAGCGCACACAAGGGCCGGGGATGCTGCCAGGGTCGCGGGCCGGGCCGGGGCGGGCAGTGGGTGCCGGGCGGGCCGGGGCGGCGGGGCGCCGCGGGGGCGGAGGGCCGACACCCGCCTCCGCGGGGCCGCCCCGCTGCAGTCTCCCGGCAGCCCGGGAGGAGGAGACGGCGGGGCGTGCAGGAAGCAGCGGGGCAGCCCCGCGGAGACGGACGCCGGGCGGGCGGCAGCTCCGCGCCCCGCCGCTCCCACCGCCCGCGCCCCGCGACCCCCGGCTCCATGGCGGGGCCCGCCGCGCCCCGCGCTCCGCCGCGGCCCTGGGCCGCCCTGCTGCTGCTGCTCGCCGCCCTGCTGCCCGCCGCCGCACCAGGTAGGCAGCTGCCCCGGGCGCCCTCCCGGCGGTGGCTCGGCTCTGCCGCGCTGGGTGAGCCTGTGCCGGCCCACGCGTGTCGCTGCCGGCCCCCGTGCCCGGCGTGCCCCGCTACCCACCGCAGGCTGCGCGGCGGGGAGGTGTGCCGCGGGGCGGGGAGACTGTTTCGGGGCGCTGCGGTGACGGGCCGCCGGGCGCCTCGGGGCGGCGCGGGGATGCGGGGCGTCTTCGTTCCCTGCCGCCGCCCGGCCGGGTGACGGGCGCCCTGGCGGCATCGCTGGGACACAGCCCGCTTTACCGAACCGAGCCGAGCGGGGCCGTGCCGTGCCGAGCGGGGCCGCTTCCCGTGCCCCGGCGCAGCGGCAGAGGCACCTGCCGATCGCTGCTCCGCGTTTGTGCCGGTCTCTCCGCCGGGGCGAGCGGACTGGGCGCTGCAGCGGTGCCCTCCCGTAGGCTGGGGAAGGAGACCCGAGCGGGGAGGGGGCTCTGCAAAGCCGAGGGGTCGGGGATCCCCGCGGCTCTCGGACACCGGGACCCTCCGCCGGTCAGATCGCCGCGGCTCGGCTGCGCTCGGGGCAGCTCCGGGACGCGGGGCAGTAGCCCGCAAGGACGCGCCCGGCCAGCCGTGAGCTGGGGCAACAGACAACTGCTTCCCTCCTGCCTTCGGCCCGTGTGCGCCTTGTTCCCGCTGGCACCGGGTGCCGCTCCCTCCGTACCCTTCGGGGTAGGCTGAAGAGCACCGCTCACCCGGCTAACGGCGTTGGCGCCGGGCTGCCTCCGCACGGACCATCTCGGGCGGGATCCCTCTTTGCTTCGTTCTCGCCGCCGGAGCCGTGTGGATCCATCCCGGATCAGCTGGGGCTGCTGCCGGGATTCCCCGGCCGCCTTAGCTGCAGCCCCCGCGGGTCTGTCCGCACCGCGGGCGTTGCTGAGACCCCGGTCTGTCTTAGCTTGTGCTTGCAAGGTCTTGGCACTAGAGTACGGCTGGAGGCAGGGTGTAAAGGGACAAACAGAAGCATTTCAGCACCAGATTTTAATTGCCAGGGCGGTACGTGAAAGCCGGCTCTGGGCGCAGTGGCTGCCCCGTCTCCAGCCCGATGCTGGGCCGGCAGAGGAGCCAGTCAGGGACGGTAACATCACACCCCCCCGGCAGCTCAGGGCAGCAGGACCTAATGTCAGCCCTGTGCCTTTTAGTGCAGCTAAACAAACGAGAAAGATCTGCTTAACCTGGAACAAGGAAAAGATCTTCAAGCCCAGTTTGAAGACCCTGAATGGCACTCTCTTTGTGGGCTGCTGAAGGTGTGTGGCTTGCAGGGGTGCACTGTTGCAGGGTGCATTTGCAGGAGTCTGAGTGTAGAGAAGCTTTGCTGGCAGGTACCCATGTATCTGCTGCTCTCTCTTTCTGTGGCATGCCATGCCCATACAGGTTAAGCCTGGGGTCATTCTCCTGGAAGTGGATTTGTCCCTGGGGCTGCCTGCTGTCCCTGGGGCTGCCTGCTGGCAAGTGGGAGAAGGACCGAAGGGAGCAGGGGAGTTTGGGTGCTGATACTGTGAGTGACATCCATGGGAAATGTCATAGCCTCTGAGGAGTATTAGCTGTTGAACATGGACAGGCTTTTGCTCCTCTGGCTGTGTGATGTCTAAAGTGATTCTAGGGGAGTCTGAAACTTTATGGAAGTTACATCCAGAATTTTCAGTACAGTCTTTTTTTGTTTGCAGTCCCACACCAATGTGCTGTAAACCCAGGCCAATTTCTGAACAAACCCAAATGTCTTGGCATAGAGCTGTGCAGAGTGCTGCATCCAGCCCAGCTCCAGACCTCTGGAGTGCACCAAAACCTGCTCAAGTGGGAGCAGTGTGCTGTTAACCTCCAGAGGGGCAGTATTGGACTTGGGTGTGGGCTGCACATGTGCTCCTATTCCCTGGCAGCGTGCTGGCCATGCTGAGTGGGCACCATATTCCTTCTCCGGTCTAGAGAGCTGTTGATAAGCCACTAAACCCAGACTGTGTGCTGGAGAAGTCTCAGGCAGGAGGACTAGTGTGTGCCACAGTCCTTTCTCAGGGCTTGAAAGCTATTGCTGAGCAACTTTGCTGCCCTTATCCCTGCTTTGTCATCTTTTAAACGTGTTTTAAAGTGTCCCTTCCCATACTTCTTTCCTCATCTTTCCAGGATGCGCTCTGCCTAGCTGACCTATCCCAAACTCACTCTGCACTTTGGAGCCTTTGCCTGAGTGCTGTGTCTGGGAGACAGGGAGGCTGCCTTGGAGGGCTCCAACAAGTGAAGTGAAAGAGCCCTTCATTTTTTGTCTGTGTGAAGAAAGAAAAGATTTTCCCCCAGTGAGGGCCTGGCATCAGGCTGGTGCTGTCATTGACTTTGCTTCTGTTTATCAAAATGGAAAGTCAGCGTGGAGCCTGTGCCCAGGATTGCTATGTGCAGTCTCTCAGGCCAAGGGAGCATAAGAGAAGGGGTTGGTGCTGGAGCCAGTTTAGGGGCAGATCCCGTTTGTGTTTTGCCAAGAGACATTTTTGTTCTTGCAGCCAGATCCCGCGTGGGGAAGGATCTAGAGCACAGACTGACAGTGGAAAGCAGCCCTCCTGTTGCAACCCTCCTCAGCTGCTTTTGTACAAACAATATTTAAGCACCACCTGTGGCCAGTGGGAGAAATTTGGGAGGAACGTTAGGAAGAGGTTGAGCTCGCAACAAAAGCCCTGCTGACAGCAGCAGTAACTCTCATTTTCCCTTCTTCTCTAAACTATGTGACATAAACAGAGAAAGCAGAAGGATCTCCAAGGGAATTTTCCACTTCATTTAGCTCTAAGGAATGCATCTCCTCAGTTATTCAGGACAGTGCTGTAATGGTCTTAACTGTATAGCTCTGTACCAGCCTCTGGGCGTGCCTGAGGTATGAAAGCCCTTGTACTGTCCAGTTCTGTAATTCCAGCTCTTCAGGCAGCACGGGGACCGGGGTTGGATGGATGTGTGGGTCAGAAGATGCGTTCAGAAGCTGAGCTATACAGAAGGAAAATACAAGGGGGATGAGTAGATCACAGAGCAAAATAAAGACGTGGCATGCTTTCTCTCTGCCTTCAGAGGGACTGGGATCCTGTCTGTATGATTTGGTGCAATGAGTGGGCATACACATGGTCCCAAAAATACAGCTCCCTCCTTAGACACATTCAGTGCTCAAGTGACATTGGCATTTCTCATGAAGGACACTGAAACAGTAAATGTGGCTTCTGGGTCTCAAGCTAAGTGAGGTTGGACTTCATGACTGCTGCAGGCTGTCTGTACCCACCTGCAGCTGGTCCATTATCTTCAGATCAATGAAGCGAGGCAGTACTTTCACCACGCCCGATCTCTGGTGCTCTTCTAGGACCCTGTCTCAGATTCACTGGGCCAGCAGATTAAAACAACCACATGGACGTTTGCTTGTTGGGGCAGTGGGACCGGAGGGGGAATCAAAAAGAGAAAAGGTGAAACTCGTGGGCTGAGATAAAGACAGTTTAATAGAACAGAAAAGTAAGATAGTAGTAGTAATAACAACAACAATATTATTAATAATTATATATGCAAAACAAGTGATGCACAGCACAGTTTCTCAACCCCTGGTGCTGATGTTCATCTAGTTTCTGAGTTGTCTCCCAGCTAACTCCCACAGTTGTATACTGAGCCTGATGTCATATGGTATGGAATATCTCTGAGGCCTGTCTGGGTCAGCTGTCCTGGCTGTGTCCCCTCCCAGCTTCTGGGTCACCCCCTGTCTTCTCACTGGCAGGGCCGTACAAGAAGCTGATAAGTCCATGGCCACTCAGCAGCAGCTAAAAACTTCCCTGTGTTATCAACATTGTCCTCATCCTAAATCTCAAACACATCACTATACTGGCTGCCAGAAACAAAAGTAAATCTATCCCAGCCAAATCCAGGACAGACCCATAGTTACTCCGGCTGGCAGCTGTGTCACTGTGTCACCCATCTCTCTCCATCACCAGGGAACTGCTGAAGTGTGTGGCTAAGGTGGCACTGGGATGTGCTGGGGTCAGGCACTGGGGATCTTAAATTTACACTTCTGCTGTTCAGTATACCTGGGACTGGAACCTTTTCCTGACATTTACTTGTTGTTAGGTGTGTGATTGCTGCTAGAGTGGGAGGAGGGAGCGTGGAAGTTTGGCTATGCCTCCTGTAGACAGTTAATGCACTCAGCAGGTGAAGTGATCACTTTTCCGTAGGTAATGCTGTGGGCACTGATGTGCCTTCCTCTCAGGGAGCTCTGCTTTGCTTTTTTCATCCCAAAGCTTCAGGTGTACCGCGCAGCCTCGAGAGGCCAGCCCCAGCCCCGCAGACACTGCGCTGGTCCCTCAGGCATGTGCCAGTGCTCCCTGTTGTGCTTTTTTCCCCATGTCCAAATCGCCACTTGCTTTTTCTGTCTTGCAGCCTCCTAAGTCAGCAACAGTTTCACAGATTTGCAGGGGTTGGAAGGGACCTCTGGAGATCATCTAGTCCAACCCCACTGCCAGAGCAGGATCACCTAGAGCAGGTTGCACAGGACAGCATCCAGACAGGTCTTGAATGTCTCCAGAGAAGAAGACTCCACAGCCTCTCCAGGCAGCCTGTTCCAGTGCTTGGTCACACAAACAGAGAAGCAGCTTTTTCTCATATGGAGATCGAACTTCCTGTGTTTCAGAGGTGTGTTGCACTACAGGATTGCTTTTATTACTTCAAATGCAGTGGAAATTTTATTTTCTGGGAACTGCGAGTGTTTTAATTATTCCCCAACATGAGACATCCCATCACCCCTGTGGCCCGTGCCCCTGCCCAGCACAGGAGAGAGGGATGAACCACGTGCGCCTGAGGCACTGAAATCCAGAGGTAGCAGCAGGTCTTAAAGCTGGGGAGATCCTTTCTCTCTGGCTCACAAGGAGCTCAAGTATATTGCTTCCATGTGGGATGCGAACCTGTGTTTTCGCTGTTTGCACTGACACCATAGCTTCTAAGGAGCAGTATGGCTTATGTCTTCAGGACAGTAAAGGGTTGATGGGTCTCTTGAAGAAACAGGGTGTTGTCTGGAAGATCCTTTGCTCTGTGTGACCCACTATAAAGCCTTTGAAGTCAGATTTACGTTTTCTTATACATGTTTGCTGTATTGACACTCATTCTGCTGTGCTGTTGGCTGCAAATCCTGCAGTCTGTGTTGAATGTTCACAAAGCACAGTGCCAAAATAAGCACTGCCAAGATCAAGACAGTGGCTTAAAAAGCACAAGATTTAAAAAACAAGAACTGCTGAGATATTTTGCTTTGCTGTCTGTTCTCTGCGTCTCTGGGACACACGTTTCTAAGCTTTCCTCCATACCCTGGATATTTAGGGATTTACAGGGACAATACGATACAGTCTGCATCTCCAGTGTCTGCCTCTTTCCAAAGGGGCACTTGGACCAGCAAGGGGATTTTGCACTGACTCTGTACCTGGTTGGATGGACTCCAGACACTCTCATCCTAGCTGTCACTTTTATTCTCACTTGCAAGCACCAGCAGCATTTGCCTGCAGCACCTCCTTAGTTAGATTCATTTCCTTTGGGGAAGTGCAAGCACCTGGAAAGTGTCAGTTTTCCCTGGTGCCTCTTAACCTTAGACAAGCTTGTAATGAAGAGGAGCTTTTTCTATAGTGGACCACACAGTTGAGTGCTTAACTGCTGTACTTGTAGCAGAGTTAACAACTGTAACATCTGTGCAGGCTGCTGAGCTCCCTCTGCCTCTTTCCTCCTGGAGAAGATCCTGTTCCCCACCTCTCTCTCTCCAGAGCTCTCATTTTGTGTCCTGCCCTCCTAAGGCATGTGGCTTCTGCATTTCTGACACACATAGTTCTGCAGACACCGATTCCTCCTCCTTGGCTCCCCTGGACTGCTCTCTGGGGTGAAATGTAAGGTCTCCTCTCCTTCTGTGCCCCTCAGAGCTTCTGAAAATATATGTCCAAGCTTCAGCATGCTTTGCACTGTGTACAGCATCTTCAGGATGGTTAAAATCTGTGTTGGTTGTATCATACGTTTCCTGAGTAGCAGTCACTGTACTGCACTCTCGTCCAGCTCATAACCTGTGGCCAGCCATTAGCTCTTCCTAAATTACATCTGCACTGAGGGATGTGGAAGTGCTTCCCAATCACCAAGCTAGGATGTGTACCCAGACTGTGTCACACCCCTGTGCTGAGGTACAAGCTGACTGCGCTTCAGTGCCTCTGAAATTGGTCTGCGTGTGTGGCTCCATTGCAGTGTAGGTGCTCGTGTTTGGCAGAGCTGATCTGTATTTAAAGCAGATACCCCCAAGGAGTGGAGAAGCAAGGAAAGGTGGAAGAAGGACCCAAGCCATGTAGAAATTGCGTGCTCTAAAGAGAGAGCTTTTCCTTGTCAGGACAAGGGGGAATCGAGTAAAACTAAAGGAAGGAAGGTTTAGATTAGATATTAGGGGGAAGATTTTACAGAGAGAGTGGTGAGGTGCTGGAACAGGCTGCCTAGAGAGGTGGTGGATGCCCCATCCCTGGAGGTGTTCAAGGCCAGGTTGGATGGGGCCCTGGGCAACTTTGTGTAGATCCAGGCCTGGAGGTTGGTGGCCCTGCCTGTGGCAGGGGGTTGGAACTCTATGATCCTTGGGGTCCCTTCCAACCCAGACCATTCTATGGTTCTATGATTCTAAACAAAGAGGAATTGTTAGCTACATCAGGTGAAATACTGAAATCCCGCTGTAAGGAAGTCAGCCCAAGCTTCTGCTTGCTCTGGAAGGAATCAGAAAAGGTACATCCAAGTTTAACTACGTATGTATTAAAAAGTAGTCTGGAGAAGTGTGCACTTTAAATCACCCTTCTTCAGTGAGTAACTTGATCATCAAATCAGCTCTTCATTAAACAGAGCAAATTACCCTTTGAGGGCTGTGGAGCGTGTTCATATTTCATTGTTCCAGTGCAGCTATTTCACTATTACTCAGTCATCAAGTCCTCTTGGGCATCTTGTAACGATCCTGGTTCCAGCAAATCATTCCAACTGTTGTACTCTGGCGTTATATGGATTATTTTTCCACTGGAGGAGCCGGTTGTTCTTCATATATACATCTGCTGTAAAATAAGAGGCAATTCATCACGTGGTTATTTGTCGTCATGTTTACTGTCTAGTTGGCTGCATTATTTTGACTGAAACTTTTTTGGAGGAAGAAGCGCAGAACTGCTGGAGCTGGAGCTTTTCCTTGTCTGTAAAAAAACAAAAAAAAGACAAAAAGAAGAGAAATGGAGTACTTAACATACTTTGGGTTTCTGTTCTGTAATGAAGCGCTTTATCTTTATTACAGCGGCACAAGAACAGGCTGTCCCCACATGCCAGAAAAGGAGCTGGAGAGGGAGTAAACCAGCTTGGCTGAGCAGAGAGATCTGGGTGGACATCAGAAAAATAAGGAAAGTCAATGAGCTTTGGAAGAAGGGGCAGTTGTCTTGGGAGGACTACAGGGATGAAGTAAGATCCTGTAGAGAGAAAATCAGAAGGGCTGAAGCCCAACTAGAACTCAGATTGGCCAATTCTGTGAAAGTTGATAAAAATATCTTTCTACAGATACATCAACAGCAAAAGGAGGGCCAAGGAGAATCTCCAGCCCTTACTGGATGCAGGGGGAACATTAGTGACAAAGGATGAGGACAAGGCTGAGGTACTTAATACCTTCTTTGCCTCAGTCTTTGATAGTAAGGTGAGATGTTCCCTGGATACTCAGCCTCACAAGCTGGAAGGCAGGGAGGGAGAACAGAACAAAACTCCCATGATCCAGAAGGAAACGGCTGGAGACCTGCTGGGCCAATTAGACATTCACAAGTCAATGGGGCCAGATGGGTTCCACCCTAGGGTATTGAGAAAGCTGGCAGACCTGCTTGCCAGACCCCTTTCCATTATCTACCAGTGGTCCTGGCTGACTGGAAAAGTTCCGCTCAACTGGAGGCAGATGTTGCACCTATTTACAACAAGCATCAGAGGTAAGATCCAGGTAACTACAGACCTGTCAGTCTGACGTCAGTCTGACCTCAGTGCCGGGAATATCATGGAATTGGTCATCTTGAGTGCTGTCACACAGCACACACATGACAATCGAGTGATCAGGCCCAGTCATGGGTTTACAAAAGGCAGCTCCTGCCAAACTAACCTGATCTCCTTCTATGATAAGGTGATCAGCTTAGTGGATGAGGGGAAGGCTGTAGATGTAGTGTACCTGGACTTCAGCAAAGCCTTTGACACCATTTCTTACAGCATTCTGACTGAGAAACTGGCTACCACCAGCCTGGACAGGCACACTCTCTGCTGGGTAAAAAACTGTCTGGATGGCCGGGCCCAAAGAGTTGTGGTAAATGGAGGTAAATCCAGCTGGAGGCTGGTCAGGAGTGGTGTTCCCCAGGGCTCAGTCCTGGGTCCAGTCCTGTTCAACATCTTCATCAATGACCTGGACAAAGGGACTGAATGTTCCCTCAGTAAGTCTGTGGACAACACTAAGCTGGGAGGAAGTGTCCATCTGCCCGAGGGTAGGGAGACTCTTCAGAGGGGTCTGGACAGGCTGGATCCATGGGCTGAGACCAACAGGATGAGATTCAACAAGGCCAAGTGCAGAGTCCTGCACCTGGGACAGAACAACCCTGTGCAGCGCTACAGGCTTGGGGAAGAGTGGCTGGAAAGCTGCCTGGCGGAGAAGGACCTGGGGGTGTTGGTTGACTGCAGGCTGAACATGAGCCAGCAGCATGCCCAGGTGGCCAGAAGGCCAAGGACATCCTGGCTTGTACCAGAACCAGTGTGGCCAGCAGGTCCAGGGAAGGGATTGTGCCCCTGTACTCAGCATTGGTGAGGCTGCACCTCGAGTGCTGTGTCCAGTTCTGGGCTCCTCGCCATAAGAAGGACGTTGAGGTCCTGGAGCGTGTCCAGAGAAGGGCAGCCAGGCTGGTGAAGGGGCTGGAGAGCAAACCTTATGAGGAGAGGCTGAGGAAACTGGGGTTATTTAGCCTGGAGAAGAGGAGGCTGAGGCGAGACCTTATCACCACCTACAGTTACCTGAGAGTGTAGAGAGGTGAGTGATGGTCTCTTCACCCAAGCGACAGGTGATAGCACAAGGGGGAATGGGCTCAGGCTGTGCCAGGGCAGGTTCAGATTAGACATTAGGAAAAAGTTCTTCACTGAAAGGGCATTGGAACAGGCTGCCCAGGGAGGTGGTTGAGTCACTGACTCTGGATGTATTTAAAAGATGGGTAGACAAGGTGCTCAGGGTTATCGTTTAGTAGAGGACAGATATGGTGGGACTTTATGATCTCAAAGGTCTTTTCCAACCTAGTCATTGTGTGACTCTGTGATTCCTCCTTTCATATCAGCATCCTTGGAAGTGTGTATGGAATGGGAAAGGTTTAGTTGGTAACAGGAAGAAACTACCAGGTTTACCTTAAAACTCCAGCAACAGAAAACAGTTGATGTGACTGGCAAATCACACTGGCATGGCTGGCATCTTGCAATGCCCATGCCTAGCCTGAGCCCTGCCACCTTCCTGGCCAGCCCTCACACCAGCCCTTGCTCCAGCCCCAGGATGCTCCCACTGCCGATGGAGTGGAGCATGGGAGCAGCACCCCGTGCCCACCCCTGCTGCCCCTCTGGCAGCCTGAGAAGTAGCCAGGTGTTGGGAAGCCAGCATTTAGTTTTGCCTGTTCTGCTGAAGACCTCTGGACGGCTCTGAGAGCGCTGCAGCACGCAGGCTGCAGCCAGCTAGATGGAGTGCTGGGTTTAGATGCTGTTATTCCTGCTGGGTGGTGTCTTGCTTCACGTGTCAGTCTTGCTTAAGTACCCTTAGCATCAGAATCCAGCGCTGTGTGAGGGACTGAGCTGTGCATTTACATGGCCAGAATGTCTTTTCCTTTCATCACCTTTTGAAGCCATGACCAGTCTGGTGACATGACTGTGTGGTCTTTGTCATGGGATGCCTTGCAGATGGCCCCGCCGCTCACGCGTGGAGAGGCTGCAGCAGCCTGAAGCTGACAGCCATCCGTGGACTTGGCAAAAGGCTTGCTGCACTCTGCAGCCTTACTGTCAGTGTCAGCTTTGCATCAGCTTGTCTCCTTCCTGGGCCACTGGTCTGATGTTTCTGGTCTTCTAAAGCAAATGATTTATAAAGAATTTAAGAGCAAATGACAGTGATGGGAAGGCTCCATCTGCCTCAGCTAGACTGAGCCTTCAGCCTGATTTCAGGTTGTATGTATTATAAATATACATATTTGGTAAGTGTCTTAGGTCTTATTACCGGGGTGGTGGGCTGGGGATCAGAAGACCTGGTTTCATTCACAAGTCTGAGAGAAACTTTCAAAGTGACATCTCACCTTTCCTGGGCTGTTTGAAAATTGAGTTGAATGTTTTTTCCACGTTGTGGTGCTGGAGAACTGCCCAACCCAAACCACTGTTCTTTTCTACTTCTGACTTTCCAAACAAGAAGTACTGACTGAAACCTTTTGTGAGATGCTCAGTAGTATCTCTGCTGGGTTTTATCATACCTCAAGTAAGAGACTGCTGGTTTTGCACTATCATCATGCGTGGCATTCCTGCAAAGCAGTGAGCTGGCTGTCCCATGAGGAGGAAAGAGGTGTGGGAGCTTGGGTCCCCCCTCTGTGTCCCTTTCTGTCTACAGGACACAGGTCTGTGCTGTAGACTCCCCCTGTCTATTATATATTGCGCTGTGATTTCCGATATGCTTCCACACAGGTTTACCTGCCATGTGTGGTGGCACTCTCTGAAAGAGCTGGGCATAGCTCAAGGTACGTGCATATTATGTTGTTGGATTGAGCCTGTAAACTGGTGTGGCTTGGTGCCTGCCTCTGCAATCCAGGTGCACCACAGAGAGGTGATTGGGGATAGATCCGGCTTAGTGATGAGGTCACATTTCTCTAGTGAAAGAGACTAGGAGCACAGGCTTGGGGAGCCTGAAAATGTAAAGCATCCCAGCTTTACATTTATTGCAGTCAGTCAACTTAGGAGTCTACTTGGGATTGTTTGGAAACTTGTTTTTACTTCCTGCTTTTTATTGACCTCTGAGTTCCTTAACTTGTTTAAGTATGAAATTATTTACCATCAATCTAAATACATGCTATGTTATATGATCTTGCAGCATCTCTGGTGATGCTGGAGCCCAGCTCCCAAGTCCCTGGTCCAAAGGTGTGCATGTATGCAGAAGAGTTGGGGAAAGCTGGTCTCAGAGTGGGTGGTTGTAAAGACCTGAAAATCTTTCCACACCATGATGGGCTACCATGAAAGTACTGAATGGCAACCACATCTTGAGGTGTCTGGTGCTTGCAGACACGGAAGAAATTGCTCTCTTCCCAAAAAACCAAACCAAACAGAAAATGAAATAAAACAGAAAAATAAGCTCTTCTGTGACAGCAGAGCTGCAGTGTTGAAAGCCTTAAAAGTGTAAACCTTAAACAGCAATATTAGCAAGCCAAATTTTCCTGTTAGATGTGTATATTAATGTACTTTTTTGTTTGCAATGTGATGATTGATGTGCCAGAGTGCTGAGCTCCTGCTCTTTGTTATTTATGACCACTGCAAGACAGGCTGGTCCTCTGAGAACGTGCATGCATGCTCAAATTGGTGTTGGGACCGCTCAGTGGGCATCGTGTGCATCTTCATGAAAGCCCTTCCAGTCAGGACGAGAGCAGCTGGATTTCAGCTGCCAGGACCAAGGTAATACCTGTTTATCGCCACGAGATGTCCCAGACCATACGTGCTCCTCAACTGCTCTTGCAGCAGTTCAGTCCCCGGCACAGGACGCGCTGTGCCCATGGAAGTGCTGATTGCTGAGGGTCAGGCACCTCTGCGAACATGCCCGTTGTCCCCTGCAGAAAGGGCCGTTGGCATTCCTCTCAGGGAGGGATGGCGAGTGGTATGAGACATTGTGAGGTTCTGCTCATGTTTGGTACCACGCTCTGCAGGTTGGGCTGGAAACCTGCAGCTCATGATGTGACATGGGAATGGGAATACTACCACTGTAGTAAAGTTGAAAGAGAAGTGGCCTTTGGGTTGGCTTAAGTCTTTCCTTGCAGTCCCAGCAAGCCAGCTGTCCTGCTGCACCAGCACAGCGCGACACAGGAAGGCTGATGTGGGCAGGGCTGCGTCTGCACAGTGGTGATGGTCTCCACACTCCCCACTGGGAATGGAGGCAAGCAACCATCCATGTGCATGTCAGGATGGGAGGAAATAAAAGAGGAGTTTTTTCCTTGCACCAGGAGGGAGAGGGGAAGGGTCTCAGCCCCGGGGAGAGAGCTGAAGCAACAGCTCAGCTAACTGATGGACCTCAGGCTCTGGTGGGGGTAAGCATCAGAGTGGCTGATGAATTACTGTGGATGTTGCTGAAAGAAGGTGGTGTGCCTTAAGAGAGAGGAAGACTCTTTTGAGTGTGTTCCCACCATTATATCTGCTGCTTTCCTTAGGGAGAAGTAAGGTTTTTCTTAAGACTGGAACCCTGCAGAGCAAGCTGCTAATAGTTGCTGTTAGGGTGGCAGGAATGGACCCTATGAATCCAAACATAGGAGCCTCCAAAAAATTATCCCTAGGGTTTGCAAGACTTCTAGCAATCAGAAAGTAGGCATTTGGTTTTTGCAGCAAGAGGAGCCTCCTGCAAATATATATTTAAAGCTGCTTGTGCTGTATAAATATGTATATATGTATTTTAAATACTTTTCTTATGGTTGCAAGCAGTCCCTGTAAAAACTGAGAAGGCAAACAATGAAACTTTGAAATGTCTGCAGGAGCTTTTGAGTAATTTGGGGCCCCTTTGTATGGAAGGAAATCACTGTGTTTCAGGAAGCTTTGCTGCTCTAACAAAATGTCTGTGCTTCTGAATGGTAGCAGATGGCCAACCCAAAACAGTGTAGCAAGTTGCTTAAGCTACTTGTAAAGCAGTGCAAATGTCTGTGCCTTGCTAGTAGCAGCTAGGCCTTGGTTTGAGGGATCCAAACTTGGCTCTGCTGTCACTGCAGGGCTGCTTCCCAGTGTTGGCCATGGAGAGCATCCAGATCCAGGCTGCACGTAACCATGTTAAGCAATGTATCCTCGCATGCTCTGCAGGTCTAGCTGAAGCACTGTGGTGGTAGAAGATGTTACTGTCATAGAAATAAGGGCTGATTTTCAGCAGGAGCTCATTATAGGGACTGGCCAGTGTTGGTGATGGGATGTGCAGAGTTCACAAGCAAAGTGGGCAATGCTGAATGGGTGTTCTGAAAACATTGCCTCTGAACAGTGGTGCCAGCTCAGTGCTAGAGGGCCACTGAGCAGTAGTCAGGGAATGAAACTGCATCAGTACAGCCCATCTCTGCACCTCTCCTTCCAGATCTCCTGCTAGGGATGTTCAAACAAGGATACATGAATAACAGAGTCATGTGCAATGGTAAAGTATGGCTCCTCCAGGCTGCTAGCTGTGGCATGTGAAGGACTCCGAAGTCTGTGATGGTCCTTCCTGAGACTCCCTGTCCTGATTTTTGCAGAGGCTTTGTTGACATGAAGGGCTGATTTTCTTTGCCAGATGTCCCTCTTGCTGTATATCCCACTGGTCAGGGGTGCTCTGTGCTGTGGGTGGGGAAAAGTTGCACCTCAGCATTGGAGGCTGTGGTGGATTGACCCTGGCTGTGTGGCAGGTGCCACCATAGCTTCTCTCTCACTCCCCTCCTCAGCTGCACAGGGGAGAGAAAATACAACAAAAGGCTCCTGGGTCCAGATAAGGGCAGGGAGAGATCACTCACCAATTACTGTCATGGGCAAAACAGACTCAACTTAGGAAAAAAAAACCCCTAATACCAAGCAAAACAGAGTAGGACAATGTGAAATAAAACCAAATCTTAAAATACCTCCCCCTATCCCACGTTCTTCTTTGGCTCAACTTTATTTGTTATTTCTCATCCTGCTCCCCCCAAAGCAGCACAGGGGTACAGGGAATGGGGGTTGTGGTCAGTTCATCACATGTTGTCTCTGCTGCTCCTTCCTCCTCAAGAGGAAGACTCCTTACACTCTTCCTCTGCTCCAGTGTGGGCTCTCTCACATGGGAGACAGTCTTCCATGAACTTCTCCAACATGAGTTCTTCCCACAGGCCTTCAATTCTTCATGAACCACCCCATGACCAGACTGCTCCAGTGTGGGTCCCTCATGGGGGCACAAGTCCTGCTAGAAAACCTGCTAGCTCCTCTCTCTATGGGTCCACAGATCCTGCTGGGAGCTTGCTCCAGCATAGGTTTCCCACAGGGTCACAGCCTCCTTCATGTATCTCCACTTGCTCTAGTTTGAGGTTCTCCACGAGCTGCAGGTGGAATCTCTGCTCGTCATAATCCTCTATGGGCTGCAGGGGAATCTCTGCTTCCATGCCTGGAGAACCTCTTCCTCCTCCTTCTTCACTGACCCAGGTGTCTTCAGAATTTTTCATATATTCTCACTCTTCTCTCTGGCTGCAAAAGCTGATGCTCCCTTTTTATTTTTCCTTCTTAAATATGTTGTCCTAGAGGTGCTACCACTGTTGCTGATGGGCTCAGCCTTGGCCAGCAACAGGTCCATCTTAGATCTCCACTGGGCCTAGGAGAAGTTTCTAGCAATTGCTCACAGAAATCACCCCTGTAGTTTCCCCTACTACCAAAACCTTGCCATGCAAACCCAAAACAGAAGCCAAAACATCAGTTGCTTTGTAAATACTTGGTTTTCAGTTCCAGAGATCTGAACTGAAGCTAAACCAAGCAAGATGGCATGGATTCTCTTTTACAAACTTCCAGAGCTGTAAGTGCATCTTTTGATATAATCAGCTTCAAGGGTATTAAATTGGGCAAAACCTTTGCTGATCACCCCAGCTAGTAGTCGACAGACCATGGTGTGTAAACTCCTGTGGTGGTTGCAAGTGGCTGCTGCCATTTACCTGTCATTTTTGATAGGGCTAGTTACAGAATCATGTGTAATCCAGCCCAGGGCTTCGCATGAAGACATTGCTTCGACTATGACTGAAGGTGTTTGCTTTTCAGAAATTAGATTAAATAGGAAGGTTGTTTATCACTAATGAAGATCTGTATCTGTTTCCTGTCTGAGCCCCACCTAGTGCAGAGCTCCTAAGAACAGAGACAGTAGTATTCTGGCCATTTCCTTGGCATGCATTAGATCTACTGTCTATGAATTTTGAACTTTGGGAGACACGGAATTTGTGCCACCAGCTTCTCTTTCCAGGGAAAGATAGAAAGCTAACTATGTACTTGTTGAAAGATCTTTTATGATAAATTATATGGAATAAAGTTATTTAGAAGAATTTGGGCTCGTGTTATTTTGAGACATGAATTATGAACAGTTTTATATTACAGGCAGATAAATAATGGTTTGTGGTTTTTATTTGCATTTTTTGATGAAGAGGAAGAAGCAAAGACTCTTTTATTTTAGGATGTACTTATTCCAGTCCCCATGAGGGAACTTAATTTCTAAGAGTTGCTAATGAAAGAGCAGAGACTAGTGATGAGCCAGTGTTTTGTTCTTAGCAAACCTGTACCTCGGGAAACCCTCAAACTTTTCTGACTTATGAGAGGTTTGCACTGTGAAATGAATATTGAGAGCTTTAACTTTTTTTTTTCACTTCAATGCATGATGAAGCTTGAATTCCTACTCTCTGATTTTGTGAGTCTGAAGCATTTTTGGCACTTTCTAGTGGAAAGTTGAACGTGCACTTCAACTAGAGATGGAATGGAAAGACTTTATATAAACATGTGAATCTCTGGTAGATTAAAAAGATCTGTGTTACTTTAGAGGGCAAGGGAGCAGGTTCAGATACATTGAGGTAGTATCTTACCCCCTTGCAAGTAATCCAGAGTCCTTATGGAGGATGATTTGGTGAAGCCTGTGATATGCACATAGGAACAGAGCCACACCGGCCAAATGGCCAGTGCTTTGGGTCCAAAGCTAATCTGTGCTTCAGAAATGTCTCACAGACACCGCCCTCTTTTTGTGTGTGTGTGTGTGCACACATGTGTGTGTAAATCCCAGTTTAGGTACCTCAATACCTAACACTTGAAACCATGAGATTCTGGGTAGTTGTGGCTTGGCTACCACTTCTCAGTGTTTCCATGAACGACTGAAGGAATCTGTCTGGTGGGTATTAAAGTGCCCAAGATGAATGGGTTTTTTAGAGGCTATGGAGTGGGAACATAAAGGTGGCTGAGAGCTGTCAGTTCCCCCCCACAACCCAGCACCCCAAATCAACACAGAGAAGGTTATCATTTGTGTCCTGCTTTGAGGATCCCAGCAGCCAAGAGTTGAGCAAGGTTTTGAAGGAAATTAGTTGTTTGGATAGGAGTATTTTATTAAATGAGACTAAGCATATGAATAATATATAAACTAAGCATATAAAGCTTTGTGCTTTATGGATGTGGGTAACCTGCTCAATGAGGTTGGAGTGAAAGCCAGCAGGGATAGAGAACTGTGCTGCCTCCTGTGAAGTTCCATAAACCTTGTCTGTCTTCCTATAGGAGAGTTATGCACAGTGTTTTCCCCTGCCTTTGAAGGATGCGAGGCCTCAGTCTGTGCTTGGCTGCCTGTCATGTGCCCTTGGTTCTAAGGAGAGTGCAGGAACATGAAAGCAGAGCCACAGGGTGAAGATGTAGGTTCCTAAGAAGTAACCCAGGTGCACAGCATAAACACGCCGCCACAGTTTAGTTGGCTTGCTAATGAGCAGTGACATTTCAGTAGGCGTGTTCTACTCCCTGGAGATCTATGGCCGTACCTGCAGGGAGTAGGACAGTTGGCTCACAGGAGTGTGTGCTCTGACTCTGGTTTGTGTCCCCTGCCAACCCACTTCAAAGCTAGTCTCAGCCGCGGGGCCAGGGCAGGGGGAGCAGTGGTGGAGGGGGTGCATGACAGCCTGGAAACAATGCTTCCTCTTTTTCACTACCTTGCCTGTGGACATCATTTGGGGCCCACCTAGAAGGAAATAGGCTGGCTCACCTGAAAGCCATCTGTATGTACTGGGGTGAGGGTAAATGTGGGTAGGCTGCAAGACAGTGACTCCCAGGCCCAGGTCTCATGTCTAGACTGGGCAGAGTAGCATCATGGCACTTTACGCTGGTGTCAGTGCTGGAGAGAAGCATGTCCATGGGCTTGTGATCCTGCACAGAGCTGGGTCACCCTTCCCTTGTGTAGGCATCAGCTGTGGGTTGAGAAGAGCCATTTGCATCTTCAGTTTAAAGAAAGCTCTGCATATGTTCCCTCGTGTGGAAGTCTCTAAAGAAAGCCTTTCTTCGATGGTAGTTTCACGGAATATGAGAAAGCTGCTGAGATTAAGCCAGTCTGAGAAAGTTCTATTTCATGTTTTCAGGATTAAACCATCAGGAATTTTGGATAAATGGAGCGGTGCTAGTGGAGGATGTAATCTTTTCCCTACTACTGTGATGGATTTCAGCATGTGTATTTGTACCAGGGATGGATTCTTTCCTGTAGAAACACATGGAGAGAGTATGGCTCAGAAGCAGCAGTGTGGGAGTCAGTGTATTTTACTAGAGGGATAAAATCCAACCTGATGTAAGCTTTACACTGTCTTCATGCCTTCTTTTCCTGTTGTCGTGGGGAAAATTGCCAGGTGGTTAAAGGAGAACAAGAGTGTTGCTGCTCATCACAGGTTGTGCAGCCGAAATCCTGCCTGGGCTCCAAGGGGTACTTACAGTGGCCCCACACCCCTGACAGCCTTTGAACTGTTTGGGGGACAAGCAGCAGTCTGGGACAGTGGAGAGCAAAGGGGAGATCTGCTTTGCAGGAGCTTGCAGTGGAAGGGCTGGTTGAAACCCATGGGTTTACCCTAGGCACCAGCCGTAGATGGATCCTGCCCATGCAGCAGAATGTGTGCCCTTGGGTCTGCCCTGAGGAGTCAGGGGGATCCTGCTCTCTTGGGAGTCTCTCAGGGGACATTTATTTTCCTAAACTCTTCTCCTGCACTCAGAGAGAGAGGCGTGAAGTGGGATTAAAGGCACTTTCCACTCAGGAAAGTGGGAAAGTGTCACCTCTTGTGATACCAATGGGATGATTTAACATCAGGTAAACTGTGCATCCAGGGCCAATGCAGTTAAAGATCTCTGGCTTTGTAAATGTAGCTGTGAGAGATGCGTAGGGGTGGTTCACACATGTAGGTGGAAGTAAGGGACACCCCAGGAGAGACGTGACTTCCAAGTAAGACATCCCTGCTTGGTGGATTTATCTTCTGTGGTGTCCACCTCTTCAATGGGCAGTGTATTTTCAACAGCTAATTTAACAGCAAAATATGCATAAAAAAGTAGTGTGAATTAGGTGACCCTGATTTTAATGGGGAGACTAACTAAAATTATAGGTCTGTTGGCTTTGTGACAATGTTATGTTTGTTGTTTGCTTTCCTGACTGGGTTCATTTTAGACTGTCAGAAACACAGATGTTACCTCACTTTTGAGTAAATAAAGAAGGAAAATATGAAAACCAGAATAATTTGGAAGTGAAAATAATGGGGAGACAACAGTTGTGAACAGAGTGTGGAAAGACACAAACCTTGAAGGGGTATATATTGTTGCAGAGAATGTCTTGCCATGGCATGGGTTGCTCAGTGTGGGTTGATGTTCTGATTTTCTCAGGCAGGATTCCTTCCTATCACTGAACTTCTGGCTATGGCTAAAGAACAGCCTATACAAGGATTAGCTAGAGAAAAAACAGCTCAGTTAACTTCATTGTGTGCTTTTTTCATGCTTGTGATTGCAATCAGATTAAATTTAGACTTAACCACTTAAAGTGTCTTTAGGCTCTGATTTATCTCAGAAACAGGTCTTAAGATGTAAGTTGATGTTTGTGCTGTTTCTGCAATTGAATATCCACTGAAGCCAAGGAATGTGAGTTTCTTGCCCACAAGGAAGGGTCTGAGTGTGACAAGAGATGCCATCTGAGATAGCCAGGAATCCTGTGGAATGGTGCAGTGCCAACACTGAGAAACCTTGGGTACATATTGGGGAAGAAGCACTAATATTCCCTCCTTCCTAAGGATGAGGAACTGAAGGGGTGTGCATGGAGGAATCAGTTAGGATCAATGGATATATTTAGTCTGTTTACAGGTCATGCTGTTCCTCTTTGTCATATGGACGGTGTAAAAGAAATAGGTTAGCTTTCCTATAAACCTGTTTTTCTGTTAAATGACTGAGTCCCCTTTCTTGCAAACCAAGTTTCTAGTGACAGACATGGAAAATTAGAGGCTTCCACTGAAGCCAGGGAGCTTTGGATCAAACTTGGAGTACCATAGAAATTCAGTCCCTCCTTCCCCCTTTCCAATTTTAAGCCTGGAAAAGGTTAGACTTAAAGTCAGTAAACAAAGATTAAAAGGATACCTGAACGTACATTTGAAACCCAAAGGAATAGGATTTGCTGCTAGAGTAATGTAAGACTGCTGGCAACTCCTCAGAAAATGCATGGGTTCACTGGGGAGTGCTCTTTGCAAGGATTTTGCCAGTGGGAATTCCAGCATCCATTTGACATAGAATCATAGAATTCTAGGGGTTGGAAGGGACCCCGAGAGATCATCGGGTCCAACCCCCTGCCAAAGCAGCTCCCTAGGACATTTCACTCAGATAGGCGTCCAGACAGGTCTTGAATATCTCCAGAGAAGGAGACTCCACCACCTCCCTGGGCAGCCTGTCCCAGGGCTCTGTCACCCTCGCTGTGAAAAAGTTCTTCCACATGTTGGTGTGGAACTTCCTGTGCTCCAACTTGCAGCCATTGCCCCTTGTCCTGTCTCCACAGACCACTGAAAAGGGGCTGGCTGATTCCCCCTGCATCCCCTGCTTAAGATAATTATAAACATTAATTAGGTCCCCCCTTAGTCTTCTCTTCTCAAGGCTGAACAGTCCCAATTTTCTCAGCCTTTCCTCATAGGGGAGATGCTCCAGGCCCTTAATCATCTTCGTAGCCCTTCTTTGGACTCTCTCCAGGAGATCCCTGTCCTTTTTATGCCAGGGAGCCCAGAACTGGACACAATACTCCAGGTGGGGCCTGACCAGGGCAGAGTAGAGAGGGAAACATAACACTTTCAGAGGGACATAACACTTTCAGAGACAGACCATAGTGCCTTGGTTCCTGGGTGATGTGATGTTTCTCCTTTCTTCTAGCTCTGAGGTCATGTTTTCTAGATCTCTGACTATAAGTCTTCTCTTGACTTTCTTCAGGAAGCCGGTACCTCTCTTAAAACATAGTGTCTGGCAATGGGACACGGTCCTTACAGCAGTGACTTTTCACTGCACAGTAGAGTAGAACAATCTCCACCTGATCCAGCCAGAATTATTTTTCTGGACAATGTTGCGTTGTTATTTTGGTTAATCTGTGAGCAACTACAACCACCAGATCCCTGTCTTCAATGCTAATGCTTTCACAGAATCTGAGAGTCACAGAATCACTAGGTGGGAAAAGACCTTTGAGATTATCAAGTCCAACCATATCTGTCCTCTACTAAACTATATCCCTGAGCACCTCATCTACCCATCTGTTAAATACATCCAGGGTCGGTGACTCAACCCTCCCTGGGCAGCCTGTTCCAGTACCCAAAAACCCTTTTGGAGAAGAACTTTTTCCTAATATCTAATCTGAACCTGCCCTGGCACAGCCTGAGCCCATTCCCCCTTGTGCTATCACCTGTCGCTTGGGTGAAGAGACCAACACCCATCTCTCTACAACCTCCTCTCAGGTAACTCTGGGCTGCCATAGGGTCCCTCCTTCAACTTCCTCTTCTCCAGGCTAAACAACTCCAGTTCCCTCAGCCTCTCCTCATAAGGTTTGCTCTCCAGCCCCTTCACCAGCCTGGCTGCCCTTCTCTGGACACGCTCCAGGACCTCAACGTCCTTCTTATGGTGAGGAGCCCAGAACTGGACACAGCACTCGAGGTGCAGCCTCACCAATGCTGAGTACAGGGGCACAATCCCTTCCCTGGACCTGCTGGCCACACTGGTTCTGGTACAAGCCAGGATGTCCTTGGCCTTCTGGCCACCTGGGCACACTGCTGGCTCATGTTCAGCCTGCAGTCAACCAACACCCCCAGGTCCTTCTCCGCCAGGCAGCTTTCCAGCCACTCTTCCCCAAGCCTGTAGCGCTGCACAGGGTTGTTCTGTCCCAGGTGCAGGACTCTGCACTTGGCCTTGTTGAATCTCATCCTGTTGGTCTCAGCCCATGGATCCAGCCTGTCCAGACCCCTCTGAAGAGCCTCCCTACCCTCGGGCAGATCGACACTTCCTCCCAGCTTAGTGTTGTCCACAGACTTACTGAGGGAACTTTCAGTCCCTTCATCCAGGTCATTGATAAAGATGTTGAACAGGACTGAACCCAGGACTAAGCCCTGGGGAACACCACTCATGACCAGCCTCCAGCTGGATTTACCTCCATTTACCACAACTCTTTGGGCCCGGCCATCCAGACAGTTTTTTACCCAGCAGAGAGTGTGCCTGTCCAGGCCAGTGGAAGGTTTGCATGATATTCTCCATTTGATGGTTATTTCTTTGTGGTGTCTTTTATTTGATTCTTCAGTGTGTCTTGTGTGTTGTAAATTTCATCTGTGAGTCATGTATCTGTGTTTTATATGTAAATACAATAGGTAAACGTTAAGCCTGCAAGCACATGTGTATTACTAGAATGTCTTTATTATTGCAAGTATATCTTATTTATCACAAATCTTAGTGTTAAAAATCCTTAAATAATAGATATTCAGGAAATTCCAAGTTAAAGTTGTAGTCTCATCCCCATGGTGGTGCTGAAGTCTGTCCCAGAGGAGCTGAGAATTAGAGGGAACAGCCCAGCACGGCTTCTGCAGTACAGCTCATGGAACCCTGTTCATGTGGTCTGTTACTTAAATAGAAAGTTGGTTGAAGGTAAATGCTAAATTGTTATTACAGTTTATGGGCCAGGTACCAGGTCTGGAATAGTATTTGGAATTATTTCTGCTGGTAGATGCTATCATAGTGAAAGTATGCACATCTCTCATTTTGGATGCATCAGGAAAGGCAGGGATGAAGCACCATACAGGTGCCTGCAGGTCTTCTGCCTTGGCTTCCAAGCTTACTGATGTTGAGCTGTTGGGAAAACATCTTGTTTTAGGGCACATGTTTGACAATGGAGAGGCTTACAGAAGAGGACACAGCCTAGTTTTGACTTTGAACATGATTGCTCTGAAATGTCTGGGATGAATGGAGGTTGCAACCAGGGTTGGTGTGTGAGAATGGGTTCTGTGATGGAAAGTATTTTGAAACAAACTGGTCACAGCCCCTTTTCCCTCTTGCCCCTGTAGCAGAAGTGCTTCTTAATCCCCCAACTGAGCCTGGTGATGAGGTTGGCCATGGTTAGGGCATCCCTACACCTTTGCCAGCTGTTTTTGCTGTCTCTGTCCCCGCAAGGAGCCCCCAAAGGTAATGTGACTCCAGTACCACCCTTTCTCCAGCTCAGTGAAGAGGAAGGTGTTGGACAACATCCTGGATGGACACTTGCAGACCAGGGCATGGCTGTGGTGTGCCCTCACAGTCCCTTTGGAGTCGCTGGGACTTTTTTGCCACCACAGTGGTTTGGTCACAGGAGAAGCCTGTATGGGAGGTATCCACAGGCAGCAGGTGTGAGAGAGGATGGTAGACCAGGCTGGGATGGCTACCTTCAAAGGGTGCTGATACAGAAGGAAACCTGTGTGTGGACATCAGCAGGAGAATGTGAAGCCTTCTGTAACCTACTGTCAGTTGTTCTTAAGTCATAATACATGTATTAATCATGAGTTTGGAAGATGTTCCGATTCTCCTGTACTTAGCGTTTAGAGGGCTCTTCAAAGGGAGCACTGGAAACTTCTGTTGAAGATGTCAATTTGAAGAATGTCCTCCGGATGCCAGGTAACTCCTCTACAGATGTATAATGAATCGCTTCGCCTAAATCAGACATTACCGCTGGATACTGGTCCTCTGCCCAAAACTCCTGGCCGGAGCCCGGTGAATTATGGCACACTTTCCATTGTGCTTTGTAGGAACTAAAGTGTTCCAGTCCCTGCTCTCCGTGCCAAGCAGAAGTGTGTGGAAATGTGCTGAGCGATTTTATTCATTTTTCCTGTGAGGAACAAAGGATTTGTGTGTGGCTTGGCTCCACCACGTTAACTGATTGGCCCCTTTCCAGGAGGGGGTCTGATGCTGGGCATGTAAATTGGTGGCATTAAAAAAGTTGATCAGCTCACACAGATACAGGGTGGACAAGTGTGTTTTAAAATGCTTGGGGGCCTACCAACCCAGTGAGCCCGAGGCTGGACTGGCTCTCCTGTTTCAGTCCTGCTTTCTCTGTATACTGAACCCCATTAGATGGGTTAACTGCTGCAGAGCTACAAAGAGCCTTGCTAGACCTAGTGCTGCACTGGGTGCCACGGCTGGTCTGAAGGAAATCATGGAGCCCAGAGTCTTCTGGAGTATAGAGCAGTCAGCACATCTCGTTAAGAGGGCCACATCAGCAGTGTTTGAGCTGGCTTACTGACTGCAGGAAATATCTTTGCACTCTGGAGAGTGAACTCTTCTTGGGATGGCCCCAATCCAGCCTCCATTGAAGCTGGTGGAATTGCTCCCATTTTTATTTTTTTTTTCAACAGAGCTTGGATCAAACTGTCAACTTACAAAAAAGTAATCCAGTAATACTTTGCCAAAGTGACATGGTGCATTCATTTTTGGGTGGAAAACAAGTATCTTCCTGTGGTATTTTGTCTGTTCTCTTTCTTCTTGACTTTTCTGCTGATGTGGCTTTGGGATAGCTCTATGGGGGTAGGTAAGAGCAAGAGTCTATGAAGGCGAGGAGGAAAGCAGCCGCCCCTGTGTGGATTGCTGGACATGGAAGGTGGGATGTTCTTTTTCTCTTGTGCCTCCCAGTTATGGTAAAATGCTGTTTTGTTTTTCCTGTTCAAAGGCCTACTGAGCTTTAGATGCCTGGCTCTGCTCATAAAGCTCAGCTTTCTCCTTTTTCAGATACATTTTGTTTCAAATCAGGTGAAAAAAATAATGTGTTGTATTGGAAATGTCATAACCCGTAAAGTCAACACACAAGGCAATTTACCTGCTGGAAGATGGTAGAGCACCACGTGGAAAACAGCATCCATTGTGGGCTTGAACAAAGGATGGGTGGCCATGTTGCAAAGTATTTTTTAGAACAGTAAACTCTTTTTTCCTGGTTAAGGGCTACCCACGATGCAGCCCTTGGTGCATGAATACTGTTACCTTAGCGTGGAGTTTTCTCTCCCTGGCTCCCCTGGTGCCTCCTGCGGGGCTGGTGTCCTTCAGTCTTTCTACCACCCTGGTCAGATGCTTGTCTTGTTTGCACAAGTTGACAAAGAAAAGGCAATTGCAGAGATGCCCTAGGTTATGTTTGCCACGTGTGCTGTGTAATTGAGTGTCACCATTGAGGAGAGGCCAGTGCAATAGGTTTTAGGAGTGTAGATGTTTCACAAATGGTCTTACCTCACAATTGGAATTAATTTTAGAGTTTCAGTCAGAAGAATCAAAATTGAGTGCCTCTTTATTTCTGTTCACTTATTTGCTATCATTTTTAGCTACAATTGCAACTGATATCGTAATAGTGGTAGGGCTTGGACACTTATGGGAGCATGTGGCATACAGAAGTGTTACAGCCCCAAAAACAGCTCAGAGATCCAGGAACCACAGCTGGTTGAGGCACTTTTCTTGCCCTGTTGCTAGGTTGTGGGAGGGACACTTCAGGGTGTTAAACTGAGTTGCTCAGCTCTGCAGCTGGATTGCTCTAGCAGATGTGCAGTGGTGCAAGGTTATCACCTGCGAGGAAAATTGCTTGTGCTTTGGAAGCACTTTAGGGCTTCTTAAGACAGGGATCTACTCTTTAAGGAGGGAGAATGAACTGAGCAGTTAGGTACATTTTGTTTCATCTTCCATACTGTTTTGTCCAGTAAAGGTGTAGTAGTCTGAAAACCAGGTGCGGTCAGTCTCATTTGATGCTTAAAATTTAATTTTCAAAATAATAATAAAAAACCCAACCAACCAACCAACCAACCAAACACACCTTTCTTGCCCCCAAGAACAAAAAATAAGCAGAAGATCCCACCAGTTCGCTGTTTCGGTGTAGATTATGATGATTTTTGGTCAGGTTGTTCATGACAGAATTTCATTTGCCCAGCTGGCAGTTTTGGCTTTTTCTAATGAAGGTAGTTGATCACTTTCTGATGAGTTCATTACCTCTAAGCATCTACAACTTCTCTCTTCAAGCTGTTGCTTTGCCCACAGCTGGATCACTGTGCTTAGCCTCCCAAGCTTCTGCCTGAATTGAGAAGAGAGGTTGGTAGATGTTTATGGCCTACATGAATGCTGTCTACTGACTATGCCAAGTATGTGTCCTCTATGGAGCAGAATACATTTTATAGGTCCAGTTTTCCAGTCCTGAAGTAATGGCACATAGAAGGAAAGCAGAGAAAAGTTTTTTCTGAGGGAAGGCAAAAGCAAACATTTTGTACCTAGACTTGTGGTAGTGAATTGAATTGCCTGTTATTTTTGTGACCTCATATTTCAACTACTTTTTTTTGCACTGATATCGCAATGCATCTGAGTTGTTTGTGATGTTTTCCCGGTAGCTATAGGTTGATTACTAGGGGTCAGTACTTTCCTTTTTTTTTCTGGAGTTATTTTCTGTTTTCCTTTGCTAGATAATTGATGAGGCCCTCTGAAGAATCTGTGTGATTTGGCAAATGCAAGCTGCCTCCTTGTGTGGTTGTTTAGAGGATGTTTCAACCTCAGCTTAGACCTCATGCTCTGGGCTTACATCATTTGTAAAATGTTCTCCCACAGACCTAATATGCACAGAAACTTTGGCAATACTAATGGATGTTTCAACTGTGTAAAGTCAATACTGAGGCTTTAATCAGCCCTGCATTTTTGGGACCAAGATACTATACACAAATTCCTGAAGCTGTAGATAATGTTGGATTTCTGCACTGAAGAGAGCACAAAGGAGTGACTCTTTCTAATCTTCCAGAACACAGAAAAAGATTTGATCATATTTTAGTTGCAGGTAGCACTTTAGGTGAGGTCTGAAGATGTTTACCAGTTGATTTATTTTGGCCAGAGCAGAGGTCCAGAAAACTGTTAAATCCACTTTGGAACCAAAAGCGTAGACAAAAAATAATCCTTGGTGATATTTACAGGGGTAAATAGTGAGGACATGGGGAAGAATCAACCTTCAGTTCAGTCAAGCACTTGGTAGCTGTTCCCAAAATTTATTAGAAAAAAAGAGGTTGGGAATGAATGCATCTCAAGACACAGTTCTTTCATTGCTACTGATCTGGACTCATCCAGAGTTTGCTAAAATTTGGTTGAGTTCCTGGTGTGCCAGAGTAGGTGTGAAATGGAGAACAGACAGCTACAGTCATGTATGCTTTCATAAAGGACATATCAGCTATCTCTGATAGGAGAACCCATAGGCACTGTAGTAGGTGTCAGCTGTGCAGCTTTCATGCTGATTCAAAATCTTGTCTTGGGACCTATTAGGGCCATCTTCTGCCAAGGATTCAGGCAACCTGCCCAAGTTTAGACCATTTCAAAAGTTAGGAAGAGATACCTGGCAGGATCTGACTGCAGCCCAGGGAAGAATTGGACATGTTCCCCACTGCTCAGGTCCCTAAAAGTGGCTGGTATCCAGGGCCATTTCTGGATGCCCATTTATCTGGGTTGGGCTCTGCTAGCCTTGACAGAGCTGCGGTGTTGATGCTGGGAATGAGCAGCAGCGTGATGTATCCCCCCTGTGATGTGTTATATCAGGTAGTGAGCAAGATACCGGGGTTTCTGTTTGTGCTTTGTCCTCCTGTTGTTAAATCAACCGCTTCCTGCGTCACTGGGAGTGCAAACTCCCAGGTATTGCCTGATGTGCTTTTTCTCCCTCTGGGAGGATGAGCTTTTATTTACAGATCTCCACACCACTGTTGCTGAGCTTGGTGTACTTGTATACCTAGTGGGTACTTGCGCTTAACAAGGGACAGCAGCCCTGCAGGTGCTTGTACAAGGTAACGTGAGTCCTGCTTCACCTTCTTCTTCTGTGTGCCTGAGGTCAGGACCTTCAGCCATATCCCAGACCAGGCTGATGGCTCCCAGGTTGTGGGCTGCAGTGGGGTGACCAAGCTCCTTCTGCTGCTCCTTGTTTTTAATGATAAAACCCTTTCTTGTCAAATCCGGAACAGACTTCACACAAAAATACTGGATTTTATGGATCAGCAGACACCAGCAAAATCAATTAAACCGTTCTCTGATAGCTCCATCCTGAATGCCTTCTGATTTCTGCCAGTCAAACTGTGACTAGAAAAGATAAATAGAAACTGGCACTAACTAGTGAAATGGAAACAATGGGCAGTAAAGTGTGCTACTACCATGAGGAAAGTAATCAAAGCCTTAGAAAGCTCTGGGTTTAAAATCTCAGCTGATTCCCTGCATTCAGCAATAGGGTCAATAATCTCTTTGCCTAAAGACACATTTGTTTTAGATTAAATACATTCCCTATGGCTGTCTGGCTGCACTGGTTCCTTCTGTATCCTTTGTCCCTTACAAGTCCCTATTTTCAGTTCCAGTTGGAAGTTGAGGCTTTGACCAGGGGAGCAGAGATGATGGGTTGCAGTGTCCCTCCCAACCACGATGGGCCAGCAGGATCTCAGTGCTCCATGGCATGCAAGGCCACAGAGAGGAAACCCCACTGGTGTGCTTACACTACATCCCAGCAAGCTGCAGGTGCCCAGGATAGTGTGGCTGGTCCACAGGAGATGTTGTTCCTCTCCAGCCAGGATGGGGCTGCTCAGGACAGATATTGTGATCTGGGAAGGTGGTGGCTACCTACGGCATGTGGACTAGAAGGAGAGGCTGGGGAAACATGGATGGCCCAGTCTAACAAACAGGAGGATACGGTGTCATCCCATAGCAGCCAAGAGCTATTTGACTGGGAGCTGCAAGGAAGCCACTTCTTGGTGGTGGCTGGCCACATGTAACACTGTAATGCTTGAGCAGCAGACACAAGTTGCTTTTTGGTAGGTTTGGTTCGGACATTTGGACACAAAAACAGTGTGGTCAGCATGTCTGGGGAATTGATTGTGTTACACAGAGATTTCTGTGTTCAGTTTTGGACACTGAGGTGCTGGAGTGTGTCCAGAGAAGAGCAACAAAGCTGGTGAAAGGCCTAGAGCATGAGTCTTATGAAGAGTGGCTGAGGGAACTGAGAAAAGGAGGTGGGGGTTGATTTCTTCTCCCAGGAAAGAGGGGATAGGACAAGATGAAATGGCCTCCAGTTGCATATGGGGAGGTTTAAATTCAATATTAGGAAAAAAATGATTCACTGAAAGGGCTGTCAATCATTGGAACAGGCTGCCCAGGGAAGTGGTTGAGTCACCGTCCCTGGAGGTATCTAGAAGTCTTGTAGATGTGACACTTAGGGACATAGATTATTGTTGGACTTGGCAGTACTAGGTTTATGTTTAAACTTGATGATCTTAAAGGTCTTCTTCAACCAAAATAATTCTATGATTCTATGACAAAAACTTGCATTGTAGGAGGCTGGTGCAGCACTGGAGCAGGTCCACAGGGAGGCCATGCCATCTCCATCCTGGGAGGTTTTGAAGACTGAGCTAGGGAAAGCCAAGGCTGGCCTCACAGCATCAGAGGTTTGTCTTTGAGCGGGAGGTTGAGAAGACACCTCCACATGCCCCCTTCCACTTGAATTTTGCCCTCTTTCAATTTTCCATGGTGGTGCTGTGAACAAAGGCTGCATGCCTACATCGTCAGTGACTAATGGGCTTTTGAAATCTGTGTTGAGCAACTGCTCAGGAGAGCAAGAAAAATAAACCACGTGGGAGCAGGTATTTTTTTAGTAGAGTGCGTGACTGAGAACGTTCCTTGAAAAGTGGTCAGGGAGCCTCATGAAAGCTACTATATTTATTTTATAGCAAAAAGCATTTATTGTTTGTTAAACACACTTAGGACCAGATCCACAGCTAGTGTACACTGCTCTGGCAACACAATGGGTCTGTAAAACCAGCTTAACTGGCTGATTAATTTGTGCTTATAGCTGGTTTGTTTTGCTGGGGTGCTGAGGTGCAGCCAGAAGAGAGAAGCTGCTGAAATCCACATGTTCAAACTGATGATCCATCTCTCTGTAGGCAAAATAAAATGGCAAGGTTTACCACACTGAGCTGCTGCCCAGTGTTTCAGTAGAAAAGCAGCGTTCCCTGGGAGTGTGCAGTTCTCTGCATGCTATACACCTCATCAGCACTGAAACCTAGCATTCCTCACAGGGTTTTCAAGAGAAGCTCTGCAAATAGCTACAATCCTTTCCAAAGGATAATTTAATAGAAGAACATTTGTTAGGAATGTGTAAGAAGTTATGGCCTTGTCAGCAGATCAAGACTGGTGAGGAGTTTGGTTATAGAAGGTGCCACTGAGCATAAATGTTGGGAAAGGACCTGATATTGGTGCATGTAGGGGCACGCAGATGTTGATAGAGCTCAAAGTAACATGTTTTCATGCTGCCTGGACAAATATGAGCTGCTGAACTGGTGCTGAAAAGAGAACCTCACTATTGCTCTGACAGAGGGTACCTTGGTGAATTGCCTTTTGTTGTCTGTCCTGGTCTCTGGAAGCTGTTGCTGTCCCAGTCTCTTGCTCTCTTGACCTTGCTGGGATTAGCCAGTGAGTGAGAGGGCTTGAATATAGCTTGTAATCTCTGTGCTGGTAGGTTCATGCAGCCTTGTGCTTGGTGGAATGACATTGCTCAAAGAGGCTGATCAAGACCTGGTTTGAGTGCTGTCGTGGTTCTGCCCCAGACGGGAGCTGAGCACCACGCAGCCGCTCACTCTGGGGGGGCAGAAGGGGAAAAGAGAAAAAAGAAAAAACCAAAGGCAAACCTCGTGGGTTGGGATAAGGACAGTTTACTGGGACAGCAGAGAGAGGAATAACAATAATAGGACTTTATAGCAAAAATATATCAAACTGGTGACACACAATGCAGTTTCTCACCAAACAGCACAACTCAGGCCATACAGCTCAGAGCCATCCCAAAACCAGACCATCCCCAAAACCTGTGTGTCCTGGAGCTGCACGCTCCTCCCCCTGCAAGCCCCCCTTTATGCTGAGCATGATGTAATTGATGTGGAATACCCTCTTTGGCCAGTTTGGGTCACCTGTCCTGTTTGTGTCCCCTCCCAGCTTCCTGGGCGTGCCCTCTTCCCCCTTTTTGTTAGCAGGGCAATATGAACAACTGAAAAGTCCCTGACTGCTTGGCAGCAGCTAAAAACATCCCTGTGTTATCAGCACTGCTCTCATCCTAACTCCCAAATTAACGCTATCCTAGATGAAACCAGGCCAAGTGCAAAATTAAGATAAAGAGGCAAAAAATCGCTACAAACGGTGGGATATCTCAGTCCCATCTGGTGTGGCCTGCAACCTCTCTTCCTGGTGTCTGCTCTGCTTGCAGCCTGTGAAGTAGCATGGTGCAGGTCATATGCAATGGAGGATGCCATAAAAATTGGAGATGTCATTCAGGGCAACCAAACTGGTTGCTTGCTGCGGTGTCACTTCTTAAAAGAACACTGCCAACTTGCCACCAAATGTAAAAATAAATGACTTGCATAAGTCACCTCTTACAGCGCTGGATGCCCAAGGGGTCATATAATGGGATTTTGGGAACTCAAGACGAAGCATGTGCAGAACCAACCTGTTAAATACAAGGCTGTCAGAGACCAGAACCATTAGCAATGGGTTTAGGAGAAGAGAACCTGCTTTTAATGTGAGTTGCTTTCTAAAAGAAAGTTTAAAAATAGTGAAATGGTTCTGTGCCTCATTTTACACTGAGCTTTAGCATTTGCCAAAACAAAAATAATGTACTAGTGTGCCTGAACTAGAGGGGATTTAAAAAAAAAAAGGGGGAGGGAAGGAAGGTTGGACAGGAAAGCTACAAGACATCCCCGATTTCTGGCAGGAGTCGTTGAATTACAACATGTTTTCACTTTCGTTGTCTCGCACCAGTCTACATGAAGAGCCTGGGAAAAGATGCTATATTGTGCATCCTGCTTGGAAAACTTGTTACTGCCATTGGATTTTATAGCAAAGTTAAAAAACTATAAAATTATGCCCTTTATTCTGATCTTGTTTAACATATGTGCTTGCAACAGAGATATCTAGGGTGCTATGCATGTTACATGCTCCATGATAACTGTGGTGGGTTTTGTGTGTGTGTGTTTGTCTTTTGAAGAGAAGGACATGCCAAGCAGACCTCTGAGAGTGCGTGCCCAGTCTCCAGATGGCAAGATATCTTTCCGGTGGAAGCCACCTTACGGAGCAGGCTTCAGGGGCCCTCGCAGCAGATCCCAGGGCTACCTCCGTGGGTATGGAGAGAGCAGCCGAAGGACGAGCTACGCACCGCTGATGCAAGAGCGACAAAACCAGGAATCAAGGAAACTAGGTGAGCCAGACTTCCAAACAGCACCAAGCTGAGCTGGCACACTGCTGCAATCCCCTGTGGCTGCTAGGTGATCATGGGTCACATGTTGTGTAGACACCAAAATCACTTCTTCCTATAAATTAAAATGCTCATTGTAACTGCATCCCATAATGTGTTCTTAACAGAAAAATACAATGACCAGAGTAGAAAATGTAGCAGAGCTTGGTGCTGTGTGAGTTAGTCTTATTAATAGCAGAGGGAAGGGCTGGAGGGGACAACCATAGCTCAAATTCTCCTCACATGCAGCGGGACCTCTGTGAAATCCATTGTTTCTTGTTTGCCTTGTACACTTTGTTTCCCTATGTTATTTCAGGCTGGTGGGGCAAAAAATGAATGCCTTAGTTAAATGTATCCAGGCTTAGTATTAAAACTTTCTCATGGGCTCTGTACTGGAGTGTTACACTTGTGTGTCCATATTCACCCTGGTTCCTTCTTGAGGTCCTGATCACTAAGGGCTCCTGAGAGGGTCAGGTTGACTGCTCTGTGCTCCCTGCTCTGCTGTGCTCTGGTGGTTTGCACTTAAGCCCTAAATCACCTGCCCTTGATTGAAAGGATTTCCCATCTCATGGCAGCAACAGTTAAATTTCCCTTGAGGTCAAGTATTTCCCTTTTTGCTCTCTGTGCCGCTTGCCTGCGTTGCGGCTGGCCTGTCTCTGTCCTGAGCTCCCCTCACCCAAGCAGGTGCTGGGTCTGCATTCTGGAGCCTTTCTTTGATCTGGGGCTGTTTGGGTGGGTTTACTTGAAATTAGACTTCTTTCCCCTCAGAATCTCTCCTGTAGTCTGGAAGTCCATCCTACAGATAGCCTGGCCATGGGTTATAAAATGAGTGACAATTCCAAAATCACATGTGGCTTCCAGAATTCCTGGTTTTGCAATGTCTATTTCCCCTTGTGCTTTGTGGGGTTTGTATTAAATGCACATCTTTATCTCTGGTTTTCCAAAGAGAGGGAACTCTTTAGTCCCCTTTAACAGTTATTCCCCCTTTTCCTAACAGGTATCTCTTACTTTTTTCTCACCCCTTCTCTAATACTCACTTTCTCATCTCTCTATGCACCGCTCATGGAGTGGACACGCTGGCATCTATGCCGAAGTGACAGGGTCAAGACACATTTGCGTGGGAGATGCTCTCCTGTTTGTTTGATGCCCAACATGTGCCACTGCTCTGCAGGTTGAGAGCGTGTCCAGGCAGCACAGAAGTCAGTGGAAATCTTGTCACGGACTTGGTGGGGGTTCAGCAATGTACTTAATCTTGATGAGAAATACTGTGTAATATGGTCTGGAGTACCTACTTTTTGGTTTCACTACTTTTACACTATGTTGTGGGGGGTTTTTTAAAGAGGGAGAACAAATGTTGTTTAAATAATGAGATTATCAGGAGAGGAAGTCAATCCTAGAATACAGGACTCCTATAATGGTCTTTTCATAATATTAATTTGCTTTCCTGCTTCTAAAATACCAACCTTACTGATCTTACTGCATGCATATTGAACCCTCTGACACTAATATTGTGACTCTAACTAGATTAACTTTCAAGTAAACATCTCCTTTTGTATCTCAGAAAAGAATAAAACAGAGTTCTGTCTGAAGAGAATAATTCTTTTTTTTCCAAAGAAAAATGTAACAAGAAAGCCTCTGTTTTTATCCTGCATGTGTAGCCTCTGAATCAGTTCATGTGGTTTCACTGCCATCAAGGAGCTCCCAAGGACGGAGCCAACCTGTCTACAGGTCATCTTTAATTAAAAGAAAAGTCACAGGTATGTTTCTTTCCTATTGGCTGTCAATTCATGGAGACATCTGAATGCAGTGAGATAGCTTTGTGATTTTTAGAGTACTAGTCTTTCAGTGTTGGAGCTGCTAGGTCTTTCTCTCTGTGTTGAAGAGCTTGATGCATGTCTCCAATTGCTTCTCTAATTCAAGCAGGATTAATAAAATGGTATGACTCTGCAACATGATTGTTGGGTTTCTGTTGTTGGGTTTGTTGGGTTTTGTTTTGGTTTTTTTTAATCTCCTCCTCTCTAGCTATTGACAGATACTATGAACTGCAGTAACTGCCTGAGAATACTTGATTAAATCAAAGCCAGGACCTCCACAACAGTATGCCTTCTTTGTCAGATCTCCACACCCTTTTCTGAAGGGCTGATTTCCAGAAGCCTAAACCTGGTTGGCAAAAGTTTTCACTTTCTTTTGGAAAGAAGGCATTACATACTGCTACCAAAGTTTAAAAGGATGATCAAGATTGAGTTGTCTCCATAACAGTGCTACTTTCTTGTCCTCTCACACTGAGATGCTGTGGGGGATGGTAGAGTATTTTGGATATTTTGATGGTGATGCAAAACAACTTTCTCAGAACTGAGAACTGCTGTGTATTGAAGTCCTACCTCACACTTTTTTTTGGGGAAGCGATGCTATACATTCCTCCAGTTCACTTTCTTCAGGTGTTCCCATTGCAAAACTTTGTGAAAAGGTCCCATAAGCCACTTCTGAGTAACAGATGGGCCCCCTCAGCCCCTTTTGTGTAGTAACTGTTTGGCTTGGAAAACCTGGAGTTGTCTGAGAACCCCCTGCATTAGAAACCTGACTGAAAGAAGTGACAAGTGCTTGCCTGCTGCCTGCCTTCTGGGCAGACAGTGCTGGGGTTTCGGTTAACATGTCTCCTGCTGAGGAGAAGGGCAATCTTACCCTGGACCTTGGTCATATATGAGTAAGGTCCCCAGAGAATGAAACTGTTTGCCGAAGTAGCCCCTTTCCTTCCCTTTCTTGAGACATCAATAGTTTCCCAGTGTTACTCTTCTGTAAAACTTGGGCTGGAATGTTGTGCCTTGTGCATTCTGTGCCTCTGGGAGACTCAGAAATACTCACTGTGGCACTGATGGGAAAACTAATAAGTCTTTCATGGGACAGTAGGTAGACTAGACTAGAAAAATTCTGATGGACCACCTCTTTGAAGCACTCAAAAACGTAAAATATGGAGGAATTCTCCCTTGTGAAGAATTTTTGATAGCCCTTGGTTTTATTGCCCTTCAAGCTAGAAAACAAAATGTAAAATCTCTAAATTTTTCATAAGGCAAAATATCTGCTCTCCAGCAGTGAGTTTGCCAGACACAATGAATGTCAGTAAGTCATTAAGACATCTGCTGTAAGTAACAGTTTGCAGACTGATAGAATATTGAAGAACTGCAGAATATATTAGTAAACTGGCCTTGTAAGCAGAGGACTAACAGAAAAAATGATCCTTCCATGGGGTACCATCAGTAATCAAAGTACTTGGTTTTCCGTTGCTGTTGATTTGTTATTCATCTGTGCTCTGCGTGTACTATAACATCATCTGGGTTTCCTCTATGATAATTACAATGTTGTTATTGATATGGTATTTTCTTCTACCATTTCAGAGGAGGAAGAGGTGGAGGTGGCACAAGACATAACGGTTCGAGTTATGTCCTCTCAGTCTGTGCTCGTTGCTTGGACAGACCCACTGTATGACAAACAGAAGGCTGCAGCAAATAGGTAGTTAGCCCTGTGTTTTCTAATCTGAATGTGTCCTGAAGGTGAAGTGCTTCCACTGCACTACTGATTAGTTTTGCATTTATTTAATTACAGTTGGTTACCTTAGGTCATTGGAATTCTCATGTTCCTACAAAAGACAGTGCTTCAGAGGAGCTGTTAGAAACCTGATGTTGGTGGATGTGGGGTGATGCACCCTCCTTGCCTACTTATGCCCTGGTCTCTGGTGTTTAGGGGTCTGTAAGTGCTGGTCTACAGGGGTTTAGACTCTTCTGAAAAGTCGTCAGCACCAACTGGGGAGATCTTGCCATTGCCGGTTATCACCACAGTCAGCAAATCCCTATGCATGCGTGGGGACAGAAGGGGTGGGGGACTGGGCACAGCCCATGGAGGCAGGGTGTTGAGTTGGACTGTCGGAATTGTCAGACTACAGCTTCAAGACAACCATATGGTGGGTGAAGGAAGCATCACTGCAATGGGAAAGATACTCATCAGTGCCCCCTGCATCTGCTGACCCTTCAGAAACCCCATGCAGCTGGGGCTGAGCAGGTTTGGAAGCTCTTGTGAGTGGGAGAGTTTGGCTTGTAGTAGCATACTGCAGCAGTTGGAGACCAAAATAAACAGAGAAACAGGATGGAAGCTGCCAAAGGCCTGAAAGCTCTAGGTTATGTTGCTCAGCCTGAGAACAGTGAAGGGCTGTGAAGCACTGCAAGGGGCACAGTATGAGAAGTGGAAATTTCAGATGTTCTCAGTTTCCTTGTGGAAGCAATTATCTGGGCAAACATATTGGGAACCAAGTCACTGGTGCTGCTCTGGGTGCAAGGGGCTCCCAACCATCCAGCCGTGAGGGAATTAGATGGTGGTGTTGAGTCCCCTGGGGCGCCTGACTTGGTTCAGAAAGCTCTATGACTCCCCCTGGGGCAGGGGGCTGTTTTCAGTAGGAGCCTGGAAAAACCAGTCTGTCCCTTGGTGGTAGATCAATCAGACTCTGTTAGAGGAAGGCACGGATGTTTACTTAAAAGGTGCTGGCTCTTGCTGGTGGTACTTTGTTGATGTATTTTGGTAGGTTCCCCAGTAAGACCCGGCAGGTTAGCTGATGGGATAGCAGCCCCATCCCTCTCTGCTTCTGCCAATGCCATATATTTGGCACTTGAATTTTTATTTTTGTGTGCTTCTGCTCCCAGGCAATACAGTGTTCGCTATCGGGAAAAGGGGGAATCGGCAAGGTGGGATTACAAGCAGGTGTCCAACCGCCGGGCGCTGGTGGAGAATCTAGTGCCAGACACCATGTACGAGTTTGCTGTCCAAATCCTGGAGGGAGAAAAGGAAGGCAAATGGAGTGTGTCTGTTTACCAACGGACCCCAGAGGCGGGTATGTATTCGAAAGGTCCTCAGGGTAACACAAGTTTTACAGTCAGAGCTGTGAAATAGAGCTGACTTGAGGAAAAGCCAGAGTAAGTGGTTGCCTGAGAAGCAGAGGGTTGGGAACAGGGGAAGAGCCTGGGTGCTGCTGCCTGTGTCCCTGCTGCGGTATCCTGGAGAGCACACTGGGGCTGCTCTTGTGGCACAGAGAGAATGCAGTGAAGATGGTTTGGGTGTTGCTGGGGTATGGATCAGCACCTTGGACCCATGCAACTCACTGTGCCCCTTCCTTTGGGAGGAGCAGACTGGCTGCTTTCCCATTCCATGGGAAGCAAATTTAAATCCTCCCTTCAACATTGAGAAGCTGTGGGGCCCCTTTGGTCCAGGGAAGTGGTCCATAACAACCAAATGACCACGCTGTTCCAGCTTAGCCACGGCAGCAGTCTTGTGTGGACAGCTTATTCCTAAGAGTATGGAATAAAATTTTGGAACAGGAGTTTCACAAAGGTGTAATATGGGCATGCATGGCCCTGAGCCTTGTGTGCTCTTCACATTTATCTTTGAAACAGCTGTATGAGAGTTGCTGCTATGAGGAGAAGGAGGAAAAGGTGTATGCTGTGTGGGTCAGCTTTTCTTAACTTGCCTCTTCTGTGCATGGCTATTTCACAGCTCCTGCCAGCGCACCTGAGAATTTGGATGTTTGGCCACTAAAGGGGAAACCAACCTCAGTAGCAGCATCCTGGGATGCTCTCCCAGAGAGTGAAGGGAAAGTCAAAGGTAAGTCATCAGTTTTTAACCCCCACTCGAAGCCAGTCTGCTGCTCTGCAGCAAGCTGGAACTGCTGACAGTATCAGGATTTTTTCACCAGTTAATAGCTTGTGCCCCAGCAAGATTTTCTTGTTTCCAGGCCAGTGTCTTCCTTCAAACCACAGCCAGGAAACCATCCTCACCATGTAGCTGCGACATCCAGGGTATCATGTGTGCACGCTTACCTCTTCTTTTGCTATTAATCAGGTCCAAATGGAGCTTGAGAAGGAAGTTTCCAACAGGATTTGTAACAGTTTAGGTGAAGAAGGAGAAGTTGGGTAGTTGCCAAGAGAGTGAACGGGTTTATGTTGTGTTTTATTTCTAGTTTATCACAGAAGAAAACCCTCGGCTTAAGAAGCAAGTGTAAATAGTGATTTGGACAGGTATCATGCATAAGCCTTGTGTATTCTAGTGTTATATCACATGGTCATAAAGGTAATTTGTCAGTAACTTGCATAGGATTGAAAAGGAAAAGGTTTTTTTTTTTTATTTTTAAATTCTCTTTTATTCCTTTTTGATTATTTTGGCCACTTCATTTTCTGGTGTTTGATGGGATTGTGTTCTTGAATTGGGCCAGTTTCTGGAGGTGCCATATCAGCACTGTAGCCTTTCAGGATTTAAAAATCCCCTTTGGCCTGGAAGGAAGTCTACCATGTCTACATACAAGACGGTGGTGGAATTCCTTCCTCTTTGAAGTCAGTAGAGTGAGTCTTGCCAATTGCTTCAATGGAACTGCAATTGTATCCAAGAATTATTATTTCTTAGTAGGGTCATGCAGGGACATTATCTTAAATTTCAAATCTGCTCCTAATTTTGAGCAGTCTGTAGCCTTTTGTCCATTTTGGTCTGCTGATCTTTACGTGATTCATCCAAGACAATCATTTTAAAAATACCTGATATTCAAGGGCTGAATGCTTACACATGTCTAATGCATAATTGTTTTTCTTGAGTATGAAGGATTACAGGAGAGTTCTTATTTTTAAACTAAATAAATGACAAAAATGATACTTATACTGGGTAAGTGAAACCACTGGATTAGCACTTCATTGTCATTTTAATAGCACGTGGTAATCAGGACTCTTTGTCTTTTGGTCCTTTTGTTTTTCAGCCCTGTTCTTTTACATAGTTATACCACATATTAAAGTGATGGGAGAAAATGCCCTCAAGTAGCCATTTGAGAGTTACCAGAAATTACACCAGTGCCTCTCCAATTAAAGCAACTCCTGTGTCTCTTAAAACAAACCAAAACAAATCCAAACCTTTCCATGCCTTCTAATACACTGATTTTTCTTTCCTGCTGAGCATTAAATACATTTGCATATAAAAAAAATGATGAGGTTTTTTTCTTGATTTTGGTGACCTATGTGTGGTTTATTTCTTAACACAATGAATATGGGCTTGTTTTCAGAAAAAAAGTAAGCTTCCCATTTTTAAAGGTGTTATTATGTTCTAGAGCTTTCCCATCATGGTGCTTTGACTCCTGACAGGTTATTCTGTTTCTTTGTGTAGAGAGAGGAAACTGGCAGGGCTTGTAATTTATTTTCAAAATCCAGTCTTGGTCTGATACCCATTGCCTCTTACAGAGGATTGAAAAGAAAAGGAAGCCTGCACATGGCTGTGGTCTTACCTGCACTCCTTGGGAGTGTGATGGGAAGAGTCCTCTTCATGCCTATAATTACTCCTACGGAGGTGAAACTTCTCTTGATACAGAAAGCTAATACAGAGCACGGGTACCACAGTCATCCCAAACTGAAAGGTGAGGGCAGGGCGAGTTTCTTAAGCAGCAGCAAGAGCTTCCTTTTCTCTCTCAGCAGTGGTGTTTGGCTCTGGCTGTAGTTAAGCACAGGGTGTCAGATTTTGATTCTGTTGGACAGGCATGCTGTTGTTGCCTTTTGGCCATAGGCAGTACTGTTATTTCCTGGTAGAAGGATCTTTTCTGAGTAAGAACCTCAATCACCCAGGCATGAATTTTGCCTGCTGGCCTGTAGATTACAGCTAAACCCCCTCTAAGCAAAGACTCAGCTGGAAACACTTATATGTGACTGCAGTAATATTGTTTCCAAGATTAAAATAAGTCCTTTGGTGTTTTCATGGGGATGCCCCCGGAGGTTCCAGCACCACTGAGGAATGAGCATATAGCCTTTGGAGCTGGTAGAGTTTGACCACAGTGGACTGGCAGAGCTGATTTTGCCTGCCTAAGGTCTTAAAGTACAGTGCAGTTATAGCTGTGTGGAGGCTTTGTTGGAAATGTAGAATAAGAAGGTAGTTAATAGTCATGGACACTGTCACCTGATTTTAATACTGATGTCTTGAATGATAATTATGTGAATCCATCATTTTCTTTTTCTTCCACATAATTTCTGTGGGAAAGAGTTAATTTTTACGTTCTTCTTTGTTGTGGACATGGCCACAATCAGCAATGTAACTGAGCGTTGTTCAGCCTTGTAGGCAAGTTATGTTTCGGCAGAACGTTCTCTGGATCATGTGTTGTTGATTGAAAATATCTTGGTAGCTAGTCAGCAAGTTCAGAATTTCTCTTTTTCTTGGGAAGAATAAAATCTGCTTGTGGTGCATGAGCTGTAACAGCACGGGTGTTATGATTTTAGCAATCTGCACTACCTAATGTTTGCACAGTCTTTCAGACTAGCTTTTCACATGTGGTAGTACAGTGTGTATTTTCCTGGCAATGTGCATACATGTTTTCTGCCTCCAGTGCATTTTCTCTTGGTAGGTTTTCTCTGTTATATCTGATTTAGGGCAGCTGATTTTTTCAGAGGGCTTTTTTTCCCCTTCATTAGTCAGTGTCCAGAAACGAACCAAAAAAAGGTCTCCTGGTACAGCATACCAAACCACACAGTAGTTGGAGCTGTAGCTTTCTCATGTCCCCCAAGCCTCCTCTGGAATGCACAGCTGTCATCTGGCTCCTGTTGGTGACTCTTGGCTCTGACAGGCATTGTTGCTTATGTGTTTTTACAAAGGTATAGCTAACACACTCTGTCCTAGGCATTAGGTCATTGAGGTGATTTGGTTTTGTCTGTTAAGATGAGTAAATGTACAACTTACCCACATATATATGTGTATATATATCTCTCTCTCTCATGTCTTTATACTCCAGCTGTTGACTTGACGTGCATTGCGAGTGTATTAATTTTAGTAATGCACGTTCTAATTCATCCTGCCCATACAGTCTGTCCGCTGGAAACAGGACTGTTTTCAGTTTCCTCCTTCCAACCGTCTGCCAAATCATTTCAGAATACATTCTTTCATACGCCCCGGCTCTCAAGCCATTTGGAGCAAAGTCCATCACCTACTCTGGAGCTACAACATCAGCCATAATAGACGGTCTGCAGGCTGGGGAGCGCTATATTTTCAAAATTCGTGCAGCAAACAGGAGGGGACCAGGTCCTCAGTCCAAAGCCTTCAGTGTCGCCATCCCAGCAGGTGAGCACCAAGCCTTGCACTGACTGTGTGGTCTGCCCATTCTTGCCTTGGTCCCAGTTATGTTCATTCTTACTGACTGTTTACCTTCCTCTGTGCTCCATCTAACCCATGGGGTTTTACTTCCTTAATTGTAGTACTTAGATACTACTCCTTGTGTTTGCTTCTTGCTGAAAGGATGCTGTTGTGGGGACAGATTTACTGAGTTAACTCAGAATGTGGGTCACAGCCTCAGATGGGATAATGCAGTACTGTGAAGATTCGATTACAGTGATATGATGTTGCAGTTCTGGCTATTAGATGCTTTGATTTTAATTGCTCTTAGTTTTACCCAAATTATAATAGTTCCACACAAGCTAGTTAAAACAGAAATAATTTTTGTCTCATATTCTCATAAATTGTCTTGTTCTTGCTACCTGGCTGGTTTCTTCTTTTTTTTTTTTTCAATTTTTTGTGCTTCTCTTGTTATGAATAAACACTTTTTTTCTTTTCTTCTATGGTTTTGAATAAACATTCTTTTTTCCCCTCAGATGCTCATGAGGATTCAGTTGCTCAGCAACAAAAAAACTTCAAGATAACTCAGAGGCTAAAAAAACTGGGAATGGTGGCTCATCTCCTTCTCAAACTTCCACTGTTTCTTCAAAAGTCCAGCCATCACTTTCCTCTAAGCAGTCATCTGTTCGTTCACCTAGTGTCAGCGATAAAAAGGATCTTCTTTCTGAATATAAGAATAAAATATTGACTCGGGGGGGTCCTAAGTAAATCTCAGTTACCTTCTAGAAAGACAGGCGAGCTGGAACCTGATCTCCAATCCACTAAAGTGACAGACGATCGTGATTCCTCCCAAGAAGCTCCAACAACACTGCCAAAAGCCCAGGATCAGAGGAGGTTTGTTAGACCCTTGTCCCCTAGTCGACCAGTCCACCCTGTCCTTGCCTCAGGGAGGACCTCTGTTCGAACCCAAACATCAGAGGTGTCACGGCAGACAAGCACAGAGAAACACGAGCCACCAGCACTTTTACCATCATCAGCACAAGACTCTTCTGCCTTGTCTGTTCCTAAATACACAGACAATGAAACAAAGCAACTGAGGCAAAGCAACACTAATGTGCCTTCTAAAGCCTCTTCACATCCTCTGCCTGCCAAAAATAATGATCTTGCAGGTAATGTGGAAGGAAAGACAGACCCTGTGCTGGTGAAAGTGTCTTCTAAAACCTCAGAGCCGAGTCGCCTGGCTTTGCCATCAAATCGGCAGTCTGCTATCTCTCCTGAGGTTGTCCCAGGTCGTCTCAGTAGGTCTGGCTCTCTAGGTCATTCACATCAATCAAAATCAGCAGGTTTCCATGTCCATGATAGCCGTAATGAGTTTAGCAATGAAGAAGCAGAGGACAGAGCAGAACATCCCAGTTCTAAGTCACAGCAAACAAAGCTTCCCTCCAGCTCTAGTTCTCATACATGGAAGGATTCAAAATTACCTGCAGTGGCAGTCTCCTCGAGGTCTGCTGTTTCTAGTCATGCTTCACCTCACTCTCGCTCCTCCACCAATGCCAAATCTGATGGAAAGGCTATTGATAAGAATTATAGGGAGGACTCACAAGATGCAAATCCCTTATTTCCTTCTCTACCCTCTTCCAGGCAGTCTTCTTCAGCAGTCTATTCCAAGAGAAGAAATCCTCAGGTTGATTCTGATTCTCACCTCAGAGAGACACACAGTGAAAAGTCACCCTCCTCTGACTCAGAAGAACAACAGAGTAGAGCAGTTGCTTCAGAAAAGCATTCTCTTTTACAGTCTTCTCTTTCCAGACATAGGCCTGAAGAGCAGGAGAGTCAAGAGGTAAAAGAAACCCTTGCTCGATCAAAACCAAGCGTATCTTTGCCTAAAAAGACGTTCCCCACTCATCATCTGTTGGAGAAGACCTCCCGCTCAGAGGCTCTGCAAAGGGCACACACCAATCCTTCCTTACTGCATTCAAGGGGCCGGCGCCTCCCATCTCCTGTCTCATCCCAGAGTAATGAAGAATTACAGGAAGATGATGAGGAGGATGCAACAGAAGGCAGTGACAGATCGAGAAGCCGCTCTGTGTTTCCTAAAGATGTGTCCTCTTCTAAGAGATTACATGCACCTTTCTCTCAGGGAAGCTCAAGTTCATCTCTATCAAAGCAACAGCAGCCAGGTTCTCAGGTATCTTCCTACAAACCAAAACTTACACAGCCAGACTCTAGTTCTGCCAGTGATACAGCAAAGGAGAACCAGTATAATCCAAGGTTGTCATCCACTTCTTCAAGACAAGCTCATTCTTCATTACCTACTCGCTCTATGGTTGCTACAAGAACAGTGTCCCAAACAGAGAAAAAATATGGCCTGTTGCCCTCAAAAGTGTCCAAAGCAGAACTTCCCCAAAAAGTTCCTTCTTCCTCTTCATCTAAATCTCGTCAGTCAGTTTCTAATGAAGAGGATGATTATTATAGTGAATATAATCAGAAAGAAGTGGAAGAGAAGCCCACATCTTTGGCAGAAAAATGGTCCCCTTCTGTTTCCAGAGGCAACAAAAACACATATGAAGACACTATTAGCAGTAAAAGGAAATCTATGGACACTCTTCTACCTCACAAAGTAAGCTCTGAAGAGGAAGAGAAGGAAAAAACTCCAACATTAAAAATATCTTCTCCCGAATCACCAGGAAGCTCTGCCATAGCATCACGGATTACTCAGTCTTCTAACAAGCATACCTCATCTAAACCAAGCTTTGTCTGGCCACGTTCTTCTACATCCACCACCACACATACAGTTCCTTCTCCAACAGTTTCTTCTACTTTGTCACCTCGACAGCGATTATTGAACTCCAGGCTACGGAGCCCTTCCCAACGGCAATTTGTTAGACCTCCTTATAGACAAGGTATCTGTCTTTGTGGTCTACTGTGGAGGTTTTATACCAGCTTACTGCTAACCATGAAATCAGGAAGTTAATAGTCAAGGCATGTCTAGTTATTTAATTTTTTCCAGTTAATATATGTATATATTTTCATATACATTTTTCTGGAGGTGAGTCTCTGAGCTAGGATGTGAAAATTGCTGCCCTTTATGGGCTGTGTGGCCTACAGCTCAATGCCACTGCTTCTTCACTTTTAAGCTGAGTGTAATTCTGTGTAGGAGTGATTTTTCAGGAGCATCCTCCTTTTTACAGGTTAAAAAAAAAAAGAGGAAAAAGCATAATTTTCATCCCCTCTTATCTCAGTTTGTGACTACAACTTTGTATAAAGATAGAACTGAACAAGTGGCTGGGCTTAAAAATAGTTTCTTCCCTCACCCCACTTCTTAAATGTTTATGAAGATCACAAACATGTTAATGGCTGTAGTGCCCTGCTTTCTTAAAAAATCAAGTGGGAATAAAGAAATCAAATAAACATGGTAGAAACAAACCATGAGTGTTTAACCTCTTCAGAAGAAACCATTTCAGATGCTTGTGTCATCTGAGGGAATCTGATGGTGCCATGGCAGTTTCTCCTAGCAGAAATTAAATGCCTGGTAAGCTGAGTGTGGTGAGAGCTCCTTCTCTTATTTACGTCTAGATAAGTCAGAAAGTTAATTTCTTTGAATTTTAAAATGTGTTTTGTAGTGTGCACAGCTTTCTTCATAATGGTGTGTTTTCTTTGCTGTTCTAGGTTACAATGGCAGACCTAATCTTACAACAAAAAATGGAAATGGAAAAGTACTTGGTAACAATGGAAAGCCAAGTGGACAGAGAGTAATCAATGGCCCTCAAGGAACAAAGTGGGTAGGGTGACCTTCTCTCCAAATTCAAGATGGCCTTTTATTGTACTTACATTTTCATGAAGAAAAGAGAGGAGAGCAGGGCCCTCAGTCAATGAAACTGTAAAATGAGGTTATACTTAGTGATCCAGTTTCCACTGTTCTCTTGAAACCTAATTCTACATTTCATTGTTTGAATGTTTTAAATGTCTGATTTCAAGCTTGAATTTTCAACTACAGCATTACTCCCATAGATACAGTGAAACATTTTTCCTCAAAATGAGCGGGACTTACGCACTCCAGTGACCTTGGGCTTGCCTTCTGTGCTGTGTGACTGCCCAGGATAGCAGCTGTGAAGGATGTGTTCAGCGATGCTCCTCCCAGACTCACACTCCAGGGGGAAGCTTGTGCACAAGAGTACCTGTAGTTTTCACTGCTGTTTCAATCTAAATGAACTTCTTCTTCTTCTTCTTCTTCTTCTTATTATTATTATTATTATTATTATTATTATCATTCAGTAGGCATACTTTTAAATCCCATCTTCTAAATGAGTCAGGGTCATACTGAAATCAGTATTACAGGAATCCACCTTAGAAGTTGCACAGCCCAAGAAAATTGAGGGATTTGCTCCTTTGCACATGCAGGGTACAGTAGGCTATATGAAAATGGTTGCTGTGCAGCTTTGGAGTCCAGCTTCTGGGGATTTGCTTTCCTCAGCAGTGATTTTTCAGTGATTACTATACAATTAGTGACTCACTTCTGAAAGATTGTGGATGTTGTAGCTATTCCCGAATATCACATTTAGCATCTGAATTTCCCCAGGATTTCCATTGCTGTGAAACTTCATTTCACCTCCTCTTCTGTTAGCTAAACTTGAGTCCATCTATTGCTTCTAGATTGTAGACCTTGACCGAGGGCTAGTGTTAAACGTTGAAGGAAAATACCTCCAAGATTCCCAAGGCAATCCTCTCCGAGTGAAATTAGGAGGGGACGGACGTACAATTGTGGGTAAGTGACAGCTTCCTTCTTACAGAAAAGAAATATATGGGTTTTGTGCACATGGTAAAAGCCTTTGAGCTGTTGAGTGTTTCAGGCATCCCCAGGTCCCATGCAAGCCATTTGGAGTTACTTGTACCTCAAGTCTCCATCAAGCAGTCAGCACATTGCAGTACCTGGAGAGGCTTTGGGGCATCCTGTGGGGCTCTACAGTACAAGACAGCAGGAATCACTCAAGTCCATCTCACTTGTATCAGCATTAGAAAGGACTGCAGACCTGAGCCAGGATAAAGATTCATGCCTGTTTAATCTTTGTATGTGTAAAAATAATAATCCCCAACAATAGCACTGTATCTGCCATATGTATGGGATTATTTTTTCTTCTGAAATTGACCACAAATACTAGAAAAACACTGTGTGTGCTGTGAAAATGCTACTGTTTGTGCATCGCTCAACCTGTATAGATCTCTTGAATGCACAGTCAGTGCCTATTGCTAAATTGTTTACAATGAATGTATACAGTATCCAGAATTAAGCGCGAAAGTTCATCTGAAGTGACAGCATCGCACCAGCTCATCCCAGTTTTAACTTGCACACATTTGACATTAGGGAGGAGAATATGGATTCATCATACCTTTCATCAACAGTTACAAAACTGGCACACAGGGATTCTAAAGTGAAACCTCCTTCTGGTCTACCAAAGCTGCATTTATCAAACAGCTGATAACAGTGAACACTGCTGTGGTTTATCTGAGGTTCTTCTGATCCATTTTGCAGCTTCCTTAGCCATGGCTTTTCCATAGATAACAAACTCCTCCTCTGTCTGCTTAGTTACAGGAGGATGTAATCTCACTCTCAGTGCTCTTGTGGGATCTGCTGTTTATAAATACTGTGCTCTGAGACGGAAATGAATTAATGGTGGGATTTTTTTGGCTTTGTTTTCCTCTCCTAGATGAAAAGGGTGCCCCAGTGGTGAGTCCTGATGGAATACCTTTGTTTGGACATGGCAGATTTAGTAAACCTGTAGCAAGTGCACAAGATAAACCAATAATAAGCCTTGGAGGAAAACCTCTGATTGGTCTTGAAATGGTTAAGAAAACAACCACTCCCTCAACTACTACTACAACACCCCCAACAACTACCACAACAACTACTACAACGACTACAACAACTGTGGCTACAACTACCACCACCACTCCTGAACCAACCACCACTGAACCACCCACTGAGAAACCACCCCCAACCTGTCCTCCCGGCACCTATGGGCAGTATGACGATGAAGGCAACTTGCTGCTTGGGTTTGATGGCCTGCCAGAGTGCAATGTAGAAGGTAACTTCCTTTTGTGCTATCTGAACTTCTTTGTTGCGGTTTGTACAGCACAGCTGCCCAAATGTAAAACAGGAAAGAATCTGCCTCTGGAGGTTTTTGTCAGTGTGATAAACCAGAAGATTAGAGCAGCTGAAGAAAGGTTTGGGCGTTAAATGTTTTTTCATTGGAAAATGTCAACTTTCCCTGAAGCTGAAGTTTGGAATGAAAGTATGTTGACTTCAGCAAAATTCTTACCTTGTGTGGGATCCAGTCTTATCACATACATACTTGTATGAGTATACGCAGTAGTTCTGTGGTCAAAGCTCTCACTTATAATAAAGTGCCTCCTCCATTTCAGTCCAGGGAAGGACCTGAAGGCACTGTACATTTTGTCTATTTATGTGTTAATTTCTCTCAATAAATTCTGAGAAGTCCAGGGCACTGGCTTTTGCAAAATGAGATTCTTGTTCTCTTGCCAGCCTTCACAGATAGAGATAGTCTAGCAGGAATGTAGCACAGCATGGCTGAAGCCAGGAAAAGACAAATCTGACTCTTCACAGATAAGACACTAATTGTTGTGCACTAATTTCTTTCTTATCTGAAAATATAAACCAGTGCTGGTACATGTCATTATTTCCCTGTTGCGGTTATACAAGCCTAGGATGTGGTGCCAAACTGGAATCCAAAGTAAACAAACACAAATGCACTAGAGTCTATGGATGTTCCCACCATGTCAGTCATGCTAGCCATGTCAGTGGCCAATGGGAGCTGATCCAGAGCCAGGCCAGCTCACAGTGGACTGGCACACCTCAGAACACAGGGGTTTCCTGAGGCCGGGCCATGCTGAGGGGGAATAAATAGATCTACCAGGAGCCAGCAGCTCTTGTGGGAGGTGCCAATACAGCCTGGATGCTGCTTAGAGCCATGGTGGCCACCCCACACCTGTGCTAGGCAGCCCAGGGAGCTCCAGCCACTGGGACCGCTGTGGTCAGAGAAGGCAAACAGGGCACAGTGCATCAGGCTGGCCCGGTGTGACACTGCATTTGGCGCAGGAGGGTGCACAGGGAGGGCGTCTCTTAGAAGGGGGGAATTCCACTGGCTGGGTGGGAGACCTGAAGTGCACATAACCCATCAACTGACACCATTCTGTGACAGGTCAAGGGCACCCATCCTACCTGACCCTCAGGCAGAATGGTGGGCTCTCATCCAAGAGCAAAGGCTGCAGCTCCAGCTGGGGGGTCTGTCCCAGCAGTGGCCAATGCCTCCACCCAGACTGCTGAAGGGAGAGGCTGCAGTGTAGACCTGGGGCTGCAGGAAGTGCCCAGACCTTTATCCCCAGCTGAAGGGCATGGAGCTCTGCCTGGAGATATGTAAGGAACTTGCTGAGACCTCATGGGTCAGGATTAAAGGGAGGACAGGTATAGGTGACAATATAGCGGGGACCTGCGACAGGCCACACAGTAAGGAAGACCTTGTGGATGAGGGCCTCTATAACAGACAGAAGAAGCCTGATCTCACAAGCCTTAGTTCTCATGGAGGACCTTAACCATGCCGGTATCTGTTGGAGGGATAGGACAGCACATCCGGGTATAAGCAATTCAGGAGGTTCCTGGAAGGCTTTGGTGATAACTTCCTTCTCCAAGTCACAGAGGAGCTGATGAGGAGAGGTGTTATGCTGGTCCTTGTTCTCACCAACAAGGAGTGGCTGGTGGGGAATGTAAAGCTCAAGGGCAGCTTTGGCTGCAGTGACCATGAAATGGTGGAGTTCAAGATCCTCAGGACAAAGAGGAGGGCGCACAGGAAGCTCACCACCCTGAATTTAAGAAGAGCAGACTTTGTCCTCTTCAGGACAGTCCTGAAGCATTTATTTAATGATGGCTAGTTTTTTGTTTTTTATTTAACAAGTGCAACGTCTATTTCAAGGATAAACAGCTACTACTTGAACTATCAAAATATTTAATGCAGTTTTCCCTTGACCATTTCCAAATCATATTTTTATGTTGTCTTTCCCTTAATTCTGAGTCTGGAGAATACCCCAGATCATTTAATGAAATACTTATCCTGCCAAAGGTTGGTGTTTTGTTGCGAAGTACTTTACTCACAAATATCCATGGGCTACAAGTGCCAAAAACCACCTCCAAATGTTCTACTTAAGCTTTGGCAAATTTACTTACTTTCTGGCAGGATTTTTTCTCGACACAGCAGAATTTATTGACAACTTTTCTCGAGATTCAGCAGTCTTTAACATTCAAGAAGGACTTTGGCCACGCACAAATGATTTGTCAGTGAAATCAGCTAAAAGATTTTCATGAACTCACAAGGAAGAAAAAGGTGGAGTCTTAAACACTTGTTGCATATGATAAAATCAAGTGATGGTTGTGCAGTCTGCTGTCCTTACTGATACCAAAAGACTACAGCAAGGAGTCACAGAAAGACTTGGTCTTGGCTAAGTGTCTGGTACTGGCAGGGTTCACTGAAGAGCAGCAGCTAAGGATGATGGAACAAGCGAGGGACCTTCAGCTGGTGTACACAGAGAAAACTATAAAGCGAGAGGTCTTTTGCAAAGTACCTTCATCATCTCCATGCCACAGCTGTTGCTGAAAGTGAAGTAGAAGATGCTAAAAAACCACAAAAAAAGAGAAAATAAAATAATTTATGCTGGACTGTGTATGCAGTAGACAAAAGATTGACTAGCTAGTAGGCATGCAGTTGAAATCTACCTGTGACAGACTTCAAATTTCTGCGTATCTCTGCCTCTTGTATACTTGACTGTAGTCAAAGATGAGTGCATACATTGTAAATGTTGGTTGATACTGGCAATTGAAGCGAGATCTGAAGAATTCAACAAAGGATCTACTTTGGTAGAGGGTGGTTGAGCACTGGCTCCCCAGGGAAGTGGTCACAGCACCGAGCTTGGCTGAGTTCAAGAAGCGCCTGGATGATGCACTCAGTCACATGCTCTGACTTTTCTGGCCCTGTGTGGAGCCAGGAGTTGGATTTGATCCTTGTGGGTCCTTTCCAACTCAGGATATTCTATGATTCTATGATTTATCACTGACTATCCTCAGAGAAATCAGTTGGCTTCCAAGTGGACGATCTCCTGAAGGGTCCCTGCAGAAGTCCACCATGAGAAAATGTCAGATTTTTCTATATGAAACTCTGACAAGAATTAACCAATTTCCTCTGTTTTCAAAACTTATTTTGGCATTAAAATTGCTACTATGTATTTAATAAATACTTACTGCAGTAGAAAAAAGAAGAATCAGTCTTGTACAATAATCACTGATTCTAAATTTTAAAAAACTTCAAAAATTAAATGCATTTTTCAGACTATATTTGTGAACTATTTGACATTGGCAGTTGAATTTTTACATTGCTTGTATTACTGTTAAAAGTAACATTGTTGCTTTCATATCAAGTGTTACGAGAACGAGGAACATTACCAAATCCTGTGTAGCATCCTGGGAGCAAATCTGTCTTTATCTTGTTTTTGTTGACACAATACTCTCTTTCCAGCCCCAGCATTTCATAAAAGACTTCTGATTGTACCTGCAGTGGGTATTCTCAACTTTTTTTTTTTTTTTTTTTACAGTGCTTTTGCTTTTCATGGCTAATCATAGAATGGTCTGGGTTAGAAGGGACCCCAAGGATCATACAGCTGCTTTCCCTTCCCCTCGCAGCCTTCTCTTCTCTAGGCTGAACAAGCCCAGCTCCCTCAGCCTCTCTTCGTAGGGGAGGTGCTCCAGCCCCTTGATCATCTTCGTGGCCTCCTCTGAACCCTCTCCAACAGTTCTACGTCTTTCTTGTATTGGGGCCCCCAGATCTGGACACCGTACTCCAGATGGGGCCTCACGAGGGCCGAGTAGAGAGGGACAATCACCTCCCTGTCCCTGCTGGCCACGCCTCTTCTGATGTAGCCCAGGATACCATTGGCCTTCTGAGCTGCAAGAGCTCACTGCTGGCTCATGTTAAGTTTCTCGTCCACCATGACACCCAGGTCCTTCTCAGCAGGGCTACTCTCAAGGAGCTTTTGTGGTACTCTTTGGCTTCCCTTACAACATGTGAAATGCATTTCTCACAGTGTGCAGGGAAGTGTCAAGGATTCACAAGATGATATACTTGATAGTTGATGTGTCTGGTGCTGAATATATGACCTGCAGAGATATTCAGATAATATATAGGAATGGGCATCTGGGAAGTCTGGAGGATGCATTTGCTTTGGTTTTTGGGGTAGATCGGGAGAGTGTTTTTGATGTGCGCCTCACAGTCCTCTCTTCTTGCCATGCTTCCACTTGCATTGTGGAGCAGTCTGAGTAAGCACAAACTGAATTCCTGCTGGATGAAACTAAAGTAGAAGCAGTGCTTCTGAATGACACATGAGCCTCAGCCTCAGTCCATGGGACCAGGGTAGAGCCAGTGCAAAGCATAACCCAGGAAAATCCGGCACAGACTACTTTGTTCTGCAAATCCATTCCTTGTGGGCTGCATTATTTGCTAGCATAGATGCAGTCTGTAAATGTCACGGTTCTGTGGGTTGTTTGATTTCTATTCCACCCAAAAAGTATTTCAGTAGATGTTTTCAGTTTATTTGAATTGCTTGGTTGGTATTTTGCATCTAAATTTCTCACATTTTCTGTTCCTCAGACTATAAAATGTTGTCAAATCCTGACCTGGCAGGTTATACCATTGCTGGCAGCTTGCCTTTGCTCCATCACTCCCAGGACTGGGGCAGAGCTCCTGGACAGTGCCTTAATCTCTATTTTGAGTAGCAAACCTGAACCCATATCCCCCAACAAGTCCTGGCTACTGCAGTTAGCTAGAAGATCACTAAATACGCAGAATGGACTGTCACTGTTCTGTCTGGAAACCAGGCAGTTGTCTTATTTCTTTACAAATCAACCAGCTAAAGAGTTTTATATTCAATTTTATTCCAGAGGTATTTTACTGGGTGGGCAGGGATGAGACCACTGAATTCTTACAGCCTTTTTTCCTTTCTTTCTCAATAGATACGTTTTCGGGACTGGAGTCGGATGTGACAGCAACTCCAGAGGCATATGTGATATACGATGACGGTACTCCTTAACTGTAAAAGTCTAATGCAAGTGGCATGTTTTGGGTTGGGTTGTTGCTTTTTTTCCCCTTTTCTCCCTTTGGAAATGGGTTTGAGGGGACATGTTGGTGAATGGGAGCTTAAGCAAGCAGTGGTGAGCTGGAAAAGCTTTCCTGAGTCCAACATCACGTGAAGTTCAAGGCTGCAAAGGCAACTGTTTCTGGACAGGAAGGTCCCTTTCTATCGCTTCTGCAGTCTAATGGGAACCTACTGTGGAAATAAATTCTGTTCAGAGCTGGGTCATGCAGTCACAGTTTCAAACCTGTACTTTTTTTTTTTCTCTGGTACAACTTCTAACTCCATACCAGATAAAGTCAATGAACTCTTCTAGAACAGAAAAACAAAATGTTGTCTGAGCCCTGGAAACTTGAAATACCTTAGTGAGTTTTTAGCACTCTACAGAACTGTGAATGTATTTTTGTCTTTTTTTTTTTTTTTTTTTTACACATGTAACCTGTGTTTAGACTATAAAACATGCTCATACCAACTGAGATCACCTACATATAAAATAATCTGCTGAATTAATGTGCAATTTAGGTTGAAGAAATCTGAAATCATATAAAAGAAGATGGAAAGATTTTTGCAGTTGCATTCATGCAATCTTGATACTGTAATTCAGGGCACACAAAACAGCTGAAGAGGAAGGCTCAAGTCCCAGCATTTAATTATAAATTTGCACAGGGAATGCAGGTTCTCAGTTACTGGAGCTAGCATTCACTTTTGACCTTCACTGATATCTGATGTTCTGCTTCTTTTAATCCTCAGATTTCTGCTCCTACACCCACATATTAAAGTAGATAAGTACAGACCTCAGTTAAACAAAAAAGTGTTCCAGTATTAGCTTTCTGGTAGAATTTATGGCTGTAGAATAATGAAAGTTTTTCCTTGTAGATGCACAACTGGGATATTAGGGCAAACCAACAAAGCAAAAAATAAAAGGCTTTTAAAAAGAGTGCAGCAACTGATAGAGAAAGAGATCATAGACTTTTTTTCTCTTTATTCTGTTTACTTCATACTGAGGCCAACTAAGAACATGGGGAGGAGCGGATGAACTAAAAACTGCCCAAGTCCCACATTCCTTGCAGAAAGCAGAATCTCCTCAGTGCACAGGTCTTTTGCCAGGCCTCCCCTTAGGGGCATGTCACCTGCAGAAAAGAGGTGCATTAGTATGTTAAGCAGAAAACACTCAAAGCAGAATCCCACAGCCTGTATAAGGATTCCTTCATTTATTTGTGTCAGCCTAGTAGTGCTGTAGCTTTTCAAAGAACACTGGATTTAATGGGACTTTAATCAAGGAGAACCGAGTATCAGGAATATGCCATTTTGCCTCCCCTTGTGACCCTAATGGGACCACAAATGGCAAGCATGACCCCACACCTCTAAGTTGCAGGAAGGTTTAAGAGCAGTTTGAATCATCTCTGGCATTTCAAGAAAGTAACCCAGTTTTCTTAAAAAGCCATTTTTTTTCCCATGTCCTTATCACTTTCCTTTGGCATCTGAGGACTGTGGCCAGGATTTCAGTTACTGTGCTGTCTGTCTTTGGGGATTGTAAAGACAGGTGGCAAACAGAGAGCATTCAGGATATTGCTGTATCAGTACATTTTTTTGTTGTCACCCTTTTTACCTGTGTGAGTGAGGTCCTAAGTCAGCAACAACACTAGTATTCTAAGGCAAAGACTTTGTGCTCACTGTCTGTCAGTTTGGTAGAAACCCTTGCAAGGCTGAGGTGTGACCAGCTCTGACTTAGAGGCCCATAAGAAATGTGGAGCAGGGTGAGTGGCACTCCTTTGGGACCGTGGCTGGTGACAGAAATGTTTCCCTTCTTACACCTAAGCCAAAATATCATGAAGCAAGCTAACGTTTTTATCTTATGTTTCCCCGGAAGACTATGAATTTTTTGAGAGCACTTTACCACCATCCACCACCACTGTCACCACCACCACTGCTTCTACGACGACAGAGTCAGAAGGTGTCTATCCAGAGACCAGCCTTGTTGGCACCGGCCCCATGTCAGAATATGATATTGCTGGGAAGAAGCGGTTCACTGGTAAGGATGTCCTTTGGGTTGTGTAGCTTACTACTTGTGCTGCAAAGAGTTCTTCTTGTAGCAAGGTCAGCCCTTAAGCTGAGACCATTTAGCAAATACATCCAGAAGACTACTGTGTGGTCTATTCTACAGTTTACCACCTGGGAAACCCACACAGCAAGACTTTGTTCATAGCTCCGATGCTTGTATGTCTGTGTGAAGACCCACATCGATTGTGTTGAAGCAGTGCAAACCTCTTTGTACTCTTCCAGCAGAAGTGCTCTGCGTTGTGTCCTGCTTTGTGTGCTGTTAGCTGAGGTCGAGAGTGTCTACTCAGCTCTACTGCATCATTTTAATTTTATACCAGTAGTTCAATCAGTGCAATTTCTCATGTAGGAGTGAGTCTTCTTCAGGGGACCTAATTCTTTTCCACTTACCTGTGCAACCCCAGTGATTTCATCTACCTTGCACAAGCATGTATGTCAAAGGTGTACTTCAAAGTCAAGGAAAGACTGGGAATTTGGGTACCAACTTTCCAAAAAGTGCAACCCATAGAGATGACTTTGACTCTGCTATTTGTATCTTTGCTCCATTGTAGAAACTTGGTGAAGGAACCCCCAATACATCACCATGAGCCATGAGACTGGCTCCTGTGTATGTGAGACATTCAAGTGTGCAGGAAGGTGTTGCAGCTCTGATTTAAGAGTAGCTCTGCTTCTTTGTCAGAGAAGCAGCTGGGGTATCAGAGCAGAGGGATTTGGAGGTGGAAGAGCACTGCATTCCAGCCTGTACCCCAGGCTGGTGATCCTCCCCATCCCTTTACAAACCTCTGGCATTTGAACTGAACTCAGGTCAGCTGCTGGTTCACCCAGCACTTCAGATAGGACTTCAGAGAATGGAGAGTCAGCTTTGACTCACATCTTGCCTTCCCTTCCAATATCCACAAGCTTCATGCGGCTTAGAGTGGAGCTCTGCTGCTGGAGTAAAAGATTTGTTTTGATATATGCCAAGACTTTTTCCAGTGCATCTTTGGTTTCCCTGTCCAAAGAATTTCATGATGTTTCTATTCATCTCTCTCACTGACAGTGCTTTTTGATTCATTTAGCTGGAGAGGCTAAAATTAACTTCATTGCGAGATCTGGAAAAAATCCCTTTAGGGCATGAAATCCAATAAGATAAACCAAGAAATGTTGCTTTATGAACGTTTCAAGGCACTAGGGAAATAATATTACCATTTCAATGAGTTGTATTATTGCAACTGAATAAACATTTCCAAAGCAAGTTTTATAGTCCTTACTTTTAATGTTACAGTGACTTTTTAGGCAATAAAAGGATGGTTTAACCTTTTCCTGAACTGAATTGCAAACCTGGTCAGTATAAAGCTTTTAAAAATAGAAGTTTCTGAATTTAAAATTAGAAGGTTGGGAGCACATGCCTGGAAGGTAACGACTTACGTCTTCTGGTCCTTCAGTAACTAGGGAACCACAGCAATAATCCCTTCATTCAGCTTGGTCAGACTTCACCTTGGAATCACTCTTCTTGTTCTCTCTGTTGTTTCACACCAGCTTCAGGATGTTTGTGTAAGAACTAACCACTGAGACCTGGTAAAGTCTTAGACGATCTGAGGCCCTGTCAGGGATCAGTTCCCATATGGACAAAAGCAGAGTTCGGGTGACATTTGCACCCCACCTTCAGAGCACCTGGAAGTAACATGCAGAGGGCCCTGCAGTCTGACCGCTCTCTTTGGCCTCAATTCACAAAGATGATCCTTCTCTCTTTGCATAGTGGGGTACAGTTATGAGTGTGGCGTAGACCTGATTATTGGTATCCTGTTTTAAAATGCCTCACAGATTTTCATTCTCTTCTTTCCAGGAAACTGCCAGCCTGTCTGCTACTACGTAGTACCTACAAACCGCTAACTAAACACTACCCTGTCTCTTCCAGCTCCATATGTGACCTATCTCAATAAAGATCCAGCCGCCCCCTGCTCCTTGACAGAGGCCCTGGAGCACTTCCAAGTGGAGAGCCTTGATGAAATCATCCCTAATGACCTCAGGGAGAAAGAGCTGCGTCCCCTGAAAGCCCCACACAACATTACTGTTGTGGCAGTTGAAGGCTGTCACTCCTTTGTTATTGTGGACTGGGCCAAACCTGCTCGAGGAGACATGGTAACAGGTACTCCCCTGAGAGTTGCTCTCCTGATGTGGTTATGAGGAAGGGGACAGTTTTCTGAAATGACAATTTGTACCTTAAACTGAGCCAGCAGCTCATTAAGTTCTTGCTCCTCTGTAGTTTTCTGAGGAGGTGAGCTACTTTCTGAGGAGTGAGAAAGGTCCTTCGGTTGCCCCCCACCAAGTGCCAGACCAACCAGCTCATGCTGGTCTACATATTTCAAAGATCTTGGCACTGCTTTTGTGCCAGCAGCTCTGCAGGCACCACTCCTCACCTAGATGATAGCTGTGATCGCTCGACTGAGCACTTCTGCCCCCGCCTGCCTTTGGAGCATCTTTCACACGCGGCTTCAGCCTGCTCTGAGCTAAGGTGACTGTGGCTGGAGCCAGTTTGGGTCCTACCCGGCTGTGAGTGTGCAACTGGCTTCAACAATGAATCTCAAGAGTTACTGGAGAGTCACTAGAGTAGTAAATAACCAAAATATATTAGAATAATAATCAGCCCCTGTTTGTCCGTGGACCCAAGGAGCTGATGTAAGCATTGGAAAAGGTCGTCACTTTGGTGCTTACATTCAGTTTTTGAGAAGCCTCTACCAGCTCTGCACCTGAGTGGTGGGACCTGACAGAGATGAAGCAGCAATGATGTTTGGGAAGGGAGAAGGTGGCACTTGAACAAGCTGTGTGATGTCTGTCCCACAGCGTTTCATTCTTCAAGGCTGTTGATCTGGTACCTTACACAGCACAGTTTATATAACATTGTTTTTGAAAAACCTACAGTATTTTTACTATCTTAGTTTCTGTACAGTCAGTGCCCCACTTAAAACAGTGAATGGGTTGCCTTTGCCATCTTTTCACCTTCACTGTGTTTTAAATCAGTATTTACACTTGAGTGCCATTCTCTGATGTAATGCTCCATCGTTATTAGCTGATGACAGGGTATACTTGTAGCCTGGGATTTTCCAGAGAAATCAGACAGCAAATCACATTCATATATAAAGATGGATCCCATAAAATCTACCACAACACCTAAGGATATAATTAATTAAAAATTTATTTAGAATCCTCACAAGTATTTCCCTTTCTTTGTTTACAGGCTATCTGGTTTACAGCGCGTCCTATGATGACTTCTTAAAGAATAAGTGGTCAACCAGGACAGCGGGTACTACTCATTTGCCGATCGAGAACCTGAAGCCCAACACCCGGTAAGGATTTGATGCCTTCTTTTTCAATTCTGTTAGGGAAGTAAAGCAAATTTGGAGAATTGCAAGTTGTTTTTCTTGGCCTTGCTATCAGCATTTACGTCTGATTGAGATTTTAGTCATTCAGACAGCAAATTGTTATATGAACTGCACAGCTACTTGCATAATGTCTTTAGCGTATTGTCCCCGAAGCAGATGATTGTACACATGTATGTGCTTATGTATCTAAAAAAAGCATAGCAGAAGAGAGAAAATCTTATTTTTAAAATGCCTTTTCCAGTATTATACATAACTGATTCAAATTTTTTTTAGAGAAGAGTACACTAAAGTATACTCTTGGTGAGATGTGGTGTGGCCATTCCCACATACTGGTATGGCCAAGATTTGGTACCCAAGGGCTGGCGAAGAGAGAGGCTGCTCTCTGGTCTGGTTTTGCTGTCTGCTCGCACCAGTGCCACAAGAGGAGTCTTGGTGGTGTATGGTGAAACTGTGACAGTTGCTCTAAAGTCAATTTTGCAGGAAAATTAGGTCTTGCAAAAAAGTCCCACTGAAATGGCAGAACAAAAATGCATACTTTGTATCATATTAGAATGATTCATGGCAATTGGGTGGGAAGTTACTGATCAAAGAGGAACTACGTTAAAAGTACTTCTAGCAGATCCTTGGTGGCTCTCATATTTTACTCTCAAAGTCTGAGTCTGAAATACTTTTGGTGCTGCTTTGCCCTAGATGATTGTTCTTTGGGTGCTGATGACTACTGTCTCTTAGACACTGATGGCAGGTGTTGCTCATGTGTTAGGTAACATGGGAGATGGATTGGGATGGTAGGCTGGGACTGGCATGCCTCACTTGATGATGAGCTACATATCAGAGCATCTGTTCCTAGGACAGGCATGCAGGCTCTGTGCCACGTAGAATCATTAAGGTTGGAAAAGACCTCCAAGATCATCTAGTCTAACCCACCACCTATATTACTTACTAAACCATGTTCCTAAGTACCTCATCCAACCTCTCCTTGAACACCCTGAGGGAGGGTGACTCCACCACCTCCCTGGACAGCCTGTTCCAATGCCCAACCACTCTTTCTGAGAAGAAATTTCTCCTAATTTCTAACCTGAACCTCCCATGGCACAACTTGCAGCCATTCCCTCTTGTCCTATCGCTACTTATCTGCAAGAAGAGGCTGATCCCCAGCTCACCACAACCACCTTTCAGGTAGTTGTAGAGAGCAGTAAGGTCTCCCCTGAGCCTCCTCTTCTCCAGGATAAACAGTCCCAGCTTCCTCAGCTGCTCCTCATAAGACTTGCATTCCAGACCCTTCACCAGCTTCATTGCCCTTCTCTGGACACACTCCAGGGTCCTGATGTCTTTTTTGTAGTGAGGGGCCCAAAACTGAACAGAGTAAGAAAGAAACAGGGTTAGCTATAGGATCTTTTCTTTCCAAGATGATTTATAGATTAAGGGAAGGTTCTACGGGTTAAAAGCAGTTGATTGAGAACATCAACCTAGAAAACAGAGAATTTGAGCATGGCTTTCATCTAAAATCTTAATGGATTAAATAGTGCCTTGTTATAAAATATCATTGTTGCAAAAGTATGGATGGAGGTGTTGGGCACATTTTATTTTGGGTTTCACCTGTTATAACAAGATGTAAGAGGTCTGAGATCTCCTAAACTCTCTTCCTAGATAGTGAGGGAAGTAAATGCAGACCCATCCACATCCTTGTGACTTGAGCACAGCCTTTCCCTAAATGTCTCCTCTCGTGCTACTAGTCCCAGTTCCAGCCTCTGCACCCCATATTCCTGTACATCCCCAGCCCTTCTCCCCTTCACCAGCTTTCTGTAGCTTCTCCTCCACTCCTTCTCTCTTACCCTGACCTCCATGCAGGCCAGGCTCAGCTTCTCTTGGCCAGGGTCCTCCATCTCTTGCCACTCTGCCACTTGCACCTCTTCACTGGCTTTCAGTCAAGTGTCCCTCTCCTGCTGCCCAAGGAGAGTGTTGAAGGACAGTGATAGCTCTCTGCTTCTCGTGCCCAACACCTCAAGGGCTCCAGGTCACCAGGAAGAATGGTTGCAGTGAAATCCCCCAGGAGCCCTGCAGCCACTCTCCTGGCCATGCTCGGTGCAGGGGAATTGGTGGGAATTGAGCGCAAACCTGTGATACATCTGTGGAGATGCATGCTAATTCCAGGCTTCAGAAGGTCAGTTTGGATGTACCTGAATGGAGTTTTATAGGAACAGCAAGGTTATCGGTTCACTCATCTCCAGTAACCTAGTAACTCCCATGTCCAGTAGTAAGGAAGTAGTAGGATTCTGTTTCAAAGTGGGGAGGTTCAAGCAAGCGATACTTTGCTTAAGCATATTATTTCCCCTGCATCTTACTGAAGAATGATATAATCCATTGTCCTCTGTTGTACACTCTGTGGAGGCAATAAAAGCTTCATGTGTGGTTTGTGGTGGGGAAGGAGGGTTCTTTACAACAGAGAAATTATGTGTATTGGCCAATCTCATTTACATTCTCGAAATCCACAGACTGAATTGATTACATATTTTTTCATCTTTAAAAATAACTCCCTAACCACTGGGAAAAGACCCCCATGCCTAACTAAGAAAGTATGGCATGAAATCTGAAGCTAGTCTAAAAATTCATTTAAGGCATATTTACTGTATACAGATGCTATTGACTGCCTTGTGTCCCGTGAGGGGTCACTGGTGGTGCAATCTCGTGGCATGGGTGGCGTATCAAAGAAGGGTTGGCATCTTGGCAGAAGTCAGCCCTAGAGAAGATTTGAAGCTGTCAGCATCTCCTAGAAAACATCTGCCTGGTGTTTAGGTTTTAGACACAGAACGGAAGTCTGTGTTTAACCCGTGTCTTAAGTTTTCTTCCGAGGCCTGGCCTAACTTCCATTTCAGAAGTGGAAGTTTTTCCATTAGCAAAACTTTGGTGAGCTTCAGTGGGCACAGAAGCTTGTGACATGTGAATGTAAATGCTAAAATTACTTGAAACCCTACTAAATCTTAAAAATTACAAGCTTGACAATGTCTCTTAATCCTCAGTCATCATAGAAGACTAATGCAAAGGGCTGGCCAACATCTGCTGAACCGCTACATCCAGGCTTCTGCAGTCACAAACATTACAATCCTTGTCATAAACATTTCACTCTTCCTTAGGCATGGTTAGGCTTTTTCCTGCCTTTCTGCAGAAAAGCTGCAGCAGTGCCTGATGGGAGTGACTGGATAGTCTGATGACTTAAAACACCATCTTGTACCACTGTATCTTCATGTCCTATCATCAAATCTTCTTCCCTGTCCACTTGGGTTTTGTTTCTTCCAAGGACATTTTGATCCCACAGTGCCTGCTACCACTTCCAGTGCTGTAGAGAGCATTTCACTGGAGGCTTTCAAACATTTTCTCAGGGCTCACAACTGCAAACAGAGCCTGTATCTTCTGGCTCTGGGGACCAGATGCACCAAAAACTTGTGTTTGCTTTCTCTATCTCCTCCACTAAAGCAAAGCCTTAGTACTTCCAACAAGCAGCATCAGCTGCAGCTGGCTGCTGGGTATCACCAGACAGCACAAAAGAGGTAAGATGTCAGAGAAACACTTGTCCTGTGCAAGTGGTTGGCCTGTGTGGCACATACATATCTCACACCAGCTGCATAGGAAGTGCCTTCTCCAGATCCACACTAGGGCCTTATAATTTGTTGTAAATATTTGTGATGGATCTAGTGCTAGGCCATTTTTGATGGAGGGAGACACTTTGCACTAGCCTTTGAACCTGCAGGCAGCTGATTTACATGTTTTTCTTCTGGAAGGATGGTGCAGTTGCAGGAGGAGGGTTTCAGCCCCTGACACCCTCTACACATGCTCATGGGAGGATACCTGCCTGTCCTTCCCAACCCACTCTCAGCCTCTTTCACCCCTCATCTGCACATCCTGGGCACTGGGTCTGTGAGGTGCTGTCACATCAACATGTCCCATTCCCTTCGTGGGCAGAGTGTGACTCTCCCTGCCAGGCACCCACATCACATGTACCCTCTGTACATCCACCCTGGCTGTCACCAGGTGCTGATGGGGTCTGGTAGCAGCCATCTCACTGTCCCCATGTCTGGCATATAGCCATGGGGACGAGCTCCTGCCCTGTCATCTGTGTCCCATGCAGCCAGTGCCGCTGCAAATGCCATAGCTGTCTGATATCCTGCTGTCTCTGCTTGCCACTGGACAGAGCACAGGGCCAGGCCGTCCTTGCAGGCATGCCTTTGGAGAGCCTGGAAAAAGTATTTCACAGCTAACTAACAAAACCAGCTGCTTCCCTAGTTAGCTTGTTGGGTGATTATCTCACTTTGTAACTGCGTGCCAGCAATTTAATCCCAACAGAAGGGAAACACCTTGAATTAATTCAGAAAATCATTTTCCTCAAAGTGACAGGTGTGGTGATAAAATTAGTCTGAATTAATTAAAAAATACATATTCATTGCCCCATTAAAGTTTACTATATCCTTTCATGATATGTCAGTGGAAGTGGTATTCAAAATCTCAGAGATTTATTCCTAGGAGGAAGAGCTTTTTTCTTGTCTGTACTGAAAATAAACAACAAACAGTATTGCATCTGTTGCCTATTGGCAACAATTAATTGCAGTTCTGACTGAGTAAAATGTAATCAAAGCCCAATAAATTTATATATTGCAATTTTTGTTCATGTATTTATGCAATGAAGAACAGTTGAATTACACTGATTTGAGATTTCCTGGCAAATTCATGAGCTGAAGGATTCCCACTAATGAAAATGTCAGATGCCTGGACCTGGAAAGGCTTTGGCAATTTCTTTTTTGTTTGTCATGTCTGAGAAAGAAATATATCCCGAATGCATTATTTTATTGACATTCTTAATATAGCAATCATAGCATCATCTATGTTTAAATCGCAGGTCAGCCAGTCATAAGACCTGGCTCTCTTTCTGGCACAACTAGTGGCTTCTTGTATATATAAAGGCTTAGGAACTAATTTTCCAATTTAGTGAAGAAAAATGTACTCATAACTTAATAGCTGTTTTTTCCAGACAGTCAGGCAGGCTACTTGAACAATCATGTGTCCCAGACAGGCTTCTATGTATGTAATAGGACCCGTGAAGGCATAGTTGCCTTGACTGTGTAGGTAACCGTCTCCTGCACTACACATTAGAGACAAACCTGTGTGTTTTTCCCCATGTACGTAGGCACACACAGTTCTTGGGCTGCTCTCTCCTATTTCAGACATGGATCATTGCACTTACATGTCTCATGGGAATGCTTTGCAGCTAGCATCAAAACATATGTATGAAGGGCAGCTAAAGGGTTGCGCAGAAGGGCCCTACTGTGTTGCAAAGGTGGTAACTAATTAGGTCTTCGGAAGTAGTGGGCCATCAGGCACTGTTTTCACTAAGTTTTGAAGCATTCCAGAAAGGTGGGGACTGGAAAATATTCTTCTCTTCCTCTTCTGAACCAGTTAAACCAAGCTCTGGGCTGTCAGTACATCTTGGAGCTGTGTTGCGGTTGTTTTGGGACCCAGCATGAGGAGTCACTACTCTGTGTCCTGTCCCTGTGGCCAGCCTTGTGTCACTAGTGCAGGTAGAGAAGGTGCCTGTGGGTGAAGGAGGTGTGGATGAATGCAGGTATCCCATGACAGCATTGGCAATTCAGGGGATTAAAGCAGTGCTCAAGCTGCTGTGCTCTGCTCAGGTGGTCTAAAATAGAGGAGCACGTGGGAGGCTTTTTGCCTCACATCTCTTTCTCCAGCCACGCTAAACACTCAGAATCTGTGGTCAGTAGTAAAAACCACAGGCAAATGTTTATTCCAGCAAGACAATTGTGCTAGCAAAAGACTCAGCTGTGCTAAATTTCACTACTTAATGTAGTTACTTTTTGCTGTAGTATGTATGTGCTTTAAAAGAAAGCTGCGAGTCCTTTGTGATAATTGTATCGCAGTTAATTACAGGTGAACTGGCTGCAGAAAGCAGGAGTAAAGCTGGTTTCTGACATCAATTGTGGGATGTAGCTTGGACAGGGGACATGTCTAGGGGTGGGAATGTGTCCTGCATGAATATGCTCTAGGTCTGGCACAAATACAAAGTAAAGTTCATGCCAGAGAGTAAGGACAGAATACTTAAATTCCTGTTCCTTGCCTAGAAAACCCACCTGTATTTTCTTATGCAGTGAACAAGATGACCTGGTACATACCCCGGCATAACCAGCTTCCTTCACAGCAAAACTCAGTGTTCACAGGACTGTCACCCTTCTGCTGAACAAGGGGATGTTCTTTGCACCTTTTCTCAGCCTTTTCACAGAGATCAGTTTGATTTTGAAGCAAAGCAGTTCGCTTTGCATGAAAAATAGGCATTCCTTTTAATAAATGAAGACTTCCACCTTTGCCAAAGTGCTAGTTCGTCTAAGTGAATTTTCCTGTATCTTTGCTGGTGCTTAGGCTGGAGAGGTTCCTCTCAGGAGCCACCTCCTGGCACTGCTCTGTGGCTACATCCTTGAGGAACACATAGACCTTATGGTACAGGAAAGGGCGCATGGTAAAAATTGTGAGGCAGACTAAAAATATCAAAGCTCCTACAACAGGATTGTGTTGAATTTTCCTGCTGCCTGGTAGGCTATAAAGTATGAGCATCTTACTTGGCCTTAAACCACATGTTGCAGTCTTATGTTGCAAAGACTACCGTCATCTCTTGTGGACAGGAGGGAAGAGAAGGGAGTGAAGTTATTAATATGGGTGGTGTCCACGCTTGGTGCGTAAACTGTGCCAGGTGGCAGTAGCTTCCAGGGACGTCAGGCCGCTTTTGCAGTGAACCACGCTGTCTCACCATGCAAGCAGAACAGGGCTGACAGGCTTCTGTGCAGGATGGGGAGATCATTGCCACCAAGAGCAGCCTGGTGTTTTTAATGGAGCAGGCTCACTTTCACCAGCTGAGTGGCATCAGGCCCGCCACTCAGATGGGACACTGCCATGGGAGGCAATCCAATGCTCAGTGGCAACCATGTCCAGAAGTAAGCCCTTGCCCTTTTACGTGGGTTGTGTATGGCACTTTTGGATATATCTGCTTTTGGATATGAAGCTAAATCAAGATCCACATGCTATAGGGATATTACAGAGGCAAATTGATTTGTTTTTTAAATTAATTTCTTTACAAGAGTGAAATTGAGCAAGTATTCAAGATAGGAAAACCTAAATTTAGGCACTTTAAAATACTGTGCTGGAACTTTTTACAGTAAGCTTCCATTCTAATTGGTTTCTGCTGGATTGAATACAAAGAAAAAAGGGAGAGAAGAAAACATTAATGGCAGGGTAGGTATCAACTGAAAACCATTGTGCTTGGAAATGAAATAAAAATGTGCTTACACATGTACTTCTATAAAAGTGAGAATAATTTTGCTTCTATCGAGTAAACAACATAGTTCTAGTGGCAAGTCATGTGCTTTGAGTTACGCATGTGATTTAAATACTTTGGGGAATCAATAAGGCAACATGTGAAGCTTTCTCATATTACTCAAGTACTGTGATCTTAATGCTGCTAGAATTTTTAAAGAAAGGTCAAAAGCTTACCTTCTGGTCTGAAATAAACCTGATCCAGTTTTAGTTTGCGGTTTGCAGTGCTGCTTTTGTAGGAGTTAATCTGGTTTAAAACTGTTCCTGAGATCAGAATTTAATTTCCTTGCAACTTTCAGTCTATTGCTATTGGTTGTTTTATATAAATTGGATGTAGTTGTGTGTGGTTTTTGGAAGGGAGATGATAAAAATAAATGATCCAAAAATATGCATGGGAGCAATTGTGAAAAGGAGAAATTTGTCCGTATCAGCCAACTTGCATTCTGTCTGGGTATCCACCTCCATTTAATGCAAAGGACACTCAGTGGAATGCAGGTGGTTTGATACCCTATTTTAATATTATTTATAACTTAGCCCTTGCAGTGGAATCAGCATTTTAATCTTATTTTCCTTTCTTTTTGTTACAGGTATTATTTTAAAGTCCAAGCAAAGAATCCTTTTGGTTATGGGCCTGTTAGCTCTTCAGTCTCATTTATCACGGAATCTGGTACGCTTTGCTTTTTACTTTCATTTGAAAAATGAATTCCTAAGAGTAGATATGGCAGGGCAACGACTAAAACCAGCACAGTAATAAGGGTGATTATCCTGAACTTCTTGCTCTGAGATTCTTTTTTTTTTTTCAGTAAAACTTGGAGAATGATATGTACTCTTAATGCCACTATGAAAATATAAGCGACATTAAAGTGAGCTTCAGGGAAACAAGAAGTTGTATTTAAAATACAAAAGACTACTGACGTTCAACAATACAGAAGCAATGGGAAGTTTGATGCCTTTGATAGATTGACCAAGCATTCAGTAAATTAGCTTCCTAATTGTGAACAGCTGAATACTTGGAAGCAGTTTTCTCTGGAAGAAATATAGGAAACAATTTTTCCATCAGACGGGCAAAGTTCTCCGGTCTTTTTTTTTGACAAGGCATGCTGCTCTTACACAGGACTAATAACGCATTCAAGACCAACACCCCCTTCTAAAAATAGTACGTTAAATGAACTATTTTTACCCATTTCTTCTTCGTCTTCTTCCATTGACCCAGAGGCCAATGATTCCACTGAATAATAAAGGGCAAATTTTTCAACCTTCCCTTGAGTGAAAGATCTGTTGTGTCTTGCAAAGTTTGCCCTTTTGATGACATGGGGTTTATGCAGTCTCTGCCTTTGCCCATTTGACTTCACCCTGTAGTGCTTGCTTTTAAAGCTCTATTAAGATCCATGGAAGTAAGTCTTCACAGAAGGGAGGCAAAATGCAAGGTAACTAAATGGTCCTGCATAACATATTCAGATCTTTTTGGAAGGAGCAAGAAGCTCAAGTATAAACTCAAGCATAATATTTAATATTGGACAAATGTGGCAGTGTGCCCAGGTGGCCAGGAAGGCCAACAGCATCCTGGCTTGTACCAGAAATGGTGTGGTCAGCAGGACTCAGGAAGTGATTGTGCCCCATACGTGGCACTGGTGAGGCTGCACCTCAAGTGCTGTGTTCACTTTTGGGCCCCTCACTACAGGAAGGACATTGAGGTGCTGGAGCGTGTCCAAAAATGGAAAAAAAAAGCTGGTGAAGGGCCTAGAGCACAAGTCTTATGAGGAATGGCTGAGAGAACTGGGGTTGTTTAGCCTGGAGTAAAGGAGGCTGGGTGGGAGACCTTATTGCTCTCCAAAACATCCCTAAAGGAGGTAGTAACCAGGTGGGGGTTGGTCTCTTCTCCCAAGCAACAAGCAATAGGACAAGAGGAAATGGCCTCCAGTTGCATATGGGGAGGTTTTGTTTGGATATTAGGAAAAATTTCTTCATCAAAAGGGTTGTCAAGCACTTGAGTAGGCTGCCCAGGGAAGTGGTTGGGTCACCATCCCTGGAGGTATTTAAAAAATGTGTAGATGTGGCACTCGGGGACATGGTCTAGTGTTGGACTTGGCAGTGGTGCTAGGTTAATGGTTGGACTCAATGATATTAAAGGTCTTTTCCAACCTCAGTAATTCTATGATTCTATACTGTATCTTGCAGGGAGATTTGCTTATTAGCTGGCTGCCAGTAAAGGGGCCTGAATGCCTAGTTTTCCCGTCCAAAATCAGCTACCTTGTGAGCTTTATTTAAGATGTTAAATCCACCAAATTTAAAGTCTTATTTGCAGCACTGATCTTTCATTTGTCATGTGGCCAAAGGTGGCTTTCCAGCTGGCACAAGCACAAAAGGAGTTGTTAAAGCTAAAGCCAGATGGTATAGTTACAGTGATGGAATAGATCAGAAGAGATAGAAATTGCTACTTCACAGTGCTCTTCTACTGCAACTGAAAGGTCTGAACTGATGGAAATATTCAGTAAAGAATGCCATGACTGGATCAAGCAGCTAGTTGAAAATGTTCACCTTACCCCTGGTAACACACCAAAGAGAACAGAAAACTGTTGTTCTCTTTCATCCAACGGTAAAAGCTCCCTGGAATTTTTCTTCCCATTAGTAGACAAACACCATGCTTTTACTTCAGGTATTTTGTGCACAATAAGGGCTAGTTAAGAGATGACAGAAACTGCAATGAAATGGAATACAGACAAGGTAACACATTGGATCCTGTTCTTTAGTTATCCTTACTCTAAACCTATTCCATACTTACTTATTTTAAAAAAGTGAGTATTTGAAGCAAGCAGAAGCTCCCAAGGAAGTGGGCAGTGCTCACTGCACTGCCCAGGGTGCTCCTGCAAAAATTCTGTTGCTATGACAAAAAGAGTTAAAATGGCACATTTCAGGTATTTATGAATAGCACTAAACAATGGAGCTAAATGTGATGGACATCTGAGACTGAGATTTGCATACAAGAGGTAGGTTACGTTTCCCTGTGGAGAGCAGGCCTGCAGGTATAAACTTATTCTATATATTCAGAAGCCTACAGTGAAGCAGTCTTCCTGCTCTGAGGACCTTCTGAAAAGGGGAACTGTTTCAAAGCTGACTTTGAACTTTGGGACTAATGCCAGTACAGTTTTTACAGTGTCAGAGTAAATCTACCATCCGGTGGCAAGTTTCATCAACTGAGGAATACAGTAGAATGATAAGCACTCATTAACTTTGCAAATTGACAGGACATATAAATCCCACATTCATAAGGTAGCTACAGGCAGTTACTCTGCAACTGACACTCTCTTGAGTGGCACTGTATGTTTCATATTATAAAACAAGGGCTAGAGCAAAATACTAATTTTTAAAATTTGTTTCATTTTTCCAGACAATCCCCTCCTCATTGTCAGACCACCTGGTAAGTCTTATTCTGCTGTTTCTTTCATGAAGTGCATAAACTTGTGCAAAGCAGTTACGATATAGGTGTGTTAGAAGCATGTTATCATGCAGTTTGAGTTACATGTATAAACAGAAACAGGTAGTAATTCACTGCGATAATTATCAAAACATTTTATGTTTTGGGACCCCTTATTCTGGTCTTTGAAAAGAAATCATGTAAAGGTATATTAGAATAAGCACTTGATTTTGGCCCATCTTTTGCCTGCTACAACAGCTTTAGTTGTTTAGTAATAAACACTAAACTCTGTTGCTTCTGTACCTCTGTCCTTGTGTTGCCTGAGCATGGCCTGAAGAGTGGGACCGGGTTTTCCTATCTCTAGTTCTTACTGATCATCACGCCCTTATAAATATTTAAAAATTCAAAGATTTGTTACTGACCTGAAAGATATGCCATGAAGCTGTTGAGCTTGCTTTGTGTTTCCAAATTTGCAATATGCCAGTCCAGCCCCTCATCAAGAAGAGCTGATTTCCTGGTGCTGGGACCAGCCTTGCTGACCTGCACATTGGTAGGGTAACCCCAGGCAGCACGTGCTCTTGGAAAAGATTTGGGGGAAGAGACCTCATAGTTAACTACGCTCTGTCAGCTTTCCTGTGCAGCTGAAATGGTTGGTTCTGGGGGTTTTGGTTACATTGTTCATGAAAACAATGTCCAATGTCTCCCTCCCTTCTATGTTTTATTATGCTTGTTAGTCTTTTTTTTTTTTTTTTTTTATTGTGTCCTCTCAAATGTCTCTGATGATTGACAGATACCGGAGAGCACAAGCACGCTGTCTGTGTCAGTCAGTGTGGGAGGCCTCTGAGAGCATTGGCCTTCCTGTGTCACCCACCACCTTCAGGTTTTTTGCTGCTGGTTATTTTGTGGGCCTGTTTGTGGGAAGGAGGTTTTGGAAGGTGACGGCTTTTGCACTTGTGGTTTCTGTTTCATCTGGACAAACAGAAAATATTTTTGCGTGGCTGCAGTGGTAGAGATAAGATAGACCAAAAGAAGTGGAAGAGCTCTGGAAACCTGTGGAAAGGAAGACATCCAGGGCAGCTCTTGTAGGAGAGGCTAAATTTATCTTTCCGGATTTTTGGAGGTGGGCAAGTGAGATGGACTTGCAGAGTATTCACAGCAATAAAACTGCATTAGAGGAGTAGAGAGTTTATTGCTTTATTCTAAAGAGAAACCTGTGGCAACAGTTCTGTGATCCTTTCAATGTGTGACTGATTGTGTAAAGTCAGTCCAGTTATGTTTGTGTCCATGCTGATGGGGTTTTAAGGATTGCTGATCAATGATTGCTTCTCACATGCAAGTGTTTGCAGGATTTGGTTGATGTGAAAAGGGAGGAGGAATGGCTAATAGAAAAAAGCTTTCAATCTCACTTGTAAACCACCTCAAAATAGCAGAGTGAAGGCAGGACTTGGTGCTGTACCTAGAGAGAAAAATGCCAGTTATCACATTCAGAGCTCTTTGTGTAATTATGTACACACTACTGCAACAGCATTTTCAAAGGAAATTAAATCACCTTGATTAGTGTACAACAAACTTTTAGGCAAGCCAGTAGGAGTATTTAGTCCTTTGCACCAGCTGAGCAGTCTCCTCTACAGCAGCATTCCCCAGAACCTTGTCTGTTATTGGAACCGCATCTGTTTTGTTGTGGTGTGGGAAAACAGAGCAGAAGGGTTACATTTCTGATTAGATCTTTCTAATCAAATAGCAAGAGTAGTCTTCAATCCACATCACAGACTGTTACTTGCTGCAGAATTTTTAACATCTGTTTTTTAGCAAAAGGATTAAGTTTTGTACTCAGTGTTAAAATGCAAATGATTGCATTTAGTGTCACTGTCAGACCTAAGATCAGACTCTGTTTAGCAAAGAAACTGAGTATCATTAGGTAGAGAAGATGTCTTACTATTTATTTACTTAAAAATGTGGCTCATGAAATAATTTTGTTTATACTTCTAACAATTATTTTTTATTGCCTAGAAGAGATTTAATCAAGTCCCTTGTTTGTTTTTTCCCCCCACAATATTTGTTCTTGAAGTAGTATTTCTGGGTATAGAAGAGTCACGCATTGATCTGCTGGACTATCTTTTGTAAAACATGTTATCAGATGTTAACCTCAGCAGAACTGAGACAGAAGTGCTAAGGCCTGTCCTTAATTTTGAAATTATTTTTTTCTCCAAGGTGGTGAGCCTATCTGGATCCCCTTCACTTTTAAATATGACCCCACTTATTCAGACTGCAGTGGGAAGCAATATGTGAAACGAACTTGGTACCGCAAGTTTGTAGGGGTGGTTCTTTGCAACTCGTTAAGGTACAAGATTTACCTTAGTGATGACCTGAAAGGTAGGCACCAACATTAATTTCTTGATCCACTGTTACTTGCCTTCTCCATCTTCTCGCTTTCTGCACCTTGTCTGTGAAGGAGTTGCATGAAAGCTGTCTGGGAGTCCTTCTCTCTGGGAATCCAGGCTGCTAGGCTGCCCTGCATTTGTGTTATGCTCACACCATTGCATTAGCTTTCAAGCAGAGTTCTTTACACAGTGGATGGGAGGAAGTTTCCCTAAAAAACCCTGTGTATCCTGAGAAAGCAATGTGCCTTCTACTGTGAAAATAAAGTTCTGCTCCCCACACATGTTCCTGGGAAGTCCCATGTGAGCTGCACAGGCAGGTGACTCCCAGTACCCACAGTCAGACAGGGCAATACACTCTAGAGAGTCCCAGGGCAGATCAGAGTGGGGAGCAGGAAAGGAAAGACTGGTGTTAGAGTGAGCAGTGCTCCTCAGGGTTAGCGGTAGCCCTTTCACAGGAGTATTTGCTGAGAGATGAAGAGGAAATCTTTCCATATTATTGGAGTACTGGGATTATCTCAATGGCTTTTCAGATTATGCCAATGTGTTGTTTTTATTGCAGTGCATTTGTATAGTTTAAAGGCAGTGTTTGAACATCCGATAAGAAACAACCGGGTCAGTACGACCCACGGCAACTGCTGGAGAGAGATCTCCACAGAGTTTGAGACTGCAGACAAACTGACGGTATTGACAACTGGAGTGTCTTTTGCTTTCTCATGACGTGCTGAAATCCCAGAATTATAGAATCACAGGGGTTGGAAGGGACCTACAGAGATCAAATCCCCTCCACCTGTTACCTGTGGTGCAGTGTCCATGAATTTGAAAATGGAGAATATTCCATACTGAGCTATAACTTGCCTCTTTCTTGCGTAATTTCTCCTTCCATATTGTGAAGGCACCATTCTCCCTCTTTTCAGCCACTGTTTGTTCATTGGTAAATACAATGTTTGTCACTCTCCTCTCACATCTGTTTTCCTGGTGGGAAAGAGCATCCAAACAAAAACAATGCTCAAATAACCTCTCTGTATCATCCTTCAGACACCTTCTACAGCATTGGGGATAGCTGGGGAAGGGGAGAGGACCACTGCCAGTTTGTGGATTCACACCTGGATGGAAGGACGGGACCCCAGTCATATGTGGAAGCCTTGCCCACCATCCAAGGTATGGAAATGCAAGAGTGGGGTGCTGACCAAGTGCCTGGCACCCTGTGTGTAGGTTAAAGATTTAGGGAGAAAGGCCGAGAGCGGGGCTCTTTGTCCATGTCTGCTGGCATCTCTCTGAGGAGTCCTGCTCATGTAGTGGATGGTGAGATGGTCTTGTTCTCAGGCCTGGTTGAACAGATGATGAAAGTCCTAGAAGGACAAGAGTGTTTCAGAGAGAGAGAGGCAGTGACAGAAAGAGAGGGGCATATAATGCAAATCATTTACAGGAACAAAATGCAAAAACCAACAAAAAAGAAGAGATAGGTCTATGAAACCTTTCTCCTGATGATAGGACCTGCCTCACTGAATCAAGGTGCAAAAACTCCTCCACATACCACAAATGGCCAGCTACATCTCTGCAAATACAGCTTTTGCAGATGGTTTCTGGCCAGTTCAGTCAATGCAAAACACATAGGAGTATGTTTAGTAAATAAAGGTCAGGCTGCACAACTTTTATCCTGGTTTGGTAGGAATCTCCCTCCAAGTGAAAATTCTCACCTTGAAGGAGTTTCTCTGAGTAAACCGCTCAGCTCACATAGCCAGCAGTGTGACAGCTTGCTTCACAAAAGGCACCCAATCAAGAAAGTCAGTCAATCTTTTCAATAAGTCGATTGATTTAGATTATTCAGTTGGTTTTAATGGTTTCCATGTTAAAATTGTTTGTTGACATTCTTTCCATGGTGGCGTTACCAGGAAGAAACTGAAATAGTCACTGATATTTATATGTCACTGGGAAGTACTGCATTTCTCAGTTCAAAGGAAGGATGATTAATCCAGATGTATATTGCTAGGTCTAGGAGACAGAGATAGAGAGCACACAGAAATTATGTTATTGGCACAAGACATAAGTGTTTCAGATGTTCCAGAGCACGAGCTATGCAGAGAAGAATGCTGCACTTCTCCTAATGCTTTAAGCAGTCACATTTTCTCTGCAGATGAAGAAAGAGAGGGAGAAAGGGCTTAACTCCATATTTACTGCATGAAATGATAGCTTTTTTTTTTTTTTTAAATTTTGCAAAAAGCTGATGTTGGTTGATAGTCTCTTGAGCCCACTGAGATAATACTATTTGATGGTATTTCTTTGCCCCAGAGTCCTTCGTATATTTTAATGGACTTGCAAACTTCATAAACACAGCTGAAGTATAGCCATCTTTTGGAGTGAAATCCAGAAGCGCTTTGGCAAACCACAGCATTACACAATAGTTACTGAGATTTTGGACAGTAAAAACCAATGAGATCTACGAGAATTACAAAGGACCAGAGTTAAATCATTCAAGAAAGATCTAAAGCAAATACCAGGGCGAGCAAATACCCTTTTGACAAAACTCCCTAGCAGACAGCTTCTAAGTTTCCATTCGGGATCTGGGACTGACTCTCACTGCATCCACTACGTTTGTTAAATTACCACGTCTTTGCTTTGAAATGCAAATGGCCATTTTTTCCTCCCGGCAGGGTATTACCGGCAGTACCGCCAGGAGCCCGTCTCCTTCGGACGCATTGGATACATGACACCCTACTACTACGTGGGCTGGTATGAGTGCGGCGTGCCCATCCCAGGGAAATGGTAGCAGTCTGCTTTCCTGGCTTAGTCAGACCATGCTTTTTCAACTGATTCCTACCAGAGGACTGTGAGCAACTGATTCAGAAAAGAAAGGGAAAATAAATTAAAAAAAAAAAAAAAAAAGAAATGAGGTAAACCGGTGAAGACCAACTGCTCAAGAAACCTCCGTGAAGCCAAACATGGTCCTCAGTTTACCAGCCTAAATCTGTGGTGCTGCTTGATTTCTGCTTGGAAGCAAGGACAGGATCTAAGTCTGGTGTCCTGTCTTCCTCCTCTGGGTGATTCAGGCACGGAGAGGCGGTCGCAATGTGTGCGACCTGTGAAAACTAGAACTGTATTAGCCTTGAAAATGTGGAAGTTTCTTATATCTTGCAGGAACGACCTAAGCATGCTGTGCTTGCTTAATGGGATGCTAAACTGTCTTTTGCTGCCTGTCAGGGCTCCTCTATGCAATCGTGCCACGTAATCAGCTGCCCACCGAAGGCAATATATTCTCCTGAAGACTTACCCCCTGTGGGTTTGCCCACTGCTGGACTAATCACCAGGTCACAGTGTAAATTCACTTTGAGATATATATCTATATAAATACAGTACTGTACAATTGCAGAAATACTGCTTAGAGATGCTGAGTTTTTCTTGTTCACTAGATAAATATGGTTGGAATTTTTATGTAAAAGGTGCTGTTAATTCTGTGAGATATTGCCATGCACAATGTTAACCAAGGAAAGAGCTGTATTCTTCTCCGTGAGTACTATTGGTCTAACATTTGAACTATGGATCAAAGACCCATGTATTACTTCCTTGGCAGCCTTTGGACTGGATGCTCAATGGGAGTCTACCCCTCTCTTTGTGTTAGTGTGGCACTGTATAGTCCAGCAAAAACACATATTCAGCAGTTTATGACCACGAGTTAAACTTCATGCCCTTCACCATCTAAAACATTTAATGCAACTTTTCTTCAATCCATTCTCATCCTATTTGGTGCATTACTTACTTCTTGTCAGTATCTTTTACTTTACTGTGTGGAGGCATGGGATGAGTAACTTGCAAATTAGAAATTGCTTTTAACTTATTTGCTTTCCAAAAAGAAACCCGAGCCACTGACACAAGTGTCAGCTAGCAGGAAACTCATTTGATTTTGATCCGTCCTGGGGAAAAATTGGGATACAGTTCACTGAAAATACTACTGAAATCTCTTCCATCCACACAAGAAAGCAACAACTGACATGGATGAAAAGTATAATGATGATTTTTAGTGGGCATTTGGAAGCTTGCAATAGCATAGGATTTTAGTAGTCCTCCTGTCAAATTTAGCATTGATGGTTTACTCAGTAATTTTCATGGTCTTACCGTTCCGTGGTAACATCTCAACAGCTTTTGCTAATGGTAGTAAGACTGCCCTATTCTGACAGCCTGGGAGAGGAGCAGCATAACTGTGGGATGGATCCAGCCTCTGGTCCATTCCTTGATTTCCTTCCAGCTCACAGGTAGTGTAGGACTAATACCTTTTCAGTTGCTTCCTGTAGTTACTGTAAATTGTGTGGGGAAAAAAAAAAAGGGAACTTAAGTGATTAATAGAGCATTTTATTTTTCATGGTGATTTGGGTTTTAACATTTTAATTTCCCTCACATACTTTTGCTTCAGTACAGTGCTAAATATATGGTCTTGAAGTATAACTTTTTTCCCTAATAAACCTATGATACATGGTTTCATTTCTATTTCGTCCTTTCTGGTCATCTGTGTCTGACAAAGTGAAAAATGGTTAGCTTTCAAAGAGTCTTCCTTGGGAGAGGTGTCAACTTTTCTAAGGGACTAGAAACATGTGAGTGTGCTGTTTGCTTTCGAAGGTGGTTAGTGGCTAGCGTGGAGTTATGAAGGGAAAATCTTGCCTGACCACACTGATCATATTCTTTGCTGAGATGTGCAGAGGTGAAGAAAAGTGGGTGTGCTTTACTTTGGCTTTTCTAAAGTGCTTGGCATGGTCTCCGACTGTGTGTTTGTAGCCAGATTGGCAGGGTCTGGCTTGGGTAACTGGACTTTGAGGTAGATATAAAGTTAGCTGCATCATGAGGCTGGTTTTGATCACTATGAGTGGTCAAAACTCATTGCAAACTCTAAATGACAGCTGGTTTTAAGTGCTACCAGTATTGGGACCAACACTGCCTGATGATGTGGATGATGGGATGGAGTGCATGGATGGAGCGCACCATCGGCAAGCTTGTGGCTGATACTAAACTGAGTCTGAGGAGTGGATGGAGTGCTGGAAGTCAGAGATGCTGATTAGATGGACTTTTATGGGATGGGGAAAGAAGCTGTCAGTAAACTCATGCACTTCAGCAAAAGGAACTGAGAAGTCCTGCACGTGGGATGGAATAGTCCCTTGAAGCCATACAGGCTGGGGTGACTGTCCAGAGGGCAGCTTTGCAGAAAAGGACTTGAGGGTCCTTGTGGAAAACAGATTGAATTTGAACACTCCAGAGATCCATTCCAACCTAAATTATCCTGTGACTTTTCTATGATTGTAGAGGAGGCATACAATAATAAAATGTAGTTTCTCTCTTATTCAGTCAAAGTCATGCCTTGGTCCAGAGCCCTGTCTTAAGGCCCTGTGAGTAGGACTTGTGCCACTGATCCTAAAGAGCAGGGCCTAGTTCCACCAGTCATGAGTTGGCCTATTGCTTAAAGACAGATGTTCCCTCTGCACGGAGAGTGCATTCTGCATTTTCAGCTTCACAGACCTCAGGAGGGGTTTGATTTGTTCATCTGCAGACTTGTGGCTCCTTCATTCCCTGCTGGCAACACCCTTGGGGTGGGACAATCACATTCAGGGTTGTCATCATGGGTGAAGAGCCAAGGCAGTAATTTTTTCTGCAGCTTGAGCTGGGGAGGAACTGGAGGGTACTGGGGGTAGGGGTGGAGGGCACTGCATGCTCTTCCCTTCCAGTGTAAATCTTCTCTGGGGTTAAACCAGCCAGAGCAGAGTCAGCAGTAGGACACATCAGGGAAACACATGAAATGCAATGGTGTGCAGTGTGTTCACTTTGAGGCCCAGGTAGGTCCTCAGTTCTGTGTGAGATGATCTGAGAAGCACTATGTCTGCAGGGGGTAAACCCTGTCTCCATCAAAACAGCTCTACAGCTTTGTGACTGCACTGCATGACAGGGAAAATCATACAGCTCTAGATGCTGCTGATGGAAGAGGGACAGGTCTTTTCCTCCCATGCCCCCTTGTCCCCCAAGCCCTTGTCACCAGCTCAGAGAAGGTCATGTCCCTTCAGAGACTCTGAGGAGTGTTGCTCCAATGCTTCTTTCTTGATGGAGAGATCCTTGAGGGAATGGGATGGAGGAGAGGAAGGATCCCCGCAGAGAGAAAATCTACACAGCTTGTGCCTGCACCACCTCTGGTCCAAGTCCCTCCAGGGTGGAGGGAGGCCAGGGCCCTGCCTGCTGGGGAATTGTACAGAGCTGGAAAAGGGAGAAAAATGCAACAGGGGAAGGGGTGGGGAGGAAAAGAAGGGCACAGAAATTGCTTGAAGCATTGTCTGGCCCTTGTCAGTTCCAGATGCTAATCTCATTGCTGTACCATATTTTTGTGAGAATTGTGTTTCTGCCTCAAAGGCAGCAGGAACAATTGCCAGCATGTGAGAAGTGCCAAGGTCTCTCAGGGGCAGCCGAAGCCCAGCATGGGGACCTGGGACACAAACAGAAGAGCTCTTTAGTGATGAAGGAAGCATTGGGCGTCACTTGGAAAGATAATTGAAGGCCTTCGCGGGAGGTAACCCAACCCACTGAACAATGCGAAATGCTCTTTGTGGTTCCTCCCTACAAGAAACTAAACAGTGTTCTTTCCCCAAAACCCATGTCCTTTTTTCTTGCCAGACAGATAGATGTTGTTCATGTGAAGAGCTGCCTTCCTCAGGCAGAAGAGAATGAGGTAAGTGCAGAAGGGAATGAGGTTCCACCAGCCCAGCTCTGCTTCTCGAGGCAAAGCTGGCATGCAAGGATGTCTAAAAAATCCTGCCCCTGGAGAGATGCCAGTCTGCCTGAGGGCCCTGAACTGGTACCATTTGAAAACAAAGCTGAGACTTGTATTGCTGCTGCTTTTCTCATCGTACTTCTGCGTCCCATAAAGCAAGAAGCACTCCCACAAGATTTGTGCCACATCTCTGTGCCAGTTGCACCACAACTGTCACTGAAAAGTGGGAATGAGCACTGGGAGCAGAATAACACCAGAATCGTAGCTGGTACAATAGTCAGTCATGGTGTCAACATTAAGAAGTGAATGACAACAGCCTGGCTGCCAAGTCCTTGGGTACTAACAGTTGCTGTAACTCCTCGGTATCACCAAAACCAGAAGAAGAGCTGGGGGAACCTCCACATGGCACATCAGCAGCACACCCTTGCAGGAATGAAGGTCAGACCCAGACAGATCTGCATTAGCAAGGGCATAGTCAGTGGGCTCAGCATTTATCCTTCTCTGCTCAGCACATGTGAGCCTGCACGTGGAGGGGGCTAGTACACAGGATGTGCAAGGAGAGGACAAGCACGGGATATATTCAACCTTGGAGAACGCTTGGCTGGCGAGGGTGGATTGAACCAGTAACTTCAACAGCCTAATGGGATTGTAAAGATGGCAGAACCACACTTTTCTGAGATACACAGTAAAAGGATGAAGGGCAATGGGCACAAACTGCAACATGGAATATGTCAGTGAAGTACTAGTAAAGTATTTTTACCATGGAGGTGACCAAGCACAGGGACATCAGTCCACAGAGGTGAGGGAAACTCCATCCCTGAAGAGGCTCATTGCTGTCCTGGAGTGGTTCATGAGTAGCCTGATCTAGCTGTGATGTTGGTGCTGCTTTGAGCAGTGTATTGGATCTGACTTCCAAGGGTTCCTTCCAACCTGAGGTAGTGTACAAGCCTGTGAATAATACCAACCAATACATCCTGCAGCCAGGTGAAAAACAGAACCAAAATTTCCCAAAGCAAAGTGCAGACTACTGGAAATTTTCCCAGTGGATTTATTTATTGGGAAAAAACAGTTGTAGATTCACAGAATGGCTGAGGTAGGAAGGGACATCTGAGGGTCATCTAGCCAATCACCTCTGCTGAAAGCAGGGTTAGCTACTGAAGGTTACCCAGGACAGTGCCCTGTCAAGTTTCTTTCCTCTACAGTCTCTCATGGCAACCTGTGCCAGTGTTTAACCACCATCCCACAATAAAAAAAGATTTTTCTTTTGTTTAAATGGGGTTTTCTGTATTTCAGTTTGTGCCCATTGACTTCTGTTCCATCGCTGGACACCTCTGAGAAGAGCCTGGCTGCATCTTCTTCACTCCCTGCATCAGCTCTTTATGTGCATGGATAATATCCCACTGAGCCTTTTTTCTCCAGCCTGAGAAGTCCCAGCTGTCTTACCTGTTCCTTATATCAGAGAAGCTCCAGTCCCTTCATCATCTTTGTGGCCCTTCATTGGACTTTCCCCTGTATGTCCATCTCTCTCTTGTACCGGAGAGCCCAAAACAACACAGAGTGCTCTAGGTGTGGCCTCAACTGTGCTGAATAAAAGGAAAAATCACCTTTTTGGAAATAAACACCCTAAAAAATTGCTGCTTTTGTTTGTTTGTTTGTTTGTTTTCCCTGAAATGGAAGTTGCAAGCTGGCTCCCAGATGAAAGCACCATCATTTGTGAGGGAGTGAGGGGGGCTGCGAGGGCAAGAGAGAGAAGAGTAGTCTCCTGACTCCTGTAAAGAATTTCTGACCTTGGCTTCTTGATGCAAGTAGTTCCTGCACGTGCTTTCCAAATGTGACATGTATGAGCTCACAGTACGGTCTGGGGATCAGGTCACATGTGAGTGCTGGCAGTACCCTTATGTTTATGCCAAAAGCCTCTAGATGGCAGGAGATGCTATTTTGCCAGGCCCTGCAGCAGGCCCCTGCAGTGAGGAGCAGGTGGCATGGGTGCCGATGGCATGTACATCCAGCACTGCACCCGCATAGCAAGACATTCGTTTTGAGAGCACGGTTCTGATCCAGGAGTAGCAAAGGCCCTTCTCAGGTCTGAGGGAGAATCTCTAAGAAATAGTCCATCCCTCAGAAGGCAAGGCTTGCAGTCTGGTACAGCTAAAGCTTCGGAAAGTTCTAAGTAGAAATGGACAAAGTGCAAATACACAACGTGTTTCTGCTGTGTTTTATCAGGAGGTACTTTTCCCAAAATTGCAGACACTGTGATTTTCCCTGGAGTACTCTGGGCAGCAAGAACCAGTTTCTCTTGCAGTAGGAGTAAAAACCTTACAATTTCCCGGAGACTTTCAAAATCTTCTTGAATGTAATCGCAGTGCTGTTTATGCCCACCTATATGCTTTCCACCTTTCATCCTTCTAAGGACCTTTGTTCTGAGAGCTGCAACTCCTCTTCATCCATTAAAAACACAAGCTACATTTCTTTAAACTAGTAGTAAAATCCCCCAAAGATTTCACCGATTCTCCATCATTAACCTCCATTTTTTCCCTTCATTGACCTTCCCCCTTCTATACTTGGAGATTCTTTCTTGGAGGTGAATGAAGCTCTGACTGTGTCCTGAAAGTATGGTCTAAGTTATGTCCAATAATGCTTCACAATGAAGCACTCAGGGCTGGGTGTTCCCTCCTGACACCCATGAGCATGATCTGTCTTATCCCACTGACTGTCATCTAGCAGATGTTTAACCTGTCGTGCCCACATATTTCTGCTGCATAAACAAAGCAGATGTTAATGCCACAATTATGTAAGTCCCCCAAAACACTTGCAGCATTTCCCCCTTCCCTATGGTCAGTAGCATCATGAGGGAATGAAATGGAGGCAATAAAAGACAGGAGAGGAACTGAGATCGAATCTTCTCCCTCCTTCATCTCGCTCAGCATCTCTGGCTTCAGGCTGGTCCCTGTGCTTCTTGGCCCAGCCTGCAAAACATCTTCCGTATGAGTCCTTCGTATGCTGCCCATCACCTCCCTTGTTTGTGGCAAGCTCGTGAACTGGATTTAGGCACTACTGAGTCACCTTCCTCCCCCAGCCTACACATCATCACACCGAGTGGTGAGGATCATTTTGGCCAGCCTTGAAAGGAGAGGAAGGAAGGGGCTGCTCCAGATAGCTCCTCAGAGAGTCCCAGCTGCTCTGTTTTTCGGTTGCGACAGCTTTGAAAAAAGCAGCACCCCTCATCCCACCAGACCTCCCTGGGCAGACACTGAAGTCCCATGTCCCAGGAAAGGACAGGGTGAGAGCCAAGACCTATGTGTCATGGTCACCCATACAGGCAGAGCTGCCTAAAAGCACAGATGAGAGAGGTCCATGGCTGCAAACAGAAGATACAGTGTGTGGTTTTCTCTTCTCTACTCAAACTTGTATGTAAATACAAGTCAGCTGAGGTCATGTTTAGTTTATGCTGCTAATCAGCAGTAAACAAACAAGGGAAAGCAGTTCCAAGCTGTGAATGTTACCATTTCGTCCCCCTGAATGTGAAAACCCAAGACCTACAAAATGAATAGTATTGTCAACACCGGCTTCAGACAGTGCAACCTAAACAAAACTGGAGGAGTAACTTGCCAGCGTGAAGACTTTTGCCTTGATTTCAAGTAGCTCTATGGGTTATTATTGTCTTTACAGTTCATTTTTTTGGTACTTTCCTCCTCTGAGGGCTTATGTTTCCAAACTGCAACCTGGTAAGCTTGTCTGCCGTCCCACATCAGCCTAGGCTCCTGCACACAGCATCCATGGCCATGCTGCAGCACACCAGGTCTCCTGCCAAATATTGCACTGGTCCTGCCTGTAAAGGCTCAAAAGCAATCTGTCCAAAAGACACAGTGTGGCTTTCAAGGTGATGCGGAATCACCCTCTGGTTAGGTGATTCCCACTTGCTTTTTTGCACAGAAACGGGCCATATTAAGTTGGAGCATCTCATAATTGACCAGACACTTCCCAGTCACCTTTACTGCTGCTGCTGCTATAGCTCTCATCTTACAGGTTAAGCTACACTGTTTTTCTGGATTTTCAGACCTCCTGCTAGAAAGGCACTTTAAGATCTTCTGTTACAAACAAAAATCTGCTTTGGTATCTTCCTTTTGAATTTTTATTTTAAAAATTATTCTGGAATTGCATATGCTGAGAGATCTGCCTGGACTGCTTTTCTTTAGAAGTCCAAGGTTTCATAAATGAAAAGCAGCAAGTTGCTAAGTGTAACTCAAATGCCATTTATTCATACAGTTTTTGGATTCCTGTATGTCTGGAGTATGATACTGTATACATCAAATGATATATCAGATCACATTTGATTAACCTGTATTGAAAACGGGATTAATTCCAAAAGCCATCATATGTGGTGTAGAGATAAAAAACTCTATAGGGGTGACTTGAATTGCATCTAAGGAGAAAAATGTGTGGCACTGAACTATAGAGTGCACTTACAACACACGGTACTAGCAAATTCCTACTCAGACCTAGTGATATGCTAACATTTCTAACAAGTGGGTTATGTACCTATCAACCAGAAGAGTCATGACACTTCCACATTTTGCCCAAGACTGAGATTGTGTCCCAGCACAGAGAGAGGGCACAGGGCTGTTGTCATGCTGAAGACCCACCACAGTGCACACCTGCAGAATTCGCAAGGTTATTGAACCTGCTTTGGAATCCCAGCAGCAGGAGGAAAAATACCCTCCTTAAACATGGGAAAGATTTGCCAGTGCCAACAGTGGGAGGGTGACTGAGTGCACATGAAACCCAGCTGCAAGTTGCAAGAACTTGGAATATCCTGAAAATATTTGGCAATCTTTCACTGGTGCACCTGCCGCAGTGCTCTCAAGAGGTTGCACAATGTCCCTTGCTACTGCCAGTGACCCCAAACAGCTTGGGGTCAATTCAGCTGAGTGATCAAAATGTGATGCAATTCTTGTGATCCTTCAAGCTTCTGGCATTCCCAGGCCTGGTTTCCTTTGCAGAAAGGGAGGTCTGAACCATGGGCTGCCAATGCAAGCGTATGGGCTGCCAATGCAAGCGTATGTTCTTCAGGTATCTTTGGTCTGGCATCAGGTGTGTACTTCTGCCTCGCTGAGGGATGTTCCTATCATCCTGGGGCCTAACTGCAGCTTTCCGTTCTTGTCATCCAAGTTTCCATTTGTACAAACATTCCATGCACCTGAGGTCTTGCAGCTCCCAGGAAGAGCTTCGGACTTGGAAAAACACATTCTGGAAATAACAATCCTGTCATGTATCAGGTGGGAGGTAAAAATATTGTCATATAGATTAATCTCTGCAGCATATGAAATATTGGGATTTTTACATCTGTTGTGTAAAACAAGTGAGATATTGCCTAATTTGCCTCTCCCCATTCAGGGCTTTAATAGCTGACCCTGTTACTGCAGAGGGGAGTGTGCTTCTGCACAGTATGCATTCATTTTTCTGTATCTATCAGCTGCTGTCAGCCACATCAAGCACAACACATCTGTTTTCCAAACAGAAAAAAAGGCAAGAGTCAGTACGATAGCCTGTTGTCCTCTGGGTTTTGCTGACTTTGCCAAGTCTCCCCTTGTTCATTCTTTTATGATGATAATATGCCTTTGACATGCAACTAAACATCAGGTCTTCTTACTTGGCATTTCACCTAATTTAATAGCAACACACCGATCAAAGGCTGCTTTGGTCCTCTCGGATCTCACCCTGCCAAGGAATAAAGGGAGAGGATACTGAACGAGTGTCAGTGGAGCCATCTCGGAAGGGTTCTCCTGTATCAGAGAATCCCCTGATAAATGTTATTCTTGCCTTAATGTTGCTTTATGCAATTACAGAAGTATAAAAGGGACCTTCTGGAGTCCCCTCTGACTCCTAATGCTTCACAGGCCTGGACTCAGATATCTTGGGGATCACTCAGCATGCTACAAAATCTGTCCATGGTTTTCTCCAAGTTCCACTTCCCCTGGGAGAATTGTATGTTGCTGATGAAGCTCAGATATAGGGAAAATTCCTCAGTGTGTGAGCTTGTTTTCAGTCTCATGCCTTTTCCACTTCCTTCTGCTTCTGTTGCTGTCACTGGGCCTGAAAAACTTTAGTAAAAGCCACTTTGGTACAGGATCCACACTTTTCATACACGTGTCTCTAGTCCACATTCAGGGCCTCCACTAACAGCCAGAACTGCAGGTTCCTGTCATTAGAATATCCAGGGTGCGGGTTAGTCAGGTGCTAACATTTGCAAGGAACCAAGCTGAAGATGGAGACTCCAGATCAACTGATTAATCTGCACCTCTTCCCCTAGATAGCAGTGGAAAACCTTTTCACTCCTTGAAAATGCAAAATCTGCCTCCCGAAAGCTGAGGTTTCCTGTAAAATAAGTATTGATTAGCAGTAGTTGATTGCCTCAGTAGTGGGTTGGAGGCAAGTTTTGGTTTCACATCAGCTGTCTGCCTCAGGAGAAGAAAATCTGGTGGGTTTGGATTTGCATTGTTATATACAATTGGACAACTGGCTGTTTACAGATGTGATAAACTAAACACTTTTGTTTGGGCTCACGCTGCCATTTCTGCCTCCATGTGCTGCCAGGAGGGCAGAGCAGCTGTGACAAGAGACCCACACTGTGTCAGCAGAGATGTCTTTGTTGTGCTTCACCCATGAAGCTCACTACTTTTAGCTTTGGAAGTAACTAGAGAAAATGTGGAACAGGCTGACCAGGGAGGTGGTTGAGTCACCATCCCTGTATGTATATAAAAGGTGGGTAGATGAGGTACTTAGAGACATGGTTTGGTAGAGGGCAGATATGGTGGGACTGGATGATTTTAAAGGTCTTTTCCAATCTTGTGATTCTGTGCCTCTGTGAAAACTTGCTATTTCTTAAAGCGTGTACAGTGCCAGGTTAGGTCTTGCTTGCCATTTCCCCCATTCCTGACTGATTCTAGGAGTCTGTTCTAGTCACACAGCAAATGTAGCCTTCTTTGCATGCCTGTCATTGCTATGCTGCACTGTTTTATGAAAAAATGTTTATTTGGCTGCTGCTAGGCTCCTTTGTATTTTATGGTGTTGAACTGGGAAGTAGTTCTCCTCCAAGATCTGAGTGGATCTAATGGGAAATAATACACACCAGAACATGCAGATGTGGTTTGACAGAGACAGCGAAACCCCAGATGAACTGAAATTCTTCCACTTAGGTAGGAAATGGGGATCTTAATATCTGGAATAACCACAGAGAAGCTGACAGAGCAGTGCCATGTTTACATTTGGCTCCCTTGCTGTGTGGATGCTCCAATTGTTGGCTGTGTCGATGAGGACAACTTAATCCACTCTTGAACTCCAGAAAGCATCTCAAGCAACAGTGCATCCACATCTGAATACATCTTGCTTGCTTAGACTTATCTTCCAGAGTTTTCACCTTTTTATATAGACCTTAAAAAGGCCACACTCAGACACATACATTGCATATCCAGTTTGTCCCTGGGAAACAAGAAGGGGGTAGTCAGCTGTAGAGGAGCGGGAAGTCAGCTATAAGAGACTTTGCTGTTCCTGAAAGCAATCAGTCAATCAGGCACAGGATTTTTGCAGTGTCATAGGACAAATGCTTCATTATGAGCTAGCTACAGAGGAAACTCCATATAATAAATGTTGGCACTGCTACCAACATTTGACATTTTGCCCCTGCAAGTGGTCTTTAAAACAAACAGCACTGTATACTTCCAGAGTGTCTGAGCAAACATGCTCAGACAGTTACTACAATCTAGAATTGCAGGAGAAAGAAATGGAAGATAGAAGTAATTTCTCATCCTCCAGAAAATACAAGGCGGAGGGTGACACACACAAACAACTTCAGAAGGTTAATGTGGCTGTTCAAAGAGACCTTTTGCAGGTTTGCCACCAACACAGAAGGAGGGATGTGAGCTAGGACAGTGCTGGGGTTGTGTCACAGGGAGATGTGGAAGTTACCTGAGACCAAGGGGCTTTGATTTGCTGTAACCTCTCTATGCTTATGGTGTAAGGTAAAAGAGCTGCCAAATTCCAAGACCTTCACTGGAACTCTACTTTCAGGAGACAGAGTGATTCGAAGTTGGTAGCACAGATGGCAGTAACAGAGTTGGAGGCATATAGGTATACATAAGACACATTTCTATATGAGAAATGGTTGAAAGCAAGAAGATTTGAATGCCCTGTGATGCTCAAAAAAATTGAGACAGGCCCATAACAGACTGCAGCTATCCCAGGAGAGACCTGGAGATGAGAAGGACTCAGCAGAGCCCAAGGACATGATGGTTAAAAATCTTTTCCAATCCCTGAGTTTCATGTGAAAGCAGAGTAACAGAAAACTTGGCATTCAGTGTGTGGGAAGCTGACTTGTCTGTGAGTGGGAGGAAGAATAGTTAATTGCTGAGTGGGAGGGAGGCAGGACTTCACACTGGGAGGTTTTACTTATTTTATGGGGCTTGCTCTGGGCTGTAGAGCTTTTACGGGTCTCTGAGGAAACATCTGATCTGGCTAAAATTCTGCTGAGCTGGAAAGAGGACAAAAGTAGCAAGCTACAGATAAGAAAAAAATACTTAAACCAATTTATATTTACCCTTTTTGTAATCCACATGTTATTCACATGCCAATATTTTCTCTTTCCCCCTCACCCCCCACCAATGCAGCCTTTGAAGCACTGAAGCATCAGAATATTTTTTTCTAGAGAATACTGCAAAAGTCCCTGGAAATCTTAAACTGAAAAAACCCCAACAAGTTACATTTCTAAGCCCTGTCATTTCCAGAATGTTGGGGACAAGGACAGAAATCCTTCAAGAAATGAAGTCATCAGCTTGGTTTGGGGTTTCAGTGGTTTCACTGTTCAGCCTGTGCTGAGAAGGCATTCCAAAATACACAGCACCTGTTAACACCACTGTCAGAGCACTGCTCACTCACCCACCTTATAAAGAGCCTTCTCAAATGTATCAAGTAGAAGGAAGGGCCAAGAGTGGAAAGCCCAAAGATCTAAGAGAGGCAAAAACATTTCTGAGGCAGGTACCTACATTTTGCATCCAGACCTTGGCTGACCAGGATGAGTTTGTGTCTGTTCGCACTGCCAGTACAACACAGGCAGGTAGAAAGCAGCTCTAAGACTCTGCTTTTCAAGCCAAATTACTTCCCCTTGGAATGAGGCATGCTACTCCAGATCTTCTTTAATAGGGGGAAGTTCTTTCAGAGAGTGTAGTGAGGTGCTGGAACAGGTTGCCCAGAGAGGTGATGGATGCCCCATCCCTGGAGGTGTTCAAGGCCAGGTTGGAAGGGGCCCTGACAACCTTGTCTAGATCCAGGCCTGGAGGTTGGTGGCCCTGCCTGTGGCAGGAGGTTGGAACTCTGTGATCCTTGGGGTCCCTTCCAATCCAGACCATTCTATGGTTTGTTGCCTCCTGGAAGCCACAGGTAAGTTTTCTCAAGTAAGCAGTTTCTATACCTATAGTTCATTTTCCACTTTTTAAATACAACACAGAAATTAGTATGCCAGTGTAACGCAGACCCACATTAGATACCCTGGTTGGCAGGGTATCTCCATGGAGCACAGAGACCACCAGCAGAGCCTCAGCTCCCCCAACTCTGTTAAGTCCCACTACAAATCCACTGGTTATCAAAGACACGCTCTGAGTTCAGCACCTTCTGACATGGAAATGTTGAGCTACCTGAAAACTTCTGAAACATGATGCTCCCTTCAGAGCAGGGGCAAGGGACGTTTTCCTTGCTGAGAGATGAACAGGCCCAAGCACTTGGGCAGCCCGTGTCCCTTAACAATACCCAGTAATGTTGTAACATGAGCCTGGAGGGAAGTTGGATGGCTGGGGACCATAAGAATGACATCACAAGTCATAACTAGACCCGAAGGCTCTGCTGTCATTGTTCCCCTGGTGATGAATATGCTTACCAATGTCACACGGACCAGGCTAATTTTCAAAGCTTATTCTGCAAAGTATTTGCAGGCATGTAATTATATTGAATTAATAGGAAGAAACCCCACCACTCTCGTGAACAGAAGGCAATTATGGGCACATGATCAGTTGCTAGTGGCTCACAGTACCGTCCTTTGCCCTTCCACTGAAGCTTAAGCTTCACAGACACAAAATTGGTGTAGACACAGCCCTGGACAGTGTTTGCCTATTTTCCCACTTCACAAGAGCAGTGGAAGCTGCTGATGTTTCATATCACTAATTAATTATCCACTCTAACTCAGAATTCCCTTCTTCCAAATTTTAATAACAAGAGCAGTACTAATAAAGATTTTGCTGCTGTACCTGAGACAGGCATTGCCTCAGTGCACAGGCACTGCACCGGCACAGAGTGAAGGACTGGTCCTGTGTCTAAGTGGACAATATGCCTGTCTGTCAGCCTACTGATAGAATGCGCTCTGTCCTCAAGCTGCTTTGGACTGCACAGAATCTTTGGGCTGCCTGTTTCACTTCCAGACTGGTCTCAGGGTGAAAAGGCTTCTTATATCCAAACTGAACATCTTTTTTTTAACTTACACCCATTGTTACTCATCCTCCCACTGTACACCACTGTGAAGTACCTGGCTGCATCCTTGTAGGTACCTTCCCTGTGGGTACCAGGAGATGCTGTCAGGTCTCACTGAAACTGTCTCTTTTCCAGGCTGAGCAGAAGCAGCTTCCTCAGCCTCTCCTCACAAGGCAAGGGATTTTGCCCTGGCCATATGGGTGGCCCTCTGCTGAACTTTTGCCAGTTCATTGATGACTTCCTAGTATTGGGGCACCCAAAAATGGACACAGTATTCTGGATGTGGTCTACTGAGTGCTGTGTAGAAGGAGCAGTCACTTTCCCTCAAACTGCTGGCTGTGCTCCTGCTCATGCAGTCCAGGGAGCTGCTGGCCTTCTCTGCTGCCTTTGGACAGAAAGAACAGAGAGAATAGTCTTGACTTCGCTCACACTTAGTTGCTAATTTTATCCTGGTGGACCTGAGAGCAGCATTTGGACCAGACTAAATAGCTTTCAGCCCCAGTACTTGAGCTTTGTCTCCCATGACGAGCTGAGGAAAGCAACAGAGGGATGCAAAAACCAGTTTTTGAAGTAACTACAATATACTGAACCACAAAACCCAATGAATTTTTAAACTACTAAAAGCGGAAGGAATGGAAGTAGAGGAAACTGCTATTTATATGATCAACACAAGTAAATCTAACTCCCAGTCATACAGTAAGACCTTGTTGGGCAGGCAACTCCTCCCACCTAGCACCAGACCAAACTCTATGATGCTCTCAGCCTGAATCTTTAATTGCTCATTCATTTTCCTACACCCATATGACTAATGCACAGAACACCAGCCAGGAGCTTGCTGGAGCTTAAGGGACCTCCTGTGGGGCCTCCATTCTCCCCTGCAAGGGGCACACATCCCCAGGGGCATGACTGTAAAGAGTCCCTGGTCACAGGGGAGCTGCATCCACTATTGCAAAATGTGACACTGATGCAGAAACTCAGCCAGAAATGCTGGCTTTACAAAGCCAGTGAGAGCCAAAGGAACATGTTTGTATTCCTTCATCAACCTGAGCTGCCTGTTTAGATCTGTGAATTCTTCTTCACATACTTTGCACTTATGGTCATGATACTGCCTGTGAAACATCTGCACCAGCTTGAGGGCAGCTGTTCACAGCATCCCAGAGGCCTGGAAGGACAGATGCCACCATCCAGGGTCCTGAGTGACCATCAGGGCCCTGAAGCGGTGACAGGTTGCATCTCAGAAAACAAGAACATTCAAATTACAAATCTGTTGAAAGGTTGGCTGGACAGGACCTGGGAAGACTAACCATTGCTGGTAATGTGTCATATTCTTTCCATCTGCAACAAAATTTTATTGTTATTTCAGCAAAATTTGGTTAATTCCATTTCCAGTAACTTTTTTTCTTCTCCATGATGGTCTCTGCTCTTCAGGGGTCTGAGTAATAGTGGAAGTGCTACAATTTCTTCTGCTGTCATGCTTCTTGTGTTTCCAGCCAAGTCTTGCTGATCCAGAAAATTTACATAAGCATAATAAGCATCCAAATCTCTGCACCAGACCCCTAACCATTAGGGATTTTGCTGATCATCGCTAAAAAGGGCCTTTTTGGGGACCTAATTCTGCAAATGCTTTTGTGCATGAGCAGATTCCATATATTTACTGACTAATGGGCATTTGCAGGATTGGATCATTAAATATTTGTTTGGCAAGAAATTTCCCACTTTAGCCCAGGAGTTATGTCTTCATGGATCCAGGATAAAGTTATGGGTCATTCAAGATGGATATTTTGAAGTCATAGAATCGTATAATCATAGGGGTTGGAAGGGACCTCCAGAGATCATCGGGTCCAACACCCCTGCCAAAGCAGCTCCCTAGGACATTTCACTCAGATAGGCGTCCAGACGGGTCTTGAATATCTCCAGAGAAGGAGACTCCACCACCCCCTGGGCAGCCTGTCCCAGGGCTCTGTCACCCTCCCTGTGTAAATGTTCTTCGCATGTTGGTGCGGAACTTCCTGTGCTCCAACTTGCAGCCATTGCCCCTTGTCCTGTCTCCACAGACCACTGAAAAGGGGCTGGCTGATTCCCCCTGTGTCCCACACTTCAGACATTTATAAACATTAATTAGGTCCCCCCTCAGTCTTCTCTTCTCAAGGCTGAACAGCCCTAGCTCACTCAGCCTCTCCTCACAGGGGAGATGTTCCAGGCACTTAATCATCTTCATAGCCCTTCTCTGGACTCTCTCAAGGAGATCCCTGTATTTTTTATACCAGGGAGCCCAAGTCCTGCCAGGGATGAGAATCTGTTCCTGGACAAGGAGGCAACAAGAGCACAGGAGATACTGATGTAATTTAGAAGAGAGGTTAGAAAGAGAGAAGAGTGTTTCTAGTCCTTAGCCTTAGAGTGTGCTGTCTAATTATTGCAAGGCACACAAAATCACTGTACTTCTCACTCCAAAGGTAGCTGTATCAATTAACCAATTTTTTAAACAGCAAATGTAATTTCTCTTCCTTTCCATTCTTGTGTTGGAGCCTTCTGCTCTCACAAGGTCTCCCCTGAGACCATGAATGCTGGGTTCAGGAAATAGGATATGCCCGGTCGACTCCTGCTACCTTGATTTCAGAAGTTCCCAGGTCAGCAGAACACCAGTCACGGCAAGATTTGCTCTCAGAGAGGGCAAATGTGGCCTTAAGGGCTGACCGTGCTGCATCCGGGGAGCACCGTGCTCACACAGAGCAGCTCAGTGTTGCTCCATGCTGCCTGCATCTGTCGCCCTTGTAGGGCTAGATGTGGGCCAGCATTCGTGGAGATGAGGGGCTTTCGGTGCCTTCCCTCTTTGCTGCCTTCTCCTCCAAGCACAAATAATCATATCAATGGCAACTAAAGTGAGCCTGAACCAGTGACTCCCTTCAAGCACAGTCCAGAGATTGGGTGATCGATGCTTTTACATAACTGCAGGCAGCCCAGTGTGTGTTACTCACATCCCGACAGGTAGCTGTCAGCACCTGAGCCCAAGCTGAGCCCAAGCTGAGCCCCTGAGATTTAGCCCAGCTTCTTAGCACCAGTTAGGGAGAGGTGACCAGAAAGGAAGTTTCTTCCTCTTCCTTAATAATGCCAGCTTAATATTCAACTCCTCATTAACCACCTCCTCAACACTAATTTCTGTACCCCCAGGCACTCCGTATGGACCACTGTAGTTGGCTTGTGGGAAAGATAGTTGTAGCTGCCTATAGTTAATGTTTTCCTAGCAGCCACTCCTGGCCTTGCAGGCTCATTTCCCATCTGGTGCCACATCGAACTTCCCAAACAGTCCTGCTGCAGCTAGGAGCACTATGGTTGAGGCGGGGTGTTGCTCTGATGGGGGCAATGGAGGGAGTTATCTTGCTGTCCTGCATTCCTGCTACCTGGGGCTGTGATGACAGCAGCACTGGGTCAGAGCAGGAATGTGCTTTTGGAACAAGTATCTGCCTTCCCCATGTCCAGCCTGCAGTGATCTGTAGGGCAGAGTGACCCTGGGGAGCTCAAACTGGGCTTCTGCTTCTGCCAGGGAAAACCAGGGTGAGGGCGCTCCCTGGGAGCACTCCTAGTTTGTGCCACTCCTATGGGCACCCAATCCAGGATGGAGCTGGGGTGAAGAAAACCTCAAAAAGGTGAGGCAGGTCCTCAGTACCAACCCACTTCATAGATCTGTTCCAGTTTACCAGTGCAGATGAATCCATGGCCTCTCTCAAAATCCACCTCATTTATGAAGTACTGAGTTTTGAAAACAGCTAAACATTCCTCAGAGTGACTGCATACAGCAACATGAAAGCTAGGAAATAATAACTAAAAAATAATCCTGCACACAGAGAGTGAAGCTAGAAAATCTGGTTTGGATAAAGGAAGCACAGCTCTGAACTTTCACCCAGTTTCAAGCTGCACTTTCACACAGTTCGAAGAAAAGTCTTCACCTTGTCTTCCTCTGACCTCCTCCCAAACCACTTCCACTCCTGACAGCCTCATCCAGCTCTTCATTGCTCTTCTGCTTTCAAATCCCCTGGCAGCAACCCTGTGCAAGTGCATTTGAGGGTTTTTTGCCTCTCTGCTATCTCGAGACACTTGTCTGAATTTTTCCTGTGTTGGCCTGATCTACCCCAGACTGGGGTCTCCATGTATTGAGGAAGAACTAAAACCTGTGGAAATACTTTGGCCATAAAAATTAGGGGTAAAATCTTGCCCTTACTGGAGTTCAAAGGAGATTTTCCATCATTTCTGCCTGGACAAGTTTTCATCCCAGAGAGCTGCTTGCCTTTAGCATCACTGGGAAGGATCAGTGTGCACAAACAAAATTTTCAACAGGCTCCAAACCTGAAATGGGCAAGAACTGCATGCTAGTCAGTGCTGAAGAAGTCCACTTTTATGGAAAGACTCAGTTTACCCTGAAGTGGAGGAGGGATCTAGCTCTAGGCGAAGACCTGAGTGTTGGTGCCTATATGCTCTCTAGCAGTGGGACACAGTTGCCCAAATGCAGGCTCTCCCCAGGATGCAATAGCATATCTTGTGTGGTCAAGGCTGGATTAGCAGTGTAGCAGGTGGCTCAAGTTAGGTGAGATGGCTGCCTTTTCAGGAGACCTGAGGTCAAACTCTTTCTCTATCTGGCCTGGAGTGATGCAGACTACATGGGAAAGGTAGGTCTGCTGGGGCACCTTGCTTTCAGCCCATTTCCAGGTCCAGGCTGCAGCCTTGGGAATTGGGAGCTGAACTGTGTATGGCCCCTCTTAGCACCTGCTGTAGTATCACTGCACATCCTGCAGCCACCTTCTCTTCAGTCTGTTTTTAATCTTAGCCATCCCCTCAGAACTGGGTAAGGTTGTAGCCGCCAAGCTTGGTGATCAGAACTTGGTGATTCTAAGTGAATGGCTTGGGATGCCAGAGGCTGGCCATGCAGAAAGACCCTTGTGTGTATGATTTTGGAAGAGTTGATGCATTCTGAGCAAAGCCAAAAGCCTGTAGGGTCTGTCCTTTGAACTGCACAGAATATCTGCCTTGGGGAAGGGATGCCAGGTGTTTGGTGCAGTGCCAAAACCCTCCCTCTTGGCACAGATTTAGAAAGTCTTGTAACGTTAGCAGCAGTAGAGGAAGGAGGGGTCTGAGAAGCCGGAGTTCTGCCTGGCAGCACCACTAGTGCACAGGGAGCATTGCTGGGAAACCTGCACTGCAGCAGCAGCACAGCTTCTGTTACGGCTGTGTCGCATCCAGCGTATCAGATGGACAGTGAGAGTGAAGTCAGGGCAAGCCAGCCTGTCCTCACTGGTAGCTCTGTGAGTGCAACCCAGAGATGTCTCAGCCTTCTCAGGGTCAGAGAGAGGGCAACGCCAATACCTCAGAAATCCCCACTTGTCAGAAGATAACTTCTGAGATAGAGATGTTTTAAAAATAATGCCAAGGACAACAAACACGTTAAGGCTGAAGGACAAATTGCAGGGTGACTGCAGAAGTAGGGTTTCTCTTTTATTTCAGAATCCAAATGCTGTAATATTATGCAGTAGGGTTTGTTACCAGCTTCAGACTTAAATTATTTGGGTTTGGGTTGGTTGTTGGTTTTTTTTTTGACTGTGAGAGGAATGATGAAAAACAAGAAATTAGTAATAATGTTCTACATCTGTTTGGCAAACAATTTCTCCTTCTTGCTTTAAGTTAGTTCAGCAGCTCTACATCTCTGCTGATCTGAGAATATTTACTGAGCAGCAAAGGTGAAATATATTGACTTCTAAATAACTGCATTAAAATTGCAACAAGACAAACAGAAAAAAATGAAAACTTCAAAGTTACTATCCTTGTATGGCTTGGCACGTTCCTCTTTGCTTATTATCTGTACTGGTATAGTGCCTGCATCAGGGAGCAGCAGCCCACTGTGCTTTGGCAAGCAGGTAATGAATGTGCCCCTGTTCCATGGACCTGACAAGCAAAGTCAGAGAAACTGCAGGGAGTGTAAAATTTGTTGAATCCAAGTGACACATAGCTGGGAGAAAGATAAGCTTTAGGTCATGCCTGTGGAGGAGAGAGAGCAGGATCTTTGTTTTCAAATGACAAAGCTGTAGGAAACGGGGTGCAGTGGAAGCTGTTCTCAACACTGATTTCCTTTATCACAGCAAACAATAACTTTTGTTCTCAACATCTTTTTCTACTCTGGTGGTGGTTTCCTTTTGGAATCAAATTGCTCAACTGGTTTACGGTCCAAGGGCCCATTTCTCATCTGAATGATGCATGCACAGAAGGGCCGAGTGGGAGAGGCTCCACATGGGCTGTCAGGGTCTGACATTCTTTTTTGACCAGAAAAGAAGAAATGTTGAAGCCTTGGGAAAAAAAAATATAAAAAATGTGCAGCAAATCCAAAGGAAATGAACATTTCAGACTGGCTGAGCAGATTCTCTATTTTCCAAATGTTTATTTTTATTTTGGCCTTTTAAAAATGTTTCCAAATGTTTTTTCTTCTCAAATAACTTACCAAACCTTTCAAAAGGAAATGCCATTTCAAATGTTAGAAAGTAAATCCTTGGGATGCCAGAGCATCCAAATATTCCTACTATCCCCAAGCTTCTTGCTTTGGGACCTGCAGGGATGTCAGAGGTTTGTTCTGCAGCAGCTCCTGAGTGAAGTGTGGGGCCAGCTAGGGGTAAGGAGTGGCAGGGGCTTTGGCCATAGCATGGCTTCGGTGGCTAGGATGGTGCTGGATGCTCCTGCAGAAGTCAGACCCAAGAGGACCCACATCTGCTACCCGAGCAGTGTCCCACACAGTGCACAAGGTGAGCATGAGTGAGGTTTTGAACTAGAGCCATATCTACTTGTCTTCATTCAAGTGGCTGTGCATTGGCAGAGACAGATGGAGGTACTTACTGTCCTCAACAGTCCTTTTTCATGCCTGATCTATTCCAGTTTGCTTCTGACCACATCAACCCTTCTTAAAAGACGTGTGTTGCCTCCTGTCCCTTTCAGTCATCACACAGATATTCACTCAGTCTAGAAACAGGGGTTTCTCTGCCCTCATGCTGCCTGCCAGTGTATAATTTGACAGAAAACTGGCAGTGGATGGTCCATCAGCCTGCAGGACCATGGGGAGCTGCCATGGAAAGGTTCTTGGGGAAAAATAGCCACCTGATGGATTTTAATGATATGAAAGAGTTTTCTGAACTAATCCTAGACAGGATTCCTTAGCTTTAGGCTTGCACCTAAAACCATTGCTATGTTTTGTCAGTTTTGTCAGTTTTATCCACCTGCCCATCAGAAATAGAGTCTCGGCTCTCCTCCTCTGAAGCACAGTTCATGACAGCCTGAGAACCCTCTTCTAAGTTGCGCCACATTCCCAGCACTTTCCAGGCATCCCAAATCTGAGTTCCCAGAATGTCTCTCTCCTAAATCCAGCCAAGCCGGGATCCCATACTCAGTGGTTTTGGCTACCACAGGGAATTTATAGTTTGAACTTTGATGGAGCCTGTGTTCTGCTATCAATAAAATGAATGTTTTCCTGACACAAAAAAAATAATTAAAAATTTTAAAAAATAAAAATTGAGGGTATGGCATGTTAAGTCTGGAAAGTTTTGTGACTTGGAAAGCAAGCCTAAAAATTTAAGCAGAGCCCACTCAGTCTTTATCACAGTACCTCACCTTTCTGAACTACAAAGGACGATAACGACAGAATGAATCTCATCAAGAGCTACTAACTCAGAGGTGTTTGTTCCCATTCCATCAAGCAAGTGAAATCTTGGACTGCAGGCATTTCCGTGCCAGACTGACTAAGCCTATCTCTGCAAGTTAACAGGAGAAACTCAAGTCAGCCAAAGAAGGATGAGTCCTTACAGTAATCAGCAGGTTTTTAGCTCATTATCTCTTTCTTTCAACTCATAAGACTGTTTTCCCCATAAATATTTCAACATCACAGAGAATGTGGTGGGAAGCCAAAAGCACAGCATGCATTCAAACCTGCTCTCATAAATTTGTCTCACATTGAAGTCCTGAAGCCTGACCCAGCTCTGGGTATCATCTTACAGAGGCTGGAAGAAGGGGAGGAGAGCTAGCCACCTTGCTCCTTCAGCCACCCACTATAACCAGACTGCCTTAGCCTTATTGTCTCATGTGCAGAGATGGAGGGCAAACCTGGCTCCCGTTGGTCCCTCAGGGCAGCAGAAGTGAACCCAGGCATTTCCCTGTTGCTACTGGTGGCACGTGGAAATAATATCACACACTCTCTCATTCTCTTGATGTGGCCATCAAACAGGCTGTTTCAGGACAGAACTTCTGTGTGAAAAGATTAGTTGTACTTGCTCACTTTCCCTGCAGTGTACATGCTGCACCTAATGATCACTTGCAGTTGTTAAATGCATAGACCTAGGAGGTATCAAGGGATATTCTGTATATCTCATAGCTCTCCTAAATACTCTCTCTTTAACTTTTTGCTGACATTCTTTATTATGCTTATCTATCTTTGGACATGCATCTGAGTTCCCCTCTGATACTGTGATTTGACCCTGACCTTCTATTTCCTCTGTGTGTTCCTCTAAATCTTTATACTCCTCCCTTATCCATTTGCTTCTGCCTCTTCTTCCATCTTATTTAGTGAGTCTTCCAGTCCCACGTCAGTCTTTTGAAGCAGAAAGACCTACACATAGGAAAGCTCCCAATGAGCCATTACAACATGCAGTGGTAGGAGGCCGTCTAGGTCTGGAAAGTGAACATTGCAAATATGACCCCACTCTCTGTGCACTATGCACAGTATGTATGGGGAGTCTGAGGGCCTCAGATCAATTGGTTATTGGCACATCGGCCATGGTAATCCATCCAAACTGTGCTGAATTGGTGCAACCATATGAACTTCTATCACTTTCTTTTGTCTGTGAGTTGACTGATGACTGAATTATTTTCTACTATCAGCTATTCTACATGGCAAAATGCCTTGTTTTCTTTAGGAAACATTGCCCCCGTTACTCCTGCCATTCCTTTGCCACAGAACTGTAGAGACTGGTAAGCTACCAGAGATGTGTAATATTGAGCAGAAACATCAAGAGAGAGGCAGCAAAGTCACCCATTAATGGTGAGGCAGTAGAATGCGGAGTGACTGGAGTGGGCATGACATACAGCCAGCAAAAAATGCAAAAGATACACAAGAAAGAGTCGAGGATGATTCAAAAAATCCCTGACATCCATGTTGACACCACAGGGGCTTTTGGATCCACTCCTGCATGGGCAGGAGGTAGGTAGGCTGTGCAGAGCACCTGACAGCTGTGCCTTAACTCTGACTGCAACATAACAGTGTGCATCATGTAGTGACAGAGAGGTTATCAGATTCTGAGCTGGATGAGAAAGGAGCACTGGCCTTGCAGGGTCAGGGTGAGGGAAGCGTGTCACCCTCGCCTTGCAGTTCAGCGGAGGCCAGGCCGAGGCAAAGCCCAAGGGGTCTACCCCTGGCCAAGGAGGGCGGTGGGCAGGACTGTGCCTGCCTGCTGAGCGGAGCACAGCGTGTGGTGGGGCTTGGGGCACAGCCCGGCCAGATGCCGAGCAGACACGCAGCCTGGGCCAGACAGGACATTTCACAGCAAACATTTTGACAATGGCCCTGCAGAGACTCTGCAATGTCAGGTTGTTTTTACAGCAGTGTGCTCGGTAAGGCGATACTTCGCTAACCCTGTGGTATTTGGACTCAAAAGAAAAGAAGGGAAGCAAAAATCCAAACCCTGAGCCTGCCTAAACCACTGGTCTTTCAGATTTCAGTCAGAGGCTGAGCACCGAGCAACCTGGCCCCAGTGATTGCAGCACTAATGCACTCCTGCTGCTCCAGGGGCTCTGTGTGACACCCAGCCTGCACCACGGACCTTGGTGAGACCCTAGCCATGTTCCACCTTCCTGCCCCATGGACGTCAGCAAGACCCCAGCCTGGAGCTGCCCGCCCATAGCACAGTGGACCCTGCTGTTGCCCAGGCTGGGAGGATGCTTGGGCTGCTCCTGGCTCCGAACAGCCCATGTTGGTTGGTGAACCAACAGAGGTGTGGTAGGAGTTTCTCTCAGCCAAGACACAAGGCACCCATGTTTTGGTTCATTTTGGCTGCACGTGCCAGGCATAGCAAGGTCTCCCTGCTAGCAGTAGGAAACACTGTTCATTGTGGTGCTTCTGCTCTCTCGCTCCAGGAAACAGGACTTCGGTGAATACAAAACCTTTGGGTGGAGCTTTTTGCCTGTTCAGAGTGTGTCCAGATTCTCCTGAGTCCCTCCAGCTGTCTGGATGATGTGCAGCCTGCATGGGGAAGGACAGGAGACAGGCAGGTTAGGACATGAAGGCTTAAACATAGCCATGGCCAGTCAATCTGAGCACCACCACCTGAGTCTCCTACTCCCCAGCAGTGACAAGGACTTAAGATCTATGTGGCCACCACTATTGTGTCAGCTTGAGGATGTACCCTAAGCGAGAGGAGCTGGTGGATGTGAGGAGCTCACAGATTTGCTGGTCACAACCTAGTTACCATCGCATTTTCTTCTCCTTGATATTATTATCCAAAGCTCAAGGTTGAACAAGTGTTTTCCAGGGTCTGGAAGAGACATTACATCAACTGTGTTACGCGTTGGCACAAAACTAGGAACAGGAGTTGCAGTGGATGTGGCAGTAGGAAGTGGTGTGGTGGCAACTGATGTGGATTTCTGCACGTTCAGTCCAGTATGTGGAGAATAAACTCTCAAACCCAGAACACAAAGTTGCCCTGGAAGGCTGTTTAAACTGTTATTCATCAAGACAGGTGCTTAATTTTTCAAGGTTGGTCCACACTCTCTTTTCCACATTGCAAAGTCCTTCCATGTCAGGTTTTAGCTCTTATGGGAACTTAATGCCTAGAAAGAGCACACTGGGATTGTATATAGTGAGGCTGTGAATGCTGGGTTAAGATTTAAAGTTGGAGCTTAATTTAAAGACAGATTTGAGCCAGGCCTTAGCTGCAGCCAAAAGCACACAGCAGAGGAGTTACACAGGAATATTGCAAGAGGGGAATCTAGGTTTTCTTGAGAAAGGAAGAGGTGGAGGATGTTCATACCGTCCAAATTTGGGCATCTGACCCAGAAATAAGAGAGAGATCTGTTGACAGTTTCCTGAAGACAATCAAAACTACTTTTCTGCCTCATTTAATAACACTATCTGTCCGCACACAACATATCCTTAAAGCTATGTCACTGCTATGGGAGTTATCTGTGCAATAAAGCATTAGAGTAAGAGAAGGAAAGCCTTAACCCCAACAGTATCATTTGTCCTTTGGCACCACTTTTTACTTGGGGGAAGGCAGAGCATGCTGAGTTCAGCATGGCTTGTGACTTATACCTCATGATCTACAAGATCATTTTTTGCTGTTGTGTATGGAGAAGATCCATGGTGGCCAGCCATGCATGGGTTTGGGAGACAATGTGAAAAGCTGGCAGGCTGGACTGGCTAGACCCTGCAGAGGGTATTGGAGACCAGGGTGCAAGTGCAAATGTCCAGGAGAGCTCATGGGTGATGGACAGAGTCAAAGGGCAAGTGGGCCAGTGGGGCTCTTTTTGTTACACGGTGGGGTGTTTTTTTGCTGTTCACTCCATTTTATAGCATTCATTCACTAGTCAGACTTCCAAGTTAGCAGGTGTGCTCCACACCTCGCAAAGCAGATACATGTTGAGCTTTGTGCCTGTTACAGGATTAGTTCTGGCACCCTTGCTCACCATGAGCAGCACGCTGCTGCCCACGCTGAAGGGATGGTCTGCAGAGAACCAGAGAGACCAGGCAGGGAAACTTCCTTGTGTGTCAACTGCCTGGTGCAGAAGGGCTGCGGAGGGCACAAAGTGTGCTGCAGCCTTAGACAGAGTCTCACTCTTCTTTCATTCCTTTCCAAACCTTGACCTCTCACAAATTTGAGCAAGCAGTGTTAGTCCTCACACGCACCAACAGGGCAGTGAGCAAAGGGGCCTTGGTTGTGACCAGGCAGCCTGCCAGGGAAGAAGAAAATGAGCCACTGTGGCTCTAAAAGTTAGGAGGGATGTGTCAAACAGATGTCTGTGGTCAACAGAAATTTCCAAACCTTGGTAAAACACCTTCCTTCTTATAACACTGATGGAATTACGGAGAAGTTAATGTGCTTGGGAATCAATCAAGCTGTTTAAAATAGTAAGAGAAAACATAAGTTGCAATGTTGGTGAAGGACATTTACAAAAGTGCTGATGAATATGATTTTAATCCCATATAAAATTGTGGTGAGAAAAAGAAAACTTCTGTTGGAAGACCTCCACAGTAAACCTTAATTTTTGGTTGTTATTAATCCTCCCCGAATAACTTCTGGTCTGATTATATTTTACAATAATGTGGAAAGGCACACCAGGCCAATCATGCAATGTGCTTTGTCCAGGTAGCTTTCCACATGAAGGGAGAACAGGAAATCAATGCTTGAAAACTAACAAAAAATTCCTGATATTCATTGGACTTTCCTGATTCTTTTAAACCTTCCACAGTCCTAGAGGAGAAGGCAGTAATAAATAAGCTCCCACTGGGAGACTGGTGCATTTCACAAGCAAGACCTAGCTGTGCCAAACGCTTGGTGGGGGACAGACATTTCAAAAGAGAGTTTAAGGTTCTGTGTTGGTTTCTTTTCCTTGGGGTTTATGGTGGGTATATCTGAAGTTTCAACTGAGCTTTTGCAAAATTAATGCAGAGCTAAATATAGCCAGAGAGCATATTTCAAAAAAGTTATAGCTTCCTTTTTTTTTACCTTCCTGAGGAGAAGCTAGCTGAGATGTCTCCCCCTTCCCCATAGGCTGTGGGGCAAACATACTCCACTTTAGTCTCATCAGCCTTTTCCCCAAAAGCAGAGGCCAGTTACGTGGACATCAGTCCTTTCTGTGCAAAGGTCTCTGGGGACCTCATGTCAAAGTCTGCAGTTCCCTGGGAACTGTTGTACTACAGGATGCAAACACACGGCAGAGAAGTTCCTTACTGCTAGGACTGCAGCTCATCTGCACTAAACTCCAACTACTCTGAAGTGTTCATTCCCCTTCAAAGCACTGTATTGTCTGGGAGCCTTTCATTCGCCAGGCTGGAGCTTTCTGAAGGCTCATCTGATGTAAAAGCAGGGTCCTGATGTATCCATAAAATACGTGCCAGTGGCAAGGAAGTAGTAGGACAATAATGACAAGCTGGGATTTTGTTAATATTTGGTGAATCTTGGGGGCAGGGTCATCCCTGACAAGATATAGTGTCTTCTCACTAAGCCCGTGTCCATCCTCTATAGATGTCTGATTTGAAGAGCTGTCAGTTGACTACAAAAATGCTTCCTGTAAGACAGGCCAATGATATTAGTCAAGTTTAGTTAAATCCACAAGCTGTCTTGCGTGGATATGTGCTTAGAAGGCTCACAGGAACTCAGCTGGACTCAAACAGACACAAACCAGGTTTAAACTGATGTTAGAGGCTGATGTGGTAACTACAGTCTTGGTCCCATTTAATCTAAATGGAGCACCTTAGCACACAGATCAGGCCTCCAGAGCAGACCGCAACCTTTCAGTTCTTTTCTCCAAACATCTGTGGTTTAACCCCTTTCTAACCTGGTTAGTACTCAAAGCTAGTGCCAGATCAAGCAGCTTCTCCTAGAATATTAGGCACAAGCTGCTGGGTTGGTCCAGTATATCACTTCTACCTGACCTTTTCTTTCACATGCAGAGCAATGTAGGCTCTTGCTCAAAAGTACGCTATGGCCATACCTATAAGAAATATTTTCTGCCATAAGAAACATCTGTCAGCAGTGACTTACAGCTTTTTCCAGTGAAGCTGCCATCACCAAGTCACTGACTTCAGCACTTTTGTCCATCATCTCTCACTTTTTTTGTGGCATTCACATGAGAAACAGCATCATTTACCTCAGTAAGTTATGGGCCCCACTTGTTTTAATGTTGCATGAAGCCTCCGTCTGCAAAGCAGTTAGGGTTTGGATCTCTAAAACAAAGATGAGGAACTTAAGTACACAAAATAAACTCATCTTTCCCAGATTAACATCTTTCTCACTTCATGCTTCTCACTTTGTGATATGAAAAGAAAACTTGGAGGAGGTTGGATTGGAAATGACAGTGCTTTTTCAAATTACAAATTATGTTTTGGTACAGGGGCACGGGAAAAACATTATCAGCAGGGTGTCTATAACTTATTAACATGTACAGCAATTTGGATTTATGCACATTTTTATATACTTGCTTTGATCACAGCATGCTATCAAGGATTTTCATGCTGGGATCTGACCCCTTCTGCATGAGAGCTCTATGTTCTCTGGTACCAAAATGGCTTGTAAACACTTTTAGCTGCCCTCCTGGGTGGAGCTGATGCTTCTGCACAGGTGGGTGGGAGATCTATGAAAAGCCACACAGACTTGGGAAAGGCTTTTTAACTCCAGGTACCTGCTTCCCTTAGATTTGGTTTTTTCACCTATTTATGCAAAATTTTGGGGTCTTTTTGTGCCCCATTTGTGATAATTTTTTCCTCTGGGGAAACAACAGGTTACCAAAAGAAATCACTTTCATAATATACCTCATTTAATTGTTTTCTGTCCATCTACAACAGCAATCTGTGACCACTTTAAATCCCTGGGGCAAGGGGAAGTTTATTAGGTGAAGTCATACATGTTTCTTATTATTTAAAAGCTTGTAAGGGACGTTGAGAGGGCTGTGCAATGCTGCATCTCAAATTTGGCTTTTTTCTTTGTATACATCTGCAAGGAGCTTTTGGTTTCTGCTCTCTGTGCTTGCTTCATATTTTCACACACCACGTTCAGCATTAGCTTTAGTACTGGAAAGAGTACATACACAGTGACCCATTTCACTGATAATTCCATGTGATTATGTTCTGCATTTGCATGACACCCGTTAAAACATCTGTTTGGCCTAGCACTGTCCAAGCAGTAGGGCACTGCGAGAGTCACAACTCCACCCCACAAAGAGACAGAGATTCAGAAAATCAGGTATGTGAGGGGACCAGCTATGAGTGACATGCTCCCAAAGTGGCAGTTCACAGTGCTAAATGAAGGTGGTGAGATACGCTACCAGTCCACACATCTGGCAAGGCTGTGAGTGATCACACCATCAGCAGAGAAAAGCCAGGCAAATAAAAGGTCTCAAGATCAACTCTCACCAAGAAGATTTTTTTAGAAATAGGTAGGAAAGCAAAGAAGGCAATCTACTGGAGGCAGTAAAAATCCCTGGTTCCGCTGTACAGTTTTGGTTCAATGCAAACCAGCCTTCATCGCATGCCCCCAGTGGGGCAGAACAGTCTGGAAACAAAGAGATGAAATTTGGGTGTTTCTAAAGTACTTGAAATGTGAAATTGCTTTAGAAGGTATTTATAAATAAAGCTGTGGGAGAAAAACAATCCCCTTTATAAAATTCTCTTCCTTTTCCCAAACTGAGATGGCAACAGCCAGCTTGATTTGCCTCACTAAATCTCTGAGGCACCCTGAGCCAGTGAAACCAGTACCTGTTCTTAGCTTTGACAATCAGGCAACCGTGGGTAAGAAAAAGATCACCTGGGCTGCTGGGTCCTGCCCCCAGGGCTGGCTGTCGGCCAGGACTGAGATGCTTGTGCTGGGGGTACTCACAGACCCTACATGCCACACACCAGTGGCCACAGCACACTGCCCAATGCCTTACAGCAGATTCCAAGCCTTCAGCAGATGAAACCAGAAGCCAAAAAATTATTATGTGCCTCAGGGAAGATGATGGCAAGACCAAAAGTTACCATCAGTGTCCTCAGCTGGTGCAACAGCAGAGAATTTACATAGTTAAAGTAGAGAATGACATTTCCCCTTGCTCCAGAGTTACAAGGAAACTGTCTGTAAAACAAAGAGACTTGTCCTGACACCTGTTAAGTTTGCAGTCCAGTGGAAATAGATCTGTTTTACTAGTGCTCACTGAGCTGCCTGCACATCGGTGCGCTCAGGAGGCAGCTCCTTCACTTCAGAGGTTAGAAGCAGTTGTCAGGGCCGTCCTACAGAGACTGGGAGCAAGACTTCATCACACGCCAGAGTGCCCCAGGGCAGCGTATGGCCCACACTGCATATGTGCACCCATCCCAGGCTGCAGCTGCCCCTGTGTGCTGCAAATTTGCCACACAACACCTGAACCTGCCCAGAGTCCCCACCATTGGATGGATGAACTGGAGGGTGAAGACACACACACGCACAACCTGTCCCCAGCCTTCTCCCCATGACTTTCTGCTTGCCAGAGGCCTGGCATGTCTGCAGCCCTTGCTGCATTCGAGCTCTCCAGGTGACAAAAGTGAAGTGGAAGTTGCCGCTGCCTGCACACTGCCTACTGCTGTGTGGCCAGTGGGTGAAGTCATGCAATTGTCTGCAGGGGAGACGAATTCAAGATACCAGCCCAGTTCTTGTCTGTAAACACATTTATCTTAGTGCTGTTGTCACTAGTGTGATTATAAGGAGGAAAATGGAGAGAGACAAAATGTCTGAGGGAGAATATTTGTTGAAAACAGAAAAAAAGAACACAAAAGAGCTTGATTAATGGATTTGTATCCAGGCCAAGGGATGGATACACTGGAAAGTGTTTTGATTCATTCCCATTCACTTCCCATTTTGATGCATGTTCAGTTCATTGAGGAAGGGCTTGGCTGGGTTATGCCATGTGCGTGCTGCTGCAGTGCCAGTGGTGACAAGAAGGTGGTTGCACTGACACATGTTGTTCTGCCATCACTCCTCCCTTGGCTTTCTTAAAAGGTGTCTGCACAGGGATGGGAAGGGGCCCCTGACAGACCTTAGGGTTATGTCTCCATACCTGACGGACATACCTTAGGGTTATGTCTCCATACCTGACGGACCAGTTTCCAGTTCCTCATGTCCTTGAAGTGACTGGCCCAGGATGAACAGGTAAAAATGCCATGGCAAACAATGAAATGACAACTGCCATGCAGTCACTGAAAACTGCTTTGCAGTCACATTTAGGCATCGTAAGCTCTGTGCATTGCTTGGGAAAAACCTTCAACTCCGCTGTCCAGAAGAAATGCTGAGCCTTCATTTTGAGAGGTTTATCAATAGATAATCTCACAGTGTGGGCTTTCCTGCCTACCTGGATATAAACAGTGATGGCTAAGGTGTGCTCTTTCCTGTGTGAGAGGACTTAAAGCAGTATCACTGAAAAGTTCCACAGGCAAAACTTAGCTGGATAATGAAGGAGTGACAATCTTTGTCACAAAACTTTGGCTTAGATCCCAGACATCTGTTGAATACTTTTCTTTCCAACCATAAAATGTGAGGATCTAGTGTTACTAGCTGGAAAATGCCATGGGGTTTTATCCAGAGGTTTTGCTTGCAGTTTTGCCTTGTTAAAAGCTTGATTTGTTTTCCACGTCAAGAGTCTTCATTCTAATGCAGGTTCAAAGAGCAGCTAGGCAGTCAGCAGTATTCAAAACTATTTTTCCTGCTTGCCTTTTACTAGAAGGACTTACTTCTCCACTCCTTTCACAGTTGGGGGGACTCTGCTGCTTGGGTTAGCAGTGAAGAAGGCTGTGGTACCCTAAGAGAATGGACAAGACCTCAAGCTACTCTTCTTGCAACATCGAGTCCGCAATACATCGAGGGCCTGTTTCACTAATAGACTCCAACCCTGGAAGATAGCCAGTCATTTTACAAAAACAGTTTTTTCATGGCTTTTTCTTTTAAAGAATTTGCAAATGTCTCGGATGCCCAGAAGAACAGATGCTGATGCTCATCAGTAGCTTGAAAGCAAGGAGCTACAACTGGCAGGCAGAGTTGTGAGAAGTTAACATAATGGAAAAAACAACACATTTTCCATGTAAAACTTCTCTGTTAAGTAGAACACGGCTGCATGGATTTTTTAAGCATTAAATAGTCTTCAAGTCCCATTCCATGTTCCATAGAAAAGGAAGCATACTCAGGCCAAATGCTGGGAAGAGAGAGGAGGTGGACCTGGTGACCTGCACACTGGTTGCAAGGAGCTCTTTGCAACTCAGACAGTCAGAGATACTGTGTCGAGTACTCACTGTTGAATGTCTTATCTGGTGGTGCCAGCCATGGAAGTGGCTTCTGGCTGATGTGAGACTGGCTGAACCAGGCCTTGTTTGTGCCAACGTGCAGAGCCATCTACTTCACATCTCAGCTACTGCTGAACACAGTGTAGCATATGTGATCAGTCCAACCTTCCCCTCCCCACCCCAAGGTACGTAAAGATATTCATGTAGGCTGAAAACCATCTGAAGTGCATTGCCTTGCACTGCACTTCATGGCACTGTCCAGCTGGTGTGACTGAAGGACATCACTTGGAGGACCGTTTCCTCAGGGTAAGGACCAGTTATACAAATGGAGGCTATCTGACATCACCTCTCTGTGCATGCCTAGGGAAGTATGCCAGCCACATCTCCCAAGGAGGCTGGGGCAGCAACAGTGCCTGCCAACTCAGCTGTTCTCAAATCTACTTCCCAGCAGATTCTCAAGCTTGAGCTGCCGCCCATGTTGGGCACAAATCTTCCTGGTTTCACCTTTCCAATACACACCCCCAGCTCGTCACCAAAGAAAAACCCTGCCTGTTTGCTGAGGCTGCCTGCAGCGTGGCTTGTGGCAGCCTGAGCCACTCGCTCTTTTCCTTAGATGAAAGGACTTGACAGCTCTTCAGTCTGACAGCTCATTCTCCCATGGCTTTAATGAAGCTTGTAATTGTCTTGGACTGTGGTAGTTAATTTTGGACTGTAAAAGCAGACAGTAATTGGATAGGAAAAGAAAGGATCTTTATATTGCCTGCCAAATTGACCTCCCTTTCTCAGACACCCTCTCTTCTCTCACAGCTTCTCAATTGTGACTTTATTCTACTTTTTCTCCCTTTACTGGCTGTAGGCACCTCCTTGTTTGCCTCCCTGCAATGCTTTCCCCTCTCCATTTCTTAGGTGGTGCCAGATGCCATGTCCCTCCCTGTCCAGGTCCACTCTCCTCCCAGCACAACCCAGGTCCAGGGCATACAGCAGTGGCAGGGTGCTGGTTGTACCATGGCTGACAGCCATGGTCAGTCACAAGGGAGATGTTAGTCTAAGTGCATTTTCAAATTGAGTTAATTTTTAAATCTGACTGAATCCCATGGGTGCAGCTTCGTAGCAGAGAAGACTCATGCTTTTAAGCAAGCAACAGCCCAAGCCCAAGGAAGGCCAAGAACATTTCTGAGTGCTGAAAAGGGGTTCAGCTCAGTGAAGCCTCCTACCAAGGCTCAATACAGCACTGCATAGGTACTTTGAGAAGTGATTAAATACTCTGTTGTCTCAGAGCCTCAAACTGTGCAACATCATGACAGCAAAGAAAGATGCCTCAGCGAAAGGAAGCCAACTTTCTTTTAAAGATCTTGTGACATCTTCGATACAGTCTCAGAGAAAAGCTGCAGTATATCAGGGCATACATGACTGTCGATATTGATGTGTTTATATGTTGAGCACATTCCCTCATGGGCTTTGCTTGCCTTGGGATGAATTTGATAAATGAGAACTCCTCAGAAGAAAGACAAGTTTTGATTCTGTTTGAAAGAGGTTGTCAGAGCAGAAAAGGTAATGTTGCATGCAGGGCCAGCTTTCAAGCTGTACTTCACTCTGCTCTGGGGTGGCAAAACAAAGCAGCTCTCTGCCAAGTTTGGGGCTGTCTTGCATCAAAAGCCATCAAGAAAGCAGCCAGAGCAGTGCCAAGGCATGGGGCGATAGGTAGAGCAGAGCATGGGGGTCTGCTTGCTGTCAGAGGCTGCAAGCGCTTTCAGAGGGGGTGGTGGGCTAGTGGTCTTGTTGCTTGTTTTAGTCGGGGAAATGCTAATGTCTGCTCCTTTCCCATGAGAACAGGGTTGCATTTTGCTGGACATGATGACATTTAAAGGGATTCTGCAGATATCTTTGTTAAAGAAGGCCCTGGCAGTCTCAGTGCTGGGATTTGCTCAGGCACACTGAACTCATTGATAACGACCACAAAATGCACTGAAAAGTTACTGCTCACCAGAGGCCTGCAGAGACCTCCAACATGCCTACTGGGATCATGCAGGGTGCCTAGTTTTGCTTTTTTGTTCTGTCTACTTCCTAACAGTGTAATGGAAACATCTCTGTGGTGCCCTGGCAAGCTCTTTCCATTACAGCTCCCAAAGTTTCAGAGCAAGCGGAAGTGTGGGGCTTGGAGATGAAAGACGCTGGCTGAGCTGCAGGTACACAGCTGATGCTGTTCAAGCCCCTGGGACTGCAAAGCATGGAGATGAATTGGAAGCTGGGGAGAATGAGGGGTTGTGGAGAGGGGCTTACAAGCTACCTCATTTGGCAAAGCTTTTTACAGGCAGCATCACACACAAGCCCAGCAGTATGAGGCAGCTGGGATTTCACTGCTGTCCCATGAAGAACTTGTGCAAGTGACAGGTTGGTTGTTTCTGTAGTGTCCTGTTGATGTCTCTGAGGCTCACAGGGTGCCCCAAATTGGCACCCACAGCTGTGCACAGAGGTGCCTTCATTTGGAAGTGCCAGCCATCCTGCAGACTGGGAACAGACCATGCTTCTTCTGGAAACAAGTCATTTCCATGCATGCCCTGTTCTGTCTCGGTGGGTTAGGCAGACCCTCTGTCCACATGTTAAAACCACGACTGTGCTGTGTGGGTGCACAGTAGTGGCACCGTGGGCTGCAGCTGCCCCATAGCCAGCAGGGTTGAGGCAGACCCCTGGGCCCTGGTTTTGCCAGCCCATGGCAGGCAGGGTTTTCTGCAGTTGCCCATCTGAACAGTTACCTTGTTAGTACTTCCAGAAAACAGAGAAGGGGCACGCTCTTTGAGAGGCAGCAGAAGTTTTTTCCAGTGTCAGTTTGCCTGCTGCTGAGGTGCTTCTGGGGCAGGGGTGTGCTGGGGGGCAAAGCCCTGAGATGTGGCTGACGCTGAACTCCAGTTCACCTCCACCTCCTATGGCTAGTGAAGACCTTGGTCCCACAGGCCCGCACCACTCCTCAGGTGTCACTGCCTGTGTGTTAGGAGAGGTGGTTTTTCCTCCTGCTTACAATGCTGGCAGAGATGTTTGTTACCTCCCAACAGGCCTTGTTTCAGAAAGCATTTGAGTGGCTAGCTTCGCCTCCTGGTGACAGTCACTTATGGCAAAGCAGTGCTCTTCATGCAGCCTGTCACAGCACTCGCATACGCTCTCTGGGTGCTGCAAAACCACAAGGCCTTTGGTGGCAACTTTGGAGTTGGATCCCCAGTTCCCAAGGTAAATCTCATGCATGGGCACGTCTGTTTAGCCTGAATTTTTCTCAACATAGCTGATGCATATCAACCACTTTCCTGCCTCCATCATGTCCTGTCAGCAGCTTCCTTCTGCTCAGCTCTGGAGAGTGTAATCAGATTTGATCTGTGCATTTTTCATGGTCATTTTCCAAATGGCCAAGAGAGGAGTAATATGACTTCTTCCAGTTGCGTAAGTACTTCATAAGTAGGTTTTGTTGGCCACATTTGATTATGAGCCAATAGCTATCCCAGCAAGACACCCAAGGATCACAGACATGGGGCCAGGATTTCTCACTAACAAAGGACGCTTGTTTTTGCAGAGGTGTTTCAGCATGGAGACAATCAATATCCAGCTCTTAATGTTGAGGAATGGCTGGTTTCTGGATGAGCCTCGCTTTTTCCCGTATTCTGTATTCTCATTGCTCCTGAGCAGACGGAAAAGTTTGGACTCCAGGAGTGGAATTTTTTGCTCCAAGGAGAGAAGTGGATTTCTAGAGACGCGTGACATTGGATCACAACATGCAAAGGGTAAAACATTAATTTCTGTTTTAGAAATGTGCTGTTAGAACTTGCTCCCCTAGCAACAAAGCACCTTTGTCCGCCAAGCGCTGAACCTTAACAACTCCATATTTGTGCTATTTCCATCTGTTTCAATTCAAGACAAGAGTTACTAAATGAATCAACAGCAAGCAACGTGCCAGTTTCAGTGATTTAATAAATAGTACATTGCCATGTAACCTGTCATCTCTTTGAGAAACTGAATTATAACAATCATCCCAAAGCTTCTGGATCGCATGGAAGAACCATGCAGAAGGGAAACACTGGCATGAAGCGTTGCTTTATGCTGCTCACCGATACGCTGCTGGACTTAATGCAGTTATAAACCTCCATTTTTAGGTATTTCCCCAAAGTCTTGGCTAATGTAAACAGAAGAAGCTGGATGGCTAGATGCACAGAACAAATGTTTTCCTACTCATTATATAATGTTTCTTTAAGTAATGTTGGATCTCTGATGGCTACACGTGCTTTCCTCAAAGAGGAGAGACTGGGCTATAATTTCTAAAGCCTGCAGAAAAAGACATCACTGCAGTTAGCTTCAGCTGTGGGCGAGGGTACCTTGCCTACCTCAATGGGAGTCCCCCTGCTGCTGAGGGAGATTGGGTCTCACCAGAAGCAATCCACTCTTCTACTGGAAGTTGCTTCCATCTTCTCCCAATTTCAGTTGGTAATTTCAGCTAACAATAAGCAACGTCTTTTTCTTAGTCTGCACAGGCTTGTGTCTCTTCTTAAACTGTGACACATATTGCTCTGAAAAGAAGTGGGGATGACATCTGAAGGCACTTCGTAGTGCACATTTTAATTCTGGCTTGGTACCCTCTTAAAGCCCTGGGTGAATCTTTCAATGCCTCTCTTCAAATTTCCTGCCTGCTGGATGGTTTCTGACACACAAATGCCTAATGAGGGCCACAAATATGATTAAGGGCCTGGAGCATCTCCCCTACAAGGAAAGGCTGAGTGAGCTGGGGCTGTTCAGCCTTGAGAAAAGAAGACTGAGGGGGGACCTAATTAATGTTTATAAATATCTGAAGTGTAGGACACAGGGGGAAATGGCCAGCCCCTTTTCAGTGGTCTGTGGAGACAGGACAAGGGGCAATGGCTGCAAGTTGGAGCACAGGAAGTTCCGCACCAACATGCGGAAGAACTTTTACACAGGGAGGGTGACAGAGCCCTGGGACAGGCTGCCCAGGGGAGTGTGGAGTCTCCTTCTCTAGAGATATTCAAGACCTGTCTGGATGCCTCCCTGTGAGACCTGTCCTAAGGAATCTGCTTTGGCAGGGGGGTTGGACCCGATGATTTCTGGAGGTCCCTTCCAACCCCTAAGATTCTGTGAATCTGTGAATTTGCTGGGAAAGGTTTTGAAGTGAAGTGCCAAGCCTTGAGATGGCTCCATGGATGAACACCTGTTGTGGAATGTCTTAGGAATTTAGTTTGGGGTACAAGACAAAGCACCTATGGCTGTACCTCTTACCTCTGGTGAGGGAGGACCTTGCTGACTTTGGCAGACTCCCTCTTGATCTCTTCCTTTGCAAACCAGCCATGTGGGGCCGGTTGGAGACCACCACATACCTGGGAAGCCAGATTAGAAAGTCTCTGAGTGCTTGCAGAGCTGTGGAAGGGAGGACATGCCTGTGGCATCTCCGGAGCAGCAGATTTCACTGGTGGTGTCAATTATAAGCTTATGTTTCTTCCTGGTGTTTGTTCCTTTTAAAAGATACAGGGGTAGCACTAAGAAGCAGCAGGAAATTACTATAAACTTAGGAAATTTCCTTTTGCAAGTGTCAGCCTGGCACAAGCAGGTTCAAACATTCCTCCTTCCATGTTCCCTGTCATTATAGAATCATCGAATCCTTTGAGTTGGAAGGGATCTCAAAGATCATCTAGTTCCAAGCCCCTGCCATGGCGCAGGGGGACACTTCCCCATCTGGAAGAAGTGACTTTTTATGGACAGCTGAGCACATGCCCATTTGGTGTGGCTGGCTGCAAATAAGCAATGGAAGAAGGTGCTAGGATCGGTTCTAACCCCTACTGCCTTATCTCCCCGAAAAATGTTACTGATAAAATTTTCTTAAGAACTACTATACACAGAGAGGGTCATAGGTCAGGGAATGATTTTCAAATGCTCACACATTAAATAAAGTGAAGATCTTTAGAAATCCAAATGTTGAGAAGGGGAGTTTTTTCCATAGGAAAGCACTGTCTTGAGCTTGTTTGCTTATTTATATTTAGAATTGGCATTTAGAAATACAGTTCAAAATGTCAAGAGTGACAGGACTGCGTGATCTCATGTTGGTCATGACAGAAGAATCAGCAAACTCATCTTGCCCAACAACTGCAACTGGTGTAATAAAATAACCACTTTTAACCAAGTCCCAGATGAAGCTCAGCTCAGCCACATTGTTAGCTGAGCCTTCTGTCATACAGGCACTAAGGACTCAAAAGGAATATTTGCAGAGAAATGAAGCAAGTAGCTGGGTATAGGGAAATTGATTCACATATTCTCCAGACAAAACATACACACCCTTCACAAAGACAAAGACTGTAGAGGCAAAACGTGCAGCCTCTGCTCCAGCCTCTGTTAGATACTTCCAGTGCAGTCATCAGCCACAGATGAATTAATCTGAGAGAATAATTCCTCACCTGGGTGGTCCCAGCCTGAGGTGTCAGGGTATGGAGCCCTGTCTGTCACCCACCATAAAGCAGGGTCTCCAGTCATGCTGTTGGAAACAGGTAGTCACCTCTCCTGTGAAGTGCCAGTACCAGCTGGGCAGGTGGCCTCTGTGCACATGGAGCTGCTACAGAGATGCATGCTCCTTTTGTGGCCAAGGGGCAAATTATTTTGTGGGAGGATAGGTGGACAACCAAGTGCTAGCACAGGACCAATCCATGCAATGGAGCACTGAAATTCTGAGCTTGTTTAGTGAGACATGACTGCACAGTATTCACCTGGTTTTATACCAGTATGATGACACTGATTTCCACCACATTTTGTTCCTGCTCTGACATCTGAAAGCTCTTCTCTAGCTAACTAAAATGCAACAGACTGTGACTATTTTCACTCTCTCACATTTCAAGTACCTTAGAGAAAGTTTTGTCAGCAGAGACAGCCCAAATTACATTAATCCTTCCTGCCACAAGTTGTTACAGAAACCATGTATTAAGCAGAGCATATGATAGGGACAGAGGTAAAATGAGTTAAAGGAACATAACCTACATTTATTCCCTGTCTAAACTGCTCAGTTTAGGTTCATCTCAAAGGGAGGAGGTAGAGATGGGACATGGCTCACAGCAGCTTGTCATGACATACCCTCAGGACAGCATCGCTCAGCTGTGAGTGTGTACCAGGCACAGCACAGACCACCACATGGGTGGGATGCAGGATGCTTCCAATAAAATATTGTGGCTCTGTGAGCTGGAAAACAACTCCTCTGGATATCAGAAGGAGCTCGAGGCTACATCCAAAAGGGATTTGGGCACAGTCACACGTAGGCTAAAAATTAGCACAGGATCACATGTGCCTATTAAGGAGCATTTAATTTCTGTAACTAATGGCACCTCTTCTGCATGCTACTGACCCGACAACTAATTGTCTTTTTCTCTCCAATGCTTCTCTGAGTTTAAGCCCCTGAAATAAATATTTTGATCTATCTCAAACCTATTTCCTACTTTTTCACAGAGTTTCCCTCTGTATTTTATAAAGCTGTTTCTAAGGAATAATTCTTTCCTGTAATTTCCCTGCTTTGTATCATCAGATAGAGGTTAATACCAGCCTCCACAAACTCCCTTTTCTAAGTCACTTCATCATCTATGTGCAAAACTCCATACCAGCTGAGTTAATAGTGTGTTTTTTCTCTCGTGAGGCAGTTCCCAGTAGGTTATAGGCAAGTTATTTGTCCTGCACAGTATGAAGGCTTCATAAGCATCCTTTTAATTGCACACTGGTACTCAGCAGAGATCATTCAAGACTGCTGATTTTGGGCTGTGTGGCATTGCAGACATGAATATTTCATTTACTCCCATCTGTTTTCAAAATTGTTTTTTCTGGAAAAGTGATAGGGGCTTTAATCAAGCCTGCGAAAGGTCAAAAAACAACATTTCTAATTGAATGCACCCTTGGGAATTCATTTGGAAATAATACTCCTCATTTTTTTGTCTCCCCATCTGTCTCTCAGTGTTGAACCACAGAATTACAGCAGCCCACTAAAATAAGCTGGCCCGTGTGTCAGGCCCAGCCACAGTCATCTCTGTCCCTTTGCTGATACAGATTCACAGAATCACAGAACTGTAGGGGTTGGAAGGGACCTCCAGAGATTATCAAGTCCAACCCCCTGACAAAGCAGGTTCCCTAGAACAGGATGCATAGGTAGATGTCCAGATGGGTCTAGAATATCTCCAGAGAAGACTCCACACCCCCCTGGGCAGCCTTTCCCAGGGCTCTGTCATCCTTACCAAGAATAATAACAGAGGAGAAGCATGCAGCTGGGGGAAAGTGTAAAGATGTGCTGAAGGGGGCTTAACTGGAGGTGAGAGATGCCCCTCCTTCTGGTAATAAGCCCCTGCAGTCCACACATGAAGGGCCACAGCATGAAGGGAAAGGGTGGTTGCTTCAGAAGACAGCTGTGCAATTTGGTGCCCCATCTAGGGCTTGCAGGGTACGGCTTTCCTGGTGGTCTCAGCTTGCAAAAATCTCAAAAACTGAGGGAGGCAAGCATGCAGGCTCCAAAAATTAAAGCAGTTGCTTACAGCAAACACCATCTCCATTGCTGGTGGCTCTTGGCTAAGTTGGAGCAGAAGCACCACTGTGCTCTCAAAGGGAGGGAACACAAGCAGCACCATGACTAGCTGAGACTGGCCTTACCCTGCCTCTGTCAGGGGCTGCCAGCTCCCAGTGTTGGGTCAGAACGGGCTGCCAAGCTTGCCAAGAGTCTGGATAAACAGCAATTTGTATCTCTCATGGTAGCTCAGTTTACAGCAAACGGAAGATGGCCAAGTCCTACACAATCTCCTGCAAAACATCCCTTCAATATCCTTGGTGCTCCTCCAGCTGGTGACAGCTACTGAATGGTCCTCCCATAAATCCACTCTCAGCGATGAGCTGAGATCCAGATATGATGACTTTTTTGTCACCTGCTGATACATCCCTTGAGACATCCAGTCACCCACAGGCACTGCCATGGAGATGCCAGCCTATTTAAACTTCATGCTGGCAGACCTGGAAAGAAATGCCATCAAATTAGATCATTCTAGGAGGCTGCCAAGCTTTTTATTAAATTGAAAAGTTTAGATCTGAAGGAATTGAACAGGCATCTTCAGATACTAAAATGGGGTTGCTTAGGAGAATTTGAGACTTTCCATGTTCTAAAGAAAACTTACTTTTAACAAGTGGCCTGATGTGCTTTCCTTCAGTTGGTTTGCTCTCATTTTTTAAAAGCCTCTTGAGAATTTTGCTCACGTAGAAAAACAGGGAAGGATTGATACTAGAGGAGTGCCAGATCCATAAAAGTCTAGGACATAAATGAAGCTTTTATTAATTGTAGGAATACAGGGATTTATACTTCTAAATGCTGTTTTCTTGTTCTATAAACTTAGTTACTTGAACATGGTCTTCACAGCCTTATCTGTGTTGCTGCAATGACTCCATCCCATGGGATTTTATGCTCCGACACTCCTAGCAGCATGGGAACAGTTCACCATTAAGAGTGGTAAAATGGCAGCAACCAGTTTTCGTGTCTTCTGAAATCATCATCACAGGCACTCAGATAGGCCCAGTAGGGACCACATCAGGAGATGAAGGAATTCTTCTCTTCTACAGTGAAGTTAAAGCCTTGGTATGTCCCCTGTACAGCAGAGCTCTTGCCACCCCCAGGACACAAGTCTCCAAAAACCTGCTGCTCCCAGGAATTCCTCTTCAAGGCCCCCTCAGCTGACCAGCAAGGCGCAGGCTGACAGCCCAATGCTGAGGCACCATTCCTTCAGAGCATTACACAGCGTTTGAAAGCCACTCAGCCACATCATAGGCAGGCAACCATGTTACTTGCAACAGGTGATTTCAGTGAAGTACTTCCCAGCTCCTGTAGCCAGCATGAGCTGGGTTCCCGCAGCAGGCCTCTCCTGAGAGCCAGCACTCAATGTGACCTGCAGTTGGGCACTGCTCATGCAGATGTGCTGGGAGGATTTCATCACGGTATAATTGAAATAATTCATGACTCATTGACAAAGCAAAGTAGGACAGATAAGACTCCAGGTTTGCTTTGGAGCTAGCTATGGAGGGCAATGGACTGTGATTTCAGACACAGGGTTCCACTGCACGTTTGTGCTGTGCTGGGACACCCATCTCTGGAGTGGTGGTACAGGAGGTGTGGGAAGGTGACAGGTGTGGGGATCATTGCTTGTCATTCTTTCTCCCTTCCTTCTTCTTCCTTGCAATAGGCATGATCAGGCCTTATGGCTCCCAGACAGCTATTTTCAATTTTTCTCCACCACTGGGAAGCCCAGCAGGATCTCTGGCATGGCCAGCTCAGCCAGTGAAAATGCTGATTGAGCTGATTTGCTCCAGCTCTACTGCTGTCCGGTGTGAGATCATCATCAATTGGGGTGTGCAAAATGTCCACTTCCCTTCACTGCTCTTGAAATGTCAACCTGGAGCAAAGCTACAGACATGGACATGCCCTTGAAGAGTTCCTAAGTGAATATAATAGGTCCTAAGTAGCAGAAGCTTTTCTTTTTGATCAAAGAACAGATGTGGCATGTCTTGTTTTGCCTCTGAGCAAGGGGAGATGGGAAATATAGTCTTTTTCAATAAAACCCAGCTGTAGATTTCATAAAACAGTCAATCTGGGTCTTCAAGAGACACATGTCCTTCTTGCAGCTGCAGTTTCCACAGCTGCTCTCTTGAAGTTAACTATAGGAATGCAGGACTGGTTCAGCACTGGGAGATCAGGCCTGACAGATGTTCATTACATCTGCTCCTTTGAATTTCCAGAGGACAAGAACCCACGGTCTCTTTGTCACAATCTCCTGTCATATTGATCCGAAACGTCCCTTGCCTCAAATTAAGCCAATTTCTTATTGTCCTTCAATTTGAGCTATGTAGGGAGGCTGGTGAAAAAGAAAAGTGCTACAAAGCAGAAGTGGAAGGCACAGATATAAAGAGGAAAACAACCAGCCAGCCAGGAATGCTACAGAGAAAGGTCAAACAGCTATATACAATCAAAAATAAAAATGAGTCAATAATGCAATTTTGGCACTGTCTCTCTGTTTTATTATAATGATTTTAGATTTGGTGCCTGCTCTTCTTTGCCTTGCCAATAAATCCTACAGGAATTCTCTCTATGCCCAGGTCTAAATAGTAAATAGAAAACAGTATGTAGCAGATCATTGAATTTCCTCACTGGACAAATCTGCTGGGCTGGACAGCATGACACACTGACAACTGCTTCTTGCACATGGTTGTACAACAGATTGCACATGGAGGTTCCACAGAGACTCTTTCACTTTGTTTCACAAAAGAAAATCAGGGTGGAGTTAAAAGAAAAATGAAATTAAGATAATCTTCCTTGCTACCCTGTTATTCTCCAGGTCACTTATCCCTTCAGAGGAAGAAAGTAGATTGGTCTGAGGCATTCAGTTCTTGACAAGATCATGCTGATGTTTTTTTATCCTTTTTCAATCCTTATTAATTGTTTTGTTAACAGTCATGGTGCCATAGACATCATGCTGATGTCTGAGTCATTAAAAGTGCATATGACTGTCTGCTTCCCACTGCTCTCTTTTGATGAAGGGGTCTGGGTCCTCTGGGGCTAAGACAACAGATGCTAGTGAAACACCTGCCAAAAGAGCAGGAGGGAACAGAAAGATGCATGTGGCGGTATCCAGCACCAGAAAATTAATAAAACCCAGTCCCTGACTGTTTCATCACTTCAACAGAAAGCCATGACTTAAATGGAGATCAGAAAAGATCTTAACACATTCTTGTGTGGCATCCCAGGCTTACTGCAAGCGTCCTTCCAAACCAGGGACTTCTCTCCAGAAGGATGCTGGTTTGGGCAGCGTCTCTCAGTAAATACAATTTGAGTGCCACAGCTGACATGTGCTCTGAGTCACCGAGTACTGCGTATTTACCCAGCTCACCACAAAAGCCCTTGCACCGTACATCCCGACCTGTGGGGGAGGCCCAGCATGCCTGTGGCTCCCATGCTGAGAAGGAAGGAGCAGCCGCTGCCCTCTGCCCGCTCAGCCCAGGCAGGCAGGCTGTCCTTCAGGTGACTTTCCCTTCCCATCCCAACAGGGTTCCTAGAGGAGGTGGTAGGGCAGTGGAGGCCTGACTCCCGCTGCAGAGGAGCTCCTGAATGGGGCTGTGAGAGCATGTGTTGCTGCCCAGGTCCTGCTTGCAGCCTTCTCTTGGAGCAAGGAGAGCAGAAACAGTAAATACCAGGATTGCAGATGCCCCTTGGCCGGACCCTCTGGGGACACCCCATCCTGGAGGGAACTGCTTTTCCAATCAAGTCAGCCAAATTGTGAGCAATCTGTAACACTTTTTTTATGCCATGAGACAAAATGCTGTCTTGGTCCTCTCAGTTCCCCTGATTTTGTGCTCTTCTTAAACTCAACAGGCTTCCTGCCATGAGTGGTTTGGATTCCCATAGGCATATACATGGAAAATATTCTCTGACACTCACAGTTTACTGAGTCTGAAGAGCAGTGTGGAGTTAAATCCGCTGGTTTTCAGGCTGCCAGCACCTTGGCAAATCTGTCAAAGGATAAAGAACAGAAACTTCTAGTATCTGAAATCCAGACTTCTCAAAATGACAGAGAGGGAACTATCCTCATGGGCGTGGAGAGAATGGGGAGGGAGACCTAGAAAAAATAAAACCAACATCCACAAAACAAAAAAGTTGTCTCTGGGTAAGGTGTCAAGTTCTGCTACTGTGGGCTCCTGGAAACTTGTCTCTGCAGAGTTCTCCAAGATTTGTTCCAGATGATCTTTAAAGGTCACTTCCAACCAAAATCATTCCATGATTCTGTGATCATCCGATGTAAATGCATATGACCCAGTGTCTTTATCATAGAATCACAGGCTGGTTTGGGTTGGAAGGGACCTTAAAGCCCACCTAGTTCCACCCTCACTCCCCCTTCCATGGGCAGAGACACCCTCCACTTGACCAGGTTGCCCAAATTCCCATCCAACCTGTCCTTGAACACTGCCAGGGAGGGGGCAGCCAGAGCTTCTCTGGGCAACCTGTGTCAGGTTCTTCTCGTCAGGGCTGCTCTCAATTCGCTCTTTGTCCAGCCTGTAATTGTGCTTGAGATTGTCTCAACCCATGTGCAGGACCTTGCACTTGGCCTTCTTGAACTTCATGGGTTCACATGGGCCCACCTCTCAAGTCTGTCAAGGTCCCTCTGGATGGCAATCCCTCCGGCACGTCAACTGCACCACACAGCTGTGTGTCTCTGGCAAACGTGATGACGGTGCACTCAATCCCACTGTCCATGTCACAAAGATGTTAAACGCCACCTGTCTCAATATCAACTCCTGAGTAACACCACTCATCACCAGTCTCCAGTCAGACACTGAGACGTTGACTGCAACTCTTTCAGTGCGACCATCCAGCCAATCCCATATCCACTGAGTGGTCCATCTGTCAAATCCATGTCTCACCAGTTTAGGGACAAGGATGTCATGTGGGACAGTGTCAAATGCTTTGCACAAGTTCAGGTACATGATGTCGGGTTTTTGTGAGAGGAATGCTAAAATGAGGATAATTTCTAAAATTAAATTGCTGATGTTTCAAAGGGTAGTTTTACTGATGGTCACTCCTAACTACTTCATCATCAAGAAACTAGAGGTCCAAATTATGATCAGAGATTTTTAAAGCCATTGCCATAGAAGTGTTGCAATACTTTTCCCCTCAAATGCCAACATTAGCATATACATTTCCAGCATAACTGGAATAAAATATTCCTAAAAGGTGCTGCCTCCTTATATTTTGGCTAACAATATCTTAAACATATAAGCTACATTCTTCCTGAAACAGTTTGCTGAAAAAGCAGATTCTGGGCCACATTCTTCTCTTATTTGTATCATTATTAGCTTTAATGGGTTGGAATGGGCACGGTTCTGTCCCCTGTAAACCAAATTAAACTCTTGTTTGCAGAACATAGACATACAGGGACAGACAAATCCAAGCCCATGGTACTGGAAGTTCTAGGCAGTTCAATAAAATTGCCCAAAGGTCCTATCTGAATACAGTATATGCTTTATTAGCACCATAAGCATGTTAAAAAGTATGGAGATATTTAAAGAAGACCGGGAAACAGAGAAACTGGATTTTGACATGAAGTTCAACGTTTTATCTGTCGGCTCTGAGGAAAATTGGGTAGAAGATTCAGAAGTTATTAGACATACATATGAAAAGGTATACACCTATACACTGTGATCACAGAAAACTCCGTTCTCTATGAACACAGGTTAAAGGTATGGCAAATTAGGCTGAAACCAGAGCTGAGGAAAGAATTCTTCAAAGATTTTGGTCAATCCTAAATCTATTATGATTTCATTATATTTACAAATATTGAAGTCACTGATTGGGAGTGGGGAGGGCTTTTACTTTTGCCAGAGTTTGCTGCAAGGCAGTGGTGAATAACCCTGTAAGTACAGTATTTTCAACAAGCGTCATGTGAAACTGCTCCTGTGGGTGTTCAGATGTGGCTGAAAAGACAGGCAACACCGCATGACTTCAGCTAACTAATCAGGTAGCTCAGATCCTGGATCTTAGATAAGTGAACAAAGAGTTGTGGTGAGCAACTTGTGAGCCAGTCACAGACAGATGTTTACTTGTGGAAAACATTCAGCTAATAGTAAGTATTACTGCAATAGTCATGGTCTGTTTACAGGCAATTTCTGGCATGAAGGAGATATATTCATCAATTCAACTGTTTAGTCTGAATTGGTTTCCAACTGTAATTGAAACTAAATGAAGAACTAGCTACTCTGGGTTGTAGCACTTTTCTTTTAAAGGCTCCAACACATATGCCTCTTGATGTGTTGGTAACTATGCATGAGCTTATTCAGCTTGGTCTTTTCTCGAGGGTGTGGTAAGCATGCTGCTTTTCTTGACCTTCTGCGCTGGTTGACAGCTTTTTGGTGAAGTCTCTCTTCAAGACTTAAGAAAGAAGGAAATTATTAAAAACAGGAAATTGTAGCACATCCAAATAATGCTAATGATAGCACGTAGGTCTGCCAAACCATCGCAGCTCACAGCTTGTTGCAAAGTGGGTGCTCAGTTTAAGATGGAGCATCCTCACCTTGTGCCTTTCCATGGAAGCTTTGCTCTAGCAGGAGCCTTGGCTGCTCGCTCTGATGGCAGTAGCTGTCACCCAGCCAGGGAGACCCTACTTTCCCTGGTATGTTTCTCCAGTCTCTTTCTGCTTCATGTTGGGAAAGAGAAACCTCACGTCCCACTGCAGCTATAGAAGAGAAGTAATCTGCTGTAGACATTGGGATGCTGGCTGGCTGCTAAACCACTGCAAGCCAAAAAGCACTGCTGATAACAAGAGCCTTGGGGCAGGAAGGCAGAAGGACTCTGCAGTTCACGTATGCTGCCAAAATCTGTGTCAGTCTGTCTGTGAAATGAGAAACCCTTCGAAAGGTCTGCCCCAAAGAGAAAAGGCATTTGGCGCACAGGTTAAACCTCAAACTCAGATTAGAGGTGAGAAGACTGATCACTGCTATCACAGTCTGGGATACTCCCTGAAAACTGTGTGTGAACCTAGGAGCACATCATCGCACACTTCATGACTCCCTGGATCTCAGGGGTCACCCAAAGCCTCAGCCCACCACAGGATTCTCTTCACTAGGAAGGTTCAAAAGTACTTCCCAGGTGGAGCTGTCCATAGGCAAATGCCAGACTGGGGCAAAACAAATGGGTGCCTGTTTGTCCCTGCCCTTCTTTTCATGCAAGAGAGGCCCACGTTGGGTCGCAGATAAAGCATGAACTCTCAAGACAGTTTAGGCCACTGCTCCTCAGTTCTCTGCCCGTAAAATGGAGCTACCAAACATTCATATAGGCTAGTTCTGGCAGCCAAATGAGCAGTGTTGATGAACTGACTATTGTGACTGCTCACCCTTCTGATTTTCCAGGCGTTTCAGAACAGCTGGATCTGTCTACAAGGGAAATGCGACACACTGTCTCTTAGTTTTATTGTTGTTTTTGGCAACATGGAAATATCTTCAGCATGCTCCATTACCCAATACCAGAAGACACATGGCCTTCTTGCAGAAAATATGGTTTCAGCTTGTATCTTACAGAGTAATGAGCAAGACAGATTTGAAAAATATTACATTTAATGGCAGTTTAAATGTATATGCAGTCTTTGGAAAGCATCAACAGCTAAAAAGAAAACTGATATTGGTACTCAAATGTCTCTAAAGCCACAGAGCCTGTGGCCACAGCCAAAAAACTAAAGCCAGTATTCCCACTCTATGAGGATTAAAGCAAGAGTCATTTGGGAAGTAGGGGTGTCGGCCAGGCTACACAAGCTGTTGGAATGGTAGGGTGTGTTGGGATAGTCACACACAAGCTGATGTCTCATAAAGCACAAATTAGTTGGTGCCTTTTGGATAAACTTGTTACTGAAATGCTGGAAAGGTCTTTGCCTTTTGTTTCGGTAAGGAAGCCAGATGCTGTAAGCCGGGTAGGTTCACTGAGCGCCGGGCTCAGAATAAAGATTTTCTGTTTTGCCAGTTTTATTCAGGTTTTCTACTGTGCTAATGATGAAAAATACCAGAGGTCTCAGGTGACTAGAAGAACGTGTCTAACCTTCCGTGAATGTCTCCCTCAACTCCACAGTGGAAAATGAGTGGAGGAAGCAGAAAGAACAGTGCAGTATCCGGTGTCATTTCTTCAAGACACTGTTCCATGACAGCGAGGGAATGCTGATGATCTCGAACAACGCAGTCTTGAAGGCTCAAAAACCTGGAGGCAAGAAAAAAATCCAAACCAAACCAAACCACCACATTTTATTTTTTAAATCCCATGATTTCCTAAACTAACCTAACTTAAGGATTTCTGGGCACCAGGACTTGGTTGCAGAGCGGGCTTGGCTGCAGAGCAGGCTTGGACAAGCCACAGCAGTGGGAGAAAGAGGAGAGGAATGGGTGGTAGAAAGCATCACAGCTCCCTTGCTGGAGTTACAGCAGTGCTGGCTCAGCTGGTAGGGCAAACAGAGAGCAAACGATGCACCGAACCGCTGCTGGTAAATGGTGACTTACATCAATGGAAAGAGAGTCCCTGAGCTCAGTGAGCACTTCTGGGTGAAGACAAAAGCCTAAGTTTTCTAGGGAGAACTAGTAAATGAAGGACAGGGCAAAGGGAAATTCTTACAGTGTGCTGTCAGCATTATCATGACAGAGGTATGTTGCAGTCCCAGGCACAGCTTCATATGGCCCAGACAGAAGCACCCTTCAGCCCTGTGTTCCTGGAGAGCTCCAGTGGCTGTTCATGTCAGGATTTGGTTCCACTGGTGTCCCTGTCAAGCATCTCCACATCCACTGGCCTGTGTAGCCACAGAAACACTGCCATCATCTAGAACTGACCAGGGTCTGTCCAATTTTGAAGCAGGCTTGAAGGGGCTAGAACAACAAGAGTAAAACATTGGCACTTTGAAATCTGATCAACATTTCTCAGCTTGTCAACGGCGCTCTGAGAGAAACACAAATTTCTGGAGCTCGGTATCTTCTAAATGATATAAAATAATAATGAGATTGTAAAGCCAGGCCAAAACCATAGCTACACAACTCTTTCCCTTCACAGTTGGAAGTGTGTGTGCGTACATGTTAGAGGTTTTCATCCCCTTCACAGCCCAAATATCTGCTTCCTCCTCCAACTTGACAGGAGAGGAGAAGCAGGGCTGAACTCAGCTCAGGTACAGTCTGTCCCTTGAAGTTATCTGCAGGCTGTGCATGCCAGGGGAGTGCTGCAAACCCTGTGCTCCCAGTGTGCTTTCCCATCTGGCACCAAACTCCTCATTAATTTGAGCGACAGAGGCTTTGCTGCCAAAAGGAGATAGTTTAATTACTGTTTTCCTCCCTCCTCCCTTATGTAGCGGCTGTAAAACTGCTCACTGCTGAACCTGAGCCATCCCAAGGAGCTGAGTGAAATATTTAAGAAGGCTATTTACTTAGGCATCGGACCCATAGACTTCCTTCATAGTTGTCTGTACAGCTCTAAAGCCACCGAGTATTTCCATAGCAAATAATACGATTTATTAGGATTGTATCAGGTCCATATGGACAAAGTCTCTCAACTTTCTCCACAGATGGATGCTGCAAAATGGAATCAAATACCAGAGAGGCTGGTTCAAATCAAGGGACATCAACAAGAGGCCATCCCAGACTGGAAGGCACTCAGAGCGGGGTTTCTGGACTCCCTCATCCTTGAACGTAACAGCTTGCACAGAATCTTCAAGGGTGGAACAAGATGGGATTAGTTTACTGGGAAACAAGGAAATCAGCTTGCGTGTACTTTCTGAGACCGCTAGCTTGATCACAGCATCTCTGGAAATTTTTCCCCTCAGTAAAAAAACAGTTTAGCTGCTGCAAGACTGTAATTCCCTTGTGTGATCTGCCAGCACAGAGGACATGGAACACACTGGTAGCTGCTGGCCTGGTGAGCTCTGCAGCAAGGAAGCGGGTGTGATTAACAGGCAGAGAGAGTGGCAGATGGGAATAGACAGCATGAGATGCTCAGACCACCAAGGCGGCTGGTTTTCCAGATTAAAAATATCTGAAGCATGAACACAGTGAAAGCAAGTTTTGGGCCTATGTATTGAACTTACCTTGGGGGGCCTGGTAAAGAAAAGGAAAGTACTTTTCTATCTCCTACATGTGATGAGGACAGCAGGGAAGTGAATGAAGCATTGATGCCTGCAGAAAGGTTTGAAACACCTTCAAAGAGCAAATAGGAGCACTGGAGTATTGTGATGCGAAACAGAATTCAGAGGTGCAATATCAGAATAGTCTAAAATACTTTGTTGTTGTTGTTGTTTAAACCCAAAAGCAAGAACCAGAGAGGGATCGAGAGTTCAGAAATCATCATTATACTTTGGCTATCATTTCCATGCATGTTTTGAGGTATTAAAGCAGGATCATACATGAGAGGGGGATTCTGGTTTCCAGGGTGAAAGAAAATAAACCTAGCCCCATGGACAAGCTTCCAAATGGTTAAAAGAAGAATCCCAAAGACGATGGCCACGTTGCATGCAAGGCCACAGATTCAACCTGGAGCAACCCTGAAAGCAAGACAGAGACACACCGGACTAACAGAGCCTGAGAGAGATGGACTCTGTTCCTCGGGATCAAGGAAGAACAAACACAGGGCCCTTCCTTTAAAGAAAGATGTGAGAGAGATGAGGAATTACAGCCTAACCAACATCATTTTAGTTAACCAGAGAAATATCAAGGATGTCATTAAAATATTTATTTTTGGGCCCCTAGAAGGTGAAAAAGAGATTAAAAGATATTAACACATATCTCATTGACAGACCATTTCCAATCACCCCTCATCCCTTCAAGGACAGAGTAGCAAGTCTTGAGAATGAGGTGAAGCAGACATGCAATGCATCATGACTCTATAAGGTTTTCTCCCAGTGTTCTGCAAGATACCTACAACAGGGGAAACAGGAACCAAGGGGTTACAAGACTGGTTGGAAAGCCATACACAAAGAGTAGCTGTCGCTGGGGCAGCACTGCACTGGTAACGGGGTACTGAATAGTCCTCTCCTGGGGACAGCAGTATTCACTGTTTTCCTCAATGACTGGCAAGATGAAAGAAAGAGCATGCTTTTTTTTAGATCTCCTGCCAAGTTTCCAAAATGCTGGAAGACAGGGTGAGAGTTCAAAATTATCCGGATAAGTAGGAGCAGAGGTATGAACTGTTGGAAAAAGGGGAACAATTCAGGAAGCAAAATGCAGAATGCCATGTTTAGATAGAAAAAATCATCTGGTTCAATACAAGATGGGATAAGCTGGCAAGATTTTAGGCATGTAGAAGCAGATGACACATAATGTGAGGCTGCCTGAATCAACAGTGTCAGGTTGCCGTAGAAGGAAAAGAGAGATTTTACTGGGATGTGCACACAGAACTGTTGCAAGACATGTAAAATCAGGCAGGGTTGAAAGAAAGGTAGGAACCTTGCCAGAAGATGGAAAGGGAATGCCATGGCAGTATTCAGATATATAAAACTGCATAGAGACAGATAATTAGCTGTTTTCTGTGCCCCCTTTATGTAAGATGAGGAGTACTGGAGGGGACTGAAGAACAAGAGGTTTGAGGCTACTAGATATTAGAAAAGTTTCCTCAAAGCAAGGCCAGCAACCACTGAAACAGATTCCCCAGGAGGGCTGTGAAATCTTACCCTAATGAAAAGCCAGAAGTAGATGGAGTTGGTCCTGCCCTGCACTGAGGGGACAGATGCATGGATTTTACGGAAATGCCTTTTCAGCTTTCTTTTCTGCTCTTCTGGGGCAAATAAAACACTGACCCAAAACAGTGACAAAATCAACTATCTAAGCTGAAGTGCTGCAGATATGGTGTGAGAGGGCTGCTCTGACAGCCAGGGCACCCCACTCACCTCCCCAACTGGTGCCTAGCGAAGGTCTGGGGATTCCCCAGCCCCAGTGCTCAGTCACCCCCAAGATATCTGGAGGAAACCCAGGCCTGTCGTCAGGGAGGGGGCCGTGGTGTGCAGGACGGTGTGTGGGACAGTGTGCAGGATGGTGGAGGCTCGGGACAGCAGGGAGCAAGGGAAGGCCTGTCCCTTGCTGAGCTGGCAGATCTCTTAACACTTACTTGCTTTGATGGCTTGGGGTGCCTGAGGTTGTTTTAATATTTTCCACTCTGGAGAGATTATCTTCAGTGGTCTATAGCTTTCTGAAGTTATCATCTGGAAGAAAACTTTACAGTCCTGAGCTCAGATCAGAGCAAATTCATGGTAGCTCTTTCTGAACAGCGAGGGAAAGAGGGCAAGAAGTATTTTCATGACTATGCAAGTGGAATAGGCTGCTCTAAACATATGCGTCAGGCTGCCGGGCAAGCAGGAGTTTTGACATCTGTCAGGAAGACAGGGAATAACAGAGATCCTTGGAAGTCTACTGACACATGGTATTTAGTTGTCAGGCTACAATTTATGTGGTCCCTTCGGATTTTCACAGCACTAACCTTGGAAAGGTATTCCAGTACCTTAACAAAACAGCATTTATGCACAAGTGTAACATTGCTCAAATTGGCTCTTGAATGTCTTGTTATTTTCACCCTGGAGAAACCTGAGAGAGTACTTTTGTTCATGATGAGGGGTCAGTGACACCACAGTCAAGTCAGCAGCCAGGGCCAACAGAGATTTCAGCTGGCACTGAGGAACTACGGGGCTTTTAAAAATAAACCTAGCATGAGACTCCAATTAAGTTTACCAGCAGTCCCTTGCTCATTTCATTCTTAGTCTTTGCTTAAACTCTTACGATATATCCAAGTTTCCTGTTGCTTCAGATTTAGCTACAATTAATCAGCACCTTTGTAAACGCCAAAGTTCCTCCAGGTCCCAAAATCATGGGCAAGGATTATCACACACCATGCAGGGCTTGCTGTCACAGACAGCTGTGTGATTGACGACTTCTCCAACCAACTGCTGCATAGAGCAAAAAGTACCTTATGGTAAAGCAGTTGATGTAGTGAAGAAGTTGAGGAGATTTAAGTCTTTGGCACTTTGTTTTTTAGAATCAGCAAGTCAGGAGCCCCAGGGGAGGTCAAAGGGCAATTGCTAATTTGGGAAGGAAGAGTCAGGGGCTGAGGGGAGAAAACAGTATGGAAGGGCTGTATGATACAGATCACTGCAAATAGAAGATAATAAGGACTATTATGCTCCCTTCCCTTCCCTGCTGGCCGAGCAGCCCAGAGCAGTACAGACACAATCAGTGGAATCAAGTGAAAGACTTGCAGGAGTTCAAGGGATGCTGGGCCAGACCATGTGCATGTTGCTGTGAGCACCTACGTTACATGGAGTTATTAAAATGAGGAGTAAGCACATGTATGTCATTCACGTGTGTGCGTGACATTCATGGGTGTGCAGTTTCTCTGAGTTTCCTTAGAAGATCCAGGAGGTTTTTTTGGTTTTGTTTTAAAATTTTCTTTTCATGGGGGTCAGATGAAATGTAAGCCTCATGAAAAGAGGGGTACCTTAATGACGTCCCTCCCCTCATGGTGTTTCCCATGAAAATGGAATAAGAGTTTTCCTGTCACAGACAATGAACAGTGAGCTGGGCGCTCCCCTCCCATACAACAGCACTGGGAGGTCAGTCAGGACAAGGGCATCCAGGTGCCCCTGCCAAGGCACCCTACCACATCTGTGTGGTGGCACAGACAAAATGGGAACATACACTGGGTGATACATTCTGGTGCCACTCCCTGGGCTCTGCGCGCATCCAAAGCACACCTGAGAGAAGAAAACAAAAATAGCGCAAAGTCACAGAAGTCAACTGGTGGCAGGACAGTGATCCTTGTGGTAGGAGGTGAGCACATTGAGCCTTCCTGATGGGGCATTACAAGGTCTGATGTCTGGAAGGAGACAAAGTCCTACATGAAATAAGTCCCTGCTTTTCCAAGCAGGGAGAAACTTTTGTGCAGATTCATTACTGCCTGGGCTCTTGAAGGACAGATTTGGTTTCTGTCTAAGAGACATGCCTTGACACAGGATTAATCTCTTGCCATCTGTGTGTGTAAGTGAGTCAGATTGGATGGCTGCAGTGACCATTTCTATTGTGGGCATTTTATATATCCCCTTTCCTCAAGGCCTTGCTCTCTTACCTCATTGGCTGTCCCATTCTTCAGCTCCTTTTTAAGCTGATGGTTGGAGTTGAAGTGCATGTTTTGGGAGGCCAGTTGATTCCACTTGGGATATTTGGGAGTGAATTTTGTACCCTACTAATTCCTCCTGCAAAAGCTGAAAAGGGGCATAGCTGGGGATGGTATTTAGCAGGATGTAGGGCATGGGGACCATGGCAGTCAGAAGTGTCACAGGACTAGCACAGCCCCTGCTAGCAAAGGGTAATCTCATTTCACTCCTACCTGCTGCACTGACCTTGTCTCACCCCAGGGGCCTTTCCCCAGTAATACTTCAGCTGCAGGGTTGGTGTGGAGAGCACAGAGGTGGGTAGCATAGCTGGCAGCTCCCAGCTCGTGGACAGGTGGCTGCTACAGCCTCCCTGCAGTCCATGCCAGTCTCTCCTACCACAGAAGGCCATTTCTGCCCATCATCTCCTCACCTTTCTGGTTTCCCTAGGAATGTGAACCTTGCTGAAATTGCAGCCCATACTGTGAGAGAAAAGAGTGAAAGACAAGCCTGTGAAGCACGCAGGGACAGACTACGCCCCATCCTCATTGACTGCACTTTGGAAAGAGCACACCTGGGTTGAGGACAAGTCAAACATATAGTGAGTGCCATCTGCCGGCAAATGTGAATAGGGTATTGGGGACAACGGAGTAAGTGTGCAGCCTCACTGCACCCTCCATGTCTACTCCGGTCTTGGGTGCTGCAAGACTGTGCTTGCATCCCATGGCTCCTGTTCTGCCATGGTCGTAGGTGCAGCTGACTAACAGATGGACAGCACAAGCCTAATGTCTTCTGCATTCGTGAGCTGGTGCTCCCTACGGCTTCACGCGGACAGAAGCAGTTGGGCAGCCATGAGAGCAGGAGCCTTGGTGTGCCAGACAGGCACCGACCCAGGGCAAGAGGTGAGGTGGCCTAGCCTGTGGGAGGCCATGTGGGAAGGTGTGGAGAATGATGCTGATCCATCATGGGAGGAAGCAGCTTTGGGCAAGTTGATCTGCCTGTGCCTCCCTTCAAACCAGAGTCCTCATTTCTGGCTACATCTGCCACTATTGCTCATCTGGTAAGAAAGCGAGCTTCCCTTATGGTGTGCATAGGTTTGTGATCTTTCTGAGTCATTCTACCAGTTTCTAACCCCGTGACTGCGTGGTAGGTGGAAGGCACACGGTAACCTATAGCACGGGGCCCTTACAGCCTGCAATGTTTGCCCAGTGGGTCAGATCTTGTACCACAGCTGGAGAGCTTCTCCACAGTGCTCACTGCTCTGTTTTAAGCCAAGACAGTAGGCAACTTCAGAGTGCATGTGTGAGTGTCTCTGTGGGTTTTATTAGCACACAACCTAAGTAAATCCATTACACCTTGTTGGTGAGAGCCTCGAAATATAAGAAAATAAAAAAAGAACGGTCACCAAGTACCAATTTTTTGTGTAAATAAAGAGGCACAACAATGCAGCAAAACCCAACCCTTTGTTGGGCAAAACTGTTTCTGTGTGGGCACTTAAATGCCATTTGAAGGAAGTTTTTGATAATAGGTGTGAGGACTGAGCAGCACTTCTGAGAGGTCATTTTGTTCACTGATGGCATGGTGTAAATCCCAGTATAAAATAAGACAGCCATGTGTTATCTACAAGATACTCAGCAGAGGAAGACAAAAGCCTAATTATATCTACCTTATCAGCTAAAGGAGCTGAAGTATGGTGTTGATTTGGAGGGGACTAAACTGCAGAATACTTTTTCTGTTATAACACACAAGTATTACCCTTTTAATTTGGCAAAATAGTAGTTTCCTTCCTGCCAGTTTTTCAGGGACACTGCTGCACTTGGTCTGCCTGAGGATACTGGAAATTCCCAAGAGAATTAAAACATGTGCAATGCGTATGAAAACCCCTGTTAAAACCCCTGCTTGTAGTTTTCTAGTAAGCCTAAGTTAGGCATTGCTTCCTTTTGCAGGAAGAGTAATCACCAGTGTTGGCATGTGAACCCGCCAGCACGATAGATCTGATCTCAAAATAGATTTTTCTTACTCAAATTGTTTAGTGAGATGTAAATTTTAAGACCAAAGTTGAAGAAGGTTGTCAACCTCAAAGATAGTTGGTCTTGCAACAGCCTTTGGGTGTGAACAAGAAAGCTCTCAGGAATGAAAACCACGCACAGTATTTCTGCCGGTTTGGCTTGAAGTCTCACTGGGATGGATGTTGCAAATTTTCTTAACCAGAACTAGTGGAGCAAGCACTTCCCGAGGTAACATCTGCAACGGACATCTGAGGCTGTAACACAAGCTAACAGCATGGAGAAAAGAGGGTTTTGACCTAATTCCCCAAATGCCAGTTTGGTCATCTGCCACGTTAACATGTAATAGGCAGTGCCAATAAAAGCAGTGTGTGCCACAAACATGTTTGGATACATGGCTTTTGTAAGGTGTTATAACAACAGCAAAAATTTGGATGGGGAAAAGTCAAGAAAAGACTATTTAAATCAACTTCCTAAGGCAGAAAGCTAAGGAAGAAAAGAAAATCACATTCCAAAGAGTTACTTTCATACTGAAGCAACTCAATGCAGGCAAGCTGAAGGGTGTTTATTTACATTCTCAGAGGTACAACAGCCTAATCAAAGATTAAATATGTAAGACTGGCTATCTACTACTAGATGAAACAGTAGGAGGAAAAATGAGAGAGGTCTTCAGAAATGCTTTGGGGCTTCATTTCCATAAAATAGCAATCAGAAAAACTCCAGGCCTAACCAGGGAAATAACTGACCAAGTGAAGAGATGAATGATAAAGGACAATGATATGGAGTGCTGCTGAATTGGACAAGAAGATCCAAAGGACCCTGAACGTCCCTCAGAAAAAGTTACAAGAAACACCTCAGATTAAGTCTACTTCTGTGCTGACTTCCATAATTTGTTCTGTTATTTGCAATGAAGAATTCAGACAGCTGCTTTTTATACTGAATTTCAAAATTCTCTGCTTTTTTCCAGGCTAGTGGGATGGGTGCATTTGTTGTATGTATCTCCATGACTTTTTGCATGCCCTCATGCTTTGTTGGGTGTGCAATGTGATCTCAGGTGAATCTGGCAAGAGCAAGATATGTGGTTGCTCCAGAAGCAACAGATCAAAATAAATCAGTGAGGGCAAACAAGGCCCTGGAGGTGCCTGCCTTTAGGGGAGGGTTTGGGTATTTCAAGTTCTGGTCTACATGTGCCATCGATTTGCAAAGATAAGATTAGAGACTGGAATTACCAGGTGTTGGTTGCTGTGAAGAGACCTTTACCAGATGTAAAGACCACCTAGCAGTGAGACTATGGTTTGAGATACCTCACAGCTCTGATCTGTTGCTCCGTGGCAGGATCCAGACTGACACCCAGACAGCTGAGGTGGCTTTAGACCCGGGGAACTGGACTCAGCCCTCTGTGCTCTCACAGCACAGGTGGGGAAGCCGAGGTTTCAAGCCCTTTTCAATCTGTTCTTACCTTTGTGGCAAATGCAAATACACAAATCCTTATCAGTGCTTCTATGTATATGATAACCATTTAACTATGTTCTTGCTGTATCAGCCTCACACACTGATTTAATTACTAGCACCCTGAGGTGGAAGTTCTTGCAGCCTGGTACACCAGGTATTCAAATACATGGCTTTCCTGCTGCATTTAATCCTGCTCATTCTTGGTTTGGGAACTGAGCTTCAAATGGTCAAAGCGCCAGCAGAGCTGGAAAGCTGATGTGATCGCTGTAGTGAGCACAGGTGTCTACCAAGTGGGAAAAGACAAGTTACATAACAGCAGGCCAAGCAGAACATATAGCTCTGACCCATGCTGAGGTCAGTAGACACTTTTTCACTGACTTCGGTGGGATCTGGCCTTTGCTCAAGTATCCCATGTGAGTTCTTGGAGGAAAGGAATGTGATTCGGAGCATGCGTATTATGCACCAGTAATGACTTTGGCTTTGCTTGGGGCAAGAGTTGTTAGTAAAATGTTCTTTACACAAGGATGATATCTGTGAGTGTACTTTTGCAGATGAGATCCCAGCTGCCTGAGAGAGGAAAGGCTGCCAGTGCCCCATATCCATCCTTGCTGTGAGCTCTGCGGTTATAGACGCATGATGGATTAAGGGAGTAGCTTGCCAGTTGCTAATGTAACAGCCTCTTTTCAACCCAATTTATTTGTACTTTGGAAAAACAGGAATGTAAACCTCTCCCACCAATACTTACTGTTTATTTTTACAATATGTGTTTTTTAAAAAAATTTTTAATCTCCAAGTGCATTTCATGATTACTCCAGTAGCTAACTATTTCTGTTCATACGGTGTACTCACATGCAGCGAAGGCAGATGTGTTGTGAAGGGGACTCGATTCTCTGAGATTCGTTTGTAAGCAGCTCAGAGAGGAACTCACAGCTGCTTCCAACTGGGAAGGACTGAGAGATCCTAGCTATGTAGAGTCAATTAAATCTCTGCTAACCAGCTTTATATTCTGGTTTTTAGAGAACACACATAAACAGAGGTGCCTTGTTTATAAACGACCTCTTAATTTCAGATAAACATGTACAGGCATCTAGTTGTAGAGGACAGTAAGACTTCAAGAGGTTTCTGCTGTCGTTCTTGTGATCTTGTGTGCTCAAGGTGACACTCAGTTTCCTGTTCCTCCATCCTCACAATTTAAAAAAAAACCAGCCTATAAAATCTGAAGTGTTTGAGAATAAGATGTTGGACTCGGGCTTTGTAACTCATTTCCTCCAATTGGAATCTGTTCTGATTGAAAATGGATTGAATCCAGTGTAACATGGCTCACTGTGTGCAAATTCCAGCTATGGTTTTAGGAAACAGGTGTGGAAGGCTGGGCTCCTGGAGCAAGGTATTTTTTCCAGGCTAGTGGGATGGGTGCATCTTGCCAGATTCACCCAAGACCACACCACACACCCGTCAAAGCATGAGGGCATGCAAAAAGTCATATAGATACATACATCTCCCCCAGCCATAGATGTCCACAGCACATTCGCACAGAGCAACTCATCTCTGCTTTAGGAGGAGCTAATTTGTGCCCATTTCTGACTGTGTCAGGGCAACCTGATCTCCTCACTCAGCTGTTAGGTGAACTCTGTAATGCACTGTAGACTTTATCTTCAACAAGTACCAGGCTCCATGCTTGCTTGGGACTACTGACTTTTGTCACTGGGAACTGCCTTCAACTTCCTCTCTCCATACTCTCACAAGACCTCTCCCAAGAATTCAAATGCACCATGTTCACACCATCCCTGTAGATTTCTACTGCACACCTGCCAGTCTGAGGGGAGCTCCAAAGGCCCTCACGTGAAGGTGTATTTTTCTGAAGACAAGTCACATGCTGCTGCCCTCTGTGAGGTCTGCAGCTCCCTCCGAGGGTCTCTGCAATCCAGTAGCCTCACCCCATCAATGCTGAGAGTTGCCTGAAGGCACCAGAAGTGAAAGTCTCCCACAACTGGGAAATACAGTTGTCTAAGTGTGCACGTTTCCCAGATCGGTTGCTTTAGCCCAGCTAACAGAAGAGTGCTGAGTGAGCTGGGGGCAGAGTCTGAGGTGCATGTCACACAGGCACGCGGGAACAGGCAGGCTGAGCTAAATGCCAGGATGCCCTTATGGCCACCATCCCCTGTCACGACAGAGAGCCTGGGAGCCCCGGCGGTATGTCCTGCTGGGGGAGGTGGGGTGTGCGAAGGCAGACCAGCCCACACATGGAGAACCCTGCTCTGTACTAGCATCACGCTAGAGAACATCCTTCACAGATGGTAACACCCTGCTGCTCTTGGTCTTGGAAAGACCCCCTTGACACATCTCTCACTGGAGGAGTGAAAAACTGTTTCAAGACATATGGCCTAAATTTTTTTACTCACTCCTCCACTCACATGCAGATACCCCCTGCTCTCTCTGTACCCCTCACCCTGATCTTTTTTATTTGTGCAGGACCAAAAATAGAAAATTAAGATGGTTTATTTAATTTTGTGTGACAATTTTACAAACATTGTTGGTTGGCTAGCTCAATTTTCTGGAGGAGGGAGAAAATCTGGGGAAGAAAAGACTGGTTTTGTTTTGGGATAAATTTTTTGGACTCTGTTACAGTTTCTGTCTTTTCCCTATAACTCTTGGCAAAAAGACTTAAACAAGATGAGTAGAAGAACTCCAGATGAATAAGCCTGTGTGAAATTGAAGGATTGTTGGGTTGTGTTCAACGGAGGCTAATGAATTAGTATATTGGAATGTCTGCTCACGGTGGACCAACTTCTGTTTTCCAGACGCTCAAGTTTGGACACTGGAGAAGACCTTTATACAGAGGTCCTTGTTTTGAGAACTCCAGTTTTCTTGGATGATATGAAGACTGGGAATCCTGAACATATTGTGATCATTTTCAACGTAGTTGTGTTTTACCCAGCAGATGTCTAAATGTTTATAATGCATATATATTTATGATGCACATAAACATCCTCAGCTTACAAAAGGGATATAACAGATAAATGGACAGTCAGCTTGTGCTGCTCCAGCAGTTCTGTGTGCAAGCTTGACACATCACCTTCTGCATCAGCAAACAGGCTCTGCTATACTGAACAAACTACCTTTAAATGACCCTTTTGAACAGCATAGCATTTCTACACTTAACCTGAAAAAACATCATCCAACAAGAAATGTGGATTCTAGACCCACACATATAAAACAGAATTTGGAACCTTAATGAGAAAGGAAAGGAGACAAAAGATAAGAGTGAATGTTGTAGATTAAGAGATAAACTCCAAGAATATTTGATAAATGAGGCAAAAATAAAGCCCACATCTGGCTTTGTACTGAAACTTGGGGAGGTCTGGCAAACAAATCATTTAAGTTGTCCTGTGTTGAGTCTTGGAGATAACAAGAAGATAATCCTTTTATCTGAACCCTTTGGATGCAGATGGGTCACATTAACAGAACTTGGAGCTAAGTTGTCCTTTAGATAGATATAAGACACCTTATATCTATATATAAGTGTCGAGAGTGAGATTGTCATTTCCAAGTTCTACTAGAAACCTGAACTTCCTTTCCTGATCCAAGTCATGAAGGATAAATGGGGAATCACCCCTGGTGGGCCGCCTTTCCAAGTGCCTGTAATTACCATTGCTAAAAGAGACTCCCCGCTTATCCCCACCCCACCCTGAGTATAAAATTCTTGTTTGGGCAATTAGGGCACCGTTGCTTTTTGGTGGGAGTTAAGAAACCATTTGAAAGAGTCCTTGCTGAGCTGCTGCTGAGGCAATGTTGTGTGTACATCTTCCTGAGCACAACCAGGAAAAGCAGCATGAGATCAAACGGTGGTGAGATGCTGGCTGCCTCCTTTCTCTGCTGACTCCAGATCCACACAAAGCAATGGAGAACAGCAAAGATACTGCTCCTACCTGCTGGAAGTGTTAACATAAAGCTGAGGTGGAGGAGTTAACATCCCCTTAACACCAGAAATTGTGAACGTTCAAGCAGCAGCGTGGGGTCGCACAGGGTGAAGATGGCTGTGCACAGCTGGTAAATGTCCGTGGTGTATAAGCAGTGGAATATGGAAATAAGGAGCCTTTTGCTGAACTGGAAAGGAAAGGCAGGAACCATGGGGGATAGAGGCCAGGTCTCTTCTGCATTTCAGTTACTGAGCAGGGATGCATCTGTGCACATGATGGCTCAAACCGACCATTTTAAACAGCCTGATAAATTTAGCATTACTGGTTGGAGCCTTGTATAATAGGTTTTTTTCCAGTTTGTTCTCATTTTAGCTGTGTGACTTTTGTTTGAATTTCCTAATTAATCTTAAAAGTCAAAGCAATCAAAAAGAGACATATATTTTAGGACTCTTGTTAGAGCACTGTGTTCAACAAACAGAGGAGTTAGCAGTAGACACCTGGAATAAGATCTACCTTCCATGAAGGTCTGTCCATGTCCACCAGGTTTGTTCCATTAAAGCCCAGCAGGGGTTGGACCTGATGATCTCTCGAGGTCCCTTCCAACCCCTATGATTCTATGATTCTATGATCTAGCTAGTGTGTTAGCTAACCAGCCACCATCAGCAGCAGGTTTCAGTTGCCAAAGCACAAGCAAGAGACTCTGCTTTGGCAACAGAGACACCATAAGGCACGTGAGAAACCTACACAGGGCTGATAGATACGGTGAAGAACCTGCAGGAGACTCACACTCCACCCATGCTGGGGTGGCACAGGGGGCCAGAAGGGATATATGAGGGCATATAAAATGGCACAAGTTCAGACAATTCTAGGTCTCTAGAGAGTAACTGATATTTGTGTTTAGGCAAGAAAATCTCTGTGCACAGTGTGCTTTCCATGAACTTACACAGTCTTCAGGCATTCACAAATCCATGTGTTTCCAGCAGTTGCATTCAGGGTGTGTGCACAGCCACTCACAGACCTCTGAATTAATACTGCTTACAGGTACTTGAAAGCAGAATTGGGATCAAGCAGTTTCAATCCTGGGCTGGCACTTAATGATTTTTAGCTTCTCAATGAAAGATTAAATCGAGGATCTTGGTGGCCTGAAGTCCCTGAGCAAGGAATTATGATGGGAAGAAAGGATTCTGTACTCTCACCCTGCTTTTTTGTCCTTCCCAGCCATCTGCCACTGGACATGGGGACATAATAGTCCATCTGTGTAAGTGGGCTTTGGGACTGAGCCAGCATGTCTAATCATTTCTTTTCTATCACAATTTAGCAAAGGGATTCTCTGATTAACTTCAGACAGTTAAAAGTGCAGTGATCTGAAACACTAAACACCCAAGCCTCTCAACACCCAAGTCACCTTCTGTACCCAGTGAAGAGAAATAGATATCCAGGTGTCTTACAGCAAGAAGAATTGCACTGAAGGAGGTTTTTCTCCCCAGGATACTCAAGGTGATTTATTGGGATTAGATGACTCATTCTAGTCATTTAAGTGAGGTGATTAGGACTTCCACCAGCCCCATTCCCAGGTATATAGAGAGAAGTCTGGGGGACTTGGAGGAGAGGTTTTTAAGTGCTAACAGCTTTCACTCAGATCATGAGAGCTCTTGGCACCCAATAAAAAGAATAAAGAGTATGTTTGATTCAAAGCTTTTCCCTTCCACCCCCATTCACTTGCCTTTTGGTTTTGAATTTTCCTGCCAGGATCTACAATAATCTACAACATACTGACTGGCATGGTTCCCTCCAGCTGAAAGACAAATGGGAGATTACTCCTTCATCTCTCCAGCAAGCTCACTTTAAACTAGATCACTGCATCGCTAGGTTGTTGCAGCAACACTCTGGTAAACTGCCCGTGGGTATGGACAGGGAGGCACAACTGCTGCACAACATCCATACCAGCCAAGCTGTAAGCAGATGTGGCACCAACCAGGGAGTAGCAGCAGTGGTCATGCACTGTTCCCCTTCGATCCACTTGCTCAGCAGGCAGCACACTTCGAGCTGGGCTGGAGCAAGGGGCCAACTGTGTGGGTTTCCCTGTAGTTAGCACCTCTATATATGCTAACCACATAGTCAATGGGATTGTGTTTAAGATCTGGTGACCCCTCCTTACCCATTTGAGGCCCTGGATGCCTCCCAGGACTGCACAACTCTTGAACTCTTCTGAGAGTTCACGGCTCTGAAAACTGGTGGTGCTCAGCTGTACGGCCCAGGCCACTTCCCTGGAGTAAACACCCCCGTCTCCTCCTGTCTCCAGAGCCCTCAGACAGGATATTCAGTGACCCACCCCATCCAGTGTTTAACCTGGAGCACTTCACAAATCCATTTTTCTACAACCTGTCATGATCTCTCTCCAAAAGATCACAGCCTCCTAACAAATCCTTATCATAAAACTGTGTCCATGATAAGGATTAAAATCCATACCATAAACCTATGCCCACATATAAACCTATGCCCAGCCTTCTGCTGGCACATGCTCTTGGGTTTTAAAGAAAAACACACACAGGCTCACTGGAACAGGAAGTCTCCTCCACCTTTTTGTCTTTAAATCATTCAGTGCTGAAGGAGGAACCAGCTGCTCCATCATCTTCTATAGGCAGGTGTTTTGCATAGCTATGCAACAAAGAAAAAAGGCTATCGCCATCAACAACACACTTCTGGTGCCCCACAGACACATGCAGAAGTCTAGACCCACAGACACATTCAGCGTGTCTACCGAAGGTCCTAACAAGTCTGGAGCAACTGCTGTTAATAGTGCCCTCAGTGGATGACAAGCCAGGCGTGACAGAACAGCCATATGCAATCTTAGGTCAAGCCCAGTCATTTCCAGGGTGCTCTTCTCTGAAAGGAGATCGTGTGGCTCAAACTGGTCTTTGTCCCACCAGACTGGCAGCCTTCCCTAAGGAGCAGAGGAACCTCTCCATTCAGACTCAGCAACATAATCCTGCGTTCAGTGGGGAGAAACACACCTGTGCAGGTAATGTCAGAGAACTTCGGGCTCTCAAGGTTTAACCTGCTGTGAGACAGATGTTCAAATACAGGCACAGACTGTTTGGGTTTTTTTTAATATTGTACACACTGTGCTACCCTTTGCTGGTGTAAAATGCTATAGCTCCAATGTAAGTTACAGAGGTATGTGGGTTTACATCACCTGACCATCCAATGGTCTAAGCCAGCCTTTGTGAGAGAGGCAACAGCTCATTCTATACAGATCATGATTATTCTATTGACTTTTTAAATAAAAAGTTCAGTAGGTAACATAGGGTTGGATTCAGTATGAAAAGCCCAAAGGTGGCTTCTTGCCCCCAAGATAGCGACATACACATTTTTTTCTGTGTATAAATAATAATAAAAACAGGAATGTCGTTCACATGGATCAGCACTTCTTTAAGGTGTTACAAGGAAAAAATACCTACCTCCACAAGCACAAAGAGCAAGATAAAATCTGAGGTGTGGGGCCAAATGAAATCTGCCTAAAAATATTTGTTTAGGCAGCTACCTTCTCAGACTTTTACATGACTTTGATTGTAGGCATGAAGAAAGAAAAGGAAAAATGATCTGTCCATAAATCCTTTTAAAGTGCCATTTTTTTAATATTTCAGGTGCTATAAAGTAATAGGGAATCACAAAACTTTCTTTTTAGATATCACTGACAATGTTCAAGCATTTTCCTTACTTACAAATGTCACCTATCATATATATTTCTGTTTCAGAAAAAAAGATTCAAATGTAGCTGGCCTACATATATGTGCCTGCTTTTCTGCAGGTGATAGCATGTGCCAGTTGATGTTTCTTTTGACTAAGCAGTGTGAGCAGATGGAGAGCATCCAGGGAGATAATCTGACTAGCACACTCAATCCATCTGGATCATATCAGCTTTTTTTCCTCACATAAGGATATAGGAGAGAGGCAAAAAAAAACCCCAAACCACCCTGATTAATCGCTCCCTCAGATTAGCTGGCCACTTATGTAAACCTCATAAAATAGAGCCCCAATACTCTTCTGACCTCACCGTACCTCGTGTTTTTCAACTGAACCCACTCAAAATCCTGTTTAGCATCTATGGTGCTTAGTCCAGCATGTGAGCAAAACACCCCTGAGGATCCCATCACACAAAGTGCACTCTAGGAACTTTTAATGAATACTTACTGACTTAGCTCAGATAATTTAAAGTTATGTTTTAGAGTGATTTAAACAATCCTCTTGCTTATTCAGGACCTTCACAGCAATGAGATCATTGATGAGAACAACACATGAAATCTCTGTCCTATTTGCTTCTGGCTGAAGATGTGTTCCTCTCACGGAAAAAGAACAGAATGACCGTCCACTTTGTTCCCCTATCCTTGGGTAGGGACAACTAATTGCTGACTGTCTAATCCCTTCCTACAGACCTGCAGTGATGGAAACTGTATGGGGTCCATGGCAAATCTGTTCAAAAGCTTCACTGTCCTTAATGTCTTAAATGCCTTCCTAACATCTTTTCCCAGCTGAGTACTGGATAGCTCAGTCAAGAAATAGACCAAATTTCTTTCGAGTCATTTCAAGAATTTCCAAAGCAACCTTCCTGGGGCAGATGAGTCAAATTTCTTCTAACTGTGAGGAATGTGTAAATACATTTTTACAGAGAAACAGAAGAGAGAGTGGATATTTGATTAAACAGATGAAAGTGCAAAGCTTTGAAAGTGTATTCTCTACACAAGATGAATCTGTAAGGATGCCAGCAGCTCTGTCTGCAACTAATGTATTGGAGTATTGCCTATTTGACCCTTTCTGGGAAAAAAAAAAACCCAAAACCAAACAAAAAAAGCAAACACTTTCTCCAACCATGGGTAATGTTTCCTTGATGTGCAATAGCAGTGAAAACTTTTCTTTCACCAAAAGCACTATTTATCCAGTTACCGCTGTATCTGTCCTGCTTTGTTTTAATGTATCGGGCTGTATTCTATCTGACTACAGAAACAGAAACACCCTTTTCTCAAATGTTTCCCAAGAAGGGGTTAGGAAATAAAGTGGTAGAACTATTTTCTACTCCTAAATTGTTGCCATATCATGGGAGCACAACAGATGCCTCAGACTTAGACATAGTCACTTGAATGTATCTTATTTGGTGAAGACAGCACTGTGATCCCAGGGACAAATGCAGTCATCCCACTCCTATGGCTGTTGCAGGAGCCCTGTGCTTTGTCACACCAATGGGACTGTACACATGGGGAATTCTGTGTGGATCACAACTTAAAAAACAGCTTGGGGATATCTCACAAAAGAAGTTCTCCACTTTCCTTCATTCTCTGCACAAAGAAGAAACCTACCCCATTTTCTCATTACAGTGGGGAAAGCCACAATTCCCAGTGGCTCTAGCCCCAGCATCTTCTTATGCAGGAAGTCTTCCCTGGCAAACTGATTGCTGGTCCCTTTCTTCTCTTGCCTATCATACACAACAGCTGGGACTGATGTGTCTGAACCCATCTGTATCTGCTGTTTCTGTACAGAGCTGAAAGGAAAAAACAAGCTATAGGACTTGGCTTACTTTAAGCAGCACAGCACAGCACAGCTAACCCCCAGTCTCAAGAGACCAAGAATGCTGATACTCCCTGTCACAGGATGCTTCAGGAACAGAGACGCTGTTGAAAATAAAGAGCTCTGGTCCAACATGTTTCCAACAAGGAAGAACGAAAACTGGCCTGTGTGAATGTTTTCACACGAGTTAATAAAGCTGTACTTTTCTGGCCTGTGTTCCACTTTCTAACTAGTTCTAAGCCCTCAACCACACAGGATCAAATCTCACCCTTAGGGAAATGTGGAGCATGAATTTGCCTGCTGACCCACCAACTCCAGACCTTTTGGTAGAATACAGGTACCTCCACAAGCCATTTGCCCCTCTACTATTTCCTCCACTTCCATACCACCTCTCTCCCCACATTCTGTGGTATAACAGATGGGGAGCTCTGCTCCCCAGGTTGCTTTAATCACTCCCTTCCCATGTTCACGTCTACCCAAACTTGTCTCTTTCAGCAGGGACAGAGGTAGGTTGTGTCTCCCTAGAACCCTGAGGCCCTGCTTGTGGCTTCCTGCTTACATGCCTCCAAAACTGCAGCACCTAGGACCTCTCTTGTGCCTCTCTTTTCTCCACCATGTACTGCCACGTGGGATATACTGTTCCTAGTACAACTGAGGAGGGAGGAGTGAGGTGTGTCTCAGTGACAGTCCAAAACTGACTGAAATCTGTTGCGTCCTGAATTACAAATGTTGGCATGCATGTGTTTGTACACAGAGCCCTGAATTTCAGTGTTCTTTGTGAACAGAAAGTAACACCCAAAAAAAGACAGATATTTTCCCATAGCACTTTTTCCCAAAGTCCTGAGTGGTCTGGAGATAGGTCACTATGCAAAAATCTTTCTTTGCATCTCATGCACAGGGCTTTGAAACTCACTGAAGCTAAAAGTACCTGCAAGTGACACCTTCTGCCCATAGGAAGGCGTGGTTGATTTAAGACACTGTTGGAATGAGTCAGGTCTTCAGAACCTATCGGTGAAACAATTTTTGAAAACAGTTTTTAAGATTTACTCCTGAGCTTTCCAAGCAGAGACTTTCCCTCTCATATGGTGCACCAGTTCCCATCGGTGTTTTAACTTGGGAAGTGGCTGTCTCCCCAGCAACCAGGTTGCCTTCTGTTAAGAGAAAAGCAGGCCAAGTGAAAACTTTGAGAGATCAGTCTCCATCCTGGATTGAAACCAGGAAAGCTGTGCCACAGGATGGCTGTACATTGCTTCATCATTGGCAAACCAAGACTACCAGACCAGGAGCACTCCAGCAGCTGCAGCTCCAAGCTTGCCCACAGATGGGGAATAAGGCAGAGGTGTGAGCAGAGGTATGCCAGAGCCCCCAGTTAGTGCTGGCAGCTGCTGTAGTCTCTGCCTGGCTCTGTGCCAGACAGAAAAAGGTGTCACTATTTCCTATTGCCTCTCAATAATTCTGTCCTTTGCAGCAGTTATCTTAAACCTGGCCTGATAAGGGTAGAGCCTCCAGCTTTTCTCACAAGGAAAACTGGTTTGCTTTAATTTGTGTGTTGAGCAGCTCTTGCTGTGCCAAAGGCTGCTTGTAGCACTCGATTATTTTCACATGGCTATCTGCTAGTCAGAGCAGCCTGTGCTGCAGATAACTTTGCACCAGGACAAGAGGGACGGGAGGTAACCAGGTCCAAAAGGGAACAGGCGGGAACAGAGTGCCCAAGCAAAGCAGGGAGTCCACAAGCCCATTCATGTCACTTCTATCTGCTGAGGCTGAGGAACACTTTCCTACAGGTAAGACCAGTGTATTTTTAAGTATAATAGTACAGGTAAAGCAGTACAGCCCCTCATATGGTTGCATTTACTCCTGTGTGGCTTATTTACAGAAAATAAGAGGTATAATTTACACTGATGTAGATACTGGTACCCCCACTGCTGTCTTTACCCCTTCAGACAGACTGACTGCACAGGCTCAAGTCTCACACTGCAGCTGCGTGCGCTCTCTCTCTCTCTTAAATGTCAGCTAGCTGTGACCCGCTCAGAGACTTCCTCAGCTTTCCAAGCCTGTCTTGGACAAGTTGCCTAATCCCTCTATTTTTTCTCCTAAGGTTGTCATCAGGAAAGACCTTTCTTTACTGCTATACAACCAAAATAGTCCAAATACTTCTTCTAGCCAGCAGGGACCCCAGGTCACACCTCAACACAAAAAGGTGGATCCAGGCAAGCCCCAAAGCTCTGCCTGAAGGAGATGCTGCTCTGGCCCCGGTTTTCTGATAGTCCGCAGAAGCCTTTTGCCAGTTCTGGTGTGGAAACTTTTCTGCTTGTCTCCTCTCCATGAACATGCTACGGTGCCAAAACCCAAGCTAAGAACATGCTTCTGTCAATGTGCTCTGTAAATCTATCTCAAAATAGTCATCTTGGTCAAAAGACATTTCAATACTTTGGTTCAAATGTAGATGATCTCATAGGGGGAATTGCAAGAAAACACAGTCTTTTATTAAAGACAGAAGACCTGGAAATCAGTTAAAACCTAAAACTCAGGAAAACATATTTATAGACATACATTCAATGTAGATTTTCTTTTAATTGTTCTCAAATCCCTGGTTCCTTGCTAGGACACTGCTCAAAATGCTGATGCTATCGCATCTCAATTCAACATAACAGAGTTCAAATTATAGAACACACTATTTTTCCAGAGACTGTGTGGAAACTTATCCAGATAAGCAAAAGGTAGTGTGAATATATATATATATATGCATGTATGTATGTCATACGTATAGCCTAGCACTCACTCACACTTCTTGGAACATGGGCTGCACAGGTTTCATATGGTATTGCTCATATTGAATTTCAAGGATGATTCTAACTAGTTGGGTAGAAAACTTTAGTTTTAAAGCATTTTGTTATTCAACTTCTATAAAAGAAGTATAAAATCTACCTGAGTAAAACCCATGGAACACACTTTTAAAGACTTCGGGGGTGTTTATCAACACTCACCCACATAAGTCAGCAAAAATAGGAGATAAAATTAAAGTAGCCTAAAGATATGGCAACATCTAATACCGGTGCAATACTCATTCTTGGGCGTACAAAGGCCATTAGAAAATTATCCTTTAGCACTTCACATTCACCATGGTCTAAATGAAAGACTGAAAAATCCTGCAGCTGATGTCAGCAAGGAAGTTAAGGCTCATGCTGTATCCCTATGTTTAGGCAGGATACCTCATGAGTGGAGTGTCAGTAGAAGACCCATGCTTGCATTCCACTTAAAGCAGACCTATAAGATCATGTGTACATGATCATGAGTTCCCAACAGCACAGATTCATTTTTAACCTGACGATACTCCAGCCCATTGGGACTTCACCCTGGTAGGGAAGCTGGGATCAGGAAGTCACTGAGGTTGCCCGTGAGTGCTGCTCACGTAGGAGCAGGGCACTGCCCAGCCCCAGACCATTAGCCAGCATACCTACAAAATAGACCTGGGGCACTGTCCCCCAAAGGGCATGTTGCTGGCCAAGAGGACTCCTATAGTTGCTGCAGACTTCTGTTCCTTGCTAAATCTAGGCAGGTTCTGTGAGCAGGCAGTGCCCCCTCATAAGAAGGGGGTCTCAAGGCAATTGTGGAAGAACTTTTGTCCGGATTGCCAGTCTGGGCATCCATGCACCCAGAACTCATATTTGTACCCAGCTGCATAAATGTAAGAGACTACAGCTCAGAATCAAGAAAGGCTAGAAAACCTAATCACAGGCTGAGGAAATGAATTCCTGGGAATCACTTTGAAGAGAATTTTCTCTCCCCGAGGGCCAGGGAGTGCTGCCTGTTGAGGAGGAAGGTTTCTACCCCAGAACACCTGGGTTCCACTCAAACGATCTCAGTAATAAATATCATGAAAAACGATAAATTATACTTACTTGAGCTGTGTGCCTTAAGCAATTGACATTTGCAAGGCACAATGAAATCCCTGAAATGAAAGATAGCACATGTGGTGCATGAAAAGAATTACACAGTTGCCTAGTTTCATGCCAGAGGAAAGACTGTGGTGCTGCAAAGAACAGGTAATGTGAGGGACATTTTCTTAATGTATAATTAATAGATTTTTACCATCATGGAGTTCATTAAAAGAGCATTCTTCTCTCTCTGGATCTTTGAAGATGCAGACATCAAGATCTTTGAAGATGCAGAGGCGTCTTCCTCTCCAGTATGGAAAGTATAACTCCTAAAACTCAGATCCATCTACAGATCACATGCTGCTAGATTCACTGGCCCTAAAACAGACTTTAAAAAACAATCTTACAAGCAGGTGACAGAACTAGGAAATGCTCATGTTTATTTCTGTGACAAAAGTTTGAGATACGCCAAATCATGGGAATTCTAGAGGCTACAGCTTCATCCCATAGGTTAATGTAGACACCTCAGTGAGGTGTGGGTGTCCCCATTCCCCAAGACCTCTTCTCGACCAAGTGTGTCTCCTGCCCTATGCATGGGAGATCTTCAGTGGCACGGAACCACTCTGGGAACTGACACACAGCTCTTTCACGTTGCTTTTGTCCTTTGGTGGGATGGAGATTGTACAGGGGAGCTTATTCCTTTACCACTTTTCTTCCGAGCTTTTAAAATGAGATGATCAGTGAAACTCTCCCAGAGACAGTGACCATAACTGTGTGCAGTAACCATGCAGTCAAGCATCTTCTCCTGGTGCTGAAAGCAATGCCTGATGAGCTCTTACAAAGGGATCAGCTTGACAGGCAATTAAAACACTTAGCTGTTGTAAATTGATTCCTGGCATACAGAGGAGAAAAGCTTATCTCTGTACATGCATGCCAAGCCTGAGGTCAGCTCCAACCTTCCCATTTGATCCAGCTGAATCCTGTTTCACACGCTCTTAGTGGAGTCTACAGACCCTGAGTGGCCAGGACCTCAATCCTGAACCTTCCTAGTCTATTTATGTCCATTGGTCAAACTCCTTCAACACTGAAAATAGTAACTTGAAAACTGTATCTGGGTTGTATTTTCTTTTTCAGTAGATGCCCCTAATCCTGAATAGGCGGGAAGAAAAAGGTGAGATCCCCACTTGAAAGTAGCTGTTGCTTTCCCAAGTCTGAAAACATCTTTCAACACTTGCCTGGAGGAATTGCAGGGCACTTGTTTCAGGCCACGGGGAGTCCTTCCAACAGCTAAAAGAGGCTCTGAAGGAATGTTGCAGACATACTCTGCACCCCACTGACCCCATAAAAATTTTCCAGGAAGATGAGAGATTCCTCTGAAGGCAGCAGAAAAACTCCAACGCACCTGTATGTATGATAACTGAGAATGCCTATGGCACATGGGAAAACAGAAAGGTCACAACTGGCATAAAATGGACATAATATGAAAGATGAGGGCTGCCAGGGGTTTTGCATGGGCTGTGCTATTCCTCTTCATAGTCTGTTCCATGGTTTTCTCAAAGATCCACAGGAGCACTAGAGAAACCAGAGCACCAGGTCAGCACTGTTGGATACCTGCCTTGGTAGGAAATGATGCTGCTATGGGACAGACTTACAAGGAAGCCTAAAGCTGCTTTTGTTCCAGACTGGGGAAAAGCCAGAATGCTTTTGAGAAGAAGAATAAAGTCACAGCTTCTGTCTCCTTATCATTCACCATCTTTTCAGTGCCCAGGAGTTATTCCATCAAAAATATTTTTGCAAATACTATATCCTTGCAAAACATCCCCAAAATCAAACCAGGCTCTGGATATGAAATAAAAAACACCATTAAAATGTTCAGGCTCCCCACTGTAGGTTTATCTGGCTGCAGGAGCAGGATCTGCTTTGTATTTTGCAAGTTTTAAAGATTTTTTTCAGATCTTTGACTGAAAAATGCAGAATATTTGAATACTGGAAAAGCACTTGACACCATGGACATTCAGCCACACTGCAAAAGCACCCGACCCAAAGTAATACTTTTCAAAAAAACCCAATTTTTTTGTCTAAACCACCATTTTTGTTGAAAACCAAACAGCTTTGTAGAAACATGTCAGCATTAATCAACTTTGTCCTGATTCCAGGATGGCAATTTTGCTGGAGAAAAGCTGTAACCCCGGAACAGCTTGGTAATTATCACATACTGTCCCGCCTCAGCCAGAGCAAACAGGAGCTTGGGGCAGGCAGTAAGGTCTTGGTAAGGACACCAATCACTTGGGAAAACAACTTCGGCTCTCATGGGTTTTTAGTGTGAAGTTTCAAACAGACTTGCGTTTTCAGCTTATTACTGCACAAAGTAATTTAAAGCCCTCAGGTTTTCCCAAAGCAGAGTTATTTTCACTGCAGTACGTGAGCCACTGTCTCTAGGAAAGGTCCTGATTTCCCACCACAGTAAAAGTCTTGGATAGCAAAGATCCAGCACGTTCATGCTTGCTCACAACAGGCCTTTTGAAGCAGAAAGCTGCAACTCGAGACAAGAAGTAAGACCCTTGCAATTTCCTTAGCAAACATACACAAGCTCTGCTGCCATTGCTGGAGGTGCATTTCCAGCCCCAGCATGACTCTGTCATCTTCATTTATCTCTCATACCTTGATCAAGTTACACTTCAACAGCCCGTAGGGAAAATGGGGCCTCACCTACACTCAGCCAGGCTATTGACAGCAAAACAAGATCTGCTTCCTTTGGGTTTGTGGTGTTTTGGTTGGGTTCTTCTTAGCTTTCACATATCAATCAAAGAGCTGGCCTCAAACTTGACGTTCCAGCAGTTCAGGGCAATAAATTAACCACCTGCTGGAGGAGATGGCCTCACGTGGAGATTGAAATTGGCCCCACAGGGTCTGGGAAGGATCCTCTTGCTTGTTTGCCTCCTGCCAAAACCACAAAAAAGAAACCTCTGGAGGATTTATGGTGAAACTTTTGAAAGCTTGCCTGCCGTTTGGTTTTAGATTGGTGAAAATACTTTGAAAAGAAAACACAGGCTCACCTGTCAGTTAAGTGCTGTAAAAAATGCTACACCCTGAGCTTCTGATGAAGTTCTGGCATTTGCCCTAGACATATCCACAGGAATTGCACAGTGATGACATTTATCCTAGATATTTCCCTTCTGGATCTACATAGAGATGCTTTACTTTGCCTGCCATGGTCTAAGGGCACCTCCATGGACAGTTACTGTGACACAGCCTTAGCCACCTGCATGTACTTTTTCAAGGGGACTGGCTGTTCACAGCAGACCCATCCAATTAATTTTTCCAAGCAACCACATTCACTGAAGAGTGAAATTTACGAACTGGTTCATCTGTTGCTGCTGCCGTAGTTATCACCGGTTTTATTACCATTATTGCTATTATTTTTTATTTATCGAAGCATTGCCAAGCAAGAAGGTTTCATTGTTCCAGTCATTGATCCCAGATGGGATACTGCCTAAACACATAACACAGAAGAGAAAAGTTGAAGTAGGAAGTTAAACACACAGGCAAATTTAATGGTGTGGTGGCAGGCACAGTGTGATGGATGTCAGGTTTCTGGAGGGAAGGCAGAGAGCTACCTGCAAGGGATTGAGCTGAGTGGGAGGAGAGATGACAGGAGAGGGAAGCTGCTGAGATTTACATTGATAAGCTTTTACTCATACAGCCTCTCTTTCCAAGGTGATGAATGCCAATTTTAATGTGAGAAAATTTAGAAGTCCCTCTTCCAATCCAAACAAAACTCATTGAACAGAAACTTGTCAAATGATGGTGTGAGAGTAGATAAACCTAAATTCCTTGTACAAAAAAGAACACTCATTAAAAAAAAACCCAGATCATTTCTTGTCCTCATATGTCACCCATTCCTCAACTATCAGGCACGGGTGATGTACTGTTAGAGAAATTAACAGGGAGCATCTGGAAACACCATCTGCTCCTATTTACTAGCTGGTTCTTTCGTCTGGGTTGATTATCACTGATTCTTTTCCTGTGAAGAAGTGGGGCTCCAAAAATACTTCTGTGTAGCAAACCTCACCATTTCCTCATGGCTTGGCTTCACAGCACTGTGCTGTGAACATTCCCTCCCTGCTCCTGCTGGTACAAGCTCTGTGACAGTCACTCCAGGGTTGGGCCCTTGGTTAGCAGACAAAATATGTTTTTCTAGAGAGAGACAGGAATGTGATTCTATGGCAGGGGGTTCTTCAGTACCAAACAAGGACAATTCAATCTTATGCATCCGAGTCCAATAGACCAGATAAAATCCTAGCCAAATGCATGTCAGCACAAGCTTAATACTTTTTAACATGCCTTTATAGTCGGTGGACTATGATTTCATTAGGGTTATCCAACAGCAATCAGAGCTACAGCTTCATGGTGGGTCACAATCATATTATGCAGTTATGCGCCCAGTAACTGGAAATTAGCTCAGTTTTGCTAGCAGAGTAACTGGCTGCAAAACCCACTTGGAAAGCAGCCAGCTATAGCTCTGCTCTGCTCTGCACTGCTCTGCGCTGCGCTGCCTGCCACTACTCTGTGCTTCACTTCAGTAAACCCAAATATGAGCATAGGCTGTCATTAGCTCAGAGGCTTGCCCAGTGATAGGCAGTGCAATCACCCAGCATCAGAATGTGGGATAGATCCCACCACAGACATCAAAAGAAGATTGTCAATTATTTCAGTTGTCCCCTTAGAAATTCCCCTGAAGTTCATATGATTTCTTCCTTAGAAGTTACGTGCTGTTTGATGGAGACCAGGTGAAGAGGGGATGGTTGTATAGGCAATTAACATTTCCTGTCCATGGCAGAAGGCAGAGGGGAGGAGGTGATGTGCTACTGTTCTTTAATTCTTTTTACTTACCAGGTCCTGAGCTCAAGGCTAGGTTTTCTCCCAGCACCTCCAGTGCCTAAAGCAATGCCCAGAAAGACAAAGCTAAAGGATATGAGGAAAAGAGAGATCAGCTTTACATTTCTGTAATTCCCCCTGGGTCAAGAGCTTATTTATTTAGGAGAAGAGCTGTCTCTGCTTAGTTTCCCATATGACAATTCTCTGCTCAGTCTTATCTCAGAGTGACTCATAGGATGGGTCAAAAGGTGAAGAGAAACTTTATGGTAACCTCTTCATAACCTTCTTGTAAAGTCTGTTTTGCTTGGACTCTCTTTTTGCCTTTGTAATCAGTGGGCAATTTCCCCTCATCTCTCCATTTTCCACCTTTTTTTTTTTAAATTGAAAACTTGGAGAAGTTAAGATTCTTTTTGTACCAAAAGCCCTCCCTCTTCCTGCCTTGCAAGTCATGTACATTCATCCAGTTCCCCTCAGGCCATATCCTCATTTATGGAAAAAGAGCAACACTCCATTGCCTCCATAGGGATATCCATCAGTTCTCTGAGAAGGCTGCCACCCTGCCCCAGGGAAGGACTGTTTCCTAACTGCTTCCAAACACAAAATCTCTCCTGCTTGAGATAATATACTCTGACACCCTGAAATGTTTCTCAGCCTGGCTTTGGGCTAGAGAGGCTGAGGCCTTCCAAGTAATGTTCTTGGGAAAGATGCCAAGAGCATCCCAGCAATGCCTTTGCCTCCATTTCCTCTCCAACCTCAAGTAAGGTCTATCCCTAGCCATCCAGCCACCAAATACAGGTCTCAGTAGTAAAGTGTTCACCCACCCAATTGTGCACATTCTTTCACTACGTAGGATTGACCAGCAGCCTTTCTGTGTTAACAGTCATGACTCTGAATAATGGCTGATGACAGAAAAAGGCTACCTGGCAAGTGGGTCACGCTCAGCTCTCAGACTCCTGAGACCCTAGGAAAGCCAAAACTCTCCAGAACATCCTTCAGTGTGCATCTGACTCTCAATGTGGGTTTAAAGACCATTAAAGCTAGTGGAAATGAGCATGTGGATGTAATTAAACTTACACTTCAGTTTTTCACTGATGAATTTAAACAGGCATGTAAGTATTTTATTGAACAGAGACTTGTGAATGCCAGCCTAGCAGGACATTTTTACTGATTGTTCAGATACTAAGAGTTGATGATAGTCATCCAGAAGTGTACCTATCTACTGCAATGGACACATACCAAATGAAGAGCAGAGATCATGTATTTCCTAGCTTTTTTCATTTATCAGTCACTAAGCACGTGCAGATGCCTGGAGGATGAGTCTGGAAAGTCCAGGCAAAACAAACGCACAGAGAAAAATGGGAACAGTCCTTGCTTTTACAGTTACACAGAGCAGTATCACCTCAGTGTTAGCAACAGCAAATTTTTCCACTCCCCATCTGCTAGCATTCATTTTAATTCCTGCAGTAGTGCACTATGGAAAATATGGGGTCAGGGAGTCCTTGCTTTTTTCTTAAATCATTTGTTTCTCTTTTCACCCGTAGAGGAAATGTTTCTGTTTCTACAGTATGTCCATTTTCAGCTGCTTGTTTTTCATCACCAAGGGGAAAAAAGAAAAGGGGAAAAAAAAAAAAAAGCAGTAGATTTTTCTCTACAGACCTAATGTCTGAGTCACAGTCAGGAAGAGGGTAATGTACCTTGTTCCAAATGGCATCAGTATTGTGTCTTTCCAGACAGTTTTGGGGTTTTTTTTCTCACAGTAAGTTATAGGAAAAGTAGGATGTCAGATAAAAATAAACAACTTCTTTTATTTATGCTCTCCACACATAACTGCTCACTTCAAGCTACAGGCAAACCTCATGCCAAGCTGCCCCTCCTTGAAGCCGCTATAACATTTCAAAGTAATTCATGGCAAGCAACCTATTTCTAGCAAATTGGTCAGGCCTTCATCCTTTCAGTCCCTGAGTCAATAAATACAGTTAATCAAGACTGCATAAAAACTTTATATCAAGCACATGAATTTGGAACACATGCATTTTTCAGGAGTGAACCGCAAGTTGATTTTTAGTCAGAAAGTATTTATGAATTGAAAGACATTTGGAGGACTCTTTCTCAAATGTTGACTTCTTAAGAGGATCCTCCTTTTGTAGTACCTTCTCAGGAAGAAGGCCACCAACTACTGCACATTTCTCAGGTGCCACATGTCATCAGAAAAATCTTTTTTCTCAGAAGAATGAAAAACTACAGTGTCTGTTCCAAGCCTGCCAAACAAATTAAGTGAAAGACCATGAAGAGGTCATCAAACAGAAAACAGCTGTTTCTTCCCTGTGATCCTTAACTTTGTCTTCTTTGCTGTCACTCTCCCATCAGGAGCCACACGAAATGACCATCTAATCTGTTACAGAGGTCTTGTATCTTGAGTGCCAAACCCTTTGCTCCTTTGAAAGATGATCAGAACAAATGGTTAGAGAGACCTTGCAAAAACATGCAAAAAATATGCAAAAATATCCAAGCAGATAAATTAGGGAAGTTCTTCTCATCAACAAATCGAATTAACAGATCATGGTATTCTGGGACATATGGTCTAAACAGGTGGGTTTGACTATGGAGTGCACTGTTGTAAAAGGTTAATATCAAAAATAATACTATACGCCAGGAATGTCCACTGGGCCTCCTGGCTTTCTGATATGTACCAGGTCCCACAGAAGTTATTTTCTTTGGTTTTTAAAATAAACAAACTGATTTATTTTGGATAGAGTCATAGAATCACAGACTGGTTTGGGTCAGAAGGGACCTCAAAGCCCATCTAGTTCCAACCCTTCTGCCATGGTCAGGGACACCCTCCAATTGACCAGATTGCCCAAAGCTTCATCCAACCTGGCCTTAAACACTGCCAGGGAGGGGGCAGACACAATAAGATAAAGGCAGAGAGGTAGGTTAAAAACTAGGTAAGACAGATGTAAAGCTCCATGCCTTTTTCAATCAAGAAGGGTTCACAGGTGGTGCCTATGGCAAAAGAAATAAAACCAGCTAGTGCCTTTATTCCTAATTGGCCTGGCTGTGTTGAGCTGTACATGCCTACCCTGCAGGCCACAAGGACAAAGTGAGATGCAAGGGCCAGCAGGTACAAAGCACCTGTCTCTACCTTCCCCAAGGACTCGTGCACTCCTGACATGCCATATTTCCATGTTGTGCTGCACATTAGGAGCAAAACAGAGGTAGAAATAAGCAGCAATAAAACATTTTTCAGTTAGCAGGCGATGACATCTCTGGCAGCACACAGCAAAAACAAAGTATATTCGAACAAGCTGAGTACAGGCTGCAGCTTGAAGCTGGAAGCAGGCTTTGGGGACAAACAGCTGCGGCCTTGTGCCCACTGTCACCCTCTGGTGAGGCTTTCAGCCTCTTCTCTCATCCAAACGGCTGCTGCTCACTGCAAGAGCAGAGGCATAGCAGCATGCCGGCATCCATTGCCAGCTGAGTTTCCAGCTAATGGCATTTACAGTTAAGAATAACAGTTAGGAATAACAGAAATTAAACTTTATCTGTTGCACATGTCTTGCACCTAAAATACTTGCACAGCACCATATATGCGGTCATAAAAGTGATCATCTGAATGCCTACACATTTCCCAAACCGCTGTGTAAATTCCAAAATGCTGTATAAACATACTTTGCACAGCACTCGTGGGTGACAGGCAAATTCTTCTCATAACAACAGGCCTGTTGTTTCCTGAGTGGCAAATGTATGTCAGAGGGGAGCAGAGAAAAAAGAGATGTTAGAAAAACCTAAGCACAAGGGCTGGTTGCGGGGGCGGGGAAGCATGAAAAATAAATAAGAGAGGCCGAATGAACAACTTTGGTGACTCCACTGACAGGACTATAAGTGCAAGAGAAGTGGAATTTAACCCAACAAATAGCCCTGACAGACAGTGTTTAGCTAGTGTGGGAATTTATCTGACAGCTACAGAAGGGTTCCTTAAACAGCTTATTATGACAGTATGTTTCCATAAGCCAAGCTTCGGTCCCCCAGCTCTGTTCCTGCTCGCACACATCCCAACACTGAGCTTTCACTTTGAACTACAGGTTGGGATGAAACCCCTGACTGATGCTGGATTTAGTCCAAGAACACCACAAACAGCAGTGCTGAAAGGGTTGCAACCCCAGCAAGCTACTAAACAAGAGCTGCTTCTGTTTTTTTCTGAAGCAAAAGGGTTTTTTGTAATTTTGATAATGGTTCAGCAAGAATACCGGAGCAATCTTTCTTGTCACACTTACCCAATAAGTGTGACAATATAAACAATATAAAATCTCTTTGCTTTGGCTGTCTCTAGCACAACTGTTTTCAGCTCCTTTAAATAACCTTTTTTTGTCATTTTTTTGCAAAAATAGGCAATGTTTCAATCCTCTCTAGAAGCATAGTTTTTTAAAAACTGGGGAGAATGTTCTCAGTTCGGCAAGCACTCATTACCTGGTGTGCTTTACTACCAGCAACAGTCCCATAAAATTTCACAAAACTGTCCACAATCATAAATATTTATAGCTCCAAGTTCACAGCTTTTCTGGGAGGGTTCCTAAATGTGTGTGTCTGTGGATTGCAGATGGTCACTTCTCATGCACATGGATTAGGAACACACTGCCCTGGAACTCCAGATTCTGCACAGCCCAGTTTTCCTTTTTGTAGGTGCTCGCCCTGCTATTTGTGCACTCATGGGAAAATGTGGGAGCCCCAAGGTGGGTGAAAGCACAGTGCTGAGTTGCCAGGGATCCCGGGAAACTTCTGTGGACTGCAAGGTGAACACCCTTGTGTGACCAAGGAGCAGAATTTGACCTTTGACTCAAATAAAAGCTGTGACCATGAGGAGCTTCTTCCCTTCCCCACAGTGCCCAGCTCCGTGGGCCTCGTCCCTGGAGCACTACAGGTCCGGGGCAGCACTGCTCCCTGCAAAGGACAGGACAAGGCTACAGCCCCCCTTGGGCTATGAGCTGCAGCTCTGCAAGCCCTGCAGAGACCTCCCTGCTTCATGGGGAGCTGGGCAAGTGGTTGTGTGTGGTGTGGTATGTCCTGGATGCTGCCAGCTGCCCCCGGATGCCTCCAGGTCTGGCACTGTGACATCCCATCTGCTGCACTGCCCAGAGGAGGCACACGGTGTGAGAAGACTGGCTACAGGAGCCTGGTGCCACCTCCAAGAGGATGAGGACAGAGAACACTTCCCATGCACCATGATGCACTTTCATGTCCAGCAATATACAAAACCAGCAAAGCTGAAGAGCTTCACTGTATGAAGCACAAACCAGTAAGAGACATAACGGTTTTCAGCTTAGATTTTTATGGCTGCAATCTTTTCCTCTAAGCTGTGGATATGGAACCATGACACTTGGATCGCTACCAGTGTAAAAATTTGACAAACTGTTGACAAAACAACCACCACAACAAAGGGGGAGTGACAGATACTTGATGATTTAGTACAATTAAGACACTGCCCTGGCTTATCTTTCAGCCTGGTGGACAGACTGACTCCATTTGCTGATGGTTTCATGTGCCTGAGAAGTCGGAAACAATATATTACAGAGATCAGCTTTTTTTTTTAAGAACCATGTACTTACTTCTCGTAACAACACCAGTGTCAAGCCCCAGGTGACCACTGCAGCTTTAGCTCACATTCCCACGCTGGAGTCCAATAACATGCAGGATTCATGACATGAACGTGTGAAATGTATACAGATGTTAGCAATTCAAAGCCTCCAGCTGCACCAGAGAGTCAGTTACCCCAAATAGTCCCTGATGGCCAACATGGGAGTGATCTTCACCCGGCCTGCTCCAAAAGATCAGGCACATTTGAGGAGGTGTCTCTTCCATGTGCATATCTCACTGCCCCAGTTTTGGAGGTCATTTCTCAGCCATGGCAAAGATGCTTGTGTGTTGCTCCAAAAGCTGAGCTGCACCACTCCTGTGGTCCCATTGAAGGGATGGAGATTCCCCTGGGAAGGCTACTGATGGTCCACCCCACACAAAAGGGCAGGAAAAGTCCCCCAGAGATGACAGGGTCCCAACAAGCATCTGGAGAAGACAGATATCCTAACAAACCATCAATGTAGCTGTTCTCATATCAGACAGGTCTGTGTTTTAGCAACCTGTATGTCATTGCAATGGAGCCTTAGATGCTTTAGAATCCAGGTGTGAACAACCAAAAACAGTACGCAAGTCTCTGTTCCCAACTCTTGCATCCATGCTGCAAGTATTCTGGTGTCTTTGCACAGTGAAAGGGCTCCTGCCAACAGGGAAGTGATTTCTTCCCCAGTGACTGAAGGCTGTGTTCCTAAGTCTGCCTACCAACTCTGCAAACCTGCCTTGCTTGGTCTCACCTCCAATCCTCATGATGGTTCTGACATTCTCAGAGACTATTTGGATCACAAAACATTCATCCACAAAATCGTACTGCAACTGTCTTCCAGAAGTGTATCAGCATTTGCATCTCCTGAGATACTCAGGGACTTACTCAAGTACATTGGGCTCTTCCTGGTCTTCTACAGAGAGGCCAGAGACTTGTTCTCCACTATTCAGTCGAAGCCTGGAAAGAATAAGAGGCAAGAAAAAAACTAATACCAATTCCTTGCAAACAGTTCAGATCAGATCATCAGCAAAGGAAAGCTGAAAGCTGCTCTTCTCCTTCTCCTGCTGCTCGAAGGACTCAGAGCAGGCAATCCCAGTGCTTCTCTCAACCTGAGGAAAAGCCCCAGTCTGGAGACTGTGGCGGTAGTGAAGATCCTTAGACAGGATGCAGCTTCAGAAGATTAAACCCAGAACCATTAGACCGTAACTGTAAGGGCTTGGCATCATCCTTACAACTTTGCAATAGGAGCCCTGCAATGGTATTTGTGTCAAACCAAACCTAGCAGAGGAGAATGTTACTGGGTTTTACCCTTTATCATCTTGTTGCAGTTGAATCATGTCCTCTGTAATCTTACCAGATGTAGCAGGTGCTTCCAGCTGCCACTCAAGCATGGCTGATGACCTCAGGGATGTAATCCTGATGGGCTGCAATATGCTTTTCTAAGCTATGATGTGACCAGAAGTCAGTACTGGAGCACATAAGGACAGAAGGAAAGCAAAGGATGCCAGCCATACAAAACACGAAGTAGGCATGACTTTCCACAGCCTGGCATCTAAGCTTAAAGAGGATGCCAAATAACACCCTGTCAGTGTGGCATGAGTTTGTGCCTTTTGTGTACTGTTGAGAATGATGAAACAGGAGAAACCTTTCTGTCTCTTCCCCCATGTTTCTGTGTGTGGGACTAAGAATTTGAAGGTCTCTGTTCTCATCAGTGTGCTAGATTCTCCCCTGCAGCAACTCTCCCAGAGTGAAGGTTACTCACAAGGAGAAAGGAAACAGCCACAGACAGATAGGACCTCTGATCTCTCATCTTGTGCAGAAAAGGTGGGTTCTTGTGCTTCTCACAAGATTTCTGTTTCACTTTGCAGGTGAGTGTTTGGTGACACCGCAGTTGGAGTGAGTTACCCCATTTTGGGAAACAGGTGAACAGAGAAAATGCCATACTCGGTCATGTACAGCACATGATGTATGGCAGCAAGCATCAGCAACAGGAACATTTGCTGGTCCAAAAGCTCATACTTCAGAATCAGATCACTGTTTTTTCTCTTACACCTCATGTGAATGACAATGAAAACAACACTCCCCTTTTTTACACTAGAAATCGGCTCCACTGAAAGCATCACATGTTCAGGTTCTCTTTGCAGCATTGCTTTAAAGACTGTGAAGGCAACATAAAGCTGACATCCAAACCACCTGCTCATCAGCATGTCACCTCTTTCACTCTAATCTCCTCACACACAGGAAAATTACCCAGCTGTCTGTCTGAATACACAGACATATGGGATCTCAAACATGCAAGGATTTGTGATATATTTTCTGCTGCCAAAAAATTCCCGTGCACATTATCTGGTTAAACCTTATCCTTCTCTGCAACAGAAAAACTCCCTGTGCTGGGAGAGTCAGATCATGGGATTTAGAGTAATAAATGCTGATCCAACTTCATGTCAAGCATTTATCTTCTTCTAATAAAACATTTTTAGATTTCAACACATAAAACTGAAACAAAGCATTTCTAGATGACACTAAGATATTGGACCTTCAGCCAAAGTTAACAGAAACAAAGAATGCAGAAATAAAACATTATTTTCCAGAGAAAATATATGAAAAACATAATACAAAATGGACATAACTGCTACATCACCAGTAAGATAACAGCCAAACCTGTCTATGGTTTGTCCAGAATCCTGTCACACCTACTTAAAACTAGCAAAAAGTTGGATTAAAGTGATGTGTTAAGTTCTGAAATTCGTTGCAATGAAAAATCCTTCCCACGACTTACAAGTAAGCCACTCACTACCATAGGTCCCAGAACCTCATCTCTGCAGCTATCGCTAGAGCAAAGGGGGAACTGGTCCTTGCCTTTCAGAGGCTCATGTAAGCACCCCCAGCAGCAGTAAAGAGTTAAAAACCAGACACTTGTGCCTCTTGTTTAGAGGCCAAAGACAACTTTGTGTTCTCAGGAGTAAATGAATTGCCAGATGCATCTGAGAGTAGATCCATGTGTAAAAACACGGTACAGAAGCATTCCTATTTAATGAAGGCTTGTATTGTCAGAGCACCCATACTGCCCAAGGTTCCTGCAGGACCTACCAAAATAGCCATCTCACCCAGCCCAGCCAGTTAGATAACTGCAGTCCGTATAACCTCAAATTTGGTAGCAACAGAGGTTTCTGCTCAGCGGGCAAGGTGGTGATTGCTTTGGGTTTGCTCCCAATTAAACACCAGGGAGCAGGGTAAGGAGGGGTGCACCCCACTGTGCTTTTCACAGCACAGTGGTACAACGGAGCCAGGCATGAGGCAGACCCAGCCTGGACCCATGGGACAGGGTTTGAGTGAGTCCTGTAGGTCAGTTAGCAGGTGGGTCCTCAGAAATGGTGAGAGCTGAGCTGCAGCAGGGCAGTGACCATGCATGGGGGGCTCCTAGACCGTGTATCTATGTCCCTCTTTACTGTTGGTGTGAGCCTTCCTGCAACAAGAACCAACATCCCCCTGTCATCTCAGGCTTTGCCTCCTCACTTTGGGCCATCCAGGTGGTGACCTCCTCCAGCCGGAGGGTAAGGCTGGTCTGTGAAGAGGGAGGCATTGAGGATGTGATGTCATGGGTGAGGGACAAACCTGCTTTAGACACACTTTTAGCCCTAGCATTTGTGCCAGGTCGATTGCCAGGGGCCTTTCTCCTCCATCCATGCTCTCCTCCCCTGCCCAGAGGAGACCTGTGGATTTGAGGAGGGAATGGTGGGAACTTCTGTGGCTGCCTTTCCTCCTGGGTCTTGTTTTCTGTTTGAATTTGTCTGCCTTTGGTTTCCAGGTTTCAGTTCCTGTTATTCAACAGGATTAAATAACTCTTCATGACCCTGGATTTTCTCCCTGAGCTGGAATTCACAAGCTATAAGCAGGCTGTTTTCAGACTGTTTTTCTTGTTGTTAAGTTGCACTAAATTTAACAAGCCTGAAGACTGTTCCAATAAAGGATTTGCCCCTGTGCTCAATTGATTTGTGTGTCCCTTTCCTCCAGGTATCTCATTTTTGTCAGAACCTTTAAAAAATTTCTGTGCCCTCTTCCAAGACAAGTCCATTTGTCCAGTGCTTTGAGATAACCTCACATTCTCTTCATTTGTTATCCAAACATGTTTGAGCAAAGAAAGGGCACAAAGAAAACATTTGATTTATCTTTATAGCCCTGCTAGTTTTAGTGCTATCCACAGGGGCACTAAAAGGGGCCCAGAGGAGATTTAGTTCAGATTAGCATTAACTTTTCTTCTCACAGTGGAAACTGCAAAGTCTGACGGGGCAGATGGTCCACTGTAGTCCTGCAGTCCTCCTCCAGAAGTGCTATTTCCAGGCTTTGACCATCTCAGACAAGTCAGTGCTGGGAGTTTTACGAACCGCATCATAAGCACATTTGCAGGAGCACAGTTGTGGCTGCACCAACATCATTGCTATGGCCTTGCAATAATCACAAACTTTCACAACAGCGAAGGCTGGAAAGCCCCTCTGGAGATCATCCCATCAACCCTCAGCTCAGAGCACAGTCAGCTGGAGCAAGCTGCTCATGGCCATGGCCAGTCTTCAAGATCCCTGAAGACAGAGACTCCACAGCCTCTCTGGGCAACCTGTGCCTGTTTTTGTCCTCATTCCTAAGGCATCCCAGCAAGATTTTAGCCTTCTTTTCCCTGACAGCATGTTTAACAATCATCTCATTGCCCACAAATGCAGTGAGTTGAAAGCCTGCAGAGCTTTCTCTGCAGAACTGCTGTCCAGATGGTCAGCCCCCAGGTTTGCTGATGTCTGGGCTCGTTCCACCTCAGGGCAGAACTTCACATTTCCCTTTGTTGAACTTGATGCAGGACCCTTCAGCCCATTCCCCAGCCTATGGAGATTCTTCTGGGTGTCAGCACAGCCCTCTGGCACCAAACATAAGTGAACTGAAATGCCAACACTTATGTGACATGCCTCAGTGTTCCCTACAAATTAACTGATCCTAACACTGGGGAAAGGAGAATGCTAGCATGAGAACATATGCAAACAGATTCCCAACATCTGTTAAGCCTGGGCTTCCTGGTGCCTGATAGTTCCTGCTTAGCTCATGGAATACATTATAAGCACATTTTCTTCTTGCATCTTTCTCCCACTGGTAGATATATCTGGTAGACAGGCTCAGTTGAGCACCCTGGAGAAAGTAAGCATAATAATCAGAAATGAGGCACAAACTAGAACTGTGGGTCTGTGATTCAATTTTGGGGAGGGATTTTGGAAGAGTCAAGGAGGAATGTTATAGGTAGACCTTTTGTAAAGGTTGCTGGTTATGACCCAGTAAATAACAAGTGATGGCAGAGCACTGTGTATCTATTTGTGCCCTTAACAGTCTGCTTCTGAAACAGTTAAAATGCCACAGTGTTTATGGCAGAAGGCAATCCTGACATACAGGCAAGTCTAACTGGGCCCAGGCAAGTCCAAGCAAGTCCAAACATGACTTCTTGGACTCAGTGTCTGAAATCAATCTTCTGGTACAAGCTGGCTCCTCACACCTCTTCATGACTCTTGGAATGCATTACTTTTTCCTGTTTCTTTCAAAATAAAGCCAACTAGGCTGTTCCCAGGGGTGCAAACCAGGAGCCAAAATGCTGAGCATATGTAAATGTGTGCCAAGGTGTGTGCTGATCTGGCAGGACCCTGGTCCAGGATTTCTACTGCTCTTCTTCTGCTTCAGCAGAGCTACGTTCAATCTAACAGTTAGGATTATTCACTCATGCCAACTTGCACGTGCTGTAATGGCACCCCAAAGCTGCAGAAAGATTTAGGACTTCTCTGGGAGAAGACCTTGCTCCTGGCCCAGAAAATTTAGATGAAGAGAAGTCCATATTTGTCTCTGGTGACAAACTTCCCTAGCAGATTCAGCATGTAACAATATGAATCATTGCTCATTGTACTCTGAGCTCATCTCATCGTTAGCCAACCACATGATTTTCTGAATCTAATATAATGAAATCAATGAAATAATAGGAAACCCTTTCATTTTTGACAGCACAAAACCCAGCTGATTTCATTGTGTGCTGGCAAGCAGAGCTGTTAGCTGTCAAAACAAAACAAAACAAAACAAAAAAGAAAATTGCTACAGAACAGAAAAACAGTTCTCTAGTAATCTGTCCTAACATTCAGGTTGGGTGAAAATTAAGCTTTAAAAACCTTCTTTTTATTTGAAGCATTTGATGCTCTCCATTTTTTTCTCTCTCTCAGATGCACACGAATTCACACATCACACTTCAGCTGGTAACCCTGCTATTTCAAAGCTTGAACGTGGTACAGAAAAATTGTTAATCAAAAACCTGTTGGAAATGTTTAATGTTCTTTGTTTCAGAGACATAGTGGTGATCAGATATGTAAAAATGTCTTCTCTTCACCTAAATTAGTTGCTTTCTCCCCAGATTGTTTAGGAGAGTGGTTTTCATGACTGTGGTAGGAAAATTCCTTCAAGAAGAAGAATTCAGTCCTTGAAAAACCATCCTGAACTCTTTACTTTCTGAAACAGAAACAGGAAGTCATGCAAAGGACATGTCTATGGGAGCCAGCAGACTTGGGGTGTCAAGGGTAGAGAAGAAAGAGGAAAGGAGGAATTATTTTATTGTGCAGAGAAAGCATGGTGCTCCTGTGACTCCCCACTAGCTTCAAGGAAGCCGAATGCCCCTCTGGCATGTTCTGCATTGGAGATGACGCCACATATTGCACTGCTCTCCAAACCCAGGATGACATAGTCTTCCCATGGCTCTACTGTGGGAATCTGGAAAGAAAATACCAAAGCTCTTTTCCTCCCAGACATGGGGGAAAGGCAGGAAAATCAGAGCACTCATCAACATTCTTCTGCCTGTATATCCTTCAAAAATATTAAAAAATAAATAATAATCTTCTAGCACTGCCAAGGAAATAATCCAAGAAGAAATGGGAACCACTTCACACAAATTATGTCACCCACCTTTGCATAGTGGCAGAGGAGCCAAGCCCTTCAGCTTGGTTATTTCCCCCAGATTTCTTCATCCTGTATGATTTCAGCCTTTAAAGGCATCCCCAAGTCCAGTTTACATCAGCACAGGCACGCATTGAGCTAAACATCCCTGAGGGTCCAGGAGAGCCAGCAATGTCTGCAAACCAGATAGGCTTAACTAGATTTGTGGGACCTGTTCCCCCTCAAGCCACCAGAGGAAGGAGATATCAATTCAGGGGGGAATGTGTTGCAATGAAGAAGACTCAGGTGGAAGGGAAGGCCAATGCATGTGCTGCAGAAGTGTAATTTGGCAACAGCAAGGGCACCCTTCCTGAGAGAGAAAGAGCAGGTTCTCTTGTGCTATGGCAGAAACGGTCCTGTGCTTGTGCACTTGTAAGAGGTGATGCTCAGGGGACGGATGAAGTCGTGGCTGGCAGTTGGCAGTGCTCAGCACAGAGTGGCAAGCGAGCAGGACATGCGCTCCAGGGACGCACAGGGACGCTGTGCAATGCACCTTGCACACAGGATTACTGAAGAGCGTCTGGTTAGGATCACAGAGCCCAGGCTGTTCTGCCCAAGCAGCTACTCGAAATAATTAAGTGCTGTATATCCCCTCACAGAGATCGCCTCAAAAGCTGTTGTTGAGAGGGAAATGTACGTGTGCTGTGTCTGAGGTAGTTTTCAGAGGGTTAGCTGAGTGCTCTGGCAGCAGCAGCCCAAAATACATTTGGTGTGCGTGCTTAACTTACAGTGTGTCCATTCCAGGGCTGTGTATGTTGTTAAATAACTTTCCCATTGTTTCACTGGTTACATTGCTTTCAGTATTTGGCTTGGCTTTTGTTTTAATGTCCCAGTCCCTTTAAAGCCTGTCTAATGGAAAAATGAATAGCCCTTTCCTGAACCTAATTTAAAAGAGCCTTTTTTCTCTGTACTTCTGTGAATCTCCCGCCTCCCTACCAATGTTACGTGTCCCTTCTTACCTATAGAAAATTAATTATTCTTATGTTTTCAAAAAGAAAAGCTTAAGGAGTGTTTTATATCTAGAATAGCTTTTATACAGGTCATGTCTACAGGATCCCTTTTCACACCGGCAAAGGAGGTTGAAAGGCCCAGCCCACGTCAGCAGCAGTGCTTTGTGCGGGCTGTGTGCAGGGCTGGACACCTGGCAAGGTGCACTCCCTGGCTGATGTTGCAGGAGGCACATATCTGGGGGGCTGCAGCACCCACAGCACTCCTGTGGCAACCCGGGAATTAACTGCTCTCAGCCCTTCACATTCACAAGCTGCCTGCCCTCGTTGGGAGGGTGTCCTGCCCCACAGGGCTCCCAGGCTGTGCTGAGGTCTGCACTCCTCAGCAAAGGCCAAAGGCTGCGCTTGCCCCGCTCCTGCCTGCAGCTGCTGCTGGCAGCTGAGCTCAGAGCACCTCTATCTTGTGCTGCACTTGAAATTTTCAGCTGCCCTGTGCCTTAGGCACAGCTTAGAAGCTCATGCCCCCAGCCCCAGGGTCACCTACATCTTCAGCTGTCCCAGAATTGGCACCCATGCTGTTGGTGTGGCATACCAGCTAGCCTGGTTATTTCTAGGACTTCGAGACCCTGGTTACCCTACCTGGTGACTTTCAGTGGAGCTAGGGACACAGACTATCCAAGCGATGTGGACAAGATTGCGGTCTCCCAGTTCACTGCCACCAAGACTGATTGGGAATGGGGCACTGGGAGGCTGGAAGCTGCAGCGTCCACTCTCTAGCAGAGAATCTGGACATTTAGGAGCTTAAGGTCCTGCAACTGTGGGAGCTTTGGGTGTCTGAAAATGGCTGGGTAGGCTACCAAGAAGTGAGGAGGCCATCCAGCATTCTGTTAAGAAAAGTAATTAATCAGCACCCCTAAGGCTTTCCTGGTGACGTTCTGGGACATTATGGTGGCATCTTGCTGCAAATGAGCTGCCTGCTCAGCACATACAGGGGTGAGCCTGGGAAGAAGCATCTGTGTGCAACTGAGGAGATGTATTCCTTCTCCCAAGCATTAGGAAGAACAATCCTACAGCTATCCCAAAGCAAGGCACAGGAGACATCTAAAACAGAAGGTTCGCAGGCTGTGATGGGGAGTGGTGTTGTGCACTGATCTACGTAAGGTTTGAGTTCCTTGGGACTGACTAAGGCTTAAACTAGAAAGGCTTAAAACATGCTACTGGGATGTATTTGTGCTCCTAGGTACTAAAAACCTCCAAACACCAGTGAGTGTCTTGCTCACATGGAATTAAGGGAGTGGGGAAAGAGGTTAAAAGGCAGCAGTTGCTTTTTTCTGGGACAAGGTATGTTTCCTTAGATCATTTTTTCTCCTGAAAATTTTTCTGGTATAAAGAGACCTAAAATACCAGTGACCTCTTTGCCTTATTCCCTCTCTTCCTGATGTACATTTAACACTTTTTTGGCTTTTGATCTTACAAGCAAAGATTGGTATGCTTGATAAACTATCAATTTTTTTTAATGTATGGGGTGTAGGAAGCAAATGCTGCATGAACTCTTCTGCTTCAGTCTGTGGGGCAGCTCTCAGTAACTGCAAGGTATTGGACCCAAGAATTTAAACGATCTTCCCTGCATTCTCACATCCAGCACAAGGCAGGGGGTACTTTTGAAAGCATTGCAGAGGAGGCAAGGAGAAATTATAGACTGACAAAGGGTTCAAGGACTTCTTGTGACCTCCCCTCAATGTGGACCACTTTTCTCCATTCTTGAAGAGGCTGATGTTCAGTGCCACCAGATGCCAGACATCTCCAGTTGGGGGATTGTTATTGTGCCCAGCCCTGTTGGAACTGCAAGAAAGAAAGGGAATCTGATCAGTGAATGATGGAGGGTTGCTGGCTGATTGCTGAAAAGCCTCCCAGAACATTCAAACTTTCAGTAGACTGTAGAGACAGACATTATTATTTAAAAAATCTCGTGCTGCTATTCTGTACCTGTTACAAAGTGCTTTAGATCCAGAGTGACATAATCTGACATAAAACCAAGGGTCTCATTCAAACGTAGAACACACAAGGTGAAACTATTTCTGTTCCTTATTCTTAATGACAGTCCCTGGAAATTTAGGAAGGAGCAGGTGAATTTCTTCCAGGATACAGACAGATGATAAGGCCCAGGGTCTTCTGTGTTGCACTGTGTGTAGCATGCCTACTCTGATGCTTCCACACAGCTCTCTTTCCCCATGATAAATTTTAGTCAGACGAGTGTAGTTCATCACTAGCAGAGTTTCACTGTGAAATCCATTCCCCCCCCAACCCCTGCAACACATCACTCCCATGCTTGGCACTGGCCCAGTACCAATGGCTGATAGCCACACAGGCCTCTTACACACCATGGAGTCTATCAGCCATCTGTGAGTGCTCCCTACGGACCTAATGAGGAGGAAACTTGTAGAGGAACTCATTTTGGCACAGTTGGCATTTTGTTGGATAGAAGACTTGCTGTAGTTACAAAACTTCACTGACACAGGCCCTTTGGTGGTGTGTGCAAAGGGGGGTGGGGGTGGCAAAAAGAGAGAAGAGGTGAGACCACACAGCAAACTGCAGCCACCAAGCCACAGTGGGGATGCTGCTACTTGACAAACCATGGGTTGGAATTATGTATGGTGAAGAGTTTGGATTGCCCTCCAGTGGCCAAAGGGGATTTCAGATTCCAGCATAGGTCAAAGGCAACGTCAAGAGAAAAGGAATTTGGAGGAAGAAAAAATCAGCAACAAGAAGTAGCCTGTTATGTATTTTACAGGATGGCAGTACCATAATGACAGCACACCTCTTAGAGGCATATTACATTTGCCTTCTTCCTTTTAATTTTAACCTTCAGATCACACAGACCTTCACAGCTGTCACCAGCTGAGCACACAGCTGCTGGGACCTTCACTGCCAGACCAGTGGTGGGACAGGATGGGACAGTTGTGTACATAAGGCCAATGTCAACAGTCAGTGCTGTATCCAGAGAGACACACCAAACAGAACTACATACAGCAGAGAAAACAGTCCTCTTAAAAGCCCAAGGCAGATCACCAGCAGCAACATTCTGATGAAAATCAATAGATACTATATCTGAGTCAAATCTGGAGTCAAGGGCCCTTCCTCTTCTCTTATTCCTTGACCTTGTTGGTACCAGTAGGAGGAAACACAGATGCTAATACAGCACCCCTGTTCTGTTTATGTGCCACCATTCATCTTTCCTCGCTCTCTGAATGTAAATGTGCCTGCAGACTGACTTCACTGGATATGAAAAACAGACAAGACAAGTTTGGTGTGCTCAGCTGTGGGGTCTTTTGCTAGGACAGTAATTGTTTTGCCTCCATTTTGACTGAAGCCACAGTTATTATCTTTTGGCTACACATCTGCCCCTGAGTATTTTTCCATCACTTGAAGATCGTTCCTGAAGGGTATTCCAACAACAGCCCCTTGGCAAGAACAGTGCAGGACACAGTAGGAAGAGCAGTGTGCAGGGAAATCAGCTCCTTGTGCATCCTGGGTTCATTCAAACTTCCTTGGCAAACCTTTCCAGAAATCGCCTGCTCTCTTGCTGTCCTGGTGTGGGTCCAGTTTGGCTGAGTGACTAATGAGCAATGCAGAATACCCTGTCAGTCATAGCTCAGAGACTTGAGTGACAGACAGAGAGATACCTTCTGCTCAGAGGATGGAAAACTGTTTGGCACTTGGCCAGCCTGTGAATCCTTCCAAACAAAGCCTTTGATATCTAGGAGCTGATTGTGGTATAAGGCCCTGATTCACAGAGGTCTAAGTCTCATGAGACCATAAATCACAGACACACAGAGCTGGAAGGGATGTCAGGAGAACACCTTCTCCACCCACGCACAGAAGCAAGATAACTTTATCTTAGCCTCTCCTAGAAGATGTGTGCCTGATTTGTCCTTAAAAATCTCTAATCACAAGAGTTAAAATCCTCTCTACGTGTTTTCCTCCAGTCCTGGGTTTTCCTAACAGAAAAAGGTGTTTCCTAATGCCTAACCTACATCACCTTTGCCATAAATTAAACCAGTTCTTCCAGTATGCTTATGGGCATAATTCATCATAGTCTTTCACAGTAATGTTTTAAATATTGGAAGTCTTTCATTATGTCCCATCTCAGGATCTTTTTTTCCCCTATATTTAAAAAAACAAAACAAAACAAACCCAAAAAACTTTTCCTCATAGGTCATGTTTTCCAAACTTCTCATCATCCTTGTTGGTCTCCTCTGGCTCTTTTTCAATTGCTCTCCTTCTTTCATCAAGTGCATGGCCCCAAAGCAGACACAGTGCTCCAGTAAAGACCTCACTCACATTGAGCAAAGCTGAAAAATTACCTCCTGTGGATTACACAACACATCTGTTAGTAAATGCCAATGGGGTTTTTTCCACTTTCTTTACAATCTCTTTCTGTTAGGGTATTATTTCAAGAATTATTTCCTTACAGACCCATCATCAGCCTTACCTCCTGCCCTGCAGTACTGGCTCAATGTTTTGATAACTCAAGACCTAAATTGTAAGTAAATCCATGGAAATTAGTGATATAATTGTAGTAGCAAAAATAGTGTAATAAAAGCAGCAAGGAGCAATGTCAGGACCAAGTCGTAGACTGAGTATCAGTGTACTCAGACTTCAGAGAGCTAATAATCTTATTATGCATTGACTTTGATTTTTGTAGAAAACTCTAGAGTTCTTACATTCCTAAACATGGTTGTTAAGTCCTAAACACTGTTAAGTCCCTGTTGCGCTGCTGTTTTCACTCAACACCCATGGTTGGACACATACTTCTTACACCCCTAATTTCATATAACATCTAGTTGTTTTATGCAATATTAAAATAAGATCAGAAAATGAATAAATTTAGTTTCCAGTCATATCCTTAACAGAGACTATGTGGATTCATATTTTTATTTGTGAGCATCTGTCTCACCTAACCTTACGAGCATCTGTAAAAACGTGTTCCTAAACCTTGCCTGGGTAGGGTTTAGAGCATGTATTTGTGGATCACTCAAGGATGTAGATGTACGAATAGTGAGAGCATTGTAAAAAAAAATAGGCACCAAATATTTGAAAATATATGTCCCTGTTTTGACTTCAGATGTTTTCACCTCATAGTCATACCTAGTGTCCTGTGTATTTAATATACAGAGAGTGAAGATGCTGAGTGCTGTGAGTGGGGACTGCCTGAGATGACTCCTGCCTAATTAATTTATGTAAGAAGTTGCTGTCCTGTAACCAGTGAGTATTTGCTTATTCTGTCTTATGAAGTAATATTTGGCTGTCTAGTGTTTCAATAAATATTGTTCTGTAACTGTTTCCATCTCAGACAGTTTGTTTTAAAATACAATTTCTACAAATCTTGGTAATTTTGGGACTGCACCCAAAAATATTTGGGTAATTTCTTTGGTTTTTTCCCCACATAAAATATGTTTTATATGTTACCCAGCTAAAATGTCTACAAAACACTCAGGTCTTTGTAAGGATTGTGGAATTCTAGAAAAAAAATTCTTTGTCTTTGTTACTATATTCATATCACTTGTTCTCAAAGAGCAAAAGTAAAGCATAGATCTAGGAGAGCCTGAAAAGATAAGAGAATTGAATGCATCTAGACTCTCTCACTAGAACAAGGAGAGAGAAGTTTTGTAAATCTGTCCAAGACGAGATCATTGGTGACCCTGAATATTTAGACATATGACTCATATATAAAAGGATACTTGAACAATCAAGAAACAAAAGATTAATCATCTGTTGGCCTCTCTCTTTACTCTCTATCCACTGGGAAAAAATAAAGAAGGAAAAAAAAGTCTCGAGGTGATTTTTTTTTCCCCTCATATTTAATTCTTCTCTTAATCTACAGTAAAGCATGAGGCTTGGTCTGCAAGGAACAGAGAGCTTCTCATTTACAGTAGAAGATAATAAAAGAGGTCCCTGGGCATTGAAAAAGAGGGCTGGGATTCCTATTGCTGCTTCACCATTTTTGCAAGTGCTGGTGGCCTCTAAGAAACTGAGATTTCATAAATGCAGCAACAGGAGAGAACAGGGGTAGAGCTGATCTCAAGCAGAAAAGATCCCATAGGAGCAATTATGCCAAGGAAAAAAGCTTGGGATGAAGCTATTTTAAACTGTATTCTTCATAGGCTGCAAGAAAGAGGATATTTGACTCCACACAGTGGGCATGTAGTTGACTTGGAGACATCAAGCTACAGGACTACTGGATTCAACAGATGCAAAGGATCAGAGAACTGGAAGAGGCTCTCCAGTAACAGTGTTACACACAGGTTACAGGTTTCCCTTGGACTATCCACTGCTCTTCATTCTCTGTATGGCTAAGTGACAGCAATGCCTTGGCATCAAGAAACATCAAGTACAGTTCATGCCTCCAGCTGAGGGACTTGCCTTTTCTTCCATCCTTTCTGCTGAAAAGCTGGACAAGTTTTCACACAATTGAAGCATACAGGTTCGTTGCTTCTCATCTATCTCCTGTCACAGGACAGTTTGATATGCTACACATAAAAAAGTCCCATCTTAAGTTATCTAAGTTGTGTTATATCAGATGACTCCTTGCTTGCTGAGATGAACTGTAGATGTAAAAGTAGGCAGCTGGTCTGAATCCCAGTAATGCAAATGGCAAGACAACATGTTCCACAGCTCCTACACACTGACAGTTAAAGACAGAAAGGAATAATAAAATTCTTTTTTAACAAATTTTGGTTTTGGCTTCTTTGCAGTCTTCTTTCTTTGCTCAGAGTCAATGTGGGCAAGCAGCTCATCACACTGAACTCATGAAATTCACCCTGGAGAGCAAATTCTGATGTCCTTCCTGTGCAGTTGTGAATTTGACCTGAAAGTCTGTGTGATTGCCAAGCAAACCTCATACCCGTTGGATTTGTTTCTAGTAGCTGGGGTAACCTTCCTCACCTGCCACTTGCAACCTGGAAAGTTCAGCACCATAAGTCAGGAAGGAGCAATAATTACATGGGAGTTTCTTTGAAAGTAAGGCCACAGTGGAATGGTTCAGCACTACTGGCATGGTACCTCTTCCCAAATCACTACTGATCGAAGCCAAAGCCTGTCAGAGAAACCCAAAGAAAGCCATTGTGTCATGATACTGTCCATTAGCTCTGCACACCACTGCAACAGAAATTCGCAGCTACCTACCAATACCCTTGATTTCTTCAGGAGGAAGTATTGAAAGATCTCTGGAAAACAGACTAACCCAAACAGTGTGCACCATTAAAATAACAAGTTAACACATTATCTGTGTTAACAAGTGCATCTGCTGGAAGAAGCATGGATCCAGTATCTCTGGCAAATAAGATAAATTATGCACGTAAGGTCTGATATAAGACCCAGCAAAGTCAAAGGTTCTCAGGAATCTGGCAGGCTTTGGATGAAGTCCTCAGGCTGCTCCACACAGAGCAGGGGAATAACTGGAGTCCCTCCTGCACACTGACATGTACTGTCCCTGTCTCATTCAGTCACTTACAGCTGTCTTCCCTCTAGCCATGGAAAACTTTGACCCCCTCAGTCTAGAGGCCACATCATGATGTTTCACCCCATCTTGGATATAACATGCTGCTTCATTTATTATTGCGACTTAGATTAATACCACCTAATTCCTGTGGAGCTAGTGGGAATTTGGCCTTGGTTTCTGTTACAAAGGGATGAAGCAACAGTTCTTCTTCACTTTTTTTTTTTAAAAAGGCATATCCATCTACATTTTATTTACTTTTAGTTTGTTCCTTTTTTTTGTTTCCAGGGGAACACACAGCAAGAGAGTAATAGCCATTTACCAGCCCGTTCTCACAAGTGCCATCACATCTATAGACACACCAGACAACCTGCCTGTAGCACCACAGGACAGTCAGCCTAAATCACAGAATCACAGAATTATCAAGGTTGGAAAAGACCTAGAATATCATCCAGTCCAACCATTCACCTATTACTACGAGCTCCCACGAAACCATATCCCTCAATACAACATCCAGTCTTTCCTTGAACACCCCCAGGGTTGGTGACTCCACCACCTCCCTGGGCAGTGCATTCCAGTGCCTGACTACCCTTTCCGAGAAGTAGTATTTCCTAATGTCCAGCCTGAATCTCCCCTGGCGCAGCTTGATACCATTCCCTCTAGTTCTGTCACTGCCTACACGGGAGAAGAGGCCGACCCCCAGCTCACTACAACCTCCCTTCAGGAAGTTATAGAGAGCTGCTGAGGAGAAGGGCTCTGAAGCGGGAGACTCCGTCGAGGGACCCCTTTCTGCAAGCAACAAGCCCCGGGCATAGATCCGCGAGGGCAAGGGAGAAAAGGCGACAGAGATCAAAAGGAGAGAGGCAGAGGTGCGGCCAGCAGCGGCCATCAGCACCCATCAGCACCCATCATCAGCCATTGCTCGTCCCCCGCACTGCCCGGAGCGGTGACTCATCGGGGGCGGAGCTAAGGGCGACAGGAATTATCCCTCTCCATACAAGAGCAGCCTCTGGGAGCGCAGCGAACAGGACGGGCAAACAGGGCGTGGCGCGTCAGAAGGGCGTGGCGCGGCAGTTCGCGCAGGCAGGGCAAGCAGGCAGGGCGAGCCGCCCCTCCTAGCTAGCCGAGAGGGTAGATTCAGCGGACGGGCTTGCACAGCACGAAGGGTGAGCTGAGGGTTCCCTGTCTGCTGTGGGCTGGTAACCATGGTCTCCACCAGGCGGAGAGGTTCCCCCTACAAATCTGGGGCAACCCCGACGGAGGGCCTGCCTCGGGATGCTGCGGTTCAGGTCTCCGGCTGCAGGGAATGCCAGAGTCTGCAGTTGCCAGGGAAAAGAGGCAAGCCCCTAACCTGTGTGAGGTGTGAGCAGGTCGACGATCTGCTCTGTTTAGTTGTAGAACTGAAGGAAGAGCTCGAAAGACTGAGAGCAATCAGGGATTGCGAGCGAGAGATTGACTGGTGGAGTAGCTCCCTGGCAACCCAGAAGGAAGAGAGTGGGGAAGACACTTCGCACCTGAAGACGGTCCCCCCTCTCTGCCCTAGACAAGTAAATGGGAGTGTCCCAAACCCCGAGGAGGGCTGGAAGACAGTCCCTACTCGCCGTCGTAGGCACCCCCCTGCCTACCTACCCCACTCCCCCAGGTTTCCCTAAGCAACAGGTTTGGGGCCCTGGCAGTTGAGGAGGAGGTATGCGAGGAAATGAATGCAGCCCCTCTGCCTCAGAGGAAGCGGAAACCTAGAGTGAGGCGATCATCCGCACGCCTTGAGACTGCCTCTGTGAGGCAAGAGAGAAAGGTTGTTGTAGTAGGGGATTCCCTTCTCAGAGGGACAGAAGGCCCTATATGTAGACCGGACCCTACACACAGGGAGGTGTGCTGCCTCCCTGGAGCCCGGGTCAGGGACATTACAAGAAGGCTATCAGGGCTGGTTAGACCCACTGACTATTATCCATTACTGATAGTTCAAGCAGGCAGGGATGCAATCACGAAGTGTAGCCTGCAAGCCACCAAAAGGGAATTCCGGGACCTGGGGCGCTTTGTTGAGGGCGGGGGAGCCCAAATAATATTCTCGTCTATCCCCACTTACGGGAGGAGGGGCTCAGAGCAGGACAGGCGAACCCACGAGTTGAATGTGTGGCTGAAAGGCTGGTGCCGGCGCAAGAACTTTGGGTTTTTTGACCATGGGATGGTGTACTCTGCTCCTGGCATGAGTACTGCTGATGGGGCTCACCTGTCCCATAAAGGAAAGAGGATCCTTGCCCAGGAGATGGCAGGGCTCATTGACCGAGCTTTAAACTAGTTAGGAAGGGGGAAGGGGATATTAAGAAGGCTGCTGGGGTTAGGCAAGTGCTTCGGGAGTCACAACGAGAGTTGATGGTGGAAAAAGGTAAATTCCAACAGCACAGTGGTGGACTTGGAGATGGTTTTCCAGGTGTGAGTAGGGAAAATTCTGTGGATTGCCCTGAGTACTCCTCAGTGGAGCCACTTTTGCCAGTCCCCTGGCAGAAATCTCGCTGTGGGCTGTTGAGAATACCTACATCTGCTGCCCCACTTAAATGCCTTTATACAAATGCACGTAGCATGGGGAACAAACAAGAAGAATTAGAGATCTTTGTGCGGTCGCAGGGCCACGATCTCATAGCAATCACAGAGACGTGGTGGGATAACCTGGACGACTGGCACGCTGTCATGGATGGCTATGTGCTTTTTAGGAAAGACAGGCTAGGGAGGCGAGGTGGAGGAGTTGCTCTTTATGTGAGAGAGCACCTAGATTGTATTGAGCTCCACCTGGGGAAGGATGAAACATCTTTAGTGCTTGTGGGTTAAAATCAAGGGGCAAACCGGTATGGGGGACATTGTTGTGGGAGTGTGCTATAGGCCCCCTGATCAAGAGGAGCGGGTTGATAGTGCATTCTATAAGCAGTTAGAAGTAGCCTCAAGATCCCGGGCACTAATCCTTATGGGGGACTTCAACTATCCAGATATTTGCTGGGCAAGCAACACGGCCAGTCGTATGCAGTCCAGACAATTTCTGCAGTGTGTTGAAGACAATTTCCTGCTACAGATGGTGCAGGAGCCTACAAGGGGAGGGCGGGTGCTGGACCTTGTTTTAACTAACAAGGACGGGCTCGTTAGGGAAGTGAAGGTCGGGGGCAGCTTAGGTCTAAGTGACCATGAAATGGTTGAGTTCAAGATCCTGGGTGGAAGAAGCAAGCCAAAAAGTAGGATAGCTACCCTGAATTTTGGAAAAGCTAACTTTGATCTCCTCCGTGACTTAATAGGGGCTATCCCGTGGGCTACGCTGTTTGAAGGAATGGGAGCCTGTGAGAGCTGGCTAGCATTCAAACAGCACTTCTTCCAAGCACAGGAACGATGCATCCCTTTGTGCAGGAAATCGGGAAGGAGAGGCAGAAGACCTGCGTGGATGAACATGGAGCTGCTGAGTAAACTCAAAGAGAAGAGGAAGATCTATGAATTGTGGAAGAAGGGTCTGAGCACATGGGGAGAATACAGGAATGTAGTCAGGGCCTGTAGGGTCGCAACTAGGAAGGCTAAAGCCCTCTTGGAAACGAAGCTGGCAAGGGACATAAAGGGTAATAAAAAGGGTTTTTTAGATACGTGAATAGCAAAAGGATGACCAGGGATAATGTAGGTCCCTTGATGAATGAGGAGGGTGTCCTGGTAACGGGGGATACTGAGAAGGTGGAGATACTGAATGCCTTCTTTGCTTCGGTCTTCACCTCAAAGGCCCCCCGGGGACCCACAGGCACTGGATGTAAATAGGAGTGTTTGGGATATGAAGAATTTCCCTCTGGTTGAGGTAGGGGAGGTCCAGGAGCGGCTCAAAGGGATAAACGCACACAAATCCATGGGACCGGATGGGATACATCCACGTGTGCTGAGGGAGCTGGCGGAGGTGATTGCTGAGCCGCTCTCTATCATCTTCAACAGGTCCTGGAGAACAGGAGAAGTGCCTGAGGACTGGAGGATAGCCAATGTCACTCCAGTCTTTAAAAAGGGCAAGAAGGAGGATCCCAGCAACTATAGGCCAGTCAGCCTCACCTCTGTCCCCGGAAAGGTAATGGAACAGCTTGCTCTGGATGCCATCTCCAAGCAATTGGAAGAGAAGAAGGTCATGAGGAGTAGTCAGCATGGATTCACCAAGGGGAAATCGTGCTCGACCAATCTCATAGCCTTCTACGATCTCATCACCGGCTGGGTAGATGGAGGGAGAGCAGTAGATGTCATCTACCTTGACTTCAGCAAGGCTTTTGATACTGTCTCCCATGACATCCTGATAGCAAAGCTGAGAAAGCATGGGATTGATGAGTGGACAGTGAGGTGGGTTGAGAATTGGCTGTCGGACCGAGCCCAGAGGGTCGTGATTCGTGGAGTGGAATCTGACTGGAGGCCTGTGACTAGCGGTGTTCCCCAGGGCTCGGTGTTGGGTCCAGTCCTGTTTAACATCTTCATTGACGACCTTGATGAGGGAATAGCCTCGATCCTCAGCAAGTACGCCGATGACACAAAGCTGGGAGGAGTGGCTGACACGCAGGAACACTGCGCTGCCATCCAGCGAGACCTGGACAGGCTGGAGAGCTGGGCAGGGAGAAACCAGATGAGGTTTAACAAAAGCAAGTGTAAAGTCTTGCACCTGGGAAGGAACAACCGTTTCTATCAGTACAGGCTGGGGGATGACCTGCTGGAGAAGAGCTCTGTGGAGAAGGACCTGGGGGTCCTGATGGATGACAGGTTGGCCATGAGCCAGCAGTGTGCCTCGGTGGCTAAGAGAGCCAATGGGATCCTGGGGTGCATCCGGAGGAGTGTAGCCAGCAGGTCAAGGGAGGTGATCCTCCCGCTCTACTCTGCCCTGGTCAGGCCCCACCTGGAGTATTGTGTCCAGTTCTGGGCTCCCTGGTATAAAAAGGACAGGGATCTCCTGGAGAGAGTCCAGAGAAGGGCTACGAAGATGATAAAGGGCCTGGAGCATCTCCCCTATGAGGAAAGGCTGAGAAGATTGGGACTGTTCAGCCTTGAGAAGAGAAGACTAAGGGGGGACCTAATTAATGTTTACAATTATCTTAAGCAAGGGATGCAGGGGGAATCAGCCAGCCCCTTTTCAGTGGTCTGTGGAGACAGGACAAGGGGCAATGGCTGCAAGTTGGAGCATAGGAAGTTCCGCACCAACATGCGGAGAAACTTTTCCCCAGTGAGGGTGACGGAGCACTGGAATAGGCTGCCCAGGGAGGTGGTGGAGTCTCCTTCTCTGGAGATATTCAAGACCCGTCTGGATGCCTATCTCAGTGAAATGTCCTAGGGAGCCTGCTTCGGCAGGGGGTTGGACCCGATGATCTCTCGAGGTCCCTTCCAACCCCTACAATTCTATGATTCTATGATTCTATAAGCTCTCCCCTGAGCCTCCTCTTCTCCAGGCTGAACAATCCCAGCTCCCTCAGACGCTCCTCGTAAGGCCTGTGTTCCAGACCCCTCACCAGCTTAGTAGCCCTCCTCTGAACGCGTTCCAGGGCCTCAATGTCTTTCCTGTAGTGAGGGGCCCAAAACTGAACACAGTACTCGAGATGCGGCCTCACAAGTGCTGAGTACAGGGGGACAATTACCTCCCTGCTCCTACTAGTAACACTATTTTTGATGCAAGCCAGGATGCCGTTGGCCTTCTTGGCCACCCGCGCACACTGTCGGCTCATGTTCAGCCGTGCATCAATCAGTACCCCCAGGTCCATTTCCTCCACACAGTCCTCCAGCCACTCCGCCCCAAGCCTATAGCGCTGCCTGGGGTTGTTGTGGCCAAAGTGCAGGACTCGGCATTTGCTCTTGTTGAACCTCATGCCATTGGCTTCAGCCCAGCTCTCCAGCCTGTCCAGATCCCTCTGTAGGGCCTCGCTACCCCCAGGCAGATCCACACTCCCAGCCAATTTAGTGTCATCTGCAAACTTACTGACGGTGCACTCAATGCCCTCATCTAGGTCATCAATAAAGATATTGAAGAGGACAGGCCCCAGCACCGACCCCTGGGGAACACCACTCGTGACCGGTCGCCAGCTGGATTTAACTCCATTTACTACCACTCTCTGAGCCCGGCCCTCCAGCCAGCTCCTTACCCAGCCGAGGGTGTACCCATCCAAGCCACGGGCTGCCAGCTTCTTCAGGAGAATACTGTGGGAGACAGTGTCAAAGGCTTTGCTGAAGTCCAGGTAGACCACATCAACAGCCTTTCCCTCATCCAGCAGATGGGTCACTAGATCATAGAAGGAGATCAGGTTGGTCAAACAGGACCTGCCCTTCATGAACCCATGCTGGCTAGGCCTGATCCCCTGGCCATCCCGCACATGCCGCATGATCTCCCTCAAGACTATCTGTTCCATAACCTTCCCTGGAACCGAGGTCAGGCTAACAGGCCTGTAGTTCCCCGGATCCTCCTTACAACCTTTCTTGTAAATGGGAGTCACATTGGCGAGCCTCCAGTCTTCTGGGACCTCACCAGTCAACAAGGAGAGCTGATAGATAATGGAAAGCGGCTCGGCTACCACCTCTGCCAGTTCCCTCAGCACTCTCGGGTGGATCTCATCCGGCCCCATGGACTTGTGGCAGTCCAGTTGGAGTAGGAAGTCTCTGACCGTTTCTTCCAGAATCACAGGGGAGTTAGCACGCTCCCCAGCCGAGACTACCAGGTCAGAGAGAGGGGTACCCTGAGGATCTGTCTGACCTTTAAAGACAGACGTAAAGAAGGCATTCAGAACCTCCGCCTTTTCCTTATCCTCAGTGATCACATTCCCAGCCTCATCCAGTAAAGAGTGGATATTCTCCTTTGTCCTCCTCTTACTGTTAATGTACTTATAAAAGAGTTTGTTATTCCTTTTCACCCCAGCGGCCAGGTTAAATTCAAGCTGGGCTTTTGCCTTTCTGATTTCACCTCTACACATCCTGACAACTTCCTTGAATTCATTCTCAGTTACCCGTCCCTCCTTCCACAGGCGGTAGATTCTCTTTTTCTCCCGGAGCCTCAAGAGTAACTCCCTATTCATCCACGCTGGTCTTCTTCCCCGCCGGCTCATTTTGCGGCTCAGGGGGACCGCCTGCTCCTGCGCCCTTAAGACTTCCTTCTTGAAGAGCAACCAGCTCTCTTGTACCCCTTTGTTCGCTAAGACTGAATGCCAAGGGACTCCCCCTACCAGTCTCTTGAACAAATCAAAGTCCGCCCTCTGAAAGTCCAAGGTAGCAGTTTTACTATTCCCCCTCCAAGCTCCACCATGAATTGAGAAATGTATCATTTCATGGTCACTCTGTCCAAGGCAGCCCCCAACCTTCACATCTCCTACCAGACCTTCCCTGTTCACGAACAGCAGGTCTAGCGGGGCAGTTCCTCTTGTGGGCTCTCTGACCAGCTGCATCAGGAATGCATCCTCTGTGCACTCCAAAAACCTCCTAGACTGCTTCTTCTGTGCTGTGCTGTACTCCCAGCATATGTCAGGGAAGTTGAAGTCCCCCATGAGGACAAGGGCTGATGACCGTGCAGCTCGTGCCAGCTGCTTGTAGAACACCTCATCTGTCTCTTCATCCTGGTTTGGCGGTCTATAACAGACGCCCACCAGGATGTCTGCCTTGTCAGCCCTTCCTCTGATCTTTACCCATAGGGATTCAATGTTATCATCCCTAGTCACAATCTCAGTGGCAGAAAAGGATTCCCTAAGATATAGAGCCACACCACCACCCCTCCTTCCTTGCCTGTCTCTCCTGAAGAGTTTGTAGCCATCCATTGCAGCACTCCAGTCATGGGAGCAATCCCACCATGTTTCTGTTATGGCAACCAGGTCATAGTTTGCCTGCCGCATTATGGCTTCCAACTCTTCTTGCTTGTTGCCCATGCTGCGTGCGTTAGTGTAGACGCACCTCAGCTGAGCCCCTTGCCTCTCTCCTAATCCCAATACCACTTCCCCAGGCCGATCTCTAGCAGACCTGGCTTTATCCCCTTCCCCCTTCCTATCTAGTTTAAAGCCCTTTCTACAAGTCCTGCCAGCTCCTGGGCAAGTATCCGTTTCCCTTTTGGAGACAGGCAATTCCCATCAGCTGTCCTCAGGCCAGGTGCCGAGTAGACCGCCCCGTGATCAAAGAATCCAAAATTTTTGTGTTTGCACCAGCCTCTCAGCCATGCATTTATAAGATGGCCTTTTCTGCTTATCTCAGTGTTTGCCCCTGCCACCAAAGGAATACTGGCAAACACAACTTGTATGCCCGCTCCATCGACTAACTTCCCCAGCCTCCTAAAATCATTTTTTATAATCCTCAGGCTTCTATCAGCAATCCCATCACTGCCAGTCTGAACTACCAATAAAGGGTAATAATCGGAGGGGCGGATAAGGCTGAGGAGTTTTCTAGAAATATCCCTGATCCGTGCCCCGGGAAGGCAACACACCTCCCTATGGGTAGGGTCAGGCCGACATATTGGGCCCTCTGTTCCTCTCAGAAGAGAGTCGCCCACAACTATCACCCTCCTTTCTTTCCTGGAGGAAGCAGTCTTCAAACGTGGAGCCGTCCGCCTTACCTTGGGCAAGCTTGACGGCAGCGCTCCCATGTCATCATCACTCACGTCTCCCTCTGGTTTCAGGGCTTCATACCTGTTACAGAGAGGGACCAGGGGAACCGAGGTAGGTCGGGATGGGGGTCGCCTGCAACGCCGGGCTGAGACCTGCTGCCATTCCTCCTCTCCTCTCAAGCTGTCTCTCCCTGCTTGACTATGGTGAGAGAGAGGGGCCATTTCTCCCAATACTCCCTTAGTCTGGGAAGTGCAATCTCTGCGCCTTTCTCGCAGAGAGTCGCTCCACCAGTCTATCTCCCGCTCGCATTCTCGCATTCCGTATGCAATGATTAAATTTCTTGCTGTTGATACTTGTTGGTATCTGTGAGAATATAGATAACCTCCAGAGAGCTAATGCCACCTTTTATAATTTAGTTTTCTTGTACTTTGTAACATCTGTTCTCAATGGTGTTCCCACCTCTACCCAATCCCTCTTTTGCCTGAGGCAGGACAATGGTCAATGTGTGACTGCTCTTCCTCAGCGATGCTGCTGCATCCATGGTTCCAAGAAGGGGAAGGGGATTTTATCAGATGAAGGGACTGAAGCCTAAGTGATTAAGGAAGAAGTCTCTTTGCTCCCAGCATACTTCTTAAGTTGTCCCAGGTCTATCATGAGATCTGATCTAGGAATCAGGAGTCAGTGGAGAGACGCTGACTTGACCTGCATCTTGGGTGCCATTGATCCTGCATGGAAAATATTCAAGTGTTACAATTCCTGGCAATATTGTGATACCTTTGTCAAGCATCAGTATTGCTACAGATTCAGGCAATGTAATGTTGAAATTATTTGTTCTCATGACCAAGTGTGGGCTCAGATGACTCTCCTTTGGAAGCTTAGCTGCTTTCCTTGTGGTCATTACTAATAACAGACTAATTGGGCTCAAGTGTCACTTCATTACATTGAGCAACTTTTAAAAGGCTGCGAAATTGTGACCAGCCACTTCAGCCACCAAATTTCCACCAGGCAGAAAAATTTTGGGATCATTTACATATTTGACCTAGTCACCCCACCATGAAAGATTTTATATAATTTGCACAGTCTAGCTTTGTATTTCATATGACTTACGTAAAGCTGCTCTCTACAGCTTCCTGAGGAGGGGACATGGAGAAGGAGGTGCTGAACTCTTCTCCCTGTGACCCAGAGATAAGACACATGGGAATGGTTCAAAGCTGCACGGGGGAGGTTTAGACCTGATATTAGGAAGCATTTCTTCTCTAAGAGGGAGGGTGGTGAAACCCTGGAACTGGCTTCCTGGGGAGGTGGTCGATGCCCCAAGCCTGTACATGTGTAAAAGGAACTTGGACAATGTCCTTAATAATAGGCTTTAACCTTTGGTCAGCCTTGAACTGGTCAGGCAGTTGGACTCGGTAATTGTTGTAGGTCCTTTCCAACTGAAATAATCTATTCTATATTCCTCTGAAGGCATATTTGAAAGGGTGTGTATTTGAAAGATGATGTTTATTGACATTTCTGCATTCCTGTCAGCTTTTTATCTCCTCCTTGCAATTAAACTGACAATCAAGAAAGACAAAGAGTACTTTAATTTGTGGGCCTACTACTAACAGTAAGACAAAGATTTCCAAAACAGGAAGATCCAATTCTGACCCGTTTACCTGTCAAATTATTATTTTCAAGCTGCATTATCCCACTACACTTTGTTGCAACTGAAAGATGCCAAGAGAGCTGTTTTCTGTTATATATAGCTATTCCACTCCAATGACTTTTTAATGATGATCACAGAAAAATAGTTTTTGCAAAGTCCGTATACATCAGCAAACACTGTGTTTTTAACTGTGTTAAAAAATTAATCACCCATGTGTAGCTGGTCTGTCACTGGTTCCTTTTATTTCTACTCAATAGCCCTCATGAATTGATCAGGAAAGTGGCTTCTTTCTAACCTTTCCATGAAGGCAGTGTTTGCAATGTGAAACCCAGGGCACCAATCTCCTCAAGGTAGCGTCAGCTAACTCCAGACCTCCTCAGACATCGGACACTTACCTCCTTTGATGGTTTAAGAGGCCAAGTCCAGTCCCACAATTCTCCAGGAGTCTCTCAATTCTCTCTTGAACTCAGTCCTTAACTGAGGATCTATTTAAAAGATGGGGAGACGAGGTGCTCAAGGATATGGCTTAGTAGAAGACAGGTATGGTTGGACTTGATGGTCTCAAAGGTCTTTTCCAACCTAGTGATTCTGTGAGAAGCATGACCTCAGCAAACAGAACAGACCAGGTAGGATAACAAGGTCAGAAGCATAACCCCACTAAAGCAGAGGTTGAGATGATGATTGACATCTTTTACTCTCTTGTAAAGTTTTAATATGAATGAAAACAGTATCATGACATCTTGTTTCCCTGGTTAACACTGTGTACAGCCTGGTTTATGTTACTCCTCCAACCATGAATCATATAAGTGGCAGCCAGAGATTGAAGTGTTTACCTCAGTGAATTATCTCCATCACACATTAGTTTTTACAGGGCTGGAAAATGCTTCTGGTACTGACACTGCTATATTTTGTGAGGTTATGGCTGGAAAATGTACAGATAAATTGCAAGAAGGCTCACTAGCCAAAAAAACAAAATGGAAAAACAGTCCCCCAAAATAGAAAAGCAAATGCTGAGGCTGTTAGCTCAGATAACATCTCTCAATACAACTGTAAAATGCTTTATGTTTTCACTTCAGGTATTTAGAGACATCCTGTATTTTCTTTATTCTTGCAAGAAGGCTGTAAGAGTTCCCATCCAAGGTCCAGAGCAGTCAGTGGAAAATCTTCCACCGACTTTGCAAACACCTTAGCTGAGCACCTAGCTTTGTCTATTTCAGCTGCAGTGCCCTGGATGGGACACAAAACAAGTACCACGGTGGCTGTTGTTCTGAGTCCAGTCCTTCGGCATGGCTTCTTTCACCATGGCACCGGGGTGCGAGGGGTCCCAGCCTCCCACAGCCTTTGCATGCCAGCCCAGCACTCCAGCACAGCTCTCCTACAGAGCAGCAGCCTTTCACAGCCTTGCTGGAAGGAACGGGTCAGTGCAGAAAGGCACAGCTAGGAGATTCGAGTTTGGGAGGACCGAGCAGCACTGTGGTGAGGCAGGGAAGCAGCACTGAAAAGATTTTTATTAAACCCAAACAGAGTCTGAAACAGCAGACAAGTTTATGGTGAGAGTGGGAGAGTGGGAAGGTGATCTGTGAAAGGCTTTGGGACCTGTGAAAGGACAGGGCTATTTCAGCTAGGAAGGTAACTGGAAACTGGGACAAGATGCAGCGGGAGTGTGCCCAAATAACATGATGCTGGTTTTTGAGAAGATAGATGTCTTTCAGGCAGAGAAACACAAGTCAGCCACTTCGCTCTGGACATCTGTATGGTGTCACATGGGAATTATTAACTGAAACTGCAAAAATGGGAATCAGCACAGACGAGGACATTCCTGGGGAGAAGACAAAGGATTCTCCTTCAATGAAATCTAATGAAGTGGGGCAGTTTTGTCAGGAATGAGGCTAAGCATCAAGTCAGCATGATCACTGGCAGAGAAAATGGGAATGCCTGGTACTATTTACTGATGTTAAAAAGCTGGGGGCATTACCAGCATAGAGAAGACTGAAGATGCCATATAAATCCAACCCAATGACATAGAGAGACAAGTTAATGAAAAAGAACAAAGTTTAATAATTTTCAAAATCTGAGCTCATGTGCATGGGGACGAGTTACCCAAGTTTTTGCAATCATCAGGAGTCCTGCCAACCGAAAGCAAAGGTGGAGGAAGATTTGTGTAAACAGGTCACATGGTGACCCAGAGCTCTGATGTAGCTCTTGCCAAAGCCAAACCAGGCATGAGATGCGGGCACAGGGTGGTGCAGAAGAGGGATTTCCAAAAAAAGGGATAAAGAGTAGAGTCCTGGGGAAACCTCTCACGGCTGATGCATATAGATTTCCATGGCCACAGTCATGTTGAAGAAATAGATGGATGCAAAGCAGGTGTTGACCATGGGGTTACTGGGGAGGCCATCTTAAGGCACCAGACTAGACAAGTCTGGGTTTTCAACCAAAGCGAAGCCAAGGTTGAGAACAGTCATGACTGTCCTCTGTAACTGTGGTGGTGAGGTAAAAAGCAGAGAGGAGAAAAAGCAGCTTGAACCAAGTACAAAGCTCAAAGTAGTATAAATTAGCTATAACTGCCCTCACTCCGGGAATCATGAACCTGTTCCTCACTGCTAGGGAAGTTCTGTGCTGAAGCAGTCTCCAAATAGGTGCAGTAAAGACAAGAAATCTCCCTGCTTCCTGGATGAACCTGGGGAAGGGCTCGGGCACAGTTATATGATGGCTGTGGATGAGAAGACTGACCTACATAACCCAGGAAATTTTTTCCAGGCCCACTTGAGCTGTGGAGAAAGTGCCAGGAAGTCAACAAAAGTTAGAAATATATGGAGGACACATGCTTACAGAAGGGAAAACAGAAGAAGACCATTAAAATACAGAGAGGAAGCCCTAGGGGCGTGCAGCCTTCTACAAGCACTAGTGTTTGCTTGTGAGAGTCTGTGCACACATAGCTACAGACATAATTAAACACCACACCTTTGTATACCTCGATTTTAAGATTCCTATTAACTGAAAATATCTAAAAAAACAATTATAAATACTATTTCTTTCCTCCTCTGCTAATGACATGGAAACAGAAGTGACCCTACCTGTGCTGGTGTGGATCGTAGCAAACGTGCATCCTCGCTGCACAGGTCAGAGCCTGCATGGCAGTACCAGCTCCCAGCATCCCTTCCCTCCTGTAGGTAACAGTCATCCCTCAGCACAGTCATCTGCAGTTCATTATCTCTGCAAAGAGGAAAAAGGGCATTATGCTACGTTGAATTACAGAATGTCCCTAAGCGTCTTGTGTAAAGGAGCAGAGAGTGAATACAAATTGACTGCAAAGGAAATAAATTCCAGAGAAAGTACAAAAGCAACAATACTGAATGTATTAAACTTGACCTTCTTTTTTTTTTTTTTCCAGTTTACAAAAATTTCAAAAATCTCCAGGAAAATGTAATGGGCCAGACTGCATTTGTTCCACTTGGATATCAAGCTTCCTGAAAACCCTACAAAATAGCACAGAATGCAGTTTTAGCTTTGCAGGAAAAAGTCATCACTAGTTGATAAAGAAATGATCTGTCCCCAGTGCTTCAGTGTTCTGTTTAAAGTCTGCTTTGTCCAGGAGGAAGGGTAGGAGCAGAGCTGCCTGCCAGATTACTCATTGCTCACATGAGGACGGGAATCCATGCTTGCAAATCTGCAGCGTGCTGAAAGGAGGTAGTTACTGAACTGAAATAAAAGGTTAGCTCCCAAGGACTATGATCATATTATATTTTTTTCAGGATATTTGTACAAAGTAAATTACAGTCTAGGTCTGAATCTGAAAATAGTCATATATGCAATGAGAATGGTAGCTTTGGTAGCAGCTGATCAGTTTCTGGACCTGGGCTGATTTTGTACAAGTTCTAAAATGTACCTCAGGCTAATTGGGTCATTTTCTTAGTCAGATCTAATTGTGAGTTAAGTACTGGCTATGGTGGCAAACCTGCACAGAGAAATGCATATCGAAGTGGCATTCAAACTGCACTTGGCTATTCCATGTTATTCAACCTTACCTTGGCAGGCTTTTCCTCTGGGTAGAAGATCAGGTAGGTTCCCGTATGCCACCCCTGCCCTGCCAGCTTCTGTGGCGCCACAGACACAGTAATGAGAAGGACAAGCAGGGAGCTACAGAGATGTGATGTGAATATCCTAGCTGACATAATGAAATGGCTCAAACAGGGAGAGAGCTACAGTGAGGCATGAGGAAAGAATGAACTTGCTGCAAGCTCTTTTCATGAGGAGACACATGCTCTTTCCTATGCTATGGGGCTTACGGCGAGCAGGGAGTAACTGCCCATGGTAGGTGGTGTGCAAGCATCAGTGATGGGGAGGCAGCTGTGTGGTGCCGGGTGCCAGACTGCTGCCTTGCACAAGGGCTGGACGCTGCCCTCGTTACTGATACCTTTGTGCTGAGAGGGGAACGGGATTCTATCTACCTTCCAGAGAGAAATGATCTGCCAGCCTTGCCCTGACAGACCATATCAGAAACTATAAGTGCATACCCATGATTCATCACACAACATGCTGCCGATGCCAAACACCTTGGCAGCAGCGGTAGGGATCAAGGAGTGAAGATCTGACAGCTATGAGATCAGAAAAAAAATGAGTGCAATGTGTCATCCAAAACAGCAAGGTTTCACATTTCCTTGTGTGGTCTCAGAAAAGAATAGGAGTGGATGTCTGTCCTGTCTGTCCGCGGAGGACAGTGGTTATTGAAGTCCTTTGTATCACCAGTTAATGTGCAGTCTGGCTTAACAGCAAAAAAACCCCAAACCAACAACAAAAAAAGAGTTTCTGTGTTTATAACTTTTCATGTTCAGAATAGTTTTCATTTTGTTGTTTCTTCTGTCTTTTTTTTTCTCTTTGGCAAGAGAAAACAAAGTTTGGGGATGGAGAGAAAGGGCAAAAACACAAAAAAGACCTTGTTTTCTGATATTCCTAAGACAAACCAAGGCTGCATTTTTCAAATGGCTGTTTCTTTGGGGGAATTGAACACTGAAATTTCAAGAAAAGGACAGACTTCCACTGTCCAGGATTTTTCTGTCTGTTTCCAGAAAAAGAGACTGGTCGTTTTTTCACCTTGAGAAATTGTAATTGGCTTCATCTAGTGATTCTCAAAGATGTAGTCAGAGAAACATATGCTCTCTAGTTCATATTTCCACTGACTTCTAAGAATCATGCACTGCTGTATTACGGTCTAACGCAGTAGTGCCTGGGGACAGGATGGAAGTGAGCGTTGGTGTGCACCTTAATCCCAGGAGGAAAATATCCCTTTCAATATTTTTCGCATTTACTCAGAAATACCTAAACCCACCTTGATTCTCTGCACTCCATACACACCAAGAAGGGAGCCAAGAACTCAAGGCTACTCTTTTCTTCTCTCCATATAACATATTTCCCCATGCAAAAAGGGGAAAAAATATCCCATCAGTCTGACAGACTTCCAGGAAGCAGTGGAATTAATGTATTGTTGCCAGGGTCCGAGCTCTGTTTCTTTAGGCACTGGCAAGAAAGGGGCTATTTTACATCCCTATTTACATAACTAATGAACACAGGAGGCTGCTTAGCAACCTCTCATCAACCAGCACGAGGCTCACCTTCCTAAAACCAGACTCACCAAGATGTGGTACAATAATTTAGCTCTGTTTTAATAGAGGAAATTATGACTTTACTTCACATTACACAGACATATTTTTTCCATGTTTTCTAAAGGTTTCGGGGTTTTTTTAAAGGTACTGTTTTATTTTAATGATCTGATTTTCCTCACTCTACTCAAGGAGCCTTTTACCTGTTATTTCTTCATAAGAAGCTTGTTTATTTTTATTCCTCATAAAAAGCTAAGAGTATACTAGGAATATACTGGATATGCTGTTATTTCCCTGTTCTATTTCATCAACAAAGAGCTTTTAGATAATAGCAAAAGTGATTTGGCTTGGAGGGAAGGAGACAGAGATCAAATGCAAGAAAAAATTATACAGACAGGCTTGAAGATGTTGCATTAAAGGAACTGTGAAAAGCGAAGTTTACCCCCTGAAGGGATGAACCAGCAGCCTCTGCTTTCTCTAGAGGGCTTAATCCAGTGGCAGTTCATATGCAAAAGACAGCATCCTGTCACCCCAAACATGATAACTGGTTTGCACCATATGACACCTGCTCAGTATGAAACCAGGCCCCATCTGAGCATGAGACAGAAGCAGAGACAGAAGGAAGAGAGTTTGGTGGCCTTCCATACCTAACTGCAGCCATAGGCAGGGAGAGCAGGGATGGCCAGAGTGCGTTTGGTCTTCTGGGTAGCTAGCTGGTGTGCAGAGAGGAGAGTGACTGTTTTTGGCTTCTGCCTTGTCCCTCACAAGACACCTTGGTCACTGCTTTCAGGTTTACAGCGGCCCATGGTGAAACCCCAGATCTCTTTCTATTGAAGTTTTAATTTAAAAGTGATTCAAGCTGCTTGGAGAGGCACCTGGTTTTCCAGGCACATTACTAAAATAGTTTCTTCATGTTAATTTTCCCCTTCCCCCTGAAGCCAGCAGGTGACATCTGGAAAACATACAAAACTAAGAGCAAATTGTCATTTCAAAGAGATTAGTAACCCCACCCTGTCAGTATGGGCGCAGGAGCCCCTCTGACAGGCTGCCTGCCCTCCTGCACATGAACTGGGAAGATTTGCAGGCCAACATCCTGGCAGGGCACCACTTACCTACCACAGGTATCTTGGTATGCCTTGCATCCAAGGGAGCAGGAATGTCTTGATTCCTCAGGGAAGAAGCATCCTTTGGGGTTTAGCTAAGACAAGTGCTACGTAAGGTGTGACTCGATCCTAGGAGAGGGTGTCTGGGGTACAAGAGGAAAGTCGGTATATTGCCACAGGATGCTATTCTCAATATGGCGGCACAGTGTTGTGCTGAGAGCTGAAGGTAGTCCTGCCAGCACCTTACAGCCAGAAGAGATCCTTCTTCAGCTCATGGAGTGCATGGACATCAGTGGGAGGAGGAGCACGCACCATGGTCTTTATCACTGACCCCAGCCCTCTGCATCCAGTCCTGCTGCTACTTCAGGGCTCCGCACCTGTCAGAGAGACTTCAAGGACCACAACTCTGTGTCTGCCTGCTTCACAGCACGGGTGACAAATGCAGATCTGAGTGCTCAAATGCATGGGAGTGAAAGGAAAGGGGTTCCCAGGTGAGACAGGTGAGATACACAAGGAGGCTGCAGACACACAAGCCCTTCCTCCCAGATCCTTGTGTCAGACAAGCACACAAGCTGTGCTGCCTGCCTGCATTCTGTCAGAAGTACCTGCAGTCTCACCAGTAAGGTGCTTTCTTTTTCTCTGCCAATTTTTTGCATGCTGTTAAGACACCTTTTTTCTCATCTTTTCTCCCCCTGAGTCCACCAACCTTGGACTGGCAGGAAGAAGTCCCCCGATTCCTCACTGCTCCGTTGCCATGGCCTTCAGCAGATCACTGCCTTCTTATGACCCTGTAGGGAAAGGAATGCCCTTTTGCCTCACAGACATAGTAGCAGGGTGAAAAAACCCAAACCACCCACAGATGCTTAGGTTCTGCAGCAATGAGTCCCATGCTCACACTGGAGACCTTTGTTTACAGGCAAGAGGTTCTGTGGCGGATTGTATCATTACCTGAAGACAATTCAGTGTATGCAATGTGGAGGCACTGAATTTTATCTCTCCAGTGGTATTTAGGAGCAGCCGAGTAGGCTTAGCCTGTCTGTGGGAGCTGCATGGAGGGGACATGATTCCAAGCCCCATCATGAAGGCAGTGCCCCTCTGCACCATCAGTTCCTGCAATTCCAGAGCTCACAGCTAAGGAAATGCAGGGCATAAACAACATTGTCTGGCCCCTACACTTCCCATAACTTACTGTGCAGGTGAATTTAAGCAACCCAACTCCTTAGGTGTAAAACCGAGAAACCTGGCTGGCATGCACAAGAGCTCCGCTTGCACGGAGGGGAAGACACAGGAGGGAAACCCACTTCCCTCATGTTTTACTCAGCCTGGCCAGGAGCAGACCAGGATCCCAGATTTTGCTGTTTCGGCTACCTGGGTGTAGGGTATGACCTCGGGCACAGTGCTGCATTCATGTGGCTGGGCAGCTTCCAGACCAGAGCCATTCTCAGCTGGGAGCAGGAGCCAAGGAGTGAGTGTCCAGCTGCCAGCCCTATGGAAAATATTCTCTACCTGCCAGGCTTTAGACATGTGTTTGATAAAAAGTTCCAGACTCCAAGATTGCAGCAAAAGCAGGATGAGACAGGACCTGCCCGACACACATGACCCTCATCATTTTTGGCACATACTGGAGTACAAAAAACCCCCATGCTAGGCCTAGGAACTCATCAAAAATAAATGAATTTACTACTGCTGTAAGTGTATTATAAACTTTACACAAAAGGTTAATGGGAAAATTATTTAAACTTTGCAGAGTTGCGTTGGCTTTGACTCGCCTGAGTGACAAAGGAAAGGGAGGATGAGGAACACTTAACACTATTTTACAACAGACTTTAAAAAATGTTAATATAATATCCACAGCCAGGAATTACAGAACAATGGATAATATTCTGTGGTAAGACAGTAACACAGTAATAACACAGTAATAACTAAACCACATTTTCTTTCAACACTTCTGGCATTGTAGGTGAGCTCAAAGTCAAATTCATGTCAACAAATGGTTGAATGAGTGACATGACACTGGTTGTGTAATGACACACAGGAGGACTCCTACTGGTAGTCCACCAGAGCCTGAGCCATTCCAGCATGTGGAAGGATTAGATGATGTCCAAGTGTCCCTCTCAGTCCTCAGGCCCAGACAGGGTGCTTGCTTTTGGACGGAGCTGTGGTGGCGAAAGTTGGTGTGATCAGCAGGAGGCAGAAGGAGGTGCAGGTGGCTCTGTGGTGCTCAGAGGAGATGAGGATTAGATGTCATATGGGAGAAAAACATATATCTTTTCCATCTATACAGAGGATTAGACATAATAAGAAATAAGGAAAGCAGACTCAAAAAAGGCGTAGCAATGTTGAGGGAACCCTCCTTCTCTTCCACAGGCGATGGGAAGCTGGTGGACGAGAAGAAGGTGAGACCTCTGACTGGTGGGAAGAACAGTGGCTGGGATGTATGTGGGGGGCCAAGGGCTAGAGACAGAGAAGCTGCACAAGGCAGGAGTTATGGGCAGGTACATCAGAGATTCAAGAAGCAGGAGGTAAACAACATGGGAATATTTTTCTTTAAACCATCATGTCCTGAGGGTTTCCTGTTGCTTGTTTCCTTCTCCAATCTCCCATGAGAAAGCTTTAAGTAGCTGAGAACAACAGAGACAGAAAATCCAGAGGACCCACATGAGAGACCTCCAAGATAAAGGAGGAAAGTGATCTCCTGGGGCTGTGTTGCCTAACAATACCATGTAAACAGTATAAAATGTTCTTACCTGCATTCTGGGAAACGTTCAGAAGTATGTGAAACATGATCAGTGCTTCCCTCTGCCGATAAATCAACAACAACAAAAAATGGCATGATGATTAATTTGACTAGCTTGGTTTGCTTCATATGTGGTCTTCCAGAGTGCCAGCTGCACAGATGCTGAGGGAAAAACAAACTAAAAGCATTTTTTCCCCATGGGATGCGAGGGAGACCATGGATGCAAATTCAAACTCCAAGTTTCCCTTCAGGCTTTGATTCTGATCCCTGAGACTCTGGGGGACTGTCTAATTTGCAGTCACACTGCTGTGGTAAGGTTTGGCTCACAGAGTAGGAAACATGGAAGATCTTAACAAGATTTTGTAAATTCTCATCCCTTTTTATATCCTTGTTTTGTTCACTCTTACCCTAAGCCTGACCCAGTCCTGAAGACTGGCATCACAGTGCAGAAAACACCAGGGAGATACAGCACCTGCTTTCTCTGAACATCTCCTTAGGAAATGGTAAGTTTTTCCAGCAGCCAAACCTGCACATTTTTATATAGCATCTTGTCTGAGCACACTGCATCCTGTCCCCTGTCACCAAGCTGCTAGCTGGATATGAGAAACGTTCTCTCTTTAGCTCTGATGCACCTCTATAACAATTCTAAAAAGTGGAGGTGGTCATTCTGCTGACCAAAGGAAAATCATTCCTACCAGTGGTCAAGCTGTCTGAACAAAAATTAACTTCCTGAGCTGGCATGTCTCACCCGATTCATTTTGCACCAGTCTGGCCAAAGGCAGCCTGCCTTTGCTCTTTATTTATTTTCAGCCAGAAGTACACGTGTTGGACCAAACTTGCTTACTTGGATGTTGTAACTTCTCAGGAAATGGGATGGTAGGAACTTCAGAAAACTGAGTTGAAAGCGTATTTGTGCTTCATAGCCTGTTTATCCCTTCTTTAGCATAAAGGGGTGGCACACAATCACGTGAACCAGTAGTTTTACTTAGGCAGGCAAAGATTATAACCATGGTTTCTAAATGTTACCTAAAGAGCCAACCTGTCCAATGTTCTTTTTACATTTTCTTGGCTGACATATGAAGTTTGGAGCCAGGATTTCTACGTATCCAGAAAGCCAGAAATGGTGTTCAGAGTGGTTCCAAATTAAGCTCTTATTGCAATATTTTAAAGCCATCTGTGCAGTTTCTGACCAACCAAAGTCCCTTAGCCTGGAGGGCAGGCTATGGCATGGGACGATAACCCAACACTTTCTATTTGCTGTCTGTGACTTCAGCTAGAAACACTGCAGCATTACAGATCCTATGGCACGTCCACAAAAACTTGCTGTGCCAGCAAGAGGCAACAGCCTGGAAAGCAGCTCTGCCTCATGAAAATCACAGACCTGTTGCTGTGACATCCTGTGAGTTCATATCCCCAGAAGGGAATAAATCAAACCATCAAATTAAATGAGGAATGCCTTCACTTTTCCAAGCACCTCATCCATAGCCCCCCCACCTCAGTCTGTAAACTGAGTGACTGCAGACCAAGACAGTAGCTGTGTCTCACACACCATATTTCCTGGACAATCTCCACTATAAGACCATCTTGCAGCCTCATCAGTTTACCTGCCTTAAAGCCCTCTGACCAAGGGCTGCTCCCGAGTGCTAACGGCTGCAGTGAGGCTCCAGACCACAGCAGCAGGATGTAATTTTTTAGGGGTCCCCCAGGATGGGGAGGGTCTAGCATGCAAAGAGTAAGAACAAACTTCATGGTTCAAATGCAAAAGCAGGGAAACAGTGAAAGGAACAGATTGTGAAAAAAGAGCTGAGGTATAGCTGGGAATGTGGGACTGACTACCTGAATTGGGAGATAGAATTGTGAGAGAGAGGGGAGGAAGAGGGAGAGGTGTAACCTGTTAGTGCAGCTGTGGGTGATGTTGAGGGGTCAGGACAGAGCAGATATCCTGATAAGTAGAAAAATAAACTGGGAGCTGAGATGAGGGGAAGACTGGTATGTGGAAGAGAGAAAAGGTCTGGCAGCAAAGCGGGGGACTGGTAGAAGCTTGGACTGAGAGAAACTGGAGTCAGTGAAGAGGTCCAAAGAGAGACATGGCAGTGTCAAAGGCTCAAGGCTGGTTGATGTGGCAGAGGAAACATTAAATTTGTCAAAGCCTGGCCAGGAGTCCAGGCTGCCTGTGGGGCTGCACAGTGGCACGCATCCTCTTTTCCTGCAACCTCCCCTCTGCTGGTAAAATCACCTGTCCCATTGCTCTAAGCCAGCATCTCCCAGCCTGGGGTGGGATGGGGATGGCATACCCTGTATCTCTGTGGGGTTTTTCCCAGGCTGAAGGAGCCCCCAGCTAGAGCAGCCTTGTGTCCACACCCAGCCACTGGAAGGACAGCAGTCAGACCCATACCATCCTCCAAGCAGGTCTTGCATGTCTCATGGTGGCACCTGTGGCCTCTCAGGGGGTGAGGATTGTACACATATTAGCCAGCATGGATGGTGTGCAGATGAGCAACCCAGGTGAGCAGGCAATAGCACCAAGATTATCATTATCAATCCATGTGGCCACAGCTCCCCTATTGAAAGCTAGGTTCAGGTCAGGCTTGTGCCAGGGACCAGGTTCCTACACCGAGGCAGAAGAAGGTTGAATATCTCTGCAGCTTGCCACTGCCCACAGCTGAACAGGCGACTCTGCAGGGTGTCTCCTCATCAGTGGCCTGGCTGATGCTTGTGTGGGTCAAGCTTTCAGGGCATCCTCCTTGGAAACCTGAAGGTATCCCCAGCTAGAGAGGTCATCTAACTTCTCCTGTTGTTCACACAAGCCTAGTTTGGCAGGACATGGTATGGGTTTATCCCCCTTTTAACCAGCCAGCCAGAGGTATGCTGCTGGAAAGACAGCATAAAGCAGACCCTCAGGTAAGCCTACCCCCCAGTCCCAGATGCTGCTGCTGTCTTAACAGTCTCTAGAAGCTATTCCCTGGAGAGGAACAACAGCTGGAGACATCTCCCTGCCTGCAACTTGCCAGGACAGCTGCTCTCCAGGCAGCATGCCCCATGGGGCAGAGCCGGTGAAGAGATCTGACTCACGCATGAGTTGCCTGTCAAGAAACAGCTGGAGGCACTCTGCAGTGCCGGGGTGCTGGACGCCCAGCCTCCTCGGGGCTGTGAAAGGCGTACTCTGGGGTTGCATGATGGACCGCATCCTTCAGAGCCAAAAGTCATGGGGTGTGTGGCCAAACAGATGGACTTCACTGGGAGAAGGGGAGGCCACCTGAGGAAGGGTAACAGGAGCCAACACCAAACATGTGTAGGGCTCCTTAGCAACGTGAGATTAGCCTAAACACACCATTGCATTACAGACCTCTGGATATCCACACACTCTCCCTTACTCACACTAAAACCCTCCCTGGACTCCAGCATCTTCAGTGGCCTCCCTCCAGCGGTCTTGCTGTGCTGCTCCATCCAGAGGCCACAAGCCAAGCCCCGTCAGCCCTTGCTGCCTTCCCACACAAAGTTACAGAATATCAAACCCCAAATACACATGAGTCTGCCTCTCCTTTTCACCCCGACTTATTACAGGCTCTTGCACATCACTGATCTGTCAGAGGAAGAAGAAAAAGCAGAGCTGGGGAGGGGGGACTGCGGTTCTAAATGGATACAAGTACCACTAGCAATGCACAAACATCAGTGCTGATAGCTTGTGGACACCCAGAAATAACCGCCATCAGCAGTGTCTGTCATGACTGACATCGTTGCTGCTGCTAATTCAGAAAAGCCTTACCCTGTCCTTAAACCTGGCTCCCAGCACCACCTCTGTGGGTTTTCCTTCAGCTGCAGTCCTTTGCCAGATCACATGTAGGCTGCCCAGCACTTCTACCTGCGTCTGGAAGGTGCTCATCTCACCTGAGTAGCCCATGGCAGAGGGTGAGGACCACATAGTGAGGAGCAGGCCAAGAAGTCTTCTCCTGGAAAACATAACTAGGTGCAGGGCCATGCTCAGTATTTGCTTCCTTCTGATATATAAAATCCTCAGCACACTGGGCCTGACATGTGCAGCACAGAGCTCTGTCTTCCTCTCAAAGATTTCTCCTAAGCTTGTTGCCTTTCACTCCAAGGCCGTATCTCCCCTCTGGATTTCTTTTCACCTTGCACACAAAGCTAATCCTCTTGCTTCTACCTTTCCCAGCTCTGCCAATGCCCACAGGCAGTCTAACACTGTCCCATGTGCACAGGGGTGTGTAAAAGGAGCAGGGCTAGAGAAAAATCACTCTCTCCCTCTCTCTCTGTATTGTGTCCAAAGCCCAGTCTCAAGACATGGCTGCCCAGGGAGGTGGTGGAGTCTCCTTCTCTGGAGATATTCAAGACCCGTCTGGACGCCTTTCTGAGTGAAATGTCCTAGGGAGCTGCTTTGGCAGGGGGTTGGACCCGATGATCTCTCGAGGTCCCTTCCAACCCCTACAATTCTGTGATTCTGTGACATCTTTGCTCTATGTTCTGGGTCCTGTCATCAGCAGCATGTGACCTTGCGAGGACGTAACCCAGCTGGTCTTGTTTCTGTCAGCTGGTCCCTACTGTTGGAATGTAAATGATGAGCAGAAAGAGCTAGACAGAAGAAAGGAAATAAAAAGCAAAGAGAACTGGGAGCGAAGGCAGTGGAGGACAAAGGTGGAGAGAGAAAAAGAAAACCTTACAGTGAAAAACAAGCAGAAAAGAAGAAAGAAAAGAGACATGGTGAAGAGCTAATAGACGAAGGAAAGAAAAAACAGAGGCAATGGAAAGTGTAAAGCAACAGAAAACTGAGGAAGTAAAAAACTGAGTCAGTGAAGCAATAATAACATAGACGGTCCCCACCTTAAAGCCTTTCGACCAGCACACAGTAAATATCTCGGTCATGAGGTAGTAGGTGCTGCCCTTTCTGTGGGACTGGAGCAGTCATTTGTCACAGGCAGGATCAAAGATGCCCGAAGAGCCTCCCAAGGGAGTTGTCCCAACAGGATCAGAGGCAAAATCCCTTCTACAAGCCAGAAAGGGTCATTAAATCTGTTATCAGAAAGCTGATCTGTTGCAAGTTCATGCTCAGTTCGTTTGGCAGTAGCGAGTTTGTGTGCCCCAGTCCTCCTCATTGCACTGCCTGGGGAGCACAGATGGGCAGACAAGGGAGTTCCCAGCACATGGGCAATAAAGCTTTCTGCCTCCATGCTCCCTGTGAAAGTGGGGTCAAATCTATACGATGTGCTCTCTTCCAGTGTAGTTATCAAAGTGTTTTTTAAGTTGGTCTCTCTCAAGATAAAAGCCTGTTTGAACTCTGCTTTATGTCATTTCTTCACTGCCAAGATGTATATCTTAAAGCCCACATTTTACCAATTTAGTGAATACTAAATGAAAGCAATGCTGATACGTTAAACGTTAAATTAGAGGAAATGACTAAACCCCGCTTTAACCTCTTTATAATCTTCTGAGCACAGATGCTACTGACAAAATTCTGACTCCATGCACTAGCACACATGCAAGGAAGTGTTTTGAGGGAGTTCACAGCAATGGTGCTTTTGTCCCTGCAAGGACAATTGTTGCGCTGAAGCACATGATTCCTGGCACACACCAGGCTCCCTAGATCAGGAAATGCTGGAGCTCTTCCACGGGCTCCTTGCTTTTGAAGCTTCAGCTCTCTGTGTTCAGACTAACTAAATACACTGGTTTTGGAAGGAGATCTTACTAACCTACAAGACCTAGGGTAAGATTTTCCAAGCAAAACCCCAAGTGATTTAGCAGCACTTCTTCTTGCTTTCTAGCAGTACGTGGGTTCCCATGCTGCCCGGACATATTCTGAAGCAGACATCAGAAAATAATCACACAGCAAATCATACTCACCCATCCTTGGTTGGATGAGCCAGTGAAAGAGCTGAGAGAGGAGACATCGGGTGGGACCCTGGCCCCACCATCACTGGTGTGGCACCACAGGAGAGCAACTGGGGGCAGAAGCCAGCTCCTTGCTGCCTCAAATTAATGCCAAGCAGCCAGCTATCGCATTCAGCAAAAACTCGAGTTTATAAAACACAGTTTATGTTTGGGTTTGTCAGGAACATTGGAAATGCTCTTGTCGCAGATCCTGTAGGCACAATATGAAGTTATAGTGTTCAGCCACAGGTTACAGCACCTAGGAAAGGTTCACAGCTGCTGTGAACTGATATCCCTCTATGCAGACATTAGGAGTGGCTTCCTCAGAAGTGCCCTTCAGAGAGCAATGGGAATTTGCACCACACCAATCTCTGCCCCTGGACATGCACACTTTATGCACTGGTCCAGCAAAAACATCTTTAGCATTACAGGCTACACTGGAACTGTAAAGTCACACACTTATGGATATGTCATTAATGAAAACACATGTCATCAAGAGATTAAGACATTTACAGTATAAAGACTAATTATGATCCATTAAGGCATTTTGGAGGTCTTGGTTTAAAGCACGACTTGAACCTTTCCCAAAACAAAACCAAACCACACCACAGCAGGAAAGCGGCAATAGCACACAAATTAGACTTGACTAAATAAAGGCATTTGTAGAGTAACTGGTTAATTAAATATTTTTAAACAGCAAGGAATGTAATTAATTTTGGTTTAGAGCAGCAAAGGCATAAAATGAAGAAGGGAAAATATTTAAATTGCATGAGATGCAAAAACATCCCCCTAGCCCCGCATGTACACAGATAAAAGCTCATTGCCAGTGTAGAAGTGTTGTGACAGGGAAAAAAAGAATACAAAAAAATCTTCCTGGTTTCTTGTGTATATCTTAGATGAGCAAGTTTTTTATGTCCTGTATATCACAGTGTTTTAATCACCTTTTACTGAGGGAACATACCTCCATTATATAAAAGTGTCACGCTGTGGTTGATGGATGCAGCTTCCAGAGGGTGATGCTGTTAGATGGTACCTCTCAAGGGTTCCCCAGTCGAGGTTATAAAGGGTCCCAGTATTGCCTCACTGGCACTGGGGAAGAAGTGTCAGGACCCTCTTGACCCTGAAAGCAGAGTGTTTCTCATTTCTGCCATTTCTCATGTTGTTACCTTGTCAGTGCAGAATACAAGGCTGCACTAGGCTACAAGAAGCTATCAGCAATTCAGAAGCGTTTCTTCAACATGGGGTTTCAGCATGCCCCTTCTTTTTCATATCCATGTGATGTGGTTTTGAAGCTGGACTGCACAGCTGCAGCACTTTAACATGTCATCTCTTCCCTAGCACAAAACCCACATTTCATCCTAGTAACGGGTATTCAAGTCTCTGGGAGGTGTCCACTGGAATTCATCTTTGCAGACACTTCTACCACACGTGCTCTCAGTCACAAGTGAGAGGACTGATTCTGCAAGCACTTAGACCCTCTTATCCGTGTCATTATCAGCATCCCACCATGCTTTGGTTAAGTAACTGTGGATGTGATCTTGGGGTTGTTTGAGGTCCATCTGTTGGAGGAGGACTGCAACCTCTTGGAGGATGGGGGCTGGTTCTCTCATTTCTGGATTTCTCCCTCTGATTTTATATTGCAGGTGTCTTCTTGAGGTCTCACTCTACATATCCAAGGCAATTTCATACCTTAAAACATGATGAGGTCCCTTCAGTTTTACATCTCATGGTGGCAGGTTTTAGACATAGTTGGCCAAAGCTTTAGTAATGTGTTAATAGGAATGTGAAACTGACATTTTCTAGAAACAAACTCAGTAACCACTTCATCTATTTTCAGTGTCTAAACTAAAAAAGAATGTAATATGTAAACATACAGTATCAACTGCCATAAGCTATTTCAAAGTGATTTTTATCTTTGAATTTTAATATTAAAAGCTGTTGGTCATAAAAGCACAGAAAATGTTTATTTTCTTTAAAAGCATTTTTTACATTCTTAGGAGCTGATATTTGTGAAAAGCTGCATTCAAGTCTTGAGATATTAAATCCAACATGATCTAAATGCATATTCATACAGTTCTAAATAGTGAGGCTAACCAGTATGTTATTCTTTCTCCAAAGGATTAACTTTTTCCTTTGTCACATCTGACTTTTAAAAACATCAGTCTCAGCACTGGGTAGACTGCATTAACATAGAAGATGAAATTACTTTGTGACAGATACTCAGTGTACTGCAATACACTATTATTCCAAAGCCTAACAGCAAACTTAAGCCTTTACAAGCTGAACACCAGCCAAACTGCTTAGTTACCAAATGAGTTTGCATTTGTGTTTACAAACTGAACACACCCCTTCCTTCTTTTAATTTAAAAAATAAAATATCAAATCCTTGTAATTTACAAAGCTAACCCTGCACTTGCTTGCCAAAGGTTGGTCAGGGGAATGTCCCTTTCAGTCAATCACCAAAATTAGCGACTCTGCTATTCCCCATCATCCCTTTGCCACACCCTGGGTCAGTGGAGACTTCTCCACCCCACTCAGAAACAATTTGTCTCCTCTGGATGAGAACACAATGTATGCTAGCAAAATCAGTGTTTGGCAACGGCATGTTTGTGGGCATGAGAAAAGCCCCTATGTTTCTGGTGTGAGCAGGGGAGATAAACTCTGCCTTATCTGACAGGGTTATTGTGAAATCGCTGTTTATGTTTGTGAGGAAGTCAGATATTCGGCATGGTTAGGAGGAGAAAAGCCTGTCAATAAACCAGGGATGCAGCTCTGAAGAGGATGCCTGGGAAGTGGGATGAACTGGCCCAGCAGAGAGGAGATACCGATAGGATCCAAAGGTTCGTGAGGAAGTCAGTATTTTGTAGCCTGAGAGCTGATGGAAAACTAGCAAAAAAACCCAAAACAACCCAACATCATCATGTTACAACAGGAGCAGCCAACCGAGAGCGACAGACGGACTGACTGGCCAATACTGTAACATCATATTTTCCAAGGAGGCTATGTTAGAAAACAAAAGTGCACACTGGGGGCAATCCTCACCAGCTGCGATTGCCTGTACTGACACAGAGCCTTTGAAGCAAACCCACAAGCACTCATACGGGGTTAAGACTTTCTTGGCATATGACACAGCAAAATGGGCAGAAGAGGGGCTCTTCTTGCTCCTTCCCCTCACAGAGCTTTTCCAGGCTTCTCTGTCCTTGAAGGAGAAATGACCCAGTATAGCTTTGTTGGAAAAAACATATACACAGATATAATATCAAATGCTTATTTATCCAAGCACCGAGTTTTCCCCACTGTATAATCATTTTCTCCAGCACAGGTTAAAATACAGCTACAAGATTCCTTATGGGTCCGTAGGGGAGACTCCTGTATTGCATGGCCAGTGACAGAATTCCCTTCCACTTCAGCAGGACTGGAGTTTCACCCACTCTCTCTGTCCTTCTACGGCTTTTTTCTTCCTAGAGGGGGAAGTTCACACTCAGGTTTTGTCTCACAGGCAGGTTCCTATTTAGGCTCAGTTACGCCAAGCCACAGCTTGGGTCTGCACTATCCTTCAGGTGCACCTCCAAACCTTTCTTCCTTCACAAGCCACGGCCAAGGAGGGCTCTGCCTCCACTCGCCCTGGTCACCAAAAGTAGCCATCAGACCTGGCAAAGCTCTGACTGTCTTTATTTTTAATATGCTTTCCCCAGGAGGAGAAAAGAGGCCGCGCCAAGAGAGAAGCTGTGCAAGGACTGAACAAGAACACACAACACTTTTTGCAACAAAAGTCTGACTTGAGAGTTAGATCATTTTAATAAGCAACAATAACAGCTTTTGCCAAAATACATGTGCTGTTATGTCTGTCTCCAGCAACGGACTGTATGCTGAAACCTGCGCACTGTACAGCAACCCTCACTGCTTCTATGAAATCAGATTTATCTCTATTTGGGAGTGGCCAGCTGATCAGTTTGATTAAGCCAACCTCAATTGAGGATTATTACTTAAAGCCTCAAACAGAACAAAAAAGTATGAAGATTTGCTTTTACAAAATGAAATCAAAAGAAAATTACTCTAGGCATAGTTTTAAAGAACTTCTGTCACAGGTACAAAAACTGTCATCAGCCTGTGTTTCAAGTAATTAAAAAGCCCTTATGCAGAGAGACTGCATATCTGTCTAACTGAAAAAAATCCCTGAACAAAAAGGAGTATTACCAAAAGAGGGGGTATTAGGAGCAAGCACAGAGTGTGTAAGGAGTGAGAAAGAAAAATCAGTCAATTAAGAAACCTCTAATTTAGAGTTTAGGAAGCCTGGGTATAGAAATTAAAGGCAAAGAGTTGGAAAGAAATTAAGATGTTTTCTATCATACATAGAAAGGTTAGGACTGAAAAAATAAGACTGATGGGCAGCACAGTGAAGGTTGAAATGAAGAACAGTTTAGATGAGGCCCAGATTTCTGAGCTTTAAATAACAATGGTGATCTTGAACACAGAAGCGAGGTTGCGATGGCTAATAACAGAAGATGGAAGATACTTTGTATGCTGTGGAGAAACTAGCACCTGGTGAAATCAAAGCAACTAAAGGCACTGTGCCAAGTGGAAAAGACAGTAAGACCTGAAGTGCACTTAGTAGGGTTAATATGATTTTGGGGGTAACTAGTTTCTGGAAGAAGCAAATGCACTAAACATATTCCTCCTGGCCTCAAGTAGAACATTTCCTATACCACATTGCCTGTAGAGATTACTGCAAGTGACAGCAGACTAAAAGCAGAGGAGAAAAGTCTGCCCAGAATTGGTATGACTCTGTGGAAGGGAGGTTATTAGTGGAGTTCATCCAGCAGAAAGTATTGGATCTTATGGCAACACTTTCAGGAATGACCTGAATGACTTGCTACACTTCATGAAGTGTTAATGAAATTTGGTGCTAACAGAGAAAGGAACTGCCAAGAGAGGACTGCAATATCATTTGGGGAAAACTGGATGACCTTGAGGCCTGAAGCAGCAGAAACACAGTTAGAAGTACCAGGTCACATACTTCATGCCTATTAAGAAGGATCTCTTCTATAGCCCAGGAGTTGATGTGAAATAACCGAGAAGAAAGACTTAAGCACATTATTTAGGGTGATGTCAAGCCACAAATGCAGTGCATCCATAAGAAAGGCAGAAGTGACCATAAGATTGATCAGATATTTCCAATACACAAAGTAATCAATGATATCACACTAAATACTTGTGACACCTAATTTGTACTACCATGCACAATTTTGGCCTTCTCTGCTCTGTATAGAGTAGATGAAACTGGAGCAGTGCTACAGCAAGGTTACAGGGGGCCAGAGAAGTCACTCTACCTCAGAACAGAAAACCAGCAGCAGAACAGATGCAATTTCTCTCTAAAAATGTATCAGTTGGAACACACCAGAGATGGGAAAAGTTGTTTGGTTTGATTTTTTAATGAAAGGGCGATGGCAACACAAAACCCCAAGTCAGCATAAATGGCCTGTAAGTGTCAGGAGTCCTGCAGCTATCTACGAAACAAGATTTGGGACATCTATGTAGGCTTAAAACAGAGCCTTATTGTACTAGTTCCTTACAACAGTTGCAGATACAACTTGACAGTGCAACGGGTCACTTCCAGTCCTGTGATGTGACATTGTGAAGTGCTGGTGGAAGAGAGCATGACCCCTAGACAGTCCCAGTTGGTGGAGGAGAGAAGAGGGAAGAGGAGAGATCCCACACTGTTTGACCTCAAAAGCAGAGATGCCAGAGTTGAACAATTAAGATGCAGCAGAAAAAGTTACCTCTGAACTGAGGCTCTCATTTCACTGTAAAGGTCATTGGCTTCCAACCGCACCCAAGGCGGCTACATTCCAGTTTTTCAAACCAAGCCCAAAACTTGTGACTTTGTTTTTGGCTGGAACAAAGAACAGGAGACTGCTTGAAAGGAATGCTTGGGAGGAACAGGGAGGGTGGGAGAAGAAAGCTGCACAGGCTGAGCTGATCAGAGAGGATGCATAGGGGCATCTCAGGGGTGATATAACAAAGATCCAGCAATGGCTATGAACACCTGAAAAATCAACAGGAAAAAAACCCAGTAAGGGTAGCCAATATGCAGCAGAAGGTCAAGCTCTAAGTATGCCTGACAAATAACATGGGCAGTCCTGAATACCACATCTCTTCAAAGGCCCCTTTGTTGGAGGGAACTGAAATTTATTCATCTGTAATTTATTTTTACTTTACTTTGTAAGGAAATGCTCTGCTTTTCACTTGATTATTTGTAAATGGAAGAAAAGGTTGGATATGTTTAGGAACCTCCCAGCACATGTTTTAAAAATAACCCCAAAACTCACCTTCATCACTCCTCTGCTCCAGGTGAGTCACCAGCACACATAAAGGACAAGGATGGAAGTGCTGGGGTTAACAAAAACCAGCCTGCCTGCAGCCTTAATTCCAATGTTAACAACTAAGGAGAACAGAAGGTACAGTATTCCTTCAAAATCACTCTGTTCAGAGCAAGACAATACCAAAACAGAAGTGATCTTCTGCAATGCTGGGGTGAATAGAAAAGAAATACAGAATAAGCACTATGCATAGAAAAAGCTATGGGGTTTTTTTATAGGATCAGCAATAATAGAAGGAACAGGCCAGCAGGGATCTACTGGTGAGTGTCCAGCAGAGCAGACACTCCAGGATACTATCAGCATTCCCAAATGAGCTGGTGTGATGGTTCAGCCTCAAGTAGTGGCTGCTCTCTCACTGCCAGGGAAGAGACAGAGCCTCCATGGGTGGGATAAGGACAGTTTACTGACAAAAAGCACAGTGAAAGTAAAACAATAGCAGCCAACACACTCACAGCTAGTGATAACACAGAGTACCTTACTGACCCAACAATTGCAGTGCTGCACATGATGAACATCCAAACACCCCACCCAAACTGCTCTTAAGACACCCCACATGCACCCCCTCCCCAACCAGCCCCTTTTATGGGGCAGTGATGCCAGGTGGTATGTAAACAACCCAGGCTGACTCAGCTCACCTGTGCTAGCTGCTTGGGGAGGTTGACTCTGGCCTGGCCAGAACCAGGACAGCTGGGTTGGAAAGGACCTCAAAACACATCTAGTAGCAACCTGCTGCCATGTGCAGGGACACCCTCCACTAGACCAGATTGCCCAAAGCCCCATCCAACCTGGCCTTGAACACAGCCAGGGAGGGGGCAGCCACAGCTTCTCTGGGCAGCCTGTGCCAAGGTCTCATCACCCTTGTTGTAAAAAATTTCCCTTCCCCCCTACATCAGATATTGACCCCCAAGACAGACAAGAGGTGGTGGAGCCAGTTCTTGCTCTTGGACTTTGCCACTGGGGCTGAGTGAACCTGGCTGGTCCCTCCACAGAAGCACAGCAAAGGAACTGTGCTGCTGGGACAGGTGGAGCTTACTCCTGAGATGGAGCACTGCACTGCCAGGCAGGAGCTCTGCTGGCATGGTCAACACTGCCTGCCTAAAACTATTACTACATGGTGTGCTCCTTCCTCAAAAGTAGCTGTGCTGGCAGAGCCCCTCCATGCAGAAGAAACCAGAGTTTAACATCCCACCCTGTCACATTCCCTACACCAGTCAGAACAGGAATTTACACAGTGGGAATAGGTTCGATACCCTAGGGCATTGCTGTCAAAATTCATCTACAGATCATATCTGCAAACATTATCTTCTGTGTATTTAGAGAATCAGAGAAGTCAATCAATCAATCAATCAATCACAGAATCACAGAGTGGTCAGGGTTGGAATGGTCCAACCCCCCTGCTAAAGCTGGATCACCTGGAGCAGGTTGCACAGGATCATGTCCAGGTGGGTTTTGAATATTTCCAGAGAAGGAGACTCCACAGCCTCTCTGGGCAGCCTGTCCCAGTGCTGTGTCACCCTCAGAGTGAAGGTTTTCCTCATGTTCAGGTGGAATTTCCTGTGTTATAGTTTGTGCCTGTTGCCCCTTGCCCTGTCACTGGGCACCACTGAGAAGAGTCTGGTCCCATCCTCTTGACATCCACCCTTTAGATATTTATTTGCTGATGAGATTCCCTCTCAGTCTTCTCATGAGTAAACAGACCCAGCTCTCTCAGCCTTTCCTCATATGAGAGATGCTGCAGTCCCCTCATCACCTCTTTAGCCCTCCACTGGACTCCTTTCAGTAGTTCCCTGTCTTTCCTGATCCAGGGAGCCCAGATCTGGACACAGTACTCCAGATGTGGCCTCACAAAGGGCACAGTAGAGGGGGAGGATAACCTCCCTTGACCTGATGGATATAGTCTTCTTGATACACCCCAGGATACCTTTGGCCTTCCTGGCCATGAGGTCACGCTGCTGGCTCATGGAGAGCTGCTTGTCCACCAGCAATCCCAGGTCCTTCTCAACAGAGCTGCTTCTCATCAGGTCAGCCCCTAACTTGTACTGGTGCTTGGGGTTATTCCTCCCTAGGTGCAGGACCCTATGCTTGCCTTTGTTGAATTTCATTTGGTTTCTTTCCACCAAACTCTCCAGTATCTCCAGGTTTGCCAAATGCAGCACAGCCTGCTGGTGTGTCAGCCACCCCTCCCAGTTCTGTATCGATTATGTATCTGTCTCAATCAGCATCCCCCATCCTTTACCCTCTGCTTGAATGAAAAGGACAGTCTCTGCTGCAAGTCTACATGAGAGTCACACCTCTGGAACCACCACCATAATCATGCTGTTGTCACACCTGGCCAACTGCAATTTTTTCATACATACTCTGTGAGAAAGCATGGCTGCTACAGTCACCTCAGATAGGAGGCTCCTGCAGCAGAAAGACAAATTTCAGCTGCCAAGGGAGTCATGCACAAAGAAATTTTCCCAGAAAACACATTTTCCAGCCCACATGTTGCATTATTGGAAAACATGAAATTCATGCAGTCTTCAGAAATGTAGAAAAGTATGCCCTTTCCTAAACAGTGAGTGACTCCAGGGCCAACCAGAAACTTGCTTCTTTTCCTAAACTCCTGAACAATAAGGATTTGCATCCAGCATCTAGTTAATTTGCTGACTTGCTCAAGTATCTTCACTGTCTGTTAGAAAGACTTGCATCTTGTTGAACCTATAATTCATTACAGTTGCTTGTAAATTCCTTGTGCCTTCCCTTGGCGGTCAGTCAAATAAGCAAATGTGTGTGTAACAAACTTTTCCTTCTTAACGAGAAATCTTGTAAACAATAGAAAAACAAACTAAATCCCTGCAAGTACTAGATAAATAAAGCTAAAAATTTGTACCTCCTATAAGAAATGTCATAAGCTGTTTACTTTGAAAAACAATTGATAGCATTGAGAGTCTTCAAGACTTTCACTCAGCTGACCATATGGAAGAAAGCTGCAGCAGTGGAAATTATTTCAAGGCATTTCTGCAATGTGCACCAGCCTTGTTTTAGCATCCCCACCCTACAGATGAACACAGCAAACCTAGCAATGAACATCTCTGCCCGTACTGCCTTGGGGCTGCTTACAGGAAGGGTACCAGATGGCACAGCAGGTCCCGTTCTGTGGACAAGATTTGTAAGCGGGATGAAACCACAAAACCTTTAGACAATCATCAGTTTTCTTTTCCTTCACACTGAACTATGATCAAGCCTCCACATCATGGTGGGTGATGCTCTTTGAGCCTGGTGGTTCTTCACTCATTACACCCCATTTCCCAAGAAATCTGAGTCTTGGAGCCAGCCTGGGCAAACCTTCCTCTACAGAACTGTCTGTAACACTGATTGGGTAGGAGGTGCTTTGTCTGCCTCTGTCACACCAGCTTCAGCTCCAATACGCCCTGTCTGATTCCTGGGATGAGGAAGAAGTGATGTCAGCCATGTGTGTAGGAATGGGAGCAAGACCACCCCTGCAGAGGAGGTCTGTACAAGTAGCACAATCACACTTACAGAGAGGAGGAACAAGGAAAGATGTGTTTATGATGACTGTTGTTCTCCAAGTAATTGTAATAATACAAAACGGGACATGTCTAGAAGAAGCAAGTGACAGGCTATATAAGAGACATGGTACAGCTCACCACCTGATGTGCCTCCATTACGATACCAGTGACTCAGCTGACATTGTTGGCTTGTACCCACTGAAAGACTGGCACTTTTATCCTTCTCTGGAGCAGAGCAGATTCAGATGGATCAAACACATAGCAACACAAAGCCTTCACATCCTTTTCCAGAGGGGTGCTGAGATTTTTGATATTTCACACTGATACAATATCTGACTGGAGTTTCCTCTTCTAGTCCTATCTGTATTATAAAAGTTCTGCAAGAGGACAAAGGTCATCACTTTTGCCTCAAAAATACTAAAGCAGACATAAATACATAGCAAAGAAAGGATCCAACCTGAACTCTGTTTCCCTAATATGTGCTAAAAATATTTGGGTAGCTCTTGATGCAGTCCTGTGGAGTTAAGTCATTATATGCTATTGACTTTGATGCAATAAATTTAGTATAATCTACAGTCATGTTTTATGATAGGTTCATACCCTGATTGACATAAACCACTATAAAACCTCATATCTGAACTCAGATCAAAAGAGATTATGCACTAGCTCAGACAGATGCTTTTTATTCAGTCCTTTCAGAAATGCTTGGAATTTCTGTTGCAAGCCTTCTTGGGACTTTCTGCAGCTAGTTGGCCATCCACTGAGCAGCCTACAGATTTCCAGAGGCTGCTGCAGACCTTAAGAGAGTTGGAAGAAAAGTCATTTTCCGTAGCTCAGGCCACATTTTTTTTCCTGGGGAACCCTGCATTCCATGGATTTCACTGTCTGAATTTGATATATGAGAAATCTAAGCTTCTAAACATGTTCCCCATGAGAGATTTTTTTTTTTTTTGGCTACCACAAATATTTTACAGCAGGCATCACAGCAGGAAAAACGTTGGAAGAGAAGAAGTGTTAGAATAGACAATAGAAGGGTGAGGTAACAGTATCATAATTTTCCAAAGGCTGAGACACACAGAGTCTACACACACTAGTTATTCATTTAGAAAGGAGGGTTCATGGGAGGTAAGTGCCAGTTTTTCTGCTGAAACCTGAAAATCCTGACCCCCTAATGACCACCAACTACACCTGGCTTCAAGGTTTCACCCTTGGTGTGACACTCCTCCTTACACCAGAAAAATCCTGTGTGTCCAGAGAGCAGACGTGGTGCTTCTGACCATACTAACAATTTTGACATTCCCTGATAATACCAACAGTCACAGGAGAAGTTTCCCATGACCACAAGCAGCAAGTGTCCCATATTGCAAGTGTGGCACATGGAGTTATTTAGATCAAAACCAGACCTTGGCATCATCCCCTTTCTACATACCAGTAGGACTGGGGTTGAGCACTGTGATTTTGAAGTGACTTCTTGTTTGACTTGTGCTCCTAGGCATTTGTAAAAGCTTATTATGCACATATCAGTGGTTACTGCAAGCATCGGCAGTGAGATTTAGCAGCCAGAAACTGCCAAATGTAAGATGCCAGTGCAAGTCAGTGCCCTGTTTCCTGAGCAATGCTTGCCACTAAGCCAATGCTCCCCTTGGGAATGGTGGCCTCTCTTGCCTTGCTGCTGCAATTCAGTGTGCAAATCTCAGTGAAAGTGTGGTCCCAGAGCAACAGAAGGGCCTTCTACCTTCTTCCTTCATCACCCCTTGGTCACTTTGGGCCCCTCAGCTGGGTGAAGACAAACAGACAATCCTGGAAAGATCCTCTTGCCAGGCCATGACCACAAGTAACCTTATCTCACTGACCACATCAGTAAAGCTGGGGGCAAAGCCAAGCTGTAGGAAGGGTCACCTGAACTTTTCAAGTGTTACATGACAGCTATCTCAGCTATCCAGTAGCACCCGATGTCCTTCCCAAACACTGCTCTGTCAGCTTACAGCCGTGGGACTGGGCCCCCTGGGCTCTCCTGTGCCTGGCCTGCCAGCACAGAGGGAAGAGCTGTGCACAGGGGAAATAAGGTGGCCCAGGGCTTGGGCTTGATCTCAGGCATGATCCAGCCTCTCCCTGTATGCAGGCAAGGGCACTGAAGTGGGAAGAAGAGCAATTCTGCCTAAAACACATTTCTTTGCAGGCAGCAGTGACCTGGAGAGAAGGCCAGACACATGATGTCACCCCTTTCATCATCCATGCATAAATCTCTTGCTTTCCATATCCCTAGCCAGCTCGATGACGCGGTGGATCAAACTTTGCTAGAGAAGAAATGGGAGCCCAGTTGTTATTTCTTATGAAATAACCTGCGGGTCTGCCGCAAGGGATATCAAACGTTGTTTATCCAAGTCTATAAATCTTGTAAGACTTGACAAGGGGATTAGGTTGTACTTTCAGCCCAGCTCCATTACATATGCTGTAAGAGAAACAACCGAGCCCTGAAGGGACAGCACTGGCAGATTTTGAGAAACCAGTGCTGTGGAACATCCACTTCCCTTCATGTAAATACAATCATCAAAGACTTGAGCCTTTAGCTCTGCTGAAAACATTGGACAAGCAAGTATCCATTGTATCCCGATAAGCATGATGGGGATGGATGTGACACCTTGAATTTTAGGGTTGGTTTCACATAAATGCAGCACTGTAGAACAGATTAGAGTAAAACTAGTCAGGAGGCATGTAGAAAGAAAAAGAGAAGAAAAGTCTACAAGTAGCCTTTTATCTAAGTATTAAAATATCGTAGGACATAGCAAAAAATCCAAGTCTGACCAAGGTCCAAGAGCAGCTGACCATTACATTAAAAAATGTCACTCAAGAACACGTTCTTCTGTGTTGCAATGTATTACCTCAGTTTGATTGGAGAGTTAAAAGAAACATGTAACTTATAACGTGAGTGAAAGAATGTTGGTGAGCTGGAAGACCTCAAACACTCCAAAGCAAACATGACAACCCCTGACAGCAGTCCTAGCACAAAGCATCTGCCCTGTTAAGGGCACCATCCCAGGGAGAGGCAGGATTCACCTGAGGCACAGCCTGGGCCTGTAGTCTCCGGCATTCCCTATATACCTTTGGGCAGAATAAAAGGGGCATTTTCAGACTTGAAATTGCTATGAGAGAACCAGGCTCAACTCCATCTCCCCTGTCTACAACCCTCTGTCTGTCTCTGGAGGGTCTGAGGGAAATCAGACAAGGAGATAACTTAACCCCCTGCCCAGCTGTCCTGGTTTCAGCTAGGATAGAGCTGCTAGAAAGGAAATAAACTCTATCCTAGCTGAAACCAGGACATTAGTATTCTCATCACAGAGAACTGTCTCTCTGCCAGTGGCATCTTTGTCTCCACCAGAGGAAGACACAGCAGAAAGAGAGCCAGGGGTACAGTCAGAAGTACAGGTGTGTTAACATCAGGAAGGACTGGGCAGATCCCATGCCTTCTGAAGGCTGCAACATTTTTTTACATGAAAAAGCAAAAAGAAATCAGTTACTTCATAATCCTGAGTTGGAAAGAAATGGTGGCAAAAGGACTTTGATAAGACACCAGTGGTATGTGAGAGACAAGTCTGTAGTCAGTAACTGCAGCTACATTTCTGTGCATGGTGGAGCTTGTGAAAGTATTAAATGAAATGAACAACTAATTTTTTCTCCAGCCTTGTAGGTGCTCAAAATCACATCTGCACTCACTCTAAATTCTTGCACTATTCCACTACTGACAGTGTGGACTTCATAGAATTGCCACTTTCTGTAATTTGGCAGACAATTTTCAATATAAGGGTCTTGGAGGGCTCATTATAAAGATGAACTCAGCAGTAAATGCATAAAGCATCATTCCATGTAAGTATGTCCTAGGGTCCTGAGATGACTATATATTAAAATATGGCCAGATTGCTCAGCCAAGAACAAGATTGCAAGAAACTTTATGGACTTTGCATAAGCTGAACAGATAGTGAATTCCCAGGGAGGGAAGCATGGGGGTTTTATTGTCTGAAGTTGTATGTACACTTATACTTAGATAAAATCAGAAAATACAATTGGCATTTAACTTGGGCAGGAGTTGCTTGTAAGTCACAATTTTGACCCTGGCAGAACTCAGGCTGCAACATTCATAAAGCTGGTTTAAAACATTTGTTGATATTAATATGAGAAGAAACCATGTCTGAAGCACCTTTTGAGACACAGTCGTTTCTGAGCCAGCAACAAGAGTGTCTGAAAGAAAGATCATGTAGTGCAACATGGGACTTGTAACTGGAAAATCCCCAGCACCAGGACTCACTATTGGTGCCCCCAACACTGCTTCCATTCCCACTGTACTTGTGGCTTTTGCACATTTACTAAGAGTTTTCTAAAAGCTATTGGCAAGTCCAGGAGGGAGCTGTGGGCATGGGGTTGACATGGGGTTGATGTATGTCAGGTGTGGGGCAGGAGGAACTGCAGAAGGTGTTCTGCAGCCTTTCAAGGCTGAAGCCTGATCCCCGCTGCTGGTCCTGCAGGACTGGGCTCACCCCACGGCTTCCAGACCTACAGTCTCCAATTGAAGAAGGAACTCGATTTTATTGTCCTTATTCACAATACATGAGCCGAGGAGAAAGGTGCCCTGCAGACAACCTGAGCCTGAAGGTGCACTTGTATGTTTTAGGGGTTGTTGAAGAACTGCACGTACTCACAAAGCTGTTACTTCTGAAGGTCTGACGCAGCTACAGTTTGCACGGTCACCACCAGCATAAATGGCAGTTGCATAGAAGAAATGTGACTGTGTAGCAGGGCTGGCTGCCAGAGCTGCCCCCTGTAAGCATTTCCTGACTCATCGGTAGCCTTCTCCTTGCCAGGTGCAGCACATAACCTGCTTTCCATCCTCTGCTAAATCGACAGAGTGACAGGAGTGCAGGAGAGGTGCACGTTGGGAAGAACAGGCGTGCCATTTGCCTTCTGCTGGGTCACACACATCCACCCTGAGCGGGACTCTCACATACAGGAGCAGTCTCTCCTTGGAGCCGAGAGGTTTGTCCATCGGTACAGGCTGGCTGCCGTACGCGAAGGGTATTAGCAAAATCACATTCCCTTCTTCACTTCAGTTCTGCTCAGTGGTCCCCCCTACCCTCCAGGACAGACACCTTTGATTCTTGTTGTGTTTAAAATCAGCATGGAAAATCTAAAGTGTTTGTCCAGACTTTGCAGGAAAGGCCTTTCGGGTCTCTTTTTCTGCAGAGCCGTCCAGAACATTTTTTGACACAGTGAAAGAAAAGATCATACCCCAGTTCCCAGTATGATCTCATGTCAGTTCTGCCTCCTGAAAACTAAAATTAGGCTTCTCTTTAAAAATTAACATTAACATGGACAACTGAATCTTCAAGGGGAAATGTTATCAACCTTTCTTCCCCTGCACCAAGGAGGGAACAGGAGCTCCCTGCTCTACATGATAAACAAATTCCATCTCCCTGCTACAGGGAAAACAGCAAGGACCAAACCCAGGCATTCTGCCAACCACCGGCATCCCTAAGCCTGATGTCTCCCACCAGCACATAGTCCTCAATACGTCTCTCCTCAGAGACCCCTGGGTCTTTCTGCTGACAGGTGGGATTTGCTGTACATGGCTCACATCTTGCATTAGGTAATCCAACCCACTGACTTAGTCACCTGCATCCCAGAGTAGCCAGTCCTAAGAAAAATCTGGAATCTGCTGTGATCATGGCTACCAACATGCATAAAGTATTTTTAAAGGAGGCTGTTTTGTGGAGGAAGAGCTACAACACTGTGCCACCATGGACAGGCAATGAGTCTGTTCAGAGCTCAGAAAACACAGTACAGAGGCTCTTTCTAGCATGGATGTGGAGCAGGAGACATCCGTCCTTGTGTCCTACAGCCACTACCAGGTCATGACAAAATAAATGCAGTGCCGACATTAGGGATGCACATGAGCATGTCTCGGATGCAGGAGCCCATGCTGTGTGAGTTGGTGAAGAGGCAATACCCTCTGCCCGTGCTTTGTTACAGAACTCTCTTCCCCTGTACCTCACCCCTTATCTCACCCACTCTCAGTGGATATCCGAAGTAACGCTCTTAGTAGCCATATGGTATTTACGATCTGGATCACAGGTTCTGTAACTGTTCAGGCTGCTATTGTTGATCTCCCTCCTACAGTGCATCTGGCTAATTCTCACAGCCTTTGAGATCTGGAGCTCTGTTGTTTCCTACTTAGGATGTTTACATGAACATCAAACATACTGGCTTGTGGCCTTTTTCAGAACTACAGATTATTAATATTTATTTATATCAAGGAAGTGCCTAGAAATTCTAGGCATGGACCAATACCCAGTTTGGTAAGGTATTATCCAAACACACAACATAACAAAATAATTCTCCATCCTGCTTCAAGTCCATGATCAAAGCAAAAGAGAAGAAAGAATAGGCACATATGGAGCATAAGGAAGTAAAATCTATCTATAACAGAAGTTCACTCTAAATGTTGCTGAGTTTGAGTGATTAAAGACTGTGAATGTAGTATGGAATGAAACAGCATTGCAGTCGTTAAACATAAGATTTGTCGGGTTGGGTTGCCGAGCTTCTCCTCAGTCCCTTCCACACCACCAAAATCTCCTTGCTTTTCCAAGTCCAGGGTTGATGTCCCTTTGGATGCCTGTGATGGACATCTCCATGGCAATGACTGTTCATGTAAGGGTGACACCAAATTCCCATCTATCTTTTCTGGCTAGTGGTCCACATTCAGAAACAGTGCGCTGTGACTCAGAGACCAACCCCAGGGGAAGCCCCAAACCCCACACAGTTCTCATCCCTGGCAGTTGCCCCTGGTCGGACCATCTGCAACAGAGATGGAGTGTGGCCAAGTGTGTTTTATGTATGCTGCATAACACACTCAGGAGATTGTGGCGTGCAACACTCTCAGAAGAATGTATTTACATAGCCACTCTGCAAAAAATTTCCTTCCTTTCTTCCTCCCTCCCTTCCTTCCCTCCCTCCCTCCTTCCCTCCCTCCCTGTAAATATAGTAGAGGAAATGCAACTCCTGTGGCACTGCTTTACTTCTCTGAGGACATTCATGCGTAAGGGATGCAGGTGTGTGTATCTGTCTGTGTGTACACAGTGGCTACTCTTTCAGAGGAAGAACTCAACGTTTGTTCTCAGTTTTCAGTTACTATTTCTTCCCCTCCCAATGGGTTACAAAGTTAATAGAACCTCTTCAAAGGATGATACTGTTCCCTCTTCCTGAATACCAGGAAAATCTGATACTCACAGTAATGATTTCTTTGAAAAATCTTTCCATTCACCTACAACTATGAGTAATACTTAAACACACTGTAAGATCATCAGTCTGAGCCATCTGAGGCCGAATTCCTCTTTCTATGGTATTTCTGAATGCAGCTGAAGGGTTTTAGCAAAGACATTTATACAAAGTGAGTGTTGTTGGAAGTGAGTGTAAAAGCACTTCCAGGTGCAGAATGTCTCTCACCTGGGCACCATCTCAGCAGATGCAGGTGGATGGCTCCGGGGACAGAGAGACTTATGAATATGGATCTCTCACGTCCTGTGAGCTGGGGAATGCCTTCCTCTCAGTGTTTTGTTTGTAGCTGTTCATTTCCTTTCTTTTCTTGAAAGTGCCTGAAATGACACATTTAATCTGGAGTCAGAAGGAATGTTTCCTGCCAAACTAAGTGGAATAAGTTTAGTTCTGCTTCATTGGGCGAGAAATAAAACCTCTTCCTTTTTACACTAATCCAATCCAAAGCCAACCAATTTTCTTCCCCTTCATCTGACTGTTTAAGCAAAATACCTTGACAAGCCTCAAGTGCATAAGGAGATGCAGCAGATGAGCACAGCTCTCTTGACTCCTATCTTTGCCAAAGTGGCAAGACTGGAGATCTCTCCCGGTCCCAGTATCTATGGTGAGTGCTGTGGTTCCAAATGCCACTTGCCTTGGGCAAGATGGGCTTCTCATCTTCAGTGACAAATCTTTCCATGTTGTCTGCTGCTTTATGGGCACCTGGGATGAGACAATGACTAGCAAGAGAATCTCTTTTCAGATGCATCAGAGATCAAAACAAGTCTGGCCTGCTGACTAAAATAAGGAGGATTTGGGTAGCATATTTTTGAGTTTCTCACATCTCAGTAGCTGCCCTGCATCACTTCTGTGCCTTACAGCCTGGCATTTAACTCCATCGATAGAGTTGTTACCCTCTTACAGGTGAAGAAAGCAATCTCAAACTCAAGGATATTTGCCGAGTGTAGTGGTGAGGGGAATACATCTGACACAAACACACGGCACCATTCCTTGCTGCTCAGCAGGCCTCTTTGTCCCAAACCCCTCATGAGCTTCTGGGACAAGTTTTCATTAAACAAGCTGTGCAATGCTCATCTCCCCTCACACACACACTCAATGACCCCTCCAAAAAAATCCACCCAAAACCCGTCATGACAAAACCCTGTATGATATGATTTGGACTGTAATCACTGGTGTAGAGCCCAAAGGAAATTAAAATTAAAAAGACAGGACAAGATGGAGTTTAAGACACTGCAACTGGAATTCCCATTACCTCTTCTGGACTGTTTTCAGGCAAATCTGGGCTAGGTGGAACTGTTTCTATGTTGGCTAGATCACAGGTTGCTGCAGTGTGAGATCCAGGGACACCAAGATGAACGACCTGTCTACACTGTACTGGCATTCAAGGACTGTTTTGAGGGTGATGTGTTTTGGCTATTGGCCTCTCTAATTCTCCTAACATGACGTTGAGCCTCAGAAAAAAAAAATGTGCTCATGAAAAAGAAGGGCAGAATATAGGTGCAAAGCCCCCAAGATCATCCTGTTCTGCTGGCCTGGAAGAATTCGGGTACTGTTCAGGGCATTGTTTTAAATCTACCAAGTTTTTCACTGTTATTACAAAGACTTTCTGAGTAAAAGTGTCACCTTTGCAATTACCAGAATTACTGAGAAGTTTCCACCTCTTGGTTCCACCCAGGACTAATGGGTGATGGCCAGTTCAGCATGCACACTTATTTCTTGTTTCTTGGCTCATTCCAGACAGCTTCCTCTGGAAAACAGCTTTTCTAATGGCTACCATCCCTCCAGGCTGCCTGTGTAATGTCTGTAGAAGATGTCTTTTCATCCTTCTGACCCTAGTGCTGTCTCCTTTGCAGGTCCTCTTACACAAACCTTTGCCACTGTGCACTGAGGATGTGAGCACTGGGTGCTGCCATGAGGAAATTGCATTCCCCGAACTAACCAGCTTTATTCAAGTGGTGGTACCTGCTGTTTAACACTGACAGTCATTACTCTGTGATTCAAGTTCTTGTGTCTCCTCCAGCTTTGCCTCCCAGCAGTGTAGAAGACTACCTTCAATTTCTGGAGGGGAATTTGGACTTCTGTGTGGCAATTCAGTTAATAAACTACTGGGACAAATTTCAGTACAAGGTAAAATCACATGTTAAATTCTGTAAGGTAACAAGAATTTGTTAGTGGTGCCTTAAGACACCTGACACACTGTATGGCTCAGGGCTCCTGTGAGCATCACTTCTTCATTTCTTTGGATTATGTCAAGGCAGATTGATTAGTTTCCCCTGCATCACTAGGTGCTTCTTTAGATCTAACACCTCCTCACAATGTCACAGAATCACAAGGTTGGAAAAGACCTTTGAAGATCATCAAGTCCAACCAATCCCATCCTAAGCTAAACCATATCCCTAAGTACCTCATCTCCCCTTTTTTAAACACATCCAGGGAAGGTGACTCAACCCCCTCCCTGGGCAGCCTGTTCCAGGCCCCAACAACTCTTTCAGTAAAGAATTTTTTCCTAACATCTAATCTGAACCTGCCCTGGCACAGCTTCATGCCATTCCCCCTTATCCTATCACCTGTCACCTGGCTGAAGAGACCATTGCCCACCTCTCTACAACCTCCCTTCAGGTAGTTGTAGGCAGTGATAAGGTCTCCCCTCAGCCTCCTCTTCTCCAGGGTAAACATCCCCAGCTCCCTCAGCTGCTCCTCATATGATTTGCCCTCCAGCCCCTTCACCAGCCTGGTTGCCCTTCTCTGGACTCACTCGAGGACCTCAATGTCCTTCTTATAGTGAGGGGCCCAGAATGACACAGTACTGGAGGTGCAGCCTCACCAATATCCTAAAATGTTTTCTCTGCGAAGATCCAGCTTTTGTTTTGCCTCTCCAGTTTTCATCTCTTGAGTGGAGTGGATTATGCAGGTGTCTGTAGGACCTATCCATGGGCAGTCCAGTCACCCTAGTGTGCAAGCAGAACAACCACCAACACCACGAGCAGAACAAACCCCACCAGCAGTCTCCTGATGATAGCCCATTGCTGTGTTCTACTTAGCTTCTGGGTGGATCTGCCATGGTAAAGGTGCCCTGGTGTGGGCAGAAGAGAGTGGAGCTTCACCCTGAGGGTAAAACAGCTGCTTCCTCTCTCATGCTGTACATCTGGAAACAGTGCTGCAACCACCCTAGCCAGCAATGCAGTCTCCTTTGGGCTACTCCAAGCGACGCAGACCTGTAGCCTGTGCTTAATTGCAGGCAGATTATAAAGGGCAACAGCAATTTCCATGGCAGCAGTCAGTCTCCTCTCTCAGGATGAAATCCACTCAAAAAGCTTTGACTCAGGGTCTGAGTGCTTGAGGGTTTGGTAGAGGCTGTGTAGTTCCTACCGAAGAGCAAGATATCCAGTGGCTCAGATACTTGTGGCTTAGAGGGGTAAGTGGGTTGGCTGAAGCAATTCCCCTTGATTATAGGGGTCTCTAATTAGAAGCTGATTGCTCTTCCAGGACCCCCAGAAGAGTAGCTGGCTTCCCACAGGGGTCAGTGAGGAATTTCCCCTGCTATCACTTGGTGTCCAGCACTGTGGTCCCAAGGAAGATGTCCTGGCAGACAGGTATCTTGCCCAGCCTTCAGCCTCATGACCTGGTGGTCATCAGGAAAGCACAGAAAATAACCAGAGTTGGGCTCCAGCTTTCAAGGGGAACGTCACAAACTGGTGACCACCGTGCAAATGAGCCACTGAAAATCTTTGTCTTAGACCAGGAAGCATGGCCCTGCCCTTACAGAGGGTTATCTGGGCTGTTCCAGCAATAACCACCCTGTAGCTCTGCTGTGGCTGCCCAGAAGGCCTAGCATTGACTGGCATGCAATCTTCTGCTGGCCCTGCCACAGACAACATGTGGGGGAAGTGCAGCTGAGGCAGGAGACAATGTTTGTCCCACAGCTGCAGAGGCAAGTGACAGGCTCAGGCAAGGAAGCTAGGTGTCTGAAGCCAAAGGTCTTGTTCACGGCTCTCCACTTTATCCCAGTCCTTACCAGGACCTGGTTTTGGGGTGGGACATTACAGTGAGCAGCATGGAACAAGTTGTCTTCAGGATTTACCAGTCAAGTGTAGAGCTGTAAGAATGGGCAGAATTGTGTGTGTGTACACACATAACTATGTATAAGTGTATATATGGAAAAGACCTCTATATGTGGCAAACCCATCAGTGAGCCATGTGTATTCTTAAAGCATTTGATGCCTCCCATGGGATACTGCTTAAGGATGAGCATGCTAAGACCTTGGCTCAGATCATTTTCTCTATAAAGAAGCTGAACATTATTTTTCCAGCCTGCAGGTTGAGGTGACTAGCCGGGTTCTCCTCCTTCAGTGAAAGAAAACTGAAATATTCGGAGGTCCCACATGAAGCATAAATATGCCACTTCCATTAACTTCCTGAATCATTACCACAGCATCAGCCTGGAGACACATTTCTCCAGAGGTGATTTTTTTTCCCTAATGGGATAAACAGAAACATCTGTAAGAAGTGTTGTGCCTCAGCCTCCTCCTGCAGAAGAGCTGTTTGTGAGCCCTGCAAGGACAGGGCTCTGACATGTCGCCAAAAGGGCCCAGTGGCAAAACAAAAGTTCTCTCTGCAGTGGCTGAGGGCCTGGACCCAGCCAAAGCCCGCCAGCGAGTACAAACCTACCAGAGGTAAAAATGGAGAAATATCTTGGGAATTGTTGCTTAGAGTTCAGGTGTTTGCTTCCCCATGCCCTCAGTTCCTTTGGGTCACACCAGCAGAGCTTTTGCCTCTCCCTGCTAGCCACCATTAGGCTATGTGGATAGGACACGACAGACATCTCTCTGAAGAAAAATGGCAGGCAAAGACTTCTAACCAGACTCCTTAATGCCCTGGCTGCAGTGTAATGAGATCAATTGTTCTTGTTGAATTGTCTGTCCCCTGCAGCTAATCTACCAGTAGACTTTCTCTGGCTTGGTTGTTTTTTTCTGTGAGCCAGGGAGAGGTTTGTTGTTGGTAAGTGTGAAATGCAACACACCCACTTTGTGCAGTAGGTAACTCAGGATTTTACACACCAGTGCACTGGTTAGACTTTTAACCTGCTTGATGGCTGGGGCCCAAACTGCACCTCTGTTAAAGGGCGGGAACAAAATTCCCTTCAGAAGGCATCACCAGTGTGCTATCCTCAGATACTGGATTTGAGACACAAGAACACCAGGGACTGCTGCAGTGTCAATCCCTAAAGAGCTAAGGAGAGGAAATTAAGTTGGAATAAGCTGCTGAGAATCAACAGACACACTGGGAGATTCTACCAGAAAAGACCCAACAGAAGGGCTAAGTGCTGCAATAAATGCCGGGGGTGTGTAGAGAACATGCTTCAGGAGCAGCAGGCGTATGATAAAGGCGCGTGAGGAATACATTTAAATCGCAGGGTGGGCAGTGGTTGAAAAGTCAACACCTTAAAAAGCCACAGGGGCTCCAAGGGGAGGCAGGTGGAATGGGCTAATAACAGGATTTCGAAGTACCTGTATGAGGATTTGCTGGTGTTCATGCTGGTGTTTCTACATTCCCATTTCAGCCACCGAGGACAGGTGTAAAATATCAGTCAGCAGATGCCATAAGTCACAAAGTATGTCTCATTCCTGCACTTCGGCAGTAAATTACAAAAAAGTTTGTTGTGTAACACACATACATACATTCATGTTCTAATGTTTTATTTCATTTAAAGTTCACAGAAACATAGATTCTTAGAATCACAGAATATACTGAGTTGGAAGGGACCCATAAGGACCATCAAGTCCAACTCCTGGCTCCACACAGGGACAGCCAGGTCAGAGCAAGTGACTGAGAGCATTCTCCAGGCGTTTCTTGAACTCAGCTAAGCTCGGTGCTGTGACTACTTCCCTGGGGACCCTGTTCCAGTGCCCGACCCCCTCTCAGAAGAACCTCTTCCTAATATTCAACCTAAACCTCCCCTGTCACAGCTTCATACTGTTCCCTTGGGTTCTATCATTGCCACCAAAGAGAGGAGATTGGCACCTGCTCCTTTGCTCCCCCTCATCAGGAAGCCACAGACCATGATGAGGTCTCCCTTCAGCCTCCTCTTCTCCAGGCTGAACAAACCAAGGGACCTCAGCCTCTCCTTGTAAGTCTTCCCCTCCAGACTCTTCACCATCCTCATTGCCCTCCTCTGGACAGTCTCCAATATTTTTATGTCCCTCTTGCACTCTGGCACCCAAAACCACACACAGTGCTCAAGGTGAGACCACACAAGTGCAGTGTGGAGCAGGACAGTCACCTCCCTGGACCTGCTGGCAATGCCGTGTTTGATGCACCCCAGGATATGGCTGTTCCTCCTGGCTGCCTGGGAACACTGCTGGCTCATGTTTAACTTGCTGTCAACCAAGACCCTCAAATCCCTCTCAACATGGCAGGCCTACAGCATCTGATCCCCCAGCCTGTGTGTGCAGCCAGGGTTGCCCCTTCCCAGGGGCAGGATGTGTCACTTGCTGTTGTTAAACTTCATGCTGTTGGCAATTGCCCAGCTCTCCAGTCGGTCCAGGTCCCTCTGTAAGGCTTCTCCACCCCCAATGGAGTCAACAGCTCCTCCCAGTCTGGTGACATCTGCAACTTTACTTAAGACACCCTCTAGTCCTGTGGCCAGGTCGTTTATGAAAATGTTAAAAAGAACTGGACCTAAAATGGAGCCCTGGGGAACCCCACTAGTGACTGGCCACCAGCCAGATGTAGCCCCATTCACTATCACCCTCTGGGCCTGTCCCGTCAGCCAATTGCCCAGCCAACGCATTATGGCTTTGCCTAGGTGTGTGCTGGGCATTTCATCCAGCAAGACACTGTGAGGCACTGTATCAAAAGCCTTACTGAAATCCAAAAACATAACATCAGCTGGTTTCCCTTGGTTAACCAGCTGGGTGACCTTGCTGTGAAAGGAAATCAGATTGGATAGACAGGACCTTCCTCTTCTGAACCCATGCTGGCTGTGACCAATGACTGTGTTGTCCTTTAGGTGTTTTTCAGTAACTCCCAGTATGATTTTCTCCACAATTTTACCAGGCAGTGAGGTGAGACTGACAGGCCTGTAATTACCAGGGTCTTTCTTACCCTTCTTGATGTTGTAGTTTTTCATGGCTGGGTTCTGGTGGAGAAGGGGGGCTGCAGGGGTGGCTCAGGAACTCCCTGACACACAGCGCCTCTGACTGTAGCATGCCACCCCTCATTTTATCACCAGCCATGTGGATGCACTTCAGATGGACTCTTGCTCCCACCCCTGACTCTGACATAATGCCGCTGGGCTCGCTTTTAGTTAACCTGGTTTTACCCCCTTCCCCCTTCAGATCTGGTTTTTAACCCTCAAATAGGGATTTTTTTTTTTACCCTCAAATAGGGATTAGAGCATGAGCACTTTCAAACTCCTGCAATAAAATCTTTGCCTAGAAGCACGCTGGTAGAAGCCTGACTGAACTTTTTGCCACACTTCAGCCAACCCAATAAAAAGTTACCAGCCAAATGCTAATGATGAGTAACCTGCTGTTGACAGCAAGAGTTTCAGGCAAAGCAAGTCCCATTCGTTGCACTGCAGGGAGAAAGCCCTAGAAGTCTGGTTGCTTGCTGAAGCGTTCACACCCTCACTGCTTCTTTGTCTCTGGAGACAACATCATCTGTTCAAAAGTGCCACGTTTTCAGCACCAGAGCTAAGAAATCTCTTAGCCTTTTTTAACACTCTCATGTTTTGAAGTGACAGAAGTAATTCTTTTTGGCAAGCATTCTCTCCAAACTGTGCAAATAATTCCTATATAGTAAAAATGAACAATAAAACTGCACTGTACTGAGAGGAAAACTTATAAAACAGACCTTCCTGAGAGGAGCCAAGATGAACGTGTCTAGCACTGTTCAGGAACCTGCCCTGCTTCAGCTCCTGTCACCCAAACTGCAGGGCAGTGCTGGGCTTGGAAAAACCCTGAACACTTACACTGACAGTCTGGTGATCCCAAGGGCTGCACACCTCCAGATGCTAGCATGGTTGTCTTTTCTACAACAGGGCGAAAGGCTGTCCCCATCACACAGCTTTGCCTGTACAGCACACATCTGTACATCTACAGGCTCATGCTCTGTTTACTTCTAAAATCTAGTGTAGTTTTTCTGACCAACTTCTTGCCTTGTCTGTTGTCCTTCCAGGTATTCATATCCCCTCAGAAAAACAAAACAAACCAAAACAAACCCAAACCAAACCAAACCAAAAAACCCCAAACCACCAAATTCTCAAGCTTATCCGCCCTCCTACTCCTTTCTCAGGCAACTAGAACCACTTTTCCTCAGAACCAGGCTTGGGTTTACCCTGAGGATTCAAAGCAGAGCTTTTTGTGGAGTTTAACACATAAGGTGAAGGCTGTGAGATATGAAGTCCCAATGCCAGATGTTTCCACCACTGAAAAGAGCATGAAGGACATACAGCTTGTTGCACAGTTGCAGCTCTGATGAGACCTGACCCGCCTGCTGCTGTATCTTATCTTTGCTGTCATCACTGAGTTATTCTGAAGCATCTGACCGCTGCCATCTTCTAACAGCCACTAATTTTCTGCATATTTCCTTGTCATTGCCAGTGTTTTGTTCTGGTATCTTTAAGAAAACAGCTGCCCTGAGGACTCCCCCTTTTATACCCTCTTTAAAATATGTCACCATCTGCTTGCTTTTAAAACCTCTTCCCTGATCCCATCACCAGTGACTGGCCCCTCAGTGATCTCCCATTTCACAGCACAGTCTTTGAGTGGGGACACTCCTTCCTTTGCTTCACATCACACCGTGTCCTGTCTCCTGTCCTGATGCAGTGGTTTGCTCGGCCTATAGCAGAGAAATGCCTCTGCTCAGCAAGTGCCTCTTCTCTCGGCTGTTGCAGGCACTCTGCTTCTTGGTGTTTGCACAGTGTCAGAAAGCAGACCTCCACCCTGTCTCCCCCAGCCCTGACACATCTCAGCTCCAGGCATACAGTCTCTGGGTTCTTGCATCCTAACAAACCATTCTCTCTGATGCCCCAAAGCCCATCTACATCAAACACCCATACACAGGATCATGGAAACACAGAATGCTTTGGGTCAGAAGGAACCTCAAAGATCATCTAGTTTCAATCCCCCTGCCATAGGCAGGGACATCCTCCACTAGACCAGGTTGCCCAAAGCCTCATCCATCCACTCATGAATCTTCAGTCTGTTTTTTCCCCTTGTCACCTTGTTTCTTCAACTCCTTCCCTGCTGGGTACAAGCCACAGTCTTTAGCTGTTCCTTCTGAGTGACACCTCACTATGTGCTGTCTCCATTTACTTTGCCTCTTTTCAGCCTCATTCAGCTCAGTCCCAGCCAAAAGTGTTTCTTTAGAGCAACAAGGAGTTCCCTTCCCCTTCTGCGTTCTCCAGTCCACACTCCCAGCTTGCCCCTGCTCTCTTAAACCCTCAGAGATTCTTGCCTTGAGATTTCTTTCTCCTTCACATCTCCAGATAAATCCCTATTTCTACAGTGACTCTACCACTGATGATATTTATTATTTTTTTTACTATCTTTGCTCTCCCTTTCCTCCTATCTGCCCAAGGTTCAGATATTCTGTAAATGAAAATGTCACTTCAGGTTTTTCTGCATATATAAGAAACATAACAGCACTATAAGATCCTACTGCTACAGTGGCCCTAATTTTTTGAAATCTCACCAGGTAATCTCCAGTTAACCTTATGGTCATATTTGAATGCTGTTATGCACTTCCCCCTCGCACCAGTTTACCAGTGTTTTTCACATCTCTCTGTAAACAGTGCCTCACGTGCTTCTTACCTTCTCTTTCCCTTCTTGCTGTTTTAATCACAGAATTACAGAAAAGACCTTTAAGATCATCGAGCCCAACCACACCTGTCCTTTACTAAACGATATCCCTAAGTGCCTCATCTACCCTTTTTTTAAACACGTCCAGGGAAGGTGACTCAACCCTCTCCCTGAGCAGCCTGTTCCAGGCTCTGACAACTCTTTCAGTAAAGAATTTTTTTCTAATATCTAATCTGAACCTGCCCTGGCACAGCTTCATGCCATTCCCCCTTGTCCTATCTTCTGTCACCTGGCTGAAGAGACCATTGCCCACCTCTCTACAACCTCCCTTCAGGTAACTGTAGGTGGTGATAAGGTCTCCCCTCAGCCTCCTCTTCTCCAGGGTAAACATCCCCAGCTCCCTCAGCTGCTCCTCATATGATCTGCCCTCCAGCCCCTTCACCAGCCTGGCTGCCCTTCTCTGGACACACTCAAGGACCTCAATGTCCTTCTTATAGTGAGGAGCCCAGAATGACACAGTACTGGAGGTGCAGCCTCACCAATGCTGAGTACAGGGGCACAATCCCTTCCCTGGACCTGCTGGCCACACTGGTTCTGATACAAGCCAGGATGTCCTTGGCCTTCTGGCCACCTGGGCACACTGCTGGCTCATGTTCAGCCTGCAGTCAACCAACACCCCCAGGTCCTTCTCCACCAGGCAGCTTTCCAGCCACTCTTCCCCAAGCCTGTAGCGCTGCACAGGGTTGTTCTGTCCCAGGTGCAGGACTCTGTGCATTACTGTAATTACTCTCCAGCATTTTGGACTCAAAGATTGGAGGGAATATTCCTTATTAAATGTCAGTGGCACCAAAACAGGTCCAAAGAGATCCAGGAATGACTGCTGCTGCCCTGCTTACCGTGAGCAGCACTCTCTGTGGAGATGGCTTCTTGCTTCCAAGGAGGTTCCTTGAAAAATTATTTGGTTTTCAAGAGAGGGACTGGGCACCAGACATTTTTACACCTTCAGATCCACTTGAATGGAAAGCTGAACTGAAATAGCAGTAAGTGGATGTAAACTGTCTGTGGGACTTGACACAATGGTTATGATTAAAACCAGTGTGTCAATGATGTAATATACATTTCAAGAGTTATTCTGCAACAGATCCTACTTCTCTGCTTTCCTCCAGGCTAAGCAGCTTTCCCCATGTGATTGCCAAACATGGCTTTGAACATCCTGAGAATCTCTGGCATGGATCTGGGAGCCCAATAGCACCTGGTAGGTCCCTACTTTGGCATCTGTCAACAGAGCCTGGGGCTGATTTGCGGCAGAAGGGGTGTCAGTCTGTACCTGGGAGCCCTACACTAGCTGGCCCCAGTTAAGGAAAGCATCACAGTATATCAAAGATAAATTTTAGCATCTTAAGAGGCCCAGAGAAAGTTACTTCTGTCATTGGATGTTACTTTTTTTGTGTTTGAATGCAGCATCCTAGAGCATTCCCCGTGGGACTGTGAGGATCTGAAACTGGCATCTCTGAGGTGAAAGGACAAAATCGATTTTTTCCCCCTTCTTTTCCATTTGTGTTTAATTTATAAAAATACTTGTGAATCTTCCTGGAGAGTCGCCAGGAATAATTCCAGAGGGACTAATACTCATCATCTTTCTGGATCCAATTAAACCTAACATCCACTGCCCTCATCGGTAATATGTGTTAAACAGAGCTAAATATATCATCCACACTGCATATACTTTGGCTTCTTTTGCTTGTCTTCTGTGGGCACTGATATCTTTTTTTCTGCTCTGAATTTGTCATTAATAAACCAGAACTAGTCCAGAGAGTGCAATTAACTGCAGATTAACCTGCCTCCCTTTATTTATTGCCAGCTTGAGCTGAGCCTGAGCTCATGGAGGTGGAAAGGACAGGGATGCTCTTCCTCTCCTGTGCCCACACTTATTCTTCTTTGACCCCCCTAGGAACTTGATTCAGCTCACAGTAACTTGATTTCAGATGAAATACAGCAGTGAAAACATCAGCTGTGCAAGCAGAAAGTTGTGAGAAAAGAAAGCTATGAAGACAGCTAGGCCAAACTGGTTTCACTGGTGCCAGATGACACAAACGGGGGTCAGGACCAAAGGTTGTTACTTAGGAGATTTCACTTAACATTAGGAAAAATCTTTTCATGAGGAAGCACCGCAGCACTGAAGCAGGTCCCAGGTACAGGGTGTGATTCCCCAGAACTCAGCTGTTCATCAGAAATGGGACCAAACTAGGTGACCATCAGAGAGAGGTCTTTCTTCTACCTGAGTCTGGAGATTTTGAGATATCCTCACCCTAGAGGTAGTGGATTTCCCACAGGTTATGCCAGCCCTCCGCAGAGAGGATTCACAGTACACTATACGGTGCTGCCTGAGGTCAGCAGAGAGCCCCTGTTTTAAAAGGTATGAATTACACCCCATCTGCTGGCACATGCTCCATTTTGGTTTTTAATACCCCCTTTTTGTCTTGCCTTTCTTACAGCAGATGTGAAATAAGTCATAATGCTTTAAAAGTTCCCTTCAAGAAATGGTGGTGGCTTTTCTGCTTTCAAGAACCTTTTCATTCTGGTCTCTTTTTTCAGTCTTTTCCTCTTTTTTCCATCTTTTTGTGAACATTTCCACTGGTTTTGCATGTTCCCTTCCCTCTCTGGTTTTCCACCCTCCAGAACCCCAGGAGGGGAGCTCCCTCCTCTCAAAACAAGGAAGTAGCCATACACAAGGCATCTTCAAAGAGCTAACTGCTCTTTCCAATTCTTAGATAGGTCCAATATCCAACATTCTCCCTTTGCATCCCAACAATGGTGCTTACTCAACCCTGTGCTCATGATCTGAACGTGACTCTTCCACAAAAGCTCTAACTAACTTTAGACCAGTGCCAACGCACCCCTCAAATGGCAGCACTGTGCTTTGCACCAGGAGGTCCTGGTCCATCATAGTCCCAGTAAGAATAGCGCTCACACTCTGTAAGGTACCATTTGAAATGCTGCTTGAGAAAAAACTGCTGTAAGAAAAGAACAGTATAGATAACCTTACATCTCCTTTAGATGCTGGGACCCACGAGTAGTCTATCACTGAACAGGACTCCAACCCATGTATAGCATGCCATATGCAGACCCTGTCCACAGCAGAGACTCCCCTTTCAATAATTTGAGCTATTATATGGTTTTCTTACAAGGATACAGCTCAGCGCTGGTATTCTGGCCAGGACCTTGACCGTGCCAAACAGAGTGCCATGTGCTAGTGAGAATCAAAACAGGAACCAGCGATCTGGCTAAAATGAGTGCTTAGCATGGTAGAGACTCAAAACCAATAAGCCAAATGGCAACAACAGCTGCATAGATAGGATTAGAACCGTTTCTGTCACTGCCAAAAACTTTTATATCCCCAGAAGTTTTATTAAAGACTAGGGAAGTTTGATGTTGGCTGGAAATACTGTGTTAATAGAGGGAAATGCAAGTTCTGTAAAAGAAAATTACTGTGTGCTACTCAAGTTTAATAAAAAGCTATTTGAAAGACAAATACAGTAGTGTATCATGGGTAGAGCAGAAATGACTTTGAAGCAAGAGATTGTTCAGAAAATTTAGCACTTGCTTTCACTTTCTAAGACAGATTCAGAATAAAAGGAAAACCAGCAGACAAGCTGGAAAATAAGTATGCTTTTCTAGCAACAGACATAGAAGTTTCCAAAATACATTACTGGAGTAGTGGAAATGCCATGGGAGGAAGAGGAAGAACAGAGTAATTTCACATTTTGAAGCCCAACCATCTATCTGCACAGGGAATGCTTCCACAGATATCCAAAAGTCTGTCCCACAACCCATGCAGGGGGGCAATGTGGGGATTTCTGCTTCTTGTACAGCCTAGATGCTGTGCCATACGGAGAGATGGGACACAGCTTGATGCAAGCAAAATTCGATTCATTGTATGAAATCATTCCTTTAAATATGCTCAGAAGATGGCATGCTTTAAACAGATTGGTCCTTTCAAACATACACTGGTCGTGGGCTGCATCTGATTGGTCAACGATCTCCTGTTACACCAGCATCCTTATCTTATCATGCTAATAGAACTTCTAAAAACCTCCCTAGCCAGCAGACATACCTTAACAAAAGAAGGAGCTTTTTCTGGAGCCTGCCCCAGCAGGGGACTGGCAACGATGGTGCCATCTCTGTTTAGTTTTCTCCCTGGTTCATGGCCTACAGGCTCCATCACGTTATCTATAAACCCAGCAGTGCTTGAAGCTTTGTCCTCCAAGCCCAATGCCACAATGCTCAAAGTGGTGTGTTTAAAGAAAAAACATGGAACAAGAAAAATGTCACCAGAATGCAGGTATCAGGTAGCCAGCTGTCTGAATACCAGAACTGGGAAGCAGGACAACTTCTCTTTAAGCTAGAAAAGCAGCTGGTTTTGCGGTGGAACATTTGAAACCCCAGCAAGGACTCCTGCAGAAAAGGATGCAGGGCTAGGAGCAAGAGAAAGCTCTTTTTTTAAGTAAAAAATTACTGGGAGGGAAGAAGGAATCCAATCAATTGCACTAAATCAACCAGATTTCCTCAGGAACAAGAACTTTTTCTTAAGGAGCCCCCTGTGCCATGGTGTGACAGAAGGGCCCAGAGCCTCGCCCAACAGAGCAGCCCATGATGACCTCCCATGCTGCTGCACCTCACTGTCTGGAGGGCTCTTTAGGCCAGTTCACCCAACAACCTGTGCTGGGGTGTGGGGCTTGGCAGCATGTTACCAGGGGCATAAAGCTTCTCAGAAGGGTTGAAGGGGCAAAGGCAAGAAGGAGCAAGGCTGTGGCGCAACTAAGGCAGGGTTACTGCTCACCATCTTTCTTGGTTATTATGATAAAGTCCCATCACCCCGTCTACAACTTGGGCTCCACTTTCCTTCAGGTCCCCACATCTGCACTTTGCACCTGCAGTATTCTGGCCTGTACATCTAGATAATTACCTGTAACAGCAGTTTCTCACTGCCTTACATCTTAATTAATGCATCATCTCCTCCTCCAACCTGGACAAAGCCTGTTCTGACTCATCATTTCACACAATGGTCCTTTTCTCAGACCACCACTGTGTGGTCTTACCTCGCCCTTCACATCTCCCCAGCAGCATTCCTGCATCTTGGCTACTTTGGTTGTAGAAGAGCAGAGGCAGGAAAATGTTCCTAAGGGCACATGAGCACTTACAAGTGACACAGAAGTGTACCTGCATGGTAGCCAGCAGCAAGTAACCTCAGTCCATCTAAATTTGCTTTCAGCCACCATGTGTCCAGCACATGGTTCCCCAGGGACTCAACATGGTTAAGGGCAGAATGTGCAAGGACATAGAGAAGGGAGAAGTAGCAAGTGCTGGTGCTGAATTCAGCCTTAACAATCTGGCTGTTCTTCACAAACCTGAAACTGAGAGAGTGTGTTCTGTGGGTACGGGACAAGGGGCAACAGCATCAAGCTGGAGCACAGGAGGTTCTGCACCAATATGTGGAAGAACTTTTTCACAGTGAGGGTGACAGAGCACTGGGACAGGCTGCCCAGGGGGTGTGGAGTCTCCTTCTCTGGAGATATTCAAGACCCATCTGGACATCTCCCTGTGCAACCTGTCCTAGGGAGATGCTTTGGCAGGGGGTTGGACCCAACGATCTCTGGAGGTCCCTTCCAACCCCTACGATTCTGTGAATCCGTGAGTTTGTAAATGCAGATCTCCAACACCCCAGCCTTAGCAGGAGTAGCGGGGACATCTTCACTTTGAAGGACAAGCATGCTGCTGAGCAAGTTTCTCCTGACAAGCAGCTATTGGACCTTAGCTTAATATGGCTGGCACAATGCTAGGCCACACTACCCTGCAGAGACAGGATTTCTCCTTGTGGGGAAAGGTTCTGAACCCAAATGACGAGAGGACTTTTACTCTCCCAGGTTTGATCACTGCTCACAGTTACATTCTTTACAACACGGCTAAGGACATGAGCTGTATGTAGCAGAGAACAGCACCCAGAAAATGCACCCTGGGACTGGGTGGGGACTAGGTGATGCTCAGGTGGTCTTCTGGGAGGAAAATGAGTTTAACCTTTTGTTCCTGCAGGCACAGCATTCACATTTGCTCAGGAAACATTGCCAGGGAGTTCTAAAAGCCCTCCCATAGTTCTGATGTTCAGTCAGGACCTGAGACTATAATAAACAGCAATGCTGCCCATCTTCAACTGCAAAGGAGAGAGCTGCCCCAGCTTCAGTGGGGGCATCTCCCTCTTCTCCGAGGGGTGGGGCAGAGAGACCCTCACGATACCCATGTGAGGCTTTTGGCGGGCAGCAAGAAGGAGGACAAGATGCTGACGGACAATGAGCACAGCAAAGAATGCTTTGAAGGGTATCTCCATCATGTTTTTTACATTACTTTCCTGGCTGGACGGCAGCACGGAGCATCTGTTTTCAGCTCCAGAACTGCTCATGGAAAATATGCTGGCTGCTGCAGAGGCTCCCTGCCCCCTCCCCGAGGCCTCCCCCCAAACCGCACCAGCGCTGGATTGCAGGCTCCAGCGCTCAGGGCGTTTTGCCTGTAATCACTGGCAATAGATTTATATGTGGAGTCCAATTATGTCCTCAAATTTATGATTATAACAGAGTGATTTATGCTGCAAACAAAAAAGCACAAGGCTTGTCTTTCTGTGTTTTGCTTTGTTTCCCTGATAAATTTTTTTTCTTCTTTCACTTTTGGGGGGTTGGGGTTTGGGTTTTTGGTGGGGCTTTATTTTCTGCCAGGGAAGGTGCTTCCTTGCAGCTTGACTGTTGGGCAAGGCAAGAGGGAAGAGGCAGCCCAATAGGAAGCAGTGACTGGCCATGTCTTGTGCATTTAATTGGTTTTAATTTATGAGCTGTAGGCAGACAGTGGCTGCCGCACAGTAAAGTTTCTTTAGGAAATAACACAAAGGTTTTTCCCTCCAGTGTCTCAAAATTTTGCATTCCAAATGAAAAGTGTGAGGGGAGGGTGCAGCCCAGCATGGGCACTAGCATGACACCTGCGTACAGCTGAAGAACCTCAGGCTCTGTTGTTGCTCAGGGCTTTTGCTGCATGAAGGCAGCTAAGGGAAAGTACAAAAGCTGATGAAAATGGAGGCATGCTCTGAAGGTATGCACTCTCACCTTCTGCAACACCATCTCCATATCCACTTATCTTTCTTGAACTGGTGAGCAACCTCAAAGGAAAGATAACAAAGTAAAAAGAAACAGGATCTTGGAAGAGAAGGAGAGCTGCTGCTATGAATAAAGGATACCAGATGGGAAATGCAGTGTGAATCACTACAATGGGAATTGGGGCTCTTCTGGTATACCTGGACCTCAGAAGACAGACATAGCTGCAGAGACTCTGTGTCAGAAGCCTGGCATATATTGTTACTATTACTAAATATTTCATCTTGGGTGACTTAGAACATCTGTTCACAAAAAATCTCTGCAAGAAGATTGAGTAGCTCTCTGGATCTTGCTGCTGACAATGGTGAAAAGGCAGATAAAACCTTTAATTCTGTTCATGACATGAGGAATCCACCACTAAGATCTTTCTGCCCCAAATATGCTTGGCACAGGATGCTCTAGGTATTAAAGTCTACTTTGGTTAAAAAAAGGACAACTTTACAAGTTCATGAACTGGAAGCACATCAAGAGCTATTACATACAAAGGCATTTCCTTCTGGCTCAGACTCAAGTTGTTGGAGGATGGGGAAGCATCCTTTCACATTTGCCCCAGCCTTATACTTTTCCTTGGCTTCCATCACTAACATGATGATATTAGTGATGGCAGGACACAGCTTGCTGGGCTAGGTGAGTGATCCTCTGTCCTGACCCTCTAATGTTCCTGTTAGAGCCAATTATTGGTAGATTGGTCCTGTACCTCCTCAAAGATCTTCCTTCAGTGAAAGAGCATCTCAGGTCATACCTATACTTACCTATACTTAGCTTTAAGAAGCTAAGCTTTAGTAGTTAAGTGTTTTAATGAGTCTCATTGAACCAGTGTTTATACTGTAATGCTGTATTTTGTCTTTGCTTAAACCATTATTTTTTATTTCCAAAAGATTAAAAGAGATCAGCATAAACTACTCAGACCCCTGTAGCCTACACCTACACTGTCCTATCCAGCCACCCCAGCTAAAATACATGATGTTAATTAATCCCTGGCATTTGGCAAGCCAAGCAGGCCTTTCTTGAAGCTGCTTGGGGACGCTTTGCTCAGCACCATGAAGCTGCTGCTGCTGTAGACAGGAATTACTTCTTGAGAGAATATATAGAGAGGATGCAATGCCAGGGTCTAGCACGTCACTCTGCATGCCACCAGGGTGACAGCAAGACCTCCTCTGTTTGTTGATGAGTGAAATACCACAGTGTTTGCACTCAGCTCTCATGGCTCAGATCTGAGCCTTCGATGAGGTGAAGAGCCATCTTTTTCCTGAACAGGCTGCTTGGAGTACTAGGGTGCCTTCAAGGCATCCAGGCCCAGTACGGGATAAGCACTTCGTTCCACTGCATGAAGAAGAGCAAACTCAGACTTGGATTTTGGCCTGTTTTGGAATGCAAGTATAAATAGGAATTGTACCCAACACATACTTTGCACCTTGCAGTGACAGACTGTGCTTGAAGTTGTTCTTTCCATTTGTCTGTCCCTGCTTCCAGCAACATGATTCAACCTTTCGGACACACCATTCGGGGCCTGAACATCGCAGGGGTTATTTTACATCCACATGCTTGTGGAGATGAGAAAGTCTTTTGGCTGTGAGGCCATACTCAACATTTAAAACAAAATCATATGGGAAATATATTGCAAAAAACCATATTGGGACTCTCAAACCTTCAAAAAGACAGTATTTGGAGCAGCTGGCTCCTATTAAAGGAGAGTGCAGAAGATGGTAAAGACTCGTTATACCCAAAAAAAAGTTCCAAACTTTAGACAACCCCTTTCATAATCCCAGTTTGATGTTAACCAGCCTCCTAACACTAGAAGCAATATATATCCCAAGGTTAAGGCAACCGTCTTTCCTGGGGCAATTTGTTCCCTCCACCCTTGTGCTCAAGAAAAGAAAGTATTGAAACCCTCCTGGGCTGATCCCAAAGAGCAGGGGGCTCTGCCAGTCCACATCGTTAAGCAAGAAAAAGCGAAGCAGCAGCATGGTTTTTCTTGGCACCGCTTTGTGTAACTCACTCCCCAGCATTTGCTGCTCTGGAGCAAGAGCACAGTTGTTGCAGACAGGCTGCTGGGGAGCTGTTGTGTGAGCCCACACCAAACACACTGACAGGGCTGGCATTTTTGCCCATCGGCATCATGCCTCCATCATACCTCCACCCACACCCTTGTCACCTGCAGGTGGGATGGCTGCCTTGCCCCCCCCCCCACACCCCTCCCCTCAGGCCCACAGCTCTGGTGCAGCGGGGACAGAAGCCAGTGGAGGCTAAACCATGTCCCTGCCCCAAGCACAGGGACAGGGGGGCAGAGCCTGGGGGTCCCCTCCCCACGGGCTGGGTTTCCGGGAGCAGTGCGTTCCCCGTCCGGTGGCTCACGCCAACACTGCTGTTTTCTCTCTGGGCTGCTCTTGGCTTCCTCCTGTGCAGCTGTGCTCCCCACATCAGAAGGGACCTTTCAGAGAAAAGTGAAATTAGTAAAAATTAAGATAATTGAACACATTTTGTTTTACCAGAGAGACTGCTTGTGGTCAGCAAATAGACATGAAATGTTATAAAGTATTTTCTAACAGTACCCTATAGAGATGACTTGTCTGTAAAGCATGAAATAAAACTGGCAGAAAACCACCACATTGACTTAATAAAACATAACATTAACTGACACAAAAAAGCAACCTAGCTGAGAAGCAGAAAACTTTACAACCTCAGTTATTTGAAAAATACAGAGGTAGCCCAGCTATTAAATCAAAAGGGATCATTAGGGCAATTTGCACCGTTTGGTTCACTGCTATTAAATGTGATGCCATGCATGCATTGGGCTGGATTTTCTTTAAGTATTATTCTCCTGACTGGTCCTGCAAAGACTAATTGCTGTTTTAAAACTATACAACGTTTTGCAACATTGATTTGGAAATATTTCTAGCTGTGCCAATCAAGGGTGCAGAGTTTACAGAACACATATAATGGTTCCAGTGCATAATGGCACATACATTCTTGACATACTCTCTGTCTCAAACTGGGTAACCAGAGACACTGCCTGGGTCTTACTGAGGCCCTGGAAGCGGGCATCTTTTATCTTTTCTGTCTTTTAACTAGGATTTTGCAAGAACATCCATGCACAGAAAAGGTGAAAACAACAGGAGGATGCTAGCCAGGAAGACAGCTATTTGTTCACAGGTCTGTTTTTGTATTGATGTAGCCCACAGGAACCCCGCGAAGGAGCCAGGGCTCCAGCACGGCTGGCACCACCACGCAGGTGTGAGACAGACATAGAGCCCGGGAAGGGTCTCCTCAGCCCTGAGCACCCACATCAGATGGGTGAAAGAGATGGGGAAAACAGCTGAAGGTGCCTCTTCAGAGGCAACCCTAAAGCACCTCTCAGCACAAAGAGCAAAAACATTTATGTTCTCCCTAGTGCTAGCTTGACCCCTTGTGCCATGGGGCCCAGAAAAGCATCCCAGTCTCTGCTTTTGTGCCTGTCATGAGCAGAGATCACAGAGAGAGGAGAGCATCCCTGCTCATGCTGCAAGCAAGCAAGCCTTTGTGATGCTGCAGCTGTTACTGCTTTACTTGCAATGCTGCAGTCCTGACTCCTGAGTCTTTGGGCTGAGAATCCAGGGTACCAGATCATCTTGATATAACTGTCAGCAAGAGGCTTGGCATATCCTCACTTGAGGTAATGCATGATTCCAAAGCCTCGCTGTAAAACCCATAACTGGGTGGGTCCTGGCCCTGTTCCTCCCTATTCTCCATGGTATCTGAGGTGTCTCTGTTTTATCACGCCTCCTTTAATAGCAGAGTCAGTCATTTGTTCTCATTTAGATGGATGGCTCCCCCGGGCGAGTCAGCAAGTTCCCTCTGTCTTTCTAAAGACAAGCGCTTCAGATACCAGGGTGGTGGGCTGCTTCCAGCCGCCTCTTCATCAGGCAGGTGTAAAACTTGAAAGACACCTTGTGTACAACAACAAATTCAGCTACCATAAATCTCCTCCCTGGTAGCTAGGCAGCCACAGAAATGGGGCCTTTTCTTGGTGGTGTGTGACTTAGGAGTCTCTAGCATCATGGGTTATAGCAAGTAACAAGTCTCTGGAGTGGTAAAATAACAGAAAGAAAATAATTAGGAGAACAAAGTAACTATATGGAGTAAATGTATGAGAGTAATTGATTCAGTCACTGCCCTAAATTCTTCAGTGGTGTTCCGTTGCTCTAAAAAGCCTCCAAATGCCAACATGAAGAGGTTTAATATGCTTTTTCCCTCAGACTAAACAGAAGTTGGCTGCACTGCCCTGGAGTTAACAGCAAACAGGTCACATGTATCATCCTGCCACTTGCATTCAATAACCAGCAATTTAGCTGTTCCTAAATGGCTTGGTTTGGCCCTCCAGAAACTGCAGATGGGTTGTGGTTTATATGCAATCTTATCTGCTAGAAGTGACTAATATTAGAATAACAGGGAACTGCAATCTTGGCATTCTGGAAAGGTGGTGAGAATCTAGCCCCGAATTCCCCTGCTTAAATGCTGCTGGTAATTTCAGCAGTGTTTGTGTTATTACTATGATTTATGTATAAAGGTCCCAGATAATTCACCCATGAAGGAAAAAAATAATTGACAGATTCTCCACTAGCCCTCTGAGTTGTTTTTTCCCTTCTCGGAATCACAATTTCTTTAGAGAAAAAAAGATGATTATTCTCTCCCCACAGCTATAAATTCCTCAGCCAGCTCCTCTGTTACCATGCAGTCTGCTGGGCATATTCCAGAATTATTTCTGAAGTTTTCTCAGACTTCCATATAAGTCCAAAAGTTCCCCAGTCCAGCCCCATGCCAGCGTGCCAGCCGACCCTCACTGCTTGGTATACATTTTTGAAACACCCAGTTCCTCTGACGCCGAGCAGCCAGTTATACTGATCAGTAAGTTAAGGACACAACATCTGCAGAGGATTTCTGACACAATAACCCCACCCGTCTCTCCAGCAGCTTTGTAGCAAACCAACCTGCCCCAGGAACCCTGGGGACAGGAGGCATCCTGCCATCCCCACGTGATGGAGCATTAATCCCCTCCAGAGGCAGCGGTGTTGTGGGGCAGCAGGGGGAGAGGAGGGGGACCCCACGTTCTCTGCAAAAATACACCAGTGGTACAGAATAAAATAGGGCTCCTCCGTTGGAGACACATAAACTACTCCCAGGCTCCAAGGCTTGAAGCGCTCAGCCAGAACAGATGCAGCATCCCAGGTGTGGTGGCGTTCATCGCCCCAGGTCCTTACTGGGACCCGGTGTCCCAGGCGCAGGGTGGCTCCCACGCCTGCCATGGGCTGGAGGGGCAAGGCAAGTGCCTGCTCACGGCCTGTGCATCTCCGTTCCCTGCTAAAAGAGCAAATTAGCCAAAAATAACAGTGTTTGTTTTGTTGCCATCTCAGTAGACACTCTAATGGAGCTAATAGGAAAAAGAAACCTCACCAGAGAAGGGAAAGGTCAGAAGGCTAATAAAATAAAGGCAGCTATTGTGCGCTCACTTGGCAATTCAGAAGGGAGTGTGATTTTATTTTCAGTAGTAAAAGAGACCAGTGATGAATCCAAAATGAAATTTCAGCTTTCACACAAGGTTTGTTACTGACAGCCTTTCCATTGCAGTCAGGAATTTGAGAAATTTAGGTGATCTGGGTGTACATGTATGCTTTCCCCCTCATTTAATTCCTCTGAGTCTGAGTTTTTCTCCCAGTCGGTTCTGGCTATCAAAGAGAAGCAGTATCATCCACAGGAAAATGCTGGCCCAAGAGGCAATTTTATACCAACAGCCCTGCACTGTTCTTGAAGGGCACAGCTGGCCAGCTGCTGCCCCATTTTAGCTAGGTAAGTCATGGTTGGTTAATCTCTAAGCTTGGGACAGTTCCTCTGCTTATAACCAAACACCCACCAAAGAGTTTTGACTGGACTGGGGCTTTAAGCAAACAAAACATGGTTTGATAAATGGTTTCCTCCTGAGCACACTCCTCTCCAGCACCGTACTGGCACCATGGCACTACTGGATTCAGGGATCCCCATTCCTGGGTGTCTAAGAGTGTACACACACGTATCCTAGGCAGCTAAGAGTCACCAGGTGTGCACAGGGCTAGAGAATGGTCCTCTTAAGGGTAGCAAAATCCCTACAGTGCTGGAAGATGTTCCTGTGGATAAGGGATTTACATGCAGCTGCTGCCCCTCCCCGGGAAGGATGGCCAGTGCTCCCACTGCATTCCAGCTTGGGTCAGGGCTCTGAAGCAACAATGTCATCCTGTGACTATGAATGAGTGAGTACCTCAGGAGGATCCAGCTGGTACCCCAGAGTCTGCCCTTCACCCAGGAAGGACACAATACTGGGGCAACAAGTCCTCCTGTGCTGCCAGACCTCGTCTCTCCTCACAGTCAGCAGAGAAAGCCAGCCATGGCTCCCAAGGCAGGCAGCTATTCTAAGGCACCTGAACACAGGCCACAGTACTAGAAATAGCTGATCACCAGCACGGCAGAAACTGGAGGAGAAAGGAGCCTGAAGGGCTGAAAAGTAAGTTGCATGACTACACTTGAGAGTGCTGGTTTGTTCCCAGGAACCAAGGCAGAAGGTCACCTGCTGCAACGAAATTCTCCCAGGTCTTCAGAAGGACAGACACACTTTCACATCAGCCAGCACACTTCCCTGCTACAGACTCCTACACAGCCTGAAGCAGCAGCACCTGCAGCTTCCCAGATAGCACAAAGAAAAGGCCTAAAAATCTATCAAACACACAAGGAGATCTCATACAGCAGCTGATGCAATTACACACCCAACCTCCTGCCCCACAGTGGAAGGAGGGCAGGATTTTGGTGGGATACACTTCCCTTCCCAGCATACTAGAGAAGAAGTACTAGAGAAGAAACTCACCATACCAGAGGAGAGAGAATATCTGTCATGGCATCCCTCAGCAGCAGGGGAGTTTCTTCCTAGGCAATCTTCTTCTTGTTTTGAAGGATCGACTTTAGGGCTTTTCATGTCAACCGTTACTGAAGTCCCATCATGATCACAAAAAAGCACCAGTATATATGCTTCACAGGGAACATTATATCCTGCCTCAACTTCTCTTCATTTCTCTAAACAATAGTGAGAGCTGTCCACAGAGTTAATGGGATGCTGTGGTAAGTAAACAAGGAGGTGTTAAGCGTCGCTCACAGGCGCTTTTACTCTCCATGCACAGTACTGGTGAAGGCAGGACAAGGAGAGCTGTGAGCACCAGGCTGGAAGAAAGAAGCAGGTTCATAGCCCAGCTACAAGAAAAATCTCATCTTGGGATGATGCCCATGTCCATGTCCATGCAATTGGTGACAGATCATATAGGAGATGTCTTTTGGCAGCTGAGTTCAATAAAACAAAGCATGGGAACTGGAAACTGGCTTCTGAACATCTTAATTAAGTTTCTACAGAAAAAAAACATTGCTTTCCGCATATAACCTACCTTATTGGCAACCTGAGTCTCCTACCTATGTTAGTACTACAGCATCTTAGTTTTCTCATGACAGTTTCCTATCCAAACTTTATATTCCACCAGAAAAAAATAAATCACTGTAATTCAGATGGGGATTAATTATTGCTGTCTCTAAAACAGAGATCATCTTTTCTTTTTGAGTGATTGTTTGGCCTTGGAAAACCTGTTTTTTCCATACAGCTTAGTGCAGAAGCTCAGACTAGTGCAGGAATCCTACTAATCTACAGGGTTATATGCATTAGCAAGAGGGAGGCAAGCATTTGATAAAAGTTTTCAACTTCTAGAGGGAGAGAAAACTCAACTTCTCATCAGGGAGAAAGACAAGAAGAGTAAAGAAAATGATGAGGGAATTGAGGAAGGAAAGAAAAATATATTAAATTTACTGGCTTTAAATCACAGAGACACCACCATCATCCATTTCACATAAATTCTTGCATAAGCAAGTCCATGACATGGTCGACTGCCTCCACACAAATACATGGTTAGTTCCTCTACAGCTGTAATTAAAGGTGCCTTCAGAAAAAGAGGATTAGCTCTCATTCTGATATAGCAGCATTTTACAAGCATCACCCATTCACCTTTTGGGAATATATTCCCTTACCCCTTTCCAGACACTGGATGTGAATTCTTGTGCAAAAATACCTCCGACGTGGCCAACAGACTCACTAAGGGACCTCAGAAAAATACAGGATGTCCCAGACCTCTTTATTAGAGAACACATATGGCTATTCAAACTTCATCTAAGTCAACATCCCTCAGAGGAAGAACTGTCTCAGATTCTACAAGCTCTCATTACCACAGCGATATTTATGGCTGTGCCTTAGGGGGAGCAACAGCCAGCCTAGTCTATCCCACGCACAGCCAACAGTCCCTGGGCCCTACTTATACAGAGTATTCTTTCAATACAAATTTAATCTTGGGCCAAGGGTTTAGGCAATGACCTTTCAGACCCCACCACATTCCCAACAGTAATTGCTTGGACAGGATTTTATGACACGTTAAATTTCTTCACCTTAATTTGTTAAATGCTACTGAAAGAAGAGCATGCAGCCCATTTACTCATAGCTGCTCATCCAGTGTTATCCATCAGACATCAGTGTTATCCATCAGACTATCCTCACACTGGATGAGGCCCCCAAGAGCTTTTTCAGTTCCCAGTTGAAAAAATACAAAACACTTCTCAAGATATTCAAGCTTCCTCCAAATACCTAGGAGTCTGATGTGTTTTCAGAAAGCAGCAGGAGCAGCAGCATTTTTCTGGTCTCCATTCCTCGTGTGCCTTCTGATGTATATCAACATCCTGTCTCTTAAGGAAATCACGATTGAAACTTCTTGGAGGCCTTGTGAAGAAGTTTTACGTGCTGGAGACACAGGACAAGACTGGCAGCTGGGACCTCATGGACTTCTGCAGCTTTAGAGAAGTGCTGAGACTTGCCCAATACAGAGGTCACCGAAATGCAGCCAACTTTGTATTCCATGACAGTTCTGGCTATTAATACCACATGTGAATGATTTAACATCATTTGGAGATAAACATATTCATTCAGAATTGTGGCCTCTACATAACGACGTCCCAAATTCACCTGTTTTCCTGAACTCAGTTTTTATCAAAAGTTTCACTCACTTCAGGAAATGCTTGCCTGAATCGGGGCCAGTTTAAGTTTTTAATTGCTGTGGTGGTTTAACAATTGCAGTGCCTTGCTTGGAGGAGTTTCAAACCAAATTAAGCTTATTAATCATTCACTCCAAATGGGATCTGCACAAAGCTTGAAACCCAAAACCAAGTTCAGAGAATACAGGTGGCATGCCAAATCTGAAGGGAAAAAAAATCCACCTGGCTGTCTGTCCTGGTTTCAGTCAGGATAGAGTTAATTTCATTTGTAGCAGCTGATGGAATGCTGTGTTTGGGAGTTAAAATGAAAGCAGTGCTGATAATACCCTGATGTTCTTAGTTGCAGTCAGACAGTCAAGGACTTTCTCAGCTTCTTCATATTTCTCTATTCATGAGAAAGGAGGGGCGAAGCCAGGACAGGTGACCCAGATGGGCCAAAGAGAGTATTCCATGCCAATTACGTCCTGCCCAGGATAACGGGGGGCTGAGGGGAGGAAGAAGAGGGGCGGTGGCGGGACGCTTGCTGCTTGGGGGGACGGTCGGGTTCCGGGACAGCTCTGGGTGGTCCGGCCTGAGTTGTGTGGTTCGGGGAGAAACTGCATTGGGTATCAATAGTTTCATATTCTTTTGCTCTATAGTCCTGTTAGCATTGTTATATTTTATCTTTCTGTTATCTTAGTAAACTATCCTTATCCCAACCCACGGGCCTCTTAGTTTCTTGGTTTTGGAGTTATTTGCCCCTTCCTTTTCCCTTCCCTTGTTTCCTCCCCTTTTTCCCTCTTCCCCTGCTCTTTTACCTTAAGGAGCAGGCAGCTGCGTGGATCTCGGCCCACAGCCAGGGTGAAACCACGACACTGTCAGCAAACAGAAACATTTTGCAAAGGAAAGATAACACACAAATCGATCATTTAAAATGTGAAATGTGTCTTTCAGGGCAATTTTCTCATAATGCCATTTTCCCCAAAGTACCATGCGATTATTTGTCAGCCATATCGAGCACCACTCCCATCCTGTACTATGTTGTGATACTTCATCCTACTGGGAAGAACACAAGACACTTTTCTAGTCAATTCTGCTTGCATTTTCGGCCACCTTGGGCGATGGATGAAGCACAGTACAGTGAAGCACAGTACTGGGGAATGCCTAGCATATCCTAGTAAGCCAGAGCATCCCTTCGCTTAATAGATAAGTTGAATTCCATTTTTATTTGCTCCCACTAAAAAGCACAATCCCAGATAAAGCCACATGACAAGGAGCAGAGAATAGTCCACAAGAAGGTCATAGGAAAGCATTATGTCTGCCCAAGTTCCTACCAGATAAACATGAGGCTGGAGTCCCAGGAGAGTGAAATAAAAGCAGGCCACTTCAGCCTACCAGCTCTTGCTTTTCCCGTGTATTTGAGTTGTACCATGAGGAACAGTAGGGACATAATTCCTGGGGAAAAAGATGAAAAAAATCTGTTTGTTCAGAAACTGGGCTCTTTTTATGTGCGTGACATCACCCACTCAGCTTTAGAGAGCACAAGCCACAGCCAGGGGTTACCATTGCCTGTTCCTGTCTCTCTTTTGCTACGTGGCAAAGTGACATAAAATAGATGATTTTGCTTCTGTGGAAATCAACACCATCTCCTGCTGGAAGTGTTCTTCCCTGCCTACAGAGACCACGTCTTAACAGACATCTATCTGCTGGATTCACCCAGCTGCCTGCTCCTCCTGGGCCATGGTGATCAGGGAGTGTGCCACTGCCACCAGCCATCAGAAGGGGTGGGTGCTCAAATCCAGACTGTCTATATTTTGATTACAGACTGTCTATACATCAGGCAATAAACACCTACAGGCAGCTACAGGCTCTTCCAGGACCATTTTCTGTGGTGAGAAGGAGCAACTACCTCTAGGAGAGCAGAGGGTCCATGCACTGGGGGTTGGACTCGATGATCTCTGGAGGTCCCTTCCAACCCCTAAAATTCTGTGACATGTAAATGCTACTAAGTTTAGTCTTAGATCAAGTTGAGAGTGAGGGTTATTGTGGCAACAGGATATGGTTTGGTTGAAGTGGGGCCTGGTTTTCTCTCATGCTTTTTTTCTTACAGATGAACGCTAGCAAGTCTGGGGCCTTCTCAGTAATCCTTGACTGCAAGCTGAGAACCTGACAGACAAGGTCAGTGGAGGTGATGGCTGTTTTGGGAGGATGGAAGTGGTTATTTTGGATTTTCACCCAAAAAAAATGCTGTAACTGATAACCAAATAACTGGTTTTCTACAAGCAGGGGTTTGGGGAGGGTTTGTTTTGTTTTTCTTGTTTCCCAGCCATATCCTTCTTGGGGAGAGGGGGGAGGTTCAGAAATTTTTGTATAAGTTTCTCACTGTTGTCAAGAACAGCATAACAATTAGCACAAAAGACAAAACAGAAGCTCTCTCCTCTCTCTGCCTCTTTCACTGCACTTGATTTTTTGGCCAAGGTGAAGGCTAAAACCTGGTCATCTCTCTAAGAGAAGCTGAGGTTGTGTTGCTTTGAAAAAGAATGAGGCTATCCCAATTTTCAGCCAATAGTTTTGTCAGGGTTTTTTGCTTACCCTGAAAAAAAGTAACATAAAAACCTGTTGGTGTGACTTTCCAGTAATTCTCTCCTTTTGATCCCCAGTCTTGCAGGTAGTTCTTTATTATTTTTCACTCATTTTTCATGTTGCTGATTCTTACTTGGTGCTATATTTAATTTTGTGCTGTATTTAGTTTTGTGCCCATTAACATAACCCAAATGTCACTGCCAACTGCCACCAACGAAGTCATCCTGACTGGAGATGAACAAATTCATTGTGATTTCCTTTGAAGACAAAAAACCAAGGGCAAAAAACCCCACAACCTAAATATCTATAGAAGATGAAGTCTAAATTTGATCATGATGAAAATCAGTAAATCAGAGTTCTTGTTTAGCTGCCCTTACATGTTCTCTGACTCAGTCAACAAATTTATTTCATTCCTGTTCTCCTTTCAAGCCAATAGAAAATAGTTTCACGGGGCTGGAAAATGCTTCGGGCAAGACCAGGGGAAGCAAATAATGTATTTATTGAACATGGGGTGTTGACTGATTCAAAGTGTCTTGCCAGTTCATCAGGAGTCACCCAATGCTTGGAGCCAGAAAGGGGATGTGGGGCTCAATTAGTGGAATGAGACTGTAACAAGGGCAGATGGCTCCACTCAAGCAGTCAGGACACCACTCACACCATTTCTGGAGATCCAGAGTCTCCCTTGCAGGTGAGCATGTGAACATGTCAGGTACTGGGCTGGAGGGGCTCACCTTTGCCCAACTACCCCAGCTAATGAGCATTTCAATAATTTGGGCTGCAGGAACTCAGAATTCATCACCTCCAAAATGCTCCTGGCTTGGCAGGCAGAGCACTCCGGTGAGAGAGGTATGGTCAGGTCCACTTCAGCAGAAGAATTCAGTGTGCTCTCTGACCCAGAGAGCAGCAGCGAAGCTGCAGCACCCACCTCCTCCCTCCTGACATGAACGGTGCTGCCATCCCACCCCTTTTCATCCAACCAGAAATAAATCAAGGGGGAAAAGCCAAAGGTCTTGTTTCCCTGGGTGAGGAAAGCAAAGGAAACCAAACATATTTTACCTGAGTTTCAGTTCAGAGGCTATCAGGAAGCCTTCATCTTTACGACGCTCCTATCTCAGGGCCAGCATTTCACCCCTGCAATACATCTGGGTAACTGCAAGAGCAGTTCCAGCCCAAGCAACAGCTTTTTAAGACCACAGCTTCAGTGATGAAGCAATATGAGAACCACATGTGTGCGCTGCCACTCGGGTTAACCTGGCTTGTAAACATGGTGGACACCTTCTGCCCTTCCAACAGTTGTTGGCTCATGCTCGGTGACAAGGGTTGAGTCCCCCTCCAATGCCGGGTCCTAGCAGGGAATCAAAGCGTGGAGACCACATGAGCAGAGATTACACAGCCTCCCCAGTCTGGCAAACAGATGTTGGATTGCAAGAGTGAGTGTAACCAGACGGGTTTTCTGCCATATTTTTTTTTTCTCCAAAGCCCCAGAAGATAACAGAATGACACACGCACAGAGATAAGCTCAAGATCACTGCATTGGGTTTTCATGGCAAGGTTTTGGTAGTGGGGCTGGAGGCTACAGCGATGGCTTCTGTGAAATGCTGCCAGAAGCTTCCCCTATGCTCTTCAAAACTGTAACCCCCCAGGATCTGTAACTGGATGGCACACCTACTCTGTTCTGATGTTCGCTCCCAGTTCAGACTCTGCAAGAAGCCCCAAGTGAGGAACATCCAGACAGGGACTTCTCCATATTGCTGCCTCAACAGCAGGATCAGCCCAGAGGTGCAGCTCTCAAAATCCTTCTGATGCTGGCTCCAAACATGCTCCTGGGTGCAGCACACAGGGACAAGTTCTCAGCTGGCCATGGACAGCAGCTGCTTTTCTACCCACGTAGAAGCACTCTATGGTGAGTGATTTGGCATTTGCAATAATAAATACAGCGGGAAGATTGTAACTGTTGTCACACACCAGTGGCTGAGGCAAAGGGCTGAGCAAAGGAAAGAAAGCTTTGATGGGATAGTCCTGCATCCCAACACGATGAGCTAGCCCCTTGGATACTTCTCTGAGGCCACAGAAACACATTTCTTTCTCATGAAGCTGACGTCAGAGCTCACTGGAGAGAAATCTGGGCCGGTCAGCCCAGAAATCAGTAGGCGCAGATGTCGCTTCCAGGGACCAATTTCAGGGCTGAACCCTCATCACCAGCTCACACCTGTATCCACCCCACTGTGTCGATGCTAAACAGCCACACCTGGAACAAAACCACTCAGTTCCATTTCACATCCTGTGCTTTCTCCTCTACAAACACGGGTATGACACTCACACACACACATACACACACCGTGCAGTCCCACACCAGCTGGAACGAATGCACTGTGGACAGCAGTGAGTATCAGCAGATGGACAACAACAACCACTGAACTGCTACAGTGTGTGTTTAAGATAAAACAAAATCCAGGAACAATTCCAGTTCCCAGCCAGATAACAGGGAAAAGCCGTGGTCCTGGTTCTGAACCGCTTTTAACTGACCTGGATCTCACAGAGGAAAGGAGAAAACTCCCGCTGGAGCTTTTGACTCTCAGACAGGCTAATTTCAATTTATTATTCCCATTTTATTTAATTATGCAAAAAAAAAAAAAGCACCAAGCTCTACACTTAGCTCTCAGAAATAGCATTTCCCCATCCCCCCCCCAAAAAATGTAGGTGAGAGTTTTAGTTTTGCAACCCTTACTCTTTTGCAACAGGCCAACAGAAATACATGAGCATCTCTTCCATGTAAACATCAGCATGGCTTATTCAAACTAAAGCCAATGTCTTTTGAAGTGGCTGGAGATCTTAAGCAGAGGTGGGAGAGCCCAGATGGAAGAAAAGGGTGGATGGATTCTGACACAAGTTTCACTCAGCATCTTGGAAATGGACTCAGAGGACCTGCAAGCTGAGCTCTTCTCTGCCACAGAGGCAGGCTGCCCAACTTTGTGTGCACCTCTTCTGGGAGGGGGAAGTTGAAGGCAGTCCTTTGATACATCCTTTCAGCCTGGAGAAGAGAAGGCTGCGAGGGGACCTCATCACAGCCTTCCAGTCCCTGAAGGGAGCATACAAACAGGAAGGGATTCAACTTTCTAAAAGGGTAGATAATGGCAGGACAAGGGGGAATGGACTAAAGCTAAAGGAGGGAAAGTTTAGATTAGATATTAGGGGGAAGTTTTTCACAGAGAGAGTAGTGAGGTGCTGGAACAGGCTGCCCAGAGAGGTGGTGGATGCCCCGTCCCTGGAGGTGTTCAAGGCCAGGTTGGATGGGGCCCTGGGCAACCTTGTGTAGATCCAGACCTGAGGTTGGTGTCCCTGCCTGTGGCAGGGGGTTGGAACTCTATGATCCTTGGGGTCCCTTCCAACCCATGCCATTCTATTATATGATTCTATGAAAGGCTGCATTTCCTCTCCTCTCTACAGCACTCAACACAGTTCTGCTTGAGGGCCAGTTGTGGCTGGAAACATCACAGTGAAACATTTAGAAGACAAGTATGTAGATATGCAGAGAGACAGAGAGGAAGAGCTGTCTGAAACGCTACCTTGGTGAGCCCAAAATGCTTTAGTTTGAAACAACTCGCTCTGAATGACCTTTGGAGAAGACAGGGGCTTGAAGCCCAGGACAGCTGCCCTGACAGGCAAGAACATCAGACTTCCCCAGCAGCTGTAGGGCCTGGGGAGCTCCTAGGTTCCTGGAAATACTGACAAGTTTCAATTCTGGCCAGTTCTGACCACAGCCAAATTTCAAAACTCCTGCAAACTGGAAGCCCTTACTTTCAGCTACATCTAATTTCTAGAGGCATAACAGAGGTTGCAATATTACCCATTCCTGTCAAGGCCAATCCTGAAACAGTACAAGTCAGCCTTCTCAGAAAAAAGGTGGTAAAAACAAGAAAGGACAAGGGAATTGTAATCCAGCTGAAGACAGACCAGAAATTTTCAAAGTTTTTATTTTCCCTAAGAGGGCAGGTCCGCTCTTTACCTTCCACTGCAGGAAGTCAGGTCCTAGATGTCTCCAACCTGTCTGCAACTAGTGCAGTAATCAGAAACTTCAGCATGCTTTCCCAAAGTTTTGGAGCAATTAATACCTTCAGAAAACTGTCATTTCTTCTGCCACTTTATGAGCAACAGGAGTCACATCATGGGACACATCTGCCAGTCATTTCACATAGCCCTAATGCTGAGACTTCCCAAGTGATGCACTGTAGGGAGTTCTCCATGTTGCAGGGATTTGCTATCAACCCAGAGGGATGCTTAAAAACACCAGGGTGGGACACATTTGTCTTCAGTGGTGTCACAAAGCTAAGTGGGTCCACCATCTGCTCTGGCAGGTCCAAGCAGCAAGTTTGCTGACTTGCCCCTTCAGTAATTTTTGCATCCGTCTCCTCAGGTGAGAAGATCTAGTGAAAAGCTGGAGTGTCACTGGAGCAGGGACATCTCTGGGGGCAGTACAATTGTAACTGCCAGCTTTCACACCTTGATAGACTGCTGCATACCCTCTGCAGTCTCAGTTTAATTACAGTGATGTGACAGACTTTGTTCCCTGAGGTTAAATCTCTGGTCTCTGGGCTTGAATCACAGAATCACTAGGTTGGAAAAGACCTTTGAGATTATCGAGTCCAACCATACCTGTCCTCTACTGAACCATATCCCTGAGCACCTCATCTACCCATCTTTTAAATACATCCAGAGTCAGTGACTCAACCACCTCCCTGGGCAGCCTGTTCCAATGCCCTTTCAGTGAAGAACTTTTTTCTAATGTCTAATCTGAACCTGCCCTGGCACAGCTTGAGCCCATTCCCCCTTGTGCTATCACCTGTTGCTTGGGTGAAGAGACCAACACCCATCTCTCTACAACCTCCTCTCAGGTAACTCTGGGCTGCCATAGGGTCCCTCCTTCAGCCTCCTCTTCTCCAAGCTAAACAACCCCAGTTCCCTCAGCCTCTCCTCGTAAGGTTTGCTCTCCAGCCCCTTCACCAGCCTGGCTGCCCTTCTCTGGACACGCTCCAGGACCTCAACGTCCTTCTTATGGTGAGGAGCCCAGAACTGGACACAGCACTCGAGGTGCAGCCTCACCAATGCTGAGTACAGGGGCACAATCCCTTCCCTGGACCTGCTGGCCACACTGGTTCTGGTACAAGCCAGGATGTCCTTGGCCTTCTGGCCACCTGTGCATGCTGTTGGCTCATGTTCAGCCTGCAGTCAACCAACACCCCCAGGTCCTTCTCCACCAGGCAGCTTTCCAGCCACTCTTCCCCAAGCCTGTAGCGCTGCACAGGGTTGTTCTGTCCCAGGTGCAGGACTCTGCACTTGGCCTTGTTGAACCTCATCCTCTTGGTCTCAGCCCATGGATCCAGCCTGTCCAGACCCCTCTGAAGAGCCTCCCTACCCTCGGGCAGATCGACACTTCCTCCCAGCTTAGTGTCATCTGCAGATTTACTGAGGGAGCATTCGATCCCTTCCTCCAGGTCACAGAAAGACCACTCAGAACACGTCGGCCACTGCATGTCCCTGCAGAGGCAGGGAGCCCGATGGGGCACCAGGTGGGATCCCAGCAGAACCTTCATGTCACTGAGGAAGGAGTGCCTTCTGCTGGCCGCCGCCTGCCTGGCCTCAGTTACGGCGAGACCTGCATTCGACAGCACGTACTGATATAAATACAAGCAGCGCCGCCCCGTCCCGGCACGCCGACCGGTAGCCTGAGCGCCGGGGCCGGGTTTCTGTGAGGCGGCAGGAGCGGGAGCGGGAGCAGGAATAGGAAGACGCCGACATGCTTTTCCCCCGCGCAGCCGGGGTGCTCCGGCCGCGCCTCAACGTGCCCCGCGGCTGGGACCCGCCGGGAGCGGCGCGGAGCGGGCGCGCAGCGCCACCTAGCGGCGCGGGGACAGCGGCGGCTCCAGGCGCGTGTCCCGTGCCCCCGGGGCAGCTCTGGCCGCGGCGAAACGCGAGCGCGTCGCTTGTCACCGCTAAGCGAGAGCGCGGTAAGGGAAAGGCGGGCGGAGGCCCCTGAGCTGCCCGCCGCTTCCGCGCTTGCTGCCGGATACGGCTCTGCCAACTCAGATCTTCCCCTTCGCACCGGTGCGACGCTGAACTCATGCAAGGCCGGTGCGGTCGGCACGGCGGCTGCCAGCGGGACGTCACGGCAGCGTTTTAAACCCAGGCGCTACGCGAGAGCGCTGCACTCCCGAACGCAGAACCTCAGGGACACGGCGGGCACCCGCACAGGGCCCGGCTTCCGTCCCCTGAGAAAGGCTACCGGCTCGCACGCTGAGCCGCTCGCTGTTGCCTGCGGGCACCTGGGCTCTAATACACGGTCTGTGCAAGGGTGAGATAAACAGCCGGAAGGTGGAAATCAGAAGCTGGAGGGGAAAAAGGTCTTTTATCTATTTCCACTTCTGTCTGCTCAGTAAAGACATCTACAGACCCCCGTTGGAAGAGCAGGATGATCATGCTACCCTGCGGGCCCAGCCACAGCATCAGCCCCACCCCCCACCACACAGGGCCAGCAGACAGGCTGCAGGAGCTTCGTTTGGCGGCACTTGGCTCAATCTCTGGCACAGAAGGAGGCACACGCGCTTGGCAGTCCGCCGTAGCCTTCAGGTGTCTTCCACCAGTCAGCAAATAATCACAAAGGCACGCTTGGGTTTCACCGCAGCGTGTTGCCTCTGGGACTCGCTCGCATCTGTTCCTGCAAAGAAGTTCAGCCACTGAAACCTGTTTGTTGTCTTCAAACAAAAGTCTCTGGGTGCAGCAGCTTTGCCACCTGTCGGCATTTCTTACGGGATCACCCTGATGCATTTTGTTCTTCCAGCTCATAATTCATAATCGTTTCCCAGAGTGTTTGTGTCAGGTGCTGCCCTTCTTTCCCCTCTTGACAGTAATCCCAAGTTCTTGTTTTAACATATCGTGGCCTACACACAAAACAACTGTGTGCACACACATGGCATCTTCATAAGCAGCACAGGTAAGCAAGGACTGCAAAAGCTAGGCTCAGGGTGGCCCTCAGGATGCAATTCTTCTACAACTCTTCTTTTTGGCCCAGGCCCAAGACCGATTCAGCTAGTGCTGAAGTTAAAAACCTCACTGCCTGCAGATCAAGCCTGCAAGTCATTTCATGCTCAGTGGTGGGAGACACCCTGTACACTTCAGGCTGGAAGCAACTTCATGCACGCAGCTATTTACAACAGGGCAGAAGCAAACATTAGGTAGAACAAACTGCACTAGCAGTTTAGAGTTTGAGTAACGGGTTTCAGACTTGTCCATACAGACAGGGCACAGGAGATCAGGCTGTACTTCCTTTCTTGGTTCTCAGCTCACGTAAGGGAGGCGCCTGCTCACCTTCACAGCAACCTCTGTACCACAAAGAGCCAGTTCTGAACAGCAATGGCCGTTCATCTAACGCAGAGGACTAAGAGGTTGATGCACTTTCGCTGCCCACCTGACAGCTCTGCTAGCAGACTTGCTAAATTACAGGCATGGACTTGAGTTTCTTGTGTCACAAGAGCCATTAGGACTTTTTCCAGATTTCACATGAATCTGGAGTTAGACAGTTTAACCAGGCCCTCCCTTCAAACCAACCACACAACCAACCTTTGTCCTTTTAATTGTCCACCAGAACAAGCATTAAATCATTTTCATTGTTTCAGTGTCCTAGTTGGCTTCAACATTTAGTAAATTTTCATCTTCCCATTGCACAAACATCCCTGTTTGTAGGCAGCTGTGGACTTCATACCTACAGACTTAAAGACAGGACACAAGGCATCAGGACAAGCTCACCAGGTGACCGTAAGCAGATGAGTGGAACTGCTTCTTAACGTGCTTAAATTAAGCTATGTAGCTAGCTACAAATTATTTACAAGTCACAGTAAATACTGATCCCTTCCCCAGTAATTATCAACATCACTGATCAACTCTGTAACTAATATAAAGTCCTTAAAAAGGATTTGCCTCAATAGCCTTGCAGCAGGAATACTGTGGGCTAAGGGATGCATTTTGCATTAAGCATTCTGAAGCGCTTAGGAGGAAGCACACAAGAAGTTAGGAACATGGGTTTCAAAATAAACTGATCACTCCAGTAAATAAGTACAGCAAAGACTGAATTTTGAAATGCCACCTAGAAAGTGTAATTCTTTCTGCCAGAAGCTTCTGTCAGGGAAAGGGGAAAAAAAATAATCTATGTGATGCTAGTGTTTCCTTGTGGAGACCTAGGCTTCCTCTCCAAGAAGAAAAGCTGATCATAGTTTGTGACAGAGACTTCATTCACCAGCATTCTAGACTTAGAAGATATTGCAAACTTCAATATGGACCCTTCATGAAGCTTTTTTTTTTTTTTAATTTAAAAGCTGCCAGTCTAATTATCAATAATTTTCTTCATCACTGCTCTCACTCTCTCTGAGGCAAACAAAGAATGTGAAGGATGATGATGCAAAGTTTGAACAAGATTATGATGCAATCCAAACTTAGGCAGAAGCTCAAGCTGCCTGTCTGAAATAGGCCTAGAGAAAAAATATCCCACTGTAGAAAGAAAACCCCACAACCCAAACCAAACCCTTTAAGTGCAAAATAAGCCGTGTTTGCTTCTCTTCTCTTCTTTGCTCACTTCTATTCACAACAGATGCCTCACCAGTCCCAGTGTTGGTTAGCAACTGAGGACTGTTCCTATGGTGGTGGCAATGTCCTCCCTGCATCTGCTAACGAGAAAGGCCTTTCTTTCTCCCCTTAATCTTACTTGATACTTCAGCAGCCTAGCAGCATGGAAATGTAAGCCTACTCCTTGTTTCCCTGAGAACCCATCCTCAACTCAAAGAAGCATGCTAAGAAAGCTCAAAGAAAACTTAGGCACACATGTATGTCCAGCAGCATCCACTTGCAGCAGAATGAGCAAACCCTCACGCCACACAATTTCTTCTATTTCCCAAGACCATTTGGGCATGCTCCCTCACACCAGATGGCACTGTGTTTCCACCTCAAGCATTAACCAACCTGTTTTAGCTGCCTCAGGAACCACAGCTACGCAGAGACAATTTATACTTGCTAGACACACGTAATCAGTCTCTTAAGGTAAAGGTGTTGTAGTGTATACTTGAACAGCTACTACAGAGCAAGCATCACATGCTGTCATGCAGTTCTTGCATGAGCAGTTTATCCTGACACGGTACTGTTATCTCTCACCCAAGGCCACACTCCAAATGCATCAGCGAGACACATGGAGATTTCACTTCCGAGCTCCAGAAAGAGGCAGGAGTGACAGTCAAGTCAGGCAGGCAGAGCCACAGCTATTTCCCCTTTCACCTCCCCTTTCCATCTGTCAGAAAGCTCCACACCCTGCAATACAACGAATTACAACAGGCATGTGTCTCTTCTCAGTCATTTTCAAATCAAGTACATAACTGAACCAGCAACAGCTAATAAGTTTCTTAGAGCCAGTTATAGAAGATTCTTCTTTTAAGTTTTATTTGTTTATAGCAACATGAAGTATAGCTTCCACTTAGGTATTTTAGTGCAACAAGGAATCCATTACATCAATAAACTTCAGCAAGGTGATCTAGGTTTCTCTATGCAATGGGAACGGATTAAAGTGTCTCCCCTTGTTGCACAACACTTTAAAGCTTCAAAAATCTAAGTAAATAGCTCTCACAGAATTAAACAAGCAGACACCTGGCTTGATTATGAAATGCTTTTTTTGGATGAGCTAAGTGTTTTCTGCAGTAGAGCAATCCATTTGTAAGCCACAGGCACTACTACAAGAGTGGTGTCAGAGTAGAAGTGGTGACATTTTAGTAGTCTGTGCAAGAATTCCACTCTACTTTTTGCAGGTTGAGTATCTTGAAGATACATTCTCCCAGTTGATCACATTCCATATGGCTTTCAAATAATCAGGTCGAACATTTTTATACTGAAGGTAATAAGCATGTTCCCATACATCAATTCCTAGCAAAGGAATGAGACCTGTTTAAAAAAAAAATAAAAAGAGATAAATTTTATAAATCTCTGAATATGCACTTTACATGTGAAGTCTCAGGCTACACCCCAAAGTTGTACCCCATTTCTGAGTCTTTATCTGGAGGAAGACAAAGAGCTCTCCAGCACATGGGTGCTGACTGCAATGCTGTAGAGAATTCCTTGCTCTCACAGACACATACTGCACACGCTGAAAGAGCTCGTTAACAGCCACAGATATACCAGAACTACCTCCAAGACAGAACTGAAATGTCAATTTTGAAAGGCTTATGTCTTTTGCACAGTTAAACAACCGTTGCCATGAAAAGCTGCACCAAGGAGTCCTTTGCCGTGACAGCTTGCTTCCAGTATTCTAATCAACAGTTACTAATTGCCTACTTCCCTTGCTTTTGTGCTAATTATAATTCTCACTCAATTTTTAATGGGAAGTATTCATGGGGGAGGAGTGAAATTTACCCACATTACACTCTGGTGTTTCTTACCAATCAGCAACACACAGACTGCTGACAATACACTCGATTCCTTGCCTGACATCATCACTGCCATGTCACTCAAAGCAAGTAAAAGTACCTTCAAAAGGGACCAAGGCCAGCATTACACTGCTTGCCTAGCTCCAAGATTTATTCCCATACAAGGCTTATTTAATCGATGCTTATCGTTCTTTACCAGTATCAAGGAAGCAGATTCTAAGTCTTCCACTTCAAATCCAGCCAACACAGAGGCAAGAGTTTCCCATGCACCTTCCCGCTGTTTGGCCTACACTGACAGTTCTGGGAATAGTCCCTCTGCCTGAGAAAAAAAGTCTAAAAGCACAAGGCTTAATCCTCCTCAATACAGGCAAGCTACTTGTTATTAAAAAATAATCCAAAGAAGCTTAAACTAAAAGTGTTGTCCAAGAAAGAGCACTTTCACAATATGCCCCATCTATTTCCCCTTGACTAGACAGTCTTTAAACCCTACTGCTCTTCACAGATCAAGTCCTGCTTTACAAATGCTGTTTTAAAAACTGCAAGTGTTTCCCACTTCTGCTAGTAGCAATATTCCATTTCCCAGCACTATTTATCCAGCAATTTCTTATCAGCATTTGACCACAAACCCCTTTTCAGATCTATGACATGTACAAAGAGGGAAGGAAAAGGGGAAGGAAGGAAAGAAACCTGACCTGTTGTTCCTTGCAAAGGGTCTTGATTTGCACAAGCTGCTATCTGTAGGCGCCCCTGCTCTTTGTTATAGCCAAGCCACCCCCAGCCTGATCCTTGAACACCAACTGATACAGCTGTCAGCTTCTCCTTGAAGTTTGCGAAGGAACCAAAGTCACGCTTGATGGCTTCCATCAATTCTCCTTTAAAAAAGCACAGAAAGAGCATCAGGTACTTAACATCTTTCAGTTTCCAGGTATCACCTGGAAATGGAAGTAAAGGGGAGCAGAAGCATCTGGACTCTGTGGGAAGGAAGTGTCTAAATAGAGAAGCTTCATCATTAATGACCAGTTCTATCCCAACATGCTTAAGAGGGCAAGCAGACTGGAAAGACATTAATGCAGTAGTCAGTCATGCTGTCCTCAAAGACACAGTCAGGATGCTACCTACAGGACAAACAGGCATTTACATTCTTGTCTAAAAGGAAAGAGAATGCCACAGAGGAGGGCTAGGGAAGAAAGATTAAAGAGGTAGTCTGCTTATCTAAAAAGGCAACACTAAGTGGCTGTGATTTCTTTGTCTTAATACACAGAAATATTTGGACATCTTTGATACCAATATAATGAACCTACACACAGTTAAAAGGTATCTAACCACTTCCCTCAGATTTTAGATTTCCATCTGCTTCTACATTTAAGTAGTCTATTTGACATGGGTAAGCAGGCTGTGTGATTAGATGCCTTCCTTATTAAGCATTTAAACTAACCTGTACTTGGGCACATGGAACAGAAACTAGCACTGTTTAATGTAACGATGCTCTGACAAACTACTTGCTCTCCTCTACACACCAGCACACTTGCGGTTTTCAGGTATTTAAGTGTTTGCTCAAAACTGGAAGATACCTAATACAGCTTCTCTCTGATTGGCATGTGTAAGAATACCTCAAACAGAGCAATGCTGGAGAATTCTTCATCCCTTCCACCTTCAGACAGACTTGAAAAATCTCTTGGCGACAGCTGCAAGTGCATCTTAAGAGGGTCTTTAGCAGGCTTCCTATAGAAGCCTTGAAGCATTTGAAAGATGACTTTCTGACTGGCTTTTTTTAACTGACTTTCACAGAAACTGCAGAAATCAGGAGACAAAAATCAAGCATTTGAAGCATCTTTTGTGCATGTCATCTACAACCACATTCTATCAGAAATGGACTCATATCAGAACGGCTTGCTGAAATTTCAGATTCAGAGCTTCCAGCCTTTATGCTCTACCTTCAACTAGACCATTGTGAGATGCTAGAGTCAAAAGCCACAAGCAGATGTCACCAGGCATATAAATCCCACAAGGTTATCACCACAGCTTTCCTGAGATCTGTATTACAGGGTCTTTGCCTTTACCTGCAGGTCACTTGTAGATAATCACTACTCTACCCTTCCAAAGGGGATTTCTTCCTTTAGGCTTTAACTGCTGAACTATCCCCATTTCAAACCCAGTCGCTGGGTTGGGTGGTCTGCAGCACCATTACTCCTTTTCTGTGAAATGAGTACATATATGGGAACTTAATTAGCAGGACTCTGGAAAGCTACTTTCTCAAGCACTAACCTTTAGGCTCTCCTCCTCCATCAGGAGACAGGTTTGTCCAGAAGATGGTGTGATTGATATGACCCCCACCATTGAACTTCAGTGCAGGCTGAAGTGACACTTGAGCTGTAACATCACCTAAGGATGCAGAAGATAAAAATACATTTACAAATAAAAACACCATCATCACCATCACCGTTGTTGCCAAGTTTGCCACTAAGCCCCCATCAGTCTCCAAAATCTTTCAAGTTCTGCTAGTCTGTAACATGGAAAAGATAAGGTTCGTGGCTGTTACCTGTATAAAATACAGGACAGCCTATGACAAACTACATCAAACATCTCTTAATCTTTGACCTTTTCATATCCCACAATGGTAAGTGATCTGCCAATACTGCACCTATCAGGCACCCATGCTACATCTCTAAAACCTACTACCCACCATTCTGCAGCAGAATACTGCAACTAGCAGAGCCAGAGACTAGGCAGCTCAGTTGCTTGGCGTGCTGACAGTCAACCATTTCCTTCTACAAGCAGAAAGTAAAGGACCACAGGTCACACGGTCACATGACTGTCAGAACACAGCAGGGAAAATTCTGGTAGGCACAAGTTCCCACTGAAAATAAGTTTCAATTTTATAACCTTTAATTAGCCAATCCTGCACATTTTGATGAACCAGTAACCAGAACCAGCTTATGCTGAAATAACAAAGTCCTGTGCTGCACCCTATCACAGCACTGCATGTCTATGCACTGACAGCAGCTTTTATTTGAGTTTCCTAAGCAGATACACACAGGATTAGAAGATGTTAGAGATGATCTGAAGAGAACACTTTATTTTCTATGGCTGAAAAAAGCCATTGGTGGGTTCTGTTATCCAGAAGAGACTAGGCAGTGATTAGACATGCTGTGTAACCCAACACTGAAATACAATGCAGAAACATTTGTGACCACTGAGGTTTTACGTATGCAAAAACAATGGCAATGCTGAGACAATGAGGTGGCAGTTCAGGCTTTGCCCTTTCCTAAATCCTGGTCTTAAAAATCTTTCTGAAGATCAAAATACTATAAACAGTATACTGGGATACCAATTGGGGGGTGTGGGGGAAGCCAAACCACCACCACTCCCCCCAAATCTTGCATGTAAATATTTGTCAGCTTTGACAATCTTGCAGCTCAGAAGGCCAGTGGTATCCTGGGCTCCATCAGGAGAGGGGTGGCCAGCAGGGACAGGGAGGTGATTGTCCCTCTCTACTCTGCCCTTGTGAGGCCCCAGCTGGAGTACTGTGTCCAGATCTGGGGGCCCCAATACAAGAAAGATGTAGAACTGTTGGAGAGGGTTCAGAGGAGGGCCATGAGGATGATTAGAGGGCTGGAACACCTCCTCTACGAGGAGAGGCTGAGGGAGCTGGGCTTGTTCAGCCTGCAGAAGAGAAGGCTGCAGGGGGACCTCATTGCAGCCTTCCAGTCCCTGAAGGGAGCATACAAACAGGAAGGGATTCAACTTTTTAAAAGGGTAGATAATGGCAGGACAAAGGGGAATGGATTAAAGCTAAAGGAGGGAAGGTTTAGATTAGATAATAGGGGGAAGTTCTTTACAGAGAGAGTGGTGAGGTGCTGGAACAGGCTGCCCAGAGAGGTGGTGGATGCCCCATCCCTGGAGGTGTTCAAGGCCAGGTTGGATGGGGCCCTGGGCAACCTTGTGTAGATCCAGGCCTGGAGGTTGGTGGCCCTGCCTGTGGCAGGGGGGTTGGAACTCTATGATCCTTGGGATCCCTTCCAAACCAGACCATTCTATGATTCTATGTGCATGACCAATGCCAGTACATTACCCACTTGCAAAATAATGCCTGCAAAACCCTTTGCAAAAGATTAATCTCAATGTCTACATACACCAGTCCAACAGCAAGCAACAAAAGCTTATCAAAGGGTAGCAGCATTTTTAAAAAGAAACACCTCAAAGTATCCACAACACTGCAGATGTTTCTGCTAACCACAAATTCTGCCTCTACTAGTGGCTGAAGCTTTGGTCATTAACCAGCATAAGTAGTATCACTAACTTCTTACAGTTCAGGTTCTCTCCTCAATTCTGTTTGCACTAATTAAATCTCCAGAATACAACTTCCCTGGATCCACCACTGGCAGAACAAAGGAGCAGCCAATCTCGATTGGCTGATTCTTAATTGAATCTCATTAGTCCATTAATTTAGACTGCACACATTCTTTTTGGGTTTACTTAGGCACTTGAAAATCTCTATAAAGTTTCACCGTTAACCAACCTTCTATGTTGAAAGACACTAGCATTTATTAAGAGCTCAGGGTTCAGGTTTATTCAGGTACTGACAATTCTCACTTTACCCAAACCCAAGCAGTTACTCTGCACCATGAACCCATCTGGCAAGCAGACAGAAGCAAGCCTAGAAAGTAATCACTTTTTAGAGGTAAACTGACTCTCTCTAGAAAGATCATCACAACAGGAAAAAACCTCAAAAAATATTCTACCTTATTAAAGAGATGGAACACGTGTTACTTCACATGCTCTCCAGTGCAACTGAAAGGTTTGAAAAAAAACACATCACGTGTTTCAGTGTCCCTGTTACAACAACTACAGTTTTCAGAGAAGTCAGCATACATCAAAATTCAATCTGAGATCTTAACAGAAAAAAAATCATGAAGGTTTATGATATATTTTAGTGTCTTACGCTAAAATGACAGCTGGAAGACTACTTAATCTGACTCACTGGCCTAACTTACCCCCAAATTCAGATCTCTTCAATGGATCTTGTATGCACTAACTGCACATTTGCCTTACCTCCTCCGTTTGTGGGCAACTAGGATTATTTGAAGAGACAGCAGAGCATCTGATGTCAAACAACAAAGGTGCATAAATTTTACTTAAGTTTGTTACTAACCTTTCATTACAAAGTATTTGTTTAGTAAAATGACTGCAATTTCCTATTGACTCAGTCTGTTTGAAGTTACTAATATAAATATGGACTAAATCAATAGCAATCAATGAATTTTCTTCTAGTTTTACAGTGCTAGAGGGAAATGTGTTCATGCTTTTTAGTTACACATAATTTCCGACTATCAGCACACTGAAGCTTACAGTGAAAGCTTGTCCCTAATAGCATTTCACTTTATTAGGAGAAAAAGCTTGAATTAGATTATCCAAAACTTTTAAATTAAACTATTTCCCTGAAAAGAAGGGATGCAATTTTTTTCCCTCCCCTCTATCATCTATGCTAACCGGCTTCCATCTCATCTGTTGAATGTGGATATACAAACCTTTTGCCAATGCCTCTTTGTATTTCTCCTCTGCAACATTCAGGTTGTTCACATAGGTAGCGTGATGTTTGCTATGGTGCAGCTGCATGATCTCTGCATTAATATGAGGTTCCAGAGCCCCATAGTCGTATGGTAAATCAGGAAGAGTGTGCTTTTGCCTCAAGACCAAGCATCCCAATGGTGCTGTGAACTTAGCACCACTTCTAGAAGAAAGAAAACAAACAGAAATAGCCTTATTCAGTACTCAGGCTGTACCACCGCAAACATGACTGTTTTGATCAGCTGCTCTAAGTATACAGGGTTTATCGGAGACAAAGTAGCAAAATTTCCAATTTTCCCAGCTCTGTAGCTTAACTGCAGAGATGAATTCACATTAAGGTCACAAACCTACAGCTTCATAAAGTAAAGCTATCACGTCTCAAATCAAGGCCCCCAAGCCACACACCCTCCCATGGATGCACAAAAAACAAAGGGAGAGAAAAGAAAGGCCAGCAGTAACACGCCGACATTCAAAGCTTCCCCTAATCTTTACTGATTACAAATAAAAGCCAAGACGTCGCTGTCAAGTTTTCCTCCCTCACTATAAGAAAGGCCCCTCCACTGAAAAATAAGTCTTGAAAAAACCAGCAGTGTCGGGGTTAACGCCTCCCGTGCTGGCACATGTGCTGCACCGTCCCCACTGGAACGGGCTCCTCACACTGTGCGTGGGCAGGGCTGTCGCGATGCCCATCACTGAAAGCCCAGCAGACTCCGGTTACCCTTCCCCATGTTAACACCTTGCCCTTGTCACGAGACACGACAATGACAGTAACAAGAGGAGAACCACTGAGCTAGAAGGAAGGTCAACTCCTGTTTTGCTGGTGACCTTGGCATAAACCAGGGCCAAAGCAACAGCAAAACCTTCAGGGTCCCGAAGAGGGGAATCGCGCCGACCGTGCCTAGCAGAGACGAGAGTACCTGGCACTACCACGTCAGGCGGCAAGAGACCCTCAGCGGTGGACGAGGGAAGAACCCGGGAGGTTAGAAGGGCAACCGCTAGCTGCCTCCCTGAACGCGCCTCTGCCGAGCATGCACATCGAGCCCTGCGGAGCAGTCAGCAGCAGCACAACCTCCCTACCACCTGAAATGGCGGGGAACTGCTGGGGGTCAAGGAGGGGGCGACCCCACCTCCTCCCACCGCCCCATAGCCCAGCCGTGGAGGCAGATGGCGGCCCGTAACCGCCTCACACTGCGGAGCTCTGGACGCCATTACCCTAACCCCATTCTCCCGCGGCCCTGCTCTCACCTGCCCGCTGAGGCTAGGCGACACAACATGGCGACTCTCTCGCTGCCGGGCGCTACACCGATGGCGCAACCGCGTCGCCGCCCGCCCTCGGCACAGCCCGCCCCTGCCCGCCACTGGGGCGGGAGGCGGGCGGTGCCGTGGGCGGGCAGCCGAAAGGGTCGGTCTTCGCTGCCGGGTAAGGTCGGTTGGTGTTGGGCCTTGCCCGTCGGAGCCGCTGAGGAGGGATAGCCTAGCTATCGACCAGGAACATTACCTACCGGGGGCTGCTGCCTGTTCTAAGTCCGAGAGGGAGGCTACAGCAGCACACTCGCTGTAAGCTCTGAAAAACCCGCCTGGCAAATAAATGGTTGTGTCCGTTCACTGACAGAGGCAGCAGCGTTTACAAATACCTTTTTCTATTTTGTCTGTGACTTACTTTTCTGGCTCATTTCTGATCTTTTCCTCGCTTTTCTGCGTATCTTGTTTTCCTCCTGGGCAGCGATTGAATGGCCTTTAGTGCTGATGAAAATCCTCCATTCAGGTACCGGAGCCCCATCAGCTAAAATACTCTGTGTAGTTAGTGCGAGAGCTGCATTAGATCAACTGCATTAATTCACCCATTAAAAATTGTTCCTCCAGAAAGGTCAGTGAAGAGAATTCTTCCCTCAGTGAGGAGACACTCTGCAGACAAGACAAACATCAGCAAAGCTTGAATTGTATGGAGATCATCCCCTTGATCTTTTTGGGTTTTTGTCTCTCTGAACAAACATGTATGTTCTAAGATCTTACACAACCTGTTACTTATCAGACAATAAAAACACAAGTTATAAAAATCCAGTGGAGGTTGGAGGTCTGATCAACCCTCTTGAAAAATAAATTACATTATCTTGGAATTTACCAGGAAATCCACCTGGAGAGAGTTACACAGGGAACCAGCCTACAGAAAGGGACAGGACAGTAGTGTGTATCTCCCCCCTGATTCTTGAAGGGGGCTGGAAAAACCTCATTAATCTACTTTCACCTATCAGTCAGCAGTGAAAACAGCTGCTTCATCAACAGATTGAATAAAAGGTGAATTGTCGGAAATCAACAGGTTGGGAAGCAAGATCTCCCCCAAAAGCTGAAAATACATGCAGCAACAAGATCTATGCAATTTTAAAGAGAAATGCGTTCTATTTATTGGTGACTGAAATGAATAAACTACATCTAGTAATATTAAAGTGCCATCACGTAGGCACTGACAGCCAGGCAAGAACATGAGTATTATTGGTTTTAACATTTCTCTATGTATTATTAAACTGCAATTAACTAATGCTTTGCATTAAGTGTCCCACAAAAGCAAGTCAGATATAGGATGCATTTCACTGTCAACTGGTTTGGTTTGGGGGAGAAAACACACACACAAGACAAAAGCCAACCCAAGAGTAAAACACCCCAGCCTGCTTATTTAGAAGATCCTGTAGGCAGATAAGCTTGTCTTACAATTCTGTTCCTTAAACATATCAAGCTAGTTATACTCTGAAAGTTTAATTTGTATTTTTAATTATTTTATCTGCTACACTAAGTACCACACATTTAAAAAAAATAAAGTCATCTTTATATGGAGTTTTTAAAACATGAATGCCTTATAGTAACTGACAGATTTAAGCAGCAAGCTACTACCACCTGAAAGCTATGAAATTTTTAACCTCAGCACAGTAAATAGCAATTGCTGTAATTCCAAGGAGATTTAACATCCCTCCCTATTTCTTAGACTAGGTGAAAGAATGTCTATCATCTGGGCATGACTTGCTTTCATATTTTGGACAGATCTGAACCATGACCACAGGTTTCCCCACAAGGCTTTTTTACTATCTGTATTATTTAACTAAAGCCATTGTTATAATCTATTATCAGCATTTTAAGTTTCTTCAAAATATGAATTTTTAAGAAACTTAAAATGTTGATAGTAGATTATAACATGCACAGGAGGATGTGGACTCTTCATAATACACCTGCTGTGGATAATCAAGCAGTATGTTATTAAGACAGAATATAATGTCACCAGCAACTACAGATCTAGATCATCAGGGATTTTTGTAAATTACAGATTACTCTGTGTGCCAGGTGCTGGTACTTCTTCATATCAACACCTGTCACTTCCCTTTTATGCATTCAACGGAACTGTTGTTTTTCAGATCATGAGAGCTAATGTTCAACCAGGTATCAGCAATGGAATATACAATTCCAGATCATGAGAGCTAATGTTCAACCAGGTATCAGCAATGGAATATACAATTCCAGTGACAACTAAGTGGTTTTAAAACATTTGAGTAAATCCGATGAAAGTAGAACAGCAGTGGTACATGGAATACAAGGTATCAACAGATGACAGCAGCTAGAGGACAGTATTACTCCAGATGCTAATTCTCTTACATCACTTACAAATGGTACTACAGAAACCCCACTATAATCTAGAAATTTATTCAACTGTGTAGATTAGAGTACAGCCTAGAACTTTGGAGAAATACTGCTTTCAAACAGCAAGAGTCCATTTCCCCAGGGAACTTCAAAGCAATAAGCTATTTAGTACTGTTCTAGTGGCTACATACGAGAATTTTATTAGTCATCTGGTAATTATACAAGATTCACAGGTAGAAAAAAAAGACAGTGAAATGGGACCTAAGTCTACGCAGAGGTATCCTGCTTAGTACTTCTATTTTCCCTTTGAACAGTGCTTAGAAGCCAGCAATTTTGATTTCCTTATGTGCTACCATCATCACTAAACAAATAGATAATAACCACCAGAAATCCATATTCTGAGGAATTTGTAACTCCTTGCTACTGAGCAATAAAAATATGTTTTAATGCAATTTTGTCATTATCTGTACCTGTTAAGTCGTCAGTTTCCTCAGGCAATTAACAAGAGGGGTTATCTGGCTTCAGAGGCTCAATTACTAACTCCTTAAATACTCATAGCTTAATTGGTATATTTACCTGCTGAATACTTCTAAGTTTGGGTTTTATTTTTAATCTCTATAAAAGCCTGCTTCCAACTCCTAAGGATTACTTTTATTAACTTTCTCCCTTTTTTCTCCTTTTCGGCCAACAAGGACAAAATCTGTGGAATCATCACAATAAGGTAGGCCTGAAACAGAACAGTACACACTAACTACAGGTATCTGGCATAAGCTGTATCAGTAAGATAGACAGGGGAACACACTCAGGAGAAAAAACGCAAGCACTGTAAATACACCTCATACAACTAAGCCGTGTAAGCCAAAGCAGAACAATGAGGAAATTACCTTATTAAAAGTTTTTATTTAGGTTTGGTCAGTACAGGTAAGATAATATCGGAGTCACAGAGCAATATGCATAAACAGGATACAACAGTTCTTAAAAACTGAGTAACTATGCACACAATTCAAACATTCGGTCACCTAAGGAGAAAAATGCACAGATGTATGGTGGGAAAAAACTGTAATTAACACTGAAACTACTAAAGGACTCCTTTAGCAAGTCCATCTTTTAGTGATAAAACTACTGTACTGGGCAAACTTGGCAGTCATAAACCCACAGCTATTATGACAAATCTTGAAGGTGGTGTAAGTATAACAGTATGAGTAAGAATGCCCTTACACAGCACAGGTTCTAGATATACACAGATTTGTACAGACATCATTTATGTTATACTTTATGGAAATAATTTCCATTTCAACTTCACATTAACTCATATAAAAATAACTTGAGCTACACAAATGTCCTTTTAGCAACATTCAACGTAATTAACTGTTAAAATTTCCAAAGTGGCAGAGGTATTGAAGCAAAAAGAAACCCACAAAAAGGCAAAATTGTGACAAGTATGCACTAATTTAAACGGCTTCTGGACAGTATCCTCTCCCAGTTTAAATGACACTGTATAAAAATGCTGCAGAAAAATGTTACAAAACTGAACCCTGCACATTTACACTGGAGTCCAAACCATTCTGGACATGACGAGAACCCACAGTTCTGTTACCTTTCACGCTCACTGTTTTCTCCTCTTGAGGATCATGATTGGAGTCTGTGTCATTTGAGTGGTGAGTGAGAGAGTTTTCACTGCCAGTGGGAGAGTCTACACTTTCATACCCAGTACTGAGTTGGTTTATGTAGCTACCACCTCCTCTACCAGTTCTATCTTCAGAGTGGTTGGACAGCTTATTACCATTCCCTGGAGAAGCCGGGAAGTCATCTTCCGTGCCGCTACCCTCCCTATAAAATCCAGGCCCAGACGTCCGCTGATGGGAGGAGCTACCATTGCTTGGTCCGTTTGCCAGGCGGCTGCAGTCTTTACCCCCAGCCTCTCCCTGCTCTGTCGGCTCAGAAGACGGAGTCCTGCTGGTACCTGCGCTGGAGGCCTGGGACTGCTGCTGCTGCTGGTACTGTGCCAACTGCTGACGGGTCTCCTTCAACTGCTGCTGAAGAACTAGAATGGTACTCTGCATACCCTCTACCTCCTCATCAAGCTGGATGATGAAGTCATTCAACTCTATATAAAGAAAACACATTTGTTGCAAATACTTAGTAGCCCATATATAGCTCAAATCTTACGACAAAGTAATTAAAACCCTGTAACTTGACATTTTATGCTCAAACTTCTCAGGCTGTTCTTCAGCCACCAGGTATGCGCTGGTTTTGATACTCTGCCTCTGAAGGAGGAAATGCTTAACTATCATCTACCTGCATTTTGTACTGCTACTCAGAATACATGAAAAATTAATTTCTGGGCAAGGAAGTACTGGAAAATGGCTCAATTACAACAAGAAGTATTTTGCAAGCAAAACCTTGCCCATCTACTTTTACTAAAGGTGAAAAACCTTAGCAGAAATACTGTAAAAATGACCATCAACCACATCTGTATGTAACAGATCTGAATCATTACAAAAGCCTAGTCAGTGACCAAAAAAAAGTCAGTCACATTTCAATGAAGTTTTAGCTCTTACCACTCTTAATCCTTCAAATCCTGCATAACTTGTGCCAACAAAACTGTTACCTAATTCCACAGGGTGTTTTATTAATTACTACCAATAAAAAGGATTTTTACAGTTAGGTTGCATTTTGGAACAAAACAAATTTGACCTGAACCCCTTGGTGTGGAACTCAACTACATCACTGATACAACAGAATAAAATGCCAACAGCTTATTACTGTAAAAATTCACAAAATTATTCTTGCTGCTATCGAAAAAAGTCATTAGGGAAGCTGTTACTGCAGAATTACCATAGTCTTTCTTCATATGGGGAAGACTATGGGGCTAAACACAACATTCAAGAACATAAATGTCCAATGCCTGCTTCAATTATGAACTCGATCTATTTAGATAATGGACTTAATCTAAATGTTAGTAAAGAGGCAAAAGGCTAACTATTCCAACAACATGTCATTGAAGAAAGATTTACCTCAAAACTTCTAGTTATTCTATGTTATTTTATATTACTTTCTCAAAAATATAATCCTACAGGGGAAAAAACCTATCCTTAAAAATACAGGATATGTTGACTACGTAAGACTTGATTTGGCATTATCTATCTTACAGACTTCAGCTGTAGAACAGAAACGTATCCAGGTTTACATGTCCGAGTATCTCACGTCACAAGATCTAATAAAACAACTGGGCACTCTTAACATTCTACCAAAACTACATTGACTCTATGTGTAACTCAACTGAAGATTTTTTAAATCTGCATTTTCCCCTCCATTTTAATTACACAAGAGGTCAGAGTCTGTAAGTAATTTTGTTTTATGTTTGGACTGTGAACATAATGATGTATTTCTGTTTATCCGAGTTAACCAAAGAAAAAAGTAACACCTGATTTTTATTCTTAGGCATTCTAAAAGTTGATTTTTAAAAAATAATTTCAAAAATGAGTCAGTTAACAAGAAGCAATCTGTTCTGAGTGCATGATTAGCTTCATGCAACGTTAACAGCTTTCATCTTACCAATTCACCAACAGTGTGTGCATTTTAAATACTCCCTATTAAACAGCAAAGCCTACAGTACAAGATCCAGCAACTTCAAATTCAACCCCTTCATTAATGGAATTGAGAATCCCACCAGTCCCCCAAAGTTGAGTTTGGGATTTTTTTATTTTGTGTTTTTTTCTTTAAAGACTACCAGTAAAAACTTACAATTGTCACATTTTACATGATACTGCCCTTCAATTCTGGCAAAGGTGGTTCTCCACTATGTGTATCATCAGGAAATTAAAAGTCTCAGAAGTGCAAGGCAACTTCCGTTTTCTTAAGAAAATCCCTTACCATCCTGACTGCTTTTAAGTTCCTCACTATATTTCTTCTGTAAAGCCAACTCTGCCTCAAGCTGTGCAATACGTCCTTGGGACAGCTGCCTTCCAAGCTCTTGATTCTCCTGGATAAGCATTCGACACTTCGCCATTAACTTTTTGCCTGTTTGGCTGTAAAGGAAAGAGCCATCTATCACAACATGAATACAAAACCTTCAGAAAGCTTCCTCAATCACAAGTAAGACACAAAAAAGGAGATGCAATTTCTGCATGTCACAATTCAAGGAACATTATGCCTCAACATAATTGTCATAGCAGAAAGTCTCCCTATAGTTACCACATGCTGCTCCAGTGCCAGTTGATCTTCTGTCGCTGTCCCATAAAGTGGAAGGCAAGTTTTATTACTGCAAATATGAATAAGCATATTGTTCTTTTTTTGATACCAACATCTGGATTATCAGTATGCACAATCTTGCATGTGCTAATTCTCAATGGAGTTAAACACTTGATTAAAGATGTGCCTTGTAATTAGAAAGACCAAGTACTTTGTAAGAGATGTATGTCTAAACTGAACTTGAAACAAAAGCCTTGTTTGCTGGGATATCAAAATTTAGTAATTAAATCCAGGTGCAGAGAACAAAGTTCCTCAGGGGAAATATTAAACCCCACGGGTTTAAGTGATACCCATTTTTCTGTATGAGGCTTAGACATTCTTTAGAATGCAGTCCAGGTATCTATTAAGAAGTTTGGTATCTATTTTTCAATTCCATTTATATATTTGACAGTCATGTACCCAGTCTGTTTCACGGTTCTTCATGATCAGAGTTTGCTAAGCACATCTTGCATGGAGAGGAGAAAGTAAAATTTATTTCCTGGCAATTTTTAACTAAGGAAGGAGTATTATTTTTAATATACCTCCTTTAGAATGACAGATTTCAGGTAAGCAATGACCATTAAGAAGTCCAGTTACTGGAAGAAACCGAAGAGCAGCAAAAAAACGTATTTTGGACTGACACGATTCTCTTTACTAAATGGGTAGCATCACACATCTTTAATCTTCACGACAAAAATTGCATTGTAAAGCATTATAGGAAGTAGTATGCAAATTAATATATAGGCAATACAGCTGACTCTATAAAAGAGAAATTAAGTCTTGTAAGACTCTTGGTCTGCCAAAGTCAGGATAGCAACCACAAACAGTTCTCCTTTTAATAGGCTCAGCAGCATAATGAAGCTGTCTTCTTTTCTACAGAAGCATAAGTTCTGACAAAAAACCCAAAACCAAAAGAAAAACCAACCCAGACTTGAACAGGTTTATTGTGAATTCAGTGGCAGGACTTGTCTTACTTTAAGACCAACGTGGTCATTTAATTTTTTGTTTGTTTGCTTTTAAACAAGTGACAAGATTTAAAGAAATTTTGAGTGTTAAAAAAGTAGAACAGGAAATTTCTGCTACAATTCATAGCCACAGTTGTCTCCTGCAATCAAAATATCCAACCAAAAGAATTTAAAATAAGAATTTCCTTATCAACTACCTTTTAAGCGTTCAAGCCTTAGACAATTTTTAAGTTCTGCCAGCTCTGCCCCACTTAGCATTTTCCGACTGACTCTCCCAAATCTTTCAGATGGGCTGCTCCAGAAGCAATCTGGCTGGGTAAAGTCCTGGAAGCCTGAAACTCTGCTAAAGGCAGCAGCCTGTTTTCTTTCTTGATGTGATGTCCAATGCCAGGTCCTTGAAGTTTAAATTGTGCTGACCTAATACAGTCCAAGTCGCACACTTAAGATGCAAGTTTTCTTAGAGATGTTCATTCTGTGTAAAGCAGGACCACTTTGGAGATAACCAATGTGACATATCCCAAAAGTTATTAGGCAGACATGCGATTATTTTTAGCCATTTGCAAATTTCTGTTACTGTATTCTTCATCACTATAAGTTGAAGAAGTTGACAGTGCTTTCCTCTTCCCAAAACGTCAGCTGTAGAATTAGCAAATACCAGTTACCTTGGAACTGGGACCATTTTAGAATCCCATAAACTTCTTCATGTAAACTCCTGCCAAAGTGTAAAATATTTATTACCTGTATAGAAATTTGCATAGTTACCTATAATGCTATTTCTTACCATCAATTTTTTCCAGATGTTCTGAACTAGTACAGCACCAAGTAACCTCCCCTTGTAATTTACAAAAAAAAAAACAACACATGCAAGATAAAAATCCAGTAACTATTAAAGTAAGTCCTATTAGCTGTAAAACTAAGTTTTCACAAATCCTCTTGAACATATATGCAACAGAACCTGTAAGAACGTAAGTGGTTAAACTTCAGATGACTAGTGTTTGTTGTACCAGACTTACTGCAAACAACATTTCTACTTAATTTTAATCCAAGTATATTCTCTACGTTTAATAATGGTTGAAATGCCTCAGCTCAAGTTATTCCTTTTATTACATGCGCTTTTAATTCTCTCTCTAGAGAGCAGCAATGATTATGCTGTATGTATGTCCTTATCTACGATTAAGGCCCAGAACTGGTATCGCTGAGGGTTGCGGTTAACATGTTACCTACCCCTAAGACCACCAGTTAGCTATATGAATAGGAGCATCATCTCTTTCAAAGACTAGGTCAGATGCCATGAAGAGTAGTTGCATACAAGGATGGACAATTAAAGCACGTAAGAGGGGATGTGAGGGTGCAAAAAGAATTTTTAAAATTCTATAAATACTTTACATCAGTCATCATTTCTCTACCTTTCCAGAAATAAATCAATAAAATATTGACCAGGTTAATGCAGACAGCCTCAATTATTTACCATGAAATAAACTCTAATTTTATGTATTCCAGCTACTTGCTTATACAAATACGCACATTCACACCACTAACTTAAAGTAATATAATGCTTACTAGGGTACACTGTAGCTACAGAAATATCATAATTGTCTTCTGATACTTTTGCTTGAAAAAGTGTGGTAATTTCTTGCCACCTCCTCAGATACACACACATATTTAGAGCCTGAGGACCTCAAAACAACCAACCTCTAAGTGTGTTAAGTAATTTTCTGAACTCCAAGTTAAACAAGCAACCTGCACAACATGCTTCTAATCTGCACATCATAGCAAGCTTTACAAATGGCTTGGCAACACATTAACAATTTATTAATGCAAGTCTTACCTCTGTTTTGGTGCTAGATCATTAAAATCTTAGATACTGCTATAGCAAAATCATTCCAGATGTATCACTTTTAAAAAGGTAAAAGTTTTTCAGTAGGTTTTGCTTTTGCTGTTAAGTCATTACTCATGCAAAAAAATAAACCTGCATTAAGTACGCTACTCTTCAATCTCACATCATCTGAGGCACAAACAGTTATGGTACTTTGGAGTTAAAAAATATGTAATGGCATCTTAATATTGAAAACAGTGAGAACACAACACCTCTGTGACAGCTGGGTGCCTTTTAAAAAAATTTAGAACTGAATTTTCTAGTATCAGACTGAGTCATAAAATGTTGTCCAACTGTTTTGAAAAATCAAAACCTTGGATTACTAAATAGAACTCAATTTGCTAAGGAAAAAACAAACACACAAATGCTACAGCAGCTCTGCATTTTGCTTTACACACCTCAGACATGCACTCCCAACTGTCAGATCGCTACTCTTGCAAGTTAATTTGGGACAACAGAACAGAAGCATCAATAGAGTAGCAAAACTCCTTCACTGATTCCACAGAGGAAAATGCATGCATTTAAGGTTTTTTTTTCTGTTAAAGTGCTGACTTTGTTTTTCAGAGAACGAGACAAAGCAGAAATAACAACCTGTTCAATTCTCGTTCATCCCAGGAGTTTCACAATACACAGAATAACCAGCAGTGTTCCTTGAACTATATATTACAACTATGTCAAGGCACATTTTATATAGAAGTGCAATACAAAAAAAACCCAGGTATACAAAGGAATAAAAACACCCCACCAACAGTGAAGACAGGTGCCGTTGTGTGCCTTCGGTATTTGAGCATTTGAGATCAGTTCTTAGTATAGAAGATGAAAAATTTCTCATTTCTGCATGAAAATATGCAGAGAAATACTTATCACAACCAGTTTTTCTTATACATGCTAGTTGTGATCGAAGATATATCACTTCCAACATTTTAAACCTGCAATTAGATAGAACGTACATTTTCGTACAGTCCTAATTTTGAGGCATCCACAGTATTACCAACCATCCAGAGAACAACAGTTCATTATTTGCACCATTGACTTAAGGCTCAGTCAAGTGCTAGAGAGCCCAAAGGCTAAACAGTCAAATGCGTACGCTACCACTGTTGTGATACCAAATAGCACTGTCAGAGCTATTCGAAACTGGTTAGCAAGGAAACTCTTTAATGCAAAATTCACCTCATCAAGTTCTGACCCAGCAGTTCAGTGAACAAGCAGGAAGTCCACAGTCTTATTGGCAAAACTGACTTACAGTGTCTCTAAGTCACTAGGCTCAAGGTTAAGAGCGAAGCATATTCCACTTCTACATTTTACGTGAATTTTACATGTTCAATTCATGATTTATAATCTCTAGGTTTTCTCTCCAAACTGTCTGTAGACACAGTGTGCCACAGACTTAAGACTTCTGTTTCTCCCTCTATTTTCTTCAAATAGAACAATTTTGCAAATGTCTACATGTTCTAGAAAACATTTTTTTTCGTAGATGGCCGTTTCTTCAGAACAGTCCGACGCCATCAGGCCTCTGAAGCAAAGGGGGAGAAAAAGCTGAAACACAAGGTTCATCTGGTAAGTTTTACATTAAGCATTACAAGCTGGACAGTATAAGAATGTGGCTTTTGCCTCAAAACGTCTGAGTCTTGGTGTGGAAACGAGTACTTGGCTGTCCCACCATAGCATTCTCGTAGTGGGACTGTCAGGGAAGTCTTGACTGGGGAGTATTTGTTTTGTTTACCTATCAGGCGTAAATTTCCAGGCACTCAGTTCATTTTGGGCTTGTTCCAGTTTGTCTTTAGTCTGTTCCAGTTCACCTTTCATTTTTAGGAAAAACAAGTTGATGGCTGGGTCCACCATTGTTGATCGCAGTTGGGCAACACTAGGCTGCTGGACTTGCTTGAGGTACTGAATCTGATTCTGCATAAAATAAGAAAAAAGACTGTTATTTATATAATATTAAACACCATTATGAAGTCATTCAAATACAGGTAAAAGTAGTTACTCCAAAGACAGCACCAAGGAAGCTTGCCTTCTTTCAGCACTGCAACCTGAAAAAGGCAGGATTTTAAAAAAAAAAATTCACTTGTGCGCACCTGCACCCTACCAACTTGTACAGTCACCAAATCCCTTTCCCACCACCTGCCAAGTTTCACAGCCAATTCCCTCCCACCCCATTCCTCTTCAAATAGCTTTCTACATGTCAGTTTATATTTGCCAATGCAATGATTGGAACATTACTATTCGCCCTTTCTTTTGTATCTGCCTGCCCTCTTTTGGGGAAAAATAAAGTATATACAAAGAGATACCTGCTTAAAGCAGACAGCTAATTTCCAAGTAACTTCAGTGAGTTATTATGGCACATTACAGCTAATGTGAACTAGTAGTATTTTTAAGCAACTACTAAAAGGGTTTTTACAAGCTTTGAAGTTTTTCTGCAAATATGATAATCACGATGCAAGTTTGCATATTTATTTTTTAAACAAAATACTTTAGAAACATTGTCAGTTCAACAGATTCTGGTTGATTCTCTTGCAATAACCACAACCCCAGAGACTTGCAATCTTATGATTTATAACCCAAAAGACTTACAATGCAATCAAAAATTCAGAAGTAACAGTGAGAGAAGTTATTTTAAATATAGCATTAATGAGTCAAAACTTGTATGCATTTAGATAGGATTAACTTTTTAAAAGTTTCTGGTATTTTAATCCCAACAATCTTAAAACAAACACTACATGCTTCAAATCCAGCTAATCTGTAAAAATCACATCAGCATACACAGAGAATGCTCATTCTGAAGTTAAACATGCTGCACTCCATGGATCACACTCATTTCTTCATCAGCAAGAGGTGAAAACAATTGAGATGAAAAAAAGAAACATCAATTGAAAGTCAAGGGGTTTGCCTTCCACTGTGCATATACAATCTTGCAACCAGACTCAACAGCAACAGCGTTTCACTGGCAAACAGTACAAGGCATCACCAGCAGAATCAAGGGAGTCTCCCTTTACTTGCGACAGGAGGCACAGTCAAAAGCACTGTCTTTTTAATAATTTTTTCTGTACATAAAGCTACTCTTATGGGGTCTTTACACAGCAGTGGTAAATGTTTGTATTTATACTTTCTTTAATTCACCTTAAAAACCATGCAAAAGTGACCTCATTCACTTGACTGAAAACAACAAATGTTTTCTATGTTGTCAAGTAGCAACAATTCTTGGACTATTTCAACTAGGTGATTTCAAACTTCTTGAAACTACTGAAATGTTTCCACTGACTACATTAATTTGGTATCATAAAAATAGAAATATTTAGCTACTTATAAAAACACCTAAAACTAATCATCATTTGTTAAGTTTTAACTAGACAAACTTTTATGTGTCTAGAAAGAAATATAAAAGGAATAAAACACAGCATAAAACAACTTTGAAGAAATAAAGCACTCAAGAACCCACCTACAAATGTTACGTACAAACAGGAAGTCTAAGTTAAGATTATCATAATATTTCTTGGATGGCAATTTACTCTCAAAGGTCCTTTATCTCACTGAATGCATGAAGTGTTGCTCACTGAACAAAGACCTTTTTAATTTCCTGTTATCGACATTTTTCTATCCACTCAACTTTCTGATGCTTGCACTACTGGAAGCTTATCAACAACCCATCAACTCTTTGTGAGGGCTAGCACTAGCAGAGGGTTAAACAGCTATTTTAACAGATGTCTGCACACATACAGACACTCCAGCTGGCAACCTATTCCAGGAATATAATTATGCTACAGCAACATGGTTCCCACCCTATTTTTAGACAGGCATCATTGATGAAAGAAAGACCATGTTCCTATGTTGTCTAACCCAGGCCTGGCTCCCTTCCTCGTCTTCTACTGCTGGGCTAAGAACTGTAACAGATTCCTTGGATCAGTAGCACAAAGATCACTGCCACCTGCTCCTCACTCAGGCCAGAAATGCCCCAACACTCAAGAGGGCCCAGCTGGTTGAGTCCAATGTCAGTTATTTAAGTGTCTCGCTTGGACGTCTATAGCTTATGCTCCTGGGCCAAGCAGAGAGCTCTCACATAGGCTCCACCTAACACCTCAGCTGTCACTGCTCAAACAGCAGCATAGAGAGATTTCATTTACTTAAGCTGAACAACCTTTGCTCATTCCCTGCCCTAAACTTAAAGGCCATTTATTCCTCCAGTTTTCCCAACTCACATTTTCCCTATGCCTCCACAAGTGTCTTCTCCAGTTGTACTCCACAACTCTCACCTGTCAGGCTTTTCATCCACCCAGACACAGCTGGCAACCTCTGTCCAATGCAACCCACTCCCAAAGCAAGCCCATACTTCTTAACCCCTCTGCCTACTTATTCTATTCTTCTTGCTTTTAGCCAGTCCAAACCTCCCATTCTTGCTCCCTCTAACAAATCCTCTGGTACCTCTCTCCTGCTGATGGCTCCAGGTGGAAGGGGAACAGAAGAGTTTGCCTGCATTCAGAGCCAACTTCAGTCTAGAGCTGAATATACAGCAAGAGTCATGTCCAATGCCAGGCCCCATGACGTGCCCACTAACACCTGAAATGCCAACTGGTTGTTCATATTCCCAAACATGAACACACACACACCCCACACCCCGTATTTTTTCAAAACTCTGACAAGTAAAAAATAATTCTCACAAACTGGTATTGGCTTTCTATGATCTAACTCAAGGCAGAACGCTGGAAGTAGTCAATTTAGAGGACATTTGACTGTCTGGGGTTTTGTATGGGTGAATTTTTTTGTTGCTAAGACAGTAACATTTTCAACCTCTTTGCTTCTCATATTCTTGCAACAACTGAATCCTTTCAACTAAAGTTCTCCAAAGGCATCCACAAAGAACAGAACACCCTCTGACATGAGTAATTTAACAGAACAGTATACACATGCTGAACAGAAGATTTAAGCAATCTAGGTAAGTACAACTATATAGCCTTTTTAAAAAAAGGAGTAGGAGGCAAGAAACTGCATTATGAAAATACAACAGAGCTGTAACCTAAACCACAAACAGTTTAAGAACATTGATTATCAAGGTGCTGTAGTCCAGCTGCACCCACAGGAAACCTCCACTCATTGTTACCTGTTCTATGGAAAACCCACTGAAGTAGCAAAGACTCCCACAAATGTCTGTCCACCTACAGTAGCTGTGCAGTAGCTGGGAAGAAGTTAAGACCTTTCCATGATGCCACAGTAACTTCATCACCCCCTCTCTCTCAGATATGCCCACCTATACTGGTGACTTTCATAAGCTTAAGTAGGTTTTGCTCTATCTTTTAAAAAGAAAAGTACAATTTAAAACATCAGGTAAGACAGAATGTTTTAAGTTTGTCAGTATAAAACATTTCCCAAAACCAAATTAATACAAACAGTAAGTACACTATGGTAATTATTCATCTGTAGTTTTCAAGAAACTTGACACTGTAGATGGTCTTCCTACCTCCATGCATTACATCCTCGATGTTATTCATATGTCAATACCTGTAAAAATACAAGTCACCTGCGGAAGAGTGGGAGTGCATGCACTTGGGCTTTGTTTCATTTTGGTTGTTGGGTTGCTTGCTGTCCCACCCCTTTTTATTCCTTTTTTTAAGTACAATGAAATTAATAAAAGCTCTTCAAAAGTTTTCCTGAACAGGTGTTCTGTAAAGTCTATGCATCACTCCTATAAATATTTGTAACAAAACACAGCCAAAAAACCCAAAAGTCTTCATGATCTTGGCAAAATTTGCAGTCTTAAATACTTTCAAATTTTGTCTTTCAGAAATAAGGAGAAAAAGGTAGAACAGTACACACAAATTTGAGTTTCGTGAAAAACTTACATTGCTTTTTTTTAGTATTGTTTCAGCTACATGCTCAAAAGTTCAAAAGAAAAAAACCCTTACCACTGCTCCTCATAGCAGAGCTCACCAGTGTAACTAACAGGAGAAGCAGGATCAATATGGTAGTCTTGTTACTAAGGAAGCATTGCAGTATAGCACCACAACAAATCTTAATTAGCATCCCATGCTGCATTAGGATGAGTGCTGCCAATATGCTGAGGGAGGTGATCCATCCTCTCTACTCAGCACTGGTGAGGCCACATCTGGAGTACTGGGTCTAGCTCTCAGCTCCCCAGCACAAGTTATTAGGGTGAGGCCAACGAAGGGCCATGAAGACGATTTAGAGGTTGGAGCCTCTGACATACAAGCAAAGGCTGCGAGCACTGTGGCTGTGATAGTAAATAAAGCGAAGCCAGGCTCTTCTCAGTGGTGCCCACTGAAAGCACAGAAGACAACAGACACAAACTGAAACACAGGGAATTCCTTTTAAACATAGGAAAATACTTTATGCTGTGAGGGTCACTGGTCTGGCACAGGTCACCCAGAGACGTTCTGGAGTCCCCACTCAAGGAGGTGCTCAAAACCCAACCATGCACAGTCCCTTCTGAACCCAGTGACTCTGATTCCTTTTTTGACACCTCAAAGCAAGCTTTGGCCACTCTCTTTTCCTTTTCATGTCAGTACTTACTATTAGCTAAAGTCATCTTATAGTCAAGAGCAGTGAAAACAATGTGTACAGAATTATACAACAGTTCAAAGCCTACAGGAAAGACACGAAGAAAGGCTAAATGAAAATAGAGTAAAGCAACAGTACTAGTTATTAATTTTGCACAAGGGTAGTGTATTTCATAAAAGAATCTCTCAGGATTGTGTTGCACAAACTAGCAATATGCAGCTTTTTACAGTCTCCTCTCAAACTGCCACATTAAAGCAGCAGGTGTAAATTCTGTTAAGAAGGTAATTTTACAAAGAAAAAAGATATAAAGTCTAAAAGCAGTAGAAGAGTTTCAACAAACAAACTAAACACAAAAGCGTAAGTCAGAGAAAACCCATGGAAATAAAGGAGAGTGCAACAGAAAGAACAAAGTCATTCAGAGCATAGAGCATTAGATTCACAAGAATCAGAACTTCCCAATTCCAGAAGAACTTCCTCTGAAAGTCAGCAACTCTCCTGCTCAGCCAAATGCACATGGAAGCCTACAAATACCTTGTTTCCAAAATACAACATCAATATCAGCCCAAAACCTCCTAAATGAAATCCAGTAAACTCAATCTCATCCTTATGTTTCAAATCGTTCCTCTATCCGGTGATAGTATGGAGTAACTCTGTTAATACGCAGAGTTGGTAACTGCTAGAAGAAAGTCACATGGCTCATGTAAGAATTAGCTTGGTTCTGAATCAAAAGTCCTTCCAAGTGCAACTGCTGCTGAAAATCAACTGAAGTAAAGTCGGCTTTTTTAAATACTAGTTAAGATGTGACCTTTACTAATTCAGTACAAGTTTAAGTGCCCTGCCATTTTATAAAGCACAGAAAGTGTGGTACTATAGATGCACAGCACATGGGTACTGGCTCAAAAGCTGATAGGCCTGTAACACCCTGAAAACACTTATCCTTTCTAAATACTTACAGTACACTCTTGCATCTCCTGTTCCTTAGTTGCCAGCCTCATCACCAGAATGTTTTCTCTTCGGGCAGACTCTTGCTGTTGCTGTTTCAACTTCTCTTCAGATTCTCTCAACCCCGTCACATCATTAGCTATGCAAGTAATAAAACACAAAAAGCACATCTTTAATAGCATCCTTTCATGATCAGTTAAAATTTAAGACAGCAGAAAGAATCTGAAAACCAAATTCATGAACTGCAAGAGAGCTAAATTTAAGCATGGTTGTCAGAAGCACAGTAAGCATAGAAAAACAAAGGAAAGCTTGAAAACAGTGTTTTAAGTACTTTTTTTGATCCTTCCATAAAACTTGGTACGCTTCTGAAAACATATCCGTGTATTTAGGAAATCTTTTAAATTACTTGGTTTACCAACTATTTCTACTTGCAGTCTGAAACACATTGGCAAGTTGGACCTGTCCTGCTATCTCTACAAAATGCTGAGACCCAGGTGTGGAAGGGGGAAGCCTACACTTGCAAAAAATGATCCACACTCTGGAGAACAGTGCCACTTGTGGTCAATCCTCAGATGGGTCTCGACACTCCATGAGTAAAACAGTAAGACACCGAAGAATTTCAGAAATAGTAGTTCAGTCACAAGGAGAAGAGTTCTTCTGATCCAGGAAGTTTATATATGAAACATGAGAGAAAGCTACACAGCACATTTCCAAATCATTTACATGGGAGCACATGCATGCAGCCCAACACAAACAGTACACATTAATTCTGCTACTTGTCATATATTAAGTGATGACAAGTTGGACTCATTAGTATTTTTCCTAATTATCTGAGTTTATGGTTAAGAATTGTAATTAAGGACATAGTAAATTGTTTCAGGAAAATTCTCTCCAAATAATTATTTGCAGTTTATTCAGTAACACTGTGAACTTTTAAACAACTTACTTTATGTTAGGACAGTCTGAGGTTAGAACAAAACCAACTGCTTACATTTGTTGCATTTTATTCTCTCCAACACTCAAACATTATGAGCTAGCAGTACAAGCGGATGTGACAACAAGGAAAGAGGACATCTGTTCAGACTAAGAGAAAAAAACCCTTTCAAACTCCGTAGTACTAAGTCTTTATATATTAGGACTGAAAAGGTGTGCAGAAAACAGGAAATAGCCAATCTTCAGCTGTCAACATTTTTAAGTGACCTTGGATTGATGATTCAACCACTTCCAGAATGTATCCAGCTTTTCTCACTTGAGAGTAGGATGGGTTTCCTATATTCTCTCTCAAAAGACTTTAGTACAGACCAAATTAAAATTTGCCTAAGACTGACATTCAAATAGTTAACTTGCCTTTATCAGACTAAATATAACTTGGGGGCTCATTTTATATTTTTGTATCTAGAAACTATTTCCCCTCCCATTCAGGTTACAATCCTGAAAGGCTACAGAAGGCACAAATGTTAATGAAGTATTTTGGTAGAGGCTGTTTCTAATGGAAAAATAATGAATGTACACCTATTTGTGGGGTTATGTTTTGGAACTTCTCCCCCTCTACCCCAGCAATCCAGGCACAGATGGCCCTAATGCATGCAAAAGTAGATTTCTTAGAAGCTGTGGAATATCTGCAAATGAAAGTAAGTGGCTGGGAAAGTTGGGACAGGCCAAGCTAAAAACTTCCACGAGAAAAAACAGGGACTTCCTTCTGAACAAGTAGCTAATAGATTATTATCTCTTATTTCTAACAGTTTTAGAAAGCACAGACATTACTTCAACACTCCAATTTATACAAACATTGAGGTAACTCGCACTATTTTGAAACTTGGCTAACTTACAATTAAGGTCTGTGTACTTGCCCTCCAGAGCTTGCACATATGCTTCATACTGTTTCCACCTATTGCAGAGACAAAGAAAAAAAAAATTTTCTGAAGCTCAGTTTATTAAATCAAGGCAACACATTCTTAAAACATTCAAACTGTACATTTATATCAAACAGAAAACAACAAAAGGTAAGTACACAACTGGGTAAGTTCCAGTTTGTCCTGGGTTCAGCTACAGAACAACTGCAGCTTCAAAAATGGGGCTTTTAATATTCATACTTACGTCCACTTCGCAGCTCAAAAGGATAAAAATATAGCTGTGCATTACAACACTTAAAACTAACATCTTACAACTGTAATATTTTGGACAAACATCAGGATTAAATACTAAGTTATCTGTGAAAAGCACCTAAGATACATCTCATTCTCAAAGCAGAACAAGTAAAATGATTTTTTTTTAACAGAAACTACAATAACAAAGACAACATTAAGTCCGTTACCGAATGAGACAACAGGCAGAAATATCCTTGTAACCAACCTCACAGGTCTAGGTTAAGTAGTTATACCAGCTCATTCAAACCAAGACCATACTTTACTTATATTCATCAACCAGAAGCCAAACTCTTCAAAGGCCTGTTATTTAAGCAGTTCATCCACAGTCAGAAAACTTCACACTTAAAACACAGCATTGCATCTGATAGAGTTTGCAGTAAAGCTCAGCATGACCATAACAACAAAGTTCACAGATGATGCTTTGGGTTTTTTGTTTGTTTGAAGCACTTTGCTTCTATGTGTCTTCCTCATGAAGGTACAATTCCACATCATGAAAAAAATCCATCTATTAATTTACCACTGAAGGAGGGGAAGGTTTATGCACTCTATTCCTAACTACGCTTTCTCCTTACTTTATGCCTGACTCAAGATAACTGCTTTATTTTAGCTCCCTGACCTACAACAGCACTACCACAATTAAAACCATACAATCTAACTTTAGATAACTTTTGACCATCTAGTGAATTCAAGCAGAGACCCTCAATAAAGGGTCTTAAAAAGCATCAGAACTGTAACAGCAAGTGAGAGCACATCATCAGGAAAACCAAAAGTAAGCACAAAATGTCTTCCTCCTAGCAGCAACAAGATTTTGCATCTCTTCAGCTGAATGTGAAATCAACATGAATTAACTCTCTTAGGGTCTGTAGAAGGGAGCAGCTGTACTCTCACTTAACCCTTAAACTTTCTATCTGCTCTAAAAAGAGCATTGTTAGAAACAAAAGTTTCACTCTTTGACCACTGAAAGTTCCATGTTAGTTCGGGAAATTTCAACCCCACAAAAGCACAACTGAAACAGTCTGCTAAATACCAAATCTGGAAAGAAAGACCTCATTTTCTACGTGAAATAAGAGAGTTGGTCTTCAAATACAGCTGGAGTATTAATGACTTCTAAGTTATATCTCACAGCCCATAACCAAGTAATTTTGTCAAAATCTTGAAACACACTGGTAACAGGTGCTATAAAAAAAGCAAGTAAAATTAAGAAAATAGCCCACAAACACATCAGAGCTAATACCTCTGGGTCACCTCTCAACAATGGCTAGTATTTAAGCAAGAACTGAATTTGCAGAAAAGAAAATCCAGAGTCCACATCATGGACTTCTAAGTCGCACGCCTGTCAGCTCTCCTAGAAAAACATGACTCCTCAGACATAAACGCTTTGTTAAACCTGGTGAAGACTGTGCAAGCTCATCTTTAAGCAAGTTTACAGAATAAACTTGTGACCACCAAACTGACATACTTGGAGAGAGTTCTTCAACAGTCAAGCAGTCAGCTTTAAAACTTTAACTTTTCCTACCACAGTAGCTTTAATGTCATACATATATGCACAGCCTCAATTTTGCTACAACTAGAGAAGAACTCAAGCACTTTTCTAGGAACCAATCTGGTTTTCACCTTACTTCAATCAAGCCAGAAAGGTAGTAGAAACAAAAAAAAAAAAGCAGGCTTCTTCATTTCACACTATTGATTTTTTAATAATTAGTCAAATAGACTAACAGCATCAAAACAAAGTGAAATACATAAAGTTTAAAAACATTCCCAGTAACGGAGACAACATTTGTTTTCCGTGACATAGACTCCTAGGCTAACGCTACGCAAGGCTGAGGTGAGCCTGCATTTCCATTACATGAGTTCACATGCTGAGTTTTGACACAGGACTTCAAATAGAGGGCAAGGACTAGACACCAGAAGCCAGAGGTGGAGGCAGCAACCCAGCTACCAAGCACAACTCTAGTACAGTTCAAAGGTTCAGAGCTGTGGACTTTTTTGGTGGGTTTTGTGTTTTGTGGGGGTTTTTCTGTGGGTTGTTTTGCTTAAGAAACAAGTATGATCTGAAGGCTTTATTAGGTCCTACTGCTAACAGGAAAGGGAAAGTCATTTCACACACTAGATGTCACCATATGCCACAGAAGTCTTTATTTCAGATCCAGTTTGACATTTTAGTGCAAACTTTATGCAGAAATACTATTTACCACATAAAACCATGCAGACTTTCTCATAAGACACCAGAACATATTGAGTATCTCTGGTACGTTATGGCTGTTTCAATGTAAATAGCATTTCTAAAAATTACATACTTCAAAGATTTTCCAGCTAGTTCACATTACAGACTCTCCAGCAAAAAGATTTTGACCCTAAATACATTCTAAAATTCAGTAAAAGAAACACATTAAAAAAAAATCAGTATTGATACAAACAGAAATACATCCCACACCCCCACTGTCAGAACTAAAATTTGAAGATTGCTACTAGCACATCTTTGATTACAGGAGTCAAGTATTTTCCTCTAGGAAACCTCTTTGCCTTTTGACAGTGATATACCCTTTCTACCATGTTTTGACTATATGTAATACCTGCAGTAGTTTGTGGTGGGTTGTTCTGGGTTTTTTTATAAGACACAGGTGAAATCAACATTCAAGTGTCTATCAAAAAGTGGAAAAAATCCAGTTTTCAGTCAACCTATTTAGGAATTTGCATATACTTGCAAAAACTTCTTTAAACAAACCACTGATTTATAGGAACTTGCCACTAGACCTGAAATCGGAAGCCTTTCTTTCCATGATCCAAGAGATACCTCTCTGCACGCATTATGAGAGATGCATTGGTTTAACCAAAGGTGAGAGTTGTCCAGACCTCCTTGCTCCATACTGCCCCTTCTGGTGCATCTACAGGGGACCCCTGGCAGCTCAACAGTGAACTTGAGCAGGAAAAAAGACAAAGGCTAAGCGCCAAGTTTTTTTTCTTTAATCAGTTTGGTTTCACTCAGTGTTGTCTTTATTATTCATGTCAGCAATCCAATAACTAAATGGTGACAATCTGAAGAGCTTCACTGAAGTGCTACTTAGAAAGTCACTGAAGAACAGACAGTTGTACATGACACTGGGAAGACAGCCCTGAATCCAATTTACGTTTGTCAGCCTCATCAGAACAGGAAGATACCTGGGCAGCATTAAGTAGGTTAGTTAATTCTCTAAAAAATATTAAAAACAGACTTTAAGACTCCATGACTCCAAAACACCTCTACAAATACTCAGTTCCCCCATTCTTTCATGCTGAGGTCTGGGGTTCAATTTTTCCAAAAATAAACCCTTAAAAGGTAGGGCACATACAGTATTGTTGCCAAGCTGTTCCAAAACTGGGTGTACATCCACATTGGTTGAAAGTCAGTAAAAGCTCTGTTACCCAGAATGGCTTGTGTAAATCAGTGTGATTCAATGCTTTTAACTACTAAACAATTAGGGCAGTACTAAACAGTTTTAAGCTGCACAGAGTGCTCTGTTACTATGGTCCTGGCTCTTCTTTCTTCTCAGAAGATCCCACACAGTTAAGCTAAATAGCTACTGCATTAAAAATCGGAGGGGAAAGATGAAGGAGACCACAACAACAAGTAATGAGATAAGCAGAAATTCCTAAGAGACCAGACTGAAAGGCTTCTGGTTGTTGGCTAAGAGTGAGCATGATCAGATTTGCTCATTTTAACTCACACACTTCACAGAAAAGAACAGAGCAATTGGGATTCATGATACAGGAACTGACAAGAATTAGTTCAGTGCAATCCTACATCCATGTATTACCTAAAAGATGAAAAGCAGATAACATGTCTGCATGTTATAGAGTATTTGCTCCACTGAAGTACAGAACAAAAAAAGCATTCCAAATGGTAAGGATAATCCAGTAATAGCCAACATACGCTCTTCTATGATGGAAAGCAGTAGATGCCTTGGATTAAAGTGATATACCTATAGCGGTGTTTTATTTTATTCCAAGCCACAAAGAAAACTAGCAGTTATCATGGCCATTTCTAGCTTTATGTGAAATCGCAATTAAAAGGGAACTTAGTATAAATCCATTAAACATGCACCCCATTCAAAGATGAAACAATGGTGTTTGTAGGACCACAGAAAACCAAAACAGCATTTCAGTTTCCTCTTCTTGGTATAATGGACAGTTATTCTCCTCAATTTGTGTACACTAAGAAGATCTGACAGCAAACAGCTGTCATCACCAAATTCCCTCCTGTCTCTTCATTAACACAGTTGAGCTGTCAATATACTTCACCTCCTTAGGTGTATTCCATCACATTCTCACTTGAATATATGCTGGAAATGGATCTCTTCCACAGCAGCAACTAATTATTGCAAGTTACAGAAACCGGTAACATTTGGGAATAGGGTTTTTTTTATTTTCACATTATCACCCAGAAAGCAAGTTAAGAGAATCTATGCTTTGGTAGTGAAAAGATTCCCAAGACCTAAACCACTAAACACCAAAGCAGTATTTTTTCCTGCTGTTTAAACACATCATCCTTTACTTCTCAGAAGAAAGCAGAAACCATCTTTAAATATAGGGAGCCAGGCTATGTTGACTCCCCTGAAAAAAGCTGTCACCCAAGAAGCAACTGGCAGAGTAGTTTGCCCAGAAGAGGAAGTGGCTGATCATATACATGAAGGGTTGCACTCACATCCTCAGGTTTTCCGCACAGTTTAGTCTCTGGTCTTTGAAGCAACAATATTTGAGATACCCTAATAATGCTAATAACTTAGTATGTAATAAGAGCTAAAGCTTACCAAAGCTTTACAGAAGTTTAGTTAGCTCCTTGTTTACAAATCAGGAAACTCAGGTATGCAGAGACAAGTGGCTTGGGCTGGTTTCTTTCAAGAGGTGCCCCAGGTAACAGGGCTGCCTATTTTTTTTCCATTAGCTTTCTAAAGGTGAAAGAGATGGCCAGACTCCTCTTTATGCAAGTTCTAGGCAACAAAAACTTCAACACTTTACTGTAGATATCTGAATGTGCTGAGAAGACAACTATGCACACTAAGAAAACAAAAAACATTGTAGGACTAACAAGTTAACATTTTTCTGATGTTTAGAAATAACTCACTATCTAGCAAGGAATGTAAGCAACCGTATCTTCTGAAGTTAGAAGTGAAGAAAAAGCTCCTAGTCACGTTACAAAATATTGGTTGGGATTGTCTTTTTGGAAAAGTCCTTGCCCAAAAACTACATATAAAAATACTTGAGAAAAAATAAACTTTTTAAAAGAGTTTTTTCATTAAAGGTTTTTTTTTCCCAAAACAATGATGTTAACTACAAAAGTGAAAGGGAGGTCACACAACTTCCAATAAAAGGTCACTAAAATGTTGAGATGGAAAAACTGCTTTTTACTTTACCTTAAGATGAGCTCATCTCTAGGTAAAACCTTAAAATCTGCTTCACTAAGGCGAACCTATGGAGCAAAAGGAAAAGCATAACTTATCAAGCTGTCATTATTACCTTGGGGGCTAGTGGGGGAAGTCACAAGTACTCCAAAACATACCTTCTTTGGGAGAGGTTCTTCATTCGTCATTGTGAACTCTGAAGGGGGAGGAAAAAAATGACTTAGTGTAGTTACTACTGTACATGAAATACTGAACTAGTCAAGCTTGTAATTCAAGCCTTTTTTTTAATTCATAGTATCAGACTACTGAAACATTGGTTCCACATAATGCAGAGGCACAGTACACCACTATAGCAAGTTTGCTACTGTAATGATCTACATATGAAGTCAACAGATGCACTTTAAGTTACTGAAAACCTTTTTTAGATGCCTAAAAAGCCTACTGGTAATCAATTTTTCCTATTTAACTAAGCAAAGCCACCAACTTTGTATTTTTTTTAGACCAAATCAACACACTGTGCCTACATCTATTTAAAACTATTTTACAAGGTAGAGGATAATCAAGGTCTGAGGAAAGCATTTCTTACTACTACTTCAGTACCTCTTTGGAATAAAAGTAATGTGAACATTACCACTAATGTTTGGGTTACATCAAAATAACATGTTCTTCCAAATGCTTATTCTCTTAATATTCTGATAAACCCAAAGTATTAAGCAGTTGTTTTAAAACCCTCACCAATATTTTCAGGAACCATTGTCAAAAAAATGGCTTATATACACCAAATTCAATTAATCTTGCAGCATTACCAGATTGCTTTGTGCTAGGTTAAATATTCACACTTCTTTGAGTTACAGGACACTTCCTTACCTCAAAAGGATAATAATACACAGTATTTTACAGAACCATGATTATATCAAAAATACTGATCCCCCCGAGATTACAAGCATACGAGTAACAATGAATACAAGGTTTCCTAGAGGCATGTATCTTTGCAATATGCTTTCCAACAGAAAAGTTACATGCAATATTGTGATTTCACAAGCTAGCAAAGCTGCTGCAATGTACATTTACCAGGGAAAGGGTGTGTCAACTCCTTAGTTGTAAATACATAGCTTCACAAAAACAACGTTCAAAGTAGGGAGTACTTTTTCCCCCCAAAAAAGAGACTTTTGATATTTTCACAACACACAATGAACACGTCAAATGAAGTGGATCCTCTTCAACCTACACTAACCATTGGTAGAGCGCTATGGATTTGACCAGCAAGGCCCTGGTTCAAAAACAAAACCAACACACAACTCCCACCCCACACCCAAAATCCACCCACACCAAGTACAGTGGCACAGATGAAACAACTTCCAAGACTTTAATAAAATAAAATTTTGTATTGAAACCCAGGGAAAGTCTTTCAAAGGCATTCAGTAGAAGCACTTGCTGATGGATGGCAGCTTCCTGTTCCTAGTCTTAGTAACACCCAGGCAACTCAAGTACTTCCTTAAGTTCCCCCACCACCTTTCCTCTCACAAGTTAACCAAGTGTTTTAATTTCTGAATGCAGTGTATTTCAGACTGATTTATCAGGAATATACTTTACATATATTCAAGCATAAGAGGTTATCAATACAAAGCGAGGCCTCCTACCTTTCCCACTATAGTTTCCCCAATGATTTTTAGAATTTTTTAACTCCTTCAGTGTTTGGAAGTAGTCTTCAAGCTCAACAAGATTTAAATCCTTGACTACAAGAAATATGCTTTCCAAATGTCACACAGAACTACAGCTAAGATTGATTAAATTGTGCACAGATTATGCCAAGTCATTATTTGCGTATTCCTCAGAAAACTACCACAAGCATACAAACACAAAAAAAGTGAGCTATCCCGAAGACTTGCCTTGTAAACCCTGCAGCAGCATACAACCATATACACTCGATGGCTGTCACAACCATGACTGGAAGGGCTGATGCTCCATAGACCTAAGGGCAGACTACCTCCTATCTCGGGATCTCGCACCAGGTTCACACGCCCAATTCACTACAACAGCACCAGGCCTGGCTACTCTAACCTCTGCACCCAGCACGCTACCATTTACAAAGCCGTGTCTTGCTTTCAGATGAGCACAGTAGTGCAGAAGGCTGGTTACAAGCCACCACGTTACAGAAATTACTGTCTTACTGCCACCTATTATCACTGGTAGAGATAGAACCATACACTAAGAAATCTACACTCTTAAAAATATTCTATGGGTTATTTCAGAAAAGCTAGGTCAATTGCATCTACAGATAAATACTGTGTGTGAATTCCACCAAGCTACTCCCATGCAACAGCTTTTTTAAAAGCTTAGACATTTCTTACTGCTATGTATTTTACCACTGTGCTTAGTATGTTTCAGAGACAGAGCATCAGGCTGTCTCAGCTTTCCGATCAGTAACAGATGAACTTGTATGCTACAGACAGCAACATTACAACTGAAATGTTCATTCTTTGAACTTAATACAGTAAATCCTCAAGGACTGTGCTGCCAAGAGGTCCTTCTTATCACTTGGCTCTCCTGTAAAAGAGATGACCTCTTTCCTGTGCATATCAGAAATATTTTGCATAAGCATTATGAAGTGCCACTTTTGTGCAATAAAAAGAATCAAGGAAAACAACATTTCTGTATAACTGACTGGAATGAGCAAAGTTATGTTTTGTGTTATGATGAAATGCTTAATTGTACAATCCTACGAAAGCATTTTCATGACTCTGTGGAAATGATGGCTGCTACGCTTCCCTCCTTCTGTATAGCTGTTCCTGGCAACAAGCAATTCAAAAAACCATATTCCATACTTAAAATAACCTTATAATGGGCACTGAAAGAATTTTTACGTAACCTCATCATGTTTTAGGCTTTAGTGTCCCTTCTAATATGAAGGGAACCAAAACAGAAAAGGTGTTAATTTGTACACCTTTTACTACGATGTTTAGAAAACACGCAACCTAAGGATTAAAAAACCCTAAGAAACAAAGTAATTAACGGCAGAGATACTGCTTTCCTAATTACAACTGAAGTAACTGCCACCTGCTATAGCGATACGAAAGAGTCCCGTGGGGAAAACCCTGGCACAGGCGCCAGGCTCCCGAAGCATTGAAAAAACCCAAAACAAGCAAAACCCCACGCTTCCAAATAGCCCTCTGACTAAAGAGGCTTCGCGCTCGCTTCAGTAACCACGGTCTGAAGCAGTGTACAGCGCCCGCCCACCGCCCCCTCCTTCAACGGCGAGGCCCTGCCGCGCAGCCCCGCCTCCTGCACCGAGACACCGCCGGCTGCAGGCGAGGCGCAGCTGCAGGCCGCTCACCGGCCGGCTCGATGCAGATGCTTGACAGACCCCGCTGCCGCCAAACGCCCCCGTCCGCGCCCCCTCCCCCCAGCTCAGGCTCTGCCCGCCTCGCCGGGCGGCCCTCCCTCGTTTTCAACAAGGGAAGAGAGAAATGCGTCTCCCGCGCCTGGGGCGGGGCGGCCGTGCCCGGGCGTGGCGGCTGCCGAAGGCTGGGGGAGGAGGATGATCCCAGCGGAGCAGCCAGGCCGAGCTCGGGGCCTCAAACAAAATGGCACTAAGTGCTTCCGCTCCTCCCCCCCGCTCGAGGTGAGAGATGAAGCCGCCACCGCCACCAGGGCTTGGCGCCCCGGGACCGCAAGGTGCCCGGTCGCTCCTGCGGGCTCCACGATCTGCCGCGACTAAGAAGGAGCCGGCGGCGGCGCCAAGGAAGAGGAGCCAAAGGAGCTCGGCGGCGGGGAAGAGCGCTCGCACGGCCACTCACCTCCCGCCTGCGGTGCAGAGGCCTCGCTCTCCCAGCACACTATTTGCCTGGGCCGCACCCGTCACATCGAGGGCTTAACACCGCCACCGTTCGCGCCTGCCGCCACCTCTGCGCTCGCAACCGGCTCTACCAGGACCGCCGCTCCGCAGCCGGAATCGCCACCGCGTCCCCTCAAGCCCGCGCTCCTTCGCACGCCGCTCCCGCCCGCTCTTTATTTGCGGATTCTCTGCGCTACAAAATGGCGCCCAAGGAGGAAATGAGCGCCCGTCCGCCCCGCCCACGGGCCGTCCCCCACGTTAGGGGCGGGGGGAGCTGCGTGCGCAGCCACCGCGGAGCGGCGGGAGCCGTCGCAGCGGTGTTGGCTTTCGTCGCGGTGGGCAGCTCAGCTCCGGCTGGCTGCCTCTGGGGAAGCTCGGCATACTGGGGGATGGCGGTGGGGTGCTGCGGCGGCAGCGCCGCCTTCCCGCTGCGGCGGCCTCTTTGGGCTGCCGGAGCGTTGATTTAAAGCCTGGCAGTTAAAAACGCAGAGGGGCGGGGGAGCGTGCGGCGGGCTAGGTGCCGCGAGGCATCCTGGGACAGGCGCAAGGATACGAGCGCCTTGCGGCACCTGCCGGCGGGCTGGGGCTCGCGGGGGCGGGCTGCGCCTCGCGACCATCTTGCAGCGCCCGGCCTGCGGCTCCGCCTGTCCTTCCGCCGTCGCCTTGCCCCTGAACTCGGCTGGCGGGAGCCCGGGCGGCCTCTTGGAAGGCTGTCGTAAGGGCGGATTGCCTTGAAAAGGAGAACTGTGGGTAGTGGTTCATAAGGTGCAAGATGGGAGCCGGGCTTCCTGACGTGACTGGGGGCTTTCCACCCGTCTGCCCGGCCGGGTGATGGTCGTTTTCGCCCGGCTAAACCGAGTTCGGTGATGTCGTTGCAAGTCAGTGTCTTAAGTCGGCAGTAAAAGAAAAGGGAGGCAAATTCCAGTTGTTTCCAAAGAAATTAAACTTCAGATCTAGCATTTGGGCAGCAGTAAAGCATGCTGTCTGTCCTTAACTGAGGTCTAGCACTGACCTGCTGTTCTATAATTTACCTTATTTGTTACTGTGATTTCTCAAGCAATGCTATTAGAGCAAGTAAATACATTTCCTTCCTGCTAGCAGAGTCTCATAAAGCTGCTGTGGACTAAATTAGCCTGTCAGTAGGGTTGCAGAGGTGTGATTGATTTTCGCTCAGTATAGTGCTGTTTAAAGTGCTCCAGAAATAGGCTTTCTTGACTCCCTGCTAGCAGAAAGAGTGTTTGCTACTGTATAGATTCCAACATATGTGTCCCATGCCTGTACAGATTTTAAGTAAGAGCTTGAAACATTTTAAAGATGAAGTGACTTGATGCGGTTGCCCCAGAAAGGGGTAAGGAACGTGTAATTAAGAGACTACAAGGACAGATGGCCTGAATTAATCACTTCAAACTATTTTTAAACTGTGATTACAGTTTCAGGTTGCCTCTGAAAAATACCTTGCAGTATTTGTTTTAAGCTCTCAATATACTAATGAACAGTCAAAGCCCCCACGGGATATGGTAGCATGGATGAAATCCTGAAATACCAGAGTAGTCCACGTGGATGTTAATTTAGCAAATTGACTTGATTTTACTCATGCACAAATGTAAATGTTACAATACTAAAAATGCTGATAGCCTAGTAGGACAAGGAATGGAAAGTTTTTCCATGTGAAAGGGAAGTGGAGTTATACTCAGGGCTGTTTTTGTTCTATTTCTATTCTTTATATAAATTCCCTAACATTCTCTGTGCCATCAGTGGCAGTTCAAACACAAGATCTAATATTTGCCTGGAGTTTGGCTATTCTTTATATCCAGAAACCTGGCGTCCATGTGTCTTTTTAATAGTACAAATAAAGGCCTAGTTCAGATATGCTTTGAGGTGTGGGACCTTAAACCTTCTTACAGCCCCTGTTGTTTGTATTCATGAGGACGTAGAAAATAATCCTGTGGGGTTTTTACCTCCTTGTCAGTACTGAGTTATTTAAAATTTATCTCCACAAGTGTAGATTACATTTGTGGGAAACATGCTAGCTGAGCAAGAGGCAGGCAGCCACAGACATCCAAGGGTGGGAGGAACTGGTCTGCAGAGTTTTATGTTCTGGCCTGCCATCTTTCTGTCTCCTCACACTAACGTGTACGTGTACACTTAAATGTTTTTATTTGAGAAAATAAGAGCAGTAATTTGCTAACCAGTCCTCTGATACCTTTGGGAAGGGGACATTTAACTGAAATAGCCTTTTGTTCTCTTTGCACATCACCTAAGGCAGTGAGAACCAACCTGAGGTGTTTTAGGTGCTGCTGGAGTAGCAGCGGTGACGCCTGCATCAGTGATTGCATCCCACTAAGAGCAGTGAATCTGCTTTTCAGGTAGGCGCTCACACAGCCCCTCCAGTGAGGGGACATGTAACGGCCTTTTTAGACACCAACAGGGCAGCAACATTCATCTATCCCTTGCTCAACAACGATGAAAATAGAAGTCAGGCGACGGGCGTGCAGGCCATGCAGTTGGTCTTGGTTAAACAGGCAAAACACGTTTGAGGCGGAACGGGTGGCTGCGCTGCCGTGGAGCGCGTTGTGTGGCTATCTCCCTGCGAGAGGCCGTGTGAACGGCCTCCGTTTGGCTCTGATGGAGGGAGAGAAAGCGGGTCCTGTCCGGACCGTCGTGTCCCGTCCGCCCACTCGCCGTTCTCCCGGGTGTCGCGGCGGCTCCGGCGGCGGCCGCGAGGGGGCGCTGCGCAACCCCGAGCACGGGTCTCGGCCCGTTCACCCCCCGCCTCACCAGGACCGCGAGGGCCTCTGCCCCATCGCCCCCCGTTTTTGTGGCCGTACAGCCACAGGCAGGAGGAAGGCCGCGGCGTGGGAGGCGCAGCCTTGAAGGAAAGCTGTTTGCTGGTATAGAAGACACACAGAATATTAACCTGCTGGCCAGGAAAGCCTGAGAATAGGGGAAAAAGGGAGATAAAGTGCTGCTTGGGAGTAATAATGTTTGGCGTAGTGTTATCTACATTTCTTAGCATTTTAAACTTCCTTAAAACATCAGGCGCTAAAGAGAGGCTTATCAGCTCTTGCGAAGGTTGTCCTTGGTTTATAAGGACGTGAGGTGCAGGAGGGCAGTACATCTGCCGGGGCATAGTGAGCTCTGGAGGGGGAGGCACTAGGGAAGGCGGCTGTAGCCTACAGGTGTGTGTGTAAAAGTGTATGTATGGATTGCTGCACTGTGAAGAAAGTGAGTGATGCAGAGAGGGACTTCAGGCCCTCAGGTAACTACTAGGTAAAGATCTGGGCAACAAATTTGACATCCATGAACTCTCCCTCTTAAAGAAGCTTCCTGAAGACTAGACTAGGCTGCAGGCTTATGCTTGATTTATATCCCCTGCTAAGATCTTGTTAAGGATCTTACTGGAATTACCATATATTTTTCTTCCATATACTAAAGCAAGAAGTACTTAGAAATTTTTCAGAAAGCTCTTATACGGACTTCTCTTTTAATTGCCAACATGTTGGTTTTTTTACAGTTACATATGTAGGACTCCATGAAAGTATGTAAAATCAGCAGGATTGTGACGTACAGCTCCACAGTGCCAATTTGATTTGCAGCTCTTGTCTCCAAGACAGCAGCACTTGCGATTCCTATTAGGGGCTGACCACAGCAGTGATTGAACTCCTGACTGACAATCAATCAAGATACAATTGCAGCCAAATGGTGACTCCAGTTTAATTCAGGTTTGGGATGCTTGATAAGTACTGTAAGCTTGCATTTGAAATACAGGTGTGCATATAGGATATGTATATATAAGGATATAAACCCAGGCATTGTATTCTACCTTTTTTTTTAAGCCATAGAAAGGCATTTAATAATGTGAAGGCTTTTCTGTCTGAGGGGAAGGCAGCATTTTTTATTAAACACTGCTTAGATGATGAGTTATCCCTGAAAAATAGATTCAAGGAAAACAGAGATTGCTCTTAACACAGCCATGAACATTTTTTGCCTACCAGGAGCTTGGTTTCCAAGGACCCAGTCAGTCAGGTTGGTGTTTGAGGTTGAGGAATTTCAGAAAATGTAAATCACATCCTCAGTGGGAATACAGTTTTTTGAGGCATACTGTATGTGCTGAACTTATCTGTAAACAATGGAGTGTCAATCCATTAGTAAGAAAACCTGGGGAAAAAAGAACTGACTTTCTGTACCTGTGAAAAGTACTAAAGGTACTCAGCAAGCCTGAATGCCCTGTATATCCTGATACTATGTCACAGCATGTGGAGAAAGGGAGAGGCTTCCTCAGATCTTTCCCAAGTGAAGAAAGCTTTGTTTTTTTATGAAATGGTGCTTCTTGTTGAGCTTTCTTGTTTTGGCAGTCAGTTTTTTAATTTTTATTTTTAAAATTTTATTGAAGGAGGAAAAAAGGGTGACTTTGCTGTCCCTTGGTCAAAGATCAACAGGAATAAAAGTGATTTCAAACACAAGGACAGAAAACCTGTATCTAAAGGGTGAATGCCTCTTAAATGCTCTCAGATGAGAACCTGTGGACCCCAGATTATCAAGGATTATGAGGTGCCTTACATAATTACTGTGACAATGTTTGTCTTCTGTCTTTGAAGACACCAGTTGTATTGTACACTCCTGCAAAAGTAGCCAGGTATGTCCTGTACGTTTTGTTGGCAAAGAATAAAAAAATCCGAAGAGAAATCAGGAAATGTGGGATACTCTTACCCTTACTTATACTTCTTTAGCAGAAGTATAAATGTTGGCCAATTATTAGGCACTGAATATGAGTATCTCATCCTACAGCAAAAAGCAAAACAAATGTGAAGATGGGTCACTTCTGCTTCAAACTTACGTCTTGATGATGGGAACACGTTAGCAGTTGCTTATTTCCTTGCTGTGCATGTTCTTGCACAGCTGCAGATCAGCTGAACACCGATGAGGACGTGAATAATGCTGTACCTCTCTGTGTGACCAGAGGAACACACCCGTTTCTTCTGGCTGTACGGTATGGGATGATGTAAGGCAACATCAGCAGGGATGGAGAGGAGCCGCATCTCCATCCCTGAGAAATCACCTGTGCAGTTTTTTGGAGTGAGGATCCCAACAAAGCAGATACTGGTACCATTATTTGTGTATAAAATCTTAAGGACTAGAGAATTTCCCATTACAGAAAAGTTGTAAAAGTAAGGGCTTATTTTGTTAAATTATAGGATGATCTCCCATCAAGATTTATGAACTTGAAGTAATCGTTCTTTGCAATTTTGTTGCCTGTAAGAGGCGTAGTTTTTATCAAACTGACACCCCCAACAAAAGCACTTTTATAAGTATTCACCAACCAAGGATCAGAGTTATGGTAGCAATCAAGGAATTCACATTTTGGTAACAGTGCTGATCTCTGTAAAGGTTAATTTTAGATAACATTTTTAGCAGAAGAGCAAATTAGTGAACATTGAAATGCTCTAAATTTTACCCTATTTCTAAAAAAACCCTAAGCCACAATTGCCAAATAAAAATGCCAAAATCTTTGCACTTTGAGTATTTCTCATAAGGCATAAGTCTGTTTCGTTGTAGGAAGGTAATAAATAAACTTTGTGCAACATAGCTGTACTCTTTTACTGATAACAAGTAAGCTCTCTGTTCCGAATTGACGTCCTAAATTTTACTGACTTACTTAATTTCCTAGAACTTAGATTTCCAAGAAACAGCAAAATGCACCAGCATAGGGCAATAGTTTGCTGTTAAGTATTATGCTGCTAATTAACTACACTGAACTTAAAAGCACAGCTGCCTAGTTGTATTTAATAGTTCTTTTTCCTGCATTGTGCAATTGCTGCTTTATTTTGTTCCTTTACACGTTCCTTTTATGCATTTGGATCTCAATCAAAGTCTGATAAAGGTACCAAGATAAAGCTCACTCATCTTTGTTGTTTCAGGGCAGCCCAACATCGCAGCCTGGTCTGTCTGCTTATGTCAAGTTGCAAAATACTCCTGCTGGGAGCAAAGGTGCCGCTGGTTGGCAAGCTGGGGCGAGTTGGCCTGAACTCCCTGGGCCAGCATCACATACCAACTCTTTCTGTCTGTGAGTGGATTAAAGGTGAAGTGTGGGTGGGAAGGGGCCAAACCATCACTTTATGTTCTATTCAGTATTTATGGTGATAGTTGTAAAGTTTTAAATATGAGGGAGTCCTGTCTGTAAGGCTTGCCTCAGCTATATCGTTGCTTTTGGACTTTGCACACCTTCCAATGTTTAGTGTTACTCTGAGCTCGTTTGATGTCCTTGGGTTTGTATTTAGGTTGATGACCTTACCTTCTAATCAGTCAAATATTACATTAAGAATGACACATTGTTACATGATACAGTTGATAAACTGTACATGATACAGTTGATATGTTACTTGGTGTTGCCCTTACACATGAGTAGCAACATCTTCCCTACTGAATTTTGGAAAGGTGCTGAGACTACTTTCAGTCTGATAGTGTTGCTCTACAATATTTTACAATACTCTACAATATTTTTCTAATATAGTTGCTCTGTTGCTTAAAACTATATATTCCAGACTTTGCTTCTATGGTGGATCTACTAATTACTTACTGATGAGTCTTTTGAAAAGACAGCAAACATGTTTTTCCCATCCAGATTTAATCTGAGGTCTTTGTTAGTGTTACCACCTGCACAGTATCATTAAAGGAAAGCTGTGGCTTTCCCCTATCAATATGTCATTAGGAGATTGGTCCACCAAAGGATTTGACTGCCCACAGGATTCTCCAGAGGTTGCTTTTCCTTGAGGCATCTGAGGGGATTCTTCTCTTCCTGAAAGTTGGAAAACCCAAAGTAGCTGAAGAAAATTTGTCACAAACAGTTCCCTCATTTGGTCTCATCCTTCAGTCAGGCTAAACTCTCTAGAAGAAGAACCTTGCTTTGAGTGATGAAGTTGCTGTGGCCAGTGCGGTTTAACAGAGTTACTGGTGAAATCTAGGCTAACTGCCTTGCTTTCTGTGTTCGTTTGGGGTTGTTTGTTTGTTTGTTTTTCAATACATTAGTGGTGCTGTAACGTTACATTGTAAAGGAGGAACAGTGACTGGTAGGAGACAAAAGAATCCAGCTTGGGTAATGTATTCCTCCAGTTCCTCAGTGTTTCCACGCAGCGGGTTCAGACACGTTATGTGTGCAGATACAGTGCCACTGCGCTCACATTAGCCAGCACGCAGAATGTGATCACAGGTGTGTCGGTGCGTTCACTGTGATGTGTGTTTGCCACTGCTTGTCACCTCACACTGTGGGCTTTTCCAGGACTTAATTTCTCTCTCCCCCAACCCCCTGCCCCCCAAAGTCTGACCAAATTCTTACTACAGTGATAAAAAACATACCCCCCAACTTTGTTAATGCTCTAGCTAAGGTAAAAACGATGGCACATTTTCTAACCATCTTCTTGGCCTTCGATTGCAGCTTCAGTGTGGTCCTTTGGCTGCTGTGCCCGTCAGGCCGGGTGCCTGTTCTGCAAACGAGCCAGCAAAGCACACAGCACAGGGAGGAATGAGGACTGAAGATGTAGGCTGTGAGATAGAAAAGTTATTTCAGTCTGTCTGTCTGTCTATCTATTTATTTATTTAACTGCTGTTACTTTCTTTGAGTTACCCTCTTGGTTTCTCCCCTTACCGTCCCTTCTCCCACCAGATGTGTTAACATTGTTGCTCCAGGTTCCCCTGCTACGTTTCCCAACAGAGAAACATTCCTGCCTGGCTGCCCCACTAAGACCTGTGGCCACGGCTGCTGACCTCTTCTCTCCTCCCTGCCTCTACCTCCCGGGCGGGCAGGGGTGCTCCCGCCCCAGCACCGGGCCGGAGGAGGCCTGGGAGCAGCCCCTGCTTGCCCGCCCCCTCGTTCAGGGCTGACAGGCGGCCCCTTGGGCCGGCGGCAGGGCGCTGCCCGCGCTCAAAGCGCCGGCAGTGTGTCGGTCATCCCTGGGTGTCTCTGAGGAAGTTGGGGAATTTCGTGTGGCGAACGACATCGTTCTGTTGGATTTCCTGCTCACGTCCATCCTGTGAAACGCCCCCATGAAGCACACAGACTGCCTGCAAGCCCAAGGCGTTTGGTCCGCGTGGTTTTTGGTGTAAAAACTTAAAGTGAGCGCTCGCAAGAGTTGTCAAAAGGCGCTGATAGCCGTGTGTCAGTGGGCACCGACCGCCCCCGGGGCGCTCAGCAGCCCCGGCACAGCTCGGGCGGGCAGCGGCGTTGCTGCCGGTCCTCTGGCCGCCGCCGGGGGGAGGTGGCAGAGACCGCCCGTTCCCCGCCTACACCCGGGGGGACGACCGAGCCCCGCCGCGGGCCGGCCTCCCCGCTCTCCCCAGCAGCCCGGCCGCGAATCAGCCGTGTGGGCTCCCTTCCCCCGCCCCGTTCCCGGCAGCGAGGGGCGGGACCGGCAACACGCGAGGGGCGGTGCCGGCGCCGGCTCCGCTCCCGTTCCGGCCACCTCTGTTGCTGTTTGCCGCTCCTTCGTGCCGCCGCCGCTCCTGCCGCCATGAGCGGGGACCCCGTCGTCTTCGTCGCCGCCGCCAGGACCGCCGTTGGTGAGGGGCCGGGCGCCTGGTGTCCCTCCCGGGGCAGGGCGCCCTCCCTCCCCTCCGCCCTTGGCCATGCGTGCTCTCGGGGCCGGTGCTGAGCTCTCTCCCTCTCTGTCCGCCCAGGCTCCTTCAACGGCGGCCTGTCCACGCTGCCGGCGCACGAACTGGGGGCCACCGTGATCCGGGAGGTGCTGCGGCGGGCCGGGTTGGCTCCCGCGGAGGTGTCGGAGGTGATCCTGGGACAGGTCCTCACCGCAGGTATGGATGGGGGGTGGGGGGTGGCGGAGATACCTCGCCCCGCGGCCGGGTGGCGCTGGAAGTGTTCTTCCTCTCTACGGCCGCATCCTTCCTTAGCTGCCCCGCTGAATGAGCTCCTGTTTCGGGCTTGGAACATCGTGCCTCTCCATTAAGAGCATGATGCGCTTGCAAAGGACGGGAACGGCATCCTGGCCGCTTCTCCGTACGTTCTGGAAGACCAGACAGTTTGCCGGGTGTTTGGGAAGAGTGCGGTGGGGGATAGTTTGGGATTTTTAAATCCCCGAAGTGACAAATGCTGTATGTCTGGCAGTCAGTTTCTTTCTTTGTTCCAGCATCCCTTCTCACACGCTGGTCATTGCCTCTCCTAAATTTAACATCATAAGTGATGATAGCTCCAGGATTTTAAGAGCAAGACATGCATTTGTGTTTATGTGCAGGATCGATCTGCGAGATCTGTGATGCCACTTGCTTAGAGACAAATATTTTGATTTCATGAAAACGTGGCTGATTGGGAATTGTTTGATTTGAACGGTCCCAGACTTTTTCCAGGATGTTTAATCAGCAGATTCATAGGGCAGGTTTGTACTTCAAAGGCGGAGGAAGAAAATAAAGAAATAAGTATTTTTGTCTTTCTTAAAGGATGATCCAGGTTTCTGTATATTCTTAACTCCCTCAGTCATGTAGTGATGTTCTCTCCTAATCTGTTTCTTTACATACAAAGAGCTGACATTACTTTGGCCTGGGGAGATGCAGATGAAGAATGTTTTCTTTGAATATAGAGCTCCTGTTCTCTCCAGCAGGATTACAACAAAGAACGGAAGCTTTCAGGACTGTCCTTGCATAACTGCTTTTGGTTTCTGCAGGAAATTTTAGGGAAAGTTGTCTCCTGGTGACGTACAGATGTCAAAAAGAAACCCTTTGGCAAGTAGCAATTTAATAGAGCTCTCATCTTGTGCATGTACAACAGGCTAGTCCTAATTTGAAGTTGCTATTTCAGCTGCCATCAAAAGCTGAGTTACAGATCGGCAGGTATTTTATTGATCAACAGAACAGCGCAGACATGTAACTGAGCTCCTGCTTATGGATTACCACTGGGAACTTCTCTATCCACCAACTGAAAAGAGGAGCGAGCACAAAATTTTGGTGGAATGGGGATACCTGTGGTGAAAAGTGACAAGGCTGACATTTGTTTTGAAAGAACAAAGGAAAAAATGCTGCTTGTTCCCTGCAGGTGCTGGCCAGAACCCCGTCCGGCAGGCAAGCGTTGCTGCCGGGATCCCTTACTCTGTGCCCGCCTGGAGCTGCCAGATGATCTGTGGGTCAGGCTTGAAAGCAGTATGTCTGGCTGCTCAGTCCATTCTGACAGGAGACTCCAGCATCGTGGTTGCAGGAGGCATGGAAAGTATGAGCAAGGTAAAGCAAACGATTGCACTCGCGTTGTGCTGACTTACTGGGATCGAACAGGATGGAGTTATGTTGAAACCCCATATTTCTAGGCCAACGCTCTGGAGGCAGATTGAAAAAGCTTTGGTTTCTGCACTTGGGAATGGATTTATACCTGCAATAATTTACTTCAGTTGCTTTTATTTTTAAAATAAAAGACCTGATACTGTAGCAACTGAAAAGATGCCATGCAAATACACACCACATTCAAAATCCCATTTTAATTTCCATCCAGCCCTGTTGTGGTGAATGATTTGCTTGTGACAGCTGGTAATAGACAGAGGGGGTTTGTGTTGCAAGAAGCCAAAAGAAGGAATACCTGGAACTGTTCACCAAGCAATTTGAGCTTGGAAAGGAAGCAAAGCGTTTTTATTTCAAGCTGTTGATCCCAAGGCTGTATGGAGGAATGGGACTGGGATGGTGATTTGATCCCTAAGAAGGGCGTGGCACCTTCTGCTGGGGCTTGCTGGCTGCCTGTGCTGAGTGACACTGTCATTCCCTGGCAGCAGAGTGGGATCAGGGACCACCTTGAGTAGACTGGTAGGATGAGGGACCCACAGCCATGTGGCCACAGGGACAATTGGCTTATTCTGTGGAAAGAAAATACTTGCTGCTTGGTGATCTGCTGCTGGGAGACTCTGGCAGACTCTGGAGGGAGAGACAAAGCAGGCAACTGTAGAGACTGACAGGATTTGGGGGAGATGCCTGCAGCCACAAGGCAGGGCTCTGTCTCTTCAGCCATCAGGCTGTATCGCATGCTGGAGATACAGAATATCTAACCTCTTTTGAAATCCCTTCCTGCAGGCTCCTCATGTAATTCACATGCGAGCTGGGGTGAAAATGGGAGAGGCTTCCTTGCAGGACACAATAATCCTTGATGGCCTTACAGATGCTTTTTATCAGTATCATATGGGTATAACAGGTAAGTGGTGACAGTCCAGAAAGTTAAACGGTTATGGTTAACTGGGGAAGAATGGAATAATTCACTAATAGGAAATTTCAGAAATATGAATTGTCAAATAAGGTATTTCAAGTTGTTCTTAAGTTATAGTCATGAAAAAGAAAGAAACCCCTAATACTGAAAGGCAGTGAAAACATTGTTTTGTTAGTAAAGCTGCTGGTTTGGGGTCATTTTTCTGTCTGAGCTAATCTCACTGCATCTTTTGCACCTGAGCAATTTAATTTCAGGATAAACAAACAAAATATTCTCTGTATGTAACTGGAGCATTTGGCAGCACAGATTTACGGGGAGGGCAGTTACGCAAAGTGTCCTGGGGATGCACATGGTTGTGGAACTTCAGGCCATTGCACCCTGGATGGGATAGTCAGCCAATTGCTTTTTCAGGCCCTGCTTACGAAACAGGGTAACTTCAGAACTGTTCCCTCCTCTGAAGTAGCTGTGGAGGGATCTGAACATAACAATCCAGAGAAGCAATATACTAGAAAAGCTTGTTTGTGTTTGCATTTCATTTGATATAACGTGTGGGAAGAGAATTTTCACCCTTGAAGTATGAGAGAGAATCATGAGCAAACAAAACGAGGACATTGGAATGAAAACTGTTCAGAAAGCTTAGTTGTTTGCTACAGCAAACATTAATGTCTACCTTTGTCCTTACAAAAATTTTAGCTTTTCCTGATGGCAATTTGCATTTTGTCCCTATTTCAGCTGAGAATGTGGCCAGTCAGTGGCAAGTCAGCAGAGGGGAGCAAGACCAACTTGCCGTACAGTCACAAAACAGGGCAGAGGCAGCTCAGAAAGCTGGCTACTTTACAAAAGAAATTGTTCCTGTTCTTGTACCTTCTAAAAAAGGTAGGTGTGAATGGGCAGAGAGAGCTGATTTTAAAGAATTAAATCTGTTTTCTACTATGTTTCCTCTCATCAGCGATGATTTCCCACTTAGGCAGCCTTTTCTGTAAGCTGTTTGGTAAGTGTGTGCTCTGTCGCTCTCTTTTTCAACTTCCAGTGGTTATTCTTTAAATGAGAGAAGTAATGCAAATGTGGGATATCTAAATGTAGCTCTCTGCAAATACTTCTACTGTGTTTTACTGGAGATGTAATTACTGCTCAGGCAACCTGCTGACTTAATATAGGCTTGGATATGGTACCAAAGTCAGTATTTTTTTGGTTTGTTAGACTCCTGATGCACCAAACTGAAAAGTCATGTTGATCTGGCACACCTTGCCCACCTAGTCAAATATACAGTGGCAATAATTAGGGTTAGTAGTTAATTAACTAGGTCAGGTTACATGTCTGGGATATGCTTCTCCTTATGTCTGTTGGGGATATAAACAGACCTGTGTTGGTGCTTGAGCCAAAGGTCTGCTGCTAGAGCAGGGAAATTTCCTTCTGTTGTGGTTTAACCTGGCCAGCAGCTACAACAACCACACAGCTGTTTTCTTGCTCCTCACCTCCCTCCAGGTGGGGTGGTGGAGAGAAGAGAAAGTAAAACTCATGAGTTGAGATAAAGACAGTTTAGGAGGACAGAAAAGGAAAATGATGATGATGATGATAAAAGAATACACAAAACAAGAGGTGAACAGCACAATTTCTCACCACCTGAAGCCAATGCTCAGCTAGTTCCTGAGCTGCACTGCCTCCCAGCCCAACCCCAGTTGTATACAGAGCGTGATGTCATATGGTACCCCGTGGCCAGTTTGGGTCAGCTGTCCCTGGCTGGTTAGGAACTATGAAGGGCTTCCCTGATACCAGCTTAGATAACAATGTTTAATGACATTTGACAACCCTTTTCAATGGGATTCCTACAAGTATCATTTGGAAGATCACCTTCAGCTTGGAAGAGAAGCTATTGGCTTAGGAACAGGAACAGCTACAACAAGATCTGTTGTGTAGTAGACTGTATTTTAGCTGTTGGTGTGTGTCTGGGAAAACCTAGCTGTCTGTCCTGCTAGAAGCAGCTGGAGGGTTAGAGTGATTTGTTGAACTACCTTGAGTCAGAAGCGCTCTCTGACATCAGAATGGCTTGTTGGTTAATAGGAATATGCCATATATGTCATGTATCAGCCTGTAGTTTGTGCCAGCTTTCTGTTGGAGACGTGTGTGTGATTAGAGCCCCTGTGAGTATAATGCCCTGTTTTGCAGGCCCTATAGAAGTTAAAACCGACGAACACCCTCGACATGGGAGCAACTTGGAAACAATGGCAAAGTTAAAGCCCTGCTTCCTGACAGATGGAACTGGGACAGTAACGGCCGCTAATGCTTCAGGTTGGTCCTCCTGGCCAAAACCCAAATGGAAAGGAACAGTAGCTGCCTGTGGCTCCAGGCAGGGTTGTTTCTGGGAGGCATTGGTTGCCATGGGGTTATTGCCAAATGTATTTTGCAGAAGACTGTGATGTGTTCGACAACATAGGTAGCACTCGAATAGAACAGTGCTGGGGGGTTTCTTTACAGAAGAGATGTCTTCTGTTTGCTCACTTTCTATCAAGCAAGACAAGTGTGTGGACAGTAACAGCAGTATTTGATAGAAACTGTATTGTCTCTAAATCTATCAGTCTGGTGATTTCTAATACCACAGGCCTGGAGAAAGGAAAACTTAACTCATGCTTGAAAACATTACTCCTGTGGGACTAACCCTCCTGTCACAGGCAGCTTTGAAACTTCTTCCTCCGGTCCCTATGTTGCCTCTTCCAAAGTCTACCCCAGAAATCTGATGTGTTCCTTTTCCAGACTGTGCCTCAGTTCTTACACCTGCTGCCTTCCAAGGAAAGGACAAACACATCACATTTGCAGTGGTATAGATGTGTTACCCATTTGCAGTGTTTCTGTCAGAGGTCAGACTTGGCTGATCTGAACAATAAGGGCTTAAAACAACAGAATATTTGCAATTTGTGAACTTGAGTGAGCAGGAAAAGGTGGTACAATAAAAGCCATAAGACCCAACAAATGCTTTCAAGTTGTTTGTCATTCCACAGGTATAAATGATGGAGCTGCAGCTGTAATTGTAATGAAGAAATCAGAAGCTGCCAAGAGAGGTCTTATGCCTTTGGCTCGGATCGTATCTTGGGCTCAGACAGGTATAGATCCATCTATAATGGGAGTAGGGCCCATCATGGTCAGCAATAAAGCAAGCTGTAAGTAATGATTTACATATCTATTATTTAAAAATTATTGCTTGTAATTGCTTTTCATTTGCTGGTCATGTCTTTTTTTTTTTGTACTCTAAGGAAAACAGTAGAAAAAATTAACTCTGAGTAAATAAGACTTAAAATAGCAGAGAGTATCTAAGATTAAGATTTTTAGTACTACCAGGCTAGTGCCTACTCATAGGAAAAAAAAATAGGGAAAAAAATGTATCCGTGGATGAAAGAGTTCAGAGCATTAACTAGTCAGCTAAGTGTAAGGCCATCTAAATAACCTGAGAGGATAAGCACTAAATTTCATGGCTCTTTCTGCTTAACGCCATTTGGGAGTGATTTGGTCCTGCCGTGATACAGTTCTGATGCTGTGTCTGGCCAGGTTTATTTTCAGGTGGCTGCCTGAGAGAGGGGCCAGCGGGTGCGTGGGCATTAGCTAACGTGATAGTGCTGTCTTCGCTGGCCTGTGAAAAGGCTGGAGCATGCAAATGGATTCTTCTCTGAGGAATGTGAATGAGAAGGTGCACTCCAGAACCACATCCAGTGTGCTTAGACCACAACTGTGCCCACTGTAGCACTCTGTGTCCAGCCCACAGGGCGAGGTTCTCAAACAGAACACCCCCAGAGAGCAGCCCTGCTGCTTGCCAATATAGGCCTAGCCCACAGCAACCCCAGCCGATTATCTATTGCAACTGCTGTGAAACTGAGCATGAAAAAGCTCTTCTACGGCTGATGAGATTTGCTTTAACACTACTCCTTAGTTTCCTGTGTGAAAGCCGTATTTTGTTATCTCTGAAACTTCCTGGCCATGTGGAAGCATAACTCAGACTCCCCCAAGCTCTCTGGCTTTTTACAGGGACAGCAGGACTTACTGCTGAAGGCTTTTCTTGCCAGATCTCAAACTATTCTTGTAAATCAAGAGTGCTGTAACTGCATGTGCAACACAGTCTTAGTTGAAGTTTTACAACAGACAAGCTGTATTTAGCAGTACCTATGATTTTATAGGTACTCTGAAAAAGGGCATGCTACTTCTTAACCGAAACTTTGTAACTTCCCTATATTATCAGTTATCTCTTCAGAATATCACGGTAGTGCTTTGTAGGGAGTGACTGGGCCATGTGTTTTAGTGTTAGGGCAATACTGTAGGTATTGGAGATAAGACTTTTGCCAGAGGGTGAACAGGTTCCATGCTGCCCCTGTAATACCTAGTACAAAGAGGTCATTCTGGTGGTGGAGGGAGGCACCAGTCTGGCTAGCGGGTTGTGAAATGCCCCCACTGCAGGCGGTTGTGCTAACAAAGCCTTGCTGGTACAGAGAGAGTGGAAGTAAATATGCAAAACATGCCTCAGCCTGCACCCAGGCAGGCAATTGCACCACCAAAGTTTAAGTGAAAACATGAGCCAAAAACATCTTCCAAAATAGGTGAAAAGCTTCCAGTGGCAACTTTCCACCTAAAGGCTGGAGGCAACTGCGTAAAAACTTGTGTTAAGCAGACAATCTCTAATGGCATAAGGCTGATGCCCTGAAAAACCTGCTTGCAATCTGTTAAAACCTAGTTTTGGGGAAAAAAAAAAAAGTTTTACTAATGGCACCACATACAGCTTGAGTACCACAACCACACCACCAGCAACACATGTAAAATTAGTATTTTTTAAGAGCAGCCAACATGTTACAGCACATTGTACTGACTTGTGCTCACACTGAAATTGTGCCTGTTGTCTTTTGAGATTCCTGTCACCAAGTCTGACTATAAAAATCAATTTCCTTCCACCTTGTTAGAAACAGCAGGCTCAAATCGCACAATTCAGGTTTTATGAAAAGTTTCCTCCGGTGCTGATGAAAACCTGAAAGATCACAAAGTCTCTTACTTGTTTTCTCAGGTTGACAAAGCCGGCTGGGCTCTGGAACAAGTCGACCTGTTTGAAATCAATGAAGCCTTTGCATCGCTATCGGTTGCAATAGCAAAAGAACTGAAAGTAAATCCAGAAAAGGTAATGAATATATATTGAGGCCATAATTCGTTTCCCTCCTGTAATTCAGAGTTGTTCCATTCCATTGGGGTTGTGCTCCAAAGCAGTGAGAACTCTTGTAGTCCTTTGCAGCAAGCACAAAGGGTGGGAGCCACAGGCATTTCCCTGCACTGCTCAGCTGCAGCCTCACTTGGCTACCAGGCTATAGTACTGGGGTCTGAGCATACTCATAATTAACTTCCCAATTGCTGCTGGAAGTGCATATATGACCATATTTTTCCACTCAAGAAGCATGGGTGTTACTGTTCCCTCTCTCAGGTCACCTATCAGTTCTCTTCAGACAGTAAAGATGGGCCCCTTTCAAAAGCAATGCCGATCATGGAACAGCTGTTGCACCCATATTCAGCAGCTTCAAACAGTGGTGGCAGCTTCAGACTTACCTCCTAGGACCATGTCCAGGGAAGTCATGCTGAAACGCAATTAAGCTGGCTGAAAGGTTTCCTAACTTGACCATCTGTGTTGGCTTTTCTTTTCAGATTAATATCCAAGGTGGAGCTATTGCCCTTGGCCACCCTCTTGGTGCCTCTGGGTGTCGCATCCTTGTTACTCTCCTACACGCGCTGGAACGAACAGGCGGCAAACGTGGTGTTGCTGCTCTGTGTATCGGGGGCGGCATGGGAATAGCCATGTGTGTCGAGAGATGAAGGCGAATGCAGGCGTGTCGAGTATGGACTAGCTTTCATAGAGTTGCCTAATAAACTTCTCATCATGGAGCCAAGGTTTTTCTTGCCTGCAGTTAAATAAGCGTGCTTTGTTACTTGCTGTCGGTCACAGCAGTGACAGAGTTAGTGGCTACTGCGGGCACTCTTTATTAACACACAGGAGCTTAAATTCCCAACCCCGCTTTCAAAAAATTAACTTGTCCACAAGCAAATAGCAGCAGCGTTCAACCACTTGTTTTATTAACATTTTAGCTACAGGAGTGGAAAGCGTAAGATAGACAAACATAAATAAAACCTAAGTTATTCTTCAAGTGCTCCAGAGTGAACTGCATCCTCGTAGCACCCTCTCTCTTCTTTAGTTTCAGGGTGCAGTTTAATAAGGTCATCAATTCGAAGAATAGTAATTGCAGCTTCTGTTGCAAACTTTAGGCTCTTTGTTTTGACCATGGTTGGTTCAAAGACACCAGCTTGCTTGTTATCACGAGGTTTTCCATTGATCAAGTCAAGACCAATCCTGAGAAGAAGAAATTTTGTCAGATGGGAGAGGGAGAACAAGTGGAAACTGTAGGAGTACCAGTTTAACTACTGCCCTCGGGAGGCCCCATCTGGAGTACTGTGTCCAGATCTGGGTGCCCCAATACAAGAAAGATGTAGAACTGTGGGAGAGGGTTCAGAGGAGGGCCATGAAGATGATTAAGAGGGCTGGAGCACCTCTGCTACGAAGAGAGGCTTGAGGAAAGCTGGGCTTGTTCAGCCTAGAGAAGAGAAGGCTGCGGGGGGACCTGAAGGGAGCATACAAGGAGGGGAATCAACTTTTCAGAAGGGCAGACAATGGCAGGATAAGGGGGAATGGACTAAAACTAAAGGAGGGAAGGTTCAGATTAGATATTAGGGGGAAGTTCTTTACAGAGAGAGTGATGAGGTGCTGGAACAGGCTGCCCAAAGAGGTGGTGGATGCCCCATCCCTGGAGGTGTTCAGGGGCAGGTTAGATGGGGCCCTGGGCAACCTTGTGTAGATTCAGGGCTGAAAGTTGTTGGCCCAGCCTGTGGCAGGGGGTTGGAACTCTATGATCCTTGGGGTCCCTTCCAACCCAGACTGTTCTATGATGCTACTGCTAGGTCCCAGCAACACACACATAGGACTGGAGGACAGAGGGAGAAGAGCTCGGTGATAACCCACACCCTTTTTACAGGCAGATCACAGTTAAGCAACCCAGCAGAACCATTCTCCACCTAAGTCACCACCCTGCTCCACTTCCCCTGGCCTTCCTAGAGATACTTGCCATTTCAGGTTCTTGCGGTCGGGGTTAACTTGAGCCTCGTTATGGAACGCTCGCAGCTTCGCAACGAGATCCGTCGCATCCTGAGCGGCATTTACTGCCAGTGTATTTGGAATTATTAAGAGGGACCTTGCAAATTCTGCTATTGCAAGTTGTTCACGTGATCCCTAGAAAGAGGAAAGACTTAAAACCCATTGTTGCAACAAAAAAAAGGATAAAATACAGCCATCATCAAGTCAGCCAATAGTAGGTATAGGTTTTCACCCTCAAAACCTAATTTTAGGCCAAAGAGTCATTTAGTCTAATTATCAGAGTAACTTATATCCTTCACTTTGAAGCAGCATCTTAGATTCCATGGTTTTCATGAACCACAGTACCAACTTCTAGTAGATAAAAGTGTTTGAAAATTCAGAGTCTCCAAGTCTAACACAAGGCATGCTGTTACTTCTTTGTGCAACACTTACCATGCTGGTTGCATAATTTTCAAGATATATTGAAAGTGCTGCCTCTACAGCACCACCACCTGGGACAACAGACTTGGACTCCAATACCCTTTTAACAACACAGAGAGCATCATGTATAGATCGTTCCATTTCATCACACATGAAGTCATTAGCTCCTCGTAGGATAATCGATGCTGAAGTACGAGCCTTTGTACTATGGAAAACAGGAATCAGAAGTCAGCTGAGAACAGATTATCAAAGAAAACTATTCTTGATGAGATTTTTCTACATTTAGAAGCCTTAACGTTACTGTGCACCCTTGCAATGTATGTACAGAACGACTTAGTAAGTCTATTTAGGTTCTAATATACAAAAAAACCTGGTTTGAGTTTAATCTTTTAGAGAAAGGTACCTGACAAAGGCATACAGATAAGATGTTTTCCCATCAAATAAAGGGAAGATGTAACTGGCTAATGAGAAAGTTCTCTTTTGTATAGCCATCCAGTGAGCGAGTGACTGCCAACATCACAGTACAAGCAGTCATCTATCTGCCACACAGGTGCCATGGTCACAATACTCTGTTCACACACAAACGAGACTGCAGGCAGGCGAACGCTGAGAAGGGGCACTGAAGCAGTGGCAAAGTTAGGATTTGTGATATGCCCTTGCTGAACAAACTGATACCCAAGTCTTCAGTTACCACACAGCTCTGGCATACTAAAATCTTCCAAGGTGTGGAACAGTTTAACACCATGGTCCATTTCATACTATGGAGTGGATGACTGATTCCGTGAAACCAGCACAAGCAAACCCTGTCTTCCACTGCAGGCTTCAGGCTTGCACCTCCATGTGCAGATGAAATGACTCAGAGGGTACCCATTTCCATTTACTGTCTGTAAAAGGAAGCCACTGTGACTATACTGCTAAAAGCCAGGTGAAGGAGTGTGACAAATACTGCAGTACCATCTCTTGCTGTTTAATTGAGATGGCATGGAAGTAAATAAACAAATGGGATTTCATCTCAGACTTAGCAGAAAGCATACACAAGCCCGAGTATTTTGAAAAGGATCCTTACTTCTTGATTAAGATCAGCTCATCATCACAGATTCTCTCCTGAATCACCTCTTCTGCTTGTCCCAGCATCAATGCCTCAAAACTTTCCTCACCTTCAAGGTTCGCAAGAGTTGAGCATATGGTCGCTTTAACAAACAAGCAAACAAGTGAAATTAGCATTCAATTCCAGCACCTTTTGCCAACTTCCCAGAGTGGGCATACAGAAAGAGAACAGAAATAAGAAAAATGTACTTATGCTGCTTTTCAATTCAACAGCACATCCTCATTCTCAGGCAGCAATTCAAGACTCTGCACTCAATCATCTAAACTGCTCCTTTTGCTCAACTTTTACATCACTTTTCCACAACTAGTACACGTTCCTGGGCTTTACAGTAATGAAAATGATTTCTTGACAATTTTAAGAATTGATAGATAAAAATCTGTACAGGAACAGGTTTTTTTCCCAGTATGTGTTTAATGAATGTTTCCCTGTGCCTTGAGCTATCTAAACAGCATGCTTAGCTCTCCAAACAGAGGCTTAGGAATGTGTGCTCAATAAAGACTTCTAAATAAATAGAGATTCTGATTCCTGTTTCTGCAAGAGGACAGTCTTCCCAGTGCAAGGTAGCACCTTTCCCTCCACTGTAAATCTTCAGCAGCCAACTCTAAAGGTACTCATCTACTTTTGACAGAAAGGTCACTTGAAAGTGACACTGAAATTAAAACCTAACAAGAGTGGCTCACCTCAACATGCAAGGAAGGGATGAATAAAGAAGCCATGTTTTGCAAAGAAGTTACCAATACACTAACAGCAGCTTTAAAAGCAAACAGAAAATATCCAAATACCACAAAACCCACACAAACAAATAAAAAAACCCCACCAGAAACAGACAAACAAAAACTCTAACAGTTAAACAAGAGCTACCTCCGGATGCCTTAGCAATCCGCTTAAGGTCCTTCTTTACAACTCTTCGTACCGCCATGGCACCAGCATCAACAAAGTACTTCAGACACATATCATCAATGCCACCAGTGGTGAGAATAACATTGGCACCAGTGGCCAAAATCTTCTGGATCCTTTCTTTGGTAATATCTGATTCTCTGCAGGGATAAAGTTATAAAAATGTATTTGAAAGTCTGCAATCACATTCTGTCAACTCATTTCCTGAAACCTAAATGCAGACCTCTGCCAGAAGGAGGTACAGTGACACACACCTATCTGGGCTTCTCAGTAACTGACTTACCGCTGCCTTATCTGGTCCAGCTTCTCAGGGTCTGAGATAACAACCTGCACACCGAGCTTCATTTTTGCTTTCTGCAGGCTGAAGTCAAGGCATGCAATTTTTGCATTAACTATTCTCTTGGTCATACCTGACGAGAGGGAACAAGGATTTTGTCAAATGAAGTTAACAGAAAATCAAGCTAGCATTAGTGATTAAAACTACTGTTCCTGTCACATTTCAGATTTCTATTCAGTGTGCTTCTCTGCCTTCAGTTCCACCCTAGGACAGAAAAATGCTGACAAAGACTTTTAACCATATTTAAAATAAAATTAAAGAATCTTTACTATAACTGTTTACAGACCCTGTTCACAAAATGTGAATGGCCATGAAAAGCTGAGCCTTCAGTCTCATATCCTAATGACAACGCAGCTCTGCTACAAGTTTCCAACACAGCTGACACTGGCTCCTCAAAGGGAGGTGCTTATGCTGCAAAAGATCATAGTATTTCCAGGCTGATAGTGAGCTAAGGAAGCTTCATAGCTTACTGACATCTTGTGGGTCACTACTAGTTGGCAGTCCCTGGCCTAGAAGCCACTGGTGAAGTGGAAGGTTTTTTGTGTGTTCTTGTTTAATTCTGCTGGATTGGATTGAACCCCAACCCGATTCATAACTCATGGAGACATACAATCCCCGCAGAAGGACTAGGAGGACAAGTTCACACAGAAGCTTTAGAAATAACAGCGTTCTTACCCTGCGAGCCCACCACACAGTTCAGGGCGTAACCGTTCACAAGTATGCTCTCTTTCTGGCTGCGGCCATGCGCCTTCAGGACATTAACAGAGTTGATTGGATACCGAGCCTGACCCTTCTGGTCTGTGTACTTAACGGCCAGTGCAGCATCCACCACCATATTAGCAAAGAAATCACCATCACTACAGCGCTGTTAAGGTTGTAACTGAAGAAAACTAGTACAATGCTTCAGACAGACACACACACAAGCTGGAGTCAAAACTGGTTTAAACGAAACAAACAAAAGAAACCCAACCCCAACTCCAGAAAGGTCTAGAACTGCTAGCTTTCTTTACCATTCCCTTAAAAGAATGCCTAATTCTTCAAGCTGAAGCACTGCTTAGAAAATTAGGATAGCCTAATGCGACATCTGAATTTGATGCATCTTTCATTCCTTAACAAGAACACTCATCCTGTGGTCAGTGTGCATTCCCTTGTTGGCACAAAGGCTGAAAATGCAGCTTGTTCTGTGACTCTGAAGTAAAATCCCATCTTCTGCCCTTGAATTTCACTCCCCAGCTAGTCAACTTCTGTAGTTCATTCTTCCATTCACCGAACTCCTTACCTAGTGTCACTAGGGAAATGATACACTGTCACAGCTATCATCACTTGCATAACTGAGTGTGTTTTCCCATGGCAGGTAACAGTATTTGTGAAATGTTTTTCACACCCATTAGAAAAAACCAACAGCTTGAATACCATACCCCATTAATAAACCCTGCTGCATACGAAACTAGCCTTGCTACTCAAGCTCTCCAATCACTCTCACTTCAGTAACTTCATCAAGTTAAAGGATACATTCCTATAATTTTAGAGGACATAGATGTTTTAGCAGCATTAATTAGGCACTCCCTGCCCAATTCATCTGTGTTAATAATAAGATTTTCATTGATGTAGCGAACTGCTTCCCTGCAGGATAAAGACCAACAGTACTTAAAAATTTCACCTCAACAGAGACAAAAACCTTACGTGTTTTCAGCCCTTCCAAATGCTGTCTCAAGGAACACAGGAATGAAATCAATTCATCTTCTAGGAGAATAAAATGACGTTCTTATCCAAGACTACAAAAATTCAAAGCAATTCCTCAAAAGCCCAAACCAACAAAGAAAGCTAAAATACACACCGAAACCAAAACGCTGTATCCACTGTGCATCAAGAAGTCTGTATTCACACACTCACAAATACAGAAATACACAAAACCCATGCAGTTATTGTAGCTTAAAACACGATGTACTTCAACTGCTACTAGTTTCTTACTTGCAAGCAAGTCGGTATCCACCAATAATGGAGGTTGGGTGAATCTTCTGTTTCACTAGCTCATCGGCATTCTTCAGAAGTTCTGCAGCAATAATGACCTGTTTGACAGACACATATTTAGCGTTTGCAATCCATACAAGCAGAAGAGCTACCTATTGTCAGTAAGTGGAAAGTAGAATAGTTGTCCAATGTTTACTCAGTGAAAACAAGTACTTGGAACCTACAATTACAAACTGCCTTTGATACCTGGCAAAAGCCACATAGACTCCATCACCTGCCCAGTTGTCAAGACTCAGGCAGGTTTTCAGCACTCAGCATCCTTATTATTTCCTAACGCTTTAATTTCTCATGGTCGTTACAAATTAAAAACCTTAACTCAGAATCTACCCTCAACATTCAAGAAAGGGAAAAAAAAACCCCACTAAGCCCAAACAAAACCAGAAAACCCACTCAAACAAAAAACCTGCAGTAAGCAGATTCCATTCCAGAGCACCAGCAGTGTAAGTCAACTAGTATATCTAAAACCACCCACAAGTTTAATGCGTTCTGTAACTTACTTTAAGAAAATGGTTATATTCAGTCAGGCACAAAGTTTTTATTTCTGAATAGTTGACCCAGATTGCATCAAGATTCATAACGGATAAATCAAAAGCACACTGTGATAACAGAACACTGACTTTTGGTGCACTCGCCTGTAAAACTTCCTACGTACCACTGAGGTTGTCCCATCGCCAACTTCTTTGTCTTGCAAGTCTGCCAGCTCACAAAGAACTTTTGCAGCAGGGTGTTCCACTTCCAGCAGTTTCAGAATGGTTGCACCATCATTAGTAATGGTCACATCCTAATTTTCAGAATCAAATATTAGTATGAGATACACCTCTACTGTTTTTACTGCTGTGCTTCATAATGCCAAGGCAAATGAAAACACCCATAAACAAGGATTTATATAAAATGTTTACTGCTTCCTTTTAACTAGGAGTCCCATTCTAAACCCAGAAATATTACCAGCATGTAATCTGCACTGTCTTTTCCTCAGGAAAGTCATTACGTTACAGACACTCATCAAGCATTTAGCAGCAATATTAATTCCTGTGAAACCGACCAACACTTTTAACTGGTGACCAGAACATAGATGTAGCAAGGAGACAACTGTGCCCCATCAACTGCAGCACTGGATTAAGCTATAACGGTGCAACATATGCTACCGGTTGCTCAATTTTACCAGAGTTTTCCTGCTAGCCCCTCTGAGAACCGTGGTAAAAAAAACAGGTACATGCACATTAGGCCTATGGAGCACATGAAGCAGAAGCACTTTTATAGAGGAACACATATCCTCCTGACATTTCTTAAATAAAGTTTACTTACACCAATATCATCCACCAACATCTTGTCCAGACCAACTGGCCCAAGAGAACTTTTCACAATGTTGGCAATAGCAGATGCAGCAGTAACTGAGAAAGTGAAAGAAAAAAAAAGTTTTAATTTTTCCAACTTTGTGGCAAGAACTAAATGTGCTAAGAACTTGTGGTTCACAAACTTGAGGTGACTTGCCAGCGACCTGGTTTGGGATTAGGTTTCAGCCTAGCCAAGCTACCAATGGCTCGCTGCTAGTAAAAAATAGTCCGTGCCAAACTTCAATCTTCCCTCCAAACTGGTTCGGCTTACTAAGCTGGCAAAACTAACCAATCAGAAAAAGAATCATCTTCTGATGGCATGGCAAGGCAAGATGGAGGATGCTGTTGAGGTCAGAAGAGCAGCGGTGGCACCTTAGCAGAGGTTGGCAGCAGCAAGTCCTTCACTCTCATTCACCTCTTGGTTCTAGGCAGGTACAGAACAGCAGTATCACCAGGTATCAATTAGTAACTTATCTGGGGGGGCCTAATTAATGTTTATAAATATCTTAAGCATGTCTATGAATACCTTAAGCATGTCTATAACAGGGGAATCAGCCAGCCCCTTTTCAGTGGTCTGTGGAGACAGGACAAGGGGCAATGGCTGCAAGTTGGAGCACAGGAAGTTCCGCACCAACATGCGGAAGAACTTTTACACAGGGAGGGTGACAGAGCCCTGGGACAGGCTGTCCAGGGGGTGTGGAGTCTCCTTCTCTGGAGATATTCAAGACCCATCTGGACACCTCCCTGTGAAATATGAGCTAGGGAGCTGCTTTGGCAGGGGGTTGGACCCAATGATCTCTTGAGGTCCCTTCCAACCCCTACGATTCTATGATTCTTGCCCTGCTTAGGTCTGTGACTGAAACAAAAGAACACTTATCCTGTAAAGTCTAAAGTGACCTTTTAGTCACTAATGAAGTATCAGGAATTAGCTCTAACATAGAGGCTTGTTTAAAGGTTGTTCTGCCAACTTCATATAGGAAAAAGATACAATGAACCTTTTCCTTCAGACCGTGGCAAGTTTTTCTATATCCCACAAGCATAGCCACTTAATCTGTAAATTGAAAAAGTGGTAGTATAATGGGAATAGTGACAACTCAGACCTTCACTTTCAGCTTCAAACTGTATCACTATTTTTCTGTTTTGGAGAATTAATGGCAGCCTGATGAAATACATAACCGTTATGTCACCATTATTAAGTATCTTAGCCATTGATTAAGGTAATTCTTGTGCCGTCCTTCCCATAGTATCACCAGAAGCACGCGACTCTCCAGATCATCAGGAAGCAGGTCTCCAGCTTCTTCGTCTTTCTGAACAGCCTCAGAATTTGAAACCTCTTCCCAAAACTTAGGATAAAACCCTGAGAAATGCGGAACTTTTTCGAGAGCTACTGCTGAAGGCACTCATCTGAAGGGCTATCCCCACTTTCCGAAGCTTGTCGTTTACGCAGCGTGCCTCCCCATCCGGCCCTTCCCCACCAAAGCCCCACGGCCGGTCTGCAGGCCTTGCCGGCTAACGCCCTACGAGCTCGGGGAGGCACCGTGCCCATCTGCGGGCAGCATCTGCCCCCTCCCGGGGTGTACTTCTGCCAAGGAGGGAAGAGGAACGCGGCATCACTTTGCCACCGAAGCCCGGGAGTGGCGCGGGACCGCGGGAGGCTCCCGTTTCCTCACAGAAGCTGCGGAAAAGGAGCAGTGCCACCTGCTCTCCTTCCCTCTCGGCGGCAGGTGCTCTCCCAACGGCTCCGAGTGGCCGGGAGCCGAGGGAACCCGGAGGCAGGACGAGGCGCTGCCCGGGCGGAGGCTGAGGCGGGGAAGCACATGGCGGCGGTAACGGCGGCACCATGTTGCCTCCTTTCCGCCCCTCCCCCCGCCGTCGCTGGCCTGGCCCCCGAGAGCAGCGCGCGGGCCTCACCGTTTTGCGTGCGGATCGTGTCGCCGCTGGTCCGCTCGCCGAAGACGGCCAGGGGCCCCTCCATCGCCGCCATCTTCCCGCCCGGCCGCGGCACGAGACCGAGAAGCGAGGCAGCGCGCGGAGCCGCGGAATGGGCAGAGAGCCGCAAAGAATGGTGGGTGCGCACCGCTCCGGGAGGGGATGGACCGACAGGGGGCAGCCCCGCGCGCGAGAGGCGGGACCACGTCCCGCCTGTCCAATCCGGAGGCGCGACGCGGCCCCGCCTCAAACCACGATTGGTGTGTGCGGCCGAACAAAGCTGCCAGGCCCAGGGAGGGGCAGGTGGACTTCCAGGAGGTTCTAGAAGGTGGTATGGCCGTCTGCGCAGGCGTGCTCGGTCCCTCGCCTCTCAGGGGCGCGGCCCGGGGAGAGGGTGTCGCCGCTTCCCCTCAGCCAGGGTGGGGTAGGGGCGTGAGCGTTGTGGTGTTCTGAAGAGCTCGGAGGAGCGGGAAGGAGCAGCGCGCCTCCTGGCGCTGGTTGTGCCTGACTGTAGCGGTAGCTCCGCAGCCATGCCCGAGAAAAGAACCGGGCTTGCCTTTACTAACGCAGGCAGCTTCTGCTGCGGCCTGGGCTCTGAGAGGTGTTGGGAGAGGGTGGGAGCCTCCCTGCCCGCCTTGCCACGGGCGCGTCCGCTTCCTGGGCTCGGTTCAGTTGCAGGAAACGAAGCCCCGGTGCCCGGTGATGCCTGTCTCCTCACTCCGACGCGGGAGGAAGTTTACCGAAAGACACAACCACACACTACCCAGCGAGGTCTGCAGCGGCCCGCTACTTAGTCAGTGGAGCGGGGCGAAGGAAGTTGGCATTTGAGTGACATCATCATCTGTGGACGGAAGTCCTCTCCAGACCGGCTTCCGGGAGCAAGCGCCGGCCTCCCGAAGATGGCGGTACCCAGGTGCCTCTGAGCGGACGGGAGGTGACTCTCACCCGAAGCCGCTGGCTTCCCTGGCTTCCCATGGCGCTCAGCAGCCGCGGCTGCCTGCTGCTGGCGGCCGGCAGGTTCCAGGCACCCGGAGTGGGTAAGCTCGGCTCTTTTGTACCTCACTATGCCGGCTTTCTTTGGCCGGGGGCTTCAGCGTCCCCCGTGCTTCTGACAGAGGGCAGCTCCCAGGGTGATCCGCCAGCTGGGTGTCTTGGAGAGGCTGTTCCGCCGGGCTGCCAGGGGATGGGGGCGCTGCAGGTGCGTCTCCGGCCGTGGTGGGCGGTCTGACAAGGAGAGAGGCCCAGCTCGTCACTGGTGAGAGGTTCTGGCCGCCTTTCAGGACCGAAAAGTTGTGTAGCAGAGGGAGCCTGTAAACGTAACTCCAAATTCGTGTTTGTTAGCTTAATTAGTGACGAACAGCCTAACAGGATCGGGGATTCCTACCTGGTTATTTGGTAGCACTGCTAACCTTGTTGTAGTTCAGTTTCAGTGTTTTGTAAAGGTTCAGTCCTAGGGAACTTCTTGTCATGTGTGAATTTGTATTTCATTCATGAGTTTTGAAACGCTCTTAAAACTTAACACGTTTTGAATTTTTAGTCTACAGTTTGCTCATAAATTGGAGAAACAGGTTGGGCTCTGGTAGCCCATCTATTTAGTGTTTATATTTAAAAAAAAAGCTAATTTTACTCTGCTAACTTTTACAAGCTGCATCTTTGTGTATTGTATTGTTTCATATTAATTCGTATTGGTTTAACTTTTTAATTTGGGGGTGGTGGTGTGTTTCCTGTTTTCCCTCAAGGTCTTCGTTTTGCATCAACTACAGCCAGTCTCAAAACTGAGACTGAAGTGGACACAAGTGAAAATGAGGTTGTTGCTCCAGAGTTCACTAACAGGAATCCTCGGAACTTGGAACAGTTGGCCCTGGCTAGGAAGGAGCGTGGCTGGAAAACAACGTGGCCAAAGCGTGAATTCTGGCATAGGTGAGTCAGAAAGTGACCAGCAGGAATAAAGACTCCAAAACTTGTGAAGAACCCCCAAACCAAGAAGGTGAAATTTACACAAAATTATCTTTTTTTGGCTGTTGAATCAGTTGCTCCCTTATTTGTTTTTAGTAGGCTAGCATCACATGAAAGCATATGTACTGAAGATCTGTTGTTAAGGTAGCAGTAATACTGCTCAAGCAACTACTGTTTAACTTAGGATTCTCCTAGTTCTGGGCTGACTGCGCATCATTGTTTTATTTGAGGCACCAGAATAGTCTGTTAGTTTGGGTTTTGTTTTGTTTCTTCAGAAAATGCTGATTTCTTGTCCTCTGGGATCTAAATTCTTTTCCAGCTGGGGATTCAAAATTATTCCTTTGTTCTTGAGGAGAAAATGGTGTTTGGCTTGTGCATACCTAGGAATCTGATCCTGTCGCAGTCCGGTAGAGGATAGCTGCTCCTTATGCTCCGTGGTTATGCATTATGGCTCCTGAAGTACTGCTTGACCACTTGCCAATCCTGACAAGTTGTTGCCTGCTGCATAAGCAGAAGTCTGTAAGAGACTGCGTAGCAAGCCTAAGGTTGTGTTTCTGCTGGAGCAGTTCCCTGATCTAGCTCCTAAGCACATGTACCACGCCATGCCACGTTGTACAGTTGTTGGTCTGGAGTGAACGCTGGCGTGAGGCAGTGTAGGACTGTCACCTCTGTAACTGGTGAAAAGTTGCTCTTTCACTCTGAACCAGAAAAATGAATCCTATTTATGTTCCAGTGAAGTGGGCAGAAACCTAGTAAAGTAATAAAAGGAATGTTAAGAAATGATTACTGTATCGATAGCTCCAGTACATTCAGTTGTACTTAAAGCGAGTCACTTAGACGTTAAGCATTGAATGTGTTGTCACTTTAGGTCTGGAAAAGAGATCCCATCCCGTGTTATTTCTTCCCTTCTCTCAGGTTACGGCTGGAGCGGACGCAGCATTATGTAGAAGCCTTTGTTGAGCGCTCTAATGGGGATGTGGTGGTATCTGCCTCTACCCGCGAGTGGGCCATAAAGAGACACCTGTACAGCCCCAAGGGAGTATCGGCCTGCAAGAACCTTGGGCGCGTAATAGCGCAGCGCTGTTTGGAAGCGGGAATCAACTTTGTGAACTTCAAAGCTGTTATCCCCTGGGAATATCGCTGTAACTCGGCAAGTACCCATCTCCTGACACTCATTTGGCCCTTTTTCTTTCCTTTCTAAGCATGAATTTTACTTTGCCATTAGTTTTCTTATGTGGCTTGACTATCCCTTCTTGCATCCCTCACCAGGGTGATTTTGACACACTGTGATTCCTGGCATTACGCTTCAGTGAGGCTGTTTATCTCAACTCCTCCTTGTAACTTGTCCCCGCTGATATTTCAGTGCTGAGAGCTTTTCTTTGTACTTACTTGTGTGCCTGTGTCTTTTAAACAAGATCCAGGAATTTGAAAAAGCTGTGGAGGAGGGAGGTGTCGTTCTACGTGAGCCACGGAGGATCTACCAGTAAAGTGGACACCATTGGGAAAACTGCACAGACCAACCATCGTTTCTTCAGGCCTGTGTACTGGCACAGCAGAGGTCCAGAGCTGGAAAATACTGAAATGTGGCATCTTCTAATAAAATATTTTTATGTGTGGAAATGTGTCGCAGTCTTGATTTTATTTTTTTCCAGGCTAGAAGTAACTATTGTAGGTCAGCTTGACAGACTAATGGAATTAACTTCCTGATGCAATAATTTTAAAGTATTTTTTAATATATATTTGATACTGTGTTTGCTCTAACCTGAACTCACAAGTGCTAGATCTATGTAGGTGGCTGCTCTCATTGAGCAAAACCCAGTTGTTCATGTGGACGTTCAGAACTGTACTACAGTTATGTGCTAAACCCGGGCGACAGAGTAAATTCCCCCTAGCTCTGTTGCAGCTCTCTTGTAGCCCTCGTAGGTGCAGGGGAGAAGCCGCACCAACGCCAGCTCCAGCCAGCACGCAACCGCTTTCCCTCCGCCGGTGCCCACCTGCTGCTTAGGCACACCGCGATGCTGTCGGCCTCCCTGCCCGCCGTCACCCGCTAGGACGTGTCTCTCAGGCTGTTGCGGTGCGAGTATACACCGAGTATATTCCCCTGCGCTCCGCCTTTATTTTTTTTTTTTTAAAGCCAGGGTAAGAGCCGCCCACACCCCCCCCCCCCGGAGCAGCGCGGGGCACGCAGGCGCGCCGGGCCGGGGGCAGTGCGGGGCCCGCTATGGATGTGGGGGCTGGTGGCTTCGAGGACCTCCTGCCGAGCCTGCAGGACCTCGTCCACCGTGCCGCCTTTCTGGGTGAGCTGCGGGACGGGCGCCCTTAGCCACCGTGGCCCGTCCGGCCCTCGCCCGTAAGCTGAGGGGGAGCGGTGGGCCGTTGCCTGGCGAGGGGCGAGGCCGGAGCGCCGCGGGCATTGAGGTGTATTTTAGCGGATTATGGCGCCGGCGTGCGGTAGAACAAGGAACGCGGGGTCGCTGGGCTTTGAAACTGGCAGCAGAGGTTGGAAAGCGGGACCTCTCTGCGGTGCTGGCTTGGGGTGAGGGTGCTAGTTACGGGGGGACCGAACGCCGCAGGGTGAGGCAGGCCCCTCCTGGGGTGCTGCTGAATTTCCCTTCCTTGTCCTGCCGCGGGTGAGGGAGCCGGACCATCGGCTGCTGGAGCCTCTGGGGCAGGAGCCTCGGCTGGCTCCTGTGAGCTTGCCAGTGATGCGGTAGGCACAGAGGTTACAGTGCGGAGGCGTTTCAGAGATCCCAGTCCCTGAGCTCGTGAAGCATGCTTCTTATTTCCGAATGTTTTTTGTGTTCTTTGCACCTCGGCAGCCCTTGATCTGGAGTTTACCGGCTTACATTCAACTTTCCTGCAAAGTAGCAAGCCCAGGTAAAGCCGTTGCCCTTGGAAGACCAGGGAGACTTGCTGCTCTGGCTCCGTGAGGACAGCCTGTGGGTTGCAAACCTTCCTCATCCTGCTCCCCTCCCAATTCTGGCTTTGTTCGTAGCCTGTTTGATTCCCCTGCGGAGCGGTACCTGAAGGCCAGGCAGAATGTCCAGCGTTTCACTGTTACACAGTTTGGTAAGTGCTGGTTGGATACGGGAAATAGTCTCTGAAGCCTTAGTGGTAACTAGCCTCTAGACAGCTGGTGAGACCTGCCAGTAGCTCCTGGCTTAGTTCACTTGTTACAGAGCCATTTGTCTGCTGTGGTAGGTTGTTTTGGGGTGGGTGGGTGATGTGTATCCCTTTCCTCTGATGTTGAATACTATCATCTTTTTAATATTTTCAGTAGCATAAACTCAGATGGGATGCATGCTTGTTGCAGCTCTAAAGTTGTTTGTATTTAAAGATGGTAGGTACAAACACGGGGCTTTTAAAACAGAGGTGGCAAGCAAGATGTAGGTGACAGCAGCTCCTATGCAAAGCTGTTTCACTTGATACAACGTGTGAGTCGGGACTACTAGAGGAAAATGAGGATTAGCATTGCTGATGCCCCTAAAATAATAAAAAGCCCCCACAAAAAAGGGCTTGTGGTTGAGGGCCTCTGACAGTTAAGAACCAGTTAGAGGTCAAGAAACCAGCTCCAAAACTGTTCAAAATACTGTTCAAAGCCTTAGTCTGTTTTAGGGGTTAATAAGAAAAAAAAAACCCAGTAAAAAACCTGTCCTGGCCCTCTGCAATGCCTGGCTCCTTCCAGTGCTCTTGTAGTGTAGCTGGATGCACAGACCTGTGTACGCATCGTTGGAGGCTTTCATCACCCACTCGCCTCTTTTCACCTGTTGCCTAATTAGCTATTTAATCAGACTTGACTGCTTTTCCCACTCAGCACTGAGAGCTGGCAGTTACTGTTAAGATTTGTGCTGTGGCATTAATGAACATGTGCTCCATCAGGGGATCCCTAATCCCTTAGCTCATTTTCACAGCATCTGTAGACTTGAAGCTAGATGGGGCGATTTCAGTGCCGTTTTCTGTCTCTTGCAGGGCTGGCAATATTCTCAAATGAAAACTCTAACAAGTAAGTTTAAAAACCCCCAAACCAGGTTTCTGTTCCAGTGAAGACAGCTTGTTTGAGATTTTAATACAAAATTCTCATGGGAAGAGTTTATTTCTTGTTGTTGTCTTCTGGAGAGATTCTTCCTTTCGTTGTAGGTATGTGGTGCATTCGTACAACTTTTTTGTCTTGCCATCGACATTGGGATTTTCGGGTGTTGAATTCACCTTTTCTGCATCTAGCATTCAGTTCCTGTCTCATTATGGCTTTGACTTTAACAAGGTATGTGATCTCCCTGCCAGAAATCCAGAACAGAGGAAGGCTTTGCAATTAGAGGAGAAATCTGGATTAACATCCCTAAATGCTATGTGTCTGGGGTAAATAGCATCTTGCTTAAGTATGAAAGCACCACGCGGTTTGTTATCAACAGGGAGAGTGAGTGCTGCTTTTTCTGAACTGCTGTATCACAGAATCAATGTCAGGGTTTGAAAGTGACCTTGAAAGATCATCTAGTCCAACCCCCTGCCAGAACAGGATCACCTAGACTAAATCACACGGGAACATGCCTAGGCGAGTTCTGAATGTCTCAAGAAAAAGAGACTCCACCAGCAGTCTGAGCAGCCTTTCCCAGTGCTCTGTCACCCTCCCAGTGAAAAAGTTTCTCCTTATGTTCACATGGAACTTCCTATGCTCCAGCTTGCACCCTCTGCCCCTTGTCCTATCATTGGACATCACTGAGAAGAGCCTGGCTCCCTCCTCCTGGCACTCAGTCTTTACATATTTATAGACATTGATGAGGTCACCCCTCAGTCTCCTCCAGGCTAAAGAGACCCAGCTCCCTCAGCCTGTCCTCATAACGAAGATGCTTCACTCCCTTAATCATCTTAGTGGCCCTGCGCTGGACTCTTGCAAGGAGTTCCCTGTCCTTGAACTGAGGGGCCCAGAACTGGATGCAATATTCCAGATGCCGTCTCAGCAGGGCAGAGCAGAGGGGGAGGAGAAGCTTTCTCAACCTTCTAACCACACCCCTTCTAATACACCCCAGGATGCAATTGGCCTTACTGGCCACGAGGGCACGTTGCTGTAGAGGCAATAACCACGTCTTTGTCAGCATAAGATGGATTTCCCCACCTCAGAAGAAGAAAACCTGTCTCTGGTGAGCTGCAGAGTCACTAATCAGACCCTACTGGGAGTCTTTACTAGCCATGAAGGTGGACAAGTCTCAGTTTACCTGCATATTGCCATATTTCCCATAACATTCAGACTGTATCATCATACGAGAGCGCTGATTAGCAGTTTTTGACAGGAAGCATCATAGGATCTTGACAGTTGAAGTGTCTCATTAAAGGCAAGCTTTGCACTAAAACAGAACAAGAAAAAAGATCATTACAGTTGACAGAAAGCCTTTTCTCCATATGTAAACACCCCTGTCTTTGTGCTCTTGGATTCCCTACAGATTGTATTTTTGGAGAGGATGTTCTGTGAAAGAGGAGCACCAGTATATGCTGGTTTTGGACCTAGCTAACTTGCTATTCTCTAATTTGCTGCAAGAAAGTCCAGGGGAGAGTGACTGACCCGGTGTTTTCCCCTCCTCAGTTCCTCAAAGATGGAATCCCATACATGAATGAGGCACAGGAGAAGATCCTTAGCCAGCATCTCTTAGAGGGTAGCTGGGAAATCACCAGGTGAGTGCTGTTCAGAGAGGTGGATCCTCAGTACCGACTCTATTAACAGTTTACCTTCACTCAGATTGCATTTTGCAGAAATATTAAAGCCTGTTGGCCCATGTGTCTTGCTGCTGGCTGTTCCAGCATGCTGTGGTCTGTCTGAAGGAAGACCAATCACATGATACAGTCTGAAGAGTTGGGTGAACATTGGGCAACAATGCTTTTGTATCCCCACAGCACGGCATGAGACTCTATCTGTAAAGAGCTTTTTATCACACTCTCTTTCCCCCAATCCTGTTTTAGTGCCGTGGACAGGGATGTGCTGAAGAAGGCTATTGATGAAGTGACCAGTTGGATAGCTACAGCAGAGGAAGATGAGACCATGACTCTGCGGGATCTGAGTGGTAAGTAACAGGGTGCCTCCCTTAGGCACCTGTGGGCTCTGAGCAGAGTGAAATATGGGGCTGAGCTTCTTGGGCTGCTGCTGTCCTTTGCTGCCTGTTCTGTCAAACTTCTCTGCAAGTGAAAGCACCTGTGCCCACGCTGCCATTACAGCCTTCTGCCCTTGTCTGAATCTCCATTCCTGCGAGGCATTCATCCCTGGGCTCTGCTTTCCTGAGGTGTCCAGGCAGTGGGCCTTCCTGCGGTGGAAGTGGACGTCTGGGTGCTTGGAGCATGCTTTGTGGTAACCGGCTTCAGGTTTGTGCTGCTTCAGAGCAGCAACTCTCAAACTTGTAGTTGCTCTGGATCAGGACAACTTCTGAGTTGTTTTAAGTCCTGGGTGATCTGTATTTCTGTGTTCTTCTCGTAGGAGAAGGAAAAGGTGGGTCTCCTTTCAGAGTTTGTTCCTTCTTGTGGAGCGACGAGGTGCCCCATGGGGACGTGTATATATGCCAGTGGGTATAAACAGTCCACTTAGCACCCATATTAGCTTTTGGAGCACTACAGCAGAGCTGAGGAATTTCTGTGCTGCTCTGGAGGTGCAGCACTAACGCATTGGTACCTCTTGTCTGTGCTTGGCTTCTAGGTGTGTTGCTCTGAAACCTTCCAAAACCACAGACAATCTTTTTCAGAGTAGAAGCCTTCCTCCCTCTTCTTTTCAGTTAGCCTTTCCTGTTCTTCTGTGTCCTTACAAAAGCTTATTTGCTTGAACTTCTCAGTGACCTTTGGTTGGTTGGTTTAGCCTGTCATTGCGTATGGTAATGTACTGAGATCATGTATTGAGGAGTATTTTCTTGCACCCTGAGGGAGAAATGCCTGGTCAGTCCTTATGTCTAGAAAAAAACTGTTTTCCTAAATAGGCTTGTCTACACCTATGAAGTTTTTACTGCTCTTTATTGTTTTGTTTTATCTCAGGCTGTCAGGTGTTGGTTGTTCAGTTGATCCTGAGACGGGCTCTCCAGAACATTTGGACGCAGCCTCTTGGCGACAAGGTAAGCTGGAGATGTGGACCTCTTTTGCAAAGAGAATTGCTGTCTAGACAGATAGGACTGGCATTCCTGCAGGGACTCTGAAACCTTGTGTGTACTTTTGATGGTAGAGTCCAGAGTCCAGGAGGAAGAGAGGACTCAAATGCCTCACAGCCTGAGATAAAGACAGTTTAATAGGACAGAAAAGGAAGATGATAACAATTACAAAAGAGTATATATACAAAGGATGCACAGCACGGTTTCTCACCACCCAGAGTTGATACTCAGCTAGTTCTTGGGCTATGGTCCTGCCTCCCAGCCAGCCCCTCTTTATATATGGAGCATGACATCATATGGTGTGGAATATCCCTTTGGTCAGTTGGGGTCAGCTGTTCCAACTGTATGCCCCCCAGCTTCTTGTGCACCCCCAGCCTCCTCGCTGGTGGGGTGAGGAGCAGAAAAGTGTGTGGCTCTGGGTAGGCACTGCTCAGCAGTGACAAACCATCACTGCAGTAACAACGCTGGGTTTAGTACCAACCCAAAACACAGCTACGTGCCAGCTGCTGTGGAGAAAATGATCTTTATCTCAGCCAAATCCAGCACAATTTTGGGGGTTTGTTGTTTTGTTTTGGTTTGGTTTTTTTTTTTTTGCATTAGTACTGTTTTGGTCTGATAAGCAGTGAGGCATTAGCCCAGCCTCCTCACCCAAATCATAGCCCATGGGGTCTCGGATTGTGCGACTGCTGTTCATTTCTGTGTTTCAGTGCCTTGAACTTACTGTACTGGTGTCAAATTAAATGATGGTTGGTTGTGGTCAGAAAAACCCTGGTAGGAACCATCCTCTTAAGAGGAGGAGCATTAATAAGACAGCCTTGGAGCCGGTCTTCTTTGTTACGGAGGCACAGATCTCCATAGAGGAGAAAAGTGAAACAGTCCTGAGGTGCCAAGGCATGTGTTATTTCTCCATCCTTCATTGTCTAGAAGCAGAAATTGTCCTCAGCATTACTGGACCCCAGTAAGCAACTTAAAACTACCATGGGAGGCTGAGATACCCAATGACTCTTCTGTTCAGGTATTGGTGAAAAAAGTGAGTCCACAGGACCGTCAGCTTCTGGAGAACTCTCCTCATGACTGCTTCCAGAAGGAGCACATTCTCCTGTCTGCCCGGGGCTTCACTAACCTCTTCCAGACACTTGTTAAAGCCAAGAAGGTAAAATACATCATCCCTGCTCTTTCTTTTTTTGGTTGGGTTTTTTTTTTTGTGGGGTGAGGGGGAGTGTTTGGGTTTTTATTTATTTGCTGCACTGGATATAAAGGGATGATAAAAGATAAAGTGGTACTTTTTATTCAGTGACTGAACTCATTCAGTGTGATCATCCTGTGTAGTTGTCAGTAAAGCTGAGATGAATTCATAAATTTGCCATCATGGTTAGAAAAAATGACTGTTAAACATTTACATTTTCTTACTGACCAGGTCCCACTCCCAAAGCATGCTCAAAATTATGAATTTCCCTGTGCTCCTTTTCTGTTACTCCTGCAAACCAAGTGCAGCTGGGGAGAGGGATCCAGAACCCATTCTTCAATGTGTTACTTATGTCACATGAAAAAATGCAGGAGTCCACAGTGGTGGAAATCCTTGTGTTACCCATCATGAGTCACCATCTGAGAAAAAAGCAAATTCTTGCCTTTTGGGCAAGTTGTGCTTTCCAGCATGTGGCAGACCAGTTGAGTAGACCAGTGGTCCCCGTGGTTCAATAATGTGTGGAAATTCTTCTGATCTGTATGCAGATTATTGAATTAATTCAGCTTCAGAAGATGAAGGGTGATGTGCCAGGCAAAGGCTGTTCCTCCCCTTGTGAGTGACACTATAAATCTGATTGCTGGAAGATTTTCCCAGTGTCCAGCTAAACTGAGAATCCACCCAGCTCCTGCTGAAAAAATTACCCTCCTCAGACAGTCCTCAAGTCTCATTCCCTGAAAACGGTAGTCCTCCTGTGAGCTTTGCAGCCTGAATGGCTTTTGGGAGAGTGTGTGTGGATGCTCTCCACCAGAGGAAAGGATTGCAGCTGTTGAGTAGGCCTAAAATTGGTTTTGCTTGAGCTCTCTTGAAAAACATGCTCCAGTGGGCTGTTATGTTCATGTTCTTCCCGTAGCCCCTGGTGGGACACAACATGCTTATGGACCTTATGCATCTTCATGACAAGTTCTACAAGCCCCTTCCAGGTAATGCTGTACATAGCTGCTGTCCCCGGGCTGAGCCTTTTGCAGTGGGGGTGGGACAGGAAGCACTGTGGTCATTTGCCACCACAGCCACCAGTGCTGCTTGGCAAGCAGCAGTGTTAGTTGCCTATTACAAGCTCTGATTGCTGGAGGGGTGCATCATTCCTATGACTTCACCTCTCATTCTTACTCATTGAAAATACCATTGGCTTCCCCTCTCTTTCACGACGTCTTTCTCTACATGCTTTGCTTTCAGAAAGCTATGAGGAGTTTAAAAGGAACATACATGACCTGTTTCCTGTCCTCATAGACACCAAGACTGTAACAAAATCCATCAGGAAGGTGAGGCACAAAGGTCTTTTTCTTTGGAGTTACAGCTTCTCTTTCACCCAAAAGAGAGGGGGTATCTTTCCTCAGTACCCTGTGGTTACAGAGCTGTCACCCGTTCTCACTGTTGCTCCGAGACATTCTGATTTTAGAACCCACTTAATGAATCAACAGTACCAGTAAATGAGCTCTCTTTCCATGAGGTCTGTCGTGGTTGGTGTTCTAACACATTCTTCTTTTACAGAAATGTCAGTTTCCTCGAGTATCCAATCTTTTGGAGGTGTATACAGTTTTCTGCAGGTTAGTGGTAGACCATAAAGCCTTCAGCAATCCCTTTGTTTTCTTGGGAAAGATATTTCAAAGTCAGTCACTTCATATCTTTAGGAGGTTTGATTCAGGGATGAGACTGAGGAAGTGTTTAGGAGTTAGCCGAGTAATAGCTATCAGTTTTCTTCCTGAAAACAAGTACCTTAGCCTCTTCATACAATATCTACCAAAGTTAGTTTCAAATTCTTCAGTAGCTTTTTCTGAAACAAAGCCACAGGTCACTAGTGAGCACTAACTTGTCTCTCACGTACTGAAGGAAGACAAAAATCTTACACTTCCAATTATCTTCAGCAGCAGCCAAAACCCCAAAGGTCCAGCGTGCCCAGTGATAACTCTTGCAAGCGACTGCTCAGGATATGGTACGTTCTTAAGCAAACCTTCAAGGTCAGGTAACTGGAAGGGTTTTGCTTCTGCTCCATGGATGTCCCCACGCAAAGCATGAGTGAGTGCCAGTGGGCCTGCTGAGTTTGCACAGTGCTGCCAATATATGCTTTTGTCCAGACCCAACGCCTGGTGTCCCAAAACATGGCGTGTTCCACGTGTCCCCGGTAGCTGCTGCGGGTGAAGGAGGGCAGGTTTGCATTGTGCCACTAGCACAAACAGCGTCACACCAAGCTGGGACGAACTGAACCTGACTTGAGGCTATGACGAGTCAGTGGCCCTTGGAAGGGGTGAGGTGGGCAGGAAACAGCGGCCCTAGGATGGAAAAATCCCAGAAAGCAGCAGGCTGTCGGTGGCTGATGTGCAGGGTCAGCGGTGCTGCGTGTGCAGGAGGTTGTGGTCGGCACGTGGTGTGGTAACAGGCTGCGAGGCAGACGTTTCCTGGCTTCGGGCCGCGTGGTGTCTTGCAGCGCAGGGCCCCCCGTGTTTTGAAATGGTTCCCGTACCATCAGTAACAGATAGGACATAATTTGGCTTAGATCTTCATAAAAGTTACGAGGGTTTTTTTTAATGTGTGTCTTACACCAGTGGCTGAAAAGCATAGGATCTGCTGCCTTTGTGTTGGTATTGATTTAAAACGCACAGTAGACACGTAGAGTTTCTGTGGGGTGTGAAGGTTTCAGGGTGAGGAAAGAAACACAGCTGAGGGTGGGTGGGAAAAAACCAACCCCAAACCAGAACAGGGAATCTCAATGAATGTTAGGATTCTGCAGCATGCTGAAGTTGCCTACTCCTTCTTACTGATTTTGTTGGACACTTCCAGCTGAGAAGTCATGTCCTCACGAGGCCGGCTACGATGCATTTCTCTGCGGTTCAGGTAGAGTGCTGCTTAAACACTTCAGAGTTTGAATTGGGACGAGGCAGTGCCTTCCCTGCACTGCAGCTCTATTGGATGCCAAGAAATATTTGTTGATATGTAGTCTGTTGCTCTTAGTAACTTCGCTACACTTAAATGAGTTTTTGCTTTCTGTTTGTTTAGTGCAGTCCCTTTAGCGTTGTTCTAACACCACCTCATTATTCCTCCCTTTAGTTCTTCTGATGTCAGCTCACTTCCTACTGTGCCGATCCACGGAGTAAGTGATGTTTAAATGTTTACTGAAAATTGCATGACATGGATCCATGTGTCCTATGGAAAACAGTTGTCATTTTGCTCTGGCTGACTTTTTGTTTTGCAGGCTGGTCCTCCTTTTGGATAAGAGAAAGTGTTACTGGAAATGTCACCGTTCTAATTAGATTTTTGTTTTATAAATCTGAAAGTAGTAGCTTTATGTCACAGCTGACATTTAAAAAAAATGAAATCAGGGGCCATGCAGTGGCTCAGAGGTTGGGAAATGGCATTGTGACTCCTTTATCCTTAAGCAAGCGCTCTCAAGTTCAGTTCACTTGGGTAAGGGTCAAATCATTTTCCATTAGTTTCCATTTTTGAAATCTGTGTGATTCAGTGCCTTCAGTTAAGTTGCTGAGAGGCAGCTGTTCAAATCCTTTCCCTTCACTTGCAGCTTTTTGACTTCTATAGAAGATGCCAAGATCTCAAATGCCTGTTTTCTCACTGAAGTGCTGCTTCAGGAGCTCTGTGCTCCAGAGACGCTGCACAGCTGTGTGGCGCTGGTGAAACAAAACTCTGTTCCTTCTTTTGTTTAACCCAGATATAGTGATGCTGTGGAGGCTGATCCTTCTTTCCTCCAGTATCTCACCATGCTAGCCGAGTATCTGAACCAAGTGAACTTCATCCGAGGCAGTGCTTCAAGCATTGTGCGTATGAATTGCAGGTCTGTGACCAGTTTGTGGGGTGTGTAGGTCAGTGGCCTAGTTGATGGCTTCGTTAGAGGAGAAAAATCCACCAGTGCCTGGGCACACCTTGGCAGAAGATGTTGTCATACAAATGACACAGCTGAGCAGCAGGAGGGAATAGCAAAGGAGTTGAGTTTCTGCTTTCTGAAGCATATTGCTGTTGTTTGCTCTAAGGTGACATTAGTCAGCTTATGTTGCCCTGATAGAGAGCTTGCTGTTTCTCTGGTGGTTTCTCCATGGCAATGGTGACAGTTTGCTCTTGTGACTCATGTCATAAAAATCTTGGGACAAAAGAAAAATCGTTCTACACCAACAGATGTGCTATATAACCTGTCTTACTTATGCACCACATTTTGCATAAATCCTGACTATATAAGTAGTCTTGCTATAGTATTTCCAAACTCAAATATTTTTTCAGTATTGTACATTTTCCAGAACTTTTCTGGGGAAGATGGTCGCTGCCAACACCCCCTCTCTTGGTTGTCCATGTCCGAGGCTGTCCGGGGCTGAATGAAAGGCAGATTTACCAAGAGTTTAAAGCCCTGTGTCGCTTTGATGTTAGACGGCTTTCAAAGAACCAGTTCATCCTGCTGTCCAATAAGTTTAAGCAGTGAGTGACTGGAAAGTCTTATTTTTCTGTCCCTTGGTCCTCTTTGACCCAAGTCTTCACCTCCCCACCCTGTCCCTCTGCTGTGACAGCTCAAGAGATTCCTGTCCTGAGCTGTGCGATGCTGTAAAAGCAGCCTGCAAGCCGCGTCTGGTGACATCTGCTTTCCTTACAGCGTCCGGCTTGTTCTGAGCCATTACAAGCATCATCCTCGCCTGCAGGTCTCCATCTATCGGCACTGGAAGCACTCCCCGCACGTCAGCTGCCTGCTGCAGTGAGTTAGGGAAGCCACCGGGATGGGGAGTGGGAAAGGCATCTCCTTTCAGGTGCCAGGCCTGGTCACAGCAGCACCCTGCCGTGCTTTTGTGATGTGCTTCTGCCAGTCTTTCAGGAGGACCAGTGGCACAGAAGTGGCCTTGCTTCTGTGAAGTGGCTGCTGAGGTTTCAGACCCGAGCAGCTAGGCTTGAATCTTGAGCCTGAATAACTGGGGAATGTCACCCCGTGGGTGACGCAAAACCCTGTACCTGCTGTCATAACAGGGGGCTGTCTTAAGGAGCTGCAGCGCTAGCGCTGATAAGCTTGAGGAGAGGCAGAGTCTCCCAGGTGTGGGATGGATGTGAGTGTTGGTTCCTTTCTACAGGAGAGTCAAAAGCTCGATAGTAGGGAGAGAATTCCAGATTGAAGGAGCACCCCTCTCGTGAGGCGGTGACACCGGCGCTCGTGAAGGGTGAAATTCTGGCCTGACACAGTTTGGGAAAGAATATCTGTGCTTAATAATAACAACAAAATAAAGCCCTAAATCTAAGGAGCCTGACAGCATTTTACTATTCTTTCCCTTCAGAGTCTCCAGTATTGTGGCACTGTGGTCTCTCTTGGCCTTTGTCCTTGGAGGAGCTCCGTGCCGTTCATTGTAAAGGACTGCTTTACAGTTGAGACCTGAGGAATGCAGATCTTACTTCTTGTGTTTGTCCTTGTTATGTTTTGTTTCATTTCATTCAGTAAACTATATAAGCAATAAAGAAACAAAGCAAGCTATGAATAGTGGTTTTAATTGTGTTCTTGAAACATATATTTTTAAGGAGGCTGTGTTGTTTTACAATTTGTGGTATTCTATAATCTCCTCAAGGCACAGTCCCCTCCCAAAGAAGGGTAGATGGTTCTTTTGAAGCCTAATTTACTTCAATCCTCTGCTGGCTCTTCACAGCTATTCATAACCCCAGTCTGTTCCCAGTGCTTGTGCTGCTGCATAAAACACGCTTCTGATGAAGTTTGGGAAGTTATGAAAGAGGCTATTTTAAGCCTCAGTTGTAAAGCAGGGGAAATGTCACTGTTTACCAAATGAAAATGGCAGAGTTGATGGCAGTGCCACTCTTGGGGCTCATGAAAGCTTCTGGGGAGTAGTAAACAATTTGCAGTGCTGTGACTATTGTGCAGTGGTAGTTTCAGTGGCAGTGGAGCTGAGGACAGACCCATCAGTGGAACTGATCAGCTTCTGTGTCAGATCAGTAGAGTATGCACAGGTCAGGGGAGCCAGCACGCGTTTCAGTTTGCTTCTAGTGCGCAGCATGTGAGCTGTCCTTTATCCAAAAATGCTGAGACATTAATAATTTTCTCTGATACAGTTGAAATATTTGTCCATCCATGGGCAGTGGTCTTAGAATTATAGAATGGCCTGGGTTGGAAGGGACCCTAAGGATCACAGAGTTCCAACCCCCTGCCGCAGGCAGGGCCATCAACCTCCAGGCCTGGATCTACACAAGATTGCCCAGGGCCCATCCAACCTGGCCTTGAACACCTCCAGGGATGGGGCATCCACCACCTCTCTGGGTAGCCTGTCTTCAGAAATGTTTCTTGTTAATTTCCTTCCCATCTTAGAAACAACCTCCTGATGCAAAGTTTCCAAATAATGCTCCCTAGATTTCATCAGACTGACCTAATTTTATGGACCTGTGGTCATCTTGTACGTAGGGTCTGCCTTCAGCTGACTTCAGAATGGGAGCTGGGGCTGCTGAGAGACAGAGAGGAGCAGGAGCAGCAGATCAGGTGTGCCTGAAGGTCATGTGTGCTCTGGTGCGAACCACTGACCCCTTTGTTGCTCTCCAGCAGAAAAGGGCAGTCTGTCTTCAGATCTGGCTCTCAAGTTTGGCACAGCCTGTGTTTTACAGCTCTTACTTCATAAACCAACCCCCAGCGAAGCAAGGAACTGACTGCTGGATGACTTACTTCTTTTGGGGTAACCCCTTCAGCGATGGGGTTCTCTGTCACAGTGTTCTTTAAGTCCCAGTGTAAGCACCTCATTGGTTATCCTATAATGGTTTTTGTTTGTTTGCAGCATCACAAGACAACCCCTACCTCCCCCCACACTGAGTCTAGGAGAATACAGGCTCTGTATGGGGTGTAGAGTTGGGGCATTTTCCCCCAGGTTTTCCATGCAGGAGTATGTATTCTCCCATAAAACCACTCTGCTTGGTTTATGATATGGGAAATATAATAGCCTTGTTCTTTGGGGCCTGTGTTCAGCTTGCTGCTTAAATGGGAGAGGCATCCTCATGTTCCTCTGGTCTTTATGGTCTGGGGATCTTGAAGGTATGGATGCTGTTACCTCTGGACAGCACAGTGGTTTTTGAGGGAGCGTACTCTCTGGAGGAATGAAGAAATAATTTCTTCTGTCTTTAAATTTTGTTCCCTTCCTCCCATTCCCCAAATGGTGCTCAGACAAATAATGAATTTCTTCCCCTCAGTCCTGTGCTCTGTCTTGGTTCACCTGCTAGAGCAATGTTTCCATGTGGAAGAAAATAGAGATCCTTTTACTCCTTTTTTGAGAAATAGCCCATGGGTCTGACCATGCCTTCTCCCTTTCAAGGAACAGGGATACTTAATGTAGCAACTCCAAGAGACTTGGCTTTCCCGTATTAGGGCTGGGAGAACTTATAAATAACCATTGCTGTAGATCTACTAGATAGTCCTGCCATAAATCACTTAGGTTTACATGCAGAGTAAATACATGAAAGAGAAATAAGAGCAGGTTTGAGTGATCTGATCTCCCTCCTAGGGGAGAATTTACAGAAACAAGTTGCCCGTCCACAATAACCTAGGGTCACCCGCTCCTCAGAGCCTTTGAAGACATCAATCAGATGTGCTAGCAGCCAATTCCCATGAAATGGGTTAGCTAGGAGCCAGTCTAACAAATCAGAGCAGCAACGTTTAGCTGTGGGAACAGATTCACAAGGTTTTTTCTGAGCAGCTGTAGATCAAGACAAGATTTCCCTGAACATGCCCGTCTCGCTGTTCCTCCCTCAGCTGATGCTTTTGCTCCAGGCAAGGGAATTGTTATTAATTGAAGTTGGAAGTATCAAACGTTATTCAGGTTATGCCTGTTCATGCATCTCTCCAGCCAGGAGCTGGCTCTCTTGATTCCTGTGAAGCTGATGCAAGGTGGTGCAGCGTGCCTCCTAACCGTGGCTCTGCAGAGGTCCAAGTCTCAGAGTGGCTCTGAGGGCTGGCAGCTCAGAAAATCAAGCCTGCCTACCCAGGGCAGACCCACACATAAAGCCAGTGCAAAGTCCAGAGGAGCATTTGGAGCACACCTGCTTCTCAGCACTATGAGAAATCTGTACTTCAGCTCTAAGGCTCGAAAGGGTAATTCCAACCCTTGATGAGACAAGAAGTAAGAATTTAAGTTGTGGAGGTGTGTATTAAAAATATGACCCTGCAGATGGAGCACTGCAGATGAGAATTTATCTACTAGGAGCAAATTGATTTTTGATACATTTCCTTTTTATTTCTACATTTTCCTAATTAAATATGTGGGGTTTTTGAGGTAACACCTCTACTTTGGTGGAAAGCCTCTTGGGGTATCTCTGTTCCTGAACACCCAGCGTGGAAGTCTTGCAATAGAGAATCTCAGCATTGTCTCAGGTTAAAAGAAATGCTGTCAAGTTGGATGGTTGTTGAGAAAGTTTATTCTTATCATTCATTTTGGAAAAAAAAATCCTAACAAACAACACTTCAACTAAGCAAAAGTGCATATGGATCATAGTTAGAAAAGGCAGGACTATCTCTAAGGATTGCTTAAAACATCATTCTTGCTGCTCCTGGCTTCAGATACACACTTGCCTTGGAGGAGAGCAGTACTTACCTCTCTTAAAAGTCAAGGTATTCTTTTGATATAGAAGAAAACTTTACATACTCCAGTGTTCTCTAATGGTGTGAATCAATGATTCTCCTTAATGCTGTGCACTCATTCATCCATCATTGCTGAAACAAGCCTTGGTGAGTCTTGGAAGGGCAAGGTTGCCAATGTCTTGCCTGTGCCCCCAGCGATATGTGGAGCACACAGGGCTGATGGTGGCTGCAGGGCACAGGCTGGGGCAGGTAGAAATGGGGGTGCTTAGCAAGGGCGGTGGCTGGAAGGAGAACATGTGCCAGCAGAGGTGATGGAAAGGGAGATTTTCTTCCGGAGGTCCTTGAGCTGCTGTGAGGTTGTTGCAAAGCTGGAGGCCATACAAAGCAGAGAGGGGTCATGCTGTCAGGATGTGTGGGGGACAAGGGTGTTTATGTCCAGGTCTCACCAAGTTCCTCCATGCTTTTTATTGCCGAGAAGCTAAAGTTTAAGTTTGTGGTTTTAACAAAACGAGTACTTCAAGTACTGTGTGAGCACCTTCTGGCTCACCCTCAGGGAAAGATCATGGGACAGTCCCCACTCTGACGGGTGCCCAGTGGTGTGGTTTTCCACAGCAAGGCCCTGGAGGAGGGGGCGGCTTCTGCTAGAAGCAGCCAGAAGCTTTCCCTGGGCTTGACAGAGTAAACTCCATCTGGGCTCAACGCCAGACTCATAGTTGACCAAGGCTGAGCCCATCAGCAATGGTCAGAGTGCCTCTGGGAATCACATTTAATAGAAGACAAAATGCAAGTGGCCACTTGTTGCCACCAGAGAAGGGAGTAAGAAGATGTAAGAAACTTTGCAGACACCAAGGCCAGGGAAGGGGGGGAGAAGTGGTGCAGCTGGCACTGGAGAGAAAGATTGCCCTGCTGCCTGTGGAGAAGACCATGGTGGAGCAGATTGTCCCCCTGCAGCCCATGGAAGGTGATGAGGGGCAGAGACCCCACCTACAGCCTGTGGAGAGGCCCCACACTGGAGCAGGTGGAGACATACAGAAGATGCTGTGACCTGAGTTGTAGCAAACCCCTGGCAGGACCCACAACCCATGGAGTGAGAGGCCCACACCAGAGCAGGTTTGCTGGGTGGATGGCTGGCTTGTGACTCTGCGGGGGGACCAGGCTGGATTTGTGACTGGACCCCATAGCAGTGACCCACGCTGGGGCAGCTGGTGAAGAACTGAAGCCCTGTGGGAAAGGACTCAAATTGGAGAAGTTCATGAAGGACTGTCTCCAGTGGGTGGGACTCCATGCTGCAGCAGGGGAAGGGTGTGAGGAATGTCCCCTTCCCCTGATTAAGAAGGATAACATCTCCCGAGGAGCTGACCGAAGCCCCCAGTCCCTTCCCCTCCCCATGCCACAATGCGGGGGAGAAGGGAGCAAAATCATGACTAAAGTGAAGTCTGCTAAGAAGGGAGGGTGAGGGGAGGTGCTTTAAAATCTGGTTGCACTTCTCATTACCTGACTCTGGTGTCCCTGGGATGCAGTGTAGTGTCATAAATTAAAGAGTTTCTTTCCTTTCTTCTGTGTTGAGTCTGCGTTGCCTGTGACGCTGATTGAGGAATGATCTCTCCCTGTCCTTATCTCGACTCCTGAGCCTCTCAATATGTATTTTTTCCCCTGCTCAGCTGAAAAGGGGAGTGATAGAGCAGCTTTGGTGGGCATCTGGCCTCCAGCCAGGGTCAAGCCACCACACTGGGTTGGGGCTGCTCACTTTTAAACACAGGCACTGCACGCAGTGGCACTCCTGCGTGGCATTCAGACCCCTGACCTGCAGCTTGAGCAGGGGAGCAAGACCTGGACCCTCAGTGTGGGCAGATTCAAATGTGCCTTTCCTGTCAGCATCCTAACAAACAGGTGAGTACTTGGATCCTCTTGCAACTTCTCCCTAGCCAGGTGAGCCTATAGAGATGGACAGACAGATGTTTCACCAAAGGCAAGGCGGAGATGGGGCTTCTGCACCGCCTCCTCCCTGTGTAAGGCAGCCAAGGGTCCCCTCCAGATGCAGAAGTGGGTGACACTGCCTCTTGTGTTTCTGGAGTGAGGGTGCAAACTTGCAGACCTGTATGAGACCACCTGCAGCCAAGTTTTAAAAGAAAATGGCAAAAGCAAGTCTATTGGCAAAGAAACTAAAGTCAGGGCTGGAGCTTAGGCTGTCTTTTAAAATACCTCTGAGGTGGAAATCTGCAAGACATAATGGTTATGATGGAGGGGAAACACTTCATGTCCTGGTAGAAGCACATGTAGCTGGGAAAAAAAAAAAAGCAGTATTTAAAACATGAAAATGGGTTATTCAAGACCACTCAGGTGCACATGAATTGTGGGAATCCTGAAGTAGTTTTAAGTCATGACCTGATCCAACCCACAGACACCCCCGATGTTCACCTGGATTTCTGAGCAGCAAAAGAGGAATCCTCATTCTGTATTTTGAAGCAATACAATAACTATTTTATTTGTCCCATAAAACTTGGCACCTGTTCCTGGACAGAGACCTGTGGCGTGTTCTGAGCTTGCTCTGAAAGGTGCTGCTAGAAATTTCTGCTTTGCCTCCTGCTTTTAAATACCAAAGGTCATGCTAATATTCCTCATTGTTTAACAAGCCCCTTGCTTACCAGTGCAGCCAGCATGACCAGAGCAGGCAGCCCCATTCACTCACCCACTGGAAATCACATCTCGTGTGTGAGACACGTACAATGGACTGTGCTGTTCCTACACAGACACGAGGATCTGCAAACCCAAAGGCTCCCGCAGCTGCCTGCAGCGCTCAAAACTTGCCCCCTCCCCCGGGATGCAGGACTGAGGCAGCTTGATGTAATTGTTCCATAGGGCCGCTGGGTCATGGGAACCGATGCCACAGGAGACGCACTGGGTCCCTGGGCCTCTCCTGCGGTCCTGCAGGCTCCAGCAGCTGGGCAGCCTCCCGGGGATGGGCTGGGGCTGGCTGCTCAGTGAGGGGTGCTTGGGGGCTGCCGACAGCCAGAGGCATCCCTGCAGAGGGAGGATGCTTTTGCTCCACAGCTTGCATTGGTAAATGTCTTACATGTACCATAGCTTAGCACAAGAGAAGAGCATGGTGGTGGGGGACAGCAACACAGACAGAGCTCTTGCTAATTCCATAGGCACCTGTCACCATCTTCAGACTCCCAAATACTAGTATAGTCTGGCTGTCACCTCCCATTCATCAGCTGCGCCCTGCCAAGCTTAGCTTCCTTTCCTTCCAGCAGCTGGAGGAACAAACCGTGCCTGGCAGTGCCTGCTGGCCTGTGCTGGGGTCACAGTGAGCAGGAGCCTGGGCTGCTGCTGCACAAAGCCCTGTTCAATCCTCTTGCCGCAGGCAGTTCTCGAGGAGGATGTGCTTGCCTGTCAGCTATTTTTATTAGTATTTAATTGCTGGACCACAAGCCAGGATTAGCAGCCTCACTGCTGGCAAGGTTAGAGTACAGGAGGACCCTTGGCCCATCCTTTCTTCCCAGTGGTCATCTCCCACCAGGTTCCAGGGTCAGCAGACGGGCTTTGCCTCTTCTCAGCCAGAAGAGGGTCTGGGAGAAGAAGTTGGATTTGGAGAGAATAGGTAGGAATAGGTTATCAGGAACTGGGGGTGATGTGCAAGGGTTTGCTGCTCCTGACCTGCAGGGTGAAGGCAATTGGGCTGCAGCCCAAGGCTGGAGATTTCCACGCCCTCACCTGCACATCACTTCTCACTGAAGGCTGCCACTTCTCTTGGGGTTTAGCACATTGACCCTCTAATCTGCTGCAGGCAAATGGAGCCACATCAGCACAAGGTTCACCCAGTCCGTTTTCTAGAGATGAGTGAGGGCTGAATCACTCTGGCAAGGACCCTGCATGATTTAAATTTCCTTTTGTAGTCAGGAAAAGGTGCCCACCTAATGGGGTTATCTGAATGCTTTTTGCTACCCTTGGTCCTTACCCCTGCAATACCTGGGGGGCACCTTCCCATCCTGTAGCTGCTCACGTCCCATTTTTTGAGATGTGAAATGTTCTGTCTTATTGCAGTTTTGAGAATTTAGTGTTGGGGTGGGTTGGTTGGTTTGTTTGCTTTTTCCCCCTCAGGAAATCCCAAATTCATCTACAGATGGAGTTTTCACCACCAAAATAGGGCAATTTTATGGAAAAAAATAAAACCAAGAGTTTACAGTAACTTTTCAAAGGCTGGTTTTCTTTGACAATGGGAAAATACTTTGGTTTTGTCACACCATGAGTCTAATACCCCTGTTGCTTGTTTCAGCTCCTCTTCTGATCCGCTTGTGCTGAAGACAGTGGTCATCCTTGGTAACCTCATGTAGTGACTCACTGTCTTTGTAGTTGTCACAAGTCTGAAGAACTCATCCACCTGCAGAATGCGTCCCCTCGAGGAGATCTTGTAACTGATCTCTGTCTGGGGTTTCTGACCAGTCCTGACTCATCTTGCCCTCCCTCTCCCATCCTTCAGGGTTCTCCGAATGGCTTTCTCTGAGCTTCATCTTCCTCCACCCTCTGACACAGAAGACAACTGGGGCGGGAGGGCGGGTTGCACTGCTGGTGATGAATGAAGCAGAAACATAAACAAACATGAGCAGCAGCAATGTGGGAAGTCTGCATTCTGTGATGCTTGTGAATCTGACAGGTATGGCAAAGATGAGGTGACATGATGGTGATGACAGCAAGGTCAAGCCTCATTTGGGGGCAATGAATCTTGATCTTGAACAAGATCAAACTGGAGAGAACCCCAAGAGGGGTAAAACTGAGGTGGCTAATGACAGAACTGAAGAGAATTATTGCCTTGCTGCTCCCAGTTCCCTCAAGATCAGAGCCTGCGAGTCCTTCATGTGGCAAACCCCCACTCCACTGAGCAGGCAGGACAGGCTCAGAATAAGACCACGGGTGCGGGATGAGAGGGGCTCAGGCCAGCGGCACTGGTGCTGAGGGGGGACAGGATGCTCAGGCACAATACCGCATCAGCAGCTGTCAAAAGGAAGGGAGAACAATGCCCAATACCAAGTCAAGATAGCTGAGAAGCTCCCCTGAAACAGGTGACTGCAGGTCTGTCAGTGCTGCCATAGAGGTTGCATCAGCAATGGCCAGATTTAGGACATACACTGTAAATTTGCTCTTACTTATCAAGGAGCAGGGAAACCAGAGGAAAAAAACATTCCCAGTGAATTCCAGAGTGACAGTGGAAAGCACTGACCTGACAAGGCCTGCCTTCAGGGATAATGTGCTGTCTTCTGAGCCCCTGGATTTGGTCTCATTAGTCCTTGCTGGGTCTGTAATGAGGGACAACATGGTGTTTGACTCTGTCATGGCATCACTTGGAGCATGAGCTCTCTTAGCAAAGGGGGAACATTCTGCCACCAGTTTGCATGGTTGAAGCTGATGGAGAAATATTAGCATCTTCTCATTAAACAGCTTTAAAGTTCATAGGTGCAGAGAATAAAGTTCACCTCATGCAGACATTTTGCAAAGAATTTAGTTTCTCATGAGTCCAGCATATTAGGAACGGATTAGAGCCTCTGAATGTTACTTTAATTAAACAAATTACTTTAACAAAGTAGAGATACGTCTATCAAACACCCCAGAATTAAAGCCAATAGGCATTTTGTACTGCTTATTCATTAACAGCTGTTCTACTGAGCAATTCCCAGCTCCCTGTTACAAAGGGTTACAAAGCAGGGTTACAAAGATCTCAGCTCAGGCAGGAAAAGGGAAAGGGAAAAATAGTTCCTTGCAGAAAGAAACTTGCTTCTTGGAGAGGACTTCTGCACAGGTTAGAAATAAAATTCTCCAAGTTGTTCAAATGTCCAAGCTGGCAGCATTGGTCTGATAGGCACAGCAGAGATTCTCTTACATAGGACTCCATCCAAAGAAATCACTAGAAAAAAAAATACATCAGCTTGCTGCTCTTTCTGTTGTGGATGAATATGAGGAACACAGAGTCCCAAAGCAACAAAGGATGCTTCTCCTCTTGTGATAAAGACCCAGCAAATGTGACCATGTTAGCAAACTGTATTGCAATGTGCTTGGTCAGCTACTAACTACTTTTTCATGGAAATCAGCCTGATAAAATCATACAGTCATCAAAGGAATAAAAGATCATCACAGCAAAATGAAGTCTTGTTTATGTAACTGAATTTTTTCCTTTTTTTGAGCACACAAAGCCATTGATCAAAATTATTTGTGTCTTTCTGTGTTTAAAATGGCACTTAATGCATTGTGTAAATACATCACTGCACACAAGTGTATATATACATAGCTCTTGGTATCATTTGATCTCGTGCCTTTGGTGTGGTTTGCTCAACTGTGATATTTATATAGGTTTGGGGAAAAAAAAAGTCCCCAGCACAAAGTACTGCCCATCTTTCCCCCCATTTCTGGTAACAGCAGCTGAAAATGTTCAGTGCTTTGTGGGACCAGGGCCTGCATCTTCCACAAGCCTTGAACTTCATGGTAATTTGTCTCCAAGGATCTAACCAGGGGTGCAAAGCTGATCCCTCAATATGTCTGTCGTGAGGAAGGGCTGGGTACTCAGTGCTGTCACGGTGACCTTCCCCGGCCTGTCCTGGGTTATCTCCTGTCAACAAAGGCAAAGCACCGCCTTATCAGTCTGCTTTTTTTAGACAGCTAACAGGGAATACCCAGGGGCACTTTAAAAGTATATAAATAAGAACAAAACCCTACCATTGCTCTTTAAAAATGAGACTAGAGAAAGAGAGGGAAAAAAACCCAAAAACGTGTGGGATGAAACCTTTATTCTGGTGCATCTGACCTCTGAGTTTTGAATGAAATGGCAAAAACCTTTCAGGCTGTTAAAATACTTCTTAGTATACTCCATTAAGTAAAAAGACTCAAAAAAACCCCAGAAAACCCCAAAAAAGAATACTAGATGGCATTGATTTAAAACAAAAAGCCAAGGAGTATTACAATTCAAATTAAGTTTCTTCTTTTGCAAGCAAAGTAGGCCAGGAGGCATTTTCTAAGACTCTTGTTTTACGCCCACAGCACCCACACCTGCCATCCTCATGTCATCTTGCTGGGGCAGGACTTGAGCCTTGTGGCAGCCTCACACACTTTTTCAGCTCCCTTGAAGAAGGAACTGAGGGCACAAGGGCATACATTTACTCCTACAGTTCTCCCGGGAACCGCAGGAGATGGCTTTCTTCTTCCTCAGACAGCTCTCTTGCCTCCAGGACTTGCAAAATGAAACAAATGGGATGTGGTAAATAAGCAGGCTTTATTAGTACCACTGCTGCAGACACAGTGCTCGAATCCAGAATTCCCAAGAGCAGAGCAGATGCAAAGGAGAATACACTGATTTTTGTTTTTCACCGAACTGAAGTGAGGTCGTTAATGTGCTGAAGTAAGTGGGAACGCAGGGCTAGAAGGGAGCTCTTACATTCCAAAGCCCAATTGTTTGTTATTACATTTTATAAAAATCCCCATATGTAAGAAGACTAAACTCCTTCCTAAAAGTATTCAGGATTTTCTGCCCATTCTTCTCCCAGCTTGGCCAGAAACTCCGATCCTCTGCCAACCAGATCAGTGGCCAGCCCAGATGCAGTATCATGCTGGAGGTGACACGATCTTGTCAGCCAGCTCAAGGCACTCTGACACTTTTAAATAAAATCAGAGATAAGTAACCATGTCATTTCCTAAATGGAGGGAAAAAATGTGCTTCACAAATGGTTTGCCTCAGTTTTTTAGAATGAATTGTCAAGATTCTAGCAAGTGTCAGGTTGGGTCCTGTGGCCAGTCAAGCCAAGGGGCAAGCTTTGCCAGAGGTTTTGATGGGAGATAGAGAAAATGTTTAAGATACATGCTTAAAAATAATCACTTTTATCCTGAATAATGCCAGCATGCTATTTTTGAGGAAAACAGGTAGTTGTGCACTCAAAGAACTGCCACCTTGCTGGCTGTGAGTGGAACCCTGGCTAATCCAGCTCATGGCTTCTTCACCAAGTGAGTCAGTGATGTCCCACACACTATGTGGGAGGAAGAGCGAAAGCCAAATCTGAGGCAGGTCACCCTGTGTGATTGGACAAGCTCTAGAGTTCATGTTGTAACTGGGGGGCAGTAAGAAGCCTTCAGGAAAGTAACATTTCCTTAACCCTCCCTGAATTGAAAGGGTTAAGATAAAAGAGAAGGTTTTATTTTCTGCCTAAATTAGGAAAGCAAAGAAACTTCTGAGGTTCTCTGTTTCTTGTGTGTGTCCTGAAAGACCTACACCAAATAAAGACTTCATGTAAACAATTGGACAAAAATAAATCGTGTGTTGGAGGTAGAAGGAGCACACTGTGAGAAGGGGTGGGGGCAGCCCCTGAGAGCCAGCAGGGGATTTTGGAATGGGCGTGTGGAGAGAAAGGAGATTTTGTTGCTGGTGGTTGTGACAGGAGGAAGGCCATGAAGCAGGTTATGGTTAGACTGGGTGTGGAGAGCTGCCGGGTAGAAATGCCATGATGGGATGCTGCAGGGAGATACTGAAGACATGCGCTCTCCATACTGGTTTTACTCATGCTTTTAGGGCTCTATCTGCACTGGAGGAAAGGCTTTTTTCCTTAGAGGTTTCTTCCTTTCCACTGCTCTTTTATTTTCATTTTCCCAGTCTCTGAAGCCTGGTCTGGCACTTCAAGTGGTCACAAGAAGGAAGTTAATGAACATCTCAAGGGAGAGCTGCAGAGCATGTAGGTGATGAGAGAAAGGACAGCGAAAAATAATAATCAAAGAAACAAGCATAAGAGAAGAAGAGAGGAAACAACAAAAAAAGCCATGAGCACTGGAGTAATGTGGAGGACAGAGGAGGCACAACAGTCATTGCAGCACTCCTTATTCTGCCCCTTTTGCTTGGTACAATTCAACACAGGGCTGAAAGTCTGAAGCCAATATACTGGCAGAAATACTATTTTAAGGTCTGTTTGTTTTCAAATCAGCTGTCAAACAGATGATTTGGCAGCCCAGGCCTTTGCCTAGCCCCAGGAGGGCATCTCTGGCTTCTGCATCCATCAGATTGTGAAGTTACCCAAGAGTAGAAGGGACCAGGGCAGAGGCCCAAAAAGGAAATGCTTCCCCTCCTTTCCCCAGAAGCGTTTCCAAATCCTCATCTGAGAGAATCAGCTTGGCTTTGGCATATGAGAAAAAAATGACCCCAGAAAGAAGGGGCCACCTATGCCTATTCCAGAAGGATTTTGACTGTTACGCAATGGTTTGTATGGAAAGAAAGGCTTTTCAAAGCACAAACACATAATTTGTCTTGTGGTGCTACAACAGCCATGCCTGAGGGCGATAGAAGGGGCTGGTCTGCCTGTGATACAAGGGTCTGCCTGAGATACGAGAGTGAGGAACAAGCGGAAACATGAGTATTGCCACTCTGGAAGATCTGGAAGATCGTGTTGGTTACTGCAGTCAGGGAGTGCTCTTGGCTGTGAATTAGGGCAGAGAATGTATCTCCTGTTGCATTAACATAAAGGCCTGTTCTTGAGAGCCGGAAGGTATAATTAGGCTTGCTCAATCATGTGTTTCCACTGGGGAAGTCTGTTTCACCACTGACAGAAGGGGGTAAATGCTTGAAAAGCCTGGCCTTGTTTTTGCCTGGCATGACATGCCCTCAGGGAACCCACACCTACAGTTTCGTGATCATCATGAGAAAGACCTGCATTTCCAATTATGGACACTGCCAGCCTGTCAACCATTTCTTCCCAGCTGATCAAAACATGAAGACTGAAGCATCTGAGCCTTGACTGAATAATAAAGTGCCTGAACACAGGCTTGAACTTGGGTGATGAGATTTAAGTTCAGTTCAAACCATGCTGAACTGACCTTTCCTGCCAGAAGAGTTACCACTTTGTTCACCACACAAAGTCTGTATTTGGAGGCTCCTCTCTGATCCCATCCTCAGGTACACATACCAGCTTGCCTGAGCAGCTGAGAAGATGCAAAAATCCCCTGTAAAACTAGTTGGCTGGGATTGGGAAGCACCTGGGGCTCATTCCCTGTTTCTGGGCTCACAAATTCTTCTTTATAGTTTAACTCTGCCAAAACAGGATTAATAGGTGCATGTGGAGATTATCATGGCTGTTAGGAACAAAAAATGCGTGTGTAGAGGTCCTGGCCAGCATCCTCCATGTCGCCTCCTTGGTCATAGTGCAGTCATCAAACCAATGGAAGACACAGGCTCCAGTGACTCATCTGACATGTGAGAGATGAACCCCACTGCCTCGTTTTCCCAACATGGTGCATGGCTCCTGGGGTAACTGGCCCCCTTTTCCATGACTCTCCTGGAGCCTCCCATCACTGCCAGTGAAGGCAGGAGAGGGCGAGTGCCATGATCTCCCTTACCATCACTGCACAGAGGCATGGCTGCTGGTAGACCCTTTAGCACCACCTTCAGAAATTCATCCATCTGCACAGCCCTTTGAACCAAGACAAGTCACAGCAGTAGAAGGTAGAGCAGGCAGCACACACCAAGGAGGCCACAGTGGCTCCATGCTGCCACTGGACACCTGCACCTTCTCTTCAGGGCCAAAAGGCTGCTGCTGGCCCACAGCAGTGGTGACCTACCAGTGGTTGACCTCTTTGTGACCATTTCCTTGCCCCATGCTTCTGTGGTTCTGCTCCTCCACTATTAACTCCAGCATATCATTTGCCTGAAAAGGCAGGGGCAATTTATCACTCCTCTGCCTGTTTCAGGACTCTGTCCCTGGAGTCACCTGGCAGCTCTGTGGGATGGCACTTGATCTCTACGCAGTGTCAAAAGACAGCTCTGATTTTGGTCTTCAGCCATCACAATGTCTCCAAAACCTGTTCAGTTAAAGAAAGAGATACTGTCCATCTGGTTATTTTATTAATCTCTCTGCCTACTTTTTTCCTTCTGATTAACATGGTTTACACACGATATTCTGGTCTCCTACTGATTCTTCCTTCCTCCATCCCTGCTCCCAAAGAAACACCAAAAATCAAGCCTTTCTTCACCTGAGAGAGTAATAAGTTTAATTTGGGCAAGATATGTGTATGTGTATAAATATTATGCACATTGTATACTATACAGCCATGTGGAGCATCGGTACATTCAGCCAAACGAGGAGGCGCTCTCTAGCTCTGTGACTGTGATACCTCGTTATCTCCTTCCATGAGTCCATGCTTGGAGGAGTGCTAAGGAAATAGCGTTGCTGGGAACGTATCTCAGATCGAAGTTGGATTTATTTGTACCACAGCAGAACAGTCTGCATGCCAACGTAGGTGGAGAAAACTCAATCTGTTATGGGTATCAAGTGAGGCTTGAGTCATGCTTGTAAGCTCTGCTCCTAAATAAGAATGTATATTCCTACCAGTGGGGACGTGGGTGTGTGTAAACTACAACAAGGTATTAAAAGATTAGGCCAGAAACCAGAAAGAAAAATTATAGGGCAGTGAGACAGACAAATAGGACAGATGATACAGAGCTGCCCAGGTGGGCTTTAAAGTTGTCAGGGAAGAGGAACCCCAGTCCATCCCACGCGTACCAGTTTGATGGCAGTGCCAGCAATAAAAGGCAGAAGGATCACAGGTCAGCAGGAGAGCACCCGAAGTACAGCACAAAGGAACTCCTGCCACTGCAGCCAGCTTCATTGGGGGCCCAACTGAAATGTCTTTGCAAACACACACAGCATGGGGAACAAACAGGAGGAGCTGGAGATATGCACACGCCTGCAGGGCTACGATCTCACTGGCATCTTGAAGATGTGGTGGGATGGCTCCTACGACTGAAGTGTTGGAATGGAAGGATACAAGCTTTATACAAGGAAGGACAGGCAGGGGAGATGATGGAGGGCTCTATGTCAGTGACCAGCTGGAGTGCATGGAGGTCTACCTGGGGATGGATGAGATGCTGACCAAAAGCTTATAGGCTAGGATTAAAGAAAGCATAGAGACAATGTGTGTGTGGGGGTTGCTACAGGCCAGCCGAGCAGGAAAACCTAGTGGATGAGGTCCTCTGAAGGGATGCCATCCAGAGGGACCTTGACAAGCTTGAGAGGTGGGTCGGCACATGAGTCGGGCAATCCCAAACACAAATACAGGCTGGGTGGAGAATGGATTGAGAGCAGCCCCGAGGAGAAGGACTTGGGGGTGTTGGTTGATGTAAAGCTCAAAAATGACCTGTAAAAGCATGCTTGCAGCCCAGAAAGCCAACTGTGTCCTGGGCTGCATCAAAAGAAGCATGACTAAGAGGCTGTGGGAGGCAATTCTCTTCCTTTACTCCACTTTTAGGAGACCCCACATGGAGTACTGTGTTAAGCTCTGGGGTACCCAGTACAAGCAAGACATGGAGTGAGTCCCGAGAAGGGCAACAAAGATGGTGAGAGGGCTGGAGCACCTCTTCTATGAAGATGGGATAAGAGAGTTGGGCTTGTTCAGCCTGGAGAAGAGAAGCCTCTAGGAAGACCTTACTGGAGCCTTCCAGTACCTGAAAGGACCTACAGGAAAGCTGAAGAGGGGCTGTTTACAAGGGCATGGAGTGACAGGATGGGGGGTAATGGCTTGAAACTGAAAGAGGGGAGATTTAGATTAGATATTAGGAAAAAAAAAATTCCTTTTGTGAGTGGCGAGGCTCTGGCACAGGCTGCCAAGAGCTCAAGGCCAGGCTTAGATGGGAATTTGGGCAACCTGGGTTAGTGGAGGGTGTCCCTGCCCATGACATGGTGGTTGGAACTAGGTGGGCTTTGAGGTCCCTTCCAACCCAAAGCAGTCCGTGGTTCTGTAATTCCAGATTTTAACCTCATGAACAGCTAAGTGTTTCCTTGCCAAGGCTAAATCCCAACTGGGACTGTGTTGGCTAGGGGGCTGGTAGTAGCCTGAACATTTCTGTACTATCCTGGTTCTCTGCTCAGCCAGCTCAGCCCCACTCTATCCTACGATGGATACACAAGCAGATACTAGGTCCTAGCTGGGACATGCCCTCAAGCCCTTCCAGTGTCTGGCCCACTGTGGCCAGCACCACTAATTGCATGGCCAAGAGCCACACAGAAATGTTGCTCACAGGGCAAGAAAAATGGTGTGTCCTTGACATCAAAGGATAAAGGGAAAGTACAACAAGGAAGAAAAGACCTAATTTTAAGAAATATGTTCAGCAGGAAATAGTTCTGGGAAGATCTACATTTTAAGGAAAATATTTTTCTTAACAGAAGGCTGAAACTTCAAGCGAGTCTGAACACATTTTAGTTTCTGGAAGTTCCTGTTAAGGGGAGGGAGAACATGGTGGTGTCTTTAACCTCTCCACCTCAGAGGAAAAAGCAACCTGACGTTTTGATGCGGTGGAATTCCTGAAAAATGCAGAACTTCAGTTTCTTTATCTGCAGCTGCAATTCAGTTGGTTGTTGCTCATGACCTAATTTATTTTGTGTTATCTCAACTCTGCAGAGCAAATGCTGTTACCAGACCAACCTATGAACAGAAGAGGACAAGTAAATAGTGTTTCTGGAATCAAACGGATGGCACAGCCAATATAGATATTCATGCTGAAGCTTTGGCAAGATGTACTGCATCATCACTATGGGAGTTAGAAATCCTGAAGTCCTCACAAGCAGCCTTTGTTCATGTGCAGAGGCTGAATTGTTACCTGGTTTAATGACACTGATTTCCATGGCTTTGTGGTGATTTACCACAGCTAAGCACCTTGTCCCATTTCTGTCACAGGTAGAAAGGAGAAAGTAGGAAAAGGTGGAAAAGAAAAAAAATCAAAGATCACTTATTTTTACTGTAACAGAATCAACTCTGTTTTTATTGCGTTAGTGAGGTTGAAGTAGTAGGTGAAATAATTGTATTTTTAATATTTATACTGTTATGCTAGCTAAGCGTCTCACATATTTGAAGTTATCCTCCCAGTGCTCCCATGTTACTCCCATTTTGCAGAGGAGGAATTCTGATGAGGATAAGGAAGTCTGAGACAGAGTAAACACAGGCCTCACCTACTCTTAGATTCATTGTTTTGTACTTTTACTACACTTGGAAAACATCCCTTTGCAGAAAATATCATGGCTTTGGTATTTTAGGATTCTAGTTCCACTCCAGTTATACATGCTTGACAGAAGCGACAGGCAGTTCATTGCTTTCATTCAGTGACCTTCAGGCTTTATGCTGTAAACCTCCTGCACGAGCTTGTTTTGCACCTGTGTGGATCAAGCTGGATCACCTTGAAAAATACAAATTACCTCCGAGTCTGCATTTTGTCTCTGGAAAGAGACAAGTATTAGCAGCAGTTTAAAAATAAAAGAAAAACTCAACTCAAAGGAAAATACTTGGCTACTTGAGAATCTTAATTTTAAAAATACAACGTTTGGGAAAAATCTGAAAGTAGAAAGAAATATTTCCCTTCTGATATTATGCTGAGATGCGCCGTGCTCTGGTCCGTCTCTGCCAGCCAGGCTCCCAGCCGAACAGCAAGAGAAGAGAGGGCTATGCTACAAAGCTCTGTTCCATGATGCACTGTGAGAAGTTCAGCCCAATAAAGGAGATATGAGACATGGGAAAACCAGGCTACCGTTTCCCTGCAGAACCAGGATGCGATAGCCATGATGGAATTTTGATTTTAAAATACTGAATTAATCCCTGGACTTTCAGCCCCCTTTCATGGTTCAGATGGAAATTCCTTTATTAAGCACCAGCACCATACAGCAATACACAGCTCTTTCACTTACGTCACTACACAGCTCTTGTTGTTTACTGCTCATATTTAATTACATCCATGCCCAGTAGTTACATTTGCAAGCATGGCATCAGATGACTTGTAAAGGTGTTGCCCTGGCTGAATCCAAAGAGTCTTCAGAAAAGGCTGTCAACAATTCCTATGTCATCTACCTTGATTTTTTGAAGTCCTGGTGCCTCGATACAGCAGTGACTAAGTTTGGTGGCTACTTGGCACTCCAGTTTTTGCTTCCAGCTTTTTATCATGGAAAGCCCTGACTCGTCTCTGTCATGTGCCTCTCCTATTTCTACCCCTGTAACTTCTGCTTTGCGTGGCTAAAGCTGAAATGGTCTGAAGTGCCTTGTACTAGTTAACACATACGCCAAATTAGTGCTTCCATTCTTATCCTAGTCTCTCCCCAGCAGTTTCCTATATTGTCTTACGTATATGAAAGGACGATGTAGAATGGAAATACTGTTTCCTGTGTTGTCTCACACTCCATGGCAGAGGTGGCCCTGACACTTGCTAGTCGGTGGGGCTGCCAGCAGGCAGGCACAGCGTACTGTCTCTTAGGTGTGTGACGATGCTGGGCTTGGTGCTAGTGTTTGGACCATCAGTGACTGGCCCAAGAGGGAAATATGAATAATTTTAGGAAGGGTAGATTTCTGCTGGGTACAGATCCCACTGTCTCCAAGATAAGAGCCGCCACCTGCTACGTATGTTAGGACTAAAGTCTACAGACAGTGGAAATCCAAGGACAGAGGAGACCTCACATTTAGCGTGGCTGAAGATAGGAGCTGTCTGAACACACAAGGTTTTGTGAAGGACTCACGGCAATTTCTCACAAAAAGGGAGATAGTAAACAAACTGTTGATGAGGCTTTGCAGGGGACTGACTGCTAATGGCCAAGGACGCAGACAGGCAAAGCATAACCAAGAGTGGGGCGGAGTACAGAAAGAAATGAAGCTGGTTTCTGAAGAAAGAGGACAGCCGCTGTGTACTTCTTAAGACCCAGGTTCCCCCTCCACATGACTGGAGGCGGCTGGAGTGGGAACACATTTCTGCTTGCAAAGGATGCCTCTAAACCAACAGATACAGAGATATTTTGAGAGGTGAACTCTTGCAGGTTTTACCAAAGGTATGTATTCTTTTCCTTGCCCAAGAATCCCTTTGCCATTCATTTTTTATAACCTCTGAAATTTATATATTTTTTTCTTTCCCCCAAAAAACCACAGAGAGATGGGCCATAGGAAACCTTGTTCTTTTATATTAGTTTGTCCCAGACTCACAGCATCACTAAGAGCTCCTTGCTACCTGGTTCTCTTCTTCCTCTCCCCAACTCCCTCTGATTTGGGAAACTCACTGCAATTGCCCTCTAGCTGCTTTCTCACCAGCACTGTGACAGTAGACAGAAGTATGAGTTCAGGTCCAGAACATCATGTGTGCTGCACCCAGGCAGGTAAACGTGGCCACCTGGTATCGTATGAACGTATCCGTACAGCTTCGGTACCCAAACTGGCTGATTTCCCCTCTGGCTGTGTGGTTGCACAAGTGAAGCTAGCCTGGAGTTGTCCTTCCCCGTGGCAGAAACGTGCCCAGGCAGCACACACCTCACCCCAGAAGCACACACCTCACCTGCGTGCTGCAGAGTCTGAGCTCTGCTCCTCCCACTGCACCCGGAGATGTGCAGGTGGGAAAAAAGAAGGCGCGGCTCAAGTTGGGAGCAGGAACATCTCCAGATCCTTCTGTGCTCAGATGAGAGTCCATGAAGTTACATGTAAACAATTCCTCAAACCTGCCAGCAGTCTGGGCAATGTGTGCCAGACACGCTTCCAGAGACTTCCAGAGTCCTGCACAGTGGTTTTGGGCCCGTTTACCCCAGTATCTATCCACTAGTAACTACTACTCTCTCATCAGCCTTTTCAGAGCAGAACTTAAAATGCACAAACCATCCAAAACCATCTCTTGACAAAGAAAAGTAATCTGAAAATAGCTTTACCAAGCTATTTCAGGGGTCTGTGTGGCCCCAACAGTAACTGTAAACTGTCCATCTCTCACTAGCCACCTTAGTCTAACCTCAGATAAGGTTCTTCACAGGTTCTCAGAGTACACCTAGTTTTCAGGCCTTCTGCCACAGGCCCTAAATCCACTTTCATAAAAAAACATGGGGCAGATCTTAACCACCCTGAAAAAAACTACTTCACCCCTACCAGCTTCAGTTATCAAAATTTCTCAGTATGATTTCAGGATTCAGAACTAATCCTTGCTTTGGAGCTTGCTATTCCATACCATTCTCATAAAAACACAATCATATGATTGCCACTGACAGGATTTTACAACTGACCTTGTAACAGCTGAGCAGCCAGAAAGGAGTCTTCATCCTAAGCCTGATTCTGGACTTAGTCTTCTTAGTCTTTAGTTTCTGTTTTCTTGAATCTTCACCCCTACTGTAGCCTTACTTTTAACCATAAACTGATCCCTCCTGGCCTCAAAGCCAGCTAGTAATGTGCACTTTCAGCCTGCTTTGCAGAACCAACAACAAATCCAGGTCTCACATCTGCTGCTCATAAAGTACAATCCACTCATTGCCACCCTTCTGGGAACTGGGCACACACTAACATGATGGCTGATAAGAGTAGGACAAAAAATGTCTAGCAAGTTCTGTGGTGGGTTTTGAGTAAGGGCAACCTTACCCCTGAGGCTTACCCTAAGCCTAATTCCTACATTAATGATATTCCCATATGACCTGTTGAGGAATAGCCATAAATCATTCTGGCTCTTCCAGTATCTATGAGACTTAATGGATCTCAAGACACTTACAACATGTTGATTGGTCCCCAGCGTGCCTCAGAGCCCTCTGTTTGCTCTCCATGGCACCCTAGAGCCCTTCGCTTGGGTTTTGCTCATCTCATAACCCTTCCGCTTTTCAGGGTTCCCCTCAGCCCTCGATTAAGAATTTAAGACCAGCTCTTCAATCAACACTCCTCTGAAACCTAAGCCCAACTCCTAACCTTTCTTGGAGCTGAATAATTACGGAATGATTTTCAGCTGGCAAGTGGTAATGATTGAATGACCGTCAGGAAAAATTACCGCTGCCTGAAAGTGCTGCCAAAGCTCATCCCTCGGGGGTTTGTCATGGCTTGTGTAAGTATGTAACTCGGAGATCTGACTCCCAAGTACACAGAGATTCTTTTATATACTGGCACCTGCATCAACCACGTAAACCCCTCTACTTTGCTTTATAAATCCTTGGTTGTTGAGTTTTGTTTAATGAATGAACCGTGAGTTGTTTCCAAGTTGCTTTCTGCTTCCAGGAACTGGAGAGCTAAGAACACGAAATTATTCAAAGGCTCTAAGAAAAATGGTAGAAAAGGAACGCTGCTAGCTTCGTGCATCTGGGATATTTGAAAGTGTCAGGAGATTCAGTTTACATCCTCTGCAAGGCTGCTCTGTCCCACCAGGTTAGTGTACGAGAGAATTTTTTTCGGGCAACCTATCATTCATGTCACATCTTGCTGTATATTCAGTTTAGATTGAAATTAGCAGAGTTATCTGTGTTGTCCATCATGTCTTTATTGTCAATAGCAATTTTTAGTCCCAAGATCTGTTGGGGTTCCATGCTTCGTTACTGCAGTTCCCTTGTTCCACACTTGAACAGCTAAACATTCAGGAATAGCCACTCCATCTCTTGGCAGCATCTGATACAGACACTCCAATGGTCAACAGGCATGGGGTCTCCTCATGCTCTTCAACCATCTAGTTACTCCTAAAGTCACCGAGGATAACCTGTGTTCCTGATCTCTCTCCCTCAAGACCAGGTTTCACTCAGCTGCCCTGGCCATGCAGATGACAGACGACTGCTCCCCAGGGATCAGTCATGAAGGAGGTGCCATGTGTGTGTGAGAGGCGTCAAAAGCCACCTGCCCCTTGGAGACATGGGGGCCAGGGCATCCCTGATTTTCAATTGCATTTGCATTGCAGACTTGAGTGAGCTACAAACCCAGGTACCTGGTCAATCTTGATATGTTAATGTCTTCCTACAACAGCCCTTCTCATTACTCATAGGCATACCTCATATTATGGGAAGAGAACGGCTTGCTTTCTTTTTCAGAGGTAGCTTGGAATTTTTGGTCCCATAGCTGTCGAACGTTAGGTGGATCACAGCTTAAGCCAACAAAAGCAATTAGAAGTTGTTTTTATTTCACTCTGTTTCTTTCCTAACTTTATTCTGACCCTCCCTTTGGGGTCATTTATTTCTCACATTAGTTAGTAATTTCTCCCGTTTGGGGATTTGGTAGTTTTAGTGAAACATCTAAAGGAGAAGACCAAGCAAACTCTCTCCTTTTTTGGCTAAGAATGTTTGTTCTGCTAATATCTGAATACATAAACAACCTAATACTTGGGGCAAAAGCAGGGGACATCCTCAGGGGACTTTCAAAGAGTTTATCTGCTCCTAGGCCTGTTTGAACTTTTCAGGGGACACTGTTTAAATCTCAAGAACAGATTTTCACTTCACATGCTTGAGGGGTTTTTTGGTAGAATAAACTCAAGATACAGTTTTTACCGAGAGGAATGGATGTATGAGACTAACCCAATGATGCAGCTATTTTCTTCGCTCTGTGGGTTCTTTCTATTTTCTTTGTTCTGTGAACTAGTTTTCCTCCCTTCCTCTCTCCTTTGGCATACTTCCTCTCTTTCTTGCTTGTTTTCCCATATTAAAAATATATATAAAACAAATTTACAAATCAACTTGTATCATTTTAGATGGCATTTGATGGCACAGTTCTAAATTTGAGATTTTTCCTTCCTCGGCCCCAAATAGATTTCCTACTCACTTTGTGTTTGTTTGTTTAAACTATGTCTCTTGGTATGGTAGCAGCTCAGGACAACTTTCCATGCACTGCCATTCAGTTCCCACAAGAGTTAACTCCCAGGCTTTCAGCTAGATGACTTGCCAGCTACAGAGTGATGCCATTTGAAGCACAGCCTCAGATGATGATCCCGGGGCCCTTCGCGTGGCGTGCATCAGTCATCTGGAGCAATGGGAGAAATGCACACTTCTTTTTGAGGGAGACATGGTCAGGGTCACTGTTTGCTCCCCCTCCTTTCCAAAGGCAAGACATTGGAGAAGGTAGCCTTCAGCTTTTTCAAGGAAGTTCTTCAACAGCTTCAGGGAAATCTGAACAGACCATGGATGTATCTGGAAGGAGAGGACTATTTTCATTCTCATCTCTGAATGCTCTCATGTGGGAATGACCAAAGTAAGTCCAGAACTTTTTCCTCTTTGCTTTACTCTCCAGACAGAAATACCTCATTTATAGGGAGATATGAATGAAGAACTTTCTTCAGTGTTTTCATTCTGGGTTTTTTTCCCTTTCCTGTCTGTTCTAACACTTGAAGCAAATAGCTTCTCCTCTCCATCTCTCCTGTGAAGCTTCCAGCAGCACAGTGCCTGAGTACCTTCTCTCTGCAGTTTTTGCAGAACACTGCTTTTGGGAGGCTTGCTGCTCATTCTGGTCATTTGGTTTACTTGTTGCATTCACCCTCACTTCTCTACCACATTTCCAGCTATGTTCTTTATTCCCTCTGACTTTATTCCCAGAGAGCAGCATGGTCAACATCCTGATGGGATTACCATTAACATTTTTGTATGGGTTTAAATGCCAGCAAGCCCTGGGGCTTCCCAGGTTGTTTACTGAATGCTCTTTTTTCAGACTGCGATATTTATTGCATCTTAAGAAGCTGTCTTGACCCCAGGAAACCCAGGGCTCAGTAAGAGAAAACTTATGACTGGGTGAATTGCTCATTTTAGGTAATCATTGCAAAAGTTAGCCCCAGTAAAGCTTCTGTACTTTGCATTTGATGTTCTTAGCTGCTTGAGGATATGGGTAAATTCCCATGATGGCATGTTAATGAACAAGGCTGCTTATATGGATGAGCCAGGTCAGTGGGCATGCTTGTTGCCACGAGTCAGTCCCCATTAACATCAATAACCAGCAAGGGTCCTGAGTGTGACTCTGTGTCATCACAGGTGCAGCGGGCAAGTTAACAGGGAAGGGGGCATGAACTATTATTATGGAAATCAGCTGATGCAAATGCTGCTAATTGTCTGTTATGAGATTAAAAGAATACCCTAAAAAAGGATAAGGTATTCCATAACTCAGCAAAGCAATGGTTATAACCATTGTAACAGTGACAGGGAACTCAAGTAGCTACTTCTCCTTGCAACGGGTTGGACTTGTAACGTTTACAGGATATCACAGCTGTGCTACATGTTCAGAGTATGCAAACATGGTTAAATTATGTCATGCTATGGTAAATGACACTTCAGGCTGGTCAAAAATAACTGTCTCAAAGCAGTGAGATTTCACTTTCCCTCCACCCCTGTACTTAGAGGGAATGCAATGCCAAGTAACCCTTATTTTTACTTAATTAAAGCCCTTCCTGGTAAAAAGATGTTGGGGGGTGTGTGTGTGTATATGTATGCATACATATATATATATATATATATTTTTTTTTTAATAAAAAGCTTGTGAGTCAAATTAACATGAAATATGTATGTTTAACTTGAAATTAATATCACTCAGCGAGAGCTGAATAGTCCTGTCTGGGAACAACCATGGGCTCCAACAAAAACCACCGATGCTAATTTGTGACCATCATGAAACTTTGCAATGTGATGGAGACGGTGCCTGTGCAAGAGCCCATTGAGGGTATCTCTTTAGTTGTGGTTTAGCACTCATACACTGATGCCCATGGAGAAGAAAGCTCAGTATTTCTGCTAGTATGATGGGCTTGGCAATTTTTAATGTCTCCAGCAGTAGCTCCACATGAGTTTCAGCTAGCATCCATGTATCAAGGCTGGTTTTCTTTTTGCTAAGTCTTTCAGATATGACCAGAAAATGAGGGTCCATGAAACAGAAAGAAAAAGGGGAGGGGAGGAGCACACAATGCTCACAGTATATTTTTATACGTATTTACAGAAGGAAGAGCTGTGCTATCCAAACTTGAGCTTTCCCCATGGATGAGTCAAACGTAACGTTTCATCCCAGCGAAGGCACAGAGAACATCTCAATGCACAGAAACATTTCTACACAGGAAAGGGTCTGGGAGATATTGACCCCACTTTGGGTAATTATGATCATCTCCTTCCTGGGTTTTTGTGAAAATGGAATTGTCCTCTGGTGCCTCTGCTTCCAGATCAAAAGAAACCCCTTCACTGCGTACATCACACACCTGTCCATTGCTGACATCTCCTTACTGCTCTGCACATTTATTCTGTCAATTGAGTACATTGCTGGGTTTGGATTCGCGTACGGCTTTTACTATTATATAACCACCACACTGTCTATTGTCTTCCTTCTTGGCTATAATACTGGTCTCTATCTCCTGACAGCCATCAGTATTGAGAGGTGTTTGTCTATTGTTTACCCCATCTGGTACCGATGCCACCGGTCACAGCACCAATCGGCAATTGTGTGTGCAGTTCTGTGGACTCTGTCTTTTCTGATGACAGTAGCCGAATACTTAACGTGCAAAGATGATCCAACGAAGGAACAATTCGATGATGGCAACCACTGCCAAGCACTGCTCATCTTTACGTGGATCCTGACTTTCATGATCTTCATTCCTCTAATGATTCTCTCCAGCCTGATCTTGGTTATTAGGATTCATCGCAACTCCCTGAGACCTCATTCGTCGAAGCTCTACATCATCATTGTGGTCACAGTCATTGTCTTCCTCATCTTTGCCATGCCTATGAGGCTGCTGTATCTTCTCAATTACCACCACTGGTCGTCTTTGCTCAGCCAGCAGAACCACGTCACCGTTGTTCTCTCCACCGTTAACAGTAGCATCAACCCCCTTGTTTACTTCTTCGTAGGAAGCAGCAAGAAGAAGAGGTTCAAGGAGAGCCTCAAAGTGGTTCTCAGTAGAGCGCTCGCTGACGGGTTGCGGCCGAGAAGCCAGGAAGTTGGCATGAGTTTGGATATAGCTGAAACGATTTTCTAAAGCTTATGGGGGGAATCTCTAGGGGTAAACAATTGGACTTGTAAGGTTTAATAAACCACTGCAAAACCAAGAGTATTTTTCTCCCATAGAATGTAAAAAGAAGTGGTGAAATGGTACTGTTATCTTTGGTGGTTGAGCAATGGAAAAATATGGACTAGAATAAAGATAACTTTTATTTGTATTTTCTTAATTATTCAAACACATGCTACATCCTGACGTGACCATGTCAGTCAAAGATACCACAGTGGAAAAGAGACAGGCCAACAGAGAATATAAAAAGGGACACAGAAATATGTTATAAATAGTGTGACATTTATACAAGCACTGAGCACCCATAAATGCTATTGAAGTCATCAGGGCTTGTGTGTATTCACATTTTTAAAAGTCAAACCCACTAAAGGCAGGATTCACGTTACATATTGGGATTTGGTTTCAACTGTTTCCAGCTTGTTGAAGTGCGCACAAGAACTGCTCCCTGGGGGGAACAGAGGAAGAAATCCACGTATGAGAGTGAGTCCCCATACATACCCACAAATGTGCAGCGTAGCTTTGGTCTAGAGAGGCATTTAATTATACATTGAATGGTCAAGGTCCTCTATGGATCAGGAGATACTTCAGAGCCTCTTTTCAAAGTATGTGTTGTGTAATTTCCAGTGACGTCAACATTTCTCTGGGTCCTTCGACAATTCGGTACCCGACACACAGGAGTAGCTGGAAACATAGGGATGTTGTCAACTCACTGAGGCCTTTTGCCCTAATTATGAAGGGTGGAGCTGGCTTATCCCCAAAATGTCAGTGTTCCTGTACGTTTAGTTATTCAAGGAGCCTGTGAGAAAGTCAGTCCCAACACTTGCTGTCCCAGCCGCGTACCGAGTACTTAGCTGTTCTCTGGAGAATGTGCATTCCCCCCGTGGCCTCTCTGTTTTACAGCAACTGGTTTGGGTGAACAGAAAACCAGAAAGGGGTCTTGCACTATGCACAACTGGGGCTACACCCCTGCCACAACGTTCCAGCTGACTCCCAGCTTCTGTTGCATGCCAGAGTACCGGGGATGGTTATTTTGTGGGGTTTAACTCCCTGGGGCTCCTTGCCCAACTATGGGCAAGATGCAGAGCAGAGAGCAAGATAACAGCAAAGAGGGGATGAGGCTAGGACAGGTTTATCACATGGAATATGGGGGGGTCTAGGCAGTCAGAGAGCTGTGGCACTTTTAAAGAGGCATCTGGGAGATGCATTTGCTTCTGGGCCCCACACAGCTCCGAATTCAGCAGGAACTGAGACCTCCTGTCACAGGCAGAAGCAGCATCTTCAGCTTCCCGCCAAGTTTCCATTGGCACACTTAATAGCTAACTAGGGAAAGAAAAATACAACCTACCCCTCCTTTGTTGAAAGATTGCCAGTCCTGGAATAAGGGAGATGGTAGGTTAAGAATGAGGATTGGGTGGGAATTCACGGAGAGAAGAGATCTCAGAAGGACAAATATTCCTTCTATGCATCTGCCCTTTTCACATCAAAGTGTTGCAGCCTGTCACTGCAGAAGAGACTCAGGAAGAGGTTACCCTTGTCTCTTCCTAATTTCCTCACTCCATCAAAGCCTTTGCCTATGACAGCCCCTCTATTTGTCCCAGTTTTTCTCTTTGGAACTCTAGTCCCAGGCCAGTGACCACTATCTATTGATTTGGGTGGCAGACGAGTGCAGTCTGCTCCTCTCTTTGGGCAGCGTTGTGCTGTGCTGCTGGGATGAAAAATCAGCCAAGCGGGTTCCCACTGCTTGTGGCGAGTGCAGGATATGGCAAGCAGGGCTGTGGACACCCTGGGAGGGTCAGGGAGAATGAAGGTGTGGGACATCCATGTACACGTGGCCTCTGTGTGTATGCACCTGCTGGGGCTTGGGGAATTTGTCAACACTGACAAATGCCATGAACTTGAATACTAGTGGAGATCTAGCCCAGGGAAGAAAGCCCAGATCTTCTCTGAAGCCATTCCCTACCCATACCTCGAGGCACTTTACAATAGCCACATGCAGAAACAGACACAGGAGCAGATCTGTAAACCCACCTGTAGTGCAGCTCTCTCAGAGTGATTCAGGTGCGACAAGACATATTATTTACAGTGGTTAAGCATACCTAGATTATTATGACAGTTCTGGGTTAAGGATCACTATGCATGCAGCTAGGGCAGTAGATCTGAAGAGGCAACAATATAGAGCAGGGCAGCTCACAGTGCTCATGAGCTGAATAAGTGCTCTAGGACTTTTAGCTTCTTACCCCTTTTCACTCGTGTCTGTCCACACCCTCAGATGTTTCAGAATTTGGACAAGTATCCACAGATCAGTTTACCGAGCAGACAAAATTAACATTCATCATGAGATGAGCACCTGGAAGGATGAATAAGAGTGAACAGCCACTAGCTGAAGTGATTAATGTTTCCCAATCTACAGATAAAAATATCTTAGGGATGTTCTTTCTTCTTTACCACAGCGACTGATGACTCTTCTCCACGCAGACAGGCTGAGGCGCAAGGGGAACTGATAAGCACGTTATTCCATGATTTAAAAAAACCCAAACAAGGAAAATGTGACACTTCATCTGTTGCACAACAAGAATGTGATTCTCCAACAGCTTTCATTTTTAAAAGTGATTTGCATCTGCAGGAGAGGGTGAAATAACCCTGTGCAGATCAGATGGTGTTAATAAGCACTCTGCAGTTGTGCACAATAGGGAAGATTGTCCTGTGGGCAAAGTACCAGCCATGGACCTGAGAGATGTGGGTTCTGTATAATGCAGTCCTGACATCTAATTTTTCTGCCCCTCCCTTTCCTGCCTATAAAATGAGGATTATATTAGTTTGTTTCCAATGTGGTGCCTTCACATATACTCTTCAGATACAGCAGCTGTCTGTTGGCTATCTCTTCTAATGTCCAGAGCAACAAAGACTTGGTTTCGCTGTGCAGTCAAGAGAAAGAATTGTTTATGGACGAAATACCCAATATAGTGTTTACTTCATTAAAACTCCTTTTACCCCACTTCTGTTCTAATTGACACTAATGAATGCTGTGGGATATAGAGGTGTGGTCAGAAGTGTAGAGAGGGAAGTTGCCTCCCTTGGTACTGCACAGAGAATTTTTTGCTGTCATAGCTACCCCCTGGCTGGAGAGGATGACACGGGGCAGGCTGCTGCATGGGTTTGGGTCCAAAAGGATGTGATGAATTTATGCAGCAGCTTTCCTCTGTAACTCACAGATTTTGTGAATGATCCTTATGAGAGCGAGGGCAGAGGGGTGAGGAGGAACCTACCACCCAGTTTACTTCTAGCCTGGAGCTTTGCCAGGGAAATCCTCTAAGGGAAGCTGAAATACTCCCTAGCTGTACTGGCTGCCGATGTAGAAAGAAACCTTCCCTTGCTCCCTTTCTTAGCATAAGATCAGTCTACAGGGGCACAGCATTGCCTGGTGTAATGCCTCACGTCACTTTCGGGGGGAAGACAGGAGGAACGGTTCCATTGCAGAGTCCTCCAAAAAAATCTCCTCACTTTTAAGGAGCTCCCTTCTTGACACAGAGTGCAACTGTACACAATTTGGTTGCCCCTGCAAGGGTCTGAATGTTTTACAGTACCTACTGCCCGGTGACATTTTGACCGTGACATTTTGAACTGGGTTCTATACATGACCTGGTGAAGTCAGGGAGTGCGTTTCTCTCATGGGCCCCTGTGCCAGCTGCTCCGTGGAGAGTAGCAGCCGCCTTGGCCCCACGCTCTGACATGACAGTCACTCCATCACAGTCCTGCCCTGTGCTCTGCCCTCACTGCATCTCTTATTGCTGCCCACACCGTGGCTGGGCACCCAGTGGCATCAAAAAAATAGAAAAAATTCTATTTTTCTAATAACCGGAACTGTAGTCCATAGGTTTGGAAACCTGACTAAAACATTAGTTCGTTACAGAGAATTTTTTTATCTCTAACTTTCTCCAGTTTACTATAATTATTCCACCACTAACACTGATCTTTCCTCTCAAGTCTGTAACTCTGTATTTCACAGTCACCCTTAAGGATTGTCCTCAAGGGTACGAGAACTAAATTCTTTCCTGGATTCTATCATTCTCACGCCACCAAGAAAGAAGTGACACTAAGCAACTAATTTTGTAGTGGTGGTTTTAATTTTTAGACCTGTACGTGTCTCTGGAATAGGAGTAAATTTAAATTAATCAATTATGTATCCAATTAAACATTTACTTTATGACAAATATGGCCCTTGACAATTGGACATTATAGCAAATCATTATTCATTTTAATGATATAAGGCAATGGGTTGTTGATGGAAAGAAACCCTGCTGTTAACTAAGCACCATGCAGATGCTTGCTCACCCCCCTTCCCAGTGGAAAAAAAGAAACACCTCATGGGTTGAGATAAAGACAGTTTAATAGGACAACAAAGGAAGATGGTGATGATGATATATATATATATGTGTAAACCAATCGCACAAATGCAATTGTTCACCACCTGTGAAACCCTCCCCAGTGCCCAACCTGTTTCTGAGCAGTGATCCCACCTCCCAGCTCGCTTCCCTAGTTACATCCAGAGCCTCACACCCTGTGGCAGGGAGCATCCCCCAGCCATCCTGGCCGTGCTGACCCAGCTCCTTGTGCACCTGGCAGGGTGAGAACCTGAAAAGTCCTTGACTTGGCACAGACATGACAAGTACCGAGCAACAGCTGAAAACAGCAGTGCGTTATCAACATTGTTCTCCTGATAAATGCAAAACACAGTGCTCTGCCAGCTACCAGGAAGAAAACTAACTTTATCGCAGATGAAACTAGGACAAGAATAAATTAAACTACAATAGAAAGTATTTGTATTTATAAAGAGCCTGCAAAGAGATGTACATCTTCGAACAGCTACATGCAGTGGATTGAGGACTCCGGTGTCACTGTTCTATCTCAGAAGAAAACATTTGCTTAAAGGCTGGAGGAAGGTGTTCTCTGTTCCATGTTGTCTTTGGTTTACCTGGATTTAGTTTTGGCCTCAAAGAGTGACATATGTCTTTGAGATATAACTAAACTGCAACAATAGGGAAAAAAAGTTCTCTCTTTCTTGTAAACAGAAGATAGCAGATTACATACTGGAGCAAAGTGTAATTATTTTGGTGGAAATAAATACATACAACCAACAGGGTTGGTTTTTTTTTTGCTAATTCTGGTAATTTTTTTCCCTGGCCTGGAAGGGACTTGCCCCAGCTAGAGGACAGGCTGGGCCAGTCAGACCAGTGTTGGAGCAATGAACAATGCCTCTATTGCTAACTTTGGTATGGCTGAGGTCCCCCGTAAATACTATACTCATAGATCATCAGGTCTCATTTGGTTCCTTTATCTGATAGCATGTATCCTTCCAAGTACAACACTGGCCTCTGTTCCTTACCAGCCTTCAGTGTTGAGAAACTTTTCCCCATGCTTTTCCCCGTGTGGGTTTGATGTCACCTCCCAAAGGATCATTCAGCCACTGTGTGTGTCACCTGTGGGTTCTCCCTTGTTCAATCCCCATAGCAGGAGACAAGGTCCACAGCACAGGTATGCTGAGTCCCTGGGCAGCCACAACAAAGTATATGACACGCATCTCTCGTCTTCCTCCCCACCCCGAGTTTCCTACTGCGTGTTCCATTTGTATTTGCCTCCAGTTTCATTCTTAGCATAAGACTTGTAGAATTCTGCAGAAATCAGGTGCCTCCCACCCTTCCTCCTCAGTGACTGCAGCTACTACCTTCCTCTCTCAGCCATGCCTATGAGATCATGTACCTCCTGTGGCATTACGATAACAAAACACTTCCCCATGACTGAACAAACTTTTGGTACTGCTGCCCATCATCACGGTGCCAGTCTCATCATCACTGCTTCATGTGGAGCAGTAAGAAGAGAAGACGCAGAAAATCCCTCCAAGTAAAAACTGATGCCTTCAAGGAGGAATGACTGCCATCATGTTGGAAAGTAGCAGGTCCTCCAGTACCTCTCTCAGACCACGTGCTCTGGGGCTTGAAAATTAAGGCTAACAATAACCAGAGAAAACTGTTCTTCCTCTCTTGTGGCACACAAAGCTTCCATCCTATTTTGGAAGAGAACATACTTGGTATTTCCTAACTTCACTTTATTTCAGCTGCTAAGGAAATAACTGTCTGGATATATCAATATTCGTGACTAGTAAATTTTTCACCAGTTTTTATTCACTTCAGTAAGGGTGAGTTGTAAGATTTCTTTCTCCATGATAACATTTCCCATACCTTTACATTTCATGTCAGAACATGAGAAAATGCCAGAAAACTCTTCAAGACAGTTGTCATTCTATGTCAACCTGATGTATGTTTCCTAGCACATTCACTTGTCAAATTTACATGTGTTCTGTTCATTTCACTCAGGTTCTGACTGAAAAAAGGTAAGGAAGATCTGGATTACTTGAACCAACTCAGCTGCAGATATTACAGATTCAAACCAATGCAGTTTGGAGATCTCTTTCTTGCCTTGTGACCTACATCTATTATCATCTAATGCGAATCTTTAATAGAACCATTTATACAATGTTGCTATTTGTCATTAGTCCTGTAATGGCTTAACTGGGCCCTCATATGTACCTTGCTACTGGGATTTATTTTTTCTCTACCCTATCTATCTCCTTCAGCAACTTGTGAAAATAAAACATACAGGAAACTCTGGTATCTATTATTACAGAAATAGATGGTTATTTTTCTTCTAAATGAGTTTATATGTAATCTTATTTCTTATCCTTCTGCTCCAGATATCTTAAAATGTTTTACAGACAAATGTAATGGAAATAAAATGCATATCTAGAAGACATTAAATACTGGCCTAAACAGATTTATGAACGTGGCTACAAAAACAACTACAAATACGCAGACAATATGAAAAATTATTCTCCGAATAAGTGAATATATTCTAACAAGACAGAGCGATAAAAGAATCAACTGAATAAAATATTTCAGTCCTCCACAAATAGCACATTATGTAAGACAAGTCTTGCATAGCTTCTTTCCCCTGAGAGGAATATGAAGAAAGAAAATGTAGGTTGAGCGTCAAACAAAACCCGTTTGGTTGTTTCTCTGCTGTGCGTGAAGCTGGTTCATTTTTAAGTGTGGTGCTGAAGACGCCACTTTTATTTTAGCATCCTCCAGCTGCAAGGGAAGTCACACTACACAGAACCAGGAAAAATGAAGCAAAACAGAAATTTATCAGCTACCTTGTGACAATCAAGATGGAACAGATGACAACTTATTGCCATACACAGTACTATTAAATTAGGCGAAGTAACTTCTGAATTAGAAGTTGCTTATTGTCTCAGAACACAAAGCATACAGCATGCTCCACAAGAGCTGCCTGCAGGTTTTTGCCATGGCAAGCAGTCTTTACACACCTTGCACTAGCTTGCTCTTCTCACAGCAGAGGAACCACAGCTGTTGGCAGCTACTGTAGGTGAGGGAGCAGGAAGCTACCTATTCCCATTATCACATCCCTCTGTGCTGAGCTGCAACTTGCATTGAGATAATTAGGTTACAGAGGAGGTGCCAGATGCAGGAAAGAGAAACACTTCATCTCCAGAAGTTAAGAAGTGATGGGATAAAAACGAGTTACTGGAGGGTAAAACATAACAGGTTATTGTATTTGGAAAGAGGTGGTGATATTTCTGGAGTAGTTGGTGAATGACAACAGGTAACATAACAGCCTGAGAGATTGCTAGCAAATATAAGTCAGGAGGGGAATAGAGGAAACTGTCAGAAAATAATTTTGAAATAACAACTACATTTGGGGACATTTCCATTTCCAAAGCCTGCCTTGCAAGTGGGGGCTGTGTTTGCTACCACCACACATCTGCTTGTCTGACAGAACACTCTCTGGAAATATGGCAAGGTCAGGGGGAGCAGGTTCACGTTGCAGGCCCGTCCGGTATCAGCAAGGGTCACAGAACCAAAGGCTGTTGGCTAGCTCAAGGATGGCTGCCAAGCAGAGACCACAGAGACAAAAAATCCTGGGGGAACAAACCAAAATGTGAAGTGTCACTAAAGTAAAAGAGCCCAGGACAAGGGTTACAAGGCTTAAACCACTGAAGAGTGATAAATTTCTAGTAGGTGCTTCAAAAGAAACAGGATTAGCAGAGAAGTCTGACCAAAAAAAAAAAATAATTGTGCTAGTGAAATGTCACTGACTACCCATGAAAGTACTATTGGGGTCTACTCTGGTGAAGTGGTTTGTATTTTGCAGCTTTTGTTCTACTTGGTGCAGGTCCACCAAGTAACCTAGGCCCTAGCTGGTGAATCAGATCATTATGAAATAGTGAGTTCTGACCCAGGCATAAATAACCACGAGTCATATTCCTTGAAAGCTAGACCAAAGGTGCAAATAAGAGACGAAGGAGTAGGGAGAAGCTGCTGTAGACTTGCTCAGGGAATGACTCAAGAACAGACTTGACTGGGGCCGTCGTCTAATCTTCTCGGCCACAGTACAAAGCAGTGCCCTTTTCAGCACAGACACCGAGTACAACATGCAAGCACTTCAACAAGACCAAGATTTCAAATAGTCAATGTGTTCAGATGAAGCTGATGTTCTTTTACAGTTTTACTGCACAATATCAGCTAGATTAGGAAATGTCATTAATTATCTCTCTAACTGCGTTGGGAAGCCTAAACCTGTCTACGAAACAAGGTCATCAGGCGCTGTTTTCCTCAACAGTCTTATTTTAAGTTGTTGTAAAGCAGGATAACTCATCATAACAAATCAGGAGGCAACTCTTATCAAGAGCTTGCCTTTGAAAAATGCTCGGGAGAGACAGGATAGAGTAGAAGTGGAATGGAAAAGGAAGGAAAAGGAGTTGAGAGAATTAGAGAAACGGTGAAGACTGAATGAGCAACAAAAAGAACAAGGAGCGTTCAGAAATAATGACAATGGGTGCAAGATGAGGAAGACAAGTTCAGATGTAGCGAGCAAGAAAAAGAGAAAAGAGAGAGAACAACTCAGTGAACGGTGCCTCTGTGCTTTCTGAAGAACAGCACGACTCCATGAAAGAAGTTTTCAAAAAGTATTAAAAAAATTATAGTGTAGCTTACAGGCAACTAAACTGTCCAAACCTCACTGGAGAAAGTACTTCCCACAATTAAATGCAAAACCTGCTCTAGATTCTGAAAGAATTTTTGTTCCTATTTATTGAGAAGACAGAGATCAGATACGAGCATTGAAGGGAACTGAGACAGTGACAGTAGAAAAGAGGTGCCTCTCAGCCAGCTTGAACACTGGCGACATGAAGCAAGACTGTGAATCCAAAGAACATGAAATGACGTGGAATCTGACACCTGGCAAACCACAAGGAAGAATCCTAGGGGACCTAGGTATTCAGCACCTATTCATGATAACCTGCCTACTGAAAACCATCCACAACTTGGAAGTTTCTTCATGAGTTTCAGGTATACTGGGATTAAGTAGCAGCCACCACGCTGAGCCTCCTCTGAGGAAAAGGAAAAGGTAAGATGATGAGATTACATTTCAGAATATTTTAATAGTCACTAACTAACACTGTCCCATGGTATCTCACTAGCTGAGATGCTGGTGTCATTAAACACAGGTGGTAAATATTTATATTATTTATAAATGATGTTCAGACTGAAACATCCCTGCCTCTTTGCAAAACAGAGTTTTGGATACAAAAATGACTGACACAGAGCTCCCAACAACTTTTATGCATGCGTTTAGCTTTAAATATGGGAGAAATTGCATGGATCTTAAGAGAACTACTGGATCACCCAGATTATAAAAGTTATGGAAAGTTTATAGGAAAGGAAACAGTCACAGGATTGAAATCTGCAAACTTTTACTTTATAATTTTCTTTTAAAGCTGTTTGTATTTACAATTTCAGTATCTATGCAGCTCCATGGCTATGCTTGCTGCGCTGCAACTTTGATTCATTGCTAGTTTGATGTATATGTATTACTAATGCAAATGAAAGTACAACTTCTGGTGGCTTTTTTTTCTCCTTTGAATTTGGATTCTTTTTCTGATTTATGATTTATTTCCTTCTTGTTAGGTAGCTGTTCACACAGAACCACAGACTGGTTTGGGTCAGAAGGGATCTCAAAGCCCATTTCGTTCCTCCCTCAATGCCATGTGAAGGGATACCTTCCACCAGATCAGGGTGCCCAAAGCCCCATCCAGCCTGGCCTTGAACACTGCCAGAGAGGGGGCAGCCACAGCTGCTCTGGGCAGCCTGTGCTAGGGCCTCACCACCCTCAAGGGCAAGAATTTCCTCCTAATATCTAACTGAAATCTCCCCACTATCAGTTTAAAGCCATTACCCCTTGTCCTATCCCTGCATGGTATCAATACATACTTTTCTCTGTATGCAAAGAAACTGCCCTGAAGTCTCTGAGCCTTGTGCAAATATAGGGGCCTACACATACAAAGCAGAATGAAGTGTTTAACTCTAATGAACTTCTTCATTGTTTTGTCAGTGAACATCCCTGAATTAGCTCTTATCAGATAACTGAAATGAACCGTTTACACAGTGCCAGGCCCTGACACTGCAGATCTTTACACACATTCTTACTGGTAGCAAGGTAAGCAGTCATGTTGTCTTCAGCAGACTCATTCACATGCTTAAATGTCCGCAAAGATAATTTCAGGAATAAGGCTCTATTTGCAGAAATTCAGGTAGCTAATAAGATCAGAAGCTACAGCATGTCTGCCTGCACTGCTGTCTGCAATACATTCTTGGGCAATACATTTTTAATTCAGCTTGGGAAGCAGAGACAGAATTTAACCACTGCTCTGTCTAGAGTGAGTGATGCTGGTACTACCAGCAGAGCAGCGAAGTTTAAGAAACATAACAGCAGAAATAATAAACTTGGTGTTCCTTTAGTTTGCTGCTTTTGTTTTCTTTTGAGCCTTTCAGTCCATGCTATCAAGCTTGTATTCAAACTACACATGCTAGAGACTTAAAAGCAGACAACTGGGACCCTTGGGTAATCAGATTAGGATTTTTTCAGGAAACGACTGAAGCTAAAGCAAAAGAGCAAGAGTTAGCAATAACCCATCATCTAGTAACAGAGAACTGCCAAGGATAACATTTACCCAGTCAGTCCTACTCAGTTTTTTTCTTAGGGTTGGAGCAAAGATACATTGATTATTGTTTCATGTCACAAGTCTCTTTCCAGTATAAAGTTTGCAAGTCTTCATCTCACAACATTGGTATTAGGTTAGGCTGTGCTAACCCTAAAAGCTAAGTTGCCACCACAGCTGAAGAGACCAACAAACATAGTCCTCTTTCTGCTTTTCCTTCCTCATTCCTCTGCCCTTGTGTGACCATTCCTCACTTCACTAAGCTGCTACAGCTGCTGATCCCTTGTTTTCTGGCAGGTGACTTTTTTTTCAGTTGGACTAAGGAGTTGAATTGAGTGGCTTTACGCAAGTACCAGCAAGCACATCGTGTGTGTGCAGAGAGGCTGTGGGGAGCCATTGCCTTGACGTGCAACTTCTGGCTTCTCTGGATGGGTGCAATTTCTCAGCAGTTAAAGCTGATCTTATTCAGGGCCTCTTCCCCCTGCAGTGCCAGCTATGCCTTCCTGTCCCCTTTCCTGAGCTGGTGTCAGTGTTTGTGCAGATACACAGCGAGCAGAGCAAATCAGGCAACTTACAGTGCTGAAAAATTACCTAGAACAATGAAAATAGGATGTTAGTTTTCAGCCAGATCAGCACCTGCAAACAGCTGACTGCCCTGTTGCAGAGCCAATGCTACTTAAAATGAGGGAAATGGAGTATGAAACCATTGCAGCAGCCTGGAACCAGGCTAAACCAACATAGGGGCAGATCTTCATTGTTGTCTTACTCCTTTGCGTGCCAGGGAATGAGGCAAGAAAACCAGAAATCATTTCGGTTGCAGACCTTTTGCATTTCTGTTCAAATTCCTTTTAGAGAGCCTTCATGCTTACTGAACAGAATTTAAGTAAGTTAAGGCAGATGGTCAAGGAGTGTAATTTTTATTTTTGTTTCACTCCCCCTACTTTTCTTGCCTGTTCCCACTCTCAAAGGTGTTTTGCTTCTTAACTGCAAGTTCACAAACATTAAATGCTAAGCCTCCCTTTGGAACCTTAAGCACAGCAGTTAAGGTTTCCTAGATCCTGGAAATAATCTATCGTACAAGCTCCGGGCTGGCTGGCTCTTTGCAGCAGTCTAGGTGTCGGAGGCGGCAGGGCAGTACCTCCTCCACTTCCCTCTGGCGAGGCTGCTGCCTTGTGCAAGCTTGTCCATTCACCCACCGTTGGAAGCGGGGGCTAGTTGCCACACCAGCCGCGCTCCCCTGCTGCAGCGGTAACTCCTGTCACACGGCCGTGCCGCGGTCCCCATCCTGGACGGGTTCAGCTTTCTGGTCAAGCCTTCATGGCACGTTTTGAGTAACTTATTTGAAACCCCGTTTAGATTTTTAGCCGCAAGGTCTCTCCAGCGGTGCCGCTCACCGCCCGCTTCACAGGGCGAAGCCCTGCCACACCTGCCGCCGCCCAGAAGCCAGCCCGCATGGCACAAGGCCTCGCGTCTCTCTCCGGACAGCAGGAGGCCGGGCAGGTTCCCGAGGCCGGCGCTCCGAGAGACAGATGAAGCCAGCCCCGGAGCCGCCCCGTGGCAGCGGAGGGAGGCAGGCAGGAGGTCTGCTCCGCGCCCCGCACCAGGGCATGCAGAGGGGCGGCAACGCGGGCCCCCCGTTTCCATGGGGGGGCAGCAGGCACACTGCAGTTGCCGCTGCCAGCTGTTATGCTACCGCCCCGCCACTGACTGACTGACTGACTGATTGATTGATTGACTGACAGACGGACAGACGGATTGGCCACGCCACACCACCCCCCTGGGTCCCTTGCCCGTGCGGGGCCGATAGGCGGCGAAAAGCCCCGCCCCCGCCGCGGCAGGGGAAGGGGCGCATCATGTGAGCGTCGCGCCCGCACATGACGGCGGTCACATGACCGGGGAATGGGCGGACGGGAGTCACATGACGTGCCGCTGGTCGCCGGCGCCGCCTGACGTCCCGGGGCAGTCGCGTCCTGCCGGCCCGGTCCGGCCCGCACCTGTGGTACCCACGCCGCCCCCCGCATGGCGCCGCCCTGGCCCCGCGCCGCCGCGCTCCTCCTCGCCCTCCTGTCGCTGCCCCTCCGGCCGGAGGGAGGCGGCGGTGCCGCCGCGGCCCTGAGCGACTCCTACCGGGACCTGTGCAGGTGGGCAGCGGGGAGCGGCCGGCGGATCGGAACGCGCGGCGTCGGGAGAGGGCTTTTCCGCGGGGAAGGGCCCTAACTGGCGGGGCGAGGGGCACCTCCCGCTGCCTGCGCTCCCGCCTGCCCCCCGCGGGGCCACGTGCGAACGAGAGGAAACTATAGACTCCCGGCGGGGAGGGCCCCGTCTCCGGGGCGGCCTGAGCACGGCTTTTTGGCCCCCTGTGCCTGTGAGGGTCAGGCCGGGCCGGGGGAAGCGCCTGCCTGCGGGCCGGGGTGTGCCCGGGCGCAAGAGCCAGCGCGGTCGGTAGCGGGTGCGCCGCAGCGCTGGGGGGGTGGCTGGGGGATGGTGGTCAGTGAGGCTGCGGAGTCTCTTCGGAGGGCGGGCTGAGGGGTGTCAGCTGGCTGGTGGCGTGGAGCAGTCCCCCGCGGGACCCCAGCGTGTGGCTCTGCGGCCGCGGGAAGTTTGCCGGTGAGAAGATCGTGAGACCGGCTCTATTTGAGCCCTGTGGTCAGGGCTGCTGGTTTATGCTACTATATCTGCCCTAGTGTGACAAAGCCCCAGTGACTTGGGAGGGGCACCCCCTTGTAGCTCATGTTTTGGCATGTTCCTAGCCTGAATTCTGCCATGAATTTAGTCTGGCGGTGATACCTTGCTAGTCTTTGTTTCTTGGTATTTTAGGCCGACCACTCAGAGGTAGTTAGGAATACCTTAACTCAATCAAGGGCACTGGGCAGGCACCAACGCAACCTAGTGAACCTAACACTGAGAGCAGAGGCTGGGTGGTAGGGGGGAATAGGCTCCCTTCCTGGTGGGATCTTGGGTAGGATACTGTTAAGTGATGAAAAGGGGAAAAATGTAGTTATGACTGCAAAACTAACCCATGAGGATGGCAAAAAATGGTCTTGTCAGATGACCATCCTAACTGTAGAATTGAGACAGAAATGCAAAACTCTTTTGCGGTTTTTGGAGGGAACTTAATTCCTGTGAGTCTAATGATTAAAAAAAATCCCACATCCCTAGCCTGAATTACTTGGTTCTCAAATAGTTCCTATTTTGAGAATAGTCAAGTCCTATCAGTGTCTGTTTCAGTTTTGTTGTGTGTCTGTGACTATAGGAATGTTTGGGAGTGTTGCTGAGACGGTGCAGTCTCTTTTTGGACACAAATTACTCAAGCTAGTTTCCTTTTGTTACTGGCAAGTGAAAGAATGAGTTGTGAGTAGATAGCATAATCATCAGTTTTCCTTTTAAGATGGACTGCTTCAAAAACTTGTTTTTGAGCCATGGTGGGAAAAACTGTTTTGAAGGACTTAGACCCAGTAATCTAGAATGGGTAAAGGAAAGAACAAGACCTTGCAGTCAGACAGGTGGGAAGGACCCCATGGAGAGAGGGGACACATGCAGAAAATCTACCAAGTGAGAGATGATGCAGGTAGGTAACAGAAAGGGTTCACTACTGGCTGATGCCTCAGCCAGATGAGGCAACGTGAGTGTGCAGGGCAAGTCCTTGACCAACCTATTTTTGCACTGCCTAAAGACAAGGTTTTGATTTGTTTTACAACTCTGAAGAAAACAGTGTCCTGTTTTTTGTGTGATGTAATAGGGCTGGTGAAGCTGCAGAGGTCTTTGTGTGAATGTCAGAAGGTGGATGAGGAGAGAAAATGTGGAGGATTAGAAGAGACACTGACTCCCCTTTAAATAAATGTAGGTTAGGAAAGCTGACTTGCAGGGAGGAGGAAAGGTGTCAAAACTGTTTAGTGTGCAAGAACTGTGGCATGGTGCTACTTAAACTTGAGTTAGTGGTTTTCATTACTGGTTTCATGTAGCATGACTGCTAGTATGTTTGAAGAGCCTGGGGAGATGAGGAAAGCTTCATTCTCTAAAACTTTGTCAAACATCATGGCTATTTTCATCATGCTTTCTCCCTCATTCCTGTGTGCTCTGACAGCAGCTGACTGCTGTTGTGTGGGTTGCAATTGGAATTACCCTTTTGTCTTCTGTGTGGAAGTGTCTCCAGAATTGCTGCAGTCTGAGCACCTGGAAAACAGGACAGGGAACTGGTTTGGTATAGGAAGTTAGTAGTCAGTTTGGCCTCTTTCCCCATTTTTCTCCCTTCCCCTTACATCTTTCATATGACAACACAGGAGAAACAAGTTCTGAAGTTAATTTTGTGAATTGTTCTTTAAATCACCCACTTCAAGAAGAAAAAAGAAGGCTTGACAGTTTGGGTTCACCTTCCATGTAACACCATGGAATTTGCTGTAAAACTTTCCTTCCACTCTAAAAAAAACCCCAAACCTGCAGGAAATGATTTGAGTGTGGTGATAGAGCAGTAAACACAAGCTGCCGTCCCTGCGTGCTGCTTTGCCTGATAATCTACATTGGATGAGAGGTGATTTGGTGACAGGTAATTATTTTGTCTCCTGTGCAAGGATGGAAGTTGGCATATAACTTCTATAGCTTTAAGCTCGTGAGTGGAAGGAAAACTCCTTACACTGCTGTGCATTGCAGGATTGCTTTTGGGCAGAATTTTCCAATTTTGGGGTTGTAAGTCAAGTCTACTTTACATTTAATGTTGTAGTTTTTAGTTTTGTGACTCCTGTAGTTGACTGCGCATGCAGTTCCGTTCAAACACTGTCTTTTCAGCCTTTGTCATCAAACCACAACCCTACCAGTGTGCCACTGCTCAACCTGGGTTTAGTGTTCAGCTTAGTTTCGGGTGCAGAATGGTGACCTTTGAGTGAACTTGGCTCAGCTCTATTAAGTGCTTTGGCATGTTTAAGTGGAAGATGTCATAAGTAAGTCATTACTGGATGCATTTGCATATGCACATGGTTGCTTCACATGCCTGGGAAGCTGACATTACAATGGCTTGGATGTGATTTCTGAGCACGTGAGAACTTGAACTTCAAATTGCTATCCCTTTACTGAAGTGTTGTGTAAGATGATGTAGTAAATGGGGTTTAGAGTGTTGGACGACCAACCGAATGTGTTTCAGATGGAAAAAGCTGAACAGCTTGTGGTGTAACTGTGAGGCTGTCACGTGTGATGTGTGTGCGAGGAAACTTGCCTGAAGGCGTACACACTGTATGATGGTTGGAAAAGGTGATGGGTAAGCTAGAACAGAGCTAAGGATGAGTAGGGATGCGTTAAAAAAGCCCTTAAAGCATAGTGATAGCGCTGTACCTCATGCCATTTGAGGTTTCAATTTCTATAATGAGAATTTACTTTGACAGAGTTTCTTTGCCACGTATATTTGTGCTAAAATATTATTAGCCACAGCTAATACTGATTTCTATGACGAGTAGTGGGTCGGAGCTCCTGCCTTCAACTTTGAAGTGGCCATCCTGGAAACTGTTCTGAGCTTGCCTACCTGTGATCGCGCTGGTTGAACCTGTTCACAAAGAGCTTCAGCTACTGGTTTCATCTCCGCAGTGTTCTGACAGCTGAGGGGCTGCTGGGCACAAGATTGCGTGGATGCATAATCATGTGCAGATCTGCTTTCTAACTCTGTGGCTTGTCTCTCTGCTGGGTTGTCTGTGTAACATCCTTCCAGCAAAATGAGCCACTTGAGCGCGCTCCCCAGAGAACAAATGCATGTTTCTTCTAACTACGCTTTACAGCTGTTTGGAGCAGGTTGTACTCTTCTTAGCAGTCATCCCTTGGGGAAGAGTCTGAATGAGAACAAAAAAACTTACTTATGGTTATGAGAATGGCAGTGATAGCCTTCCTGGCACTCCATTGCATGTGGAGGGGTTCAGTAGTGCTCAGAGTGGCTCTGGCGTGGGGACATGTGGGCTGTGACAGCTGTTAGCCACCTGCACCTTGGCTGACTTAACCGACTTCCAACGCTTGACCTACTACTGATTTGCAAGGTAAACCAGGCTCACTTTTCCCTTTCTCATTTATTTTTTTCTGAGTTGCTTCTTTGCTTTGTCAAAAAAAAACCAACCCATGCAACCCCCCCAAAAACCCAAACCCCTCTTGTTTGATCTTACAACCTTCTGAAAAGTAGATTAATTTTCTTTTTCATGTTGTCACTTCAGTGTTTTAAAAGTAAAGTTAGGTAGCTGGAAATGCTGACCTGCAGGCAAGGTTATTCCTATTAACTTGTTTGGACATTTCTTGCACAACTGCTTTCAACAATGGCCTGGGCTGGCACTGCCTCCAGCACAGATCCTCCCTCCCTCCCTGCCTGCCTTCTTCCCTGCCTGCTGCAGCTGGTGCGCAGCCAGAAACTGCTGTGATCCAGACTGGGAGGTGGCCAGGCTCTGTCCCCGCTCTGCTTGCACCTGTTGTTTTTGCTGGGTTAATTTTGAGAGACAGCAGTCCTTCATTCCAGCTTGTGTCCGGTGCTGGGCCAGCAGCAGGCAGGGGAAAAGTGGAGAGAAGAGGAGTTGAGCCTTCCCTGGGGTGGGGACAGACGTAGGTGTGTGTTTCAGGCCCTCATAGTTGGGTCACAGAATCACAGAATGGCCTGGGTTGGAAGGGACCCCAAGGATCATAGAGCTCCAACCCTCCTGCCACAGGCAGGGACACCAACCTCAGGCCGGATCTACACAAGGTTGCCCAGGGCCCCATCCAACCTGGCCTTGAACACCTCCAGGGATGGGGCATCCACCACCTCTCTGGGCAGCTTGTTCCAGCACCTCACTACTCTCTCTGTGAAAAACTTCCTCCTAATATCTAATCTGAACCTTCCTTCCTTTAGTTTTAGTCCATTCCCCCTTGTCCTGCCATTATCTACCCGTTTAAAAAGTTAAATCCCTTCCTGTTTGTATACTACCTTCAGGGACTGGAAGGCTGTGATGAGGTCCCCTCGCAGCCTTCTCTTCTCCAGGCTGAACAAGCCCAGCTCCCTCAGCCTCTCCTTGTAGGGGAGGTGCTCCAGCCCTCTAATCATCCTCATGGCTCTCCTCTGAACCCTCTCCAACAGTTCCACATCTTTCTTGTATTGGGGCCCCCAGATCTGGACACAGTACTCCAGACGGGGCCTCACAAGGGCAGAGTACAGAGGGACAATCACCTCCCTGTCCCTGCTGGTCACCCCTCTCCTGATGGAGCCCAGGATACCACTGGCCTTCTGAGCTGCAAGAGCACACAGCTGGCTCATGTTAAGTTTCCCATCTACCAGAATCCCCAAGTCCTTCTCAGCAGGGCTACTCTCAAGGAGCTCTTCTCCCAGTCTGTATCTGTCTGGGATTCCTCCAGCACAAGTGCGACACCTGACACTTGGCAGTGTTGAACCCCATTAGGTTCACCCAGGCCCACCTTTCCAGCCTGTCAAGATCCCTCTGGATGGCTTCCTTTCCTTCTGTGGTGTCAACAACACCACTCAGCTTGGTGCTATCTGCAAACTTGCTGAGGGTGCACTCAATTCCATCATTGATGTCATTGATAAAGATGTTAAAGAGCACCGGTCCCAAGACAGACCTCTGGGAGACCCCGCTTGTTACTGGCCACCACCTGGACATAGAGCCATTGACCACCACCCTTTGTCTACGTTCGGTCAACCAGTTTCTTATCCACTGGATGTTCCACCTATCAAATCTACATCTCTCCAATTTAGAGATAAGGATGTGGTGGGGGACTATGTAGAAGGAGGTGTTGTCTTGTGACTTCAGCATAAATAACTGGCAGTTTTAATCAAGGCAGCCAGCTCCTTCCCTGGCAGTGTTGAAGGCCAGGTTGCATGGGGCTTTGGGCAACCTGGTCTAGTGGAGGTTGGAACTAAATGGGCTTTGACGTCCATTCCAACCTAAGCCAATCTGTGATTCTAAGGCAGACACCACATTTGAGTCCAGATCTTGAACTGTACCAGAAATAGCTCCTTGAATAGTGTTATCTGTGAGGATGTAGCAGCTGCATCGATCCCCCTGGATAGAGGAGGCATTGCACCCCACCCCATGACCAAGGTTGTTGCTTGGTTAAAGCTCGTGGTATAACAACTCCCTAAACTAGCTCAACTGCATTGAATCTGGGATAGCTAAGTCCTTCAAACAAGGCAGCTTTGGCTGGCCCTGGCACATGAGGCATCACTGCTGGTGGAGGTGAGTGTGGAGCTGCTGAAGGAAGCTGGTCCATGGGGCTCAGCTGTGGTTTGGGGGTGGATGATGTGATTGCCAGCAGTGTTGTTTCCATTATGGGGATGCAGCAGAGAGGTCAGCTTGTGTTTTATTGGAAAGTAGAGCACGTGCAGCTTGAAACTATTCCCAGGCACTGATTTAATGCCACAAGTCTTACTTGTGAGAGAAAGAATTCTCGCTTTTACTGTGGATGTGTGTTTTGCATCTCTCTCAGAACAGCTGCTTAGGCTACATCAGCCTGCTGTTACTCCCTGTGAATAAATCCTACCCTGCTCCTCCCACCCATTTTAAAAAAAAAAAAAAGTCTCTTGATCTTCTTTGCAAGTAATACCACTCTGAAACTGCATTAGATTTTCTTTTTTGTGTGCCACTGACAGTGTGGAACATGATTATACATGGGATTTCTTATTTCCTTTCTGTGGACTGTTCTGAAGGATTCCTCCACCTTCCCTGTCCGGAGGCCTGTGAAAGGGTGGAGGGAAGGGCTGGCTTCAGTGACTGCTTTGCTTCTGTTCTGTAAGCTGCTCATCTTGTTTCTCTTTTGCTGCTGGCATGTGTGTGAACTGACATGAAGATGTTGATTTACTCTGTTTCATAACATGAAACTGGGAAAGTAAACTTCTTAATCTCTCTCAGAGTGATAATTCTGTTCTGTGAAGGACTTAGATTCCCATTCAGTTCACAAAGATATTTTAACTTACAAGTTCTCTAAAAAAAAACCCCAAAACCCTACCAAACCAACAACAACCTCAAAACCGTAGAACCTGCACTGAATAACATGTTGGCTTGATCAAAATCTTTGTGCTTTAGTATTATATATTACCGTTTTACCATCTTCCAAAAACAGTCAACAAAACGTACTGGAGCCCTTGGGAATTTTTCAGTGAAATGCTAACTTTCTGCAGCTTTGTTGTGAAGAAATTACATTTTGATTGAAATGTATTTTCTCCTGGAGGTAAACCTGACTTCAGCCTTAGTCTCTTGCTGTTTTCAGAGACCTTGCAAGTAGTGTCAGGTTATTCTCACTTTTTGTGTGTGTGTGTGTTGTCAAGCTTTCTTCTGTTGCTGAACTTTGGTTATTCTGTACTGCAAGGTTAATTCTCGTTATCCTGTGTTGGGATTGTCTTTATTCACTTCAGAAATGCAAGAAACTAGCTCAAAGAACTAATCAGTATAACTGTAAAATGTCAGGTCGGTCTGCCTGTAAGGAAAGAATAGTGACAAGTGTTTGTCTAGGATTGGGACACAGTCCTTGAACCTGATTAAAAAGCAATTATGGATATGAATCGGTACCTGGTAAGCTATTTTTTGAGCCTTATATTATTATATTTGAGTCTTGATGTCCCAATATAGTTAGGATATAAAGACTTTTTTTCCTTTACAGTTCTCAGAGAGAACTCTCGTGTAGTTGTCCCTAACTTGTTCCAGACTGAAATTAGTAAGGCTGCTGAGGTACAGGGAAGCCAAGAACCCTGTAGTCGGTAATAAAATATAAGAGTTTATGGTATCTTACTGCTGGCCCTTTGGCTAGAGATGGTATGCACTGGATCTGAGAGGAGTTCTTGGAGGTTTCAAAACCCAGAGTTAAGTAGCTGATGCGCTGTTGCCTCTTCCTCACCCAAAGACTGGGCTTCAGAGTGCAACAAGAAAGGTTTCTCCTGGGTGAAATGTCAAGAGGCACAACAGGGATTAAGGCAAATAAACCTTATGGGTGAAGCTTCTGGTCAGCTTCTAATTTCTTGATAGCTGAAAGGAGGGGAGTTGACCCCTCTGGTTGGATTTGGTACTAATCTGTAGAGTAAGACAAATGCTGCTATGGGTCAGATAGATGCATTAAGCCCCATGAGAGTTGTAAGTAATGGGAATAGTTAGTAAGTCACTGTGCTGACCTCAGTTTTCTGATGTGATGACTCTGTAGTAAATCCTACTGACGTTTCCAGTTGGGATAGAAGGGAAACTGAGGAATCTCTTATGTTGCAGAAATCAGTACTGTCCAGAGGATGGAGGCTGCTGCCAGCCCCAGAAGAGCCAAGCTGAGGACAAATGTTTACTGAGCTGTGCCTTTTTAAGAGAGCTTGGGCACAGTGCTGTGCTAACAAGCCGGCCTCTCTAGAGAGCTCCTGACTCCAAATTAGCTGACCTGGGCCTGCCTCAAAGCTGGGTGCTGCTGTGTCATATGGCTGACCTCATCTTGCTGCAGTCTTAGCACTTGCTACAAGGGAAACAAATCCATGTTCTGTCTCTGAACTACACAGCATTTAGGTTTTGTGGGGGTGGGTTTTTGGTTTTTTTTTTCTTCTGTTACTGTGATTTATTTCCTATTGCATTTAACAACAGTGTTGTGTTCTTTTATCAGTTTTTAGACAGCTGACTTTCTGATACGGCCTTAGCCATCTCATGTGATCTTTTACTGCGTCTCTCATGCATGGCTCTGCTTGCTTTCCAGCTTCTGACATCTCCCTTTAGAAACAGTACTTTCAATACTGAGATTTTTTTGTATTTATATATATAAATGCATAAAGGTGCACCTAGGCCCTAATAACCATTATTAGCATCTTTATTAGCAGTCTGAATGCTGCAAGAATCTCAACCCTAATGAAGGTAGGTGACTGCTGCTGGCAGGCAGGTTGTGGCTCGCTGTTCTGTTCCACATAGGCTTAGCACTTCTGCCATTGTTACTGGATATTGATAAAGTGCAGCCTGCTAAAAGTGTTTGAGGAGTTTATCAGGCTTTCAAGGAAAAAGGTTCCCAAGTTGTGGTATCCCTAGTCAGAGTGGCCTCACAGAGATTTGAGGGAGAAGGGGGAGTCATTGGGTGTTCAATAAGGGGAAAAATGAACTTGCTTGATATTCCTCAAATGGTTAAAACTGTTTTGTTCTTGGCCTCGACATAGTGCCAGTTATTTCTGTTATTTATGAAATTAGATGACAAATACGAAGCTTGAGTTAGTGGTGCTCTTAGCTTTATAACTTGGTTATTTTGGGGACTGGTGTCTAGAGGGTGGCAATGCAGACAATAAGAATGCCAACTGACAGGCTTGCTTTTTTTTTTCTTTTCAGTTACACATGGGAAGCAATTGATGCAGATAAACAAGTGCTTTATAAAATCAATTTCTGTGTTGGTGTTGAAGATTGTGGGAGATCAAGTGCAGTCTGTGCATATGACATCAATAAGAAAACCTATATGTCTGTAGGTAAGTAAACAAGTGTCCTCCTTCCTCCTAAGTACCTCAGTGTCATGTTGATGGTTGATTTTAGAGCTGTTGCAAACTTTGACACGTTAACAAAGATTTCTTTCTTTTCAGAACAGTGTAAAACTTTGTCTGTTGTATGTTTAACTGGGGAGATTTGGGAAAACATGATCTGATTGCAGATCAGCACTTCACAGGGCAGTGAAACTTATGGTCTCATTAACTGTGTGGTCTGGTTAACAATCTCAGGTAGGAGGAATAAGTGCATCTACCTGTGGCAGGATATGCACTGTGTGCAGCCGTGTTTGAAGCTTGGTACTGAACACAGAATAAAACTTGAATTATAGCTCTAAACTTCACCACAAGCCAGCCTGATGTTACATCAGCTCTTTGTTTAGAGTCAGGTTACTCTGTAATGCAATCTTGGAGTGTTGCTAAGCTTCTGGGCTGTCATCTCTAAGTTGTTACACAGAGAGGAAGTCAATTACATGCAGTCCTCTGTTTTCAGTTACACTTGTCAAATCTGGTGGCTGCTTCAGTAGTTCACAGATGTCCTTGGTATTCTGAGGAATGGAGGACTTTTGCGTGCTGATCTAAATATGAAGCTGCATATTCCTGTACACGTGCTTGCACATGGTTTCATCAATCAGAAGCAGCAGTATTTATGTGCTTGTTTTCATGGATTCTTGTCACTTTCAAGGTTGCTTCTCTGCTTCAGCCAATGAAATAGTAATACATGAATACGGATGAAGAGGTTTTCTGATGGGTGACTGTTGCTTCTGATAGAAGAAAGCAATTGCTTTCTGAAGAGTAGTATCTCTTCAGACTGCCTCTTAGTCTTGCAGATCTAAGGTCTGAAAGTAGCACGCTTAACGTGCTTGCCAATCTTGCTTTCCATTGACAGACAACTCCTAGGAGAGTATATGAGTCTTCAGTAAAAGTATTTGAGCTTGAACTCCTGGAATATTGTCAGTATGAAGATGATTGTTGCCTGTGTGCAGAGGCACAGCAGCTAGTTAGCTTCCATTCTCCTCACCCCTCTCCATTAACCGTAGAGATACTTTGGTTTCAGCCTGTGGTCAAGTATTGCTTTTCAGACAAGCTACTGGTGTTGCTACCCAGGCTTATGAAATAATTTGGTGCATGAATAAAAGTATATCTTGGTTCATGGCTGCGTCGAGTTTTTTATGTAGTGCAGTATATTCAGAGTTTTCTGGGGTGACTGGGTAGATGTATCTGAGTTCTAACTGCAGTTGCATGTTGCATCTTCTAGTCTGAGGATCGTGACATCTCAGTAGACTGCTTGATGCTTTCAGTCACAGAATCACTAGGTTAGGAAAGACCTTTAAGATCATCGAGTCCAACTGTACCTGTCATCTACTAAACTGTATCTCCAAGTACCTCATCTACCCGTTTTTTAAACACATCCAGGGATGGTGACTCAATCATCTCCCTGGGCAGCCTGTTCCACATGCTGTCAATGTGTTTTAATTCTCTTTTCTGCTGATGTGGGTCTCAACTCATGTGCAGTTGAGGCTTCAATTGCCTGTGGATTACAAAAATAAGCAGCACCTGGACATCTGTTTTAACATGTTTTTTTTGAGTGAAACTGGAGTGTGACAGGCTGTGGAAGCCTGTTCTCCCCAAGGAAGTGTGAGACCTAGAGACTTGTATAGGTTTTGTTCCGTGACTCGTGTGGAAAGCAGAAGGGAGAACAGAGCTGGATGATGACCATGAGCAGAGTCAAGTATTCTCCTCTATGCACACTTTGAGTGTCTTACTGCCTGACTGCTACTGGTTGAAAGAAAATACAGCACCAATCATAATTTAAACTTGTAGAGCCTGTTTGAACTGACTCTGAAGGGTTAAGCCATAAACCCTCTTCAAGTAAGGCATGCTTTCAAGCACTCTTCAATAAAGTAAGAGATCAAGTCACTGCAGTTAGCATCAACATTGAATTTTGCTTTGTTTTATTGATTGATTTGTGTAAGTTTTGGTCCTGTTTATGGTAAGGCTTATTAGTGACACCTGCCATGCTTCATTTTACTTCCTTTAGTTGCATTGGAGCTTCAGCACACTGATTGAGATCATGCTAATGGATTATCAAGCCTCTTGTTTGGGAAAAACAAAAAATTAAGAAGATTCCTTTTTTCTTATTAATCCATGTGTAGGCATGTATAGACTCTAAGCTGTGTACCTGTCTTGAAGCAATCCATCTGATAGGAGGTTATGTATATGCCAGAGGAGAAGGGTAATTTGCCAGCTGGTAAAACTTACTAAAGTTGTAAAATTTACTAAAGTTGTAAAGTTTTGTTTAATCAGATCTCCTCTTCATTCTTTTGGAAAGAAGCTGTCACTGCAAACAATAGTTTTGCTTTTAAATATCAGTTATGCAAGGGGTATCAGCTTTAGAGATGGTTCTGCTTGTTGATCCCAGCTTTGATGGGGCGTGAGGCCAAATGCTCTGTGCGTGCAACCGGTCTGTATTCAAGGGAGGCCTTATGGCCCATGTTAACTGTGTGCCACTGTGATGTACCAGTGTTGGTGTTAGGATCCCAGAGGCCTCTCCTAGAAAAGCTCTTCAGCTTCACTGACTGACCTGAAAGGTTTTTAAGGTGTGGGCAAATGCTTAGTTCTTGAACATCAGTGAGGGTGGAAGTGGCGTTATGGCACTTCTAACTTAGTGTGACACCTAGTGACTTAGGTGACATTGAGCTGAACTACTACTAAAAATAGAAGTGGAATTATTACTATAACTGTTAGCGTGAGTGCTGAAACGTGTGCTTTGTCCAGCTGCAGTAGGACTGGACATGAAATGGTAGCTGTCACCTAAATGCCTCCTTCTCCTGGAAAGAGCCCAAAGAAGGGCTACAAAGATGATTAAGGGCCTGGAGCATCTCCCCTACGAGGAAAGGCTGAGAAAATTGGGACTGTTCAGCCTTGAGAAGAGAAGACTAAGGGGGACCTAATTAATGTTTATAATTATCTTAAGCAGGGGATGCAGGGGGAATCAGCCAGCCCCTTTTCAGTGGTCTGTGGAGACAGGACAAGGGGCAATGGCTGCAAGTTGGAGCACAGGAAGTTCCGCACCAACATGCGGAGAAACTTTTTCACAGTGAGGGTGACAGAGCCCTGGGACAGGCTGCCCAGGGGGGTGGTGGAGTCTCCTTCTCTGGAGATATTCAAGACCCGTCTGGACGCCTATCTGAGTGAAATGTCCTAGGGAGCTGCTTTGGCAGGGGGTTGGACCCAATGATCTCTCGGGGTCCCTTCCAACCCCTGCAATTCTATGATTCTATGATTCTTCTGAACAGCTGTTCAGATGTCTGCCGTGATTGTCTGTCTTTTTCCAAACAGCTGAACACATGAAGTAGTCAGTAAGTAAAAGGTGTGGTGGGCACTGCCTTTGAAACTGATTTAGCAGAACTGTGAAGTATGAAGTAAATGGTGCTAATTTTTGTGAGCTGCAGTAGCTGATCTTAGTGTGTTACATATCTTTAGTCATGAAGAAACAGGAGGGATCGTTGAAGAGAGCTTGATGTTATGGGAAAGGAGGTTGTGGAACTGGTGCTCCAGAAGAAAGCTCACGGGAAGCTGATGGTGCAAAGAGATGGATGGTTCATGAGGCTACTTGCTTTGTGAGCAGGGATGGGAGGAGTCATCTGCCACTGAGAAGATTCTTGCTAAAGCTTTTAGCAAGTTCCCAAACTAGTTTAAAGTGTGCAGAGGGGAGGAAGTCATGCATATTGGCCTGTAGAAAATAAGATGTACTGGCTTAACTCAATTTTTCTTGAATACAATTTTAACTGAGGATATTTGAGTCGGCTGAGGTGGCTTTTAGAGCAATACAGTGTGTTCTCAGAGTTGAGAGGAAACTAATGCTTACAGAGCATTGAGGTAAGTCCTCAGGTGGTGCTGCTGTAAGTTCTCTGCTGAGTTGGGGCTTAAAATTGTGTACATTTGTAATCATGTGTGCCTGTTGTTGCTATGCACAGATCTTTTGAATAGAAAGTTGCGTTGTCCTTTCTTCCCCAGTTTAACAGAAGGAGGCCACTTTGCCATCACCTTCTAAGTAGCAATGTGATAAGTAGAAGTCTTACTCTCAAAGGAGCTGTTAGGTTTAAAAGGGCTGCGTGGTACATTTGTCAGCACCAGTCCTGGAAGTTTTAATACCTGAAGGTAGCCTTTTGTTAACAAGGGTGCCAGGAAATACAAAAAGCGTGAACCACTGACAGCCTCCAAGTGCCTGGACGGTAGTACTGGACCACACTGGTGGTCACATGCTCCGCTGTTGCAGGGTCTCAGCCTGTATGTACATACAGGTTTAGTCTGCATTGCTGCTGTTCTGGTCTGGGCTGTCTCCACTCTTACCTTCCCTTGAGAAGGCCAGGGGATATTGAATGGTCTGTAATACTTGTCACCCTAGTTACACAGAGAGTGCTGTGAGTGGTTGCTTAGGCATGAGCATCTTAACGTCCCTTCCTGCAAGGATGTGCAGCATGAATAGAGGAGCCCTGAGCTACTTGAGGAGCTGATGTGTTTCAGCTTTACCTGCAAGTTGTGGGGGCTTTAGTAATTTTCTCTCTGCTACAGGTCAGTGCAGCTGATCATCATCAGAACGTCACAAATGGACCTCTTCCCAGTTCCTTTGTAGGGCTGGATTGAAAAATAATACTGGGGAACTCTTTGGGAAGATGCCAAACAGTGCCCATCACTTGGAGGAATACTGGCAGCTCTTAACAGCCTTGAGTGTGGGTGCCTGGAGTGGTGTTTCTGCAGAATATTGCCTTGATTGTATTTTTGAGGCTCTCATACCCCCTCTTGCCCAGTTTACTTACCTCTGCTCCTTTTGCTCTCAGGACTATCTTACCTGGGTGTAGCAGAGTTTTGCTTGCCTTGAATGAGGAGATAACAGGCTGGGCAAAGTTCCAGTGAGTGTGTTTTTAAGATGAAACAATGTCTGGCCTCTGTGCAAAGCTCCTGTCAGCAGTGATTACAGAACTGACTGGCTTTCTCCCTACTGTAGGCATCAACAAAAATGGAAAGGGAGAAGCCGGTCAATACTCATGTTTTATTGCATTCTCTATAGTTCAACCCAAAGTTTTTGCAGAATTAATATCTACCTATCAAAAACTGACAGGGTATAGTTGGCATGCTAGTTCTAAAAGGACTTGGTGCTTATTGCAAAATAGCATTTGGTGAGATCCCACCTGGAGTACTGCATCCAGCTCTGGGGCCTCTGATATAAGAAGGACTTAAGAGTCAATAAGAAGCTATTGGAGCAAGTCTAGAGGATGACCATGAAGATGGTCAGATGACTGGAGCACTTCTCTTACCTTGGCAGGTGGAAAGAGTTGGGGTTGTTGGCCTGGAAAAGAGAAGGATCCAGGGCGACTTTATTGCGGCCTGTTGATATTTTAAAGGGGTTTGTAAAAAAGGCAGAGGCAAACTTTTTACTAGGGCCTTTTGCAACAGGACAAGGGGTAATGGTTTTAAATTAAAAGAGGATATATCACAGCTTGTCCAGAAAGGTGGTAGGTTCCCCATCCCTGGAGACATTCAAGGTCAGGTTGGATGGGGCCCTGAGGAAATCTGATCTAGTGGAAGACATCCCTGCTCATTGCAGGGGGGTTGGACTTAGGTGAATGTAGGCCCCTTTATAGGGCCCTTCCAGCCCAAGCCATTCTATGACTCTGTGACTCTTATATTGTGCAGATGCTGTTTATATAAATAGAAGCTGGTGAGAGGAAGGAGTGAACTGTGGTACTTGAAACTAGTAGGTAACTGTTTTCTGATGGAGTCCCTTGTTCTAAGGCAGTGACTAGTTTGTAGTGACAAGTGCTGCCAGGCTCCTATATGGTCAAAGTAGTTATGAAAAACCTTTCACAAGGCAAAAAATATGATTGGTAGTCTTAACTGTCTTAACTTAGACATAGTCTAACTAATCACAGGAGTGGTCTTCAGTTGTACTCTGTTCAAAGACTATCTTCAAGTGGAGTGGTATGTCTTGTGTTGCTCAGTGCTTGAAATTAGCCTGTCTGACCTTCTATCAAGGTGCTGTATTATAACCCCTGGTTGGTTTTTGATTTTTTTTTTTTTTAATTCTTTTGGTTTGTTTCTATTTTTTTAACCATAGGTGACATAGGCTTGCAAAAAATGTCTAAAACTCTTCTGGAACTCAACACTACACAGAACTGCTTTCAGCAAGGCAGTCAGCACCAAATTCAAAGCAACATTAACTTCCTGTGTGGGAAAACGCTGGTAAGTCTAATTTGTGTGTTCTTCAGTGGATGTGACAAGTGCTTCTAACTTGCTTTTTAAGGAGAATTGCTGTACTCATGGTTGTACTAATTACTGCACTTCATAGCTGAAGGGGGAGCCGGTTATGTTTTAGTACCAAATTAAGGTCATTATCTACTGTGGCTTTCAAAATTCAATCCCAATAGAAAATAATTGCATATCTGCTACGTGGCTCTGATCACAGGCTCTTCTGGGTCTTTAATGTTGTTGCAGGGATTGCACTGTAGTATTGTAATATTGTAGTGTGGAGGAATGAGTCAACAGCATACAGGGTGCTGCAACAATGAGAGCTATTGTTTGAATGCTGGCTGTGCCTAAGCTGCAGACCTAGCATGGCTGTTTAATAGAACAGTGTTGGAGGAAATGACTGACCTCTGCTGTGGGTCATCATAGCTGACAGCACTAAGCGTTAGCTTTTGGGTGCACATAGCTGAAGCAACAGTTCTTACATGTCCATCTGGGTTTCTGGGGGAGTAGTTGGTAATTAGAATCTGCTTAAAGTGCGATCCCCGAAAAGTTCCCAGGGGCATGTGTATATGCAGTTTACTTCCATGTACTTTGGAGTTATGCCTGCCACATGCTTAACTGATACCACAGCTTGGTATTCTGTACAGAATGTGATCAGTTTACCTGTTTATCAGAAAGAAGTAGTTAGCGCTGCTGCTGGCATTGGTGATGCTGTTGCACACCCCCTCTTGGAAATGTAGCCAATTCAAACAAAGTGCCAATGCAGCAGAGATTTAAATACTTCCTATTCTGTTTCAGCAGATGACTCTAAGTTAAATTACAAAATATTGCTCAACTCTGACTGTCATAGTGATCTTCAAACTTCTTGTAGTTAGTGTAGTTCTAACACCTATCCTTCATGTGACCTAGTAGGAGGGTTTTGCAATAGTGTCTGGAACAACTTGTTTCAAACACTTTTATGACAGGGTTAAATGAGGGAGAATCAGTTTAAATATGCTGAAATGCTTCTATCTGAGGTGATAGAGGGAGAATGAAAAAATCTGATTGCTGTCTTAAAGTAGAGAAATTCAGTTGAGCATCCAGCCCTGAACTGTGGTAGAACCCCTATCTGGAAACAAGATGTGAATGTGTATAACTTGAGCTTGTAAAAATAAGTACCTGAGATCAGAGTTACTCTTTCTATGTACAGAAGAGGTTGCTAATCAGTCATCTTTGCAAGGTAAAAGCCAGGGAACTGGTGAACCACGTGTTGCCTTGCTATTCATCAATTTATACACGCTTGTATGGGTGTTTTCCTTTCCAGTAGCTAGATGTGACTGGTGCTTCTGCCAGTATCAGCTGGCATAGTGAGTGCTTTTAAAAAATACAGTGCAATTACTGCATATTAGTCTGGCACTTGTTAATTTGAGAACTCGTGCAGGCTGAGAAGGATTTGGCACCCTGCATCTCCTGAGTTTATCAATAAATTGTTAAATAACAAACTTCTTGTTAACAAGCACTATTAAGAAACTGTTTGCCCTTGCTCTGTGATATGCTGTATTCAGTCTGTCTTAATTGCTCGAATGAACTTCTTGCTGTCTACAGATGTAAAATAAAACTAGAGTCTGGTTTTCAAATAATTATTTTTTTTCTCCTTTAAATAGGGTACCCCTGAATTTGTGACAGCAACAGAGTGTGTGCACTATTTTGAATGGAGGACCTTTGTGGCGTGTAAGAAAGACTTGTTTAAACCTGTGAAAGAGGTAAGCTGTGTACTGCTCATGCAGCAGAAGTTACTCTTCACACGTGTAGCAGTTTTGCTCCAGCCACCTGCCCTCACCCTAAATGGATCCCGACGACCTCCATAGACATAATTTTTTCATAGGCATACGAAGTGTCTGTTGGAAGTAGGTTGAGCTGGGTTTTTAAATGACTCTTCAACCTTTTTGTCATCTGGATGTTTGTTTATATAGTAAAGCTCTTCTAAAAGCTAGAACAGAACAGCCATTTGGGATGCCTTATTTTAGTCAGCATATCTGGCTTTTCTAGCTTTAAGGTTATTAGCTTCCAGAAGTAAAAAACATTTTCATGTGTTAACTTGGCTTTATATATACCAGTTCATAGCTTCTGCCTACTTGTGTAGCATGGATTGCATGTAACTTTTTTTTTTTTATTGTTTTCTAGGTCCCTTGTTATGTGTTTGATGAAGATTTGAAGAAACATGACCTGAATCCTCTCATCAAAGTTTCAGGACACTACTTGGTGGATGATTCTGATGATGATTCCTTATTCATAAACATCTGCAGGGACTTAGGTGTGAGCCCGAGGGTTGTGTCACCTATTGGCATATGGATTTCTATTAGTGTGATTCTCTACTGCTTTAGTTGAGGTGGCTCTATGACAAAAGATCAGTATTGTATGGCTTGTACTATTGCTTTAGACTGCTTTTGATGATTTGAAGGCTGCTTTCTGAGAAGCCAAGTCTTACTGTCCAGCTATTGAGCTTTTCAGAGATACGCCCCTTCTGGATAGGCAAGTGCTGTTAGAAAAGCTGACTTATATAGGACCGAGGGGAGGAGCTCAGCTTGCCTTGTAGCTGCTTGTGTTTGCTGTCAAGAGCAAGATGGTTCATATTGCTTCATGTGCTCTAAATTACTCTGGGCTCCAGTTCAGGCTGTTGCTTAGTTCCAAGTGAATGTCCTGAGATGCATTTGAAACAGTGTTTAGGTGCTTGGGTAAGTAATGGTGCATAGCTAGTGCTTCCATGTCAGTTGGGAGCTATATGTGGAAGGAATTAAACCAGCAAAATCACTCAATTGAAACTTGCTGAAAAGGCCAGTTTAGCTGTATACTCCCACTTTGGTTTTTTTACTCTGTGGGTAAATATGTATTTTGTGCCTCTATTAAGGGTTTAAAACTTCTAATTTTAGTGGCAGGTTTATTCTTTTTAAAATTCCAGTACTGTGAAACCTTTTTCTGACAGCTTTGGACAAGTTGGTTTATAAGAGACAGAGGAGGGGGAAAAAACCCTTCTCTATGAGGAGGGCTTACCCATTACTTCGTATGATTTTGGTATTGTGGAGGAAGAAAAATTACTTGGTAGGTTTCTAGAAGTTCTCAAAGCCCTACGCATCCAGCAGCTGTACTAGCAGATGGAAACTATCTGCAGCTGCTTTGGCAGAAAGGATGAATTTGTTGTGCAAATTCATGCTGGGCAGCATGAACTTCCCTCTGTATATCACATGCTGGGCAGCATGAACTTCCCTCTGTATGTCACAAGCGCTTCAGGTTTTATCTGGCCAGTTTCACATTTCAACATAGACCATTTTAAAGTATTACTAGAAAAGGATAAAGCAATGAATAAGTAGTCCACAGATAAAATGGCAAGATAATTCAGGTAGAGCAGGGCTTAGAAACAGAGTTCTATATTCTATTTTCTGTACTCTTTAACAGGCAGCTCTAGTGGAGAGACCAGAAGCTGTCCTGCTGGCAGTGCCGCCTGCTTGTTACACGAAGGTCAGGTGTATGATGTTGGCCACCCAAAGGAACAGCTGAAACTTCATGACAAAGACAGGTATGTGGTTTTTGCAGTGATGCTTCTGTGAACACTTCTCAGTCACCTGGTCTCGAAAAAGCAGTCTTGGTAAGAGATGACCAAGATGACCATGTAACCTTGCTGCAACGGTGCAGGTTACAAGGCTTTGAGTATAGTCTTAACTGGGGTGCAAGAGGATGCTGTATTAAGTGATTTTTCTGGGACTGTCTTAGTCTTTATTTTGGTAAGATTAAAGGAATAAAGATCCATGACAGTATCTTTCGGTAGCAGGGAAACTTTGATACATACTGCCCAGGTGTCTAGCAAGGGGTGAGTGTTCTTTCAACAGTATCCTTCTGTACATGAGTCTTCTAAAATGTAACATTCTCCTACTCCTGCCTTGTCTGGTCTGTCCCAGTTGCCTCACTCCCATCAGTTTGCTAATGAGTCCATCTTGCTTTTAATTCTGAGGGCAGAGTGGAAAGAGATTATACGCATGCAGGTTGCAACGTACAGGAACGCGGTAAAACATGAGTGGTTATTACTTCCAAAAGCTGCAAGAATCTTTACGGCATCCACTGTCCAGCAGTTTGAGAGCAAAGCTGGAGTGTTCCTGTGACTATCAGCCAGGTTGCTGCAACGGTGCAGGTTACAAGGCTTTGAGTATAGTCTTAACTGGGGTGCAAGAGGATGCTGTATTAAGTCATTTTCCTGGGACTTAGTCTTTATTTTGGTAACATCAAAGGAATAAAGATCCATGACAGTATCTTTCAGTAGCAGGGAAACTTTGATACATACTGCCCAGGTGTCTAGCAAGGGGTGAGTGTTCTTTCAACAGCATCCTTCAACAATATCCTTCTGTACAGTGTGTAGTGTCTTAATTGTATTTCTGGTTTGTCGTTTTCTGTTTTTAGGCTGGTGTTGAGTTATGAGAAGATATACAGTGATGAGGAAAAGCCAGACTTCTGCCTAGGTCATAACCCAGCAGTGACGATCACTTTTGTGTGCCCATCAAAGAGGGGAGAAGAGGTAACTTTGCTGGTTTTAGTTTCTGATAGGTCATTGGACTTTAACTTTTGTGTGCATTATCTTTCATTTTTATTGAAGGCTGAAGGGAACAGATATCCTCCTGGTTTGGAGCTTGTGAAGAGTGTAGGAATCTGAATAAATTCTCCTAAACTTTTTGAGGCATATAAGAGAGAAACAAGGAATAAAATTTTCCCAGGGTTGTGTTCATTCTCGTTTTGGTGAATTTGGTTGTCCTTTTCTGCATTCAAAGCTTTCCTCTGAGAATAGGACAGAGTTAGTACAGTGTCAGTTCTTCACCCAGAGGCCAGCTTGTTAATGAGCACTCTTCCATCATCTGTCAGGCTGTGCATGCTTACAACTGTTGCCTGTAACTCATTTCTTTATTACTCTGGCCTTCTGCAAGGGGAAAATACAGCTAGCAAGTGTCATTTCATGGGAAGAGTCTGTCATTTACTAAGCAGACTCATGAACTCTTAATGCCTTGAAGTAGAATGTGTAGTGTTAAGCAGCAGCTCAGCTTTTGCAGCACATAGTGTTAGCCTAACATCAGTGCAGTATGATGATCACTTTGATGTGATGCCTGGTAATCTTAGCCACCCACACACCTTAAATTGGACCAGAGTGGCTATTGCTAATGCTCTGCCATTTTTTGTCATGATTCTTTTGGTTGCAAAGGAGCTACTTTTGGTTAGTGAAGGAGCAGCTGTCATCTGGCGAACTTTTGTTTTCATGTTTTGTCTCTCACCTGACTTAGGCACCTCACTTCATCCTGATTGCTGCAGAAACAAAACTTTCTCTGCTGTCACTTTTTAATACCTCACTAAAGCTATGCACACATGTAGTATAAATAGTATTGGTAATGTTACTTGTTCCTGTAACTTACCTGATACTGAACCTGTGTATCTGCCTGTTTTTTAGTGAGTGGCAGAAATACAACGTGAGCTTCTACATGTTCTGCTTTAGAGTGAGAAAGACTACCTCTTCTCCCAGAGCTGCAAAAATATTTCACTACAGAAAATGTATCTGGTGAAAGCATTGGCTAAAGAGTTCTCTAATGCCTTTCAGTCTTGATTTGGACTGGGGGAGTCAAAGTTGCTAAAACACTAGTGTCTAAGAGGTTGCTTTCCCTTTGGAGAACATTTGATCTCTCCTCCCTTCTTTGGGGACTCCTGGGGTAAACACAGTCCAGGCTGTGGTTAGCACTTTGGGCTCACTTGTGTCTGCTTTTGCAAATGCATTAAGGAAAAGTGCTTTTCAATGTACTGTTACAGCTGCTGACCTTCTGCTAATGCCTGATACTCTACTGTTTAGACTTCCAGTTTGCCACATCATTAGTAAGAGCTGTTTTACTTTGTTCTCAACAATTATTTCTAGAGAGGCCAGAGACAATATTTGCAGCTGTTAAGCAATTTACAGGTGAAGTTAGTCATTACTGACCCTAAGTGAATGTGATGCTGTTGCTTTAAAGATTATATTCCAATAAGCTTCTGTTCTTGTAATTTAACTTCTCTTTACTTCTGTACTAGAGTGCAGGTCCCAAGCTCACAGCAAAAACCAATTGCCGGTATGAAATTGAGTGGGCTACTGAGTATGCCTGTCACAGGGATTACCTGGAGAGTAAGAACTGTCTTCTGACTAATGAGCAACATGATATCTCCATTGATTTAAGACCCCTTACTCAACTTCCACGTAAGCTCACTGGTTTTCTTTGGTGGTGTGACTAACCAATTTTCCCATTCCATGTTTGGAGACAGGAAAAATACCCTTTGTACATATTTGGGGTGTTTTTACTGTGTTTTAGAACACTTCTGTGGTTTTTTTCTTTTCTTATTCAGATTATGTTACACCATATTTAGCCAAAGATGACAAAGAGGAGTATTACTATTACTTGAATGTGTGTGGGAAAACCACTGCAGGTAATTGTAAGGACAGCACGGGATACACTTCATCTTGCCAAGTAAAACCTTCAAATAACCAGCAAAAAGTGGCAGGAAGATTTGAGAACCAAACTTTAAGGTGTGTAAAGGCTCTTTAGCCCTGTTAACTTGTCTGAATAACCAATCCTTGTATTGTCATTTGATGCCCTTGGTTGTCACATAAGCAGTATTTAATACAAAATGCAAATGGTTTTGCTGAGTTTTGTGTAGAAAAACGTTGACACTATGCCAGGATAGCATTAGCAAATGAAGGAGCAGATGGGGTTGGTGCAGAGGCCTAGCTGGGCTAGACGCTGTCAGGCTGGGTGTCAGAATTGCAGGTTGTGCTGTCTTGCCTCTCGCCCTCCTTAAGCTTTGCATGTAAAGTGGCGTTGGGAATGGATGTTTTAGAACTGTCCTCAACAAGAGGGTGTCTCACCTTCCTTTGCAAGAGCATGTGTTGTTAACATCCAAGACTACTGAAGTCCAGAATTTGCTAGTTATTTCCAAGTGGAATACTGGGACAATAGTTTAATGAGATTGCAAAGCAGAGATTATTTACCTATATACCATCTTCCGTTCTGTCTGGAAGTGTGGCAGACTTGTTAGAATGATCTTCCAGGAACTTTTTTAGCCCTGCAGAAATATCCATGCAATAAACTAATGGGAATATTCCAGCTTTGGAGGGAAGGAGGCTGAGGGACAACCTCACTGCTTTGTGAGGGAAGGAAGTGGAGAGGGAGGTGCTGAGCTCTTCTCCCTGGGACCTGGTGACAGGACACATAGGAGTGGTTCAGAGCCGTGCCAGGGGAGGTTTAGACCTGACATTAGGAGGTGTTTCTTCACTGAGAGAGAGGGTGATCAAACCGTGGAACAGGCTTCCTGGGGAGCTGGTTGGTGCCCCAAGCCTGTACACGTTTAACGCACTTGGACAATGCCCTTAATATCATACTTTTAACTTAGTCAGCTGTGAACTGGTCAGGCAGTTGGGCTTGGTGATCATTGAAGGTCCCTTCTGACTGGAGTAGTCTATTCTAACTGAAAGCACAGATATTCTATTCAAAGCTGGGTGTGGTTTAGAGCAATCTCAAAAAGTTTCTATCAGTTAATGAAAAGTAACCAGAAAAAACAGTACATGAAAGCCTCTGTTGCAGTAGAAGTGTCAGTCTTAATGTTGAACAAGCATTTGCTTTCCCCTTCAGTAAGACAATTATTAAATATACAACAGCATGGCTTCTGTTATGCAGAGAACACTGTGTGACTGTGTCTGATCCCGTGTTTCTGTCTAAAATGGACTTTTTACTCAGATACTCCGATGGGGATCTTACGTTAATCTATCCGAATGGGGATGCATGTAGTTCTGGCTTTCAGAGAATGACCGTCATCAACTTTGAGTGCAGTGAGACAGCAGGTGAGTTTAACAATCTGTGGTAACTGTCCTCAGGGTTTGACTCCTGTGCTTTAGACTTCTGTGTTCAAAGGAATGCATGCATTGAGCCACAGCTAATACATGGAACAAATATCATTAGAGTAAGCACTAATTTCTCTGGCTGGCAGGATTGTTTTGTGCTTGTAGTAGCACTGCTATTCTAAGCTTATGCTGATGGTCAAGAATGTTGAGGTGTAAAAGACCAACACTTCTTAGCCAACAGCAAAAAAATCCCCAACAAACAGCAACAAAACCCCAGCATCCAAACCACAAACACAAAGTCCTGTGCAGCAGAAGGATTTTCATCTTCCTTGCTTATTGCTGATCCTCAGAGCTCGTTGCTTTTCTCCCCTTCCTCCACTGGAAACCTAACATCTGTTTATCTGTCTTCAATGTTAAGGTAATGATGGTAAAGGAACTCCAGTGTTTACCGGTGAAGTGGACTGCACATATTTTTTTACTTGGGAAACAAAATATGCATGTGTTAAAGAGAAAGAAGACCTCCTTTGCAGAGTTGCTGACAAGAGAAAACACTATGATTTGTCACCTCTGATCCGCAGTTCAGGTATGGCAATGAAAATTACCTTTCAGTTACTTTTGTCCTGAGCTTACACGCTGTCTTGAGTGCAATTCTTTAGCTGAAGGTTTATTAGCTTTTGCTTTTTGTAGTGAATTTCAGTGGTGTTCCCTTTTCTCATCCCAAAAAGAGTGAGTGCCTTATGGAAGTAGCTGTATACATGGCTGCCTTGGTCGCTGTTACCTTAAATGGTTTTAAATTGGGAGGGAGGTGGGGGAGGTGATTGTGGCATATTGGCATGGAGAGGCTAAACTAACTAAACCACATGACTTGTTCTTAATGACCCCCTGTGTTTCAGAGTTAGCCCAGAATTGGGAAGCTGTGGACAGTACATTTTTGGAGGTAGGGAGGAAGCACTATTACATCAATGTCTGCCATAAAGTGCTGAAGAGGGGAGGAGCTTCTGGCTGCCCAGATGATGCTGCTGTTTGTTCTGTAGGTGAGTCTTTTTGGTTTGGGCTGGGGTTTGTTGTTGTTGTTTTGCTCTTTGGTTTTGTAGTTTCTTTTTTTTTTAAAGGCTCTGAAAGCTTGGCAGTTCCTCTGCAAATGGAGTTGGCTGCTCTGAGCACCTTCAGTTATTTGAGGAAGCAGAAGTTAGGAGCACATTTCTCTTGTTCTCCCAAAGATGGTAGAGGAAATGATGCAAGCAGCCTTTTCTAACTAAAGAAAGGTATTACAGGGTCCATGCTACAGGTGTTGCAGCATGGTTTTGGCAAGAGTAAAACCAAACTTGTAATCATATGTTTTCCTAAGACTTTCCATTTGGTAGTCCATATTCTCTTAATAGTTTACTTCACTTGTTTCCAGGGAAACAAAAGGGATGTATTTATTGTCTTTACAGATAAACAAAATAAGAGTAAGAGTCTTGGAACATTTGTATCTTCTCCTAAAAAGGTGGGAGAAAATATTCAACTTACCTATTCAAATGGAGAGAGCTGTGGTGTTAATAAAAAAATCAAAACGGTCATCACTCTGGTGTGCAGACCAGGTGAGTATCCACACCCCGTTCTCTGACCCAGCTGAAAGTTGGAGGTCATTTAATATGCCCAGGCATAAGTGCTAAATATATGCATTGTCTGATTTTCTTATTGCCTTATTTCCTTCTATGTGAAAGAATGGTGGTTTGTTTACTGGAATGGTAGCAATGTAAGTGCAGTTATTTAGCTCAGTTCACCTTTTATACAAGTACTTTTTAAAGACCCTCAAGTAAGTCTCTTGAACTAAGATTCTCCTAAACATGATGAAAGTATGTTTAAAGCAGCTCCACAAATACCTGGAAGTTAGACAAAGCACTTTCTGTCCCAGATTGTCTTGATGGGAAAGACTGATTCTGAACTGAGATCAGATCCTTTAACCTTCTTTGCTAATAAGCGTGTTTTGTGTCTAAGCTGCTTGCAGTTTATGGAAAGCAGAAGCATTTGCAGAATTTGTTAATGATGTTCATCTCCATCTAATAGCCCACTGGCTATTTCTCAGGGAAATAGAAAGCTTGTGTTCCTCTGCCTCATCCTCAGGAAGGGAAATCCTCCATGTATGCTGGCTGTTAGGGTTGAGTCATGCACTACTTACTAATAAAGCTGTTGCTTTGTAGCAAAACACTGGGTTTGTGCATAAAAGCAAACAGGTTTTTTTGAAGAGTGTACTCAGGAACAGCCTGAGGAGTGCCTCTTTACCTCTAAGCTCAATTTTTATTCCGGAGAGGAGGATACAAAGAACTTGTTTAAAATTTTGGTTCAATTTAGTCCTCCCTTTTCAGAGAAGAGGAACTTTAAACAGTTAATCATGGTCTGCTACTGGGGAGGACTTAGGGCTCCTAGGCTCAAATTCATAGATCCTTTTGGCAGCCTGACTGTGTGTGTAACACATCGCTCTTGTGATACCAGGTGATCTAGAAAGCGCTCCCATCTTGATGTCTGAGGGTGCGTGTTCATACGCGTTTGACTGGTATACTGCTGCTGCGTGTGTCCTCTCTAAGACTGAAGGAGATAACTGTCAAGTCTCTGACCCTCAGGCAGGTATGTATTTATGTTCAGCAAAATGAAAGGCTGTGAGGGATAGAACTGGTGTCAAAACACTGAGTCCGCTTCACGCACAAGAGCAAAGCGAGCTCAGCTTAAGTCTTAAGCACCCACAACGTTTGAGCCCAGCAGTTTTAAGTATGTCTATATGGAAGATCAGGACAGCATGAGTTTAATAGTCCTCTCGTGTGTGTGTGTGTAGGAAAATAGGTGTAATATGCATTTTACTGTAATAAATATCTCTGTATAAGAAAACATGCTTTTAATATATTCAAATTGTTTCTGGAACAATAATTACATGGCAGGAGACTTACTCAGGGGGAAGGACGTGACCTAGATGTGTGACTGGTAGAATCAAAACTTATGAGGGATGGTAGGAAAAAGACTGATGAAGTTTATTCTTTCCTGATTAGGCTTCTCTTTTGATTTATCACCTCTGGCCAAGGACAATGAGTACTACATAGTTAATACTACTGAATACTTGTTTTACATAAGCATCTGTGGCAGTGTGCCCGAAGAGTTCTGTCACACAAAATCAGCAGTATGCCAAGTAACGCAAAGGTGAGTAACTAGTTCTGTTGTGTGTAACAGATCTCTTGTTGCCTGATATGTTGTCTGTGTGTAACAGTGAACAATTTGCATGTAAAATAATTACTGTCCTGCCTGTAATAGGTAATTTGCATGTAAAATATTATTTGGTAGTGCAGTAATTACGCTGCCAGGTGTTTCAAGCAAAGTGCCTGCATGTAATCTTGCTGAAGCTAATTTTTGAAGTTGAGCATGTCTATAGCTCCCTTTATTTTTCCCATAGGGACTGCAAGCTGTAGATTTACTGCTGCAGCCTTTTTAAACCAGTGCACAATTTGGATTTGGGGTCAGTTGGATTCCAAGAGCTGGTCTAAAGCAGCACTGCTGTGCTTGAGATGAGTAATGGCTGCCTTATGCAGAAGTAGAGCCCAGAGCTTGGGGGCTGCACCAAATTTCCATTACTAAAAGTGCTGCACAGGCACAGTCTTGGTGTGTGCTGCTACTCTACCAGCATCATTGTCGTTATCTTCTATAAGCTGTGTCTGAGATTAGTATCTGTATGCTTCAGGTTCCAGGTCTGCCTTGTTGGCAGGGATATGGTACAGTGCAGACACATGCAGCTGTACTTGAGTTGGCTCTATCAGAGTTACTCTCCAGCCAAAGAGAGTTCACTGCAGACACTAAAAAGCTTCTTCACGGGAAGGTGGCCAGATCTGATAGAACCAGTGTAAAGTCAGAGTAAAGAAGCCCCCCTGAACCAAAGTTGGTTCTGAGTTAAGAGCATGTGAAGGAAGTTTTCTTCCCTGAGTGAGAAGACTTGCTGTTGTACAGTGCTAGGGCTTCAGTGTCTGCATGTTGCTTGTATGGGAACCGGTCTGAGCCCAGCATTAGGGTATCTGCAGTTTGAATTCTACTATGGACAATGGAACTTGCTATTCCTGTCACTCCTCTTGAGAAGGGAGTGTTAAAGTTTTCTATGTATCTAAAGAAGGTACAACTTCCTTTCCTTTCCAAAGAAATTTCTTTTTGGCAGCATTCTCTTCATCCCGATTCACTTCTATCTAGTCAGCCTTACTCATTTCTTTTGTCTTCTGTAAACTTACCTGTGTGCTTACTACTTCTAAGACTTCTCTTAAAGAGGAAATTAAGTTTGCATTATTTTCAGTCTCAAATCCCACTTTCTCTTTTCTAGTAAGGATCAGTTTTGGAGTCTTGGACTGCCCAGTTCCAAACTTTCATATTATGATGGTCTGGTTCAGTTAGCCTACAAAAATGGTACAGCATACAATAATGAGAAGAAAACACAACGATCTACACTTATAACTTTCCTGTGTGATCGTCAGGCTGGAAAAGGTCAGCCTGAATATCAGGTAAGAAGCTCTGTATGAAGAAGGGAAGGATCGCCATCCCAACATCCTGGACTACAAGGCCAGTGCAAGCAGAGTTTCATGGATGGAAATACCCAGTATCTGTGAAGCAGAATAAGATAAATAATTATTTCTCTTGGTATATCTGCCTCTTGTTGCAACCATAAAGCTTTTCTTGCCACTGAACAGTGGGCTGTTCACCTGGATCCACGTTCTTACTTTACATGGCCCAGAGACTAGGAGAGGGTGATTACTAGTGCTTTTGATCATCTTATATTTCTAGCTAAAAAAAAAAAATCCAACAAACTGGCTGAGAAGCAACAAGTGTCCTGTGTTTCCTGTAACACAGCAAATGGCAGCTACATTGCTCTAGTTTCTCTGGTTTTTGGAAAGAGTATTTTTGGTGGGTGACAAAGCAAAAGAGATCTGCAACAAAACATAGAATCACAGACTGGTTTGGGTTGGAAGGGACATTAAAGGTCATCTACCTCCAACCCCTCTGCCACAGGCAGGGACACTCTCCACTAGACCAGGTTGCCCAAAGCCCCATCTAATCTGGCCTTGAGCACTCTCACGGAGGGGGCAGCCACTTCTCTGGGCAGCCTGTGCCAGGGCCTCGCCACCCTCACAGAGAAGAACTTTTTTCCCTTAATATCTAATGTAAATCTTCCCTTGTTCTGTCACTATACTCCCTGATAGAGAGAGTTAGGCTTTTTTTAAGATTTCCTGTAGGTCACATTCAGGTACTGGAAGGCTGTTGTAAGGCCTACCCAGAGCCTTCTCCACACTGAACAAGCCCAATTTTTTTCAGCCTGTCCTCACAGGAGAGTGGCTCCAGCCTTCTGATCATCTTTGTGGCCCTTTTCTGGACTCACTCCAGTTGGTCCATGTCTGCATTTTACTGGATATCTCAGACCTACTCAAATTGATCTAATTAGGTATATCCCAAAACCAAGGGGAAATAACAAGCTTAATATGTAAAGAAGTAGCTATGAATTGCAAAGTATTCTGTGTGGAAAGCCTCACTACCGTATTCCACTGGTCTTTTAGATAGAAGATAACTATACCTACAACTTCAAGTGGTACACTGAATATGCCTGTCCTGAAATTCCACTGGAATGTGTTGTGACTGATCCCATCACCATGGACCAGTATGACTTGTCAAGGTAGGAAAGTAACATACACAACATAACTTGGCTATTCTAATTTAGTATTTTGGCTGAAAGCTTAGCACTGGATGAAGTTGGTTTCCTGTGCGGACGGCACTAGAAGTGTCATTTGTCATGACATCTTGACTTGGAATACTTCAGGTATCTTGAAATGAAGATAGTATTTCCCCCCAGTATATTGACTTGCCTCCTAAAATGTAAGTTGAATTTTGGGATGTTTTTGGTTAATAAAAGCTTTGCAAATTGTGCTGTACTACTTAAAATGTTTCTTTTGAATTTTAGCACTTAAAAATGAGGGGAAGAAGATAACTCTGAAGTGCCTTATAGTTGCTCTGTTTCTTGAGACTGCCAGAGAAAGCTGGAAAGAATCTATGACAAATGCCTGTTCTGAATGTATAATTCTCTCTTCCTGCACAGCTTGGCAAAATCTGAGAGGAGGGGTGGGAACTGGTATGCCATGGATAACTCGAGGCCAGACGAGCGCAAGAAGTACTACATAAACGTCTGTCGACCACTGATCGCTGTCCCGGGCTGCGACCGGCGAGCGTCTGTCTGCCAGATGGAGTATCGGCGGGACCATGTGAGTAGCCTTTCCTTCCTGCTTCAGAGAGGGTTTTCCAAGCAAGCAAGACTAAAGGGTATGGAAGACAGGCACGTGAATTCTATCTTCTTTGCAAAGTACAGTGGTATTCCCTGTAGTCTTAAACGTTGGCACGATCACTGCAGAACGGTAGACCTCCTGTCCCCCCTCTTCAAAGACCAAAGCTTTGATTTTTACAAGTTTACCAATGTTGTGTTTGGCATGTGTGATTCTTTGTCTTGTGTTGCAGAGGCAGGCAAGCTGCATCTCTTCTGTGTAAAATGCTGCAGTCTCAGGCTACATTTCTTTAGGAACAGGCTGCTTCCCTGGATATTCTGTCATGCTTTAGGGTGAACTGTGGAAGACATTGTCTGAAGATTTTTTTGTCACCTCTGACGTTCTGAGCTTTCTTTGGCTTTGTGGAGTAGCTTAGGCAGAAGTGGCCAAGCAAAGATAAAAAAAAAAATAAATAAAAAATGGTGGTTCCAGGCTTCTACTTCTCTATTTCTCTGAAGTATAACAATTTATCATGGGACTGTGCTGACAGGCTGGATGGACACTTTGCCCAAGGCTTGGCTTCAGTGCTACTCAAAGCTGTAGGGAAAGCTGAGCTAGAGGCTCACCAACATCCTAATTCCTTCTGTAAAATGGAGAGTACACCTTCCTTCCATACTGTTAAAGAGGATGTCTGAGTGACTGAACCTGTATGTCACCATCATGGCACCTGAACTAAATAGTACTGGTTCCCCGTGCTTGCATTAGTACTTGTTATGTCAGGTTATTTACTTTACATGTCAAAACACATTAGGGCTTGATTATTTCACTGTTGAAGGCACTGGAGTGTAAAGTGAGGACAGTAGGTCAACCTAAATGCAGAGTTGTTAATAAAAAAAAAAAAGAAGTCTTAGTGGAAAGTGTATTCTGTTGCTGTTGATAAGTTGAAATAGTTTCTTAAAAATAGGAGACACCAGTTATCTTGCAGAAGTGAAGATAAATTTGGACCTTGACAGTAGCACCTACTGTTGTTCTAACGTTCAGTTTCTGCTAGTGCTTTATAGGCTTTGCTAACCATGCCAGATCCCTAATGTCAACTTTAAGCATGTCTGGAGTCTTCCAGTGTTGTGTTTTAGAGCTGTACTATTTAAATCCTACTCACTGTTCATGAGACATGGGTCTCCCTAAATTCCTAAGCTGTGTAGCTAGTGAGCACAGCTGTTGTGAGGCGCTATAGGCACCTTACTGTACTAAAAATAAGAACAAAAAACCCATATTGTGCCTGCTCATGGTGCTTGACTGTTAAATATGTGAAACTTAAGTACAGAATGGTGGAGAAATGCAGAGGAAACTCTACACCTTTGTTTTCTTCAAAACTCTCAAGATAACCTTTGGTACACAAGATTATTGTGGTAGGTATTTTTCTTTTTTGACTGAATGTACAACTCCTCACTTCAACTTAGAATTGCTGACATGCTTTTTCTTTATTTTTAGGTCTCTTACTCTGAAGTCACCTCTATTAGTAACCTTGGTGTTGCCAGCAAAGAACTAGTAATCGAAAGACCCGGGCATATTTTTCTAACCTATGTGAATGGTTCTGTGTGCACTGATGCTGATGGAAAGAGAACTACTTACACCACCTCCATCCACTTTGTGTGTTCCAAGGGCACTCTTGTAAGGACAAATGATCTTTCAGTCGTTGCTTCAGCATAGTAGGTTTTCTATCATACAGTAGGAAGCTATGTGAAGGTGTGTGGTGTATAGCAGATTTGTGACAAGAGAGAATTCTTGGAGACTTTAAAATAGATATGTAAAAGCAAAGCTGACTTGGATACTAGGTAAGCGTGTGTCTCAGGCTGGATGTTTTATTGTAAGCAAGGATTAGTTAAAAATGAACACCCTCAATGGACAGTGATATTTCAGACTAGTCTAATTACCATAAAAATACAAGGGCCTTAAGACTGAGGAATTGAATTATATGTACAAACATTGCAAACTCTCTTAAGAGGAAGAATATTGTAAACTGTATTTTCAGGCTTAGGTTCTGCATCCTCTGTAGCTTGTTGATTCTAGAGGAGTTCTGAAATCAATAAAGCTTTTACTGATACAACTTCACATACTAAAGTTTAGACTGGGTGGATCATTAGACTGAAGCTTGCCTAGACTTGTTCTTGCTGATTTATGAGTCTTCAGGTCTTACTCCCCTTGCTCGCATGATGTTCAGCCTGAAAAGTTATGGTGAAAATTTGTGACTTGGAGCAGTTAGGAACTGCTTTGCTTTTGTCTGAAAATGCTGAAATCAAGTGTGTATAATTAATACTCCTGTTACCTTGTAACCTCAGCCAAGAGAGTTTTGTGTTGCTTGATTTTTCACTTTTTTCTATACCAGATTGTGCTCTTCAAAGCTAAAATTGAGGCAAGCTCTGGTTATGCATGGTTAGATTCAGTATTGAATTTAGTCTACATATTTGGATGTCAGATTTGGTTCCTTGCTAAAGCTTAGCAATGTGCTAGGTGTTTAGGTAGACAAAGCTTTCACCAGTGACCTTCAAAATACATAGGGGAGAGGGAAGTGGGGTGGGAATTGTGTACATTTGTAGGGAAGTCTTTTAGAAGATACTGACTGTTTCTCATAAAGTGGAATCTCAAACATGAGGAGGCTGTTACACTTATTCTGGTCTTTTCTCTGCAATCTGTTTCCAGAGTAGCAGCCCACGGTTCATAGCTATTCAGGAATGTGTGGCCACGTTCTTATGGGAAACTGAGGCTGCTTGTCCAATCAAAGAAACAAAAGATGATTCTCAGGTGAGAAAGAGGAACATAAGTGTATTTCTAGTCCCAATGCACTATTTTTTTTCCTAGTACTCCTGGGTGCTGTGTTTAAAAGTCTCCAAGACTGCTAACTTCAGTGAAGGCTGAAGTCCATCATGATGGAGTCTTGTGATATTTTCCTGCTTTCTTCTTGAAGTGTTCCTGAAACATGTAACTTTCAACAAAAGTATTCAACTGCTCTCTCTTGAGAATGTGTTTGCTGTGGCACTGAATGCTTCATTCCCTTGCAAGGTTGCTAGCAAAACTGAGTTAGTGTCTAAGGTTAGAAGTTGTTCTTGCTTGTGTACAGATCATCAAATGAAGCTTCTTTTGTGTGTGTGTGTTTGCTTTCTTTACACTGAGCTACTCAGCTGCTTCTATTTTACAGGTCTCAACATAAACAAATTAGTTCAAATTTCCCTGCTCTTAGCTGAAATAACTTAAGATATGTCATCTGTTAAATTGCACTTTGAGATGTTGCTGATGTCAATGGGCAACTGTGCAAAAGATTTGACTGAAGTGTTGCTACTGCCAGAGCTGTATTCTGGTTATATAATTTAAGTTGCTGATTGGAACGCAGGACAGGAAGATGTGAAAATGGTTACTTCTACCTCTAACTTGTTTAAAATTGTGGTCAGCAGGTCTAAGGAGGTGATCCTCCCCCTCTACTCTGCCCTGGTTAGGCCCCACCTGGAGTATTGTGTCCAGTTCTGGGCTCCCTGGTATTAAAAAAGACAGGGATCTCCTTGAGAGAGTCCAGAGAAGGGCTATGAAGATGATTAAGGGCCTGGAACATCTCCCCTATGAGGAAAGGCTGAGTGAGCTGGGGCTGTTCAGCCTTGAGAAGACTGAGGGGGGACCTAATCAATGTTTATAAATATCTTAAGTATGGGATGCAGGGGGAATTGGCCAGCCCCTTTTCAGTGGTCTGTGGAGACAGGACAAGGGGCAATGGCTGCAAGTTGGAGCACAGGAAGTTCCGCACCAACATGCGGAAGAACTTTTTCCCAGTGAGGGTGACAGAGCCCTGGGACAGGCTGCCCAGGGAGGTGTGGAGTCTCCTTCTCTGGAGATATTCAAGACCTGTCTGGATGCCTCCCTGTGCAATATGAGCTGGGGAGCTGCTTTGGCAGGGGGTTGGACCCAATGATCTCTGGAGGTCCCTTCCAACCTCTACAATTCTGTGAAAGAGCCAAACTTGTGTGGAAGAAATACAGATGGAGAAACTAATGCTATTGTCATTTTTTTAATTTTATTTTTTTCCCCCCAGTCCTGCTCTGTGCGAGATCCGAACACTGGCTTTCTGTTCAATCTGCAGCCATTAGCTTCTGGAAAAGGCTACATGGCCACTGGCATTGGGAAGAAGTTCTTGGTAAGGAGTCTGACTGTACAATCTGGTGCTCCTGGATATGGATGCTCTTGTTGCATTTTTCCAGTCTTGCTTAGTGTGCGGGTGGAGCTTTGACTCAGTCCAGTTATGAAACTTCAATTGGCAGGAAGGACTGTGCTTGAGGGAAGGAATGAAAGATAACTTGATTCATCTCAAGTGGTCTTAAAGACTTGAACTTTTGGTTCATAGCAAACATAAGGTAGCCACTCTTCTGAGGCTCTGCATGTTTTTCCAGTTAGGGGCTCTGTTGTATACTACCAGTTTATCTTTTTGCTGGTGCTGAAGAAATGGAAAGAAAAAGCCTAGAAAGGGACTTGATCTGTCCATATCAGTGTTCTTAATGTGATCTACATCTGTCTCAGGCTGTCCAGAGATACTACCAGAGCGGGTTTGTTTTGGGTTTGTGTTTTTTTTTTTAAGTCAAAGAATAAACTTTGAAGATTGAGCATATTGTTCTGTATTGTAATTGATTGCCTTGCAGTTTAGAAATGACAGACCTTCCATGCTGTTTGAAATAGTTCTTGACAAGTGGGTTTTACTGATGTAGAAATGGCTATGTGGACCTATTTTTTTTTTTTTCTGATACAGTTAATAATCTGTATACCCACATGTTTTCAAAACTTCTAGCTAAACATATGTGGACCCATGCCAGACTGTGGTAAAATCAATGGCAAGATAGCTGCTGGATGTGAAGCAGAGAATCTGACATCGGTGAGGCTGGTGGAATTGGACAAAACCCTGTATCTGTCTGGTGAAGGGTTTCTAACCCTTACCTACAGAGGTGCTCTTCATGTGGAATTAGGTGAGTTCAGGAAATATGCCATGGAGATGGTGGTTGATACTGTACAAAAGTTCTGTGGATGGTCTTTGTGTACTACTGGTTTTAGTAGGTGTTAGTCATTTAAAGTCTTATGAAGAAATCAGGCCATGCAGAATGGCAATGGCTCATTTTGAGTAATAACACTGGCATTTCAAAATTTCTGGAAAGAGACCAGATACAGAACAGGATTTTTTTTTTCCTCAAGTAGATGAAAAATGTTGCTCCTTGCATGGAGAAAGAGGTAGTCAAATTGAGAAAACAAACAAAATAAATTGTGGCTCTCTTTCTAAGTAAATTCATTGCTTTAAGCTTCAGTTTAATGAGTAATGCTCTCCAGTGTTGTTTCATATCTGAAAGGTAAGCTTATACTGTCTTACATGGAACTTTCTGAATAAGTGCTCTGGTACTTTGTGTACACTTCATGAATTTAAGCCTGTTTTACAGAAAAGACTAATGAAAAATGTGTGTCTAGCTTTTGGATTTTACATGCTCTCCAACTGTTCTGAAACAAGAGTTTTCATAGAAAGGCATATGATACCTGAACAGCAAAAAGTTTTAAGGAAAATAAGATTCTGGATTTAGGAATCCCTGGGTGTTCCTGCGTGTTCCTCCTCTGTACAAAATTGGTGATATCTCTTATTTTCCCAGTCATGATGTTTTTGTACTTAATATTCATCAGGGAACAAGTGATTTAACTCTCATGTATTTTGCTTTGAAACCCTCTACCACTTTGATGACAGTAGGATATATGGATGATAAATAGTACACCCCCTCCCCCCCAATTCTTCCATTACTTGTGGGCTGTGGAAAGGAGGACTAAACAGAATTTAACATATGGGGCTTAAATAGCATCAGCATTGTTTATTCAGTTGCCATTACACTGAGCTTCTTACCAACAAACCAACCCCCCAAACCCAAAACTTTGGTTTGTGTGATGTAATTTAGAGATGCCTGGTACAACTGACATGGTGTTTTATAGAGTTTCTGTTTCTTCGAATATATCTCATCAAAGATCTGGGAAGCACAGATCAGTGAAGGTAGTGATGCTCTGGGAATGTGTCTTGGCATTCCAGTCTCCCAGTTGGAGAGACAGTGGTGGCTGCTGGGCAGTCTAGCACTGATCCCTAAAGAAGGCTTGTGTATTTACAGTTTAAAACTCATAAACGATAAGGTAGTGTTCTCCTTTAAGTAGTTTAAAATTTTTTAAAAGTTTCTAATTACCAAATTAAGTGTAAGCTCAAACTTAAGTTCAAATATTCCTGAGTGAACCAGCAGCAGAAACACGTTTGTTTTACAGGAACATCAGACACGTTCACAGTGACTTTCATTTGCAATGATTCCTACCCCGGAGAGTTAAAGTTTGTGCGGGAGGAGATAAACAGCATGATGAACATCCATGATACCTTTTTTGAGTTTCACACAGCTCTGGCCTGTGCTCCTGCTCCTGTAGACTGTCAGGTTACAGGTGAGTACCTGGAATTGGGGCGGGCTCTGTATGAGAAATGTTGGGAGGAATAACTGAACAACAAGCTTCTGCAGAGGAGGCTTTAAGAATACCTTTTGTGAAGACATTTGTAAGACTTCAAGTCTTCATAGAAGTTGTAGAGAGGGAAAAGAGGTAAGCTGTTTGAAGTAGGCTTGCTTAATTTGTGAAGTTAAACAAGAAGCTAATGTGGAACACGATGGTATGCACAAGAAATGATAATGACTTTGAAAACCTTTCATCCTTATCATGACTGGGTGCTGCTTCAGCCTAATTCTGAAGAAAATGGGTTAATTTAGTATTGGCCTCTAGAAAAATGGATGTGTTAATTTTGGAGTAGTTACTTGTGGGAACTAACTGTGAAGGGAGCTCTGTTCTGCGTTTGTGCTAGAGACTTTATTATGGGAACAGTACCTTCTCTTAATGGATATCTAATATGATTCTGAAAATTACTTTGAATTTTGTGTATTCATCAGTGAAACTTGTATCATTCCAAACCCAATACTGCTGCAAGAATGTTGTAGGTCGTCTTTCAACGTAGTGTATGCACCATACCTCTTTCAGATGCTGCTGGTAATGAGTATGACTTAAGTGACCTGAGCAAAGAGAGCGAACCGTGGGTTGCTATAGACACTTCAAAGGAAGCAAAGAAGCGAATGTTCTTCTTGAATGTCTGCAAACCTTTGCCCTATGTGCCTGGATGCCCTGGTAAGCCAAGTGGCAAGCATTTCATACCTTGTGACTTCTTCTGATACAAGACATCACGTGCAGGCTGACATCCCCACTGTCTTAGTGGGATTTCTTGAATCCTGCCTACTGAACTTGCATAGACTTGGGTGAGGTGTGTCAAGGGTATAATGAACAGACCTTCTCAAACTTTAGTGTTCTCCAGGACTCTTACATTGAGATGTGTGTGAATGTATTTGGGGAAAAAAGCATTAAGGGTAGGATTTTCCAGTATCCTTGATTTTATTTTAAACAAGAAAGGAAGGTTAAATGTGTTGAGGCCTCCTAACTGAATGAGGCTAGAATGAGAATGAGAAGCATATGCCTCATCTTATGCCAGTTGGATTTATTTAACCTGTTGCTGTAGATTTCTGTCTATCTGTGGGAGCTGGTAAGTTAGTGCAGTTTTAAAGATTTCAGTGATTGCAGTATTGTAACTTGTTGTGTTCCTCAAAGACTTTAGGCAAACAATATCTCTGACTATTTAAGAAGGTATTCTGTTGTGTTCTACTTCAGGAGTTTGAGACAGAGTTTTGAGCATTAAGGCTGACTCTTAAAGCTACTCCATTGTGTTATTTTACAATAAAATGATCTCTAGTTGTCAAAGCTCTGAGTTAAAATACAGGCTTTTTTTCTTTTTCCTGTAGGTGGAGCCATAGGATCTTGTGTGAAATACGCTGATAAAAGCCAAAACCTCGGAGTCATTCAGATAAGCCCACAGGCTGCTACTGATGGGTCATTGAGCATTATCTACTTGAATGGGGACACATGCAAAGATAAGCAGCGTTATTCTACACGTATTATCTTCCAGTGCGACCAAACAATGGTAATTCCCTATGCAAATTGGTATTAAGGAGAATTTTACAGCTCAGGCTTAATATTACAAAATGGGCAGGTTTTCATTCCTCTTGGAATGGTGACGCAGTTTCTGAAAAGTAGGGTCTTGTATACAGGCTCTACCTTCATCTTGCCTTATACCTGCTTTTCTGAGCCTATAGAACACAACAGGGTACTCTGTCATGGGATCCTGTTAGCTGTCAAAAGCAGGTCTTTGCTAAAAATGAGTACTCTTGTTATTTGGTAATAGATATCTTAGACTGTGCAGCTGTGATAAGAAAGAATTCTGCATGTGTGTTTTGAGACTTGCAGTGTAATTGTTTGTAAGCCTCCTTCATATGGCTCTTTACTGTAGGGATCGCCAGTGCTTGAGCAAGAGGGTGAATGTGAGTTTGTGTTTGTTTGGAGAACCTTGGCAGCATGTCCTGTTCACAAAGCAGAAGGTAAGTGTAGTTGTTTGAGCTTTAAAATATCAAACGAGTCAGCACAAGAAGTAAATACTTAATGAAGCTATGCTTGTTTCTTGGCTTGTGGAGGGATGTCTCATCTGAGCTCTAAGCAAACTAACAGTCACATCTAACATTAAAATTCCAATTTAGGATGATACTTCCCTACACAGGGGAAGAAATAAAGTAATAATGCTGTCCCTGACAAATCATAGTACTACCTTGTTAAATAACAGGCAGACTTGCTAGTGTCTTGTAAACCTTAAAAAAGCATGAAGTTACGTGAGGGCACACTTGATCCTATGTCTGCAAGTCCCTGTCCCCTGGTAAAGACTGGAAGCTATACTGTAAACTTGACTTTTGGTAGGCAATGGAGAAGAAACCACTGGGGAGAGTATCAAAGCTTACAATTGACTCTAGGACATGCAAGAAGGAATCACAGGCTCTAGATCTGGTACTTGGTTAGCTCTTTGGGAAGTTAAGGGTCCGGGTATCTTCTCTGCCCTTGAAGTTTTGCAACTTGCAGATAATACCTTGTAAAACATCCATTCTTCCTGTAAAGGATCTGTCCCAACACTCCTAGTCATTACTGAAGCTACCAGTGATCTTATGGCATAAGAGGAATCTACTCCACTCTTGAGTACCACTCTAAGACCCCCCTGTGTTCAGCTCTGCGGCCCCCATCAAATAAAAAGGACAAGGAACTGCTGGTGGGAGTCCAGAGGAGAGCCAGAAAGATGATCGGAAGGCTGGAATTCCCCTCCTATCAAGACAGGCTGAGAGAGTTGGGCTTCTTGGGTCTGCAGAAGGGAAGGCTCCAGGAAGACTTTACTGCAGCCTTCCAGTACCTGAAAGGGCCTACAGGAAAGCTGGAGAGGGGCTGTTTACAAGGGCATGGAGTGACAGGATGGGGGGGATAATGACCTGAAACTGAAAGAGGGGAGATTTAGATTAGATACAAGGAAGAAATTCTTCACTGTGAGGGTGGCGAGGCTCTGGCACAGGCTGCCCAGAGAAGCTGTGACTGCTCCCTCCCTGGCAGTGTTTAAGGCCAGGCTGGATGGCATTTTGGGCAGCCTGGTTAAGTGTAGGGTTTCCCTGCCCAGGGTGGGGGAGGAACTAGATGATCTTTAATGTCCCTTCCAACCCAAACCAGTCTGCGATTCTGTGTTTGTGTACAAGGTACTGCTCTGTAATACACAATTACTGTGCAGGACACTAATGACAAGTTCTGGTTTTGAAGGGAGCAAAACTGATGTGATGTTTTTAACTTGGTGCTAACTTGCTGGATAATTGAGGGGAGCACAGTAATCATGTGATACAATAAACGTTTCAGAATATTGAGCAAAGGGTCGCTTTAAAATGGAGAACTTGATTGGCACCAGAGTTACTGATGTATATCAGCTGATTGGACTCATGAATCTAGAATTTTTGCCAAACCTTTTCTGTATACATCTTGGTAGACCTGTAAGCTCTAGCTGACATTTCTTATGATCAGTTATTTCCTAACTCAGTAGACTCCATGGCTGTTAAAAAGACATACAAGACTGACATCTAGGACAGCTTTTGCTTCAGCCTTGTGACCTTGCTGTTCTTTCCAGATAATTAAGCAAGTGCTGGACTTAGTATCTCTGGTTCTGTACTTAACCTTTCAGCATGGCTGAAGGAAGAACCTGTGAGTCCACTGTGAGGTAGTTCTTTGAACTATCGTGTGACTTTCATAACTTGCTTCACTGAAGCAAGATGTGAAAAACTGCTGCATGTGTAGCTCAGTCTCATAGTTCTAGATATTGGTGACTTCCCAAAATGAGCTGCTTAGCTGGACTAAAATGGTTCTTCAGTGTTACTCCCTCAAGTGCCAGCTACTCATTTTTGTTGTCTTATTTATACCAGGAAGCCTTAATTGTCCTGAGTGTTTTTGTCATGACTCATAGATACTGAATTGTATTTTAAATTCTTGCATTTTCTTTGAAGGAGAGGATTGTCAGGTGAAAGATCCAAGGTATGGTCATGTTTATAACCTGAAGCCGCTTTCCAATAAAGACATAAAAGTGAGCACAGATGAGTATGACTACTACTTCAGAGTCTGTGGAGAAATAACAGAACCTTGCAAACAAGCGGGTCACGCTGTGTCATCGTGTCAAGTTAAGAAGATGGACGGTACTTTCAGAAAAGTGTCAGGTATAACACTTGATTGGAAGGAACTTAGAGAATGGGAAGATTAGCCAGGGTGTAACTGAAGCTACTATGTGATAGAAGAGAGGCTCTTGCTCATATTGTAAGTCTTATAAGATAAAGCACTCTACTACTTCTGTTTCATGTGCAAATAAAATGTCATGTACGTAGTTATCTTGACACGCAATTGGGAATGAGATCAGCCTTACTGTACTGGAGTAGTATTCATTCAGTTTAGTTTCAGAGGAAGGTTGAGGTCTTTCTATCAGTACTTTATTGTGCTTGTTACTGCTGCCTGTGTAACCCAGAGGCATTACTGCAGTCCTGTATTCACTGGATTAACTGTTTACTTAAATCTTTCCTTCTAGGCTTGCTTACAACAAAACTGACTTTCAAAAATGGTTTAATAATGATCAATTACACCAATGGAGAAAAATGTCATAAAATATACGAAAGATCGACTGCCATATTATTCTATTGTGACAAGACAACATCTGAGGTTAGTTTCAAAACATATGCTTCCTGTAAGTACTGTATTCTATGGTTGCCCTCTTCCTAATGTATGGAAGGGTAAGGTGAAGAACATGAGCTAGCTTCCTTCAGGGACTGCTTAATCATTTACAGGTTAGACAGGCGATTGAAAGGTCCTGTGAGGTAATATAAAATGAGGAATGTTTTGAATTTCCTATTTATGTCATGCCTCAGGGAAGTCAGGGCATGTTGTTCCTTTAAGGGATGCTTGCCACTACCAAAGCTTTTGGAGATGCTGGGAAGGCATGTTCTCCCAATAACAGCCATTTCTTTGTGAAAAATAAGAGGATGAATCTGCAGGAAAGCAGATATTACTTGGACAGACCAGGATAAGCTGGTTACTTGCTGTCAGTATCTCTCTCTGTACTGCTTTAAGAAGGGAAAGGAAAGCATAGTGGTGCCTAGCATTATTTTTGCTCTTCCCGTTGTTCCATGGAGGCGGCAGAAGCTCCTAGTGGAGGGGTGTGTGTGGGTGAACTCTGGTTTGGGAGAAGCCATGCTTTCGGCTGGCCAGAGGCATGGTGTGGCTCTAAGGTGATCATAGAATCGTAGAATGGCTTGGGTTTAAATACAAGTTCTTGAATCATCCTGAAGCAAGACTGAGATGTTTTGGTAGCTGCAGTGTGCCTAAACGAATTAATGAAATTCCTTGTGTGTTTTGTTCTTTCAGCCTGTATTTTTGAAGGAAACTCCTGACTGCACCTACATGTTTGAATGGCACACTCAGTATGCTTGCCCACCTGTTAAATCTACTGAATGCTCCTACAAGTAAGTAATTTCCACAAACTTAACATGCAGCTGTGTGATGACAGAAAGAAATACAGTCCTATTGCAACCTGGTGCAATAGGGCCACTTTAGCCTTGTGTTTTGACTTGGTAACCAGCTAACACAGCCTTCCAATGGCAGTGCATTGCATAGCAAGTAACTTTTGCAGTTTGTACTTCCTAAAACTACTGTCACTGATGAAAAATACTTTTTTTGGAGCTTCTTCTGGGGGATAAGCTTCATATCAAAGTGAACTGTTGGGTATGCAGTTATTGATGGTTGAACTCTGAGGATATGTTCTTCCAAGTGTCTAGTTTATTATCTAATGATAGCTAATTTGATCAAGAATAAAACCTCTGTCTGTTTGGAGCTTCCACCGAACAAATCTCTGGCAAAAATGTCATCTGTTTCTGTGACAACCAAGCTGTTAACTCATTAAGGTTTCATAAGTGGGGTCAAACATAGCTAATAATTGGCCCAGAGTTTTAACATTTGGCATCGTGATGGATTTCTACCCTAAGGTAAAGCAGTCCACTGCAACTGTGCATTCGTGCTTGCCATGCACTGAAAGCCTGTCTGCTTCAATGAAAAGTCAAAATTACTCTTGCATTGGCTGAGGGCTGTGTGGACAGTTACTGTGGGGATGGCTGGTGCCCTGATAGGTGTCTGTACTGAATTTGAGGTCTGTAGGGATCAGTGAGTTTGGCAGAGATGTCTTTTCCAGCATGATGCTCTGCTTATAGATTTATTAGGTTAAAGTTATTGTAGTAACTTAAAAAATCAAGTAATTCTGAGTTATAGTTCTTAAAAAAATTTTTTTCTTAATTTGAATCCTTTGTCTGTCTTGCAGGGATGATGAAGGAAACTTCTATGACCTTTCATCTCTGACACGGCACAGAGAGAATTGGGAGGCAATTGCTCTGGTTGCTTCTGCACAGAAATATTATATAAATATCTGCAGGCCATTAGTACCTTATGGTGCTGCAGGTAAGAGCAAATAAAGATGTATTGTATTCCCCTTGTAGCTAGGGGAGGAAGGGACAGGACAGTACTGCTGGTTGTTCATACCAGGAGCATATGGTGCTGTGGTGTAATTTCAGCACCAGACGGATGGGTAGATTGTGGTCCTGATTTCCACCTGCTTTGCAGATGAGATTCACTAGCAGTTCTTATCTTCTCTTTATAACTTCAGCAGTCTAGCTCTTCCACCCTTATCCAAACTCTGCTATAGCTCTCAAAGATCACAATAATCTTTTTGTGTGAGATGTTGATTTCAGAATTTTCTTCATGGAAGTTTTTATTCCAGGCAAGTAAGCCTTAACATCTGGGTTAATAACAGATTTTGTGCATCTCTACAGGTTCCTGTCCTTCTGATGCTGCTGCCTCCCTCATGGAAGGTGGAAAGTGCACAAGTCTTGGGGAAGTGGCAGAAGGTCCCCGGTGGGAAAATAGCATTGCTATTCTGAAATACACTAATGGGGACCAGTGTCCAGATAAAATTCGCAAGAAAACAACAATATTGCGCCTCAAATGTGATGAAAGCAAAATTGTAAGTGGATTTTATGTTTTTATGAGTTGATCATACTGCTGTATGTGCATGGAGAATGGTGGGCAGTTCTTATCCATTCCCTTTTCACCTGTAGTTGGGTGGCTGTCAGTCTTGTAAGCAGACTGGCTTATAAGTGCTTGGACTTTAGATACTGAACAGATCTTTTTGTACAATCTGCAACTACAGATTTTATCTTCTGTAATAGCTTCAGATTGTCTGTTTGCATCTTGCAGATCAGTGCATTGCAGGTTGGAAGGTGTTTCAAGTAGTAAATAGAGCTACTGTCTGCGTAGTTCTTAACTCTTGCACGTCCGTATGCCTTGCCATTAGGTACTTTTCTGTGGGGCAAGATGTATTGCCCTCACCTTTTGGATTTTCCATTGCCTAGCTAAGGTGCCTTTAGCTCTCCTCTCATCAATTTTATTGCTCCTGATAATGATTCTGTACTGTTGTGTATTTGAGATAGTCACAGTTAAGTGCCCTGTCCTTGGGATAAGGCATCAGACCGCGATGCTCTGTTAAGTCCCAGGACTGGCGTTTGTGTTGAGCTGAGCTATTTGCTTCAGGGATAACCCCATGGTATGGAATCTTACAGTAGAGATGTCATTTTCTTTGCTGTTCCATGTTTAGGAATCGAAGCCAGAAATCATAGCAGCCATTGAAGACTGTGAATACACCTTCTTGTGGTTCACTGCAGCAGCGTGTCCTCTCAAAAGCAACGTGCAAGATGACTGCCGGGTAACCAACCCTGCCACAGGTAAGGAGGGGGGCTCAGGATTTTGTGTGTGGAAGAGGCTGCTGGAAGCAGCACTGCTGCGTTTGTGTTCTGTAGGGACTTCACTGCAAAAGGGCAATGTGACTCATCCTCTGCATAGTCAATAACAAGCTTATTGGTGGGTAGAAATATCTTGTAATGTACTGCAATGTCTCTTGGAACATAAATAGTCTATAGATCTGAGACTGATTTTTACCTCTAATTATTAATATGCATTAGTAATTGTTTGCATTTCTAAGTTTGCAGGAAAGTGGAAGCTGGTTGACCTTCCTACCTAATTAAGTTACTGAAAGCTTTTAATACTAAGAAATATCTTGGTTTTGAATGGGAAAAAAAGCTGAAATTATTCTCTGATCTGCTTACAGGTCACCTCTTTGACTTGACATCGCTAAAGCGAGAGTCTGGCTATACCATCATCGATTCACACAATAGGAAAATTGAGTTGAACGTTTGTGCTGAAGTGAAAAGTTCGTGTGCTAATGGAGCTGGTAAGCATCTTATCCTTGCTGATACTGTAATTCCTGACTATAGACTGCCCAAAGGAGATGCTTATGTTCAAGTTTACATTAAAACGCAAGAGGTGGGTTTTAATGCAGATGTGGAAGGTGTGAAGAGAACAGCTGTGTGGCTGAATTGGCTAGGAAAAGATCCTAAAACAAGTTTTAGGAAATGAAGCTATGAATTCCTATTGACTCCATTGCTAAACTTCCATGTGCTCACTCCCAGTCTAATCCCTTTAGTTCCAAATGGGTGGGTATCCTTTTGGACATGAGGGCAGGGGTGTAGATGCTCCTACTGCACCTCTTGGCTGTTATAACTTCTTCCATTTCACAAACTTCCAGCTCGAGTGAGCCGAGCACAAAAATAGCTCTATGGCAACGCATTGCTGTAATGTGTCTTCACTAAGCCTTCTGCCTGTACTTCAAACCCTCACCACCCCTCTTGGTAACTTCCTTTTCTGCTTTGGGATCTTCTGAAGCATCAGTAGATGTTAACTTCAGGTTACAACTAGCAGGTTGAGTTGCTAGCTCTTCTGTCAAAGCAAAAATGAGAGAATATTTAAGCATCTTAAATGCTAAAATAGGAGTATCACTTGTGAATTAAAGATTATCTTTGTGTAGTTAGAAATAATGAATTGATTGGCTTTTGAAGAGGCATGTTAATAAAATTATATGTTTAGCTGATGTTTTGTATTAATTTGTTGGTTTTCAGAGAAGTGGTAACCCAACACTCTCTGCTTGCTTAAATGTCTGTAACTGCAGTACATTCTGTTGGTTAACGAAGTATAAAAGATAGTATTTGGTCTTTGTTTCAGTGCAGTTCAACTCAGTTTAATGGCAATTCTGGATGGCTTGAAAATGACTATCTTAAAGTGTGACTAAAATAATAATTTTCCTGCTGTTATTGTTGTAACTGCCCTTCAGAATGGCACTTTGCATCAGATGTGATCTGTTTTTCTTGATTTTCTTTTTTTACTTTAGCTGTCTGCATCACTGGTGGTTCAAAACCAATTAACGCTGGAAAACCGAGTAAAACTTTAACTTATGAAGATCAAGTGTTAAAGCTGGTGTATGAAGGTGGAGATCCTTGCCCTGCAGACCCTGAACTGAAGCATAAAAGCTATTTTAGCTTTGTATGCAAGTCTGATGTAGGAGGTGACAGCTGGCCTGTTTTTCTGTCTTTTGATGTGCAGACATGCACTAGTTACTTCTCTTGGCATACTTCCTTGGCTTGTGAGGAAGAGGTAAGAATTACTTTTATGGAAAACACTTGTGGGATTAAATTTGGGGGGTGGGGTGTTAGGTAAAATAGCAGTGTATGTTTTAGATTCTGTGAGGGGAAAGGTCTTTTCCTGTAGTACAGAACACAAGTTGATATAAAAGTTCTCAAATACTTCTCCTACTGACTTTTTCAGCAGGGATGAACAATAGTTGGCAAACTCCTGGTCTGCATGGTGAGCCAAGTTAAAACTTGTAATGCTTCAGGATAACCCCTCTGTGGAACCTGCTTAGCCACTTTTCCGTACGGCTCAAATGGAAGCTATAGGTTGTCATCTTGGGAAATGATGGTTAAAATCCTCCAGTGCAACAGCCCACTGGAGCTTAGGTTGATTTGAGGGATGAGTATCATCTCTGTGCATAGGGATGTTTGCATCTTAGTTTCTAAGCAAGTGACTACAGGCCAAGTAAGTGTGTGGTCGGTTTACTCGCTGCAAAAACCGATAAACCTTAATAAGCATGAACTTAGGCTCTGCCTCTGCTGTAACAATGTGATTTGGTCAACCCTTGAAGAACTGGTGTTCCAAACAATACTTGGAGCTAGTCTTACTTTAGTTAATTTTAGCTAGTTAAATTGTTACCAGTAGTCAGTTGGTGCACAGAGTAAAATCCAGCAATAGAAGTAGAAGGCTAAATGAGCTATAGGGTGAACTTTGTGGATACCTAATCATTCTTTTTGCTGACTCAGCTACTTCTAGTGTGACCATCATTCTCTGTGACAAGTTGTTTTTCCTCCTCATCGCAGCCTCAACTCGCATAGCTCTTGCTTGCATTTAGGAAAAGCATTTTTCTAGTTTTTCTTTCCCTGACAGGAACAGTCACATGCCCCCTCCCTCTTTTGTAAGGTTTCCACTACCCTTGGTTCTGGTATCTTCTTCAGTAGCACGTACCATGCCGCAATATAAATCGGCGGTGCCTAAAAACATTTCTAGCTAAATAGCTCTATTTAGTGATCTTTTGTGCTTTCTGGTCACACTTCACAGTGTATCCATAGTGACCCTAGCTAGTTCAGTGTGGTGATAGCTGCGTAGCAACAGTGATTATTTGTCCTGAAACTAAGTGGTAATTTTGGTGTTCCTTATCTAATATCTAAACAAGAACAGACTTCCCAAGTTACAGGCAGGTAGCTTACGTACTTTAGGAATGCATAAGATTAGGTTCCTAGGAAACACAGTGCTCAAGCCATCAACTTGCAATACACCAACTTTACATTGCCATAACTAAGTTTGCTTATTAGAGGTGGTCCAGTGGTGTGTGGAGAATCGAGAGAGGATGGAACTGTAGGATCTACTGGTCTTAGGAAGACACAGCAACTCTGTATGCTGGAGTATGCATGCCAGAGCTTTATATCTTGGTATTCTGATATGGACTTCATTCCATAGGAACATTGGAATGATTGAGGTTTTTCTTATGCAGCTTATAGGTGCTTAGTAGCTACAGACAACAAAAAATAGTGACAAAAGCTGATTTACTTAAATCAAATTTGAAACTCTTAAATGCAGCCAGGCTTCTGGCCCTCTGAAGGACAAGATATTTGTCAATTAATCGAAACAAGTAATAAAAGATTAACAGGAGTAAAACGTACTTTCTTGTAGGTGAAGTGCTCAGTGTTGAACGGCAGTTCTGTTATTGACCTGTCTCCTCTGATCCATCGCACTGGGTATTATGAGGCATTTGTGGATGAAGATATCACAGATGTTTCTCCAGACTTCTACATTAACATTTGTGAGCCCCTCAATCCTATCCAAGATGTCAGCTGCCCGCCTGGAGCAGCTGTTTGCATGGTTCCTGTTAGCGGATCACCAGTAGTAAGTACTGTGCCTGCAGTCACTGAAACATGCATTTCCCTGCTCGTTTAAAACCGTATCCCTGCCTAGAGATGTGATGTGAACTAGAGACTTGACAAAGGGAATAGGAAACTAAAATTATGCTGCAGAATTCCCTTTCATCGCTTTTCCCCTACAAAGTAGTGTTTTCCTATTCTCAAGCCCCGTGGTTATTCTGGGCATCAGAAGATTCTGTACTGTGACAGATGTGAAAAATTACTGCAGAAAATTTTTTTTTTTTCACCTAGTGGTGTGCTGAACAAAGACACCTTTATGGTGCCCCTTGGTCTGCCATTCTGTGGCACAGGAATGGCATGCTTGGCCCCATGACAGTCTCTCGTGATATAAAGTAGGATATGGTCCTGGTTATAGAAGACTCATGTGAAAAGTTGAGATTGTTTCCATGAACTTCCACATTGATCTAGGGACCTTACTCCATTGCTAATAGGGTGTTATTTTTAAGTGACGTGTTGGTATTTTGGCACAGCAAGTTAAAGAAGAATCTCCCTGGCTTTTGTCAAGCACAATCAAATTGTGTTTTGAGCTGCCTAACTTGTGTTGGAATATGACAACTGTTCTTTGAGTACAGAATGTGGTTTCCAAAAATGTAGTGGTTGTGCTTCCATGTAAATCAAACAGATGAATTTGAATTGATCTGAATCTTTAGGATGATCTGAAATCTAGGTGTGTCCATGTGTCTCTTAATGCATATTTTTGCTTGTGTAGGATATTGGTCGTGTTACTGAACCTCCCAGGTTAAATGAGGCAGTAAATGAAGTTTACATCACTTACAACAGCACAACTCCTTGTCAGATAAACAACAAACTGAACTATACTTCTCTTATTGTATTTCACTGCAGCCAAGGAACTAGTCTGGTAAGACATCTATTAAACTTCTGTTGATGCTGGAGCGCAATGGGAAGTGGGTGGTAACCGGTGTTAGCTTTGTTTAAAATGAAATCAAGGATTTGTTTCTAGCATGTGAGGGTGGACTTGGCTCAACAAGGAATATAGTTAGTATTTGCATTCTTAACCAGGCAAAATTTCATGGAGTGCATGAACTTTAGGCTTGAGAATAACAGGTTCTGATGGTCTCAAGGATCAGATTCCACTGAAGTAATGTAGCGAAAACTGATTGCTGGCGTTAAACTTACTGCTGTATTGCACCTTGTCTAGGTCCAAAACCTTGTACTTGTACCACAAGCTAACACAGGAACTAATGTAACTGCAAGGTTATTATGGTGAAATGATTTTCCTGTGTTATAACCCATCTAGGCACTTACGTCTTTATTTGGGGTTGGTACCTGAACATTAAATTAAGTTTGTGTGGTGGCATGAATCTAACACTTCATGAATCTTTTAAAATGCTTTAACAAACTGTAGAGAAGCACTTAGGTAGGTATGATGTTTAACAAACTAGAGCTTGTTGAAGATACTCAGCAGAGCCTTTTTCCATCAACATGAGGCATGATCTGAAACTCTAGGCAGCTCTGAATATTTCACAGGCCAAACTCATATTTTTATTTAAAATCTGACAAAGGAAATGGCATCCTGTCTAAATCTTAGTGAACTTTCTTGATGTTCTCTACCATGGAGAAACACAGATCTCACATTTTTGTTGCTGCTTGCAATGAAATTGAACATCCAAATTGTGACCCTAAATAATAAGAAAGCTTCTGTACATCATCTGCTGCTCTGGTTGTTTTCTGGAGCTTAGTAGAATTTACTTGTAGTTGTTTTGCTGCTTGTGGTAATATGGAGGCATGGTGTTTTATCTTATTAACTGAGGTTAAGTGTTGAAGTGGGGAAAAAAATGCAAAAAGAAGAATAAGCTCTCTAAAAGTGAAACCTAATGTGTCTTGCTGTGTTCTTTGGTACCAGGGCAAGCCAAAGATGATAAGGAAACTTGACTGCAGTTTTGTGTTTGAGTGGGAAACTCCGGTGGTGTGTCCTGATAAAGTGAAAACTTTGGGCTGCTCTGTGACTGATGAACAGCTACACTATACTTTTAACCTGACCAGCCTTTCTGGAAGATCATTTGAGGTAATGCCTTCTTCTCCTCCTGCACTCTGCAAGTACTGCATGAGGCTTCGTTTATAAAGCACTCGGGTGGCTCTTGGTAGGTGTTGCCTGTAGGTAGGCGCTGAGGCAGCCTTGTTTGTGATGCTTTCGGATGTCCACACAGGTATTTTCTGGAGCCAACAGTTACCATGTTGGTGTATGCAGTAAGGCAGCAGACTGGCCCCAGGGAAAATGCAAAGATGGGGCAGTGTGTCTGATATCTGAAAGTGGTGTGTCATCGTTTGGAAGCATAGAGGAAATGAAGATGGACTATAGTCACCAGGATGAAACAGTCCTCTTGCAGTACACAGGAGGTGATCGGTGCCCTCCAGGTGAGACTGAAGCAGACCCGTTTTTTTATGTAAAAAGCTTGTCAGCCTTTTTTTACCCTTAAATACATTGTTTTGATGCAACAGGAGTGAAGCAACGTGGATTTTACATGCACTAATAGAAACATAGTTTTGTTAAATTACGTGCCTGATGCTAATCTGCATCAGCTCTCCTGGAAGAGAGAGAATGCAGCTCTTCTGCAGGGATGGTCACAGCTGATCAGACACTGCATCCTAGTTTTCGAGTTGGGTTTAGACACAGTGTTTCAGTATGTCTGTTGTCTGCCTCTGCCTGTGACTATTCTTTAGTACTGAAATACAGGCTTTGGATGTGGTAGTGTGTATGGACGTGCCTGCTGTTTAACTGCATGTTAAGAGGATGTTTCTTTCCTTCTTAGCAACTGAAAAGGGAGAGCTTTGTGTGTTCCCTTTCAAGTACAAAGGGAAGACCTATGAGGAATGTATTACAGAAGAAAAGAACAGGCCATGGTGTGCTACAACTGAAAACTACCAGGGAGATGGAAAGTGGGGATTCTGTGGTAATGGTAAGAACTTTGTATACTTCATGTTCAAGGAGCTGAGCTAACACAGGGAGTCAGCCGTTATCAGGCTGGACTAAAGACCTCCACTGTGATACAGGGGGTAGGAGTGGGCAAGGCAAAGAATCTATGGGATAAACCGGACTTAAATGAGTGAGCAAAGTACTTTTGGAGCAAAGGCTCATGCCTTTAGATCATGAATGTTCCTGTCATAAGAGATGACTCTGCTTTGAGGACATCAGTCATTTTGGGAAGGAATAATGCTTTCTGAAAAGTATGAAAGCTAACCTAGGGATAAAATTGCTATGTAAAGCATTTGTCTCTTTGCTATCTGTAGCAATACCTGATAAAAACTTTTGATACCACAAAATTGCTACACTAAACCCCATACTTTGTGAGAGGATTTCAGGCATGTATTTTTTTCCTTTTTGTCCCAACCTTCCCCCTACAGCAACTGCAAGAAGGGAATCTACCATTATCTTCACTTGTGATGAAAATGCTGGTGTTGGGAGACCGTATCTTCTGAGCGAGACCCTTGGCTGTGCTGTGACATTTGAATGGAAAACTCAGGCTGTTTGTCCTCCCAAGAAGATGGAATGCAAATTTGTCCAAAAACACAGAACTTATGACTTGAGAATGCTCTCTTCCCTGACAGGATCATGGATCTTTTTCCACAATGGCAACTCGTGAGTAATGAGCAGCTCCCAGGGAGCAGCTTGCTTATTGATACAGCTGAAGTTACAACGAAGCACAGTACTTCTGCTTGGTCGCTATTCTGATTCTGTTTAAATTGCTGACAGTGTCTTAAAACTGTCAACACACAACACTGCATATAGACAAAAAACCAGAAAGGAGCCTATTCTATCTGAAGACAATGAATAATTGCTGTCTTCCTCCTCACCCCTTCTATCGGTAACCCATTTAAAGGATTAATAAGTCTAACTAAAACGTTTTTAAAGGCTTTCTAGTTAAACTGCTATACTAACAAGCTTATTTGTTAGTTTACATACTTTAAAAAAAAAATCTTAATCATGTTGAACAGATATCTTTATGACTTAGTTGCCATTTTTTGACTCAACCGAGTATCCCTTTGTCTCAAGTTTTAGGAGGGTTTTCTCCCCTCATTCCTCTAAGTATCAATGTAGAGGAAAAGATGAATGGCAGGAAGTCATCAATCCCTCCAGCCTTCCCCCATCTCCAGCTAGCAAATAGAAATGAACTGGCAAGGATGAGAACATCTAATTCTAAATTTATGGTAAACTGTGGTGTAACAAAACTGTTTAATTCACTGCCTCTGTTCCTTTGTTGTAATAGGACTTAACTGGTATAGCTCTGAAGAGAAGCTGAGTTTTGGATAGGACTATAATATTTACAGCTGAAAAAACTTCTAGGCATTTCTTGACTCAGTTCCAATTTCTAGTTTTGACCTAGGTCAAAGCCAGCTAGTGAACTAATCTGGTAAATGATCAATTTTTTTTGCAGAGAGTCATGTACTTCAGAATGATAAAGTGATCTGCTAACCCTCTGTACGTGCTTTACTGTGTTGGCTAATGAGAGTATTTTACTTTTGTTCAAGCTTGCTAACTTCCCATGAGGATTATAAAGTTTCTATCTCCCTTTTTAGTTTAGCCTAAATTATTTTTTAAGACGTTTTGTCTACTATGTTTTCTATAGGTACTATGTGAATCTCTGTCAGAGGGTACATGAGGGACCTACAGGCTGCCCTGAAAGAGCCAGTATTTGCAGGAAAAGTGACAATGGAGATGTTCAAGTTCTTGGGCTTGTTCATACACAGAAGCTGAATGTGACAGGTAGAGTTGCTTTTGTTCCTGTAGAGAGCTAGAGAGGGTAAACCTCACCACCAGTGGTTCTTAAATTATGGTGAGGCCTTTATTTGAAATATCTTTACCAGTGAATCTCCTGTTTATAAGCAAAACCTGTAAATGCTACCATTCAAACTTTAAAAGTGGTGTTTAAACCATGAGAAAGCATTGAAGCAGATAAACTTTGTTGTCACTAAAGCTGTAAGTAGTACATCATCCATCTGAACATCAAGAAACACTGGGGTGGTTTGGTTTTTTGCAGTGAAGGTGACTGAGAACTGGTGCAAGTTGGCCAGTGAGGTGGTGGAGTCTCCTAACTTGGAGATACTCAACAGCTGTCTGGACATGGTCCTGGGCAGCCAGTTTCAGGTGGCCCTGCTTGAGCAAGGTGCTTTGATCAGCTGACCTCAGGAGGTCCCTTCCAACCTCAACCAGCCTGTCCTCCTATAAGTGTGGGAGGGGAATTGTTTTTGTTCATCCCATTTTGAAACACTTGTTCTGTGTCCACTAATTTCTTCAATTGAAGGATCATGTGAAAGATGATTAGTTGAAGCCACTCTTAACAAAGGAAATCTAAAAAAAAATCTAAATTTTTCAGTGTAAAGAATATATTTTAAATTGTTGATAAGTTTGTGAAATTGAGGGAAATTTTCCATTTATCTACAAAAACAGTGGGATGTATTGCATGTGTTTATTGCCTGGGTTCATTTAGAAATGGCTATCTTAATTTCCTGTCAAGTTAAAAAAATTACAACTTAAATGTTAACATTCCTTATGGCTATAGTGGTGACCTAAACACTGTGTGGTGGTTTTGAGGAGTAATTTATTTATCTTTAAGTGATCATCAGTGGGAAGGCCTCAAATTACTGAATTGCTGTAATGGATACCTTGTCTATGCAGGGGGAAAAAATTAGTAAAAAATAATCCTGTAAATTAATCCAAAGTAATGAAGTTTGGACAATGAGCAAAGGGAATTTCTGGCAGCTCTTTACAAAACCTTGAGTGTCACCATTTTTCTCTTCTAGGAGATACAGTGTATATTACTTATTCCAGTGGGCAGGAATGCAGGAAAAACAAGAAAGTAACAACCATTATAGAACTGAAGTGTGCAAAAACAGTCGGCATGCCTGTGCTGCAGAAGTGGGTAACAAATTCACACACCACCAGTCTTCATGGTTTATTCCTTTGTACCTCTCTAGTAAACTCCTAAGTCTCAGGACAGTGACTGTCCATTCTGTTGGACAGTCCCTAAAATAATCCTTGGTCTGTACTTACAAGACATGGATCTTCTGGAGTTCCTGCACACGTTCACTTTCATAAACAATTGTATCCATTTTTATCTTAAAATTTCTGGGCAAAAACTTAAGCATTCTACTTCCCAATTAGATCTGACAATGGCTGGAATGCTGCTGTTTTCAATGTCAATTGTAGTACAACTACTCTTTGATCAAAATCTGTTTAGTAGAGAACACTTACTGTAGCTTAGTGATTTGAGCTAATAAAATGTGTCTTATTGTTGCCTCAATACAGATTTTTTTTTAACTAGAACCTGTCCAAAGTGAGGCATATATGTGTGTTCACAAATACCAGGGCAGCTTGGTGGCTCCTTCCTCAGTCTTGTGTCACTTAACTTATATATATTGTTTGTGAAATTGGGAGACTGGGCAAGATGCTCTGTACAAGTCAAAGAACCAGACAGAAAATTCTGACTGACTTATATTCTTTGTCCTAGTTAAATAATGTGCAGTGTGTTAAACCTGCCAAGAGCAGTCTGACACATTTGTCAGCTAAAATATTTTGTCAAAACCCTCTGATAAACTGTGTGACTTCTGGAACTATTTGTAGGAGGAAGTTCAAATGCAGCCAGGTCTTTTTAGGTCTTGGAACTGCAGAAAACCACAGTGCAGCTCTTGAACTGTTTTGTTGGGTTGGGTTTTGGTTTTTTCAGTACTACTTGACTGTTTTAGCTTACTCTTGCATAATGATCAGACAGGTCATTCTCACACATGCGTTAGCAGCTGTGTGTTACCCCTTTCTCAAGATACCTGTTACTCTTTCCTGGAATCATCAGTTCTGTCTGTTGTTTGATAGGATTGATGAAGAAAACTGTGCTTACTACATCACTTGGGACACACGTGCAGCTTGTGCTGTGAAGCAGCAAGAAGTGGAGGTGGTGAATGGAACAGTTATTAATCCTGCAACTGGGAAAAACTTCTCTTTAGGGGATGTTTATTACAAGTAAGTAGAAAGAAATATATATATGCATTCTCTCCCTTCCCTCTCCCCCCAGAAAAATCTAGAACAAAGAAAATCAGCCCAACAACCACCAAAACCCATACCACCATAGTCCTTTAGAGCAGTACCTTAAGAAAAGGGAGCTTGGTGAGGATGTGCTATGTTGCCTTAACAGTTTTGAGCTGTGAAGCAGAGAAAGCGCTGAATTCACCCTGTATAGGTGAGTGGTGCAAGGCCTGATTAACAGTGCTGCTCACAGCAGGACTTGTAGCTTTGAGGGTCTCCAGTTGTACTCATGGCTCATAGAAAGCCTGCATATGGCTTGGGGTTAGATCTCTTGGGGATTATGGCTTGTGTCTGTAGTGTGTAGGCATTAATTCTGTGCCAGAGAACCTGATTTTTGGGGGGGGGGGGTCCACCTTGAGGGCTTGGCTTTTTATGTAGCACCTTTTTTCCTGTGTATGGGATCCATGTCGAAGTAGGAACCTGTATTTCAGAAGCCTTAGAAGTGAGGAAGGACAGCTCTGGAGGTCAAGCATGACTTAACTCAGGAGAGGGAGGGGAATACCAGCAGTTACTGCTAGGGGAGTTGGACTAGATGATCTTTCAAGGTCCCTTCCAACTCCTAATGTTCTGTTCTACACTGACTGCACTACACGTTGCAGGTAACTCAGGTCCAGAATATCTTCAGTGCTGGTGTTACAGAAGCAAGTCTGTCCATACTAGCGTTATGGGAAGATTAATCCCTGCTTGTGGGGCACAGGTCACTAGTGTGCAGGGTTGGGGTACCTGAGCAGAAGTGTTGTGAATAAACCTGCTCTGCAAATGTGGTGATAGCATCACAAGCATAGAGAAAAACCAAAACATCAAACAGGCCTGGATGGAGGAGGAGAGGAAGTCAGGACAAAACGAAAGCTTGATATAACATGAGATTAAAGGCAAGTTGTATTTGAGCAGGCTCAGCCTTCAAGTAGGTGGCTAGAGCAAGTAGCTATGAGTCTCAGAGTTCTCACTTGGCCCAGCAGTTTGAAAGGATGCAATTGTCAGTAGTATTTAGATGGCACTTAAGAGTAGACCTAGTTACCCTTCTGGAGAAGACAGTTAAACTATGCCATATACTGTAGCTGCAGAGCACATAGTACAGTTCTCACAATCAGTAGGCTAGCTTGTGTATGAGATGCTGAACCATGCTTCTGTCTCCAGTTTACCTTTATCCTTAGGAGGTATTTACATGCTCGTACACCTGTTGAGGGCACTACAGCCAGAGAAGCTTGCTTTTGTGGTCTTGCAGAAAAATTCTGCTAAAGATAATCCCCATTTGTAAAGTTCAGGGAAGAAGCCTTGGTCTGGCTACTTTTCTGGCTGCTGAATCAGTCACAACTTACTCTGGAACCAGCCAGTAGTAGCAGCTGCTACTGTTTCCAGTCTTATGTCTTGGTGTTGTGGTTTCACCCCGGCTGTGGGCCGAGATCCACGCAGCTGCCTGCTTCTTAAAGTAAAAGAGCAGGGGAAGAGGGAAAAAGGGGAAACAAGGGAAGGGAAAAGGAAGGGACAAATAACTCCAAAACCAAGAAACTAAGAGGCCCGTGGGTTGGGATAAGGATAGTTTACTAAGAGAACAGAAAGATAAAATATAACAATGCTAACAGGACTTTAGAGCAAAAGAATATGAAACTATTGACACCCAATGCAGTTTCTCCCCGAACCACACAACTCAGGCCGGACCACCCAGAGCTGTCCCGGAACCCGACCGTCCCCCCAAGAAGCACGCGTCCCGCCACCGCCCCTCTTCTTCCTCCCCTCAGCCCCCCGTTCTCCTGGGCAGGACGTAATTGGCATGGAATACTCTCTTTGGCCCATCTGGGTCACCTGTCCTGGCTTCGCCCCTCCTTTCTCATGAATAGAGAAATACGAAGAAGCTGAGAAAGTCCTTGACTGTCTGACTGCAACTAAGAACATCAGGGAGTTATCAGCACTGCTTTCATTTTAACTCCCAAACACAGCATTCCATCAGCTGCTACAAATGAAGTTAACTCTATCCTGACTGAAACCAGGACACTTGGGAATAACCTAAATCCATGAGTTCAGACTTAAGCATAGACCCGCTCTCTGTGCCCCCAGGTTGTACACAGCTTCCGGGGACATCCGGACGAACAGCGATAAGTACATCTATGAGATCCAGCTTTCTGGCATAAGGAACACCAGCTTCCCAGAGTGCTCTGGTGCCAACATCTGCCAGGTGAAAACTAACGAGCGCCGCTTTCGAAGGATTGGTTCTGCCACTAAAGCAAAATACTATGTTGATGGTAAGTTACCTGCTCCTTGGCCAGGATTGCCCAGTGTTCCACATGAAGTGCTTCATCAGAAAATGGTTCTTGTTTCACAACATCTGTGCTCATTGTTTTCTGTAAAGGTATACAGAGTCTGCCCAGCAGAATTTAGCTTGGGGCTTTTTTTTCTTGTGGTGTAAGCTCAGTTGCAAATGGGGCCTTAATAGGGTTTGGGCTTAATGCTTGATGTAAGTCTGTGATAGAAGCAATGCAAGATAAAAGACTTGGTCTCCTGTTTTCCTCTGTGCTGCTGCTGCATGAGCCGTGATCTCCTTTATCTAGCTGCTTTTTCTTGTGAAGAGCTTAGCCCACTCTTCATAGCAGATGATGGGATCAGCTACATAAAATGATAAGCTCACTGGCAGATACTGCAAAGTATAAGCTGTTACTGCAGAACAAATACATAACTTTCCAGGGTCTAGTGTTATTAGAGGAAGTTGTAAACGATAAGGTTTTCTTCTCGTTGTAGATGATGACTTGGATGTCATATTTTCATCAGACTCCAGATGCGGTAAAGATAAATCAAAGTTTGTGTCTTCAACCATCTTCTTCCACTGCAGTCCACAAGCAAAGGAAGGCATCCCTGAATTCCTTCATGAGACGGCAGATTGCCAGTATTTATTTACCTGGTACACATCTGCTGTGTGTCCATTAATGTGAGTAGTGAACCACTTTCTGAAAGCAGCTCTTGTCAGCCCTTCTCAGCTAAAGCCTTTTTTGCCTTTGTTCATTTGATTGGGGAAAAAATGAAAAGTTAAAAAAGCAGACCCCCAGGTAGACGGAATTGCTGTTCTGTGTGCAGTGTTTGGCACATGACCACTAAATAAGTTTGCCAAGTTGATTGGGGCCTGGAGATGCTTGTTTTGCACGGGAAAGAGAGATGGATGGTATCGCTCTGGATGGCATCCTGTCCCTCTGGCACATTAACCTCACCACTTAGTGTGGGGTGATCAGCAAGCTTGCTAAGGGTGCACTCAATCCCACTGTCAGTATGATTCACAAAGATATTAAAGAGCACCAGTCCCAGCACAGACCCTTGAGGAACACCACTTGTCACCATCTTCCATCTGGACATCGAGCCATTGACCACCACCCTCTGGATGTGACTATCCAGCCAATTCCTTACCCACTGAACAGTCCACCCATCAAATCCATCTCTCTCCAACTTAGAGAGATAAATGTTGTGGGGGACCATGTCAAAAGCCTTGCAGAAATCCAGATAGATGGCATCTGTAGCTCTTCCCTTGTCCACTGATGCGTTTACTCCGTTGCAGAAAACCACTAGATGGGTCAAGCAGGACTTGCCCCTAGTAAAGCCATTCTGGCTGTCTTGAATCACCTCCCTGTCCTCCACGTGCCTCAGCATAGCTTCTAGGAGGATCTGTTCCTTGATCTTCCCAGGCACAGAGGTGAGGCTTACGGTTTGGTAGTTCCCAGGGTCCTCCTTCCTACTCTTTCAAAAGATGGCCATGATGTTTCCTCTCTTCCAGTCACTAGGGACTACACCTGACCACCATGACTTTTCAAATATCATGGAGAGTGGCTTGGCAACTTGTTTTATGCACTGTTGGATGCATCCTACCAGGATGTAGACGCAGTACGCGTGCTTCTATTTTCTCACTGGTTTTTACTTAGAACGAAATCCCCTGAATTCAGTTCTTACAGCTGTTGGGTAGGACTGACAGGATAGTGTGGCTTGTTTAATTTCTTTGAACCTCCTCTTTCTAATCCAGATTGATGCAACTGGTCAACAGATCTTAATCGTCCTTTTCTTCCCAATTTATGTTATTAGATCAACCAGTGATACAGGAAGCAACGAGCACCAGACTGATCAGGAGGCCCAAGTACATAAAGGCCTTTCAAGGAGAAGTCAGGCTGTTGGTGCTGTGCTGAGCGTCCTCCTGGTTGTTCTCACTGCATGCCTCATAATCTTGCTGTTCTACAAGAAAGAGAGGCGGTAAGAAGCAACTGGGAAATGTTAGAAGTTTCTTTGGTAGGACTTGGCTTCCTGGGTGAAAGGGAAACAGTGAACTTCAGGGATTCGAGTTTCTGTTTCTCACCATCAACTGTGAAACTGATGGGGTTTTTTCCAAATTCCCAATTACTGTCTAAAGGTCCATGCAGAGAGGGCTGGTGTACACATTCGAACTGAGATGGCCTCTATTGTGGGCAACTGCTAATTAAGGAGGCTAAAACAATGTGACAAGATAGTTAGTATTTGATATCCCTTTCCTCTTACGGTGTCAGAGTGGAACCATACAACAGTAGCAAGGCAGAAGTGTGACTCCTGCTTGATTATCTACTTTCCAGGCAACTTTGGGTTTTGGTGGTTTTTTTCCCCTTAGACAGAAAGGCCAGAGGTGTTTCAGAGCCCTCACCCTGAAGCTGTGGTAAGGGTGAAGATGGGCATCGTCATGGACTGAATTTTGTTACCTAAAGTGTTTCGGGGTCAAGTGTCCTTGGGCAGTAGCGTGCAGCTGGCTTGGTGAATTGCTTTTTGTTGGTGGTGAAGAAAAGTGAAGGCTGGTAAGGGGGGTACAGTCTCCTTAATGCAGTGTTCTTCCCTTTCTTTAGGGAAATCGTAATAACCAAGATAACAAACTGCTGCAGAAGAACATCGGGAGTTTCCTATAAATACACAAAGGTAATTAGGTTGCAAAAGAGAAGGGTTTGTTTTGTATTGAATTTTCTTACTATGAAGCCTTTATTAATAAATAAACAACCCCCTTTAATTTCTAGTTCCTTTGGTGCATGGATAACATACAGTGTGGCTTCAGTAAGGCCACATGGCTGAGGTATCTACATTATATCATGAAATGGGAAAGGAAGATAGAGTCAAGGAAATGAAGAACAGTGCCTAAATAGCCAAATACATAGATTACAGAATTAACTGCCCTGTGGCTAGGCTAAGCCCGCAGCCACGTGTGCTGTGAGGTCTGCAGTTGGGGAGATCAGTGGGTGGTATATGCAGCCTCCTCTTGTGCTTTTAACATTTATTTTTTTTTCATTCTTGCAGATAAACAGTGAAGAAGAAGCTAATGAGAACGAGACAGAGTGGCTTATGGAGGAAATCGCTGTACCAAATCAAAGAACAGCAAAAGGGGGGCAGGAGAATGGCCACGTAACTACCAAGTCTGTTACATCTGAAGCCTTTAACTCTCTCCATGTGGATGACCTGGACAGCGAGGATGAAGTGTTAACCATTCCAGATGTAAAGATTCAGACAGGAAGAGGACTAGACAAGAGCAAGCAGCTCCAAAAGAAGCAACCCAGTCTTAGAAGTGATGACAAAGCTTATTTGCTCAATGGGGGAAAGGAAAGGAAAGCAAAAGCCAAGCCAGGCCAGCAGCAGGCACAGAACTCTACAAATACAGTGTCTTTTCATGATGATAGTGATGAGGACTTGTTGAATGTTTAACCCCTCTTGTGCCTAATCAAATATATATAGAGAGATTATATATAAACCGGACAACATTTCCAACCAAATATGAGGACTTCAGCCTGAAAGGTTTTTCTGAATTTTGCCTTTAACAAGAAACCATTGAAAAGGGAAGAGGAGAAAGAGTTCTTGGTTGTTTACAATGATCTGTTCAGTAATGACTGGGTTTCTAACATCCAGTTGGGTGAGTTATGTTGACTCTCTAGCCAGGACAGTTGGTTCTTTTGGGTTGTCTTTTTTTTTTGTTTATTCTTTTTTTCTTTTTTCTTTTTAAGCCTCAGCATAGGTGATAAATGCTTGCTTAAAAAAGAGAAACCTTTGAAAGGAAAGAATTAAGGCTCAACAAAATCCCTGGCTCCTGAGACTCAAGTTATCCGACTACTAGCATTTTAACTCCTTGTATTTATTGATCCTCACTACTCAGGTTTGCTTGATAGCAACATGTTCTTCCTGCCGGCAGGGTATTGTTCTATGGGTTCACCCATCCTAAGACATGGAAAAAATATAACTTTTGTGTGTTGGGGTGATTTGATGTAAATTTTGGGACTGGTCTAATTTATCCTGTAAATTTGAATATCCATTCTAATTTAAACAGATCATTGGTTCGAAGGTATTGACTGAAAGGTACAGCTCTGTATAGCTTTAGCCTGAAATGGTTGCTGTTCATTGCATGATATTTTTTTGGTACTGGTCATATGACTGACTTCATCAGTATTTGCCTAAGCAGCTGAAAAGCACCCAAAGATGTTTTTTTCTTCCCTAGATTACGGCTGGACTAGGCCAACTGCACAGAGAACCAGAGTTTTCAAGGACGTAGGGCCAGAATTTCTGTAACATAATCTGCTGTCATCACAAAGAAAAGGCCAACAACTAGAGGAGCCCTAGTCAGCACACCACCTCTCTGTGGGATTAATTAAAAGAGGGGAAAAGAAAAGGCCAATATTTTCCCAGTAGCCTAAGTTCTAGCTCTTATGCTGTGGTCCCAGCCATGGTGATTCATGTGAAATGTTGCTGGCAAAGAATGCAAGCCAAATTTCCTCTAGCAGTCTTGCTCTTCTCCGGGAGCTTCCTAAATTAAATTATGGGCAATGATGGGGTTTCAAAGCATCATACAAGTACATGTGTCGGTCAGAAATTTTTGAAACTTTTCGTTGTTCCTCTTGGCTGGCTTACTCAGTTTCAACAATGGCTTCTTTTTATAAAAAAACCCTCCATTTTGAATCAAAATAGTGTAATATAAAGTATTCAGCAATTTCAATAAAAGATACAAAGTGGGTATTCCAAATCCCACATCTCAAGTCTGGTACCTTTCTTACACCGCTAGCCTGTAACGCTGCCCCTCATCAGCCTGGTGATACCCTTTTTTTGCTGGGATACTTAATATCATAATCGCCTCGCTCAAAATGAGAACTAATGTTTGATGCCAAAGATCAGAATATATAGGTTAGCCCCAGGGGTGTATCGTTCCTTTTCGCAGACCTGGCATTTATTCCTCTTCTGTTGTCACCAGTGAAGCTGTGAATCAGTTCTGCTCAGGCTGCAGCTGGTCATGCTTGAAACAAAAGCGGCGTTTTTTGCATGAAGTTGATTTGGGGGAACGGGAGGCTTGACAACGTGTTTTTTAATACTGCTGGTTACCCCTGGAACAGTTCTCTCAAGAATGCTGCTTCCTTTCCCCCAGGTGTTTGGGGTCTGGAGCCTTGGAGTCATTTTATCACAGAATCGTAGGGGTTGGAAGGGACCTCCAGAGATCATTGGGTCCAACCCCCTGCCAAAGCAGCTCCCTAGGACAGGTCGCACAGGGAGACGTCCAGACAGGTCTTGAGTATCTCCAGAGAAGGAGACTCCACACCCCCTGGGCAGCCTGTCCCAGGGCTCTGTCACCCTCACTGTGTAAAAGTTCTTCCGCATGTTGGTGCGGAACTTCCAGTGCTCCAACTTGCAGCCATTGCCCCTTGTCCATGAACCACAGCGTTAAATGCTTTCTTGTGTATTAAAGGCCTAACGCTGCACGGTCTCTTTGGGGGAGCAGATGTACTCTGCCTGGGAGTGCTTACCTGAGCAGTATCAGTGCTATGTTCCCAGCATGTAGCTGACAGCAGTGAGTGACTTCGGTGCCTAGTCTGGGAACTATTGCCTGCTTTTTCCCTAGGCATTTGTAGGTAGGCTGGCTGAATCTCTTCGTTCTCAGACCTGGATGCATGACTTCACCAGACTGTTTTTCCAGTAGAATATCCTGCTTGACTATAGGGAGAGACCAGACCAGCATGTACAAATGGCTGGGCCAGGAGCAGAAGCCCTGCTGTTCATCAGCACATCTCTGCCCTGGGAAGTGAGCTTCTTAAGACACTGAGCCTCGTGACACGGTGACTGCCCCATCTGCCCGGCATGCAGGAGAAAAGGCCTGGTCTGGATCTAACTTTTTTAATTCCTGAAGGATTTAAACATGCATAAACCAACCACCCAAAACCACTAGGTAAGAAGTGATATGAGTTGTTTTAGGGTGTGTTGTTAAGGTGCAGCTTGATGACCTTACCCACTTCACAGAGGCAGGGTTTGCTTTCAGTTTCCTTGGCCTCACATCCTGCTGCATGGCCTCCCCTTCTGGGGGAGGCTGTGGGGGATGGCTGCGAGCGTGGCGGCTTCCGTGCTTTTGTGTTGTGTCCCTGTCCTCCTCACCAGCTCCTCATGGAGCCCCTGCAGCCACGGAGGCCAAAGTCGGATGCTGGGGTAGGGGGGTGATGTGCCGGGGTTGGTGTAACACCACTGTAAGTGGCTGTGGGGAGAGGTGTCTGTTTCTGTCCCGGAGCCAGAATGGCTTTCATGGCCGTCTTATTTTTCTGAAGTGTATTGAGAGGAGGGCTGGGGGGGGGGCTGTGTGTGTGTGTGTCTGCTTGCCTGGTATGTGCAATTTGCCTTCCAGACCATTTTTCTTTTTTTCTTTTTTTTTTTTTTTCCCCATCTCTAAAGTGTTGCCTCTGCTTAATGGAGGCAGGTTTTGTCAGCAAAAGGTGTCAGAGTAGCAAGTGTTTATCTGTAAGCAGCGTAACATATCATTGGAGCCTGATACAACTGGGCTTTTTGGGGAGGTGCCCCACAATGAATTCTACCTAAAGTGTTACAGATCTTCTCTGGTAAGAAATCATTGGCTTGGAAGCATTTCATGTGGCTTCCCAGCAATTCCTAGTGCATGATTCCTTAGTGAGTGCTTTTGTGTCGCTGTGAAAACACGGTCAGGTGAAAAATGTGTTCCCTAATGTAGATGGGAGAGCGTTTCCTGGAAATGGGAATGGAGCTTTGCCCTTGGAAATAGAGGAGTGTGGGGAGCAAGGGTGGCTGCAGGAGTGAGGCACGCACTATGCTGGACTTGATGGGAATGCTGTTCTGTTCCTATTAATTACATGGCTCGGAGTGGAAACCCTTGTGTTTCACAACATGCTTGCCTGTTCTTTACACAACCCGGTTGATAAGCCCCAGCTCACATGTGGCGCCCAGAAACTGCTACCTTAAAATTTTTCCATTTGTTTGCGTGTTGGTGGAATTTTCCTACACCTGCACTTGCCCTTTCTTTGAGGAGCTGGTTTGGCTAGCAAAACCCAAAGTGCCTTGGCTCTCAGTGGCTTTTCTGGGAAAAAGGAACGTATGTGCTCTGATTAGGGGTTAAATGCAAATTTCCCCTGGGTGAATTAAGGTCTGATTTCAAATGAAACCTCAAAAATAAAGCTTGCAACATGTAGTTTAATAATTTATGGAGTTACTCTTGACTTTTGGTCAAATGTCTTTGTTACTTAAATAGCTTTGCTGCCAACTAAATATATCAGTGCTGCAGAGAAGACATACATGAGTTTTTTAGGGCTGGTTTTGATGCCAAAATGCCAACCCTAGATGACATTTTGGAGAACGTAGGAGAATTTGACAGGTTCCAGAAGCAAACCTTCTTTGTCCTGTGTTTGCTTTCTGCTGCCTTCACCCCACTGTATGTAGGTGTTGTCTTCTTTGGGTTCATCCCCGAGCATCGCTGCTTCAGCCCCGGGGTGGCTGAGCTGGGCGAGCGGTGTGGCTGGAGCCTGGAGGAGCAGCTCAATCACACGGTTCCCGAGTGGAGCAGCCATGGGGACAGTTTCAGCAGCCGCTGCAGGAGGTACGAGGTGGACTGGAATGCGACAGGCATCAGCTGCACCGACCCCCTCGGCAGCCTCGTGGGCAACCGGAGCACCATCCCCCTCGGTCCTTGCCGGGACGGCTGGGTCTACGACACCCCAGGGAGCTCTCTCGTGACCGAGGTAAAAACAAATACCCCCCTTTTGCTTGCCCTGTCAGCTACAGACAAGCTGAGGGACGTGGGAGAGGGTTGGTGTAGCCCAGGCTGCTTACCTGGACATTGGGATCTTCTTGCTGTGAACTTGCGCAGGGAGGTTTGCAAGTTGTCTCTCCTCTGTTCTTGCTGTGAAGCGTTGCCTTGGCTGCTCAGGAGGCTTATATCTCCAGCTGGGGAGCAAAGCATATTTCAGCAAATAAATCCCTAGGTAGATAAAGTCCAGTTCTGAATGAAACTCCTGTCACATGAGAGGTCCGATTGGTGGAGGTGAGTAAACATCGCCTGTGAGGCATCAGCAGTGCGCAGCACGACAAACAAAACACTCTGGTCCCAACTGGGCATGCTGCACGGACCCGCCATTCTATCTGGGATCTGTGCCCAGATGTGAAGGTCTTAATTTCTTTTTTCTTTTTCCTTTTTTCTTTTTTTTTTTTTTTCTTTATTTTTCTTTTTTTTTTATTTTTTCTTTTTTTTTTTTTTTTTTTCTTTTTTCTTGAAGGAAGTCTTCTAATGTTGGTCTCAACTATGGTTGAATGGCTATGGGTGGAGGAAAAGGTAATCACCTCCTACTATGAAACAGCTTAATTCAGGAATAAATGGCAGAAGATCCAATTTCTGCAATTATGTAAATAAGCTGAGAATGATGTTTAAGCTTTTGGGGTACCTTAGGGTTTTAGGTGCTTTAACGTTGCAAAATCAAATTTGTCATCCCAGATTCTTACTTTTCATAGAAAATTCTACCAGCCTTTCAGAGATGAAGGATGTCAGCATTCTTTCACCCACTTATTGAATGCAAACATAAGGGCAGGTGAATTCTGTGCTTTAGCAGCTTCAGCATTTATAGTTCTGCAAGAGGTAGGAGCTAGGTTTTAGGTGAGGTACTGTAAGTGTACTTCTTTTGGTGAAGTATGGACCATGCAGTATTGAAGAGAGGAGCTGAAGACACCTCAAACGGAGGGTGCAGCAGCGCAGCAGGCACATCTCGCTGCAGAGGGTTCCAGCAGATGCTGTGGTCCAGGTTCCCCCTGCCACAATCTCCTGAGATTGTGGGAAGCTGAAAACTTAAGGGACTGCTTTGTGCAGCTGTGCTCTCACATCAGCCATCTTCCTTTTTTTTTTTTTTCCTAAGGGGGGTGCAAGGCCAGGTCCATGGGCCTCTTTCCTTCACAGGACAGCCAGAAACGTCACGCACTTCTGTACATTTTGGCAATGTGTTTGCCAAAATGTACAGAGGTCATTTTGGCCAGAGTCTCCTGGATGCGACTGTTTCTGTGAAGGCTCTTCGGCCCTGTTATGTTCTCCCATGATCTGGCAGTTAAGCAAGGGGAAGAATAGCGAAGAGTGAAGTGTGTTACTTTGCTTGAAGGAAAGAAAACTTAGGCGTGGAGAAACATCCTCATGGGAAGCCCCACAGAGCATCAGGAGGAGTATCTGCTTCTACCTTGACTAAAGATGCATAGCTTTAAATAAACCCAGCTACCAGTAGAACATGAAGGGATTCTCAGTTGCGTTAGGGCAGCTTTATGAAATAGCTTATTCTCCAGTAGCTTTTAAGTGTATCTACCTCAGTGATGTAAGAGAACTAAGGCCAGACGGCAGGTCTATGTGCATGCGTGTGTGGTATAAAGCTTGGCCCTGGATACAAAATACTGGGTTTCCAGGCACTTTAGGCTGGAGGTCAATTTAGTAGAGCAAAAGGCCAGACCAGGGAGAAACTGCTCTGGCCTCAGAGACAGATGCAGATACCTCTTCGCTACCTTTCTTTTGGGGAGCTGGTGCTCCACAGGAAGATGGACGAAGCAGGTGAGAAGTGGAACTTCTGCAAACATCTAGGATACCTTTACTGAAGGGACCATCCATAGCCCTGCAGGGACTACTGTGGCATGTGAGGGTATGAGGCAACCAGAACTGCTTAGAAATGTTCATGTTCATTTACAAGAAAAGCTGTTTGAAGAGCACAGGGTGGTCATCAGGTCCATGCCAACTCGATCTGCAAGGCCTAAAACAAATTAGGGTACTGATCTTGACAGGTAATAACTCAGTTATGTTCTTTCCAGTAATGAGACATGAGACATGAATGCGGAATACCAGGAAACTGCTCAAGGGCTTGATCCTTTTTCAAAATGTTGGACACTTAATTTTGAGTCAGTAGGGTTTCTGGGTGCAGATTAAATGGTCATGGACCCAGAAACAAGATCTTTACCTGAAGCAAAGTACACTTATGGATGTGAGCCAGCTCTTCGTTTCACTCTCTTGCTTCTAACTGTGGTTGCTCTTTTAGTTTAACTTGGTGTGTGAGGACTCCTGGAAGCTGGACCTCTTTCAGTCTTCTGTGAATGCTGGGTTTTTTATTGGCTCCATAAACATTGGCTACATCGCAGACAGGTACGTGTGGGCTCACAGTAGAACCCTCTGACCCCCCTTATCAGTGTTCAGCAGCTAAGCTTAGGTAAAGGCAGAGAAAGGTTGTGCAACTGCTGCCATCTCTGTTCTCAAAATAAGGTCAACCACCTGGATGTTCAGTCATGGAATGAAGAGTGAGTACTCTGTCTCTTGAGTCATACCTGGTGGTTTGCACAGTTCTATCACTTGGAGAGTCCTGCAGAGCCTGCAAAGGACTATTTTAGGACTGTATACCCCAAACTCCCTACCACGCTGCACCTGATCCCTGGGGTATTAACTGAAGCCAGGAAATGCCCGTGCAGAGCCACCGCTCAATCCATCATGCTCAGTGTTGCTACAGCTTGGAAAAAATCTTGCTTCCTTTGGAGAAACTTTGAAATAGCAGATGCAGACGTTGCCAGATGGGTACAGCAGCAGTGACTGTGAAAAACCAGAAATCCACATGTCCCTTAGGTCCCTGTTCAGAGCTAGCTGTCCCAACCCAGGAGGCTGGGATTAAAAAGCAGCAACAGTCAGTATTTGAAGGTCCCTTTCCCCTCTTGTTCCCCTCCTGCCTAGGACTGTCAGTATAGCAGGCTCTGAGTTGCTCCAGCTGTGAAATGCATCCCACTCACAACAAGGTCCATACATACTAGATTTCTGGAGTTAAGACCATGCTATATGTACCTGTGATAAATTTGGTGCAACAGACTTAGCTTATTTTTTGCCTCTGCTACAAAAAAACCCAAACAAGAGATTATTAAACTGCCTGTTTTGAAATCCAGGGATAACAGTCACAGTCCAAATGTAAACAGGGGATTATTGTTCTTCAATTTGGGAAATTTTTCCTTTTCCTGAAAGCCTTTGTGGGATTGCAGAGCAATCAGCACAGTAATTTATCAGGGTATAGAAAAGCATGTGAGTGAACAACAGGCTAAGAATAAAAGCCAGTATGTCTTTATCCTTTGTATAGCAAAACTGGATTTTATTTTTTTCCCCCAAAGATACACAAAGCTTTTACTAACTTAACTCTCCTTTGTTTCCATGACCAGTGTTTTGCTTTATGCATACTATCTTCCAATCCAGGTTTGGTCGTAAATTTTGCCTCTTGTATACAATTCTTGCAAACATTATCTGTGGAATCCTTCTGGTCTTCGTGCCCACCTACCTGTGGATAGTCATCCTCCGCTTCATGCAAGGGCTGGTCAGTAAGGGCTGCTGGACTGCGGGCTACATCCTGGGTGAGTTCAGACCTTTTCCCAGGACCAAGGTTGGCTGCAGAAGATGAAAAAAACCAACCCCAAAACCTCCCTGAACAAAAGCTGTTTAAAAATGCCTCCCATGCTGTTTTATCGTCTGAGAGTTTTCTCCCTTTGTGACTTTTTTTGAGCCTTGTCATTCAGGGAGAAGGAACGGTGGCCTTCAAAGCCCAAGCAAGTGATGGTATGTTAGGGCAGTTGCCTCGGGGCAGGCTTTCCATCGTGGTGCCAGCTCCCCTTTGCAGTTTTGTGCCCCATGGCTCGTCTCCTGCCCCTTGGGCACCAGCTAAGGAGACAGCCCTGGGGCAGACTGCAGCTGCTCAGGCCCAGTTGCAGACAGGGTGATGACAGAGGTGGCCGTTAAAGAGGCAGGCAGAGGGTGAGGAAAATCGGAGGCATTTTTATGACACAAAGAGCATTAAAGGGCAAACAGAGGCTTTGCAGCCTAAAAATAACTTAAGAACAGCCTGTACTTGCTGAGGAAAAGACAAGCTGTTTGGGTATCGGTGGACTTGCCTGAGCTGAGGCCAATTGCAGGGCAATGTGAGGAGCCAGGCTGCACCCGTGCCTCTCCCTGCACCTTGTGCTGATTGTGTCTGGTGGAGATGCACGGCTGTGTGGCAGCAGGGCTGGAGCCAGCTCAGGACCACTTTCTGGGCTGTGGTAGATCTCCCTGGGACTTCTCTGATTCCTCTGGTGTGAAGTTCAGGATCCTGTCAAAAATACCCAACACAAAGCCATGGCCAAAGCAGCAAATTAAGTATTTTAAATGCCACCCAATGGAGCCATACCTGGATTAGGATGTCGGGTGGCCTTAGCAAATAGCTCTGAGTGATCCATTTCACTGTGATAGTGGAAAAAAATGTAGCACTCAACAGCCAAAACTTCTATTAAGCCTTTTAGTGGCTGATGCAGTTATCCAGATGTCTGATATAAATCAAATAAAAATATCTGGCCCATAGTCCAGACCATCTTTTGCCAAGACATGGTTGTTCCTTCCTGTGCATATTCTAGATGCTGACTTGGCCTCCTAAACCTTTTTTCTGGCACAAAGGAATTCTTCATCACCTCTTCTGGGGACTTTGCCATTTTAGAGCATAAAATCCCTATCAGGACAATGACTTGCCCTATCCTTGTATTTTCCCTCAGTTATATCTTGTTACTTCTTGTTTTGCCTCAAAACTCTTGTCAGAAAGAAATCACACGGAATCAGCCCAAAAGCACCTTTAACCTTGTGTCCTCCCCCTAAGGGTGACCAATACTGAATGCCCAGGGAAGGGTATGTGGATGTAAACAACTTTGTTGTCACAGTCTCTCCTGGGTCACTTTATCCTTCAGCTGCTTTGATTTACTCAGAGATTTCCATGACAGAGGACAGTGCAGGATGCCTCAGGCCACCAGTGTAAGAGCAGTAGCAGGGTTTTCTCCTCTGCTGAGAGCTGGTGACAGCAAAGCAAAACTTCCTCTTTGAGTACCAGGGGATTTTTGCCTGAAGACTTCATACCAGGAAGTCCAGGATTACCAAGATGGTTTCTTCAGGTCATTAACACAGCACTGGTCTTCCAGTGTCCCTGCAGAGTCAATCACTGCTGTGCTGAGATGTCATTCACCTGTCTCTCTGTGTGTTTGCAGTGACGGAAGTTGTCGGCCCGAAGTACCGGAGGACAGTGGGCATCCTCTACCAAGCGGCCTTCTCCGTTGGGCTCCTGGTCTTTGATGCCATTGCTTATGCTTTACCTCACTGGCGCTGGCTGCAGCTCACTGTCACCCTGCCGACCTGCTTCTTCCTGCTGTACTACTGGTACACTAGCTGTTGGTGTACCTCTGCCCACAACCCAAAACCCAGCTGTCTCTGCCTCCCAGGGCTTTGCATTGAGGAAGATTTGGCACCACTTTTTGGTTGTCTGTGCCTCTTTGCTGTGTACCTCCTCTTAGTACAAAATGGAGAGGAAACAGGAGCCCACAGGAGCTGAGATGATACTGCATCTTAGTCTGTGCACAGCACCCGACCTCTGTTTGAAGGAAGGACCACTTTGAAGAACACTGGGGGAGACTTGTTTAATATCATACATTGCTTTTATTAAGCATTTCAAAAAGGAAAAGAGATGCTTTGACATAATTTAGTGGATCCTACAATGAAAAAAATAGTTACTGAGAGATTGTTGAATGCTGATGTAACTGTATTAGGTTTTTCACATGTTCTTTTAAGGAAAAAGTGTTGCAGCTTTGTGTGGTCCAACCAAAACAAGGCAGGTAGAATCACAGAATCATACAATGGTCTGGGTTGGAAGGGACCCCAAGGATCATAGAGTTCCAACCCCCTGCCACAGGCAGGGCCACCAACCTTCAGGCATGATCTAGACAAGGTTGCCCAGGGCCCCATCCAACCTGGCCTTGAACCTCCAGGGCCTTGAACACCTCCTGTTCCAGTACCTCACCACTGTCTCTGTAAAGTCTTCCCCCTAATACCTAACCTAAACCTTCCTTCCTTTAGCTTTAGTCCATTCCCTCTTGTCCTGCCATTATCTACCCTTTTAAAAAGTTGATTCCCCTCCTGTTTGTATGCACAGGTTCTCCTTTACTTTGTATTCTCTCCTCTCTTTGATATTTTTCAGTTTGAGTGCTTTGACTTGAGAAATTGTCCAGATGGGTCAAGAGGATAGGAATAATAAAACGAGATTCCTTGGCTTCTTTTTTGTCATATGTGTGAATTGATTAGCCAGTTCCAGCTGTTTACTTCTTAACCTGTGATGGCATGGCTGGAAAACAGCTCCTGAAGAGGAGCCAGTTTGTGGTGAACAGGCTGAATACAATAGCAGCATTACTCTTGCTCAAAGCCCTTCCACGATTTATCCTTAATAAACTCATCTCTGAGTAAAACCTCTACGATAACTGCTACTGTTCCCATTTCAGCAGTGGTATATATTATTTTTTCCTAATGGCAAGGGGAGAGAACACAAAAAACACACCCTCAAAACAAAAAACCTAACAACCCCAACAACAACAACAAACCAACAAAAAACCCCCAAATTAAATGAAAAAACACCTGCTTCTTCAATCAACCCCCTCTATCCACAGTCTTCATATATGGGAGCAATATGTGAGTTTTGGTGTATAATAACACTCATTTGTATTGTAGGTGCCTCCCAGAGTCTCCCAGGTGGCTGATCTCCCAAGGAAAAAATGACAAAGCTATGAAAATTATCAGTCAAATGGCTAAAAAAAATCAGAAGAAGATGCCTTCCCACTTTGAGGTGAGCTTAGCGTTTTCTTAGGCATGTGAGCAAGCATCATAGTCCTTTCCTTTTGTTCCTCCCAGTAGAAACTTACTGTACTTTGCACTTGCTCTTCTGCAGAATATTAAATTTGAAGAGGAAGATGGTGGAAAGCAGAGACCTTCATTTATCGACCTTATCAGGACACCACAGATGAGGAAAAACACATTAATTTTGATGTACAACTGGTAAGAAGACAATATTGGAGATCTGGTTTTGAAACTTTGGTTATGAGATCTGAGCAGGACACAGACCTCGGTCCTCTGACCAACAAAGCTGAGATGCTCTTCTCTGCCCAGGTTCACAAGCTCCATGCTCTACCAGGGCCTCATCATGCACATGGGACTAGCTGCTGGGAACATGTACCTGGACTTCCTCTATTCTGCACTTGTCGAGTTCCCAGCTGCCTTCATCATCATCATCACCATTGACCGCATTGGGCGACGCTACCCCTGGGCTGTGTCGAACCTGGTGGCTGGGGCTTCCTGCCTTGTAACAGCCCTGATCCCCGAGGGTGAGTCACCTGCATGAGGCTGTGTGGCAGCTTCACCCATGGCATTGCCCCCTGGAATCAGCACCCACCTCTCTCTCCCTTTTCCCAAGGTCCAGCCCCAAAGGTCTGTAAACCCATGCATGTCACCTGGTGCCACCTCCCTGACTCCTAGCAGTGCTTCTCATGATACAGAAGCAAAATGAGGGTGACTTATAGCACTGCTAATAATAAATCTGAAAGCCCTGGTGTCCCCCATGCTGCTTTGAGAGGGTCTCCATGCCAGCTCACATGGAGCGGCTGTTCCCAGTCCCTCCTTCAGCTGAAACAAGGCCCCTTAAAAATATCAAGTGATGATCAAGGGATCAGGAGCACACACACACACACTCCGCCAAAATGATGCTGGTGTATTTAACTGACTTCTGCTGGGATACTTTTAAATGTGTTGAATGCATTTTTCTCTGCAGACATATATTGGCTAAAAGTGACTGCTGCCTGCATTGGGAGGATGGGGATCACGATAGCCTTTGAAATGGTTTGCTTTGTTAACACTGAACTGTATCCAACATACATCAGGTAGGTACATCCTCCTCCCCATTGGCATTTGCCTTGGATACAAGTAGTTGAGGCCAACAGGTATGTTACATTTTATGCTGAACTAAGTTATCCTCAGATGTTTCAGAACTGCACGGGTATTGCTGAACATAAAACACGTGGAGTAAAATGCTTTTAAAAAGTAGATTCATGGGGACAGCAGATGTACTTTGAGGCAGATGAACACTCATGTGGCTGAAATAAAGGGAAGAGTGGAGACAACCAGGGTGGATGAGAGTCCTGAAGTCCCTCGTAGTGCTCAGATTTGTATCTCTCTTGAATTGCAAGACCATTAAAATGGATCTGTCCAGAGCAGAGTCTGCTATGGAGAATGTATGTTACCTCAAGCCCTTCATGTGAGGACTGGATTTTATCCCCTATTTGTAACCGGCCTGCAGGGCGAATAGCTCGGGAGAGAGTGTGCTGCAGAAACATAAAGCTTGGGAGTTAATTCTTCAAAATTCCCTCCTTCTGCACAGTAACTGTTGGCCATAGCCTGCAGGTGTGTCTAAATAACTGCTGAATGTGCCCACCAGTGCAAAACTAGGCCTTTTCAAGCTGTGTTGGTGTTTCGTGGTCTGCTGAGCTCCTTTCCCGCTGCAGGGGTCAGAACTGTGTTCTATGCCCCTCCGTCCACAGTTCTGTGGTACCAACGTAATCCCTTTGCTGTTGAACCAGGAACCTCGGGGTGATGGTTTGCTCCTCCTTGTGTGATGTTGGTGGCATCATCGTCCCGTTCGTTGTCTACAGACTGGTGGAAGTGTGGCATGATCTGCCGCTGATAGTCTTCGGTAAGTGCCACCTTACCTCCTTGCCAGCCACTCCTGGGGTGCAGCAGTGGGGCCCAAGTTTCAGAGGGAGGGAAAACCAGCTAAGGCAGTTTCCACAAATTCAGCAGGAGTCCCTTCCTATCTACAAAAGCCACAGCCTTCGGTTTATAGCAACCTGGAGCTTGTTTATGCATGCATGTCTCCTTGCCCTTATTGTTGTTCCTGGCATTTTTAAAGAAGCTGGAGGTGAACACAGGTTCAACAGGTGGCAAAGAGCTGTGAAATGTTCTAAAGTTTCAATGTGATTAATATCTTGCTAAATTCCAATCTGATCAACCACCGCTTTTCTGTGGGGAATATTGTCTCAGTTCAGGAGCCAAAACCTAGAGCGTCACATAATTGCCTATTTAATGGAGCTCAAGCGTGGCTTTTACACTTCAGCTTTTCTGACAGCCCATGAACTGGCTGCTCTCCAGCTATTTGGAAAGAGGTTGGTAAATAAATGCAAGATGAGTGTTTGCAGACTAATTACATGAACTCTTGGGTCAGGGTCTGCAAAACTCTGCTGAATCTTTAGATCACTATTTATAGAAAATAAACCACGTATTGAATGGCAACGTGCAGTTTTTGCAGACAGCACATTTAGGAGGGTGTTTGGTAGAATTAAAATATAAAGACCAAACATATACAAAACAGTTAAAAGAAATTATTAGTAGAGAAGCTAATTATGTTGTGTGGGTGATAATAAATTGTTTATGTATTTTCCAAATGTTATGTAAATAGCAGAAAAATCAAGTCTGTTTCCTGGCATACAATCTGGTTAGGAAAGTGTTCTTTCCTCTTTGCAGTTGTCTGTCCAGCATGAACTGCCATGGCTCCTTCCATAACTCACTGCTGAACTTGGCTTATTGCAGTTTCCACGTGGTTGCCACATTCTCTAGAGGTGGCACGACAATTTTTCTTATAGAGCTGTAGTAGCTTTGCCTGGCTGGGTTCTGCTGGAGGAGTGGGGGCTGTCGGGGTGGCCAGAAACTCTGCAAGACCCAGAGAGCAAACACCAGACGGTTCAAGGCCGGAGTCATTGCTGGCCAAGGCCAAGCCCATCAGTGATGGTCACAATGCCTCTGGGAATCACATTTAGGAGAAAAAAAACCCAACACATAGTCCCCCTTTCTCCACCAGAACCCAGCCACACAAAACTACGACAAGAGCTTTGATGTGTGCATCTTGCATGAAGGATGAATTAAAATCCCGTTTATGAGTCCTTTGTGCCAGGCAGTAGAAAGTGGTGTATATGCTGGAAATCGCTATGTACTAACAAACTCTTGGTACTTCTGTTTGGTTTGAAGCTGTTCTTGGTTTGATTGCGGGTGGATTGGTGTTGCTTCTGCCTGAAACTAAAGGAAGAGTTTTGCCTGAGACTGTTGAAGATGTTGAAAACTTTCATGGGTGAGTCAGGATGATGAACTTTCAGCAGCTTTCACTTGAAATTGTGCAAATTCCCTGACCAGAGCTCCATGGGGTTACATGGTCGCCTCCTGTGTTTCCAAGAAGTTACCAGTTGGTTTCCAGACTCTGGCCTATGAATAGCTGTATTAGTCTCTCAAACCTGCTGCAAGACTATTACAAATGTTATTTGTTCTTAAAACCCAACTGATCTGGAAACAGGAAAAGGGCATTCTTGATAGCAGCTACTCATGCTGTGAGTGGAGCACCAGTATCTACTGAGGAGCCAGAGCCAATCTAGAGGATTTGAGGATTAGCTGTTCATTTTCTCTGGGGAAGAGGCAGGCCAGGTGAAGAATCTGAAGTTGAGTGATCACTGAACACCTTCATTCCTGATTTTGCTACTCATGTCTTCTTATTCTTGCAGGCAAAGTGTTCAAAAGGCCAAAAAGATCTATCTCCATGTCCAAACGTCAGAAGTGGCACGTGGCTGAAGAAGGCCTAACTCTTTTGGGGTAGCCTGCTTTAAGGCACTCGCATGGAAAGGCAAATTGGAATAAATACTCCCTTCTGACATGCCTCTTATTTTGTCTGCCTATCCTTTATATACAACGTTTGGGAGCTTCCTATGGGTTTGGTCCTGTCATTGTGTACCTGCTTCCCTCTCTGTATGTATTCTCAATGTGTAGCCACTACAAATTTTTTTTGCCAAATACTAGGATGAATAACTGAGTACAACAGCTGACTCCTGAGACCCAGCGCACTGGTGTTTTTTCCACAAGCACCCTTACTGCCACAAGTAGGAGCTGTTGCTTCAGTCATCTGCAAGTCACACTGGCATTTGCTTCTGGTGACACCTTAATGAGCATAAGGGCAGATGTGCTCCATTGATTTCCTTGACCTTGTCAATTCACTTATTACTTCCTGGAGCTGGGAAGTCAATGAAGTGTGTCAAATCTGCTGCAGCTGCACATGGTTGCTCTCTGAGTGCAGAGACATTTTATGTCCTGGGTAAGTGGTAGGAACGGATCTCCTCCAGGGCATGAGACAAACTAACTTCCTGCCTTAGACGTTATTTCATCAGCTTCCCTTCCTATGAATACCAGCAGAAACTTGTCTGTTCCTGAGGCTGCTGGAGCATAACTAGCTCTGTGACAGGGGTTGTCCCTGGAGCTTGGGAAGGAGCATTTTGGGACCCAATCACTGGCTGCCTCAGGAAACCCAAGGAGTGCCTAAACGCACCTGTATCCAGATTAATGAAAGTGGGACTGACCTTTTCAGAAGGCCCTGTGTCCTGGCCAACTACTTAAAACCATATAAAACCTCCCTGTTTCACTAACTGAGTTTTGGAAAGTAATTGTTCTTTAGTTCTACAAAGCTTTTGGTGGTCTCCCTGGCATTATCTAATGGACAGCCTGGCTGCAGCTGTGGTCCAGGCTGGCAATTTCTAAGCACCGTTCTTGTCCTCTGCTGTTGCTGTCAGTGCTGCCATCCAACCACTGCCCACCCCGCCAGCGTAGCTCCCATTTGGAGGCTCCAACGCTAATTTTATCCCATCAAACATGGCCCCAGGCTCTGTGGTGCCTCAGGGACATACTAAGGCTTATTGTCTTCAAGGTCGGACCCTAACATGGTTGTTATGTCAAGGTGTTCTTGTGTGCATGTGTTCATCATTTGGCAGAATATCACATCCTATGGACCAGTACAAAGCTCGTGTGGTTTCCAGCTCTGCTGTTTCTTGCATGATCAAAACAATGCCTGCACTAGGTTTTATTTGCAGCGTGCTCCGATCCCATCCCTACTGTATGGCAGTGTGTCATCCTACATTCTACAAATGTTTTAAAAATGAAGAAATTGTGCCTTTTCCCAGAACTGGGACTGAGCAGGAGACAACCCCAAATCCAGATAATATAAACAAGTTGATGAATATGATGTGAATCACATTTTAAGTGCTTCCAGAGGCCTGTGGAGAGGACTCTTCAACCTTCAAAAGTGCTAGAACAGTGTTTTTTCCAGCATGTTATTGAGGGAGAGCTGCTTAGAAAGCCATATCCTTTTCTTGGCTCTTCCCACTCCCTGCCCCGCTCCCCTCTTTCCCCCAGTTCTTATCCCTTATGCATTTGTTGGCATTTGACCATGTAAAAACAAACTCATGGCATTAGAAAAACAAACAAGCTGCCCCTGCTATCAGCTAGGACAGAGTTAACTTTCAGGAGAAGCTGGGAGGGTATTCAGTCAGGACAGCTGGCCCAAACTAGCCAAAGGGATATTCCATACCTTGGTGTGATGCTCTGGATATAAGAGGTCAGCTGGCCAGGGAGGGGAGGGGTTGCTGTTTAGTGACCAGCTGGGCATTGGGTTCTGGGCAGTGAGCAAAGCAGGATGGGTATCACCTGCTTCATATGTTCCTTTATAAGTTTGCTGTTGTTCCCCTCTCCTTTTGCTGTCCTATTAAACTGTCCTTATCCCAACCCACAAATTTTACCTTTTTCTTCTGATTCTTCTCCCCATCCCACCCTGAGCATCAGGGAGGAGTAAGCGAGCAGCTACATGGTGCTCAGCTGCTGGCTGGGGCTAAACCATGACACGTGTGGAAATACAAACATGAACATGCTTTAATATGCATAGTGTCCTGCCACCATTCCTGCTTTTCCCAGTGGGTGTCTGTGATGGGGCTTTCTCCCTCCTCCCCACCACTCATCCCTAACGATGTTATGGTTGCATGCAGCTACCCACGTCTTGTGGCTTCACTGTCTCCAACTCCTCTTTGCCTCCCTTTTTATTTTCCAGCTTGCCTAATACAAAGTGAAATTCTGGGATGTCAAAACTTTAAAAGCAGGCCTGGACTGAGAAAGTACTTACTTTTTGTACTTAATTCTCTGGAAGGAGTAAGCTGTGAGGGGGCAGGGGCTTTTGGGGGCAGCAGCTGTGCTTGCTGCTGGGCAGCAGCAGCTGTCTCTCAAAGCCAGCCTGCTGGGTAGTAGGAGCCATAGGCCGACTGGCAGCGCTGAAATTTAAAGGGGTGTAGAGGGGGAACTGTAGCAGTAAATCAGTTACTGTCTACATGCTTGCTTTTGGGCAGAATCAGGTATAGCTTGGGGGAGGTGAAGTGGGGTCATGAGTACGCTCCTGCTCACTGCAGAAATGAGCTGTAATCGAGCAGCACAAAGAGATTTTTTGTTTTATAACAAGCAAGAACGTTCCCCCATGGATTTCCCACTCGCGCCATGTGAGTTGCTGCTGCCAGCCAGATGCCCTGGGATCCCAGGAGCATAAATGTGTTCAGAAGGCAGATAGAAAGGCAGAATGATCCATGAGGGATCGAAGTGGAAATGGGGGCAGATGACCTCTGCTTTGGGAAGTCCCCAAGCCATGGACCGCTGGAAGCTGGGAGAGTGCAGTGGGGAAAAGGTCATCGTGCTGGCCTGGCTCGTCCCCTGCATGTGGTTTTGAGGGATCTCTTCTTCCAAGCAACAAGATAGGATAAGAGGAAATGGCCTCCCATTGTGCCAAGGCAAAGTTCAGATTGTATATTTGGAAAAATTTCTTCACCAAAAGGGTTGTCAGGCATTGGAATAGGTTACCCAGGGACACGGTTGAGTCACCATCCCTGGAGGTATTTAAAAGATGCGTAGACGTGGTGTATAGGGACATGGTTTAGTGCTGGACTTGGCAGTGTTCAGTTAATGGTTGCACTCAATTGATCTTAAAACCTAAACAATTCTACAGTTGAATGATTCTCACTTGGGGGCATCTTCAGAAGTCAGAACGTGGAGATAAATAATTTTTTCTTTGCTTCTCTTGGGTCTGTGGAAGGAAAGTGAAAAAGGGAAGTGATGTTCCTGGTGGCCTACAGTGTGATCCCCACGTAATCCACGCGCTCACATTCATCAAAAACTGGGTTTGGCAGATGTCTCATCAGTAGCCGTTTGTAAAATGAGGTTACGTTATTTTGAGGAGCAGCAGAATAAGGAGTAAATTGGAGACTTCCTGTGGCCTCATTACAGCTGTGCTGCTGACTGGAAATCCTGTCACAGCAGCAGCATTAGTAATGCTAACTCTGGCACTTCTTACTGTAAAAGCTGTTGTTCTAGGTGGCTTCTAAAGTAACATCTGAGTGATTGCACGTGCGGACTGCCCAACTTTTTCTAGATGCAGCCTCTCCATGTTCTACATTGCCATGCCTTTCTGACCTGGCCACAACCAAGTTTTTACAAGGCCTAGTGTTTTTTTGCTCCCCATCAGCTTTAGTAAATCTGAGCAGCTCCTCCAGTGCCTGTGGAGCTCTACCTTCAGGAGGTGCTCCAGCAGGTCCGAGTCATGCCAGGAGTAGAAAGCACTGAATTCTCTGCATTGCTCCTCAAATTTAAACACACCTCAGCTAGCTTTGTCCCCTTCGGGTGTGAGCATCTCTGGGGTCATCAGCTGCACATGGGAGGTGAGACCAAGGTGGGGAGCACACTTAGAGTGCAGATGGTGGCCACAGATGCTTAGATAGGACTGCTAAGTTTTCAGGAGGCTGGTGTGACCAAGGGTTGTGTTCCCTGGTTTTGTTTTGCACAGGTATGAAAGCCAGCTAAAGTAGGGGTTCTATGCCATCAACCTGCTCGCCTTTCTCTGAGGAGCCATGCCTTCACCCCTCTGCCTCAGCTTCACCGGTCAGGTAGGATGGCTACATGAGCTACTGAAAGCTCCTGCCATTGTGCCATGGTGCTTTCCTGTTTGAAAGCCTCCTTCAGTGGCTAGCTCTGTCAGGGAGGACATGTTTCCCTGTGCTGATGGATGCCTCCCAAGGCCAAAGCCCAGGCTGATGCTTTTTGGATGGCTGGTGAAACTGTCTTCCATGCTTTTTCCTACTGTCTGGCTCCAATGTAAGAGGTTAGTAGATTCTGGGCAGATTATACCAGAGAGCCCACAGCCTGATACTGCTGCTGGGGCTGCATTACCCACCACCAGCCATCCACTGTATTTATATGCCTACAACAAAACCCAGTAGATCCTTAGGGATGAACAATAAAAGTTTTTTTAGCAGAATTTTCAGGTGTAAAGGAGAGTTGCTCTGCTTTTAATGCCATACCTATGGAGATTTTCAGCATCTTCAATGGTCTCGGGGAGAGTCTTTCCTTTCATCTCAGGTAGGAGCAAAACCAAGCCGCCATCGATTAAACCAATCACAGCTGCACACACAGAACAAGATCACAAAGGCAAGGCAATCTTCATGCCCAAGCTTAATTCAGAGTCACTAATAGATTCTTAGTGAGACGCAGCTGCCCTGGCAGTTGACTAAGGAATCCTCGAAGTGATACTAACATGTAGCTCTTTATCTATGTGATTCTCATTTTTCAGAGTAATTGCTGATGTTTGAGGTGCATCTGGGGCCTGGAAAGCCATCCTGGGCCACAGACTAGAGGTGGTCTGTCTCCCTTGCTTTGTGAGCACAATGCAAAGGAAACAGGCTTTGGCTCTGGTTGCGCAGCTGATGTGGGGTTGGAGTGATAGCTAGCTGTCATCCCCACTTTGTCTAGATTAGGATACACACAAAAGGTTGCTACTAGCTCATCTGGCCTATTCCACCTTCTCACCAGTCTTAGACCCTGCTCTGCTTGGGGCAGTGTATGTAGACATGTTGAATACAGACAGTAGCAGACATTCAAGGCAACCATTTTTTTTAGGTTAGCAGACTTAACATTAGGGCCAACATGTTGCTTTGCCACCCTGAATTGCCATGGGACCCTTTACAGACAATGTCCCCTGAGGCACCAGCAAGAGGTGGAATGTGACTTTTGTGTAGGGAGAAAAGACCTGTGGTCCTGTGACCACGCTGCAGGTTGAGGGGTAGAAGCCAAAGATCTTCCTCCCTTGGGAAGGGCTCAGTGGGAACAAGTCAAAGCTTGAAAGAGCTGTTCCAAAAATAAGGGGTCCCCTTCTCTACAGAAGGGGCTAAGAGGTGACTTTGCTTCAATTTCCAATTACCCAGATGAAAGAATTGCCAAGCTGTACCTTACATGTGTGTGTATGTGTAAATATATATATATATATATATATGTATACCCATGTGTATACATCTCTCCACATTTTTTTAAAAGTCAGGAAGTGGAGCACCAAGCTCACTGCTCTGGGCTGTGGCCAGCTGACCCGTCTTGCAGCTCTCTTACCAAAGATGACCAAGGGCAGTTCGTGCCAGAGCTCTGCTGGTCTGTACACAAGGAAGGGCGTTAGGATCCCACCAAGGTCGCACATGGAGGAGCAGATGAGGACTCCCAGGTTCCTGCAAAGCACACACACATGTGTCACCAGCTCCGTCTGAGGGGTGCCTCATCCAGTTCCCCCCTAGCAGAACCCTGAAGTGTTTCCCACCCCTGCTGCCAGGATGAGGGCATGTCAGCATCCTGTCCAGGGATTTTGCAGCTGATGAGAGGGATGAGCCATGAGCCTCAGGGAGGAAGAGACCGATGACACCCTGGGCCCTAAGAAGGGGCTTAGAAAGGCTGGGCCCGTATTGTGGTGAACATAATCAAAAGAGAGTGCAAGCAGTGCATTTTCTGTTGAGAGAGACCACAGGTTGAAAGGGGCAAGGGCTGGAACTGCAATGGAAGGGGAAGCCTGGACCATGTTTGGGAAGGTTTCTTACATGTCCCCTCAGAAACCTGCTGCCTTAGTGCTGGGCTCAGAAGAGGGGAACGGGCTTTGGCCAGGGAAGGTGGTGGATTTCTGCTGCACCACCTTGCAGCTCTCTTTCCCCCTGCAAAGCATGCTTTATAGATACAAACTCCTCTCCAGTGTATGAACCACAGGCTCCTCAGCTGCATCCACAACCCAGAGTTGGCCTCTCAGCCACACAGGGAAACACCTGATGCTTTTACCAGCTAACAGAAGATGGTGCACTTACCTGAGAAATGTTGGATATAGCTCAGGATTAACCACACAGATAATTTCATAAGACATGGTAATTCCCATCCTGCCCAAGCAAGCTGTAGTCATTTTAAGCCAATAGAGAGCTGGAAAGACATTGCACACCTTAAGGTTGGAATACAAAACTATGGGTTTTTTCTGCTTGTGACTTATAACAGCATTAGAAGTTTGAGGAAACCATATGTTTGCCATTATGAAAGCTCAAGAGGACAGCACATGACGGTGTTCCATTTCACAGAATAAAGAATTTATAATGCAATTGTCTTGTGATTCAAGCAAATAATCAAAACTTGAGACTGCTAGGTTGCTGTCACAGAGGAGAAATCAATGATACGAGGTAGATTGGGTTATCCCGTGTGTTAACCAGAAGCTTATGCAAGACACCATTTCTTGCTTGCACTAAAACTAAACAGAGGGCAGCTGCATTGCTTGGTAGTTGAAATCTGATTAACAGCAAGATGCTCTTTACTTTTGCACAGAGGCTTCTGAGGGCTTTCAGGCTGTCAGTCTCTCAGTGTGTGCTCTACAGGTGCTTTCACATCTGGAGCCACGGATGTCTGCTGCAAACCAATGAATACCCCAGGCCTGCATGTGGGGTCAGTCCAGGACACCTCTGCAGGCCCTGTGGACTTTTAGCCCTGTGAACATGGCTTCTGATGTTTCAGCACATTCAGAGCACTAAGGTTATCTTGTATTTAGTCAGCTGGAGGACTCATCAAGCCCAGGAAGTATTTTACTGACCCATAGCTGCCAGTAAGCCCCGCTGGCAGAACCCTTCCCAGGCTGAGACACCAGGCACTGCTGCATGTGGTTTGCAGCAGTTGCAGCTGTGGGAGTCCTGAGCCATCCCTGCCTCCCTTTCAGGGCTCTGCCTGCCCTCACCACCCCTGCAGAGTCGGCCTGGGTGGAAAACCACCCTTGTCCAGAGGGCCGGACTTTGGGCTATGGGCTTTGAACGTGGATAAGCTCAGGGCTGGCGGTGCTGACACAGGCAAGCGGGGAAGGCTGGGGTTCTGCTGGCGAGTGCTGCTGCCTGGCAGAGTCTTGAACCGTGGGCTGAGCCGGGTTGTCTGGACTCATTGGAGGTTTTGCCTATAACATTCCTTCTGCAACATTTTTGTGGTTTTGTACTTGTCCCTCTGTGCACTGATAGTTATTTGGCATTGCTATGCCCATGGTTTCAGTCTAGTTGTATTCAATAAAGAAGAAAGGAAAGATGTTTCATTTGATGGCCCTTAACGGACAAATAGCTTGGAGAGCATGGCCTTGGAGCAAACTCTTAGCTATACAAAAGCCAACTGCCTGTCACTGTGGTTGTTCAACATCCTACACTCGTGGCAGCAGCACTGTTCCTGCCAGAAAGAACTTACTGTACCCAGATGGTGTTTAAGTGTGTGCATGTGCCCACACACTTTTTCCTTTTAGAAACAAAAAACATGGGAATTTTTCGGATAGAAACCCTGAATTGTGCATTCAAATCTTAATTATAGGCCAGACAAAAGATTGTGGACTTAACATGGCATGCTTCATGATCTGCAGACTTCCCCAGATAGGTTGTGGCTGCCCCCTCCCTGGCAGTGTTCAAGGCCAGGCAGGATGGGGCTTGGGTGTCCCTGCCCATGTCAGGAGGTTGGAACTAGATGGGCTTTGAGGTCCTTTCCAACCCAAACCAGTCTGCAATGATATGATTATATGATTGTATGCCATTTTTGAAATTCAATTCACCCGATTTCTTCAACCTCTCATCAGCTGGTAGGAATGCTGATGGTAGGACATGGTGGTATTTGTCATGGGCCAAAGTGGACAAGGATTGTTTTCCATTTTCCAGGGCAATAGCCAAGAGACAGGGAGAGAATTTATTGATGGAGGAGGTTTGCATGACTCACTGTCTGGGATTAACGCTGTAAGGAGGCAAGCACCACCTGCCATCACGTTTGCCGCAGCCCAGGGGTAGCGACGGCCAATGCGATCCAGTGTTAGCAGGAGGATGAAGGCGGCTGGGAACTCGACAAGAGCAGAATAGAGGAAGTCCAGGTACATGTTCCCAGCAGCTATTCCCATATGCATGATGAGCCCCTGGTAGAGGACAGAGCTTGTGAACCTGGGCAGACAACAGGATGCAAATGATGACAAACCTTTTGTAATAGAGTTTATGCAAAGAACTGAGATGTATGACTGGCTGGGAGCAAAACAGGCTTAAATGAATGATAACAAAGCAGAACACCGAACTGCACACCTCTATTTGGGCTACAAAAGCCTTCCCTTACCAACTGTACATCAAAATGAATGTGTGTTTTCTGATCTGAGGTGTCCTGATCAGGTCTAGAAATGAAGGTTTCTGCTTTTCTCCCTCTTCATCTTCAGAGCTGAGATTCTAGGAGCATAGATGATAGGACAAGAGATTACTGTGGGCAGGGGAGAAGGTGGTGAATACTGACATTAATATTTTCCTCTAGATTAATGGGAGGATGAGGGCTTTAATTTGAGGCAAAATGAGGGCAAAATAACTTGTGTAGAGTGTTTGGGGAAAGGAAACATGAACATTTGTGTGGACAGTCTTCATATCTATGTAGCCATGTATATAAGGCTGTTGCATGGCAAGGAACTGAATTAAAAAAAAAAAAAAAGAAAAAGAAAGAATAAGTATGTTCCAGAATTTTAACTAATGAGATTTGGAGAGTTTGCTGTGAATTGATACTATTTAAGAAAGAATTTTCCTTGTCTGCTGGCTATTTTTGCCTGCTACATTTTATTACTACTTTTCCTAAATATCCTCTGCGAGGGTCCTTGGCAGTCAAAGAGAGGAAAACTCACTTGCACTTTAGGGAACTACATTGCTTTTCATTGCCCTGCTGCTCCCTGCTCTAAATCCAAACCAATCCTAAACTCATAACATGATTTGCCTTGAGGTTTGCATAGGTGCAGCAAGTGCAGCGCAGTCACCTGGAAAGAGAGAGGTAGCTGCTTCTTATTTCCCTTGGCGATGTGCTTGATAACTTCCATAGCTTTGTCATTTTGCTTCTGAGATATGAGCCACCTGGGAGACTCAGGCAGACACCTGCAACACATATAAGCATCACAGCTGGGTGGCAGGAAAATGCACACTATTGGCACAGAGAAAATGAACATGGGACCGTGTTTCTCAGACAAGGATCCTGCAGTGTATTGAATATCCAAGGGTGGGACTGAACTCAGTGGTAGCTGCACTCTGATTTGTGCTTCACTCAACATAGCTTTACTTTTTATTTTTTTAAGGCTAAAACCAATTTATTATAGTTTGGAAACAGTTTGAGAGAAATTCTTTTGACATGTTATAGAGATGGATAATAGTCTGTGGGTATAAAAAAGAACAGCTGTAAACCAATCCTTCAGCTTCTCCATGTTAAAAATAATTTTTTATTTTTTATTTAAAAGCCTTCCCAAATCTGTTCCCTGATCTGGTTATGGAATTTTATAAGGAGCATTTTCACTCAATTTTATTGCAAACAGTCATCAAAAGTCTGTTGATTGTATTTAAAAATATCCTGGTTTTGCCTGTGAGAGTCAGTTATCTTCCTAGCAGCTGGATTTAGGATGAGAGCAGTGCTGGTAACACAGGGATGTTTTTAGTTGTTGCCAAGCAGTCAGGGACTTTTCAGCCTCTCATATGGTCTGGTGGAGGGCACCCAGGAAGCTGGGAGGGGACACAGCCAGGGGAGCTGACCCAGGCTGGCCAAAGCATATGACATCATGCTCAGTATATAATAGGGGGATTGGCTGGGAGGCAGTTTGGCTTGAGAACTAACCAAGCATTAGCTTTGGGTAGTGAGCAATTGTGCTGTGCATCACTTGTTTTCTGTATTATTTTATCACTATAATTAGTCTTCCTCTTCTAAATTTATCTCCTACTAAATTGTATTTATCTCAACTCACAAGTTTTATTTTTTTTTAATTTATTTTCTCCCCCATCCCACTGTGGGGTGGGAGGAGTGGGCAAACAGCTGTGTGCTTGTTTTAACTGCCTGCAGGGTTAAACAACAACAAAATAGCAATTTTAACCAACAGTTAGAAAAAGTCACTTCTCTCAGTAGCTCAAGCACTACTCTAGAAATAACAGCTTCTTAGTTTGTGATGGGTGGCAAGGCCTGCAAACGCAGAAGTGGTGTGACACCTTGTGGGTAGTCCCTTGCTCTGATGTCATTCAGACTAAACTCCTGGGCACAGGGAACAGAACAACAGGAAAATGCCAGATCTGAGCCAATGTTGTCTTGTAAGTCCTGTGTGCAGCACTACGGCCGATCCTCACAGAGAAGCTTCAACTCCTCATTGCCGTCCCCTGGCTTGGGCTCAGCATCGCTGTAACAGTGGGCACTTACCAATAGTAGAGCAGGAAGAAGAAGTTGGGCAGCGTGACCGTCAGCTGGAGCCACCTCCAGTGCGGAAGTGCGTAAGCCAGGGCAGTGAGGACCAGGAGTCCCATGGTGAAGGCAAGCTGGTAAATGATGCCTGTTGCCTTCCGGTACTTTGAGCCAACAAATTCTGCAACTGCAAAGACAAGTCGTATGAGTGAAAATAAATTCGTTTGGAGAGCTGGGGGGAATGAAGCTCCTGACAGCTGAAACCACGTGGAGCTCCCCCGTGCTTAGCTGTGCACTTGCAGGGGTTTGGATGGGTCCATGGTGTAAAGGTCAGGGCAAGTCCTGACCATTTGTCCTCTATCAGCCATCTGGGGACTTTACCCCTGCCTTCAACAGTGCTGGGCCCTCACCCATCCATGCAGGGCAAAGGTTGCTTTCTTCGTACCACTGTTACTAGCTACTAACTAAATGGAAAAATAGAATAGCTGGCACTCACTTGCCTCCACTTCTTTCCTTCTGTGCAGCTTGGGGACAGACCCTCCCTCCCCACTAAACACGGGAAGCAGTGCAGCAGAAATTGTGTTGGCACCAAGGCTGTGAAACACAGGTTTCCTCTCTCAGCACTGCTTGATGCCTTTCCTGGAAAAGTTCCATGCACCTCCTCAGCGTTTTCAGTTAGTTCTTGCCTCTAGGCCCTGTCCTTCATTTTGGCATGGGCCTCTCCAGGTATGAATGCTCGCTAGTTTTCAGAGCTGCCTCCTAATGATTCAGTTTACATCTATGAGCTGGTGCCAGCCCGGGTCTTAAACACCCGCATTTAAGGCAAGTTTGGCCATAAACAGCACAGTGTCACTGTCTGCACTTGTTACACATGGTCCCTTAAAAATTGGAAGGCACCAACTGGGGTCTGCCCTGCTGCAGAGCAGGAGTTTCCTGCCTTGAAAGAGTAATTGTAAGCTGCCGTAACTGAGGACGTAGCCTGTCAGCCAGCCCCCCTTGCTGACCAGTCCTTGTATCAGGCGGAAGGTCACTGTCCAGGTGTAGCTTGGTGCAAAGGCCATGAGAACCCCTGAGGCCGAATTGATGAGGACTGTGACCAGGAGGCAGAGTTTGCGGCCAAATCTGCAGAGGGAAAGAAGAGAGAAGAAACTGGTTCAGTTTTCAGGGTGGCAAGCCAAAGGGTTTGAAGAGGCTGGAGGAGGTCCCTCTAGCCCTCTTCTCTACCCATTTTGGGTAGAAGTCTGCATCTGTTCTTCCCTTTGCAGCATTTTTAATCTTAATGGAAGCTCTTGGGGCTGTGTTTTCAGGTCATCATGCACTTCTGGTCAATCACTTAGCTAATGAGTTCAAGAAATGCTCTGATATGGCTCTTCAGCCCATCTTTCAGAGCTGCAATAGCTTTTTTTAATGGCTATCTTGTTTGATAAGTGTGATCCTGACCTATTTTTTCCTCAACCCTGACATGCACTTCTTGAAGAGGTTATCGTATGTCCATGTTGTTTGTCATGCCCTGATTCACCATGATTCATCAATATTCAGAAATAAATTGTTTCCAAAAGAAACAAGCTTACTGGAACACTGGAAAGGCGTTTGTTTTCTAGCTGACAGAGATATATATATTCAGTTAGAAGTATGATTTATAAAACCTATTAAATTAGTCAATGTCCACTAACAAAAATAGCACAACACTAAATGCCAGCCAAAGAAAATGTATTCTGTTCTCCACAATAACACCAGAAGATCCCATCATTCAAACTTTCCTCCTGTCATGAGCGTGACGTGCAGACATTTTTGACTTGCCTTAATGGCCAACCCAAGAGAGCCTCCTGAGACCATGTGAGGACCCCTCTCATGAGAAGCCCCCTTCCCTGTGCCCCAGCTCTGAATGGTGGATGTGCATCGCTGCATATCAGTGCTGACCCCCGAAGTTCTCTAGGGGTGCCATTTCCAAGACACCTATTATTCCTGAATGCTGAAGTCAGTGACTGGATATGTGCCCAGAGACTGATCATGTAAATGAGCAGGTTTAATCTGTCAGAGAGAAGCACATTTGGGAAGAGCTTATGAAACCTCCCCTGAAGCACCCAAAGTGTTTGCAGGAGCTGTCCTGAGTAAAGTGAGTTGCAGCACTCTTGTGCACAGGAAAATTTGCACTCCAGCTGTCTGATGAGAAGAGGATGGATATCTCAAATCCAAGATACAAAGAATTCCCAGGCCTTTTTCCTCACTCCCACAATTAAATTTGAGGCTTCTGGATTTCTTTTTGCCAGAAGCACGACACTCTCTGGGTGTGGAATTTTGTACTGCTCCTGGGTGCTTGCCGTGCTGGGCCCACGGTGAGGTGGGGCAGGGTGGCAATGAGCAGAGCAGTAGCAACCTCCCCCAGTGCTATGACACGCATGTGCTTTTATCTTAGCAGCAATGATACCCTACCTCCTTCATGTCTTTTCATACCCTTGCTTGATAATAAGCCTTGCTGAAAAGATCCTTGAGTATTTGGACACACAGAGAGAGAGAGAGAGAGCGCACGTTTCAGATATAAATGGCTGTGGGTTTGCGAGCTCCAGTTTCTGTTGGCTCGCACAGCCGCAAGCTGCCAAGAAATGCCTGTGCTAGTGAACATGATTGCTTAAGCCACATCTGTCCTGAAAAGGTGATCCTAAGAGTGGTGCCTCTGACAGTTGCAGGAGCTGCTCACTGCTGTTTCATGTCCTGTCATGCCTGGATGAGTAGCTGCTACATATCCTCTCCTTTGCTCCCATAAGCTGTGCATCATTATCCAAGCATCAGTTCTGGGGAAAAGGGCCGAATACTTTCAAAGTCACTATAAGACTGGCCAGAAAACAAGAATTTGGATTTAAGGGGGAGGATGTATGTTTCTGGTGTGAAATAGGAACCAAGATCTTTCAGAATGTGTGTGAAGAAAAGCAAAAATTGGTGTAAGCATGTCAGCCTTTGTCTGGAAAGCAGTCTGTCCAGTCTGTGCGCAGGTGAGCTTCTTCACAAGCGGGTCTCCCAGCGTGGAGGGACAGGTTAGGGTTAGCTAGGACTGTGGGAGCCACTTTCCCCACAAAGCTGTTGTGCACAACCTAACCAATGATGTATTTGCCTGCAATGAAACATGGGAGCAAGGACCAGCGAGTCAAACACAGTCCCATCCTTATTTTGTGATGCTGAAGAAGTACTGTGGCGGATGGCTGTGCCTCTTCCCACAGACCTGCCTTCTTGAAGGAAGGAGAGAGTGAAAAGCAGGGAATGGTGGCAGTAACTATCCAACAGAGATGATTTTGGGGCCTAATAAAGATGGGAGGAGAAGCTGTTGCTTATTGTGCTCTCCTGTGTTTGGAGAATACAAAGAGAAAAAACCCAAAAATTTCTCCAAGACAGACTGACTCTAAGGAAGGACTGTTCACCCTGTGTTACCTTCATTTCTTCATATTCCAGTTGCAGCCTCTCTTGCTATTTTACTGAAAGATTTGGTAAATATGCACAGGAAGGGCAGCTACAAAGCATTAAATCTGTTCAGAATCTAATCTAAAAAATAACCCTGCCAGACAGATATGTGACAAAATGACATTTGTGATAGAAAAGAAGAGATGAGGGACAATAATGTCTAGATCTGGCTAGATACAGAGCCAACTGAGAAAGAAGGGAACAAAAAAAAACTTAGGAAGGAAGGAACAACTTCTATTTCTGCATCTGAGAAAAACTCTCCTATTTTGAAACTGATTTATGGCCATCTGGATACTGTTAAAATTAATGGGAAACAAATTTGTCACAGAGATGGGCAGATAATTCTTGGTGCACGAGTTCAAATTTCATCTCAAACTCTGAGCTCGCATTGCAGTTTGCCACTGTGAAAGTAAACAAAAATCTCTCCACTTGTAAACATGCAAATTCCCCATGCAGCCATCAAGGCTGTAAGAGCAGAGCCAGACCAAGGCATTTCCACAGATTCCTGGGTCACAGTAGCCTTTTGAAGCAGGGGCTTAGGAACCACCATCCACCCCTTTATAAGTGAAACATGGGCCTTCTGAATCAAGTTTTAATTGCACCCATTTCCAATTTAAGTCATGAGTGTTGTTCAGTGACATTTAAAAAAGCAGATAACCAGAGGAAATGGTTCATCTCACACTTGTCTACGTACTACATACCTGTCTGCAATGTAGCCAATGCTCACAGAGCCAATAAAAAACCCAATGTTCACACATGACTGGAAGAGGTCCAGCTTCCAGGAGTCCTCACAGACCAGGTTAAACTGCAAGGGAAACCACAGTTAGAAGTGCAGGAACACTCAACACAAACCCATGACTGCTCAAGGAGGAAGGAAACAACTACACACAACTAGGAACCAGGCCCTAGAAAGGAAACCCTCTAATCTCTTAAACTGACATCTGCAATTCATCTTGCCTGGATTTTCCCAAAACTTGTGGAAAAGTTACACCCTGGAAAATGATTGCACAATGACACATGAGGAGAGTGATAAAAGAAGAGAGATTTTGAACTAACAAATTAAAAAGTTCAGAAAAATCTCACCCTCTCCTCCCCTCCCTTCTGCTTGAAACTTGGAAGACACTTGGAGTGTTATTTCCTTCCCAAATGCCAAGACCCGTCTAACCACATATTACCTCACTGTGTGAAAGCTGTGCTGGGCATGAGAGGTGGTGGGGCTGCCATGAGCCCTACCAGAGGGGAGTCAAGGGGTGGCTGTCCCACTCCTCTTTAGTTCTGGCAAAACACCCAGGATTTTGTTGACTTTTCTCTGCTGTGAACCAGTACTCTGTAACTTGCTTTTGATTTGCAATTAAAAGGTTACCAACCTGCACCCAGTGAGGAGGAGGGCAAACTGGTGTTAAATGATCTACAGCTGAAATACTCATGCAGGTGTAACTAGACTTCAGCCCCAGAAAGAAGCGTGAATGTCTCTGGCTGCTTATTTAATACCTTTCTAACACAGAAAAGTTTGCTGAGGCTGTAACAAACAGCTCAGATTGGTTTCTCTGGCTTGACTGATGTGGAGGAGAGCTGAGAGAGCCCTTTTCTTCCCTAGCCTGTCTGTCTCAAAGGAAGAGAGGTGGAGTTGGTTTGTAATGGTGATGACAGTGAAGCTGGGGAATGCATGTTCCCTGCCTGAGGAAGCTGCGAAGTATCCACTCTCAGATTTTTTAAGAATGGGTTGCAGAAACATCTTCTAGGCATGGTTTAGGTATAGTTAATAGTGATTTGAGGCTGGAGGACAAGTAGAAGAGTTTGCTTTTAAGGTCCTTCCTATGCATCAAATCTCTATATGCCTATTAGACTATTAGTACTGAGTTTTTCACTAGCTGGTTTAGATAGTTTAAGATGAAAGATAAGAGCGCTTCTCTTGCTAACTCACTATCTGATGTATTTAGCCCCATCTTTTACCTGTTCATTGTATGTGAGTATCTTTTGGATTATCACCCATGTGTGCAAATTTTAAGACTGGGCTACAGGGTGCTGCCCTCAGCTTGGTGACTGAAATATTGACCTATGCCAATAGCCATTGTCTGATTGTTAACAAGCTTGCAGTATCATCCCCCCAGGAAAAAACAATAATTTACCATTATTAATCCATATCAATCTTAGCTCTAAGTCCCTAGCAAGTCTTAATATTAGCTATCTATTACCAGCCAGGCTCAGGCTGTGCACCAAAAGCAAACCAAACTTTACTAATCCAGCATCTTCTAGTTTCAAGGTATGCAGGGAAGAGTGATTTTGCTGGGTAAACTGTGTGTTACCTCAGTCACGAGAGAGGTCCCTGGGGTGTCGTAGACCCAGCCGTCCCGGCAAGGACCGAGGGGGATGGTGCTCCGGTTGCCCACGAGGCTGCCGAGGGGGTCGGTGCAGCTGATGCCTGTCGCATTCCAGTCCACCTCGTACCTCCTGCAGCGGCTGCTGAAACTGTCCCCATGGCTGCTCCACTCGGGAACCGTGTGATTGAGCTGCTCCTCCAGGCTCCAGCCACACCGCTCGCCCAGCTCAGCCACCCCGGGGCTGAAGCAGCGATGCTCGGGGATGAATCCCAGGAAAAAGATCCCCACGTAAATGGGAGTGAAGGCAGCAGAGAGCAGGCATAGGACAAAGAGGGCTTGCTTCTGAAAGAAGTCAAATTCTCCAATCTGCTCTAAAATGTCATCCAGGGTTGGCATCTTTGTCTGTTGCAACACATTAAATTGTCTGACCTGGCTCCTTTCAGGCCTTTGCCTTTCATTACATGCTTGAATGACAGCTGAAGTGTTTGCTCAAAACTCACAAACAAATAATTAATTAACTTAGTCAACTGTCAAGCCATGCATCACAACCTTTGTTTCTCAAATGTCATTTCTAAACAAGCTTCAGCTCTCTTGCTTTGGCCTCTGTTCTCACTTTGCTTTGTATTCGACACACTTAAAATGCAAGAGCTGATGTCTTAGATTATGGCCCCTTCAATCTGTCACTACTGTATGGGGCGGGCGGCAGTTCCTTTGTCCAGCATTTTCAGAGGCCATAAGTGTTATGAAATCAACGTTGTCCTCTCCCTCACATATATACAAATTACACTGGGTATAGGTGACCTCTTGCATGCTACTTTGGGGGTGACAGAGAAGACACAACAGGGCAGATTTCTTTTAGGCACCTAAGAGCTAAAGAAGTAGACCAGCTGCTGCTGTGTGAGTTGACACTTCTGAGTCAGAGGTGCCCAGACCAAACTTGCAGGGGTTCACACACAGCTGTCCTGCACCCAAGGAGCCGAGAGTGGCCATGAGTCCCATCACCAGCCCTCGCATGCCCACCTTGCCCTCCACCCTGGAGAGAGAATGGGCAGAGTCTGCTGTAAACCACAGTCCCATCTCACAAGTACCTTAAAATTAATTCATGTGAATTTATTAGGCAATGCTAATGTGTAAGTGTGTGCTTAAGCAATGGAGGCATCCTCAGCCTCTTTTACTGAGGAAGATGATGATTTATGTCGTGCTCCCATAGCTGCAGTTTCATAAGGTCCTTTCATGTTGTTCCCAGTTTGCCTGCCCTGTAAACAATTAGCTTGTGTCAAACAATGTAAGTGATGATGGACAACTGGAAGATGTTCGGTGCAGCTGAACATCAAAAGTGTGGATTTGGACAAAAAACATCTACAGGCAAAGACTTCTGCCTGCAGATTTTCTGCAGTTTTTATTAACCCTCTTTCTAAGTCAGACTCTAATGACTGTAGCTTGTGTACTGCTTCTGAAGGGAATCCCTGCGTGGGGAGTTTATTTCCCCCTGGGGTGCACGTGGTGACCCCTCTGAGTTTTATGAAGCACAAAAGTAAATCATGAACCTTGGAGGAAAACAGAGGTGATAAGTAACGTGATATCTTGCAGGGTCATTAATGAGAAGCCTGTTGACTTACAACAACCGTCATGCCTAGGAACCACCAAGAATCACAAATGGGACTGTACATCATAATAAACATCTTTCCCAGCTAAGAAAACAGCAGACCTTTGACCATTTACAATGAAACTGTTTGCCTATCTCTGTTCAGGTCTGGTTTACATCAGAAGGAAGGAATGGGCTAATCCCCCTGTTAATGCTCTGGGAGCTCACTGCACCAGCAGTCTTTAAACCTTGCACCTGCCTGCACAGGGACTGATCAGTGATGCACATATTGGATACATTTGCTAATAGCTAAAACCAATTCCAATGCAACAAGAAGCACACAAAGTATCCTGGAAACCTGCTTTACTCTTTTTTCCTGATTCTGCCTAGGGTAGTTTTATGCTGGGAAGAGAGAGAAGCAAGTGTTATGCTCACATGGGGGTTTTGTTGGCAGATGGTTGCATCTCTGCCTTTGAGGCAAATTGATGTTCTTTCTCTGGAAACCCCCCATGTTACTCGAGTGTTTTATTCTATTGCCAGTGAGCATTGTCCCACAGTAGGAGTGAGCACAGATATTGCATGATGTCCAGAGGTTTTTGTTACTGACATCTGAACTGCCCTCGAATATCCTGCCAAGACTCCCTTCTGCATGTGGTGACAACAGTCTTAGGGCAACTGAGTGTTCTATCCCACCAACATAAGGGCTTCTGAAGTCTGAATGACATAAGAGTATGTCACTCTTGTCACCTGGACACACCTGAGTGTGTTCATGCGATCTTTTTAAGATGTCTTTCTGTAGCATTTTTCCCATTTCACTGGGAACAAAGTGGGCTCAGACAGAGTTCTGATGCTGGATCTGAGTGCATGTGAATGAAGGCCACATGACAGCTTTCCAGGGTGACATCCATACTAAGAAACTGTATGGAACTACATATGGGCTCAAGCATTGTCTCATATCCACCCTGGTAGGCAGGGGGAAGAAAGATCACTCTGACTGGGGATGGTATACACAGATGTAAGCAATGCCATGTCCCATGCCTCCACAATAAAAAAATGGGCTTGCCCGTTTTATTTATTGTCCCGGATGCAGCACGACATCGATCAGTGATAATGCATAAGGCAGCAGAGGGGGCCTGTGCCTCACACAAAGGACCCATGTTGATTTGCAGTGACAGGTTTGTGAAAGTGCCAGCTGTAACAGGTTCAATCCATACAATCAGTAATCTCTTCAGTTTGCAGTAGTGAAGCATTACCATAATGGCTTTAAAACGTGCCAGCCTTCCAAGAGCTGGGGTAAGCATTCCCATGCACTGACCTGCCTGAGCTTTAGGTGTGTGCTCACGGGGTAGGGTGACATGTGAATAGAGCAAAGCCTAAAACACCACTGGAGAAAAAAATTACAGATACAAGACTGGTCTGATCCATCCATAAAATCAATGCATACTGATAATGATGCCACATATAACTCTTTACTGTCCAACAACAGCCCTGATTCAGAGATCTGAAAGCATCTTCTGACAAAATCATTCCTGAAGACTGGGAAACTGGGGCAAAAAGGTCTAACAGGCTAGCCCTTCAGAGATACTCATTTTCAAGCTTTTGAGAGTTAAATGATCGAGGCTAAAATGATTTACTAGAGGTGCTTCAGACAGACATTTGTATTCAGGTGCCTCCTGAAATGTTCTCCTACAAGCCTTCTTGTATGAGTAAACATACTAGAATTTCTTCTAGTGAGTCATTCTTTTATTCACACAGTTTAGTAATGATTTTGATTAGGTGGCTACATACGCGTATGGACCTTATCACAGCTCTGTAACACAGGCATAGGTGTCCATCACATCTGAGAAGTCGTGGCAGTCCAGTGTAGTTCACACCGACTGGAAAAGAGGAAACATAACACCCACTTTTAAAAAGGAAAAAAAGCAAGACCTGGGAAAATACAGGCCATTCAGTCTCACCTCTGTGCCCAGCAAGATCATGAGGCAGATTCTTCTAGAACTCATGCTAAGGCACAGGGAAAATAAGGAGGTGGTCAGTGACAGCCAATATGGCCTAAGGCCAAATCATGCCTGACGAATTCAGTGGCCTCCTATGGTGGGGTTACAGTGTTGGTGGATAAGGGAAGACCAATTGATGTCACCTGCCTGGACTTGTGCAAAGCATTTGATACTGCCACACATGACATCCTTGTCTCTAAATTGGAGAGATGTGGATGTGACGGATGGCTTTCTCAGTGGATAAGGAATTGGCTGGGTGGTTGCACTCAAAGAGTTGCAGTCAACAGCTCAATGTCCAAGAGAAGACCAGTTGCAAATGGTGTTCCTCAAGGGTTAGTATTGGGACTGGCCCTGTTATAACATCTATGTTGGTGACATGGACAGTGGGATTGAGTGCACCCTCAGAAAAATGGCCTACACCATGCTGTGTAGAGAAGGGAGAGGACTACATGTCTGGGAGCTTCTGGGAGCTGGAAAGGAGGGGGAAGAAGTGGATGTTCTCCTTGCAGTGACAGGGAAGCCAGTTGTCTTGTAGCTTTTGGTAGGGCATCACTTGAGCTAATGTCACCCACGTAGAAGCTGAGCTTCTAGGCTGAGCTACTTGTCCAGGCCTGTTGTCCAGGCCTGTCCAGTCAATAGAGAAGGACAGATATTTCCATATATACATATATATATCCAGAAGTATAGCAGGATCCTGCAGCAGTGGTTAATAGCAGATCTGTTCACCCAGAGCTGTTAATAACAGTTGGAGCACCATGCAGTACACAGCTAGTCTGGACGAGGTGTTGACACATGGGTTCATGTCTGACAAATTAACCAGGGCATAAAGTGCTGAGCACGTGATGGGGTTGACTGTGGGTAGCCAGACAACGCCTGATCTCTTCTGAATCCCACTGGGAGAAAGGTGCCCATCAAAAACATCTTAGCAAGTCTATAGACTGCCAAACAGTCTGTGATACACTGGTGCTTTGTGTCATGGGACGTCTTGGAGAGCTAGATATCTAAAAGCTGACTATAGAGGGAGCTTACACACCTTGTTTTTGGATTGCTCAAATAATTGCAAACAACATGTGTTTGCACTTCTTATGTATTTGCAACATGAGTATGCTTTTTATAACTGAGAGAAACAAAGTGTACTTTACGGTTGGCTCAAATACTACTAACACATTTTTATTAGATGATAATCTCACTATATTTGGCAAAAAACCTCTAGTTTTTGATTATTTGTGTCTAGATCCGAAAGTCACAGCTTGAGTTCATTTCCTCGTTGAACACCAATTACCACTTAGTCTTGTGCAACCTAGGAGTATCTCCTTTGATGGCAAAGACAGATCAGTGCACAGTCCTCACTCCGGTTTTAGCCATGGCATCGAGCATGATGTGTTGCTGGAGCTTGTTCTCTGAATGTTTCATTTCTGTGGTCGTGTAGTGGCATGGGTTTTCTCAAGGGTGGGAGTGCCCTTGGGCCGCTGTGCCACTGGTCCATGAGCTGCCTTCAATGCTGTGTGAGGAGCTGCTTAGGCCAGCACAAGAGATGCTCCAGCTGCCAGGGAAAGAGAACTTGGCCTGGAGCAGCTTGGCTTTTTGTGAACCTATATGATGATCCCCAGGGTCCTGCAGCTTTGCTCTGCCTTCCCAAGGACACAGCAAGGTCACCCCACAATGCGCCTGGGGTTTGCACAGCTGCTCTTATCAAAGAGGGCAGCGATAACAGGTTACCAAGGGGAGCAAAGGAGTCCCGGCAGCCCTGTAACTACCAGCACAGAGCCTGGAGGGTGTGCTATGCACTTCAGGAAAAACACTCAGGTTTTGTTAAATACAGATCAGAGGTTTTTTTCCTGAGCTCACCCACCCATCCAGTTCACAAAACTCCTCTCAGAGCTGCCTGGAGGGGGTGACTCCAGCTGAGGCTGGACCTGGCCAGACCAGCCTTCCCAGCTCTGGGGCTGTACAGCACTGGGACAGCACAGGCTGTCCGCAATTACCCTTGTGTCCTGACCCAACCTGCCACCAATGTCACCAGAAAGAACGTGGGTCCCAGGACTTCAGCTACCTAGTGAGCAGTCACATATGGCTGGAAAGAACAAGCCCCATCCCTGAGACTTGCTGTCCTGGGTTCATTATTTTGTTTATGCAGATGAGCTGCTGATACCTGCTCTAAGGGTAGCAGGACTTGACACGAGATGAGTAGTGCAAATGGTACAGGTATTACAAGGCTGGATTCTACAGGAGGGACTTGATAAACACATGGGGATGGAATGAACCTGGGCACTGAGGGTGCAGCGCAACATAAGTTTCTGCTGGTGGCGAAGGTTGGTTTCATTGTCAGAGACAATGAGCTAGGTAACTGTACCTGGAATACCTGGTCAGGGCTGAGGCCCCCCTATTTCACTGTTCTCAGCCTGGGGATAGTAATTTCTGGGGTTGTTTAAACACACTGAACAATGACTCCTCTTCTTCCATGTATAGATGCTCCTCACAGCCCTGCAGCAGTGGCATCTGCTCCCTGCCTTGAGTAAGAGGGAGGAGGTGAGTTCAGTAGTCTGCAGGTGAAGCACGGGTTAAAGGAAGACTGTGATTTTTAAAGAGAAAAAGAAAAAAAAACCCACCATAGGAAAAAGCAAACTGGCACGTGGTAAGCAGGTTTGGTGCCAGGACAACCAGACGACAATGATGTTTCTACAAAGGCTGAGCAAGCAAGACTTTGATACATACTTAATTGCAAGCATTTATTTTTGCACAAAGATCTTGGGCGTGTGATTGCTTAATAAATTCCTAGATTGCATGTATTAATCACGTGCTTACTGCTGTGTTGTGTGATAGGTTATCACAGCTGGACAGCCTGACGGCACCCAGCTCAGAGCCCTGCCTGCAGGGATCAGAGTGGGGAGTGCCCCCTTCCCACCTCTGCAGGCTCTGGTCCCAGCCCTGCCACCTTGGCCATCTTGGCAGGAGAGCAAAGGTGACATGGGAGCACCACATCCCACCTCTATTTCCAGCATCAGGGGCCCCAGATTCTTGCTTTCTGGAGCTCTGTCCTAGCCCATACCTTTCTTCACATGTACTCAGTAGGGACAGCACCTACCCAACAGGGTCCTACTGTGAGGGGGAGAAGGGGTTCTTCTCTGAGGAACAGGTAGCTGTGTAGAGGGGAGGGTGATCCTCTGTTTTGTCAGACAGACCTGCACTTGGGCAAAGTGTCCTGACCCCAGGACGATGAAGAGGAATAAGAGGGCATGTGGGTAGATTTCTCTTGTCCTTGAAGACCAATTGGTCCTTTTTGAAGACCCCAGATTTCCCTCTCTGCTCTGCCTCAATCTGAGGCAGATCCCCCTGACTCCTCCCGCAGCCCCTGTCTTTGGTCCAACCCCTGCTGACCCTGATCCTGTTCAATCCTCGAGGCAGCAAAAGACTGTCCCCTGGCACGCTGGGATGTCACGAGCCAGGCCTAACAGAGTAAGAACAGGTATAACATTAGAAGACCTGATTTTCTAAATTTCTGACAGCCGTGCTCCTTGTGTATCACTGTGCAGCTCATACGATTGCTGGTGTGAACACAGTCTAATGAGAGAGGCAATTACAGAATCCCCCACCCACACCATGCCAGAAGACTTCCTCGTCAGTGTCACCATGCACATTGGTCATTTTTTGGTTGTCAGTCAAAACACCATTTTAATACTTCTGTGAAAGGAGTAAATACACCCAGGTCTTCTGGTGTGGCTATAAATTGCTTTTTACAAGACAGAAGGGCTGGAGTCAGACACACAGCACTTATTAAAAAGAGCAATTGAAGCACTTAGAACTGACCTAGAAAAGTGGTAATTGGGGATCAATAAGTGGAACAGATTCAGTGAAAGACTTTTTGCCTCTGAGTATATTTTTTCCACATGCAAAAGGAGTTTTGCTATAACCTGCAAGCTTGAATCTGTGAGGAGTTAAGTATCATATGCACACAGCTGTGATGCATTTGTCAGCGTGTGTTTACACAATTACTACTGGCCCTGATATTTATGCTTCTAAGAGGACTTTCTGCTCAGGAAGGAATTAAGCTATTGCTTCTGTTCAAATTGCTTGTAAAACCAATCCTTTTGTTGCTGAGAAATGGCACATTTGTCTGTGAGCTTCTGTGTTTGGGTCTGCTGCCTTGGACGCCATATATGTGCAAGTGAGGTGCTGCCCCAGTAAAGGAGGAGATACTCAACACTCCTTGTCATGGTACTTGCTCTTAAATCTTCCCTTCTGGAGAAGCTGAAAGCTCCCCACTCTTAAGTTTTATTTCCATATCTTAGTTTGTGTTGTAAATTTTTGGATTCTGATATCTTCTAATTTGGTTTTATGAACATTTGGGGATCTGTCTACACTTCTGGGTGATAATGAAAGATACTGATGGTACAAATCCAGTTGCAGCTACAAATGAGATAAAGCAAACACGATATCTCAGGATCTGCACGGATAAGGAAACCTGCCAAGCAGCAATGGCAAGAAGGCATCAGTAGTTTAAGTCCAAAGGGAACACATGGACCCAACATTCATGGACAAACAGTGGCCTTTGGTAGAGAACTGGGGCTGTACACTACAGTCCCATGGTGAATGCAAGCAGCCCTGCCTCACTTTATCCCCAGGACTGCTGAATTTTCAGTCGGAATAACTGAAAGAGGCTGGTCAGAGAAGTAAGAGGAGTCAGATTCAAGGGCAAGGAAACTAGATAAGCAGGCAAGGTTGAAGCCAAATGTATACCATGTGGAACAGGACTTAAGAAATAGAGACCATTGCTTTCTGTCTGAGTCTTCCCCTGCAGTGGCTGATTGTCGGGCCATGCTGTCAGCAGGCTTCGGTGCTCTTCTCCTCACTGCAGCAGGTGCCTTGCTAGCTGCCTCCAGGGTAAGAAATGAGGCAGTGGGTGGATATTGGTGGTGGAAGAAGCAACAGGACATTGATGGTCACCATTAGACATCCTGTCTGGGACAATAATAGGTGAGAAGAAGTTGCCCCTGTGCTTGTGATCATGCTGTTACCGGTGAGCATCCACAGGATGAGTCACCTCTTGAGCACACAGCTTTTCAAGTGAAATAGCTATGGGAAAGCCTAGCCATTTTATGGCTAAGGGTGTGGGTAGAACAAGATAGTTGGACTTGGCACTTTGTACATACGAACCATAAATCTAGCGTGGGGTTACTGTTCGGCTGGAGCAGGTCCGTTCTCTTGCTGTGAGTAATTGTCTGAGTGAAGGCTGGGGAGCTCCCTGCAGAAGAGCCTTTCTCAGTGGACTGAAACTATGGCATTGAGTCAAGCATGTTAATTAGGTGACTGCAGAAGCTCAGCCTCTAAGTCAAATAAAGATAAAAGCAAGGACAAAGTGCAGGAAGCATTCATAGAAGGAGCTGCAATATCAAGATGGGAACAGCAGCATGTCCACATGTGTGTGCACGTGGGGGTGGTGAGTGTGCAGGGAGGTTCTTGCATTATCCATCAGATGATGGATAAACAGCTGCCCCACAACCTGCTTGGCCAACTGTGCAAACAGTGCTGGTCCTGCTTGGCCTGCCTGAGACTGAGGCAGCAGAGCCAGCAGCACAGGCAATTTTACAGTGCACAGGCTGAGCTCCAAGGAGGTGTTTTCAACTGAGTGACCTTGTAAAATGTGAGTCCTGACTCTCCTATGGAGCAATATGTCCATTCAGGATAAGAGGTTCCCAATGACTTCTGAATTACTGGGCTGCTTCCATAAATAAAAAGTAAGGGGACTATGAGTGTATCAGTAAATTGTGAACCTGTATAATAATTAAATAAGTCTTTGTGACTCCTTAAGGGTGGAGGGGGTGGGCAGGGTGGTTAGTCAGACCTGTAAGGAGAATCCAGGTGAGTGACCATTCTTAGTCATATGTATGAATCAGTAAGCACTATTACATACATTTTTGGGCCAGGCCATAGCCGTATCACAGTAACATTAATATTTAACTATAGGAGAAGATGCAGTGATTTCAGTTTTTCCACCTGATTTCAGGGTATGTCTCCGCAGTGACCTGCAGCAGAATTGTCCCATACCAGTAAGACCAGTGCTGGTTCCCAGAACACAGCACACAAATCTGACCTGAATCACTTGGAGGCAAACACTTGTTTCTGTTGAATTAGTGCACATGACACAGGCCCCCTGCCAACTTAGTGCTTTTCCTTTGGTTTCAAGGCCAGCCCCAGGATGACAGGTGATACCCAAACTAGCATATGAGGAGGGACATCAACCAGCACAGATAATGTGAGAAGGTGTCCTCAGTACTTTCTGGACAAACCATAATCAGCTGAGCACATTTATGCCAGCTCAGTGTTTTGCATGGTTTGTACCCAGCACTGCCAGCCTTACAGCCACACCAACTAGAGACTCTGTGCCGGCCACTGCTCCACGTTGCACAGATGCTCCTGTGTATCAGGCATGCCTGGCCTACACGGCCTTCACTTCCTAAGAAACATCATTTTCTTGAACTCCACAGGCACAAGGGGAGCAACAGACAGAAATTCAGCTATCGAAGGCCTTACCCAGAAGGAGAGAGCATCTGCTTCAATGAGTTTGGGCAGAGTAGGTCCTACTGGGTAGTTAGACCTCAGTAGACTCTTTCCCAGGCTGGTTCTAGAGTGGATGTAGCCTGTGGTCATTCACACACAGGTGTTCTGCCAGGCTGATCTGTGCTGCCAACAGACTGCAAAGCCATGCCTGATGCAGAGCAAATCCAACAGTTACTAAGCAGGAAAAAATACACTGCAGACTCCCAAACTCTGCTCTTATCAAGAACATCCTGTAACACTTGTGTGTGCTCTCAGATAATTACAGGTGACAACAGTTCAGAGGAAAGCTTTAAGCAAGTCAGATGATAGCATGCAAGAACTTTGTTTAAAATTCTGTCTGTGCTATGGTTTGCTTAGGGTTTCTGGGCACCGGGAACTCTGTGAAAAAATCATCTTTAAAAAATAGCCTCTAGATCTGCCAGATCTGCTAGATCACTTGCTAGTGTGAAGCTGAAAAACACCTGAAAAGTTTCAGAAGCTCCAAAGAAATGAGCCAAGGTTTACTAAGCAGGTGCTGGGAGAGATTGGTGACGCAGGGGGCACAGGAGCACCACATCCCCATGGATGCCCTGTACTGGTGGTCGCAGTATTCTGCACTAACAGTCAACGATGCTGATTTTCAGCACTGCTCATCTGTACCTGAGAGTGACAGCCACCGGATGAGCAGTTGTGTTTCCCGTCGCTCCTGCGGTCACTTTTGGGGATCCCTCCCCACACTTGTGGCATGGCATCTGGCAGCAGCCTGTGCCTGGGCAGTACCCACAGCACCAACACAGTGACTCCTGGCAGTATGAAGCCCTGCTCTCACCCTTGCGGCTTCCTGTGAATTCAGGGTGTGATGTGCTGAAGGTTTTGCTCTTAGAAAGACGTGAATCTGTGTCAGTCAGGCTGACTCCCATGTGCGCAAGATGCCCCACAGGGCTTTCCGGCCATCCCTGCATGTCCTTGTTTTGTTCCTGGATCCTGGGGTCACACTGTCCCAGTGTCATGTCCCCATTCAAGCTCAGAGCCTTGCATTCCTGCTGCTTCTGCAAACACTGCTCATAATCTAGTTTTTCTAGCCCAGGACCTTTGCCTCAGGCCTCATCTTGCATCAGGCCTCTGCACACAAACCGTCACCTCGGCTGCCCCTCGGGAGCAGCCTGCACCACCTTGCCACCATCCAGCCTGGCCACTGATTGCTGCCACCACCAGCCAACATTGTGGCACCACTGAACCTCAGCGAGCCTTGGTCAAAGGCACATGTGTGTGCATGCGCGCACGCACACACACACACACACACACACACACACACATGCATAAGCAACCACACAGACCATTAGTTTATTCCTCCGAGAAAAGTGAATGGTAAAGGGAAAACCATTTCCACCAGGAGAGCATCAGCTGCACACCTGACCTCAGCTACTCTGTCATAGACACTGCAGCAGCAGACAGTAAGATGCTGGGTGCTATTTGGGACAGTATCTTCCCTGCCATGATTCTGATGTCATTTTTTCCTGCACAGGAGGCCACCTTCTTCTGAAATACTGCCTGCAGTGGCAGTAGTAGAGAGCCCTGTGGACACTCTTGGCTTTGGTGAAGACAGGCTTTTTCTACCCTGAGGCCATGGCTCTGCATCTCGATGCTGACAGTCAGAGCTACGTGTTTAACTGTCTCCAGGGAGGACTGCAGGACAAGGATGTCTCCTGCCCTTAGCCCACCAGGAAGCCCTTCTCCTCTCCAGCCCTTTGGTGAGGATCTAACCACTTTCTCCCTGTCCCTGAGTCCTGTCTGGTCCCAACCCTTCCATGTCTCCTCAGGGCCAGCAGAGCTGTGGTGCCACCAGAGGATTTCAGCAACTCTCCCACAGGGACCTGGCCCTGCACAGTCATTGTGCCAGTTAACCTGTTCCTTCTCCTTTCCGTCTGTGCCTGATTTGCACACCTTTCCATTTGCCCAGCTCATGTGGGCTCATGACGCTTTAAGCAGATCCTTGCTCTACAAGCTGCTCTTTGCTCTCATGAAAGCATCTGACAGCCAAACCCATATGCAGATAGGGAGAGAGGTAGAGTCAGGAGCAAATACCAGACTGGTAGAAATCAAGGACACCTGGTGAGGGTGAGCAGAACCAGGCAGCTAGCCTACACCAGAGCAAACCAGCAGTAGACAACATTGTTCTCCTTCCAAGCTCTTTCCCATTACCATCCTCATCTCCTCCCAGACTGCCCTGTTTGCTCTTAGGCCCTTGCCCCCAGTCTTGCTGGTTTTACAGAGGTATCTGGTATCTGTGGTATGATAGCGTGTAGCATAGGCTCCATGTCTTCTACCTGGGTCAGCATTCCTTTAAGGTGCTGCTTCCCTTCCAGCATATAGTTAATGCTTCCCTCTTCTGCAGTTTCCCATGTTGTTACCTTCTCATGCAGTTGTTTTGCTAGTGTGAGTACAGGTCAGGGTTGGCCTGCGTGCCTCAACAGAGCTAGTTAGTCACGACAGCCTGGAGGTGAAAACGAGTTAGTCTACCACAGGTATTGTTATTGCCCATCTCTATGGGCAGTGTGGAGGTTAGACCCAAGTTCTTGTGAGCAAAACTGGCTTGGTACCACCACAGCATGCAACTGATGGGAATAATCTTGTTATTTGGCACTAGCATTTTTTTGCACACATGCCCATACACACACACACAGACACACATGGTATTTTCTGTCAAAAGCATAAGAAAGCAAAGCTGAAGTTACACAAATTCTGCTTGATTTCTTTTCCCCCACAGTAGTGAGGGGAATGGCTTAGCACAGGTATGGTGGGCTGCAGTTGCTTGGAGCTGTGGAAGAAAAAGGAAACAGAGAATCATCACTGACTGGTTGAAGTTAGAATGCATCTCTGACGGTCATCTAGTACGACCTGCCCTGCTCAAGCAGAGCCACCTAGAACAGGTTACCCAGGACCATGTCCAGACAGGTTTTGAATATCTCCAAGGATGGAGACTCCACAGCCTCTCTGGGCAGCCTGTGCTAGCGGTCAGTCACCCTCACAGTAAAACAAGTGTTTCCTGATGTTCAGAGGGAACCTCTTGTGTTTCAGTTTGTGCCCATTGCCTCTTCTTAAGAATGTTCTCTAATCCCCTCCTGGCAAAAATTCTGCAGCCTTTGTACACAGCAGGCTGGGCATGGTCTGAGTTAACAAATCTTTAAAAAATCTTGGCACAATATGAACTTACAGGGATCACAGCTAGGACTGTGGTTATCTCCTAGGCCTCCTTATGTAGGTCACAAGGCCAGTGTTTACCCCTAGACTGATGGCTTTATGGAGTATCAGAGTTAGAGGAGGAGGGTTTTCTCATATTGTGCACAGTGCTTTTTGAGTTTATTGATTTGTCCAGGAGAAAGGCAGGACTTGCCTGAAAGATTCATCCTCAGAGGAGGGAAAATTGAAGTGGAGCAGAATAAAATAAGAACAAAGCATAATGTGGTGGGAAAACCAAGGGAGAAACTCCCTGAGTACAGAAAAATCAGCAAAGAATTAGCTGGGAATATGGTAGACTTCCAGAAGATAAGTTAGAGGCTTCCTGGCTGAAAGCTGACATATTGCTTAACTAGTGCCACCACTCCAATCAAAAGCTGTATCCAGGAAAAGTGTGAATAAGGTATTCCTGGTGCGTTAGAAGAAATTGCCATTTTAATCCTGTTGCTGAAAGGAAGGAAGAGAAAAAGTTTTTCCCAGGTTAGTTGTGCCAAGGCTCCCATGTCTGGTACAAAACTGTTGTCCACCCTTTTGGAAAATGAAGATGGAGAAGACTCCTTTAAGCCCCCCAACCTGGGCTGAGGGATGGGAGGGTGAAAGCCAGGACCTGCAAAGGAAGAGGTGTGTGAGAGAGAGCCTTCCTCAGGTGCACAAACCACCCTGACACGTGCATCACCTTGCCCCCTGCCTTGCCAGCCTGTGCCAGAAAGGCAGAAGGGCTGGGATGGGCTCCACCCCTCGTTGCCCCCATGGGATGGTGGTGAGAGGCCTGCAGCCCTGCTGAAGATGAGGAGAGGATGTGGTCACACTTGTAGCCTGCTCTTTGTGCAGGAGCATAAATGTCTCCTTGGCTCTGCTGGCCCCAGTGTGGTTTGTTATCGGAAACAGTGATGGAGGGGATGGTTATTCAAGGGGTCAGGATGCTGCCAGCAGCTGTGCCAATGCATATGTGGAAAAGATATGGTAACTTTGTTTTCATTTAGTAAACAAACCCAAATGAATCTTTTGCTTTTCTCCAGCTATCATTTTGCTAAAAATACCGTATGAGCTAATCTTCTAAATAACATCAGAGAGCTCATCTGTGGATTAGTCTCCTAAAGCTAAATTTCAAGGAGCTGGCAGTTAGTCCAGTAACTGCTTGTTCACTGAAACTGGACCATTCCTGGTCTCATCTCAGTGTGGAGGAGCAGATAGGTGGGACTGTAAGGAATGGCTGCCCTGAAGGACTGATGCTGGGCCTGCCCTCAAGGAAGGCCACCCACCATGGCAGCAGATATCCCCATCCCAGACCTCTCCAGTTCCCTATTCCACTGCAGCTGGCCAGCTGGGCAGGGCAGTGGTGATCCCATCCCTTGCCTATAGTTGATGATGTTCCTTCATCATTCAGTAGCCCCAGCTCTTGACATCTGCACAGCTATGAGGGCTGAATCAAGGGTTGCAAATCTTCTGCTGAGACCAGATGCTAAGGAGAGCGACTTCACAATAGGAACAACAGTCTTTTGCAGCCTGTGCCTTCCTATTCCTGATGCCCAGGGCTTTCTACCTGCTGCCATACTTTGCATTGCGGTGACTGACAGGGTCCTCCTATCCAAGTTTCCCAATCACTTCACTGTCCTCTGTTAAGCTATGGGTTTGATCTGTAGACCCTGATCACTGAAAGCTCAGCCTAGAGATATGGCAACCATCCTGGGGACTCCCTCTGCCATCTGCATTATTTTGCCTGGTCCAGCTTCCCAAGATGCAGGTGTTAGACTTTCCCTCCGGTCACTGCAGGGCTTCTTTTATGGGAAAACGAATACAAATGATGCAGCCTTCTCAGAAACAGCTTGAACTGGCCTCCATCTCAGCTCATTTGGTTGCATGGGATTACAGGCCGCCAGACCAACGTAAACAATTTCTTGATTTTCAGATGTTTGTTGACTCATCAGATATTTACATCTTTGTATTTTTCTGTTAAATGCACTCAAGAGCATTTACTAGGGAAGGGAAAATCATAGAATCATAGAATCATAGAATTGTAGGGGTTGGAAGGGACCTCGAGAGATCATCGGGTCCAACCCCCTGCCGAAGCAGGCTCCCTAGGACATTTCACTGAGATAGGCATCCAGACGGGTCTTGAATATCTCCAGAGAAGGAGACTCCACCACCTCCCTGGGCAGCCTGTCCCAGGGCTCTGTCACCCTCACTGTGTAAAAGTTTCTCCGCATGTTGGTGCGGAACTTCCTGTGCTCCAACTTGCAGCCATTGCCCCTTGTCCTGTCTCCACAGACCACTGAAAAGGGGCTGGCTGATTCCCCCTGCATCCCTTGCTTAAGATAATTGTAAACATTAATTAGGTCCCCCCTTGGTCTTCTCTTCTCAAGGCTGAACAGTCCCAATCTTCTCAGCCTTTCCTCATAGGGGAGATGCTCCAGGCCCTTTATCATCTTCGTAGCCCTTCTCTGGACTCTCTCCAGGAGATCCCTGTCCTTTTTATACCAGGGAGCCCAGAACTGGACACAATACTCCAGGTGGGGCCTGACCAGGGCAGAGTAGAGCGGGAGGATCACCTCCCTTGACCTGCTGGCTACACTCCTCCAGATGCACCCCAGGATCCCATTGGCTCTCTTAGCCACCGAGGCACACTGCTGGCTCATGGCCAACCTGTCATCCACCAGGACCCCCAGGTCCTTCTCCACTGAGCTCTTCTCCAGCAGGTCATCCCCCAGCCTGTACTGATAGAAACGGTTGTTCCTTCCCAGGTGCAAGACTTTACACTTGCTTTTGTTAAACCTCATCTGGTTTCTTACTGCCCAGCTCTCCAGCCTGTCCAGGTCTCGCTGGATGGCAGCGCAGTGTTCCTGCGTGTCAGCCACTCCTCCCAGCTTTGTGTCATCGGCGTACTTGCTGAGGGTGGATGCTATTCCCTCATCAAGGTCGTCAATGAAGATGTTAAACAGGACTGGACCCAACACCGAGCCCTGGGGAACACCGCTAGTCACAGGCCTCCAGTCAGATTCCACTCCACGAATCACGACCCTCTGGGCTCGGTCCGACAGCCAATTCTCAACCCACCTCACTGTCCACTCATCAATCCCATGCTTTCTCAGCTTTGCTATCAGGATGTCATGGGAGACAGTATCAAAAGCCTTGCTGAAGTCAAGGTAGATGACATCTACTGCTCTCCCTCCATCTACCCAGCCGGTGATGAGATCGTAGAAGGCTATGAGATTGTTCGAGCACGATTTCCCCTTGGTGAATCCATGCTGACTACTCCTCAGTACAACAAATCCTGTGCAATAAATACACTGACATTTAAAAAGCAAGTAATTATTGAACCAACTGAAAGTACCGAGCAGCTGAAGTACCCTGTGGTAGGTCCACATATCCAGAAATGCCCATTTTAAGTAGCATGCTACATGCTGGATCATGACCAGCCAGGGTGTAGGCCCAGCTAAGCGGCCTGATGAAAGTGGCCTGATCCCTCTTCCTATTAATAAAGCATGCTAACGAAGAGGTGAGAACATGGCTGCAAAGAATTCCTTTGGGTTGGTATTGTGCAGTTAGGACAAAGGACACAATGTTATAGCAGAGATAAACTACAAAAACAGTCTCATCTATAAATAGATTGTTAACTGCTAAGTGCTTCCAAAAACAACCACGGGGAGATTAGAGAAAGGCGCTGAGGAATTACTAGTTCCCATCCATCCTTACAGGATGATTCGAACTTTTGCTGGTGTGTTTGAAGTGTGCCAGGTCTCTGCCATGGTTCTGAGTTCACCCTGCTCCTGATGCCTTTTTTATTTTTTTTGCAGAGCTGCATCTCAGTTCCTTTTCAGTGGAGGTAGAAGAAAAAAAGGATCTTGGAAAGCCGGAAACAGGGCTTTGCTGGGACTAAATAGTTTTTCACTTAAATATGAAATTTATATTAATTATCACATGTGGAGTTGGATCACCTAGATATTCAGGCTCATGGGATATTTTGAACCTGAATTGTCTTCTATACAGAGTCATAAAATCACACAATCACAGAATCACAAGGTTGGAAAAGACCTTTAAGATCATCAAGTCCAACCATTCCCATCCTAAGCTAAACCATATCCCTAAGTACCTCATCTACCCTTTTTTAAACACATCCAGGGAAGGTGACTCAACCCTCTCCCTGGGCAGCCTGTTCCAGGCTCTGACAACTCTTTCAGTAATTGTTTTTTTTTCTAATATCTAATCTGAACCTGCCCTAGCACAGCTTCATGCCAATCCCCCTTGTCCTATCACCTATCACCTGGCTGAAGAGACCATTGGCCACCTCTCTACAACCTCCAGTCAAGTAGTTGTAGGCAGAATGAACAGTTGATGGTCCAGGATTGCTCTATTACCTTCTTCTCATATGTATGAATGGTAGCATTTTTTGTTGCACCGACCAACTTAGCGGTATTTTAAGTTCCTGAGAGTTTTCAGCAATGAAAATTATGCAATAGAAAGGCTACAAAAAAGGCTTGTTGGGAATATTTGGTATAACAGCAAACTCAGAAATGGTATGAAAATAGATAAAAAAGACTAATGTTAGAAACTCTGCAAGGGGTTTTGTGGGTTATTTTATTTTATTTTAATTTTTTTAAGGAAAGTACCACTACAGAAACAGTTTGGGAAGCAGAGAGCTGGTGAGTGGCACCCCCAGAAGTCCTCACTGCAGTGACACCATCCTTGATAGGGTTTAAAAGTCTCACCTTTAGTCTCACATAATGAGGCTGGAAACTTTCACACTTTCTTAGTTTTAAGAAATATTTGCTTTCAAACTTGATGGAAACTGAGTCACAAGGGAGGAATGTACAACCAGGAGAAATAGTAAACAAAACCAATGTGATTTCCCCATCTAATCCAGGCAGGACTTGAGGCAGGTGCGGCTCAGAGATAGAGTAAGCTTGTGATTCACAGCTTTCTGGTGACACGGTGGAGGGACGTTTTAATTTCTTCAGGCCTTTATATCCACATCTGGAAATAGCCCTTGTTCATTCCATTGTATAAAATAGCCTTTCGTGAACTCAGCTTGTCTTATCTTGGGGCCAAAATGCTTGGTTATTCTGAGTCATTAGCAAGGGTCCTGACCAATGTGCTGGGGGATTATAGCGTAGTTATCTGCACAGGAAGGCAGAGCTCAGTGCAACCTCTTCTCTGGCCTCCAGAGTGACCGGGTGAAGAGGAAAAGGATGAGGAAAGCCACATACGGACTTTAAAAATGCGTGTGTAGGAACCCCTTTTCCTCTGGCTGCCCGTCATTCAGCTGGAACCAGAGAAGCTGATGAGCCCTTGCTGTTTCTTGGCCTGTCTCAGCTACTGAGCTGAAATGCTGACAAGCAGTTGTTTCCAGATGTCTTTTGGAGACCCACAGGTTTTCTGCTGCTTTCCCTATGGAGGATTAAAGTCTGTGGGGAAGAGCCGCAGGTTATCTGTGGACACACAGATACGTGGTACCTGACCTTCAACAGGTAGAAAAGAAGAGTGTGCAAGCACCACAGTGATAAAACAGCTCTGGGTTTAGGTACAAAAACACAGGCCCTCTGGGATCCCACTTGCCTTATGGTGGAGGATACTTCAGAGCCAGAAAGAGCCTGTTCAAAGAGAGAAGTGGAGCAGGAGAGGAGCAGGAGGGAGCCCTTGCTGCTGGCTGCAGTGGGGATGAGCCAGGGCTGTAATCACCTAATCCCCATGTGCCCCCCTGCACTGGGACAGCAGGAGGGAAAGCTGAGAGTGTGAGATTGGACATGAACTGTGGGTGGAGGATGGCTTCTTCCTCCAGTGTAACTCTTTTGCCTATGTGTGCCCAAAATGACAGAGGTACTGTCTGCCCCAAGTGTGGTCACTACTGGTCTTTGAGGCTTTTTTCCCATCTCCTATGAGGAGAGAAACAGGAGCACCTTTGCTCCTGATTTGTTTTCTTTTCATTCTCTGCTTTTTTTCTTCCTTCCTCACTGGGATTTTCCCTTCTCCCCCATGTCCCCACTTTCCTCTTGCTGTTTCAGCTGCTGTCTTAGCAATAAGTACAGATCCCCCTGGATGTTGTACACTACAGTTCCTAGAACTGCATTTATTTATATTTGTTCTTGGAACCAAGATGGTAAAAATAGCCTAAAGGCCATGGAAATAGTGAGGGAGGGGAGTATAATGCATTGTGCATTGCTTTCATGGATTGCCAAAAGGTGGAAACCCTGTTGATTGGAATTGACTTTTCCCATGTCTCAAAGTGAGCCTGCAGCTTGCTAAGTTGATCTGGAGGCCTGGGAAAGGACATGCTTCATTGAGTAGAGTTACCACCTTTTGGAGAGGAAAAGAGGAAATCTGTAAGAAAAAGAAGGAGGGGGAGGGAATAAAAAGAAGATGAAAGTGGGTGGTGAGAGGAAGAAGAAAGATTAATATAGTGAAGGGAAAAAATCCAACAGCAACAAACCCCAAAGCTCAAAAACTGTCAGAGTGAAAGCTGCATGTAATTTAGTGTCCTGGCTTGGAATGTGATCACACCATGTGTGGGAGAGGGGAGTGTAAACATGTCTAATTGCCCACCAAGAGGTCTTGCTCTGATCTTAAAACAATCTAATATTTATTTGATCTCCAAAAATGAGGTCCTATATCCTTTCCAGCCTGTCTTCTTAATGAGATACACTGCGACAAAGTGAGCTCTATGGAGATGTGGTGTTTCTGGGGCTGCCAACAAGCTCCTGTGTTGCAGCATGGAAGAGCAATGATTTTTGTGCAGGAGACCCAAACCCCCAGGATGCAGCAAGAATGTGCATGAAAGGTGAAATGACCGGTGAAGAACGACGAAGGGCCCTGCCATCTTCTGCTGTGAACTGAGTTTTGCCATTAAGATCTGTGCGATCTACTTCAAACTACTGCTGCCTGTGTCATCGTGGCAACCTCTGCTACGGAGTCACCAGTTAGCGGAGACAGCTCCCAGATAACCTCCAAATCCAGGGCTGTGGAGATCCCTGCTCCTTCTCCTGGCATGGAGAGCTGAAGGGTAGGCAGTCTACTGCCCCCAGGATGGTGCAATGCCGACTGGTTTGCACCCCTGCTTCTTAGGGCTATCTAGACTATAGCGGGTTTGTCTGGGGGAAGAATATTCATTTGGTGCCGTATAGAGCAGTGCTAGGCAGTGAGATAACAAGCAGGGTGGGTGATTGCTACCCAAGCTGGTTCCAAGGCCCCTTTTTATTTAGCAAGAGGCATGCATCTGTAGGAGATCAAAACTGAGGTCTTGCTTTTCTGCAAAACGTTGTCCTGGAAATGGGTCTGTTACGTAGGATGGGGCCCCCAGGTGTCTGCAAATGGGTTCATGTCACTACACCACTGCTTACAGTATCTCAAAGAAGGACTTTGATGTTTTCAAGTCTTTCTCTGAAGCACTGGCAAAGGTTATCCAGGGTGCTGCAGTGAAGTTGTAACTCTCCAGGACTCAGACAGAGTAGCTGAGTCTCATGCAGTCACACAGATCTCCATGAACAGTAGTCTAGTGCCTTGAGCACACAGGGAGTGAATATGCTTTCCTTTCTAGCCTACATAGTTTTCATTCTGTTTCTGAAATAGCTGTGACATTTGGGCTTCTAAACAGAGCTCCAATAGAAGATATTCATGATTGTAATTTAGTCATACTTTTGTATCTGTTTCCCCTCTGCTTCCCTTTCATCACCACTTCTGCCTCTGCTCTTTCCCTGGCTTGTTGCCTTCCCACTCTTCTCCCTCATGCTTTCTGTTCTCCTCTCTGCATCTATTTTTACTGCTTCTGTCTTCTTCATCACTCAACATCTTCCCTTTCTCTTTCTTCTCTTGCTTCTTTCCCAGTATCAAACAGCATCACTTTTTTCCTGCTTGTATAGGATAAAATGTTTAAAATGCTGGTTTGAGCCTGAGATCTGTCCTCAAAGTTTTAAAGGCATTCTTTCGAGAGGTTACAGTTGCAGGCTTTGTATACAAACCATCATCTTCCCATCCTTACATGTGTTCAGCTCTCGCAGCGTGTGGAGTTGCAGTTCCAGGAAAACCTCAGGGAAGCTGGGAATTGCTTGCTGTAGAATAAATGCACTCATGCAAATTCCCATGCATCTCTCACTGGGATATTTCAGATTTCTTTGATAAATGGGAGTTTTGCAGCACACTGATAATGGTGTCAAATATTGATAAGCCATTTTTGGACAGAGAAACGAAAACGTGTAGAGCACTGAGGAGTGAAGGTCCCTCTAGCATCACCTAGACAGTGGAACTGATTTTACGGAATCAATCTTCATCTGTATGGCCAGCAGTGTACCAGTGGGGAATGTTAGGAAGGGTCCCAGACATCTGCTGCTGTGACATGGGTGCTGACGTCTCCCAGCTGCTTCACGTTTTCTGGCTTCTGGGCTGGCAGACCGTGGTGCAAACGCTGTGCATGACAAGAGCATAGCAGATGAGACGTGTGAAATTTGGAACAACTAGCTACTAGGTTACATGTTCTTTTGGAAAGAAAGTTGCTCCAGAACCAAGGTCCAAATAGTGGGCTGAATTCTCACCCAGCCAACTCTGATCTAGCTCCAAGGGTTAGCTTAGAGGTGGCCAAGGCAATTGCACCGATGGGTGTCTGAAACAGGCACAGCACATTGGAACATGGCTCACAGGGGACTGACCCTCATGAGTCAGGATCGAGCTAATACCCAACAGGGATAAAAGCAACATCTTTCTATTAGGCTAAGGCTTGAGAAACAGTGGAGTTTTAATACACCATCAGGTGGAGCTGTGAAAGCAGTGCACAGGCTAAGTTTCAAGTTCTCCCCAGTTACTTGTCTTTGTGGTGGTCCCTGTAGGGACGATCTCCACCCTGGTCGCTGGGAGCTGCCAGGCTAAACCAACTCACCTCTGACATCTCAGTATGATTTGCCACCCAGTTAGCCGTACTGGGATAAAAGTGCTTCACTTTTTGAAACCAGCCCTCAAACAGTGCCCCATGTCCTCAGACACAGACCTGGTCCCAAAGGTGATCTAAGCCTGATTACCACAAAACAGCATAACCTGGAGTCAGACAAATTTCCCTCAAATGTATCCTGTGATGCAAGCACAGCAGCACACCCACCTAGCAACGCACATCTCTGCCAAGTTCACACCACACTACCAGTCTTCGTGCCTGTTACAAAGCCCATGCCAGCTTCCTTGGTCTGGATCTAACCGGTTTAGAAATTGCACATCACTCCAAACCATAGACAGCCATGGCCAAAGCTGTAGGCAATCAAAGACAGGGGACTGAGTGCAGGAGATACCTTTGATAGGTGCTGTCCCTGTGCTCCTTCTCACAAGAGAATAGCGTGACTGCGGACCTCCTGAAAAAAGTGCAAAATACCTCCCATTGCACATCAGACTTGGTGCAGGGAGTTCTGCACAAGGTGTGCTCATGTGCACACAAGATGCACCTCAGTCCTGGCTCCCTCTTCCCTCCTACCCCCACTCAAACAGTTGAAGAGTGAAATAACTTGTTTTCCATTAATTTTTGATGAGGAAAACCTAGTCATTTCTCTTTTAAGTATTTGGAAGATTTGTAAAATTAAAATTTAAGAAGTCCTACAAAAACCTTTTTGAACAGGTAGACTCAATTTAAAAATAAAAACCCAATGCTGGACTGTGGACTGGCATGGTTTGTGAGCCTTGCTTTATCTACATGCCAGAAAGACTCTTGCAAATTAAATCTGTGCAGATGGTGAAGCAGCACTTTGGAAAAGCAATTAAACATTGGCACAATATTCCCTTCTATTTGCCAAAGGGAAGACTTTATAGCTCTCTTTGAAGCAACTTGCTTTCTGCCCCTGCCGTCCCGCAGAGAGGCTGCATCACTCACCGCCGCTTTTTACAACAGCTTCTGTGCCCTTTTCCCTTTTAAGTCCCTGCTTTATCCCCGCACCTATTCATTTATCACAGCCACAGCAGGAGCCGGCGTTCGCGGCTCCCTCGCCCCGAAGGAGTTAACCGGGTTTATTACATAATCTGTTTAACATTCGGGATGAATAGGAAACGCACGCTCCTCCTCCCCTACAATAAGTTTGCGGGCTTTAAATCACACCCCTCCCCGCCTGTGCGTGAGCCCCACGCCGCTTGCCATGCCCTGAGTCCCCCGCGTGTGCCTGGGTGGGCGCTCGCATATGCCTGCCCGCCGCCTCGCCCCGTCGCGGCTCCGCTCGTAGCGCCGGCGCCGGACAGCGGCGCGTCTCCGTGCGCCCCTGTGTGCGAACACATGAGAAGAGAGGAGCGAGGGGAGGGGAGGAGAGGCGAGACGGACGGTGGCGTTTATAGGACGTCCCAGCCGTGGTTGGGAAGCGTGAGAGCAAACTCGGACATCTCTGGGACTGCTCCAAGCGGACAGAGCGCCGCGCATAATGCCGTCTTTTGACGAGGTGTTGAAGGAAGCCGGTGAATTTGGAAGATTCCAAAAGAGGGTCTTTTTTCTCCTTTGCCAGACGGGCATAACTTTTTCTTTCCTTTTTGCCAGCGTGGTTTTCCTTGGGAAGGCACCTGGCAGCTTCTGGTGCAGGATCCCCGGGGCAGCTGAACTAAGCGAACAGTGTGGCTGGACGCTGGAAGAGGAGCGAAACTTCACGGTACTGCCCCTGCGCCTGGGGAACGGGTCCTCCATCGGAGAGTGCGAGAGGCTGGATGCCACATGGGACACCTCGGTCAGCTGTGCCAGCCCACTTGTCCACTACGGCAACCGCAGCGTGGGCAACCTGCCACTTGTAACATGCCACGATAACTGGGTGTATAAACACCCCCACTCATCCATCGTCAGCGAGGTAAGGAAAATCCCCATCCTCTAATCAACGGCTTCTGTGCTGGTGCCAGACTGTGGCAGCAAAATGGGATTGTCACTGCAAGGATCGCTGCTTTGGTGGCTCCTTTTCCTTCCCAGTTCTGTTTCCTCTGAGTCACAAGCAATTCCAGACAACGAATATGATCAAGTGTCAGCATAAAGCTTTTAGGGGAAGGTGAGCTGATATGAAGGGTGGGTCTCTGAAGCCAAGCACACCACACAAAGCCAGATAGCCCACACAGAGATTTCTCTATCACAGAAGGCATGTCAGACTAAAATAAAGAGTTAAATCCTTGCAGCTGAGGCTTCTGGTGCTCAATTTCAGGCCAGCAATTTCAGAGGTGTAAACCCCAAGTGTAGCTGACTGATACCACTAGCTGATATGGATCTCTGTATTATTACCCATTCTCTGTATTTCCAGTTCTGAATGTGTAAGCCTGCAGGTAATAAGAAAAACTGGTGGTGGACTGCCCTTCTGAGAGAGATCTCACAGGAGTCAGCAGAAATAATTATGCTTACTAAAGAAAAAAAACCCAAGCACACATATCATTTCAAAGCTATCATTCAGCTTTTCCTGAACTGTCAGAGCCAGAGAACCAGCAGTAAGTGCTGGCAAATACAGTGGCTTTCTGATGAGGCTGCGAAAGGCCATTTAACACACGTTCCTAGAAGATGTTCTGTGTTGTCTCTAATCATGCCGTGGATGTGCTGTGGTCTGGCGCCAGCAGACGGGCTGCACAGTAGGAGCATGTATTTTAAGGTCATCCTGACTGTATCTGCCACTGATGCAACGATGAAAACTATAAAGTGTACTTAGAGAGGTTGGCTAGGAAATCAAGGTGCATTGCAAAATGTGTCAAGGAAAAAATGGGCTTCTGCCATGAACATCCTGCTCTGTTTTTTTTAACTAGCTGCTTGCACTGGAGCCCTGCCCTCTGAAACATGGAGAAGGGCACACAGCAGGCAAAGCCCTGAGCAAACATTGAACTGAGAAGCAGTGCCTATCCCATCCTTTCAATCCACCATCCATCAGGGACCGTTGGATCTGCTCTCAGGCTTCAGGCTCTTCAGAGCAGCAGCTTTGTGCCCTGAGCATGACATCCAACCTGAGCAGCTTCAGCCAGGATCTCTGCTCAAGAGAAGATAAATCAGAGCACCTGGCTGGCCCTAGAGCAAAGCTTCAGAACTGGCTTTTGTGTGTGATTGCCAAAATCAAGGCTGCTCAGATGGCCACGAGTGACACGCAGGAAGCTACTGTCAAACTTTAGTCCCTGGGAATGACGTGCCTCTGCCTGTGCTGGCAGGGGCAGCCAGGGCTGGGGTGTGCAGGAGGATGAATGCTGCCCAGGAGCCACAGGCTGGCTCTGGAGCCAACTCGGAGCAAGATGCTAGGTTATGGTGTCTTTCACTTGGGCAGTCTGCACTAGCTATTCCCCTTAGAACTTAAAAATATAGAGTATCCTTTTCACTTATTACACTTCCATTCCCTCCCAGCCACTCCCCCCTACTCCCCCCCCCCGCAGCCTTCAGCCTTGCTGTAGGTGAAAGCATGTACATTGTGTCCATAAGATTGTGCTGCTCAGAGTCCATTTATGGCAGTAGCTTGTGTGTCTAACAAAGCCACTGTGATTTTGCAGCAATGCTGAGCCACTGGGTTCAGCTAAGAGAAAATGAAACCACTTTTTGTGCTGCAGCAGTAAATGGGAGTGAAAGGTTCAATGTTCTCTGGCAAACACCTCGTGCATCTGCACCTTTTCCCCCCATTCTCCCCAGGGCCAGGGGAGAGAGAAGGGATGAAAGTGATTTATGGAAATCCTCTCCACATGTGCTCCTAAAGGCATACATTGGGAAAGCTAGGGAGAAACTGTCTGCAAGTAGGAACTGGCTGGGACTGTCTCCTGTGCTGGGACAGCAGGTCCCATCATCAGTGTTACTGAGGCTCCTGGAGGGACTCTTGCTGGCCAGGGACACCTCGGCTGGAGGGCACTGGGCTGTGACACTTGTGGCACTTGTGTCCTGTTCCCAGTTTTGCAACATTTGGCAGATAAATCACATCCAACGGGGTTGTTTCTTCATCTAAAAAGAGAATCTGTGGCATGCACATCCTGGCCCAATTGCTTTGAGATCAGCTATTACAAGGAACTTGATGTCTCTTAATGTGCTGTATGAGGTTGATATCTATTAATGCGAAGTTCACAGATTCACAGAATCATAGGGCTTGGAAGGGACCTCAAGAGATCATCAAGTCCACTTTCCCTGCCAAAGAGGGTTTCCTAGTTGATATCTACTAAAGTCCAGCAAGACAATTTAAAACACAGACATAACTGTAGTCTCCTTTTGCTCAGCTGAGGCTCTAACAAATCATGACACAATTTAAGCAGATCTGTGCTCTCTGTAATCGGATCACCAAACATGTATTTTGTCATGTGTCTACTTGTAAATGTTTCATTCTGACCACGTGTGCAAAAATTTTTCTGTGTCTTTCAACAACCTTAAGATTTCTGGCACTTTATGTTTGGCTGAATCAACAGTGGAAGTGACCAGGGAGACAAAGTTAAAAGGATGAGTTACATGACAGTCTGAAGAAATACATTCAGGAGGAGGGAGAGAAAGAAAAAATAAAGACAGGATACTGAAGGAGTTCTTCCAGGCTTATGGCAAGCACAGACCTGGTGTGTATTTGCAGCTTGGCAGTGGAGGCAAAGAGCAGATGCAGGCACGTAAAGCCTTCACTGGGAAAAGATGTTACATCACAGAGAGAGGCCATTGCAATCGGTTCTGAGCAGCCCGAAGAAGATAAATCATATGGCCAGAGGGACTGATTTATGAGGAGTTATGAAATGAATGGTATTTCAGTACCTGACTTCATTGCTTTGATTTGTGCCTGATAGAACCATGCTGCTTACTGGCCGCTCTCTCATCTTGGATGGCTTACTTCTACAAATGTGTTCACAGTAGCATTAGCAGAAGGAAGCAGAGGAAAAAGGGGGAATGTGGACTGCTGCAAAGTGCCCACTGCTGTGCAAGCAATGCCTGACGGGTGCCCTGGTTTCGGCTAGGATAAAGTTAATTTTCACCAGAAGATCAGATGGGACATGGCTAGTACAAGTGACCCAACTAGCTGAAGGGGTATTCCATATCATATGACATCATGCTCAACATAAAAGGGGCAGTCAGGGAGGGGCAGTGTGGCTCTGGGATGGTCCGAGTGTCTGGTCGGTCATTGGGTAAGAAAATTGCATTGTGTATCACTTGTATTCTATATTCTGTTATAAAACCTGTTGTCATTCTTTCCCCCTCCCTGTGCTGTCCCAGCAAACATGCTGTCCATATCCCAACCCCTCAGGTTTGCCTTTGTCTTCCAGTTCTCCTCCCTGTCCCACTGGGGTTAGGAGTGAGAGAGCAGCCATGTGGCTGGGGCTAAACCAGGACAGGTACCTGCTGATTCACCTGGTGCTGTGGGACTCCTGAGTTTCAGGGCTGGGATGCTGTGGGGTGATGTGAGAACATACCAGGGCTTTCCTCCTTCCAAATCTGAGGAGAAGAGCAAATCTATTAAGAAATTACGTCAGGAACAACACATGGCAAAGCCAGCTAGCTCAGTCTAGTGACGGGACAAAGTGCTAAAGGTTCATTTTGAAATCTCGTTTTGATGTCTAACAGGCTCTGAGTGGAGGTCTATACTTACGCAGTGGCATGCCAAGGGGGATCTGTCCTCCAATGCTTTAAGTCAGACTTTTCCCTGAGGACAATCCAGATCATAGAATCATAGAATTGTAGGGGTTGGAAGGGACCTCGAGAGATCATCGGGTCCAACCCCCTGCCAAAGCAGGCTCTCTAGGACATTTCACTGAGATAGGCATCCAGACGGGTCTTGAATATCTCCAGAGAAGGAGACTCCACCACCTCCCTGGGCAGCCTATTCCAGTGCTCTGTCACCCTCACTGTGAAAAAGTTTCTCCGCATGTTGGTGCGGAACTTCCTATGCTCCAACTTGCAGCCATTGCCCCTTGTCCTGTCTCCACAGACCACTGAAAAGGGGCTGGCTGATTCCCCCTGCATCCCCTGCTTGAGATAATTGTAAACATTAATTAGGTCCCCCCTTAGTCTTCTCTTCTCAAGGCTGAACAGTCCCAATCTTCTCAGCCTTTCCTCATAGGGGAGATGCTCCAGGCCCTTTATCATCTTCGTAGCCCTTCTTTGGACTCTCTCCAGGAGATCCCTGTCCTTTTTATACCAGGGAGCCCAGAACTGGACACAATACTCCAGGTGGGGCCTGACCAGGGCAGAGTAGAGGGGGAGGATCACCTCCCTTGACCTGCTGGCCACACTCCTCCGGATGCACCCCAGGATCCCATTGGCTCTCTTAGCCACCGAGGCACACTGCTGGCTCATGGCCAACCTGTCATCCACCAGGACCCCCAGGTCCTTCTCCACAGAGCTCTTCTCCAGCAGGTCATCCCCCAGCCTGTACTGATAGAAACGGTTGTTCCTTCCCAGGTGCAAGACTTTACACTTGCTTTTGTTAAACCTCATCTGGTTTCTTACTGCCCAGCTCTCCAGCCTGTCCAGGTCTCGCTGGATGGCAGCGCAGTGTTCCTGCGTGTCGGCCACTCCTCCCAGCTTTGTGTCATCGGTGTACTTGCTGAGGGTGGACGCTATTCCCTCATCAAGGTCGTCAATGAAGATGTTAAACAGGACTGGACCCAACACCGAGCCCTGGGGAACACCGCTAGTCACAGGCCTCCAGTCAGATTCCACTCCACGAATCACGACCCTCTGGGCTCGGTCCGACAGCCAATTCTCAACCCACCTCACTGTCCACTCATCAATCCCATGCTTTCTCAGCTTTGCTATCAGGATGTCATGGGAGACAGTATCAAAAGCCTTGCTGAAGTCAAGGTAGATGACATCCACTGTTCTCCCTCCATCTACCCAGCCGGTGATGAGATCGTAGAAGGCTATGAGATTGGTCGAGCACGATTTCCCCTTGGTGAATCCATGCTGACTACTCCTCATGGCCTTCTTCTCTTCCAATTGCTTGGAGATGGCATCCAGAGCAAGCTGTTCCATTACCTTTCCAGGGACAGAGGTGAGGCTGACTGGCCTATAGTTGCTGGGATCCTCCTTCTTGCCCTTTTTAAAGACTGGAGTGACATTGGCTATCCTCCAGTCCTCAGGCACTTCTCCTGTTCTCCAGGACCTGTTGAAGATGATAGAGATCAGAGAAGCTGTCATCCACTGAGGCTGCACAGACAGCCCAGCACCATGGTGCCTGAATTAGAGTTGAGCAAATGAAAGCTGGGATGATGTAAAGGTTTCAAGATATCAGCAAAGTCCTCCGCTATGTGTAAAACTTGGCAGCAACCCCTCTGACGCAATGGTGTCACAGGTGGCGGATATGCGCAGGGGACCTTGGCCTGCTGCAGTCTGCTTCTGTTTAACTGAGCAGGTCTTGCACAGCTCCCCGTGAAACTGGAAGATGCAGCTGTGTGCGTCAGTGATGGGACAGGAACCCAGTGGCTTCTCAGATTTTGCTTGGAGAAGGAGACCATGGGTGTAATTAGTGAGCTAAATCCATGACTCTTGCGCCAGCTGGAATGATGCTTGTTGTAGCAGGTGGCTGGCACTGCCTGGGATGGAAGGCTGGTGTCAGCAGCACCTCTCACAGGGAGAGGAAGACAGGAAAGGACAGCCTTTCTGTGCAGCAGATGGAGCAGGCAGAATAGAGGGGTGCTTCTGGGCTGCAGTGGACCAAGGGTTCTGCAGCCTGATGCTTTGGCCTAGGGGTCTGGAAGGGAGCCTTGGTCACCCCCTGTGCTCCCTAACGAAGTAGGAAGTGTGCTTCCTGCCATCTCCTGCTGGGTGAGCTTTGTGAGTGACACACATCGCCAGGACACACAGTAAATAAACATAATTTACCCAGGAAACAGTGCTGAAGACCAAGTCACTGATCTCTAATACTGCTGGGCCTCGGCACCAAGTACTTTCGTCCCAGTGGAGAAAGTCTAGTGCAGCTGTGAAAGGGCAGCTGGCGGCATGTTTGAGAAGGGACAGCCATTTCATTCAGACACTTTCAGGGCAATGACTCCTAGAGCTGTCTGCATGAATTACAGGTTGGATGGCCTGTGATGGTGGATGAATGGAAAAGGAAAGTCTATGTGGTCAGCAGCAGCTGCAGCAAAGGTAGTTTATTTTAGGCTTATTAGCTATCTTTGCTGGCTGAAGTTCAGTAGAAGGCCCTGCTTCTAACATGCCCTGTCTACAGCAAATCTTCATGTTGTAGATTACGTCTTTTTGAGACCTGGCAATGTTTTATTGCCAAAGTGTGAGGTCTGAGGTGGACAATTGATCATGTGAACATACTCTGTTGAACTTCCTGGTAATTAATCTTCTCTGCTTACCAGCTCTCATAAAATAAGTTAGACAGCATTTTCAGAGAAACCTGTAAGAAAAGCAACAATGTTTGTCTCATAGTTTTTGCAGTCCCTCAGAGGAGTTGACAACATGGCAGTCAAGCTGGGAGTGGAGAAAGCACAGCTCGTCCTTTTGCTGACCACCTCCAAGGCAATGAAAAATGCAACTCACCCTCAAAGTACTGAGTGAACTCACTAGTGTGAGTATCTTATGAAGGTTTCCACGCATGAGAGGGCCTGTAGCCCTTACTTGCTCGGGTTATGCCAGTGGGCTATATTCTGTCATTGCCATCAAGGCAGCTGGTACTGGCGGAGGGTTTGGGCCTTGGTTTTCCTTGCTGTTTTTAGGACGGCTGCAGTTTTCCCCCCTTTAGGAGATGGTGAATTTCTCCACTTCCCTTTGCTTTGGCTGTGAATATACATAAGAAAACAGAAGGACAGAACAGGTATTCTGTCTGAAGAGGTTCAATAAATCCAGGTGACCTGAGTGGCAGGGATGCAAAGGCACCAGCTGGGCCTTGGGCCCTGCACAGGAAGGAAACCTCCAAAGCTTTCAAAGCTAAGCTGTTACTCAGGCTTGGAGCCACAGTGCCCTGGGAGCAGGGTAAAGGCTGACTCCACTTGTTCTGTTAAGTGCTTGTTTTGAAACAAGGCATGGAGGACAGGGTCCTTGCTTAGTCCCTTAGCATTTGGACAGAAGCCTTGACATGAAGAGAAAAAAAAAAAAAGTAGTTTCTTCCTTTCCACTGCATGTCCTTGCAGGATGTTCTGTTGCAGTAAGGGCATGTGAAAGGCAGAAGTTTGACAGCCCAGAGGATGAGAGATGGAGAAGAGTTGCCCAGAAACAACTGAGGAACATGCAGCAACAGCCTGCCATCTCCCCGGGTTTCCTTAAACCGTTAATATTGCCCTAAACTGTTTGTCAGTAGGAGCAGAAGGGTGAACCAGCCTCTGTTTGGCCACTTGTATGAATGCCACTTAAGATGTATGTGTGGGCTCTCAATATGCCGCTGTAATTGGGCTGAGGAATCATTGTACATATTTTCATTGACCAGAATTTCATTCATCATTTTGAAATTTATTTGTAACAGGCTGTAAAGTGCTTCCAAACTCCTACTCAAAGTTGCTACATTGGGACCAGCTTTAAATGACATGTTGTGCTTTAAAGGAATGCATTTCTACAGGGATCGGTGTGCTGAAGTTTTTGGGACTTGCCTGGTGCATAAAGTACCAGGAATTACAGATCTGTGGTTAGTCAGTGTGTCAAACTGAAACGGAAACTGTTTTGTTTATGCCAAAGATAGGAAGAAATGGGAAGTTGCCACAGCCCCCATGTTTCCTAGTCATTACTCATGTACAAGCACTTTGTCTGTTTTGATCTGAGCCAGTTCCCACTCCTCTGGAGATTACCCCACTAATGACCTACAGGGGCCCACGGCAGAACCTCTTCCTTCTCACAGGGAAATCTCCCACTGGTGGTTTGCTGCTGCTTTAGGGATTGGCAAAGGGTGCCAGCACAGTTCCAGCCACACCACTACTTCTGTAAGTCTGCACTGGGACTCCATGTTGATGTTCAAGCCTCTAGAAGCTGGGAAAACATTCATCACAGGGATGTATTTCCAAGCAGCTTGTGGCTGCCCATACTGAAAGCCATCAGGCAGGAAGGGACAGATTTTCCCTACTCTGTTAAGGACACTACAGAAGGGGATATCCTGAAGGAGCTGGTTCCTGCTGCCTGTTTCTGCTGAGAGCACCTCGCTTCTTCCCAGGATGGCAGGTCATCACCAAGGCCAAGAGGAAGGGAGTGCAGATGCAGATTGTTTAGCAATTTGGGCAACACAACCTTTCCTAGTCAACCCCCTAAATGGAAGGAGGCTGTGTTCATCAGGCACACTGTGCTTGTTGTCATATAGCAGATAGAAATCATGCAGGCAAGCATGGCACTGAATGCAGACACGAGTTGCAGAGTTGTGCTGGGTGCATGCACTTAGGCAGCGAGGGGCTGTCCTGGTTTTAGCTGGGTTAGAGTTAATTTTCTTCCTAGCAGCTGGTACAGTGCTGCATTTTGCATTTAAGATGAGAATTTTGTTGATAACACACTGATATTTCGTGTGTTGTTAGGCAGTGTTTACACCAAGTCAAGGACTTTTCAGCTTCTCACCCCACCCCACCAGTGAGTAGTCTAGGAGTGCACAAGAAGCTGTGGTGGGACACAGCCGGGACAGCTGACCCCAGTTGGCCAAAAGGATATTCCATACCATATGACATCATGCTCAGTGTGTAACTTGGGGGAAGCTGTCTGGAGGCTGGAACTAGCTGGGTAGAGGTGGTCTGTGGGTGGTAAGCAACTGTACCGTGCATCACTATTTTTATATATTATTCTATTATTATCATTACTTTCTCTGTCATGTTGAAGTGTCTTTATCTCAACCTATGAGTTTTACCTGCCTCAATCCCACTGGGGAGGAGTGAGTGAAGGGCTGGGGGCTTGTTTTAGCTACTGGCCAGGTTTAACACCAGTGGCTTAACCAGAAGCATAGCAATACTGTGGCCAGCTGAGCTAGTTCACATTCTTGGTGACTGCAAACAGGACCTGGCTGGCTAGGTTTTAGCAGTATCTAGGTGTAGCCAGTGCTATACAGGCAAATGAATAGGCTTAAGGTCAGGGCCAAACCCCCCCAAGGCTTTACTTTGTTTATCCAAATCCTTCCCCTCACACTGCAGTAAATGTTTTAGCAACTAAATTTCACGTCTCTGTAGGAAAGGGGACTGAACACAGGGAATGGTGAGATTTCCTCTCTGTTGGGTTGTCCCAGGTGAGTTTATTCAAGGGAAAGCAGAAATATTTACTTCACTGCACACAAGTGCACTGCGGGGACACTTTGTGCACAGAGACATGTGCAAATGCACGGGGAGGGGATGACTACATGGTAAGCTATCCTCACTCCAACTTCCCTCGAATTCTTCTCCAGAGTGCATCCAAAATTTTGCAGCAGCAGCAGCAGCATTGTGTTCTTGGAGCTGCAGAGGTGACACTTCCGAAGGGAAACTTGCCAAGGATTGTGTGATGCTCATCAATGAGCCACTGGTCTCACATCTCTTCTGCAGCTTGATTTCAATTGGTGTGAGCCAGAGCTCCTCTTCCCTTGAGGTGCCAAACTGTAATGTTCAGGAAGAAAGCAAAGAAAACCCAAGCCAGACAGCTGTGGTCTAGACAGAGAGAGAGAGAGAGCGCCCCAGAGTTTTTGACTCTTCATGTTACCAACCTTGGAAACCAAGTGGGATCATGGGAGGATAGTCTGTGACATTTAAAGACTATATGCTCAGATTTTTTTGGCATGTTATGAGAAGAACATGTAATTTCAGGGAATGGAATCTCCTACTACTCACAAGGGGAGATGGTTTGAGAGAGCTCTTCTGCTCCTTGAGGCCACTGGGTATTTGCATGGAAGTGCTCCTTGTCAGTGAGTTTCTCTCAGCATGGACTGCTTCTGCTTGGGCAAAGGAGCAGCCGGCATGGTGGGAGCGTTAACATCAGCCCATGCCTGGAGAGGTGTAAGGCTGTTCAGAAGCAGAGAGGAGTCACTACCTCTCTTATGTGGGTGCCACTAGCAAGGGACATGGGAGATGTTTTAGGGGAGTGCTGTATAGCAGAACTATTGGCTAACTGAGACAGGCTGAAACCCTGGGTAAACAGCTGCAGATGCTTTTCCTCCAAGTGATGCAGATGGGGATAACTATCAGGCACAACCCAACCATTTCACAGCTGAAGTGGTGATGTGTGTCTAGCAGGCAGCCTGGATCAGAAAAATATCTCTGCAGGGTGTGCAATGCTCTTTTAAAGGTTACATTCCCCTCTAAAGGTTATGTTTGCAAACGAAAAGCAAGACATTAGCAGGGTGTTGACTTAAATGCTAGGTGCTACATCAAGCAAAAACAAAAGGTCTGAGAATGCTTATCTGTACCAGAAAATAACAAAGCACAGGATTAATTTAAGAGAGTACAGTTAGCATTTTGTCACTAATGTCTTCAGGAAAAGCTTATAGTTTCTTAGAAGTTTTCTCTGCTTTCATATTTTCCAGAATATTTAAAATGTTTTGCTATATTGTTAGCCAAGAGCTAGTTTCAGCTGTCTCCTGAAATTGCTATACAGATCATCTGAAACTGCTGTCCTCTCTGCTAAATATATGTTTCCATCTCTCTTTCTGGCACATTTCTGTTCTGCCTTCTGTCATGACAGCTTATTCATTGCCTGTTTACAGTAAAGAGGGATTAAATTATTTAAAAAATTGATCCACTCTTTGAAAAAGGATCAAAGGTATAAACCCCGAAGGCTGGGCTGGAGCTGGTCCCTTCTGGCAGCACTGTGCAGGCTGCCTGCTTGCCTGGGCATGGCTCCAGTGCTACCTGGCACAGCCACCCACCATCACCATGGGATCTGAGTTCCTCAGCTACCTGTGTAGCTTTGTAACTTCTCTTCTGCTCCTTGAAGGGCAGGTGCCCTTCCCAGGGAGAGCAGCTCTGCTATGGACTGAGGCTGCGGGGCTGGCACCAGCCCTGGCAGGGTGGGAAGCAGCCACCCACCTGGAACTGCACATGACAGCGTTCCCTTTGCCATCACGTTTTGTCACTTGGGCTACTGGGATAGCCTCCTGGGTCTTGGGAAACCTTGTGCATCGGCTCGGGAGAGCTGCAATCCCTATGAGGTTTATAGGTATTAGAAATCTGGGGTTTTGTCTCTGAACATGAACTTAAATTAGGGGTGAGGTGCTTTAAAGTGATCTACAATGTTTTGTAGTGATAAGGGGTGACCTTATCACTCTCTACAACTACCCGCAAGGCGGTTGCAGAGATGTTGGTCTTGGTCTCTTCTCTCAGGTAACAAGCAATAGGACGAGAGGAAATGGTTCAAATTGCACCAGGAGAGATTTAGGTTAGATATCAGGAGGAATTTCTGTACTGAAAGGGTTGTCAAGCATTGAAACAGGCTGCCCAGGGAAGTGGTGGAGTCACCATCCCTGGAGATATTTAAAAGGTGTGTAGATGTTGTGCTTGAGGACGTGGTCTAGAGGTGGACTAGGCAGGGTTAGGCTGTGGTTGGACTTGATGATCTTAAAGGTCTCTTGATTCTATGATTCTGTGATTTATGCGTTCTATGTGTAGGCATCATCTTTGACATTGCTTTAATGGTTTTGTTATCACATGCAACTTTTAATTTTGTTCTCACAATAATTTATTGCTGTTTCTCGAGAAGTAAGGATGCTCTTGCTCCCTTCCCCCTTCTCTCCTTGCTGTTTTGGTTTATGAGGAGGAGTCATCTCTCATGACCCTCTTCGTCAGGAGCAATCACAAGTCTTGGAAGATGTTTTGCTTTCTGACTTGGGCAGTTCTCTGAAGGGTTCTTAAAGCTAGTCATGTATGAAGCTGTCCCTGACGGTCTTTTAGCCTAGCATTTCTCTCCAAGGTTTTGACCTTTCAAGGAGCTAAGCTGCTTGTGAGATGCTTGTAAGGCCTGTGACTAGCGGTGTCAGGCCTGTGACTAGCGGTGTTCCCCAGGGCTCGGTGTTGGGTCCAGTCCTGTTTAACATCTTCATTGACGACCTTGATGAGGGAATAGCGTCCACCCTCAGCAAGTGCCATGATACAAAGCTGGGAGGAGTGGCTGACACGCAGGAACACTGCGCTGCCATCCAGCGAGACCTGGACAGGCTGGAGAGCTGGGCAGTAAGAAACCAGATGAGGTTTAACAAAAGCAAGTGTAAAGTCTTGCACCTGGGAAGGAACAACCGTTTGTATCAGTACAGGCTGGGGGATGACCTGCTGGAGAAGAGCTCTGTGGAGAAGGACCTGGGGGTCCTGGTGGATGACAGGTTGGCCATGAGCCAGCAGTGTGCCTCGGTGGCTAAGAGAGCCAATGGGATCCTGGGGTGCATCCGGAGGAGTGTGGCCAGCAGGTCAAGGGAGGTGACCCTCCCCCTCTACTCTACCCTGGTCAGGCCCCACCTGGAGTATTGTGTCCAGTTCTGGGCTTCCTGTTATAAAAAGGACAGGGATCTCCTGGAGAGAGTCCAGAGAAGGGCTACGAAGATGATTAAGGGCCTGGAGCATCTCCCCTATGAGGAAAGGCTGAGAAGATTGGGACTGTTCAGCCTTGAGAAAAGAAGACCAAGGGGGGACCTAATTAATGTTTACAATTATCTTAAGCAGGGGATGCAGGGGGAATCAGCCAGCCCCTTTTCAGTGGTCTGTGGAGACAGGACAAGGGGCAATGGCTGCAAGCTGGTGCACAGGAAGTTCCGCACCAACATGCGGAAGAACTTTTTCACAGTGAGGGTGACAGAGCCCTGGGACAGGCTGCCCAGGGAGGTGGTGGAGTCTCCTTCTCTGGAGATATTCAAGACCCGTCTGGACGCCTATCTGAGTGAAATGTCCTAGGGAGCTGCTTTGGCAGGGGGTTGGACCCGATGATCTCTGGAGGTCCCTTCCAACCCCTACAATTCTATGATTCTATGATTCTATGCTGAGCCATCTTAACCTCCTCTGGGACACAACTCTCTCTGCAGAGGGCAGGCTCAGATATCTGTTATTCCTGGGGACTGCTGGGAGAGAGGTGTGAGGCTTCTTCTCTGCGTCTCTGGGGTATGGAGCGGATTTTATTCCTCTCAGAGGAAGCTGAGGTTTCTGCAGCTCCTGCTGAAGACTTAACAGAAGTGGAAGCCAGATGCTGATGATCTGGCTTGACTGAAAGGTGGCCAGTCAGGCTCCTCAGAGAAATGTGGTTGACTACAAACCATGACTTTGTTTGATGTCAGTAGGGGTGTGATATCTATCAGGTTAGGGGCCTAGGAAGTTATTAGCTAAGTTTTTTTTCACACTTGTAAGAGCTGGAAACTGCAGTTCTGAGTCACAACGTTCCCAGGCCTTCGGCTTCTAGAAAAACAAAAAGCCCCAAAGAAATCCTGGACTTCCAGTAAACTTCTCATAACTAACAATGACTCTGCTGTAGTCACTGTCAGTGACAGTGCTAATAAATGCATTTGGAGTTAATTAATTTAAAAAATAAACTGAGGAGTTTAATTTTTAAAATAGAAAACCAGCTCATAGCTCATAGAAATTATTGTCAATGATACCTGTGTGGAGTTCAGAATATTAAAAGAAAAGTTTCTTATTTAGGTACATAAATAAACATTTAAGAGCATTTAGATTTTTGGGTCCAGATTCAGGCTCAGTGAAATCCAAGTCTGGGTGCTCTATGTATCTCCTGCATAGGAGATAACTCTGAAATCCCAGGCCCAGGCAATACTTGCTGGGCATTACAGCAGGTAAATGGGCTAAGAGATCTTGGGCTCATGACACTACATTTCAGAGTCTGAAGAACTGTGAGCAGCAGCAGAGGCTGTTAATTTCTCCAGCCCACCCTGTGGCCACCCCGTCTGAGCACGCTGTTAGAGCACCCATATTGTGGTACGTGTGCTGGTAAGCACAGACGTGACACCAGCACCTTGTTAACAATGGAAAGATTTCTTAGAGCTCATGCCTGAAAGCACAAGGGTCTCTCTAGGCTAAGTGATGGCAGCTGCTTCCCTTGGTCCTGAAGCTGCATTGATCCTAAGGTTACCCCAGGTCTGGACCAAACCCTCCTGACTCCCATAAGATCTGCAGAACTTGGCAGGCAGCAGTTGGTATTTCTTTATTCTCAAAGAACTTCTAATTTCCAGTTCTATGCTGCCTGGATAACTACTTCATCCATTTTAGTAGATAAGTAGATATCTACTAGCAGACAACTACTAGGTTCATTTTAGTTTTAATTCCTAGTCTGTTTGTTTTCCTTGCGCTTAACCACTTCACTCGTCCCTTCACCCTGCCCATTGCCACCCCCATCCATGTTAATAAATTCTTCAAATATGCACCCATGTAACATCACATTAGGGAGTGCAGGATAAGGAGTAGAAAAGTCTGGGAAAGGCACACGAAGAAAATACATATTCAATGTGTCCAAAATTGATCTGAGATCTGTTTTCAGCTTCCTAAGAGACGTGGTTTTGTTTTTATCTAAAACACACTAAGAAATAAACAGTTTCTATAAGCTGATACTTTCATTGCTCACTTCTGCACCAAAGCAAGCCATGGCTTTGCCATGGCAATGTATTTAACAGCATTGTGTTTGGCTTGCAAAAGAGCTATTTGCTTTCTGTATCTGGACAAATGATGTATGAAGCGTAGCATTGTTTTGGCAAGGAGCAGCTTTACCTCTGTCTTTATGATAGCTTGAAGAGCACTTGCTATGGCTGTGATTCTTTCCCCTGCCCCCTTCCTGCCTGGCCCTATGCAGTTTCTATACCATTTTGCCCCTAGGATGATGAATGACCCACATGGATTGTTTATGCCTCTCCTTTGTTCCCTCAGTACAACCTTGTGTGCAGCAATGCCTGGATGCTGGATCTCTCACAGGCCATCCTCAATCTGGGCTTTCTGACTGGTGCGTTCACCTTGGGCTACGCTGCAGACAGGTACTGTATAAGTGCTGCTGGCCCCTGATTTATTTTTGGGGGTGAAATCACTTGTAGTGCCACCTGCAATAAGTAGGCATCCACACTTTGAAGGTTTAATTCGCTTTGGATAAACATCCCCAGCCTGGGTTAACAAAACTCATCCTATGCAATCATCATTTCCTTTTGGGCTGGAAACTTCATGCCATCATTCTTACTGATGCTGTTTGGAAATTAAATGTCATGAAAAGAGCTTTTCTTGCGGTTTCCAGTGTTTTCTGTGCACATCTGGACCCAGGAAGGGCAGAAGGACACAGAAATGAAAAGGAAGCATTCAGAAGAGCTTTCTGAACTGGTGTTTACTGGAGGATATTTAATAGGCGCCACTGATGAAGAAAGCAGCTACTTGAAAAAAGAAGCAAGGGACTCAGTATAATAACTCTCTCCATTCACAGGCTGCACTTACATACTTACCACTGAGGTTATAGGTCCCTCCAGCTGGTCCTCAACTGTGTTAGACCTGGGTGAATACCAAGAAGAACTCATGGGTGATATTCAAGCTCAAGCAGCTGACCTGCCCTGGGGCAGGGAGCTCCCATAAGCTCTACTCTTAAAAGAGGGAGCCTGGTTTGTGCTTTGTGCTCATAATTAATTTTAGTCAACCTATGTGAAGCACCACTGATGATTGCACTGGCAGAAACATTGCTTCAGGTCAAAAAGTACATTCTTTCTGCCTGTGTTATTTTTCTTTGGTGTCTGTAGTAAAAATAATAATAACTTAATGTATGATGTCTTTGTAGGCAGGAATACTTATGAAATTATCTGGAATGTCATCTCAGATAACAAATTTTGAATTAACAAACAAAAATGCTTCTAAAGAAAATCCGCTCCTTCCAAGAAATATAGTAATAAGGAAGTAATAAGTAAGGCAGAAGAGATGCCATGGCACTGGCTAACTGAAGATATCTCTGCTCAGTGCCTGGCAGCACAGTTATGATAAACAGCACCTGAAATCTGTGTGACAGTAGAGATATCGCAGAGAGCTATTAAAACAAAAGTATATGTCTAGCAGTGTTTGTGTTTCAATCACAACGTAACTACAAATATGACTGTTGCACGTGGATAGCAGCAATGCTGCAGCTGGACCAATGGACCCATGTCTCCTTGACACCACTCAGAAGAACGGATCTGTTTAAAAATACCCTGATTTTGTCCTATATAAATTCTTTTTATGAAACAATTTGAGCAAAATTAACAAATATTTGTGCAAATACATTTTGGTGAGTGAAACAGCTGCATTAGTTTTCACAGTTTCTTCTACTAAAACCAACAACAATCATAGAATCACCTGGGTTGGAAGAGATCCTTAAGATCATTGAGTCCAACCACAGCCTAACCCTGCCTAGCCCATCTCTAGATCATATCCTTAAGCACAACATCTACATGCCTTTTAAATACTTCCAGGGATGGTGACTCCACCACCTCCCTGGGCAACCTGTTCCAATGCTTTGATAACCCAGTAAAGAAATTCTTCCTGATATCTAGCCTAAATCTCCCCTGGTGCAATTTGAAACCATTTCCTCTCGTCCTATCGCTTGTTACCTGAGAGAAGAGACCAACCCCAACATCTCTGCAACCGCCTTGCAGGTAGTTGTAGAGAGCGGTAAGGTCTCCCCTCAGCCTCCTTTTCTCAAGACCAAAAAGCCCCAGCTCCCTCAGCCATTCCTCATAGGACTTGTGCTCCAGACCCTTCCCCAGCTTCATCGCTCTCCTCCGGACACGCCTCCAATATCTCAACATCCTTCCTGAAGTGAGGGGCACAAAACTGAACACAGTACTCGAGGTGTGGCCTCACCAGAGCTGAGTACAACGGAACAATCACTTCCCTACTCCTGCTGGCCATCTTGGCCACCTGGGCACACTGCCAGCTCATGTTCAGCCAGCTGTCCACTAACATATAATACCCCGAGGTCCTTCTCCTCCAGGAAGCTCTCCAGCCACTCTGCCCCAAGCCTGTAGTGTGACCAAAGTGCAGGACCCAGCACTTGGCCTTGTTGAACCCCATAAAGTTGGCCTCTGCCCATTGATCCAGCCTGTCCAGGTCCCTCTGCAGAGCCTTCCTGCCTTCTAGCAGATTGACACTCCCGCACAATTTGGCGTTGTCTGCAAACTTAGCGAGGGTGCACTCAATCCCCTTGTCCAGGTCATTAATGAAGATGTTAAACAGAACCGGCCCCAGCACCGAGCCCTGGAGAACACCACTCGTGACCTGCTGCCAGCTGGATTTAGCTCCATTCACCACAACTCTGTGACACAGCTCTCATAGTACAGAACACTTCAACTCTCATAACACAGAAGAGATGGAAATTCTAGTTGTGTGTTCAAGGGCTGGAAAATGAGACTTATGAAAACATTAGGCAGACTTTGAAAACAAGGAGTCTTAAATCTAAACAAAGCAATGGAAAGTGACATAAAGTAATTAAAGAAGAAATTTCACAGACCTGGCTGTAATTACTATTAGGAGATAGTTTGTGAAAACAGAAATCCCCAACAAATGTTGCCCTTATTTCATTTAACTACAAAAAGAGAATCTGTTTCCTAAAATAAAAGGGGGGATGGTGAGGACATCAGCAGTTTTAAAATTAGTGCCGTAAAGACAGTAATAACTGTTGTAGGGAGAAGAGTCCCATATCTTAAATACTCCAAAGTTTTGGGCAGTCTCCCTTTGGAACAAGGCCAGTCGAAAAAGGCACTTTGAGATCTAGCATTAAAATGAGATGCCAGGAAAAAACATCCTTGTGGCTTTTCATGATTTTCACTTTCTTTTCCTTTTTTTCAACAGATATGGCAGAATCCTCATCTACCTGCTCTCCTGTCTTGGGGACGGGATATGTGGTATCATAGTGGCATTTGCACCAAACTTCACTGTATTTTTGATCTTCCGTTTTCTCCAAGGTGTGTTTGGCAAGGGAACCTGGATGACGTGCTACGTGATTGGTGAGAACTGTTACCTGCTTTCTTTTCTGGTTAGTAAAAGTGAGGGAGTTTTGGAGGGTGAGGAGTCCAGCTACGCCTGCTCTTGAGAATACTTTTTCCTGGGAGCAAAGCACTGTCCCTGGGGTTGGCAGACAATGAATAACCCAACTCCATTCTAGTTAATGTGTTTGTCCTCAAAGATAAGGTGGCTGTATGTAAATTGTAACTTGCTCTAAGCTTGTCCCTGAACTGAATTTTTGTGGAAGCAGTCACTGGCCTGTATCCAGAGGATGCTGGGGACCCTTCTAGCAGCTAAACAGTCTAGCGTTTCCTTATGTGGCAGCATCTGCCAATTTGCTGGTACAGAGGTGGCCTCTGAGAACAGCCAAAAGTGCAAACTCCTTCTGTTACTCACTACTGCTATGAGATGGAAATGATGCCTGCCTGACCTGACAGGATCCCATGGAGAAAAGCAAGGATGAAACAGTGCACTATGGCAGAATAACAAGAGTGATGTGTCCTTCAGAACCACCTGGACACTCCTTTTGTACCCACTGATGTGGTGTCTGAGTACACCTGTGTGCAGCTGGCTGTGGGCAATTCAGCAGCAATATATCACTTTCTGTGGATGTTAGCTGAAGGCTTTTATGGCTATCTAATCTATGGACTCTGATGGGGAGGAATTAACATAAATAATTACAATCTGGAGGAGAAGAATGTTTATATATAAAAGTTCTCTTTTACGTAGAAGATCACCAAATGGATCAAAATCTGCAGAGCAAAACTCAAGTCAAAAAGGCACAAAAGCAGGAACATAGTTCATTTTAGCAGAGTCTGGACATTTTCCACAGATGCTAAGAGGAGTTAACTGGATTTCTTCACAGGCTGGGCACCAGGGTCTGTATTAGGATTATTATTTCCTGAAAAGGGAAAAGGAAGGGAAGCTTTTATTATAAATAGCATCAACTAAGATAATCCAAAGCACAGTGAAAACATTATATAGTGCAAAAATTTGTAGCATCACTGTAGTCTGTGAAGCCTGTGACAACTTTTTTTTTTTTTTAATCCCTGGTGGAATTTAGTGAGAATTTAGAGTGAGAGCAGAATTGCAACCAGACATAAACAGTTACAGTGAGACCTGGGAAGACCATGGTGATGTAGGTGCTTCCTCTGGCTCCCTGTCTAGCCCTCACAGCATCTAAAGAAAGCGCAAAAGCTATGAAGTTTACTGGGCAAAGCTAAAGCTGCTTTCCTCCTCACTTCCAAACACATGGCCTAATTTTAAACTGAGATTTTATCCTATATCATTGGCAAGTGCTCTGAGCAGTAAAATGTTTTATGACAGACTCCTGGCTTCCTTAAGATGGACACATTTTAACAGAAAGGAACATTTTTTCCACACTCAGAGCAGGCTGCCTGACTTTAGAGAAAGGTTCAGATATGCAGCATCCCAGGGACAGTGCATTAACACAGCCCTAAGCAAGGTGCTTAATTCTTGGAGAGAGTGATTCCATCTAAATCCCATCAGAGAGCTACTCTTATGCCCGGAATCACTCAGACTAACTAACCTAATACCTTTTAGAAGGCGTATGCACATCAGCAGGAGGATGGTTGCTATTAATACATCTATCTCCTGAGCTACTGGTCTGGGCTTCAGACTGACAGCAAGGACCTCACTTTCCTTTTATGTACAACCCAGCTCTTCCTGGGCCAGTGCTGAGCTGCTACTTTTAGGCAATGGAGTTGCCCCTGGACTGTGCAGATGTGAAGAGCAGTCAGTAAGAATAGTTACAGTGTCATATCTGCCTGCATTGCCAGCTGAAACAAATCACTGTTATTTCTAAAATTGTATCTTCTTTAGTAAAATTAAAAATCAAGAGGTGCTTTCCATGGGCTATAAGCCAAGGTAAAAACCCTGAAGGCTATGTAGTGGTGACAGTTTGGAAACAGGGACACTTCATGCTTTGCTCAACTCAACTACGGATCTCATGGCCTGAGATATGGGCTTACGTTGGGTTTCACAGGTTATTAGACACATTCACAGAACAAAAAAATCTACCAAAATATATAACCACACCCCCTGCCACTGCCCAACCAACCAAACAACAAAAGGCTATCTTTGTACTAATAAATAAAACAAGCTGTGGACCATACCATACCTCAGCCCTTGGAGAAACCAGCATGGTATGGCTAAACTTTCTTCCCCACAGACACAATGTCCATGTTACCCACTGAGAGCAGCCCTTGCCTAGAGGATCGTCTAGCAGGGGGCATAGACCAAAACTGTGTCAGGAAGAGTGCTAACAGTTTGCTGCTAAGCATGATCATAATAACATTCTCAAACTCTTGCTCTGGCCCTATTTAATTCATTAGTAAGCATGCAGTCAGAAACCCCTCTAGCTGAAGAATGGTGGCTGAACTGATGAGGAGACATCACCCGTGCTTGCCCTGGACAGTCTTGGTGACATCTTTCCTTATGTTCCACCACTAACATTTTTATTTCGAGTCAGGTTTGTTTCTGTGTTGTTTATTTTGGCTTGCCCTCTGCTCAGTGACAGAGATTGTTGGTTCTGACCAGCGGATCGTTGGGATCGTGATTCAGATATTCTTCACCTTGGGAATTATGATTCTCCCTGGAATTGCGTACTTGATTCCCACCTGGCAGGGGATCCAGCTGGCCATTTCACTGCCCAACTTCCTCTTCCTGCTCTACTACTGGTAACGTTGCAGTCATTGCTCTTGTCATTATTGCTATTGGTATTCGAGCACCTTGAGACCTGGGCTGTCGTCCGAAGGCTCCAGTGTGCGAGATGATGTAGGTTAAGAAGAAGATATTTGTGGGTTGTTTATTTTGGCATTTCTAATTCTTTTTAGTGAATTACAGACATACATTAATTTCCTTTTTCTGCCCAGGATTTGCTTCTCTCACCAGCCACACCTGGCCCTTCACAGACCCCTGCTCTGCTACTGCTTAGCCTGGGGCTGGCTGTGTATCTGGTTAACTCGACCAAAGGCTGCTCTTCCCTTCAGCTCTGGGACCCCACCTTTACCTCTAATTGCATACCCAGTTCAAACCTGAATGTGCCCTACAGGTCCCTTGAGTTGGGCAGTAGGTATTGAGAAAGCAGAGCACTATACCATTATGAAAGTCTGTCCCAGTGGAGTGCAACCATCCTGAGGCCTGGATTCAAAGAAACTAATCCACGTACCCTCTTTCTGCACATTGATTCCTTAAACAGGGCTTCTTGTGAACTTTTAAATTGTGAATCATCTTAACCCTAGGCTAGCAGAACCTGAAACACCTATCAGTAGTATTGCTTTGTGTCCTGTATATAAAATATGTATACTTTTGAGAGCATGTATGTGTGTCTATCTTATAATGATACAGCTAGGAGTCCCCTGGTTTGCCTGTACTTGGTACTACCTGTGTTTAGCGTTGACTTTCATTGTTCCTTGCTGTTCTACAGGTACCTTGTTTGCTTGTTGGTTATCATACTTTTGACATCCATTGTGCAAATACAATAGTTAGAGTTCTTATTCTTCAGCCTTGGAGAGTATTGATATAGTCTATTTTCTTCCTTCTTGCCCACAAGGGTCAGATATTTTGCAGGAGACTGGCTGGAAAAGCAGTCCACAAAAATTTCTGTATCCCAAAGACCGAAAAAACCAGTGTGTTTTGTATTAGCACAAGCACAAGACAAAGGACTTTGATTTACTTGTGATGTTAAAGGGCAAACACACTATGATTTCTGTGTTTTTACAGGGTGGTTCCTGAATCTCCACGTTGGCTCCTGACACGCAAAAAGGGAGAGAAGGCATTAAAAATCATGCACAACATTGCAAAACACAATGGGAAATATCTCTCACCACATTACTCAGAGGTATTGTCATCTGTTTGAGCAAGAGGGGTTTTTTTCTCTCAACTTTATAACTCTTTTGAAGGTTCAATTATGTCAAAATGTAATTCTCTTTATGTGATGGGCAACACTCTTGAAGTGCCACACTGGCATAAGTCCCATACCTACTTTGTTAATTGCAAGAGGGTAAAAGTGAACTGGCTGGAAAGACATGGGCTAAAAATGGAAGTCTGCAAACCAATGAATTAGATCTTTTGTTTGTGACACTCCTGCTTTAAAACCTTGGGGGAAATATCAGAAAGTAGCCTGAGGGACAATGGTACTTCCATCCTGTCAGGAAGGGATATCAGGTGTGTAGCACACTGTAACAAGTAGTTGGCAACCTGGGTTCCCACAGCTTGCTATCTTACCTAGGTCTTTCTCACAGATCCTTTTAGGCAAGGGAGGACCTGCAAATTTAGCCCAGTTTATAAAAAAAAAAAGCACGGGGCTTCACTGAAATGGTAATGTATAATTCTGGATGAAACTCAAGCAGTAATTATTGGCATTCTTCTGAAACATCAAATAGCTGCTCACAATTCCATGGAATTTTATTTGCCGGTGATAAACAAGCTTCATAAACCATCCATCCAGCCTAAGCAGCTCTGCTTATCCAGGACCATTCCTGCTATAATTATAGACCTTGCATGAAGTGCACACCAGAAGGGGTATGCAGCAACGGGGGCATCGAAATTTTCAGTTGATTTATACCAATCCTCCGCTATCTTTCCACTCCATTAAGTACATGTGAATGACAGTCCTGGCAAGGTAAAGTTCATACAACAGCTTTTGCAGAGAAGCTGAATCCTAACTTATGCTGTACCTCTTTGGGTGTATGACTCTGGACCAAGGATTTGGTAAAGTCAGAAGTGGAACCATCAGCAGAGATGAGCATGTTGACACGTACATTTCCACAGCCAGCTGCTTTATTCATAACTTGTTCAATTGCTGTAATGTTGCTAAAGCAGCATTTTGATGAATGTTATGTTGCTCAGGGGAGTGCACAAATGTTAATGACGGGGAGGGAGGTTTATTGGGGGAAAAAGTTATGTGTAACTTCCTTGGCCCAGAAACGGGATACACAGGATGAGGCTAGTATGTTAGTGAAGTGACATGACAGGAGTTTTGATGGGCAGGCTGAAAAGACTAACTGAGGGGAGAGAAAAGAGTAAATCCATCCATTGCTTCTGGCTGGGGCACATACACTGGTGAGATTCCCCCATCCTGGGCAGCTTTACCTGGTGTCAAGTGTGGCCTGAGACACATAGTGGGAGGGCTGTGCTGGTGCAACTTCCCCCTCCCCCCTCCCCTGCGTTAAGTCCTGCATCCCTACACTTCTCTAGATGTTACGTCAGAACGGAGATAAGCCTCTTTCCCTGAATTTTATCTTATATTAGCTTTTTTACTTAAATGTCCCTGCTCATGACCCGAGGCCACTCACAGCTGCAGCAGATTAACCTCCACACATACAGATTCACGCTGGATCTGTTCCTGGGACTTTTAAAATATACAATGTCTGTCATTCTTGGTGCTGTGCCCAGATGAGAGAGAGCATCTCCAGGAAGCACGTTAGTCACGGATCAAGTGCATTTCTCACACTAACTCGCGTCAGAATTCGCTTTCACGTAGGAGCTCCAGGATTTCAGGCAAAGTGGTGCAGGTGTGGAAGGGTGGGGGAAGAGAGAGGCACTGTCCAGCACTGCGCTTTGGGTCAGGTTTTCTGACACGACTAACAATTCAGTGGATTGTCTGTAACAGCTTCACTGACCAAGTCCCTTGCATGGCTCTGGATTTAGCAGCCTTGCATTTTTATTGGCTTGCAGAAACCACAGATGACCTTCGTATGAAAACAGATAAACATTTGCTGGTTTTGCTCTGTGAGTTATGACACTTGTACAGTTCATCTCCATCCAGAACTCATTAAATTAATTGTAAGTTAGAAACTCCTTTTTTTCCCCTGTTGCTTGCAATAGTCCCAGCATGTTTGGTTGGGGTTATTTTCCAAGCTAATTTTTTTTTTAATTCTTGGTCTCTGTTCAAAAGCAGAATAGACTGCAAACAGCTGAGTAAGAGCTACCTCTTGAGAGATTTGTGTATCAAAACCCCTTCTCCCTTTATATATATATATACACATATATATATATGTTTCTACAATATAGAGCTGTCTGGACAGATGTATATACATATGTATTCTAGACATACATGGATGGACTGTCCTGTGCAGAATTAAGCATGCACAGAATTATATGTCTGTGCTGCGAGGAATCTTTAAATATTATTGCAGAAAAAGTGATATGTAATTCAATGGGACATAAAAATTTCAGGGAAGCTGGTTATAAACCTTCCTCCAGAGTTTTCAGGTAGTGTGTCTTTGGAAACATGGGCCCTGTCATTGAATTCCTGACTGCAGTGATGTGAATAGCAAAGCTCTCCTTGACTTCAAAGAACAAAAAGAAGATTTTTTTCTCTCCACAAAGAGTTGCTTTTCTGCATCCCTAAAAAAATTCTCACTCATGTCTGGGGTTATTATTACTTTATTAAAACACCAAAATGTATGGTAGCAGCTGTGATGAATTGATATTCAGTTGTTTGGAAAGCTAAACCCATATTTGCACAAAGTCACAACTGATGGCTGGCAGCCTGCTTTTATAAACAAAGTCATGGCAGCTTTATAACCATAATATGAGAGTCCCAGAGCAATGCAGAAACCCAGCAACAGCTGCCTGCCCTACAAAGGGTTCTGGCATACAGCAGAAGTGATAGGGCTTTGAAGAAATCTTCTGGCATTGGTTGCAGAAGAAAAACAAGACGGAGTAGAAAGAAAGTTCAAAGAAATGTGAGGCTTCTCTGTCCACTTAACAAAGCTTTGTGTCGCTCAGTTATGAAAAAGTCATGTGTAAATATATCCAGCCAAATCTCACTGGAAAGCATCTGTGCCACATTATGATGTGAAAAACAAACACAGGTCAAAAGCTTCGGGCATAGCCCTGGCTGAGCCGACAAGACCCCCAGGCAGTGCCTTTGGCTCTGCTCATGTTCTCATTGTGGATCTGCATGTTCCCACCTGCTTCTCCATCCTTTCATTCTGGTCTCCCCACTGTCCAGGAATATTTCCTTGGGCTTCTGCACCCACATAGGCAGCAGGTTCTGTGTTCCTAGAAAGGGATTTATGCCTCTCTTTGCTCTCTTAGGCCTCCTCTCAGGAGGGGAATGATAACTGAGAGCCAAAGCAAGCAGACTACCTGAAATCCGCCTAAAAAGTGTGCAGCAGGTTTAACCCTACGTCTCCGACAGCTACTTTGAGAGCTGATGGCAGTCCCAGCCACAGCTGCCAGCTCTTGGGCAGGTTTGTTCCTGCATAAAACCACCTCTGCCTTGTCTTCCTTGTCTTCCTCACCTGCTAAATGAACATACAAATGAAAGGGCTGCCACCTGGCTTGGACATCACAGTTAAAAACTGTTGTCCGCGGTTAAAAACATTCTCCATCAATGTGCCTAGCTCCTCTTCGGTCCTGCTGATATTCTGGCTCCACAATATCCTATAGCAATGAACTCCAGTGTGTAAACACAGGGTGTTTGAAATCCTGCCCTTTTCTGTTATTGTTAAACCTTCTAACTAATGATCTCATTGAGTGCCTCATTGTGACTGAATTGGAGGAAGCTGTGAACATATTTGCTGCACTTCGTAGGCAGTATGAGACCCGTTAGTTTATACTTTCCGAGATTTTTTTCTTCCAGGGTAAAAGCCATATTCAGCACAGTGCTTGTGTATTCCAAGACCACTGAATTTCACCAGATGAATGTTTTGTAGCACCCAAGCGTCTTCACAGACTTGCTCTCCCTCCTGCTGCACAGCTGTGCCACCAGCCACGCTGCTCAGCCCATCGCTTGCTGCTCGCCCCCCTCTCCTCGCTTCTGTCAGCCCATCGCTTTGCCCTTCCTGCCACGGTCTCCTCCTCTCTGTCACCTCTGGCAGAAGGCAGCTCTGCTGTCAGTGATCCTGATGTGACAACTGCATACTGCTTTCCAAGAAATTCCAGGACAAGCTCTCCCAGTTTACAACGAGGAAGTAATTTTTCTGCTCTCGTCAGGATTGGTTCAGTGTTTTGGGGCTTTTTTTCCTGACTTTTGGGCAGTGGTCACTAAGGAATGCCACATCTGTGTCCAGTTATATGCTATTTCCCATATCTGAACAAGCTGGCTCATCAGCATCTTTGCTGGATGGGAATATTGCTGAGCACCATGTTTACACAGAAACTCTCCCCCGCATCTGCCTGACTCCTGGCAGCTGACTCTACTGCTTGCTTTTCTCCTCAGATCACTGTTAGCAATGAGGAGGTCAGCAACCCCTCCTTTCTTGACCTAGTGAGAACTCCCCAAATGAGGAGGAACACGCTCATCCTGATGTATGCCTGGTAAGTGCCCATGTCAGTCCAGCTTGTTACCAGGGTGGGGGATTTTGGAGAAAAAATCCCTTGTGACATTTAGGATCTTTCCAACTGCTTATAGTAATTTTGTTTGCCTCTCGACATTTGTGTTTTCTGTTTAGGTTCACAAGTGCCCTGATCTACCAAGGACTTGTCATGCGCCTAGGAATTGTTGGAGGAAACCTCTTTCTGGATTTCTTCATCTCAGGAGCTGTGGAGCTGCCAGCTGCTCTCCTAATTTTAGTGACAATTGATCGCATTGGCCGGCGCCTTCCTTTTGCAATCAGCAACATCGTGGCTGGAATTGCATGTCTCATTACTGCCTTCTTGCCAGAAGGTAATTCCCTTCTCAGCATCAGGCTCTTCAGGTCAATTACTTCTCTCTGATACCTCTTAAGCAAGGCTGTGCAAAACTTTAGATAAAAGGTGTCTGTTGATGCAAGCAGCATTGCAGTCGTGGAACAACAGACCTTGTTTGTCTATAGACTGCCCTGGGTTGTGTAATGGTTGTACCTTTGATGGGTGGTGAGCAACAGCTGGGTTTAGTCTTAAAAAAGAGAAAAAGTTTAAAGGCCCTTTACTGTTTTTGAAGGCAAATACAAGGGAAGAGTATAGAAACATGAAGGAAAATTACATTCCTGACTTGGAAGACACTTAATGATGTAAGAAATAAGCTATTTAGCTTAGGTAGTTTGTTGGTCTTCTCATTTTCAAATAAAATGATGCAAAACACAACACAATGTAGGGACCAATGTAGGAAACTTAGAAAATGTTGCCCTGCCCTCACCCCTCCAGGAGTTTGGACAATGTTAAGGGATTGGAAGAAAGGTACGACTTTTGATTAAGTGATTCTTATCTGGTTTCAAAGACTACTAAAGGTCTGATACTGCACACAGGCTTCCCAGCAATCCTATCTTTTCTTTGTATTTTTTTTTATCATCCCTGGGGAAGCATTTGGGGACACTCTGAAGTGAATGTTACCGTATCAAGATGCCTTAGCATAGCTGGGGACCAGAAGCTGAATGAGCATTAGAGAGGCTTATTCCTCCCCAGAGATGTACCTGCCTTAGGGGCAGTCCTTGACAGTCTTAGAGGATTTAGCTCACAATGTTATGTTGTGCGGCTACTGTTTTCCTAAAGAAGGGCCATGAGAAGCCACTTCAAGAGTATGATGTGCCCAAACAGGCAGTTTGTGGTGATTGCAAATTTAAATCCTTGCAAGAGGTGTGTTAGTTCACCTCTGCCTCAGTTAAAGCTCCTTTGAAAGGAATTCCTCCAGAAGCACTTAAAATGAATACTGTATGTTTGAGGAGCTTCATTGCTTTAACAGAAGCAGAAAAGATGGGGAAGGGACTGGCGGCTGTGTGATTGTGCCCAGGGTTATCACATAGTCATCACTTGTTTGCATTCATCAGTTTGACCACTGAAGCCTGTGAAGACTGACTGGTGTCCTGGTGGATTTTCCCCAGGTCCCCACTTCTGCATGCTTCTTAGAAGAGCCACCGCATGGCGAGCAGATGCCAGCTGCCCCATGCTTCCATAAAAGCTTCCCTGCAGCAGGGCACAGCAATTCAGGCACAGAAGGCCTGGTCACCATTTCATGTGCTAGATTTGCCAGCATCATTTGCCACCTGTTAAATAAAGTACAAAGGACCCACTGGGTCAGCAGGGACTGGGGACTGTTGATCATCTGGAGCTAGGGCTGTGGCAGGTGGAGGAAATGGAGTGGCACTGGGTAATTACACCTTCAGAACCTCTGACTCCAGCACCTTCATGTATTTTGAGTCACACCATATTTTGAGCACAGTGCAGTCTGTATGGGGTTAGAACAGGAGTATCACGTGAGGCCAGTATGGCTGGAGCAAAGGGGGAAAACAGTGGTCTGGGGCCAGCAGGATGCTGTCACCAACCTGTTCTCAATAGTGGTGAAGTGCTGAGGCCATCCTGTCTGGCTGGGGACATGACAGCCAGGAGATTAGGCTGCTCAAAAATGGGACACCTGAGGTCCTAGTCTTGCTCACAAGAAAAGTCTATTTATACAAATGGGAAAAGCTGCAGTGGCAGCTTGTGAGTGCTCCATCACACTGGGGTGCTCACACAGTTTGAGTTCCCTGGCAGAAAGAGAAGGTACATAGATGTCACCCTCACCTCAGGGTGTCTGATGGACTGAAGGGGTGCCAGAGAGACAACATGGATTTGTTTTGTTCTTCCTAGCCTTTGCTTTTCTTACAAGTATTTGCACACAGGACTTTTCAGGGCAAAGGCAGTGTCTCTCAATATGGGATGAAATTTGATGGGGGTTTGTTTAGTTGTTTTGGAAGGGAAATAACCCCAAGAATCTCATTTTTTTGGTTCAAAGCAAACTGAAATGTTTTCTTGTTCTTCCTATTGAAGTTTTGAGAAAACACAGTCACTGCCAGAGCCCTCTCAAGTGGCAGAGCTCCTCTTTCTGCCAGGTTCGGGCTTGTTGTTTCACCCTCTGCTCTGTCTACTTTCACTGTCTGGTCTGTCCTGGTTAGACCCTGTGGGTGACCTTTGTCTCCCAAGGGCATTGGAGAAGGGTTTATTGCATTCCTTGTGACCCTCCTCCAGAGGCTGACGGCTCTCCAGAGACACCACTCAGACAGCTGAGGCATTGCACAGAGCTAGATGGGATGGCTCTGCCCTGCAGTGCGGATGTGACCATCTCACCCCCTGATGATGTGTAAAGGCTCCCCAATGATGTATGCAGGGCAGTGGCTAGGTGCCAGGGCTTGAGTGGAGCCAGGACAGCCAGGCAGAGCCACTGGGGCAGTGTAAGGCCCCTGGGCCTGTCATGTCAGGTACAAAGGTGGACAACAGATCGGCCGTGAGCCAGCAGTGTGCCCTGGTGGCCAAGAGAGCCAATGGGATCCTGGGGTGCATTAAAAGGAGCGTGGCCAGTAGGTCAAAGGAGGTGATCCTCCCCTCTACTCTGCCCTGGTCAGGCCCCACCTGGAGTATTGTGTCCAGTTCTGGGCTCCCTGGTATAAAAAGGACAGGGATCTCCTGGAGAGAGTCCAGCGGAGGGCTATGAAGATGATAAAGGGCCTGGAGCATCTCCCCTACGAGGAGAGGCTGAGTGAGCTGGGGCTGTTCAGCCTTGAGAAAAGAAGGCTAAGAGGGAATCTGATCAATATTTATAAATATCTGAAGTGTGGGACACAGGAGGAAATGGCCAGCCCCTTTTCAGTAGTCTGTGGAGACAGGACAAGGGGCAATGGCTGCAAGTTGGAGCACAGGAAGTTCCGCACCAACATGCGGAAGAACTTTTACACAGTGAGGGTGACAGAGCCCTGGGACAGGCTGCCCAGGGGGTTGTGGAGTCTCCATCTCTGGAGATATTCAAGACCTGTCTGGACGTCTCCCTGTGCAATATGTCCTAAGGAATCTGCTTTGGCAGGGGGTTGGACCCGATGATCTCTGGAGGTCCCTTCCAACCCCTACAATTCTGTGAATCTGTGAAAGACAAGAACCAGGAAAGGGGAGGTTGTCCAGGAATAGCACTAGTAGGAGCGTATCTAATGTGCAGTGGCTAAACAAATTAAGAATGGCAGTTGTCCTGCTTTAATGAGAATTATTTTACTGTTGCTGCAGATGCACCTTTAGAGGTAACTTGTTTGTGGTCAGAAGGTTTTGGGAGATGATTCAACAATGTTTCTTACAGCATAACTTCCCTATATAAAGAAATGCTTTTTTCCAGAACACAATTTGGACTGAGTCATGGGAGCATTTAACATTCATTCCCCCACCCATGCTGTTATTCCACACCAACATCTTGAATCAATCAACTAGAAGTGATTTCTTATTCTGTAAAGCGGCCTTGCATGATGCTGGAAAGCAATAAATGCCAATATAGATTGATATCTATACGAGTGGCCTTTCAGTCTGATTTGCACTGATCCAGCATTTCTGTGATGTAGCTTCTGCTGACAGGGATTGAGGCTCCCAGAAAGGCTCTGCTGGTGCAGCAGGACACACTTCACCCAGTTTCTTTTTGAATGAACAGATATCCCATGGCTCAAAACAACGGTTGCCACACTGGGAAGGTTGGGCATCACGATGGCTTTTGAAATCGTCTATCTTGTGAACTCTGAGTTGTACCCTACAACACTGAGGTATGTCAAAATGTCCTGGGAATCTTTCAGCTTTTCCCTCTGCTTTTTCCTATCCCTGGTTTCACTGCTTTTTTACTAAAACTTGGTTTTCTCCAGAGTTTCCTAACTGTAGAGTCACTGCTCAATGTGGAGGGCATACACTGATGAGACAGTTTGGGACCTAAATCTACGTTTTACTCCTTAAACTGCTGGTGCATCTATTTGGCAGCACCTCTCAAATATCTTGCACTATTTTTCTTTTGCAGAAACTTTGGTGTTTCCCTGTGCTCGAGTTTGTGTGACCTAGGTGGGATTATAGCCCCGTTCCTGCTTTTCCGATTAGCAGCCATTTGGTTGGAGCTACCTCTAATTATTTTCAGTAAGATTTGATTTAAAATATACTTTTGGTTTAAATATCCTCCTCCTAACAGAGCTTTTCTTTTGGAGTAAAAGTGTTGTGCACGACCTTATACGCCACGCAGACCAGGCCCTCTCAACCTTCATGCCTAGAGCAAGAGGCTGGACAGCAGATGGGTGAAATGTGGGTGATTTCACTGCACACAATGGAAGAACTCATGTCTGCTTGGGTCACTTGGCTGAAGGAGCATAAAAGTAACTATGTGCCATGCTTTAAGACTGAGAAACCATACAGCTAGGTTCTGTATTTGCAGAGACGTAAGCTTAGTCTTCCAAGAGTAGAGGTTAATGTCCTTTAAAAAATACTTGGTTTGGGTTTTTTGGCATATACAGGTATGACTATGGATGTCATATTAACTATAACTTTTTATTCCCATCAAACTCTTTTCCTCAGTTGCATTTTGGTAAAAATGAGCCTTCCAGAGTAATTCTGTGGAAGAAAAATTAGCTATTTCCAACAAGCAAAAGGGAGTCTGTGGCAAAACCAGGAGATAAACGACTGGGAAAAAGCAAAAGGTGTAGAATAAAATAAGGAGGGAAATGAGAACTAATGATAAATTTAGCTTGAAAACGAAAATGGAAAGACAAGAGATTTTAAAATATTACCATAGTTCCAAGAATAAACATACGTAGAAGTATGGTGTTCTCATCATCTAATTCTTAAATTCTGCTGCTGTTGAAGAACATATGAATTCCCTCGAGGAAACAGCTACAAAATCAAAGAGGATCAGAGAGGATTGTGCAACAGTCAGGGAACATTTTACTTTTTGCTCCAGTCCTTCTATTTTTTACCTATGACATTATTTACATTGTATCTATGCAGGAAATTATTCCAAAATAACCATTCCTGATGAATTAATTCAGCTTGGCTCCTTTTCTGAAAGCTCTGTCCCAAGGATGAATTTTTGTCATGAATCACATAAAGTACTTTGGCCATGGATACATGAAGAGACTATTTCAGGAAAATCTCAGTGATCTCAAGAGACACAGATGCATCTACATGACAGAGCCTGTTGAACAAAGGCTTTGTTTGTGTTTTGTGTGAGAAATACCATTATGGTTCCAGTGCAGTTTCTGTACACTTGCCCATGAACATTTATTTCGGAATTTTTACTTCTAAGATCTCCCTTTTGGGACAATTCAGGCTGAAAACGAATTTCTAGGTTTTTCTGGAGTAGGTTAAATTAATTAAAAGTGATTGATAACAGCAGGGCAATCAGCGATAGCTGCTGCAATTGAAAAATCTCACTTCAAACTTAATCTGAATAAAATTTCCTCAGTGGATAAGCCTTGAAAATAAGAAAATCACAATTTTCTTTCTTTTTTTTTTTTTTAATTTTATTTTGAAGATTTCTTTGCTGTCCCTCATAGGTATTCTCGCAGTTGTCTGCGGGCTCCTAGTATTGCTTTTACCAGAGACGAAGGGAATCTCCTTACCGGAGACAGTGGAAGATGTGGAGCAGCTTTCAAGGTATGATATGTATTTTCTTACTTCTGCTTGGGTGAGGTTTTCTGAGGGTCTTCTTCTCCAACCTTATCAGCTGTCATAATTTATTGATGTTTTCCAAGTGTCAGAGTAAACTCCCGAGTTAGGTTATGAGCAGCTGGTGTTCTCTTCAACAGAAACATGAACTCTTCAGTACAACTAAGGCAGGTTGTCAAAAAAATATATGAGGGTAGAATCTATATTTTTCTCCTAGAGACACAAAGTCACCTTATGCACCTCTAGAAAGTGAACGTAATGGTGTGCAAGAGAGATATGGCAAAGTATAGCCTGAAGAGCTCTGCTCGAGAAAACAAGCCATTACCTTGCTCAAAACATCCCATGAAGAAGGGCCCTTGGTCATGGGAGCATTACTACTGATTGTGAAGTCGTTGAGAAGTCACATACAAGATGACTTTATAGCTGAAGAGCTGTAGGCATGGGTTTCCCACTCCTGGCCCACGGCAAGCCAGATTTTTCACTGCACTGCAGGCATGCAGGGAACATATACAACTTGGCTAAATTTCTGGAGGAGCTACTGCTATACATTAATGTAACAAGCAGTAGCTTTGGATATTACATCAACAAATTTAGCCTGCTTTGATGTACAAACTGAAGAAAGAGGAAATTTTCTGTACAGAAATTAAATGTTTCAGTACTGCATTTTGGACCACAGCTTGGACCACATCTTACGTTGTTTCTTCCTTCCTTATACCCCTCTTCTCTTCTCTTCTCTTCTCTTCTCTTCTCTTCTCTTCTCTTCTCTTCTCTTCTTCTCTTCTCTTTTCTTCTCTTCTCTTCTCTTCTCTTCTCTTCTCTTCTCTTCTGTTTTTTCAGTCATTTTGGTAAATGTGGCAAGAAACGGAAACACCAGGACACCAACTCTTACATTTGACCTTTGAAGGACAGCACTGAGCAAAGAACTGTGTTCCCATACTGGGAATTTGTTCTCCACCTGCCGTCACTTCAGAATTTGCTGCAGAGTATGGATTAAACTCCATCTTCTTCTAAGCACAAGGACATTTAAAATAAGCAGTGTATTTTTCTAGAAACATGGAATAAATTCTTTTTTTTTTTTTTTTTTTGTAGAGTATGCTGTTTGTAGGAAGGGAACACTCTGTGGTTCTTGGTAGAGAACAGAACAGCTTTAAAAAGATGCACTATCCAGCTCAGTGAGCTCTTATTTATTTCTTTAGATATTTGAGCCATTCATTTATTTCTAGTGTTAGCATATAGCTTTTGGTGGGGAGACTTTGAAATGATACTCCTTGTTTAAGATTTGGATGCCTTTGAGAAGGGAAGGATGAGTATTTCAACCCGTTCTCCTTTGCCTCTGGAGAATCTTGACAAATAGAAGATCTGATGGCTCAGGAAGGGGGTGCTGGTCAGGAAGGCCCTTTCTCTGCCTGGCTGGGATGGGAATCAGAGGAGTGCATCAGGAAACCCTTGCCCTGGTTTGATCCTCTCCCCCAGAAAGTCTCTGACACAAAAAAACCCACTTTCCTCCCTGCTCAAGGGCATTCTGAAATGTAGAAGCAGTTTTCTTCCTCTCCTTCATAGGGATTTATGTAGTTGTCCCGTTCTACACAGGGCATTAGCTCTGCAGGTCAGATTGTCCTGCTACCCATCAGTGTTCTCCCCCCAGACCCATCTGGGGTTCATGTGTTACTCCGTTGTCCTGTCCCATGTCCCCCGCTCCCTCCATATCTCTGAGAGAAGGGCTCTTGTCTGCTGTACACTGTTGACTCTTGTCCAACCCTCTCTCTCTCGAGCATGATGATTTTTTTCTTCTAAAACATGTTCTTTGCCCATCTCTACAAACCAAATTCCCTCTCCCTGACCACTGCCAAGGCAATCTGAAATTTCTGTCTTCTGACAATTATTATTTGGCATCTTTCTGCCTTTGGGATAACTTACTTTTGCTGTTGATGGGGATGTTAAGCTGTCTTTGGAAGATGAGCAGGGATGAGACAAGAGCTTTGGTTACGGAGGGAAGTGTTAACTGGTCCCAGGTGTTTCAAGCTGATCTGTAGGAGGTATGTTCAAATCTGTGGCTCTGCAAGCAGATAGCAGGGACAGCCTGCCTTCCCTTTCAGCTGCATGACTTTCTTCATCAAGCACTGGGTCCTGGCCACTGACAGGCAAGCGATACATTCCTTACAGCAATGGACTTGAGAAGATGTGGTGTTTGAAATGTATCCTGTTACCAACAGAGAATTAAACAGGAGAAAGAAAAGAGCTGAGCTTTTTTAAAGGGCCCTTTAAGCTCAGAGAACAACATATTTGGCAGAGATAAATGTAGGACCAGGTTTTGAAGGTTCGTACCATAAATGAGTAAAGGAAACCTTGCAGTCAGAGCAGCTCTAGTCTAACCATCTGAGCAGCACACACAGGTAGGTGCACACACAGGCAGGATTCCCTATGGTGGGGATTATCCTGTGCATTTCAAGGCTTCCCTGACTCTCCCTGCCTTTTCCCAGCACCTTCCCCGACCACCAACCCTGCTGGAGTTAAAAAGGGACCTTTCCTAGTGCTCTTGGCCTAATGTTGGCATACTCTGAGCAGTCGACGACAAAGGGCCTTTGTTCAAGGCTGTTTCTAACTTCCTCTGACATGTAGTTTAAGGTCAACGGGATGCTTAGCAAAAGATAGTAGTGACTGAAAGATATGAAACTAAATGGGAATGACATCATGTGTCTGGCCAACTAGCAATATGGAGAAGAAAATCCAAAACTGGAGCTACTTATTTAGGGAGAAAACTCTTCCTACACCAATGTGCTCTTCTGCAGATAGCTGTGAACTCCCCGGGGCTGGCTGGAAGAGACCAGCCCTGAACTGGAAGCTGTGGGTTTGTGCTAGCTAGTGCAGTGTTTCAGCACAGGATGGGAGCACAGGCACGTGGCTGCCGAGCTCAGCCCTGCCTTCCTTGTACCCAGCCAGCCCACATTGCAGGCACAGCACCCAGAGAAGCCAGCGATGCATCACCGGGCGAGCTGAGCCTCCCTCTTCCTTTTCATGTTTCTTCTTTGTGAATTTTACTTTTTATAATCGGTGTCTTAAACACTACAGCAGTCTGAGAAGGACTGTATAGAATATTTAGAGAAATGTCAATGTTATTTGCCAGTTGCTGCTGTTTGTGGGTAACCAAAATGTTGTGAGAAGGGAGAGACCCAAAGAATTGTTTCTGACATTTCAGACTGTTCTTTGCTTTGCAGAACAGCATATATTGCTCAGGAGTGAAATATTGAAGCATGTAAAATGGCTAGGAGCAATGTCAGAAGTTTTGATATATTTATTTTCTAAAAAATCATATGTAAAGTATAGCAGGAAAAAGCCTCTGTATGTGTTCTGGCTGCTAATATGATAGTGCTTAACAGCCTCAGGTAGAATTTGCATTTGGTAAAGGCTCATGAACTAACTTATACCCCTAACAAGGGTTTTCTTCAGGATGGAAAATCCTTCCATCACTGTGAGATTTGGGTTGCCTCTTGAAGGTTGTGAAATGAATAGTAACTTCTTGTACAAACAGCGTTTTGATGATAGTGGGGTTAAGATGTTGTGGGTGACAGAGGACAGGTGAGGCTGTGGAAGCAAGGGGAGAACTTCATAGAAGGAGGACACTGGGGGAAATCAGCTGGGGTTGTGCAGACCACTGGACAGGCTGCTTGTTTAAAAAGAGTTACTATAAATTCATATGGGCCTCAAACCACACTGAGCCCTACAGGAAAGGCCTACAAATTTCTCAGGCAGCAAAGCAGCTCTCTCATAAACTGTACAGGTTGACACTAGAAAAGCTGTTGTGACCTGCCTTAGTGCGAGGCACCTCTTCAGAAGCTGGACACTGCCACTGAAGCGGAATACTTCAGAGGTGGAGTGAGAGAAGTGATGTCCATAGTGTGCAGAGGATCACCTTACCAAAGGTGCCAAGGGCGCACATTCAATGTGACCTCAGAAATCCTGCAAAGAGATCCTCTAGAATATCAAATGAGTGAATGTGCTGCTTGCTCCAGATGTGCTGCTGCCACCAAATTTGCCTTGCTAGTTCATCTAGTCTGTGCAAGTGGTTAGTGCTAAGTGGCAATTTTTATTCCCATTGATGCTCTTGCAATTTGCATTCTTTAAGAGGTTATGAGTTGGGACTTCTGTAGCCAGTCAGGCATGTGCAGGCCTTTCTGGTGGGTTTGGCAAGGACAGTAGGAGTGGGTTTATCTGCCTGCAAGCCAGGTATTAACCATGCCTGCAGGAGTTCACATTTGAAGAGCTTTATGAGTCAAAGATGAGTCTGCAACGTGGAATATCAGTTGTCAAGGAAGTACTATGTATATTTCTTGGCTGACTTAATGATCCAAATGAATAGATGCAGGAAATATTTCGGGGATTATGTGTGCCCAGTGATTTCTCCTGGCCAGAGAGGTAGATGGAGAATGCTTTATCAGAGCTGTTCCTGATCAGGAAGGCAATGCTCTGAAATCATTGCTTCTTCCAGAATAAGACTTGTGGGAGTAGAAGCTGCAAAAATCACCCTACTGCCCAAGTCTGTTTTATAGCTCTTATGTGTATACATGCATACAGAAAATAAAAAGAGAAATTAAATTAAATTAAATTATGTGCAGCTTGGCATGCCAGGTAGAGGACATCTCTCTATGCTACAGGAAGCAGGCAAGACAAATCCCAGCCCAGGAAGTAGCTGTGTTACTTGGGGTATATCAGCACACCCTGGGGATGCAGGAAGGAGTCCATGCAGAGCCAGGGATCCCTAGGCACCTGTGGGGTGCTCCCTGGCTGATAATGCAAGGGATGCAGGATGAGAGGGAGGTGTTCATCGTTAGCAAGTGTTTCACTTTGGCAAGTGTGAGCTGAGCTTTTGCTGGGAAGGATGTCTAAAGGTCTGGGCTCTCACTTCCTATAACCACAGGTATGTGTACATTATTTTCTTTTAGAGAAGAAAGATGTACATGTAATGGTTATATAGTGAGATGAAGTTACATAGTGAAACACGATGGGTACTATGGACAACAACCTTTTTATAATACATTAAACAGTCATTACTTGCTGTAATGATTATTTCTCTGTCTTCACTGTAGACTAACTTTAGGGTGAGGCTATTTTATATTCATTGTTTTATATCACTGATGCGATATTTGTACTTTTGCTAACACACAGATTCCATGCCAATAAAAAAATCTGAAAATACAAGGCAAATGTGTTTGCTTCTTTTTTTATATCCTGTGTATTTAACGATAGCATACATATCTAACAAAACTTCACATACATATAAGACATGTACAGCGATATCCTTCTTTGGTTTGTATCATTAAATTGGTAAGAAGCTCAGACAACTCATAGAAAATGAGAAGTATTCTCCTTCTTCATTTGTTGGCAATGCGCAACATCTTTGGAAAGTCAGCCTCATAAGAAAAAGTCATTGTAGAGCCTAATGTAAGATTGAAACACAGATGTCCAGTCACAGTTGGGGTTGGGATTTTTGAAAGGTATTTGAGAAGTGGGTAAGTTGGTTGTCAAATGTAGTAAACCATAGAACGTATAGAAAGAAGGTAACACACCATCAGTTGGGCCTCCCAGCAATAACTGTTAATTTATAGCAATTTAAAATGGATGATCATATTTATTCTACATATGAATGATTGTGGCTTTAATATTGCACTTCGAATCTTCTATTTCTAACGTGCGTATTGCTTTCCAGAACCCATACCCATACCCAGGATCAGTAGTTTTCCATTATGTACTTAATCCAAGAAATATAATTGGAAACTCGAACGTAAACACCAGGTTTCATAGGTTGGGCACAGCCAAGACCCCAGGAAGTGACTCCATGTTGGACAAATTTGTCTTGGTCCAGACAGACTAGAGGTCCCCCACTGTCCCCCTAAACAGAGAAAGAACAGGATTATTCCTTCATGGACAGCCCCATGTGCAAGGGAGGCCTTCTCACAGGACACACAGAAACAGAAGTACTTCTTGCATGTGAAGAGCACACAGGTCACAAGGAAGCACTGGAGCTCTAGCCAGAGAAGAGTTCTCTATGCACGCTGTTGAACACTGTTGGTAACCTCATCTCTTCCCAACAACCAAGCCTTACATTTATTTTTGAAGTAAGGGGAGTTGGTAAGAAAGACAATGATTGCCCTTAGTATCTTAAACTGTGCTTCTTCCCTCGGTCTCTTCTCCAAAGTCTTTATGGCTTCCTGTTGTTACTAGATGAGCCAAGACCAAGTGAATGCGCACACTCAACCCATGTGTCTTAAGACATGAGTGTGCTCCCCTCAATGGCCCACTTGCCCACCACAGTGCTTGTGTATAGGATATCTGTGCTGTGTTGGCAATGGTGTTGACCTGCCAGATGAGGCAGGGAGTCTGCTGTTTTCACACTTCTTTACAGTCATCTCTAGCTTTGTAGAAGGAGAGTTTACACCTTCATTCAGTACGTTAAATTCTTCTGAGACATTTCATGTATTTAAAGAAACTGAAGAACTAGCCTTCTGGATAAAGACTTCATACCACACTTGGGAGATCAACTATTGCCAAGCATATTCTTCCTTTTCAACAAAAGAGAAGTCCAGCATGCATTTTGCTTCACCCAGTGTGATTTTCACATGTGCTGGCACTGACAATTGGAAATTGTCGTTCCTTTGGTATGCCTGTTGACAGACTCCACTGCATTGTTCCTTGACTGCTAACTGAACTGTTTCAGGTTGTTAACTGAGCTGGCTTGGACATTGGAGCTAGTCTAGCTGAGGCAAGCAAAGTGGTCTGAAAATAAAAATCAGACCATTAGTCATTCTAAACTAGCTTCCATACCTGGCTTGGGCAGACATGTATTTCCATGAGCCTTGTAGTTCAGGATGATAAAAAAAATTACCTGCCCCACATCCTAGGAGCAGCCAAGGGAGCAAGGGAAGAGCAGAACTTGTGCGTTTTTCAGCTTGAATGCCATGCGGTTTGGCAACATCCCAAGGCTAATTCTGAATCTCTAAAGCCCAGAAAGCAAAGCACTATTTGGTCTGAATGTACTTACAACCAACTCTGAAGCTCACAGATGTCCTTACCTGGCAGGTATCTGTGCCACCGTCAATATTTCCAGCACAGAGCTCGTGTTTTCTGACTCTACCGTTCAAAAATTCAGGGCGGTTGCATATTTTATTCTCTATTACAGGGAAACCAGTTTCCTTTAACTTGCCCTCTCCTGTAGTTCCTTTGCAAATAAAAGCAAACCCAAGCCAGAATAAGTGACAAAGGTAAATGAACATCTTCACAAAACAAACGTTGAGATATGGATAGGCAGTAAAATAAGCATAGTCTTTACACACTACACATATGCTTTCCATGGAGAATATGAAGTGATGCCAAAAATCAGTAAGCATTGTCAGTACCATTGTACTTAGCCCCCTCTACCACCCATCAAAATCCACACTGCACTGCTTGACCTTCCTTCTCCCACAGTACATCCATATGGATCCAGTGCACAGTGATACTTGTGGGACTCATTCCCACAATAATTTTATTTCTCTGAATCTGACTTGTTTTCTCTATGGAAGAAAGGAGGTAGGAAGTAACCAGTTGAAAAAAATCAAATGTTGTGCAGAAGCAGGGAGGAACAGAAGGTATCGACGCCCTTCTCAACCAAGACAGAGTGGGAGGTTTTGCAAATGAGAGAAAAAAGCATTCAAGAGAATTGGCAAGCTCACCTTCATGGGATTAAAAAATAGTGTAACTCTAGAAAAAACTTCCCTCCCAGCTGCGTAAAAGCTCACTTTGGGGAAAAGCAGAGTGGGCTTAGAGACAAGAGTTAGCAGCTCCCTAGGTCTGATTCTCCTCATTTATTATTGGTTTAGGTGTGTTCAGTTTACATGGCTCTGAGTTATTTAGGAGACTGTAAATCAGAGGGAGAAAGTGGAAAGAATGGCAGTACCTGGTGAATTTTGTGGAATAAGTATGCACACAAGCTTCTGTAGGGTTTTTTGGCACAAAGAAAATACACTTTGGATGCAAGCATACACCAATTTGCAGAGAGCTTTCCAGTGTGCTAATGCTTTCTCACCTTTTGTATCCCCCCAGCCTGTCACATAGCACTCTTCTCTTCCTCCTAACACAGCATTTTCTTTTGGCAAACAAACTGGGATTACATGATTGTTGATGATTGCTGGGCTGAAAGAAACAAACAAGTGACTCGTACAGGAACAATAGTTAGCACATTTGTCCCTGATACCACCTTCAAGTTTATAAAAAGATTTTCTATACAGACGGCTTTTTTTCTTTCTTTGAAATCCTGACCTTCAGGTAAAGGTTTTGTCTGATGTGCAAAACTGCTTTTGTTTTAGGCTCTAATACCCCAAAATGTGAGATGCAAAAGGAAAAGATCTGAAATGGAGAGCAGGTAGACACTGGTGATACTAAAATTGCTAGCATAAATCCAAGAGAATGCTTTGACTTCAGTTAAGGCATAGCCAACAAAAATTAATTGCAAAGCTACTTAGTGGCATTTAACAAGTAGGTGTTAGCTTGCTCTGTTTGCATCCAGTCACTTTCAAACTCGACCCTTAGCACATGGCAGAACCCAAGTCAGCCTGACTTGCTTTTGGGTGCAGCTAAGGCCAGGCTCAACTGAGAAGCCGTGTTAATTGTGATGACCCTGCATCTGTTTTGGACCTGCATTGCAGCCACGGAAATGAAACCATGAGCACTGTATGTCCACATGTTTGCAGCTGTATGGACATATTCCTTTTGACTGCAGAGTGCCTTGGTGAGTTCAGATGAATGGAAACAGATGCAAGAAGGGCCATACTGGGTATCACATCAAACGTACACACTGGCTGCACACTGGAAGCACACTGCCTGTGCTGGAAGAAGCAATATCCCCAGCATAACATGGAAACAGCATGGGGTGACACTATGCTAGTATTCAGCTTTCAATCCTCATTACCTTGTCACATAGAAACACAGACTGAAAGCTCCTCTAGGCATTGTCTCCTCCTACCCTGCTGTCACTGCCTCAACTCTCAGCAGCTGGCACCCAGAGCGCTGACAGCATGGGTCACTGTCCCTAGCCCTCATCCCCTCCCAAGCCAGCCCTTTCCCTTTCCGAAGCCCTGCAGCTCAGTCCCCTTGGTTTCCTCTGGAGCTTCTGTAGAAAGGGAAGAAAGACGAAGTCTTATATCGCTGACTGAATACAGTGTGTACAGAAACACACATCTCTACACCACCAGCAGCCACTACTTAGTCCCCTTGTCCCATCAGAATAAAGGTACACTTCAAGTGAAAAGGCACCTGCTCAGTTTCAGTAGAGCAACGTCCGCCCTGTGTGGCTCCTTGAACAATTTCTCAACTTCTCGTTTTTGCACTGATGGCTCTGATGCTCTTTCTGTGTGTAATCCAAGGTATACTTGATACATGGATGGCCGTGAGGACCTGGTGGAAATGATTGCACACGGTGAGCTGATGAACACACACCCATGACATAGACCACTTACAATGTTACCAGGCCCCTTGTTCTGTCAAAGCCAGAAAAATAAAGCTAGCTTTGGCAGAAATGTATATTTCTCAATCCCTTATTATGGCACATGAAATCAAATTGTCAAAAGTTATCACTGTCAATCTTTGTTTCTTCAGTCAAAATTCTGCTTTAATGAATGATGAATAGACTTGGCTTAATTCTCGACTGTTTGCAAGCTGAGTCAAGAGACAGCTCAGGTTGTTTATTGGGTCTGTTTTGATTTTCCGCTGATTTCCTATCTAACGTAAGATAATGCTGGATCAGGCTATAACAGATACTTACCTTTCTAAGCAGTGAGCAGCAGTAAGAACCCACTGAGGGTCTATCAGAGTTCCCCCACAGAAATGCAGGCCAAAACTGTAACAGAGCAGAAAGGCATGACAAAGGCATTGGTTTAAAGTGTGAAAGTTAATTCTGCTGCGGTTAATCAGGTAATCTTTCAAACATGTATGCCTTTACACACTGAAAGATATTATTCCACATTTTCATTACGAATCAACTTTCTACTTCCCTTGAACAATATTTCTTACAATGATGGTAGTGTTTTGAGGACATTTTTATAAGGCCTGGTATGAAAACACCTTTCATCTTTCTTCTTAACCTGTATTTATGTTATTGGAAAACCTTATGTGTGGTCATATGTCCCACTTTAAAGATTCTGGCTTTTATCTAGCTCTGATCACAGTCAGAAAGCTCTGCAACTGGCCTTGATTCCTAGTTTTGCTAATAACTTTGTCAATTAGAGCAAGTGCTTACACGGAAGGACCAATGTAAGGTCTGTACTAGCCATACTTCAAACTGCTGTTACTACTCATAGGGTACTGATTCTCCCATAAGATATAGTGACAGTTTTAAAGTCATTCTGTCTTTTATTGAAAGGGGTTGTAAAGCCAGTGGTTGTATTGATTTTATAGGTATTTACCACAAAATGGATCATTCTTGGTTGTGTAAATTACATTCTTTAAGATTAACACACATAATGCTATTTTAAAATTAAAATCAAATTTAGAATGCTGTACCCACGTACCGTAACATCCTACACAAAGTTTTCTTGCATGTGAAGTCTAATGTAATGGGGAATGGCCATACCTGCGGAGACTGATTTGCCATGGCCAAGAGTGTGGGTGTGAAATACACCCACCAACAATCCTTTGAGCACACAGTTTTGGCCTGAACTTGGATTTTCCACACTCATACCGAGCAGGAGCTGATGAACAAGAAAAAAAAAATCACTAGAGGGAACTTTATCATATTTGTTTTACATTCACTGTGCACTCAGAAAACTAGAAGGTGAACCTGTTACTTTTGTCACTTCAGATTTTGAATCTCTGCAGGGAATTGTATGCCATGTACCACCTGTGTTTGGCTAGGTTACTTTCATCTGGAAGACTTAAAAATGCCTGGCAATTTTTTTCCACATATATTTCTCAGTGGTCAGCAAATTACACATGAACAGATCTACAGGCAGATAGAAAAAAACCACAAACCCAAAGCGAACCAACAAACCAAACAGATGGTAAAGGAGAAAGAGAGAAAGAAAGAAATCATTACCCCAACCTCTACAGATACCAGCAATGCAAAATCTGCACTGGCACATGTTTTCAAACTGATCTTGGAGGTACAGCACATGAAATACAATCATTGTCTCCATGGAGCAAAACTTTGTCTTCGCTTATCTCAGGATCTTTTTGTACCTCAGATGTCTCTGAGTTATTAAAATAGGGTAGTTCTTGTTTAGCCACCTAACTCCTATCAACACAGAATTTAGAATTAGTTGTCAGCAAAAAGAACTAAGTTAAAGGCAAAAGCCACATTTCTCTCTTCTTTAGCTGAGCAACTGAACAGAAGCAATATTAACTTTAGAAAGAAATTGAATTTTCAAAATGACTACAATAAGCACACGAAAATGCCACTTCCCTCCTAAGAGTCCCAGCGCAACACCTTCAGTGCAGCAGTATTTTTACTGTCACAGTATGGAGCATATGAATTTTTCTTGTTTGCTCCATTTTGGGGGTTTGATCAGAGCACATTTTCTGCTGCTCACAGCTGAGAGGATAGAGCAGCACGAAAGTCATCCTTCTTTGGAGTCAGAACTACCTCTCTTCAGGCACAGTTTTTGTTGTTGATGGACATGGAAGGACTTGAAACCAAAATGTTTGTAAGTATCATCCTACGCTTTTTTGCAGCACCTCACTCAGAGTGCTGAATGGCTTGATTCAGTTGACCCAGGACAACTAGTAACAAGGACATTTGGTTAAATATTTAGGGCCAGATGCACTTTGCAGACATCTGACACAGCACAGTATCAGAGAAAGGAAAATCTGTTTTACACCCTGGACAGAAACAGAGGCACAGAAGCAAGAGGTGCAAACATCTGGCTGGGATAAGAGCATCCCTTGTTCAGCCTGGCCACAGATGCGCAAGAATAGCCCTATCTTCAAACGCAAAGGAAAAACCCCATGAGCTCTGGTGGGCTCCATGTACATGCTGCACTGATCTTGGGGCTTCCAAGGAGTAAGCACCATTCTTAAGGCTTCAGACACAGATTTTGAGCATTACTTCCTCACAGCCTTAGTTTCCCGTCTAAAGCTATTTCGCTGTCCTAGACCAGTCGTTCGGATTACTCGCTGAATGTCCTTCAGTTGGCATAAAATGGTTACAGGAAAGGGAGACACTAGTCTTTAAAGGAATAATTACGGCACTTGGGAATGTCACAATACTCCCATGCTTTTTTTGGGTCTGTTGTGTAGCACCAAGGTCCATTCACATCTCCATCAGGATTCCTGCAATACTGTAATGAAGAATGAAAACACCAAATCAAATCAAATTATTTTTTTTTTACTTCCTTACTAATATGTGATGTCCAATTCCTTTTATTTACTTATTTATTTATTTTGTTATTCACTCTGTGAGTTTAGAAAAAAGATAATAAAAATGAAACACCAACTTTCTTCAGACAGTGAGCTTGCACTAGTACAATCTTGGGCATGTAAGCTCTCAAAATGTAGGAGATCTTGATCTTGGATGTGGTTTTCAAAAGCACTAAGTGTCCACTCCTGCTTCCATTCCAGTTAGCAGGAGCAGTAGGGTTAGCCCTAAGGTCTTTTCACATCCACTCTGGTTGCATGACTCTGGGACAAATGGGTATATTGTGCAAGCTGTTCTTGCACAGCTTGATGATGCCTATGAGTCCTAGGGTCAGCGGGGCAGTGTTCACACTGACATAGGGTGTCTGGTTAGCTGAATCACTTGCTAGATTTTACTGGCCATACTGATTGATCTCTGCTTGGCACAGAAACCTCACACAACTGTATAGTACCAGAGATTTTTCTAGTCCCCTTACTTACTCTGATATATATATATACATATATATATATTATGTCTTAGGGAAAAGAAGAAAATCTATTCTTCCCTTTCCCAAGGGTCCCTCCCAAATGCAAGAACCAAACATTTATGGCAAGCAGCTTTTTGGAGAGACTTTCCCCAACCTGAGCTGAAATTCAACACAGGGCATGTGATGCCATCAGAAGAATCATAGAATTGTAGGGGTTGGAAGGGACCTCGAGAGATCATCGGGTCCAACCCCTAAGATGGACTAAAGCAAGCTCTAAAATCATGTACCTGGAGAAACAATAGTCCAAACTATCAATAACAAAAAAGCTCTTTATATCACATACAGAGCTTGTCACAAACCAGGCAAGTATTGTATATGGGATGTTACAAGTCCTAAGAACTAGAGATGAGTACTTGTGTTATGACTAGGGACATGAAGGTTAGAGATGGAGAATGACTTGCAGCATGGGTCAGATGCATGTGTGATGGGCTGTGGCAGAAGTCAGAGGGCCGGAGGGGGAATTAGTGGAGGATGGAGGTTGCAATCCATCAGCTACATATCTCAAGGAATTTGCACTGAACATTGTAAACCATCACTATTACTACTGAAACCAATCACCCCAGGTGCTCTTTGTGGCAGAGGAGACAGATGCTACCCACAGACCAACTCCAGTTAGTTGTCAATAGTGAGAACAAGTAAGTGGCCATCTTAAGTCCCTTGGCTGTGCTGCAGAAGCATGCAACAGAGTTTCTGGGCATCTGTGTCCCCCCCGAAATACAGATTGCTCTTGGCCACAAGAATTAGCACGATGAGGTTCTTGGATTGAACCGACAAAAAAAATTCATTTACAAAGACCTGACATGAAATGCTTCCTAAGGGACCATAAAGAAGATGGGTGAAGCTCAATGACAGCAAGTCTTAAATGAACATCTGCTTACATTTTTATCCAGGCCTGCTCTTGGATGAGTTGTGGGAGTAAAATAGTCATGCCCATGAGGTTTCTGAGAGCTCCACTCTTGACAAGTCCTATTCCTTCCAGTTTTTGCTATTGTGCCACGATAATCTTTACCGTTACCATTAATGCAATCTGTGAGAAAAGAGGAAAAGGAAATGACAGTTAGTTGTGAGCTATTTGGCCACATCAGTGCTTGACAGTGGGGAAGCAGAAATAAATTTGAGGAAACGCTACTAGGACTTATGCATCCCACATAATATGTATGCAAGGAAAGAAGCATAACATAGTGTTAATGCTGGCTAAAAATTACAATTTCCTCACATTTTGAACATTTTCTGCATGACTAGAAACATCATAAAACAAAGACACTTAGATTCAGTAGACCCCTCATGAATCCAGAAGCAAGGACTACAAAGTACATACACGCATAAAGGCTTTTCCTTACACTGGTGTCTGTCCAATGCCGTATTTTACAGTAGGTAAAAAGCAGTAGTACACACTCAGCCAAAATTATTATCCTTCTAAACAGAAGAAAATGTCATAGCAAATAAATGAAAGCTGCAGCACTCTAACCATTTACTGCATAAGAAAGTAGCATCGGAACCGAAGTTTTAGAAAAGCCAGCTGTCTTCTGGTGGCAAAAGAAGCCCTGGGAGTGTGAATGCATGGCACAGGAAAAGACTTCTTTGGAACAGTTGTCAGCAAAATGCTGCCACCTCTATATTTGCTGTCATTGTTAGTGGCCCTCCCACAGAAGTGTGGAGGCTACTAGCCACCTGTTTCCTCATGTTTCTAATGTTGCCAGATGTAGTACATAAAAGATGCAATATTAATATAAAATCAGATATAGTAACCAGGCTATAAATTCTGCAAGTTCAGAAAGTGAAGAGAGTGGATACGGTATTACAATAAATTCTGTAATTAACTGGAGATTCCTGTAGTTCATGCTCAATAAATTCTTGATGTTGTTTCCATTAAAAGCAGCTTGTTGGTTATGAGCATTTCTGGGGGAAGTCGAAAATATTCTCACCAATATTTGTTCCCGGTGTTGTCTGAGGAGAAGTTTGTAAAGTCACTGATGTCTGTTCATCACACTTCTTCAGGCTGCAGTACTCCCACCTCACACTGGGGTCAGTGGTGTAGCACCATGGGCGGTTATCGCTATCTGGGTTCCTGCAATAATTGTTCTTCAGGTCCCTACGAATGTAAGCATATAATGTTCTCATCCATGACACTGCTCTGAGGAGAACTTGAGAGAACATTTTAGAAAGCAGGTCTGCTACAGAGTTAGCATATATCATTTATCACGTACTACGTGTGGCATAAATCCTTTTTTCAGCATAAAGAAATCAAAGAACATATGCAGAATATTTAAATATGTCAAATACTTATTAATTGATTAATGCTTATAGTAGAATACCATTTACAAATGCAAATAATTAAAGGCACATGCATACATTATAGTTCATTTTACTTTTACAATCATATTAATAACTTTTAAGAAAAATAGTTTTTTGCATTTAGGAATAAATAAATAGTAAATATAAGGAATAAGGGCTAACCCAGGTGATTCTTCCAAGCCAGGTGATTCTATGATTCTATAGATGAAGTACCTAAGGATCTGATCTAGAGGTGGACTAGTCAGGGTTAGGCTATGGTTGGACTCGATGATATAAAGGGTCTCTTCCAACCCAGGTGATTCTATGATTCTGTGAAATAACCCGCCCCTTCCTCAAAGCTCTGATGAATTGCGGACTAGGCAGCAAAGACAAACTCATGAATAAGCTCATGTGTTGAAACAGTTCCTTTCAGTAGAAGGGAAAATTTGTAACTATTAATTCATTTAGGAGCAATGCAAGAGCACACAATTGATTAATCTAAAGCGTAATAGTGACACCTGTGGTTTTTTTCCAAGCTGACTTTAAGATGTTTCCACATTAAAAAAAAAAAAAAAAAAGAAGAAGAAAAAGAAGGGATTCTTTTTATCAAGAACACTCCCTTCTCAGCTTTAACATCACTGTTGTATAAAGAGGATGCAAATCGCCACAAGTTCCTGAATGGTCCCTGCCCCGTGAAAGATGGGAAGGGGAAATGCACGTACGAGCCTGGGAAGCGTTCTGCTGTTTTGTTGTGCCGGTGCGGTGACATGGAGCTCCAGGCTTGACATTTCTTTCCCGTGACAGTGAAAGAAGCAGTACCACGGTAAGACACACCATTGCCTTGATAGCACTCCTCAGTAATTTGAGCCTGCTCAGGCATATCAACAGCTGTAGTGAATAACAGAAACCGGTCCCTTGCATCTCAATACTTTCATATTTATACATGAGCATAGAAAGCCAACAGAAAACAACAAGACAGAGTATTTCCCTGACTGCCACGGCATGCTGCCTATGACAGAATCCTTCTCAGACTGCAGATCAAAAGGAAGATTTCCAAATATGTTTGTAAAAAATTAGTGTTGCACTAGATTGAAAGCACTTGCACATCAGTTTTACTGTCATGCCCAAGGACTTATCTCAGCTAACAATCCAAATAGTTCACATATGGATCAAAACTTCTCCAGGCTAAGGGAATATCTGTGGGTTTGCCACAGATCTCTGTGTGTGGAACCAGCCTGACTTGTCTAAGGAGAATTTTCTTTTGATTGCTTTTTATGGAGGCTTTGTTCAATGCTCTTAAATTATGTTAGGCTTTGCTTTGGATTCAATTTTTCAGGAGCTGGCATGTAAAAACTAATTAACTTTTCCATGGAGCATTTAAACATTCAGAGGTGGAGGGAACCATCACTCGAGAAAAGGAAAAGTTCTATATTACTGCAATTTTTCCTGAGCTGGGTCAGTAGATGACTTAAAACCTTCTAAACTTATCCACCAGACTGGATATACCAGTCTGGGATCCACATCAAACTCAGGACTTCAACCGATGCATAGCAGTGCTGGGAGTTGCAGCAATAACACAACTCAGCAGAATCATCCAAGTTTTTTCAAAATAAACCATGACAACCTTTCAGTTCTGTGACATCTCCTGTTGCTCTTACCAGGTCCCTGTGGCTCTGACCCAACGCAGGGGGGATGGTGCAATATTCCCACTTTACAGAACTGTTGGTGGTGTAACACCATGGCTTCTTCTCACCATCAGGATTTCTACAGTAGTTTTCTTCTAGGTTCCTGAAACAGAAAACTTGGCTAAGAAAAGCCTCTGATGGAAACCTAGCAGAGGTTGTGAAAAGCAGAATGCTGCTGCCTAGTTTACTGTTGCATTTACTGTTGGGTAACTGCTGCTGTCATTTACTGATGCCATTTACTAGGTGAATAACTGCACTGCACTGGTGTTTTGGATGTGCGAAAACAGATGCATGCTAGATTGATGGGTGAACTAAGAGACTGTATTTCATTTAGTACTTTGAGGCCAAGAGCAGCACAGCAGAAACATAGGGTGAAAAAGTCTTGCCCCAAGAAAGGATCTTTCTTACTCCACATTGCGTCACCTCAGTAACAATACAGTAAAAGAATGAACTGAAGAGGAAAAATGTAATTAATGCAGAGCTTGAAAGTCAGAAGATGAGATGCTAATATCTAACAACAACGAAGCAAATAGAAACCAACATGCAACAAAATTGAAACGATGGGATCCAGCAGGTGAAGGGTGTTGGTCTAACCAAACAGTGTTTTAACTGAAGAAAATATTGTTGAAGAGAAAAGTTAAAGAAAAATGAAGTGATTCTGTGCTTTGGTACTTCTCATGGGCACTGAGTAATGGTGAGGTTTCACATACTTGCAGGGATAGTTTTCTGGAGTGCGAGCATGTTTGTGGGGAGACTGTGAACTCCAGTGTTGACAAGTATTTCCTGATTCAGTAACAGATATCGTGCCTCGATAGTCTTCTCCTCTTCCTGATAGACAGTGACGCCCTGGTGCAGGAACCGGTGGGGGTGTTGCTATCACAGAAAAAGGAAATGAAATTAAAAAGTGCCTTCTAGACATAATAAAAACCAAACAAAAATCCCCAGAACACTTTGAGCTTTATAATTAAGCAGGCTTTTTAGCTTTCTTTGCAGGGAAGGTTTAAAGAACAAAATGTTTGGAAAGTCCAAAAAGTAGATAAAAGATCTAAAAATATCTTAACTTTTCTTTCTTCCATGTTAATATCTATGCAGGCAATCAGAGTGACAGAAGGACATTTGCATCTGTCCCTTTACAGCAGCCATGACATGATGGAACCAAGTGCTACAGGCCTCATCAGAACAAATCTGGAAAGTGAGCAAGTAGCAATACTGTGAAAAAACCTGGAGTGAAAGCGGCAGGCCCAGCAGTGATAAGTGCAGATATAGGTGCAGTTATAAAAGAGATGTACTGCAAGTGGTGACATTTCTGGTGAGAAGCCCCAAGGAAAATTGTCATGGCCTTTTAGAGGAAAAGGAAATTGGAAAGGTGGGGAACTGAATTGGAAGGGCAAAACAAGACACAAGACTTTCAGGATGAGCGAGACGTCAGGAAGAAGCAACATCCAAACCATGGGAAAACACATCAAGGAAGATGATGTGCTCCATGCAAAGACATTAGAAAGTCCTATGACAGAAATGTCTAGCTTCAAAAGAGCTATCAGAGGGTCATTTCAAGTTTGGATTTTTGGGGGTTTTTTGCTCTTTTCTTCCTTTGGGATAAAAGTCTTTTACTCTTTTTTTTAAAAAAAAAACAAAAACCAATTATTTATTTTTTTTAATCTTTGGAGTCTCTTCTATTTGTTCTAGCTTCTTGAACCACCCCGAACTGAAGCTGTCTAGATGCATTAGTGTCTAGATGTCTTTGTTTCTACAAGTCTAGAAGTCAGGCTCACCACAACGAGGAATGTCACAATATTCCCAGCGTTTCTTTGGGTTGGTAGTGAAACACCAGGGTCTAGGTTCACCATCTGGATTACGGCAATAATTCATCTTCAGATTCTTCTCTGGAAAACTGAACAGGAAAAAATTATTTTTTTAAAAAAAAAAGTCACTGATGGCTGTGTAATGGCATAACTATCCTGTTTGGGGAAAGGTGGTCTTCAGGACAATAAACAACCCACCACAGAGTCTGACTCACCTTTCTGGGAGGTATCCATGAGAGTGAGGATGCTGGGAGTCCCAGCGCTGGCACTCAAACCCAGACACCGTTGTTGCAATTTCTCCATAGTAGTTTTCTCCACTGCAGTGCATGCACTCCACTGTAGGAGGAAGACAGAATGACAAGAGAGACAGAAAGTCCCTGAGGAACTGGTCCGTATATATTCATATTCATCTCACATGAAGCTCAAGAGCCTGATCAGAGCAAAAGGATGAAGGACCATCCTTTTTTTTGGCAAAGTAAAAGACTATTTTTCTTGGGAAGATGACTTCAAGTAGTTGATTACATATATACTATGCAATTGAAAAAACACACCAGCATTATAGACTAGTTTTTAAAAGGGCTAAATTAGAACTACTAAGCTATACCTGAAAGTTGTGTTTTATTAACTTTTGCATGATCAACTGTCATTTGGTTCAATTCTAGGATTATGATATGTTAGTACACTCATATACCACTTTTTAATTGGGGGGACAGGGTTGGAAAGACTTTGTATAGCTGTTTTGGGGGTCTTTTGATATCTTCCTTGTTGGTGTTGAAAACATCCTTGGAAAGATTCAGGCTGAACTAAACTCAAGTTTGGAACAAATGCCTACAAATAAAAGTAACCAAACAACTTCACATTCTTGAAAGCATCTCCCAAGAAGGGAAAGAAATCAGTATACATATCCTGACCTTCACACTCTGGGATGTTGCAGTAATCAAATCTGGTAGCAGGATCTGTTGTATAACACCAGGGTCCCTTTAGATCCTTATCGGGATTCCTGCAGTAGTTTTCTTCCAGTCCCATATTGGGATATTGAAAAGGTGTGTAACTGGAACAGAATTAAAATGGGATTAGAATAAGGAAAGCATTCCAACCATTCAGATGAGGATGGTAAAAATGAAATCTTTGTCTGAAGACCATTTTGTAGATGTTGCTCATGCAACTGCCAAGACTGATAATGTCCCTATTGATCGTGTAGCCCCAATTGCAGGTCTCTGAGTTACAACTCAACTTAGAGAATTATGTTATTCTAGATAAGTGTAGAAAAATATTTTATAAGAATAAATAAGAAAGCCAAACAAATTACATGTAGGACTATTTGGCACATATAAATAACTTAGCAAAATTTCATAAAAACATGTAAACATATATGAAAAGGCCTCACTTTGGTTTATGGGGGGCATTATCACTCCACTTCTGGCATGGCACACCATTCTGAGTTTTGGCTTCTGTTCCTCTGTAATCCACCCCTGCTCCCTTCTTGCATTCTAGAAGATAGACTGAAATAATATGTACTTAATCAGTATGATGATATGTCCATCGGGTTTTAGCACACAAAATAAATTTTCATGCCAATATATTTACATATATTTGGTCATATTTTGACTTTCTTATGATGTCAAAAATAGTTCATGTTGTAAAAATACTAGTTATCTGATATGTAAGTTGAATTAATTGGCATTGAAAAATTTGAATGATAGTAAAAACTTATAGAACAGAATTCCAGAGACATAGGTGTAACACAACCTGCTTCTCTTAAGAACATGCTGTAGTAGATTTAAATAATAAAATATTCTTTTTTTGCATTTAAATTTTCTATTTTCATTGCCTCCTATGATGTTGAAGTTATGCACAGTTATTAAAATCAAGCCTTAAGAGAGAGCCACCTGAATTCCTTGAAGAAGATAATAGGACAGAATCAGACATTGCATTTTACCAGTTTAAATAAGAAATTAAGAAAAAAATCACAGAAATGCAGTTGATGTAGTTTCATTAAAGTTCCCCATGTGATGAATGAGATTTAATTAATTCATGATATGCTAAAACAATGACTCTCAGCTGTACAAGATAAAACTGATAGTTGGTTGAAGGCGCATACTATATATGCTATCGCACTCTCAGATTTTGGAATGTAATAGTACAGCCATGAAGAAAGGGAAAAAAAGAAGTGAAAGAGCCATGAAATCATATAAGCCAAGGGGAATTTTAATGCTGAATAAGCCCAGTATTTATATTGGTAGCTTTAAAAAACATCAAATTGTTTTAAATTATTAGTCATCACATTAAATAAGAACTGAAAGCTCACTGTTGTAATTTTTTTCTCAGGAGGGGGAAGCAACCATAACCCTACTGCAGCCTTTAAGATCTTCCTGGAAGTACTGAACAACCACCTTTCCCAGCAAAGAGCTGGTGACTGCGGGGATGGTGGGTGGGGAGCGGGCTTGCAAGGGGAAGTGTCTGAAGGCTGAAGGCAGGGGCTGTGGTGAGGGCTGAAGGATCTTGGCACATTCCCTCATGTTTGCAGTTTAGGGACTGTAACTCTCAGGCAACATGTCTTCTGGCTTGGAAAACGAAGCCGGAAACTCATTTAACATTATGCTCAGGGACTATTTCATCAGCCAGTTTCTCCTTTCTAACTGCAGTGAAGCAATCTGTCTTTTAGGTTGTGACCTGGCTTGTCTCAGTGTCCAAGTAGCATCCAAATCAGATATTTGTGGTGAACCACTTTTGCATCACACTATCTCAGTGTCAAAGTTATGCCAAAGCTGGCATACAAGCAGAAGATAAACCTAAATCTGGTGAAATTATGTCATTTTACACAAATCTGTCTTGTCAAATGAACTAATGTTTGAATTGAAAGAAGGTCCAGCTCTTCTATGGGATAATATGTAGTTTAGATCAGGATTTATAGATGTACTTTTAGGCACATCTTTATTTCAATTGGGCAAGTTTACTCTAGAAACTTTAGCTGGAAGCCATTTCGATCCCTCAAACAATTTTGCAATACATTAACATCAAAACCCTCAATAACTGAACATTGAATCAGTCAAGTGCTGACTCTTTTTGTTTGCATAAACTTTTGACCGTTTATATAACCTCTAGGTTTTTTTCTGTCTGATGAAAAATAACTAACTTTGATCCCCAAACTCAACACATGTCTCTTGGGTTAACTATTTACAAACAGATATATAGATAATAATTCCCAAATACCAAGTTCTTTTTCTATAAGGTTAACTGTCTCTTTTATAGCACATACCATAGAAAAAAATAATTTTTAAAACTGTGAATTTTATACCAGTTATCATCTTTTTCTTTGAATACAATAATAAGACCAATTAGGTCTCATCAAGTAATTGCTTTGACTGAAAAATAAAATAAAAATGTTGGTTTAAGTAATAGCATTTAAAAAGGTTCTGGGCATGTGAAAGGAATTTCCTTGAAGTATCAGGACAGGAGCAGCTGCTGGAGACAATGATGTGATCTGCCTAAGTAAAAGTTATATTTTCCATTCTGTTCTGTAACAACAGATTAAATGGATATCATCATGAGAATGGACAAGTAATTATTTGAGACTCTCTGCAAATGAAAAGACAAGCAACAGGGAAACCATGTGTTACATAGATAATGGGCTGCATTTTATATAGTCATGATTTCTAGGTCCATCTTTTGCTTTCTGTAGGTAGATGTGCAATTTTTTGACATTTTGGTTGCATGAAACTACATTTTTTTCACATCTTTACTGATGGGGTTCTGTTTTTGAAGAAACTAAAATCCATTCCCATGACCTCAGAAGACTTAAAAGGATGCAGTAACAAATCTTCACTGAATATTGTGGCGTTCTCATTCAGGATCTAGCCTCAGAAAATTCATGGGATGTCTCAGAAAAAAAACCTGAATCATTGGATCCTGATCATAGCACTGTATCAAAACCAGTAATGTTTATTTACATGCAAGTTATTTGTTCAGGCTTTAAACTTTGTCACTTGCCAGTTGATCCATTCAGTTTTTCTTCTACAACAGGAATTGCAGAAGATTTCTTAGCATTATTTAATCATGATCTAGGGAAATTCCCACCAGCTTCTGGATGTAATAAATATATCTTTTGTTCAAAACCTCAAAATATCTATCAGTTATATATATATATATTAAAAAAAAAAGGAAATAAAAAGGCAGCTGGTTGTAGGCTTCAGAATACATCAGGCTGAAAAAAAGCCTCAATGGTGTTTAATCCAAACCCTCATAAAAAGCACGGCGAGTTTCTGAGCTGAGGCTGCTCAGAGCTTTGTCCAGTCAATATCTGCAGCCTCTCTGGACAATGTGGTCTTACATCCACTATGTCTGATTAAAATCTCATTTGGGTGCTCAGCTACAATCCAGCTAAAACAACTGAACTATTACCTAAAATATTCCTGCAGGTGCTATACATGTATCATTATCTTATCCTACAAATCTTTGCAGGTTAGCAAAGGTGTAAGGATGCATTTTTCTGAGTTCATTGCTAATTACAGTCTAGTTATTGTGATTCTTGATGTTTGGTTAGAAACTGGCCTATTGAAACTACTGTGTGACTTGCAGCAGCTGAGAGCCCGGATCATTTTCCCTTTTCATGCACCTTTGTGGAAGAAGGCCAAGTTCTTGGTAGATACTATAGTTTCAAATTTCTGAATATTCTCAAATATATCAGTATTTTTTTAAAAGTTACAAGTCAGCAAATGATGAGAGTCAGTGTTTACCAAATCCGTTAACTCAGAACAGTAGTAACTCTATTCAAACCCTACCACCTTACATCTGAAAGATCAGAAGGAGATCTTTTCTCCCTTGTATGTTATTAAAGTCAGAGAACAAAACAAAGGAACTAATGTTACATTAAAAATAAAGCACATTCCTTCTTTTCCATATATAGCAAGAGCTCCATGCTTGGTTAATAAATTAAAAAATAGCCTTAAAACCCAGTCATTTGTCAGCATCTTCCATAAGGTGACAGATTTTTAGAAGAGATGGTAAAAAAACCTGGATAGTTGCCATTCCTTAAAGACAATACCCTATTTTCAGAAAATAATCCTCATCTATGATCAGAATGATCAGAAATAAAACATGCACAAAAGGAGTATACAAAAAGTCACAACATCAATTAATTACACCATAAAAATATACATTAAAAGTTTCACCAGATTCATTAACTGAAGAGTACAAACCTATGTAATGATATAAAAATTCTATAAAAACAGATATTTTTTTTCTGTGCAGCACAATTAAAACTTCTGACATGTACAAATGAAAGAAGTTGATTTGAGCCCCACCCAAGTAAACTGTGAATTTTCTATAGTGATACAAATGAAATTATTTGGCAATTTCCATCAGTTTTCATGTGGCCAAAGTCTGTCTCAAAAGCCATTGTCAGCACGAGGTGCTCCCCATAGTACCCTCAGCAGGGATAGAGAAGATGCAAGAGTACGTTACTGGCTGATTTAGGAGAAGAGGAAAGAAAGGACTATCAAGCATCTCCGTTGCTCCCAACATTTTCTGCGTTCCCTGAGGAACAATGCTCTTTTCTGCCAGTGGAACCTGGAGTTAGAGAAACAGGAAAGGTGCTGGAGCACTGATCTGCGTTGGGTAAGAGCTGACCTGCCCACTTCATCTGACCCAGTGAAGGCTTAGCCTCCCTTTACTACAGGGTCATGTGAGTCCCACTGGAAAGCATATCACAGTGAAATAATATAAGAAGACATAAATACAGACATACTTCTTTTTTCATAGAGAACTGTATTCTTTCTTCTGAATATCATTGCTGTTTTGGTGTTCTCAGACAATGTTAAACACTGTTGCTCTTTACTGCTGAATAAGAAGGCCCTGTTGAAACCAAGAGGAAAGAACAATGTAAGAAACAATAGCTGAATGTGTGCATTATTTTTCCTGAACACCTTTACTAGTATTCAATTTTAATTTTAGCAAGCACTGCACTTCAGTGATATTTAAGATTGAGTGATGTTTCACAAATCACTGAGTATTGCAACTCCCATTTTCAGTGGTGGACTTTAGCTCCTAAAGCTTCATACCAAACTTAGTTTTAAAGGGAGCTAGGTGAACAAATTATGACAAGGGATAAAAAAGAAGGTTTATAATATGCCAGAGAATATAATGAACAGAATATACGCACAATTTTTTGTTTAAAAAAATAGAGGCCATTCAAGAAGAGATGATGTGTTTTGCAGTATTTAGCAGTTACCAAGGAACAGGTAAAACACAACAAGGCAGGACCTTGAATTACCTTGTATAACTCTTCTGAGTGATTGTACACCTGGATTCACCTCTGGCAACCATGTCTATGAGTTGTCTAGGGAGTGGTGGCTGTTTTGAGTCAAATCTGTGGATAGTTACCCACAATCGAAGCTGAGCTCTCAGTAACGCTAAATTTCTAAGTAGGGATGTGGCTAATAAACACAGTCTGATGCGCTGCTAAGGTGGGGTTACGAGTCTGAAGTGTTGATCTGATCCCGTTGGTGTGAAGCACAAATTTGAGGGTACTGCAGTGCTGACCTGATTGTAAAGCTCTGTCTAACATTTCCTTTCTTCCCCCAGAGAATTTCCTGCCAGATAGTATCCATTCTTTAGCGATTGTAATAGATTTTACACCATTCATTAGGGAGGCAGGGATAAAACAGGGATGTTATTTCAGTGTCAGGTGATGGCAGGCTTAGCCCTGAGGCAGAGGCTATGGAATGGTACTGTGTATATATAGGGAACAGTAATCCTCTGCAAACTGTGATTATATAATCTGAATCTACAAACCCGTTCTCTCTGCCTTTCTCCCTACCCTCCTGAGCCTGGTTAAATGCAAGTGGAAAGAGAAGGCATGTCTGGAAGTAGGGTTTAGGATTGTTAACCGTTTAGATGGACATGTCTTTCTCAAAGTAAATAGAGGCTACATAACTCCAAATTCTAGTCAAATTCAGAATAATGGATGCATCTGCAAGATAATAGGTAATGCAATGCACATAAGGATTGATATTATTGCTGTCCTAAATTTCCAAGCAATTAATTATGACACTTTATTGCAAAAGGAGTACAAGAATCTTGATAAAAACAAGTGAGGCTTATTTTCAGTGTACCAAGCTGTGCATCAAGGTATCATAGTGTTTTCTAATAATATATCAACATAATTTTCTTAATTTCTCTATTTCAGCTTTCTTCATCCATAGATCCCAGACATTCTCTTTCTGTATACATATTTTGTTTTTCTAGCAAACCTCAGACACCCTTACTCCTAAGAAACCCCTCAAAATTTACGACTGCTGATAAATAAAGCGGACTGCTCCATCAGCTGCAAAGAAAGATACATATGGGAACCAGTGGAAATTACCTGCAAATAAATCTTTCTTCTTGTTCACACTTTTCTGCACATTCTTCGTTACTATTTGTCTTATAAAAGTTCTTCTTTGGGTTGAGCAGCCAAGCTCCCTCTGTTTGCACGTAGCTATCTAATAGGTTTCCTAGCACTAAAAGGAAAAAGAAACAAAGAGAGAAAAATGTGAATGCTGATACAATTTATGTCTAACTTTCATGTTAAATTCTTTGTTACATAGTTTGAGTAACATCGTCGTTTAATTGGTGGAATATCTGGGTTAATGGTGACAAAATATGGGTAAAAGTAACCTTTCTAGTTTGGTGATGGGTAACATCACTGAAAACCCAGTGTAAGGTAGGACAGAGAAGTGGCCCCAGTGGTGCTTTCTATCATTCTGAAAGTCATAACATGTAGCATAAACCTAGTGTATAAAGAAAGGGGAACAGAGACGACGACTGAAGGAGTGAAGAAAAAGTGAAGTGTTTCAAAAGGAAAATATTGGTCACCCATACTTTGGAGAAAGTGGAGAAATGGGACTTGGGAAGGATGTGAAAAGATGATTCTCCATTGCTGGTATCTACCCATGTGGAATGACTCGTTTAATCATCCATTCCTTAGCTGCCTCTTTTCAAATGCTCTTGCAAGAAACAACTATCTTCAGTCACTGGAGTTATCACTGTGCTCAAGTTCAGTTTATCATTTTTGTAATAACTCTTTATGGAACTTATTAATCAAGGTAGAAGATGATGCTGTCCATTGCTGTGAGTTAACACAAGACATTAAACCTGTGAATAAATTAACCTAACAACCTCTGGGCTACAGATGTATGTGAAATATGTAGGATGCTAAAAATCACAGCTATGTTTAGCAGTAAATTCCAAAAATGTTAAAGTACAATCCTTGTAAAGGACTTTGCCAATATGTATGTCCTTTTTCTTTTACACTATGCAATCTCTGAATAGTCAGCTACAGTTCAGAGAACTGTAACTTCCACAACTTCCAGCTGCACGGTCACAGAGTTTCAAAGTCCTGTGAATTTTACGAATTCTTAGTCGGTGAGCATATGACATTTGGCCCTGGTAGTTGCCCATTTCCCATGGTTTCAACCCCAGACAGACAGCTGGCCCATGGTCTTTGCAAACCATCTGCTCTGTGCCTTGTTTTGGTGCTATGCTGCTGTGCTGTACGTGATTGATGTACACAAGGCATACAGGGTATGAATCAGACTCTGGCCAGGCTGAAAGGAGCGACTTCCTTCATCTGATGACCCTTCTCTTTCTCAGCCACATCCTGATGCCATCAGGAGGGACCGAAAGCAGCCTTGTCCCACTCAGCCCCACAGATTGTGACTGAGGACGTTCACAAGGATGTTCAGTGAAACATCTTTCAGGCTGAGGAAGGCAACTACTCATCCTTTTCTTGAGTAACACTCCCTTGTAGCCTGATTAGGCCTCCTGGTACAGTTTGGTTCCTTCACCCAAGTGCTAGTTCAGCCTGCAGTTGAATATTTTCTTTAAGATATTTTGCACCTGCAAGGTGGAACTGGCAAAATAGGCACAAAAACCAAATTAGGTTTCCTCTTGTACTCAGAGAGGCTACTGGAAGTTTTAGTTTTGTCCTGTGTTTTGGCTATGGAAGAGTTTGGCCCTGAGAGCTGACATTTTAACAGTATGGATGAAAGGAAAGAATAGCTGCTAAAAAAGAAAAAAAAAAAAGATGAAAAAGGATGCAATAAAATTTCGTGTGACAGGCACAGGAATGTTCCAATGCTCTCCACAAAGACAAGAAATAAAAGTAAAGAATTTCTGTTATGGTACAGCTTCCATGCAACCTTACTTCTGTTCTGACACCTTAAAAATATTGACAGAGTCTTAGTTGATTTGGATGATAAAACTATTTTCCCCCTTTTCTATTATGATTATTTGGCAGGGTATAATACATGAAGAAAAAGAAATCAAAATGTACTCAAGGTGGAAAAGAATGGACTAAATATTTTGCTACCATTTTTCCTATGCTTATAGAATTTTTTCAGTTGTAGAAAGATGTATTACTGTTTTTTTCAGAAATTAATTTGAATAAGGATTTGCAAACAAAAGCAGTGTACTGCAGACAAAAGCCCAAATCCTCCACTTTCCTCCCCTGTATACAACTCTTATTTATTGAGGACCGCATTTGACTTGAATGAGACTGTTCTGTTAAAAAAAACCTTAGAAACTAGAATACAAATTAAGATTATAATTCTTAACATTAAATAATATCTAGAATTTTTTATGCTAGGGCATGTCTCTGACTTCTCTAGCTGAAACCTACCTATATATATTTCTGTTAACTTTTAAATTTTTCAAAACTACATAAATAAAATACTTGTGCATTTTATTGTTGGGATTTTTTTAAATACATGTTGGCACACTCATAGCTATATTTTTAACTGCAATCACAACAGGCTGCATAGTTACACAAAAGATCTGAAAGAAGATGTGCCACCTGAACCCCATAGTTCATTGAAGTTTAAAGTTTTCAGGGCAGAGAATATTTATCAGAAATTTCTATAATAGTTGCAATCTTCTAACCCCAAAAGGACACATGTAAAGAGCCTTACTCAGTCCTTGTGTGTTACAAAACAGTTTGTAATACCTTCCACAAAAATAGACTGGCAGCACCAAAAATACCGCAGAAACTAACTCTGACCAGATTTTGTCCTCCCTATCACATGGGATGAATAATTTCCTGTTAGGATTGTGACTATGAAAGAAACTGAAACTCTAGTGTGTACAAGATTTTTTCCTTTCCTTTGAGGTTTGTTTTTTCACAATGCATTTACAAATTTAAAAACAAACAAATTAAAGATCACAGTATTTGACAACCACAGAAAAATAAACCACTATAGCAAGAAGCCTGCTGGAACCAGAGACAACCGATTCACTGACTGCTATGGGCTTTGTAGCAGGTTTAGGGGCTGCTTTCCAAGGGTGCCCCCTTTTCTGGCCATGACACTCATCTGCAGGGAGCCAGTAGCTCTCCACACAGACACCAAGGCTCTTGCGCTTCTGCTCTGCCTAAGGAACACAACACTGGAGCAGCCACAGCTCTTGCTTGGTTCAACAGCAGCTCTCGCTGGCCAGCAAGCCCCAAATCCATCCTGGTACAGGTAAGTGGCGACACAGAGGTTTGGGGACCTCCCCTCACCAAAGGGAGCCTGCAAGCGTTCGGCCCCATCTCACCTAGGCAAGCGGAAGGCAAAGGACTCTTACCTGGGCTGAGCAAGAAAAGAAAGAGAAAGGCCGCTTTGCTAATCCCCATTTTGGCCCAGCTGGAAGGTGCTGGAAGTTGTGTGTGTCGGTGCACAAAGTTTTATTGACTCGCACTGGAGTGAGGCAGCATCAAACAAACAAGGCAGGTAGGTTAAGTTAATGATTGTCCTGTGCTGTGACCCCCTTTGCCGTGGTGTGGCCATTCAAACAACCTTGGATTGGGTGGATTAGCACGTCAGACTCAATCCTTTGTATGGGATGCTAGGAAATGTGAATGTGCTCATGCTTTGTGGGGCATGTTCTTGTTCTCAAATGCCTAGGAACTTTCTTGGATAAAGAATAGACAGCAAAATGTTGCTGGAAAGCATGGGAAATCATGTGTTCAGGCATAATTTTAATTTCTCCTTACACTAGAGTCCCAATAGTTATTTCAGCCATGCACGCGTATATTGATGTATAGATCACTTTCCATTTAATCTCAGGGTAAGCACTATTATCCGATCCAGATAATATTAATTCTGTAGAATAGTTTAATTTTACTTCTTCATTAAAGAATTCCTACTCTCCCATGCTTCCTTGACCTAGGCTTTTTTTTTCCCTCTTCTATTTGTGAGCAAGACCTAAAAGCGCATTTTAGTTCAATAGCATAACTCTAGGTTAAGTCTCATAGCCAGCTATTTAGTGTTCTTCTTTACCAGACATTTAAGCTCACACTGCACGCATAAACTCATCCAGTGAGGGTGTCAGACTTTGCTCATCCATGTGTCATTCTGATTTCAACATCAGCTCACTCTGCATTTCCCAAGTGGCCTTTGCCTTGGAAAATTTGCACTACAGCACCATTTCATGTCTTCACTTGCGGTTAGGTCAGTGCTGTTGCTTCAAAACAACTTGTTCAATCAAATGTGCTGGTGACTTACCAGATGCAGGAGGGGCCTGAATATTGGACGAAGGAAACAGCACTGAATGGGCTCTGCTGGATCATGCAGTTGAAGGCGAATTGTCCATAGAGTCATGAGTTCCTTCTAAAAACTAGCAAGGCTATCCACCTCCTTGCTGTCCTGCTTACTTTAAGTAGAAATTGTGTTGTACTGAGGGCTTAGGATAAAGCTAGGGGTGCAGGAATAAAAGTGTAAGAGAGGCGTTCTGGTATGGGAACCAGGTTAACTGCTATTTTACAGATTATGTGAAAAATCTAGTGACAATCCTGCTTGTAGTCCTGTGCTATTTCTCTCCTGTAGCATGCTGTGATACTACATTATCTGGTTGTCTTCTGTGCTTGAAGCTGTTCTAACGCCACCTGTGAACAGCGCAGTGTGGGATATACACAGATGCTCGGGACACCACTAATGCCAGGCCAGGGAGATGTGTAAACACAACACTTAGGGACATGGTTTAGTGGTGGGCTTGGCAGTGTTAGGTTTATGGCTGGACTCAATGATCTTAAATATCTTTACCACCCTAAATGATTCTACGGAACGAAGTAGATGGACCCGAGAGGAGCTGATGGGACCTGGACTCAGCTCAGGGAATCACTTGAAGGGTAACAGAGAGAAAGGCTTGGATACTGCGCAATTGCATGTGGGATTTGGCTTATTGGATTTTAGGGACAGTTGCTCATTGGGAAAGAAGGATAAAATGAAGGAGGAGAATGCAAAGTAGGCTTCACTAGCAAGCAGGATTTTGAGAGCTACTCAAGCCTGTTTTAGCCCCATATGGTTTTAACAATCTTAACCCCATTTTCAATTCTCACTCCAGATCCTGGGTTCCTTCTCTGGGGTTCCTGCCCCACACCCCTTGACTCCCTCACCCCTATCTTGTCCCCAGGCACAATCTGCTTGCCTCTTTTCTCTCAGATATTATCAGATAGTTGTTTTTCCCTTAGTCCAATAGAAAATCCTGCACAGCCCTTGTCCCTGCCCCCAGCTCCTCTGGCACCTTCTCCGTACTTCTGCATCCCCCATTTCCACTAAGGTATTTCCTGGGCAACTGCATTACGGTACACATCTGGTGGTTAAAGTGTTAAGAAAATTGCTGCATATGTGTATTACATGAGGCTGTTGCTCCTGCATGGGAGAGGTTTGAAATGCCTTGAGTTTTAAATGTTTGTAAAACTCTTTGAAAACCACAATGTTTTAGAGGTAGTCTTCTACTGCATGTGTTCAAAACAAAATTAACCGATTGTAGTTGCCAAGGGAATGAACTATGGTAACCATATGTGTTTTAACATGTGTCCAGGATAACTTGGGAACATCTGGTGTCCAGGATAGTTTGGGAACATCTGCAAACATCGTGGTAAGCGAACACTCTTTTACAAGCTTTCTTCATGTTAAAGGTCCCCATATAGTCCTTCAGGTCTATAGCAGTTACCACTTTTAGGCTGGGGTCTGGTACTTCTCTCAATCTCGTTGTCTTGAATCTAGTTAAAATGCACCCACTTCAGTGTGGATGCTCCAGACGTGTCTCTGAGGAATGGAAAGGAGACTTGTATTGCCATTTCTTTCAAAGACAATGCAGATGTGGAGAAATACGATTGATCTCAGTCTTAATGGACCTGATCCCAGAAAACTGGACTTGGGGATATTGTCAGCAACTGATCCTGGTACAAAAATGATAATTCTGCAAGTTTTCCACAAGAAAATGTCAAAACAGGAGAAGTGTCTTCCATCTGCCAGACTGGCACTCCTCACTGCTGTCTTGTGACAAGGATGTGACCTCTCAAGGCATTGTGTTGACTTATCTGTGCCCTGTCGCACCTTTTCTCCTTTCTTTTCACTCATAGAGCCACACAGTGTCTAAATCTTTCCCCAGCTCTGTTCTTGCGGTGTTTGTTCTCATTTATTTGACCATTGTGAGGCCTACCATAGGTGGAAGTTTATCAGATCTTATTTCAGAGTCAGGGTACATTAGTTAGCACAGTGGTTAAAATATAAACAACAGTAGGCGGCTTTTTAAATAGAAGATGACCCTTGAAATTGGGTTTACTGTAAGCTCAAAAAAAAATCCCCTACAAGAGAAATTGCAAACAGTGTCAGAACACAGGTCACACCTTATTGAATAAATTCACATAATTTCCCCTAAATTTCAGAATCAGAAGTCAGAAAACAGCCACTTAGATATCACTCATTTGCTAAGAAAGGACTAAAGGCAGGATTATGTTGCTTAGAGGGGAAAATCTCAAAAGGCAGCTGTAAAGCAATGGCACAGCTGCAAGACTGGGGTGAAAGGAAACTAGAGGAACTCACATAAGGATTCTGAAAGGTAATACTATGGCATAGATCCATGGGCAGCAGGGAAATAAGGAAGGTATTTTTACTTTCTTTTCAAAAACAAGCAGAACAAGTCACAAAAGGGAGGCTTACATACCTCTGATTCCCAGACCAGAGGGCACTTTGGGCAGTGACCCCAGAGGGATAATGTGGATGGCTTCGAAGAGCAGAGGTTGCTGCAAGTGAGGTGGGGAGGGGTTCAGGAGGGAAAAAGGTAGCTGAGCTAAAATTAAATTCCCTCCTTGCACTAGACATGAAGGAACACAGCGGGCGGAAGACCTGGTGGGTAAGCTCATCTCTGCAATATCTGGCCAAAGACACACAGGTACCCCAAGAAAGGAAAGGGACAGTGACAGTAAGGGGACACAGAAAGGATGTTTTTTCTAGTAGTGAAAGCTTTTATCTTCGAGATGTTAATTTGTTCTGGCTGCTGCCAAATAGAAGAAACCTGCTGAATAAAGTCAGACAGACAATATGAGAAGCAGAGTGGTTAGAACGTGAGGAAACTGAGTGTCATTGTTGTAGTAGAAAGATCTAAATAATAAACTGGTGTTTCTGTGTTCCTGAACAAACGTCTGGAAACACAGAGACCCTGCAATTGCCTTTAACAGAGGTCTAAAGAGCATTAATGCCATAGAGAATCTGACAGCAACCTGTATGGCAGGCAGTTAAGACAAAATGCAGTCCTTTCCCTTAAAAGTGAGCAGCTGAAGAGTGAATTCAGCTGTAAATACTTAGAATGCATACTCAATTCAGCAGCGGTGGCATTTAGCATGCCATGTGCTAGAACTCTTTGTACTCAAGGGACAGCTTCATCTTGTCACTGCTAGTTAGCAGGGCAAAAGCATTCTCTGCTTCTTAGACAGAGAGCTGTAGAGAAACTATGCCTAGGCTCAAGGATGCCATAGAGCAGAGCAGCCCAAGCAGCATTGAGTCCTGCCCGAGCATCCCAGCGTGTAATGCCCAGCACTAGCAAGGCTTCAGGAAATGGTGCAGCAAAACTGCTGCAAGGATCTGCTGCAGCCTGCTCCATGTTTCTGTTGGTTGGAGCACATGTCCTGTGTGTGACCATGGCCTTGATTTAGCAAACCACAGCTGCCATCCTGCCTGTGAGTCCGAGTCACTTGTGAGGTGTGGAGCTGTAGAATACAAATGGAGAAGCAGAATCTAAGAGGGCCTGCAATCCAGCTGGTATGCCTATTCTTCTTTTTAATTCTGTTTCCTTCCTAGAAGAGTACAAGAAAGTGCATATCTGTTTGGGCTCAGGCTACTCAAAGACTGGTGCCCGGCAGGTCATGGCTACACTTTTTTGGTCCAGCAGGCAAGTAGTTCTTGTCTCCACTCCCCCAAATCACAGGACCCAGCTGTGGCTGCTGTTCTGGAGGGAGGGTTGTTGAACTCTTATCAGTGTTTCCCGGTGCAGTTTAATTAACCCTTTGGCTACTGTTCAAAATGTTTGGAGTAACTGGGGAGTCCTTGGATGAGGGTGGGGGCTAGGTGGCAGCACAATGTGGAAGAGAAAAAGAAGAAATGGAAGTATAACCACTATTCCTCTTGTGGCTAGAAAGGAGAAGAGAGTGTGTGGAAAACATCTGGTAACATGGTGAAGAGATTTTGCATTTACCCCACAATTGCCCAAGTGCCTCCAAAGACCTTAGAATATGCCAGCTATTTTAATGTCTTGCTCTGGTACTTTTATGCACACTTAGACAGTTAGATACGATGATCCCTGCAGCAGTGTGTGCTGATATGATGGTTCCAGCATCTGAGAACTGGTGATGAAACTGGCTGTCTAGAAATGTCACTGAAATGGGATGAATGTTTATGGGTCCTCACTTCAATGACAGTTTCAGAAATGAGGGACAAGCCACCTCCATTTTGCACATTAAGTGTACACTGAAATTTCCGGTGCAGTTTCTACTTGTCACTTAAAGGCAGGTTTATTTCTATGCTTGCTCTTGACTCATTAACTCGCATAAAGGAAGGATGTTCTAACCAGTTTAACCTAATTGAAATGAAATGCTAGATGGGCAAAGCATCAAATGATGATGTGTGTTGCACTCAAGGCTGTGTGCCACAGCATCAGTTCAAACCACTTGAGTCAATGAGATTGTCATGAATATTTCAGTGAGGTGAGACTATCACCTTCAGATTTAATTTAATATTTTGGCTAGAAAAATGAGCTGGTTATATGTGTGTGTGCTCACATGTGAGTGTGTGTGTTTATGTGTGTAACATACCATAAAGTATTTGTTTACAAGACATTTATAAAAGTGTTGATGATGGACCCAGGTTAATAGATGTTGCATAAAAATCCTTTATTCTTTAATCATTTTCAGATCCTTGTGCAAAAAAACCTTGCTATTACATTAAACAGCTTGCATTTGCTGGAGACAGCAATGGAAAAGTTGTTTCTTTTTGTTTCCTACCTCCCCTCCCCAACTCTCATGTGAACTCCTGAGCTCTTACCAGGAAATTTTGCGTTAGGAATCATTGAAGATTTGCTGATCAGCTTTATCATTATTATATCCTATTATATCTTAACTCAGAGTAAATTTCTAAAAGATACGCCATTTACATATGCCATGTCTTCATAAAGACTATAGCATGCTATGTTCAATTTTTGCCAAATGAGTAGTAATGAGTTGCACTGTAAGCATAAGAACAGATTTATTATTTAGACACACTAAAAGACTGGAATATACAAGAAACCTTGCTGGAAGTAATGTATCACTATGTGTCAGAACCAGTAGAGATGGCTGATAGTAAAATAAAAATTCCCATGCTGCAAGGGAACAGCTAAAACTCCAGTCATTTTCTCATCTGGAAAAAATAATGTAGGATTTCCAGACTGTAAAAACTTTAAAAAAGAAAAAAAAAAGCCCCAAGTGACAAAATGATACCCAGAATAGGCTCAAATAACTGCAGAACCAAGTCAAAGAAGATTCACAGAACATTGTAAACAGAAGGCCAAAGAGAGTCTTCAGCCCCTAAAAGCATCCTGTAGCAAGAGGATGGACTGCTAATGAACATTTCTGGGAAAGAAAATGATTTCCAAAAGGGAAGCATGATGACATGAAAATTGTTGTATTTATTAAAGTATCCAGGGACACCTACGCTGACAGTCATCCCAAATCTAACCAAATAGTATTGAGAGGTATTCTGTCATCAGTGTTTGGGGAGAATGGCCTATTTCAAACCTTGAAATCAAGAATACCTTTGGTTTACACAAAACAGTGGCAGCATTTCAGTCACAAATGTGTGGGGTTGTTTGCTTCCACGAGGACTACGCAGCTGCACACATCTGTGCTACTGCCATCTGTGAATTATGGACAGACTGTATTAAACCTCTGCAAGTAATGGTATTGCCTAGGCCGGCAGACCACCCCAGCAGGTACACTGCAGCATCTCCTAGCAGAACACAGCATCAAATACCTGAAATTTCCATTAGGCAAAGCCTACAGGAACTGGAAAATGGCTTACAGGCACCGCAAGAAACAGCAATAATTTCTGGGTCTGGTCAGTTATTACAGGAAATATATGCTAATGTTTTGGGTTTTTTTGAAGGAGCAGCACTATTGGCAGAAGTTACAAAAGTAACAGTACATGGGGAATAGAAAGCCAGAGCCAGAGGGCAGCAAGCCTCTCATGTGCTTCAAGAAGCATTATGCTCAACAGGTTCTAAAAGTATCCAAGTTTACTGAGCACAGAACTCAAGAAAAGTCTCGGGGGCTGTATTACCACAGGAGAACTAGGGAGGTACACACGGAGTGCTGCACTTGAGCAGAAAACTTGTGCAACTAGAGAGTGCGTTACGGAGCAAAAGGAGCTGTTTCTGGGTTCATGCTTCAGGTTTTTCTCCAACCCTGTCTCACAGTGAGATGAATGATAACAAAGCTGCAGAAGTGGTTGTAGCCTGAAAGATGCTCCCCTGTAACAGCCAATCACACAGGAACAAGCAAGAGAGACTCGCCTCCATCTCCAGCCTCTCTGGGTCAGTGCACGGAGGTCTGTGATAGTGTGAGAAACTTCATGCTAAGGGCCATGTCCTTAAAAAAGGTGGTTAGTTCTTATGGTTGCAGTAGGGGGTTAACAACCAAAGGCAGGCTCAATGGAAGGAGAGCAGGAGCTCAGAAAGGGGGACAATATTTGGGATCTGGAAGGAATCAGCAAAAGTTAACAGTTAAAGATGAGCAAAGGAAATGGGTGAGTCATAATGGAAGCCATAAAGAACGTAAAGCTGTAAAGAACAGATAGAGAAGATCAAAAGACATGTCCATAGGAGGTATACATTTCTTCTGCTATTAGGTCACTACATTTTCTGTTTGGAAGTGGCATGCTGTTAAGGGATCCACAGAAAATGGGTAGTTGACTTGGAGTGATTGGGACAGGTGGGTTTCTGTTGATTTCTGATTCTGCTGGAACATGTCCTACTCAGCACTTTCATTTGGTCACTGCAGTACTGCCTAAAGAGCCTTTCTCTAACCCAGCCTTTCCTGACACCTTCAACAGCAGACCTTTTCGATCATTCTGAGTAGCAACCAGGCCAGGTTCCATGGCAATGAGAGGCTTGATTAACCTGGAGGTGTCCTTTCCTTCTCTACCTCCTTGCCACAGAGCACACAGAAGGATGAGCTGCTGAGCCTGGTAAGGCAAACCCCAGTGCCCTGGCACCCAGCTTCACTTGTGCAGCCCTCTGAGATACCCTTGTCTCTTCTGGAAATAAACTGACAGAGCAGTTCATTTTAATTCCTGAACTCTATGTCAGGGCTGAACTGTTGGTGTCACAAGCAAGAGATGGATTTCTGTGCAAATGCCTCACAAACATGTGAACTGTACCACATGCCATCCAACTCACCACTTTGCCCACCTGAAAGGGTAGCTGCTTGTTCCATGCAAACATCTAACCTAGGAAAGTTAGGTGATTGCACAGCACAAAGCTCTGCTTGGGTAGTGAGAGGGAGGGGAATTAGCCCCACAAAGAAGCAATCCCACCAGGCCTTCCAGCTCCTGCAGCACTGGCACAGTCTAACTTGGCCTTTTCTTACCCAAGGTGGTGTCTGGGTTTGGTCTCTACTTTCTTATTCCTGGAAGAGCAACAGAAAGGGGAACAGATGCCAGTGATAGGTACAGAGTCAGGCCTGATTTGGGATAAAGTTTTTTGCACAGGCAAGGCCTTGTTCACAGAGATAGGCCAGCTGTTTGCATGTACAAAGGAGAAAAGCAGATGTTTAAATGAAGAGGAAGCCAATTTCATGAGTTGGAGCATGTCTCAAAAAAAGGGGTGAGGTAGGAACCTTACAACTGCTGCCACATGCAATGTTGTTGACTTACCCAGGCACAACATGGGCACACTGACAGTGCTAATTGGTCAACTTGGCTATTGCTTTGCCATAACTACTCATGCTCAGCCAGTAATGATATTTATTTAATATTCTTATTATTTATTACAATTTTAAAACCTCATTTGGAATGCTGTTTCTGACACAGGGACTGCTTTCCAGGAAAGCTGGCCTGCATCCAGATTCAGTGGGCAAGCATTGCATTCTTGATCCAAGAAACAAAACTAGGAATTCGGACGAAAACAGGCTTTAATGGCTGGGTGCAATCCAGACCCCAAGAGGTGACTCCATAATGGACAAATCTGTCCTTATTTTGGCAGACCAGAGATCCTCCAACTTCAGCCTAGGGAGGAGAATTGAGAGTAAGGTGACTCTTCTAGTAATGGAGACATGCAAACAGCAAATTACTGACAGGAACAATATTGTGTAACTCTGAAGATATCAAAATATGACTGAGGGCTGTAGAGAAAGGGAGGGTGTTTTATTAGTCATGCAGGAGTAAAAATGTGGGAGGACAAAACCTATTTCCAAGCATCCAGATAATTCCTCTGATGGGAAAAAGAGAGACCCAACAACCAATCATGGATGTGGGAGCCAACTGCACAAAAAAAGGAAGTTTCTCAGTTTTCTACATCCTCTGACCTACTTGAGGACAAGTTGAATAAAATTTTTATAATGCTGTTTCTTAAAATCATTTCCGTAGCTCTCCCTGGGGATTCTAATAGCATTTTCTACAGTATTCTGGTTGATTGTGAGAGTGAAGAAGAAAATGCTATGTATACCTCAGTTTTTATGTTTCATGTGGGAGCCTTGAATTGCTGAAGCCTTGAAAGTACAAATTGTTGTTTGGTCTGCTCACGCTCAAAAGTAGAATATTCTTACCTTGCAGTCACCTATGCTTCCAAAAGTAAATCCGCCACAAAATTCATGATTTTTGACACTTCCATTTAGAAATTCAGGGTGATTACATATTATATTTTCAAGCACAGGGAATTCCATGTATTTTAATCTGTTGTCTGTATTGGCACCTTTATGAACAACCAAAAAAATACAACAGTTAGTCACGGTAGCCTGAGTATAGTGCTCAGGTGCAGCTGCAGTAACAAAAGGACTGGGATCCATCCCCAGATCTACTTATGTTGCCAAGCTCCTTGAAAAGAGCTTTCAACGTTTTTGTACTTGGATCATACCTACAGTCAACAATAAGGAGTTATTCTGCATGGTAAAGTGTCACAAAATAAAACCAGATGCTTTGTATTCTGAGCCATCATGTTGACTTATAGGCTTTCGTTATGGTATAGTGGCAATGGCTTGTTTCAGGGGAAACTATGTTAGCTTGGATTTGCTTTGTATTAAATTGAACTCTTTTCAACCTAGACATAGTGTTTTCCAGACTAGGAGGATTTTTCTGAAGCCAAGGTTGAATTTTCTCAAAACACAGTTTATTTAGATGTGAAGCTCTGGCTCTGCTCCCCTTCCCCTGGTGATTTCATGGACTAGTTGCATGGCTTGGCAGGGCTCTCGTGCCCATGGTCTAAATGTAACAATGACCTGTTGATTTTTCCATCCTAATGCCCTTCCAGAAGAAATCTTGCCTATACCATGCTTTGTGCCTGTGATCACTAGAACGTAGGAAGCAACTGCCACCGTGTGGCAAGCTGAACAGAAAGGAAAGAAATGCAAGATAAGGAAAAAGATGAGGAAAGCCAGTAAATACCACCTATGCTGGAGAAAAGTGTTTCTTCATAATATTGATACTAATAGAAAAGCAATTAAAAAAGACAGGGATCTCCTGGAGAGCGTCCAGCAGAGGGCCATGAAAATGATTAAGGGCCTGGAGCATCTCCCCTATGAGGAAAGGCTGAGTGAGCTGGGGCCGTTCAGCCTTGAGAAAAGAAGGCTAAGAGGGAATCTGATCATTGTTTATAAATATCTGAAGTGTGGGACACAAGGGGAAATAGCCAGACTCTTTTCAGTAGTCTGTGGAGACAGGACAACGGGCAATGGCTGCAAGTTGGAGCACAGGAAGTTCCGCACCAACATGCAAAGAACATTTACACAGGGAGGGTGACAGAGCCCTGGGACAGGCTGCCCAGGGGGTTGTGGAGTCTCCTTCTCTGGAGATATTCAAGACCCATCTGGACACCTTCCTGTGTGACCCGTCCTAGGGAACCTGCTTTGGCAGTGGTGTTGGAGCCGATGATCTCTGGAGGTCCCTTCCAACCCCTACAATTCTGTGATTATTCTCAAGCATTATTTTCGTAGCATCAATTTTGTAGCTACATAACATCTGAAAGGGAAAATGGTACTGCTGTCTATGTGGAAGGCTTTTTGTGGTGAAAGTCAGAGAAAGGGCCACCTTCCATTCATGTTATTTCTGTTTCTTAATTCTGTGGATGTGCACACAAAGAGGAATCCACTGGCTTCTTTTTACAGGTGGAGTATTGACAAGGTGCTGTCTGGCAAAGGGAGCGGGAAGGGCTCAGCAAGGCCAAATGTGTGTGTGGAAGCTAGAACTGAACCAGGGCAAATGTCAGCATCACCTCTGGAAGCCACAGGGATGAGGAATTGCCTCCTGCTGCAGTAAAAGCAAGAAAAAGAGGGATGGGTATTCTCAATCCTGAGCACCAGTGGAACAAGAGGTAGGTGACAGGAGACCACATACGCTGGTTTTTAATGCTAGACTGTGAACAAAATTGAGTTAAGGGGTTTAATGACATTAAAAACCTTCATCTTGAACTAATTTTGCCTGTGCCTCAAAGGTGTTTGGGTCTGGGCAAGTTCCGACTCAAAGGCACCATGGTTGCTGTGATGCCTTGTATAAGGTCTTATGGCTAGTGCTTACCCATATATTCTATCTGTAGTGTTTGTAGGCCCCTACAGTAGGAAGGCAAGTGCAAGCTTCATTCAGATGTTAAAAAAAATGTATATCTGAAGGTCAAAGTTAAAGGCAAGAGCATTATTTGAGCATTGTCCTTATTTGTGCTAATGCAGTGTATATCTAAGCTGAAGGTAGACCATGACAGAAATAAAACGTTGTAGAATCTTAATTAATTCAGTTATTGTGAGGACTGAGGGGGAAAAATCAAGCTCTGAGGGAAAGATATAAAAAGAATAATGTTGCCTGGTGACTCCTCATTTAGTTAAATCTCAAGTAAAATGTGTTTTTCAGGTCCCACGAGTGCACATATTTTGGGATAGGATTTGAAAACCTTCTTAAGTTTTCACACACATTGAATATGCTTTACCTCTTGTTTTTCCCCAGGCAGTTAGAAAACATACTGCGTTTCTTTCGACCATCTGATTGGTTTCAGGCAAACAAACTGGTTTTACATGGTCAGTAATTGTTACAGGACTGGAAAACAAAAAAAGAATAATTAAAAGATCATAATCAGAAAAACTATCATCAGGTTGTTCAGTCTTCATACTCAGAAAGCTCTTCATGGGAAGGGAGGAGAAGGTGATGGTGCCTTAAGACTGAATAGATGGCTGCAAGATGGTGCCTGGTCATGTTGTGAAAGAAGTAGTTGCTTACAGCAACTGGAAGTCTCTGGGATGTGTTTGTTGGCACAGTCACAGCACAACTGTATTTGGACAATAGTGCCAGAGCACAGATCTATGGTTACTCCTGCAGTGTGTACACGAACATGCACAAGCCCAAGCCTTGCCCTAGCAACCCTTGCAGGTGTTGTGGGTCTGACTTATCTCAGATCCTCCCTGCCTTGGAGGCTGTGGACTTTTTCTGAGGCTTCACAGAAGGAGAGAATGATGAATGAATGAGTAAATAAGCATACATAGCTGAAGTTGTGGAAAATTCCTTTCTCCACTGGTTACATGGGTGATAGAACTGTGGGTGGCATGATGCAGTATCTCCCACATTACCAAGTCTAGCATCTCAATAAAGTAAATACCAAAATAAAACTCTTCCTCATCACAGTGTTGTGCCTGGAGGCTTCAGAATAGGAATAAAGCTTGATATGGAGTGCACATGGTCCTGGGAGGCAGCTCTGAAGAACATGAAAATGCTGCACAGGGAGGTCTTTGGTTTGAACTGTCTGATCAATTATTGATTTTCATATGTAGATGTGAAAAGGTGAGGTGGCTTCTGAAAGGTATATTGCCCTAGGAGTCATACAAATGTGAACAGTTTGGGCACAGTGAAAGTATGTCTGAACCAGCTGTTAAATGAGATTGACCACTGTCGGGAACCTACCCTGTGAAGGCTAGCTCTGATTGTGAACAAGAGTAAAAGAACCTGAATGAATTCCAGATACTTGGTCAGGGTAAAATGAAACCTTATAATATCTTTTCAGGCCCAGAATGATTTTCAAAGTATGTGATGTGATGTGATGTGATGTGATGTGATGTGATGTGATGTGATGTGATGTGATAGCTAGGGAGGTCTTCCATGTCCAATTAAGGAGAACTAAGAAATCCTCCTGTTCCTAATCAGGCAACGCCAAGATCATCAGCCCCAAGAAAAATCAAGAGAATGAGAGACCAAAGAGAAATGACTCTGACTTATCTTAAAAAAAGATCTCTCCAACACAAGAATCTGAATGAAACATGAACACAGCAGTCCAGGAGGGTAGGAGATGCTAACATGTTCCTGTGTTGAAGCTGCAGTTGTGCCAATGCCATCCTCATCATTTTGAACTCTATCCTTCAACCCACCAGTCCAAGATGCTTATCTCAAACCTTAACTCTCACATGATTTCATGATACTAATCCTATGTGAGTTTCTTTCCCTAAAAGAATAGAAATCAGTTCTGTAGTTTCGAAAAACTGTTCGTTCATTTCTCAATAAAATAAATATTTATTAAAAGGATTCCTGAAAACTGATAGACAAGAGGAGATAAAAATGAGATAGCTCAGATTGGTGATGGTTTTTTCTTGGATTACAGGTTTCTCTAGGTTTCTAGTGATGTTCCTCTAGGACCTTTATCTTCAAAGTTGCATTTAGTGCCTCAGGTCTAATTCTACTGATAGTATGCCCTCACAGCAAGTCTGGCTCTTGTTTGACCTGTTGGTGTGACAGTAGCCAGGCAAACATTTTGAGCTACAGCAATAGTGCATTGCAGCTTGTGTCTTCTCTACGTGAAGAAGTTAACTTTGTTTTTACCTATGCTCCTATTCTGCACTGAGCAAATTCCACATCCGTCCTAAGATGAGATAGCACCTAAAAAAACATGTTGGTACTCAAGGGACTGTACTTCAAACAGGATGGCAATGAACAAAAGGTGGACACTGACACCTTATTAGAGGCCTGTGATGTCTGGGTAGGTAAATGAATAGGACAGCAGGGAGCAAGACCTCAGAAAATATACCAGAATATGGATGACATGACATTGAAATGGGAGTATGAAGACCCAAACAGCACATGTCTGCTCAGGAGCAAGGCATACAATTCACTGGGACCAGACTTCTGAAATCAGTGTTCCTCCTCAATAGGAGGAACCAGGTCTCTGCACCAGTTCTCTGGTCTTGTCTATTGCCACAAAATGCAATAGAATATAGGAATATCAACCAGTCTTTTCACATCATATTTTCTGGTTGATATATTTCATGAAAAGACAGCATAGATTAGGAAATAATAAGGTCTACAAAGAAAGCTGAAGACAAATGTAAAGATGGAATTTAATGAACAAAAAAACAAGCACTGTTGATGTAAGCCTGAGGGATATGATGTCCATATCTGTTATTTAAGGCACCTCATATGCAAAATGTGTTCAGCCAGTAAGTGCTGCTGATGCAAAACTGATGACAGGGCTATAGCATGCATCTATCTACAGGACAAATGTTCTTAGAGCACTCCGTGGAAGAGGAACTGAGTGACATAGTTACAACCAAACCGGTAAAACTGGTGGAGCATGAGTTGCTTCTACTCACCTGAAGTCAGTGGGATTTTGATTAATCAAGAATCAGAAAACCTGAACTGAAATTTAAGTGAAATCGTTAAAAATTAAAGCTGCCTGGTGAATTTTCAGAAAGAACTATCCTCTCAGCTCAGACATGTCCTCTTAACGATCTTTTTTCCATGTGTGGTGAGTGCAAGAAGAAGGAAACCAATAAGGAAGCTTCAGGAGCATTCCAAAAGGGAATGAATTACATTGAAATAACTACACATATTTCAGAGCAGACTGCTTAGACATCTAAGCAAGACACAAAAGAAGCCTTCAGACAATTACAGGTACACACAGAAATTTTCACTACATCACAAGTAGGATCTGGTTTTACTGAGTTGCTGGCTAGGTCTGCAGCTCATGAAACATGGATGTGGCCAGGAGCATTGTCAGGGAAACTGGGCACTTCTACCTGCTCCCTACAGCACCTGTGATGTCTCCTGGCCAAAACTTCAGTTGGAGCTCACAGCTCTCAGGGCTGAGCAGTAAAAACCTCCAAGCAGATCCTCCAGACACAACTCTGTTTTGGTTTGCCTCCACCCTCACTGCTTCAGTGGAGCTGCTACTTAGTCAGTGGCAGTCATTCCCACCTGAACTGTTCCTTGCCCTTTCTATACTGTGTGAGAAGTTCACATGGCTTCTGCCAGTGGAGGCATTTCACAGGAGAAAGGTTTACCCTTGAACATATGCCTACACTAACACTCAAAGGGTCTCTCACACTGTGCCATACCATGCTGTTACCACACTGCAGAGCTAACTCTGGGCTAAGCTAGCTCTTGACTTCAGAATAAAAGTGTTAGAGATGGATAACTTGGACTGACATGGTACCTGTTCAACTTCAGCAAAGCAATGTCTGCTCCACTTGGTTCCTTTAATACTTTCTGAACACTTCGGATTTGCAGGGATGGCTCTGCTGCATTGAGATTCTGTATCCCAAGAAACACCCTGTACAAAGAAGTCTCTGTTGACCTGGAGGAAATGATAGTGGCAAGGTTATACATCCATACTTGAAATCACAAATACCTCTCAAAAAATCCAGTGCTTTCCCTGGAGAACTGCAATTAACAAGGTAGTCAGGCTACTGCTTGACCAATAGATGCCTGCATTTATCCTTGGGGAGAAGGAAAATGTGGCATTTTTAACAGTTTTATTTTTATGACAGTGAAAAATCCCATGGGCTGTAAATAATGCGGCACTTCTTGCAGTGTTCACAACTCTTGAATCCCTAAGGGTAAGCTGCTAGCCATGTTTTTTCCAAGTGCAGTGAGCAGCAGCACATAATTAGCAATCTTTTTTGGCATGCTTTGGGGTGGGGGAGAGGGCAGAAGACAGAAGTGACCTCAATTCAGCTTGCTGGCAAGATAGACAGGAAATAGGGAGTAAAGAAAGAGCCTTATTGGGTACATCTTGCTCCTCTATTGATTTTCTCATAGGGCTTCAGGAAATGCCTGTCACTCATTCCAGCAGATACTCACTCTTGCAAGCACTGAGCTGCGGTAAGCACCCACTGTGGATGTATCAGAGTGCCGGCACAATGGTGCACGTTGGTGCTAGAACAGACAATCACATTAAGACTGCAAGGTCAATTCTCCATCATCTCTGCTGTGCACAATGGGGAATAGTAGCAAACTAGCAATATGCCCCTTATTCAAACCTTTTACAAGTCATCATATTTTTTCTTGCCAATGGCAAGAAAAATCAAATGCAGATTTTCAAAGGACAAGCTTTATTTGCTCCAGGACATGAGAAACATGAAAAGAAATTTGGCACCCAGGTGAAATTTTTGCAACAGGGCATTCTTGCTTTCAGGAATTTAATAAAAATAATTACACTTCCTAACAATTTCACTTGTGATGTAGTTCATTATCCATTCATACACAATGTGGGTGGGTGGCTGTATTCCTGGGCCTCAATGCCCCACTGGAATTAACCATCATTATCCTCAATGGGAATTATTCCTTACCCATTTCAGTAAATAAAAGTATACTTAATATCTTTAGATCAAGTTTGCCTTCTAGAGACAGTGGAGAAGTGGGGAGTTTGGAATAAGTGCCCCAATAAGCAGCTATCTGTGAATATAGTGACTGAAAGAAATAACTTCATTTTACATGCTAGTCTCCAGCGGCATATGCATTGCTTCTTGTCAGTCCTTTTCTACTGCCTGCTCCCTGTGAAACCCTGATGTTCACGGATGGTGATACAGTCTGGAATACCAGTACCTCATCCTGAGACTGATGTGCCAAGGCCAAGACCCTGGAAAAGCGTCACACATCCTATACTGCTCACAGGCTTGCTCACTCCTCAGAGGGGCTTTTCCACAGTCATGCTGAGAAGCTACAGAATGAAAAAGCTTCAATGGAGAACTGTAAAGCAGTTCTGTAATGCCATCCACAGTGCAATCAGATGAAAAGAGAAAGGCAGGAGACATTTTATTATCTTCTTTAGGCTTTCACTCTTTACATTGGTTAATAGAAACTAAGAGCAAATAAACCTTTAGACCCCATTATATTACCATTACCTTGAGCATTTAAACCTGAGGTTAATATATCACATTTCACATGACAAAATATTAATTTACCCGAAAAAAATATTTTTAACTATGTCAAGTAATAGTCAGGTAACATAATGAGCCCCATCCCCAAAAGAAAACCTATAGGGACTTTGAGGGGGAAAAGAGAGCTAAAGAAAGTGGAAGCTTATTGCTCAGACAATAATGACAATTTCTAAATTCTTTGAAACATTGCAGGCTACGCTTTGGTTGAGTTCAATCAAATCCCTAGGTAATTAAGATTTAGTCACATTCCCCTGTCACAAAATATTCCAATGTTGCCCTCATGCTACTCACTCTGTTTTTATCCCAAATGTCTCTGTACCTTTTTAAATAGATTGAGCTTGGGTGCTCATTGAGGACCCAAATAACTTCTTCCAGAGCTGCATATGGTGCTATGTATGTTAATTTTGTTAGTTCAAGTATGAGATAATAAATTAATAAAAAACAAGAGGCCATAAGATTGCCCTACACCTTAACTACAAAACTGGGTATTCAAAGGCTTTTTTGAAGAGAGATCAGGTCTTAAAGTGAAGCTCCACCACAGCAGCTCCAGGGAGCAGGTTTTTACAGCTATGAGATGTGCTTGTTTGTACATTCCTTATTATTTTTGCCTTGGCAGCTTTTAGGTCTGGTTGACAAAATTAATGTGCACAATCATAATGCATTGCTGCTTGGAGGGCCAGTGTGAAGAATATCACACACTCCTGAGGGAGTGACCACTCTTCACTGTTTGGTAATGCTACATTGTCCAACAAAGCCAGGACCTGGCCTCCAGATGGGACTGTAGTAAAAATAATGCATGAGATGAAGAAGAAATAGACTTTCCATATCCCTGACATATATATTAAGAAAAAAATCTATTGAAATGTGTGCAAAGAAGGGAAAAACAAAGCAAATGAGATTACTGCCAGGTGTGCCAAGCAGAGCTCCCAGTACATTACAACTGTTATTGCCAGGGCACCACCACAAAAGGTAAAAAACTATTTTGCTGCTGGATTTTCCAGTGTATTTATTACTATCTAAAAAAACCCAAAACAAATGGAAACTTGTGTAAAATATCCAGGACCAAATTAACTCTCAATCCCCCCAAAAGCCAAAATATCTAAGGACAGATTATTTTAACATCCAGATCAGAATAAAAATTAAGTCAGAAGAGCATGAGAAGGGCTTCCCCAGGATGTCATGTCTGGTGCTCCCAACCAACACAAAAAGTGTATGAGGAGGTTCTTGAGGCATTAGTCCTGCTGCAAACTGCATGGGAAGACTACAAGGAAAATCAAGGAAATCTGTGTTTGAGAGAAGGAATACCTCCCCTCATGGCTTCTCTGGATATTTCAAATTCAGCTAGCAACTCTGAGTGCCTAGCTTCACTGACAATAAAGGGCACATGAATTCCTTTCTATGAAATCTTACTGATGATTCTTAGCCCAAGTTATCTAAACTTTGTCTGACTGTTACAGGTGCCTGATTGTGTCCAACTTCCATACAGACCTAAATTCAAATTTAAAACTACCCCTTACTGCAGTTTTTTATGACTTGATTGAAAACAATTTGCAACTATCACAACAAGCAGAAAGGGAGGATAGAAAAGTCTTTAAGGATAATTACAGCAGCGTGGGATTTCACAGTGCTCCCATTTTTTTTCTGGGTCTGTTGTGAAGCACCAAACACCATTTACATCTCCATCAGGATTCCTGCAATACTGTAATAATTACAAAAACAGAGAATGAAGACTCCAAATGTTAGCCTAGAATTAAGAAGTTTATGAGTGCATGTTTATAAAAAAAGTGTTAAACTAAAAGTTTTAATTTTTTTCCCCAACTACTTTTCCACTGGATGTTAAATGCTTTCTTTTTCCTCCTATCATAACATTCTTTCCTGCATCTCAAAGCCATTAGATGAAATTAGAAAAACAGGATAAAATTGCTGTCATTTTCCTCTGCTGCCAAGAGTCACCCTGGGTCTATTGCCTTTTAAGGCCTCCTGAGAAGTTTGACAGAAAATGAGTGAATGCACTAAAAAAACTTTCCTGTTGGCCTAATCCTTTTCCCCATAAAGTCAGTGAGAGCAAGCTAGGTCAGCTCCAAGAGTTTGCCAACAGGCTGCTTAGTTTGTGACAAACAGCAAAAGGCATTGCTTCAGGGTCTGTGGAAATCAGGGAAGGCCTGTATGGTTTCTTCTGTGCCACTTGCCTGTCAGCATCCACCCCATGGTGTACCTCTGGGCTTCAAGTACCAACATCCTAGGTAATGTAAAATGCATCCTTCCCTCTTCAACATTATTATAGGTTGGACTATCAACATGATGACTTCCAGATATGCTTAACCTGGTCTATAAAGACTAAACACAAGGTGTTCATGAGGGGTTATGGAGAACAGGGACATATTCAGGGACACCACTGGCATGAGCAGCTGTTTACATTTTTATCCAGGCCTGCTCTTGGATGAGTCACAGGAGTGAAATATTTGTGGCTATGAGGTTCCTGAGAGCTCCACTCTTGACAAGTCCTGCCCGTTCCAGTTTTTGCTACTGTGCCACGATAATCTTTACCATTACCATTAATGCAATCTGTGAAAAAAGAGAAGGAGGGAATTATTGTTAGCTGATGAATCTGTATCTGGTGGTGGTAAACAGAAACAAGCCGGATTAAGTACCTTTAGGACTGGCACACTCTCTAGTGACTACAACAGAAAGACAGACAAAAATGTACCCTGTGATGTGACAATCTCTTAGTTTGTCAAGGTAGATGTCTTCCTGGATGTACAGAGTAACTGAATTGGAAAAAAAATCAAGGAACTTCAGGCTAAACATTTTCTGTGACATGTTGCAAGTACCTGAAAAGACTCCAAGATTTGTGTTAACTTGGTATCAGTAAGCACCTTCCATGAGAGAAACATATTTCAGAGTTACCAGTACATTAGACTGAAAGAGCAATTTTTGCTTCCAGGGACATTGTTTCAGGTACTTTCTTCCACTCCACACAAGTAAGATTATGCGGCGTCATTTAGGAATACCTTTTATCAGACCATGTCATCATCCTTTGCAAAGTAAATAATCCATGGGAAACTCAGACATTCAGAAAAGTCAAACCACTTTAACCAACATGGAGTATTAATTAAGAAGAAAGCAAAGCAGAATAGAGCAAAAGCTTGTTTCTGCTGGTGCATACATTTTGCAAAAGGTGGTTGCCTATGAGCTACACAGCAAGGTAAGGTCCATGTTCTGAAAACATAAAGAACAGTACAAGCAAAATTCTGGTAACAGTATTTACTGTGACTGTATTTCAGTAGTATATGGCTACAGAAACACTAGAAACTTTGTCTATTTTCCTCTTGTTCTCCCAAATGAGAAAGATATCCTACAGAATGCACTATAAAATGACACAGGCTACAGAATACAAACTGACCAAAAGAGTACTCACTGCAAAATGCAACAGTACAGATCTGAAAGGTGGAGGAGGGATGTGACAGTTTTCTTTCAGCCCTACTCAAGAATAATTGTGATGTATTACTATTTCCTTTACCAACAGACTCTAGAGGAGGTGACACTTATAGTCAGCTGTTACCAGATGTTGTGGGTGTAGTTAGGCCAACATTTTGTGTCGCCGTTGCAGGGGGGTCATTTGGTGCGAGCTCTTGATCATCACACCTCTTGAGACTGCAGTACTCCCACGTTGTGTCGGGGTCAGTGGTGAAACACCATGGGCTGCTATCACCATCTGGGTTTCTACAATAGTTGTGCCTCAGATCCCTGTAAAAATAAGTACAATAGTCAAGCTGCATAAGACTGAAAGCAATCACAGGAATATCTTGCAAAAAAAGATGTGGATCTGTACTATGTAGAGATAAATACATTTATTAATTTTTTACTTCTTTCCAGATACTTCATTACCAGCAAACACAATTATATTTCACATGTACATCAGTCATGAATATATTTATGCATAAGGAAATATAATTCAACCACCAGCTTAAATTCTAGCTGCAATATGTCAATGTGCTGAGTAGCTACAAAAATGACTGATATGCCAATAATTTAATTTTTAAGTGCCCATATATGAGCATACACAATTGTGTGAATGTGTGAATTAGTAATAAATACGCATTTGTAAATGTTAAAGGGTTCTTTCTCATATTCAGAAGAATGGGAAACAAATGCTTGGAGAATGATCTTCCCCTGCCCCAAACCAAAAAAGACTTCTAGAATTCATTGGGAACACTCCCAAGTCTGTACTTGCTGAGACAGGGGGAAGTAGAATTTCTCTCATCTGTAATTTGCAGAGTTCCCAATCTGGAATCACAGCACAGTCACAGAATAAAAAAACCACACTGAAATGCTTCTTTTTTCTGAATATACAAGAAAACATTAATTCCACATTTTCACAGCTTGATTTTAAATTTTTTCAATTCTCTGAGGATGATGCAGTTTCAACACATTGGTATTTTTGATGCCAAAATATGACTGAAAATTTCAAACAAAAGTGACATTATAAAAAAGGCAAAAAAAATAGAAAATTATCAACCTTCCTGCTTATACGTGTAATGCCCCAAGCAATGATAGATTTCCTAGCAATTGTTGCTTTCCTACCCTTATTAACAGCTGTCACATTAGTAATTGTGATTAGCTCTCTAAGTGATCACTGGTCCTATTTGGTTAGTCTGAAGAAGACAAATCTAGAGGGAAAATTCAGTGTACTCAGTTCTGGGTGCCAAATTCCAATTATACAGAACATTTAAATGGTAGTTCTAATCATAACACCTCTGACTGTATGTTTTGCAGCATAAATGCAATGTCCACATGAAATAAATAGAAAGGCCACCGCGAAGGTCTCAAATGTGTAAACAAAATGCATGATTCAACACAGAATTTGGATACAGATGTCCTGGTGTTGGTTAGAGAAGCTCAGATTTAAGAGTAACGGGTCACAGCTGTATTTTAGTCTAAATTCAAAGGGAACAATGTTTTTAAAAATGGAGAATAACAGAAAATGTATCTAGATGTTAGGAAAAAAATTCTCTTCTGTAGATACATTCCCTGACAGTGTTTTATAGCATAGATGTACAAAGATAATGCAATCGGAGATGGCCATTGCCAGATAAAGCAAGAAAAAGTGAGGTAAACGTACGCATTTGGATATTTGTCCGGGGTTTTTTCATGCCTGTGTGGGGACATGGAGTTCCAGGCCTGGCATTTCTTTCCCGATACAGTGACAGATGTTGTGCCACGATAACTCTGGCCTGTTCCTCGGTAGCACTCCTCTGACAGGGGAACCTGCACAGGCGCGTCTGAAGCAAACAACAGAAACTGGTCTTCTGCATCAGAAATGTTCTTACTGAGTAGGCACAAGGAAGCATCAAACACACAGGATGACAAAAACTAATTACTCGTTCATACAGACAGTGTCTAGTGAGAGCATTGTGACCAGCATGAAAAGCAGAAGGGCATTTAAGAGAGCCAATGGGATCCTGGGGTGCATCAGGAGGAGTGTGGCCAGCAGGTTAAAGGAGGTGATCCTCCCCCTCTACTCTGCCCTGGTCAGGCCCCACCTGGAGTATTGTGTCCAGTTCTGGGCTCCCTGGTATAAAAAGGACAGGGATCTCCTGGAGAGAGTCCAGAGAAGGGCTACAAAGATGATTAAGGGCCTGGAGCATCTCCCCTATGAGGAAAGGCTGAGAAAATTGGGACTGTTCAGCCTTGAGAAGAGAAGACTAAGGGGGGACCTAATTAATGTTTACAATTATCTCAAGCAGAGGATGCAGGGGGAATCAGCCAGCCCCTTTTCAGTGGTCTGTGGAGACAGGACAAGGGGCAACGGCTGCAAGTTGGAGCACAGGAAGTTCTGCACCAACATGCGGAAAAACTTTTTCACAGTGAGGGTGACAGAGCCCTGGGACAGGCTGCCCAGGGAGGTGGTGGAGTCTCCTTCTCTGGAGATATTCAAGACCCGTCTGGATGCCTATCTCAGTGAAATGTCCTAGGGAGCCTGCTTTGGCAGGGGGTTGGACCCGATGATCTCTCGAGGTCCCTTCCAACCCCTACAATTCTATGATTCTATGATTTCCAAAGGTATTTAGAAAACTCGCACAGATTACCCACATATGTAGGACGTCATTAGTGAAAGGAAGGTTTGGCCCCCAGTTTTCTTTTGGTATCTGTGAACATATTTGAATTAAAGATGAGAAAGTTCACAGGAAAAATCCTCAAAGATTAGATGCTAGTTATTTTACGCCTGAGATATTTCTAAAATGGGCATTATGTTTAACTTTAATCTCTCTATTATCCTTTTGCTTGCAATAAGACTTTCTTGCTGGTTTTGTGCTTAAATTAATGGCTATTTCAGATAAGTTTTCTTATTTCTTATTTCTTACTTGCTTGGGAGTTCCTGTCCTCTCTTTTGTGGCTACTTTGCAAAAATAGGATTGACTTTTATTTAGAATTTTTCATATCTTTCCACCTGTTTTTAATTTTTCAGTTAACAACTCCTTTGCTGTACTTTCTTAACCAATTAAAATTCAAAATTTGGCAGGTTTTGCAACATGTCAAGCAAAAAAAGCTGCACTAACAGCAGTGACAAAGTGACTGAAAAAAGATCTGCATTGAGAAATAGAAAGTCTCGCAATGTTTTAAAGTCCTTATCTCAGGTATACTCTACTACTCATACCAGTAGTCCCTTGTTCTGTTCTGTCACAGTGGGGAATTGCACAATATTCCCAACGAATCCTACTGTTGACAGTGTAGCACCAAGGCCTCTTCTCTCCATCAGGGTTTCTACAGTAGTTTTCCTCTAAGCCCCTGAAACAGAAACACCTGCTTTACACTGTTCACAGAAGTCAAGAAGAGTTGTGTGCAAGACTGCTAACTACTGCATGCAGAACTCAACTCAGTGGTTACATCATCAGCCTTCGAATTTACAGTCTTCATATGATATATGAAGAACTTTTCCAATGTTACACTTTCTGCTCCTTTTTTGAGCTGACTTCAAAGCACGAACCATTGGTGTTACCTGACAGTAAGAACCAGGAGAAGCTGGATGTCACAAACTGATCCTGGAAGCGTGGCTGCTCTTTGCCTGGCAGTGTTGGAAAGGGTTTCACACACCCAGGAAAACTTGCAGGATCAAGCCATCTTGCAACTCGCAAGATCAAAATACAGAGCTAAAACCCTGCTCAGTTCCAGCTAGCCTTGCCCACAGAAAATGCTCTGTGTACCCATCCTTGATCTTGGAGCACAAGGATGTATTGGAGCATTTTGAACCTTAGAGTATTGCTCCTTAGGAGAATAATGCATTGAAAGTGTGCTGAAGCAGAAGTGGGGAATTTTTAACATTAACTTAGTAAATACTTATAACTGCAGTAGGATGTGAAGGAGGCAGGTGAGACCTGAGAATAAGGAAGCTGCTAAAAAAAACAATGATGAAAAAATGAAAAGCGAGACCTGAACAAAAGTAAGGAGAGCTGACAGAAGGCGAGAAAACAGCTTATAAACACAGCTGCAGAGAACCTGTGCTACCCTTGCCTCTGCATCTGGATCTATGAGGAATAGCTATGTTCTTTGGCATTTGCTAAAGTGCTGAGGCTCCGCATACCTGCAGGGATATCTGTTAGGAATCCACCCGTGTCTGTGAGGAAACTGTGTGTTCCAGTGTTGACAGGCAGTGCCCGATTCAGTGATGGCTATCCTGCCTCGATAGTCTTCTCCTTTCCCTGAAAGACACTGGGAGCCCAGGTCAGAGATTTGTGGGTGTGTAGTAGCTGTAGCAGGATCTAAAAAAAAAGAAAACAAAGAAAAAAAGAAGAAAAAAAAAAAAAAAAAAGAAGAAGGAATGCAGCTAGACAATGCTTTCAAATATACTAGAAATCCTCTGCTTTCTGTACTGTCAACCATGAAATATGATTTTTTTTTATTTCAGCAGAGGTGACATTGGTCGAAAGCCATGGCAAAAGTGATGTGTACATTTTTACAATAAATAACTTTTCTGGGTCAAGCCAGATTTTGTGTCTGCAGTCCACTGAGGGCAGTGCTGGAAAGGCAGTAGGTAGTCCTCTCCAGTCTTGTAAAAAGAAGCAGAATGAAGGGAGAACAGCAGCATAATACACACAGGTTGGGTGGAAAGGCAGAAGGGATAAGGGTCAAGAAGAAACTGAGAGAAAGACAGGCTTCAGAGCTGAGCCTCTGGAGTCAACGAGTTCAGAAACTGGGGTCAAAGGAGGAGTGAAATAGAGTGAATTGGTCTGGCATGTGACGAACAGCAAATAAAGTAGGAGTAACAGTCAGAGGCACAGAACCTGTGGAATGCAGAGAGAAAATGAATCTGCTGTTCATACCTGTGATACATACTTTGTATATGGACCTTCCTGAGGATGGAAGTACGACTCTAAAGGTTGGTCTGTTCTTTAAACCTTCTTTAAGCTTTAAGCACAAAATGGACATGCTATGATAACTTTCTTAATTTACTTTATCATACAAAAGATCATGAATAGTCTTCCACCCCAACTGAGCATGCTGAAGTGAATTACATCTAGCAAACACATGGTGCTGAGGTGCTGCTTGCAGCACTGGCAAGTGCAGATGCAGAAGAAAGCAAGCTCTAGAGATAAAAACTTGTTTTTTCTGGTTTTTTTTTTTCCTCTCAAAGTGCAGTCCAGCTCTACAAACAGCAATATTAACCTCATTATTCAGTGCTTTGGAAATGTCCAGATTTACCGTGCTCAATTTAATGGATTAAGCTAGCTCACTGGTAAGGCAGGCTTTTCTCCTGAGGCCTGCACTTGTCTCTTGGGATTCATCCCTTGCTAAGAAAAAGGCAGTGCTGGCCGTGGTGGCCAGACCCAGGTAAAATATCACAGCATGACCACATGGTGATTTAGGTGTTTTTCAGGAGTTAGCATGTCTTCTGAAAGCTGCCACCTGATTTAACCTGAATGTCCTGCCTCTCAGGTGAACTGAAGAGTAAGGTGGTTGAAGACAAGGTAGGGTTTCCCTAACATCTCTGGCATTATTACACTTCGTGACATCCTCACTGACCTTACATGATCTTCTGTAACAGAAATTTAGCAAGTGATTTTCCTTATTAATGTGCACTTTCCCTGGTTGACAAGGATTTCCTTAGATTACTCAGAACTGTGATTTATTTATTTCCCCTCCCCGCACACTTTAATGAGAAACGTTACCCTCTGAAGTGACCTCAGGAAATCAGACTCACTGCAATAAGGAATGTTGCAATATTCCCAGCGTTTAGTAGGGTTAGTAGTGAAACACCAGGGCCGAAGTTCACCATCAGGGTTACGGCAGTAATTCATCTTCAGATCCTTGTCTGGAAAACTGCTCATTAAAAATTAAAGAGAAGCTTGTGAGTCAGCTATGGCTGGCTGTAGCGATTAGGCTGTCTGCAGGCAGGGTCTCCCAGACACTGCAGGATTGAATTCAGTGCTCAGCATGACTCACTGTTTCGCAGTAAATGCATGCATATGAGGCTCTTGGGCATCCCAGCGCTGGCACTCAAGCCCAGACTCTGTTCTGGAAACTTGTCCACGGTAGTCTTCACCATTACACCGCATGCATTCCCCTGCAGGGCCTAGGCAGCATGAAAAGGAATCAAGGTTTTCACCAGACTGTGAATTCTAGTCCTGATCTGTTCATGGAAGATGACACCGAAAGGAATAGAAGTTTTTGATCCAGCTAATGATGAATGGAAACCAGAAGAGCACACATTACAGGCTAGCCAAATGATTAAAACTTTAGGGATACATGTCATTTGAAGGGAGGACTTTGTCACATATCTGTATGTACTGTTAGTGGTGGGAGTTCTGTATGTAACACAGCACTTGGGTGAATCTTTGCTGTTGTTAAAATTAAATAAGTTGCAAGGGGTAAGAGGGAAATATTAAATAATTAAAAATTTTCAGTTCCTCCATATTTACAAAAATACTTTGATAGCTGGAGCCAATTAGGAAAATGTTTTGGTTGAAAACTTAAGTTTCAGCTTGCCCTAAATTCCCATTTGAAATCAATCCACAATAATAAAGCAAGAAGAAATGGCAAGAATAGTATAACCTACTTGAAAACTCCTTCTCTGAAAAATAAATATACCTTTGAAAAATAAATATACCTTCTTCAGTGTGTGTGACCTGATCCTCACACTCTGGGATGTTACAGTAATCAAATCTGGTAGCAGGATCTGTTGTGTAACACCAGGGTCCATTTGGATCATTATCAGGATTTCTGCAGTAGTTTTCATCCAACTCTGCTTTGGGGAATTTTTCAGGTGTATAACTGTAGAAGTATTAAAATTCTCTTTTAGTTCCAGTAATTCAGGGGAGCAGAAGGGAAATGTCCAAGTAGTTCAGCTAGCTGTGGGCTCTATTTGTCCACATTAAAAAGAAAACAATCAGATTTCCCAATGCAACCTATAAATGAAATCTGGAAAATAGCCCATAACTACCATTACTTGTAGCTTCTCCCTAGGTTCCACTTGCCAATGATGAGTGAGCTTACAGCCTGTAAGGACTACAACAGCCTCATAGGCAATTACTGTCTTTAATACTTGCATCCAGCTGATCTAGTCAGCTCACTATACCCTGTGCCCTTGTCATGCTCTAGAGTAGTTAGTTAGTAGAGGCTATTCACCTAACACAACCACAACCTAATCAGCAGAGATTTCAAAGCAAGTGACCCTAGGCTTCTTCCTATAGAAATCCTCCTAGAGAAGACTAAGTGGCTTTTAAACAAAACAAAATAAAAAAAATCATCACGTTTCACTAGAATAACAGTAAAAAATATTTTTTTAAACAGATAAAAGTCCAACATAGATCAGAGCAAATAGGATCTCTGTTTCCACATTTGCTTCAGTGGCAGCCAGCCCTGAGAAAACGCTGCCTCTGCAGTTCCCTCTGGCACGTAGATACTTTTCCTGGATGTTTCTTCTTGACTGTCTGAATGGCAGGCAGGGGGTTATAGAGCTGGACAGCTATTATTGCTTTCTTTTGTCACACCTCATACAGAAGAGAAATTGTGGCCCACAGTCACCAATAGCAAAACTTTTATCACATGTTGATAGGAACATTTCATCTTCTTAAGAGCCCAGCATTCAGAGACAACTACTCTAGCTGACAATGCACCCTTCCCTTGCCCAGATCACTGCAGTTTTTTGCCAGTAGAGTCAAAAGTAACAAAACAGATGAATATAAAGTTGTTGTAAGGAATCACCTGGCTTAGATAGCATGCCCATAGAGTTTATACACATGAAGTTAGGGAAGCTTAGAAGACATTCAGAACAAAATGAAGGCAAATATGAGTAAGGCCGTACTTTGGTTTGTGGGGTGTTTTTTCTGCCCACTTCTGGCATGGAATACCCTTCTGAGTTTTGGCTTCCATTCCTCTGTAGTCCTTCCCAATCCCTCTTCTACATTGTACAAGGTAAACTGAAATGGAATTGGCTTTGTTAATTCAATGTTGTTAAAACATTTATCTCTCAAAACCGAGAATCTGCAGAGATAACTATGAAGTTCATCAACTGAACCATGTTTTACCCGTGTTTTGAACCTTCTGTGCATGCAAGCGCGTATGTGATCCCCTAAGGTATTGTAAAACAAATTAGCTACCAACCACTGGGCGACCACAGTGGAAAATTCCTGAAGCATTTTTATACAGCTAATTAAATCTAGTTAAGGGAACAGATACACCAAGTTACATGTGTATGTATATATATATACACACATACATAGTACATTATTATGTCTATATATATACGCATTGTATAATACAATTTTTTGTGACATGTATAAAATTTATGCTTACACTATCATACTCCTGGCATAAAGAGGATGGTCTTCAGCAGCAGCTGGAGATTCTTTGAGATGCACTGTTCATAAGCATATTTGCAGTGCATGCAACTATCTCTTCAAGACAGAAAATTAACTATCAAAATAGGTTTGTCACATAAGTGGCTCCCAAACCTTTGATTCCTCTTAGCCACAGAGTCCCAGGTACTTTCTGTGGGATTCCAATGCAGAGAGAAAGCAAGGCATGTTGACGATGCTTTTAGTGGCAACAGACACTGAAAAATCTCCAGTTATTGTGGGAAGTGACCCCAATTTCCCCTTCCAGCAATTTGCTTGCACAAGAAAGATCCCCCTAAACCCCAAAATATAAAATGGAAACATTAGACCTAGGACAGGAGACCACTTTTATAAGAAAAGCTGAGCCTTGTTTGGACGCCTTGCAAGTATTGCTGCCATCACAGTGTGTGGCTAGGACTACAAATGTCTGTGCTGCATGTCTAACCAAATGGGAGCTGCTGCCTGGTTGTCAGGTTACTCCTGGGGTGCCCAAAGGTCTTGTCCCTGCTTCTTCAACACTGATACTCCTGTAGCAGGTCCCAGCATGAACATGTCTGGTCCATAGCCTGGTCCCTCTTAAAAAGCATTTTTGATAACGTGGCTTTTTTTTCTGTTTGATCCTTTTACTTTTCTGACCTGTACAGGAGTTTTCTGTGATGGCCTATAACAGTCTGTGTTCCTCAAAGGAGAGATGGGATCAAAAGCCAAACTACATGTCAAAACAAGAGTAAGACTTGACTGGGGAAACCGCTCTGTAAAGAAGTCTCTACTCAAGTTCTTAAGAAATGTTTTAGTGATTGAATGCCAAAACTTTGAGAAGTACTCCTACAAGAAGGTAAGAATCCCAGTTGGCCATTGAGCCAGTACAAACGTCATGGTTCCTAAACTCTGAGAGACCAATTAAACCAAAGGAAAAGGCACTCCTGGAGGTGTGGGTGGGAAGAAACCTGACTCAACATAACATAGTGAGCATAGCCCACAACAGCTAAGTATCAAGGCTTTGTGGATTATGCCTACTATTAACAAGAAAGCTGCAATCAGAAGAGAATTCCTCATATGGAATTTTGCCATTAGCATAAGGAAAGTGAAATTGTAACTGTCAGACATATACCTTTGGACAATCCAGAGTATGGTCTGCATAAAGATCCTGAAGTGTAAAATGTGAGTGCGTAACATTGGGTGCCCCAGCACAGCCATACAAACTCTTATGCTCACAGAAGTATGAACCTTTAAGTTTTAAAGTTTTGGACAGCTATTTTGAATCCAAACCCAAAGAAAATAAGCTCTGTCAGAGACCGAGTAGCTGTTACAAACTCCGAGATCTGAGTCAGGCATAGCTGAGACTCTACAGACACTGTGAACCTAAGGGAGTGGCTGAGTCAAAAAATGTCCCAGAGATTGCTTTTTCCAGGCAGAAGAAATTCCGTCATATCTCAGCAGAAACAAGTTTTACAGCTGCTATTTCCTGGTGCTGAGGAGTCATGTCAGGGACGGAAAACTTTTCTAAGGCTTAAGGAAACGAAATGTCCTTTTGCAAATTCAAGTTCAGTCTGGGTAATGCTGTTTCTGATAATTAGGTTGTTTCTAGGAAGGTGAATCACTTATAATGTACTTTAACAGCCGTTTGAGAAATGTCACTGGTTTGAGGTGGATTGGGGCCATTACAGATACCAAATGCTGTCATGCAGGTTATTCAGAGAATTCACAAAGATGTTGACAATGGTAGCTGTGACTTTCAGAAAGAGTGAGATACTCCTTTATTCCTGCTAGTGAAAAATAGAAGAAAGATGGCTCTACAACCTCTGAAAAAAAGGTTGAGATGCCTTAAGCTTGAGTATATGGGTTGGGCTGTTTCAAAGAATGACTGTTAGCACAAGGATAAAATAGGGCAAGAGAAAATAAGTTCCACATGAAGGAATTTTGTATCCATGACCCACTGGCCAAGCTGTGGCACTGCCTGACTGCAGCTTTCAGTGACAGTGATAGATGCTAAATATGGAGACTTGATTTCTACTCAGTCTGCAGTGGGAGCTGAGAAGACCCAGCCTCTATTTAAAAATGACCAGAAAAGGTCTCCCAATTACATCAAAGGACTGGTAACTCTGCAAAAGGGCTGCAGATGAACGCACCTGCTCTGACAGCCCATACAGTGACAGCAGTGAAGGCAAGAGAGGTGGTTGCCCACCATGCCTACATAGGACACTTAGGCCTGATACCTGGCCAAATGCCTCCATTCATGTGGGACAGCCTGCCATGACAGGCACTTACATACAGGCTGAGGACCTGGTCCTTCAGGGTGAGGAACTAGACTGAGTGTCTTCTCCTGCAATGGATTCATGTGGTGACATTTCCTTTGTCCTGGTCATGACCAGGAAGGAAAAGCTCTGGTTCCAAGAAGATGAGGAGAGAAGGAAGCAGACCTGTATCTAACCTTACAGTTTCAGTTAAGGATAAAAAGTAAACAAGACAAATCCACTCCAAAGAATGAGAGAGTACCAAGCTAGGCCTTTTTTGTCTGCAAGAAAAGGTGGCTTCAGTGGTAATATGAGCAGCAGAGCTGAATCTCTAGATTTTTAATTTCTATACTACTTGTTTTCAAGAAGGTCACAGGGGTGAACATAGAGGCCGGAGGTACCAGGCCTGCCTTCCAGGAAATAGCTTTGAAGGAGGCAGAAAAGAAAGAAGTCAAGCAGTGCTGTTTACTTTTCCTGAGAGGTCAAGGTTCATGTGTGTAAAATCAAGTCTTTTGCTGCTGACTTGAAAATCAGATGCTTGTTCTCAAATGTTTCAGAAGTTTGGAAGAGCTAGGAAAATGGCAAGCAATGCAAAGGGGCCCTGATGAAGCTGGGGATATTGTCTTGATTTGTACCAATTTAAGCCTAAGTTATTGTCTGGCCCTCTGTGACAGCATATAATTAGGGTCAAAGAGAATTATTTATTCACTTAGAAAGGCTAATTTCAATTTAATATTTAATGACTTGTGCATGTGTCTATTCACCTTTAACATACACAGATGAATTTACAGAGCACATGTTCCTCCTTTATCCTGTTTTAACTAAAAGGAAAACTCAGGGAAAAAAAGAATCTAAAATCACAATAAAAATGTCGAGGCATTCACTATACCCATTATTTCTATAGATATTTCACTTGTGCCAGAAATTATTTGGCTGAACCTATAGTCTTCTGTCCTCATGAATTGCACATCAGTGTTCTATGAGGAACACATGAAAAATATAAGTGGAGAAGAGCTCTCTACAGGCTTCAGTCTTGTGAGGTCTGTTACTGAGGCGGAAGGGGACATGACTGTAGACCTAACATCTTTTTATCAAAACAATTTTAACAGTGGTTTTGCCTTTTTAAAAAGGAAGAAATATGACCATAGTAACACTCAAGAATCAAGCTGTACACTTGAAATTCTAGCTCATAAGTCTTTAGCAATTTGATCTAAACATAAACATAAAGTTCAGGAAAACTGGTGAGAAAATCCAAGCAGACACCAAGGAACATGTATTGCACCACAAGAACAAAATGTCACTGGCTGATAATTATCTAGAGGTTAAGCTAGTACTTACTGAAATAAACGGAGTTGCACCTGATGCTGTGAACCTGGCAACCCTTTATCCAGTCTAGAGGCAGCAGAATTAGGCTACAACTGGTTAAACATTAACATTGTATTTTTTTTTATGTTTTGGCCAGATCTGTGGCAGAAGTTAACGAATTCATCAGCACTGTATCAGTTTGTACTAGCGAGAAATTTGGACAAAAACTTCTCTCTCTATAAAACCTTGATATGGCAGAGGGAATCTGCGCCATGGTTATTCATGCAGTTTGTTTTCTCTATATCTCTCAAATGCTTCAGAATTATAAAGACACTGAACACATCTTTTCAAACAAACTGAAGTGTTCTTACAGGAAATGTTCGCTTTTCATCTTACATGTCAGTTAGTAAAAGAGCTTTCTTTTCCACAAAAGATAAATTGAAGTTAGTGTGACTGCATTATCTGGGTTCCTACAAGACTTATGAAGATAGTCTAAATAAAAACCCCACAATTTTCCAGCTACATAACATCTATTAAAAATGTTGAAAAGTATTAATTAATTAATTAATTTAAAAATATTTACAACTGAGCCACTTGTCTGAGCCTGGCATACAACAAAAATTAAATATAAACAAACCATCTTACAAAACAGGAATACTTAATTATAATTTAAAAATCCCCCAACAATTATCAGTCAATACAAACTTCCAGTTAGATAATTCTTCACTGAGTTATTACACAGAAAATTAGAGAACTGGTTACACAGAAGTAGATAATCCTGTATTCTTCAAAACATTTATGACCAAGGACTCTACTAGGTCTGTGATAGAGGACTGCAAACACTTAAGGTCCAGAGAAATGCATGATTTTTTTTAGAATCATGTTTTTTTCCTGTAGACTATGTTTATTCTGCCTGTTCCCAGTAATACATGACTAAAGGAGTGAAATATAAGTTCAAATAAAAGTAGCCTTGATGCTACATGTGAAAGTCTCTGGCAGTTCCAGCCCAGTTCACAGTGGGTGCAGGCCCACCTCACTGAATCTGTCACCACCTGCAATGGTGGTGCTCCAGTACTGCAGTAGAGAGTGCAAGGATGCAGTTAAACCAGTATAAATGTGTATCATCTTACTATATACATACTTTTCTTCTCATAAAGAACTGCATCCGTGCTGCTGAACGTCACAGTCATTTTGGCATTTTCAGCCAGTGTTAAACACTGTAGCTTTTTCCTGGTGAATAGGAAGGCCCTGTTGAAATTGAGAAGGAAGCAATATTGATATAGGAAGCAGTATTTTAAATTCAATTCAAATTATTTAGCTCATAATAAGTTTTCTATAATTTTTTAATTTACCAGCACTGTCTTGTATCCATTTATATCTTTCAGATACTGCACTCAGCATCTGAGGCACTGAGTGCCTCACACTGTCATTTTCCACTGCCCTGAAGTGGCCAATGTCTGATTAAGTGAGTAAGTCACAATGTGGGAAACTAGTTACTGCATCGTCAGAACAGTATCCTTGTGGCTCAGGTTAGCACCTTTCCCTACCATGACACCATTTACTACAGGATGAGTAACACGTAATAAATCCACCCTTTACTTCACCTTGTGGTAACTTATGGGTGGAAATAAGCCAGAAGCTAAAGGCACAGCCCTGGGTGACACTGCTCTAAGTAGAGGTGCAGCAATATGGGCACATTTGCATCAGCAACAGGACAATATCATTGATATGCAGCCACCCACGATGACTTAGTTTTAAGATTCAATGGAAATTACCTGCAATTAAAATGTCTTTCTGCTTCACATTTCTCTGCACATTCTTTTTCATTATTTGTCTGGTAAAACTGCTTATTTCGACTAAGTATCCAAACACCATCTGTTCTTGAATAGTTATCCAGTATATCTCCTTTCACTACAAGGGAAGGAAAAGAACCAGACATTAAAAATAAGAATGTTACAGTTAAGAAGATTTGAGTCCTATTTTTCATGTAGCATTGACAGGTGGAGGTACCATTTATTTTCTGTAGTTCTAGGTAAAGCACGATAGACTCCAAGGAGATTTCTGTCTCCTGAAACAATCTCAGCTGTATGACTGGAACACATAGAAGAAAAAAAAAGCTGAAGAGAGATGTGAGGAAGCAGCTCAGAGTACAGTTGTGTATGGGTTTGAAGATGAGAACAAGAAACATGAACCAGGAGTATGAGGGACTAGGCAGTGTCAAATGAACACCAGTCAGAGAAATATGAAGTGATACCAATATTAAGGATTTCAAGAAGCATGAATTGGGAGAATGTGAGATTATGATCTTCTACATGGATGGTGCAATCATTACAGTCTTACTTGTCACTGAATAAACATTTGTTCTAAAATTTCTTACCCTGGAGCAAGAAATCTCAATAATAAGATGACTATCTAGTCTATTACACTGACCATCATTATTTTTATTGTAATATCTTGATCAGAATTACTAATGAATCTGTCAAGCTCCATCTCTGTTGCAACAAATTAACCCAAGATTTTAAATGAGCAAATCAAATAATATTATTATATCTGAAAGCTGCACATACTGTATATGATGCACCTGCTAATACATTTAACAGCTCCAAAATGATGTTGCTCACAATGGAGTTTGCCATCTAATTAATTTTTTTCCTTTTATGCCAATAAAGATTCTACATTTCTGTTCCTAATGTGTACAAAAGTTTATTTCCATATCCAACATCAAATTACAAAGTCATAGAAGTGATACGGTTTAATTATTTCACTTTTCAAGCTATTATTATTATTGCCAGACACAGGAAATTCATAGTCTTGTACAGCATTCTCACAGGCAATGTTGTGAATCATTCTTTTATGCAAACACCCATATTAGGCTCAGTTCCCTGCAACATCGCTCCACTGTAATTAACTCCTATGACATATAGGTCGTCCATCACCTACCTCCACATGACACATATTCATATAAAATAAAAGGTATTTGGGCCACTAATGAAAGTAAGATGATTAATTGCCTGGGGGAGATCTTCTGTAACTGTTGCCAGAGTTGGCTGAATGCTATAAAATCTGCATGTCTTGAGAAATCCCTGATGCAGGGGCCTCCCACATTGAATCCTACTGCTATGGTAGGGCTATGTGGAGCACCACAACCTAACAATTTCTCCCAATGCACTCAGCACACAACTGTTTCTTCTCCTGACCTTTTTCCTAAGCCAACTGAGGCCACTGTTTCAGAATTGCAGGAGACCAGAATAGGAAAACACTACTCTCCAAACTTTATTTGTTAAAGCTATATGTTTGTCCAAAAAGCTCTATTTTGGATACCTTTTCAGTCAAACTTTTTGTTTGTTTGTTTGTTTGTTTGTTTTTTAATTTCAGTTGGTTTAAGAATGAAAACACAAAATTTTGGATGTTATGCATTAGCTAAAACACAGCACAGATTGGCAGAAGCTTGGATAACACAAAAAAGTGATGCTAGTTGCCCAGTGCTGCAAAGGGTAAATTTGAATACCATCAATTTAAAAATGCAGTGGGGAATGTATTACTCTGGCTAATATCCAATTCTTTACAAACCCAGGCACGATACATGATAATCTATTGGTTTATATGTGTATCTTTGCGGACTTGACCACTACAAATTCAGAAGACATAAAAATACTTGTAGGGCAGTTTTGTGGACCACCAATTCAGAGCGAATTAGAGCAGATAACAATGAGCAAATAAAAGTAACTTAATAATCTGTCTTTTATAACCCAGCACAATGATACAATGATACATCCCTGCTATTCCATCATATTTAATGTCCAATCATATTTAATGTCCATGCTATTAGAAAATCATACAAATTATATGATCAGTATCAGTGTGCTTAGCAATGCTCAACAGTAAAAAAAGCTTTAGCATTTTTTCCAATGCCTGCTGAAACCAGAGACAGATGACTCATTGACTGCTATGGGTGTTGTAGCAGGTTTAGGGGCTGCTTTCCAAGGGTGCCCCCTTTTCTGGCCATGACACTCATCTGCAGGGAGCCAGTAGCTCTCCACACAGACACCAAGGCTCTTGCGCTTCTGCTCTGCCTAAGGAACACAACACTGGAGCAGCCACAGCTCTTGCTTGGTTCAACAGCAGCTCTCGCTGGCCAGCAAGCCCCAAATCCATCCTGGTACAGGTAAGTGGCGACACAGAGGTTTGGGGACCTCCCCTCACCAAAGGGAGCCTGCAAGCGTTCGGCCCCATCTCACCTAGGCAAGCGGAAGGCAAAGGACTCTTACCTGGGCTGAGCAAGAAAAGAAAGAGAAAGGCCGCTTTGCTAATCCCCATTTTGGCCCAGCTGGAAGGTGCTGGAAGTTGTGTGTGTCGGTGCACAAAGTTTTATTGACTCGCACTGGAGTGAGGCAGCATCAAACAAACAAGGCAGGTAGGTTAAGTTAATGATTGTCCTGTGCTGTGACCCCCTTTGCCGTGGTGTGGCCATTCAAACAACCTTGGATTGGGTGGATTAGCACGTCAGACTCAATCCTTTGTATGGGATGCTAGGAAATGTGAATGTGCTCATGCTTTGTAGGGCATGTTTTTGTTCTCAGATTGCTTGTCCTTGTTTTGCTAAGGTAAAGAGGTGGATCATCATGGTAGAAAGTGAGGAAACCTGGCACAATCTAATTCTACACAGTCCAATACGTTCAGCTTTAGGTTCCAATGGTATTTCCAGTAACAGACTTGCATTGCTTAGGCTGGAACTGCTTCTGCTTTACACTTCTGTGTAAACCTCAAAACCAGACATTGATAATGCTAACTCTGTATCAGAATTTCTTTCAACAATCACCAGAACATTCCTTCCCTCAGCCGTTTCCCAATGCTGAGTTGTTTTTTGTTGTTCATGGCTTGGTAGGCAGTCCTCACTTTGGTTCAGCATATAATGTGCCTTTGCTCTCCAAGCAAAGCTCCTCTTATCTCAGATCTGCACAGGGTGCTCTCTGGGCTGGTGGAGAGGCAGTGGGGAAGTGGCCTTCCTGCCTTAGCTCTGAGACACTGCTGAGGGCAGTCATTAGGGACCCAGTGTGTAACCTGCAGTCCCAGTAAGCAAAGGAAGTGACACCAGGAGGAGAACAAATGCGTGTTCTTGTTAACTGTTTTGTGGTCAGTTGTGTCCATGTACCATCACATCCACAGCTCATCTGCATCACTACCTTCCTGGTCACTTTTTTAGCATATCATTCAGCCTCCACCACCCCTGGCAGTGAGACAGAACTTCAATGTTCCTACAGGGCTTCAGAAAATCAGTGGTTGGACAGAGAAAAGAAACCAAAACTTGTTTTCATAAGGACACACATGGTGGAAGCAAACACTATTCATTTCTGCTTGGACAATCAGCAGGTCTGTACCCTCCAACCAACATGTCAGTACATGCAGAGGTGTATTCCAGGAACATCTACCTTGTACATAGGGACATGGAAAAAAATGGGCTGCCTCTTTGCTTTGAGTACCTCACAGGGAAAGTATGGGGACATGAATGAGAAGAGGGAGGATTAGCAGCCAGTGAGGAAGGCATGGAGAACCTGAAGATTTCCCATTTTGATTCAGGACTGAGATAGGGTCCATGAGAGATGAGGGAGGAGGTATACCAAGCAGGGATACAAACCACGTGGAGCCAAGTCTTGCTTGTTCTGCCACTGACAGCATTACTTTGCTCTGCCCTCAGACAGCAAATGCCGTAGACTGTAGGTGCAGAAGGCTGGAGCCTCTCTAGATCTGATAGTAAATTGCAGGGAAAATTCTCTTTGGTTCTCATTTAGATAATAGACCAATCAAAGGCAGGGAGATTTTATGCCCATCTTCTATTAGAAACATTAGAAGGCACATCTCTGCTCAGGAAAACTGTGCTGTAATCTTACCGGATTTTATTTGGGAATTTCTGTAGAATGTGCTGTCCTGATTATCTCCAGAAGGGTGCAGCAGATGATACTTTTTTGACAAGTAGGAGCTATTAAAGCCCCAGCATAAGCAAAGGAGGTAGCACTCATGATACATTGACAGGAGATGTTTCTCTGTAGGCTTGAAAAAAGTCCCAAGGGATTTATTCTTTCGTTGATCATATCACAGCACTAGCTTATAAGGAAATTTATCTTACACAAATATAATTTTCTTCCTCTGTTCCCTCTTTTCCTTCCCACCACCACATAAAAGGCTTTAATTGATTTGAACTTAGTTAATATATATATATATATATATAAATTCAAACCCTTTTTTTTTTCTCTCTCAAAACAATATTCCATGTAGGAAAGACAGCACACAAGCACACAATATAGATCAAAAATAGAATGAGAGAGGGAGAGGGAAAAAAGCCAAGCATAACATCCCTGCAAGGTACTGAAAAAATATAATAAAGGTTATGATGCAGTGAAAAACAGAGAAAACTCTTTGGAATAAAAAACCCACTCAAATTTTGTGAAAGCACAGCGCAGATTTAATCTAAATTAGAAAAATGAGAAGAAACAACTCCTTCAAAAAGGAAAATAAATATGTATAAAATTAATAAGTGAGGTGTATGTTCCAACCAACGTTCTTAAATTCATTTGGAAAAAAATGTAAAGCTGCACAGTAATGAAAATAAAAAAGAATTTTAATGTCAAGTGTCAAATAATACAATACTTTCATTAGGGTTTCAGCTTGGAGAAAAAGAGATTTGTTCATGGTTGCTCATTCTACAGCTTCGCTGGGGAACATCACGCAGCTCTGCTGCACTGGCTTGGAGTGTGTATTTTCTGTAAGTGATGAACAGGAAACTTGTCAGTTAATCAAGGATATACTTTCAGCTACTGATTCAGTAAATCCTGTCCATGGAATATAAATATTTCTGCTGATTTCAGAGGGCTTTTGGAAAGTTTTTGTATAATTTTTGGTTCTTAAAATCAAGTTAAGCACTCTTGGGAGGAAAACAAAACTAGGAATAGGAAAAAAATGAATACATCTCCAAACAAGTGTGTGAGAAATCAAGTATCTCTCATCAAGGACAGTTCCTTCTTTGAATAAATAATAACAGAAAAATTCCTCTGAAACTCAGGTCTCAACATTTTCTTGAACCAAATAATGTGAGTCGGAAGCTCCGTGAATATAAATTAGCTATTGTTTCCTATCAACGCTTACAAATATCTAAAGAGTGGATGTCTGGAGGAAGGGGCCACTCTTCTCAGTGCTGCTCAGTGACAGGACAGGGCACAAAATGGAGCACAGGAAGTTCTATCTTAACATGAGAAAAATCTTGATGCTGAGGGTGACCGAGAACATGGACAGGCTGCCCAGAGCAGCTGGAGAGTCTCCTGCTCTAGAGATATTCAAGACCCCCTTGGACATGATCTTGTGCAACCAGCTCTAGGTGATCCTGCTTTAGCAAGGGGGTTGGACTAGATGATCTCTCGAGGTCCCTTCCAACCTTGCTGTTCTGTAATTCTGTTCCAGACAACCAGTTTCTAAAACACTTCATACTTTCTTTAATCCCTGATTTACCTTCCCTGGTAAAGACACATTGAGAGGAATAGCAAGTGAGAGATCAGCCACCAGAAGTAATAGAGTGGATAGTGAGTGGTAAGCACAGCTTTTCTATTTATTAGACCATTTGTTTATTTTTCAGTTTCATACTTTTCCATGTTTAGCCAGAGAATTTCTAACCCCATGCTGGTTTCCAAGGAGAATGTGTTCTCTAACTCCATAATGGTTTCCTGCTTCATGATAAATTTGGTCTATTGACACCAACCTGAACCAGGTAGACTATTAGGGCACTGCTCAGATACATTGCTACCTAGCTCAGATACATAGATACCTAGCTCCATTCATCAACAGCAGGTGAAAGCCATTTTTATGAATTTTGGTACCTCGTTTTTGGAGAGCTCCCTTACTGATCATCTGCTTGTCCTCGTGGATACTTCCACTTTTTTCCAGAGGATGCCACTGATGATGATGATGATTACTATTAACATCAGAGCCTTCACCTGAAATCAAAGCCCAAGCACTACATGCTTGAGATAAATATGAGACTTTCTGAACCCTGAAGAGATTACTCTGGTACAAAGCAACAGGTGAAGAAGTAAAATGGCATGGCCAGGGCAGTAGCATGGTCAGAAAACCACATAGGCCCTTCCCACTTCAGAAATTGGTGAACATGAGCTCTTGGCTTCACATGCAAATACCTGTTACTTGTGTTTCTAACTAGCAGAGGGAGTGTCTGTGAGAAAGGAAAAGGTGAGAGAAGCTAGTGCCTTCCCCGCTTGGAGCAATGGGTCTGCTTGACCATTCCAGGAGCTCAGAGCTCTTTCTCGGGCACTTGCATGTAAACACCTGTCCCATCAACAGTGCCACCTGGACAAAACACTGCAGCAAATTTCCCATTTATAAAACAGGGGCAGCAAATGCTTCACTGCCTGTCTGCAGTGAGGTTAGTAAACTCAAGCTTATTTTGGAGTTGAAAGGCAAATTATGCGCGAAGCATAATCCTTTTACCAGACTGTGAGGCATGTATGGTTCAAAATCTACAGGTAAGTATTGAAATCTTATACTGACCTTATGCCTTATCTATACACCTGAAAAATCAAATGAGGCTGGCTGACAGGAAAGCATTTTACTTTTCCCACATTAAAGAACTTTAAATGAGGGAGAACATGCTGGGAAGCTGAGTTGGGTGTGTCAGAGAAAAGGAGACAATATGAAAGAGAGTGGGTTATTTTGGCTAGAAATTCTATTGCTGAATGAATACCTAAGAAAATTATAACATGCATGTTTGTATGTTTGTGTGTATATATATATATATCTAATGGTTACCACAAAGAAAAATAGATAAATTATCTTACAAAAAATGTGGAGAATAAGGCAAGCAGTATGGATTTAAATATAAAAAAGAGATTTAAAATCAAAATTAGAAAAATATTATCTTTCACACAAGGGAGTGAAAGACTGGAATTTTGCCTGGGGAGATTGTGGGAACTTTGTGACCCAAAGTTTCAAGAACAGGTTTGATAAATGTCTGACATTTTCAGACTGTATGTGTTCCTATGTCTCAATGGTTGAACTAGATAATCCTTGTTGTTGTATTTTTCTTCTAATTCAGTGATTAGATTTATGACACCTAAACAATTCCTCAAAACAGCTGTGCTGCCAGTCTCCACAAGCCACTGGCAGTAATCCTCCTCTTTGCAGGATGGCTTTTGCACCTTCTGTGTTCCTTCTGCACTGATCTCCTCCCACAGCTTATAGACTTGAAAAGAGGAAATGTTGTATTTTCAGGACTGCAGAGCTTTACATACACAACCTCCCGCAGCCACCATCCCCATTAGCCACCTTGGTTGTATCTGCATGCTCTGCTCAGTTGGCAGGCTGCAGCAGAGTGCTGTAGGTCATTTTGTAGTACATTTTTGTTTTCTTTGGGAAGAGTGCAGCACACTGAATCCTTGCCCCATGAAGACTGCTTGAGGAGAATAGCCCTCTTCAGAGAAAGAAGAAAATAATCTTCTCCAAACTGCCCTGGGAACACTCAGAAATCTCCTTTCTCAAAGTGTCTCCCGTATGTGCCTCTGAGCAACATCATTTAATTAAAGTGGCAGCTCCCCCTGCCTGAGGGCACACTGAGCACAGTTGGTTTGCCCCTGCTTTTCCAAACATAATTGTAACTTCTGGAGTTGCTTCACCTTGGCAGTTCAGTTGTTTTTATCTGGAGTGCCCCCCAGCTATGATGAGAAATAGATGCAAGTCAGACTTGTTTAGGCCTGAATTCCTGGCCTCTGCCAGTTCTCCCACAGCTGGTGAGGGAGAGTTTGTGTCCTCCTGGCACCCACCAAACTGGGGTTCTGGCTCCCACCCCATGGCTGTTCTCCTGCCTCAGGGTCTCATCCACCCAGGCTCTCTCAGCATCACCACCACCAGCATTACACGCATGCTCCCAGGACCCCTGAAAGCTCTTTATTTGGAACAGACAGATAATGAAATATCAGATGATAACATGCTTTAGAAAAACATCTTGACCTTAATGACCTTGTTAAATAAGAGACCACTATTCATTTTAACCTGTATGACCTGCACATCTTGGTATATGATTGAGACCCATCTGAAGGACAGAGAGCTCTGATGGAGCATATTCAGAGGAATGATGTCTTTTTTAATAGTCAGAAACAGCTGGTTGTCTAGGCCTAAATCCTTCCAAAAGTAAAGGTCTCTCTAGCTTGCTGCCTTTGAGGAAGGTTTGAGGGACAGGCCTAGAGCTTGTTTCCTCCTGCATATTTTCTTCTCTTGGATGTACATACAAACAACTGAATCTTATATTGAAATGTACTGCATATACATGAAGTGTGAATTTGTGTGCTTTACTAGAGTGATTGAAGGGCTGGAAAATGGTCCCCAAAATTCACCTAATCCATCTCCCTTCCCTCAATCAGAATCAACTTTACCACACCCTTCCTGACCCCTGTTTGAACAACCACAGATTAAAAACCTCCCAGCATGGTAACTCCACAGCCTTCTCAGGAAAGCAGGTAACAATTATCCTTACAGTTAAGGCTTTCCTGATACCAACATAAAGCATTTTGCTGTAATTCTATCACATCTGATAGTGTGTGAGAAATTAGCAAGGCATCGAGTAGCAGAGTTGTAAAAAATAATCCAGGATAGTACAAACCTAATAGGTCCTAGTAGTTCCTCTTTGTGAATGGATTATATTTACATAACAAATTTAATGGCAGGCTTTTTCTGAAATACATTCAGACAAATGAATGTAGTGTTAAATTTGAACCACATGCAGAACACCTCAAGTAAAACACACGCAACTAATACATGTTAATTTATATTCATAAACCTAATACATATTCATTATGCATTAATGATAAATTTCAGCACTACTAAAGTAGGTGTATGACAGTAGTGTCTCAAAAAGCTGTTTGAGAACAAGTATCTGAGCTGACATAATTGAGATGATTGCTGTGTCACATAGCTCTCTACTGAGTCACAGTCTTAAGGCCACCCTTGTGCCATGTGGCCCCAGACTGTACTCTTCCAGCTGGATTCTTCCAGCTGCACTCCGAATGTACCAGAGAGGCTGCTCCTTATCCCAGCAAAGCTTGTTCATGCTTAGCTTTCTCCTACAAGTGGTCCTAGATCACTTTCATTGTAGCTGCAGACAAAGCTAGACCTGCTGGTAGTCTAACATGTTAGATGATAAATACCCTCTTGGCAGATGGTAAACCTGGGGCAAAGTGCTCTCTTCCTGAAATTTAGCTCAGGAAAAAAGCTTGTCTTGGAATGACTTCACATGCAGGGGTCTATCCAATGCTGCTGTGAAATGTGCTCAGACAGGGCTGTAAACAACGTAAGTACTACTGGGCTGAATGCAGCGTGACGGCTACAAAGTCTGCAAAGTGTCTCTGCTCATCCAGCTGAGCTGGTCACCCCACCTGCCCCACCTGAATGAGACAGACACTTCTTGTGCATTGGCTCCTGTACAGGCTCTGACTTGCCACCCTCCCCACTGGTGGAATGGCTATCTGGAGACAACTAAGATATGAGCAAGGGATCAAACAGGAAGGCGCAAACCATTTCCTGATGACAAGGACCGTGGAGAAAGCTGTTTGGCTCCCTAAGGAACACCATCAGCCAGGGCCCATCCCACACCAGGCAGGAGCAGGAAGCTGGGGGCAGTGGGCACAGGCCAGTGCCAGGCTAGGCCACGGGCATCCACACACACGGTTCCTTTGTTATAAACACAGAAGCAGCCTATTTGGTTTCGTATCTTTTAAAACCCTTCCTGCTTTCCCGAGACCAAGCTGGCATCCTGCACTGTGGGGAGGAGTCCAAGGTCTGAGGCATTTCTGTAGAGAAAAATCTGAAAAAGCAGTGGAAAAGTGGTAAGTTCAGGGCATTTCACTGTTTCTTATCTTTGTACCCACAGATGCACAAATTTAGCACCAATAAGGACCTTTGATCCTGATTTTTTTTCCCATGCTTATATCTGCTGTGGCTTTTCCTGCACAGTGCAGTGCTGAAAGCTGGACTGGCACAGGGAGCACTGGTGCAATCACCTCTTAGAGCCCTTGGGAAGAACTTACTCATTTTATGAAGGTATTTCACTGAGCAAGAGATAATAATTTGCTCTGACATCTATTGGTACATGGTATATTTGGTTTAAAATAAATGTCAAAACTGTACATAAGTGCACAGCAATTTATAATGCTGGACAGTAACTTATATGAACAATGTATGGTCTATTTAGCCCTACATTTGCCTTGCTTCCTCCATATTTTTCAGGTTTTGGGTCAAAATATATTTTTCTGTCCCAAACTGGGCCTCTGTTTGAGGGGAATCTTGTTTCTTCTCATCTGAGGGGATGAGCTCTCCTTTCCCCCAATAGACATGGTGGCAATCAGCTGCATATCCTTTCACAGGTCACTTTGTGGTGACCAAAATTCACTAGCATAAAACAAATGTTGAACAATTGTGACAACTACATACATTTAATTTAAATAAAATGTCAGTAGTCAGCTCAGAAGACAGATAGGAGCTAACTTTGTCCAGTAAAATGAAGACAATGTATCATTTGTCCAATTGTAATACTAAGCCTAAAATGACCTCAGACATCCTCAGCTCCTACTTTGCTCTGCAGCAGATCCGAAGCTCAGCTCATATTGCCGACAACTAGGCTTTCTAGCAAAAAAAACCAACCCAAAAACCAAACCCAAACTACAGCTTACTACTCTCTTTCCTGTAAAGGATGTGTTTTTATTAAATCAGAAGAGCTGAAATTGTTCCACCTCTAAAATGACATTAGAATACATGCTTTTGGATAAATCCCCTTTTAATAGCAATTTTATTTTTCCTTGGAAACAATTAGACATTAAATTCCTACAGGCAGAAGCTACTGGCCTTTATACTAGGACATGCTGGCCAACCCATGCTGTAATGAACTATTTTTATTCTCCTCCCCTTGTGTGGTGTGAGGTCATGCCACGTTCTTCCCCGCTGAGCTGGTGAACAGCTTCTCAGCACCATGATTCTCTGTGCAGCCAGTGCTCAGGTTCTCCTCTGGCCTCTCCCCTGCGCCTGGAGTTTCATACCATCAGGTGATGCAGTATTCTTTCTTGAGACATGATGGGGTTTTTTTTTCCTGGAGACTGAAACGATGCAATCTTTAGACACTAGGAGGAGGTATTTATATAAGAAAGGATCTAAGCTATGTGCCTGGGGTGAGAGAGAGGAAACACCTGTCTCTACCTAAGGGTAGGACAGTTACAGAAAGTGTCCCTTTTCCCTTCCCTGAAATCGTACCAACATGTGTGGGAGCGAACCCAGGAACAGAGCACTCAGACAACAGTAAAGAAAGCAGGAGCTCTATGGGGTAGCTTCTTAGCAAAGCTTGCAGATTGGGGGCTTGCAAATGCCTTTTTTTAAGGTCTAGCCCTACGTTAGCAAACTCAGGTGCCCTGGGAAAGAGGCCGTGATGTTCAGAGACATTGTACAATTCCAATTCCTTTTCTACACCTGAACTTCACATCAACCAAGCAAAACAAGCCCGCTTGATCAAGTGAGCTAGAAATGGATTTAGCTATCCTTCCAGAAAGGATATTAGCTTTCGTCACCCTTTAGGGTGATAAGGCCCTTTAGAAAGATGAGCTAGCAAAGTCACATCACTGGAAACCCCATAAAGATAGAGATATATGAGTAAAGAGCATACATGGAAGTGCAGCTCATGCTGGGCAAGGCACAGCCAGAATCTGCATTTGTATGAACTCTTCCTTAGCCACATCTACTTTTGGGTATTTTTGTCAGTTGAACTACATCAGCACAATTGAGGTGAAAAAGTCTATCAGTTCAGTTATCTTCTAAAGAGGTGGAAATAGTTTTGTGGACTGAGAAGCCTTTGGGACAGAATTCCACTCCATACAAATAAAGGTGGAAAAGGCTTTTTGTTTGCTTGCTCTTGCTGTGATGGTGATCTAAGAACACAGGCAGGACAGGGTTTATAGGTAGAGTTAATATTTTCTTTTAGATCTACTAATATATTTGGGAAAATGAGACTTTTTTTTGTCTGCACAAGCCCTTCTTTGTGCCTAAAAGCTCATCTGATTTTTCCAGTCATATCAGCTGGGCCGATAAAGGTGGTAGCATAAGAACCAAGAGGTACACAGAGGTGAGATAGAGCAGGTTGGTTCACACACACTGTGAAAGCTTGTTATGTACTTTGAAGAAAGTCTTTTTGTATAGGCTTACTCTGAATATTAAAATTGGATCTATCCAGCCATATATATATATATATATATATTTCTACATGTATGAAAAATAAATATACAGAGACCAACACTGTTGATACAATCTTGGTATTGCACATAATCTAGAAGTATTTCAATGTTGGTTTAATTTACATTATTTTCATTAATATTCCAAGAAAAACAGAATTTGTAACAGATTATTACTTTCTCCCTAATGGAACTGATCTTACACACAGAACATCAAACTGCTGAGTGGGGTCAATCCAAACTTTCCTAAACAAGAACATCTATTTGAAAGAGGCTGATGCTAGAAAATTTCTCTTTTAGAGCAAAACAGTATTTTGAACATTTTGTGACTTACATACCAGAGCTGCTATAAAGAAATCAGTACAGTATTACATTTTACAATTTTACTATATTGAAAGCCACCAGAAACTTAAAATCTTTACCAAAATATGTTCATATTTTTCATTTAGAACCACAATAAACCAGAAAACTTAGTTCACAGGCAAGGGTGAGATCGACTATACAGCAACTCAATTAAATAATTAATAAAACTACTTACTGGTGCTATAGTATCCTTACCCCTACCATGGAGAAAGGGGTTATGAGGCAGGTATAAAATCCTTAATATAACACCTGACCTGTCAAATATATCTGCCTCCTACAGAAGATGAAAAACTACAGTTATGCAGCCTATGGCTTCTAAGCCAGTGTGTAATAGTAGCAAAGAAATATGTTTTAAGAAAGATCTTGTTAAAAGTTTTATCAGTTTCTATTACACACATCTAAGATTATTAAGCGTAGCACAAATGAAATTATAGACAATAAGTGTTTACTGATTAAGATGGAAGAAGGGAGAAGGGAGAGCGGTATGGACAATGAGATTTTTAATGTCATAATGCTTTGGGATTGAAAGCTTTGATTTAGCCTTGTGTCTTTATGAGACAATGAAGTCAAGACACTTGCAAAATACATGTTGGACTAATGTTACTCTTCTAATAATATGAGTGATGGAAGTACAGCATTATCCAATCAAACCAGAGAAACAGAGTCTCCTGGGTATATCTACTAACACTTGTTGCATATATATATATATATATATATATAGCATAAATTGGATATTTAATGGTAAAAAATGCAACTTGGTTGTTTGGTTGGAAAATGTACCATTCCAGTAATGTTCCCTCTGATACATAGCATCTGTTCAGCTCTTGCCATGATAACAGGCATGGTAACAGCTGTTGGCATTTTATTTTGTTAGAAAACTTACTCAATATTAATACCTGTCCTATAGCATTATTCTATTTTTGCTGTACACATGTGCATTTATGACAATAAATTTAATAACTTCTAGACATATTTTTACTCTTTTTAATCTGTACTGAATATTCAGTGTGGGAAATAAATGAGATATTGTGAAAAGCTTTCTCAGCTCTACTGAACTAGAACAAGCAGCAAGTGAGGACATGGGATGAAACACAGAAACATTTTAACTAAGATTATACAGCCAAACTGGCTTTAGGACTGGGGTGAAACAGTGCTCTTCCTGCTATACGTGTCATTGTAAGCAATAAAGATTTTATCATTGGAATTTACAAAACAGATGCTGAAGAGAAAAACTAAGAGTCAGGCTGGCCTTTAATATCTGTGTTGATTCTGCAGGGAAATGAACAAAGCACACACTTTTGAAAAAGCTCAATTAATGTGACCAAACCACAGGCAGCAAAATTCACAGCTCAAACAGTTTAAAGTCCTTAAAAATCTTTTCTATCTATTCTCTGCTCCCCAAGGAGAAAAGTGGGATGATGAAAGTCTTGTGCAATGGATATTTGAATCTAGTCCAGGGTACTTGTTATTCAAACACAGGGTGAAAATTATTCCTGGGGCTATGAATGCAGATGATTTTTTTGGGTGTATTGACATTTCTAGACAGCTTGTCAGTCTGTTGCTTAAAGACGGCACTTCATTATACTATCAGAGAGAAAAGCAATGCTATTTATGACACATTCTGGGAGAAATGGTAGTGTTTGGATACATGGACAACTGTGGTGGAATGGGCTACAGAAGAATCAATGTTCCAGTGCAAGATGAAGCATTAAAATAGCTACATTGGTATCTGATAGTTCTTTAATTTAGTACAATAAGGCAAGGTATTATTCTATTCTTACTAATTTAGTATTATAAGGCACAGTAAAGACTCAAATGCACAGCAGGTTCTTTGTTTCCTTTTCTTCTCTTGCATGTCTTAAATTATCATGGAGCAGTAAAATGTACTTATGCACCTTAATGGCTAAAAGCAAAAACCTTCAGTAGCCTCACTTATTCTTTCCAAAGAGGTCAGAAGAATTACAGCTAAGCTGGAACTTGCTTAAGCAAAGCATCTATTACTATTTTAGACTCCCTAGGGAATCCTCTGGGGACTACAGCTGCCACTTCAGAAAGGACCCGGTCTCCTTTGTGTCGTGTAATATTTCCAACAGTCCCACTCACATGTCTCATGAACCTGAGGATTTCTAAATGACCCTACCCATCTGCTTTTGGGCAGATAAATCCCACCTCTGATGTTTGCACACTGAGACAAGGTGGGCACTAAGGATCTGATGGCATTTTAACATGGCACTGTAATTGGTTGCCAATAATGGTGCTGAAGAGTTCTGAAGACTTGTATCCACCTGTCCAACAAAAAGTTTTTAATCCAGCCATTTGATACATTACTGGACTATGTGTACTCTGGTGCTGAGACTCAGTAACAGTTGTGAATTTGCCATACACAAAAAAATGAAGAAAAAGTCTCTTCCATTTCCATCAAAGGAGACCCTAAAAAAATCCTGCCTTATGCCAATGATTAAGTATGAGAAACCTCTGAAACAGAAGGGTTCTTTGCTGACTCTTTCCTTCAGCCTGCATAGCATCTGGAGGAGAAAATAGCCCTCATGCTTGGCAATCACCGTGTTGGCTATTAGGTAAATTCCAGAGCATGGAGGCTACAAGAGCTGCATACTGCTGTCTGAAAGGTGTTCACAGAGCAAGACCTGCCTACAGAAAATCTGTGTCTCTCACAATTCAGCTGTCTTCATGATTTGTGGGAGGCCCTGAGAGAAAAATATGGCCATTAATAATGCAGGAGGACAGCAAAAATGTTGAGAGCAGAGAAGCCTAGAACAATGCAATGTCTATGAGAGCTAGAAATAGGTGTGAGATTCAGCCCCACAGAGAACAGCCTATTTTGAATGGATATCTCACCTGTTTTTGTTGTAGAATGCACTGAAACATAGAGCACATTGAAAGATCAGAACAAGCCATCAGTTTGGCTACTTTTCAGTGTTAGCTTACAATAATTTATAATGGATTATATTTAAATTTTATTCTTAACATTTACTATAATTTAAATTGGGATTTCATATTTCAAATATGCACACTGCTCTTCCAGGAGAGGGCAGTCCATTTTCAGGATCAGTTGGCTCCCGCTGTGTTCTTAATACAAGAAGCCTAACTAGAAACCCAGACAAAGACAGAAAGACATTGCAGGATGCAATCAAGACCCCAGGAGGCGAGTGCATATTGGACATAACCATCCTGGACAAGAAGAACAAAAGTCTTCTGCTGTTTCCTTGAAGAAGAAAGAATGTAGATATGCTAGTGTAGGGAGTACAGCAGTAATCAGTAACATGCAAAAAGGAGGCACAGAAGTGAAGTGAATATATCACCAGTGCTGTACAAAGGCACATAAATAGCATATTCTGAACTTTGCCTAGGGAATTTTTTCCCTATCTATTACACAAATATCATAAATCTGTATGCCGTAAAGGCATAAAAGCTCTAGAGGCAGCCAGGAGCTAAGACCGGCCTTTTATTTAATATCATTCCATTCTTTGATTAACTTAATTTCATTCTTTTTCATATTTTTATTTCATATTTTTACAGAACAATGTGAGGAGTTGTTTCTGCAAATGAGTCAGAGTGCTTTTCTACATTTACAATCCTTCCGGTCCTCCCTCTACCTGTCTCTGCCAGGTATGTGATTCACCCAAGAGAGCTTTGAACTCTGACAGGGAGTAAAAAGCAGGGTAGCCACACCAACAAGATACAGCACCTGAAGTAATTAGCCTTAACAGCATCTGGCACAGACACTCCTAAGCTTGCCTGAGATAGTATGGTCATGTATTGTAATTCATGGTTACTGAAAGCCAGGGAAGATAGAAGCTCCTCTCCTGAGGTGGTGTAGCAGCACTAGTGTGGTGCTCAACAGGAGTCAGGGAGTCCTCTGCAGCAGCAGCCCCTCAGGTGCTGGCATGAGCTTATCTGCAGCTGTTGTTGCACTGCATTGAAATCTGCGCTGAAGGAGACCAATGTAACAAAAGTCATGGAAGGAGAAGGTAATTTCTTCTGCAAAATGTCTGAAGAAGTTGACTGTGCTCATTCAAACTCGTTTGCTCACACTCCGACGCCCACATGCACAACAAGCACCCCTTGGCGCTGGACCTCCATGCGTTCAGGTGGTCTGCTCGGGATCACTGGGATGCTGACTCATCGTGTCCCTGGGATTGTTTTTGATGATCAATGGCTAATTAGTTTTTGGACAGATCTTTTACATCGTTTAGGAATCAAGAGCTATGACGGGGTTGTCCTTCTCTACAGCCCATCTTACTGACCAGTTGACAGAAAGAAGGAATGGCGTCATGTGCTGTGCAGTCATGTAGTTTGAGTGCTAGAAAAGGAAGGGCAAGGGCACGGTGTGTACCTTTCAGCTCTTACAGTTTAGATGGAGGGTAGTGTATATATATCACCTGAGTACCTAAGTAATGATCTAAGAACTGAACTGCAAAGACTAATGAAGAATTTTGATTTGCTTAAAGCATGAAGCAGAAACTTGAAATAGAGTCATAAAAAATAATACAGGAAATGAATGAATGTATTGACAGGACTGAAGAACTAGAAAAATAAACCTCTAAGAGCAATGTGCTCTCTAGGGGCTTGCAATGACGATAGAGAAAGTCTGTGGGCTAGAATGAAGCACTTCATACTGTGGAGTTGAAGGACAGAGGAGTTCATTGCAAGGAAAGCATAGCAGCTGTTTATAGCAGGAAGGTAGTATTAGATTAGGAATATGTATGAAACTTTGAATTTAATCCCAGTTCACTATATTAGCTGGAAATTGGACCTAGATCTTTCCTAAATTATTTTAGCACATTTCCTATAGCACCATCTACCCACATTACAGTCAAATCCCCTTTCTTCAAGTTCCTTTGGAGTCTAAGACAGTACTGTAGGTGAGTGTATTTGATGGCCAAGGGGATGTATCCTCCAAAGTGCAACAATGTTCACAGCACAGTCTCTGTTCCCTCCTACTTTTCAGTAGTGCAATGCAATGTCCAGGTAGACAACCATAAATAATTATGCACATAAACACATGTGCACGAAAAAGACTAAATTTGACAATTTTTGTCTATTGCAGTACTTAAAGACAATGTTTTGTTAGCTGCATTGTCCTTTTTCAGAGAATTCTACCTTGCCTTTCATTGATAGTTTTTCTCCTGTGAACTTGAGGAAGGGCAAGGGTTTCTGTTTGTCTCTGAATTTGCTTCCATTTTATTAAGCTGTGGTTGTGTCTTGTGATGTCTCCCTTGTCCTGGTGCCCTCCCCAATCTGAAGTCATCTGCTGCTCTTGCCAGGCCTTTAGTGCATCCTGCCACAATGCCAGGATCACACTTTCTCTTGCTGACTCAGAAGTACAAATAAAAGACTGTCTGCACCTCAGCAACTACATCTACAACCTATCTCAAAGGATGATCTGTGTCCATGCCCTGAGCAGGATGTACTGCTAACTCCCTGAATAAATACATATAGTCTTTTCCTTGTCCACTGCTCTTCCCAATGCTGGCGTGTCTTCTTGTAGTAATCCTAGTCCTTCCAGCCTGTCTGGAAATGATTTCAGTATCAAGATGTTCTTTGTCAGTTGAAGAAGGGACAAAGACTATGTCTATGCTATGAAACTAAAGATGGCCAGAGTGTGGGTTTGCACACTGTCTCCTGATGGTGCAAACTGTTTAATTGTATAGCACATTCCCTGGCATGGCTCTGGCCCATGCTGGCTAGCATGGTCTCACACAGTGCCAAGACATAGTTTGGGGGCTGACAGAGTCTAGGGACTTTCCCAGCAAGCAGTGTAACTGTCCATTTAATTTTTAATAAAGTCTATGTTTGTAGAGTCCTAACTGCAGGCTGTACAAATGTTCCCACAGGTGGAGAAATGCCTGATGATGTAGTATTCCTCTTTACTGGCATTTGTTAGAACATATATGCAACTGCAGAAAGTATCCAGTTTCACATTTGAGCAGAACCATATATTTCACAAGTAGGAGCTTATAATAAACTTATAAACACTATTTTCCATTGTCATAAACTGAGAAAACAACAGATGAGGCCATTAAAATTTTTAGGTTCAAGGACCCACAAACACATATGCACATGACTTGGGGATTTCTATCTAGCAGAAGTTCTACTGAACTCAGTGAGCTTTTCCACATAAATTTTTGCATAGTGAAAGTTGGATGGGACAGTGAAGGGAATGGAGTTTTAAAGAGCTCAATTAGTTTCTCCATCTTGAATCAGAACAGTCAAAAATCTCCAGCAGTTTCACAAACAGAAACATTTCACACAAAAAAACCTTGATAAAAAAGCATGATTTGGGATGAAACAGAAAATAAGAGATGAGCTGTTGGCAGGTTTGAACAGACATTTATGTGGGAAGATGTAATGATACACTGGAAGAATTTGGGGAAAAATGACTGATGAGAAAGCTGAAAAGGATGGGAGTCAGCTACATTAATTAAATTAGTCTTATGGTTTCCATTCCAGTTTACAACTAAGGGTAGGTTTGCTGGCTATTTTGCTTGCTTTGCCATATAAAACACAGTCCAGGCCACTGACAAATGTTCAGCTGTTCAATTCTTCCACCTATTACTCTCTAAAGCAGTTTGAAGCCTATTGCAGTTCTCTCAAATATTTATAAAGAGACAGTTTTGGAAAGCAGACAGCTATTTTGCCATATGTCTGAATGTCTGCTCTTCAATATGTTATTGAAGAATAATGACAACTTTTAAATTTTTAAGGGCAATTTAAAGGGACCGACCCTCTCGATTTACACTTAGTCCACAATTTAAGTTTTGTGAAAAAATGGTTTAACTGTCATTTTTAATGTTTGGACACATGATTCATTTTACCACGTGCATTCCTTTCTACTTCTTAGTACTGTAAGGCAGCTGTGGAGACAGAAAGAGCAATTGGCTACACAGTACAAAAAATGTAAACCAAACATACACATTTGGGAAATCCCTTGCTGATCAGTTCTGTTCTGATGATCTAGCACCACCAAGCTCCAGGCCTGGCATTCCTTTCCCATGAAAGTGAAAGAAACTGTTGCATGGTAATCCAAGGCTCGCTCTCTCAGCAGCACTCCTCTGGACTTGAAAAATGTGTTGACGTATCAGCATCTGTAATGAACAGCAAAAACTAGGTCCTAATTTCACTTAGCATTTAAAGTTAAAAAAATAGTCGTGTGTCCCCCCCAACTTTCAGGAAATAGATAAAAGTGAGTTAGAAAATCAGACATATTAGCAAGCAGTCACAGGAATGTTTAAGAATAAAGACCAGAAGGCATTTGTAAGGGTGCCTGGAACGACTTCATGCAACAGATGGTACCTGGTAGGAGCACTCACATTTCAATTTCACTTCTGTACACTGCATTTGTTTGTATTAAGGAAGAAAAACCTTTATATACAGCTCTCAAATTTATTCAAATGCAATTTTGCACTGTTTGGATTTAGGAGATTATTGTTCAGCATCTAAAAATAAATTACTGTAACCTTTTTTTTTTAATATTCATTTTCCCCCTACCCTGCCAATACATGCAATAAGAGATGTGGTGCCCAGTATTTTTATTTTTGCCATTTATGTTCAGTTGTGTTTGTTTGTGATATGTTCTTATATTTGCCTACTTATAATAGGAAAATTAGAACTCCCTAACCTGTCAATCATCAGACTAAAAAGCTTCAGTGTCAGTTGCACTGTGGGCAAAAGGCCCTACTTTCTACCCACAAGATTTGTAGCGTGCACACAAGATCAATAAACAATAAATGGCGCCAAGCAGACTTTTAGTAGAGATTTTTACAACACAAATGACCACCTTCCATTGTATTTTGCACTTCTGTAGCACAGCTGTATCCCCTCACCCCCAGTCCCTCACCCCCAGTCTTCCCAGGGGTTTTTAATGCTGTCACTGGACACTGAAGAATGCTATAATACTGCCATCACATCGTGGTGGTGGTGGTGGTGTAGCAGCAGGTCCTCTTCTTATCATCTGGGTTGTTATAGTAATTTATATCTAAACTCCTGAAATAGAAACATAGAGTGAAAACAACCTTGTTCCGGAAATCTGAAACCAGCTGGTATACAAATGTATTGTTTTCCTGACCTCTTTAATACTAGTTTTATTTACTGCAGTGTCGGCATCACATCATCCCATGTTGCTGTCCATTCATGCTAGAGACACATTATTTCAATAAACTACAGTGATCAATGAACCCTGTAATAAATGTTCTTTTGCTGGCTGTGATACAAGTTTTTCGTACTTCAAGTTGTTATCTTTACATTTGCAGTGAAATATGCCTACTGTCAGGTATATGTACTGGCAGCTGACTAGTCCACTAAGACTGGCTCCTATTTGAAGTGCTGGCCAGTCTCAGGTTGCTTTTGCATTCGACCAGCCTTCTCTTCAGGAGACAAACTCTGGCTTTCGTGGGGAGGATTTTACCTTGATAATACATCTTGAAACATAATTAGACTTCTGAAGTGTGTTCTGCTCTTCCTTTTATCAGCCTTTGGGCAGAAAGATGACCAATCCGAACGTGATCCCATGCTATCATTTTAATCAAAAAACGGGGCAAATTATGCAGTGTCTTTAAAGCATTTCTGCCTTGCTTATTTTTTCTGGTAAGAAATAAAAGTCACAGTGAGAGATATGTGGAGGAAACAATTATAAATTAATTTCAGCAATAAGTAATTGTCTTCGATAATCTATAGTACATAATTGCTTGAAGCACACTATTAATGCATAATTCAGAAAGCATCATTCATAATATTTAGACAAATAGGAAAAGACCAAACTTTGACTTGTGGAATGTGCCACCTGCCCACTTCTGCCATAGCACCCCTTTTGTCTTACATTCCTCTGTAATTCTCCCCCTTGCTTTTCTTGCACTCTAGGAGATAAGCTGAAACAAAATACACTGCCGATGAATCGATTTCACTTCACACCTAACCCACGTTCTGCACCTGTTATAACACACTTAGCAGATTCCAAACCTCAGTCCTACACGACTCATTCTCCTGGGACTGGCACAGGGTAGCATTGCTGGTATGGGTAGGGAGGAACACAGAAGGCAGGGGAAAGACACAGCCTTCATCAGCAAAGAGTAGTGCTTCTGAAGACAGCTACTAGCTTAGTGCATGGCAGAGAGGTTTTCCCAGTTGATACTCTGAGATTTCATGCTATATCATTTTAGACCCCATTTATGTTATCTCCTTAACTTGTTCACAAAGGAGGCATGTGGATAAATATATGCAAAGTTATTAATTAATCAAATGTAACATCTCTGGAGACATTCAAAACCTAGCTGGGTGCTGTCCTGTGCAACCTGCTCTAGGTGATACTGCTCTGGCAGGGGGGTTGGACTGGATGATCTCCAGACGTTCCTTCCAACCTTCTCAACCATGCTGTGACTCTTTGATAGCAAGGAAGACCTTGGAAGTAGATAGACAGTGAGACAAAATATTTCACTTCTCTAACACCCTTTTACAGGATTATAAAGCAATGAATTTGTGAGATATTTGTGACTCTCTCCATCTCTAATCTCAGAATCCTTGTGTGCTTCAAAATAGTTCCAGTTCAGCTGCTCATTCATTTTTGCTTACAAAGAAACATGCCTTTTAGCTGGTTGAAGCTGAACAGGAGAGAATTTGGGTGGGATGCATACTCAAGTGGGAATGAAACTTAACTGAATCTTTAAGCAGCAGCAAGAAAAGGCTTAAACTGACTTCAAAATAAAAATTAAAAACTGACTTCAAAACATAAGCAACATGCATCATCGTGGTTTGAAGCCCATTCTATAATAAGCACAAGAATAGCACATGAAAATTTATCAGGACAGCCATAAAAATAACTAATCTATTTGCTTTGCAGACACTTCTATTAGAAAAGAACTTGGATTAATCAAAAATATTTAAGATGCACTGCATTATCTGGAACTAGAAAAGATAATCAGATAAAATAACTCTTTCTTAATAACCCAATGTATAAATGGCACATTCCTGATATATTTTATAATTTTTCTCATGTGGGATTTCTGAATTACTACATAACTGTACAAAATATATTGACATGCTTGTTTCTGTCTCTTAAAAATGCAGCTACAATAGTAAAACAGGTTTATCTAATGTCTAAACAAAAATGCACCAACATTTCTGATGTCACACAAAAGCTGATTGTGTACTGTGTTTGCTGAAATGTTTACACCTAATGCCAGAAGATTTTACAGATAAGCTGAAAAGCAACATAAATCTTTTTAAAGGTTTACTGTATTGCTAGCATTTTGTAAATCCACTTATATTTCCTTGAAAAACAAATCCTGCAACATATAGGCAACTGCAAATTACATTTTAATCTGCTAAAAGCCCAGTTTGCTCCTATTTTTATATGCAATAAGAAAGCCTCATCAACATGTAGTCATAGAAAAGAGTGAATATTCTGCACTTTTGCTCATGCTGCTTCTAAAAAGTTTGGGTTTCAGAAAAAAAAGATTAAAATTTGGGTTGATAAATTGTGAAATATATCATAATAGAGGCAATAAGCAGATACAGGACTAGATCCACATTTCAGTAGAGTTTGATGTTTCAGCTGAAATGAAAATAGAGCTTTTCAAAAAGACTTTAAAAATTCTAGTTCTAAGAACATCAGAAATGTGTCCTTGTCTAGACTATATCCTGTCCTCAAAGGTAATTATGAAGGGGTAACCAGAGAAGTGACCTTGGATAACAGGGTGTCCAAATACAGCAGTTTCTCTAGCACTGTCAGAGCCAGCCATTTTCACACCAGCTTGATTGCAGCTTAACTTCTCAAGCCTAATACTCAAGTACTGCTCAAGTGTGGTGCTTGAATTCTGTATCTTAAGTTCCTCCCTAAATCACAACCTTGCAGCAGTTTGTTAGGACCACGGCACCCATTCTCAGGGTTGTGCCAGCCCCTACAAAAGGTTTTTTTCAAAGTCAAGTTGAGAGCTACAGATTCTGTTGGCATGATACACAAGTCTTTATTGTGAAACATTTGTGCTCTAAATGTACACATCACCGTTTTCAGACAGTAGTTGAATGTCGTAATAAAGGTCCTTGATTTTTTGCAGTCCTCAGCTACCATGGGGCTGATGTTCTTGTAGTGAGTGTGGGAATCATTAATTTGCTTTCAGTCACTGATTTGATTTCAGAAAAATTGAAAATCGCAACCTGACTTCACAACCTTGATTTAAAAAAAATATTTGGGTTTAACTTTACTTATCAGATCTTACCAGAGCATAGAAAATAAAAATAAAGACAGCTGTGCAAATCCCCATTTTGGCCCAGACAGCTGGGGCTGGAAGCTCTGTGTGTGTGTGTGTAAAGTTTTATTGGTTCCCACTAGACTTACACACCAGCAAACAAATGTGGTAAATGAAGTTAGTAATTTCCTCTGTTCCAATCTCCATTTTTTAATCTCCAAACATGACCTGGAATGTAAGATGTTACAAAATAATATTTAAATGTTTGTACTGGGTGATGGGAAAGGTGAAGACACTGTTGCCTTACTAAACATGCTGTTATTCTGAAATTGCTATGCCTCATTTTGTTTAACAAAAGATGTAGATAATGTTCTGAAAATCATGGACAATGTCTCTGAGCAGAATCTTCAACTCTGCCTGATCAACTATAGCCTATGCTATGAAGGCATTATGTACATCATAAGGAATACAGGACTGAAAAGGATCTTCAGTCTAGTCCCCTGCAATTGAAGAGCCGTGCCATGCCATTACACATAAAAAACCTCTGAAGTCCATTGTAAAATTATGTATATTGAGAGCTTATCTTCAACATACTACTCTAATGAGGAAAGCAAGGACCGATATCAATTGGGAAGGAGTCCTATCATTTACAAGACTGAAATTTCACAGAACTGAGAGTGAATTCTCTCTAACTTAAATTCCCTAACAGAAGTTTGTCTACACTTAAAATTGTTTGAAAGCACCTGGCAAAGCCTAGAAGTGCACAGTCTCCTAAGAGGCAGGCTCTGCCTGGAGTCCCAGTGGCTTCTTAAAACTGACTTTCACTTGTGAAAGATCCTAGCTCTGCAGACAGAGAAAAAAATACTTTAGTCTAAGGAGGCAGGTGCCACCTGAAATCCAGGCTCATCACAGATGGGGCAAACAGGTGAGCAGATGGTGGGTAAGGTTCAGTTGTCCTTTGGCTTGACAATCTACAGTTGTTACGCAACTGCAATTTTCAATAAAGGAGGACTGAAAATTGCACAGGAGTCCTGGCATTTGTCCTCAGAGGTCAAATTTCTTTACCAATCAGACTCTCTACTACTTTGTTTCTCCATGGCTCAGCTGTATAATGGAATAATTAATGTTGACTTGTTTCAGGTACACTCAAGGACAGGAGTAACATTCCGCATTATCTTGACAAACTGGAAGAGCAGTCAGGAAAACAGGGCACTGCAAGACCTTAATTTTATCCAGCCACAATAATTAGACAAAATGGAGTGGAAAATAGCTAGATGTATAGCAAGTCTGTGGAAAAGAGACTGGACAGTCCAGTTGTTCACATGCTGAAGAGGGCTTAGTACAAAAATCATCCAGTTTTGGCACAGTATTTCCAAAGACTGTTTGAGAGAGGACTCTAAGAACGGTCAAATGTTTTGAAATACTTTCCATGAACAAAGCCTACAAGACACAGGTTTCTTGATTTCAAGAGAAAACTTGCAGTTCTGTGGTAAATAGAGTAGAAACCTTCAGGCATCTAAGAAGCTCTATATTAATGATGGAAAAGCTTAAATTTAAGTTTGAAAGAACAGACATGAAGACCAATCTGCCATGACATTATAAGAAAGCCCTGCAATAGATCAGCTGAAAAGATGCCTTAAGGACAGGTTAGACAAATCTCCTATAGGACTGACATAGAAAAAGTCGCACTGTTGTAGAAGAGATGGCTAGAACAGATAATCTGTTTTTCTCTGAAACTTTCTAATAACTCTCTATATGTCCAGGAAGATCTGTTGTCTGGCACTTGGAACAAGGATGGGACCACAACCTCCAAAACAAATGTCACTATGTCTTAGGCCACTTCCCCATGTCTCATTTTCCTGTTCCAGTGTGAAGTTAAAACTTTTTGAAGTCAAAACCCTTTGAAGAAGGTTTGTATTGAACAGGTTTCAATTATTCCAGCTTTATGTTTTGACACTCTTTTATAATGAAAATACCCTACAAGCTAATTTTGCCATTTTAATGTTTTATCTGTCCTGCACCAAGAATATAAAAAATGTTCTCAAATATTTTAGATATCCAAGCATTACTGGATATCTAGGAAATTAAATGAACAGAAGAATAAGGTACAAATAAGGTACACCATTTGGACTTCAGCTTTGGAAAGGGCAACCAAAATAAGATGTCTTTTTATTGCAGTCTCCAAGTTCAGATGTGAAACCTGGGATTACTACAGGGCATAAACAATACAAAGTGAAGAGTGGGATTACAGGACTCCACAAAAGGCAGATAAATATTGAGATTTTCTGAAACTCAGGACCTCTACCCTGAGCCCCAGCATACAGCCAAGTGAAATAGTAACACTGATCCTGGGGAATATACAGTAGAATATTTTGGTGCCCTGCTTCTAGTAGAAAAGAAACGCAGAGTTGGATTCAACTTACATAACTAAAGATAAAGCTAACATATTGGGCAAATACTGATTTCTAACTAGTCTGGGACTAATTAGTCATCCTTCAGATTCCCTTTCCAATCAAGAGATAGGTATTTGGAAACAGTTTATCTGACTAAATATATGTCTACATCAGGATGAGCCACATCCTGGGAATTCTCATTTCTCTCATTGACTACAAGAGGAATTTAGTGTGATGAACTTGGCAGGAGACATCTACACTGTCGATCTCGGCATTTGATCAGATAAATCCACCTACAGTGCACATAATTCCATTGACAGAGAGCTTGCTTCACTTCCAGCTGTTCTCAAGAATGTGTTGAGAATGTAGTCCTTTCAATTCAACATGCACAACGTTAATGGGATGGGAAAAACAGAAAAACTTTGGGCCTTTTTATTTACTCTTTTTTTTTGGTTTGGTTTCTTTTTTCTGCTGAGACACATGAGATAACTGATTTTTCATCAAACATCATCCTTGTGGCCGGAGAGGCTGTGACCACACATCCTTTCTTTGGACAAGGTAGTCAAGCAGTGCCTTCTGCCATAATGCAAACTTTTATATACAACCACAGATTCTCCTGTGTGCTACTTTTCTATTTTTACTAAAATTTCTTCTTTCTCATACCTAGGTAGCCTAAGGCTTCGAGCCATTTCTTTAAGGTATGAGAGGAAAAATATAGGCAATCAGATGGCATGACTTAGCTGAGAGAACAGGAAAGTGAGGCACTTTCCCTTGCCTGGAAAAAGAGGAAACTCTGGGCAAGAGAATTTTACAGGAGTGTAGAGAGATTTTGCCTTCCATGCAGGAGTCACCCAGCTGGCTATGAAGCGCTCCAGAAGCTGCTAAAGTCTCCGTGTTTTGACATTTTCTTGAAACAGGACAGTACATGCCTGTGAGTGTTTTTTGTGATGACCTTTGAGGTACTCTGGTACAGACTGTTACGATCACTGCAATATCTAAGGAGCTTTGCCACTCAAAGTCATTAGTCAGGATGTGTAATTGATAATTTATGCACTGTTCCATGCTAGAGGTCCTCATATACGTTTTGGCAAATTTTCCTTATTTTCCATATTACAGATATATTCATGCCATCAAAACAGTTTTTTGACATTTCCATGCATTATCAGTCATCACCTTACTATTTTTATTATGTAGTCTTTATTGTCCTATCATTAACTGGTGAGAATTTTCCTTTGCACAAACCAAAATAAAAATGCTAAAAAAGGCAAAGAAGCGGATGACTACTATATTTCAATGTGTACATGAAAATGAGATCATCAAAGTGTCACCATAATCAAGGGGAGTTGTCACAAACTCCAGTGGAGTCAAAATATCATCCTCAGCAACATGGTACAGACAGTTGAGCAGACCTTACAATGTGCATGTGTGAAGAAAAGAGACTGAATAAAACCTGGTCTATTTGCAACACAGTTCTCAATTCATAGTGATGTAACATTTTTGTGCTTCTAATAAAGTATTATTATGAGTTCATTAAAATAAAGATACCATTTTCTCAAAAAAAAATCTTCTATTTAAGGTATGGCATTAACTCATGCTGACTTGTAAAACTGAAACTAGTCCAGTGAAATCTCTTTGACATTATTATCTGTCATTTGTTTTCTTAGAATAGTGTGCACTGCTGCTATTGAGAATATATATTCTGATACTAAAACAACTAATGTATTATTAATATTCATTTTTGCAGACAAATTAATTTTATTTTTGTTTAAAGATAGTCTGAATTTAACTTCACAAATAAGGCAAATACCTCAGCTGCACTCTATTTAAAGGATACAGTACTGACAAATTAAAGACATCTTTCTGAAATCTTTACAACACCCCTTCCAGTAATCCAGAAAACACTCAAAGTACATTTTTTTCCACTGGAAGCATGCATGTGTGCTCAGACACACATATGCATGTGTGTGCACATTCAGGCCTTTGCCGTAGCAGGCAGCATGGGAAGTCTCCAAGGCAGAAGATCCTCTTCTTCCTTATGGCATTAGCACAGACATGGCTAACTTCTGCTCACACCCTTTCAACAGTTATCCCCCCTTCTTTTTAACCTGTATCATTTCTTTGTCATGCTCATTCTGTTTGTTGTTCATCACTGAAAACAGTAAGGATTGAAGATCACAGCTCAACTATGTGTAACAACAAAGAAAATCTTTTCCTTCTGCACGAATTTTATTCATTTCCTGAGGGAAAAAGCAAAAATAGGAATAAAATGCATGTACATTCCATGTACCTTCTAATTGCTCTACCTCCAATTTACAAAATATTATACTGTGGTTGCAATTAACTGAGCATTATATAAGAAACATGGGAGAGTGGTTTTTGTCCTTAGGCAAGACGAAGCCATACAGTGTAAGTATAGACATATGATCTGAAATCATGCTTCAATTTGGGCAGAAGATAGTACTGAACCTTCTTTTGACACCAAATCAGCCTTGGTCTCCAGGTCAGCCAGGAGGATGGAAGTTAAAGCAGGTTTTGCTTTCAAAGCATAGAAACCGATTTTTTGCTGATCTGATTGATCCTTTGATTTTACTACATATCTGTATAAACTTCCTTTAGAGAAGTGCTGTTCAGTGGATGTCAGGAAGAGCGCTGCTTATGACATTTTATTTGAAACAAAAGCATTGCAGCATAAGTTCCAAAACTATACAGATCCTGGCAACCACATTGTTGCATGTAGGCAGGAGGCATTTGATTATTAACTGAGCTCTTTTGCTATTTCCTTACCCGTTCCACTGAGCCAGATTTATATGGAAACTTGATTTCAGTTCCTTCTCTTTTCCCTCTGCTGCTTACTCCCTTGTTGAAATCATTTAAAAGAGCAGAAAGGAAAAGGAGTGATTCAGGATTAAAATGTCAGTGCTGATGGAAAGAGAGGAGAGCTGTGCAATGGAGAATTTAACCACAATACCCAGAGATAGACTTTTACCTTTTTTCATTTGCAAAGTCACAGAAATGTTGTTTCCAGAGCTGGATCGCTCCCATAACATGAATGGTGTCTTCCCAGTTTGAACCAGCCTGCAACAATAGACCTAGTAATAATGACGAGGGAGGTACCAGTAAAGGTAAGAAAACTCAAGGTCTTACTCATGTCTTACAGCTTGGGAGCCAGATAACAAAATTGCTGGCACTTTCTTTCTCCCCCTAGGAACATGATTATTGAAGTGACAACAGCTCAGAAGAGCTTTGCCTTGAATACATCCTACTCTTGAGGGTGCAGAAGTTTGACCCTAGATTCATGTTTCATTAAATCCAAGTGAAGAAAGAGAAGCAGTCAGGAAATAAAAAGTGACAGAAGACTAAAGGAAGCAATGACAGAGGCACTAGCAACAAAAGGGCAATGAGAGACAAAGCTACGAAAATGCTATGATTTGCATGAAAAAGCAGGCCAAAAATCAAGCTCTCACACAAATTTGAACCAGAAGACCTCAGTATGCATTAATTAGAAAAAGTGCCTTAACCTTTTATTTAATGTGCAAACACATTTTAGGGGAAAACAACACCGAGGGTGATGAAAGGAAATGTATTTTCAGTGTATTCTCTAACTAATTGTGTGAGTTCCTAAAACTTGCTTGGAAAAATCCGGCTCCATAAATACCACAAAAACTGCAGCAAATGACAAAAGTGAAGCATCCAATGAGACACATGATAGGGAAAGGAGACCATTCAGAGCAATATACCAATAGGAAATATTACTCAGCTTTGTTTTACTGACTTTGAACACATAGATGTATATTTTGTTAGGGGTTGCCAAATCCATTAACTCTACAGAGCTCAATGTTCCCAGGTCCAGCCTGAATCATGGTTGGGCAGAGATTCCCACCATGCACACAACCATGTACACACACATACACACAGAGTCAGCCACATGGCCACAGGATCCCCTTGTCCTCCTGATAACCAGCTCTCAGGCTCTCTGATCTCTACAGGTTTGTGGCTGCTTTGATAAGTAGCTCCCAGGCCTCTAGCCTACTTACTGGTTAGTCAGGCTTGAGTCTTGTCAGTGACCACACACTGACATGCATGCTCGCACACAATATACACACACTGCACTCTCTATTTGCCGCTATGGCCCATGCTGTTACTCCAGTTGCTGCACTTAAACCTACACACACACTCACACACACACACACACACACGTGTGCACACAGAATAGAGAGTCCCACACCCAGTAAAATAGCAACGGAATTTAACGGGAAGACAGGATAGATAGCACTGATCAGGTGCAGAGCCTGGCTAAGCAGGTGTGGTGACCACCCACCCATTTACATGCTATCAGCTTCTTTTATCCCCCTTTCCCCCTGTTTGTAAACACTTGTTTCTCCCCAAAATAACATTAAACCCTCCCATTCCCTGCCTTTGATTCCTTCCATAAATACCCCAAAATAAGTACTGTACAACTGTTAGATGTTCTCCTGCATCCCATCATGAGTTCCATACCCCCTAAGTGGTATCCCTCCCCTCCCCACTTTGGAAGTGCTCAAGGAAGAGTCCTGCAGCCCTTGGCTCATCTTGAGAGGTTTCCCACCTGGTCCATGGTGCCCACAGCTGCCCTGTAACAGCCCTGGAAGGAGCTGGGGTAGGGACTCCCTTCCTCTTAGTGAGTTATTTGACTGAACACCTGAAGGCAGTGACAAGGAACTACTTTCCAACAGGCACCAGGCACTTTCCGTCAAGCCTTTTGTTATCTGGTGTGCATGCCTTAGAACTGAGTTACAGGACCTTGGAGGAAAACAAGTGTGGGGAGCGGGAAAGGAAACAGTAGCGTTTTTTAGGCAAGTAAATGGAAAATCAGACACACAGCTTCCATTTTGAACTATTTTATTAGGTTAGGAAAATTAATTTCAATACCCAGTTCTTCATACATTCTTGGGCTGACTGGTTACCCAGAGCCAGCAGCAAGTCATGGTCTCCATGAAGTGCTAATACCTGAATATCACCCTTCCACCATGGACACGTACGCAAGCTATTACCTTTACTGCTTTGCAATTTTTCCTCTGATATCTGATGTTTCACAGTCCTCCACCGAGACATATATTATAATGACAGCGAAAAAGGAGTGGGATAACAGTCATGGGGAGTGGTGTAACAGACAGTAGGCACAGTGTTGTTCACAGTATTGCAGTGTTCACTCGTTTTCCAAAGTGAATGAGCTTGCTGACCTTTAAATCTGTTCCTGCTGCTTCTGCAGTTTGTTTCTTACCCATTGCCACTCCACCCGAGACACTGGACCCCAGTATACATTCGGCACAGCACAATTCTGGAATAGGCCATTATATATGCAGTAAGTAGAGAAGTTTTCTTTGGTGTTTTGCTTTCTACAGGTTCCAGTCTTGCCAGGGTTTTTTGATTGTTTCAGTAGCTCTTCTTTGCTTTCGCTGTACAAGATGCCACATTCAAAAGAATTGTTTCTTATTAATCATGACTATCATTGTGGTTAGTATTGCTATGAGTTCTCCAGGCAGAGATTGGGACACAGGACTTGGTTCTACGGAGCTGAGCAGGTCAGGAGAAAGGGCCTTAGAGGCGAATTGGAGATGAAATGGAGGTGCGAGGGATAAAAAGAATCTTGACCCAGGTTAGGAAAGAAGAGAGTCACAAGGCCAAAGCTTGGTCACTAAGGCTTATTACAAAGTGTTGTTCAGTTTTCTCACATAACATGCCTCACAACTCGTACCACCTCCCATGCCAGCACCGGTGGGAGAGAGCGGAGGAGGAGGCAGAGGGGAGCTGCCGCCCTCTTCAGGTACCCCTGATCTGGGCACCCTGCGAGGTGCTCACCACAGGATGGGGTGCCCTCTGCGCACTTATACCCTGCGCCTGAAAAGGCACTTTGGGTAAGGCAGTGCTTACAGTCCCGGTGAGTAAGAGGAGGGTGACAACCCATGCCTATCTGCTTCCTCGGTTTCTTTTCTGCATACTGAGTTTGTGCTTGCTAACAGCTTTAAAAACCAAAAGCATTGCCTATCTTCTCTGGGTTTATGGCCATGTGAGTGACTGGTGGGCCTCCAGGCGTGTTCCTACTGAACATGTGGGGGAGACGGTATTTTAAATACCCAGCCTCTATGATTTTGTCTAGATCCCTGTAGGACTGTGTTTAACTTAAAAATAAAAGAACCTCTGTGGTTTTGGTAGAAAGTGAGCTCTCCTGTTCTGGCCAAGAAATGTGATTTTCTAGTTGCTCATGCTTTCCTAATCTGTGAAGCCGCAGTGGTGTGGTACGTTTCCAGAAGCGCTTTAGGCTAGGTTGGGAGCTGTTTCTTACAGAAAGTCAGACAAGACTTTTGTTTCACTCCCTGGTGGTTTTTTTCTTTTCCCTGGTGTTTGGGATGTATATTTGTTATCTTATGGATGAGAACAAGAAATCAGACCGGATCATACGAAAATTACAGAGTGCCCAGTGCCCCCTGGCATCCTAGAAACACTGAAGTCCCTACATATGACATTATAACTGTACGATATTACAGTCACTTACATAAACTTATCAAACCACAAAGTTTGTGTCAGCACAGTTATAACTTCCCAACTTTATGTATTTTGAGAGGATTTTGATAGCAAATAGATCCAGTATGATGGTCTGTTGCACCTTTTCTGCGTTATATATCCAATATGGGCTAATTTGAAAATTTCAGACACATGAGGCTAAACATAAAAACTCATTCTGTTTCCACAAAACATTCAAAATATATTTTGTTCTGTAAAACTACTTTGGTTCATTATTACAAATACTCCTTTTACAAGTACATAGAAAATTCAGATATTCTGGACTTTAAAGTGTCAAACATAATGGCTTCACCTCTAGAATACTAACAGCTCAGGTGCTTCAAGATATTGTTGCCTATGTTAGTGCAGAAAAATAAAAAAAGACCCGTGTCATACAATTTTTATGAGGGCCTCCTCTGGCCATTCTAGTACCTGTTTATTTTCACAGGTAGAGGGGTCGCTTAGGACACAAGAAGGGCATTACGAGCAATGGGAATAATTAAAACAGCAATAAAATGATCTTGTGCACATACTGCAGTGAAGTAAGAAGTTCTGCCTCTCTATATAATGCAAACTTCCTTTAGTTATATTCACCCATCTAGCCAGAATAAGTCCTTTTAGCTTCATGTCCTTTTAAATCCCTTCCTTCTCTTTGCAAAACAAGCTGGCATTCAGCATCATCGGAAAGAATCCAAGCTTAGAGGCGTCTTTGTAGAGAAAAAACTGTGAACGCAGTTTCTCTCAAAGGATAAATTGAGTATTTGGGGCACTTGGCTAGCTGTCATCCCTGTCCCTACAGATGCACAAATGTAATACTAGCAAGGACCTTTTACATATTTCTTTCCATGCTTACGTTCACTGTGACTTTTCCTACTGGGTACAGGCTTGGAAGCTGGACTGACAAACAGTCTGTGTGTTATTATAATCACATTTTTTAAATCCTCTGGAAGAGCATGTGGGTTTTGCATTTCACTGTAAAGCATTTCATTAAGCAACCGAGTAACATAATAGCAGTTGCCATTAATAAAACGCTTTTTTCTTTTTTGTAAAATGACAGAGCTATGGAATATGCAAATATCAAAAAAGTACAGCCAGGTATTTGGCAATTTTTATATCTATTTTGCAATATTTACATATAAAAAGATACATGCATGTCAGCAAAAGGCTGAAAGAACTCAACTGAAAAAATTCTTACCATAATTTTTGTAGGTAGTCTTGAAAGGGTGGTTCCCCAAGTAGCTGGTGTGAATGTTGAGGGAAGAGCAGGATTTCACTTCTATGGAGCTAGAGCCTATAGAAGGGCAGAAAACCCTTACTGCTTCTTGTGGCACTCAGGCTTGCTTGTTTTCCAGTGTTTTGCTGATGAGATAGCTTGTGGTCCATGAGGGAAGGTGGAAAAAAAGCGCAGCTTCTCAGGTGATAGAAGGTCTTCAGATGAACTGATGCAGAAGGACTGCTGTTACAGGTCACATTCCATAGTTATTTGTATAGTTCACTCTGCATATTTTTTAAATTCATACATAATCATAATTCTAACATTAAATTAGGATAAATGACTTGGCAGTGTGTCCTAACCACTCACTGATACACTAACGGTGTAAAATGGAGTGATTCTAAGATCCTGTCTTCCATGTAATCCAGAACAATGGGAACAGATCCTTGAAGGACGCTATTGAGATAAAAGTCAGGGACGCTTCCATGTCCCTCTAATACATATTTAATGACAAGTTGAAGTCTATTGAATAATGTGCAAGAATCTGCCACGCAAGAGCTATCAAAACATTGCTACACAGCTAGCTATATTTGGCAGATACAGCCACTCAAAACACCTCTGGAATAGTTTTAAACCTGTTCATCTTTACCAGAGTTGCATATGTCAGTATATTTTACAAACATATCCCATTAAAGTATATGTAACGTATTTATATAGGTATGTACAGAAGAGTGCAATACATAGCTCAAATAGCACAACATATGATTTTGCATGACAGTGACAGAATGACACATGTTGTAGAAGGGAAGGAAATACAGGAATTCTAGGCAGAATAACTCACCTGAATGTCAAAATGAGACATGGAGAAATTTCCATCATAGCATCTTCAAGTCAACAGTGCCAGCAGAGGCCTGCATTCAGGCCCTTGTCTTGCAAAATTGCTCTACTTTATTTTGGAGAAAAAGAGTCTCCCACAAGAGATCCCTGTTCTGATTTCTTTGGTTTGATGTAAGAGTTGGGATTTTTTTTTTTACTGATCAATACAGTGACAGATCCACCCATGGTCTGTCCTAGGCTAGAGCATAGGGAGGAGCTGGTGCCCTGAGGAGGTGCAGCAGTGGCTAATGGCCACTTGCACAAGCCACTTTGGGGTGAGAAGAGGCTGTTTGCTTCCCTGAGTAAGGGTTGACCAGGTTCTCATGCTGGATCCTAAAAAAAAAAAAAAGTACCCACATTTGAGATTTGGACTGGAGGAGTTTTAAGGAGCTTCTCTATTGCTGAGACTGACAACACAGAGCAGGAGGCATACATTTTTAACATAAATGTATAAGTGTATACATGTGTCTATATATATATATCTCAGAAGGCACACATGATGGAGAGGAAAAACTTATCTATGCTACTCCTGATGTCAGCTTTCAAACAAACATTGTATTCCTGAAGGAGCAGGAAGTCTCCCAGATAGACTCTCAAACAAATTGATTTCCAGTACTTCATTTGCTTTCTGTTACAGCTTTGGACACAACAGAGACTAGGAATTGACCAAAATTGTTATTTAACACTTAAAATATATCAAGTTAAAAAGTCCAGCCAGATTATCCTCTGTTGTTTTATTAAAAAAAAAAAAAAAAAAAAGGAAAGTGATGGTTTCTGTCCCAGAGAATCAGCTGTCTAAGAGATAAGACATACCTGAGTGGGTAAGATCAACAAGTAAACCAGACCAGGACAGACAAGAGCAGGAAATGCAGGTAATTGGTTAAGGCTTGTCTGCATTCAGTCAGGAACACTTTCCACAGTTTTCCAATTATGTAGATTATGAGATCATGGGGTTTTTTCACTTTAAAAGGAAATAAAATTTTTGCCTGATGAGCTTGCCCTTTTGGAAGTTCAATCGATTTGAATACAGTAGCTTAATGCATCATACTCAAAGGACAAGTGATAGAAGAGGAGGAGGGGTGCCTCAGAGGAGCTCCTGTCTGTCTGTCACTGCGGAGAGGCAATTGTAGAGAACTTCAGATTCAAGAGGCAGTGTTGCATATTGATCTTTGTGGACATGCCCTGCTAACTGCCAAGGTCTGGCTTTCTTTTTTTAGCAGTTTAGCATGGCTTTTACCAGGCATAAATATAGCTGTGCAAATAGCAAGAAGCTATTTTTGTACATTTTGGTCACTGCTAAATACAGAATTGCTAACCCGAGCATTCAGAAGTTGTGATTCAGGTCCCCAGAATGAGAAGGCTGGCCTAACTATGTAGGTCCATTTTTTTATTTGCTGTTTGCCAGTTTTGCTTAGCATATTTTGCTTTAGAATATTTCTGGATCATGTTTTCAAGCACTGTGCTTCAAAACTGAAAATAGAAATTTAATCTGAGTTTATATTTGTCTCTAATTCACATGGCTTCTGGAGCTGGGACTTAAAAATCTTCCCAACGCTCTGGGACAAGCGGAAATCTTAGGAAACATCATAACTATTTAATTTTTTTTTTTTTCATTGTGGTGTCACCTCTTGATAACACTTTGAAAAGACTCAAGAGATTTTCTTTGCTTACCTGCCAGAGTCTGTGTTGCACTGGTAGCTGAAACTTCTTTAATCAAAACCAGGAATGTCACTAGTGAAGGGAGAGACCAGCATTCATCTCACACCTTCCCTCGTTTTCAGAGCTTTGATACAGGGAGCAGCAGCGACCTTTTGAGTGAAGCCTAAATGCAGCATAAATACATCATGAGTGTCGTGCAGCACACAAATATCATGGCTCAAACGTCAAATACTCTCAGGAATACTTGCAACAGGCATTAGCTTAAAGTTGTTTGATGGATGTTTTGTAGAAGCAGTGTCAATTTGTGATGCATTTGGGAGGAGGTTTTTTTGTTTTGCAATTTTTAAAGCTGTTAATAGGCTGCTCATAAACAGAACAAGGACCTGAATTTGTCCAGTGAAATTAGATACTATACAGCTTGTCCAGTTGTAATCTTAAGCCCAATATGATTTAGAACATCCTTAGCTTCTACTCTTCGGCAAATCTTTAAACTTGGTCAACGTTGCTAGCGACTGAGACTCTCTGCAAGAATGGTTTATTGTCCTCCTTCCCTTGAAAGGATCCATTTTTTAAGCAATCAGTGTCATAAGAGCTGGTGACTGTTTCATTCCTAAGAGCACTTGAAAATATATTTTTGTGGATGAAGCGCCCTTTATTCACTATTGTATTTTTCCTGGAAACACCTCAAAACCAAATTCATACACAGTGAATACGTTGGCCTTTTCAATAGTGCAAATGAGCAAGCTTCCCTTATATAAAATACTTTTGGCATCCTTTTCTTTTGCAAGACTCTCAACTGGTCTTTGCTGAAAATTAACGAACTTGTCCTAGCACCATAACATCTGATTAATGGCTCAGTAGCCATTTGACAAATACCTATTCTATCTTCTGCCTGCTCTTGTAAGTTCCATGTTTTGCCTTCCGGGGCATCCTTTTGCCTAGATAAATGAACTAAATTTATTTCTGTAAAAACACTGTAAAAATGCAAAGTTATTTTTGTCTGTAGCTCTCAGAGATGCTTGTGTGGCTATTTTACCCTCCCCCTGCTTAAAACCTTCTTGATACCTATGAAGGAACAAATAGTCTGACAGGGAAGGGCATGGGCAGGGCTTGCATCGCCCTGACCCGTTCCTGCTTGTTGAGCCAGCTAGGCAGCCCAAGTCAGAGGTTACACCTTCCCTAAACAGGTGTAACTTGAATACTCCTCCAACTGTACTAGAGAACTGGGAGAGGGAAGAACCAGAGTCCCTCAACAATGTCTTCTGAGTTTTCATAGAATCATATAATCATAGGGGCTGGAAGGGACCTTGAGAGATCATTGGGTCCAACCCCCTGCCAAAGCAGCTCCCTAGCTCACATTGCACAGATAGGCATCCAGACGGGTCTTGAGTATCTCCAGAGAAGGAGACTCCACCACCTCCCTGGGCAGCCTGTCCCAGGGCTCTGTCGCCCTCACTGTGTAAAAGTTCTTCGCATGTTGGTGCGGAACTTCCTGTGCTCCAACTTGCAGCCATTGCCCCTTGTCCTGTCTCCACAGACCACTGAAAAGGGGCACACTTAAGATATTTATAAACACTAATTAGGTCCCCCCTCAGTTTTCTCTTCTCCAGGCTGAACAGCCCCAGCTCACTCAGCCTTTCCTCATAGGGCAGATGCTCCAGGCCCTTAATCATCTTCATAGCCCTCCTCTGGACTCTCTCCAGGAGATCCCTGTATTTTTTATACCAGGGAGCCCAGAACTGGACACAATACTCCAGGTGGGGTCTGACCAGGGCAGAGTAGAGGGGGAGGATCACCTCCTTTGACCTCCTTTCTACCTGTGGCTGAGTGTTGAAGTCCAACCAAATGGCAAAACACCTCCTCAGTCACCTTGTTTGTACCTCTACTCTGGCAGATACCAAGCAGAATGTAGCAGGGTTATGACTCACACCACAATAACCTGAAAGTCAAGTCAGTATGGGCCATGCACTCTGCTACTACCCATGGTGGTAAGAGGATGAAGCACTCAGGCAAGGGAGAGACAAGTAGAAGCTCTGCAGTGCAATTACCCTTCAGGCTCACAGCAGGTGAGGACTCTACAGAGCAGGAGCAAGCAGACCTGGAGCAAAAATGGCCTGGCCTTGGATATGTCTGGCCTTTTGCTGTGACCTCATCCTTCTGCAAAGCCACAAGGGATTTCTCACCAGGTCACTGAGCTAAATTTGCAGGTCTTTGATTTTTCAAACGGTTTCTTTAAATTTTAGCCCTACCCCATGCAGATTGAAGGCATAGCAATATACCCCTGCAAAGATGTTCAGAGACACTGAACACTGCGATTCCCTCTGTGCTTTTGCATTTCATAGTTGCATTCAAATATTAATTATCTTTCTTACTTGGGTGGGCATTAGGGGCTTGGAAAATTTTCTTTCCTTTTCTAGCGCTTTAAGGAAATACATACCTTGAATATCAAGGCTTTCTGGTGGCACTGAGGAGAACCTCCAGGCTTTTGTTTATAGACAAGGAATCTGGGTACTACTCTGATAATATATTCAGCAGATGGAGAGCTCGCAGCTGGATGAGCATTCAACAGCTAAACTGTGTGGCCTGTTCTTTAGTTCTTTGCCCTTGGAAAAAAAAAATTAAAAAAAGGAAAAAGTACTGAAACTGGGTTTTCTTTTATTGGTAAGAACAAACTTTTTTTCATACTTGTATGCACAATAAATGAGACTTTTACAGTAAGCTAGTGATGTATGTCCATGTTGTATGCCAGTAGCAGCTGTATTATTGGTTTGGTGGTACTGGTAAAAATGCACACTTTATTACAGTTTTATGCTGCAATGGAAAGAGATTCAATTATACTCATAAGCCCTGCTGGAGCTGTACTTATAGTTCTGCCAGGCTTTTCCCAATGCAATACACCAAGAAAACCTTTTTCAGCTAGACAGATTGTACAGAAATGAAGATCACACTGAGTGAGAATGCTTTGGAACATAGTGCCATGTAGTCCAAGTGGGAGGAAGGAGAAAAATCCAGCAATGTACAGAGGTGAGAAGCGTGGTTCATAAACACATCACACTAAATAGCATAAATTAAACCTCATTTATGTTTAAGGTAGACTTCTTACATTGGAAAAAAACCCCAGCTAAATTCTGTGCAGTCAACCATTGTTAAATGAACACTAAAACCAGGTTAGTATAAGGCCCAGCTTAAAACATCAAGGCAGTACCTACCACATGCTCTTGTTTCTGTTGTTCCATGCTTTCTGTAACTGTTGTACATAACTACGATTACTAACAGAACCTGCTATTAAATATCACATCTGGATGTGCCGTTACGGCTGCAATTGTATTTATCTAAAGATATTTCTTAATTTTCCCCCCTCCCCCTATTCCCTCATATTATACAACAGCAATGTTATATTTATAACTAGAATAATAAAAAAACCCAACAATAAACCAACCCAAAGTGTGAGATATATTAAAAAGATGCAGTTAGAAAACCTAGCAGACATGCTTTGTAACATCATATAAGTAAGCTGCATGATTCTTTATGCAGCTCTGAATACAGACACTGCGCATTTGAACAGTGTCTTTCAGATTATTTTTATATAATAGCCACATTTTCATGATCTGCTTCTAGGACTCTGACAACTAAAATGAGCACACTTAGTTTATGTTGAATCTTCATATTTACCCATGCATACACAGCTCTGTGGATGTTGAGCTAGTAATCAGGTTCACTTCTAGTTTTCACTAAAAATTGCAAGTCGTATAATATGAAGAAAACTTGTCAGTGTGCTTTAGTTATTGAACTGTGGAACAAAATGCCGATGCATTCAATGGCATATCTAAAAGGCTGGTTACTTGTTACTGCTTTCTCAGGCAGACATCTTTTAAATGTACATAAAGATCATTGGACCTTACAGTTCACAGGAAACTGGACTCTGTGATGTAACAGTACAAGCTGTGACCGTGACACCTATAGCTTGCAGCTTTCTAGGAGACTCATACTTGCTGCATTACATCAGAGAGTAATTTTGATAGCTCTGCCCTTACCCTCTTTAGATGAGTGATGAGGCAGGAAAGCATCCCTTTCTGAAGTCTGTGTGAGCTAGATACTTCAGGGAGAGAGATCCATTCACAGTTAAATCCTCTTACTCCACACTCTGGCTGGCAGGCTGTTGTGGATACAAGAAGATTTGGAATAACATAAAGTGTAATTCTGAACAATATTAATAATGGAAATAGACTTCAGGCACTTGCTACACTAAACACACTTACAGGCTCTTTTTAAATACAGGCAGTGCAATGATTAAAGTACACCAGAAAGCTCAGCTGAGGTGAGTGTCAGGTGTGGGGAATAGCACACATTCAATTGTCTCTTGGTTGGCCACCTCACACGGGGAAAACCATTGTTGAAATCCGAGGAGCCCAAGATTTTTCAGTGTCTACCTTAGTAGGTATGAAAAAGGCTTTCACATGCACTTTTCGTAGAGGAGTAAAGCTGACCACATCCAAATAACAAGAGGCTTGCTTTATTTGACATGTAAAATGCAATGGTTTATGATCTATACAGTTTGAATATCGGGATTTGTATCATTTGAAGTACAAGCCCCAAACACATAATTGTTAATGTTAAATGTACTTTAAAAGTTCCTTAAAACGATTCACCTACAGTCCAAGTATAAAATAAATTTACAAAAAGGCAATATGGTCAGCTCTAAAACCTTGTTAGTAAGAAATGACACAGTTTTGGAAAGGAGGAGGAAAAGGACTTGCTCACAAAGCTCTCCTTATATTCATATAAACAGTCTGTGCACCTTCTTCTGATGGGAAGTTAGAGTCTAATATGCAGAAGTGGCTACCTAACAGCAGCGCAAAGGGTGTTTTACAATAACTTCTTAACTGGAATTGTTCTTTAGTCACAGTCCATAATTTAAAAAAAAACCCACATAATTTGTGGCAAAATTATAAATAATAGCAAAGAGTTTGTGGTGCTATGTGCTTTAAAAATGTTACATTTCCTAATGAACTTTCTTTGTTTGCTTGTAATTCAGAAGTATTTATGAGATGAATCACAGAATGGTTGATGTGGAAAGACTCCCCTGGAGATCACCTCATCTGAACCATCTGCTTAAAGCAGGGTAATCAAGAGCAGGTTACTCAGGGCCACAAGAAGTTGGGTTTTGAATATGTCCAAAGATGGAGACTCCACAACCTCTCTGAGCAACCTATGCTATTGTTTGACTACCCTCGTTCTTAAATAGAATTTGCTGTGGTTTAGCTTGTTCCCATTGCCTCTTGTCCTTTCACTGGACACCACTGGGAAGAACCTGGTTCCACCTTCTTTACTCCTCCCGCATCACGTATTTATATACATCGTTAAGATCTTTCCTGAGCCTTCTCTTCTCCAGGCTGAACAGCCACAGCAAACTCAGCCTCTCTTCAGATCCCAGATGCTCCACACCCTTCATGATCTTTGTGGTCCTCTCCTTAAGTCAGTCCAGCATGTCCGAATCTCTTGCGTGCTGGGGACCCCAGAGCTCAGCTGTCATTTGGAGGTGTGTGATAGATGTGCAAATATTATATTTGCATGCAAAACTTTTAGCTGAAGTATTATTCTTGAAATTTTCAATCCAGATAAGAATAGCAGTGCTACTCTTACATCAACTTTAACTGTCTCTTTAGTAATATTGCATATATTAGTCATCTTTCACAGCTTATAGAATACATATCTTCTAATTCTGTCAGTGGTCATTTATGCCTAATGAAGACTATGAGAGACCACCTCTGACAGGTGGGTCATAGCTCAAATGTCCATCCAAAGAGTTGGTTAGAAGATAAATAATTCTGTGATCTCATCTTAGGCAGGTTACAGTTATGCAACATGTGATGAAGTTTTGTAACTTACCCATACTGAATGCTTCTGACAGGTGACCAAGCAAGCTCTAGTCAGCAGACCTTCTCTGATATGGCACAAAGAATACTGTGTGCTTGCCCTGTTGAAAACTGAGTGCTGAATCTGAAGATAAGCACTTTTCCCTAGCTCTGGATGCTGCTACATCCATACATCGTTAGAAAATTAGAGTCTTACACTGAACTGAGTTCAGTATATTTTACTTTAGTGTCTTAATGTCTGGGCTAAGTAGTAGGGCCAGTTGACTAGTGGCTCTGTTGGGATTAAGGATAATGAAAGGTTATCTTCCAGACTTCAGACTATCTATAAACAGAGAAACAGGGCCCAAACATGCTCTTACATCATTCAGCCTGTAAGAAGAGGAGGAACTGGGCAATGACAGCTTCAATCAGGTCATCCTGTTCTCCACCAACACAATATCTCATTCTATTTTCCCTGGATAGAAAAAAGAACTAACGAAATTTTGACCCCTTTCTTTGTATTTCTGATTATTGCCACAACTGAGAGCAACTGCTGAGGAATTAAATGGCTTCAGAGTATCATTTAGAGTCAAAATAACTGCCCTTAAAAAACAAAGCCTATTGTATCCTCACACTCATAGTGAAACCCGCCCAAAGATTCAGACTGCAACCATATTTTATTAAAAAGAGCATTTTCAAAAGCAGTTGCAGTGCTAAGAAAAGCAGAATAAAGTTACAAGTTATGCTTGGGTTACATAATATTTTAACAACTTAATTGGTTAAAAATAAATGACATCACTTTGGTTTTGCTGTTAAGCAAAACATAGTCATGGAATCAGTGATATCATTGTCACATATTGAGACTAACTGTATACCCCTTTAAAACTAAACCAATATAAAGATCTAATGCTTGTTAACAGATACTCCTGTCTCAGATTCTGCTATTGAACTTCCCTTTGGCAGAAGCACTTGAACTAATTCTTTCCCTGATAGGCTGCTCTCCCCTGACATTCACTTCCCTTTGCAGTCACTTCATCACATGGCAGTGACTGCAAAGCAGTAACTACGTTGGCCTTAGACTGTGATGACTCTTCACATGGATTACCTATTCATGCATGGTTACATCAGCAAGCTATTTTTTGTAGATGCTCTTCACCTGAACTACTTTGATGCCAGTTCACTGGGGGTTTTAGAATTTTGATTTGTAGTAAAAGAAGGAAAATAATCCATATTCTTTTTCTTAGAAATGAAAGAACATGAATGGGATTCCAAATTGCTAAATGTATTTTGTCCAAATTTTGACAAAACCCTTTCTTGGATGGTGTCTGAATCTGGAAAATAGTGGTTCATTGTGAAGATTTTTGGAAAATGATTAGCCTAGGAAAAAAACCACACCCTAAATAACATACCCTCTCACACTTTCACCAAGGCCATTCCTATGGTAATAAAAATACATTAAAATAAAACTTAACGTTATTTTCACATTTTCCCCAATTTTTTTCTCCTTTTTCAAAAATGTCATGGTGACACAGGCAAATCGAAATCACATTAGCCAACACAGTAAAAGTAGATTACTTTTCATTTATCTGTAACCTATTTTTCCATCAACAACTAAAAAAGAAGGAACCATTATGCCACATGTGGGATAATAGAATTACCAGGGATATACAGAACTCCACAGGGCATCCAACAGCAAAGGCCAAACTTTCTCAAATCATCCACAGAGGTAGTTCTGCTGGCATTGTGTGGCCCCTCCAAACACAATGAATGCATGTTGCATTATTCAGTCAAATCAGGGAGAGGGTGGAGGATGTTAGAAAAAGGCGTAACTGGGGTAAGATTTGTGCTCCTTGCAACTATAAAGGTCTGTAGAGCTCCATAAGAAGATTGTGCAGACACAGAGAAAATAAACCAAACAACCCAACAGTCTGATTTCCTGTCTTTGTACCGAGAACACTTGTTCTGCAATAATTTTATCCCTTCAATTCCATGGTAAATGTTTACTCTTCATCTCCGTAGAGTACCTGAGGGTTTTTTTTTTTTTTGTTTTGGCTAGTATGCAGTCTAATTCAAAAGATCAAACACACCTTTGTCAGTGTTGAAATATTAGTTGCCAATTTAAAGATGAAAACATGTGAATAAATCTGAAGTCAGAAGTCACACAATGCTTCAGTGACTTTAGTCATGGTTCAGACAGTCAGCTTGTGGTTGCTTTTGATTCTGACCCACATTATTTGAACCTATATCCATCCTTAGGAGAGGTCAAAATGTAGAGTACTTGAAGGTAAGTTTCAGGAAGGTGATACAGCACTGTTTTTCACTCACAAATGCATGAAGACCCTGCTGAATAAATTCTGACACTGTTGGAGAATGTCTGCATGTGTTATGAATCATACAGACAGCATAGTTGAGAGAACCGAGATTATTAATTTTCTTTTATTTAGCCCTCCCTCCTATGCTTTGGGGATGGTAGGAATGGTTAAATTAACCACTTTATCTCCTACTTGGTCTTCTCAGCCCCAAAATGACACAAGCCTCCATGAACAACTTCAGAGAGTCTCCTGGCTAATGAGAGGAGCAGAGAGTTGCTTAAACTGGTAGGAGAAAAAGTCAGAGATAAAGGGCTCAGAAACCTGTCTAAATCAAGCAGACCAACAGGCATAATACATTGCCTTGCAGTGTCTCACCTGGGCAACAACCAGTCTGCACCTGGAGATCCTGGGGATGTCTCATTTCAGTGGAAGGTACTAGGCAGGGCAGCCAAATGTTGGGTGATAACCTGCAGATCTGTGGTGCTCTGATTCTTTGCAGAAGGATGTATGAACTCCATCATACAAAGTGGATAGGGGAAAAAAAAAAAGAATCTCCCAAATTCTGTGTACTATACAAGTTTTGGTTGGTTGAAGGTCTCTGGGGATGGAAGACAAAAGAAGAAAAAATGGGGGAAGGAACTGTGAAGCTTTGTTGTCCATTTTTATATAACGCTTCCACAGATTCTGGCACTGTCCTTCGTGGTTCTCCATTATTTTTGTCTAGGAGGGTTTTCAGATGCAGTGTCGTTCACCTGTGGCTCCTTCGGAACTGCCTCATAGAGGTGCTAAATGCACGGAGGCTACCTCTCCTGTGGCTGCTCAGCAGCGAGTGCCGCGAAGATCTCGGCTCCCTACTGCAGGACTCACAGGCTGCATTCCACAGCTGGCTGTAGCTGCACAGACTGCTGCTGCCAGGAAAGCAGATCAGCTCACATCATTCAACAGTTATTTCAAGTGCTGCATGCTCTGTTTCCTAGCATGGATGTGTTTTAAAATAAGCATCAGTACCTGTGAAGAAGAGGAAACGCAAAACAATTACAGAAATAATGATTGAGGCTCATAAGACTCAAATGAGAATAAAAAAACCCTCTGAATGCATTGAATTAATGTCAAATGGCAGGTGATTATCTCCTCAGAGTGTTTTATACTGTAGGAACTGTGGAAGTATTTAAAAGGATGGCAATAGTTACGTTCACAATGAGGCAACAGCTTTTTTAAAGTAATGAAGTGGACAGAAATGAAGGTGTAAGATAAAACCTAAACTGCTGAGAATCGGAGACATCTAGGAGTTGTAGAATGCGATACTATATTGCTGTCCTCTAGTTAGACTCTGTGATGAGTGGAGAATAGGTTAGTTCCCATTGTTGTTCACTAGAACTGTGCCATGAACAGAATTACACCACAAAACTCATCTTGTGAAGCTGTGGGTGCTAAATTATTCTAAATGATTCAGAGCAGGAGGAGGAAATGGATCCTATAAAGATTTTTATATATGAGTAACTGTTCTCAAGGTTGCCCCACTGATTTCAGCGTGCCTGTTATGTAAGTGAACTGATGTATACATAAATGTTTGCAGGGATTAACATTAAATGAAGATTAAATTTTTCTCATGACTGCTTATAACTCCATACAGTTGATGCAACAGCCAGGAACTGCTGGGTTAAAGGAATATGCCAGCTACGCTGCTTTTCTGTGACTACAGAACTGTCTATAGAAAGAGAAGAAGGAAAGATGGACAGGAGCTGTAGAAGATATCCTAGCCCAGGAAGTTTGATATAGATCTCACAGCTGTTTTCTGCTGGGATAATGCAGCTGTTGTAAGGCAGATATAGAAAGAATCTCAGATGCTCAACCAGATCTTTTAAAAGATACAGTCTGGAAGTTTGGAGGGTTTTTCCTTTCTGGGCTGATAAAGGTCAATAATATCACTTTAAAACTTTTAAAGTGTTCAGACTTGTGAGATGTTTGAAAACATGGAGAGTTGCACATGACGACGCAGCACATTGTAGCGTCAGGCACACACAGGAAACGGATGGACGTACTCTGTGTCTACAAAAGTGACTTGAGAGGATGGGCCCCAGTTCTCCAGAGGAGCTTCCTGGAACATGAAATTACTGTATTGAACACAAATGCGAACAAGCACTGCAGTGATCTTGGTCTCATCTCTAAATGCCTCGTCGCTGGTCACTGAGTGTGTCTGTTACACAGGTGAGAAAGCATGGTGGTGTGACTGAGTAGGAGCCAAGCTGGCTTTCAGCAAGCTTGCCCTGCTCTTCATAATCAAGCTCCAGCAGCACTAAATTCAGCGCAGCTTATTTCCACCTGTCAGAAGTCGGTTCCTGGGATGACACAAGCTGCTGTAGCCAGGCTGTTACAATGCACATGCTGACTCAGAAACGTTTTCTTGTATCTAAGGTCAATCTTTCCCATGCCCAGAGTGTAGATACCATTGAATACCAGCCAGCGGTTGTAGCTATGCCTGGCTTTACAGACACGAAGACTGAAGACTGGCTTTATGCAGTAAAAACATACTGCTCTAAGCAGAATCGAGGTTTTCACTTCTCTTATGTGGGTTGTGCTATTTTAATAATGTTAGCAGCAGTGTACATACACTTGCTTTTTAGGACAGGAAGTAAAAAAAAAAACCCAACCCACCAAACCCAAACACCCAGTGGAAGTGATAAAACAATAATCCCAGGAATGTTTCTGACTGCATGCTACTCTTACTAACAAATACTCCTCTAATAGTGATGAGTTAATGATACCAAGCCCTGTGCAATCTGACATGCAGCATGTGAGATGACAGTGCTCAGACAGAAATACTCTCCCTCCGTCAAGCTAGCTGGCTCCTATTATAGCATGGGTGCTAAACCATGCTGCTGAACAAGCTTTGGCAGCTATCACGGGAGCTTCTGAAGTGAATGAATCACAGCGGTAACGGGTGATTGACCAGGGGTATATACAGTGTGACTCCTTAATTTCTTTCGCAGAGGTTCATGCTTCAAATCAGTTGCAGCAAAGCTCAAGTTATACGCCACTGAAAAATGAGGTCTGTTTCTTTCAAAAAAACCCCAAACCGACCCCAACCTGATCTTCTGTGAGAGCAACAAAACTGTAGATGGAAGAACCTGCATATTTCCAGGTAGAAATGCATCTTGGTATTTTATTTTGACTCTGGAGTAGCTAGTTGCAATATCTACATAAGAAGGAAATGGTGTCAGATCATCTTCTACATATTAACTGCAGGTACTGTTCATGTTTTACTCTTCACTGCACCAGCAAAGGGCATTTCTAATCTGTGACCCAGAAAAAAGAAAATTCTATCTTCAGCACATTTATCTAGATCTAGACTAACTGTACCTAACAGGCTGCTTTCCACTGTCTACTGCTGAAAGTGGAATTATGTCTAATTAACTTTACTTTTACTTTTAAGCAGCTTTTAGTGGAGTTAAATCATTTGTTGGAGGGAAAAACTAAATCCACAAATGTGGTTTTGTCAAGTTTAATTATTGCATGTAGTTCATGGTGAAGAACCATCTGATTACTACATTTCATTAATGTGTTAAAAAAAGAGAACGATTTCTGCCTTATTCTGCTTAACATTCATGAAGTGAAATAAAGGTTTGGCCTTGTGACAGGTACTGGGAGAAAAAAATTGGAAGATATTTTTGTAACATATTCAGTTACCTGCATGCACCCCATCTTTCTCCACTAATAATTTTTGTATATAGAAAAGAGCTGTAGAACTCAACTCATAAATGACAAAAACACAGCTGCATGTACAGTCCTGTCTGGTAGTTGTGATGAAATGAGGAGAAAGGAATAGCAGAATCTATGCCTCGGGAATAGATAGAAATTTAAAGGGTAATTGCAGGAGAAATTTCAAAAAGCATTTAGAAGACATGTTTTTTTGTTACTAGGATGATATTGCCATCTCTTAAATTTTTATTGCAAGTTCTAGGATTACTGGCTGCAATAAAAGGCGTGCTGCTGGAATAAAAAGCAATTCCTAAGTAATCGCAGAACCTGCTAAAAATATAAACCCACAAGGTTGGTGAAAAAAGGAGAAAACTAAAACCAGAAGTTAAACTGAAAGAGGTTTGTGTATTTTGACAGTTGCCTGTTGCTTTTCTTTCAACCTAGAACTTTAGGGTCATGATTTCGCTACATCAGGCAGTAAAATCCATTAATATTACAAATGTTTTAACTAATTTTTCTGACAGATTAAGACATCATTCATTGAGACGTCTGTTTTAATTTTGTACCTTCCTCTGCTCTAGTAGTGGAAGCAGAGTAAACAATTTCATTTATCCATTCCTATGCACCTGTGCAATGCTGGTATGTTTAGCCTCACAAACTGGTGGTCAGGGAGTCTTTGAAATAAAAAGGCATTCCTTAAAAGGAGACAAAAAATAATTAAAAGTATCACGCCTATATCAATTTTTGCAAGACCTCTATAACTTTGTTAAATTTTGTCTTTGCCAAATATTGTCTCTAATATAGGCTCTGACAGCTTTGTGTCAACTGCTGTTCCCTGTACTGTCAGCTCCATATATTCCCACACCTCTTTCCTTTTCCTCCCAAATTCTCTGTAGGCCATCCATACTCCTCTCCTCTTACCATTTTCTCCTCGCTGCTGGGAGCTGTGTTGGTCACTACCAGCCTATGGCAGACGAAGTGCCACTGTATCAAACTTACAGCCTTTCTTCTCTCAGCCACTTACCTGTAGTTTTAGCATACTCTCTATGTTATACGGAAAGTATGTGATGCAACCCAATATGCTAGGTTGCCCTAAACAGAGGCTTGCAGGGTTTATTCTGGACCTTCTTGCTTGAGAGGTTGCAGTGAACCCCAGTTTGCTTCAGGAAAACATCTTAATGTTTACAGGAAGTAATGGCAGTGGGCAGACCTCAGTTCCACCTTTGCTAAGGGCCCGTGGAATGCCTGTGGATCCACACCATCATGCCACATCTGTGGCAAAAGGCAGAATCAGATTTTGCCCTCCCACCCCAAGAGTTAATGAAACTGCTGTGCCTCTAGCATACTGTTACACTGATTGCTTTGATTGAAGAAGCGAAGGAGCTGAAAAATTTAGTTGTGATTGCTAAACATAAAGAATTCTCTGCCTTGCAAACCCCTGAAGAGACGGTGTCAGATGTTGGTCCATAATGGTCCATAAAAAGAATGCTGAAAGCCATTGCTATGAAATTGTTTCAATGACATTGAGCCTTTATTTTGCACTCTACTACAAAAGCACATACTGTGAAATAAGCAGCTTTGCTTTAGAGAAATTGTTTTAATGGAGATAAATAATTTCCTAGCTCAGCACATCAGAATTTCTACCTTTGACTTTCTTCATCTATAGTTTCTAGGCTTTGTTAATGAATACAGATTAGTAGGAATGTATTATACCTGTGTTTAGAACAGCTTTTTGGGTTTAGGCTCAAGTATTTGATCAAAAATCTAAATATGACTTTTTTTCCATTATATGGGGTAACCTTAAGTAATAATTCTACACATAAATGCTGACTATCTTGATGTTTAAATGTCATGACCATCAGGATCACGATGATCCTGGTAATTTTCTTGAACTATAGAAAGCAGGAACCTGACATCCTGCATGTTCTCATCTAGTCCCACATTTTAATGGACATATTTATTAAGATGATAAACATATTATTACGTTATCTTCTGCATTTCGGCTTTAAACAAAAATTATTTCAAAGGGCGTGTTATAATCAATTTGCAAACTCTTCTCTGAAACTTGGACAGATGCATGGGCAACTTTATATCAACTGATCTTGCAACTGAATTTAGTATAAAGGGTGAAAGCCTCTGTAAATTTATTGTACAGTTACTTTAATGAAGCAGTGTCCCATCAAGCATCGATTCCAGTCCAAGTTCAAGTTTCACTCTTCAGAAATAACATACTGTTTGTACAGAGACTCCTGATGCCAAGGCTTACTGCTCTGCTTCCAGCCCTACGAAACAAAAGATGAGGTTCTCTCTCAGGGATAGTTAGTTCAGTAGCTCATAGCACTTTTCTGCCTTTGAAGGGCGTTTACGTTGGTATTCCAGCCAAGCTGTAGTTCAGGAAATGACATTTTTCCTCCCTGTATTTCCAAAGGGATATCGCGGCTCCAGCTGTGTCCCAGGCCGATACCCAGCGCTGCTGCAGTCTTCTGGGAGGCCAGGTTTATAAAACCAGCAAGCCGCTCCACAAGCAGCAGAACAGACGATGCTCGCTTCAGTTGGTTTCGCCTGCAAAGCCATGGGCAGGCACGATCTTTCTTCTACGCGTCCCCTCGAGGGGACCTTGCGGGCCACTCATGGCTTGCAGCTGCTTAGAGAAGGCTGCGGCAGCTCCAGCCTCGGCCACCGCGCACGGCGGCAGCGGGAAGCCGGTACCTGCTGAGGTAAAACGTCTTCCTCTGTGGAATCAGAGCCTTCTCCTATCCCTGGCTGCCAACCTTGTGGCGCCTTGCCAGTTTGGAGACCCCGGCACCCGCAGCGGATGGCAGTGGGTAACAGCCAGCAGCCCTGTCGCGGGCGGGGAGGCAGCCCGGCGCCAGCTGGCGGGGCGGCAGCTCCCGCCGCGCCTCCATCACCGCCTGGCGCCGAAACAAACGCGGCCCCTCCCGGGTACCGTCCCCTCACGGAGAACTGCAGAGAAACACCCTCTGTGTCCCGAGAGAGAAACCCCGGGGTTGGACAGCGCGCCCGACCCGCATCGCCTTAGTGAGGGGCGGGCGCCGCCACTGCTGGGCAGCGGGACTCTACGCCCCGAACCGCTCCCCGCCCCCTGCCCGGCCGCAGCGAGGCGAGCGCCTCTGGCTCGTCCGGTCCCTCCTCGCACACCGTAGCGATGCTCCCGGCTTCTCTGCCCTCAGAGCCTGTTTTCAAGATGGCGGCCGCACGGGCGCCTTTGCGCGGCCGGGTTCCTGCAGCTGGGTAGAGACCCCCCTTCCTCTCCCCTCCTCCTCCTCGCTGCACCCCCTGCACGGCAGCGGGCCAGGCCGGGCCGCGCACTGGGATTCGCCGCCATGGCGGCCTCGGTGCATGCATGAGACGTCGCCGCGCTGGTCTGCGCTGCCGCCGCCATGGAGGAGCCGCCGCCGCCGGGGAGGTCAGTACCCAGTGCTGCCAAGTAGGGAGCTGCATGCAGAGAGCGGCTCCGGCCGCCCGCTGCCAGATTGCAGCGTGGGGGCCGGGGGCTGCGAGTGCCAGCCGCCCCTTCTGCAGTGCGCGGGCGCGGGCTGCCTCACCTGCGGCCGCCGGGACACGGCCGGGCGCGGCGGCGGGAGCGTGCCTCGCTGGGGCTGCGCGTTTCACCTTCCCACCCAGCCCCTTCGCGGTGCAAAAGCTCCGGTTGCTGCTTCAGCGCTTTCACAGAGCGCCCACCGAGCCAGAAAGCGCTTCGATAAGGAACCTCCAGTGGCTGCGGTGGGTAAGGCAGTGTGTTGTGGGCACTTTGCAGTTAAAACCGAATCTCCCCTGGTTGTGCAGCAGGAGCGGACGGGTGTTTCTGGGGCACTTGCACGGCCAGCTCTCCGGGAAAAGTTCTGCCGGCTGTTAGAGCCGGACCCGGCGGTCGCGAAGCGTGCAGAAAAGAGGGGGAGTAGCTGCCGGAGCCCCCCGCCAGGCTGACGAGGCGTGTGACCTATGCTCGCTGACTTGTGAGCTGCAGTGATAAAAAACACCGCCTTCTGGAAGGCTGTCCCGTCTTTGTAGCAGCCGTGAATAGCAGCTACCGACCAGGTAGCCAGGCTCTCCCAGGCGTGCCGATAAAATAGCAGGGTCTCGGGGTATCGCTTCTGGTGACCACCCTCGCGGTCGATATTTGTCAGAAGGTGCAGTTTAAAAAAGCAGTAAATCTTCCACGAAGAGGGCTAGCGTTACGGTGCCTCCAGCTTTTTTTCAGCTGCTGTTACCTCCTGAGTGTGCTGGCCCGCGGAATGGCTTTTTGCAAGTCTCCATCTGTGCCCTGCTGAGAGATGGGGATGCAAATTACTTCATGGTTGAGTGTTTCCAACTGGCTGTAGAAGTGTTGCAAAAATCCAAGTTATTAATTCCCTGGCAGTTATTTCTCCTTTTAAAATAACATCCTGTTCGTGCCCTTCACTTCTCACTAGCCGGCATTCAGGAAACGTTTTTTTAAACTGCTTGTGTGATCAATTAGTACTGTAAGGCAATAGTCAGGTGCTTTGTATTCCGGGTGTGCTGTGCTAAAAGCTTTGTGCTGTCATGTTCCTGGGATCATTCTTGGATATTGTGAGCTACTTTTTTGTACTGATGTAATAAAAGGGAAGTGGTGATGCTCCAAACTCCAGTTGGATCGAGGCTATGGAGTTGAACAATGTCTGGTTTGAGTTTTCGTTAATGCATTTTAATGATTTGTTTTTATTATGTCATGAGAATGCCAAAACCAGAAGGGATATAACAGTTAATAAGGTTTAACAGAAATGTTATGAAATACAAATGCCAGTAGGGCAGCTGAATTTGTAAGCTTCCAAGTTTCTTTTTACAGTATCTTCAAAGAGTAATAGTGCAGGTTAAGCAGAAAATGATTTAAAATTTAAGTTAGTACAGCAGCATGATCCTAGACCTGGGCTGTCTTCACGTAGAAGAGTAATCTGCAGCACCCAAATGGCAAACACAGAGGCATTTCCTGTCTAGGGCCATTTCTGACCTCTGCTGGATTCTGCTTATTAAAAGACAGTTTAAATGAGTCGGATGTGGGTGTGGATAGTGTGGTGGCAACTTTACCCAGCAAATGAAAATTGAATTAGTTATTTCACAGTGAGCTGGTGGGTGGGAAGGAGATGTCTCAAAACAATTAGGTAGCCTTAATTTGTGCAGGGTAATGCCTGTACTCGGCTGTGATTCACTTCTGTGTGTACTTGATTTATCAACTTCACATCTGCTTTAGAGCAGAACTGCTTCTCTGGCTCTACATAGTACTTGTTTTTTTTCTTAAAAGTAATACAAGACTAAAGTATCTGAAGGTTTTTCAACGTGATTAAAGTTGACTTGAGGTATTGGGTATTCAGCCTTGTGGTTGAGAGGTCAGAGTCTTGTTGGAATCGGTGTGACTGTGCAGGCTTGAGAATTTGAAATCCCTTTGGTGGCAGATAGCTTTTAATCCCACTTGTAGACTGTATGTGTGCTCTTAGAGAAAGAGATGTTCTGGCTAGCACTGGAGTGCATTGTTATAATGCATTCTTTTTAAGTTAAATGTAATTCTGTTGGAGAAGTACTCCATCATCCTCATTAGTGATACACTTAAATTTCTTTTAAAACAGAAAGTTTATTGATTTATTGTTGTGAGATATCCTTATGTGTTGGAAATTCGTTTGTTTTTGTGCAGGAGTTCTGTGTCTTGTCAGGATATACGTGTAATGGTACATTTTGTAAATCTAAGGTGAGCATGCAATATAGTCATGGCTTTTTTTTTTTATTATACAGGCCTTGGTCCAAAGCATTTGATTGAGAATCTCTCTCCAAAAGCAAACTGCTTTTCCTAGGTCTTCCTTTCTTTCCTGAAGCATACGCTTTGGGGTGGGGAGAGAGTGGAGGCAGCTCTAAACTGAAAAATACTCAGGGAACACATGAGCAGATGTTGATTTTTCAGACAGGATTGCATTTGGACATCGGGCAGTCTGAGGTGGTTATGGGTAAATGAAAAGATACTATTAAAACATTTTGGAAAGAATTCACATTGACGCGTCAATCCTTGTAACAAAGCAAACAAAGTTTGCAAGATAAGATGTTTATACTTAGGTAATTTGGAATGCTAATTAAAGCAGGTGCATGTTTGGTGCTTCTTGATTATGGCCTGTAGGCTTCAAATTTTCTGAGCCCAATTTTAGGCTTTCCCAAGAATTTTCTGGCACAAAATCCACTACAGAGAAAAATGAGGCCTTAAGCATTTCCTTTGTTGGGATGCCAATTTTGGTGGCACTGCAAAGGCATGAAGAGCCATAGGGCTACTCTAACTTATCCCTTGATTGCTTGTAGCCCTCTTTTCTCTTGGCATACATCCAGTGCAAGGGGTGAAGGAAGGAGCAGGGCAGTGAATAAAGTGGGACAGAATTATGAATAATGTGACGGCTTCCTCTGTGCTGGGGAATTTGTCAGTGGTCTGTCTATCAGGTTTGTTGGCTCTGTGTTGACAATGAATTGGGCTGTCAGTCTGCAGCATCTGTTGTTTGGGGGAAGCCTGAGGTCATGCCGTGAATTGTGCTCAGCCTATTTTTCTGTTGGCCGGAGTCTGTATGACTGATGGAGTATCAGCAGTGAGAGAGTTTAAAACTGGTTTATTAACTTGGGATCGTAACTTCAGTGGGAAAATTATTTGTATAGTTTTGTCATCCTTTTTTTTTTGTTGCTAATTTTTTTCATGCATTTATAAGAGGTGAGATGTAATCTCTATTTTTCATGTATTGCATTTTCTTGTTTACATGTGCAAGATTGGGATGAATGACTGATGCTCCACCTACGCACAAACACACAAAGTGCTAGTTGAGATGTCTTTGGCATTTGTAGCAGCAAGGATTAGTCTGCGTTGTGTGGCTGCTTGCGTTGTTTTTGTGTCTGTTAATTAGTGCTGTCTGTGTCAAGGTTGGTTTTGCTCTTATGTAAGCTAGTGATACTGCCCCTTGTGCAATGCAAACCGTGCTGTGATGAAAAACAGATCTACAGAATTTAAGAGAAAGGATAAGAGATATGCAGTAGGTTTTGTTTTTTTTTTTTTAAGGGAGCAAACTGGGATTTTCAGAGGCTTATAAAGATTTGGCTTCCATGACAACCACACTTCTTAAATTATATGTGAACCATTATTTTAAACTCTGTCAAAAGTAGTTTCAGAGGACAATTTTTTAATGCTACAACTGCTAGTCAGGTAGTATGCTGACCTCTGTTAGCACAGGAAGATAGGGATATCGGCTCGTATTTCTTCAGCTGTGTGACTGGATTTGCTGTTCTATATGCCATTTATGTTTGCAGGGCTCTTATTTTCTCTTTCGTCGTGAGTGTTAACTGCATTGATCCTATGTTTAGTCTGTAATCTATTAACTAAATAATTTTTGGATTTAAAAAAATAACTTAGAAGCTTATTCATTTAAAGAGCTGTTAATTGTCCCATGCTCATCCTTGGCCAACTGCAGACATAAAGCCAAACTGCAATGTTTGCTTTTAACACCTGAGTTTGAGCATTCCCAAATTGTCAAATGCTCCCTTGTGTCCAGTCCAAGAACTCTACATGTGAAATCATATCAGCTTGCCATGGACCTTGATCTGGTTTATTCTGCATTCTAGACAAGACAGGATATAATTTTATTGCCCTGATGAATGTCTCCTGCTGTCATGGAGTAAGAGGAAATTCATTCTGTTCTGGTAACATTTAATGGTATTGACTGTTGTGGGTCGCTTCCTAATGTGGTATACACGAGGGATTTATTGTGCTCTCAGCTTACATGTGCTGCTGGTTTGCTTGCCCAATGGCTTCTCTGGAGAGTGGTATTTGTAAGGGTTTGGGTTTGTTTTACCATTTTTAGCTACAAAACATCCATCCAATAAGTGATAACAAGGCTTGTTACCTCTACCTTTGTTACTCCTCAGCTGCACAGTAGAACTTTCCTTGGGCATGCCCAGTGAGCATTTGACATGTTCCAAGGAGTGCAGAGTACTGCAGCTCCATTGCATTGCCTGGGTTTTCCAAAGATTGCAAAGTAGGAGTCCAGCACCTGGTACTTAAGCACTGGTTTCCACTAAGAACACATTTAACTTCTGATGCTTCACCTTTAAGGTTCTTTGACTTAACCTGAAAGATGAACTGAAACTCTGGGATTGAAACCAGTTGGTAGCTTTTTTTTATCTAGGAATGAAACTTTCAGCCAGAAGTGTAAAGTTTCTGCACCGGCGCATGGGGAAAGAATGGCTGTTACAGATCTTACTGTCTTTTATCCTAGGTCTGTGTATTTCCCAATTTATCACTGGGATATATGATACATTTATAGTTGACCCTAGCAGCCTAACGGTTTCTATCATAGTATCTTTTTTCCCCTGGTAGCATGTAACTTCTCCTGCTGTGCCTTTAATTTTCCTGAAAAACTATCTAGTGTTTTAGCATGGATTTTTCATAAGTAGTTCTTAATTAAATACACTTTATTTTTTGGGTGTGTTGCTTGAGACCTTGGGGTATGATTTGTGCATGTGGCTGAAAGCATAAGTGTAGCACTTTTCCTTTGGATTTATACTGTGCTATGTAATGCTCAACCATCTTTACTTTAGTGAGGGAAAACAAATTTCAGAGCTTCTCATTTGTGGAAATTTCAGTTTAAAAATACATTTTTATTCCCAAAAGTGAGAGGATATAATTGACGTTGACAAAGTAGCACTAAGAATGAAGCATCGTGACCTAAACCAATTAATATTTTGACATTAGTTGTTCTGAGGCATTGAAGAGAGATGAATACTAGCTGGCCAGGGTGAAACTTTCTTAGCTTCTCTTTATACAGTTCTAACTTTTGACCTTTTAGCAGCCTCACCTGGTATGCTTAAATGTGAATGTGGAAACCTGACAAATCCATCAACATTTCACACTTTTTTACACATTATAGAACAATGTCAGAATTAAATAGGTCTGCTCTTTCTTACTGAAATAGCATTTGTTATAGCTTTAATGCAATAATTTATTTGTGAATGGGGAAGAAGAAAAAAGCTTAGAGCTGAATGAACATGTGTATTCTGTAAATGCTGTTATGTCATAATTAAGTTTGCATTAAAATTTACCATAATCCCATATGGAAAATTAGTTAACCTTTTTCTGTTTCCTAATTTACTAGAAAAAAGAACAAGAAATTCTGATTATTATTTTTTTTTGTGAGATGAAAACATGAACTGCCAAAACTAGAGGAATTCTGTTTTATTTAATTTTTATACTTCTAGTTGGTGTAACTTGCAGAAGAGAAGTTACATCCTGAGATCATTTAAATAGGTCTCAATAGATCTTATCTCTGCTTGCAATTAAAAGATATGATGATGAATACTAATTTGTGCTTTGCTTAATTTATTTTTAACTCATTGTTGGACAACTTCTGTCTTTTTGAAGTTTCCCCTATTTTTATGGTAACGTCAGAAGGTGCTGCAAGACCTCTCCATTGTTCTGTGACACTCTCTGGTGTAAATGTAGTAATCAGGCCCTTAGAAGCTTCTGCCCAAGAAGAACATAGGGGAATTTTGTGAAGAATGTTGAAGTATTACTAATTTTTACAAGACAGAACATAGTATTTTCCAGATTTTGAGAAGCAGAAGATTTTGTTTGGATTTCTCTCTTCAAATAAGCGTTGCCTTTCTGTACAGTAGTGCTGTAAGGACCTCTGAAAAGGGGAGACCTGGCTACAGTCAGACATGTGCTTCAGGTCTGCTGCAGGAATCACATGGAATTGTAGGGGTTGGAAGGGACCTCCAGAGATCATTTTGTCCAACCCCCTGCCAAAGCAGGTTCCCTAGGAGAGGTCGCACAGGGAGGCATCCAGACGGGTCTTGAATATCTCCAGAGAAGGAGACTCCACCACCCCCTGGGCAGCCTGTCCCAGGGCTCTGTCACCCTCACTGTGAAGAAGTTCTTCCGCATGTTGGTGCGGAACTTCCTGTGCTCCAACTTGCAGCCATTGCCCCTTGTCCTGTCTCCACAGACCACTGAAAAGGGGCTGGCCAATTTCCCCTGTGTCCCACACTTGAGATGTTTATAAACATTAATAAGATCCCCTCTTAGCCTTCTTTTCTCAAGGCCGAACAGCCCCAGTTCATTCAGCCTTTCCTCGTAGGGGAGATGCTCCAGGCCCTTAATCATTTTCATGGCCCTCTGCTGGACGCTCTCCAGAAGTTCACACTTGCTGGGTCCTTCTGTTCTAATTAAAGAGCTTAATTGAGAGTTACCAAGGGGGAAAATAGGTAATTTGGAATCAATTCAAGATTAACTGTTTACCTCCAAGCTTTACATTCGTCTTTTCACCAATTATGACTTCTTTTTTCCTTGTAGATTTCCACAAAAATAGTGTTTGCTTTGTCACAGAGAAGTCCTGCTACAAACCACTGGCAGTTTTGCAGCAGAAGTACTTGCTCTGTACTTTCCTCAGGCCTTAGATGGTTTGGGGTTTATTGTACTTGGTTTGTACTGTTAGCAGGGCTGTTGTAGCGTAAACCCATGTTTCCAGGCAGGTGGCAAGATGTAGGTCAGGGTTTCATAGCAGCATTGGGTGTTCGCATTTGTGCAGCAATGCTACAGGTTATAGTCTTCAAAGATAAACAAGGCACAAATAGTGGGCAAAATATTGCTATTACAGGGTTACTGTTACATTCTGACTATTTACTAATGAAGTTTTAGTGTTTCTGTAATGATTTCTAGGTTAACAAGCCCTTGTGTATAAATAAGCCTAATTTATAAATAAGTTACTGGACTTATGTAATTCAGTAAGCTCTGGGTGGTGATGCAGGTATTATCCTAAGCATCTTCCTGCCCGAGTATTATTGCTGCAAGTAAAAAAAAAAAAAATTAGTTTTGCAGCTGACCAAACTAGAAATTACTATTCTTACCTAATAACAGCCCTCCCTTCCCCCCTCAACTAGGAATATCTGCCATATGAAACTTGCTAGTGTACTTTCAAGCACGTTTGGTTCCTTAATCAAAATTAAAGCTGTTGAAGTTGGAAAAATCCTATTAACAAAGACATTACAGCTGAGCTGGGTGGTTTTGGCAGCACCATTGAGGAACCAGGGTCGGTAATTTTAGTTACACCCGTGCATCTTTGGGGCTTGTGACTTCTGGCAAAGAGTCAGCGGAAAGCAGAAAGGACAGTCATCTAATAAATTGCTTCAGCTGCTGCCAGAAGAGAAGTGACTGGGGGTGCGATTTCACATTACACTCCATGTCTTGGAAGAGCAGGTTGCTTTCTTCTCTTTGGTCTCTTCCCCAGGAGGTAGCCAGTCTCCTCCACTGCAGTCCTGGACCTAGCAGTGAGTGTCTGTAGAGTTTTCACTTCAGCTTATTGACCTGATGAGTAACTGATGCACCAAAAAATTAATGTGTTCCCGCCCCTGGTGAGTTCACATGATTATTGGCTTCTGTGCAGAGGAAGCAGGGATGTGCAACCTGGGAGACAAAAGGTGCACTGGAACAGGTTTCACTTTTTGTGTCAGTTTACTGTGGCTGTAGTCTTTGTAATTTCTGAGGCTCTTGTTATTGTGTTAATAACTTTTCTTACATTTCATATCTTATTGTAAAAGGTTTTTTAATGTTATTTCATGTTCTTTTTGCTGTTAGAAACTTCTCTACTGAAGAGAAGTTTCACTGTAGTGAAAATTTGTAAAATCTGCATCTGCAGACTTAACTTGCTGAAAGATCTGAGTGCTTTTTTTTTCCCCATTAGTTTCAGCAGCAAATGGTAAAATTGCTACCTCTATAGCAAGTAAGATCTCTTCCCTCCCTCCCTGCCCCATGTTTTACCTTTTTTTCTTCAGCAGGCTGGTGGTTTGTTTCTAGAAGATATAGACCACTGTTCACAAATTCTGCCCCCCCCCCCCGATTCCTCGGGAAGCAAAAATGTAGCTACGTACATCTGAATTTGAATTTGAAAGTGTCTTAAAAGTGAAATTGTTATGCTGGTACTTTTTCTTCTTGAAAACATTATTTTGAAATATTTAGTGAATACAGAAAAGGCCTGTCTTAGGGTGTTGCTTTAAGATGACAACATGACAAAGTATTTTTCCCTTTCCTTGAATTCCTTCTAGGCGTTATCTTTAGCATCTCTCTTTAGTGTCTCCTTCAGAGTTTCATCTAATTTTAAGCTAAGTTTCAGGTTTGGTTTTTCTTATTCATTTTAGCTTTGACATTGCTATGCCTTACATAACGTCTGCTTTTATGGTTAGAGAAATCGATGAAAGGCTGTATGTGACCCTTATAAATATTTATGTATTGGCTTTCAGGAGAGGTGAGAGATGGATGCATTTAACTAGATAGGATTTGCCACCTCCTGGAGAAGTGAAGAATAGTGCAGATGTAAGGGTGATCATAGGGATACACAGATTGACTTAGAGAAGCATGCATGAAAAGGTTTCTCAGGTCCTGAGAAACAAAAAGAGTTAGTCTTGCTTTTTATGTACCAACTGAAGGAAGAGCTGTAAGGGCAGCAAGTGTTCTAGTGAGCGATGTGTTTATTTTGTGCTTACTTCCTGCCTATTTAATACAGCCTTCATGCTGTGATACTCTGAAGTTCCCTGTTTCTATTCTGAGATTGGCAGAAAAACACCTTCATTGTCAAGTTATCCAGATACCTCTTTTCCAGAGTCAAGTACTATCTGCAAGATCCTTGTGAGCTGGAAACTTGGAATGTCAAAGCTTTTGTTACTGCTCTCCTCTTTAGCTCAAAGTTGCTTTCAGTACTTTTTGTTCTGCTGGGCTGTGGCATGTGTCTGTGCACTCTTGTTCTCTCTGAAATTTGGTAAGGCAGCAGGTAACAGATGTCCCTTCCAATTCCTTACCCAAAACCATGGGTATTCATTGGCCAAGCAGTGATGTTTTCAAAAAGTAATGAAGTTTTTTTCAGGAGGAAGCTGATAGAGACCTTGATAGAGATGTGGTGCATTTGCCCTTCATAATGTGAAGGCTTTTCTGTTTGTGTAAAATATTTACCGAAGAGCTTTGAGAAGGTCTGTGTCTACAATTTATCATCATGGCAGTGATTCTCACCCAAAAAAGCCCTCAAAATTCGATGCTTTCCTATAGCTTGCCCAAATTATGTTAAAGACAAGAAATTAAGATGATGGACGGGTCTTTAGTTTCAAGTCAAATTTAATTATACTGTTAAAAATCTTATCAAGTATATTATCAAGTTTGTAATTATCAAGTTTGCTGTTAATACATTAGTAGCAGTCAGAAGTTACTGGTGACTAAGATTTAATGTTGACTGCTCAGAAATGGTGAGCTCAGGCAGATGAGTTTCAAATGTGAGTATGAAGTCAAGTATGCCCATTACTGTGTGTATTAGGTTTTAATGTGAACAGTTGGTTTTTGTTTTCTCTTACTGTGCCTGGAGGTAGAGTCACAATAGAAATACGTGCCATACACAATTTAAATCCCCATGCTAGTCACACAATTTTCATATCTTGCTAACCAGGCTATTTTTTCCCCTTGTAAGCACTGTGCTAGATTTACACAGGTTGTATTTAGCAAAAAAAATACAATATTATTTGTGCAAACAGAGCAAATTCCTGCTGCTCTGTAATAATAAAAAAAGAAATTATGAAAAAAACCTCAAGATTCTTTCTTGCTTTTTACTGATGGCCTTGGAACTGTGCTGCAGTCCTTCCTTCAAGGATTTTTGTGACTTTCTCTTGCAGCCTTTGCAGCAGTTTGCAGTAACTGCTTTGAATGCAGTAGCTGCAAACACTTCACAAATGTAGCAGATCTTTAAGAGAAGACTATGCAAAATTTGGTTTATAGTCCTTTCTGCTGTCAGTTCAGGAACTTTTCAGGATTAAGTCCATTTGTTTAAACTTACAGATTCCCTCAGAAGAAGGAATTTGTAAAAGGTGAGTAAAAATGTATAAGTGAGTGAAAAAATAGGAGTGTGTGATGCTTTCTTAATGTGGGAATGTAACACTAGGAGCTCACACCGGAGAGCAGTCCTGTACTTGAGGTCATTTCATCTTCAGTTGTTTTCCCGGTTAGGTTGTTTAATGCTTAGTCTTAGTTTCCCAGACTGCTGCAGGCTGAATAATGAAGTTCCTTCCCCGTGCTGTTGGTCCAGTGGTGTTCTCAGGTTCTCTTGTGCTGTGCGGACAAAACATAAGCCAGTGCTACCCGCAGAAGTCAGAGCTGCTGATTCCAGAGTTGTGTTGTGTTGAGCAGCTCTAACTTGATGCCGTTTTGTTTTTCAGTTCTAACACGTGCAGGGATAGGTACCTAAAAATCCTGCTTGCTCGTTGCATTGCCAGCCGCAGTGGGATGATGACAATTTGTCAGTTAGCTAAGACAGTGGAAAACACAAGCACTACGTGTTGTCAATCAAATAGTTTTAAAGCTAAGGTAGGTCTCCCTAAATGTAGTTGCCACCATTCTGTTTCAAAGATAAACAGTATTCTGCCAAGAACATAATTGCAATGTACGTTACTAAGAAGAGGCTATCGAAGATTTGTCTTCCTACATACTTTAATGATCAAGCTGAATCCCTGTTAAGAAGCATGCATTTGAAAAACAGACACTTTGCCTTTAAAACAAAGGCTCTGAGTGTCAAGAACAAGTACTTGGTAATTGGTGGTGGACCTTGTACAGACCTTGTACGGTGTGAGGAAAGGCTGAGAGAGCTGTGTCTGTTTAGCCTGGAGAAGACTGAAGGGATCTTGTCAATGTTTACAAATATCTAAAGGGTGGAAGTCAAGGGAATGGCGCCAGACTTTTCTCAGTGGTGCCCAGTGACAGGGCAAGGGGCAGTGGGCACAAACTGGAACACAGGAAGTCCTGTCAGAACATAAGGAAGACCTTCTTCACTCTGAGGGTGACAGCTGCGCAGAGAGGCTGTGGAGTCTCCTTCTCTGGAGATGATCAAAGCCCACCCGGACATAATCCTGTGCAACCAGCTCTAAGTGATCCTGCACGTGCATCTAGCAGGGGGATTGTTCTAGATGATCTCCAGCAGTCCCTTCCAGCCCCTGCTGGCTCTCTGAACGGAGATGGCAGGGTGCCATAGGAAGAGTTGAGAAAGAGCCTTACTGATGCGTGCATGGTGTCATGTCTTTGAAACTGCAGGATGCTGTTGACGGCAGCAGCCTGTGGAGCACACGCACAGCTTCCTGAGTGTAGTGGTGGGTGACTAGCCTGGCTACTCCATTGTAATTGCCTAACTCAGATTTATTGCTGTGTGCTTGTAGTCCAATCTGTTGACCTTTACTGATTCCCAGCAAGCTTTTAAGCAGTGTGTGGGATGATAAGCAGTAGCTGAACCCAAGTTTATTATGTAAGTGCCTAATATATTCTAACAACTGCTTGTGAGGATCAAGGGTAGCTGATACAAAGGGAACATTGAAAATGTTTCCCCCATATAGCTGTCAGTTTTTAGCATGACCTCTTGTTATTGGTTGTTACAAACTTTGAAAGTTTGAGTAATGCTTCAGTAAAGCGTGAAACTTTTACACTGGTTAAAACCCATATGCTTAAGTGTGACTTTTTAGCCTTTTAACATGTCCCCATGTGATCTTCAGTGGTCGTCTTGTTTGTTTATTTTTAATGACAAATGACTGTATTTTTCCAAAGGCTCATGACCTTTATCAACTGCAGTGGTTACCAGACTTTTTGCTCCCTGTTCTGCTGCTTCATACCTCGGTTTTCCTCCTCTCTTGTGGTTTTGGTTTTTTTTTGTTTGGTTGTTTTTTTTCCTGGCCTTTGAAGGTTTAGGAGATTTATCTCAGTTTTCACAACTAAGCTGGAATTATAGATATATTGCCAATACTTTGACTTAGTTAAAAAAAAATAATCCTATTATCAGCTACATATACAAATTGAGGAAATTCTGCATTCTGTCTTTTATGATTCAGGTTGGAATGCACAATGGTGTAACATACACTAGCTACTTGTTGGAAATGTTCTTGGTAAATTTTTTTTTTGTTGCATTTCATAGCTGTCAAGGTGTGTGTGCGTGGTTTGTTGGGGTTTTTTTTTTCCTCCTAACCGTACTGCTCTTGCAACTTTCCCAGTATTCCTGTTTCATGCCTACTGTCTACAGTCTCCTGAATTTCTAGGATAAAATTGATCTGAAGCATTTTTGCATATTAAAAATGAGGCTGAGAGCAGCCTGTAAATAGACTGATGTGAAAACCATGCACTTCCAGTTTTCCTTGTAAGCATTAGGTTTAAACTGTCCTTGGCAAACAGTAACTTTGATTATCACGCTTGGAGCTTTCACTTTTTGGGTCTATGCCTAATTAAGATTAGGATGCTTTTCACTGGCTGTGGGGGAGAAAACCTGTAGTTCTTGGTAGCAAACAAGAAATTAGCTTTGATTAATGTTTCCCAACTCTGGCTGCAGCAGTATTTAGGAAGCAACAATTCTGTGTAATAACCAATACTATAATCTGATTTAGGCTTTGCCAGCAGTACATCTTACAGGTTTGCAGATTTAATTAGTCTCTGGTTAGTTCATAAAAGTAACTAACACATGAACATTACAAATGCTGTGTCAGCAATCTGTTAAAATTATAACTTGTTTTAATACCAGAGGGTTCCTGCTGATGTATGTGTATGCCTAGTGTCGTCTGGATGAGGAAAAAGTGATGCCAGCATGACTAAGCTGATGCAGTTGCTTTAATTGAGACCCTGTGTATGTCTAGTACATTGTTGTACAGTAAGGCTTTCACTGGTGAAACTGGATCTTTGTGTTCACTGGCATTAATTTGAGCTCTGAGTTGAGATACAGTCTTTGCACACAAACCCTAAACTGACCGTGCTGCTGAATTTTTACACTTGAATTGCAACCTGTGCCTTCTTCCCTCTAAGCAGACCAGCCAGCTCCAATCAGATCATCTCATCAGCTGAGAACCACAAGAGTGGTTCTGTGGAGCATGATTGCTGTTATGTGATGTGACTTCTAGTGCTGCATGTCTTGTGATAAACCTTTGATGAACCTTTTTTTAACAAATTACAGAACAGCTTACTAAATTGCTCGGAAAAAAAATATCTGAATGTTAAGTAAGTCATTCTGGTTCCTGCTGTATAGTTATGTATGTAATTCAGTGTGAGATTGGAGGGTGTTTTTGAATACTTCTGGACTTCATGCACACTCATCAGACATAGCAAGAAACAAAGTAGTGACTGCTGAGAAGAACTGGTTTATGGTCTTTAAGCATCAGTTCATTCAGCCTGGTGAAGAGGTTTGATTGTTACATTCTTAGAAGAGGTTACTCACTTAAAACCAGAAGGAAAGCAGTGTTTTCACTGGTCTTTTATAACGAGGTAACTTGTCCTAGTTTAAAACTGCCTTAGAATGAGACTTAATGAGAGTAGAGCAGGATCTGCTCTGCCAGACCCTGCAAGAGCATCAGCACCCCACCCTGTGCATTGCCAGGCCAGTGAGATCACTGAAAAAATAAATAGTTCCATAAGCACTGGAACTAATGACTTCTTGTTTCATGTGGTTTAGTCTCCTGTGGTTGATGTGTCTTTGGCAAGATCAGAAGGGTGTGCTCCGTCTGAAGTTCTTGATGCAGTAAGTAGAGCTGTTAGTGAGAATTCTCAGGAATAAAACTTTTCTGGTGTCCAGAAAGATGAAAACTTGTGTTCTGCTTTCTCAGTTCAGCATTTTTACAGGATCCTTTTCTGTTATTTATCCACCTGTTTCCACAAGATCTGTAGGAGCAAGTTAAGACTCCTCTGTTATATTTGGCCAGTAGTAGTTAATTAAATCGGATTGTTGGAAGAGACACAGACAGCGTGATTTCCCAATGCAAGGAAACTAGGGGAAAAGTACTGGTGATTCTGTGTGGTTGCCACTATGATCAAGTTCACTGCAGGACTCAGACTACTGGTAGTGCTAGGCTACCATGAGTTGTTTTTCTTAGGTAACCTCTAAAGTGTATCTACGCTAGTTGGTGAACTTGCCTGAATAGTTGCCTGCCGCCTTCTCCAAGCTGTAACGTGAGAAGAGTAATTTCACACACTAAGTGTTTCCATAGTTTTGCAGAGAACATAGCTGTTCTGCATGTTAAGCTGTTTACTTCTGTTTATAGCTAAAGGCAACGAAAAAGCACAGTATCTGAGATGCTGTTTTGCTAGACTTACTGCTGTTCTACTGGCTGGCAGTATTCTGGCGTATTTCTTGCTGCAGACACTTAGACTTGCTCCACCAGAGCATGAGTAACATTCCTCGTCTGCCTTAAAAATAGTTGCAAGTAAAATGTCATTTGTGATTCAAGTGAAATTGATTATTGGGAACTGTTGCTAGTCTTGCACTGTGATTTAGGTTGCACGTTTCTTTGCCTCCATGTCTTTTTACCACGGTCAAGATGGGGTTACTTGGGTGCTTGCTTTAGTAGTAAAATATGTGAGCGGAGGGAGGCAGGCAAACTGCGTTTTTTCCCCCCTCCAGGCTGGTGGTGCATGTTCTCCTGTGTCTGTGTTAAAGCAAGAGAGTTGCGTGTATGGCACTGGTGGGAAGTGGCAACGATGAGCGGACTGCTGGGGTAATGAGTCCCATATTCTGGGAGAAGGTGGAGATCTTGATGTCACTTTGAACTTCAACCCATCCATGGGATTCAATCAGTTAGTGGTTTGTTTTGGCCTCGGAGCCTTCTCTTCCTCTCCTTTTGCTCCCTTGTCTATATTTACCCTATGTAGATAAACATCAGGTGGATATAAGGGATAGTAAGGGAGGTTAAAACCCTGTCCTGCTGCCATCTAGTTTGCCCCGCAGCCTGAGATGACCAGAGGATTCCATTGTTTTGTGGGGCTTTTTTAACTGTGAAGAATTCAAACGGTATGTTATTGATGGGGCAGTGATGTGGTTCACAGGTGTGGCTGTTCACAGGCTGAGAGTAATTTCATTGCTGTGTGTCACTTGATAATGCAGAGATGCGGCTATGAGTGTCATTGTGCCCAACTGCCACTCTACTGAAATGATCCTATTTGGTGGGACAGAGCAAGTGTCCAGGGGGTAGTAAAGGGTATGTGACAAGATGTCCTGGTTTTGGTAGGGATGGAGTTAATTTTCTTCTTAGCAGCTGGAGTAGTGTTGTGTTTGGGGTTTAGGATGAGGATAATGTTGTTAACATGCTGATGTTTTTAGCTGTTGCCAAGCAGTCAGGGACTTTTCAGCCTCTCATGCTGCCCTGCCAGTGAGAAGGCGGGGTCACCCAAGAGACTGGGAGGGGACACAGCTAGGGGAACTGACCCAGACTGACCACAGGGCTATTCTGTACCATATGACATCATGCTCAGCATATAACTGTGCAGTGGGCCAGGAGGCAACACAGCTTGGAAGCTAGCTGAGCATCGGCTTCAGGTGGTGAGAAACTGTGCAGTTTGTCACTTGTTTTGCATATTCTATTGTTATTGCTATTATTGTCATCATCATTATCTTCCTTTACTGTCCTATTAAACTGGCTTTATGCCAACCCGCAAGTTTCACTTCCCTTTCCATTCTCTCTCCCATCCCACAGGTGGAGTGGGGGGTGAGCGAATGGCCACACGATTGTTTTAGCTGCTGGCTAGGTTAAACCATGCCATGTGATTACTCATTTATTGTTATTTGTCATACTTTATTTTTAAAGCAAGTCCTAATATAAGAGTGCGTGCATGCCCCCTGTTGTGGTTGCCTTACATCTGACCTAGTCTCACAAGAGAACACCAGCACTGGAAGCTGTCTTGGAGCTTGTCCAGAGTTTACATATGAAAAGTGATGGCTTTGCTTCTTTTCCCCCTCCCCTTTTTTTTTTTTCCTTTCCCCAAGTGAGTTTACAAATAGATCAGCTCTTAGTATTGGCTTAGTGGGCAGTTGTATGACTGCTAGAATTGCCTCAAAGGAAAGGCTTTAGGAGTATTACCAGTATCTTTCCCGAAGTGCCAAAGTAATCGAAGCTAGTGAAAAACTTCCTATGTAGGGCCTGTTATTTTTTTGCTACCAAAAAAATGTTCTGATTCTAAGCATACTTAACATTAAAATCAGTGGAAAATGTATATAATACATTCAGTTAAAAGTTTTGTGAAGAGTGGAGAGCCTTTTCAGTGAACTTCGGAGTTTCCTTCATGGTTATGTGTAAGTTCAGGGGTGCATGGTTGAAGGGGAAACCTGTGATGTTGTCTCTCCCACTGATTAGATTGACTCTCTTGCATTGCATTTGTATTTTTGAACTTTTGTTTCTTGTGCCTCTTAGTTTAGGCTTGCTGTACATTTTCTCAGAAACAAATAGATTACGTATGCATGTATATTTATACTGTGTTCTCCTAGTGACGTGCAACCTGCACATCCTCTTTGTTGTATGTTGCCTATGCTTTGCTTGATTGGAAGGTTGCCCTTATGTGTGTGGAAAAGCTTGAGATAAATAAACATTGATGCAGTGGCAAAATACAGAGGGTTGGCCATGGTTGAGATTTCTGGATGGATTAGCTTTGGAAACAGATACTGAAAGTAACAATTATGTAACAGCATGGTTTTTAACTTGTTCTCTGCAGGAAAGAGTCCAAATCAGAAGATGCTACTTGCAAGATCTCTGAATCTGACCCTGAGGAATTATCAGATGAAGCAAGTGCTGACACCTTCTATGGAACTTCTCCTCCTAGTACACCCCGCCAGATGAAGCGTATGTCAACAAAGCATCAGAAAAACAACGTTGGGAGACCTGCTAGTCGCTCTACTTTGAAAGGTAGATGGGGTATTACTCTTTTTGGACTAAAGTGTCCGTTAAGTCATAGTAGTAGTCCTTCATTACCTGATGGAGGAGAAAGAAGATAGAGTCCAATACTGAGTTGCAGTGAAAGGAGGCAGCTATTGTAAGATTTAGCAAGGCAAGACTCTTTTGGGTATTAGAAGGAAACAAATCACCAATGGAGTGGTCAAGCAGGGGACTGTTTGCCAGAGAGGTGGTTGGGTTGTTGAATCTGTGTCTCTGGATAAAAAACTGGATAAGAACATGAGTAGGCTAGACTAATTTTGAAATAAACCCTGCTTTGAACCTTTAGAGGTATGTTGCCATCAATTTTTTTCTGCAGTTCCTAATAATACTGTAGTTGCTTCTCAGGTCCCCGTTTCATGCTCTGAAGCACTTCACAATCTGTTTTATAGAAAAACAGAGCTTTCAGTGATTATTCTTTACTCTTTAGTATCCCTGAAGCAAATTGTAATTACCGTTGCGTACTTCTCTTGATACTAATCATAAGATCAAATCTGGGGTAAAACAAAGATAACTTGCAATATCATTTTTTAGTAACATTAGGAAAAATATATCTAATACCAAGTAAAACATTTTTATGGTAAAGAATGATTTTTAAACTTTTCTTTAATTTGGTGCAGATACAGAATATTGTAATTGCTTGTTGAAAAGATAATTTTTAGTGGGTTTGCTGAGCTAATGACAGGTGCAAAAAGAAGTTTTAATATTAATATTGTGTGTTCAGTATTTTCATACAGATTATGTCTAGGTGTCTTGTGTGTTTTTTAAAAACAGCTGTGTCAGAAAAGGCTGTTTGCCAGAGTTGGTATGACAGCTTGACTGTTGCCAGGTAATATTTTGGAAGCAATTTTTTAAATGGTTTCATATGAAATAGGAAATGTTGTCACAGAGTGCATTTACTTGCCAGCGTAAAGCACAGGGGAGAAGGATATGTGGTTTAGTGTGAATAATGGAAATCAGTCTGTTCTTCAGCTGTGTAGGCTTGCGGAGTGCAAGTTCATGCAAGAAGAGCCCATGCAAAGTTCTTCCAAAGCTTCTGAATAATGTCACTGTGAAGAGAGCATTAACCAAGAGACCTCTTCCTTAAACTGAATTGAAGAGAAATTTTGTTATACTTGCTAGTTAGCTCTTCTGGTTTCACCCCAGCTGGGAGCTGAGCACCATGGAGTTGTGCCCTCGTAAGAGGGTGAGAGGAGGTGTTGGGGTGGGGAAGCGGAGGAAAGAGAAAAAGCAAAAAGCAAACCTCAGGGGCTGAGTTAAGGACAGTTTACTGGGACAGCAGAGAGAGAAATAAAAATAACAGGACTTCATAGTAAAATATACAAAACTGGTGATACACAATGCAGTTTCTCACTGAACTTCACAACTCGGGCCATACAGCTCAGAGCTGTCCCTAAAAACAGACCATCCCCAAACCATGCATCTTGGAGCCATGCACTCTTCTCCCACCAGCCCCCCTTTATGCTGAGCATGATGTAATTGGCATGGAATACCCTCTTTGGCCAGTTTGGGTCACCTGTCCTGCCTGTGTCCCCTCCCAGCTTCCTGGTGCTTCTATTTTCTTGTTAGTAGGACAGCATGAGAAGCTGAAAAGTCCCTGACTGCTTGGCAGCAGCTAAAAACATCCCTGTGTTATCAGCACTGCTCTCATCCTAGCTCCCAAACACTAGGATGAACACTTCTAGTGCAACATTAACCTTATTTAGTTCTGTGTATGGTAGTTATATAGCATAACTTTATATACTTGCTTTCTGTGATTTTCTTGTTTCTGTACTTTAAAAAAAAAAGATTAGCTTTTAAACAGAGAAATTGTGATGCCAAAGAATTATAATGCATATTTCATAGTAGCCCTTTGGTGCTGAGCATGTATTGAGGACTGATGCCTTCATGAAAACAGGGAGGTGTTCTTTATCCCTGTTAATAGATTCTGAGTTTTTGGAGCAAGACCTCTGTACTTGTGAGGGGTATGGTTCTTACTTCTCAATGGTGATATCCTGTTCTTGGTTGCTGTGAATGTGGCTTTTTATTTTTTTATGAATTGGATAGTCTTGTATTTTCTAAAATGTATTCTTTTTTTAATGTTGCATATATGCACAACCTCAGAAAATTTACTCTGTATTTTGTAAAAATACCCAAACCAACAAAACCCCAAAATACTCCACCAAAAAACCCACCCCAAAGCCAGTAACTTCAAAGTGGACTAGTTGCTTGACCTTGAATATGTATGCATACACTGTTACTGAGAATGAATTGCTTTTACTTCAGTGAGGGGAATAAGTCAATGGTTAGTTTGATATAACTAATCAGTTTAAAAGATAAACTTGAAATAACTTTTCAGACATTTGCATGTAACAGACTTAATGTATTTAAGCAACTGAAAGAATTACTGAAGCGTTAGCTTCTTGGACTATGTAAAAAAAAAAACAACCCAAAACCCAACAATGCCCCATCTGCTTTTTAGTATGAAACTTATGCAACTTCATACTTGAAGGGGAACCTCTGTCCACCCCACTTTCTTACCACCATCAAGTTCAAGTTCATTTTGTTGCCTTTTTTTTCATAATGAGCTGTTCAGTATCAGACTTTACCATGCGCCCCCTTTCATCAACTGTTCATTGCTCAGTTGTGACACTTGTGCCCTGTAGCACGAGAAGTAACTGTAGCTCAAAACTTGTTAGTACAGCTGGGCTTGTTTTACAGATTAATGTAAGTCAGTTGTTACAGAACTGCAATAGAATTAGTAGTAGGAACTCATACAGTTATAACGTTGATACTCATTGCAGAATTGTCAGGTATATTTGAATCATTGGCACCTGTTTATTTGATTAAATGAGAGGATTTTGAAACAATTTGTAGATTATTGTGCCTAGACTTTAAGAATTAGGAGTATTCAAGTATTAAGGCTATCTGGAAGTGTAATAACGAATCATTCTTTTAACTTACCTTTCTTTCAGTGTGTTTCAGTAGGGCAGAGCATCTGAAGATTAATATTGAAGGAGAATATGTTAAAAATAGAAACTAAAGGACTTTAGAAGGCATCCTGGTAGCTAAAGTTCAGAAGGTGATCTTCAAGTGTGCCAGGGTTTTCATTTATTTTGCAAGGTCACCAAAATGTGTAACCTGAAAGTGCTGTTTAAAAGTTGATGCATTTCTAATCTACCTCAGACTCTGGGTGGGAATGTGTATGTGTGTGTGTTTCATCTCTGCTAACTGCCTTCATCTCCCTCCTTCCTTCCTGCCAATGCAGACTGCATCTTCCCGCTGGTTGCCTGTCTGAGCTCTTTGGGCTGTTGCCTCTTTGTCACAGAACAGCTATGACACAGAGTTCAAGCTGATATGCTCAGCAGGACTTCTAAGTCTTGTGTTCTGTCTGCTGCTGGTAACTTGATGAGTTAGTGACTGGTGAGGTACCTCTGTCTGACAGTAGTGTTTGAGTAGATAACCATACAATTCACAGTAGGAATTCCATAGCAAGTTCCTGAGAATCACTGGTAGGTTTCTACTTCCAGGAGGAAAACTGTTTGAGATTTTTTTTTTTATGTCATCTGCTGTTTTCCTTGGTAGCTATTTAGAGAAAGTTTTATGAATACCTGAAATAAAAGTAGAGGCATTATTAAAGCCCATATTTCTAAGAAATAGCTTCTGTGATGACTGTGAGATTCTTCTTTCTTCCTCATATCCTTCAGAATACAGTTTCCTTTCCCTCTAACCCCCCTGCCCTGAGTTAAGTACCATTGCATGCATTGTGTCCTGCCCTGGTCCTACACAGCTATGGCAAGGGTTACGTTATACTTTTTAGATACGGGGACTGGAAGCATGCAGTCACACTGCTTGTTGGTCATTAACAGCTGAAAACAGGGTTTGTAATGGAAAAAGACAGTGAAAGGTGCTCTGACTCACACAGCTCTCCACTTTCATTTCAGACATTCATTCTGCAACTTTAATACAGTGCCTTTGTACATACCTTTGATAGTCCTTGAGCTACATTACCACACCAGTTCTTTTGCAAAACTGCTGTCTTACATGAGTAGAGATTGTTAGCAATCCTGTGATGAAGGAAACAGATTTATGTATGACTGTACCTTCTTTTGTTGCAGATGCTGGAAGATACGTAGTGAAAGAAACAAGAATGAAGGGCCATCTGATAATTGAGTCAGTGAAGTGCATCATATGATGACAGCATTCTTGTCATGGAAATATGTATGATGCTAGGCAAATAGCACAAATTAAAAACTTCTGTTGGTTTTGTGCTTTCCTAGAAACAAGCTAGAGATTCTGGGATGTGTTTTGCAAATTGTTGAGAGCTCAAGGTGCAACTGAAGTCAGAGAGTGTTGCACGCAAAGTGCTGCTTAGTGTTCTGAAATGCTGTTCCTGTTTTTGGCACCCAAAAGCATGCTGGTTTGATGGATCTCTCTCTATCATGATTTCCCATATATAGAAAGGGAATCATGTTTCCACTGAGCAGACATGTTTTGCAAATAAGCTTGTTGGTATTTCTGGTTATTAATGGATGTCATAGTGAGGAGCACAGTAGCAAAGGCATTTACTACTTCTGGAGTGGGGAATGAGCCATATACAGCAGATAATCCTTGGAGTCACAGAGAACAATGAAAAGAAGTATTCAGGCATGGTTCTCAAAGTCTTTTCTATTCTTGAAGAAGCAGGGGCCCTCTGACTGTGTGGCTTGTGTTCCAACTGCTGATCTGAGACTGCAGCTAGTCACCATAGAGGTGTGCTTCTCTCCAGCCTGCCAGCAGAGCCGTTCTAACAGCAAGTAATTCCTCCTGTCCTGATCTGCAAAGCCCAGATTGAGGCACTTTTATTGGAGCCGCAGGTCTGCAAACTCCCACAGAGAGAGCAAGAGGAGGAGATGGCACAGTTAGGCAGGAAAGGGCTACTGTTATGTGGTAAAGGAGAGAAGGCAAGCCAGAGTGGGGAAGTAGGCTCCTGGTGCTAAGGCGCAGTGCATGAACACTTCAGAGGGCTGCCCAGAGCTAAAAAGTCAAGGCCCTCCAGAGCTGGGATTGGATCATTCAAGCAGAATTTCAGAATCCATACATGCTCCAGATTTTATGAAATTGCGTGTAAGATGGAGTATTTTAAATTCTGTTTTACTTGGAAAGCTTCATAATGCTCTGTGGCATTTTGAGTTTTTGTTTGGGAGGTTGTGACAAATGTATGCAAAATGAACTTGGAAACCATTCTTTTGTTCATACTCAGTTCTCAGTAGGTGGCATACTCAGGATAATGAGAATTCTCTGAGGCGCTTTCTACAAAAGAGGCAAAACAAGAGAAGAAAAAAATGTATTAATTTAGCTATGCTAATGGTAATTTCCAAGACTACATTTTACTTCTATGCATGCCTATTAAATGATATTTTATACTCAACCTAAGAAATGTGATCAGGAGCTGGGTTGAACAATGCTTTTTCTTGTTGCTGCAATCACATTTTTCTTCCTTTTCTTTTCTTACAGAAAAGATGAGTGTACCAACTCAGACTGTTCATAAAGACAATGGGAAAACCATTGAGAATGTGGAGGAGCACAGCTATAAGCAAGGGAAAAAGATCCGAGACACCCTAAGGACGACAGAACGAGATCACAAGAAAAATGTGCAGTGCTCATTTATGTTAGACTCAGTTGGTGGGTCTCTGCCAAAAAAAATTCCAGATGTTGATCTCAATAAGCCTTACCTCAGCCTTGGCTGTAGCAATGCTAAGCTTCCAGTCTCTGTGCCCATGCCAATACCCAGAACTGCACGCCAGACTTCTAGGACCGACTGCCCAGCAGACCGCTTAAAATTCTTTGAAACCCTGCGGCTTTTGTTAAAACTTACCTCAGTCTCAAAGAAAAAGGACAGGGAGCAGAGAGGACAGGAAAACACCTCCTCTGTCTGGCTGAACCGATCCAACGAACTGATCTGGCTGGAGCTGCAAGCTTGGCACGCTGGCCGGAGCATTAATGACCAAGACCTCTATCTCTATGCAGCCCGTCAAGCTATCCCCGATATCATCAATGAAATCCTCACCTTTAAAGTGAACTATGGAGGCTTCTCCTATGTAAAAAATGGAGCCAGTCTCAATGGTACTTCAGGAGAAGGAGTTTGCAAAGTAAAACATGGAACTAGTCCTTTGGGTTACCCAAGCTACCATGAACACCTCCATCGCCAGCGGGTCTCATTTGAGCAAGTAAAGAGGATAATGGAGCTGCTAGAGTACATAGAAGCACTTTATCCATCTCTACAGGCTCTTCAAAAGGACTATGAAAAATATGCTGCAAAGGACTTCCAGGACAGAGTGCAGGCACTCTGTCTATGGTTAAATATTACAAAAGACTTAAATCAAAAACTAAGGATTATGGGAACTGTATTGGGCATCAAAAATCTTTCTAACATTGGCTGGCCAGTGTTTGAAATTCCTTCTCCTCGACCATCTAGGGACAATGATCCAGAGGATGAAGAAGTTGAAAGGGAAATAGAAGTAAAAGAATCCTCAGGAACGTGCACGGAGGAGAGTGATGGTGAAGAACAAATCTCTGAGGAGAGTGTTGAGGAACTTAGGCAAGCCATCAAGAACAATTTTACTAATAAGCCAAATTTTGACTTTCAGGACCATTTTCCAAGGAGGCTTGATAGGCTTGAATCTGGGGATTACGCTGCCTCTTGGGTTATTCCAGAGTGCAGTACTGAGGCAAGCTGCAGCCAGCACTGTTTGACCTCTATTTACAGGCCGTTTGTAGATAAAGCACTGAAGCAAATGGGGTTGAGGAAGCTAATTTTAAGACTGCACAAGCTAATGCATGGTTCCTTGCAAAGGGCGCGTATGGCGTTGGTAAGGAGTGATCACCAGCTGGAGGTAGGTTGCTACTGGTGTTAATGGATAACAGGAGTACCTCCCTTGCTGTACTGTGAAACTGGAGGAATTGGGATCTTAGGAAAGTTTTGTTTGCTTTGTTGATGTTTGAAGCGTAGCGTATGTTATGATTAAAGAGCTCATTTTGCTTCCACTGAAATGAAGCTGTCATTTGACCTGAACTAGACTGTGTGAAATGCAAGCTGGTTGGTTCTCTGTTCTTGTTTGTAATTGAAACGAGACTTTAATGATAACTTATTTTTCATTGCACTTTCTAATGTCTAAAGCCTTGAGTCAGGAAAATTCCAATGGAAAATTAAGCACAAAAATTTAACCATGAGGAAAAAAAAAGATATGGAAGCGATCTCTTTCTTTTTCTTGCTTGTAAGACATCCTTGATGAAAAATCTGCTGATGTTTTGGGTTTTTTCCTCATCTAAATGCATGAAGAACTGTGGTGGCACGTTATGCTTGAGGCCACATCAGGAAAGTCTCTTAAATTTGGAATCTATGAAAGCATGTCATGTTAGCATGTTCTGTTCTTTAGCTAGCTCTTAGTTTATTATCATTTTCTTTGGGTCATTTTACATTCTTAATTAAGAATCATTGTGAGTTAATAGAAGCAAAATTATGAAATGAGCAGTAAACGAAGGACAAGTATCATGTGGTAAGTTTTGGTCACTAATTGTTTTAATGTAGAATATTGTTTCTTAATATGAACTTCTAGGCATTTTTATATTAGGAAGAACTAGTAGTAAGGATTACTTGCCCTCCTTGATAAAGTGACGCTGCGTGTGAAGCCTAGCCATGGATTCTGGACAAAGGAGTATCTTAACCAGTGTGCCTGTTCAAATATGGATGCCACATGTGGTCTTTGACATGTTGCTGTTGTGTTGACTGTTGCATTTTTAAAAGGATCAAGACTTCTTTGTCTCCCTTGGAGGTTATTTTTAGGATGCATACATTTGTGTTTATGAAGTTACAGGATTTTGAAAAAAGTTCTTCTGCTGTTCCTAGTGTAGATATTACCTTAATTTTTTACAGTATTAGTTGAATTTTTATTTATTCTCTGATTGGTTTCAACTTGTGTTTTAGGAAGCTTTGCATTAAGAAAATCTTTGTGTATTTCTAGAGTCGTGCTTGAGGAAAACCTGCAGGTATCTGTTACAGTGACCAAAAGTGCCCCCAAGCCACATACACTTAGATATAAATTAAGCTTAATACATAGGTGGAAATACCTTGAAGATAAAGGAAATGAAATGTAATTTGGGGGAATCGAAAGCTCCTCTGGATGTATTTTAAAAATTGCTAAATGCCTCATGTTTTGACTTCATAAGGGTTCTTAAAGCAAGTTATTGAAACACTAGTAGCTAACATCTTCGCTGCAGCTTCACAAAATTAAGTTTTTTTGTAATTTAGCATTAGAACAACTGTGTAAGGTTAGTATTTTCACTCTCCTCCTCTACCTTTGCCGCTTGTTTGAATGTTCATTTTCAATGACTATTACATTTTCTTTGGAGCATTGCCCTGTCTTAAGAACTGACATTGTGACTAAAGGTGAATGCTATAAAATTGTAATCTTCTCTCCTGCTGCAAAATCAGAAGAACGTTGTCAAAAAAAAAAAAAAAAAGAGAAAAATAGTGTTTGTCAGAAGTGTGGTACCTGCTGCAGCAAAAGATGACATCAAAAGTGAATAGAAGAGATGATCTTGGATTGACACCACTTTGAATGTGGTGTCGTGGGGGTTTTAGTGCGGTTCAGTTTGATATTTCTGTTCTGCCAGAGCTGTTAGAGTTCTGTCATGTTTTGTTAATACTTCTTACTTCAGCTGGGGTTGCTTGTTGTGGTTTTTTTTTAATAACTTCACTCTGTGTGTACATATGCTTTAAAATCTTTGGACACACTTTCTACTGTTACTTAAACACTATCTTTCATCTAAAATGTGCTTTCTGGATTCCTCCACTTTATGTATTTTAATGCTCATTTCATCTTCAATGCTTGTTAATGTTTATACAGGTATCTGGTTTTATTGTTTTTTGAAGGACAAGTCTCATCTGCCACAGGCTCTGATACTTTTAACAAGCCTCAGGGAACTATAGAGTCTGTTTTGTGTAGAAGTTGTGGGATATGATCTTATTTTAGTTTACAATATCACAGAAGTTATTTTAGCAGAACGGTATTTAAGCCCGTGTACCCTGTTTGTTGCTTAATCAACTGGCAGCACTTTTGAGTATCAGTTTTATGTATGAACTGGGTAAATAGCCTGGACTTGGTGTTTTTTAAGAAGTTTCTGGTAGTAACTTGAAACATTTCAGATTGGGCCCTCTGAAGATTAGTTAAATTTAACAGTAGAAGTTTAGGGTCTGATACTAAGCCCTAATGTCACGTGCTGTTATCCTTAATGTTAGAAAATAAGCTAAGACATTTACTCAATTTGACTGTGTTATTTTTGCTCATAGGCTAGTTCTTTAATATTTTCGTAAGAACTAAATTTTCCAACACTATACTCATGTCTCAATAAAGACTTCTTTATTTTTTTATTCAGAAGTTTAGTATTTTCAGGATCCACTATTAATGAAGGCTTGTATAAAAGCCTTCAGCTCTGGTGCTGTTCTTAAAAGTCAGTAAAAAGACATTAATATGCCATCTAAGATGATACGTTCTTATACTGTAGATCAATTAGTGATTAAACTTCAATTAAACTAGGTGTAGAGGAAATCCCCACTCCTGTGTGTTTGCTATCTCTGCATAGTAAGTTGATGGGTATTTAAAGTGCTTATGAACTTGCAGTGGATAATACATTTTGTGCCAATGTCAGGCAGCAATGAATGCCATTCCATCCCACATAACAATAGAGAAACATCACAGAATTTAAAATTTCTGAGAAAGCAGAACTGGTACAACTGTAAGTTCAATTAAAAAATTTAAATCTTTTAGATTTTTCTAATAGAGGAGATTTAAAATGGCTTGAATTGGTTTAACTTTCTAGGCAGCACTTAATAATTTAATCTAATTTCTGGTAGTGTCTCCCCTCCTTTGAAGTGATGTTACTTAAATTTGGCACTGAAGAGCAACCTAACAAATGATAGTTGTCTTTGGTATATGTATGAAGAATATTCAGGTGTCATCTTAGCAGCTGTGAAATGAGACTTAGAATAAAACAAACTTAATCTGGAACAAGTCTTATCCTTAGGTGATAGACAGTTTGTTATCTTTAAGAGCTGCACACATACTGCAGTCCAAATTTTCTTACTAAATTAAATCTGAGTGCCTCCATGTACAATTTTGCTTAGAATGGTATCACAAGGTATGAGGTGTAGATATCTAGATGCCTATTTCAGATAGTTTCAGTTATTTTCTCCAATTTAAAATGGAATTTTCATTTAAATGAAATAATATTTATTGATTGAAAAAAAGAGACAGCTTTATCTTTTTTAATTTTATCTTCCTTTTTAAATTTCTATTTCTTAACACCTACCAAAGTTCCTAAGTTTTTCAGTAGTTTTGTTCAATTTAACTAGGGACACTTTCTCAAATGTTGCATTACTTTACAAAGTGGAGTTTTGTATATCTGCAGTATATACCTCAAAAGGAAGGAGATTGCTCACCTGATATAGTCAAATGCAAACTTGTTTCTCTAGATACAGTTATTGGTGTAGGACCTCTAGAATTTTTTCTATATTTTGAAATTCTGGAGTATCTTATAGTGACCTGAATATGTGTTCCTGTGTATTATGTAAGGCGTAACTTGCATGCTCATCATAACCTCAGACAGTAGTTTTTTTCTTGTGTAGACAGCAGCTTTTTCTTGTGTAGTGGGGTGATCTCCAGTTTCAATGGATGCTTTAAAAAATTTAAAACAGAAACATAAAGAGATTTTGTTCACTCTCAAGGGTCCATAATTGTTTTCCTCAAATTGATAGTAAAAAAAAAGTTAACTTTAAAAAAAAAAATCAATTGAAACTTCTGTGGTTGTCTTGCCAGTTAAGAGAATCTTACCTTTTAAAAGGAGACTTTTACATGTGCTGATTTAAGTAAATGCTAAATCCTAAGGAATTTAAGAATCCTTTTCATGATACCTATTTCTTGTTACAGTTTTCAGAATTTCCAGATCCCATGTTGTGTTCAGATTACGTGCAGTTATTAAATTCCCCACCTTGTTCTGAGCAAAAATGCAGTACTGTATCATGGGAGGAGCTGAAATCCATGGATTTACCATCTTTTGAACCTGCGTTCTTGGTCCTCTGCCGAGTCCTTCTCAATGTTATCCATGAATGTCTCAAGCTAAGGTTGGAACAAAGACCTGCTGGAGAACCATCTCTTTTGAGTATTAAACAGGTTTGCTTCAACTGTTTCTTTGTCATATTTCCTATTGGCATGACTTTGTCATTTCATTATGATAAGGTTGTCAGTTTAAAGAGGATTAGTCTAAGAAATTGCGATGTGTAATTATGTAATAACTTTTAGAAATAGTCTTGTATTCATTTGGAGATGTTTTTTGCACAGTAAACAACCTCTCTGGTTTAGACTTCCAGGAATCAAAACTGGTGATTAAAGAATTATCACCAGCGAAGGTAGATAGTATTTGTCCCATCTGCATTACAGTCTATATAGCCTTGTCCAGCACATCTTCCTCCATTTGGGTTTCTTAGGCAGTGTAACCAGTTTCAAGGATCTGTATAATTCTTTTTTTCTTAAATTTGATTTTTTTTTTTTTTTTTTTTTTTGAAATGTAAGACCTCTGTCCACATGCAGTGGTCACCTAGTGGAAGTTGATTAAGAGGAAGAAAAAAAAAAAGGAAAAAAGGTGATCAGCATTGGTCTGTATAAATATCTGCTGTTTTCTGTGGTTAGTGACACAGCATAGTCAGTCATGTCACTGGTTGGGAATGTTGGGTCGTTATCTAGTACAGTGAGGGCTGTTTAGATTAATGCCATTGTTCAAAGTCTACTCCAGGACACAATAAAATTGTCTGAAGTCATCTCCCTGCTTCCTGGCTAATATAAACAGGTCAGGGTTTTATCAGCTGCTCTTTAAGGGTAAGCATTGGATTAAGTTCTTTGGCCAATTATGATTTAACATTCCAGTTATCTGCTGCTCCAGAATCAATTGCCAAGTTATATTATGGTCCCAAATAAATTCTGTCTTCTATCTTCCTAACCCCACCTTACTTTCCACCCCCACATCCCCATTAATTAATATTAAGATTCATAGTAAAATACAGTGTAGCATATTGTATTGCAGAGCACAGTATATCCTTTTTTACACAGAGACTGGGGCTGGTTTTTTGCCCTTAGATTTTCTATTCTCCTTGTGGATTTCAAGTTAAGTAAAAGTGACAGTTTCTTCCTGGAAAACAAACAATGTGTTTGTTACACACTTGTTTTGATGGCTATACTGGCTTGCTAATTACATCAGAAAATTTAATTCAACTCAGAAAATGCTTGCTCTCCTATGTAGTACTGTTGAGGAGGGAAAGACACCGTGGAGGATATTTCACAAATAGATACGTTTGTTTCCTGGAAAATTCTAATTCCTGAGGTCTTGAGCAGGCTCAGAGCAGAGTCTGGGGGTCTGTTTTGTTCTGCAAGTTTGCAGAATACTACAGAATTACAGTCTGGGATTTACTCTGGTCCAGTTTTCTGGATGCAGGGCCCTGTGTTGGGTTATACAGGACCTTGCTAGGCCAGATAGAATCATAGAATCATTAAGGTTGGGAAGATCATGAATACTTTCAGTGAGAGACAAATTCCACTGCTGCTTCGGCTAAGCTGTTCCAGTGTTTATTTTTTCTTCCAGTAAAGCATTTTTTTTCTTGTATCCAAACAGAATTTCCCTGAAGCAGCTTGTTGTCTGTTGCCTGTTAATTGGGTCACCATGCATCCTTGTGAAAAAAGTTTCCCTGTTTTCTCTGTAACTACCTTCTAGATATTGGAAAACTCTGATTAGATTGTCCTTGCATTTTGTCTTCTCTAGCTTGAATAAACCATTATTACTAGCAAGTCAGTTCTACTTAAAATATAAATCTGGTTTGCAAGAGAAAGTATACATGCAAAAAGAAAACCAATACAGAATATATGCTTCCTTCAGTGTGCCTTTTCTCCCTTCCTTTATTGCTAGCTTCCCCTTTTTGAGCCATCTCATTAATGTTTCACTTTTAGCAATAGCTGTTGTGATCTTCATGATCTTGTATTATCAGAGTGAGCTGTTCTCTTTTGATGTCACGTGGGGTAGTTCTTGAACAGCTCAAGATGGTTCTCAAGTTCTGCATTTGTGCTGAGAAGTGCAAGGGTGTGTTTATGTATACACAGGTTATTTCTGTTAGGTGGTTAAACTAGACACTGTTAGTCTGTTACAACCTTACAGCACGATGAGCATCTGTGAAATAACTGTCAGATCTCTCTGGATCCTTCATACTAGTTCATATCTTCAGATGGGTAATAGATGATACTGTCACTTCATAGGAGCTTCTTCCTTACAAAAGTCAAGGAAGAAATTAGGTCAATACTGCTAGAAAATTTTTAGTTCCAGATTATAGAAGTCTGCAGTAGAGAAACGCAGTTTACAAATAAGTAATTTCTTACTCATCAACACCCATTGAAGTTTATCACTAGAAGCACCATAGCATATTTTATGTTGATGTAGGTGCTGATTTCCTAATTACCAGTTGTTACCTGCACACCTGTTAACCAGGTAGCATTTGAACACACTTTGGTGATTAAAGAAGCAGCCAGATAAAGGACATGTTTGGATGAGGAAAACCATATCTGATGATCAGCCCACTGTCTGGATGATCTTAACAGCTCGTGATACCTCCTGGAATTTTGGGGTCAATAGTCCTTAAATCAGCCATCAATTTTTTGTACAGATTGCTTATGGTCTGTTACTGGCATGTGGTGTGCATTGGCTGAGTTGGAAAGTGAAAAGGCACACCTACCTGCTGTGTGTGATAAGTGACTGGCACCAGTTGGAGCAGGACCACAAGGTGCTGCCGAGTTACTGTGCTCTGCTGAAACAGGTTTTGTGTATCACCTATAGCTATATACATACACAGCCTTTAGTGTGTTTGTTATTTTTTGTTTGTCTGTTGCCTCATGAGATTTAATTCCAAATGTTGATGCTTAAAATTAGCACTGCAGGATTTTTTTTAGTAGATCCTGTATTCTGTTGCGTAATAGCACTACACACGACTGCATAGCAGTATTATTTAAATGAAAAAAATCTTGTTTTTTAAATGACATTTTGAGTGTTTTATTTTGTAGTGGTCAAATATTACTCTGCAAGCTTTAAAAGGGAAGATATGCTATACTATCCATAATCAAGTTTTATGGATAAGTGATATTGTGAAGTCCCACCTGTCTCAGTGAATAATGAATAGTTAAATAGCAGTTTTAAACTCTTTGAAAAAGTTATGTTTTTCTTTGTGGATCCAAGGGCAAAAAAACCCAGTAGCTTACCACAGACTTGTTGAGTGCAGAGCAAAGAATGCACATTCATTTTTTAGATATAGGACATTTTAGGGATATAAATGTGTGATTATTGGATTTCCACATTAGGCAGAGAGGAAAAACCTAATAAAATTCATCAAGGGCAAGCATAGAGTCGTGCACCTTGGGAGGAATGAGCCCAAGCATTAGTACAAGTTAGGGACTGACCATCTCAGAAGCAGCACTGTGGAGAAGGACCTGGTATTGCTGGTGGACAAGCAGCTCTCCATGAGCCAGCAGCGTGACCTCATGGCCAAGAAGGCTAAAGGTATCCTGGGGTGTATTGAAAAGAGCATGGCCAGGAGGTCGAGGGAAGTTATCCTCCCCCTCTACCCTGACCTGGTGAGGACACATCTGGAGTCCTGTGCCCAGTTCTGGGCTCCCCAGTTCAAGAAAACTGGGAACCACTGGGGAGAGTCCAGTGGAGGGTGATTACGGGGGGACTGGAGCATCTCTCGTATGAGGAAAGGCTGAGAGAGCTGAGTCTGTTTAGCGCCCCATGAGAAGACTGAGAGGGAATCTCACCAACACATAAATTTCTTAAGGATGGATGTCAGTAGGATGGGGCCAAACTGTTTTCATTGATGCCCAGTGACAGGGCAATGGGCACAAACTGAAACACAGGAAGTTCCACCTCAATGTGAGGATGAATATTAGTAACATCATGTGTATTTTTTGCTTTCATGCCATTATAATTTCTCAAGCATTGAGTCCGCTATACTGATACATTATTTTGCCAGGATAGCTGTTACACAAGGTTCTAAAAAGCAGATGAACCAGCCAACAATTCTACTCCCTCTGACCATCCAAAGGAACTCCTTTCCTCCTCTCAGACTCTTGGTATAATGAAATTCCTTAGAGAAGCTCAGGGGTTGCCAGACCTAATAGTTTCAGAAGAATATCTGCTTAGCACTGGAATGACTTCTGAAAGAAAGGTGTTTATTAATGTAGGTTTGAAACCATTTTGTTGGTGGTGTTTTCCTATATCTGTGGTTGTGCACATTTCTTCAAATATCTAAAAGCTGTAAGCTTTCAGGGAGGGGTTACAGCTCTTTGGCCAAAAGGGACCATTTCTGCTACTGAAAGGATAACCTTCCTCATGTGAGCTCTGCTGAGGGAAACAAAACTTTCCACGTCTGGTACAAGTTTTAGAGTTGCTCAGTAGACTTCCTGCAGTAAAAACATTTCTCCCAGATCTCTAGGAATCTGTCAAACACATCACATGTGTTTCCTGACTTCCCTCTATTTAAACTACTGATTTGATGATTGTGAGTCCTCTTGCCCACTTGTAAACTTTTTAACTATCCGGCAAGTTGCTCTGCAAGTAATGAAGTCTGAAACATCTGCCTCCACTTAGTTATATTGAAAATGGCTTGATGGCAATTAAGGAATCCTGGAAAACTTGTCATATGTCTTCTGAAGACCTGTAAAGTGATTGTATGCGTTTCTAAAACGACTGGAAATTATGTAGTGATAAACCAACGTGTTCAGACAAACTGGACTGTCAAATGAAGCTTTCCCTTCCCAGGGAGAATTTAAGAGTTATATCTTGACTGATGGCAATTTTTGGTGGGTTTTTTCTTTTCTTTTTTTTTTTTCTTGCAGCTAGTGAGAGAGTGTAAAGAGGTTCTGAAGGGTGGCCTGTTAATGAAGCAATATTACCAGTTTATGTTACGGGAGGTGTTAGATGACTTACAAAAGATTGATTGCAACATTGATTCTTTTGAAGAGGACCTGCATAAAATGTTAATGGTAAGCTTCAAAGAGGAGAAAATATTTGGGATTCTAGTAAGTGTATTTATCTGAATATTGCTCATAAAATCTATTATCTCTCTTGGGTGTAAATATTCCTATCTTTTTTGTTGTGCTAATTTGTCATAACTTTATTGTTTTAATTACTTACAAAAGTAACGGAGTAGCCAATGCCATTTTAGCAATGATTTTACTAATCATTTTGATTTTTTTGTTTACTGGACTGTGGCACAGTATGCTTGTAAATTGCTAGTGTTTACAATAAAATGGTTCATAAATAGAACTCTAAATTCCATACATTTGGCTTAAAGTTTTAATAAAGTTAGTATTGAATAAAGAAATAAATACACTTGTTTGATTAGCATCATGTCTCGATATCTTGGTGTTGCATTCAGCTGTTAATGTAATAGTGTCACATGTTCCTATTATTGCAATAGGTTAAACAAATATTTTCAAGAGAAACGTTTGGCCTCTGAAATACAGTAATGAAATATTCTTTAGTGAATTTAGTTTAAATTACTCTTCCTTTGGATGTGACTGATCTGTGCTCTTCTGTGACTTGTTTAAACTTTGTTCCCACTACTCTGGGGTGGGGAGGAAAAAAACAAAAATACATCTTAATGTTTCATGACCAATGTTTTGTCAGCAGTGTTTTTTGCATTGTTGAGTATGCATAGATTTTCCTATTATGTGTTGAAAATGTTTTACCTGAAGTTTCTTACACTGCGTGCCTGCCTTCACCTCTACCTGAAATTTCTAGAAACTTCCAGTGAAAGTGACGTGGCTAGATGAAAGGAAAATAGTTCATCTTGTCTGTTTTGAAATCCCTTACCTGGATTTTTAGGTAGCTGTAGTGTTTTTGTGCTTTGAGGCAAGAGCTTGACCTTTGGCAACAGTTTTAATTGCGTAAGTATTTTGCTTTTTGTAGGTCTTGAAAGGGCTGGTCACAAGACTGTAAATAAGACTAAATATTCAGACTTCAAAGAATCACAGTTTGTGCCTGTTGAGAGTTGCAGGTTATTGTGGCGCCAGCAGCTGGGAAGAAAGATTGGATGAATGGTCAAGATTGTCAGAAGATTGGGATAGCTGGGCAGAGTTGAAGAGATGATCTGGACTGAAAATAGGTGTAGGCAAAACTTGTACAAAATCAGAAGGTTAAGACAGGATTAAAGAAGGGTGGAATTTTTATTTAAATCTTTTCTGTGGACTCGTTGTCCACAGGCAGGCAAAGTAGCTTAGGGAAGTAATGGAAGAGGTATTAGGCTGGGAGTGAAAGGCGCGTTAAAGTCAGAAATGGGGCCTGAGACTGTCAGAACATACTACCTGTGTGACACGTCCTAGGGAGCTGCTTTGGCAGGGGGTGGAGCCAATGATCTCTAGAGATCCCTTCCAACCCCTGTGATAGTACTGACCTCACCCAGCGTAGAGTTTTAAGGTTTTCTGTATCTACCCCACCTGGAGCACTGAATTCAGATCTGGGGTCCACAGCATAAGAAAGATATGAACCTGCTCAAGCAGGTCCAGAGGAGGGCAATAAAGATGGTCCAAGGGCTGGAGCACCTCTCTTGTAACGTCAGCCTGGGAGAGGTGGGCTTGTTCAGCCTGAAGAAATGAAGGCTCCAGGGAGGCTTTACAGCAGCCTTCCAGTACCTGAAGGGGCCCACAGGAAAGCTGGAGAGGGGCTGTTTGCAAGGGCATGGAGTGACAGGACAAGGGGCAATGGCCTTATGGTGAATAAGGAGAAATTTGGATTAGACATTGGGAAGAAATGGTATAATTTGAGGGTCGTGGGGCGCTGGCGTAGTTTGCCCAGGGAGGTTGTGTCTGCCCCTTCTCTGGCAGTGTTCAAGACCAGGTTGGATGGGACTTTGGGCAACCTAGTCTGGTGAAGGATGCCCTTGTGCATGGCTGGGGGCTTGGAACTAGATGAGCTTTGAGGTCCCTTCTAACCCAAACCAGTCTGTGATTATATGATCTTGACATTACTATGGTGTTATCCATAAATACCAGAAACCAGTTGGAAGTATCTTAGGTTTCTAAAGAGGGACATTGCTTGACGTTATGGATTATTGAACTAAACCAGATTGCAGCTATTTTTTTGCATTCAGTATGATTGTTAAGGGCAGATGTTTGTAGAATTACACTTATCTAAATTCTATGTTGGTTTAAAACAGTAGTTAAATAAAGGTGATATATAAGACAATATAGAGGAACATGAGGTATAACATAGAATCTGAGAAGCTTGTTTGCTGCACTTACTCATATCCAGGAGGATATGATGAGAGAAAACTTTCTGGAGTAATCCAGTTAATAAAAGATTTAGAAACTGGTTTCCAGTAGTTCAGCTTTAAAACTCTGGCCACTGTGGGTGTTCACTGATACAGTGGTGAACAGCAGTGCAGGGAACAATGTGGTGATACTGTCAATATTGTCAGAAAATAATCATGGAGATGTAGCGTTTAATACTTTAGTAGCACTTTCTACATCCTGAGCCATAAATTGCACCTTTTGTGAGGAAACAGGAAGCTCATTTTCAATCATGGCAAATGAAAAATGTAGAAATATTTTCTACAAATTGTGTAATACTGAGATTGTTGATTGGAGAAGCGATTGTTCTTGGATACGTGTTGCATAACAATTTCTGTTTAAAGTATCTCTTTCTGTGTACAGGTTTACTTTGATTATATGCGAAGCTGGATCCAAATGCTGCAGCAGTTACCTCAGGCATCTCATAGTTTAAAAAATCTGTTGGAGGAAGAATGGAATTTCACCAAAGAAATAACTCCTTACATAAGAGGAGGTGAAGCTCAAGCTGGAAAACTATTCTGGTAGGTTTTATTTAAATATGCTGCTTATGGTGTTGATTTTTACCAGATACGTATTCAAGTCAGCACTTGTTCAGGGTTCCCAGGTTGGGCTTCTTGAGACCTCAGTAATCAGTTGATTGTGAATTTATGGATCATTACAGTGGCTGTAGTTCTAGGATGCAGCAAGTGCAGATTGCTCTTACTCTAGCTATAACAGGAATCCCTGCTTCTATGGAACGTCCCTGTTCCTCCTAGCCCTGTGCACACATTGTATCTGAGGGACCCCAAGATGCTGCTTGTTTCTGCAGGCGGACTTGGCAACGCGGCTCTCTTGTGTTGGACAGAGTAGGAAGAAGTTTAAGGTGCCATGCTGCCTGAATAAGACTCTGAAGTTCCACCATTTCTGTTGCTACAGTGATATTGCAGGAATGCTGCTGAAATCTACAGGAATATTTTTAGATTCTGGACTACAAGACAGTTGTGATGAATTTTGGGCCAGTGCCGATGACAGTACTGCGTCAGATGAAATCAGGTATTAGGCCCTTTGGCTTAATAATAATAATAAACACTCGTGTTTCTATACCCGACAGGTACATGCTGCATTTTATTTCTTAGAATTAAAACTGTAAATTTAAGGCTTCATGGACTTTATTGCTGGTATTTCTGTATGCAGTAGCAATGAACTATCGTTTTGTTTGAAGCCTAGATAACCTTCTTTTGAGTTGAGGGTATCAGAGATTATTTATTTAATGTCCTTTAAATTTAGTTCTTATATCCATATCAAAAAATGTGGCTGTGCAAGTTCAAATTATTTCAGTCAGCTGCTTGTAAATATTTATCTTTTCTGTGCTCTTTCGGCTGACATATATGTAAATAATTCTTACTTTGTAATAGGTATGAAAATGCAGTATGACTTACTAAAACATTGTTGCTTCATTATTACTAATGTTTCAGGAGGTCTGTTATAGAGACCAGCCGAGCTCTCAAAGAACTATTTCATGAAGCTAGAGAAAGGGCCTCCAAAGCTCTTGGTTTTGCTAAAATGCTGAGGAAGGTAAGTTAACAGTAAAGTCTCATCTTTCTTACATGCTTTAAAGAAACGTAGTCTGAAAGCATATTCTTATGTTCTGTCATTACTTGTAGGACCTTGAAATAGCAGCAGAATTTGCATTGTCAGGCCCAGTGAGAGATCTTCTGAATGTTCTGAAAACAAAAGAGTATGTGAAGGTAAATTCAGTTTAGAGGTGTGAAAGTAGAATGGGGGTGCTAAGCAAAGTGTCAAAGGACATTGACATACTTGAAATTTGTTAATGTGGCATTTATGTCTAAACATGTAAAATACCATGCATTTAATACTGAATTGTGGCAGTCACATTACTTTTGGGTCCTGTGTTTGTGTGAGTGAGAATGTTAGTCTGTGTTTTGGGAAATCAGTGTCCAGTTCCTTGTCTTCTCAAAAATTCTCTCTCTGTCTTAGGAAAAGCCATTTTGCTTCCTTAGTGCTTACTTGTGGGAGGGGAGTAATAACACTTACTAGGGAGTTCTATGAAAAATAAAGGCTTTAAAGTTTGAGGTAAACAGATACATAAGTTAATGGACATGTTTACGTAGATAATAGTAGACTATGGTCCTGTATTTTGCATGCATGTGCACGCATACATACTCTATATGTGAAATCAGACTTTTTTGCAAGAGGATTCCTTTAGAAGAATATTTAGAAGGATCATTTGAAGGTGCAAGGAAAGATGTCACTGAAAGCTGGTGATCTAGATGATTTCAAGACATAATTTCTTATAATGCATTTTGACTTCTAGTGCAAAAATATTTGAATGTATTGGTTTAGTATGTATCTTGTACAACTGTTTAAGATGGAAACCATGTTACTTAAATGAGACAACGTATATCTATTTATGTATCATGGGAGGCAGTGAGATTGACTCATTCAGTCTTATTTTTAATTTTTTCTACAGGTACAAATCCCTGGACTGGAGAGTTTACAAGTATTCGTACCAAATAGTATTGCAGGGCAAAAAGCTGTGATTTTGCAGCTCCTCAATGCAGCTGCTGGAAAGGATTGCTCAAAGGATTCAGATGAGGTTGCATATGATGCCTATTTACTAATGACCAAACACAGTGATAAAGACCATGAATTAGATGACAGCTGGAGTGCATGGGAAGGTCAGCCAGTCAAAGTAGTGCCACAAGTAGAAACGGTTGATACGCTACGAACCATGCAGGTGGGTTGCTTTTGTTGGGGTTTGTGGGTTTTTGTCCCTGTTTATGAGCTCTACACTTCTGTGAATGCTTATCCTTTCAGATTAACCACGTAAATTTAAATGAGATGTGTCCTTTCATACGTTAAATTTAAGAGTAGGATTGATTCTTAGTTGGGTTAATGCAAGTATTAAATTTAACGGATCACAAAATCTTAGGAGTTGGAATGGACCTTGAAAGATCATCTAGTCCAAACTCCCTGCCAGAGCAGGATCACCTAGACTAAACCACACAGGAACGCATCCAGGTGGGTTTTGAATGTGTCCAGAGAAGGAGACTTCATGGCCTCTCTGGGCAGCCTGTCCCAGGTCTCTGTCACCCTCACAGGGCAAAAGTTTCTCCTTATATTCACATGGAACCTCCTATGCTCCAGCTTGCACCTGCTGCCCCTTGTCCTGTCGCTGCCACCACTGAGAAGAGCCTGGCTCCATCCTCCTGACTCTCGCCCTTTACATATTTATAGACATTAATAAGGTCACCTCTCAGTCTCCTTTATCCTGGCTAAACAGGCCCAGCTTCCTCAGCCTCTCCTCATAAGGGAGGTGTTCCACTCCCTTGATCATCTTGGTGGCCCTGCTCTGGACTCTTTCAAGGAGTTCTATGTCCTCCTTGAACTGAGGGGCCCAGAACTGGATGCAGTATTCCAGGTGAGGTCTCAAGGATGTTAGCAGTTCTTAGAAGAATTACACAGAATCACAGAATGGTTGAGTCTGGAAAGGACCTCTGGACATCATCTAGTTGAAGCCCTCTGCTGAAGCAGGATCCACCCAGAGCAGGTGACTTGACAACTGTCTATTTTATCAAGAGCTCACCAGTCTCCAAGAAAGCTTGGCGGTTGTGTGCTTTCCATGCACCGAGGCATGAAACCAGCTACTTTTGATCTTGGGCGAACTGTGACATTTAAAGTTAAATTTCTGTGGAAGCTACTGGATATTCAACAGATCTGCAGGAAGAAATCTTTCCAGTCATACTTTCCTTCATCCCAAGCCAACAGGGGTACCCTGCCAGCAGTTCTGCTATGCTCCAGCAAGTGAGCCAGCTGCAGCTCCCTGCCCCTCCTGTTCTCATACCCGTATGTTAAACTAAGTGCATTTTCCTTTCGGTATGTCATGCGGTTCCTTGGATCCCGACCATAAATGGGTTCTACTGGCCACAGGCAGAGTGACTTCCCATGTCACTATGCCTGGCCTCTAGCGTGCAGAGGGCTCTAGCAAGTACAAGCAGTTGAAAAAGCCGCTCCTGTTTTTAACACACAGGCATGTTAGTGCTTGTGTGTCTGTTGTCCAGGCTGAACAATTAACAAAATAGTCTTTGATTAAGTGTTTAGAACTTCATTGGACTTCTACCAAAGTTAGCATTTTACTCGGCAAATGGAAACAGCAGAAGATGGAACTTGGTTTACAAATGGTATTTTATCTGACACATGTACGTGCACATAAAACACTGTCCCTGTGTGTGTGTGTTTGTGTTTATAACACTGTTTACTGATTTCTTAAATTTTTTTTTAAATCCAATATTGAAAGGCTAGGGAGTAAGAAGCCCTTCAGAAAGATTGTGTCCTGTGTTTTCAAAAAAACATGTTTTGATTGCAAACTAGGGAAAATGTAAGGTGTTTAAAAAATACTCATAAAACAACCCAGTCAACATTGAAAGAATTTGGGGAGTGATGTGTTGAAAATCTGGATGAAATAGGTATTGTTTTATAATTAACGTTGTAGATGCATTATCTGTAGTGTGACATCAACCGAGCTTAGTATGTGACTCAGTGCCACAGAGAAGGCAACACCATCTGTGGCTGTACTTTCATAGACTTGGGCAATACCAGAGCTCTGGTTTCCAAACCATATTCTTGCATTTTAATGATTTTCAAAAACTGAGCAAAGGCTATGGCTTTTCCTCTTCAATGGTAGGTTTTATTCCTGAGGTGTATTACATTACTTGACTAAAACCTGCTTATTTATGTGATGGTCGTTACATTCATCTGCTCTGAGAAAATAGTTATTTTGCTTAGATGCTGCCTGGCTGTGTGCAACTGTTGTGAAGGTAATTTTAATACACTGTTTCCCAAACCTTTCCAGAAGCAAATAGGAGTGTGTTCCCCTTGAAACCTTGCTGTGACATTTGCTCTAGTAGAGCAAATTCATCAATTCGAATTCCCAGCATCAGGCTGTACTGTGTGAATTCAATTTTCATGAATAGTCATGGGAGAGGTTATTTCATACTTTAGAAATAAAGTTGAGAAATAGAGTTGGAATTTGGTCCTATGTGACATGTTTAGGAGGTGATTATGCCTCTCTACTCTGCTCCCATGGGACTCCTGTGTCCAGCTGTGGGACCCCCAACATAAGAAGGACATGTACCTGTTGAAGCAAGTCCAGAGAAGGACCACAAAGATGACCAGAGGGCTGGAGCACCTCTCCTATGAAGACAGACTGAGAGAGTTGGGCTTGTTCAGTCTGAAGAAGAGAAGGCTCTGGGGAGACCTTACAGCAGCCTTTTAGTAGCTGAAGTGGCCTACAGGAAAGCTGGAGAGGAGCTACTTACAAGGGTGTGCAGTGATGGGGCAAGGGGTAATGACCTCATGCTGAAGGAGGGGAGATTTGGTTTAGATATAAGGAAGAAAACATCTTTATTGTGAGGGTGGTGGGACACTGTAGCAGGTTGCCCAGAAAAAGTGTGCATCCCTGGCAGTGCAGTGCTCAAGGCCAGTTTGGATGGGGCTTTGGGCATCTTGGTCTAGTGGAGTGTATTCCCGCTGTGGCAGGTGCATTGGAACCAAACAGTATTCGAGGTCTCATTCTACCCAAACCAGTTTATAAATCTATGCTTTCACAGAGATGATTTTGTTTATAACAATTAGTTCTATCTTGTATTCCTAGGTTGATAACCTTCTCCTTGTAGTCATTCAGTCTGCCCACCTTGTGAGTCAGAGAAAAGCTTTCCAGCAGTCTATTGAAGGACTAATATCTCTGCACCAGGAACAGACATCCAGTCAACCAGTCATTGCCAAAGCTCTACAACAGCTAAAGGTATTCAGTTTTCAAAATTATTTCAGTCAAAATGAACTACTTTGCTCATGGATAAGTAAAAATGTGTAAGGAGGCTTGATTGCAGTGCTAGTAACATACTCTCTTTTTGTATTTTATGTAACCCCTATGGACTTTCCTTTCAGTACAGTTGTTCTGTTTTTGCAAAAGATCTGAGTGTAATTTTGAGCAGTATCAGTGTAATTATTTTACACTAAGTGGGAAACAAGTCGATAATGCAATAGAAATATTAATAGCAACATCTTTGTATGAGAGGACTGCTGAATTGAAAGAAAGTGATTGATTTCCTAACAAGAAAATTCTGTCAAACTCCGTATTTTACAAGAAACAACATGGTGGTGTGTGGTTTTTTTCTCTGTATTTGGGAAAGATGATTGATTTGTGATATAAAAGTGGGTATGTGTGTCTCTTTTTTTCTTCTTGGAGAGGAGGCTTGGTGTCGTGGTTTGGGGTTTTGGGGTTTGGGTGGGTTTTTTTTAAATTATTGTTGTTGGATGAGGATTTTGTTTGGGCTTTTTTGTTTGTTTCTTTTTGGGACCCAGAGAAGCAAAGATTTGTTAGGTTGAAGTTGCAGTATCAAGTCTCTGTATTTCTCCTTGAGTTCAGTAGAAGCCGTGTCTGCATGCCAGGGAAATACAACCTGCAACCTTTGGAAAATACAACTAAAGTCTTGGTCATGTTACAGATAGAAAACTGATTCTCTCTATACTTGTCTGTTTGATTTTTCTTGGTGTTTTTCTGCCACCCCCTTTTTGCTGTCTTTGTCTGTAAAGTTAGTCTCACTCAAGCAAACAAACCTTATTGTAATACTTCAGCTAATTATGGCTTGCTTATTGCAAATGTTGGAAAGTGTTTTTTGAAGAATGAATGAATTGTGATGTCATTAAAGTACATTGCCATGTGAAAGAATGTAATTGTTAAATGCATGTTTTCCTTAGTCTTGTCAACTGTAGAATATAACCAATTTGCTGCCCCCTCCCTTTTTGTTGTTGTTACACAGAACGATGCATTACAGCTATGCAATAAGATAAGCAGTGCCATTGATAGAGTTGATCACATGTTCACATCAGAGTTTGATGCTGAAGTTGATGAATCTGAATCTGCCACTTTGCAGCAATACTACCGGGAAGCCATGATTCAGGGTTATAATTTTGGGTTTGAGGTAAGGAAACCAAAACTTTAATGCCACATCTGTTCTGTAGTTTTGGTAAGATACAGATGAAACTTCTGCTTTTTCACTGGTGCAAGTAAGGTAACTATAATTCTGTGGAAATACAAAGAATTCCAGCAGAACATTGTAAAAAAACCCCAAACATGTTGCCACAGAAATCTTATGTGAAAAAGTTAGAAAAAGAACAGACCTATTAAATTCAGGTGCCACTTAGCAATGCCTGGAACTCTTAAAAGCCTTTAAGAATGTTACGAATTCAGGTACAGTCTTGTAGGCTCTGCTACTTGGCATGATTTTAGGTAAAATCAGAAATATCCTTTGATATTGAATGTCATTGTGTAACTTGGCCTCTCACTGTCTTTCAGCCTAAAATAGCATAATAGTGAAATATGAATCCTTCTTTCAGAATGTGTGTGGTGGTTCTTTGATGCAGTGCACATAGCTTGTGAGTGCTTCTTGAGAGTGCTGGTGAGGAAATGCCATGCTCAGATGCATGTAGTATACTGTTCCACTATCTGATTCCTGTAAGCTTGTTAAAATTTTTAAGATTATATCATACCCTAACATACTTCCAAGGGTAGTATACGAAGAAACAGCTGATATTTCTGTTTAATTTTTTAAATGTATGTATGCATGTTCTTTATCCCCTAATGTTACCCGCAGTGTAACTAAAAATAAATGCTGCTTTGCAGTTCAGTCTCTGATTACAAAACAGACCATTTGTGTAGGGTGTTTCTTAAATGATGTGTTTGCACAGTGTTAAGCATCAGCAGATGCCAATACACAGACAAGAAGGCAATATGGTTCAAGTGCTGCCTCTCACCAAAACACATTTTATATCCTACGTTTTCATGATTTTTTTCTACAAGTATGCAATTGCTTGCATAAAACCATTCTAAGAACAGGATGTGACTGTTCCAATTCCATATAGTTTTACTAGCCTCCAGATAACTCCAGTGGATATTGTAAATTGTATTTTTGTTCTTGTTAATACGTGAAAAGTAATGTTCAGTTTCTTACAGTACCATAAAGAGGTTGTTCGTCTGATGTCTGGAGAATTCCGGCAGAAAATTGGAGACAAGTACATCAGCTTTGCCAGAAAATGGATGAATTATGTGCTAACAAAATGTGAGAGTGGACGAGGCACTCGACCCAGGTAACAGCCAACTTATTACTGCCATAACAGTTTATGTTTAAATACCAGGCAGGACTCTCCACACTGTGAATAATGCTTTGTTTTTTACAAGTATTTCTTCTGAATTGGTGATGCTTCTGCCTCTTCAATTATGAAGGCAACTTGACTAGTAAATGCATGAAGCCACAAACGAATGTTCCAGCTGCTTAGCAGATCTTGTGGAAGGATTTGCCTCATGTTCGCTAACAGAAAAGGGTAACAAAAAGCAGAGATGATTGGTCCCAGACAATTAAAAGACTTTAGAGAGGGGTGGTTAGGTTGGGACAAAAGTGCTGTGTGAGGGAGCCAGTAAAGATCGCGGAATATGAACAGACATTCTGTGGGAGTTCTGCGGCAGAAAGGAGTACTGTTTCCTGCCAGCTGTGGCAATGGGTACGGAAGCTTTACCCTCCTGTAGAAGTCATCCTATTAGTCCTTTCTGTAAACACCTAAAGTATGGCCCACAGGTGAAGAAGTAGTGTTTCCACTCTGGTTAAAATTCTTCAGCTTTACGATCGCAGTGGATGCATTTGTGGATGTTCCTGTCGTAGCCTGTTGACAGTAATGTTGTGCCCAGTGATCTCAAATTGCACTTACTTGATGACATTATTGCGAGACCACTGTCTTAGCTCAGCTGTCTTAGGAATCTGGAGAGATCCTCCTTGACTGGAAGCTAGTAAATGTTACTCCAATTTTCAAGGGCAAGAAAGAAGACCTGTCAGTTCCTGGTAAAATTAAGGAGATTATTCTGGAAGTATCTGAAAACCTCTTCAGAGCCAGTGTAGTCAGCAGTCAAAGTCAACATTGGGGAGCAGAGAAGGGAGGTGCTGATCTCATCTTTCTGGTGCCTGGTGATAGGATACGAGGCAACAGCTTAAAATTGTGTTGGGGAAGTTCAGGTTGTACGTTAGGGAAACATTCCTCACTGAGCAGATGTTCAATCACTGGAACAAGTCCCTCAGGGAAGTCATTGTGGCCCCAGACCAAGAAGCCTTTGGCCAATGCTTTTAGATACAGTTTAATTTTTAGGTTGCCCTGTGTGGAGTCAAGAGATAGACTATGGATGGTCCTTGTGGGTGCCTTCCAACTTGAGATATAGGTTGAAGCTGCAAATTCTAGTAGATCTAAAAGTAAGCGGTGGTGCCTAGTTGCTGTTGATCAGGTAGTCATGAAATCATTAGTATTCTCTCAGTCCTTTTTCAGAAAGAATTTAATCAGGGAACATAGTGGTTTGGCTTGTTGTCAATGTATTATGAGTCAGTTGACGATACTGTTCCTGAAGATAGCCCATGTGATAGTTAAGATATATAGCGTGGCCTGCTCACCTTATTTGGCTGCGTCCTTGCTAAAATTAGACTTTTTCTGAATATAACTGCCCAAATATATAATTAGCTTGTACTGAGAGTTACCTCTTTTGTATTAAACCATTAAAAAAAAAATTTTAACATATTTTCCAGGGGAAAAATATGTAACTGCCATTTACTTTTCTTGGATCTGGTTCAAAGTCGTAGGGTGGCTTTAGCTGAAGACCAATCCACTTTCTATCTTTTATTTTTCTTTGAGACAGGTGGGCAACTCAAGGTTTTGATTTTCTTCAAGCCATTGAGCCAGCATTTATTTCAGCTCTCCCAGAAGATGACTTCTTGGTATGGAATAAACGATTCTGTTTGTTTATTTCTAAATACATGTGAAGTATACAGTATTGTGTAGTTTATAAACAGCTGTGTCCGAGTACAGGTGCAGTTCTGAAACAATTGCTGTTGTATGTATGTGACAATGTTGATACCTCTTAGGTTTGTAAGGTTCTGGATAGAGCATGCTTGTGACTGTTGGCATTAGTGTTCTCACACTGCTGACAAATAGCTGGTACTGTCTTGGGCGGTTGTCTCCCTTTTGTCTCTTGGGAAATTTGAGAGCACCTTTTTGCCAGAGTTACAATTTACAGCTGTCCTAATAAATTTCTGAATACAAGCTTCTGAGGCTCAGTTAGCACTTGAAGTTCTTTTATGGGTATGAATACAAAATCACAATTGTTTGAATGTATTTCTTCAAATTGTGCCAGCATAGAACAGTGTTTAAAGCATCTTTCTTTTGTTTCTAAAATAGTAGACTAAAACTGGCTTTTTTTATGTGCTCTGTTTTCCCGTGGAAATTAAATTCTGAGGATTTGTTTCTCTGACCTTGGTACAGGACTACTGAGAAGTGAAAGCACAGGTGCCACAAAACACCAGAATGTGTCAGCACCTGACTTGTATTAATTTCAAGATGTGTTACGAAATGCAAACACAGTAACCTTGTGTAATACAGAAACTAGGGAGTTTAGTCAGTTTTCACATACATATTTTATCAAAAGCTCTCAAGTTATGTTTAGTCCCCTGTATGTCTTATTAGGAAACGGTTGTCTGCCTAACTGACAGTTAAGCTTGTATTTTAAATACACTAATACTTTAGCCTTTCAACTTTTACTTGCTTTGACACAGTTTCTAGAACATCTGGTATTTTGAAGAGTAATGTGTGTATACATTAAGTGATTCTGTCTTGCTAGACATCCCTTCAGTATTTAGAGAAAACTGTCTAAGCAGGAAAGAAGTTCAGAAGATATCATGTGGTAATTTGTTTAAGAATGGAATTGATAACCTTAGTGTTATAAAGGAGTCATGCATGAGTGTGTTTCTGTTGACTGATTACTATCTAAGATACCGTGGCACTACTTCAAGTAGAAGTGTTTTATGACAGAGGTACAGTGAAGAGAATTCAGAGCTGGTGTTGTTTAAGATGGAATGCATTCATTGAGCAAGTGGTGGAGAAAGGGAGAAAACTAAAACCTTAACTGCATTTCTGAATGCTTTTATTCTTAAACTGAATTTCAATTTTGGAGAGCATCACTTGAAGCTATTTTGATTAGTCTGACTCCTGGATAACACAGGTCACAGCATTTCACGTAGAAAGGTGTATTGCAATCCTGATCTCTTATTTAAATAATACCAAATATCATTTTTTTTAAAAGTCTGTCTAGATCTAAAGCGGAGATTCCAGCTCAGTCTGGGTTGATAAAATATGCTGATCACAGACTAAATACATTTTTTAAAAATTATTTGTGTGTGTGTGTGTGCTAATTTGCCTTCTAGCTTCTGTTCTTCACTAATTTATTAATTTCTTGAAGCAATTGTGACTGCTTTGAGTGTCTGATACATGGAAGTTGCCTTCGTAGCAACTGTACCTGAGAACATAGTTTTATTTCTTTACTGTGCAGACATATTTTGTCCCTGGTGTTCTGACAAGTAAAATGAACCAGAGGAAGAGTTAATGACTTGTCCAAGGTTACATACACAGTGAATAGTACGCCCAGCAATTAGATTCAGATTACCCAAGCCCCAGCTCAGTGGTTTAACTAATATTAAACAATGTTTTTTGGTGAAAAGTTTGCTAGCTTCATGACTAGTTAAGGAAAGTTTTTTAATAAATAGTACTTCATATTTTTTTTACAGACTTCAGTTTTGTGATTCAGGCTGTTCCCCCTCACATTTTCTTTGGGTGTTTCTTCATAGGTGGGGAGAGGGAGGACAGAGGAGGTTGTTGCAGCTGTTTCCAGCAAGCTTGATTTTTACTTTTATTAACAATTGATATTTTTAAGTACCTCTGACTTTATATTACGAAATGTTCTTTATGGTATATCAATGTTCAGTTTTTATGGTTATGTAATTTTAACAAGGTCAGAAGGCATGACAAGACTTAAGACTTGTAGCTTAAAATGAAAAAAACAAAAAAAAAAATCAATTAAGTCCAAACTCTAATGTGGATCCAGAAGTTTAATATAATTGATAGAACTTACTTGACAGATTAAATACTTAACCAGTGTAATTTTATTACTGTGACCTTTACTGTGTAACTTATCAGCTCTCTTGTAACATAAAACATCACAGCTTTTTGTCTTTGTTCCATTCCAGAGTTTACAAGCTCTGATGAACGAGTGCATTGGGCACGTTATTGGAAAGCCTCACAGTCCTGTTACAGGTTTGTACCTTGGTAAGGCAGAAGTTACTGGCGTTTGTTCTGGAGCTTTGCTGCTGCTGTTACAGAATTTTGATTATAAAGTAATTCTAAAATGCTAGAAATATCAATAAAAGTATTGTCAAGCTTTTCATGATTGTTGGTGTGAAACCATTATTGCCTGACAAAGTGTAAGTAGATGGGGATTTTTACCCAAGACATTTAAAAGCTGTACAGATGCTTTCCTCTGACTTTCTCCTTGAATCCCAGCAGATCTTTTGGAAAGGGTTGTGATTGATTATTTTTTTTTAAGGTTGGATAAAGAAATTATTATAACTTTAGGGAGGAAGTTACAGCTCCCTCTCACAAAATTTTATTGTGACACTGCTGAAATTCACCCTTCTGACAGACTTTATGTAAGTATTGAGGTACAGAGGAGCTGCACTTGGGGGCTTGACGACAGAGCCATGGGAAGGAGTTCTCCAGTATCACAAAATTTGTCATAGTGTAAAAAAAAAAAAAGTATTTGGCATTAGAGTGAAACCAACATATTTCACTACTTATCTTGAGAAAAGGATGTTTCCTCATCTGTGTTTCCCTTTCATATATCTCTCAGCACTGTTTCTCTCTTCCTCCTTCCAAGTCCATTGACTAGTTTAACTTTCAGAATACCATGTTGTCTTTTATTTCTCCTCATGTCCATTTTCTGGTCAGGGTCGATGGCAGAAGACATGAAGGGAAGATAATTTGACTCAGACAAGAGGAGGTTTTTCAGTATTTCAGAAAAATATCAGTTTCAATGTAATTTTTATGATAAGCTTATATCTGAGAAACCTTTCAACAGTGAAAGTCAAGCCCTCTGGAAAGAAGCACAGTATAAGTTAAATTTTAGCCAAGTTGTGTCCTGTGCTGTAAACCCTTTACATTCGTTTTTGACACATTGTTCAGAGGAAAGGCAGTTTTAGGTAAGTGACTGGTCTGATCATCCAGATGCACTGAGACTCTTCTAAATGCTCTTGCAGACACAGCAGATCACACAACTAAAGTGCCTGACAGCTTTTGGCTCAGAGGCACGGGGGAGGGGGTGGCACAGACTTGACTGGCAGGCTGAAACTTTAATACATGTGAAGTAAACATGACTAAACATAAGCTGTATCCTGGCTGCCGATATTGCAGATACCCTCTTCTGCCTCGTGATCAGGAGACAAATAAGAATTCCTAGTGCTGTTTGCATGCCATGTTGAGGGACTTAAACCCACTGCAATCTTCACCCCTTTTGCCAAAAGTGAGGAAGGACCCTCTTGTGTCCATGCTGTTGCCTTAGGCACATAGCTGGGAGGGGTCCTCCTGGGTTATCCTGTCTCTTTGCTCTGTGAAAACCCCAGTGGGTTAGCTTCTGCCTTCTGGGTATTCCGCTGGTGTCCGTGATTTATACCAGGACAGCCGACACCTGGCCCTGGCAGCTTTTGCCTGTCCTGGCAGCACAGGCAAGGCAGAAATTCAGCTCTCTGTGATTAAGCATAAAGTACTGACTCCTGCTTTGATGGGCAGTCGGCTCTCTTGCCATGTCACTGCCACAGTATTTTTCTGCCTAATTGAGGATGGGATGAGGGAAGTGGAAGATACTGCAGCCTACTCTTATGGGCACTTAGTGAGCTAGGCACGAGGATATAAGATGATGGTCCTTTAGGTTTGACTCCTTTGGATCACTTCCCTGGGTCAGACTGTCATGGGGGGCATTACTGCGGGTAAAACTGTCATACTTGGGTTTATTTCTCAGCTAAATTTTGTTTGTGTTACTGTCTGAGAGAATTAATTCTCCTGCAAAAGGAACATCATAACGCTGTTTGCTATTTTGGTTTTCATTTGCTTTGTTAATACTTATTTTACAATAAGATAAGAAATCTTTAATCTTTGAAGTTGCAGTGATGAAGGTGTACTTTTACTGAAGTAAGTTTTGATCTAATTGCTGGGTTTGAATTCTCTGGATAATTTTCATTATTTTATAGATGAGTTACATGATACAATGGTATGAATAATATTAACACATAAAATGGATTATTTTAAACTTGGCATCATTTGCATTTTTCTTACAGGATAAGAACATATTTGCCAGTACATATAAGTCTATAAAATAGGAATTAAAAAAAAATTGTATTTTGAAATGGCCTTAGACAGTTTTGCTGACATCTGAGTAAATGTACTACTGCTTTTCCTTTTTCCCCCCAGCTATTCATCGAAACAGCCCCCGTCCTGTAAAAGTACCTCGGTGCCATAGCGATCCACCGAACCCTCATCTTATCATCCCCACGCCTGAAGGCTTCAGGTATTTGCCATTAGTACAGTCTTCTGAGCCTGCTTACCCTGTCTTGGCTGTGCTGTCTGCTAGTAAGTGGAACACCTTTTCTTGCCTGTTGAGGGCAGAACAGGCAGTAAAAATAAGGAAGTGATCCGAATTTTATCAATGTGCTTTTACCAAGAATATCGTTTCTCCACTTCCCCCCTCCCCTTTATTTTAGAGGTTTTATTAGTGCATGCTTTCTCACTTAACTTGTTCCTATCCCCTTTGTCTTTCCTGAAAACAGTGTTTCAATGTAACAAGCTGTAATTCAGTGAAAACTGCTCCTTAACAAGACTTACTGCCTTCCCTACTTTGAATGCCTGTGTACGTGCCTGTGATAGGTTTTGTGTAGTTTAGCAGAGGTAGGACTTTAAATGGTAGCATTCTGGACCATGGTGGCATTTCTGCGTCATTACCACCCTGCTGTGAAGACCATTAAAACAACAAAAGATTTTGCTTCCCTTTGAAAGAGCGGGCAAGAGACTCAATGCAAAAATAGGTTTTAGAAATTGCAAAATAAACCTTGCCATGTATATTTTTTCAAGAAGATTCAGCACACGGTCCAACTGCGCTTGACTTGTGTTTTCTTTTTCTTTTTTTCCCTGAGAGTTGCTTAGCTGTTGGCAGAAACCAGCATTATAGAGATTTGGAGATTTTTATTTATTATTATTATTATTATTATTTTATACGTTTTGACAGCTGAAGCTTCTGATACCCAAAATAATTCCACATAAAAGGCTCTATGTATTTGAATTTTTTTAAAATCAGGCCTCATTATGCACACTTCACAATTTACTTTTTAAAAATAAACTTTCAACCCCCATTTTTTTCCTTTTTAAACTGTTTCCTGAAGTTGTTCTTCTTGCCACAGCACACGGAGCGTCCCTTGCGATGCACGGAACCATTGCAGCGTTGCTGTCAGTCGCCCCGCTCCCACCGGTAGCGACTCAGCTCAACCCAAACCTGTCAGCAGTGCAAATGATACCAGGTAGCTCTGCCTCATGATGTAGCAGCCTCATTCTACTTGCATCACTCATACAACTGTTTCCACATACGTGCATCCTAGTTAGATCATTTGCACCGTGCTTTTCCGTCCCATCATGTCTTCCACTGGCTCCTTCATTCATCTTTGACTCGATGAGAAGCTTGTGTTTGGAAATAGATAAGACAGCCTTTCAGATTTCAAATGTATGAACAATGCAGTAGTTGGAGCGTGTGGTTCTGACGAAGGTAGGGCACAGATGTGCTCAGTAAAATGTCCATGGAATTAAGGTATGCCAGTCAGTTCATAGGTATCCCTTTACTACATAATTGGTGTTGATAACTAACACTTTGCACAAAGATGACTGTAACAGCCAGATGAGCTCAAGGGTATTTTTTGGGTTGCCTTAGGTAACAGTTTTGTGGTTGCTATTGGCTGCCGTAAATATTTTGAAATACTGTGCAGTGCCAAACACAGAATTAAACATGTAAGATCTGAGGAGGGGTTTTTATTTCTTGCGTCAACAAAACCTAACACAAAAGCAAACGTTCCTGTGTTGGGATATGTAACAGAAATCCCTCCTGTATTGCTTGATACCCCTCAGGATTGGAAAGGTGTGATTTTTTGGTGTCTCTTCCTTGCTCTGGCCTCTGGTTTGGGTGTGATGTTTCAGACTGTTGGTGTTACTTCACATGTCTCCTAGTCTCTCTAGATGTATTCTTTTGTAAATTTTCTTTTCCTGCACACCTGCCTGAAAATCCTGATAGTCAAATAATGAGTTTATAAATAGCTTTTTTGGATTCTCACTTCTACTGCAGAGCACCAAAAGCTGTCTTGTGTGAGAGACTTGTATAAACAGAGACACGTGATTTGACTGTGTCGCACAGCTGCAGGGAAAAGAAGGAACAGGTAGTGAAGGATCAACGAGTTGATCAAAGTGAACGTATGACTTGATTATGAATTATTTATTTTTTAACAAGTATTTGTCAGTTGGTAGCCAGCAGACCATCATGGTTTGTAAATTTGCCACCAGGTGCCCTGCAGAAGCATGCATGTGCTTGAAGGTGTTAAGAGGGAAGTAAGTTGGATTGTACCATGACAGTTAATGCAGCCTTTCAGGCTAATTGCCTAGGCCTGTTTTTCAAAGAAGTATATTTTTATTAAAGCTCTCAGTTTTTTACATTTCTGATGGTTGTTAATAACATATTTCATGATTTTGTAAATTTCTTTTAATGTACTACCTAGACTTTGAAGTAGCATTGTTTAACCCCCTGTATTGTCTATGAAAGATTTGAAGAAAAATATCAAAGCAGAGGCAGAATTTTGGAGCCTGTTGGTGTTCTGTTTATTGAGGAAGGCAAAATACTAACAATGTATTATCTCTGTACAAAATTTCTAGTTTAAATATAAGTAAAAGATGGTTGCAAAAGTTTTAACTCTTTGCAGTCTTTGGTTTATGGATTTTGTTTAATTTTGCTCCAAAAAAGAAATGGAATCTGTTGGATTAAAAAGTGTTTTTTAGGTTTATATGCAAGAAGTGCAGGGTCTTGATGCTGGAATAGCACAGAAACAAACTTTGTACACTTTCCAGAAACTCGAAATTTATGAAATTATTGTAGGCATTAAGTATCTGCTGAAAGATTAATGTAGGGACTAGGCAGTGCGTAATGCACAAATGCCACCATAGTTCTATTGAAGTTTTTCTTTAAAATAGGAAAAAAAGGAAAAAACCCAACAGTTTAATATTAATAGAAAGTAAAATCCAAAGCAGCAAAGCCAGGCTATTTACATCAAGCTTTCTGATGATGATATGTTTATATTTTGTTCATACTAATGATCTTTGTAAATGTTTGATTTCTGAGCTAGCAAGGGATGTTATTCATCATTTTATATTTATGCAGGAGCAGAAATCTACCAAGTTTTCTTATCTTTTACTGTATTTCTTGCCTAATAACATGCATGGCATCTTTATGGACACAGACCATGAAAGATTGGTCCAGGGAGATGACTGTCCCACTCTGTACTGTGCTGGTGTGGCCTCACCTTAAGCTGTGTGTGCTGATTTGGGCACCACAGTACAAGGGACACAAAAGTATTAGAGAGTGTCCAGAGGGAGGCAGCGAGGGTGATGAAGGGTTTGGAGGGGAAGACTTACAAGGAGAGGCTGAAGTCCCTTGGTTTGCTCAGCCTGGAGAAGAGGAAGCTGAGGGGAGACCTCATCACGGTCTGTGGCTTCCTGACAAGGGGAACAGTGATAGAACCCAAGAGAACGGCATGAAGCTGAGACAGAGGAGGTTTAGGTTGGATATTAAGAAGAGGTTCTTTACTGAGAGGGAGAGTAAACAGTTTACTGGGAGAGTGGTCGGGAACTGGAACGCTTCCCACTACAGGGGAGTGGTCACTGAGCTTGGCTGAGTTCAGGAAGCGTCTGGGTGATGCGCTTAGTCACTTGCTCTGACCTGGCTGGCCCTGTGTGGAGCCAGGAGTTGAACTTGGTCCTATAGGTCCCTTCCAACTCAGGATATTCTGTGATTCTGTGATCTGGGTGGCTAAGATGGGCCTAAAAAGGCTTTTAGACACCTGCATTCAAATCTGTGATACTTAAGTTCCTCTGCTTGGCTGCTTCCTCGTTGTAGAGATGGTTTAGCTTTGCTGGTTTTTAAGCTCTTTATGCATCTAGGTTGTTGCTCAGTGTGTGCTGAGAAGAACCTCAGCATTCTTGCTGATCAAAACCTCAACTTCCTGAAGAGTACTGAGGATTTTCACTAGTTCAGTTTCAGTTCCTTCTCAGAAGTTGGCAGTAGTAGGGAGTGCAGAGCAAACACTGTATGAAGAACAGTTCCATGGGAATAGCATGCCTTGGGTCTTGGCTTCTGTTCTCAAGATGAAGGCTCTGTCTTTTCTCTCTCTTTTTTTCTTTTATTTTCTTTCTTTTTCTTTCTGTAACTAAGTAATAATTAGATACGGTTCAGAAGCAACTTTAGGACTGTAGGGAAGTCCTCATAGGTGTGTGCACTTCACAGAAAGCTAACAACTGCAAAAAGATGAAAGATACCTGGCATCACGCTGTTCCCTGCTTTTAAAGCATTATGTTAAAGGAGGCGTCAGTCACAGCTCTTCCCCACCATGCTGTAAAACATGAAAGTGAGCCTTGTCCAAGAGGGAGTTGCTGTAGAAAGACTTTCATGTGGAATTTAATTTCATGTGGCTCTGAAACATGGGTGGATTGATTGATGTGTTGGGCTGAAGAAAGGTGCCTGAAGATTTAAGGATTTAAGACTCATTTCTCTCAGTGTTGCTTCCGTTTCTGTTCAGCATGGTTATTCATCTGGGTCTTATTCTGGGATATCTACCCCTACTCCTTGCTTTCCAGAGGAGCTAGGGCCTCCAGGCAGTCAAGCTGATGCCACTTAACACTGTCCTTCCTGTCAGCTGGATTGTAGCTCTTCCCACTAGTTCTGACTCGGTGACTGGACTGTGACTGTATTTGCAGTGTGTCAGGAGCACATCAATCCACGTACCACCCTTCATCTGGTAACGTGTCTCACATTGGCACCCAGCTGTGATGTGTAGCTGCATCCTGCTGTCTTACTAGTATTTCTGTTCTGGGCAGGTGAAGCTTAGGGTTCTTCCATGGAGTGGCATAGGTAAAATGATACAAAAAGTCTTCCCCTGGGGGAAAAATAGCAGGGAACAGGTTTTCAATTTTACCTCTCCAGCATCAGTTTTTCTTCCATGTTTTGTGGTTCATGTGCTAGGCTTCAGAGGTTCTCTCTTTTAAATCTGCAGTTCAGCTGTCACTACTATTGATTTAGTGCAATGCTAAGTTACTTAGTACCCTGGTTCTTTCTACAGGGGTTCCAGCGTCCCTGAAAATGATCGACTGGCTTCAATAGCAGCTGAGTTGCAGTTCAGATCCCTTAGTCGTCACTCCAGCCCCACTGAAGAGCGAGAAGGTGATTGTCACAGTAACAGATTGTAACCTGGATGTACAGATGGTTTATGTAATTAACATATTTCTCTCTGTTCCTAGTTCTTACCCTTTACAAAAAATATTTTTTCTACTTTTCCCATTGAAAAATCCTACATTTTTAACTTCTGTGCTTACATTACCAGAGTAAGTTCTGGTTTTGGACATATCCACTATTCTCTTGCCGTTCATATTACTTTTGAAACCTGAAGGAATTTCCTGATGTCTGACTAATTTCTGGTGTTCAAAATGAAATAATAAGTCTCTAAATGCTGTTTATGAGGTGTGAACTGGACCTGTCGGGACAGGGACAAGTTTCCTATCCAGTTCTGTAACTACTGCTAATACTTGCTGTTAGTTGAATCCTGGAAGAACAGACAAGCTGTATGACTTGATCGACTCCTTTAGGTTTCCCCAGCCCCTGTATGTGTGGTATATATTACAACAAATACCTTAAAACATTGATTGTTAAGATAATGTGTTCTGTGCAAATTAAAATGAAGTACAAAATCCCAAATGAAGTAGAATTGATACCACACAATCACAGAATTGTAGGGTTTGGAAGGGACCTCAAGGGATCATCGAGTCCAACCCCCTGCCAAAGCAGGCTCCCTAGGACAGAATATAGCGATCACCCTGCAAAATGAGGTAGATTTCAAAGAAAGAAATGCCTTAAATTTTACTAAGAGGTGGTGGTGATTTGGTTTTGATTGGGTTTTTTTAGAGCAGAAGTTGCAAATTTTGTCTGCTCATGCTTATTCCCTTTCTTATGTATCTGCATGAATGGGAAACTGGCTTAGGTTGGGATGAATACAGGTCTTTTTCTGAGGAACTTTTAGAAGATTGTTTTCCTGCAGATTTCGTACATGTTTGATTTTGAGTGCACTGACTTGAAGTGATTCCCTCAGTTGTGGAGAGGGATCTCTGTTCCTGTGTAAAGTCCTATTTCAGAACAGCTTTCTGTTCTCTGAGGCGAAGTCATTTTGAGTTCAAGACCAGACCTTGCTGTATGAGTTGTCTCACATACTTGTAGGGTATATTAGTCCTGATAGATGTAAGATCTCAGCTTCTGCTGAATATAGCTGTATAGTCCTTAATATGAGGTATAGTCCTTAATATGAGGTAAAGCCACTTCTGTGCTCACAGTGTTATTTCTCTAGAACCATCGTACCCAAAAGGAGATTCAGGTGGCTCATCTCGTCGGAGTTGGGAGCTCAGAACTTTGATCAGCCAGACCAAAGGTAGGTGTTAGGAGTTGTAGAGTAACGTGACATCTGTTAAACTAGTGCTGTAAGAAAAGGTAGAATCTTAATGCTGATTGTGAAGAGGTTTTCACAGCTTTGTACTGGGAAGGGGAAAAAATTAAGATCCTGATTGCACATAGAAGATAACTGATAATGAAGTCACAAGGTGTAATCTCTGAGGTAGCAGTAATTAAACTTCATAAAAGTTACATCTCTGCCGTTTCTGAAAGATACTGGCAGTGTTCTGCAAAATCATAGGGTCACAGACTAGTTTAGGTTGGAAGGGACCTTGAAGCCCATCTAGTTCCAACCCCTCTCCTGCTTGTTCTACACCCTCCACCAGACCAGGCTGCCCAAAGCCCCATCCAACCTGGCCTTGAACACTGCCAGGGAGGGGACAGCCACAGCTGCTCTGGGCAGCCTGTGCCAGGGCCTCACTGCCCTCACAGTAAAGAATTTCTTCCTAACATGGATCTAAATCTCCACTCCTTCAGCATAAGACCATTACCCCTTGTCCTGTTACTCCATGCCCTTGTAAACAGCTCCTCTCCAGCTTTCCTGTAGGCCCCTTCAGGTCCTGGAAGGCTGCTGTAAAGCCTCCCTTCTCTGGGCTGCATAACCCTAACATAAGTACATTTATTACTGCAGGCATTGCAGGAGTTTGCTGTCCTTGTTCAGTGCCCAGTTATGAATTGCATGGCAGTAGGAAGCACTTCTTCACTTCTCAAGATAATGCTGTGGGATTTTAGGTGTCTAACAGTGTATGATCCTACACTGTGTCCTAAATTCAAGGTTACTGTGGGGCACCTTCCTTTTTGTCCTGTTGCTTACTTTCATGAAGCTTAAAGTAACTTGATTACTTCCAAGAATCCTGTGCTGTGCAGGTAGCTGCATGTAGTGTCCTTGCATATATTCTGGCAGTGTAGAACCTCATGAAACATTAGAAAAAAGTTTTGTGGGACATAAAACCTGGTGCTATGTGGCTCAGAACATGGGAGGAATAGCAAGGTGGGTTTTTTTCAAAAATCTTAAGAGGCTTATTTTTTGTTCAGAACCTGAGCACTGAAGGAGTTGAGTTTGTTTAAACTAGAAAATAATGAGGGAAAACCTGAAAATTTCTAGAAGACTGTTGCAATGGGAACTGATTTTACTGCCCACTGTGAGTAAGACAAATACTTTGGTTTAAAACTACAGTGAGGCAGATTTAGTGTAGATTAAGTGATCCTAATTATAGGTGGGCATATCTCATTTGGGAGTATCCAAAACTCCATCTCTTGGAGGCCGCTAGAAACAGGCGAGGCCACTGCCAGTGAACAGTGACAGATGTGTGACCTCTGCACTTCACAAGGAGGGGATAAATTAATGCTGCCCTGAGATTTTTTTCTGGCCTCACTCCTTGGATTCTGTTGTATAAGACTTGAAAGCTGGACTCACCTAATGCCTCCAATCTTTGACATAACAGATGCTACGAATTTTCCAAGAAACCTCACATATCTTTGTAGGGCAGAACCTTCCCTGTCCTTTCCTGGATGCTCTCAAGGACCCTAGCAGATTTCCTCTACCAATTGGTGGTTAGTTACAGGCCAAATGCAAACAAGTTCGCTGCATTTCATATGTTTAATTTCCTTAAATCAAGTAGGAGATGAATAGAAAAGTACCAGTATTACTTCAGTTTTATATGTGATTCGTGATAGTTTCATATGTGATTGCTAAAATGTTCTTTTCCTACATCTTAAATCAGACTCACAAAATAGTTGTCTTCTAACCTGGGTCACTTCACGTGGTATCAAAAGGTAACAAAATTTAAACACAGCGAAGATTTCTCAATCAAGGAAATTGTTCATCACTCTTTTTAGACACTGCTTCCAAGCAAGCACCGATTGAAGCTGTTCAAAAGTCTGTTCAGTTGTTTGAAGAAAGGAGATACAGAGAGATGAGGAGGAAGAACATCATTGGCCAAGTTTGTGACACACCGAAATCTTATGATAATGTCATGCATGTAGGTTTGAGAAAAGTGACTTTCAAGTGGCAGAGAGGAAACAAAATTGGTACGTTCATTATACCTTCGTTTATCAGGCTAAAATACCAAGCTTAGTATTTTTGGAGGAAATCTAAGACTTACCTTTTGAGATCTTGGGGCTCTGTGCAGGTAGTATCAGCTTTACTGAAATCAGAATGTTAACGTACAAAGTAGCGCTGCAGCCAGGGCTTCCTTTGTGTACAGCTGCAGTGAAGCTTTCACTGGGGCTAATAGCAAGAAACAAAAGAGGAGAAGGATTTGGCTAGGGCAGTTCACTAGGTATGATCCTGCGATTCCTGCATGTGTTTAACCCTGTAAAATGTGTCATGAGCTCTGCTTTTGGAAGAACCAGAAAAGTATGAATGGAAAATGAGCACCAACTTTGGGATTTGTTTAATACACCAACATTGTTGTTTCCCCCATGTGATCGTTGTTTCCTCTCTGGTTTGGGATTTGTGGGGAAAGTCCTCATATTCATGAGAAGTTTTCTTTCAGGTCAGCCTGTTAATGATATATTTTTACTTTAATCAGCTTGAATTCAGGACTGTGAATGTAGCTTTCAACTTGTAACACCTAATACTACTTGTAATTTTACATGAAATTAAAGGTAAATAACCTTGGCAAGCTCAGTTTTCAGTGATGTTTTCCTGCTGCAGTTGTTGTATGTGCTGCTTATCGAATGCAGCGTAAGTAACTTCTTTTTCTTTCAATTCTGCAGGTGAAGGCCAGTATGGGAAGGTCTACACCTGTATTAGTGTTGACACTGGCGAGCTAATGGCTATGAAGGAAGTGAGTAGTCTGTGTACAAGAATCACTGTTGCACTTGTGATGTGCATGATTTAGCAGACATTAAGGGTTTCTGAACACTGTGCTTAGCTAACTGGAAAAGTTGATGTGAAGACAAATCGTTTCTCTGCGTAGCCACATCTGCTGTGACCAGTTTTTCCTCCTTAAGTTGCTTAAGCTTTTTCTTTTCAGTTTCCAACTTTAAAGTTAAATGTATATGAAATGGGTAAGACTTTTGCTTGGGTTCTATTTTTGGTCACTAATCTCATAGGTTGTGACCTTAATGAAAGCTTGCTTAATATGTGTGCATTCCCATTAAGAGATCTTTAATTACTTTGGAAGGAGTTTTCTGATTAGTGAAGACTGTACACAAACTTACGTTTTGCATTGCAGTATTTCATCTCACATTTCATTCCTTTTTTTCTTCATTCCTTAGAGTAATAGATAGGAAGTGTCACATCAGATGTTTTTTAGCTTCTCCTGTAGCTCAAGTGAGCTAGGCTGAGTCACAGAACTGTTGACTAACCTGGTGGGTACAGAGAATTTAATTTTCAGGATAGAACTAAGTAAAGCCGTGTGGGTGTAGAGATCTGTTTTCCCTACAGCACCTCGGATTTTGAAATATTTGTATTGTTCAGTTTGATTGCATTGTGCACCTTGAGGCAGCTGCCAGCATCAGCTGTTGGCAGTAGCTCCCGTGCCTGCCGGCTGATGAGAGAGCAGTTAGGTTTTGTGAGCCGGCTCTTACACGCGGTGTGGTGCGTAGGGGAGCTCAGAGATGTGGGAAAGCAAGGCTTGTGCTTCACTTCTCCTACCATACTCATTCAGTGACTCACTAACACCAGTTTTGGGTTCTGGTGGGGTTGGTTTTTTTTCCCTCCTGATGAAATAACCTTTCACCTCCATGAGTAGCAGGCTCTGTTTCTGGAATTCCAGGTTGCTTTCTAGGTGCAGGTGCTTTTTACGGACTAGCGTGTGTGTGTTCTTTAGCAGAAGCTCACATGAGTGTAGTGGACCTTGTTTGGTGGACACTTCACTAGTAGGTTAAATGCACAGCATGCTGCCTTTTCCTCTCACATTTGTAACGTGCAGAATTATTTCACCTATAAATATTCCCTGCCTCCTTGCTGTGGCCTTAAATGCAAACTGTTTGCAGTCTCCAAATAAAAGCCTCTTCTGGATTCCTTATAGAAAGATTTATTTTTTTAAACTGTTTAAAAAGGTTGCATTTCCCCTCAGTTCGCTGAGATTGCTTCAGGCTTCACTTTCTTATTCATGGCGTCCTTAACGTCCATAGAAATGACAATAGACAGGCTTTACTGCAAATACACTGTGTTACAACTTCAAAGTGTTAGGAAATCTGTAAAATACTTCGGTGTCATTTGTCACCTTTGTATAATCACCCTGCATTTAATTTTGCCACTGTTCTGAGTATGAACTGTGTCCTGGAATTGTTACACAGCACAAAGCAACTGTAACATCCTAGCAACCAAAGGTAAAATGGGGGAATTTATTTCCCTAGCAGTTGTCCTGTACTCAGTGAATTTTCTGCTTTCTACCAGTATGTCAGAAATCCCACCTTCCATAAGTTACTGTGCATTTTGCTTGTCTTGGTGTGAATAGAAGCTTTAAGTCACTTTTTCAGAAGGCTTGATAATTCTTTTTCCTCTGTGAAAAAATCCATTGTGGCACATTGCAGGAGAGCTAATGAAATCAGGTTTCTTTCATTGAAACCTTTATGACTATATTTGTTGGGTGCCACACCTTTTCCTTGCAGCCACATCATTCTCAATGAAAAAAACCCTCACAGAACCTTTAGAATCCCTGTTGATGAAGTACCTGACAACTGTCACTTCAGATTCTCTTGTACTGTGTCTGCCTGCCACATGTAAGCTAGAAGGCAAGCTCAGAAGAGAGACATATATATGTGCACACATATGTGTATTTATACATTTAAATATGACCATTTTGCTGTTAGAAAGTTTATGAATCATTATACTTGTATGTAATTTTCCAAAAATAGTTGGGTGGTGTTTTTTGTTTAAGTTTAGAGGTGGAGAAGGTGGTGTTTTGGGGGTTTTTTGCTTGTTTTTGGTTTTGTTTTTTTAAAAACAGTATCATCACCCAAAAAAGCCCAGCAAACAAACAGCTCAACTTTTAGCTGTTGTTTTGGTTTGTGTTTGGGTTTAGGATGGATTGTTTGGGGTTTTTTAAGTTTTATTTGTGAGTTGTTTATTTCTTTTTGTTTCCTATTAATTTGAAATGGCAAAATAATGGAAAAAAATCTTTCTTGCAGATAAGATTTCAACCTAATGATCACAAAACCATCAAAGAAACAGCTGATGAACTGAAGATTTTTGAAGGCATCAAGCACCCTAACCTTGTTCGTTATTTTGGTGTGGAGCTTCATAGGGTAAGAAAACAAATTACTGGGAGTTTTTTATAGGGGAAAGAAAAAATTTTAAGAAGCTTTTGATCAGGGAGATTTTCTTGAAAACATTCTAGTTTAGTTTAATTGTCTGGATAACTCTGTGAATTGCTGTGTCTTTATTCCTCTAAATGGTGAGGTGTCTGAAACACAGTTTGGAGAAATTTTGTGGAATTGGTACATAAACAGAGAAGGTTCACAGTAAGTGTATAGAGCAAGTAATGCCAGAGCTATTCTGTGCTGCTGCTCTGGAAAGAGTTTAACTGCTCCAGAAGCAAGCTGTGTCAGAGACAGTATGGTAACTGTTCTTGTAGGTAAAGACTAGACACACTTGAACCCTTTGCTGTTACCAGCAAAGGTTGTACCAATATCTTGTTCATTCTTGGGAGAAGAAAAATTGTACTGGCGTTTAAGTCTTGATGCCTGACAGGTATCTTAAGGAAGCCTATCTTTTGGAATTCAGCTAACACCTCTTCAGAAGGAAAAATGAGTTTTCTCATTTCTCTAGGCAGAACTAGTGAAGGCTGGTTTGCTTACAGAGCTGGGTTCCAGAGTGGCATGCTGAGATAACCCTACATTTTACTACTCTCTGCTTCCCATGTGCCCTGCTGCTTCTCCCTGTGAGTCTCAGGCCCTTGCTGTATCTCTGCCTAGGGAACAAGACTGCTGCCTGGTGACTGGAAAGTAGCATGTGGTTTTGACTTGAATTGGTTTAGAAGGGCACGAAGACTGCTTTCTGTCTCTCTTTCTTTACTGGGGGACACAACTTTGGGTGTCTCTGCCTCTGGGTCACCGGTTTCTCAAGCTGGTACTAGGAAGAGCTTTATGTTTTAAGTCTGGCTGAGGTTGGCTAGGTTTGGAGGCAGAGAAAGGGAACAAGAGCCCAACTTTTCCCAGCAGTGAGTTAGAGCTGGCCTGCTCGGGCAAGCCACAGAGAACAGCAAAACCCTTGCCCTCTCCAAGCAGTCAGCGCATGATAGTGCAGAAACTGTGAGAGAGAAAGCAAGCCTGGGACACCATTTCACTTTTATTTCTAAATGTGCCAAGGAGCCTTTCGTATTTCTGTGTAACACACCTACAAGATTTCCAGAGGGCTTTCTGGCTGATGCCAGAGTGATGCATTTTATACCACCAAATAGTACCAGCTACGTACAAACGATGCAGATACATGTAGGTTTTCCAGGGCTGTGTACCAGAGTATCTCCCATGGAAGCATGCCCAAGAAACCAGAGTTCTGAAGAGATGATTTATTAGACATTCCGTGGTAAGAGGTATTTCCATTAAAACATGATGTGGTAGTTCCCTCCTTCATCATTTGTGAAAAGAGTAATGGAAGGAAAACTTGAGCCTAATTCAGTGTTTAAAAAGAAAAATATTTTTTAAAAAGAACGAAACCAATGACATCTGATTTGGTTCCCAAAACAGGAAGAAATGTACATCTTCATGGAGTACTGTGATGAGGGCACCCTGGAGGAGGTGTCAAAACTGGGTCTTCAGGAGCACGTCATTAGGCTCTACTCAAAGCAGATCACAGTAGCTATCAATGTGCTACATGAACATGGTATTGTTCATCGAGACATCAAAGGTAACGTTAACCAAAAAGGTGATGCTGTCTCAGTGCTGTAGATGGGGGGATGGAGGGGGAGGGGTAGGGAAGGAGGGATGGGGGATGCGTCTGCAAGTTCAGCACACATTGTCTCTGCGGCCATTAAGTGTATAGAGCCTTCCACTCATTTTTCAGTTTTCAATTTACAAGTTTTTGGCTAACTCCTTTTTAAGTGCAGAGCATAAAAAAAATGTTCACAGCTGGCATAGCAGACTCATAAATTCTGCTCATGCTTTATGCAGTTTCTGTAGAGGTGGTTAAGATTGCTGGGGATTCATCCAAACTCAAATTTTGGTCCTTGTGTTCCTAGAACCAATATACTGAATTACATAATGTTGTTTTTTCTCATCTATGCAAGAGACGGTGGCGTCTGTGGGAGCTGACAAGCAGTGCACAGTGCTAGAGTTGTTCATCAGAACTCTTCCTTGTGATTCCTATTTTCCAGGAGAGTTGTAGGGTTTTCATACGAATGGTTGATTAAACATAGTAATAAAAAGCAGGTAAAGGGATATGGTAAAATTACTTACCTGGTGGGGAGGGTTGCCATACATTTATCTACTCATGCTCTTAGCTTTTACTTACAAAATGAGCAGACTTGGAACCACAGTTACTGAAGGGGGGTTGGTTTTGGCATTTGCTTAGGGCAGGCACCCAGTGTCAGTCCACATTTCACATTCATTTTTTCTTTTCCTGCGCCTTCCAAGAACATCCTCCATGTGTAGTTACCTTGTTTTTGTTAGTCTGGCATATTTTGCTCACCCGTGGCAGAACCTGACCGGCAGGTAGGGGAAACGGTGCACAGGCTGCGCCCTGCGAATGCTCGTTTTGTGACAAGGCAGTGCAACCCAACGATGCTGGGTTTCTATGTCCCTCTTGCTCACAGGGTTTTGAATCACCGCAGCAGTGTAGGAGGTTCCCAGTTGCTCTTGGTCCTTTGGCCTCGTGCTTCTCATTTGGGAAAAGAACTATCTACGATCCAGAGGCCTCCCACCCAGGTAGGCCACTCTTGAGTCAGTTTTGGCTTTTTTTCCTAGAGAACACTTTCCCTCACTCCCATTCCCCAGCAGTCTTGCCTTTTTCTGGTTCTCCTTCCTGACCAAAGGTTCCTCTCCCGTTGTGGATTTCCCTTTGTGCTTTTCACAGTGCCCTCCTTGCCCTTTACTCAATCGTTCCGTATCCAGGTTCCGCTTAGCTGGATTACGCTCCCCTGGAAACTCGTTGTGATCCAGATCCAAGGCTGCCTGGCAGGGATTTCTTTCGCGCTGCTCCACGTCATTGCCGATTTCTGGATATGTCTCCAAATAGGTCTTCCTCTCATCAGGGAAGTGCAGTGAAGTGCAAAGAGCTGTTTAACGGAACTGTGATGCTGTGTTATCTGAGGGCGTTTCTGTTGCAACAGGTTCCTCATATCAGAGGCTGGGGTGTTCCCTAGAGTAACAGCAGCTGTAGGCAGAGGGTCCCCCCAGGCACATCTGTGCACAGACTTTCCCAGACTTCGCGACAGAAAACGAAGACGACCACAGAGGGCAGTGTTACAGAGGATGCCTGATGTTACAGTGGAAGCCTCTTCTCTCTGTCCCTCTTTGTGCTCATGCTTTTCAGCATAGGGTTTTCAGGCTAACAGCAGTAAAGAAAACTCTGGGTTTACTGTTAGCTCTCACCTAGTCAGGTACTCTTCTTTTTTTGGTTGTGGGGGTTTTTTGTGTCTGATAGGGAAGGATGGTGACATGCCATTCGGACTGTTAGAACTGCTTTCCTATGGGAATCTTGCTGTCAGATCAGACTAGATCTCTCACGGGCAGTTTGCTGAACATCCCTGTAGATCTCTTAAGAGTGATTGTTCACATGCATCCTGCAGTTGGTGTCTGCAAGTACCTTGTGCTCCAAAATTGAGTCATTCAGTTAGTAGCGTCCACTTTTGCCACCGTTGTCTTCAAGGTGCTATCAGGGCATCCAGCTGTGTGAGTGTAGAAGATGAAACCAGGCAGAGCTGCCTTGCATCCCTTCACACCAGTGGCTGTGAGAGCCAGTTAGTGGTAGGGTTGGCTGGTTGTTACACTTGGCTGCACTGTTTCTTATTAGTCTGGACCAGCATGTGAAGGAGTTGTTGCAAGGGTGTAGGGCATGATAAAGTTTTTTGGGATACTTTTTTAATCTCTGTTCTGGGTATTGGATTTTAAGCCCAGATCCCTCGGTTCTAATTACTTTGGTTTTTGGAAGGAAGCTGCTCTACTCAGTGATCAAGATTGATGGAATATTTAATGCTGAAGAGATCCTCTGGGCATCTCTGGTTGAGCCCCCTGTTCAAAACAGGGCCAACCTCCGTATTAGAACTAAAGTCAAATCAGGTGAGGTTGCTCACAGCCTTGTTCAGCTGAGATGCAAGTATCTCCAGGGGTGGAGGTTCCTTCTTCTCTGGTCCCTGTCCCAGTGACTGACCTATCCCCATTATGAACGTTTTCCTGATACTTCCCTGGAATTTGCAGGGGTTGCAGTTGTGTCTGTTGCCCCTTATCCTTTCACAGTGCATCTTTGAGGAGAGAGTCTGTTTCCATCTTCCTGTTATCCTCCTTTGACGTAGCTGAAAATAGCAGTAAATCCACACACACACACACACACACCCCTGGCCTTCCCTTCTTCGAGCCAAACCCATCTCTCCGTCTCTCTTGGCACACTGTGTGCACCAGCCCTCTGACCATCTTGGTGCCCCTCTGCTGGGTTTGCTCCAGTATGCCAGTGTCTGTCTTGCACACAGCACAGCAAGTGTGGTCTCACAAGTGCAGGATTGAGAGGGGTCACACCTGGTGTTTTCTCTCTGTGATTCCTGAAGCCTGCTCAGATCGTGTTTGCAGAATGAACGCAGAGAATGAAGGGGTTGTGTCTGAATCCTCACTAAATCAGAAACCTGTGAATGAGATGCTCCAGGCCAGCACGTTTTCATCAAAGTGCTGTCGTGTTACTGTCTTCTTACTAGCTTTGTTGTTGGCTCACACTTTGTGACATTCCTACCTTTGTGTCTTCCTGATGAGCACAAGAGATGGAAGGCTGTTCAACAGGGGACTAGGGGCATGTGCTTTCTAGGAGCCTCAGTAAAAGAGGATGCTCCCGCTGATCTTTTCCTTACCAAAGGGTAGCTTTTGGTCTGCTTGTTTCTTGGATGAATTTGGCTGCCGCACAGCTGAGGCACTGAGGAGTGTCTGAGCTGCCCCTCTCTGTGGAATTACACCACAATGTGGCTTCTAGGGCCCCTCCTCAGACTCAAGAGTCTTTACACCAGCTCCTCTGTAGCATCACACTAGTGTGGTTTTCACTGCGCTTAGTGTGGGGCTGATTCACAGGGACACAGGGCCGGAACCTCTGCTGGAAAGGCTGTGGGTCGTAGCTGTTGTTTTCTCTGGCCCTTTGTTTGGAGTCTACTCAGGAGGTTCCACGGTGTAGATGGCAACAGGGCTGTGCAGCACTGGGCTACCTCTTGCCTCTGCCATTATATCCAGCGAAGATGTGTTTGGTTGTGTATGTGTAGGAGGAGAGCTGGCACAACAGATTGAGCGCCTTGGGTCTCTTTGCTGTTGCACCACAGTCTCCAGTTTGATCTTGCTATTAGCCATGTGGGTTGGTTAGGAATTCTGTTACCTTCCCAGCTTTCAAAGATAAAAAGATCAGTCGTCCTTCAAGTACTGCCCTTTTGTCTCCTCCTCTTACCCAGGGCCTGCGGGATTCAGGTTCCATCTAACAAGAACACTTGTTTATAAAGACTCCTCACACAGCTTGGTCTTGTTCTCCAAAACAGAGATTCTCTTGGTAATATTTATGTGAAATTGTCATTACTTTAAAAAAAACAAACCCAACCAAACACAAACTTTGGTTTGAAAGGCCTCTTGAATAGGTTTTGAACTGTATTTAACCAAACAGTAACTTTAGCTTCAGTTAGAAGAGAGATTGTTGGCACTTTTGGCTCTGCCAGTTCCCACCCACAGTGGTAGTCAGAAACCACCTTGTAGCCTCTGTGAAATTTGGATGCTGCTTTCTTGAGGAAGGGGAACACAGGTTTCCCAAGCATCCTTGTAGAAGTGTTTGCCAGTGATGACTCTTTCTTTGTTGGAGCCAAGTGCACCTGCTGTCTGCATGACAAGGAGTTGCCTGTAGATCTCAAGAAGGAGAAAAGCTATGGGCAGTAGCTCAGAGGAAGAAGCTGCTGATAGAGGAACTGTCACTCTTCTGCATTGCTCCTGTTTAGTGTCCTATCGAGCTGCTGCCTTGTTCTGCTTTGGTGTGTTCCTGGATTCCCTTGCAAGGAGCTGAGGGATGGTGTACCCAGCTCTGTTACCGGCCTGTGATGGCAGGGTGACTCTGGATACATGTGTCCCTCTGATGGCAAGCAGCAGAACCCAGCCACGGAATTCTGATCTGGAGTATGTGCCGGCACCTGAATGCTGGGAGTGGAAAACTTAAGTACACAGTGTGCAGAGGAGTGTGTTTGCTGAGAGTTAATTCTTCTTCTGCGACTTGTAAAGGCTTACTGTAATTTAAGATGGCAGTTGATTTCTGTCAGTGATTTCTCTCCCTCTTTTATAGTGCAGCTCTGTCCAGCACCTCTTGGTCTAAATAACCCTTGCTTTTCTTACCAGGCATTTTCGTAGCAGTTTGAGAAGCCCTTTGAGAGCTGGGCAGGGGGTTGGCGCCATAGACCTGCGCTGCTTTTTTATGACCTGAGCCTTTTGAGGGTTCTTCTGATTTCCCTTGGGTGTCTCGGGGATCCCAGCCGAGCTAACCAACGGGAGTAAGTCTTTAACTAAGAGAACGTAACACATGGAGGAGCAGCCGGTAACTCCTGCACTGACCTATGCTCAAGGTGAAACCAAACTGAGAAACTTCTGAAGGCTGAATTCGAGTGAGCCATTTTTGAATCAATCTTGGGTCCCTTCCAGCTCAGCACAGTCTGTGATTGTGTGACATGGGAAAATGCTGCGGGTGGCAAAGCCCCGACGTCTGCCTGCTCCTCGCGCAGGCACACGGTTCTGTGCTGTTCAAGCCAGACAGCTTCCCCCGAGAGAGATCACAGCTCCAGCTCCATTTCTGCCCGGTGACCCGGGCAGCCTTCTTGTGGTTGGTTTCATGGTGACGCTTGCAGAATCCAGGCTTTGCCCTGACCTGCACAGTGAGCTCCTTCTGCTTTATCCATCTTCTGTTGGCTGTCAGCAAGTCTTTTGGCAGGATTTTGAGTGAAAGAAAGCCTCTGGTTATTAGAACCCCTTGGCTGCTCTTGCAGTGTCGTGTAGAACAAGTGACTTGAAGGCAACTGCAGATTCACCTGGAGATTTTCAGCTATGCTGGGGACGTTTTGCCTAAGGTGTTCTGGCAGTGCAGCTGGCTATTCCACCAGTGCCCTCCTCCAGATACTGCTCTGCAAGTAGAGCATGACAAGAAGAGGCATTTGGTAGCACATTTAATGAAATGCTATAAACTCTGTTTTACGAGTTTGCCATGACAACACAACTGTACCACATCCTCTGTCTTGACTCAGCGGAACGGAAGCGATGGCTAGTGGGAGGTACACAGCAATGGCCTCCACCAGGAAGCTCCCTAAGGATGGGTGCCTGCTCAGTGTGATGCTCACAAGCTCTGGAATTCACAAATTCCTGGAGGAGTATTTTCTCATAACAAGCCTGTATGAGCTTGAGTTTGCCTGCTGTACTGCTTTGTGTTTGGAACACTTCTGTTGTCAACATCCGGTAGGCTTGGCATTAACACAAACCCACTGAACCCCACTGGGGGTGGTACACTGGCCACGTCCCCTTCAGGGAGCATCTCTGATGCTGTCATATTCCACGCTTACTCTGCAGGTGAAGGCCTGCCTGTGAATTCAGCTGTTCTCTAGTGTGTAGCTTCTGAGGGAACACAGAGAAGCCCCCAATCCTCAATTCAGCGCTAGGGTTTAACAGGTGTTACTGTCTTTTGTTGTGTTTCCTAGGAGCCAACATCTTCCTTACCTCATCTGGTCTGATCAAACTAGGAGACTTCGGCTGCTCGGTGAAACTGAAGAACAACACCCAGACAATGCCTGGGGAAGTGAACAGTACTTTGGGGACAGCAGGTAAGAAAGCATGCAGGTGCTTGTCTCTTTACCAGGAAAGAAGATGCCTCTGCCCACGGGGCTGGAGCACAGTGATGTGCTTCAGGGTAAAACCTGATTCTGCCATAGCCATGTAGATGCCTTTACATCCAGGCGCGTCGGTGCTGATGTAACTGGAAAGTTTCTATTTGTCTGGCAGCCATAGAGACACTTAAGCTTGTTGTTGCTGGGGTTCTGTCTTTCTCTGTGGCTGTTCTCAGTGACAGCTGCCTCATCTGTTTTTAAATAAATGAGCATAACCGAAAGCATGTGCTGTACTGCTGCTGCTTTCCAATCTGAAAGATGTGTCACAGAACAAGAAGCCAGCAGATGACAAAACTTAGCAAGAAAAGCTGAGTGGTAATTAATTACGAGGGGGAATGTTTTTAAATTGGAAGGGGTAGATTTAGATTGGATATTAGGAAGAAAATCTTCCCTGTGAGGGTGGTGAGGCCCTGGCACAGGCTGCCCAGAGAAGCTGTGGCTGCCCCCTCCCTGGCAGTATTCAAGGCCAGGTTGGATGGGGCTTTGGGCAACCTGGGCTAGGGTGTCCTTGCCCATGGCAGGGGGCTGGACCTAGATGATCTTTAAGGTTCCTTCCAGCCCTCAGCATTCTGTGATGATTCGCTGATTCTATGAAAAAGCATCTAGTTTGTGCAGTTAATTAATGTGTATTCTGCTCTATGACCTGATGACATCACGTGTTGTTCCAAAGCGTACATGGCTCCAGAAGTCATTACAAGAGCTAAAGGAGAAGGGCATGGACGTGCAGCAGACATCTGGAGCCTGGGCTGCGTTGTTATAGAGATGGTCACGGGCAAGGTAGGGAAGTTTCGTGTCCTGAATGCTGCAAACTGCTCTTAGCTGATTCTCTGCAAATTCTGGCCACAAATTCTGCAGATTATGTCACATTGAAGTCCGTGAGCACAAGGGAGGGAGGGAGGGGGATAGTTTTTATGTCCTGGGGTCCAGAGCTACATGCTCTATGGGATAGCAAGTTCCTCACTAAACCTTGCACTTAGCAGTCCTGTTACCTGTTGCAGAGGCCTTGGCACGAATACGAGCACAACTTCCAGATCATGTATAAAGTGGGGATGGGCCATAAACCTCCTATTCCTGACAAAGTGAGCCCAGAAGGGAAGGACTTCCTTTGCCACTGCCTTGAAAGTGACCCAAAGATGAGGTGGACGGCCAGCCAGCTCCTCGATCATCCCTTTGTCAAGGTTTGTCTTGGGGCTTTGGCTGCAAAGATGGAGATGGGAATCTGAAACAGCTTTTTATTGGCTTAATCCCTTTCACCTGCACTGCAGGGCTTTGGTGTGGCACTGGGAGCCTGTCCAGGGAGCAAGGTGCTGCTGCCCAGGAAACAGAGCTTGGCAACTTGTCAGAAGTCTGTGTGACGTTGCTAGCAAACGTGTGACTAAAAGAACTGGGTGTGCACTGTGCCTTTCAGGCTTCAGCGCCGCTCTTAGATGCGCTGTCCTTACGTTAAAGCCTTGCCAGGCTTCTGCCCAGTGGTGGTTACTGGGGCTGAAGGGCTGCGTGCCAAACGTTTCAGTGGGTACATGCACAGAGACTCCTGTAACGGACACGGGTCCCCTCCAAACAAAGCGAAACAAGCATGTGCTTGAGAACACTGCTGTTCCTTCAGTGCAGGGGTCTGCTTCAGTGTGTACCTAACCTCATCTGGCACTTGGCGCAACAGTTCACTCTTCTTACATGAACTTTGGTTTAAGACTTTTTGGTTAAAAAAAAAGGTAAATATTTGCAGCTACAACTGAGGGCACATTAGCAACTTTTTTAAGAAGTAGGCACACAGCAGTTAGTGAATTCTGCCCCATTTTCCAGTGTGCAGTTTTATTTGCTGGAGGATTCTGGTTCAGTAACCGTGTTTGGGATCATCGCACCCCTCCCTGTCATGGGAGCCAGGTCCCAGCCAGGGCAGAGGCAGAATGCTGCTTTAGGCACAGGAGAGTTGCAGGGTGACAGTGGAAACTGGTATTTGTCTTTAAAGAGTTTGAATTTGTTACCTGGGTGGCAGGGGCGAAAGCAGCAAACTCCCACAGTGTTCCGTGACGGCGCTGAAGAGGGAGAGAGCCATCTCGTGCCATCATCTCGTTGCCAAAGGAAGACAAGCGTGTTAATCGCCTTTTGTCCTCCTCAGGTTTGCACAGATGAAGAATGAAGTATTCAGTCTCTGGCCTTTTTTCTCTGGCAAGATACCTTTGAATCACTACTGTATGTAATATTTACATAAAGACTGTGCTGGGAAACAGTACAAACGTTGGACTTACTTAACGAAGACTGCACAAGTGACGGGCGTCACTTCCTCTGCTGCTCCTGTATGTTTTACTTGGCACATGTTGCTCCTGTGACGGTGTCCGCGAGTTGGAAGAAGCTGCATGTTTCAGTGAAAGTGCCATTACTACTGTATATGGACCAGACCTTTTTTGTTCCTTCTCCCGTTTCTCATTTGACTGAGAACTGTAATGTTAATACGTAGTATTTTTGAACTCTCTAGGTTCAGAAAAATGCTGTAGTGTTATCAGGCGTTATGGACCTTGTTTTTAATGTTTGTTGAGTGCACTGACTGTGAACTTTTACTGGTTTTTTTTGTTTATTTGTTTTTTTGGCAAGCTTCAGATTTGTTATGCACAAAGCTGATTAATGAAATTTTAAAAAAAAGTTTTTTCTCAATAAATGGTTTATTTTAGGAGCTTGCTGGTGACAGGCTTTTCTTTGGAAAATAAATTCGGTGGGCTCATGTCACATTGTGAACAGGTTCGATGCTTGTTTAAGTTTGCTAAGCCAACAGACCTACTACCTGGAATGAGCTTTGTGTTTACTGCAGTAGTCTGTGTTCTGAGGTCCAGATGTGGCAGAAGCATCTTGCACTGCACAGGTGATAACAGAACCAAGACTCCACTTTGGTCATCTCCTGAGGAAATAAGGTGACGTGCAGTTCCCAGACACTACATGATACCTAAGGGCACGGTCTGACATAACTTCCCTCCTGAGTGGGAACATCACAAACAGGGAAAGGTAAGGTCTGCATGGCATCAGTGTGGCCAAGAAGTCAGATAAGTTTATTCTTCTGTTCTGTTTGGCAAAACCGAGGCCTTACGGGTAAGCATTTTTAAAACAGATCCCTGATTCTGGACATCAATTTTCCCACTCCAGGTAACATCAGTCTCAGAAAATGGAGAGGGGTAGAGGCAGTTGGCAATTGGAAGAAACAGGCTGTAACACTTCATCTATTTAGATGATGTTGTTTGGCTTGCTCTAGAGATAGCTTCTTAAAACTGCTCCTTGTAACCATTAGTGCAAGTTCACATATTCCTGTTACAGCCTTAGGCCTTAAAGTGGGTAACTTAACTTAAAAAGAAGAGAACTTGCTTTTAAAGTTTGGCTTTATGCCAAAGTCCCATCTCATCTTAATCCACAACTCCTGGGTTTGTTGCAGGAGCAGGGGGACTCTTAGCAGCTGGGTGAGCTGTTGAAAAGGTATCAAGAAATGCAATATTTAAATCTAGGAATCAGGAGCCTTGTGTGAGTCTCACTAGTGAGGTGGAACTAGGCTCACAAAAAGAGTGCTGAGTTTAAACACACTTTCCCTTCTCTTCAATTCTCTCTTCTCAGTCCTGAGAGGAAGGTTAGTACCTTGTCATCCTCAGTACCTGGCTAAGAAAGTACCTGAGGCAGGAGTTCCCTGCCAGCCTTCTGTGTGCTTCACTTTGCAGGGATCAGAAGTCTCCGTGCAGTTGGTGTTTCTGGTGTTGCCTTGTTGCAGGTGCCCTCATACAGAGAGAGGCACAGAGGACAGCTCTGAGGAGCACGGATGAAGGTGAGTGGTGCCCTGTCATCCCTTTGCCATTGCCAACCAAAAGAATTTTTCACTGCACATCAGCTTTTTGTACTTTTTATTTTTGTATAAACAGATGGTAAGACTACTTTGTTAAGGCAGTTGTAGAACATACAGTTGCTTGTGGGGAGGAGGGGCAAACACTGCTTCCTAATGACACACGTCATTCTTCTAATACAGTGAACTGGACTGTTTACCTTTGGCAAGTGCCGTTACGCTTTTGCCGCATGCCAGTGCGCGCTGGAAGGGCCAGTGGCGCAGTCCTTGGGCGCTGGGACTTGTACAGGTGCTTAGGGGGATGGATCTGGGAGTGGCGTGTTCGGCCCTCAGCCTGTTCCGAGGGCTGGTCCCAGGGAAGCAGGTAGGATGCAGCCTGGAGCCTCGTTCACAAGTATTTACATGATTGGGGTTTGCCTCTGGGAGCTAGGGCACTGTGTGCAGTTGGAAAGGAATGTTAAATGTCTCCTACCAGCATGTTGAAGCAGCATCTCTTCACAAAGGCAATCACTACACATAAGGATTTGCTGCCCACAACTACTCACCCCTGCGTCTAGCCTTCATTCTGCCACCCGAGCAAAGCCCAGGTATGGCTACAGCCAGATGCCAGGCTGGAGAGAGCTGCACATCCTGTGTAGAGAGGCTTCAGGCCTGGCTCACATGTGCTGGCCACTCCACTGCCCTCAGCCACCACTGCCGGTCAGAGGATGTGGGTCTCCAGCGGTAGGGTGGAAGGAGGAGCGCAGGGCCTGGGCTGTAGCAGCTTTGTGAGCATGGCTGCATTCTCTGATCTTGGGCTGTATTTCACACATTGGAAATCTAAAGTCTGTGTTCACATCCATGACATCATACAGCCTGTTCCAGGAAGGTTCCAAGCATAGGGAATGCATGTGCACACTAGATGTTTACTAGTCCCTCAGGCATTGCAAGGCCTGTTCCATCCTTCATGCTGTATAGTTTTACTGCATCCAGTGTCCCTGCTGAAAGCACTGCTATACCTGCTCTTCAGGTGCCACATGTTAAAAAGACATAATTTCTAGATGATCTGATGTGCTGAATGAACATCATGGAATGATTTGCATTCTGTGCATTAGCCCGTTTCTCCCGCCTCAGGTCTATTACAGAAAGAGAGAAGTGTTTTTAATGCCAGCTGCTAGAACAAACGCTGGTCCCTTTCTGCTCTGGAGCCACCAGGCTCTTCATTCCTAGTCTGTCATGGTTTGGTCCTTCCTACATGCCATGAGAATATATCATCACTGAAAGTGTCTCATGTAATCCTCACTGGTCACTAGCAGTAGCTTTAGGTTTCAGACCTTGGGGTTTTTTTACGATAACCACTGGTAGGTGGAAGTCTTTTTTTTTTTTCTTTTTTAAATTAAAAAACTTCAGTAACTCACCTCCCCTTAAGCACTGGGAGGATGCCCTGCAATCAGTACCAGCGATGTCAGAACAATGTAGTTCTCCCAAGGGGCTCAATTCTGGTTTTGTTTCATTCAGAGGGTGTCACATTGAGTCTCGCCAGCCATAAAAAAGTAAGCCCTACCCCTGCCCTACGGTGTCCCTCCTGCTTCCTCTCTTCTCCCCCAAAGGAAAGCAGAAGATAACGTAAGTATTACCTCAGGCTGACTGTTACGAGGGACCATGGAAACTAATTTACAGGAAAGGACAGACGGGCAGTTGAACTGGGGTCACGACAGGATGGGTGTGGGGCGTAACGTTTAGTGCACGTCACACTACTTACAGCGTACCCAGCTGGCTGGTTTCCAGTGCCGTGAGAAAGGCCCAGAATTTTAGTCGGTGTTCAAATTCCTTTCAGGTTTGTTACCTCAGTGTTTCCAAACTAGTAACGGCATTTATCTCAAAAGAAATACAGGTTGCAGCTGTCCCTCTGACACGTGGCCTGGAGACCATTGTGGCAGTGGGTAACTTGGCTCTGCTTGGGCCACAAGGCCCAATTCCAGTCCGGGTGATGCCAAAGTGGGGCTCAGCCAGGGTCTGGCTGGGGTTTTAAAGGGCCTGGGTGGTGCGCACTGGGGGATTAGGCTCTAGGTGTCAAGAAACTGTACTGCAAGTCTGCCAGTTCAGTAGAGCTGCTTCAGTCCAATACTGGTATAACCAAGCAGAGCATCTTACTTTACTGTGTTTAAACAGTGATGGATTATAGTTGTTAAATGCTCAACACGCGATCTACACAACTATCAATTCTAATAATCTTGGAACCATCTTCTGATGTTTACCCATTCCTTAGAGCAAGGTAAGAAAGATGAAGCCTGCACCTCTATCCAGCCTCCAGGTGGAGTCTCATCATACAAGCACCTTAGGTGGTGGTGGGTTTTCCCCTTCGAAACTTAAACCACAGCATAGGAAAAACAACCAACCCAATGCAGACCTGTTGTGTACAAAGGAATGCATCTTTCAAGCATGTCATCTAGTCCAAACCCCAGAGAAAAGTAACAGGAGCACAAATTCGGATACGCACGGCAATTGCTCATCCTACCCTTCCTCTGATCTCACTTGAAGGACCATGATATGCACTTTAGAGTTTTCAGAAGTTGCATTGGTTCCCTTTGGATTGAAGCAGTCTCTGAAGACATTACTTTCGTTTCTGCTTGTTGTCATTGTTGCCATAGGTGGAGCCCTTGTTAATTTCTGTAACACCTATCATCCATCTGACGCCAACAGAGGCTGCAAAGTAAATAAAAACAAAGTTAAAAGCTGCCTCAGAAGAAGGCTGAAGATCTGTAAAGGCCTAGCGCTCTCTGCGACACCAGCAGTGCTCTCTGCCTTAGCGCAGCACAGCATTAAAGGCACCAACACCCACTGCCTGCACGGGGCCTCCGACCGAAGCTGTGCCCCTGTACCGCATACCCTGCCCACAGTGCTTCATCAAGGGCGATCCCAGTGCGGGGGCCTCAGGCTGGGCACATCCTCTCCAGCCAGCAGGGAAGACACCACCTGAGCCAACAGCAGAGCAAGGGGCACAGACACAGGCATGATGTGCCCAGCAGCTCTGTCAAACCTCAGACCAGGCTGGCTGTGAAGTGGGGTGCTTAGGGGGTGCTGGTGTTACCTGGCTCCCAGACACTGAGTGACACTCGTGTCTGCGAGCCAGGTGTGACAGGGGCAGGGGATTCTCCCAGCTTTCAACAAAATTATTCAGAGCTCAATTATTTTTAACAAGTCTGTTGCAACTCACCATGCAGAACTGCCACACAGCTTTTAGACCTAAACCTACCTGGGAGTCACAGACACCTTCCTCTGTGCAGAACACTTCTTCCAGAAAACACCAAGAAAGCCACAAACTTTCCCCCTGCAAGCCACCACATACCAGTTTCTTTCTACCTGGCGGTGTAGAGGCCACCACTGTGAGGTGGTCTAAATGTCTTGTTCCCATCAGTCCTTACCCCCCTAAGGTGACCTGAACAGCTCCTCACCAGCCAAAGGATGCTCTGTGGTCAAGTCAGAGCCCAAGGTCACCAAGAGAACCCAGAGGCTCCCCACCACTGCCAGGCATCAGCTGCCAAGAGCAGGGCTGAGACAAACCTTGTGTCCTGGCAGGTGCCGCTCTGGCACAGGAATGGGAGCGGGCTGTCAGCTGGTAGTCAGAGCTGCCTTGTGCTTTTCCAGTTGCTTGTCCAACTGTAACCTGGTGCTACCCCATCAGCCATGCAAAACCACCTCTCTCTGTGCTTCAAGCACACAAAACGGAGCACTGACTGCTGAACTAATGTTCTAATTAACTCAACGTGGAAAAGCTGACTGTATCTCTAAGAAAGAAGAGAGGCTGGAAAGCTGCTCTGCTGAGATGGGCCTGGGCTTCCTGGAAGATGACAGCAGAGGGCCCTTGTGCAAAAGCAGGATGAAGCTGCTCAGTGACACATTAGGAAGAGTGTTTCCAGCAGGTTGAGGGAGATGATCTTTCCCACCCTGCTCAGCACTGGTGAGACGTACCTGGAGTGCTGAGTCCCATATGGGTCCCCCAGTATGAGACACGGGCACACAGAGTGAGGCTGGTGAAGGCCACAGAGATGATTAAGGGAGTGCAGGGAGTATCTCTCCTATAAGGAGAGGCTGAGAGAGCTGGGACTGCTCAGCCTGGAGAAGAGGAGGCTCATGGTGTGATCTTATCTTATCCATGTATACAGATACCCAAAGGGAGGGTGTAAAGCAGATGGAGCCACATTCTTCAGTGGTGCCCAGTGACAGGACCAGAGGCAAAGAGCACAACCTGAAACACCAGAGGCTCCTTCTGAGCATACAGAGAAAAGGAAAAAAAAAACACCCCAAGAAAAAAACCAACAAGAAAACCTTTGCTGTGCAGGTAGTTGAACCCTGGGACAGGCCATGCAGGGAGGAAGTAGAAACTTTATCCTTGGAGATATTCAAAAGCCCTGAGCAACCTGCTGCAGCTGACGCTACTCTGAGCTGGGGGATCAGACTAGACAATCTTCAGAGGTGCCTTCCTGCCCCAGCTACTGTCTTCTGTCTGATTTGCTTGGATGAAAGGCACCATGTTCTTTCAAAAAGCAGCACTTCATACAGAGTCCTGTTTTGTGATATGATGGTAAATTGCCAGCTTTTAAAAGTGCAGGTGGTAACTGGGTATCAGAGATGACACACAGATAATACGAGACAGCGATGGCTGAACAGACAGTGGTGCCATGAGGAAGCTGGGCTGCCTGTGAGGCTCCCCTCTGGTCTCCTGGATGCCCAGACAGGGAGGTGGCTCCTAGGGAGTCAGTGGAAATGCACTCAGCTGGGACAAGTGACAGGTTTCACTCTCAGGAAAGGAAAAACCCATCTCTGACACTTCAATGGCCATGAGCTAGGGAAGACAAGAGAAGATCCAATATGTAGCCAGTAATCTGAGATCTTAACATAATAGTCAGCAGGAAATCATTAAGATTTTAACCAGAAGGGATAGAAACAGCATCTGGAGATGGACACAGAGCATAAATAAGAGCAGCTGTTATAGCAACCACACAGCACATTGGGGATTTCAGACAGTTCCAAGAATGCCACTGTCTGGACAGCAAAATATACCTAGCCTAGTTCAATGATTCAGGTATCTTTTTTTTTTTTTCCTGCACAGGTGGCAGAAGCTACCACTGTCCTCCTGTCCTTATTTCACCCTGCAGCCCTCAGCACCCTGGGGAAGATGGGGTGCAAGGAGAAAGGACTGCTTGTCAAGCCTATGGAAGGAAAATGAGGGTAAGTGCTGAGGTGCCTAGTGGTTTCTCCCTGCATTGCCTGCCTCCTCCCCACAACTCTCCCAGAGCCTGTGCATACCCCAGTGATACCATCATGTTCGAGGATTTATTCCATTCTTGTTTTAAATACAGCTATAGTAAGGGGAACTTAGGTGGTTCTATTACAAGGACGGGGAGAAAGGGAGATCAAGCAGGAATTGTGCCTAACAAGCAGTTTTGAGAGTTGAAGCCTGCTCTGAGAAGAGCAGGAGGGAGAAGTTACTGGCTGAGGCAATCCTGCACTGCTCTACAGCAAACTACAGAAAGTAACTGAGCTCCTGTCATCCTTCTGCCCATCGTAACAAACCGGCCAAAAGATGCAGGAGGTTGCTAAAGACTCGCTCTGCTTGCTGAAGTGCTGGGGGGTGAGGGAGGGCTGAGCTAACACAAATTGACACAGTCAATGTGATATGTCTCAAAATTTTTTAGCTCCAGGAAAATCACCACCTCCACACGTAGTACCACATCCCTCAGCAAAACCTTAGCTCTGAGCAGAGGAATCCCACCTTTTCTCTCACACCTCAGGATTTCTTCTCATCTGTTACTTGGGGGTTCATACCACACAGCAAGTGCTATAAGCAGCACAGCACCTAGGGACATAAAAATTTCCCATATACTGTCTGCTATACACCTAAGATATATAGGTTATACATTGGAGAGAAAATCTGTACAACCAAAGCTTACACAAACAGTAGAAATTGCCATTGAGGGCCCATCTTAAATATCACAAAGGAGAAGAAACAAGCAAGTAATAATTGAGAAAGCAAATAAACAAATACCAAGGTTTGGGCACCAGGCTGAAAGGCCGGATTGTCTGGCAGCTCCAACAGGCAGAATCCTGCACACTGATTAGTTCCTGTTGAAAACCTTCCTGTAACACTGTGGGCTCAGGTACTCCTTCTCACCTCACACTCACCTCAGCCTACAGGCATCAACAGCCTTGCTGCCCAGATCCCATCCCTTTGGCCGGTGCTCTGCACTTGGAGCAGGGGCTGAGGCGCAGTCTGTGCTGCGACGCGTGGCAACAGGCCCTCTGACGGCACCGCGCACATGCTGCGCAGCAGGCACACAGCAGCTCCCCGAATCGGAGCTGGATCCTTAGCACGCACTCACGCTTGCTTCAGAGCAAATACTTCCCTTGCCTCTAACTGAACTGATACCGTGCTGCTGGCCCCATGCCATAAGCCCAGGTGCCATTACGTTTTTAGCATCAGACATGTAAAAGCTGCTTCTTGATTTAAAAGCTAAGAGCAGCCCTCTCATCTGTTGTACAGAACCAGCAACCCCCTCCAGAACTACAATGAAGTACTTCCAGAGTGTGCAGGTTGTCCTCTTCAGCACAAGTCACCAAAAGATGAAAGACAACCTAACAGGGGACTCTTTGGAGCCAAATGGGATTGGGGAAGCAGTCACTTACAAATACTGGCCTTTGACAGAGTCGCTCACCGCTTTAACACCAACATGCTGGCTCCAAGAAGTTTTAAAAGCAGTTATGTACCTAAATCTCCTGCCAGGTGTCCTGTCAAACTAAAGGTGGTTTTCAAAAGAGACTTTTGTCCCTCAAACTGCTCGAGCATTTATCCTCTGGGGCAGGGACTGCCTTGTGTCAGCTCAAGCACTATCCCGAAGGGCTCCTGGTCCCAGACCCGCAGTTCTAATAATCAGCGCACTGTGCTAATATTGGAGTATAAATAGCCGAACTGCTGCACAACAAAGCAAGAAGGGATGGGTCAGCATTCTCAGGATAAAGAGGAAACATCATTTATTTAGGGCTGAAAGAGTTTGAGCTGAACCAGCAGAACTATATATAAACTGTTTTTTCATTTCTTAGGTCTGAGGGATTACAATACTTTCACCCCAGCTTGACCACCATGGGGTATTTCTCTTGTGGTACTTTCCACCCGAGCAGGCAGTTACAAGCCAGCACTATTAGCAGACACTGTCAGAAAGACAAATGACACTCTGAAAACAAATCTGAGGGGTCCCAGGCAAAAGGATCTCCTAGTTCCTCCACTCTTTCCTCTCCCAGGTTTGGGTATAACTTGTGCTATCTGCACCTAAGCTAATAAAGGCAGCACCAGATCCTGCAATCTACCTGAGAAACAGCCATCTCCTTACAATGGGCTATTAGGAACCCCAATAAGCTTCCCAGTTCTGGGGGGTCAGGTGAGCCGTCAGATGGCCACATGAATAAACTGCCCCAGAGCTACCTGTACAGATTCAGTTAACAACCAGAGAGGAAAGGAGCAATGTTTTATCACCTGATCACAGTGGTCCCTGTGCCTCTGACTAGAGAGGCAGCTTCCTTTTACACTGCCGAGCTAGCAGGTACCAGCCACTGCTCGCACGGGGAAACACAGCCCTCTCTGCTTTGCTACACACTGGATGTGCCAGGCAGGCAGTTCCAACTGGCACCAAGGGTCACAACCTCCAAGGCATGCTTGTGTTCATCTGCTGCTACCTCCCAGCCATTGCACAAGTCACCTCTGAGACCTTGCCTAAAGCAGGAGATGAACTGCAAAATACAATACTCATTGCTCCTCTGTCAGAAGACAGCTGCGTCACTCCCAGGACATTCACGACAGATATGCCCCTGAGGATACAACACACAGTTTTGGGGAGAACAGCCTTCCTACAGAAACAGAAACTCAGCTATGGGCTACAAAATGTGACAGCATGAGCTAAAGTGCTTAGATGCTTCCAACAGAAAGAGACCAGTGATTCCCAACTAGCAGTAGCATTGCTTTTAGAGAGAGAGTAAAACAGAAATAGACTATAACATACTAAGGGAACCGTTGCTCTTTTGGCAAGTAATGACACATCCACTTCTAAATGACCAGGATACACCACCTCTTTTTTGTTTGTTTTCACTGAAGGCTGAGCTTCCTTCCACTCCCACAGAGTCTCTTCCCTCCACAGCTTCATGGAGGCTGCTATCCACTAATAAGTGACGCTATCATCTTTCTTGTCTGCTCATCAGCTGGAGGTGACTGGCTGAGTCTAACCAGGCAACAGTCACTACTACAAACTATGTGGTGTCTTCCACTACACTGTGAATCCTGACCAATTACTTTGGGTTTGGTCACGCCAGGTATCCGGACGTTAGCTGTGGCTAAGCACGGGGGTCCTTCAAAGGTTGCAACCTGCAGCATCCCACAAATGTGGCAGACACATCTGTGGCAGCAACAGACACGGCAGTGGGCCGTTAATCTCACCACTCCTAATGCGCTCCTCAGCCCGGAGCCCAGACGTTCCCTCGTGCAGCAGGCTGCTGCTGTGGCTTTCTGTTAGCTCCAGTGCTACAAATAACCAGAGAACCTTTGCATTACCCCTGCCTTCAGAAGAGCACTCTCAGCAGCCTGCTTGCTAATCTTTCCCTGTGGCTAGAGGCAGAAGAAAGTTAAGTGGGGAATAAGACAGCAAGGGGAAGAAAAAAAGAGAGAAAAAAAAAAAAAAAAAAAGAGACTCTTACTGTCCATTCTTAGTAGCATCAGAACTTTTTTTCTTCTTCAGAGAGTCTTTCCCTCCCTTCCTGACAGAAAGAAGGTGTAACCTAGTTGCCACTAATGGCAAAATGGCATTGCACTTACAGTGGGGGTGAGCGATGTGGTGTTGCTCAACTAAATGAGTAAGGGCTAAATCCAGCAACATCACAGGTGCCACAACATCAAGTATTAAAGCATCCAGCCCTGAAGTTAAAATCCAGAACCCTGAATTACACAGAAAGGCTCTCTGTGGAGGGTGCACAAGGCATGAAGCACTTTGGGATGGCACATGAACAACCGTTCCCCTGAGTGGAGAAGCTAAATTAAGAGGAAAATCCTGAAGGAAAGATGAGACATTAAAAAATTCTGCAACCGCGATGTGTGTGTGCCCATCAGGCCATTGCTCCACAGCCCAGTACCAAATACAGACTATGCCAGCATTTCTTCCAAAGGCAGAACGAGTGCCCTCTCCAGTGCTACTGCCAGAAACACAGCATTTGCAGCGGTGTCACACCTCATCCCACCCACTCTTCTCTACCCATTTTGAACTAGAGCACAGGGAAGACCAAATGACCTTTCTCTGCAAATCAAGGGGATTTCGACCCAACACCTCCCATTCCTGAGGGGCACACCCCAACCATGGTGCTCACTCTTTGCTCCCATACAATTCACCAGGCAGAGAGGGTGGGGGAAGGAGGAGAGTGCTACTTCGTCTTCAACAAGTAAGATGGGTATAAAAAGGTCCATCTAAGTTGCAGTCACTGCTTCAAGAAATTCTTACACATTTTACATGAAACATTCCTATGGTAAAATGCATCAAGAACTTCAGGTGAGGACACTCACCTGAGTGAGTGATAGAGGAAAAGGACCCTCCCTTTTCCTCTATCTTGCCCACATCAACGTACCAACTATTATGCTGGGCCTTGTCCTTGCTCTTATTTTCCTTCCTCCTGCCCAAAGCATCACAGAACAAGTATCTTGTGCACATGTACAGAGACACACAAGTCAATCCTGTTCCAATTATCTTTCTAAGCAGCTTCCATGGTAGCTTATGCAGAGTTTGATGTGGTGGGCACTTTCTGAACAGGAACACTGTGTGCCAACCACATCAAGCTCTTTGCAGATGGGCAAAAGGCAATCAGTTAATTCATCTTGATCAGACCAGGTCTTAATCAGACCTGCTCAAGATTCAGAATTTTTGATAACATAAAAAGATCTTGTGTTATTACCTGTTAGGAACAGTTTCCTAGGTAGAGAGCAAAGATGCACTTCTGAGACAAGAAAACGCTCCGTGTTTTCCTGTTTCCTCTGTGTTCTTATTTTAGACCTGTCCCTTTAAGCTAACTCTAATATCTCTGCATCCAAGATCCCTCCAAGACGGCAGCACTGAAGTTCCATTTCTTTTTCAAAGCATGTTTGCCATATATACACAGGTGTTAAGGTGATGAAGCCAGAGAAACATGTCATGGTCAGTGCAGCCATAGAAAAATGCTTGCTTTTTAAATGCAGGGTTTATTCTGGAACTTACTCTTCAAACCTGTGCTTAATAGGCCATAAAGCAGAGACGTCCAGGTCTGATGTTATCTGCCAAACTGACCTGGTTCCTGCTTCTGCGAGGACACCTAATGAGAGCTGCCTCCCTTTCTGTGGGCCACCTCATTTTGTTTTCCCTCCTCCTCTTAAATAACTTAACTAGTTTAAACACAAACCAAGGCAATTCAGAACTACCACAGCAACTGTAGGAATCACCTGAGATAGTCCATGCCCTGTGCTGAGTCAGTCAGAGCAGGTGGCTGCAACAGGCTGTCCTCAAATCACAAGTTCATGGGTTTCCAGTGGATGACATATCAGACCATGATTAGATGAAAGAATTCTACATAGAATAGATGGGCCTTAAGCACCTCTTCTGGGCATTCAAAGGGGAGCCCAGCAAGCAACATACCACAAAAGCAAAGAAAGCCTCTTGTATGCAACCTACTGGAATGTTACTGAATTACTGTTTTGACTTCTACAGGAACAGAAGATTCTGTATGCAGCTCTTACAAAAAATAATATAACATAATATACAATATATATAGTATATAATATATAATATAATATAATGTATATATTATAATCTAATATACAAAAATAAACCAAACCCATAATCTATTTACCCTATTCCATGTTAAAGTGGATATACTATCAGATGGTCTGTTTAATTCACAAGTAATTTTCTTTATTAAACCTCAATAAATCATGTCTGACAATTACCCTTTAAGTAATCTGTTTTAGAAAACTTACCCATTACAATGACAAACGCAAAACTAGCCAATGTCAGAGATGATCCACTGTTGATCATGTTGATGAGCAGCTTGAATAAAGGATATAGCAGCAATAAGGCCCAGAAAAGCCAGTTCAAAAGCGTCCATGGTCGTCGGGGGGTACTATAGGGACTGCTGGGTAGGTTCCTGTTCGATAGTACTCTTCCTGGAATGCATCCTAGCAGAACACAAAGGAGGACAACAATTAAATCCCCATCTGCCAACAAAACTAGTCATTCCTGACTGATGTTCCTCTTTCTGCACGCCTGCAACCATAGGGGGAAGAGCAAAGACCAAGTCATGGCTGGAAAGCTTGCACTTTGAAATCAATGAACACATGGTCAAAAAAAGGCTTACACTGATGTGTGCATCTTTTCTTTCTCCTAAATAGAGAAGCGTGAAAAATGACAGGCCTAGAGAGTATAACAAGAGGGGTGAGGGTATTTACACTCCTGTAGCAGTGAAGACAATCACTGTTGAACCTCCTGCAAGGGCCCCCACCACTGGGCAAATACCACTGGTAAGCCAGAGAAGTGTTTGGGCAACATGTTCAGCTGCGGATCCTCTGTTCCCTAATATTTTGTCCAATCACTGCTGTAAACCACCATCCACGGCCGTGTCTGAAAAGCTGAGCAGACACCACCTGGTCCCATACTCCAAAGAACACCACCCCTCTTGCCTGCCATGTGCAGTGGTTAGAATCTCTGACCGGTTTTGCCTAAAGGATTCTCCCTTTCAGTACAATCTCAGGAAGATAAGGGGTGGGGTTTGGGGGCTTGGCATTGGTGCAGTTTTTGTGGTGTGTTTTTAAAGCATAGAAAATTTAGAATTCAGTACCTTTCTCTAGAGCCCATATGGATGAACGGTGTTGATGTTAGCAATGTGCTCAACCCAAGGTATCAAAGTGGGTGGGTGAGGGAGGAAAGTCCTTCTGATTCAAAAGCAAAGATTATTAATCTGTGTTATCACATAAAACCAGTTAATTAGTGAAGTCAGAATTAGACTCATAGAAGAAGGAACCTCAAATTAGTCAGAATGAAGCACTGGAATTTTTTTCAGAGAAAGGCATACTTTATGATGGTTTCTAAACCCCAAGATTGTCCTAATGAACCACAAGAAGATTATTTTTCCTATGGTATGATTTTTACATTTACTTACGCCCCAGCTGACACAGACAATTCTTTAATTATTTAATGGCAACTCAAGCAATTACAGGCTGCTACCATTTTATCTATTTCAAAGGGAACATTTAGCTTTTAAGAGATTACACAGTAATTAAAGCATCACACTCTTTGCTGAGATTAGAAAAATTATGACTGCCTTGCACGTGCGAGCCAGATTGCACTGGGAGCACAACAGCTAATTAATTAGCTGTCTCCAGCAAATTACACAGCACAGGAAGGTTCCTTTGCAGTGCCTGGAGGATTGTAGTTTATGACTGGTTTAACACGGAGCTACTAAACGTCAGTAAATTGAATTCTACGATATACAATTAGGTTTGTAAATCCTAGTGGTGTGCCCAGAGAAGTGAAGAGTTTCTGACTGGTTTCGGTAGGGCCGTTAGGGGTCCTGTTACTGCAGACAGCAAGACAGACAGACTCAAAGCCACGGCAGCGGTTCTTTCTGTGCTCTGCACAGCATTAGGGGCTGCAACACCACTGACCGCATCTCACCAAGAGGTTGGAGACAGATGGAAAAAAATCTATAACAGGCAAAACAGTGTCAGTGCCATCACCTCCACCACATGTTTCACACCCTTGTGGGGAACTGCTCTTGAATTCTGTTACGATTCCTTACCCTTAAAGGGACATTCACGTTCCTTACAGAAGAGATCTGTGGGTTGATCTGTCTGCTAAGCTTTTGCAAAGGTGCCTATGGTACCCATCGACAGCTCAAGTCAGCAGTTACACCCACGATGTACCTCAAGATTTCCCACTGCCACCTTGTCCACTCCTTTGCACAGAGAGCTTCTTTCCAGTTTGCAATAAACCCCACCCACCCAAGTATCATATTCCGACATAGAAACATTTGCCCTCTAATGCCCCCACCAAATTTGTGTTACTTCAGACAGTGGTGTGGGCAATGCAGTGGGGGGAAATCAGGGAACATCCATGATCTTGTGAGAGGTTAATTGGATTCTTCCTCCCTGCTCTGCAGTCCAGCTGCAGAGGTATGCCGCTGCCCTTTCATGAGGACGCCCACAAAGAATGAGTACCCAAAAATATGTCCTTTGTTCCCAAGCCCTGCAGTTCTGTACGCTTCCCCTTTTCAGTTATGCTTGGCTAATTCCCTGGGGCATTTTGGCATATATTTTCATGCCCTGTTTTCTGTGCTTTCCTTACAAGCAAGAGGAGTTAGAAGCTCGCTTTCTTTTTAATGGAAATTAAGATTCTCAAGCAGAACTTCTATTTCAGGCACTGAGGCACTAAGGGGGTGAAAATAGAAGACAAACAGGCAAGAGCTAGCAGAGTTGTGGCTATACAGCACCGCTTCAAAGCAGGCACACTAAGATGTTCAGTCTGATCCTTGCTACAGACAAGGGAGTCTTTCTAGTAGTGGTAAGGAGAGTGACATGAGGGATGCAAGAGAAAAGGCAATGTGCAACTGGAATCACATGTCCGTCATAATGTGTCATTGACTGATACAGTGTTGGCCATCTGCAGAAGGACAAGATTCACCCCTGGGCATGGAGCTTACTGTAAGCCTGGAACAGGACAGAGAACAGTTTTTGGTTTAGACCAGCACAGTGCCATTGCTCATCTGGCAAGGCCCTGTTCATCACATCTGCAGCAGTGGCTAAACCAGAAAATGAGGTTTAAGTAGCAAGAACATCAACACCAGATTCCCAGAGAGCACTAATCTCAGACTGAGGGACATGCAACTGAGATCAAGCAATGAGGTAAAAACCCCAATGGAACAACTTCTCAAAGACACCCACTCCTTTGCTAAAGACAAGAAAAAGGAAAAAAAAGTCATGTTCCTTCATGTCCACTAACTGTTGGCTTCACTGGTCAAGCAGCTTTGTGTCCCTGTACATCACGAGCATACAGCACTTCAGCCTCGACTGCACTACCGGTGGCAAGCCTCACCTACTAAATCATGCTATTAGAGCATAATTCAGTACACACTATGAAAATCTTGAGGATACTGCAAAACTATGAAAATCACTGAGAATAAGCAATGGCACGTGCAACTGTAATGCAAAATAAAACAGGGGCTCTGTTTTTCAGTAGCATGCACACCTTCTTTTACTTTAGAACAGAAAGCAGAGTGCTACAACCAGAACAGACAAAGCAGGGGATGAAGACATTATCTTGCAATGAATTACTGCCCTTTGAACAGAGATTTGTTACATGTTGTCATAAATATTTACTGACTCTGATGGCATTAACTTGAAACAAATAATTTCTGAAAACAACACATGGGTGGCAATTCTGCTTGCTATCTAATCTAAGATCTGATTATTGATGGCAAAAAGGTGAAACAGAATAGCCTTTTTACTGTGCAGGTGGGCTTTTCATCATCTCAGAGCTCTTCAAGTAGTCCTTGCTCTGTATTCTCCCAGTCTGATTTTACAGAGACATGGGCTTGTGTAAACCAGGAATGACTGCAATAAAATCAGTTTCACTAATGTAAAACAGCTGAAGGAAGAGGAACACACAACTCTCAGAAAAAAACCACATGAAATAACAAAACACAACAACACTACCAAACCTAAAATAATCAGCCAACCAAAAAAACCCACCAGACAACCATAAAGGTTTTATGGGAAAAGAAATCTGAACACACATTCTTTCCTAATCCTAGGAAAGTATGCATTTAACCAACCAGCAAACTAAGTTGTTGTGAGGAAAGCAGGATAGGCGTACACTCTGCTTGCCCTAGAAATAACCGAGTGTTGGCCAAAGAGGGAACAACAGAAAAGGCTTGATTTGCTGCAAGCTCTAATAAGGGATTCAGGAAAACAATCACCACATTGTCATTTGATTTATTTTCTTGTCTTGCAAATGTCTAAACATTTCTTAGGAACATGAAAAAGGGTTACAGATAAAGTCACAGTAGCAGAAAATGGACTTCTGCAATGTTCAGCATTTATGTGTCTGTAGAGAGAGCATGGGCCCATGGGCAGTATAATGCCTTCCTGCAGAAAGCTATTAGAGGTCATGCCTGAATTAGGTATCAGAGCCACAATTTACAAGGTGGCAGATTGAAGTTAGTAGACCTACAGCTGAGGTCTCAACATGTATTTAGTTTTCACACCCCTGTAAGGAAGCTGCTTATGGATTAAAGCAGAAATAGTCACGGGCTGAAGTGAAGAAAGACCACAAAAAAGTCACCAGAGAAATGCTATTGTGGTGCTTTGAGTGGAGTACAAAACAGGTGGCATAGCAGAAGTTTGCTGCCCCAGTGAGGGGAAACCAAAACATAGCCATATCCAATCAATTCTAAATCCAAAGCACTCTTGTTATTCCAGTCTGAATACATATCTTAGATCAATTTACTGAAGCAAAGTGAGCTGCCAGGCCCTCGTGCCTTGCATGCCTATGGCTCCCACTGATGGAAATGGGAGTGCTGCTGCATGCAAAGAGTGCATCCCCAGCCTACGCTCTTAAAACCAAAACCCACGTGAAACAGATTGTGAAAGTCTGAAGGGCTCATAGGAAAGTATTTCAGGGCAAAAAAAAGAAATCAATCAGGGGGCATCTAAGACCCCACAGTGATTATTACTCTGCCCCCATACTATGTAATTAGGAATCTTAAATGCACACTTTCTATGCACACAAAATGAAAGCAATTCATCAGCCCATTATTAATGTGGGTTCTTTCCTTTACTAAAAAGGGCAAAACAAGGGACAAAGATTTTAATAGACTAAAGGAAAATATACCTCATTTAGCCTGCAAATTACTTCCTGATAAGGAGGTGCCTTTAACAGGAAGGAGGACGTTCTACCACCCAGAAGACTCTTGAGGGGTTTTATCCATATGCAACTTTTTAAAGAAGAGTTTTGAAACTATTCTGTTGAAGATTAAGTTTTCATCCTCTTGCTCTTTAAGTACAAAATAGAGGCAATCATGGCTGACAGCACAAGACCAGTGTGTGCGTGAAGAAACAAAAAACTGAAACCAAACAAGCCAACCTCAAGTTACTTGGTGCTAGACAAAAAAACCAACCTTTTCTTGATACAGTTTGTGGAGCCAGTTAGAACATTCCTGCTCATCTTCTGGGACTTCTTCTAGTGGGATCCTCCTGCCAAGAGTAAACAAGAGGAATTGAAGAATATTAAATACTTTAGCTCCTGTGAACAGCACTTATCCATCTGACAGGAGACTCACTACTTTAATCACCTTTTTTAATTTGTGGTAACAGCTCCCAGATCAGCAAAGTTTAGTTCATTTCTAGAGCCATCTGCAGTTTTGTGAAATATCCCAAATTCAGACATTTAGATTTCTGAAATAGTAATGCATTATGGTCTAGGGCATCAGAGCTACTTTCTAGATAAAGATTTGCAAGCATCTGTTTCTAAAGGTTTTGAACAAAATTTCTTGCCCCACCTGTATAGTGTATTCAATCAGCTAGGATTAGAGAGAAAAATCAAACTGTTCTCCTTTTACCAGGGTAAAGCATTCTACTATTTCTCATGTAACATTTCCAATTCCTATCATTTTTTTACATGCAGCTTGGTTGGATAATTCCCAGCAAAATGGCTCCTATCACCGAAAAAACACCCCTCTTGACAAAACAAAGCTTTTTCTTTGCTTTACATGAAATTTGATCAATAATTATGTGACAGAAAAAAAATTCCCTCTGTCTTCTTCATTTAGGCCTGCTAATTGCAATATTTAATTTTGCATTTTTCCAATATACCACATATTTTAATTAATACCTAGTAAGAACAACATCAAATTAACTTCCTTATCACAGGAGAGCACGTTTCAGAGTCAGGACAGTCCTATAAACAATTAATAAATTAAAGAGTTGTGACATTACTGTTTTCTTCCTTTATTTAAGAAAGTCGTCTTATGACTAACATAAGATGCAATTTAAGCAGAGACAAAAAAGGCCATCCAAATTTTAAGACCTTCTACAGAGTGCAACACCTACAGCACTTCCGGAAGCAAATATTGAAGTTTTTAAAGAAAAGTTAATTGCTAAAACCAACTTTGCCATGAGGCTTACTCAGCCTGTAAGAGCTTTTCAAGAAGCTCAAAGGACAGAAGGGCAAATAGCTAGCCTGAGTCCTGGAAATGTGGGAAACGTGGGGTATTCATCACTTAGAAATGTTAATGATACAGAATACAGGTAATTGTTTTTTCATTTAACAACCCCCTCCCAAGTAGGGAGGGAGCAGCAGTCAAATACATCAACAACTATACCAGAGACAGCAACAGTCCTGAGTGGGAACTATTGTGCCAGAGACCAGTATAAAGCCATCATATCTGAACACTTAATAGATACTTGGTATTCTGACCAAGTGAGTGAAGAGAGGCCCCACTGTTGCTGCTGACCTGACAAATAGACACACAAGTGAATAATTTATTTTAAAAAATTTTAAAATATTTTAAAATTAAAGAGACTAAAAACTGAAAAAAACCCCTGTTGAGCTTCATGGGTTTCCCAGATATTTATAACTTGCAATAAACCCTTCCAATCTCATAGCAGTTTTTATCTGCAGTTCTGTAAAGATTTGCTGTTACCTACTAGAAAATATTTCCTTACTTGTGCAATTGGGACTGTAAATGCATACTTCCATATGCCAAAAATGAATGAAAATATGGATTACTTGCCTTACATATAAATCTGCATGGTATTTCTTTCCATTTAGAACTCCCAGCAATGTTGGATTCTCATTATTTCTAAAATTGAGGGTAGAATCATAGACTGCAGAAACTACAAGAAGAGAAACATGTTATGTGATTACATCAGTAATAGAATGGAAATAAGCAATTCTGTCTCAGACAAGCAGCATATCTAAATACAAAGGCATCAGCAATAGCACTGTAGTTTGAGCTTTCACCAAGGTAAAGATGACAATGGAATATTCAACAAGCAGGTTTTAAGAAGCTAAATAACCAGCAAACCCTTCCAGGAACTGCACCAGTAGAATGGAAGGCTTTGCTCTCCACCCTTGTCTCCTTCCCCATCAGGTGCAGAAGGTTTGGCACAGGGAACACAGTTTCTGACAGTTAACATACTGAGGGCATAGTAAGTGTTAAATGGTTGAAAAAGACTAGCTTTCTCAGCTTACTGTGAATGACAACTCCCCCCAGATCTGGGTAGATAACCAGGCAGATACACACTCTATAAACAATGAGCAATATTATACAGTTTGCCCAACAATGGATAAAGTGTGTGTTCAGCCCAGTGGCTTAACACAACTGTGAGTTGTTGGGGTTCAAAACAATCTCCCTTTCACGTCCATTATTGGACTTGCTATAGGGAAAGGCAGAGACAGAGTAACAGACCACATCCTGCACGAGCTGGGTGGCTGCTCTGAAGATGTGTGGCTGTGAGGAAATGGAACCAAACTTTCAGTGTGAAGAAAACACTGCTGCTGTGGCTCAGGACTGCACAGTAAAAGTATTTGCCAAGGTCACTTGCAGTTAAAACCAAGACTGCATTGACAAGCAGTTTCTACAGAAAAAGTATCCAGCCTTTTAAACCACAAAGTGTTTCAAAAGAGTTTTCCTGGAACACACCTTTAGAAACACTATTTTCCTGATGTCACAAAATTACCACAGAGCAATTAGTTTTCCTGACACTGAAACAAATCCTGCATCCCAGTAGGAATCCTAAGATCAGTGCTAGCACCAAAACTCTTTTTTTTTTCTTTTTTGAACACAGAAGTGACTAGCACACATTTCATGTGTAGCTTGCTGTATTTCAGGTTTCTCCTCTGGAGTTCTGCAATACTGAACACTGTGATGAACCTTTATTGTGAGAGCTCTTGACCTACCTAAGAAAGCCTTTTTATTACAACAAACAGACTTGCTTTTGGTTTTGAAGCCACTCTAGCTATTAATGATAAATATAGCTTGGTCACAACATCAGCCCCCAGAAACTCACCACAACATTTATTACTGTTAAACAGAATTCATAGTGCAGAACAGAACAGCCTGGCTTCAGTGCTGCAAGAAAATCCTGAAAACAGAGGCCAAAACCCTGTCACTGCATACAGACTGCATACTAACAGCTCTATTATTTTCCTACTACAGTTGGGGTTTTAGCCCAAACTCAAAACTACAGCACAAGCCAAAAATCTACTTCAAGCACACTACTGTCCCTGTACAAAAAACATGTAGGAAATTACTTTTAAATATATTACCTACCTCCATTTTTAAGCTTCTTAGTGTAGAAGGATTTTACTAATCTACTCAATTTACTAATCCAATGTAATTAAAGACAAGAGCTCAATTTGGGTTATAGAGGGTAAGCTTCTTAGTTTATTCTTTAATAGCATGGGATTGTTCCAACGACAACAGGGTGACAATAAAGTATGATATAGGCACCACTTGTTTTTTCATCTTTTAGAAGACATCTACATTTGAGTTCAGATATGAATTGGGTACTTGTTCAGACACATTGAAAGATGCTTCTCCTGTTCTGAAACAACTTCTGCAGAGTTGGTCAGGAACATGTTGTAATTCCTTCATTCCAGGGAAAAAACAGCCCATTCCAGTTTGTAAATGGTCTGTAGTTTTATATTCAGTCCAGTCTTTTTTACCATCACACTGAAATCTTATGGTGTGAATAACTGCCAAATTCAAGACAACAGCAGCATGTGCAGGTGTAAACAGATCTCTGCTGTATCCAGATATAAGATAACTGAAATCTTAAGCTTTTACATTTGCAAAGTGGAGGAAAATAACAACAGGAGACGTGTCAAAGAAAAGGACTGCACAGAATTGAAGATTCCCAGAAAGCTTCCACCGCCAAAGCAGCACCAGCATGCTGAGAGACACACTGGAATTTTTTTTCATTAAATATGTACTTTGTAATCACATACTGAGAACTGGTATCTCATGACTTTCTCATCTAAAGGCTGAAGGGTCCAGAAATTTCACGTTCTGAACCAAGTAAAAAAATAACTCCATGGTATTTTGAAAACATTGCAACTGTCTCAAACTCATTAATTTATGCAGCATTTGAGATGTTTTCTCAAATAAATTACCTGAAAATGTCTTTTTTATTAAAAAAACCAAACACACACATACACGCAATTCAGTATTTGGAAGCCTTTCCATAGGCTCAGAAAAGATCATAACTCAAAACTTTTTTTCCCCCCATCTGAATTACTAGTTTTTGACAAAACAAGCCTAGTATTTTTGTTTTGCTTTCTGCACAGCTTCCAGTATCTGTAATTTTTGGTTCTTTGTCCAGCATTCTGACAGAGTTATATACTTAAGAAATTAAAATTTAATTTCTTCATTTTGACCTAAAAAAAATCTTCAGGTGACATATCTAGACAGGATTTTTCTTACTTCAGTCATCCTCTTGAATTTCATGCTTTATTTTGTGGACACTGCATATCATGCCAGAACCTGACAAACCAACCTACAGGCAATGAGTATGCCTACATACAGCTTCACATGAGCACACAGTGAAGACTGGGAAAGGGAGGGGAAGAGACAGTGGGCTTTCACTGTACTGCTGGCATGACAGCCACCTTGATGCAATCCTTTGATTTAACATCTGCATCAAAAATCACTCATCCTCTCAAACTTGGTAGCTTGCTCAGGAGGATGACCAGGAGCCTCACTAAACACTGAAAAACATTCAGGAATTATGTTCAGGTCATAGGAAAAATGTCATTGCAAACCACAAACATCATCATATTGGACTCCATGAGAACATCACCCTGGAATTTATTCTCACGTGTTTTCTCTAGGGTAGTAGTACCCAGCAGGTGCAACTGGAGGCGAAGGTTGACAACTTGGAGTTATCTACAATCCATCATGAGGCATGTTTTTAAATACAAGTTTTAACTAAAAACAAATAACCAAAAGAAGCTGCCTGATACAGCCAGGCAATAAAAGTGACAGATATATCTAATGCAATATTTATGACATTTATTTTTACTGTAAGTAATGGACAAGTGCTTCAGAAACAGATCTGTAGTTTCATTTGCTTCCATGAACAGTACAGGTAGCAAACTCTACAACCTAACAGTAGGTTATTAACACAGCAAACAGCTTCTAGAAATGAAGTTCCCAGGGACTGCATCTGTACTACCAAACTGGCATTAATCCCACTAATAAAAATATTATAACAAATTAAAAAAATTAAAAGCACTCCTTTAAGGATCAAACTGCATGACTGTGAAAGTAAACAATCAGTAGCAAAGTGAATTTGTGAAAGTAAGTCTTGAAGAAAAAATAAATCCATTGTCACTTATGAAAAAAATTAGGAAGGAAGGTTCTTGACTTTACTCAGGGTGCTAGAGGTCACAGAGCTTTGACACAGCTCTTTTTCAGTGCCTCAAGTCTATCTCCCCCCACCCTTAGCAAAACAGTCACCCTTATTCATAAGGGGGAAGGTTCAAACATGCCCTTATGGGAGTTGCTGGATGCTGCACATAACTTACCTCTTCTTCACACACCAGGAAAGATCCAAGCTATGCTATCCATTTTGGCAGTGGGAAGTTGTGGATTCCTGACAAGCTACAACAGTGATATCATCTACCTGACTTGCAAGAGGATATGTAGAAGAAACATGACAGATAACAAGACAGCTGACTGCAAAGCTTTTTTTACAGCAGCTATCCCAGATATGCCACATAAAAACATGTCTTCAAAGACAAAAGTAATTTTGACATTAACTTCAGTCAAGCTAGAACATTTTCTTCTAAACCACCAACCACTTTCTCTTTCTTGCATATCATAAATCTACCAAACCCCAAAGATACTGTAGCACTATGGCTACTTAACAGACTCTTTCATTTGCCCACGAAGTACATGGCAGATGACCTTGATGGATTGTGTTAGGCAACAAAGTCACTTCAAGGGCAGGCATGCCATATTCTTACTGATGTCACTTTAAAGTTGGCAAATGCAAGTAACCAGAAGTAAGTGGTGGTGGTGAGTTCAGAACAACATCAGCAAAGAAAAACTCATCTTCTGTAATGAATAAGTAATTTATTTTTAAGTTTGCCTACATGTGTCTTCAGTGAAGGTCTACTCCCCTTTCCCACCTCCACAAAAGTAGTCTAAAGAGCACATCTATATAGAAATTTAAAGCAGAATATTTTTTATTTTAAAATGGGGTTGAGGCAGCTATTTAAGAGAAGAAAATATTTAAGTGACATATTTGCTTCATTTAGAATAGGACTGCCTAGTAAATACTACGAAATGTTATCCTTTAGCAGTACCTACAAACCTTGAGACCCCTGACTCACCATAACATAAAACAAAGCAAAAAAATGCCAACCGAGCTGCCCCAGGACTTTGTTAGTAAAACCCAATCTTTCATTTTTTGCAGGCTAGTGGAAGAAAGGTCAAAGGATCCCAGAACCCTTCTGCTAGGACATGCTACAGGGAAAAGAAGCGCATGGCAGTGACAGCAGTTAGATGAAGTAACCATTTAGCATTGTTCCTTGTGACTTTCCTTACCTACATTTCTCAAACACTGCACTGTGACAGCAAATCCTTTCGTTCGTGGCAGTAGGTGATACTTGAGCTTGGGCAGGCCTTTGGCTTCGGCTACTTGCATGCTAATCTGGTGCTTCTGTTCTGTGAACCTCGTGCCCTCGCAGTGAATCAGGAACTAAAATCAGGAGAAAACTACAGTTAGACAGCTGTTCAGCTCTTCAAAGCCTGTCTGACCAGAGGCCTCGCCACAGCCCAAATCTACACTGCTAGCAGAGACAGGTGTAGCCACATACACATTTAGGTAATTGCCTTGGATTTAAAAAAAAAAAGCCAACAAAAAACCCCATCAAAGCTCCAACACCAAACTGTCTCAATTGTCCCCTGCAACTTGCATCCTCTGGTTTGAATTCTCGCCTTTTAGACTTTGTTTAACACATGCTCTGCTACTTGGTATCAGAATGACTTGATTTCTCTAAATGAGTCACTCCATCTCTAAAGAGATTTTAGGAAAAACTCAAAACATACCTCCTGTTACAAATCTCTCACCGATGGCAAGGTGTTCAACTGTCATCTAAAACTTGGTAAGTGTTTAAACCAAACACATTTCCAGGTAATGCTTCAGTGCCCAGCTTGCTTGCCCTCACTCCAACCCACTTGCTTTCACTATGGCCCAATGAGCTGATAACACTACAAGGCAGCAGATGCAGGACAACTGAAAGCTTCATCCCCTTATGAACTATACAGTGGAAGGGATCAGACAGACACGAGTGATTACAATTTTGCCACTGGCAGGCAGGGTGGAGCAGACAGATCTTTGGAGATTCACCACTTGCTCATCTGCTTTCTGCCAAGCCTGAATGCAAACTAACACATCAGAGAACATTGCCGAGTCACACAAGTCAAGCCCTCATCACCCACAGCAAAGATTTAGCCAGCAAAGATTAAGCCAACAAAGACAGCAGCTGAAGAAAAGTAGCCAAGCAGCCAACTTCAGACCTAAGAGAACTTCTCATGTATCACATGCATAATGTTAAACAGCTAGATGAAACATATAGAAACTGATGAGAAAATCCTTCCAGACCACTTAAAATGCTCTGTCTTTCTACCTTCCAAGGTGCTAAGGCTGTGCCTTTTGACATGATGTCACCACATAGAGGAAAATTAAAACTCCACACTGCATTAACCCCAGGGGATATGTCAACAACCACCTCTCTTACTACAAGTATAGCTCCTTTTCAGTAGTCCCTCTACAGTAGTATATAAAGAATGGTGGTGATTTGTGCTCACCAGCTAGTGCTGAGCTGCCTAGGTGTACAGAACACCTTTTAGGAGTCATAAAGCAAGGGGAGATCCCTGTGAGAGAGATCCCTGTGAGAACTAGAAATTAAGAGTTGCTTCTTTGTTAGACAGCCTCCTGCCTGGAAGTCATTTAATCATCGACCAAGCAGAGAGCTTAGTTTTGATTGCTCAGAGCTCATTTAAATCAATGACAATTAAAATGAGAGATACAGCATTTATATTTATATCTGTATCTCTTCTCCAGGAAACCACTTCTCAAAGCAATAGTTTCTGCAGGCCTCAGTGAGGCTGCTTAAGGTACCATTTCCTTAACTGAATTTGTCCCTTGCCACCACTAGCTCACAAGAATTAGGTGTTTTCCAACTACTGAGAAGAGAAAAAAAAACAACCAAAGGCTTTTCACTCCCAGACTAGGAAATTGCAAGCAGACTCAATACTAAAAAAACTGACGGTGATGGAAAAAGTAATACTTTCCTGTTACTCAAAGGTGACACCAATCTTCTCCCTGTAACACAGCTGGTGGCCCCAGGGGCCACTTCTCTGACCAGGTATGTATTTGTGGCTTTCACTTCCACTGGGCCATGTCTGACCTAACACTTTCACAGATATGTCAGAATCACAGGGCAATAGGAGGAGAAAATACTACTATTAACTCAGCAGTCTTTGTGAGAAGGGAACTTAGGTAAGCAAAACAGCCGATGTCTTTCAATACGATGTCACATGCGTCTGTTACACTGCCATCTACTGCTCTCCAGCCTCCTGCATTTAGAAGATCACAATGGATCACAGTGGAGGTATTTTTACAATAACATCTGTAGGGCTCCATACTACAAAGGAAGAAAACAGACAAGACAGACTATTACATGGGAAATTCATGGGAGAATTAAATTCTTAGAGAATATGCTCCCGATGCTGCCAAAAAGGGCATTAATCAAAGTCCTCAGGAGGAACTGAGCAACTCTCACGTATTGCTTATGCCCTTCATCCCTCTCAAGCACTACAGCACCTTGCACTCGACTTGTTAGTTGTCACTCACCCAAAAATTTTCAGGGTAGTCCCGGAGATTCAGCAACTTCTGCATGACTGTTTTCCGATCTTCCTCCCACTTACGCTTGCAGAAGACTATCTCTAGGAAATACCACATCCAGCCAATGATAGGCATGTAGGAGAGCTCCTTCTTTGCAAGCACTTTGGAACTCTGCAAGACAAAGGTAAAACAAGTAAAACAGAGTTACACCACTTAAGAGTTCTCTGTGGGTATGACACATGCAGTTAGACACCAATATATTGCTTCATACTGACTGGTCACAGCTTTGGCACAAGTGAAAAAGCAAAACAAAGAAGTTTTTCTTCATGCAACAGAATAGTCAAATCTAATCTCAGATATCTGCATGAACAACGACTTCCAGGATTAAATATTTATATATGTGTGTGTGTCTATCCTACTCAAATGCTGAAACCCAAAACAAGGCAAATTCCTTCAAACACTGAGAAATCCACGCAAAAGACTCAAACTACTTAAAATGAAAGTCTTAATTCAAGCAGGCCCTGGGCAGTAGAAACTCAAGTTCCTTTAAGACATCTTGCAGCTATACTACTCCCCAACACTGGGACATCTCACTGTGACAAGAAACCCAACCTATTTTGAATGAGACCCAGAGTCACAGAGCCATTGCCACACAACAGTATATTGATACATACATGTGGTTTACCAATGGATGAAATCTTAAACAACAATCAAAACAAGAACAGCAATAAAAATATTTAATTTGTATTCAGGTTTGTTAGAAGAAAGGCAGAGATTCCCCCTCTACTCTGCCCTGGTCAGGCCCCACCTGGAGTATTGTGTCCAGTTCTGGGCTCCCTGGTATAAAAAGGACAGGGATCTCCTGGAGAGAGTCCAAAGAAGGGCTACGAAGATGATAAAGGGCCTGGAGCATCTCCCCTATGAGGAAAGGCTGAGAAAATTGGGACTGTTCAGCCTTGAGAAGAGAAGACTAAGGGGGGACCTAATTAATGTTTATAATTATCTTAAGCAGGGGATGCAGGGGGAATCAGCCAGCCCCTTTTCAGTGGTCTGTGGAGACAGGACAAGGGGCAATGGCTGCAAGTTGGAGCACAGGAAGTTCCGCACCAACATGCGGAAGAACTTTTCCCAGTGAGGGTGACAGAGCCCTGGGACAGGCTGCCCAGGGAGGTGGTGGAGTCTCCTTCTCTGGAGATATTCAAGACCCGTCTGGATGCCTATCTCAGTGAAATGTCCTAGGGAGCTGCTTTGGCAGGGGGGTTGGACCCGATGATCTCTCAAGGTCCCTTCCAACCCCTACAATTCTATGATTCTATGATACTTACATTAGTGACTTTCAAACAGAGTACTGTTCCTGTCTCACAGGTCTGACAGACACTGAGGTGGTTTGTCCAAACCCTCCAGAAGTCTATGATTTATCAAGCATTTGGCGCGTTTCAGATATCAAACCCTGCTGCAGAACTTAACTCCATGATCATCTCAGACTGACATCCTCTTCGGCAGGAGAACTGATTCCATTTGCTCCTTTCCTGTCTCCCAAGCCAGTTTTGGTGAGCCATCTAATATTTCAGTTTTTTATTTAATGAATAAACTAGCTGATGTGTACGTGTGTGTGTGTACATAGAAACTGTTGGTTCAGGATTTCCTGAAAACAGTGAAATTTTCTTGGAGCACAGATGGAGCAATTACTGTCCAGTTTCTGATACCATTGTAAGCTATCCCATCACAGTGCTCTGTGGATGGGTTCCAGTACATCACATCTGACTAGCAGAATTATTTTCTGGTAGAAATCACCATCAACAGAAATTATTTGCTTCTATTTTTTGATCACTGTTGTTCACTTGGTTACTAGGGGAAGAGACTTGACCTAATTCTTCATCTCAGCTCATTTCCCTCATCTGCTCTCCTTCCTTAGGAAGGAAAATGCCTTAAATAATTAAGCTATCTAAAAGCTTGTAAGACTGGAAGGCAAGTGCATGTCACAGCTACACTAGCTGCTGCTACACGTTGGCAGAGCAGAAGACTATATGAGACAATTCCATTTCTAAGAAGCATCTCTGTCAAACGATTTAACACTGCCTAACAAAACAGTTCCTCTTGATCATTTGGTCTTTCAGCAATGGGCCCAGATCAGGACTCCAAACCCAGCTCTCTCACAAGAATCAACCATAGGATTCCACACGCTTTCAGCCATTAATTTTTAAACCATGTTGGGCATTAGTCCTCATTGCATGGCAGCAGCAATGCTGAGCCCTGCCTCCTCTTCCAGCTCTCCAATCTGGTCACAGAGAAAAATGCTCTCTTCCCACCACTTTCCTTAGCTCTCTGGTTGGTTCCCCCTTCCCACCCCCTGCCTTTCCTTTTCTCAGTTACTCAATACAAGTAATTTTATTATCTCCGACATAAATGTAAATATTTCTAGCATACCTCTTGAATAAGAGCATTTTTAGTTGTATAATATGTACAGTACATCTTCCACCCAAAGCACATAGACCACTTCATATGCTCTTCCCCATACATGCCTGAGGAAGACAGCTGAGCCACAGCTTTGCCTCAAGAAATCCCAACAGATGCAAAGTGTTTCTAGCTGAGAAAGGAGGGCTAGAAACTTAGGGAACTACTGTCCACCTCAGCCACAACTCGGGCAGCTGTCAGGCACAGCCTAGTGTAAGTCACTGCACAGTGAGGCGAACAGCAACAGTGTCACCCCCAAAAACCAGAAGAGACACGTGCTCCTAAAGCTTGTGTACAGTGTTGAGTATCATGAGACCTGTCATAAAGCTAAGCATGCTCTGACTAGGATGTACAAGGCATCCAGAACAGAGTCAGAAAACGCAATCTAATAGTCCTCCCTCACAGACTTTAACACACATGAATCTTTACCCAGAAAGCAAGCTAAAGTAACTATTTTACCATAGCTATTTTCTCAACTTTTGCATATTTTAAAAAGCATACGAGTTAAACACGGGGCAGAAGAGAACTTCCCACTGTTGCTTTTCCCCGCAGGAAAGCAAAACCAAGATGTTGTGAGCTGAGGCATCATATAGCACAGGTATAACCATAAAAGCAGAACAGATGTTAGAATTCTTCCCCAGGGCACATTCTTTCTCCTTTTCTGTACCAACACATTTTTAAGATTCAAAAGCTTTCTTTTAAACACATGAATGTACGATCCTTTAGATGCACATAAAACAAAACTACATCACCTTGCTCTATTTTGTACACCTCACCTATCCTTGGAGTATAAGTAAGGCTAACGACACAGAATTCATTATGAAAGGAAACTCTTCACTGCACTGTAATGACAAGACTGCTCTTGTGTGGGAAGCTTCCCCTCAGAAGTTAACATCTCTCTTACAATAAGTAGAGCTACAACCTACTTTGTTCCAGTTGTCTACCCGTGCCAAGCTCCTGTGTAAATACCTCAGGGGAAAATCCCAGTTCTAGCTGATTTGGGGCACTAACTTTTCTTTACTGAAATGCTTTCATGAATATGTGACAGTGTCGTGGTTTCACCCCGGCTGTGGGCCGAGATCCACGCAGCTGCCTGCTCCTTAAAGTAAAAGAGCAGGGGAAGAGGGAAAAAGGGGGAAACAAGGGAAGGGAAAAGGAAGGGGCAAATAACTCCAAAACCAAGAAACTAAGAGGCCCGTGGGTTGGGATAAGGATAGTTTACTAAGATAACAGAAAGATAAAATATAACAATGCTAACAGGACTTTAGAGCAAAAGAATATGAAACTATTGATACCCAATGCAGTTTCTCCCCGAACCACACAACTCAGGCCAGACCACCCAGAGCTGTCCCGGAACCCGACCGTCCCCCCAAGAAGCACGCGTCCCGCCACCGCCCCTCTTCTTCCTCCCCTCAGCCCCCCGTTATCCTGGGCAGGACATAATTGGCATGGAATACTCTCTTTGGCCCATCTGGGTCACCTGTCCTGGCTTCACCCCTCCTTTCTCATGAATAGAGAAATATGAAGAAGCTGAGAAAGTCCTTGACTGTCTGACTGCAACTAAGAACATCAGGGTGTTCTCAGCACTGCTTTCATTTTAACTCCCAAACACAGCATTCCATCAGCTGCTACAAATGAAGTTAACTCTATCCTGACTGAAGCCAGGACAGTCAGTCATTTTTAACCTTCAAGTTCAGCTTATTCAACAGCGTACATTTCATTAAAGGCACCGATTTATTCCATGCAAGCTGTCTTCTTGAAGGCGGTCAAACATTTTCAGTGCTCAGAGCCGTGTAATGCCAACAGATGTTTAATGAAATTATCACTGGATGGAGATGACTTGTCTTCTACAGCAATAGCATTATGATCCAAGTTAATTTCTTCTGGCCAATTTGTTCAGATGGAAATACCCACAAAGTTCTTGTTTTGTGAATGATTACACTATTGCACAAAAATATAATTATTTACAAGCTTACTTTAGATGAGTTTGCACGGCCATGCTGTCACAGAAAGTCATGACTTACAAGTCCAGCCTCAGTTATTCAACACCTCTTGATCACAGAATGCAACAGACAGCACAAATCCAACCTGCAAGCTGAGGATGTCCAACAAAGTTTGTTCCACAGTCTCAAAACAAATTCATTGTAGCTGCAAACCTAGGCAACAGCAATTTGCCTTGTAAGTTACTTGCTCTCCAGGCTACTTTCAGCACTGACATAGTTTTGATTCTGTTTGCTCTATTTTTGAAATATAGCACTCCGTATTTTACTCTCCAGGACATCAAGATGGAAAGATCATGTCTTCAGTCCCTCAAAGCTGTAGTTCCAGAGATCTAGTTACACTCATGATTTCTAACACTTCATATTGAATAACTTGTCCATGTTGGAGAGGTAACAGCAATATTTTAGAGGATTTATGCCCGAGCATATTTAAGATGCTCTGTTAAATACAAATAAAATAGCTTTGCTGTTTGAATAACTAGATAGCTTCTATTAACATATAGAAATGAACAAATGAACTACTGTGTTCACACACCTATGAGTCCCATACACTAACTGAATAGAAGTCTCTTCTCACACCACACTCAGTTTTATCCAAGAGCAAGCTTCAACATAACAACTTTTTAAATAAATTTGGTTTTCCTGGCATATGGAACAAATAGTTAGGGTTAAAAATTAGTACACATGTTTGGCAATATTTTATGAGTAACATAAAGCAAGATAATTAACAACTAGTTTTTCATAATTGTTTTCTGCCTTGTCCACCTGGTCAAGGAATAAACAATGGCCTTTTTGGAGATGCACCAATTTTGATGCCAATATAATGAACCACTTAAAATAGTGTTTATGTTTTGCTGAGGTATTAATGCTAGTGGTCTTTCCAATTTGAAACTCAGAAGACCAAAAAATGAACAGATAAACCAGCAGGTTTGGCTTCAAAGTGCAGGCAATTTTTGTTAACATAAATGTTTTAATCTCAGAAAATGGGTTACTAAAACTACTAAGAAAAGGTATTTTATCACTGCTTGGTCAGATCAAGCAGCTAAGCAGAAGGGTACAGTGAATCCAGGGAGGAGGCGTACTAGTGTGCTTTTGCTGTAAGCTCTGAATAACACCTCCCTCCTCAGAACATCTCTGTGTCCCGATCTCAAGTTCTGGTGCCTAGTGGGTCCAGTTTTCAAAGGGATGCTAGCAGACACCTTGAAGAAACTAATGCTAGCGATGTGTTTTAAATGCAGATACAGCAGCTAGGCTGTACACCACTAAGAAGGTAGTCCTAGGACTGGAATGGCACAGGCAGAGAAAAAGGAAGGGCACAGCAAGCAGTGACAAGGGACTGCTGACGAAGACCATGTCTATTTACACAACAGAGCGACACACAGACATCAGAGCTGGCATCTCATCAGGCATTGCACTAGCATGGGATGGAAAAGCAGAGCATCCACAACACAATCACCAAAGTCACCCTGGCTCAGGATTGTAACAGCCCTGCCTTTTATTAGGAAACACTGGTGCGGACAAAGCTTACCCAGGTGGGGCTGTGCTGTGTCCGACTCCACAGAAAGCCAAGCTGGCAGCGCAGCTTCTCCTTCCCTTACAATGTGCTGCAACCACCTCTGTATCAGGAGTCGGCAGGACTCAGCCATCTCCATGGCAGCCTGTGCTGCCCACAGCAGCGTGATGCTGACTTGACATCAAGCACCCCTGTATTCCCTTCCTCCTACACACCTCCCTGAGGTGTGGTTCATGTGCATGACAAACATCAAGGAGTGAAAACAAAAGAAGATAAGCTGAAGCAAAGCTTAAATTACTAATCACTGAGGCAAAAAGCTGAGGCAAAAACTTGCCTGAAGTTTTCTTCCTTCTCATTTCCAACCACCAGCAAAAACCTTTCTAAGGTGTTTTACACATCAGTAACTTCAGCTGCATAGAGTCCCCCTGAAGCCAGCAAGACAGTATCAGTGGCTACAATAACTTGCAAGAGTAAAAACAAGTACAGAATTGCTTCTTTATGTGGTTTTCTCCTTCTGTACTACAGACAAAGAGATCCCTGGCTCTCACTCAGCACTGTCAACCCAGTGCCCTCTAGCATTTTAAACTGTTGATCCAAAAGTGTAGCACTAAAGAAAAAAAATAAAGTAAAATAAATGTTAGAATGTTGTTATTTTTTTCTTTTTTCCTCCTCCACACATGCTTCTCAAATTCTTAGCACTTTCTTTGGTTCTTTTTCCTAGATTTTCTTCCACAGCCATTTAAAAAAAAAAACTTTTATGAAAGCAGAGAACCTCATGCCATCTATGTACAAGAACTGTGTCATTACAAGAGTACTCAAATTCACAAACCTGACACCAAACAAGAGCTTGTGCTACTCCTGCTTCCCCCACACTCTCCCTCTGCTAACAGTAAAAACCCCTAAAACCACATTGATAAAAAGAAACCTGAAGTGACAGAGCATAATAAACCTGTTTGGTCTATAGCAATTTTGCTAAGGACAAAGGAGAAAACCAGTACAGGAGAAGAGAGACAAAAGGAGGAGCAGAGCAATGTACAGATTGAATGTTGCAACTAAGACCAGGAGGGGCAGTTATCATATGATTAAAAACAAAAATGAAAGGGGAAAGACTTCTTTTCTTTTGGGGCAAGAGGGGGCAAGAAAGGTTTAAGGAAACTTAATCTTGTTTCTAAGTGAGCAAAAGCAAGTAAAAAAATTACAGCATCCAATGGCTTCATTTAACAGAAGTTCAAGCTGTAAAATACTATTTGGATACAGGCATGAGACACTTAGGAGCACTGCTGTCTACCAGGGCTGCAGGGTGCAGCTGGATGTCAGAAGCCATTCTGTCTGCATGCTGCAGCTGAGTACAATCAGTCCCAACTCCTTCAGCTTTAAGTTGCCTTCATGTTCTCCCTCTTCCCTCTTCTCCAGCCACCTCTCCTTTCTTCACTGGATTAGTTAAGGCAGGAGAGAGAGAAGGTCTGTCTGAAACAAGCCAGAACAGGGCAGAAAAGCACTAGACCAGATGAAGGAGCTAGGATGGCAAGTGTAAGATTTCCTTTTCATCTGCAGTGGACATGAGGTCAGATTAGAGAAGATACCTAAAGTTTGCATAGAAACTTCAGAGTGTTAAACAGCATAAAATATAAAATCCCACTGGCTCACAAAGTCCTTGAGCCACAAAATGCTGGAGGCTGGGACCCCACTTAGAAATCAAGGACATTTGCCTTTTTCTTCTTCCTTTTTTTCCCAAACAGCAACCCTCAGCATTCTTTTGTTCCTAACTGTGTTGCCACACCAAACTTTAGTGCTTCAAACACTGCAAACTCGTGTAAGGCAGCACAAAGTCAAACCAAACTACACCCCTTTCATGGTTTAACCCTAGCCAGTAACTAAGCACCATGCAGCCACTTGCTCACTCACTCCTCCCTCTCCCACCCCATCCCCAGAGGGATGGGAGGAGAACAGAAGAAAAACCTTGTGATAACAGGATAACAAAGGAAAATAATAATAAGTGATGTACAATCTCAACTGCTCACCACTTGCAGAAAAAAAAACCTCAACCCAAAACAACCCAAAACTCAATGTTCTTTGTATCTCTGAGCAGCAATCCCACCTCCTCAGTAGCTTTCCCAGTTATAATGCTAAGCATGACATCACATGGCACGGAATATCCCTTTGGTCAGTTGGGGTCAGCTGGCCTGACTCTGTCCCCTCTCAACTCCTTGTGCACCCCCAGCCTCTTCACTGGTGGGATGAGAAACAGAAGAGGTCTCAGGTCTGTGTAAGCACTGCTCAGCAATAACAAAAAAAATCTTTGTATTATCAACACTGTTTCCAATGCCAACCCAAAACACAGCCCCATGCTAGCTACTATAAATAAAGTTAACTTTATCCCAGCCAAAACCAGCACAACCCTCCATCCCTATTCATTCACTCTCTCGTGCTGCCCCAAGCCAAGTACATTCCAATGTAAACAATCTAATCCAGAAACTGATTGCATGTCATTTTCAATTATTTTTTTAAACCTAGCTTAACGTGAACCTCACTGGTTACCCCATCAGGGAAATGCACTGTTTTGCTGTGTAAAGACATCTACACAAATGAGAGCACATGGGAACTATTTCTTCCTGGAATACCTTCTGGGAAATAAAACCACAGTACTTTACTTAAGACCAAAATAGTTTGGGTTGTGTTTTTTTTTTTTAAATTACATTATAAAACCAACATCTATCAGTTCCTAAAAGAATCCTACGAAAAGCAAAAATACAAACTGAGTAGTAACTCTCAGCATCTAAATAAAAAGGGGGGTAATTTTGTCCAGTACTGTAACTGTTGAACAGTTATGCTTCTATGTAGCCATTTTCTTACGTGTAGGGAACAATATAAAAATTAATGTAACCCTGATTACTTTGGGAAGCTGTAAAAAAAAAAAACCTATTAAAGCTAATGAGTAGTACACTAGTAGTAGCAACACAAGGCACTTTACCAACCTGACAACCAACCAGACACTAAGGCCACACAGACCATCGTGGAGCCACATGAAGCCTCTTCCCAGCTAGCCCCCTTTGTTGGTGAGCATAACATGAGATGGAATGGAAAACACCCTTGGCCATCCTGGCTCACCTGTCCTGGCTACCTGTGAAAATCTATCCTAGCCAAAAAAGGCCATAATCCTTTAATTTTCTACCATGGTGCCTTCTGAAGCAGCACCTTCCCCTCTAAACCACAGTCATATTCAGAGAACTGTAGCCATTAGGATTACAAAATGAGAAAGAGTATACACCAAAGCAAACTGTAGAACAAGGACATAGAAGAGAGAACTGTTTTGGCATGTATATCTGCCTGCCAGAAACAGGTTCCTTACATATCTCATGCTATCCCCCAGCTCTGAGCTCAAGTCCTACACATGACAGTAGAATTGTTCCTCAGGCATCAGGAGCTAACATTCCTTTTGGTAATAGGCAGGGCCTGTAAGGCTTCATTTTCCTGCAGTTTTAAGGCCACCCCCACCCCCCTTTTTTAAGGCTGTCATTACTGTAATTTGAAAGTGACTGGAGTGGTGTCTAAATGTCCAGAAAATGCCAGAGTCCAAAAGAAAGATCACAAAAAGTCATAGGCTCACACAGCCCAAGGCCAGGACTTTTGACAGTGGACAGTAGCAAAGTTAGAAGAGGATGCTGCAGAAAACCACCAACATGAGGCGTTTGTCTGCCTGCCTAGGAGGAGGGAACACTTATCTAAATTCCTTGTAGGTAGGGAATGTTGTCACCACCACAGAATTAAGTCAAGCTGGCTCAGAAGGAGGGCATGAGTCATCCCCCTGAGCTGATAAGGGAAACAAAAAGCCCAGCCCTAAAAGCAATGGCACGTGTACTCCTAGCTGTAATAATGTATTCAACTACAGGTAACTCATTCCTTCCCCCAACTCTCATTAGTTGTAACCTGGTTACTGCTTTCACTTGAGATGGCAGCTCTTTCATTCCCAGACGGACTCTGCATCATTCAAACTCCAGCTGCCATTTGTAAGACTACACTGCAGAAAGCAAACAAATTCTTCAATTCAGTGGGAAAGAATCACTGAACAGCTCATCTTTCTGCAGCACAACGAACTGTAACAGTTACCTAGCCAGCACATAGACAGAAACAACTGTAATAACCTCCAGAAGTTAAAAAATAAATAAATAGAATCAAAATATCCTTCCATGGGCTTTAACTGCAATGCTTTTAAAATGTCTGTGAATGTCCAAGCAACCCTGTCTCAGTATTCCACACAGTTGCACTGCATTGCTTTAGGTTCACCTCTAAGTCTGGACAGCCTCAGTCTTTAATAGTAAGGTGAGATGTTCCCTCACAAGCTGGAAGGCAGGGAGGGAGAGCAGAACAAAACTCCCAGGGTCCAGGAGGAAATGGTTGGAGACCTGCTGCACTAATTAGACATTCACAAGTCAATGGGGCCAGATGGGTTCCATCCCAGGGTACTGAGAGAGCTGGCAGACCTGCTTGCCAGACCCCTTTCCATCATCTACCAGTGGTCCTGGCTGACTGGGGAAGTTCCACTCAACTGGAGGCTGGCAGATGTTGCACCCATTTACAAGAAGGGTCAGAGGGAGGATCCAGGAAACTACAGACCTGTCAGTCTGACGTCAGTCTGACCTCAGTGCCGGGGAATATCATGGAATGGGTCATCTTGAGTGCTGTCACACAGCACACACATGACAATCAAGTGATCAGGCCCAGTCATGGGTTTACAAAAGGCAGGTCCTGCCAAACTAACCTGATCTCCTTCTATGATAAGGTGACCAGCTTAGTGGATGAGGGGAAGGCTGTGGATGTAGTGTACCTTGACTTCAGCAAAGCCTTTGACACCATTTCTTACAGCATTCTGACTGAGAAACTGGCTACCACCAGCCTGGACAGGCACACTCTCTGCTGGGTAAAAAACTGTCTGGATGGCCGGGCCCAAAGAGTTGTGGTAAATGGAGGTAAATCCAGCTGGAGACTGGTCAGGAGTGGTGTTCCCCAGGGCTCAGTCCTGGGTTCAGTCCTGTTCAACATCTTTATCAATGACCTGGATGAAGGGACTGAATGTTCCCTCAGTAAGTCTGTGGACAACACTAAGCTGGGAGGAAGTGTTGATCTGCCCGAGGGTAGGGAGGCTCTTCAGAGGGGTCTGGACAGGCTGGATCCATGGGCTGAGACCAAGAGGATGAGGTTCAACAAGGCCAAGTGCAGAGTCCTGCACCTGGGACAGAACAACCCTGTGCAGCGCTACAGGCTTGGGGAAGAGTGGCTGGAAAGCTGCCTGGCGGAGAAGGACCTGGGGGTGTTGGTTGACTGCAGGCTGAACATGAGCCAGCAGTGTGCCCAGGTGGCCAGAAGGCCAAGGACATCCTGGCTTGTATCAGAACCAGTGTGGCCAGCAGGTCCAGGGAAGGGATTGTGCCCCTGTGCTCAGCATTGGTGAGGCTGCACCTCGAGTGCTGTGTCCAGTTCTGGGCTCCTCACCATAAGAAGGACGTTGAGGTCCTGGAGCGTGTCCAGAGAAGGGCAGCCAGGCTGGTGAAGGGGCTGGAGAGCAAACCTTACGAGGAGAGGCTGAGGGAACTGGGGTTGTTTAGCCTGGAGAAGAGGAGGCTGAAGGAGGGACCCTATGGCCACCTACAGTTAGCTGAGAGGAGGCTGTGGAGAGATGAGTGTTGGTCTCTTCACCCAAGCAACAGGTGATAGCACAAGGGGGAATGGGCTCAGGCTGTGTCAGGGCAGGTTCAGATTAGACATTAGGAAAAAGTTCTTCACTGAAAGGGCATTGGAACAGGCTGCCCAGGGAGGTGGTTGAGTCACTGACCCTGGATGTATTTAAAAGATGGGTAGATGAGGTGCTCAGGGCTATGGTTTAGTAGAGGACAGGTATGTTTGGACTTGATAATCTCAAAGGTCTTTTCCAACCTAGTGATTCTGTGAAATTTCAACACAGATCTGACAGATTTCAAAAGCAAAGAATGTGTTTTGTGGGGTTTTTTTCCCCCACATCTAAAAAGATGAAGTTTCTTTTAAATACTAAATAAAACTCACCCCCAAGACTCCAAATCTTTCACAAAAGTTCCAACCACAGAGAAAGTCAATTTCAAAGTTGTGATTAAGGATTACGATGGCATTCTCCTTCCCATATTTGTGGTAACTCTCTGGGTCAGTGTAGAGGGTGCAATTGGTGCCTGACCACCATTCCAGCAACATCACCATCTCTGGAATAAAGAACAAGAAATAAATGAATGTACATAGAGTGTGCGAAGCCTCAAATTAAGAACACATTGAAAAACATCAGCCACCTCAACAGCACATGGCAAAGAAAGGGCTATTACAAAGCTGAAAAGCTGAACATAAACCACACATCTTGGTACAGCAAGGTGAGGGGCAGGGGGGAACAGAGGAGAGAAAGGAAGTAAGACTGCATGGAGGAAGGGAGCAGAAATTTTTCACAGTAATATTGATAAAAAGTTAAACTTATTTGAAAATTACAAATTCAATGCCACAAGTTATTGTACCAAAACACATGTGAAATTATTATTTATGGTTTACAACAAAATTACACAAAGAACAGAAGAAGATTGCCACATACAGGTCCTCATGCTCCTCTAAAAACAATTACAGACCAGAAAGCAGTTTGGACAAGACACCTGGAACCAGGACTGTTACATGGACACTTTACGCAGAACTTATATTCCCTGCCATGACTGATGCATTCTACATTTGACAGGGGGGTATCAATCATCCAGAGCAAAGCCAATAGCTCAGACTGTAAGGAACATCCATCCCCAAATCAAAGACAAGGTGGGTGGCTCACAAACTGCTCACAAACTGTGCAGAGCCAAGAACAGTTATTAATTGCATAACTATCTGCACATCTGTTAGCTGATGAACTGATGAAGCAAACAAGGGAGCAGAAGAGGGGTAGGGAAACAAGGCAATCACTGTTAAACACCTCAAAATCACTCTGTATTTGCACACAGATTTGCTCCCAAAACCTAATTTTAAGACATAATACAAGGATTGGTAGGACAGTGAGAGCTATTTGAAACACAGCTGCACTTACAAGCTGGACGTGGTTTGTCAGCAGCCTCCTAGTGACCATGCTATAGTCTTCACTTTCCTATTGGCTTATCCCATTATCAAGAGCAGGCAAGTTAAGTTTTGTATTTGTTTTGCTTGTAACTATAAACCCGACCAGAAGACCTGCAAACCAAATCCTTATTTAGCAAAGCCTCTCAGATCTGGGACATAGGAAGTTAAAGTGAGCCAGTAAAGCCAAAGAGCTTGGAGAGATCTATCTCCATGGAGATGGAAAAAGAAAATCTAAAACAAATGGCTCTCCTCAAGCAACTCATGTCCTGAGCTGGGGGGACCATGGGACTGATGAATGCTGTCTATCAGGACAGAAAACCAGAGGAGTTAAGGGACACAATGGCTTCCTATCAAAGCTATCACAGAACTTCTGCACCAGTGCAAGTGTCTAATGCAAGAAGTTGTTCTTTGCCAAGTGAAGCCTACCTCAGGGCATGCCTGTGTCATATGAATGTCCCTGCTGGAAGGATGAACCACCCACAATGCTCTCCTGCCTTCAGACAGCCCAAAGCACTACAAATCCTCATTCACCTCAGGGAAGATTGAAACCAAGCCAGTTTTTGAAACACCTCTGAAATCCTTTCAATTAAGGTCCCTCACTGGCCACAATTAGCAACTGAAAACAGAAAACAGCTAGTAACAAGTCACCTACATTTTCAGTCATCATTAGCAAAATTAATTGCCAGAAGCTTTTGGATGACATTGTGCTGTACACTGGAGAACAGGCATTAGCAACATGAATGAATTTCACCTAGCAGTGTTACAACAAAGCTAATAGACCCCCTCTATTCAAATAACATTACCTTAATATGATAAAATCATATTTATGGAACCAATAAATGACTTGTCAGCCCCCTGGCAGGGCAGGTAGCTAATACCACGGCAGGAGCACGCATTCTTCAATGCATCCTATCATGAACCAAAACAATAGTCAGTGATTGGAAGGAAACCTGAACTGCCCCATGTTAACAGGACAACGAGTTCACTGGCTGGAAACCCATTTCCCAATGAAGCCAAAGATGCTCACATCTCCACAAGACAGACGTGGGGATACAGCAGTGCATGCATACAACTGCACTTCCAGGCTTCTGCTAAAGTCTGCCTTCTAACACAGTCACAGTTTCAAATCTTTCCAAGGGTATAGCTTTCTCTCAGACTTGATTGGGAAATAAACCCCCCACCACACTCACCAAAACACAACAAAATTGAACAGTAATTGGGAAAAACACATCACCATGCTGTAATTTGCAAACCTTTACAGAATCTACAGTGAGATCCTGGGGCAGAACACAAACACAGAAAAGAAAGGATGTTGGTGACAGGATTAGTTTGCCTTTTGCTTAACTAGGAACCCAACTGAGAGAAGAAATGTCTGCCAGATGGGATTTTCTCTTTTAACCTCTCCTGTCACTAAACTTATTCCCTAAAACAAGAGATAACTATGAGGCTACCTTGAAGAAAAAGCCAACTTTACCTGAGGAGAAAAAAAACCCCAACAACAAAACAACTTGAAAGCATCCCACTTCAAGTGTGTTTTTATTTTGTCTTTTCCTAAGCAGTTTGAAAAAACCTAATGCATCACAAATCTCACTATCTAGATGTGCCACATGCATAGAAATCTTCAGTTATATATTTTCAGTCTCAAATACATTCCAAAAAAACAATCAACAAAAATATTTCTAGGTGGTTTGATTCCTTAGACTTCACATAAACAAGATTTTTTTTTAACAAGTACTGCAGTAATAGTTTCCTATTCCTCACCTTGCATACCCAATTGTCACTGATGGGCTCACACAGTTACTGCAGAAATACAGAACAGGCTCTGAATGCCTCTGCATTAAATACAATAAACACATGTGACAGCCTTTAAGTTCTTAACATGTTTCTTGCCCTCATTTTCCTTACTCTTTACTCTCTCTTCCCACCCTCCTTTGTCTTTGTGGTTCTCCAGCAATGATTAGTACTGTCAGTTTGTGCTGCTCTTGCATCACACCACCAGCTTACTTCCACAACCTGCCACAGAAATTTATTACCCAGAAACTTGCTGTGGTGGCTCAGCAGCACAAGGTCATTCATAGATATTCCCTTTCCCTCCTTCACAGTGTAGACTATCAGTGCAAGCTTCCTCCTCTTTGTACACCAGTCAGATTGTATAACTAAAACATTATTTTGGAAGAAAAAATATTTTTCTTGCTCCAAATCAAGGCTGGTCCAAGATTTCTAAGGCTTCTCCCCACCCCCTTTCATGACGTTTTTGAATTTGAACATCACAACTGAGCTGGTAAAGTCACATTCACCCATGTCATGGGGGAGGGTTCTACCTTGCAAACCAACTCCTTCAGTGACAATTACACAGAATTAATGCAAAGGAGGGAGAAAAAACAGAAGAACTTGAAATCTCATCCCTGCTTTGAAGGCAGAGTCCTTGCAGTACATTACAAGTAGCTTCAGGAGAAGCTGATGGTAGGAAGGAAACATACCTTCATCTGCCTAATACAGATATTCAGGCTGCTTAATAATTTTGAGATTTTTTTACTTTTCTGGAATTAAGAAACCCTCACCCTGCTACCCTGAACAGCCCCTACCTCCAGAGAGAGCAGACTGCTTCCTAGTACTTCACTGCACCAACCTCAACTGCCTCAGTGCCTCAGAACAAGTAACTAAAAAGAAAACGTCTCCAAGGCTGACTTGAACTCTAACTAGTTATATGAAAAACATTTATGGGAAGAAAAACACAGAGTTTACTGAGGCTCAGTTTTGCAAGAATGAGTCACTGGAACAGTTAACACTGTTCTTTGCAAAAGTTGCTAGTAATGCCATTAGCTAACTATTCTTGATAGGCCATGAAAACATTTGCTTACAAGATTAACCATAAAATGCCTAGCATGCAACTAAAAGCATAGTTTTCTATTGACTCAGTAAGTACATAACCTACTTTAAAGGGAACAAAACAGTTTCCCTTATGACAGCCTTCATTTTCTTTAATGTATGCATCAATGTAACACCAAGAGAACTTTGAAAATTCTTATGGGAACATATGGTAAAAGTACAGAAAACTCTCCAATACAAATAAAGAGCTAGACAAGCGGGCAAGCTGTGAGCACCATTTCATAGGCCAGACAGGAGGAATGGTTGTGTGATGAGTACACTACACAGAAGACTGGGGAAGCATTAGAAGAAAAGTCAAATTAAGGTGACAAACTGACAGTGTAGTCCAGTCCATGCCTGTCTATGGAAATGGGGACTACAATCACAACTTATGACCTTTCAAGATTTTCAGATTTCACCTATTAGGTGCATCTCCTAAACATCTTCCATAGAACAAAATAAGTCTACATGTAACTAAGGAAAGCAAGTCTATTATCTTCTCTGAAATACTCAAAAGAACTCTGTGTACCACAGACAGGATTAAACCCCTGAATGATACCTCCTACATTAACTACAGAACTGCCTAAGAGGTTTGTAAAACAATTCCACGTATTGATGACCCCACAGCCTCTTTGCACAGGCTATTCTAGTGCTTCACTATGCCATCTAGCCTGACCAATCATTTCTGGTCTTTAGTCCCTTCTCTGCAGGAACTACAAGTAATTATGAGGAAAACCTGATGGCAGGAGTGCTGCTGTAAGCTTGAATTGATTAGGTACATTAAACAGTTGGAGCTCAGAGATGGAACATTATCCCACATCTACAAGAAAAAAAATTATCTGAAAATACATATTTCTGGGGAGGAGAACAAAAAAAAAAAGCTAGTTCTTGGGTGGTGGGGAACTTGCAGTTGGAATGTCAAGCAATGACTTCCCCCTTTCCCCAAGATGAGAGGGAGGTCATTCACAGATCCAGGCCAGACAAGGCATCAGCAGTCCAGCTCCAAGCAGGCTCCATTCCATTCTTTACTGTGTGCGAGCAATACATGCAGGTGTGCATGTGAGCACCAATGAAGTATAATGGAATAATTTGGTTGATGCAAGGCAGAGGTCCTGGTCTTCACCTGTAGGAACATGTGTAAGTTGAGTGGTTTAAACAGAAGAGAACCAATTCAGGCCCCTCATGCCTCAGGACTGCTTCCCAATATCTACCCCCATTTACCCTCGCTGGTGATATAACAATTGTTATCTTTGGAATTTTCTTCCCTTCCTTCACAGCTTTGTAGCAAAAGATGGGAGGCTGATGGAAAGCAAAATCACATAAATGTGAAAATAAAACCAACCAAACAAAACATTCTCTATGGGCTGCAAGTCTACTTTTGGAGATTTTGGCCGTAGTCCCAGCAGAAAATCCTGTAAGCAGCTCCCTTGAATAACACTTCAATGAATTACATGGCTATGCTTTGAGGGGCAGAAATCACCAACACAGAGGAAAGGAGGAATGATAAGTCTTAATTCCACACCCATCACAGTTAGTTACTGGATGTACTTGCAAGGAGAAAGATAAGCACAGCCCAGCTCTTTCATATATTCAGGCTCTAAGATCCATTTATTTCATCATTTGCTTGCAGGAAATTCTTGTAATGCACTTTTCTTTATCAGTCTTACATTCCAGCAAAGTCAATGGGTCTTTTTCATGACAAATGGCTGAGGTCAGTGTAGCATGTGCTACTCAAAGGAGTTAGCACCAACAAACAGTGAAAGAAAACATGCTGCTTGGTAAGTTCCTATGACATCAACATTTGGTTTGTATGGGCATGAAATCAGGTGGTTGCATCTCTCTGGATGTGATTTCTTGTTGCCTAAAACGCTGCTGGCTTTTTCCTACCACGCACACAAGCACCACCACATAGGAACTGCTTAGCAGAGAAAACAAAACACAAGTCTCGTTTCAACTCTTTTCTTCCAAGCAGCTTCCTATACAGATACACACAGAAAATAACGTTTAGTTCATGCATCCTTGGCCTCCTTGTAGTTTTATTATTTTTAAGCCCGCATATCTTTAGTTTAAGAAATGCTGTTCCCTGCCTAGCTGAGTAAACCTTTTCACTTCAAGAATGGTACATTATGACCCTAATGCCCAGTTCTTCATGGGAATCAGTTATAAGCTGATATAAGGGAGATGACAGCTCAAGACAATGTCCGAAAGCTACTAACTCCAGCTAACAAGCCATCCCCAAGAAGGTTTTGGGAAGAAGTTACTAAGGCTCTTAAAGAAGTAGTTTAACTGAGAAGAAACAGCATACATCTGTCCTGAGCACACGTGCATGTTTTCCACGTTGGTTGGTTCATGAGAGTGACTTCTGCTTCCTCTCAAAGAAAAGCTAGTCTACAATATATTAAAACCAGTCAGAAGATAGTTGGAAAGCATGATTATGAAGTTACTGTTTCTGTCACCTCCATGATAGCTATATAACTCTAACTAGTATCAGTGGTCCACAGATGTTTTCCTGTCTTTCCCTGTCCTGTATCTCTCCTCTCCCCAAATCCATATGTACCAACTCTTCTTCCTCTCACAGTCTAATGGATGAATAGATAATTTAACCGTCAATTAACTGCTCTCAATCTGAATTTAACCTGAAGATTGCAATTTCTCCTTTCGGCTTATCTGCACACACAAATCCTTTCCAGTTTTCCAGGTACATCAACTGCTCTAATAAGAAACAATCCTTTTGATTGCAAATAATTTATATTATCCTTTTTTTTTTTTTTTTTTAAACTCTGGCCCAACTGTCTTCAGCCAATCAGACAATATCATTCTGTAAAGTAAAGGCCAGATACACTACAGCCTTTTGTTATCCATGTGGTCAGGCACTGCCTCTCACAGTACTTCATGATGTCTAACAAATCACACTTCACAGAAAGTAGTCCCTATTGCACCCCAAAAAGCAGGTTGGGGTCTAGACAGCAGAACCTATTTAACAGCACTAGCTTACTCTTTCAGCTTGCACAAACTCTGTGCCTCTCAAGCCACCAGCATCATCTATTATCTCAACTGCTATATGCATGCACCTATCTACTACACATCGCTTTCTTGAAGTTTAACATGGGTTTCTGGCATGCACTGCAATAATAGGTCCTGCTAAGGTGGCCTTGCAGAAGGCATTCTGGAGAGGCATGCTCAGAGGGGTTCTGTCCCGACTGCTATGGATGGCTGCACTATGAGGCAGTTTTCCTGAATAAGAAATGTACGCACAGAATATTAGGGGAAGTTTTGCCGTGTCCTTACTAGAAGGAAGTGTCATATATCAGCGAGCAGTAGCTGAGGTCAGGTTTCCATTGCTATTAGAGTATGCTTTTTATTAAATTATTCAGTATTTGATGTACACAAACCAGGAAATCTAGAATATGCAACTGTAAAAGCAATTACAGGCTTAAGAGCTGAGTGCTAGGAGAGGAAATACAAAAAGAATTGGTGACAAATGACTTAAAAGGTGTTAAGTGTTCAGCAGTGATCAGTAATGCTGATAGCCCTTAGTTCAGCCACTTTTCTAGAGAGACAACCAAATCACTTTCATACTCTGGCAGGCAGACCCATCCTAGAACAAAGCAAAATACCACCTAATCCATCATCACACATCCATCTCCTGGCACACTTTTATCAAATATGACCTGCATCATGCCTTATCCAGGGGAGTGTGCAGGAACTAACTTCAGTGTCCTGGTGATGAAGTTGTTGCTGCAGCAACATTAGCTTGGATGTACAGGACATAAGAGATTACTCCAGTTCTCATTTTGATGTTTAGAATGGCATATTACTATCTAAATCCCAAAACAGAAGTTTAAATGAGAGCAAGGTGACCTACATGAAGCATAAGCAAGTGCCACCTTAAGTGGATAGACTAAAAGAAAAAAACACACCCCTTATAATTATGCAGTGGTTGCAATTCTGGTCCCAAACATTATAAAACACCAAATGCATGGACAAAATAACTTGCCACCAGTTATTTAAATTACTAGTTTCTTTTCAAGCTCTTTCCCGATACCAGAAGAGCTAGAAGCAGCTTGCTCTGAATAGAACTTGAGAATCTGACACAATTTAATAATCTTTCAGAAGAAATGTCAGTTTAAAGGACTTACAGTTTATACAAACAGAGAAAATAGAAGGAAACAACTGAAGATGCAAACACAAGTAAAAATCTCACTAGCTAACAAGAAGAAAAAATTACGAATAGTTAAACACAGAGGCCACTAGATGAGCACAGTCAGTTTAAGAATGTTACCAGTTTTGACCAGGATTTCAGAGATTAGAAAGAAACACCTGATATATTTGTAAACTTTTGCATGGCAAAGGCCAAAAAAGAACCCAACTGCTAGAACGGAAAAGGCTAGGAGAGACAGAGTGGAAAGGCAATTCAAGACTGCAACCTAAGCTTTGAACAAAGGAAGACTTTTGCTTCTTGTTCCTCAGTAACCAAGGGTAATTGTTTTTGCAAAAAAGACAGTAGGTGTAAGTCAGGTTGGTTTTAAGTGAACGGGAGATGAAGAGAACGGGCAAATAATCCATTCCCCTGGGAAAGACTCAGAAGTCTGCTGGATGAACAACACCATGTTTCATTTGATAACAGAAGGCACTTTTTAAAATATGATTTGAGAAAGACATATATTACGGGTTTAACCCTGGTCAGCAGCTAAGAAAAAGAGCTAGGAGGAGCTCTGCTTCTGTACCAACCACTTCTGAAGCAGGGCAAAGCCCCCTTGTAGATTGCTAATATCTTTTTCATTTGCAGTGCTGCAGGCCCCAGATCCTCTATTCCCCCAGAGGATTAGGATATTCTGGTGGCCATCTTGATATATTATTCCCCAGAACTGGACCTATCCTTTGACCCTGCTTTGATTTGTAGCTTTCAGAAAAACATGAATTATCCTCTTTCCCTTCTCAAACACTTCCTCAGCTGTGTTGCTCCAAACTGGGTATGACAAATAACTGCTGTGGTTAACTGTCAGCAGCAGCTAAGTGCCACACAGCCACTTGCTCTCTCCCCCAAGCCCCAGTGGGACAAAGGAGAGAATATGATGAGTGGGAGCAATAAGATTCACAGGTTGATACAAAGACAGTTTAAGAAGAAAATTAAAGAAGAAGAACAGAAAAATAAAACCAAATAAAAAAAAACAAACAAGTAACACAAAAGTAACCAACTGACACATCCCACAACCAGACTGATGCCCAGCCTGCCTTGAAGCAGTGGCTGCCTTCCAAATAAACAGCCCTTCCCTCAGCTTGTCATTATATAGCGAGGAATATGCCCTTGGCCAGTTTGGGTCAGCTGTCCTGGCTGCATCCCCTCGCAACTTCCTGAACATTCCCAGCTTCTTGCTAGGGGGGCAGAGTGGGGAAAAAGGAGAAACCCTTGATGCTGTGCAAGCACTGTTCAGCAATAGTCAAAACACTGGTGTGTTATCAACACTGTTTTAGTTACAAATCCAAAACACAGCACCATACAGGCTCTTAAGGAAAAAAAAAAAAAAAGGTCTGTACCAGCTAGACCCAGTACAACTATAAATAATTCACTCTGATTAAATTCTGCCTTTGAATGGTGAGCAGAGTAATGAATACAGCTCAGGCTAGAACAGTCATTCAGTCATTCCTAGCTAGGATGAGAGAAATTTCAGTAGATAAGCAAGACCATCCCAGCAACAAAACAAACACTTTTGCCCTAGTATCATCAATGAGAAAGCAAGAAGAAAGACTGTTGACCAAGAAGCAGTATGAAAATAAAGGTAATGCAAATCTCATAACCTAATGATTATCAACTTGGGGAGACCCGGAGGACCCCACAGAATATTGAATCAACAGGTGAAATCAAGTCTCATCAGAAAAATAGTTTCAGACTGAGCATAGCTCCATGTTCTTAAAAATAGAGAAGAATAGAAACATACTCCTACTACTTAGGCTGTCGAGTAAATAAACGATCAGGCACATTACAGACACAGTAACCAGGTGACAGTACTACATGGGAATGAAAATAAACCAAGTTATTCAGAAGATCTATCAGCAAGAGTTGGAATTCAGGAAAACAAATCCTCTGTAATTTTCAAAAGAAGGTCTATATGTCTTTATCTACAAAGTCTGACTTTATAGACAAACAAGACACTTTATATCTAATGCACCCAGACTATGCTAAACTATTAATCTAGTACAATAAAAGAAATTGCTATTAAACTAAAGAGAAACTGAGGATCAGTAAACTGCTGTAACTGAGAACTAAACTAAAAGTGCAACTACCTATTTTTGTTGTCTTCTGGTTGCTCTGGATAAAGAAATACCTCCTTGAAGTGCTCCTCAGGACTAAAACATTCAATGCAAATTAGTAATTTTTGTGGATGACACTAAGTCAGAACACACTTTAAGAATCAGATGACCTTGAGAGGTAACCTAACAGAAATGAAATTAATTTTGATAGCACAGATCCTTGTGTGATGCCTTGCAGAACTAACAAAAGAGTCTCATAATTTGGAAATGACAGAGATATTTGAGAACATTAGCTTGCCACTGAAAGTTCCCGCTCTGTTCATATTACACAGCTCTAAGAAGGAAAAAGCCAGCATTAGGATGTTTGCTCCTGGAGAGGAAGGGAATAGCGCATTGCACCGCTGAGAGAATCTCTGGGCCAGCACATTGGTACCAGACATCCACCCTCAGGATAGAAAAGCTGAAACAAAGCAGGTGCAGACCAGGGCTATCAGGATGACCAGGAAGTAGAAAAGCTTGGCTCACTCAAGCGATCAAACAAATGCTGAAAGAGGATTGGGATGCTCTTCACAAATACAGCTTAAGATGGCAGGAGGGTAGCAGTGCAGAAAAAGAACAATTTAAGCTAAATACCATGAGCACAATTGTGTCTAAGGTGTTTAAAAATACAGGTATCTGATATTCCAAAGCTGCTTCTAATTGCTTTGGCAGATTACAAATATCTCAGAACTTTATAAATTGAACAAGAAAACCCATTATAATGCTGTTAAAGCCAGTATGAATTTCAATGATACAGAAACTCCTTTCTGGTCTTATTTCCTGGCATTAAAAAAGAAAAAAAGAGAAAGTGTGAGATTTTCAAAAGAGACAGAGGCTTTGTCTTATAGACCAGTTTCTCCTCTCTTACACTATTGCTTGAGAAACACACTGCAGAGATGTGCTACCACAGGCTGAATGGAGCGTTCACCAGACAAGTAGGAAGCAGCAACATGCACAGGCTCCTGTCCAAGCAGGGGAGCACCAGCCAGAAACGTTTCCCGAAAGAGCTTTCAGCTGAAAATCACCTTCCAGTGGGGGCCAGGATTTGACAACTCACGTATGCACAAAAACAAGTGTGACTCAATTTAATAGATCTGATAGTCTTAACTTGTATTTATTTAAACATAATTGACTTTGACATATATCATTAACATTTCTTTAATTATAAGATGGTGAACATTGTCCATACTTGACTCATACTTTCAACTCAGAACAACAGCCTGCACGCTCATGTGACTGGAGTTTTTGCCATATGTATTGCTTATATGTACTAATTAGATCGTATAAAGATTAGGGAAGTTATATAACTGTTAAGACAACAGTCTTAATTTCTACACATAAGTTTATCTTCAAACAAAAATTTGGACTTTGGAGAAAAACCATTTCAAAACATTAAGGCACGTCAAAAGAAAAAAAAATCCCATTATTTATGTTGGTCTAAAGCCATGCCTTCAACATGTTTAAACTGCATTTTCAGTTACTGATGGGAAAGGATGTGAATTTATCTCAGAGAAAAATGATAGGTGATAAAAGAGACTACCAGTTGCTGAAGATAGCAACCTCTAGCACAAATTGAAAGAAAAATTAATTTAATTAGGGAACTAAGTAAAAGATAGTTTAAATCCCCAGAAAATATGCAGGGCTTTTAAGTAAAGCCCCTAGTAACTATGAGCTACATTTCATAGATGTGTAAACACATAAAAAAGGAATTAATATCTGTGCAGAAAAGCAGAACAAGAAAACTAGGGTTGAAGTCATCTAAGGTTTCTGTACTTTTCCCATAATATTTATGTTTGGCTTTTGATTTCAAATAACTAGTGCACTCATAACAAATATCCATATATAACCAGAAATAACATGCTACAAAATTTATTTTTAGACTTAAGGCAGATAACTTCTACTTGGTCTTCTTATGCACAAGACATTCCATTTGAATTTCAGACTCGAAACGAAAAAGCTGCCTGAGTACCTGTATTATATCATCAAAGTTAATGGTGAATAGCTACAGAACCTATGCGACTTTGAGAACATTGTTCAGAACAAAACCATTATTCATTTTTCACTCACATTCCATGAATTCCCTGTCTCTGCTTGCAATCTTACAGCATCTCATCACGTGAGGCCTTGAGAGAGAAGAACTATGTCCCGGTGCTTATTTTAGCTTCTTAATCCCTAACAGTGACTTTCACAAAGTGTTCTTTCAAGGGACAATAAGGTCAGAAACTACAAATCAAAGAAATGGCTTTCATGAATTAAAAATAAAGTACTACAGATCAAATATATCTACCAAGTACAATTAAAACTGATTTTTGTACTGGGTATATGTGTAACCCCTCAAGTTGAAGTTATCCAAATATATAAATATACAAATATCTCCACTTTTTCTTGCCAAAGAACATAATATACATTGGAAATAGTGCATTATGTTAAGGCAGACATACACCCAAAGTATACAATAATATTACACCAGTGCCTCTAAAAGTCAACTGTGGTTGGATTAATATTTCCTCCAAGCTTAAGTGCAACAAGAAAGTTAGACAATGAATCCACAGGTGATCAACTCAGCCAGCCTGCAGCTCATGTGCACCACTACTAACTTGCCTCTGGCCTAAACTCTTGCTGCTCAGACTAAAATGATGCCTAGAAAAAAAGAAGGCATTACTGTTTTCTTTCTCCGTAGTCCCAGTGTCCCAGTGCAACGCTGCAGAAATACTGCACTGCACATGGAGGTAACTAGCTTCTTGCTTTTGCATGTCTGCACAACACAGCTGTACTCTTAGAACAGTTTTCATAGGAAACACTGCTTTATCTTAGGTGGTACACAGCAACTTGACATAATCAACAGGTTCCCAGTTTATGCTCTTTTACTCAGTTTCCAAAAAGCCAGCCTCTGATAGTTACAAAAAGCGGGCTACACTTCTCTGGTAACTTCACTGAATAGGACATCTTTCTATTCAGTGCTCTGCAAATTATCAAGAACAGCAGCCAGAAATAACACTCCAAGTAGGTACAGGGGGAATAGCTATTGCTTCTCTCAAAAGGCACGATCTGACTTGTCACGTAGTAGCAAAATAAAGACCCATGATGAACACAAGGCATGAGTGTGTAGGGAGTAGGAAGGTATTGCAGCATCAGATGCATACACACTATTGGTATTTCTTTCAACATTATTACAAGTATTTCTAGCACAACAGAATCACAGAAAAAGAGGAAAAACTTCAAGCAGGAAATGAAGTGTTACACAAAGAGTGTCCAGTACCAAAATCTTCTTCCATGTCAAACTGAGCAAAACTGTACAGAAGTCCCAGAACAAAAGAGGCAGTCTATTGCAAGTGTCAGTGATCTCCTTGAACTACGCAAGATAATTCCTTTCTGAATTATCTTTACCACCTTTGTTGTCCCAGTTTTCTCAAAATTAAATACACACAGGATCCATGTGACTCACTGACTTGGATTCGGTGTTTATCAGCTTGTGAGGTGATGGAGACAAAGTTATCCTCTCTCCCATCCTCTAGGCTACACACACTACTGATTTGCAACTGACTGAAATACTCTGTTCTAGCTCATGCAGACTGACATTTCCTCTTTACATTAGGAAAACTTACATCTTTTTAAGAACAACCTTTCTTGATGGTCATCTGGACTTATCACAGGACTTCAGCCACTTGAAATAAGCACAAGTACTAGCACCCCTTCTGGTTGCTGTCTAGGACCCATCAAGGGCAGACTGCAGAGTTGTTAGGTTACCAGCTGGCACTGTGCCTGAGATCTTTGAGGTTCCATGTGATCATTTGGACTGTCTCTAAAAGTCTTGCCTAAGAAGCTGGAAATCAAAAAGCCAGCGCAAATAAACACTATCTCGTATTTGAATTTACTGACCTTAATTGACAATCACCACCTGTGTTATCTTATCAACACTGCTGCTTCAATGTCTTTACAAAAGCTTGCACCACAACAGAACCAAGAAGGGACAGACAAAGTCTAGGGGTATCTCCAGTGCTCTCTTATTATCAATGTTATTTGAAAACTCACTAAATTTTACCAGTTCAGATCTTTCTCCAACTGGAATTGCCATGTAGCCTGATAGCAGTAGAAGAGGCAATGTCAGCAAGTTCAGCTGAAGGACAGAAGTCACTCATGACCTAGGCTGCTGCGAGCATCATTTCTTACAATTTTTTTTCTGACTGTGACCCTGATGAAAAAATAGCATAGGAGCAGTGGACAACACTCCAGCCAGAGGGCATGCAAAGGCTCCTTCAACAGCCCGGCTCTCTAGGACCAAACTTGCATAGAGGTCTCCACAAGAACTCATTCCAGTTCTCCAAATCCAGATGTTGCAACGTACTATATCACTCATTGACACAGTAAAGCAGTGGGCCATGCAAGTAGATCTGAAACATTCAACAAGACAGACTTTGATTTGTGAACTTTCTGCAAGAGGTACATCCTCTTGCACTGAAAGATGCATGGCAGGGAGTACAGCTTCTTCTCAGACAGCCCAGATGAAGGGGCCAGCCCCAAATCTGAAAAGAAGTCTCTCTGCTCTTTGCTAAGGAAAAATATATCTAAGAGAAGATTTTAAAAATCTCTTTTAAAGTACACACTGATTTTAAACCAGAGCTGGCTATTTATAACAAAAAGGCCCACATAATTCAACAGGGAACATTGAGAGGAAGCAGGGTTTCATTTAACATCCATGGGGGAAGGGTCTGGGAGGAGCCACAGAGCCCACTACCATTGCTCACCTTTTAGATCCAGAGTGCAAAGACTGGGCACCCAGCACACAGAAACAGGCCTCAGGCAAGTGCGCAAGTCAGCGTTCTTTGATAGAGCACAGGGCATGCACAGGCTGCTCAAAGCAGAGCTCACTGGTGATTGCTCAAAGGCATGCTCCACGTGCAAAGGTAGCTGTGACTGGCAAAGAATAATATGCTAAAAGGAACACTTCATCAGCATGTCATTTGGAATATGAAAGTACAAACAAAGCTACTGCTTTAAAGTTGTAACAACCACCTCCTCCCAATGTCAAGAAATTTGTCAACACAACTTCAAGATAAAAATCACAGCTTAGGAGAGATACATTATGTAGTTAAAAAACAAACCAAGCAAACAATAAAACCCCATCCTACCCAGCTGGTTCTGTAAACTGTAAGAATGGAATGAAACTCTAAGTTGAAATGTGATTTTTTGCATTAGTCATAATTGAATGTTAGTTCCTGAAGACTGGTGGTACACAAATCATTCCCCACCACTACTACAGAATGCTGACATTTACTAAAGTAGGCCAGATCCTCAACTGGCAGAAAATTAATCCTTGACTCCAGTGTAGTCACTCTTCTGCCATGCTGAGTTACACAAAATAAGGATTAGACTTTTCACACCCCTTACAAAGCTAAAGCTTTATCTGTGACTCGATCTTCTTGGCAATTTGACCTCAATGCTTGCATCCATAAACTGGCTAGTGTAATAAGTGAAAAACAGGTTGTTTTATTGAAAGATTATGGCTGTAACTTTGAAGGCCAACATTACATAACAGTAGTTCTGGTACTTGCTGTGCCTCAGCTCCATGAGCACGATCCATTTAATTTTCTTACAGAATGAAGACAATACTTCATCAAAAAAAAAGCTTATTTCACCCTTTTTGATAGGGTATCATCAGTGTTTTCTCAGATGGAACATAGCAAACAAGACAAACTACAGACAGTTTAATGCAGCCAAGCTTGTGTTACTGTAACACAGCCAAGCTGTAATTGCTTTGGGAACTAAGATGAGATTTAACGCAAGTTCTTAAATGCACAAGTCTTCATGTAACTTGAAAGTTAGTATTTCGTATTGTCCTGGTTTTCAGATGAAATAAAGTTAATTTGCACAAGGACCTGGTAGAGGACACAGCCAGGACAGCTGACTCAAATAGCCAAAGGCATATTCCATACCATACGCTCAGTATGTAAGGCAAGGCTGACCAGGGAGGAGGAGCTGCTGCTCATGGATATGCTGGGCATCAGGCTCTGGGACCTGAGCAAATTGCACTGTGTATACTCTTCGTATACTCTTTTAAGTGTTGCTAAATTCCTCTTCCTTTGCTATGAAATTGTTCTAATCCCAACCAACAACTTTTACCTTTTTCCATCCAACTCTCCTCCCCATCCCAGCAGAGTGAGAGAAGAGTGAGTGCAGCCATGTGGTTGCTGAGTTGCCAGCTGGGGCTAAACACCTCAGATCCTCACAGGGGCTATGTCAGGACCTGAGAACTTGCAGTTAAAGCCTGTACATTAAGGCAAGCATCTGGTATTTGAGCCAGCATCTCCAACCCGGGCATGAGCCTTGCACAGGAACCTTTCAAGTTACTGCACTTGTAGTGGCACACCATCTCACTTCCCAGCTTATCACCTTCCCTCTCAAAACACACACCATCTCCATGCTAAAAGTTGAAAGCAACCTTCCCCTCAGAAAAAAATAGCTGCACACTTCAAACATTTTATTTTTCAGCTTTTTTTCTGTTCTTTATCCCTACACAATCTGCCTAAAAAAAGCTTCTCCAAGTTACACAGCCTGTGGAACAAAGCCAGCCTCACAAGTACAATGCGTTGAACACACATACAGATCTGCAGTAGTCAGTGTTTTGAAATGCTCTTTTCAAACCCTTTGGGGAAATTAATTATTTAACAGCCACATGTCAGAGATATTTGTCTCATAATTTGAAGGTTCCTCTTATCCTTCTTCCCCAAGGAATTTAGCAATACTCCTACATTTCAACGAACCAGCAGTTCCTTGTGGCAATAGGACCAGTCAGTGCAGATAACAGTCAGGCAGGCATCTCCTCCTGCTCCTCTGTCCACCAGGACTGTGCCGGAAGGCCAGCACATGACTCCTTGTTGAAGGCCTAATGAGGCACCGGAGGAGCAGCAGGAATGACCTTACAGCTCTAATGCCCTTCCAGACAGAAAAGTTGGTCCCACGGGTTTCTACTATCAAGATTTATTTTTCTTATCTCAAGAAAGACATCCTATGAAAGTATCCACCTGCAACAGACACTGCTCAGAGATGAGAGCAGAAAACCTTCCTAGCATTTCTTTTGGTGTTCCCTGTTTAAAAACGTGATCATGATTACAGGATTATTCAACAGAAAAACAATCAATGACACAATCTGGAAGTAAAAGAGACTCCAGAATCTGGCCTCTTACCCTTTGTATGAAGGCCAGATTCAGCACTGTGATTTCCATCCCATTTGGGACCTAGTACTCAACAGGTTTTTTTAACCTTCTCCTATCATTCACAAGAATGACTTTTGGAAAAAAACCATCCTGAGGATTACTATAGCTCTACAACATCCTACATAACACAGGAAGAGCTTCGAGGACAAATTCCCATCTTTCCAGCATAGGAAAAGAATTTTTCAAGAACTTATTTACATGGCACATACATCAAACAGCAGTACCTATCAGATCCTGTCTTTCCCATTAGTTTCAAGTCACTAAATCCAACAGTGCAAGCCACACACCTTGAGATGCTCCTGGGACATTATTTGCCCTTTTGCTCATCTGAACTTGCATAATGGTCTATTTATCAACTATCATTTCCATTCTACATAAAAAAAATAATAAATCTATTACTTCTCATCAGACTAAAGCCTGTATCTCAGATTCATGGGTCTGCTGTTCCAGCCTTTCCAAGTTTCACATGAGGACTGCATGTACCTACAGGAAGCTACAAGCTGTCACCATATAACTAAGGATTTCAATCACCTTTCAGGAAACCTTGAATTTTAGGCATGAATTAATGCAGAGTTTTAGCACTGAGTCAGAGCCTATGAAAACACAAGGAAGACAAACTCCACAGTAAACTTCAGTCCAACCAGAAATTTTCTGAACTTTAGGCTTAAAAAAAATACTGAAAAAAATAGTGTCATACAAAAAGGAAAGTGTACTATAGTCTCAATCTTAAACTTTGGGGAGACTAAAAATGTTTGGAAAGTAAAGAGGCATTGTCAGCTATTTTGCTTCTGTATCTTCCTCCTCCTTTATAAGCACAAAAGGTAATCCCTGTTCAAATAATAAAATTTTGCTTGGTATATTTTGGTAGGTAGGACAACTCATTGATAAAAATTCAATTGAGATCAGTTTGCATTCAATTTCTGAAAACAGAAGCCAATCCAGCCAATGAAAGTAGTTTTCTGAGTACTGTGAGGTATAACTCCTTATGGTTTGCCCTTGTACAAAGAAGAGTACTACAAAAGTCTATCACACCAGCCCTACAGATAAACTGAGATTTAAGGCAGTAACAGATTCTTTAGTTCTCTATAGCTAACTTGTCACTATACAGTCTTCAGCAAACTGCAGAGTACTAGCACAGTGCACATCTTTAGATGAGATGCCATATGAACAAGGGGAAAAGCACAGAAAATGTCTGAGAATGGTATAGGTCTGTTTGCTTTAAGAAAAAAAAATATTAAAAACCAGTAAGACACCTCACAGCATTTCAGGGTGACACAGGAAAAGAGCTTCTTTACAGTAGCAAAGCTATATAAACAAGAGGCCCTGTCAAAAGCCTCCCAGCTGCAGATCTCCCACACTTTCCTAAAAACCAAGGGTAAGCTTCTTTAGAAGTGACAGGGAGAAATTAAGTCTGTACAATTACTCTGTATATCCTCACCTAACACAGGCAGCAGATACATTCATTCATCAAAATCTTTCATTAGCAGTACATACTGATTCTTGGATTTTGTTTCAACAGAGCCAGCCAGATAAGTACCAATAAGCAGTAAGAATTTTATGTGCAGTGGAAAATCCCTCATGTATTGGGAAACTTGCTTGTTTAACTTTGAAAGAAAGCCCCACACTCAGAAATGCAATATACTGGAGATTTAATTTAGAAACGCAGCTAATGATGACCAGACTGAAGTGTACTTCCTGCTTCAACACCATGACAGAAAGGAAATGTTATTGACCTACCAATGCAATTTGCTTGAGTACAGAAAAAGCACACAGATGTAAAATACTAATAAAAGTGGACTAACAGAAGAGGGGAAAAAAAAATGTACCCACAAACAATTGCAATGTAATCTCTTTGTTTTGAACGTGGTTTTTGGCAAGGACCAAAATGGATCTGGCAAAAGGGTGCCTCCCCAAAGCCAGGCAGACAGAAGAATTGTGTTGCAAACAATTCTATTTGGTTTCTTATCCAGAGTTTAAGGATCCCTACTTCTGAACACAGCGTTGGAAAAACCATGTTTAAGCATAGACTATGCCAAGATCGTTGTAAAGAATCACAGAACGTCAGGGGTTGGAAGGGACCTCGAAAGATCATCTAGTCCAATCCCCCTGTCAGAGCAGTAGCAACAGAGATTTAGATCACCCAACCAGACCCTGCCTGCTACCTTGCAACAGTCTTCGAAGTGAGAAAACAACATAACCCTCAAGTGTGAAGCCTGAAGGTTGCAAATAACAGGAAATAACCACCTAGTCACACAGGAGTACCAAGGGTGTGCTCTTAGTAGCTCTTTCATCTTAATTGTCATACTGGAAAACCTCAAGTACCTGCTGAAAGGAAATATTACTTCCTATCAGTTTGGAAATGCTCCTGTAAAAAGTCAGACAGCAGATACTTTCACTAGACCAGCTGCCAAAATCATCACTGCAGGACAAGCCTCAAAACCTACTCCACAACAACTTGCTGCATGACTTCCATGCTTTCCAGAGAAGGAGACTCACAAAGGTGCACACTTTCAATAGCATGTGTTGCTCAAAAGGGAGCAGGGGAAGGAGAAGATGCAGCTAACCAATAGCAAATGAGACAAGATGTACTGCACCTCACTTGGATGTTACATCAGTACATCTATTCCCTGACCAAACACAGAAGAGTTAATAATTCCCTTGGGAGTCCTGCCTATGGAGGTAGCACTCTTTCCTGGACAGGGTTGGATTGCCACTAATTTGCATTTCCTTGTAACTGGTGATGGTAAGCAATGAGGCACTCTCTGCATCGCTGCAGGAAGGTTACAGGATCAAGAAGCTACCCTTCAGGTTTAGTACCATTTTAGCAATTAAGATTAGGCCTAAAGCTAAAATGGGTTTTCTAAAAATATCTCTCAAGAAGAATCTGATCCTCTGATTTTTATATTCACCCTTAATGAATGAGCAACCGTAGCACCGAGCTTGTACAAACATTAATGCCTTTATATTCTACGCTATGACTTGGATCATCACTTGGATCCTGAGTTATGTCATGTCAGATGGAAGTACTTTCACACAAATACTCCAGTTTTACCCCAATTCAGGAATCTAGGAAGCTGGCTGGCCAGAACTATTTAACAAGACATGCTAGAAACTTTGTGATGTGAGATGCCAGACACCAAACAGAATGTGCTTCACCTTCTATTGCTTCCCTGCCATCCCTTTCTCCAGTCTGCAGGCTATGACCATCACCCTTCTTCAGATCAGGAATCTGAGGCAAAAAAAAAAAAAAAGGAAAATGAAGACAAGAAACCTCTACAAAGGCTCCAGCAACAGCAAAATAATATCAGTGATACTAAAGATGCTCTTTTCAAAGATCAGACTAAGTATGTCTCTAGCTCTTCATCATTCTTGGATAGAAAGCATCAATATCAAAAGGTTTTTTCACATCCATTTTCACAGAATCACGGAATGTCAGGGGTTTGAAGGGACCTTGAAAGATCATCTAGTCCAACCCCCTGCCAGAGCAGGATCACCTAGATCAGGTCACACAGGAACATGCCCAGGTGGGTTTTGAATGTCTCCAGAGAAGGAGACTCCACAGCCTCTCTGGGCAGCCTGTCCCAGGGCTCTGCCACTCTCACAGTGAAAAAGTTTTTCTTTATATTTTCCCAGTGAGCAGTCCCTTCCTCCTAAACTAAGAGCTGGTTGTAACAGACCATTTTTCTTTTAGGTTGAATTAAGGACTCTGCTAAAGGTTATGCACAGGTGTCATGCAATCTCACCTCCAAGAGCAGAACAGCACATGCTCACACAGCATACCTGCAATCACTGTACAGCCTTTCAGTTGATCCACTGAAGCTCACTGCCAAAACCCGAACCACTATGAAAACTGGGTAACAGTGCCTGCAAGTGGCATGAAATGAGAGGGACTGAAATGTTATTAATTGATAGAGCAAGTTAATGGCAGTAGGGAAAATATGGAGGCATTTGGTAGGCTCTGCAGAGGACTTGGTCATAGTGATGAATATAATTCTGCTAACACAATCTGGAAAAAAGGGAGTTCAGGCTGCAATGGATGCAGAGAACAAAACCATCATCTTACTCTACCAGCAAAATAATGGAGAACCTGCTGCAGTGACTGGCTCCTTCAGTCTTTCCAAATTAGAGAAGTTCAAGGTATGGTCTCAGTGGAGAATCATACAGATAGCCAGCAGCTATGCCACAGGTACATAACAGGTACAAAAGGGGATAAGGAAGCAGGCTGGAGGAAGATGTTAACAAATAAGACTAGATGACGCTTTCGATGATTTCTACTCTACAAGCATCTACAACTGTCAAACTACAAAAACATCTACACTATCAAAGCAAAGGAGGCTGGTACCTTGAGGACAGAACGCATTTTAGGGTGACAAAGCTCTGCCTGGACCCACTGGAACGCTTCAACTGTAAGAAAAAAATACAGTCTACCAGAAGGAAGCTCTGTATACTCACGTGTGGTCATGCATACACAGAAGTTTGAGGGAAAATAATTTAGACATTTCAATAGTAGGATACTGGGGCACGTGCTATCATCTGACAAGAAAATAATCAGCAACAGAAAGAAAACATTCCAAAACCATATCTACAAATTAAAACGGTGGGAACTCCCCTCTACCCCAAAATGGATCCTGACTGATTTTTATGAATGTCATTAAACAGCCTATCACTTGAAGAGTCAAGAGGTTCTTATTTCAGTACTATGGTGCACATGCCATAGCCTACTTTCTGCCCCCCTGCACCTAAAAGACTCAGAGCCCAGAACTCAGAAAGCAGGAGCTGGAAAACACACCAATAGAGACTACAGTGTACTTCATAGCTTGAAACATTTAATCTACTGAACTCTTAACATTATGTTGTGAACAAATAGTGATACCTTTTGTTTACCAACAGACACATTCTCAGTAGAGGTGCAATCCAGAGAGCTTTTTGCAAGACTGCTGACTACTGGTATCTTTTGGGCAAAAACCCAAAACCTTGAAGTCATAAAATTTAGATACACAGACTGTTTAAAATTAGAGTACAGTTTTGCCTCACCTTAATGGAATTCTTTCTTATGTACTTTAACACTAAAAGGCACTCTAGCTGTAAAAGCTAACAATATACTGCTAAAGAGTCCAAAACTTGTCATACATTATTTTTACATGAGAGGAATACTTCCCCCTGCTCTTATTTTGATGGCTTCAGTAAGTCAAAAACTACTTTCTCAGATTTTATTGTCCTTGCTAGAAACAAAAGGTGAGATCAATCCTATCACTTCACTTATTTTTCACTATATCTTTTTTATGACACAGTGCTAAGTATGTTGCTACATTACTTAAGGAAGGGATGACAGCACAAGTTAGAAAATTAAACATTACCATATAATGACATATATATACACTGTTCTCTGCTCCATGCGTATTTCATATTTAACAAAATCTGTCACACACAATATACCCCTATGAATTTTATTTTTGAGAGAAAAAAAATTTAAAGATTCAATGATACTCATCATTCTACCAAAGGAGATTTTTGAGGAAGCTAATCATCTACCTTACTGTACACAGCTCAATGATCAACACCAACAACTGGAACTTAAAAGCAATACAACCCCCTAGTCTGACTTGTAAACTGCTACTTCAAGATCTGCAGGGAACATGGGAGGAAACCTAAAACTACATCAAAAATGAGGCACGGCAATGGTTTGTCTGGATACCCAAGGTATCCTGAGTGCTGAGAATAAAACGGCCACAGCAGCATGGATCTCAACACAGGCTGCAACAAACACCTCACTACCTGGGTATGTACTCGGGTACACCTGGCTACTCAGATCTCCATGCTACCATAATTACCCTGCCCTCAGTAGCAGTTTATCCAAATTAAAGCTAACATGGGTGTTTTCTTAGTATACTCTATTTCTGCAGTTATCCACATGCTTAAGAGAAAATGAGAAGACTACGTGATGGTCCTCCAAAGGATGAGCCTCTCCAAAGGTTCAAATCAACATTTTCTCTTTGCATGACTGTCAAATTTGGCCTCCGAGTTTCCCTCGTTATTTGTCGTTAACTTTTCAGCCTGTATCAGTGGCTTCCTATGGACACGGCAGGTGGAAACAAAGGCTTATACAGACAAGTAACACTTGAGAAAAAGTAATTTTGTACACATTACTCAAAATAATGTTGTAAATAGTCTAAGAAAGCAGCCTTAAGTGGCCTATGAAAGATCTTTGTTACATCTACACTGAAAGCATAACTCAGTTTACAAATAAAGCACTACAGGATTATATTAAGGACACTGTGGCATACTTTGAACAACAGCAGACTGCTTTCTCTGCAGTGTAAAAGGGCGGTAGGCGTAAGTGGAGGAAGAAGAAAGCCCTGCCTGTGTGTCCCTCTTGGTTCCCAACCCTCACCACCTATACAACTGCACCAGAAGAGAGAATTCTCTGCTCCAGTAACCTCAGTATGACCAACAAGCAAAATGGCCAAGTGAACTTCAAGTGGGCAGTGGGTTGCATGCAGAGAAACAAAATCTTGATGATTAATATGGCTCTGATACTACCACAGAGCTTTATCTGGATGCCCAGTTCTCTCAATGCAAACCCAAGAGTTGTATGTGGAAGTAATTAGCTTTACTGTCTTGTTACAGCCAGCCAAGATGATGAACTTGAAGCAGTTCTCAAGTTTCCTCTGGTTTTGTTTCTAGAAAGCTCAGTCATAAGAAGACAGTTTTGAACTTGGTTTTGCTGCAGTCAATGAGCAGGCATCAGGGTGCTCTTTCCATGCAAAGACGGGCCTGCCCCTCAGAGGGATTTACAAACTGCAGCCTACACAGGGTAACTCTATCCAGAGGTGTAATAACACCCCTTTCACAGAACAACAATAGGTATTAGTACTACTATAATTTATTTATGAAGGCAGATTAGAAGCTAAGTCAGTTGATTTCAAAGCCCTTATGCACCTGTCCATGTGACTGTACCATTGTTGGCAGATCTTTTGTTTATGCAAAGTTCACCTTGTGTGGAGAGTCAGCGGGAGGCCTGTTCGGCACTCCTTCTGCGAGCACAGGGTGCATCTGAGGTGATTTTCTCCCAACGCAGTGGCAGCAAGAAGACAAATTATCAACCACTGCTCCACTCACAGGCAAATACTTTCTGGAGTAAATACACCCAGCACCAGCACCACTAAAGAAGCTCTCTCTCTCGCAAAATATCTCCTCAGATACAGGGGGAGGAGGAAGATGGATTTTCACCTCTTCCAAGTCAGGCACAAACAGCATCCATGAGAACTACAGTATATTCCACATTAAGTGCTTCCTTACTTGGCATACATCTTGGCTCTCAGTCTTTTGGAAAAAGAGGCTGAGGACAAGATGTCCTTAATTTATTTAAAAATAAAAAATAAGACTGCTTGCTTTCCAGCCTTTGTTCTAATGCCATTTTCCAAACACACTTATTTTTAAAACTTTTATTGTTACCACCTTGTTGAGGTTTTCAGCATTCAGTTTCCTTAAGAGATGCACTCTGTGGAGTTCAGTATTAGGAAGAGTTTATCAGGGTTGTCATTTTACAAAAGGGACATTAAGATGCAGTTGAACTAGTCAGTGAATACATACATGGAACCAAAAAATATTTTCTGAGTATTAGAAGCCCAAAGGCGTTGGGGTTTTTTGTTTGTTTGCTTGTTTTTAAACTTAAAAACATAAAAGAGGGTATATGACCCCTGTACTTGTCTTTTAGCTCATTTCAGGACTGACACAGACAAAAGTCTGTTCTTTCCAAGTTGAATGTCCACTCTCTGCACTAGCACTCTTCAGTAAAAGTTGAGACATTCAGAGGAAAGAGGACTAGAAATACCAATTACCTTGGAAATGTTTGTCAAAAGGGATAATGGGATGAAACAGGAAGAGTTTATTCAAAGTAAAACATGAAAAATATGTTTGAGCTATAAAAGCAACCCAAACTGCAATCTAAGTGAATGGCTAACACACCCTTTGGGGAGCAGGAGGCTAGAACTGAACAAGGCTTCCAATCTGCGATTACAATCTACTTACCCAATTCAAATTTCATAAAAAGCCATGGCAGAATAACTGGCAATTTATCAGAGCCAGGATTTTTTCATTTGCAACACTCATGAGAAAGTTCTCCTCGAGGCTAATACATAACGAAGCAAGTCAGTAGAGAAGCTAAACTCACCCTACCTGACCAAGCCAGGATTCACAAAAGGTTTGAAGACAGACACCACCTTCTCAACACCAATTATGGATGGTAACTTGGTGTGCCCCATTACACCTGCTCTGTTCCATTAAAAGCAAGTTGTTGCTCTAGTTAATCCTTTCCACTGTAAATTCAAACTGGAAAGCAGGTTTCTACCACTTCTCTAACTTGCACTGATGAAGAGAAATTCGAAGTTCATGGCTTTAGCCTTCTGGGTTGTCAGTAACCAAAGAGAAAAGCTGTAGTGCTGTTAGCATACTCACAGTAAAGAAGTAGTGGCTCACAAAGCTACATGTCCTCAACTACCAAACCAAAGTTAGTCCATACAGCCACTTAAAGGTGTGAAGCTGGTAAAGGGTCTAAAGAACAAGTCTTATGAAAGATATGTGGTTCCTTAGTCTGAAGCAAAGGAGGCAGAGGAGATGACCTTAGTGCTATCTACAACTATCTGAAAGTAGGTTGCAGTGAGTTGGGTTTCAGCCTCTTCTCCTAAGTAACAAGCAATAGGACAAGAGAAAATGCCCTCGAAGGAAAAATTTCTTCACCACAAAAGTTATCAAGCATTTAGAACAGACTGCCCAGGGAAATAGTTGAGTCATTTAAAAGATGCATAGACATAGCACTTAGGGACATTGTTACTGGTGGGCATGATGTTATGTTAATGGTTGGACTTGATGATCATAAAGGTCTCTTCCAACCGTAATGACTCTAGGAATACTTTTACTTGAGGTAGTCTGGCTTAATTCATGTGACAGACAAGCACCCCAAAGTCAAGCTGGACTACTGAACTGGGGACAAGTCATTAATCACAACAGCAGTTTAGCTTCCCATATGCACTGCAGCAGCAGACACTGCACATGAAGAAGTGTCCTTATGTAAAAAAGGAGATAGGAAGAAAAGGGATAGAAGAAAACTCCATTACTACTTGAAATTTTAAAAACCCCAAAAAAAAAAAACCAAACCAAAACCCACATAACCCACAAAACCCAAAACAAACCTCAAAACTTTCCCAAAGAGCATACTGTCAAGGATTAAATTTTCACACCTGATTTTATGGAATCAACTTATTTCTAGCTTTGACATCAAATGGAAATTGACTGAACTTTCAAGACCTAAAAGCAGCTGCTGCTTTCATTCCATTCTTAAGTTAAACCATTTTACTCTTTGATTGACTTGGTGACTCAGGCTGTACCAGCCACTCAAAGCGACATGATGCTTATCACCATTGCAAAGCATATGCCTCTCTACATCCTCCAAAGCTAAGCTTCATTGTCTTCAACTGTAGGCTGTTTCCATGATCTTCCTCAGATCCATACAAACCCACCTTAAGGTATTTATTAGTCAGCACATCAATGTCCCCCAAAAAGCATTATCTTACACATACACTACCACAAAAACACATTCATTTTGATTCATCTACTGAATTCTCCGGTTCTCCCAAATACTACTTTAATTAGCTATCATTTTCCCCTTTTCAAATATCACTCAGATAAGGGTGACTCATATCAAATGCTAGTATGCTCTGTTGTAAAGCTAAAATAACTGTATTTAACCTAGAGATCTTTTGTGCTGACAGTGATTGGGCAGAAGTCCCATAACACAACCATTTCCAGTGGTGTCAACATGGAAGACTAGATCAAACCCTGAGGACAAGGCCATCTGCCAACCCAAGGATGAGCACGTAGCATTACTTGCTCTCACCCAATGACCAGCCCCCAGTGTAGTTGTGACTAGATTGAGAGCAGCTAAAGGATTCAGTCTGGAGAGTCTAAAATAGCTAATATCTCAGCACCATCTTTTAAATTCCATGGCTTCAAACACATACTCTACTACCAGGCAAAAGGTAAAAACCTGGCCATATTCATGCCACTATTTGTACCTACAAATTAATAGTACTTACAAACTCACAACTTCAGGGAAATACATTTTTGTGGACAGCAAAAATAAAACTTTTCATCAGGAACAACTTTACTATAGAAATAACAAAACAGCACCCATAAATTATTTGGTCACATACATGCTGATGAAGCTTTGAAATTTAAGTCAAAAGTATGTTTTAAAAAATGCTTTGAATAGTTGCACATCAGACTCCCTGATGAGAGATAAATAATCCCTGGTGGCCTCCAATCTGAGACATGTGGCAGATTTCTCCCTCAAGCAGTTCATTATGAATGCTAACAATGTTTTCCCTTTCCAGGTTCCTAGTAGCAGAAGAGGTGACCTGAAGGAAACCATTTTGCTGCATTTTTGCAACACAATTCTTAAGCACTGTGTTGGAGGGCTGTTTTTCCCAGTAGGAAACCATCCGTTGGCTTTCTCAGCATTGGCAGTGACATCACACTTGAATAATCTTAAGGGAACCTCAAAAGGCATGCATTTTACAACAGTTTCATTTTTAGAAAGTCCTTTTAGTTTCAGAAAGGCCCAGGAAAATCTCCCTGGAAGGTGGGCACATTTAACAGCACTCTCCCAGCTACTGAACACAGCCACATTACCGTATTTTTAGCAGCTCTGGTGGAGAATGCTCTCTGCTCTAAGTTGAGAGCAATTATGTGGAAGTCAGAAGGTGTGCTGCAATAAATCAGTGCTGAAAGGGCAGTCATAGCTCTTCAAAAACAAATATATAAGCCGACCGATAATATCAGGAAAACTACATACTGTTGATATGCAGAGATTATATCAACCTCCTACCAACAAACAACAAATGAACGGATACAGGTCTCATTCCTGCCACTGGAAGTACCTGTTTAGTCAGGCATTGGTGAATTGTCACATCTCCCAGCAGCTACAAAGGTCTGGTCTTTCTAGAGGTGATACCCTGAGCTTATGCTCCCATCCCTCCCCCCAAAAATAAAATAATTGCACCCCCAGCTTCTTTCAAAGCTTCCAGGCTACCTGCTGTATTTTACATTATAACCATACGTGTATACTGAATGCATATAGATACAGCTTAAGGTCTGAAATGCCTACTGAGAGAAACAACAGTTTACAACTGGCTTAAGAAAGAAGCACATGGAATAAAAGACTTTTCTTTTTTACTGTTATTTTCTAGCACTGAAGAATATTTGCACATGAAACACTTAAAGACCATAAAGAAAATCACAACATGATAAAAAGATTGAAAGCATCATTGGAAATGCCTTGTTAACACTAAGTCCACAGAGAATGCATCTCAGCAAGTTCAGCTATTATTTGGTCAATATTTCTCATTTGGCTTGATGGAACATGACGGATAGCCAAACAAGAGGCAGTCTTTCTTCAACCTCCTGAGTCAATGAAATATCCCAATATAAAAGAGCAAAACATTTCATCAGAACAGGACATTTCAAAAAACATACACCTCCTCACACAAATGCAAGTGGTATAGGAAGAAACGGTGACCTTGATACAGGTTACTTTGAAATCTGTTTCAGAACTTTTCTACCAATTCCCTTGAGACAAAATATGAAAATACTTTAAAAAACAAAAGCGAATCTTACGGCTTGAAATGCAGTAAGCCAGCCTGCAGTTGATCCTCCTGAACAGTTGCTTGTTGATGGGCCAAAGTACAAGTGTAAAGACTTGAATGAAGTTAATGATCAGTCCTGACACTATAAATATGTAGCAGATCAGAAGGTGGCAAATGAACTGAGACTTCAGAAAGCCAACGATGTCCATGATTTGCTGCGAAAGACCCAAGATTCAGAAGACCTGCAAAATCAAATAGTATCAGCAGTTACAGAGTGCATTGATTTCTATAAACAGACTGTTAATACAAACTTCTCATTTTACACTTAAATACATTCAAATGAAAGTTAATTATATTGTAGAAAAAGGCCTGATGGCAATACTCACAAAAGTAAGCATGGAAAGAGAATACTAAATTTACATTTGACTTTGGAAACAAATTTTCACACTTCAGTCCCAATTCTGCAAAACCCATGAGCACATGACTCCATTCCATGGACTACACTATCTTCAAGAACAGGTCCAAAGTAAATGCCAGCTTTAGCATTTTACATTGGAAGCTATGCCTTCCTCTACAGGCTGTGCCAGCCATGCTCCCCAAACACGAGGTAGCAGGAGCCCCTTAATTCTAGCTTTATTGGCTTGTTGCCTTGTCACACTCAAGTATCCTTGATTTTGGCAAGAAAATAAAAGCTTGGCTAGGCACAATGCACACAATTTGTTCAATTATTCCTCGACATTGTAATTCTGTCAGATATACTCCATAAGCCCAGAAAGGCAACATCAATAACAGTACTAACCTATGACCCAGCAGTGTTTCCAGAAAAAAAGAAAAGAAAAAAAGTTAAAATCTTAGGTTACCTAAGAAACACTATATATTTTTGTGAAGGACCACTCCAACCCCAGCAGCTGAGCATGCACAGGCAGTGTCATCTGCCATGCATTCTAGCCTACCAGATACCATACTGTGCTCCCTTTCTCACTGTCACCAGCTAGTCTCATTATTTAGGAGAAAAAAATTGGAAGACACAATCACTCAGTAAACAACATGCCAGTACTTTGAATACAGTTAAGCAGGAGCTGCTGCCATCCCATTCCATTCCAAAACTATTTTGCCCTTCGAGGCACAGGAGAGTTTGCCCAGGGAAGAAGCCCTAAGACAGTAATTCTGAATGTGCCAGTCATAGGCAATAACAAAACAGCAGCTGTCAGCATCCCTGGGAATTAACTAACGAAAAAAAAATCTTTATGCCTATCCTTTTAGTTTATGAGACCCCATTACATGAGGCACTGAGTCTAGATCAGTGTCCCGAAACATTTGTTTTACTGCCCTTGCTGACTATGCTTACCACAGCAAAGAACACAGGCAAGGATTGCTGCAAGCCATAGGAAGTTATTTAGCCAGGATTTCAACTGCAAGGAAGATGATGAAAGATTTAAGAGAATCTGTATTGTTCTATAATTTATATAAAGAGTTTATGGCAGTCCCAAACCTATTATTAGCAGACAAATGTGTTCTTTGTGTATCACAGACTTTGTTCCCTTTCTCTTGCTGTACTATTCAGTCCCAAAGCAGACAGCATCTGTAACTCAGAAAGGCAGAACAGGCATCTGCTCACTGTATTAACTACCGCCGTGACACTGTGCAAAGAGCTTTCCCAGCTTTTACCAACCCTTCGGTTAAAGGTACGTTTCTGGGGATGGCAGACAATTCATTAGCGTGGGCTTTGAGCAAGGCTTTGTTTTTGTTGAACGTTATGTAGAATGAGAAATGTAGGAGCCACTGCAGTGATTCATGGCCCAGCCCCTCCACTGCACATTCTGACGACAGAGCCAAACAACGCAAACCCAAGTTTTTCATAAGTTTACAGTGAAAGCGACAAGATTTCACTTCCCTAAATCGGACTACTTTACTGCAACAAGCAGCAGGATAAGATCACTTCCTTACAACAGTCAGAATGGAAGCAAGTAGTGCATGGTTTAAAAGTCTGCTCAGAGCCTGAGACCCTCATGACTGGGTTTATTCTACCATCCTTGGCTAAAACTGATCAAAAGTTTTCTATGCTAGCTGGCCTGTTATGTAATTCCAAGAGATCAGTAAGGGATTGAGTTAAAAAAAAACCCCACCAAACAATATAAAATAAGATTAAAGCACTGTCTACTTACAGTGGAGACCTGAAAAATCACTACTTGATATAACCAATAAAAATCTACTGTAGTAAGCAGCTGATCGACAGACTTTGTGACAAGGAAGAATTCAGCAGAACATTAGTCCACCAATTTGGGTTGGGGGTGGAGGGGTTCCACTGTAATAATAGTCAAAATGTTATGTTCATGTGAATCAACTACTTCTTACTGTGTCTAAAACAAAGCACAGAATTATAATAAACAAAGGTGAGATGACCCTGATAAAACATAATTACTGTCTTACAATTTTATGAAGCCACAATGGAATGTTTGAAAGTAGTTTATTCCTCACTTTCATACCTTAGCCAAATTTCAGTTTTGTAAAGCTTCTAAGACATGTTTTAAAGACAAACTAAATTACTTAAGCAGCACCATGAGAATGCATCTAACCTAACTTGCTTGTAAAAGGAACAAGAAATTAAAGCTACTGCTTAAGTTTTGCTTTTCTGAAAAGTAGGGAGATTAGAGAGCTTAATTTTCTCTTCTGATTAAATGCAAACTGTTTTCCTTACAAAATTTGCAACCAGAACATTGTATGCAGAGTGCTAGCTAAGTGTTCTGTTTCTCAGGCAAGAGGTCATTCTTTGAAGGTTTGTTTTTTTTTAAATATACTTTTTGGACTGTTTTCATTACCCAAATTCCAAGAAAGGCACTTCATTCTTGGTACAAACATCAAAAAAATAGAAATTTATTTTCAAGAATCAATTCTGAGCCTATGAAAGACATCTAGAAGCCTGCTTTTCAAGAGTTCACAGGAACTTCTTCCAATCGCACTCTATCTTAAAGTTCCTCATGGGTAACATCAGCATAACACCAGTTTAAGTGATAAAAGAATCAGGTCTTTAATTCTTAATCCATGATGCTGGTTTAATAAATTACACTTATTTCCTCATGGATAATGACTGAAAATTACAGCTATCTTTTGAAAACAAAAAGACCAATCAATGCATTTGCTCAGAAGCTATTAAGATCGGAGAGCTGCCAAGAAGCTCTCTTCTATGAAACACTCCTTAAAACAAATTAGGAGAAAATGGCCTGCCAGAGCATCAAAAACAGATAGGGACATTCTTTAATAACAGTTGTATTTTGAATAAAAAATAAAATAAAATAAAAAAAAGACTCAAACCCCAAATGTGTGTCTAGGAAGCAAGTCAACAAGCATTTATTAATGTAAGCAGGAGAATCACAGAATCAGGTTTAAAAGCAAACTCCACAACTATTCATTTCCCCACAAGCTTTACCCTTCAGCAAGATACAGTTTTCTACTTCAACCACTCTCAGCATTTCCTTCTGCTTAGAATAACTGACCACAGGAGGACACAGAAGGTAAGGCAATGTTACACCAGCAACGTGCAAGCCGAACACCTCTCTTGCAGCAGATTCTGCTGCCAGTTAACAATGCTACTTTATACTTCAAAGTCTCTAAGACTTGCAGGACTACAACTGGTGATCTCATAAAGAACCCAACTGTGTGCAGTTTTACAGAAGACACAAGAATACAGCAAAAAGAACTGTCACCCACTCTCTCCCAAGCGTATGTAGTAAAAAGAGTCCTTGGAACGTGGAAAGCAATGTAGTACCTATATCTGACACCATCTAGGCTAAGCTAACATTGCCCATACTTAGAAACAGAGGAAAGATAGCACTATACCTGTTATTTTCAGAGCAGCACGTTTCAAGCCTATACAAAGGTTTTCACTTATGTCTAGTCTTTGATGATGTCCTAAAATATTCTGCTGCAAGTTAAGAACAACCAAGCAGATGATGATGATGCCACCCCATTCTTGCATTTTCTCATCTAAACAAGTTCTTGGATGGGTAAGTTAACAGAGATCAAAACTGGAAAAAGCTTGGGTCAGATTTACTGCGGTTTCAATAGTGCCTCAAAGTGAATTTTATTTCCCAGCACTGTATTTCATTTCAGAGCCCATTTTAATAATGCTTCTGAATATGAAATACATATACAAGGCAAGTCACAGGAAGCCCTTGTGCCCTTCTGTCAGTGAGCATTAAAAGTTTGCAAAAGTAAGGTTTTACCCACACACGTATTCACCTTCAAGGAGAATATATGCCACGCACACACAAAAAAACCAATTAGACAAAAAAGGTCCCCCAAGTCTGAAGGAAAAGTTATCCATCTACGTCCCTTACAGTTAATTAGGGTTTGAACTACTCCCCACCTCCCTCAAAGGCAACTACTACAGTATTACTTCCTATGCTAGGTTTGTATGACAAGATTTTGGCAGGGGGTGGGAAATGCAAGACACCAGGAACTGCCCCCCACTTCTGACATAACCAGTTCCAGAAGGGGCTTGCCACAGGCCAAAGCTGAACCCATCAGTATTACTGATGGCACATCTGTGATAACACATTTAAGAAAAGGTAAAAAAAGCTGCAGAGAATGAGGGTGAGAAAAACATGAGAGAAACAGCCCTGAAGACACCAAGACCAGTAAAGGAAAGGGAAGAATGCTCCATGCACCAGAGCAGATAGTCTCCTGCAGCCTGGGTTGAAGACCAGGGTGAATGAGATTGTCCCACCGCAGCCTGCGGAGGAGCAGATATCCACTTGCAGCCCATGGATAAATCCCACAATGGAGTAGGTGGCCTGAAGGAAGCTGCAGCCCATGAAGCTCACTTGGGAACAAGTTTTCTGGCAAGAAGTGCAGCCTGTGGGGGACCCAAGCTGGAGCGGTCTGTTCCTGAAAGACTGTATGCTGTAGGAGGGACCCCAGCAGAGGAACAGCAGAGAGGAACAGTTACAGGCTGACTGCACCCCTTTTCCTCGTGCCCCTGCACTACTCAAGGTGTAGCAGGGGCAAGTGGGCATACAAGAGTCAGGAGTGAACTTGAGCCTGGTAGGAAGGGGCTTGGGGGAAGGTGGTTTTCGTTTTGCCTCTGTTTTTCACTCCTCTACACCATTACCAACTGTTCTTATCTCAATCAACAAGCTTTTTGTGATCTTATTTTCCTCCCCTGACCTACTGAAGAAGTGGTTTGATGTGCACCTATCTGGCAGCCAGCCAATGTCAACCCACAACACCTCCTCAGAAAAGTCACATATCAAGGGAGAATTTGAGCTTAAGTGCTTCCCTAAAAGTTAAGGGAACTTAAAATATATTTAAGGTTCTCCTGAGGAGTCAGTCATACAAAATATGAATGCAATACATATGAATGTAATACTCACCATCACAAATAAGAGATCAAGTCAGTTTGGCTGTTACAAAGACTGAAGAAAATACCACCTACCAGCAAGTTTTAGGCTTTCCAATTTACAGACTTTCTATACAACTGAATTTTTGTTTATTGTCTAGTAAGCACAGATACTTAGCATCACAGAGGATAAACTGAAGCAATTAAAGTAACCCAGGAAGTTCTGTAATAGTTACCTGATAATAATGTTTTCCCCTTCCCCTTTTTTATTTTCTTCCTACTGTGATCTGATGTAGAGCAAGACAACTATGCAAACTCTGCATGCCCACCAAGACTGAGTGCTCCATCTGTGTATGCATACTCTCTGCTGGTAAGATGCTCAGCACAGCTGCTATTAGCCCTGACAGCATCAGTAACTGTCCCTTTACCAAGTAGAAAGTGTTTATATAGCAAGGCAATGGGGATGGTGGCAGCCTGGGAGATGCATATTCTGGAAAGGAGAGAGAAAGATGGGGATCCACTGATCAAAGTTCTGTGAGGAGCAGTTTGGTCTTGCTCCTACTTCCATGGGCATGTAATATTCAGGGAGGAGGGAGCTGAACAAGGAAACAGGAGCAAGCTGTCCTCAAATACAAGGCAATACTTGAGATGCAGCGTTTAGGGACTGCAGGGCGTGATGCTGAGGGTTACATTAATTTGATGAGGGTAAACCCCTAGAAGCTAAGCACTTCAGTTCTAAGCTTTTGTAGAAATCCTCAAAAACCAGCAGTTGTCTCGGGTGCAGAGCATCAAGTTTACAAAAAACAGTAGTGGCAAGTTGCTTCTTTCCAGCATGCTGATGGTTGCTCTTCAACTGTTTCCCACCCAAATTTCTGTATTATAACAACATCGATACATGTACTTCTCCAAAGCACAGCATCTGCAATTTGCTTGGGAAAAAGACTGACCTGCATTAAGATATTTAAGACCTGGAGGAGTCTATCAGAGTTTGACTTCACAGTCGAGTCCTGGGTACTACAAAGTCCTGTTTCATTTTTTTAGTTATCTGGGTCTATTAATCTAACAAGTTACTTGTGTTGCCAACATGGCAACACAACAAACGCAAGTCAAATTTAGGGACTGGGTGAGGAAGCAAGACTAATAGCAAACAAAAACTTACAAGAACATACACTGAGAATCTAGGCAGGATGTGGGCTTCAATGTCACACAAATATAAACAACCTGGATAATTCCTCAAAAATAACCAGAGTGAACAATGACAAGCAACTATATATGATGAGCTCATAGCCATCTCATAGGCAACATTAAATGTCTAGTCAACAGTAACCAGGCCCACATGCTACTGTCACCTAGAACACCCTCTATAAAAAACATCCCCCCAAAAAAAAAACCCCTGTGTCTCACCATGTCACTTCAGTGAGTGGTCTGGGTTGCTGCAAAGAACACGTGGCTTATCAAATAAACAGGATCTGAATGCTTGCAAGCAAACTAAATCTTCTCAAATATATATATATATGTATGTATACATATGCTTTTGTGTTTATGATATATGAATTGGCATAGAGAACAGCCTGAGGCAACTGCACATTTGAGGTACAGAGATCAGAGTGAGTCTAGTTAAGCTACTGGTCCTTAATGCATGGCTTGTGGAAAACATCTCAATTCAGATCTGCAACAATTGCTCCTGTGCATGGGAAATTAACCCATTAAATTCCACAGGGGCAGCAGGGACATGACAGCGGGATGTTGCCAACTGCAGCAAGGTATTTACCCAGCATCAAGAGCACACAGCACTATGGCTGGTCACCTCTGCACCAGGCATTTCAGGAAAACATCCAACACAGTACACAATAGTTTCTGAGTTCTCCAGTAGCTATTCTAAAAACATTTATTTATTTCAAAAGAGCCTGAATAAATGGGGAAAAGGAAGTGGATAAAGAATCATTCAGGAGCTGGTATAAAACTAGGATCTCTTTTTATTATCATCGTTTTTAATTGTCCTGGGAACACAAACATTCTCCTGATAAGCTCTGTAAAGGTCTCTCCTATGAGGACTCATAGTTTCTGCTCTGTCAAACATTGGTCACTCATCTTGTTTTAAAGACCTGTAAGTTATAGTCACAGAAATGCACAAGGTGCAGGAACTGTTTATACTCTATATGATAAAGACAGAACACTTTCCCTGCATCCACACCAGCTTTAGGCACAAGTCAACAAGGAAGCATGGATCACATACTTAAAGTTTTAATTAGGTAGTCCTCCTAGTCTTACCCATAGTGAGTTAGTTACAAAATTACACTATGAAAGCATCACTTCTGTAGCTTGCCACACCTCTAAGAGATATAGGCAAGTGTATCCAGGCAGAGAAGTTTCACATCCACCCAACAGACCTAATAGTATGAGTCCATTTTTATATGCAAGATCAAACCTTTACTGATAGAATCAAAAAACAGTGTGGAATCTTGACCTTTCCTAGATTTATCCATTCCCTTTCACTTTAAAAGCTCCAGACACTTAAAAGACACCAGTAAAATAACCATGGTGATTATCTGTCTTGCCGGCCCTTGTCTTACACAGCAGGAACACAGAACACTGCTAGAAAGCTTGCAGCGGTCACATTGCAAAACCATGGCAGTGTCAACTCCAGAACCACAACCTACCAACTGCCTGGGCTGCAGCTTTCAACACGTAACAGTAATTTTCCTTCTCCTTTGCCACCGTGTCCATAGTTCTTTGCCACAACTTCTGACATGCCACATTTAAAAAGGGGAACAGACACATCCCAAAAGGATCTTCAGTGGCAGCAGATGATAAAACAGGATTAAATGCAGCAGATGGTGCAAACCAAGATGTATGTGTTGATCTAATGAACTCTACTTTCCCTTCCTTTATCCACTCCTCAAGAAAGGAAAACCAAGTATTCAGCAACTTGGATGGCTCCATACTATAAACGAGAAGCTACAGCTTCAATACCAAGATGACAGTATTGTGGGCATGTGCACATAAACATACATCCCTCTTGTTTTCCCTGCCCAAGAAGGAATTAAAGGTATTGCTAGATGCTTCAAGGACAATAAGAAGAAAAATTATCAGCACTAAGAAAAGGATCATTTTCTTTCCTCAATACAGTCCCATAAAAAACACTGTGGTGGCAGTACCACTGGTTTACAAGTGGGACTTCCACCGCCAGACTGTGGCTTGGTAACAAATTTTCTACTGTCTCCCCCCCAAAAAACCAGTAGGAATACTTTTAACATAGCATCTCTTCCCAAGCAGGGGTATGGCCTGCTGGAGGAAACCACATTCTCCCACTTGGTAGATCTGAGCCCTGCTGGCAGTGGTGCCAGGCACACAGCTGGTACACGGGGCAGGCCACATCTTCTGTGCTTCCTAATCACAGGGTTATGAGGGAACGGCACTGACCTCGCCTGTGAGGGGATCCAAAAGCTTCCAGCACAAATCATAAGATGTTAACAGTGCTGGAAATTAAAATGCTATCTATCTGATTACAACTCCAAGCAAGCTCTTAGGGTTTTTTGATCTTCTGTGACTGCAGATTGCTTCCTTCAGCTATACTATTTGCATAATTTTAATTAATATGAAGTAATGTTCATTAGTGTGCTTAGTGTGCTCTTTGAATACTAAGGAAATGTTAAACAGAAAAAGATTTGCAATATTTTTTTAACCTCCAAATATTCACTTAATTTGGCTGTATTCTATCATATGACACTGAAGAGTATGAAGCAGACGAATCTCCCCTTTATGAAAATGACATCCCAGAACTGCAAGCAACAATGTACACACAAGATGTAGCCACACTAGCCACACCAAGACAGGGTTACACAGGATATTAATATTTATTAAGTATTTTCTAATGCTTCTTTCTGTAGAAAATAGTTTAACTAAAGAATGAATGTGGCAGGAAAGCTTCCAGATTTATGAGTCAAAGAAAACCAACTCCTGCCTTAAAGAGGTAACACCCAATACTTGGAAAAACATGTCTTACAGCTGAGATATGGTTGGTATGGTTCAAAAAAATAAGATGCCTGCTTCAGTGAAAGGCTCAGCTGCACCCCCACACCAAACAATCAGACATCCAGATGTCAGGTAAAAATCCAAGCATACACAGGGAGTGCTTTACCCACACTTCAGCAGTCCCATTCCACACCAGTTTTCACTCACTTCTGCCTTTAAGAAATGAGTGTTCAGAATTGTTTTGCTACACCATAAACTCTGAATACTTTCAGCCTCCTCATTCTCCCCTATCATCAGTCCCTTAACAGTCTGATTTAATTTGAGAACATCAGAGAATAAAAGCCTTTATCACAGGCACTGGATTTATCGAGTCCAATAATACAGGGAGGTTTTATTCTGGACCCAATTCAAATCCTGTTGAAACCAAAAGAAATCTCTCAACAAGCTTTAACAGTCCTTGTTGTTTAGAAAACATCAGCCCTCAAAAACAGCCAAGTGTGATATAACTAATCAATGAACTTGCATTCTCAGCATCTAAAGCCAGGGCTAGTCAAAACCACCTTAAAATTTCAATAAAATCTTTTGGAGGTAATGCTTGATCTGATAGCATTTACCTTACTGATGGCAACTGTGCAGATATTACAGTTCTTAAACATCCTGAAAAGAATCCAGGAACATTTTTATAAATCTTTCACCAAATTAAGCATCAGGCAAATCAAGACCTACCTGGAATTTCTACAACATCCTTTTAAATGTCTGGCTTTGAGTAACTGTCCTGCTAACTTGAAATGTGAGATTTTTTACAAGGCTTAAATTCAGAATGAAGCTTTCCTTTGTCCTCACCATAGAAGACATGCAGGATTGATGCACACTCTCAGAGGTACAGGCATAGGCATGTAAAAATAAAACCAGTCAGCAACACACTGAAGGGTCAATGAACCCAAGAGCAGTGCTTTCCTAGTTACCTTTCTGCTTAACTATAATCCTTTTGCACCTCTACCACTGCTGGGCAACAAGAACAGAGCGTTTCTTTAGATTACCTGGATCCTCTGGATACTTGTTCTTTACTTGTTAGTTGTGGGAAGATAGTGGTATCACCCCTGCCTATCACCTGCACATTTGGCAATACGCGTGTTACTGCACTGCTTTATGGTAATTTTCACTAGTATGAGATCAAAAGGTGGGAGAAGGAAAAAAAACCAAGAAAAAGTCTGTGCAAGTTTCAGCACTGTCTGAAGGAATGCTCAGAGCCATAAAACAAACTACAGCTTGTTAACCCTTGACAAACTACCTGTGACTTGAAGGGGGAAAATGACATAAATTATTCAAGCACAGGTGTAGGCTGCTGCAGACAGAATGCTTCCAGACCTTCCAGAAGAGCAAAGAAGCATCTGCAGTCACAGTATTTTCCAAAGTGCTGAAAAAAAATGGTAAGAGGCAGCAAACTGTGACGTATGAAAACAGGGATAACATGAAGAGGGGAAGGAGCAGGACAGTAACTTTCACACAATAGTTGTCACTTGAAAACTTTTGAAATACCATGTACCATTTCTACACATAGATTCCCCCAGGTATGTTCTTTCCCTATCTTTAACAGAAGTTTTAAGGCAGAGGTCTTCCTCTTTCTGATAGGTAAGAAAAATCCATAATATGCCAGCTGAATCTACCCCCTCATTCATCTGGATCCTGCTAGAAAAAGGTGATTGAAAATTAACTTGGTTGATGAGATTAAAAGCAAATCCGATGTATGTCAGAAATTTTTCAGACTTTAATAAACAGTCACACATGCACACGCAATCATTGTGTTTGGCTCTGCCTGCAGCTCCTAATCTTCTAGCAAGTAAATTATCTCTGACTCCTTTCCAGCCTAGAAATGGTTAATTGTCTTTCCCTGTTCCTGTTACTGATGCTACAGCAGAAACCTTAAGCAAGGTCAGCCCTTCTGCAAGAAACAGAAAATTACTTTAGTGTTAAAACTCTTCATGGCAAAATATAACCAGACAGAAGGGCTGACAGTGAAAACAGTAGCATATAGTAAAATGCTTTCAGTTCAAAATGAAGAGCAGACCACTAGCAGGACCATAACCCAACATCTCCCAGCTGTGGGCTCACTACAGTTATTAGACTGCTCGGCCTAGTTCCTATTACATGATTTATGTACCTTTTCAAGAAAACCATTACAGACATCATCTTGTTCTCACATTATCAAAGAGGGGTCTTTACAGCACCTTCATCCATGCCACAACACAGTTATTCTTATCGTTTCCATTTCCTCTTTCCCTGACCTTACCTTGACCCTACCACATTGCTAGTCTGAGACACTGGAGGAACACGGGAGACAAAAAACCCAAACACACAAAAACGAAGTGAGTCAGCAGTTTGAAAAGCACACAAGCATTAGTCAGAGGTGATCAGGGTACTCACCACACAGTCAGATGTGAATGAGCTTAAGACCACCAAACAGCAGATTGGTGAGCAAACATTTCCAAACACCTGGAACTGAATCACTGGGGAAAGACACCCTGCAGATGAAGTGTTTGGGAACAGACACATATTCAGCTGCCTTGTACCAGAGCTGAAACACAACAAAGGATACGGGGAACTGCCCTCAAATGGTTCTAGTTTCCTTACTAAAAAAAAAAAAAAGAAAAAAACCCATTGCATTCAGCACAGCTAAAACCAAACAGGAGGAGACAGCAGCCTTGGCTCTTACAACATTCCTTCTAATGGGGGAGGAAGGGGGAGGCCCACAGTTGCAAAGAGTTTCACTAAAGCACATGTACAGTGTTCTACAATGTGTTATCACCCTCCTGTTGATCCACTCCCATACTGGGACATACCAACCGCGCTATTAGTGATGCAATAGTTAGGGAAGTGTTCTTCTGTATCGCGCAGTGGACAGTTGACATTTAGAAGTTTAAGACCAGATGACTAATACAAGCCCTATGGGGCACAAGTGTGACACAAGAATAGTATCTTGCTAACCTCAGCATAGCTGTGGCTGCATCTTCCTGCACTGAAGAAATTTCAAGGGGCATTATTTGCTGTCTTTACCTTCCAGCAATAAAATCAGGGTATTCGACAGAAAACAATAAACCCCTTTTCTTCAGCAGGGCAAAGCACAGTCATAGGATCCTCATCCATCACCTGCAAGGGAACCCTTCTACAAAGAAGTTCTTCTCTGTTATGGTACAGTAAGTACATTAAACTGTGAACGATGTACTACAGTCACTCCAGAGAGAAGATGGACCCTGCTTTACTGTCTCCAGATTTTCACTGGACAGAGGAAGACTTACTTGAAAAAAAAAAACAAAAAAAAAAAACCCAACCCAAACCCCCAATTCCTCACCAAGCTGACATCTTCTGGGTTTCAAGAAACACAGTTAATTACTATGCTCTGAGCACAGCATTATCTATTCTGTGACTGTGGACAAGCGCTGATATTCCTGTGCAGTTTCTCTGTTCCTAAAAAAACCCAATACCTTTCTTATAAATCAGTACATTCTGTTATTTAAGTGCTTGCCAACTGAACAACTAAACTTCTCTTAAGATCACCCTTCATCTGTCAGCAGCTCACAGTACTTCCTCCGTTCATCACAAGCTTTCCAATATGCTCTTCCTCGTGAATCCTGGACCTGTCTTCCATAAAACACAGTTAAAGTTTCATTTTTAGATACAGTTTATTCAGGCATTGTTATGCAAAAAGGAAAAAGCAAAGCTATGCATAATGTTGACACAAATACCTAAAAGGTATTTTAATCCATGGTATTTGGATACAAGCAGCAAGACAAAGCTGCAGGTCAGTAAGTGACATCAAACCCTTACAGCACATCAGCTATTCTGGGGATCCACGCAGTCATTATTTACACAGAAGTAATCCTGGCACACTATAAACAGACCTCTGTATGTTTAATGTAAACTTATCATTCACACCAGAAGTTAAGAGAAGAAAGGCGGCTGCAAATATCAGCCTAAGCTGTTCTGCAATAGTTTCTCTAACTCCACCAGCTTTTAATTCTTTTCCAACCCACTCTTAGTGTGAAGTGATTATCAGTACAAGCTGAGACTACAATCTCCTGGTACAACTTCCTGGGCTGGACACAGCACTAGTTTTAAAGAAATGCTTGGGGGATTTTTATTTTTTTTTCCAGAGTTTCTTGCATCCTTCCACCAGTTTTCATGTAGCAGCAAGGTCGCCCTCTCCCACACAAGCACCTGCACAAGGTGCACGGTTCTTTGATGTCTGCACGTGGTCTTGCAACATTTACAACTCTCGGACACGCGTAACAAGGAGCCAGACCAGAAATCTGCGTGTGACATTGTTCAAACTGACTCTCTGGCTGGCTGGCTGTTCAGCCATAGGAGTGCTCACTTGTTGAAAATAAACACCGCAAAGGATGGTTAGATAAAGAATACACACACACCCCTCGAGTTTCCCCTGCACCACGCTGTATCTGCTGACACACCTTAAGTCAGCTCGTGGCCATAATTTAATTCGGCTTAAATCTCTTTATGAGGAGACACAGATGAAAAGCAGAGCTCCTACGACACGTGAACACATCACCAGGGAGGCGGACTCCCCCTCTCCTCCACCTAACCGCTGCTCACGCCACCTCAGCTCACGGACCCCGAGGTACCACGGAAAAAAAATTTAAAAATAAAAAAAAGAGAGAAGCTAGGCACCACGACGGGGGACCGGAACCGGGCACTCGCACAACCCTTCTGAAGCCCCCGGCGACCGGGACGCGCTACGCCCTCCCGCGATGGAGAAGCGCCTCCGGGAAGGCGGCAGCAAACAGGAGATCGCACCCGCCCGTTTCCACGGCAACCGCCCTACCCACCCCCTCCTCCTGCCACCGCCAGCACCGCCGCCGAGAAAGACAGAGAGGAGGGGAAGACCGAAAGTGGAAAGGGCCGCCGCGCCCGGCTGACCGCCCGCCAGCGCCCCGCGCCCGCCAGCGGAGGGGGCGGGCGAGCCCAGCGGGGCAAGGCCGCCACAGCTCTGCCGTTTCCACGGAAACCCCAGCGCGGGCTCGCTCGCCACACAAAGGGGCCCGCGGGCGGCAGGAAAATTCTCGGCGGCCGCGGGAGAAGAGGCGCGACGGGGCCGGGGGGCGGCGGGGAGCACCCGGCCCGGCGGCGAATATATCAGGGAACTTCTGTCCGCAGCCCGCCTCCCGCCCCGCCTCGCTCGCACACCCCGCCGGCGGCTGCCGGCCCCTCGCCTCGCTGCTACAGCGCGCCGGGGGGGAGGGGGTTGCTTTGGGGAGGGGGCCGGAGCAGGTCTGTTTTCGGGCTGGTTTTTTCCGAGCGGGGTACCACGCCGGCTGGAGACGGGCAGCCGCGCACCTGAGGAGCTCGCTGGCTGCCAGGGGAAGAGCACGTACCTGGCGCCGCCGGGCCTGGGCAGGCGTGCCGCGCTGAGGCGCCTGGAGGGAGCGAGCGGGCGGGCGGCGGGGCGACAGCCGAGCCGCACCAACTGCCACTAGTTTGCACGCGCCGGGAGACGGCCGGCTCGGGCGGGGCCGCCAGGCTCCACCCGCCGGGCGGCTCCGGGAAGAAAAGGGCGCCCCTCGCCTTCCCTCCCCGCCGCCATGTCACTTCCTCCCGGGGCGGCGGGAAGGGGCGACCCGTACACGCACCGGCGTCGCCTGCCCCTCGGGGTGCCGCCCGACGGAGGCCGTGGGGGAGCGGGAGGGCTCCGCCACGGTTCTCGCGCCGCTTCGCTGCTGAGGAGCGCGGGGAGACGGCGCTCGGGGTGGAAGGGTGGCCGGCTCTGAGGGGGCATCGGCAGCGCGGGGAAGGGGCGCCGGGCAGCCCTTCCTTCCTGAGAGCCGCCGGCGTCTCGGCTGTTAGCCGAGACATCCCTTTCGAGACGGAGGGGACAGGCTGGGCTGTGGCTGGACGGAGGCCCTCCTTGTTTGGAGGGCAGGCTGCAAGCTGTTGCAGGGTGAAGGGCACCTGCGAGCATCCCCCACTTCAAGTTAGAGACTGCCGAGCAAAATCCCAGCTCCACAGCCCGGGTACTGGAGAGAAAGCGAAATGCAGATGGCAGTCATCAGAGTACCCTAACACACAATATTCACTGTCCGTGAAAACACAAACATTTGCTGTCAGGCTCAGTGGAATGAAAGGCAGCTTCCCCGAATAGAGAGTGGGAAGAAGTGAGTCTATTAAACACCCAAAGCACTGGAAGGTGATAATGCCTGGCATGACATATCACCGGGACAGCGCTGTCAGCTCTGCAGGGTGATCACACCCAGGTTCACACCAGGGCTAGGAAGCAAAGGCTAGGATGAGCCGCCTGGGGCAGCACCCCATTACAGCCCTGTCCGTTACAACTGCACAGCATCACTGTTCACCCTCAATCTATTTGCTCGTACTCGAAGCAAACACTGAACTATGGAACTACGCATTAAACAGAGGTAAAAGGAGGGTATAAGCCAGAATTCTCAGACCAGTCACTGAGAGGGGCATGGGCAGGCATTCTCAAGGGAGCAAGGGGAAAGTATGCTGACTACAACACTCCACACTTAAGGACAAGAAGCTAAGATTCTCTCTCAGAGAACAGCGAAATCAAGGCTGCTTCTCAGGGAAGGACAAGCCTGGAGCTGAGAATGACCATAGGGAGTACCTCACCAGCCAGAGCACTGCCCCACAATACCTGAACCAAGTAGTCATGATGCAGTGCCCATTCACTAGTCCTGGACAAGATGAAGTAATAAACCAGGTGCAGAGTTGTGCAGCAAATCCAGTCAGGAGCAGCAGGTGGTGGAGCCATAGCTACAACATTCATCCAAGAACCAAGGCAGGAGACCAAATTGAAGGCACATGTATCTATTAGATAGCTCAGGCAAGGACTGAAGGCCCAGACATGGGCTTAAATGGACCCCCATCTGTGGGTGGAGCATGTGAGTGGGACTCTCAGGGGAGGCTGGTTAGAGTCCTAGGGGTGTCATCAGGGCTTTGATAGAACCCAGCTGGTGGGGTGAGTGACTGTTCTGCATGGGAGGTCAATACTGAGTGGTCTTCCTCCCATTTCATCATGAAGGAGCTCATCCCTAGGTCAGTGGTCTGACTGCTGAACCATTACATGGAAAGAGGTTGGTAAAGGGTACTTCTCCAGCCCTAGTTTAAAAGGCTGACCCCATGTCTGCATTTAAAATAAAGTTTAAAAAATAAAATGACACTTTCAGGCAGAGGGAGAAGACTAACATCCCTAAATGACATACTTAATCCTGGAGAGTGGCTGGGCTTATAGCACAGCTATGTCAGAAGCATCCCCTACTAGCTACTTTAAGCAGCTTTGTGTACTACACATACAGATTTTCAGGATATTATTCCAAGGCATATTACTTACAGTCTAGGTGTTATCTGAGGAGAGAGTTCAAAAGTCAGGCACCCTGATGCTGAATGTGGTAGCACCTGAACATCTTCTGCTTACCCAGCCTTGAGACCAAACTCTCTGCAGCTGGTTCTTTGTATGCTCCCCATTTTCTGTGAAGCCATGATGAAAATCAGGATTCCTGCTTCTATTAGTGTTGAGCTGCAGCTGAATATAACAATTTATGGATGCTTTACACCTGAGAACTCTTCAGTGGAGAGATGAATCCTAGTTTTGATGCAGTACATCTGTTTCTCAAAGGTCTAACCAGGAAAATGCGAATAGTAAAACCCTCTTATTTAAATTGGGGTTTAAAAGGTAAATGGATTAATCTTATGAAACTGTTAGATGCCATGGTAAAGGCTGAAATGGGAAAGCCCATAGAAAAAAAATTGGTTTTGTATTAAGAGCAAGGTTTGTGAGAGCCTCAGTGTTATTTTGTAGGTGCTATGAACAAGGGGAATAAAAAGGAATCAGATTCTCTTTCCTTAAGCTCTACCCTCCAGAACACTGACTATATTAAGATTTGTACATCTAATTAGAAAAAACAAACAGCACATAGCCAAGAGCAGCTTAGTTAAGTTTCTTCAGGTTTCAATTTTGGCATTTCCTTGTTCTAAGTGCTTGAATTTGCAACCTCAATGAAATTCTTTCCACATTACTTGAGGGCATGCAAATTCCTTATTTGCATTGGGCAAGACTCAACTCTTGAGTCAGGAACTTAGGCCAGTCGATGACTCCTCCCAGCTATCCAAGGGCAATTTCTCCCTGTGTGTGAAATGGGTGACTTTCAATGAGCGTTTCTGAGAAAAAAACCAACCAAAAAAACCCAAACCAGAACCCCCAGACTCCTGCTGGGTAAAGCACACACACCAGTCAGTAAGGAACCTTGGTATGTCTTGTGGCCAATGTGAAGTTAACTGCTTGCTGGTTCTAACACCTGTCCCAACTGCTTACTGCATACACTTATAAATGCCTTATGAATTTGATTTCACAAACTTAATTGCAGGCAAAAGCTTGTCAGTTCTAGAAAGTTCTATGGTTCTAGCAGTGCCAGCCTAGAGAAAGAGGCAGCATCCATGGTATTGATGTTGTCAGACTGACAGTGTGGATACTATATAGGGACACTATGATACGCTGCCATGAGCAACTACACTCAAGGAGCCCAGTTTGCTCCTGCTGCATGATTTATGGTTAGATTCTCTAATATCTAATAAGGTAAAGATTATAAAAGACACGTTTCCTGTATTTAAAAGCATTTGTAATGTTCCTCTTCTCTGTAGGTAGAGTCTAATAAAGGCAGAACTGCAGGCTGTCCCTCCGTGCAAGCAATAACAGGAAGTCTTTCCTGTACTTGGCTTATCAGCCTTTATGAAATCTGTGGGAAAGTAATTGTGTCTGAGATCTCTGCTGCTTTTTTTTTGGCCTGATTAAAATCAGCTAACACATTCAGGGATTGCTGTAAGGATTGATGCATACAGCATGACTGCACATTTTTTCCGTTAGGAAACCAGATGAAAATGTGTACACAAGTTAATATGTACTAACAGTTTATTTAGATATGGGGAAAAAAAAAAAGAAAGGCACTGATGCAATGCATTGTTGTAATGATAAAGGTCCTAATATAGGTGCAGATGTATCAGTGAAAAATGCCAGGGGGTGGTTGGTGGTAATGAAAAAAAAGCACATACTAGTTACCCAGCCTCTGTAACTAGCTTTTCCAGGCAAGTGTTTCTAGGGCAGACCAACCCTAACTGTGGTACCTGGAGCTTCTCCTCTACTGCAGCTATACAGTAGATCCACTGTTTTCATACAGAAATCCCCACCCCCCTGCAGAGAGGCAAGGTGGTTCCCACAAATGGAAAAATCCTGTTGTGGTGGTTCAGCCCAGGCAGCAGCTGAGCACCCCATGTCACCTGCACCCCCTGCCCAAGGAGGGGACACAGACTGAGCCCCCACAGATTGGGATAAAGACACAGCACTGGCAGATGGGAACCGCAGCAGAGCCCTGGGCAGAATTCTCACACAGAGAGTGATAACAGACCCAACAAGGCAGTAACAGAGCACTGCACCGACACAAGGACCAACCTGATGCCCAACTGCACTCATGCCATCCCAGGACCACACAGACACCAACCCCTCCCTGACCAGTGCTTTTTTTGGGGCATGATATTACAGGGTGAGAGAAACAGCTCAGTACTCAGCTCACCTGGCCTGGCTGCTTGGGGAAGTTAACCCTGTCCTGGCCAGAACTAGGACACCTGTTTAAGCTAAACTGTGGGGCCACAGCTAATTTTAGAATAGACTGATTCTTTAATTGAATCTGTATTAGCAAAAGAGCCATGTGAGATGTCTTACAGGAATTTAAGCTCCAAAGTGTCCAATTTGACCCTTTACAAAGTCTAGTACATACAGAAAGAATACTGGCTGAGGCAGAGAAAATAAGTATTTCTTTTAACATGTTTCTTCTTTCAGCATGCTTCATTTTCTGCAACAAGTCCATGGGCACTAATCAATTACGGTGCCTTCATAATTTTTCAAGAATGCCATTCTTTCAGTAAGTGCCAAGGATCATACCACACAAAGCATTTTCCAAGTTACTTTTCACAGAATTAGACCAAGTATTTTCACATCTGACACTCACACAATAAGCTCTCCTTGCTCACATTGTGCAAATACTATTTCCAGTCAACTGTTTTAAGTATTCAACTTGAGCTTACCTATGAGAAGAGGGGTCTTTGTTTCTTTCTACAAACATATCTGATACAAAGTGGCATGGATTTGTTTGGGGTTTTTTTTTTTAAATTTAAATTAAGATTTGTTTGAACCACTTTGGGCCCAAATGTGATAGCTCAGGGGTCTGGGTTTAGAGACACCTATATGTACAGATGACAGAACAGAAATTTTACACACATGCACAGACACCCCTCCTGCACCTATTATCCCTCGTCACAGTGGAACAGCAGTTATAACAGAGTGAGTAAATAGAAGTTACACCCCTGGTGTTCCTCCATGGCAGCAGAAAATCTTGCAGCTCTGATCAAACATGGTTCAAAGAGTGACAGAACAGGGAGGGTTTCAACAGCACCTTGGAAACAGAGGTGCCAGTGCATGCCATGGTTATGGGTATGCGTGCAGGGTAAAACTCCTCTAAGATCTTCGAGGAAAAAAAATCCCTTTGGAGCTGCAAAGGAAAGTGCTGTTCAGAGAGTACTCAGGAGGCTGCTACTCTTCCAGAAGCAGAGAGAGACAACTGTAGAACAAAGTCTTGGTCTGAACAACCTAGAAGCCAGAGCAGCCCTGACCCTGTAATAACAAGCGCTGCTTATGCTCTGTTTACATGAAGTTTACAGTGGAAGAGGCACACTGGCTGCTCTCCAGGTCTTCAAGGGCAATACCCAATCTGTACATATGGTTACACAGGTATTAAGAGTCAGAAACAAATACACACAACCATTCTTTTCACTTGTACAGGTATATTTCCTCACCTAGAAGAGGAAATACTTCAGCATGATAAGGACAAGGCTGCTTTATGTTGCAGAAGAGACAAGCTATGGGAACCTGCCATTTTAAACTTTTACTAACTTGGAGAAAACATCAGTCCCAGTGATGTGTGCTTCTTGATCTAGCTCAAAACAAATTCTTTAGCAGCTGTAAGCCACACTTCAAGCATTTATCTTCATTCTGACAGGGAGCAGCTCTAGTTCCCTTACCAAATTTACACTGAAGCCAGCATTTGGTTATTTCCTTGTCATTCAGTTACAAAGAATTGGAAAGGTCCTTTAAAAAAAGCCTCAAGAAGCCACAGGCAAAATACTCACCCTTACACGTTGCTGGCTGAAGAACTCTTGCCTACTGCAGCTCCTCTCACCAACCCTGCACTGTGCTTTCTATGCTGAAGAATGTATTTGTAGAGTCCACTACTTAAAAAGTCATAAAGACCCCAAACCTCTAAGTCATTCTGGGAAAAAGGTTCTTGAAGACTCAAGGGTTAAAGTCAGTGGTACACCTTATAGACTAAGATACTCAGTGTGAGCAAATTTGACCCCTCAAAAATGGACATAACTGGCATTCTGTACTGTTGCTTTCTTTCTTGCAGTGACCCAGTGGTTGATGAAATAGATTTTTAAATAAAAAGGCATTAGCTAAAAGCTAATTAGATAAAACCAAATACAGTTCTTGTAAATGCCTTTTATGTGCATTAAGAAATGAAAAAAAAAACTTGGGACAGCATCTTTGACACTAAACTGCAAAAATAGATTGCACAAGACATGATAACAGGGAATACAGAGAAGCAGCACTAGAAGCCCAGGACTGAGAGAAGAGGGGTGAAAGAGTCAGATAAGATTTTGTCCTTGTTTTGCCTTTGGTTGCCAAACACCTGTGATACCACTGAAAAAATACCATACACTTGCCATGGTTCAGCCCTCACTGGCAGCTGAGCCCCCAGCATCACTGGCTCCCCCTCCATCCTCCAGCAGGATGGGGAGAATGAGTGGATAGAAGCACCCAGCAAAGGAAGAGCAGTTTGCTAAGATAGCACAGGGAGAGGGGTGGATGAACAGCAACAGGACTCAGGACAAAACACACAGAGCACTTACCAACCCAACTCTGTCCACACTCAGCCCCTACAGAAACCACATAGACCTGTCCATCTACACCTGGCCCAGTTTTATAGGGGCATGATATCAGGTGGTCTGGGAACACCCTTGGCCAGCTCACCTGTGCTGGCTCCTCAGGGCAGTTAACTCCGGCCTAGCCCAACCAGGACAACACTATACATTTAGACTGCCTTGACCCACTAACAGAGCACAACTGTGTCCTGTGTGAAAAGTGTAGAGGGTGCTACTTTTCCTCTAATTTTTTCCAGTTAATCCTTCTTCCTCCTCTGAAGATGTGGTTTTGGAAGCCTACATATATCCGATGCCACAGCAGGAGCTGGGTTTCCTGCCTTGACTCCTTAGTTCTTCATTTTCTATCTGGGGATTGACCTAGCTCCCAGTGGCATTTCATTGATTTCAGTGGATGCAGACAAAGCTCCAGAACTGTTCCCAAACAAAAAAAAAAAACTGAACATTTAAACCTTAAAACAGGAATGTTTTTACATGAAGCTGCTGAAAATCTCACGAAGACATCTGTTCAACCCTCTGCAGCAGTTGCTCAAAAAGGAAAGCATTCAAGAAATGAAAAACAGACTGGACACCCGTGAGAAAAATCACAGAGCAGTTGACAGAAGCCCAGGCCTCATAGTGCTTAGGCCGTTTCAAACACCACAATGCTCTTAAGACAGGCTGTAAAGAAAACACTGTTGCAAGGGTGGTGTTAAACTTTCAGAAGTGTAATTGCCTCAGTGTGAAAGATTTTCTGGGTGCCTTGCTAATCTACTAAGGATTTACCTGTGAATTCTTAACTGTAGAACTTTACTCATGTTTGGTTCCAGTTCTGGGCCATGCCCTGCTGTCCTGCAGCCTGTGCATGAGGCAAAGCTTAAAAGGATTTTTGGGAGATGTAAGAAAGGCATGTAACACCGGAATACCTTTTGGTAGGTGCAAACTAAGTGATGATGCCACACACCTTTTCCCTTTCCAAAACTCTCAGCCCCTGTGTGATGGATGGCAGAGCCTCTCCATAACCACTATCAGACACAAAAGATCAGGCCATTTCTGACAGAGTTTGCTTTTACCTGCAGCCACTCCCCTGTACTGTCTGTGTCCTTGTCTGCCTCAGTCCTAAGTGTGTGTGGCCTCCAGCACAAAGCACAGCAACCTCCAGCACTGTTTCAGGATAAAGCCCTGATTCAATTTGCACCATAGAAATCCGCTCCTCCATCTTGGCTTCACGGCACAAGCTGCTCTGCTGTATCTTTCTCCCTTGTGTTCTTTGATTCTGTGAAGTGCGCTGGGGGCCGTGTGGATAGCTAGGGGTGTGACAGTGTGATGGTTTGAGCCCTGGCCAAAGGCCAGACGCCCACCAAAATCAGTCTGTTACTCCCCTTCTTAGTTGGACAGGGGAGGAAAAACATAATTGGGCGGCTCAAAAGACAAACTCGTTAATGACGCGGGCAAAACAGACTCAACATAGAGAGCAGAAGAGAAAAGTTATTTAATTTATTACACCACGCTAAAGAGAAAAAACAGTGAAAAAAGAACCAGAGTCAGGAGTGCAACCAACAATCTTGAAAACGAATGCAAACCAAGCAAACACTTCCCCCCCACACTCTCTCCTTAGTAGGCTTTAGTTAGAAGCTTGCTCCCTTCTTCCCTCCTGGTCGCAGTCCAGGAGGGGCAGGGACTGGGGAAAATGGGGGTCTCGGTAACACCTTCCCCCCACCCCTCCATTCTAAAGCAGACTTCCCGTTCAGCCATGATTTTGCTCCCTTCTTCCCCTCTCCTGCTCGCAGCACAGGACAGGGGGCAGGGACTAGGAGATGGGGGCTTCAGTCAGTCCCTTGCAAGATGGTTTCCTTCTCGGCCGGGATGGGGGCATCCATTCCACACAGCCTCCCCCTGCTGCACCGTAGGATCTCACCCACAAGAGCCAGTCCTCCACGAACTTTCTCCAAGGCAAATCTCTTCCCACCGGGCTTCATCTCTGCTCTGGCTGGCAGCAACAAATCACAGTGTCTCTCAGTCCCAGTCCTCCACGGGGCTATAGGCCTCCTCCAGCAAACCTGTTTCATTCATCTCTGTAGGTCGCTTGTGCTGGCAGGGGCTCATCCCACCGTAAGTCACGGCATCTTCTCTATGTCTCCCCCGGCTCCATGCAGCGTGGAGCCGAGCCTCTCCACCGGGCAGGTCGGGTCTCTGCCTCCTCCATGGGTCCTTTCCTCCGGCTACTCCAGGTGCTTCTGCTCGGGCTGCAGGGGCAAACTCGCCTGGGTACCTGGGCGCGCCTACTCCTCCCCCAGCCTTCCCGGCCTTTTATGTCTGTCAACTGCTTACATTCACAAGCAAATATACATCACAATGCCCTTAATGGGCCAAACTTCGCGGTCTTTCCTGGCACTCCAAGTTCTGGTTGGAGTCTTTGTCTCCTATATGTGATTCCCAGAGGCGCTATAAGCAGGCTTGCAGAAGATTCCAGCAGCCATTTTCTGCCAGACCTGGTCCTCTCTCAGTAGAACTGCAACAGACAGCCAGCCACTGCCGAGCTTGCCTGAATCCAGCTAAGGAGGTGCTGAATCAAAGGCTGTTTATTCAGATGACTCCTTTGTGGTCTGTGTGAAATTGCAGTTGTGAATTTGCAATTGCAATCCACTTCCTTTTGAAAAATCACTGCAATTGATAGTAATTAGCAACCTCTTACCAACTATTGGCAGGCTGTCCTGAAACCAATCCTCAGTTTCCTTGGGCATTGCACTGCCTGAGACTGCTCAGTCCCTTGTCACCAATTTACTATGTTCCTCAAACCTGAGGCAAAGGCCTTGCTCCAAATACCTCTCCAGGATGAAACTCTGCTAAGAGAGCTTTTGGCTAACTGCCTGAATGGCTCAGACAGAAATCGGGCCATTCTCCCACTTGGCCCTGAAGAGGTGACCCTCCTGGAGATGGCCACCTAAACCTGCTACTAAGGCAGTACCTTGGAACAGTCATTATGAAAGACCTCATCAGAGGGGTGCCTGCTTCACTAATGGGACCAAACACCCACCTTGTGTGAAATGAATGTCTCTCATGGTTTAGCCTCAACCAGCAGCTGAGCACAACATGCTGCTTGCTTATCCCCCTACCTCCAGTCCCTACTGTGGGACTGGGCGGGGGAGAGGGTGGAATATGGAGAGACAAAAGCAAACCTCAGGAGTTGGGATAAGGTCAGTTTGCTGGGACAGCACAGGGAGAGTGGAACAGCAACAGGAATTAGAATATATGCAGTGGCGATAACACAAGTTTCATACTGACCCAACCACCAACCAGATGCTCAGCCCATACTCAGACCAGCCCAGAGACACGCAGAGCCCCCTCCCCATTTAGCCCCCTTTAGTGGGGATCATGATGTCATATGGTATGGAAAATAGCCTTGGCCAGCTCAGATCACCTGTGCTGGCTCCTTGTGAAAATTAACTCTATCCTAGCCAAAACTGGGACATGATCCATCCTTTATTCTGTATCATCTACAACATGTCCAGATCCTATATTTTCATCTAATTGCTACCACTTTACCCATCTTTGAGATAGGTATGCATACAAAGATATCATTCCTATAGATTTCCACAGATATCCATAGCCTAGGGCACAGGAGAGATGGTGTGTGATGTTGGATTGTTGCATGCTGCATCTGGAACCTCTGACTGGCATACCTGGCATAGTCCATGCTTGCAGTCTGTGTGTTGAAGATGTTGACCTCAAAGGACACGCTGGATAATGGTTACTGAAGTCAGTTCTAATTCCATTATACCTATTTGCTATTCTCACCCAAAATCATCTTGGGGTACACACTGGACTTCCCCATCCTTTTGCATTGCCCACCAAGTGCACATGTCCCTGAGCAAAAGCAATCCCTCAGATGTGTTTGCCTTTGCCTGAAACAGGAATAACACAGACTGTCCCCCCCAACAGATTTTCCATGTGCACTATGGGGACTTTATCCCTTTCTACAGTCCATGGGAGTTTTGATTGGTCAGGGACAGCTTGATTGGCAGACCCCCTGGAGTTAACTAACCCTGTGACCTTTGCTAAATGTGTATCCCAGTGTTTGAGGGTCCCACCACCCATTGCTCTCAGTGTAGTCTTTAATAGCCCATTGTACCATTCAGTTTTCCTGGAGGCTGGTGTATGGTAGGGGTTGAAATACAGACACTCAGTGGCTCTTTGGCCCAGGTGTCTACAAGGGCGTTCTGGAAATGAGTCATGTTGTTTGACTCAGTTCTTTCTGGGGTGCCATGTCACCACAGGACTTGCTTTTCAAGGCCCAGGACTGTGTTCTGGGCGGTGTCATGGGACACAGGATATGTTTCCAGCCATCCGGTGGTTGCTTCCACCATTGTAAGCACATAGCATGTGCTTTGGTGGGTTTGTGGGAGCGTGATGTAATCAATCTGCCAGGCCTCTCCATATTTATATTTCAGCCATCTTTGTCCTCTATAACACAGAGGCTTTAATTGCCTGGATTGCTTGACTGCAGCATATCTCACATTCATGGATAACTTGGGAGATAGTATCCACGGTCAAGTCAACCTCTCAATCATGAACCCATCTATATGTTGTATCTCTTCCATGATGGTGAGGTGTCATGCGTCCAAGAAGCTGTAAATTCACCCTGATGTTGACAGTTCAAGTCTACCTGGGCTGCTTTAATCTTAGCAGCTTGATCCATGGTTGTTCTCATGTTCTTCAATGGCCGGACTCGGTACTTTTACAACCAGCTTCTCCAGTTGGGCAGCAATATCTTGCCATATGTCAGTAGCCCAGATGGGTTTGCCTCTGCACTGCTACTGGCTGCTTCCACTGCTGTAACCATCCCACAGGCATGATGCCACCATCCATGAGTCAGTATAGAGGTAGAGCACTGGACACTTCTCATTTGGAAATGTTTAAAGCCAGCTGGGTGGCTTTCACCTCTGCCGACTAGTTCAATTCACCTTGTCCCTCAGCAGCTCCTGCAGCTTGTCAGGTAGTTCTCCATGTAGTGGGCTGCCACCTCTGATGCTTTCCCACAACGTGACAGGACCCATCAGTGAACAGGACATACTGCTTCTCATTTTCTGGCAGGTTATTATATGGTGGGACCTCATCTCTGGTGACATTCTGAAATCTTTGCCTTCTGGCCAGGCCATGATCACTTCCACAGTTCCTTCATGATTTGGGTTTCCTATTTGAGCTCACTGGGTGATCAGTGTGACCCATTTACTCCACATAGCATCAGTCACATGATGTGTGGAGGGGACCGTCCCTCTGAACATCCAGTCAGCAAGGGCAGTTGGGGTGTGAGGAGGAGCTGGGCTTCAGTTCCAGTCACTTCCAAAATGGATCGAACCCCTTCATATGCAGCCAGTATTTCCTTTTCTGTTGGAGTGTACCAGGCCTCAGATCCTCTGTAGCCCCAACTCCAAAACCCCAGCAGTTGGCCACGAGTGTCCCCTGGTGCTTTCTGCCAGAGACTCCAGGTATGGCCATTCTCCCTGTCTATGGTATAAAGAACATGCCTTACATCTGTCCAGACAGGCCAAAGGGCTACAGCTTGGATGACTTCCTGTTTGATTTGTTCCAAGGCTTGTCACTGCTCAGAGCGCCATTGGAAATCCTTCTTCTTCTGGCTTACATTGTAGAGAGGGCTCACACCGAGACTGTAAATCTGGAATATGCATTCACCAGAAACCCACAGCACCTAGGAAAGTCTCACCAGGACAGTGTCATAATCACAACTTTAGATAATCCCTCATGGAAACTGTTATATACAGTACACAGAATGGACTGTTATCTAAGAAAGACTGACTCTATAGCCCAGTATCAGAATTGCCTTGACTAGGCATGTGTTGGTATCAGAAGATGGCATAAAACCAAAAAAGACAGAAGTACCAAAGCTGAATGCAGTAGGTCATATATTTTTTGTGTGATATATTAAAAACAAATTGGGTTGGAGGACCTGGATTGCTGTTAAGAGGCACCTCTTACTCTGTAGAGAATCCTCAATGTCATTCTACGAACTGTCATGTATCACAGGGGTTTGGGTGCCCCTGAACTCAGCAACGCTGAGGTCAAGCCATCAATTTTAGCAAAGAAAGGCTCCCTGTGCACATACAGAGCCTGGTAAGCCTATATCCTTACCAGTTCTTGGATCTGCCAGCTCAGCCCCAGCTGTTTGATGTAGCTATAGGTTTATCACAACTGTTCTGAGTGATGTGACAGCGTCCTATTTATATCTCACTTCCATGCTAGCAGTATGTTATTAATCCCACAAACCCTACTGATTCACGCTTTTTTCCAATTTGAACATAGCTAATGTCATTTCCTACTCACCAACTCCCAGATGACTAAGAATCATTAAAAACTCTGAGCTCTGGGATCTATCAGTCACTCACTTAGCAATTCAAACACAAACAGTCTAGTCTACCTAAGAACTCTGAATCTATTGCTTTTCATGCTTTTTTTGAACTTGGTGTCCCAAGTATTATCTACACTACCAACAAAGCCTGCTGCCTCCCAGGCATGGGAGCCATAATGGCAGCATGAATCAGAACTGGCTACACCAACTGCAGTAAATCAGCACCAAGCAGTCCCATTTCATCAATAACAGCATCTCATCACCAGCTGCTCCTTGAGACAGATGGAGCAGCTGACTCCCTAAGCATTGCTCTCTTTCGCCGCCCCAATGAGTTGTAGTATGTGAGACATCAGTGAGTAGTCTAAGTAGTCTGAGTTTGTTTATACACTGGAAATGTCTCTTCTGTTGTCTTCTTTTCCCATCTCTTTTTCTTCATAAGGCAAATCACAAAGAAGAAGAAGAAGAAAAAAATAATCAGTGTTTATGTCAACAGAGATAATACAATTCCAAAACTCATGGCTGAAAAACCTCCACCTCATACTAGCACTGTTACAAGGCCTACATCAGGCAGTGTGATACTATCATGATGGCTAATTAAACATCTTTTGCCAGAGGGAAAGCTTTCTACCTGGCAGGTCTGAAATGTTTTCTTCTCTCTTAATTCAAGTACTTAGGCAATAAAAAAAAAAAAAAGACTGTGAAAACAAGCCCTATACTTTGGCACTGGTCATACGACTGAAATCCTAATTGGACCCTCCCTCCATTGAGTTGTGTCAACAGGACTTTCCCAAAATGTACTTCAAATCAATAAAGCTTTCATAAGCACAAGGGGATTTGCCAGAGCTCAGTTTACTGCAGCCTAAGGATCTTTTAGCCAGTGTAACATTCACTCACCAAGATATTGTTATAGCTGGGTTCTGGGGTGGCTTCTGCAAGAAGCAGCCAGAAGCTCTCTGCGGGCCCCAGAGAGTAAACACCAGCCAGCTCATCACTGGAGTCACTGTTGACCAAGGCTGAGCCCATCAGCGATGGTCACAGTGCCTCTGGGAATCACATATAGGAGGAAAAAAGTGCGAGCAGCCACCTTTTCCACCAGAGAAAGGAGTGAGAAGGTGTAAGGAGCTGTGCAGACACCAAGGCCAGAGAAGAGGGGGGAGGAGGTGCCCCAGGTACTGGAGAGAAAGATGCCCCTGCAGACCGTGGAGAAACCCATGGTGGAGTGGGTGTCCCCCCACAGCCCATGGAAAAGGCTGAGACCCCACCTGTGGCCTGTGGAGAGGGCCCATGCTGGAGCAGGTGGAGACATACAGGAGATGCTGTGACCCATGTTGGTGCAATCCTCTGCCAGCATTTGCAGCCCATGGAGAGAGACAGAGAGAGAGAGAGAGAGAGAGAGAGAGAGATCTGCGCTGGAGCAGGTTTGCTGGAGGGGGAGGCTTGTGACCCTGTGGAGGACCAGTCATCTGGGCTCAAAGAGACTGAGAGACATTCTGTGATTTATGACTGTACCCCATAGCAGTGACCCACGCTGGGGCAGCGGGTGAAGAACTGAAGCCCTACAGGAAAAGACTCACACCGGAGACATTCATGGAGGACCATCTCTCATGGGTGGGGCCCCACGGTGCAGCAGGGGAAGGATGTGAGGAATGACCCCCTGGCTAAGAAGGAAAACAACTCGTGAGGAACTGACCAAAATCCCCATTCCCCCAGTCCCTGCCCCTCCCCATGCCACAATGGGTATGAAATCGTGACTAAAGTGAAGTCTGCTAAGAAGGGAGGGTGGGGGGAGGTGCTTTAAGATCTGTTTGCACTTCTCATTACCCGACTGGTGTCACTGGGTTGCAGTGCAGTGTCATAAATTAGAGAATTTCTTTCCTTTTTTCTGTGTTGAGTTTGTTGTGCCCATGACACTGATTGAGGAATGATCTCTCCCTGTCCTTGACTCCTGAGCCTCTCAATAGGTATTTTCTCCCCTGTCCAGCTGAAAAAGGGAGTGATAGAGTGACTTTGGTGGGCATCTGGCCTCCAGCCAAGGTCAAACCACTACAGACATAAAGAGTTATGAATAGCAGTGCCCTGCATGCGCAGGCATCTTCATCATGTGAGAAAATAAGTGAGGTTTGCAGAATCCCATGATAAAGATTTCTGCACAGAGTGGTGTCTTCATCCAACAGCCAAAAGAGATTCCTGGGCTCATGTGCTGAATCACCATGCATCATAGCTGGAGGGGTCCAGCTGCATTCATAGAATTTTGTGGATTTGTTCTCTTAATGAAATGTGTCTCCAAGAGTGACTTGTCCTTCAATTGTTGCTCTGTTACTACAGTAGAGCTCACAAGAGTGTACGGGAGGAAATACCAGTCACCTGGGTCATGATATTTCAAGGGCATAAAGTCTTGTTTTGCTATAATGCTAGACAATATGGAGCACAATAAGGCTTTGTAAGAACTGCTAAAATATTACTAATAATGCTCCACAGCTAAATTGAGGCAACAAGTGACAGGCTTGGGCAACAGAAGTAATTTAATTTTATAGATAAATGATTTTATTATGAATATGTTTGGGAATCTAAAAGCCATTCTGAATTAGGAAATGAAGGCAAATAGACAATATGCCCCTTCTCACAAGAAAGCAGATCTTCAAAACCTTCCTTCCCCAATTTTTTTACTTAAAAGCAATTTCAGTTTGTTCCATTTTTTTTTTCCTTTTAGTTTCCTGTACCCTAAAATTGTGCCTAGAAGCTGGTTATTAAGAGTATATTTTTGGAAGCACGGCCATCAGTACTTTTAAAGTAATTTCGAGTAAATTGCTTACTACTGCCTGCTAGCAGCAAATGGGGGCCAGCACAGTAATGGCAGAGAGCAAATGCTCACGGGGGAAAATACAGAAGCTAAAACTTCCCTGACTTCAGATATCAGCACTAATGATCACCTTGCACTACAGTGCCTGGCACTTGTGCTGATAAAAATAGAGTTATTATGAAGATCCTTAAGTGCTTGTGGACCAGTTGATTGCATCGTCTTAATTAGACAAGAGTTGAATTCCTTACTGTAGCGTTCGGCTCACTACTTGAGTGACTGCAAATCACTTTGGGGAAGGTTGTGGCAGTGTTGCTGGGGGTGATGTGGGGACAGGCGGGAATGCGATGGACCTGCAGCTTTGTAGAGCGGAAGCAATGCCCTGTCCTGACCCTCGTCTGGTCAGTGGAGAGCACAGGGAACCTTGTCTTCTAATGGCTAAATATTTATCAGGGCTTGAACTATAACCAGGTATAACTGGCTAACTAGTGTAAACCTGATGTAGCTCCGTGAGTTTCCATGACACTAGGTACCGGTTTACACTAGAGGAAACTGTAGCCATTTAACGGGGCTTTACCAACATAGCTAAGGGGCTTTTTATCAGACAGACTCAGTCAAATATTGCAGGGGGACTTTCAGCTGTTACTGGTGTCCTAGCTGTCTTTCCTGGCCTCTTGGGTTATTGGTCTGGTAAAAGGTGAAAGAGCAACATGGGCCTGTGTTTAACTGCTCCAAGGCATAGCCCAAGTTTTCAACACACTGCCCCCCAAAGGTGAACTGCTCAATGCTAACTGTTGATTGGAGTAAGGCATGTAATAGAAGAAGGTCAGGGCACACAGATGGGCACAGTAGTGTCTTCAGCCACTTCAGCAAAATTCTTCAGAGGACATTTGCCAAGGTCCTCACTGACATCGGATCTATGCAGAAAGGTATAGAAGGTACACTCACTTACTTCCCACAGTTAGCTCTTCTCAGGAGAGAGGAGAGGGCACAGAAGTGCAACAGATCTTGAAATGAATCTGAGTAGCAAAATGTGGCTACAGCATGCGATTTCAAATGTTGTAGAGCTAGTAAGTCTTTAATGCTGTTGGTCCAGCATTGCAGACCAGTCCAATTCCAGGCCGGGCAGCAAACCCCAGGAAACTCCCAGAACAAGCCCACCCTTCTGACATGGCTTGTACCTGGCAGATCCTTGAGGCTGAGTGTTGTGTCATGCTTTGGGCACCGTAACAGGTGATCAAGAAAAGGAGAGGGGAGAATGTGGGAGAAGTGGCATGGGATAAAATCAGGTGGCAAGTTCTGACTCATTGTACCGCCATCACCGCTATCAGTATCAGGAACCAAGAACCCAACAGATGTACTAATGAACATCAGGCGTACTTCTGGGAAGAACACAACTCTGTTCTGATTACTGCTTTTCTAAGTAGTCTTTAGATTCACCATTTGTATGGTAGCTACTGTGGCAGCATTTAAATCCCACTGCTAGCTAGTGTAAAGACATACTTACCATACCATCTTACAGGGTGAGCTTTTAAAGAAAGCTCAAGTAATTTCCAAATGTGGCAAGTAGTTCTGTGTGTGCTATACACATAAGCAGCAAAAGGTAGGTTGCAAAGTCAACCACTCCAAGACAGAAATGACAGAATGAAAGTGTCCTGTGCAAATTCACTGCCTCCTCTGTGGGTCTTAAGATGTTAAATAGATTTCAGTTTACATGGCTGCCTGGTTCTTTTTCCACAGATCTGTTCCCATATTCAGAGCAAAGACCAAGCAGGCCTCATTTAATGAGAAGTCATTCAAAACTGTCTTATCTTCCTTGTTCAGTGTGTGTGGCAGCAGTACAAGCTGGTATTTACTGCATGTTGTTTCAGCCCTCATGGGCATTTCTAATTGTGCTGACTGTTACAGTGTCCAAGTTATTTTCACAACTCATCTGTGAAGTGAGGCCAGGGGCATGAGTCTGATCTTGTCATCTTTACCCTAAGTGGTGAGTAACTCCTTTCATGATTACTGGTGCTGCTGCTCAGAAGAAGGAAAGAAAATTCAGGCCTCATTTACAGTCAGTGTATTTGTGCTTCTTCTAAATGTCCCCCCTCCGCCCCCCTCTTTTCACCAGAAAGGTATGTGGGAATGAGACAGTCATCGTCTGGGATGAGTTAGGTTCTCATCAGAGAGATGTCAAATGAACTTGGTATTAAGCTCACAGAGGAGGAATCTGGATTGTCACAAGAAGAGGGATGTGTCGTTAAGTCCAAATTCTTTTCATCAAATGCACTTTTTTCATTACCTTATGTACAGTTTCTAGTCACATGCACAGCCTCTCTGTTGGAATGCATAGCACTCCTGGCTGGCAGAGACTGAGGCATCCAGAGGCAGCCTGAAACAGCAAAAGACAAAAGAGAATGAGGTTGTTTTATCATCCTGCTTAACAACTTCCTTTGTACTATAATACAGGACATTTGATAACCTAGCCATTTGTGTGCACAGGGTCAAAACATTGTCCCTTAGATATAATAGCTACTGTTGTAATTAATGGCTACTACAGAGTTGGGCTATAAGAGATTGTAGCAGCAAAAGGGAAGAAGTATGCCTACTGCTTCTCTTCATAGTAAAGCTCTTCCAATAACCCTTCCATATAAAGCTCTTCCATGTAACCCTAGAAAACTTTCAGCTTTCCTACTGAAATTCCCTACTACTGCTCACTCTTCAAGGCTCAGTTCTTGGTGAAATTGCAAGGTGCTTGCTTTAGTTATTCAAGACTGTAAGAAGCTAAAACTGAAGAGAAAGCACCTATTAGTGTTTGTTTGGCATGGTTTTTGCTATTAAATGAGAAATATTGAACAATATTTGAAGCAACTACAGAAGGAGATACTCTGTCACAGAGATTTCTACAAGTAGACATTAATGCATTGTGTTTGAGGCCAGGCCAGTGATTAAAAACAGGTCAGGATGCATATTCCAGTGTTCCTGTCTTCCCTTGTAGGTTGATGTGTTTATAACAAATTTAATTTGTTGATGCAAAGACTTCCTTTATTTGAAGGAATCCAGACCAAACTGTTGCTCCTGGAACCGCAGTAGTTCAGCAGGTGGATGGTACCACTTCTTGCAAGATTCACAATGCCTGTAGCCAGGAAGTAACAAAGGGGTATGGTTGAACAGAAAAAGCTGATTTTTTTTCCTTTCTCACCGAAGTAGGACATGAATGAACTGCACAGAATCTATAGCTACAGGAGAAGATTTTAATGTTATTATGTTTGCTGTCAGAGTATGGAAGTCCCGAGGTCTCCTGAGAGGCTGTTTTGGAGAAATGGTTTCTGACAAGCCATTGCTCTCTGCAGAGAGTGTGCACTGAAGCCACTTACCCAGTGGTGCTGGCATTTGCTGCTGGGCTTCACACCAAGCAGTATGCTAAAATGTTATGGGTGTTTCTGAATAATCTGATCAGTGAAGTGTTCTATTTTAAATTTATTTCAGGGAAAAAAAAAATGCAAGAGTTGAGGAGGTTTTTGATCCTACAGAAAGGAAAACTCTATCCATGCTATAGAGTAGTATAGCTCCCAAGAAGTGTATGTAGAAGATAAAATCATACTTGCTATGTGGTATACCTTCTTAATAGTCTACTCAAAATCTATAGAATGCAGTTTATTTAGTCCCTATTTGGTGGTATAAGACAAAACGAATTCTGGGGAAAATGTTCAAAAGTACATAAATGACAAAGAAGCCAAAATCTGATTTTACCCTCAGGTTTCTTACATACCACAATAAAGAGTGAAATAAGCTCTTTAAAATGTGTCTTTAAAGAAAAAGTTAATATCTAGAAAGATCACCATAGTACAATGAGTTTAATAAAAAAAGCAGCAAAACATAGTTTTAAAAATCCCCCATATGTTGTTAAACAAAGTGAGAAAATGCAAAGATGGTATTTTGTGGCATTATTTCAAACAGTAGCACTTACTGATCAAGAGCCATTATAATCCCCTCTAGAAACTCTTCATATTTCCTCTGCCCTGGTTTTGGCAGGGATAGAGTTAATTTTCTTTCTAGTAGCTGGTGTACTGCTGTGGTTTGAATTTAGGATTGGAGCAGTGCTGATAACACAGGGAAGATTTTAGCCATTGCCAGGGAATTTTCAGCTTCTCATGCTGCCTGGCCAACGAGAAGATGGGGGGCAACTGTGAAACTGGGAGGGGACACAGCCAGGGAAGCTGAGTCAAACTGGCCAAAGGGATATTCCATACCATATGATGTCATGTTCTGTTTATAACTGGGGGCCTGGTGTGGCAGCTGGGGGTCTTGTGCAGCATCAACTTCAGGGTGATGGCTGAACACCTGCCTGCTACTGGGAAGTGGTGAATGAATTCCTCGTTTTGCTTTGCTTGTGCATGTGGGCTGAGAGGCTGGGCAGTTTGGGGGTCTTGTGCAGCAGCTGGGGGTCTTGTGTAGCATCGACTTCTGGTGGAGAGAAACTGTGCCGTTTACACTTGTGTCATTATCATATATTATTAATAAATATGACCTTCTTTTGTGTGTGTGTGTGTCCTATTAAACTGTCTTTATCTCAACCCATGAGTTTTCTCACTTTTACTCTTTTGATTCTCTCCCCCATCCCACTGGCAGGGAGTGAGTGAACAGCTGCATGGGGCTCAATTGCTGGCCAGGGCTAAGCTACAACACCCTCCTTGCAAAAAACCTGAGCTCAGCCACGGAGCGGGTAGACCAAAGACCAAGACCACTGAAATCCACCTTTCTGTTCTTTCCTCCTCTCATCTCCCCCGAGTAGTACACGCTTTAAGCTGCGTGAAGTGAGAAGACTGGTTCCACGATCCACGTGTCACTGGGCTACTGCCACTAACTGAGAAAAGCCTGACTGCAATCAGCTGTGACTTGCACGTCCTCCTTGGTGAGCTGGGAGCTGTGCTGCCTGTGCCCTTTCGATCTTTAAATAGCAGTCAGAAGCAGGCTGGCTGCTGTTGGGGTCATCCCACCCCACCAATTCCAGGTGTTTAACCGAGGTGCCCAAGTTAGGACTGTGGCCGCTCTAAATTTCATCTGTGGTTGAGACAGGCAGACACTTGGTGAAAGTGTATCAGATAATTTCTGTAATTTTTGTCACTGGTGGGTTTTAATTAATAGCAACCGCATTGCCCCCATGTGTCAGTAAAATCAGCACCTAGTAACACCACAGGACAAGGCCCAGCTTTTGGGTTGAATCCAAAAAATTTCTTCGTGCTTCCTGTACAGCCCCAAAAGAGGAAGTGGCAGTGGGGGGAAGGAGGAATTAAATCATTTATCACAGCCACCTATGCAAATTTATGCAATACATTTAAGTTAATGGGGAACTTGTGATCTCAGCTTAAATTAGAAATTAAGCTTGGACTGAGGAATATTTGATGCCTTGTGATTAAATGAGGCTACTTAGCCTCCTTGGCTTCATCTCTCTGACTTTACTCCACACTCACGGTAGCTTGATTTTAACTTAGCTCCCTTGCTGTCCAGATACGTCTGTCTGAGAAGCTGTCTGTCAGTCATCCCGCAGAAGCTTTTCAACATTAGCCAGTTTCAACCAGATTTTGCCAAGGCACAAAGATCTCAAAGGCACTAAATGTGTAAGAATAGGCTGCCAGCCAAGTACAGAAAACACGTCGATACTCTCACCACTAGTTCAACCCTTGTTAGCCATCAGAGCACTTCGGGACGCCGAGGCAGGAGGTAGTTCATGCTGCTGCGACCATGTGTACCAGGACCCCGTGCCAGCTAGTTTAAAGCAAGCTCTTTGTATTGGGTCTGGCTGCTACAGACTTAATTTTCTTCATAGCAGCCTGTGTGGTGCTGGGGTTTGGATGTGTGACTAAACCAGTGCTGACAACACCCCGCTGTTTCATTTGTAGCTGAGTGGTGCTTGCATGGCACCAAGGCCTTCTGTTTTTCTGACTCTTGGCACCCAGTGAGGAAGCTGGAGGTGGGCAAGAGGCTGGGAGCAGCTGACCCAAATCAACCAAGGAAATATTCCATGTCAAATAACATCTTCCCCAGCAACAAAACCTGGGAAGCTTTCCTTCTTAAGTATCCATTGCTCAGAGACTGGCTGGATCTTCTTGTGGGAGGTGGTGAGTGAGTGCGTGCTTTGGTATCATTTTTTTATTCCCTTTCCTTCACTCATTAAACTATCTTAACCTTCATCCATGAGGTTTTGTCTTGCTTTTACTCTTCCTAGTCTCTCCCCCATCCTGGTGTGTATGGGAGTGAGTGAGCATTTTGGTGGGTACTGTGTTGCTGGCCAGGGTCAACCCACTATGTTAATCGACATCTACATGAGGTCTACCAACAGCAGTGTCAACGAACCTTGAGGATAAAGAACTGAAACACATTTGGCAAAAAATGAAATTAGTTACCAAACCCATCAAGCTCCCAGATTCATTAAACATAGCACATCTATGGCACTGTAAAGCAGTAAATATATGGTCTTGTGGCACTTGGAAAAAACATTTATAACAGAATACAAATGTGTACAGGGGTGGTTAGCAAAGGATGCTCCTGTACTTACTCATGTTACAGTAACTTGCTGGAATCCTGAGAAGTGCAGCAGGAGCCAGCTAGCACTGTATAAATTCAGAAACTGAGAAAAATAAAGCTAGAAGGAAAGTGTTGACACCTCATAAATCAAAGGTCTATCCATCATTTGGAAACAAGATGAACACGAATTTGAATGAGGTAGATCATTGTAAGATGATTACAGATTGCCAGCTTGATGTGTCTGTGAGCAACATGTTGCAATCTGGCATGTGTCAGAAGAGTTTCAAATAGAGCCATGAAGGTATGAATCCCACGAAGGCAGCGGTGCAGCTATTCCTGCCACTGTATGCAAAAGCCCATCTCCTGCACTTGAAAAAAGGGAAAGTAAAATTGGGGTAACTTGATTCTAGGCTGTTTAGAAAAGTGTTGATCCAAAAGTTTAAGCTTGGCCTGTGAAGCCTAATAAAACAAATGGAGTGGAAATATGATTGCTGTCTATTCCATCCAATTAGGGAACAAAGGGAATAGCAAACATAAACAGGAAAAAGAAAACCTTAAGCTTACAAATTATGTTGATATAATAATAAATAATTACAAAGCGGCCACGAATGACTTGGAATGAAAAGGTTTCTCATCACTGGCAGCTGCAATCAGGTTCCAGAATTGCCTTGCCATGAAAGCAAATGGGACTTAAAAATTGCTTGCTCCAGCCCTCTGTAAATTTGTGGAAAGGCTTACAGACACACAAGGTGCCTGTGGGCTGGACACAACAAACTAACAGGACTATTTTACTCCTGAGATCTCAGTATCATGAAAGGGGAAGAAATTAGGTGGTAAATATCAGGAAAACTTCCTGATAGAGAGATCTGTCTGGTGATTCCATTGCCTAGCAAAGAAAGCTGCTGGATCTGCGACAATGACTGCATTAATAAGAAAGGCTTCTAGATATCTATTTCTTCCTGCAAGCAATTAAGTAATTGATTGAATAATTCCCAAAGTTGGAATTTTCATTTGGGAGTAGGCCAACACAATGCTGTGTGCATATATGCATATATGAAGGGACCTCATAAGATCATCTTATCTGTCAAGGCCTACTGGTAAAAATAGTCTTCTCTTCTTTAGTGGAGTGAAGACAATAAGAAACAGCATTTTCTTTCTCTGGACCAAACAATGCTGTGTAATAATAAGCATACATCATTCATCTGAGACTTGGCTAAAGCTCTGCTAAGGCCTTTTACAATCAAATACAAATGTTTGAATATACACAACTAGCAAAATAGTATGACCTATACATTGTTTCCTGGAAACTAACCCAAAAAATGACACTGGATGCACTCAATACAAAGGCCTCTGGATCATGGACTTCTTTGGGTTTTGAAGGAGTAATTTTACAGATTTAAAGTCTCTTGGGATCAGATTTTTCCTTACTGGTCAGCATCCAGAATCAGGTAAAAAGTTTCAACTGCTCCCTGTTACGTACATGTACCACCTCTACCCTTGCTGAGAACACTGAACGATGATGACCTTTGACAGCCTGGCATTTTTGGGTTCCTGAGTGGGAGCTGAGTGCTTACAAGTATGAAACTCCAAGTGTAAGAGCAATCTGTACTCCAGCTCACGCAGATACAGTTGATGTGCAAGCAGTTGGACTGCCCCAGCTGTCATTCACAGGGATCTATTGGAATGGGCCCTCCCTGAGAAGGGAAGTGGCTTATGAATTTTCTAGACTAGCAAACGTCTTAAGAAAATATAGCAATATAATGACATAAATATATATGTAAATTTTCTGATTTACAGCTTAATTTTACATACTGCACTGGTCTACCAAGCTGGTATACCAATTTGGGTAGGTTTGAGGCACAGCTGTACTGGAACAGCAAGAAAAATAGGCTTTCTGCTGTGTAAACTTGGCTTTATATTTTTATTTATTCAATTCTACCCCAAAGCCTACCCAATAAAGAGGACTAAAAAGGAAATGCCACTGATTGTTTTCAACTTGTGCACAGTAAATGTCACACAAGAGGAGACTGATAGTTCAGGAGGAGATATCCTACTACACAGGAGCTTATTGCTAGCACTGGTTTGAAGCCTATGTTTGCTTTCTGCAAAATCCAACAGAATGAGGCAATAGGAATAGCCTTGATCATTGTACTTCTGAAATAAAATAAGGACCTGAGTGATTGCATCTCAGCTAATAAGCACCTTAATATTTGCTAAGCAAAGCCTGAGTAACATTTTGGTATAGTGTTAGATTCAGTTACATCACCACTAAAACTTACAAGCTTGAATCAGAATGGATTTCAGTTTCATTAATGTAAATATCACAGTCATTTTTGCTGTTGAGAAGCAGATTAAAAAGAAAAAAACAAACCTTGTATCTGTTCTATCACTGAGCACTTGGATTTCAGCTGTTCATTAAACATTTTCAGACCATTTTACCGTATTGTGATCTTTACTTTGGAAAAGACCAGTGCAGGGCTTTCCAGGTTTAGCTTCTAGGCATAAACAAATTCAGTTGGCTGAACCTATTTAGGAGCACTTAGCATCCATTCCAAGCAAAACATTATATTGGCCCCCAAAAGAAGTAGTGTCTGAATACTATTTCATTCTACTGATTGCTGCTTTTCGTTTTAGCACTATCCTTTGATCATTATTTAAGGCCTTCATCCAACCAGTTTTTGGTCTGGTAACCAGCAGATGAAGTTGACAGGCAGTTGAGGTTACTCTTTGAGAGGCAGACAACACAATCCTGTACCAAGTAAGAATAAGTACATAGTGTATTGCTTCAGCTGTACTTAACTAGAGGTTTTAAAACAACTCTGACATCAGTGCTTGATGGATTTTGGTTCGCACTAGAACAAGGTAGAGTGAGTAGGAATGAATGTGTTCTGTAGATGAAATATTCAACCAACAAAGAGACAAAGAGGAAACTGGGACATCAAGTTCTCCCAGAGATCTCCCATGTACTGCTAAAAAGTCAAACTAAATGCTGTTTTCAAAGTTTCTAAATTAGCCTTCTCCCAGTGAAGCCAGCAGTAAAATTCCCAGAGGTTGGAAAGGAAGTCAAGTTAGGTCACTGCTCTTTTGGCCACCAAAAAGCCTACTTTTTTTTCTATTTAATTTTTTTTGTGTTCCTAATGTCATACTGGTGTCCTCTGGACCTTGAACTTCAAACTTGCTGATGTGCATTTGAGCTGATGCTTCCATGTAGTCTGGTTGTGCTCGCTAGACTGAATTTCCTGCCTGTAAAATACAGATAAAGGCACTTCCCTGCCTACATGGATTATGTGGATTCCTCAAGCTTTCTAGGGATAAAAGCCAAAATGCAATGTAACAGGTGATGTCTTGCTGCATATTTTATCTACTGGCATACAACCATTACTCCATTATTCAATAAAGTGGAGTCACCGACAAGAAAAACAAATTAAAAGCAAAGAAAAAACATTAATAATAATGAAGAAAACCAAAATGGCATACGACCTGATTTCTACAAAATAGAATCCCTGCAGATACACAGATCACTACATTAAATATGATTCTCTGTATGATTAACTGAGCTTCTCTCAACTCGCTTACCTTACTGCTTGCCTGAAGCCACTTACACCTTTTCTAGCCAGCACATACTTACCCGGGCTACGAGAAGGGAGCACTCCGTGCATGCACTCTAGTAGTTCCTAGACAATCAAGCTGAAAACTGCTGGAGCATTAACTATCTGCAGAGGAGCCACAGCTGTAAATCAGTGGGTGATACAGAAGGGGAACCACACAGGCAAACACATACAGAAATAAATGGAACCGGGATCAGTAGACAAACACATTTGAAAAAAAAAAAAGGGAGAGGTACTTTTCTAAATTTGCTAATTAGAAATATTTCTTTACAAACTGTAATCAAATCAGGTACAATGTAAAGTAGTGCTTTTGTCTCTTTTTGCTGAATTGCTGTCAATGCTGATGATACATCTGGGTGAAGTTGCTGAAGGACCATGAGGAACAGTTAGACATGGGGTTTACTTCTGTGGGAAGCTTTGGTCTGGTGCTGTCTTCTCCAGGCTTTTCTGTTGCTTGAAGAGGAATGGAAGGAAGCATGAAAATTTTGTTGCCTGGGAACACAGTCTATCTGTTAGAAGCTATACTGCATCTCCTTGTAGGGTATCTCATGATCATTCGACACCATACTATTGAAACACTGAATCAGGTAATTTATCAGCAAGGGACTAACCAATCTTTGGAGCTGACAGTGTGCTTTATCTTTCCTATCTTTATGCAAGTGTTGCATATTAAGCTTACTGCACCCAGTGATTTGCTTGTGTAGTGGTTTGAGCAGCACAGTGAACACAAGGAACACAGCAGTTCTTATCGTCATTATTTCAAAGTGTGAGAGAGTTTGGCACAAAGGACTAAATCTTCCCAATCTTCCAGGACAGCAGAATCTCTTGGAATCTCACCTCTCACCTCCAAGCGCCTCAGGTTCCCCTTCACAAATGTAAATTTTACTTCAGTGTACATGATCTACAAGATCGGCGGGCAAAGTACTTTGCTACCATACTGGTTTGCACTAAAGATAGTACACTTTACTATTCATAACAGAAAGCAAACCTCGCTGCTTGCTGTCCTCCAAGAGTGTGACTTTGATTTCACAACCGTGGTGAAAAGTTTCTTCTGGAGTGCCAGTTACTGAAGTTTTCTTAAAATCTCCATTTTAAAATGAAATTATTTGGCTTGCAGTTTGCGGTGAGATAAGGCAGACATATAAATGATGTTTTAGTCAAAGTCACAGCTCCCAAAATATTATTTATGTTAAGCTTTGAGATATGCTTTTTCCTGAGGAAGTCAAGCTGTTATATATTTTCTTCTTAATCTGCTCGGTATTCAGATTTCACTGCCAGCTGGAATTAAATATTAGAGAGATTTGTTGTTGTTATAGAGCTGAATTATTATAGAGATAATTATTATTGAATGTTTCAGCATACATCCTATACTTAATCCATTTAACACGCACTAAAAGGAGCCCAGCTTGCAGTCCCAAGAACAAGTCTGTAATTGTTTTAATCTGAAAGATGAAGAAGGTTCGAGGTAAAGAGAATTCAATTAACAAAGGCAAATCTAGATGTAAAAACAAAGAGACTTCTTTTCCTGATTTCTGTCACTGTAATAAATCATCTTGGAACATGTAGCATTTACAGAGCTCTTGAAAACTTCACATCTCAGAAGTCCTGTTTCTCTTCATTATCCCTCTGGCTACCCAGGACCATCCAAAGACATGGGTGCTGACCCAGAGGAAGTGTTTGCCAAGGCTGGATTCAAGGACAGTAACGCTCCTTCACATCTTTTAGAAAAAAGGAAGACTCCCCCCACCATGCCAGCAGAGCCAAGAGTATGTGGGAGCTCTGGACCCTGTCTCTGGCAGGGATGTTGCCATCATGCCTCTAGCGATGACCAATGCTACGTAAAACTCAGCAGGCCCCACCACACACATGCACAAGACGACTCTGCACAAGCCCCCGAGGCTCCCGAACCAACTAGGTAACAACAGTTGTGTGAGATGGATTCAGAACTGAAATGAGAGGAGCACTCTGAAAAGACACTGAAGACTTGGTTTGTTCTGTTTTGTTTTGTTTCAAATTACTATGGTGGGTTTTTTTTAAGTTTTAGTTTGTTTGGTTTTTGTTTTTAAAATACATTTTCCATGAAAAAAAACCCCAAAAACAACAGGGAAATTTTAGGTGCAGTTCACACAAGTCTATAGGAATTCCAGCATACTCACAGTGTCAGCAGAGCAGTAAAGCTGTTTTTTTCATGGCTTTTCAATGGTGGAAGTTGTGAGAATCTCACTGTAAACAGAAATCAGGTTTGTAGTCTATACTGTCTCAAACTTTGTGCATATATGCATACAGATGCCTATGTATTAACACAGAGAAGATCAGGACATGGTCTATTAAAATCTGCAGGAAACACTTGTTTTTTTAACAGGGTGTACATCTGGACTGTGTGAAGAAACCTTATGTGTCAAGGGCCTATATGAAGTCAGTCGCTAAAAGTGGATGATCTTGAGTCCATGCACAAGCTCCGTTCTTCAGTGTCCTTTCTTGCCCTTGCTTATGTCTTAGACAAATGCTCATAATCCCATCCTCTGACAAGTTCTTCCCAAGAAAGAGATGTTTCTATTCTAGCCTTTATGACTCATGCCTGCCGTGCCCTGCCCAGGCCAGAAAGAAATACAGGAGCTGATCTATAGTCCATTGACTTCAATGGACCTTGATCCAGGGGCATAAATTACATGTTTCTACATGACAATTAAAACATTAACTTGTTAGGGCAGGCTCCAACTCAGTGACTGAACAGGTTGTTTTTTCGCTATGAGAAAGACACTAAAAAATGGGAAAGAGATTCAGGCATTTTATTCCAAAAGCTTGTTGATAAGATGTACAGTGATGAGCTCCTGCATAACATGCTGTCCAAGTAAAACTAAGCATTGTGACTCTTTCCCTAGCCTGTTGGCAACAAAACATATAAAGTTTAAAACAGACCCAGGTATAGGAAACCAAATCATGAAATAATCGGAGCTCACAGTAAAACATCCCAATTAAGGTAATGTTCTTGAATGAGCTACAATGCAGCATTCTACTGCACACCTAGGTGTTAATACTGTATATATTTTAGTTCAACAGTGCCAAAAAGGAAAATGGACTTTAAGAAATGACCACTGTCTTCTCCTGGCCACTTCCTTTCTCTCTCATTTTCTTCATTCTACCAGTCCAGGCTCTCATGTTTGTGCCTTCATCTCTTTGTTTCCTCAGACTTTTCGTATCACTTCCTGCTGAGACAGATGAATACTCCACTGCTTTTAGCAACTGGACATTTTTGTAGAAAGCCTGGGATTTCTTTATACCTTAAGCTTCTTGGTCTGAGCTGGCTGATCCAAGGCACACCCGTACTTTCAGGACTCTACAGTCATGCCATAGAAAATATTAATTCAAGCTTGATAAAAGAAGTCCATGGCTCTGGATTCTTTTGTGTGCTAATAGTATACTTAAATCAAAGGGCTAGCCTCTCAGCTGGGAGTTGGAATCCATCAAGGAAATGCAGGACCCACCCAACATTTTTTTACTCACTTACTTTGGAATCAAATGAAGAAAAAGAAATAAATTTTAAAATTTTCACCACTTTATTGTGCGTTTTTTTTCCAAAACTGAATTGTGCAAAACTTTACATGGTGTGTTGGATGTGGACAGGACCCATTTCATTTCAGAATAAGACCGCAACGTAAAGCTCACCGAACTGTGAGATTGTTCAGGCTTGGAAATACCAGTAAGTTTTATTTACTGTGTTAATGTTTTAAAATAAAAGATGTCCCTCTGCCCCACATCGTTTCAGCTGTGAATGTATTTTCAGAAATATAACCATATTCTAATTCAGTTTAGGAGAATGATGATGGAGAAAACCCCCTGAGAAGTCTCATCCTGCCTTCCTTTGCCATGTCCAAAAATATTTCTGCCAAGTGCAAGAAAAAAATGAAGACCAGTGAGTGCAGCTTGCACAACAGATAACTGCATCCAGTCACCACTGCAGCAGCAGCATGGTTAGATCTGAAACTGCATCCTCAGCTAATGCTCCAACGGTAACAAAGGCTCTAATGAGTGTGTAGGCAGGTTTCGAGTGGTATGTTACAAATGCACAAGCACAAATATGGCATAGAGCCCAACCCAACCCATTCTGTGATCCAATGATTCTATGTTTCTATGAGACATTGGTTTGAAAGCAAGACTCCTACAAAAAGCCTGTTAGGAAGGAACCCTGAGAAAACACTGAAAAGCCACAGGTTTCCCTTTGACAAAAAATGAAGCCTGTGAGTCTAGTCCACCAGTTCAGTCTCTCAATTTTGGTGCCTCATGTCTTTGTCCCTTTATTTCCTCAGACTTCCAGCTGAGACAGATGAATACCCCACTGCTATTAGCAACTGGGACATTTTTGTTAAGAAACACTGCCTCAAAATCAAAAACTGTGCTGAATGAGCAAAGGAGTGGTCAGAGGAGAAACAGCTGATGTAGGGAACATTCTCCACTTCCCATGATTTTCACGCACTCACACACTCATATATGCAGGCTGCTCTCTCCCCCAGGAGTTATGACTTTCTGACTATAAATGTCAAGTGAAGTTCCTCATGGTAACTATATGCTCTTTGTGCTGAGAGACTGCAGAGATTCAGAAGTGTGCAACTTACCCCTTTTTGTACCTTGATGAGCAAGTCTATCCATTAAAGCAATTACATTTTTCTTTTTTTTCACAGTGGATTTAAAACCCTTGGCATAATTTCAATGTGAATCTTGGTATGATTGCACATGCAAGAAAGCAAAAACCAACAAACCGGGGCAACTTCTGAGCTCCGTGTTCCTGAAACCACTGGGCCTTCTGTTGAAGCTCAGAGATCAGAATTTGGCCCTGATAAAAACAAGCTTTAGCAATAACATGGGCTGGCCTCAGCACCACTAATCAAACCAGTGATCTCCCATGCAGGTTCTGTTCCACTCCAGGCCACAGTTCCAGCACCACTCAAATCTGCACTGCGGGCGAGGACATTTCATGTGCATGCAGCCACCTGCAAAACAGCAACAGGACAGCTCTGGAACTTGGCAAAGAGAGATGTTAATCAACAATTAACAGTGTTAAAATCAACTTTTTTAGGTGTTCATTTACTAACCAAGTAGAATATTTAGTAAAAGAGAAGCACAAATCTGAAGAATATTTTTCCTGGGCTTCCTAAAACCCTCTACTCCCTCTCACTGGGGTGTAATGTGCTGGGCTCATTTGAGGGACTGCAGGAGTAGGAGAAAATCAGAGAGACTGTGCTGAGGGTAGGGAAAAAACAGCCTGTGGTTTCTCAGAGCAGTCGCGGAGTTGTCTGCTCAAGGATACTCTACCCTAGTCCAGCCATTAGATGAACAAAATTAAATTCTTTTCCAAATTTGAATTCAACAACTGAGATTTGTAAAGAGAATAAATCAGAAGATACAGTCTTTGGTGGCTGACTGCTGATTATATCAAAATGACATCAGTAATTTAAGTTGATTTGACCTTCTTAGTATCTGAAGCAGCCTTTTGATCTCATCAATGTTTCCTGTGTGTTGGGTTTCTTGCTTGCCCATACTGTGAGAGCAGCTTTAATCTCTCTGCTCACAACCTTGATCACATGTTTAATTTGTAATATATAAAACATCAACATTGCCAAAGGTCACTACAGAAATACACTTCAAATGGAAATTATGTTGCTCAGCACACAAAGAGATCTCTTGTATAATTCAAACAGAAAGAAAAGAGTGTGGTATGAAGAAATGCTGAAATGTCATCTTGGTTTGACTCCAGATGGTGACAGGAGGTACAGGGAGTGCGTGTTCCCTACTGTACGACCTGCTACCCTTACACCACCTATTTTATAAATGCCACTCCAAAATGATTCTCAGAAAGTAAAAACAGTAGAAGACACAAGAACTGCTTTGTTGAAACAGGCAAATCTGCTTCATCTGACACAAAGAGAAAAGTAGCTGTGATGGCAAGGTCTATTTGCCAGTTTATATCTTTGCGCAAGAGATGCAATTTGCCAAACATTTTAATCTTATTTAAATGTAAGCATGCCAATGGCCAGCTTTTGTGTTACACTTAAAAGTTTAGATCCAATCCTCTCATGATTTGTATCAAACCATCACCAGGTAAACCACATCTCAGTCCTGGCGCAGGACCCAAACCCCAGCAGGGACCTCCTGTCAAACGTGTGTTCTAGCTGCTAAGCCACACTAATCCTGTTACAGGCTACGCGGCTGCTGAGATCAGCAGAGTGGAGAGTGCCTCAAGCGCCCTGGCCTAGAGCTTTGTAGGTACAGCAGTCCTCTGACAGACGTGGATGCATGTTCAAACTCACTCAGACTGGGAATTGAGCTGTGGGAAAGGGTTTCACTCTTTCACTTTGGCTGTTACAGAAAGGTTACCAACATACAGAAGCGTTCTACAATGCCTACAGCTGCACAGGCTACTACAGCAATGCTACTGACATAGAGAAATGCTGGTTACTACAGAAAAGTTGTCAGCATTGCCACTGTCCATTTTAAGAGGCAGTGCTCCTGCGTGCAGTGTACCCCTCTCAAATGAGGACTGTTGGCAGTTGTTTGGTGTACAGTTGTCAGTCTCTTCATGCCAGCTGCATTGAGGCTTTTTTCAGTTTACAAATGCCAGCCTAGAAGGTGGCACGTGCAGTAACCGTGACCAGAGAAGAAAGCAAGCACTGCACTTCTTAAGGTTCATGCCTTAATTCGCAGAATCACTGAGGTGGGAAGGTACCTTTGGGGATCATTCAGTCCAAATTCCATTGCTCACAGCAGGGTCAATGAAACAGGATGTTGCCAGTTGGGTTTTAATGGGTCCTAGAATAGAAGTTCCTTCTGAATAACCTGTTCCAGTCTTCAACTGCTCACACACTAACAATAATTTTCTAATATTTACATAGAATTTCCTGTGCTTCAGTTTGTGCCCACTTTCTGTTCTTTCAGTGGGCACCACTCAGAAGACTTTGGCTCCATCTTCTTTGCTCCCCCAATCAGGTATTTATTTTTGCAGTCCTTTTATCACCTTTGTAGCCATTCATTGGACTTGCTCCAGTCTATGTCTCTCTGATACAGGGAAGCCCAGAACTGGAGCCACCACTTCAGATGTGTCTCACCAGTGCTGAGCAGCAGGGACCTGCCCATGATTCTTATCCTAACGCTGCAAGGGCACAGTGCTGGCTCACATCCAACCAGGACAGCCCGGTCCTTTCCATCAGATTGGCCCCCAACAAATCGGTGCATTTCCCTTTGTTGAACTTCATAGGGTTTCTTTCAGCTCATTTCCCAGCCTGTTGAGGTCCCACTTAATGGCCAATGCCAGCATGATGAAATATTTCTAGCCTGCTGCCACGGTATTGGCATTTTGCATTACAAGGCACTGTTCTGACATGGGTCAGGCTATAATCAAGGAAAGGTCTTTTCCTGCTTATTATCCATTTTCAATAAATATTTTCTTTCAAAGATAAAAAGTGTAATGGCTTTCATTTCCTTTTTGATACTTAAAGGATTTTTACAAGCAACTTCCCTAAACATTAGTGGGAGTTGTGTAAATGGTGTCAGATAGGGATATCCTGTTTGTGACAAGTGACAACTGCCTGTGATTTAACAGTACAGGTTTTGTAGCAAAGTCTAGGAGAAAGTAAAGGTCCTCACAAGCCTGACTGGAAGGTTGTCTATTTTACTTGGCTATGCACAAACTATTAAGTATCCATAGTCACTACTATTATTTGTCTATTTCCAAGCCACTTCAAACTTCTCGTTTCCAGCCCATTTTACAAGTCTGTAAATAATTTTTTTGACCTATCCCGCTGTTATCACTCCTCTGCTGCCCACCTTGCACTCTACACTTTGCCAAATCGTCTCACCTTCCCACTCTTGAATTCATGCTTTCTTGTCTTCTGCTTCTTGTGCTTGAAGAAGTCTCCCACTTTCCATCTGCCAACTGCCTTATTTTCTTTCATGAAACCCCAGATTTCAGGATTTAGTCCTATTTCTTCCTCAGTAATATTTCTGTGGCATCACTATTTGAAGTGTTCTTTCCTTACAGTTTACAGCCTCTTATTTGGCATTTTCAGCATGCCATTGGAATGAGTGATGCCACAAAACTGAGAACTATCCTTTTTATTTAATTATTTTAATATATTTTGATTAATTAACATAAATATAATTAAATCTTGGAACATATAGGGTATAGCCTATTTACTGTTCCCCATTTTAACCACCCCTGTTATCAGATTACTTTTCTTCCTGCCGTGGTAAGTAAGCATTCATTAGTGCAACCAGTTTGACAGGACTCATGTTTCTTCCTCTGACTTGCTCAGGGGCGTGTCACTGGGTTGAGATTAATCTCACCCAAATTTAGCTATATGCTGTGTAGACATTTGCAGCAGGAGTAATTCTCCACACCCCATTTTTAGGTGCAATTCTTCCAGCCCACATTAGAAAGATGTTCTGTTTCATGGGGAGATGAGTTTTGCCCTGCAAATGTCTGTTTTTTCCTGTGGCAATGGAAAATCTAGACAACTAGCTGGACATTCAGTCATAGGAACGCTACATCGAATGTATCTCTATGTCTCATTTTCCCAGTGTATAAAATAGCAGGGCATTTCATGAGGCTTAATTAGTGTCTGTAGCTCTAAGTGATTCAGATGTAGTGATTTCGGAATAATTTAGATAAAGTGATGGAGGGAAGACTCAAGCTCTGCGTGGTCTCTTGCAATAGTAGTGTGCACACATACACAGGCATATTCATACATTTATATTGTAAAATTAATTTTAAAAGACAGTTAAGTAAATTTACCATTTTTTTCTACAGGAATATTGCAGCTGGGACACGGCTTGGTTGTCTTCTTAATCGTTTCTCTAGATGCCTCTTCCCATCGGGCTTGCATGGCTGCATGTTCATCGACGATGTATCCCTGCAAAGGGAAAGGAAGCCCACCTGGGGTACAGTACTGAAGGGCTTTGCTGGGATGTGATGGCTACACTGGAGTGGTAACTATTTACCCAGGAGCAACAGACAGGAGTGACTGCAAGGCCAGGTAGGCTGGGCTTTGTGAGACACGCAGAACTTTCGCTCCAAAAGGCAAAGTGGCTTTCTCCCAACGTACACGAAACCTGCACTGGGTTTACATCGCAGGCTGGGGGATGGCAGGGGGAGCTGGAGCATTTGGAGCATGTGCCATCCTGGGGGGCCTTCCTATATCCAGCTGCAGCGCAGGCTGCATCCTCCCTGCTTCTCCCTGCTCCCAGCTGTGGGCAAAGCCACGACACCGGGGGAATCAAGCTGTGCTGCAAATGCACAGACAGGCACAGCAAAAAAGGCCAGGTGAAGCAGGAGCCAGATGAACCTGGCTGAGCTGTGACATGTCAGACACTTTAGGTTTGGTTCTGCCTCAGGGATTAAAGCTGTTCATGCAAGAAAGGCAATGCAGTGCTTTATCCAGAGTGGTGGGGTCCCTGGAAGGAAACAGTTTTTCATAATAAAATGTACTCCTACATTTTGGAGGTGTAGATTTTCATTCAAACAGAAATCTGTATAAATTTAAGACACCTGAAGAGGCACAAAGAAGAGACACAAAGAAGAGACACAAAAATTTTGAAGGAAAAAACCCCCACAACCCAGTGAACAAAGAAAGCAAGTGGCTCCCCAGACAGAATGACTCAGAAGGAAAAAGTCATCATGAAGAGTGTTTCAAAAGGGACTCCTGTGTTTGTCCTATATATGACTGGGACAATATTACATAATCTACACAAGTGTCCTACTTGGCAATTTCCTACCTAAAATGATAGTACAAGGACAAAAGAGATGGCAGTGCCTTGGGTCATCTCTATCACAGGAGGCTGGCAGCTCTGTAAACAGTACCTGTAAACAATGAATGTAGGTTCCACCCCTGAAGCTCTTTCTCCATTCATAATGTCATTTTTTTCTGCATGTCGGAAAATTATGATCTTAAACTAAATCACATGATTTGCAAAAATTCTTGTAACTTCTTTGTGTGTATCTTTTAAATATTTGCAGGCCATTATGTGGACAGACTTAATATTTATTTAGATGGATTTTTTTTCCCACATACATATTTGTAGGAAGACAGAAAATTATCCCAACTTTTAAACATGCATTACAACCATAACTCTTTTTGTTTTCTGTTCAACCACAACTGACAAAACTTGTGAGTTATTGCCATGTCAGTGAGTTTTATTTCTTGGCTGAAGTCACATGAGTTCACAGAATCACAGAATTATCAAGGTTGGAAAAGACCTAAAAGATCATCCAGTCCAACCATTCACCTATTACTACGAGCTCCCACGAAACCATATCCCTCAATACAACATCCAGTCTTTCCTTGAACACCCCCCCAGGGTCGGTGACTCCACCACCTCCCTGGGCAGTGCATTCCAGTGCCTGACTACCCTTTCCGAGAAGGGTAAAAAAAAAAAGTTAAACTGGAATAACAAAGAGCAACATCTGCAGAAACTTGTATCCAGCTCATCTGGTGGCCATTGCAACATGCATCTTATAAAAAGCCCAACATTTTTTTTTTAATCAGAAAACCTCAAAAATGTCTTTATGGTATTATTTATTTTATTTTACTACCTACATCAGTCTCCTTGGCCCTTTAATCCCTTCTTTTGCTCCTCACTTTAGTATTTCTCCAATTTATCAATGTTTTCAATATCAAGGTGACAAAAGTGAACAAAGTCTTTTCAGCTGTATCCTAGAACTGACTTCTACTTCTGGCTCTCCGCTCTGGGAGAGGGAACTTGGCCCTGCACCTTCAGCAAAAGGATGACCTCTATATCACAGCACATTAGTAAGTTCTGGGAAATAGAAAAAGCTGCTCAGGCTAATAGCAAAGAACATAATCTAGTATTGATTTTGCAACACCTTGATCTTTAAGGAAGGATGACTTTAGCAAGCAATCTGAGCTAACTCAGAGAGGCCTGAACATAAAATGGGGACAGCGAGGAATGCTTGACCTGAGCCTCAGTTTGCCTGGTGACAGAAAGATGATTATTAATTTCATCTGGTTGTAATAGGAATTAATTACTTAACATATTATAGCCAGTTCAAGATGTAAGTCACTATAGCAGTGGCAAAACATTGCTGTTCATTTGATAATAATAGCTACATGAGAAGAACTTTTGTATTTTTAATTTTTGTAGTCAACCCAGAAGAACTTCACAGCGGCTCTATTTTTTTCCAAATAGTCCAAATCCAAACTGTGTGGTTTTGGTACTTGGAAACACACTCCCCATTCTCCCACCCCCTCCCCCCATCTTCATAATCTTTATTGTGCCCTAATAGCAAATGACACTGAGAGAAAATTTCACATGCCAGACTGCAAATTTGATTTGTGTAAAGTTATTTGATCTTAGTCCTGAAAACAAACTTGGAAGAGCTGAGGGATAACTAAAATAAACAACTTCAAACTGCACACATGAAATTCATCACTGAAGGACAAACTGCTGAAAAAAAGTGATTAAATTTGTATTTTCCATTGCAATAATTCTAGCATGAGATAGATGCAGCAGCATGATATTTTCAGCCCATTAGAGCTGAAACATCACTCCTAAGCCCAGCCTTGCTGAATGCTAAGTTTAAAGCTTCCTGCTGCAGGAAGCAAATGCAGATAAAAGGTGCAGTGATGGAGTCCCTCTGATTCAAGTAAAGAAATCATAGAAATCACACCATACTGATCTCGGAGCCTCCAGTGGTCATGTGGTTTATTTAGGGCTCCACACACAATGACTACAAGCACACATCTATATATCTACATTTTCCTCAAACAATAAAGGAAAGGTTGTGTGGCAGTTCTCCGTTATCGGTGTCTATTTAAATCACCTTCTTTCATCCTCAACTAGCAAACCTGATCTCCTTGACAATGGCCTAGATCAAGAAGAGGTGGTTCTCACTTTATTGAGCCTGCCTGGTCTTGGAAGGGAAGTTCTGAGATGCTCCAGGTGTCCATTACACGTCAGTTTGCTGAGGACAGGAGACCTTGATCATTTGTGATACTGACCTCACACAATATGCTCTGCTTCCCCAGTTATTACTAAATACTTGCCCTAGCACTGGTGAAAAGCTACCAGATTCCATCCATACCACTTTATGAATAATTTTTTTAAAAACTATGCGGCACATTATGACCAGTAATGAATACCCATAAATAACAGGAAGCTACAGAAAGAGCTGTTGCAAGCATTTTTCAGCATCCCCTCTGCAATATCTCCTTAGAGAGGTAGGGGGAAAAGGTTGTCTTTTTATCTCCAGGTCACACTGAAGGACATCGATTTACTCCTGCTGAGACCTTTGGAAAAACTATCAGGGATAAAGGGACCAGAGAGACTGCCGAGCACCATACAGCAATACAAGAACATGTACATGGAAAGCTTTTTATGCAGTTAATCAATATCAGGCAGGACTGGGAAAAGTCCTATAAAGACAGAAAGCATCTTGAAATAGAAATAAAGTGCCCTTCTCAAAGCAGCATCTCATTCAGGCAGTAGGGCACACATCGACTTGTTGGTAGAACTACAAAAAGTAAATGAAGTGTATGTTCACAGTCAGCAACAAAGCAGTGCCATCCAGACTAAAAAAAAACATCTATGGCAAAGCTTCTTGTCCAAAATACTGGAAACATTAGATATATAAAGTCAAATTCCAACATCCACTGCATTATATATATATATATGTTTAGTGGTGTCTTTTACCTAAGTTGTGGGGGGAAAAAAGCATATGTCTGGGGCACTAGATAGGCTAGAAGACCCTTGGAAAAAATCTATTGAGTCATTTAAGAGTCAAAAATCTCACAAAAGGAGCTGTGCATAAGTATGGGGCTAGTGCTCTGGTCTAGAAAAAGATCTGGGCTAATCAAAACACTAAAAAATGGTTATAGAACAGAAACAGAAAATATACTCATCAATGGGAACACGTTCATATGCTGGAAAACTAGAGACATCAGTACCACACTGATCCACTTAAACTCACATGAAACAAGTTTGTGTAAGCCAATTTGCCTGGTGTGCCTAGGGAATTTTGCCATTAAAAAAGGAGCTGCTTTGTGATGACAGCAACTAGCTAAAATCAAAGTGATACACACAGGGTATCGTGTTTGATCCAAGATGAAAGAGACTTTCACTACATAAAATCAGAGCGCTCTGGTTTGGTGACACTGCACATCAAGGAGCTCACTCTGCATGTTGGAGCCATTCTTATCAGCATGAATTAAATTCAGAAAGGTGGTGAATATTGAATTTACACTGCTCTAAAGCAGAACATCTAATCTAATACAGGTCATTCTTCTATAACTGCTTTCCAGCAGTGGAACAAAGGACATGCCTTCTCCACTAAGTGGCACAGCTGCAAATGACTGTCAGCTTAACCTCATAAACAAAAGCAGCCTGTCACATCTTTTTATTTTATTGCTGCCCAAAATAGGAAAGCCAAAATCCTCTTTGTATAGTTCCCATCTATTTCTCATTAGACAGAAAATTAAGACCTATTCTCAGATTTCCTCCGGTGCATCTTTATTTATAACATAGAGATTAATTTCACAGGACATTTCCCTGTTAATAGTTATTTTTCTTGCTCCTTTAATTAGGCGTCTGTGGGTTGAACTGTCCTGTGCTTGACATTGAGAATATACCAGCAACTAAACCCCTGAGCCTCAGTTTCTTTTCCAATTGTTTAAGATGCTTCAGCAATCAAGCTAGGTGTGCCTTTTTTTCTTGTATAACCATGATTTATTTAACTTCTAAAATTTATCTGATGAAAAAAAAAAATCAATGGTCTAATAATAGATGTTCCACATCTCATACTGTGACTCAGGATTCATTGAAAGGTATTATGTATGATGAACTTCTTCAGTAGCTTTTTCTTTCATGAAAATGCAGTGAAATAATTCATAGTTTTTTGTAGTCAGCATTTACTATGTAGCATTTTGATTAATTTTGCCTCCCTTTGGATGAAGAAGTTTCCATAGAAATGCTGCGTGTTTCTCATTTTAACTCTTGCCCGTAGTACATTTCAAACACCCCACCTTCTGTTTCCCCCTGTTCTAAAAGCAGTAAGGAAAGTTTGCTGAAATAATGAAGGAACAATTCTGAAAGTGATATTTGCAATATTTAGAGCATAAACACATAACTCTGAGAACCAAGAAGTGATGCAGAAGGTCATATACCTGTGGAATCTAACATGGTATATATATTTTTTTCCTTAAAAGCTCACCCTTCGCTGGAGGTTCAAGTAAAAAAGGAGCTTGCTGCTTTGCTCATACAGTAAGTCATGAGACATATGAGATTCCATAATTTTGTCAGCATTTTTGTCTTGCTGTTACAATTTAATACGCACATTATTAGTTTCTTCAATTCCACAGCAATATTGTAAGAAACACATTGCACCAGGCTTGATTTTTCAGAAGCATTAGCTAAATATTTCATATCTTAGCATTACAGTAATTCAGCTAAGGATATTTTGAAAGCACTTTCATTCAAGAATTCCACAGTAAAACCAAATTCTGAAGTATCTTGTGCTCACAGTGGGCCAATATGTTCTGCTGTAAATTACAGCAAATTGCCACCTACATAGACACCAGACTTCACAACCCTACATGCTTGCTGGGAATCTATAGGCAGACAGCCTAAGAGATGTTCAGTGGATGGAAAGCCAAGCCCGGCAAGCAATGTCTGTACATTTTGTACCACCTACTGGCAGCTTCCACATCTGCACATATGAGTCAACAGAAAGGACAGAAGGGCTGGAGGGTCCCTTGCAGCCCAAGCCAGCTGGGCGCCTTTCCAGGAACTATGTTACAAAACGTATCTGGAGGGTGCCAGGTGATGGGATAGGCTTTCCTGAATGTGCGCGCACACATGGGCATGGTTTTATGCCTCACCTCTGCTGCAAAAAGCATCAAATGGGTCTGCTTCAGAGCTGTTAGCTTGCCTGAGAGCTTAGGACCAAGCTAGAATTAAGCTCAGTAACTAAGGTCGGGTCCACAGTCAGGGCATAGACGGCTTGTGCTGATGCACAGGATCAGGTGTGCACTGACACAGCGGAGATGCTGCACTATGGGCTGATGGCTCCTGGGCTGATGGGGCTTCTGGGGAAGTGTTACACTGCCAGTGGCAGCAAAGGGAAAGTAGCATCTGGACCCTGCCATCAGCTACATGAGTACAGGAAGGATGGTGTCCCAAATAACAAACAGCTGAGGTATGATTTGAAGGTGGCAGGCAGCATCCCACAGCTTTGGAGTCGAGCTGAAGTTTTACAGCGCTAGCTACAAACTTAGACCAAACCTAACTGTAGATGGGGGTTTAGAACATGTAGCTTTGTGGCTCAGTAAAAATGCTGTTGCTGTTTCTTTTTAAGAGGCCACAGTCTTTGTGCCAACCCAGAAACAGAGGCCTCAGGACCCATCTGGTTTTCTCTGGACTTGTCTTGGCCTGCCCAGAGATTTGGTTGTGCAAATGACAGCAATCTAACTACCAGGAGGTTATTAACTATTTTGCTTCTATATAATTGTGTATAATTGTTTGGTTTAACAACATCACGTATTTTTTATCTTTGACCTTAGAACAAAATGCCATGCAGAGGAGTGAAGGCATGGGATGATGGCAGAGGCTTTGAAAGCACCAGCACGGGATGACATGGGAGGCCCATACACTATAAACAGCTCTTTAGTGGTCAGTTACACAAATGCAGCCTTGAGAGCTGGGTAAAAAAACAATTTTAGGGATGACAGAGAGCAACGACATACCCAACTTAAGTCTGTCACACCATAGATAGCAAATTTGGATGCAATGTTAACTTGCAGACTGCTGGAGGAGCGTGTTAAACATAAAAACGTGGCCCCAAGCAGGACTTACAGTGAGGGGGAAAAAACCCACCACTGTCAACATCAGACTCCTCTTGGTAAAAGACTCACAATGCTAGTCCCTCTCCCTGACTGAAGCCATCATGCTTAGGACCTACAGAGGCAGTGGGAGGTTCAATGCAACACCAGAGAAATGAGTGTTTTCAGAGAGTTTGCGTATCCATAATATTAACTATATAGAATTTGAACTGTAACTCCTAGTATTATTGTAAGTGGACTAAAAAAAAGTTCTTTGATTAGCTTGCTACATCTTTGATAGACTAACAATAATTTTTTTACTTGGCATATACAATGAACCTGGTCTGAACTGAACACCTTTAGCAGGTAACAAAATTTTCAGTGTAGCAAAATATCAGAAATTCACACAAACTATTCTGTAACTTAATCTATTCTGTAGCTTGTGTGCAGAAAAAAACTGCAACAAGTTTTAGATGTACCAGCACCTAAAGATGCATGTTTAGTCATGAATTTTGCTGGGTCACACAGTTTGCAGGGTCAGCGTTGCTAGAACTAGCCGAGTTGGAATTAAGGCTTGGGTTAAGAGTAGATATGGCCTGACAGCATTTGAAGGAAGTTAAGCAGAAGAGGGCAATTGGAAAGCTTTAAGACTTCAGGCCACCATGGACATTTCATGTAGGTTTGGGTTTATGGCTGTTGCTGGGCTAGGGTTAATAGTGGAGATTGTTTAAATGAGATGAACTGGATTTACATCTGGGTCCTACAGAGACTGCCAGACTGGGTTTGTGGAGTGATGAATTTGACATAGGATGTTCTTTTACATTCAAACCTTTAAATGCAAGTGATTGGAATGAACTGTGTGCAGCTGTACTATAGAAATCTATTATGATGCTTAATTTATTCTCTTTACTAAATTCAAAGCAATTTCTGAAAAAATCCATCTTCTGAAAAGCTGTTAGCTTTTTATAATCACCGACTCATTAGCTTGGCAGGACAACATAATCACAGCTAAAACCACTGTGGGGAAATTTGTCCATAGACCCATCTCTAAAATGTACAATTTTTTACAACCCATTTAATCCAGTTTATGTTGGCTATTTTAACATTTACATCTCTGTTCCCGCATTCTATCCACTTATTTACATTTGTGCCAATTTTACATCAGTGTCATTGCTCTTGCTATTACACTTTGACCTTGTAGGTGTCTGATCAACATGCCCAGCACCAAAACAGTACTGAGAGCTACTCTGTACATATTAAAATCTAATACGTTGTCACATTTTATTGTGCAGTTGCTAGTGAGCAAAAAGGTGCATTACTTATCCTGGAAAAAGCAAACTGTCTAGAATGGCTTTGTGCTAGGGAAGCTAGGCTAATTTTAAGATGGGGATTTACAGAGGAAGCTGATTTATGGCTAGATTCCCAATCAGCATAGACTGTGTATGGGTGAGGTTAAAAGAGGCCAGGAAGCTTGGTTTTGTGGTGTACATAGTTGGGACTATGTGGTTATTTCTAAACCTAAATCTGGCTGGAGTCACCTTTATTGTGTCATTGATTCAATCATGCACACTGTGCCTTTTAATCCATCAAAACCAATTTCTTCTCACATCTCAACCTTCAAACAGCTCCAAGAGGTGGCAATGGAAAGCAGAAGAAAGCTTCTCAACTGCAGTTGCCACAGATACATCTTACTTTCCCTGAAATTATATAACTTGCTCTCTAAGATGGGAAAATAATCAGCCTTGCACCAGTAAATGCATAAATTGAGTTTTCAATGGCCCCAGGGCTAAAAAAGGGACATTCCAGATGAAAGGGGACATTTTATCCATCCCAATGGACCACACAATATTTACACATAAATCCAAAAGACTGGATATGGCAGTTTGTAAAGCCAGGCTATTCTCTGAGTGGCTGTTGCTGATTTCATCTTTTCTCCCCCAAAGAGCAAGCAATGCCCTCTAGCTTCCCACCTTTGTAGGGTTCAACTCTCTTTTTTTTGAATAGCCCTTAAGTACCATGTATGGCACCTGGTTTGTCCCTCTTGTGTTCCACAGCTGGGGTTGCCTTCTTCCTTCCTCCTGCCATGTAACTCTATTCCTCCTTCCCTGCTGCCCTACATCCCTTTGTAGTCTCAACATTTCTGCCTCACTTATCCTCAGGTTTCCTTCTTACTCCTTGACACCCTGCTCAGCACAGTCCCCTTTTGCCACCGCCATTTCTGTTTCCTGGACTTTCACAGTTGTCCCAGGTCATCTCACAGGCTTATTCCCTTTCTGCTCTCCCCCTTCTCCTCTTTTCAAAGCTTCCACTGCAAGTCATGCTCGCTTGCATCAGCTCTTGGCTTTCATGGACACTTTAATGCCTCTATATCAGGCATCTACCTCTCTTTCTGAGGTATCTCTTTTTCCAACGCTTCCCAAAGTGGTGTCGAACTCTGAGGGCAGTGACAGATCTTGCTGACCCAGCCCAGTCCCCTGGGGTTTCCCTCACCATGCTCATGGCCTAGAACTCCATGTTGACCTCTGCCCCAGGCAGCAGGGCCTGTCTCCAGCTCCCTACAGCCCTTCCTGGCCGTGGGGCCACCTTCCATAGTTTCAGCCCATTGCTGTCCTCAGGGAAGTGCCAGGCCCTGCCCCAAAAGTGATGGAGAGCCCCAGGGACCAGATGGCCTCTGCAGGGCCCTGGCATCTCCAGAGGCCATTGAAAGGGAGAGCTGCTCTTCCCACTCTCTCTGTTGCCTTCTGGCTACCCAAGTCCTCCACAACACCACTCCTCTTGCACTTCTCATGCTCCACCATATTAATCTCTATCATGCTGACTTAGGCCTAAATCTACCCACAGTGTTTCTTTTCATACTGGGAACATCAGAAATATACAGGCATTTTCAGAAATGTAAGACAACAGAAGGTACTTTCATTACTGTAGCCATTAGAGGCTCAAGAAAAATGTGCACTTTTCTTATGGAAAGTATTTTCCCGAGACCAGGTATCCTGCACCAGTTTTTGAGAGGAACAGTGTGGTGGCAGTGTACCTGACTGACTCCAAAACCCCAGAAGGAGTTGTGACAATAAGATCTGTTTAGAAAATAAATGACACTGAAAGGACCTGGACTGGAGTCAAACTGCAGGAGCTGAAGACCTGCCTGGAAGTGTATTATTCCTACCTTGAAGCAGATGACAGCCAAAGATAAAACAATCCTTGTCACTGCCTCCCTAAGCAGTACAATAAAGCCAGTTTGATAAACAAGGTTGTGCACTTAGCAGCAGACACCCAAACAGAACAAGAAGGCTGACAGCACAGGTGGAGAAATGTTTAAATTAGCGAGAGAGCAATGGAAACAGCCTCATACATGCACTGCTTTCCACACGTACCCCACAAACGCGCTGTATGCATCACACGGCATTGTTGTTTGAAGGACAGATTTGTAGCGATGCTATTGGGATGAAACCAACCTCTCACCAGTACCCGGCCTTGCCGCCTGTACCTACCTGAGAGTTTGCTTATCCCGCTTGCAGAGCGCCAGGGAAAAGATTCCTTCGGTGGCACACCACCACCTCGTGGAGAGCCTTGCTTAGTGCAGCTCTCTTAGGGGAAAAGGCTGCTGGCGTATGGTGATCACCTTAAGTTACAGTCTAAGTAAATTTTGGGTAGTCTTATCGAAGCTAGGGAACCGATCTGCATGGCTGCAAGAGTTATTTTGGTGCTATCACTGAGATATTCTGGAACAGCTCTTCGACAGTACGGGAAATTTCTCAGGATCAGAAAAAGTGTTCACACTACACTGGAGCAGTAAAGTAGTCAATTTTCCTAAGTTAACCGGGCTAATTGGGTGCGGTTCATATACTGAGATACTGGACCCGATGGATGAAGCACTGCCACTGTCATCAGGAGGAGCTAAGGCAATATACGAATTTTAAAATAAACCACTACTCCTCTGGCATTTTGATTTCTCCCAGCACACCTTTACCTCTGTCCTTGAGCACAGAAATTACACAAACTCTAACTTCCACACGGGAAGTCAACGTTGTTAACTCATTTGTGAGGTGTCATGATGGGGTTGAGTATTCTAGGCAAAATTCTAGGCCGAACCGGGACAGAATTATCTTCCCCAAAGAGCCAGCACGGGTGAGCCGAGCTGGCCAGGGGTGTTCCCACGCCACGTGACGTCACGCACCAATAAAAGGGGCTGGTCGGGCTCCGGGATGGGCTGAGTGCGGTGGAGTGTCTGGGTTGGTGGGTGCCGTCCCCGTCCCCGTCCCCGTCCCCGTCCCCGTCCCCGTCCCCGTCCCCGTCCCCGTCCCCGTCCCCCTCCCCCTCACCGCCCCGCCCCAGTAAGCCGCCCTTCCTTGCCCGTGGGTGCTTCTGTCCGTCTGCCCGTGTCTCCGCCCCGTCCCGCTGGGGGACGGAGCGGGTACGGAGCGGCGCCGGGGGCTGGACCGCGACATAGGCGTAAGTAGTTTAACATATACAGGGGTTTACTGCTCCTGTTGAAATACATCCAAGTCGCAGCTCTGTTTAACTCTGGTGAGACAGTGTGCCTTGGTCTCTTACTTTACCAGGCTACTGGATACTGTAAGTACCATTCAGTGTCTCTGTTGATGTTATTTTGGCTTTACATAAATGCGAATGGGAGCTGGAAGGCTGTTGTAAGGCCGCTGCAAACAAAAGGAGATTGTTCTTCATAAAGGGTAGTTAAGCTACAAATCTCCTTGTTTTGAAAAAGAGTGTTGTACAAATTCATGGAATAAAACTCTGCTGATAGCTGCTGAAGGTAAAATACTACATCTGAGTCACACACCACTAAAGGCTGGGAGAGTAGATGATTTGAGGTGTCATACAGCACACTTTTCAGGCCACCAGTGGTAGATGCCCTGATTGACTACTAGGATACAGGCTGTTTAGTTCTGTCTCAGTGAGTGCTAATTCTTTTTATAAATCAGAAGAGCTTTACTAAGAAAGGTTAAAGAGCAGAGTCTCTACACAGTTTATAGCCTGGTGCAGCATCTACAAAGTATTGCAGACAAAATGTCTCAAGGTAGCGTATAGCAAAGTTTCCCAGTAGGCTTCCAGCTCCCTCCCAGTCTCTGTGTTTGAAAAGCCAGTCTCAGACAGAGCCTGCCTGTATGAGCTCCTTGTTGAGAGGTGGCTGGACACAAGTCATCAGCACCTGTCCAAAGTCCTGTATATGTCAAGTTGAGTTGGGGGGAGGGCGCGGGGGGAGGGCTCAGGGTTGAAATTTCCTCCTAGCAGCAAACATGCTAGACATCTGAGTATCTTTTCTAAATGCTTTCTAGGAGCATGTGCTAGGCATCAAGCTGTGAGATATTTAGGGGATCTCTCTCCTGTTACTTTCTCTCCCTTTATTTTTTTAATTTGGAAGACTGATTTATTTGGCATAGAGAGCAGGGAAACTGGAATCTCAAACAAAAAGAAATGCTGAGAGAGGAAAAACTATTTCCTGTCCAGACCCATAGCTACAATAGATAAAAAATTATAGAGCAGACTATAATAATTATCCTCTAACAGCTTCTGGCCTAGGCAATCCATTTTTTATTTCTCTAAGCTAAAACATAAATTATCAACAGAATTTTCTGCATAGGCTGTATGAAAACCCTGTTGTTCAGTCCAAGCATCCACATGATTTCCTGACTGGTGCACTGAAAATAAGTTGAAAGGCAGAAAGGATATGGAAAGCCTTTCAAAAGTGCTCACAAGGAATAGAGACAATCCCAAAAGCCCACTGGGAAAGCCTTTTCTTTATCAACTGAGCCTTGTGTGTTCCTGACAGAACTCAGCTACTCTATCAATCAAAGTGCCTGAAATCTACTCCAAAGCCAATTCGGCAGCTCCGATGGCTTGAGTAATTCAGCATGAATTTAATTACTTTTATTTAGGATTATAATTAGGACCCATTTGACAAATGTCGCACTAGATGGGCTGAAGATAATGGTCAGGATGTAATGAGTTGTGGGATCCCTACCTGCTGGGCCACGGCTCCCTGTGTGCTGAGGAGATAGCTGCATTCCCCTTCATGGTATTCTTCTTTACATTCACGGCAGAACACAAACTGGAAAACAAACCAAAGCTCAAAAGTCATAAAAAAACATTAGGGATATAGACAGCAGGTTACAATCATGAGTCATGCAGCAGATGATCTCCTGCCCTTCTCATCCCATTAAATTCCCATAATCCTCCTAATTGTGCATCTTATTAAACACTCTGATCATTAACACAACAGTTTTGCTGTTATTTTGTTGAAGTAACATGAATGCCATTATTAAAAATGAGATTTTGCTACATGGTCCATTTAGGGACATAAAGTCATACTAGATACTTCTGGGTGTGTTTCTCCTGCAGTGAAATCTGTTCATAGAAGAAGGGTGCAGTTCCACTTTATAGCGTTTACTAATGGAAATAGTTTATTCATAGTTCTGAATCACATTCATTCTATGTGGAAAACTACTGCGGACTTTACTAGGGAATGATGACTTTATATAGGTCATATGAAATACCATTTTCTAGAAAACTATCCTTGCCATAGACTTTTATAGAATGGCTTGAAAAACAATCCACAGAAAGAGCGAAGCAATAGGTTAGTTAACAGGGATTTAAGGGAATGCTTCTAGGTCCCTTCCTGAATTTCTAGCAATTGTTCTGGTTTCATCTTCCTTGAATTGCATTGTTTGTTACCTAAGGCTTCATTCAAAAGTGAGGTCTTTTGCAGATGTGTAAAACAATTGTCCATATCTCAGTCTGAGCCACCTCTGCCACCTAAACTGGTTCATTAGTATCAAGTTCAATGCCTTTTTTTAAACTCTGAAATGAAGATATCTCTCTTGACACATGTCACAATCTTTGACCCATCAATGCTGCATTAAATACTGTGTCCTTGCAGGTAAGGGGAGAAGTCAATAACGTAAAATGGGTTTCATGCTGTTTTAAAGCTATGCTGACTCTGAAAGATCTCTCAGTGGTAAGCCATTCTGACTGGCATTATAAGCAAGACTGATAAACAGCCTTGATTTTTAGATACAGGGCTGCATTCACATGTAATGAATAAAGGAGATCAGGAGGACATGACACTAGAACATTTGTCTGCCACAAATTCCAGCTTTTGCAATTTCATTTTGAACTCTTTCAAGCTGAATTGTCACTTTTCTAAGAAGTGCTGAAAATCATATTTCATTGTCATGCTAAAGAAAGTGCACTTCTATGAAAAGCACCACTGTGCAAGTCCAAAAGGTTGATCCTGTTATTCAGGGAGTCAGGGAAATGAGGAGTGGATGAAGTGAGTGTTCTAACTTCCAGAGATATCAAACCTAATAATTTGTTTGCTTTCTTGTAACTGCTCTTCACTATTTTGCCAGTGATTTTACAGGTTTTATTTTACTTCAACTAACACTGGTTTGTTAATTCACTTACACTTGTTAGCAAACAGCGTAACAGTGGAGGCACTTTTGCAAGAGGCCAGGTTGAACTACTTCCTACCGTGTGTCCTATTCTTTTTCCTCTATGACTTCATTTCCTTATGAACACATCTGGTTGAAAACGTTTGTCTGAAGAGTTTTGTATACACTTGCTTTATCACATAATGCCTCAGAATGCTTTCTTCACTCTGGTGTGTCTCCCACTTTTCCCCTGCAAGTGCAATTTTAAACCTTTTATAAATATTGAAAAGCAGGACATCCTGAAGAAAGAAAAAGCCTCGAAACAGCAAAACAACCCAGGGCATGTATTTTGTAAAGACATTGTGGCTGCCTCACAGTGTAATTTACATGGCATTGCTATTTATTATACTAATAAAATTCATGAACTCATGCTGTATTACTTAAAGATATGAAATACATTTTCTCATTATAGAGGCCACTTTTTATACTTACCTTTAAAACAAAATATCCTTAGGGCCAACATTACCAATGCTTTCCCTTTAGGCTTGCTGTACTGACAACATGCACAAGTGTCTAAGTGGCTTTTCACTAACAATTGTATATCCTAAAGTGAGTCCATGAGTGAGCCTGCCACATCCTTGTAATGAAACAAAGCGTAGTGGGTTGGTTTTTTTTTTTGAGAGACAGGATACTCTTTTCACATCTTATTAGATAATGGATGAGATGTAAAATCAGTTCTGTGGCAAAAAAACCCAACCACCCTGGAGGCTGATCGGTTTGTCAGAATAAGTAGGCATTTCCCAACAGAAATGCATTAAGTGCTCCCTTTTTATGGCAAAGCATGCATCATAAACAAAAGGCATGTCACTTACAACAGAGAGCAGTTTGTGACACTTGATTCATTTTTTACATTCAGACATGAAAAATATAATAAAGCTTCAGTAATAAAGTACAGCAACTGCAAAAATACCGTCAGTTAAGTTTTATTTTGTGGCTTCAATAATATTAATACAGTTATTTTGCCCTTGGACAGAAAAGGATTTAAGTTGTTTAGTCAGGATTTAACACTTTTGCATAAATTTAATATTAAGTGTTTAAAATTGCTATAAGTGTTGTAATTACTAATAACAGTCACACTTCCTTTCCTTTTATTTGAAAAAAAAGACCTCTGATTGCTGTGATAATATAAACAGCATATAAACTTTCTATGTCTTTGTGTATTTAGCACTTACTGTTGTTACCCTTGAAAGATTCTTCAGCTGGAAAACAAATAATGCAAAGAATAAATCCCAAAGGTCCCTCACAAACCTACCCTCTGGGTTTATGCATTAAAGAGAGGATTAGTATCGAAATCCCCAAAGCACTTAAGGGATTTAGGCACTGGAAAAATAATATAACCTCTGTGTGTGCTATTACAGGCTTTTGGATATCTGTAAAAATGTGTGACAGAACTGAGCAGAAATCCTGAGTCCAAGTGACCCTCAGAATAGGAGGTATTAAAAAACCTCAACAGGAGTCTACATCATGGTTTTAAAACCCTCTTATCTTTATGATCATTCAAACAAAAGGTAAAATCAGACCAAACTCGGGTCAGCTGTATGGAATTCAAACCCTACAGATGGCAATGGCAGTGCCAAGAATGATGCTCAATAAAATAAAGGATGGTGAAACCAAGCTGTGGTCTGTTTTTCCTGACTGTCCCATTTACAGTGTTTTTAGTTGGGAAGTGGGAGCAGAGTGTAGTTCTTGTGTGTGTTGCTTTTTTTGCTGAAAGGAAAATGAGTTTGTCATTTACAAGTATGATATTATGATATAGTTTGGCCAAACCATTTATTCTCACAGCCAGATCACAGGTATCAGGTGAGGGAAGATGCACTCATACCTCTGGTGCAGTGTTTTAATGGCCCTCAAAATTTCTGTTAAAAACTTTTATGTCTACTGTTGTAGCTTTGCCTGGCTGGGTTCTGGTCGAGAAGGGGTGCTGCAAGGGTGGCTTCTGCAAGAAGCAGCCAGAAGCTCTCTGCAGGCCCCAGAGAGCAAACACCAGCTGGCTCAAGGCCAGGGTCGTTGTTGACTGAGGCTGAGCCCATCAGCGATGGTCACAGTGCCTCTGGGAATCACATTTAGGAGAAAAACCCACAAGCAACTGCTTTTTGCTACCAGAGAAGGGAGTGAGAAGATGTAAGGAGCTGTGCAGACACCAAGGTCAGTGACAAAGGGGAGGAGGTGCCCCAGGTGCTGGAGAGAAAGATGTCCATACAGACTGTGGAGAAACCCATGGTGGAGCGGGTGTCGTCCCACAGCCCATGGAAAAGGATGAGACCCCACCTGTGGCCTGTGGAGAGGCCCCATGCTGGAGCAGGTGGAGACATACAGGAGATGCTGTGACCCATGTTGGAGCAAGCCTCTGCCAGCATTTGCAGCCCATGGAGAGAAACTGAGACACAGAGATGAGACTCATGCTGGAGTAGGTCTGCTGAGGAGATGGGGAGGGGGTGTACTTGTGAGTTTGTGGTGGACCAGACTGGAGCACACTGGGCCTGAGAGATATTCAATGATTTATGACTGCCCACCGTAGCAGTGACCCATGCTGGGGCAGCTGGTGAAGGGCTGAAGCCCCATGGGAAAGGACTCATGTTGGAGATGTTCATGGAGGACTGTCTCCTGTGGGTGGGACCCCACACTGGAGCGGGGAAGGGTGTGAGGAATGCTCCCCCAGGCAAAGAAGGAAAACAACTTGTGAGGAACTGACTCAATTCCCTGTCCCCACCTCCCTGTGACACCTTGGTGGGAGAGAAGGGAGCGAAATAATGATTAAAGTGAAGTCTTCTAAGAAGAGAGAGGTGGGGGGACGTGCTTTAAGATCTGGTTGTGCTTCTCATTATCTGACTCTGGTTTCATTGGGTTTGTAGTGTAATAAATTGGATTGTTTTTTCTTTAGTCCATGCTGAGTCTGTTTTGCCTGTGATGCTGATTGCGGAATGATCTTTCCCTGTCCTTATCTCAACTCCTAAGCCTTTCAATGTGCATTCTCCCCTGTCCAGCTGAAGAGGGGAGCAACAGAGTGACTTTGGGCATTGGGCCTCCAGCCAGGGTCAAAACACCTCACCAGTTAAGCCATTCCTCCTTCCTCTCTCCACCAGTACCAAATCATATTCATGGTAATTTTCTGGTGTCTGTCTCGTTTTTGTCATTAATTACATTTGACTGAACTTTGTATCATTTCTGTGTTGCATCAGCAGGATTCTTCTATTTACTTCTGGATCACTGCATTGTATCACGACAGGTTTGCTGTTGGTCCCTGCTGAATCCTGCTAGCAATACCCTGCTACCTTCTGTAATATGCTGGTTCTCAATTCACAGGACCACAGCCCAGGGAAGCACCTGTACTGCATCTGATAGTCTGCTGCACAGACCCTAGCCACGGCAGTTGGCACCCAGCCCCTTAAAGCCTTTTATTGATATAATATGGCGATTTCTTTATCAGAATATTCTGTAGCTTGAAGTTCTACCAAAAATGAAATTGATTTTGTGCAACTGCTTTTTTCTTATGAAGTTTGTAATCTCAGCTTTGAGCAATTTTATGCCTGGATGACTAACAAAATACAAAGTGGATGCAGGTAAACCTAAGACTTCTATAAATGATTTCCATAAGAAATGACACAGTATTTCTAAGAGGAATCACTGAAATAAAATCAGTAGTAGCACCACCTTATAATTTAATGGAATACATTAGAAAATAAATGCAAGGGATATGGGGATTAGTAATTTATGAATACGACAAACCTTTTTAAATCAAAGATGTAAAATGTATCTAAACGGTGATTATTTTAACAAAAATTTGGAATCTAGTGGATATTATACCCTATAGTTTGAGTATCTCACATAAGAATGTAACATTCCACTTATAACCGATTAAAAAAAAATATTAAGAGAACCAACCCTCTAAATATACAATATATATAGGTACATATTAAAACATAAACTGTATCTCTCTCACAGTAGTAGAAATTCACTGAAGGTCCAGTGGAACAACACAGTATTTATCCTAAATCAGATAAACTCAGAGCATGAGTTACGTTGTAAAGAAAAAAAAGCTAATAGGTATGCTGTCACCACTACATGGTTACAAAGAAGAATTGGTAAAATTTTATAGGGAAGGAAGCTTGATTTTTCAGGGACTAGAATACAAAAGAGGAAACCAATAGTTACTTTGAGATGCCTTTGAGCACTTACTTTGAGGAAGTGTGAGACAAAGTATTTTATAAGAAGTGTAACAGTGTACCTTTTGAAAATACTCTTCCTGCGGATGATGCATCACTCCACATGTGAGATGCCAAAAGTTGTTTGTCTTGCAACAAAGCCACATTTGGAAGCTATGTTAAAGTATCACTTCTTCCAACCTTGAAAAAGATGTTTTGTTGCTGAATGCATATATCAGTTCACAGGGAATGTCATGAGAAATGAATTTTACTGCCTGTGGCTTTAGCTCCTGCTCCAGCAGCTTTGGAGTTCAATTAATATGCCCTTAAACAGTACGACAAACCTATTTCCATATGATAATACTGCTGCTATGCACGCATGCCCTGGGCATTTGAGCATCTAGCTCCACATTTATATGTGCAAACAGACCTGCAAATATGATGGATTCATTAACATGGCTCTTGAAATGAACTACTGAACAGGCAGGCTGGGAAGCTGATGAGAGCGAAGCAATTACCCAGTGCCTAATTCACGCTGAATTGCACTAGAAATCGGGCCACCCACTTCCCCGAATGGTTTTGTAGCGATCCCTAGCAGAACCAAGGCACCCCACTTGCTAACTTTTATTCCGTGCCATTCAGACAGAGTATTTTGTTCATCTAGCTACGTTTAAAAAAGCCCACCCGCCAACTCCGAGAACTTTCCAGAAGATGGCAGCGGTGACACAGGAATCAACCCAAGCAGGCTGCTAAGCTTTTGCAATTGAAAAAGAGCCTAAAACCCCCCCAGTCAACAGCTAAGAGCCAGTCCAGGGTTACCAGCAGCTGACACATGCAAAACCAGTCCTGACAAGACAGTCTCATACAGAAGGAAAGGTATTCGTATGCCTAGAAAGACATAAAAAGGAGCGAGGGGTGCTCCTTGTTTCACGGCCATTGCATCCTGCTTCTCTCAAATCTGGGAACAGCTGAAGCCCTGTAAAAAGAGCATCCTTCTACATGCAACCATCTAGCAAATAAAATAGCATAAATAAAGTATCTTGGATAACTATTTTAAGTATTTTATTGGGTGCTATCTCCAAACCACGCAGCTAGACTATGCACTAGGGACGGCAGAAAATACTGAACAGATTCCTGTAAGTCTCTCTTCAAAGGAAATGCAGAGCTCCTGCGCAAGGGTCCAGGGACTGTGCCTTTCCTCTTAGTGACCAGATTAAGCAAGGCATTAGTATATTTCTCTGAGTGGATTTTTTTTGAGGAGGAGGAGGAAAGGAATGATCTTAAGCCTCTAGTTTATGTTTGCAAATCCTTCAAAATTAGGGAATAGCTAATCTACACTCATCCAATCCATTTTCTCTTTAACAACCAGCACCGTTCAACTGCTTGGTTCCAGTTCTGACTGTACTTTCCTAAAAAAAAAATTACATTATTAAAAAATCCTGCACTGTGTGATTACAATTAGAGGTGTTTCTTAGCCTGAACAATGACATTGAACAACACAGAGAAACTATGGGAAAATTTCAAAAACAGATGAAAACTTGGTGTTAAGCCTCAGTCTAAAATTAAATGTAGCCAGACCTTGGAAATCCATCAACTCCAAGCTCTGAAGGATGGATTTAGACTCACAATCTGCAATTCCAAGTCATCTGAAGAGGGAATAAATTAAAATAAAAACTACTTAGAAGAGAAGACAGAAAGAAATTTTGAGAATTTTGGAAAACTTTCTCATCTGGTTCTCCTGAATGGAGCATATTTTTGCAAAACCTACTATAAACATTGCTGGAGAAAGCATTGGATTAATAATGAAAATATCATGCTTCCTTTTTCAAGGAAGAGAATCAGGTGCTTCCTGAGAAACACAGGACTGATCAAAAATCAATGGTAGCTGGGCTGGTTCGTGTTGGGAGTAACCTGTCACAACCCAGAGCTCCCATTAACGATCCCTCAACTTCAATACCTTCTTTTCAGTGCAAAGGCTAGCAGTGTGGTTTCAAGTAATTTTCTTCTGAAACAAGAATGTTTTTTAAAACTTCCAGTTTGTGCTAATTGTGTTCACAGAGTATATGCCTAGTCAATAATGTGACTTCTTGCCTGACCTTTCAAACTGATTCTTTTCTGGTTTGTTGATCCTAGACATTTTGTGTATAGTAATTATACAAACTACCAAAGGACGATCCCTGAAATGTGAGCTCAGAACATTAGCTGGTTTACAGGAAGGGCAAACAACTTGGCACTTGTCTCAGCATTATTTTGATGCACCACACAATAAACTTCTTAGAAAAAAGAAGCTCCCTATTTAGAGCTTAAAAACATACATGTGTATAAACCCAATAAATATTGTTCCCTATCAGCATATATTGATGGATAGCAAGATCCCTGTCTACAAAAAATATGCTCCATAAATCATATTTATCAAAAATATTTTTACATCTCAGCAATTTTCTTAATTTTCCTTGGATTTCTGACAGTTCTACAAATCATCCAACATGCACTGCATTTCTCTAGTTGTCTTGGAGGCAACACAGCAGGGCATGAGCAATCTAGAAGTTTCCAGGAGTGCACCAATGACAATTCTTTGACACAAGTGATGGAGGAGCCAACAAGTGGACATCAGCTGCTGTACCTCAGACTTCCATCAGGGAAGAATTGTTTGGAAATGTGAAGACTGGAGGCATCCTAGGCTGCAACAACCAGGAATTGATGCAGTTCAGGATCCTGAGAGGAGAAAACAAGGCAAAAACCAGGACCAAAGCTTGGACTTCAGAAGGCCTGTTCAGGGACCTGCTTTAAAGAATCCCATGGAAATCAGTGATGGAGAACAGGACAGTGTTTGATGTTTAAGGATCATCTACAGCTCAACAATGGTCCACCCTAACCATCAGGAAGCCAATAAAAAGCACTAGGAGACCTGTATGGTGAACAAGGAGCTCCTGTCTAAATTCAGACATAAAAATGAAGCATGTAGGAGGTGGGAGCCAGGATCTATGAGGAATATACAAACACTATCCAAATGTACAGGGAAGGGGTCAGGAAAGCCAAAACCCATCTGAAGTTGAATCTGAAACGGGACACAAAAGGCATCAAGGGCTTTTACAAGTACATCAGCAACAAAAGGAAGATCAAGGAAAGCATGGGCCTGCAGCTGAATGTGGCAGGGAATCTGATGACAAAGGACATGGAAGAGGCCAAGGTACTCTGTGCCTTTTTCAATTCAGTCTTTATTGGCAAGACTTCCCTTCAGGAATCCCAGGTTCCTGAGAACAAAGGGGAAGTCTGGAGCAAGAAAGATTTGGCCTCGCTGAAGAAGGATCAGATTTGGGAATATTTATACAAACTGGATGTTCATCAGTATATAATCCATGGTGGGGGTGCTGAGGGAGCTGGTTGATATCATCACAGGGTCATTCTTGATTACCTTTGAGTGATCCTGGCAAGTAGGGGAGAAAGGATCCAGAGGACTGGAAGAAACCCCATGTCATGTCTATCTTCAAGAAGGGTGAGAAGGAGGATCCAGGGCACTACAGGCCAATCAGAGTAAGCTTGGTCATTTGGGAAGCTGATGGAGCAAATAATCCTGGAAACCATTTCCAGATAGGTTAAGGACAGAAAGGTGATTGGGAGTAGTCAGCATACATCTGTGAAGGGGACATCACTCAGTGTTCCTGAGTGGCTAACACGCAGGAACACTGCGCTGCCATCCAGCGAGACCTGGACAGGCTGGAGAGCTGGGTAGGGAGAAACCAGATGAGGTTCAACAAAAGCAAGTGTAAAGTCTTGCACCTGGGAAGGAACAACCGTTTGTATCAGTACAGGCTGGGGGATGACCTGCTGGAGAAGAGCTCAGTGGAGAAGGACCTGGGGGTCCTGGTGGATGACAGGTTGGCCATGAGCCAGCAGTGTGCCTCGGTGGCTAAGAGAGCCAATGGGATCCTGGGGTGCATCCGGAGGAGTGTGGCCAGCAGGTCAAGGGAGGTGATCCTCCCCCTCTACTCTGCCCTGGTCAGGCCCCACCTGGAGTATTGTGTCCAGTTCTGGGCTCCCTGGTATAAAAAGGACAGGGATCTCCTGGAGAGAGTCCAAAGAAGGGCTACGAAGATGATAAAGGGCCTGGAGCATCTCCCCTATGAGGAAAGGCTGAGAAAATTGGGACTGTTCAGCCTTGAGAAGAGAAGACTAAGGGGGGACCTAATTAATGTTTATAATTATCTTAAGCAGGGGATGCAGGGGGAATCAGCCAGCCCCTTTTCAGTGGTCTGTGGAGACAGGACAAGGGGCAATGGCTGCAAGTTGGAGCATAGGAAGTTCCGCACCAACATGCGGAGAAACTTTTACACAGTGAGGGTGACAGAGCCCTGGGACAGGCTGCCCAGGGGGTGGTGGAGTCTCCTTCTCTGGAGATATTCAAGACCCGTCTGGATGCCTATCTCAGTGAAATGTCCTAGGGAGCTGCTTTGGCAGGGGGTTGGACCCGATGATCTCTCGAGGTCCCTTCCAACCCCTACAATTCTATGATTCTATGATTCTATGGTCATGCTTGACTAAACTGATACACTTCTGCAATGTGGTGACTGGCTTGGGTGAAAGAAGGGAAAGCAGTAAATGTTGTTTATTAGACATTGAACACAACCACAGGTTGCCTATAGGAGTTGTGGAGTTTCTGTCCTTGTAGACATTCAAAACCTCACTTGACCTGAGCTGAGGAACCTGCTCTAGCTGAAGCTGCTTTGAGCTAACACAAAGTGTAGCATCTCTTCCTCTCATCCTCTTCCCTGATTTCAAAAGGCTCTTAAGGAGCCACACCTGGAAGTCTTTCAGCTATGGAGCCACAAGACTTTGGACTGCTCCTGGGGTAGGAACAAAAGGGTAGGTGTTTGGAGATATTCACCTTTTCTCCCTCCTGAATCATCCTTCAGGCATTCTATGCAAATAAGTCAATGGTAAGTAGGGTAGCATGAGCTACATTCTCTATTCAGGACCTGCACAAAACACTGATAATTAATCAAGGGCAGAGGGGGATGGAAACTTTGCTTTTTTAAAAATATGTTATTCAGATAAAACTGAGCCTGAGGAAATTACTGGTGTGTGTCTAATCCCCACTACTAGAATGTACATGCCTGTGGTTCTATTCTGTTGCTAATCATAATATGCTGGCCTTTTTTTGGGTTTTCTTTCTGCATAAATCAAAGGAAAAAGAAAGATACCAATGGGTCACTGCTAAACAGACGAGTATTGTTTACCTCAAAATAACTGTCATACTTTTTACTTTTCCCCTCAAAATTGAAATCTCTTTGCACCTACAAAGAAAAAAGCAAACAGCCTCTGTTAGCGTATGACCCCACTGTATTTTTGTTCTTAGGCTTCAAAGGCAACCTGCCAGCTCCCATGGAAAACAAAGAAAGGTTACTTCTGAAAAGTGTATTAAAAGCGCCCAACAATAATGACCTCAAACCACTACAGCTCCCAGTTGTCTTATTGTAGTATTTGAGGCCTATTACTGGAGCTTTTTATTAAATAAGGATCATTAGCAAACCTCATTTTGAGTCTTACATTGTGTTACCTTTACGTAGTAAGCTTACACTGTGTGCCATAACTGTGTGTCACAAGCTCCTTCTGACTTCAATCTGATTTTTGGATACACAGGAGGTCAGCATTTTTCTATAAGCAGCAAAACAAAAGGAGGCAAAGCATGCCAGCTTGCACTGAAGTGGCAAAATTATGTTTGTCAGAGAGAAACGGACTTTAATTTGCCCCTGTAGGTTGTGATATGTGTTATTTTCCCACTGGAGAATCAAGTGTGCATCACTTTTCTCAGCTGCTGTGTGAGAAAATTGTAGTTCATGAAAACCTGGTAGGTATTAATGGGTAAAGGATACAATTTGACTTACAGTTCAAGTTATTTCTGTTTTCTATTAACCAAAAGTGTTATGTTTTCAAATTAAAAATGGACCCAAGCTGCAAAAATCAAGGTTTGTATCAACATTTTGTTCAACCTCATGTTCGACCAGTAAGTTGGAAATGAATCCTATGCTTAGGTTCAGCTCACTATAGCCTCAGCTCATGGACTTGAGGAGTTGGTGTGCAGTTCCAGGAATTTGGTCAATGTTCATCACTTGTTAAAAAAAGATTAGAAAGTCAGAATTAACAACTCTGCTCTAGATAATCATCCTGAAATAACTACCTAGCCATCTGCTCAGAACATGCATACCAGACAGCACCTTTTCTTGATGAATCAATTTCCAAAGGGAAACAACTTTACAAGAGGGAAACACATGATTTTCTGTACTTATAATAAAGTATATGCCACCTGAACTAGTAATATGACAATAAATAAAATAAACTAATTGCCCTTGAAGTCAAGGAATAATGTACATGTTTGCTATATTTTGAAAAGCACTCATTTAAAGAGAAGGAATTTCTCTGATTTTTGACAGATGTCGCTGCCACTATGGGATCCAATTAAATGGTTTTGTCTTGCATAATGACTGCTAAGGATGTATACGCATGCCATTACACAATGAATTAAGATGCATAATTTCTGATGAGAGATGTCTAATTCCTGAGAGTAGCAGGCTAGACATCAGGTCTCCAATATGAATGAGCTTAACTTAAACCACTTGAATAGTCTTTCTGGAACGGGTCTCAAGTATAAGCAGATTCTTTGTAAATCTTGTTTTATTAATATCTTGTCTAGTGAATTTTTTTCTTAAACCAGTAAATAATTTGAAAAACTGGTGTTCTTGGTGTTGTTATTGGGCCATCTCAACCCACTAGCAGCTCTGCACTCAAAGTATCTCCACAGATTTGTCAAAGGAAACTTGCGTTATGCCTCTCCCTTTCTTGACTTTGGTCCGAGTGCCTTCCCATTATATGTATCTGATACACGATGGACGTGCATCTTGGCACTGAACTGTAGACAATGGGAGAGCTATAAACGTATAAAACTAGCATTCCTGTTAAGACCCTGACAGTAAGTTTGTCCATCAGCCACAGAAACTGTAAGGCTTAACAAAGACGTGTGGTACGCTGAGATAACGCGTGCCTCATGGGTGTTGTGAAGCATGAGGCAGAGGCAAATGCTTTTAGTGACCTGCCAGTGTTATCTTACAGTAACATACACACCTTCAAATATCCTATGAAATTATAAAATAGCCCCAAACTCAGAGAAAATTAAATGTGGGGTTGTTTTTTTTTTTTTTTTTAATTTAACAACTAAACAAAAGAAATGAGGTGCATAATAATTAAATGACCAGTAAAGAGCAAATAGCTTATGAAATGTTTCATTTCTGAATTGCTGGGGAGAATAATAGGCAGGGTCACAGGTGAATGAAATAAAATGTCATGTACATTCTTCATGCTATTCAAGCATAGCAATTTCCCCAAAAGGTTCTTCATTAAAACAAAAAATGAAATAATGGAAGAGATAGTTGGAAAAGATTTTTTTTCATGCACCTTGCTATTTCTCAAGACACACTCCTACCTATAATTCTGATTGGCATTTGGAATACCATAGTTACTCTACAGGATTGTACCACAGCCCTGTAGGCACACACGTTTTGCAGCTGGCAATTTAGTTCAGATAGATGCCTGTAACTAGAATAATCCAATGTTTCCAATAATTTGTGCAACAAACAAAATTTAGTGGGTTCAATTTTTTTACAAAATATGGAATCCTCTTCTAAAGGATTCTTACAAACCAATAATCATGTTCAATTCTTGAACAACTGTCAGCAATTTATCAATTACTGATTGATATTCAGCAAGAACCAGGGACTACTCAGGATTTGCAGTGTTTTGTCTTCTGCATTTGTGGGGGGTGAAATATCCATTTGGTTATATGGGATTTAACACTAAGAGATACAAAACCTGTAAGTTCCAGTTCTTTTCTGCAGCAACTTTTCAAAAATGCTGTTAACAACATTTTTCAACCACTTTCTCTGAAAACAGAAAATCCTTCCTAATTCTGTTAGACAATTAATTGCAGATAAAATAGATGGAAAACTTTTGTCAGGATCACCACAACAACCAAACAGTGCCTGCCCTCTTTGTCCTATCTGTAAATAAATACTGGTTTTGGCTGACATAGCTGTCCAAACATTGACTGTAACTTAACTTTTAAAAATATCTCTCATCTCACTGGACAACTTGTCTTAATATCCTCTTGAAGCAGTGGGTTCCACATTAATTAAGTACTTCCCATTCAAGACAGAGTTTCTCTTGTTTTTTTTTTTCTGTGAGTAATGGTCATATAAAATTCATTTGCAAGGCTAAAACACAGCCAAAAGCAGATGAACAAATACCTCCACATCCAAACAGTGTAACAGCAAGACTGCGTGTAATAAGAATTTCTTAAAATCTTATTTTAGCTGTAAAGATACATTATAAATCCACCCCTGATATTTATGCAGTTATTTCATGTTTTTTATTTCATAATGTATTTGCTGAAAAGTAGTGTCTTGTTCAAGGGCAGATCTCTGGAGTCAGGCAATATTCTTTTACTGTGCCAGCTGGTACAGCTAGAATACTGAGCAGGGCTTTGGGGTATGCATCTTCTTTTTCAGTTTGATCTAAACCCCAAAATATCTTCTTTTTAGGAGTTGCCTGGAATGAAAGAAATTAAGAAAGCTTTTGTATCAGCATTTGCAATCAAGAAGACAGTTTTGCAGACGTTTGTATCATGAGTTTGAGAGATGATATGTATTTTCTGATGTTTAATCAGGTTTAAGCTCAAAATGCAGCTCAGGGCACTTGAAAGGTGTCTCTCTAACTTCTATCCCACTACCTGTTCATGAAATTTGTGGAAATATATCTGGTAACATAGAGTTAAGATTGGCCCCACAGGTTACCAAGTTACTACAGGGGTGTGAAAGATCAGCAGACCCAGAAATAGTACTGCTGCATGAGACTTATTTCCATACAAAACCAGGACAAAAACCTGTGAGCTCATCTCACTCTCTCTGACAGGCTAAGTCTGCTGATAAAGGGGGAACAAGAGCGCGGAGCAGATACATAGTGATGAACACAGGGTAAGGACTTACAGAGTAGAGAACAGAGTGACATGTCCCATTGTTAAATCGGCTCCTCTTTGTGCTCTCTCGATCATTTTCTTTCGTGCTCCTCTAACTCTCTATCCTTTTTGCAGCTGTGTGTGCTGAAAGGCAGAGAGATACCTTTTAAAGGCCCTCAAAAGGGTTTTGGTAACCTATTTTATGTAATCATTAGCCTTCATTATGTTTCCATCATCTGATTTTCACATTACTTGGCTTCATTTTTTGCTCTCTGTGACTGAAAAAAGAAATGCACCTACATGCAGGTTAGCTTTTTGTATGCTAAATCCAAACACTTTCAATAGATTACTCTGAAGGTGCTTTTTTCCCCCTTCTTTTTCTTTTTTTTCTTTTCCCACTGAAAGGAAACCTCTTATTTTCCAATGTTTTAGTGCTCAAATATTTGAAACTTGTTATCATTTTGGTTGTTCTGCTTTGTTCCTTTTTTTTTTTTTTTCTTCAAGAGCAATTATACCCCGAGGTGCAGGACACAATAGGGGTTAGAGCATTTTCAGTGCAATGTAACCCATGCTTATGTAACAAGACCATCCCCTCTCAGGCTTTGCTTCACTTTCTTTACCCCAGCAATACAATCCAGCATCTGATTTGCTTTCAGCACTGCAGCTGCATTTTAGCCCAAAGGCTTTAGGGACTTTTCTATAAACAACTCCCAAATCTCTCTCCCATCAAATAATCCCCATTCTGTTCTGGGAAGGATTCCCTCCCTCTGCATACCACTCTCCCCCCTCCCCCATTCTCCCCCGTAATAAGTGCTGATTAGCAACGTAGCTGAGTAGAAGTTGTTTCTTTTCAACTTTCCTCCTGATTGTTCCTGTGGTTGCTCAGACCACAACACAGTGCTGGTGACACACACCACAGCTGGAGACAGTTCTGATGTCATAAACAAGCATGAGTTCATAGACAAAAGCCATGAAGAAAAAGCTAAAAATATACTTTATATAAAATATAAAGAAGAAAGCTAAAAATAAACTCTTCCTCATGCCATTATTAACAAGTGGTAAGCCATGAATCCTCTCTGTCTACTTAACACTAGAAGAGCTCATAACGTAGGTAGACTGTCCCCCAGAGATGACCAAGCAGTAACATTTTAAAGGTATTTATGATTTCTCGATTGATCAGGCTGAGATATGATATACTACTGCACTGACTACAGCAGAGGGCATTGGCACATGTACACAATGTCAGGACAAAGAGATTGACGCATCAAACACAGCCCATTTACCATGCACATAAAATGCACAGTAAATAAATATCTAAGGACAGAGCTTTTGAACCATTTCCATATTCTGTGAGCAGCAGAGGGTACAAACGTACTTCATTTGTAGCTGACTCTGTAGTCACTACAATATCTTGGTTTTGTTAAACAACTTCAGAATAGAGCAAAACACATTTTGCTTTGCCAATGGCTGCTGCCCTTGGGGTCCTGTTGTGTGCTCCCAGGGCAGCGGGAGCTTGCTTGGATGTGAGGCATTATGGGGTGGGACAGGGAGTGGGACCTGGCAACTTGGACATGAATTCAGGCTGGGAATCTCCCAGGAGGCATAGGGAAATTTCTTGAAGAAGAGAGAAAATTCACAGTGAAGTCCTCAAAGGGCATGGGCTCTTAAAAATCTAGAGGGTGGTCTCAGAAGTTGATGTAGGCTACGAAGCAACTAACAGCTGATGGGCTGGAAAGCAGTATGGAAGTAAAGACACACTTGTAATGAAGGATTTATCTTTTCCCAGGCATTTTCATTTCATGTCTTGGCCACCAGCTTTTCTCTGTTTATAATTATGACTTTGTTCTAGTTCCTTATATGAGATATAAATATGTATATGTATACAATGTATATTTTTGGGTGTGCATGTGTGTATACATATGTATATAGTATATGTAGTGTCTGTTTTGGCATGTTTTTAATAAAATCTATCTCCAGAGATGGAAAAATCTTTCCTATTTTTTCAGCATGCCTATTTTTCAGAAAAAGTGGGGCTGTTCAGCTTTATGGCTTCTAGGCAGTTGGAGGTCCAGCTAGAATATGTGGTAAGGATGCATCGCTGTCCAGTTAGGGTAAATGCTACTGTTGGGTTCAAAAGACAAGTGAATTAGGATTTTTTCCTGTAATTACCGGTTCATAATGATTACTCTTCACAGTGTTTGTCTTTCCTAAATACATGAATTCTATTGAAAACAAATCTAATCACTGGGGAGAGGGTTTTGTATCCTCTGAATAACGTGAAGTATTTATTAAACCTATTTAATGCCTAGGACTATGCAATCCCCTCTGGCGTGTGTTTGGGAAGGGGGTTGTGAAAGGGATCCTACAGCTTTGAGTGCAACAGACACAGCTGAGATCCACCTGCAAAAACTAAGAGTGAGACTCCCTGCAGCAGGTCTCACCCTGGGTCCAAAGCACGGCTAGTTCTGTCTCCCATGTAACGCTCCTCATTTCAGCAACACATGTCTTCAGAGATCCAAAGCCTTACTGATGAGAGAGAAGTATGAGAGGAAGACTGGGGAAAAGAAAGACTTCAGCCTCCTGACTGCGCAGACAACCTCAGCCCAACGTTTGTCATTCCTTCAGAAGCGTAGCTGGGTTTCTCAGTAAAGGACTGCAAAAAGGTTAGTGCCTTCAAACGCTTTTCTGTTCCACTGTTCCTGTAAAAAGGAACAGTGTTGGTGTGTACTTCAGGCTAGATCCAATGAAGGATTTGGGTGCACAGAAGTTAAATACTGCAGTATTTAATGTCCTAGAATGAAATACAGGAACTTCTGCACATAGAGCAGTTTGATTTAGGTATTTCAGCGCAGCATGGAGCTGCTGGCAGATAGATGTGGTGTTAGCTCACAGGGACTGCGTAGTGCCCACAGAGGGACCAGGCAGACAGGTTATTAGAGCTCAGGCCTACACAGAAACAAATGGGTGGCATTTTGTAGGCAGACTCAGAGCAGAGAGTAAACAGCCAGGCTTTGCAGTGCAAGTGCTACATGAGTGGAGTTTCCCACGGATGTGTGCTGGGAGCTGCTGTTCATCATCCCCAGCTGGCAGTCTGCAGCAAGGAGAAAAAGTCTGCCAATGACACGATGCTGTTTAGAGGACAAAGGCTGTTTGTGAACTGCAGAAGAACCTCACAAAACTAGACGATAAAGTGGCAGGTTAAATTCAGTGTATGTTCTGTGGCTGTTCATCTTGATTCAGTACAAGATTCAGGGGGCATCAAACACAGATAGTAAGAAGGAAGTTCAAAACAGTTGACTGGATCGAAGCAGTTTCTTGTGCCATGTGCAATACATTTGTGGACCTTACTGCCAAAGGATGTCTAAAAAATCTACACTGCTTAAAGAGAGTCAGGCCAAGTACATGGAAGAGAAATCCAGTGGAAATAATTAGACACATGAGGATGTTTCCTCATCTACTTGGAGTCTGTGAAGATTTAAAAGACTATTACAGTAGCTTGTTCTGCTCCTGTTATCTTCTAAGAAGCTGTGCATGGCTATTCCTGGTGACATCATATGGCAGCATGGCCAAAGCCCCCCATGGAGGACCATGTCCTGCCTCTGCCTGGGTGCAGGCTCCAGGCACGTGCCAGCTCTTGGCCCTGGGGCAGGGGATAGAGGCACTTCAAGGGCCAGGCAGGACTTGGCAAAGCTGGATGAGTTGCCCAGGGTGGAGCAGGCAGGAGCACAGTAATAGTGGCTGTAATTCACTGTCACACAGATTTAGAACTGGGCATTATTGTGGTACTGGTACCAGGGCAATGGTGCTGGCGCTGGTACAACCAACCGCTGCTGCCAACAAGCTCTGGCAGGAGTAACTTGTTGGGGAGTAGAGCCAAAAATGGGGCCCTAGTGTATGCCGTGACAGCTATACCAGCCGACTGCAGGAGCTACAGAAGCTGATCTACCCTGAGGCTTATTAAACTATGTTAGGGCCATGGCAATGCCAGAAATAACCCAAACTGGAAAGCATTTCTCACTACTTTACAGCTTCATTTGCACTAAACTGCATCTTCCATGATGCCCCTGCTGGAACAGCAGTACAGGAACTTGTTCATCATGCATGAGATGCTGACTACATAAAAGCAGGTCTGGTGTAACATTAAGCAATGAAAAACTATATAGAGAAAGAGCATTTAAAACCAAATATAAAATTAAGGGCTTCGGAACGAACTCTTCTCCCCAGTCTGTTATAAATTATACAGCCTTCTGTATTAGCTTAAAGAAACAGCAGTTAACCTCTTTTTTTCATTACTGGGGCTTTTCCAATTCCTCCAGATCAATAGTGCTCCTATGTATCTTTATAAATCTGAGTAGCCAGCCCATTCTCATAAAGTCGACCCCATCTTGCTTTCCTGCTGAAAAGCGGAATCAAAAAGTATTTTCAGGGATATTTGACACAGGGAGATTAAATTCTCTTGTAGTTATACCACAAGCAAAAGCCAGAAAAGAATCTACATACCTTGGTACATTTTTTACCCTTAAACTTCCTCAGATCATAGTTATTTTTGTCATTTCTTTACACATTGCTTTTTTCAGTCCTGAAAGACCAGGTTAAAACTATTAAAAACATTAAACTCCTTTAGTTTATAAAGCTGACGTTGTTTTTACATTTTGCCATTTACTTTTAGATACAAACTAGGTAATTAAATGAGGCAATCCAGGTCTGTTTGTCTTTCCAGTAAGTTTCAAAGCAGATTTTTATTCAAGATCATTTACACCAGCATAGAGCTGCTCCTTCTGAGCCATAAGGATTAATGTGCAAATTAAAGCAGGCAGATTTTCCACTGATATCAGTGGTTATTTTAAAAGAAAAAAAAGCACAAGTGAATATCTATATTGATTTCAAGTTTCTTTCCAGATTGATTTTACGTTTATAATTCAGAAAATTTAATCTGATAATTTAGTTTTAAAATTCAGTTATACTTCATACTAGCATTTTCTGTGTAGACACTTCTCAAATGGAGGAAACCAGGCTGCTTATGTATGTATGCCCTCTCATCTTTCTAAGTTCTGTAGAAGCTTTGTCACAGTGGATAGAATAATAAAAAGCCTGTTTTCCAAGCGAGCTAACAGTTGTATACATCATTAACTATACATATAGGTAAATGTACTTTAGGTGAATCTAAGTTAACTACCCAGATAGTTAAGTACAAATGCAAGTTATTACAGAATAATCTACAACCTGATTATGTGTTAGATGATGACAAGAAAACAAATGCAATACTTTTACTAGAAACATTAAAAAAACCCCAGCCTATCTTTCCAAAGACAACAGAGGAGTTTTTTTACAAGATGCTGAAGCAATCAGGTGACATATACAGATTTGCAACTAAATTTGGTGTACTGGCAGAGCTTCTTTCATGTGTGGAAGCTGCTATGACTGCTACAACCATTTACTGAGCTATAGGTTTGCTTCTGCAAGTAACACATCCATGGAATATTTTTGTCATTATTGTTGTTGTTGTTACTACTACTACTAAATCCATTGAAGGAATAACTCTCTAACATGTTAGACTAGTAGTACCTTGATAATAATCTTCCCGGTTGCTAACAGTATTCTGAAACACCCATACCATTGCCACCTAAGAACTGGAAACCAGAGGAACACTGACTTCTGGTTCTGGTCCAGCTTTTAACTCACTGTGGTGTCTCCAGCAAGTCACAACTCCCGAATCTTATCCCCTGCAGTTTTGAATGACTGTGGGAAGTAACGTAGAAACTTCTGAAACATGCATACTGAAATTCCTCACGTGGCTTTTCAGAGGATGGATCCCTTCACTTCTACCTTTGGGACTGGCACTCAGTCCCCTTCTCCCAGTCACTTCTACCACACCGCCCATATAAATTTGAATATTCCAGCAAGGGGCCTGTGTATTGAAGCGCTTTGTAATGCTTCTGAGATGGGGCCAAGCAGTGCAAGTTTTGGGGAGCACACCTGAGCATCTGCTCTCTGCTCAGAGCAGGGAGGGCAGAACCTCCCTCTGTGCTGCGCAGCTCAGCCACACAGGGGCTGTCTTAGGCATCCAGAAAGCGGACACACAGACGGACACCTCCTAGTCAAGGCAATGTGGAGGATGCAATTTCAGGAGAAAGCTGTAGCTAGCAACAAAACAGAGCCAACTGTAACCTAGGAAACTGCTGTGAAATAACCACAGAGCAAGTGAGCACAACCGCTGCGCAAGTTACATCTGCAACAAACATCAACATCTGGAAATTGCCCTGTAAACTACCAAAACCCCCACAGCTTCTCACTAACAGGCTTTTAAAGTGGCTATAGGAGGGCAACTAGGAGCTTGGCCCATGGCTGCTCAGGAAAGAGTAGGAGGTGCTCTGTGTGTAGCAGCAACCGGGGGCTTCCCTGTCTTCCCAGAGTGGGGCTCCAGTAGAAACATGACAGCAGCTCTAATTCAGGGCCTTGGATGTATTTTCAGCTTAACTATGAGGTTTACAAGCAGTTGTTCAAAATTTATATTACAAGGTATGCACTCCATAAAACTTTAAAAAAAGCCCTTGACCTGGAAAGAGCACGTTAAACAGAATAGCTGTAAGAGCAAGAATGCTATACACAGGCTGCATGCAAAGGACAAGTATATAATAGTGTTTGGACATGTTTAAGCATTTTCCTTCACTTTCAGATAGCTGGGACCTTTTTGCAAATGTAATTAACTCTGAATTTCAAAGCTTTAGGATGTTCGCTGAGAGCTCTCCTCCTCCAGTTCCTGGGGGAATTTGACAGACTCCCCCATCTACTCATCTCAGGAGTCCTCTTAACCTCAACCCAGGCTTCAAAGAATTGGAAGGCACTTCCTAGCACTCAGTACCTTTTGGATACAAAATATTCCAAAGCCCAAGATCAGGAAACCTGTAAACTCTTCAATGTCATTTAGCAATTCTGAACCCACATACCACTGCCACATGCAACTTCCGTTCCACAGTTAATCTTTGTCTTCTACATTTCTCATTTGTAAACATGCAAAATTCTGGCTACTTCAGTTGTTCTGAGCAACACCGTTCACTACAAATGTTCTCTTTGTTTTTGACAGTGTCACTTTTCAAGTAAGATACTGTTGCCTGTGATTATTTCTGCTATTCGACCATCAGGGACATATCCTACGATTGCCCATCACACGTTTATACAGTAGAGAACCAGAGTCAGTATTTTGATTTAAAAAGCCATTCCTTTCATGCTCTTCTCAGTCTCTTTTTCCTGAAGTGGAAAACACCGGTGTCCCAACCATGCACATGTTTATTCAAAACGTCTAAGCCACAGAAATTTGCAGTTACAATGACTCCAAACAAAATCAGACATCGAAGAGTTCCCAGAGCCAAATAAAGCACAGGCTTTTGTAAGGCTCTCACTAAAAACAAGACACATTTAGAAATGTTTGGATGTGGCTTTAGGGTCATCACAAGCGTCCCCAGATTTTAATACTTAGTAATACAATAAACTGTGGAGTTTCACTCCAAAGACTCATCTCTATGCTGAATATAGTTGGGAATACACAGTAGATACGAACGTGGGGCATGAAGACTGTTGGGAACACCATGGCTCTGGGATACCCGGTATGTTTCATCACTGTACTTGCTGAACTGCAGTAGGAAAACAGATCAAACAGCAGTCCAAATGAGTCGAGTTGTTTAAGACTATTTCCTTAAGCAGCTTTCATACTGTAATACAAGGGGACAGGGAATTGTTTGTATAAGGATTTTATGTACATATATAGCATCATGGTACTTTTTTTTTCAGATGAAGCTCAAGGCTGGTGATGTACGAAAGGCAAATTATTCTCTCACCCAACAGAGGATGGTCTCTGCAGATCACAGTATCAGGAGAACTGCAGTAAAATTTTTTAGTTGTCAAAGACTATATTATACATGGGCTGTAAATGAATGGATTTTAGTTCTAAATACAGATATTCTTCTCATTCACAGAAAATTAAACTTACTCCAAAAAAAGGAGAAATATGGAGGATTCACTTTCTTTCTAAAATTATCTGACAGCTTCACTGTTTAATGACATACAGCTTATCATTCCTCAGAAAATGTGCGAAAGCCACAGCTGCTGTGTCACCTGAATTTTGCTAATGCACTGTTTGCATAATTAATAAAACCATATGGAGGGACCAGGCTTTATCAGAAACATCAGCATACACAAAAACCTTGCATCCTGCTCACTTATGATACATTGTGATGACTGTGACTAAGACAACAAGAGTACATATTAGCTGTGTCTCTGCAGCTGAGTCAAGGCTAATATGCTAATAGTATATGCTAATATGACATTTTCTTAACTTTTGGCTTCCTAGGTCTTCATCCATAATATTTTTGTAACAGATTTTGAAAAGAAGCTTATTTAACTACAGAAATAGGGATAATTTACAGGTCTTCATTATCATTTCTTACTCTTCTGAGGCTACACAGTATCAAGAGTGCTCAGCTGTAAGTGCTGAGGACCACAGATAAAATACCACAAATAAATAATCTCTAAAATGAATTTTCTTGTACATATAAAGGAAACTGTTTTATTGTTTAGGTTATCAGACTGCATTTGTGTTTAGAAGTGCCTCACAGATTCAACACGCAGCTCTATTCAAGTGCCAGTGCCACACACTAGCTACTTTTGTCATGAGTGCTTTTCACCCACAGTTTGACTGTAGGCTTTAAAGAAACGTAGTATAAATGTGATCCCCCTCAAAATGCCTGTGGCTTTCCACTGCTGTAGCCAGATGCTGGTTGCAGCAAGATTTCCTGGTGCAGTCTGAGACCACTTTTCATCTCCAAACGAAATGCTGCCTATTGGATCACAGGAAGGGAAGAAGAACGCATCTCTGCTGGAAACTTCCTGCTTTGCTCAGTAATACTCATGCATCTTTTACAATAGACACTTCAGGCTACTTCCAACTTAGATGCAAAACCTGACACAGCAGCTACTAGCAGGCAGCAAGGAACGTCTTCATCTTCCTGAAGATGTGCAAAATGCAGATTGAAGAAAAAATAATAGCAGCTTATCTGCATGAAGAGGAAGACATCCTCCTTCATGACACTAAGTTCTATTTCTGCATATTAGTTTCCATCTCCGTTATGAGTGATGTGTTTGTCCATGTGCTGGACTGGTTGTGCAGTGCTTCCTATGCCAGTCCTGCTCAGCAGGGACAGGGGAAGGTGACCCTGTGTAGACAGGGCTGTTGGGCAGCAGGGAACTGCTGTCTTCCCACAAGACTTGGTCAAGCTCCCTTACAAGACATTTAGTAAGGGTGAAAGCAGATAGCAAGAACTTTTTTGCCTAGGGCAGCCCTTGAATATACAAGGACACCAGCTGCTAGAAAGGCTTAAAGAGAAGCAGAGCTGAAGAAGGAAGCTCCCCAGAAGGTGAACGCAGCCCTGGGCACAGCTGTGAAAGAGACAGACATGTTGCTGAGTCTAGGTCACAAATTCAAAGTACCAGGATTGCAATTTCCCTCGGAGGAACTCTGGACCAAGAGGGGAGATCTCTGACTGAGCTACCAGCCCCTACTACACTCCATCCTCCTGAACAACAAAAAAGATCACTCGAAAAACCATCAGTGCTCCCCTTGAGAAGGGTGAGAAAAAAAAAGAAAAAAAAGGAAAAAAAAAAAGAAGAAAGAGAAGATAAAACCAGAAGGGATGAGTTTTTCCATAGTCACTATGTAGCCTTGCCCCCACACCCAACTAAAACAATTGTTATCCCTGGCTGGCAGACGTTACTACAGGAATGGCCAAATTCAATGTCCTCCTTACTTTGTAGCACATCTTTACCTTCATACACAGGAAAATCCTGTGCCCAACACAGCTCCAAGTATGACAAAAGTAAAGAATAGAGTTCTGAAAAGGTTGTGTTGGCTCACAGGATGTCTGCTGAGGCAGTGTGCAATCTGTGTGTCTCTTTTTATACTCTTGACAACAGAGGGGAATGGAATGAGGGAAATTACATCTGAAACAGCAAATGTAGGGGTTTTGAGTCACCACCCAGAAGCATCTTTTTATAGATGAAAACCGCAATCGTTTTGACAAGCAAAGTGTAGTTGGGTGTTTTTTGTATAATTTGACTTATCTGGGTTTGCTTTTTATAGATCACTTTCCTGCCCACAATGGCAATTTCCTGTTTACTGCCTTTTCCAAGTAGGATATCATTTGTTTCCATTTGTAATTAAGGCATTAAAAATTACAGCAGTGTTCAGACATAAAAGCTGAATACTGTTACTGACTTTACCAGCAGAGCGTTTTGGTTCTCACAGTCAATGGGAAAGAGGGAGAGAAAGATTAGAAAAACATTTATTTGTTGCATCACACCAAGTATGTTCTTCAGAAGTAAAATAACCATGACTTCCTAAATTCTGACTTAGAGGTCACTTCCATTTACAATGGCGTGGGAGTTGTTATTTGGGACTCTCTATTACTAAAAAGTTTAATGTGCTCTGCAAGTATTTCTGTGAAATACGACACACAAGTTGTTTTTGTGACCATTAGCAGGAATAAAACTTGATGGAATTGCATGTTTGCAATGGGAAAATGGGCAAGGCCAAAACATAGTTAAGATTAAATCATATTCACTTTAAAAATCAGTTACTTTTCTGAAGAGAAAGCTTTGTACAGTATTATAATGCCATTTCTACCATAAAGTAGCCTTCTAAATTGGGCAGTAATTAAGAAATCCAGCTGGGGAATATTGGCAATGTTTTTAATGCTCTTATATAAGTCAGCATTTGTTCAGAGAGAATAAGGTAGAGGAGAAAACAAGCCAACAGTACAATGCAGTGCTTTGCTGAGCTTGGTATATCTTGTCTCACACTACTGGCTAAGTGCAACATTCATATTATCATTTGTGAAAACATCTGATTCACGACGTGCAAATATAACACTGTTTTTGAAAAGCTATAGTGTGGACAAGGTCTTAGTCCAATTTGGTTTTGTCTGGCTTTGGTTTTCATACACTAGTTCTTGTTAAACTCTTATGTTATTAAGTGTTAAAATTCTCTGATGGATTAGAATATCCATGAGCACCTTCCCCAGGAAGGGGATCCATCACCCCTTGGTCTCTTCAGTTTACTTAAATGAATCTACCAGTCTCACTTTTTAAGGCATTTTCTCCATTTCTAGAATAAATTCTGTGTCTCCTATCTGATCCTCCTCAAATTTTCAACTGCTCCGAGTCATGCTGTCCCTGTTCTCACATCTAAGGATCAATTTAGACGTTCGTGTTGCATCATCCTGGGAGTGCATGGGTAGTTGCATGGCCCTTACGACCCACGTAGCCTTGTCAAGGTCATCACTGTGGTAAATGTAGTCCTTTATTTGGGAGGTAGTTATAAAGCTGTGCAGGTATATTAAAGTGACTTTTGTTTGTGATCTCAGTTGCTGAGAATGACTATCTTTATTTACAGTTCCCACCAGCCTTTGTGTCATCCACAAGTTCTACAATGGGTCATTTCCATTCACCTCCAGATCACTGATTAAAATGTGGCTTTGTACCAATGTCTACGAAAAGTCCAATGAAATCACTCTCATCCAGGATAATTTCTCATTGGCAAGAGCTTTTTGACATCTGTTCAGTACATTAGAATGTCATAAGTTACGAAGTCAAACCCCCTGCAATAAATCATAGTGTATCGTTTCTACCCAATTATATTCATCAACCAAGTATGTCATTACATCTGAGATTTAAATCAAGTTCGTTGACAAGATCTTCTCTTTATAAAGTCATGCTGTCTGAAATTGATTACTTTCTTGCCCTTTAAGTCTTTATTAATTTAATTTCATTGGCACTTTCTTGTTTTTGTCAGGGATAGGTGTCCGGCTAACCAGCATATAGTTACCTGGGACATCCTGCTTGACATTTTTAATAGGGAAAAGATATTATATACTGCAACAACAGCTAGCACTTCATCACTGTTGTTATTTCATTTTACCAGAACTTCCCCTGTTCCAAGATTTATTAGAAAGAGCATCAGTGGACTTTAGATCTCCTTATCTATTTCTTGCAGGACTTCTGAATACATAATATTCAAGCTACTTATTTAGAACTATTTACACCAAGTACATATTTCTGCAGTCCTTCCAAGTTAGTAAAAAGACTGGAAAGTCTGCACATGAAAGAAAATGCCTTATGCAACTTTCTTCCATATACAGAGCTAAAGTACTTATAGTGCACTACTGATAATTTTGCTGACTAGATCTAAAGATGAGACTACCCAACTTTGGCTCTTTAACAATGGATACAGTTGTCTTCACTATTCTTATCTTCTTTAATTTTTCATATTTCTAGAAGCCATGAATATTTATTTAGCTCAATCTTTAATTTCTTTTATTGATTTTCTATACTTGACAAATTCTAATTGCTATTATTTATTATCTATTTTCCCTTCATCCTATTTGTTATATGCTGCTTTCTAGCTCTGTTTTATATCCGGTTTAGATAAACTATAAGCCAAAGATGCGTTTTACCCCCTAACTACTATGGCAAATAAAAAACTGTATTTCTTGAATAATAATTACTATCCATTAATCCATCTCGAAGAGTTCATTTCAAGAACCCAATTTCTGAAATATATACCTTTGAAAACATATGGCATCTCTGCTGTAAATTTAGCAACCATATTTAATAAAAATATTCCCTTTTTTGTGTTTAAGTGAACAGGATACATTTTGTACCGTTTGATGTTTATATAAGCAGTCGTGCTCACAAAACCTTACAGAGTAAAGTAACTTAGAAGGCAGGTGGTGGTTTTGACCTGTGTAGGCTTCTGCATTTCAATCTCATGATCACTGTATGCCTGCTGCTGTCATTTGTACAATATTCATAAACAAGCTTCCTTACTAAAATCTCTTACAACTCAATTAAAATGGTTTTCTTCTTTGTCTTCCTAATTCAGCCTTGTTGTAAGTTTCATTAAAAACTTAAGCTCCATACCACTTACTGTCCAGACAACAGGCTAAGAAATCTAGTTAATGCCTCATTCCTAATTAATGAAGTTATGTGGAATTTATTAGAATTGCTGAGCATAGGAATGAATTTATTTACAAAGAAATGTCACTGTAGCTTTGCTGGAGATGGTCAGGGTTTTATCTAGACCTGAAGCTGGGTTTGAGTATCTATGATAACATTATTATTATTATAACAACATTATTTTAACACTGATTTTGGGCTTCCTAAGACTAGACAAAACACATGTAACTTGGCAACCTCCAGAACTGAGCTTAAAGCTGATGCTCAGCTCAGGGAAACACATCTGACATCACACCTCTGTGATTTCTGCCATCACTCCCCTACCCTCCAATGAAGAGAGGTATGGCTGCGTATTTCCTTCTTGGTATACTATTTCTTATGTGGCTACCAAATATGAATTCTGGCAAAATATTTCTGTTAACTCTACTGATGGCAATGGGACTCTATATTGTGGCATTCCCCTATTTCTGCACTTGTCTTATGGTCCAAGGCATATTTGTTCTCATTGATCATCTTGCCATACAGAAACCAGTGACAGGATTGCAACTCCCCACCGAAATCCTCGCAGGTCCTTGGGGACTACATCCCATTTTTAAGTCTCTCCTTGAACAAACCACAAACCACTACAAAATAATATAGCAGTAGCCTATGAAGCTGTTTGAACTGAGCTTGCATGAAGTCCAAGGATCAGTAAGGACCAGTCTGCTCTGGCAGAGGGATGACCTGGGTGGCATTTCCCAACTCCGCTATTTCAGAGGTTCTGCAATTTATAAAACAATCAGTGGTTGAAACAATCAGTGAGTGAGTGTGAAAACTGAGTGCTTACGTGTTCCTAAAAGGATTCATTTACCAAGGAGTGAGAAACTTTTTTCTTGATTTTGTAAGGCATTTTGATGTGCAAGGTTTATAGTCATATTACCCACAATCACAAACCATGTATCTCAAAATCAAGGCAGCTCCAGAACAATTTTGCTGCTTGAGGTATCATGTACAGTGAAGATAGTCCATGATGGAGTATTTCAGTAAAGTGCCAAAACTGTTATGAGCCTGGGATGGGACAGCACTCTATAAAATTAACAGTAAGTATTGGAAGAAAAAGTGCCTGCCATGGCTTTACTAGAGTCCCACTCACAAGGGAAGGTACTGAGCATGGGACTGTGTCGCTGTACTTCATTAACCTGTCCCCCAATTTAATCCAGACTAAACTAAGCCCTGTGGTCAACTGCATTCTACAAGTTCTGCTAATTTGTGTAGCTAGCAATTTGTGTGGCTCTCTAGCAGTGCTGCTTTAGAAACGGAATGTGATCCAGCAGTTCAGATCTCCTCCTTCCATTGCCATGCAAGGTCCAAGTAACAAGCAGAGAGAATCAAGGAGGGCAGGTTGTTTCTCTTTTAATCAATTGCAATGGCATGCAGGACAGACAATAATCATTCTGCACACTGTGTTTTAAATGAAATTAAAGCTTTCTGAAGGATGAAAAATATACACTTACCAAACAAATGTCAAGGATTATAATTATCCACAGTTCTATGCAAGTGAGATGAAAAAAAGAGTTTCTCTTTAGTTTTAACAAGATCTAAAGGTGAAAACAATCTGTGACTGAAATTTTCTGCATAAAATGTGCTCCTTCAGTTTCCTTCAGTTTTTTTAATTACAGGATGCTTAACAATGCCCTGTATTTCCTGTGCTTTCCACATTATACCACTGACATTGAAAAAGCTTCAAAATTCATAAAATCAGACTGGTCTGAGATGGAAAGTCCATCTTGTTCCAACCCCCCTGCCATGGGCAGGGACACTCTCCACAGGTTGCTCAAAGCCCCATCCAGCCTGGCCTTGAGCACTGCCAGGGAAGGGGCAGCCACAGCTTCTCTGGGCAGCCTGTGCCAGGGCCTCACCGCCCTCACAGGGAAGAATTTCTTCCTCACTAAGAAAATAATCGGTCTTTTGGTTTGTTTGAATGAGATCACATGCCAAATTAAACTAAACACACAAATTTGTCACTTTATTTGTGAAAACAATGAAAGCCCTTAAAGGTTCTGACTATTCCTCGGGAAAAAAGGTTCTCGCACAGCCACTCTCTAATGCTCGTATGTTAGGTCTCCCCACCAATGCACCAGACTTTTGTGCACTGTCAATTTGTTCTCTAGGAAGAAATAAAAAAGTGGAAGGCATAGGACAGATTAATGCTTCCCCCAGCTACTTAGACTACTGGATTTTGCCTATGATGCTATTTAAATTTAGCATCTTATTAAATTAAGTCTCTGAGAAATGAAGTGACAGCTAGAAAGTCCTTGATACATCAGAAATAGTGGCATACAGGGAAAAGAGTAGACAGCACCAATGTTCCTGGGAATATGAGAATCTTTAATTTACAGCCACCTTGCATAGGTTTGGTTTGGTTTGATACACTCAACTGAGAAAAGATGCCCCCAAAATTGCAATCTCATTTTATTAAAGTCACAGTTTTCCAAGTTCAGTGTCAAGCTGGGATTTTCATAAGACATTTGAACACTTGTCTAAAAGTATTATCTTAGTCTTGCTGTGCTGTCCTATATACTAAAATGTCCATACTAAAACTGATATTACATGATAAGAAAGCTTCTGCTTACACATGCAGTAGAGGTAGTACTCTGTCTCCGTTATGAACAATGTTCAGATTTCTGCTTCAGAGAAACCCTGTGGAAGTCCAAGATGTTTTTGTTAAAGTTGATCTGTATTGCTGCAGATGTACACAATATTGGAAACAAGTCTGGGAAGAGATATTATGCTATGAAAATTAGTATTTTTAAAAATATATATTTTGTTGCTAAATTAATTACAGTGCTATAAATGTGAGTTGCAAGCCAAAGATGCCTTTCAGCTATTCTGAAAAATGGTTTTCCCTAGGTTTTTCTCCAAACTAATTTTTGTTTTCTTTCCCTATGAAAGAGTTAGATACATGCTGTTTTTGCAATTTCCTCAGTTTACAGGGTCACTACAGAACATTTTCTTTGCAAAAAGTAACAGCTCTAATTTGAGGTCCCCTCCCTCCCTTCAGTTTGGCTTTCATTTGTTGAAAGGTAAAGCCCTTCTCTTAGCCAAGTCCAAAAAATTCGTTTGGGTAAGAATGCATTCAACACCTGTTTCATATTTTCCTCTTAGCTGTTACAGGGTTTAATAAAGATATTATCTTAAAGTACTTGGGATATTGTTTAAAGTGATTTATTTGTATGCCTTACAGGCTGGACCTTTCTTTGAAAGTTGTTCCCACTGAGAAGAAAGAGAAGGAGAAACAAGTCAAAATGGGCACAGTGAAGCTGTGGAACACAGCAGGAATTGCGTCTTCTGACTTTTAGAAGGGTAGTGTTACCTATTCAAATTCTTTTTTGTTTCACGGTCTATTGAGTACATGCTCCCATATGGTCAAGCTATTTTATCATTGTTTCTTAATTATAGTCAAAATGGGATGAACTAAACAAAATTGAAGAGTTCTGGCATAAGCACTGACCTGAGCTGTTTATTTACATTTTCCAGCAAAATGGATCCACATCTGCCACTTCTTCCATAGGAATGTCATTTTGCAGGCTGACAGATTTGCTGAGGACAACACTCTATTGTACAGACACAGGTAGAAGAGGTGTCCTGCCAAAACCTCTAAGAATTTATCACTGCTCCTTTTAATTTTGCAGGTTTGCATATGTTGGATTTCAGTGATTTTCATTTGGCAGACAGACCTCAAATTTTAAATCTTACAGAGTCTGCAAAGATGGTTGCATCTTTTCTATAAAGTTTACAGACCCAAACTATTGATTAACTGAAGTCTCAAAATCTCTTGAAGAATTTTTGAAACGTTTCCTCTCTAAGGCACTTCTAAGTGAAGGTGACAAACAAATTGCTCTCAATTGAGCTTGGGATTTTTGATAGTGGATTTCACAGAGGCTTTACAGGTCCCAGTGAGTAGCAAAACCCATCCATCATTCTAAAGGGTCACTGCCGGTAGCTCCAAATTCCTCTCTTTCAAATTCAATGTTTTGACATGGGCTAAAACCATGAGGGATGCTTTGCAATCATTGCAGTCTTGCATGGCTGAATTAGGCAGCACTTCCTAAGTGTCAAGAACCTTGGTCCCAACACAATAGGGAGCAGATACTTTCTTTTTCTTCCTCCTTTTGAATCAAATATATTAAAAGCACCTAAGATTTTCACAAAGCAATCTTAGCTGTTTTCATCCCAAATGATGTGCTAAATTGTTAGCATCTGACATGTCAAGAATGTGAAAAACATAAAAGCCTCACACTTTCACCAGCATATCTAAGAAAAGCAGACAGAAAATATAGCTGGAGGGTTTGGGTGGAGTAGATAGACCCTGCGTGACTCTGGCTGACTTTAATATCTAACAGATGGGGCTCCATATCAATAGATGCTTCTGTTGTTCAGCAATGATTCTGAAAGAATATGCTTCTTACTGCCGCCTTGAAGGCCTTGAATTTACTGTGGGATTTTTAAGTGTGTTGAACTATAGCTGCATTTGACTGTTTAGTGATATCTTTCCACAGGTCTGAAGGGCTTTTAATTTCCAGTGGGTGTTTTTCTAGGCAAAATCTCAGCATGCCCTATAACAACAACAATAATAATAATGATGATGATGCTCTGAAGATGGAGTGCAACACTCACCTTTCTATCAAAAACTAAGAACACCATGAAACTACTGCTTACGCTACATTTAGTCATTAAAGCCTGTCACAACTTGGGCCCTTAAAAGGTGAAAAACAAGGCAGCAGCCTTTTTCCTCCATCACTTAAAAAGATCTCTTCCACAATGTAAAGCTCTTGGTTGCCCATAGGAAGAGAAGGTGCTGGCTGCAGGGTTGTGGGTATCAGCTGATCTGAGGGGCACCAGACAGAAATTAATACAACATTAACTGTCTTGTCCTCCCCACCGTGCATCACTCTCTTTTCTGTGGCCAAGAATACCCTAAAATCTGAACTAAGTCTTGTGAACTTTCTAATGCTTGCACAACACCAGAACTTCATTTAAGACATCCAACGTAGCAGAGAAAAAGGAGGCATGACTCTACAAGTGCTTCCCATGTCTCCAAACATTAGTGATCCAGTAGTGCTCTTCAAGCCTGACATTGTAAAATATGGCATGCAAAAGGCTGCTCCTGCTAACATTGATCCAGAACATATACAAGGTGACTTAGCTCTGATCTACGTGTCTGTGGCAAGTTGGATTCCCACATCATTGCAACAGTAACATATTTTGCCTTGAAAAAAAGTCAGAATAGTTCAATTTAAGAGGTATTTGTCAGAGCTGCATTGACATGTATCTGTTTATTGCATCCTGGGAATAGAAAAATAAAAATCCATGTTTCATCTCAATCTGTGTGTAACCAACAATATAGAGTTGGATTCTTCCACAAGATGGAACACCTGACCTTTTTTTCAGCATGATTTTTTATCAATGGACTCATTTACTCTTATCTGCTCTCTAAGACAGACAGAAACTTTCTACCAAGGCACACTGCTGAAAAACATTTTCCTTCATCTTAGTTACACTGCTATCAATATTCTTTTTAACATAGACATCCTTTTCAGGCTTGATAACTTATCCCAGAGATAATTATTCAACTACTTGGGGTGATTCTCTGATGGACTAAAACAATGCAGCAGAAGAAAGTAAAATAGCAATTTTGCTTTGGGTGGTTTATCAGGCTCTTTTGAGGCTGCTAAGAGCCTCAAAAAAATCCCAGACTAGCCCAGTAGTCCTAAAAATGTTTTTTTCTTGATCTTCACCAAATGTATGCAGAATAACTCTGAAGTCATTGTTAAAATAAGTCATTAACAGGATAATGAACTGAGGTCCTAATTTCTTCCCAGCAGAGTCACCCCTCCTGGCTGTATGTCTTTTTCTGAGGTACACTTGGTGTCATGTTATTAGCATTCTCACAGTTGTCTTTGTCAAAGGAATAAGTTGGATTTCATCTACCAAAGAACCTGTTTCCCTAGAAAGGCTGATGGAAAGGGTTTCACTACAACTCTTGTATCTTAAAAGACCTACTCATGAAGTCTCTGTTTTTGCTTACTAAAAAACTGTGCATGCAAACACTTAATGTGTATGCAACTGCTACTAGCAGGAATTGCGGCTTACCCTAAAGAGACCACCAGAGACCACCTGCCTTATTTTGCCCAGGGAGGTGGTTGAGTCACCATCCCTGGATGTATTTAAAAGACAGGTAGAGGAGGTGCTCAGGGATATGGTTTAGTAGAGGACAGGTACGGTTGTACCGGATGATCTCAAAGGTCTTTTCCAACCTAGTGATTCTGTGATTAAAGAATTTTGTTTCTATAAACTTTGGAAACTGCATCTATAAATTCATACACATGCTGAACTGAAACTGATAAAGAGGAGTAAGAATCTCCTAAACTACAAAACATCTCTGGTTCTGCAGCTCCCTTTCTTACAGTTTCCTTAGCAGGAGAGTCTATGGGAAAACCCTATATGCTTGGAAGTGAGCCTGGGATACCAGTGACTACTATTGTTGACAGATCAACTGAGAATTAATGAAGTTCTACTACAGCTTAAGAAGCTTAAAAAGGCATTTGAAGCTTAACCTGACACAATTAAATATACTCACTTATTCTCTATTTATTATTCCACATAATTTATTTTAAAGCTTCATGTTTGAGTTCATGTATCTATTTTATTTAGATTCTGTTTTTCAAACAAACCTCTCTATGGCATCGCAAGCTCAACATAAACACCCTCCATGTTTCCTGAATTGCTTAGAATGCCGATGTAGAAAACTCTTTTCTTGGCCTCTTTATCACAATAACATCTTTAGAAAATTATGACATCTCTATATAGCAAAATAAGTACTTGGCGGGGATAGCAGGAACTCGTTATTTCCAGCTAATGCCTCCTCCTGATACAATCCCACCTTTTTTGATAGAAGCAATGTTATTCTATCTAGAATAACCTATTGTGCCCATTGCATTACAGCTAAGAAATTAAAACTTTTTCCACTGCTGGAATCTAAACAGATGTGATCTAGCTTGTCTAGGTATTACACAGAGAAATAAAACACTTAGTATTGTACAACAGCCTATTACAGAGATAAACCAGTGCAGTACTGATAAAGTTATAGAAAAGGAAAAGAAACATTATTTCACTTGGAGAGAATTTTGTGGATAACAAGCAATAAAGGAACATTTATTTTGTTTGCTATAATTAATGGATGGTGCAGACTGCAGTTTTGTATTTTTACGTCTATGTCATCTCTAACTGTCCTGTGATTTTTTACTGTGCAATCAGTTCCTTCCTTGCAATTCTCTTTCTCTGTTTTTTTCCCCATTTATTTTTTAACTAAGTTTGTTTCTCAGAAGACGGTTGGCCTCTACTTTTGTGTGAAAACCTATACTATGATTACCTCAAACAACATTTTTACAAAGGTGCTGCAGGTATTTTAAAGATGGCTACACTGCACCATCACATATCTTACCCACATCTCAAACAATACACACTTATTTAAAAGTAGTATGACTTGGAAAAACTCTCTTGGATAAGCTGCATTTTCAGGGAGGATAAGCAGAGAGGGCTGGGTAGACAAAGAAAATTCTGGGAGATTAGCAACAGTGAGGACATAGAAGACAAAAGAGGCTAAACTCCACCTATATTACATGCATTGCTGATGAAACACAGCTTGCTTTTAAAGGACAGCACATGGACAACACCTATGAAAATAGGACACTTGAAATTTTGCTGACTGCAATGCTCTAGACTGATTTAATGATTCACCTTAAAAATACATTTCAGAAGGTGTATTTTGAAGTCTTACCTAGTGGATTTAGTAAACAGGCATGAGTGTGTATGCTTATCTTTTATCTTTTGTTTCACTTGCATGAGCTTCTGAGGTAGAGGGAGACAGATTTATATGTTCAGGACTGAGGATAAATTCACTACTGCAGGAAGAATTCCAAGCATCTGAGATACCTTAGGAGTTTTGGTTTCAGGTAAACACAAACAAGATAATTGGAAGAAAATAAATGACACACATAGAGCTCCAAATACAAAACCTGGCGAAATGTGCCCCAGGTGTGGAAAGCAAATACTTGAGAGTGTGGGGACCAAAAGGGAAGGGTGCCCCTTCTCACATTGTGGCAACACTGGCCACTGCTGAGGGGCTGCACTATCACAGGGTTCACAGCTGAAGACTGTGTGTTCACCAACAGCGATGACAGCCCATGGCATTTCTGAATCTGAATGAAAAGCAGCGCCAACAGTTTTTTTTCCTTCTACATTGCTCATATAACAGAAAAAAGTGGAGATGGCCACTTAAGTACAAAACCAGTTAAACTCATCAGATTGGACAAGTAATGAACAATTACTGATACTTAAATCTCTTCAACACCCTACTCTCCTAATACAGCACAGCATTAAAACACACATGTTTACATTCCTAGCATAAACTGTTGACTACTTATTCCTACTTGCTGCTCATCCTAAACATTCAGTTGATGGCAATCCCTGCATGATTTTGCAATCTGAATTCTCATCATACCACGTTGCTTCACTCTTAGTTACTCTGCATTTAATGCACTAAGCAGGCGCTCTCTGCTCAAAAAAGTTAGAATTTTAAACCCAATTTTGATCCATGAATAACATCAGATATGTTTGTTAACAGACCTTTGTCATATATTTAAGGCAATTAGGAAGACTGTTAATAAGTTTGGTTTTCCTTCCAGGCCAGACTGTCCCCTAAAGTCACCTGACACTAAACTTCGGCAGCACATTTTATAATTAGAGTGTACTTTTTTGCACTAGTGACACATTACCTTAGTGATAAGTGAACCTTGAATGCTTCCAGAAGTTATCTATGATTTATGGCTTTAATCTTCTGAGACTTCTTTTTCACAGATCTACAGCTACTTCCCACTAAGTTTTTAAGATAAGAGTAGAGCTTTTGAGATTCATGGCATTAACTGGTAACATTTAAATTAGGTAACATGAAAGCATCTGAAAATAATTTTGCTGATATCTTAGACATATTTAAAAGACTGCAATATGTAAAGATCTTAAGAAAAAAGCTCTTCACAAACTGAGTAGTCCTCGCAAACATCTTAATCTCTACTTTTAAAGACAGAGGAGACGAAACATAGGTTATCTACGGCTAAATTATAAATGTGGCCACCTGAAACTGAACACTGTTTCCACGCCTACATTTTAGGGCTATGTGAATTAATATTTCCCCCAGATACGGTGTTCCTGCAGTTAAGTCAGTCTGGAGCACTAAATATCTTCTTTTTGATTCCATTTCTCTCCAAGAATTTTTTTTCCTATGCCACTGTTCCCAGGGGTACTGCTTTACCATACATACCATAAAGCCATCTAATGTGAAAAATGTATCTTTCTGCCACGGTAATACCAAGAAGCTATTGACATATACCTACTTATTATAATAGTGAATAATAGTCTGTTAGTTTTTGTGCCAGCATTTGGATTTTAGTGACAGTTCTGGACACTCAAGAGAAAATTTGTCCCTTAGGTAGTTGTCAGGTTTATATATTGGCTGTAGTATTAACACAACCCAAAACCTTTACACAAGGGCCTTTGTGCTGAAAACCAGACCATGTTTACTCTTTAATTATATTCCTCTTTTGATCAACAAATTTGAAGTGCAAAAGTTTATAAGATCACAGAAGGACTAATATGAGCCCCTCATTTTAAAATAATAAATTATTCAGTTAATTACAGTAATAAAACTAACAATGGCTTAGATAATGGAGCTTCGTATCCATGCATTCTGAAGGAGTATGATGGATATGCAGTTTTATTTTTTCTCTGGTGTAGCTGTCAAAACGGACAAAAACCATAGAGTTTTATTCATTCTATCCCCAGGCAGCTCTAACTGAAAAAGAAATCATGTATGGTAATAAGAATCAAACAAATACTGCCAAAAAACCCTATCTATTTATATTAAAATCTTTTTTTGTGATCTGGGAAGAAAGTAATGAAAACCCCAGCAAATACAGTTTACAAACCTATGTGAGGCTTGAAAAATATTTGTCACGTAAACTCAGACACATCTATCATTAGAGGTCAGCAGCAAAAAAGAAAACAGATTCCCAAAAGCCCCAAAGAAAAATGTTCTTGAAACAGCAAGGTCACACAGCAGTGTGTACTCAAAAAACACTAAGGTCTCTCATATCAAACAATGACAACGTGTGTGCTTGTTGAAACCTGAAAGAGGGTGGTGGTTAGCCTCAGCATTGGAGTGCTGAACTTTTTCCATCTAGATACATCTCAACGGTGTTCTCTGTTGGTCATGTATGCTAAGGCCAAATCTAATTCCTTTTTTAGCTTGGCTGGTTCAGCTTTATCCTCACAGGAGGCAGCATAATTCCAGTGGCAAAACAATTCACCCAGCAGCACACAAAAGCGTGCATTATGGAAAAAAGATAAAAATCACAAAAGCTCAACATCTGCTGTTTCTGGAGGGACCAGCACAAGGACTGTGTGTCATTTCTGTCCTACTTAAACCTTCATGCTAGACCCCCTGCTCAGAGGTGAATTACATCAAACACATTAACAAAAGCATGGGATAGCAACTGTATGATTCAGAAGGAAACCCCAGAACTTCTGTATTTCTCTATTAGTCATATTAGTGTACCATGACTAAACTTAATGGTGGGTTTATCCTTGTGACCTTAATCAAAGGCCTGATTCAACCTCCTTCACTGAGAGCTGCGGAGCTGCTGTATAGGGGGATGTGCCCAGCCTTGCTGGCTGCCTCAGGTCACTGTTCCTGTGTTTCAATCTACACGTTCACCCTAACAGTGTGAATTCCTCAGCATCACACTGAAGGACTGAGGGTCCTGGTTTACAGTTCATCTCTGTAACACAAACAGAGACTTCGTGGAAGGTTCTAACTCAGCTACTTTTTGCTAAATACATGAAATGTAAAAAAGCCTACAGAGAGTTGCTAAGAAGAAATGCTTTCAGTGCAATCCTCACTCCTGCATCCCCTTCCTTTAAAGTCAAATGATTCACCTTTGATGAAATAGTCAGGACTTCCTCAATAGGGTCCCAAAGCACATCATCTCTATTTCCACTGGGGAAAATGGACAGAGACGTAGAGCTGTCCTTGTGCTTTTATAACCTTTCACTTTTCTGTGGCATAGTCTCCTGATCCACTTTGACAGGTTAATACACATCACTTACAGGCAACGTCACCCCTGCTAAGCTAACTGTCTTGCACAGAAGCCAACCTATTGCCCTGCATCAATCTTTTTCAGGGACAGAACACCTGAAACCAAAGACTTCATTCTTGTCAATCTTCTGCTCATGCTTCCCAGGGCTCTCATCCCACAATTAAAACAGGGAAAAAAGATAAAAAGGAAGAATACTCTCAGGTTCACATGAAAAGAAATAATCCTCAGCATCATTCAGAAACTGACTGTAAACATACTACCCAAGTCACCCAGACCACGCTGCCACAAGCAATACATTTCTTTTAGTTTTTCTATTCTTGTATTTTGGCTGTGTAAAATGGATGTCTCCCAAACTTTTTTTTATGAGATTTCAGACATATCAGTCTCTTCATGACCATTTACTATTTCATATTGTAATTTAATATTTCTTTTCACCTTTTTTTTCTGTGTCACATTGTCCTATAGTCACTTATTACTACCACTTTTGCATGCTGAAATGCCCTATTTTGGTGATTCCTACATTAAGTGGGGTCAGAAGTTTTGAGTCTCTTAGACAACCATCAACAATATAAAATAACATAATGCTATAGACATGTGAAACTAGATCTAAATATATTGACATCTGTATTAAGTGCTTGGCATCTGTATTAGCATGGCAGTATACAAAGCATGACAGAATTATATTACTATAAGTAGTAAAGAAGACTAATGTGTTTTATCTCTTTATGTCATCACACAGAAAATCACATCTTAATCCTGCTTTCTATGTGGGGCAAGACTATACTGTCAATTATTATCAGTTCTATTTCTTACAGATTTGTTGGATTGCTATCAGTTGTAATACTGTAATGGTTATTTAAGAATTTCTCCCATAGTAAAGCTGTTCATTCAACCTTCTCTCATTGTAAGAAATGTAATGTACCTTCCCTTCCTTTTCATTGTTATACAATTCTATAACTCCACAACTCCATTCTCTTCCCCTATCAATTCAAAGTATTTCTCAGCTGTTTTGCTCTTCTGAGCCTTCATTAAATCCTTACCCTAGTCTTCCTCCTGATTGCTGCCAATCCTCTCTGGCTTTTTCTAGCCTGTGCTGAAAATCAAATTTCATTTTTATTTCCTTTGGCCTGTTGGGACTTTAGATTTTGCTGAGTCTTCTCAAAACTGCTGCCCTTCCTTTCTTTCCACAACTCTATCCCTCCATACTCTTCAGAAAAACTTGAGTTACTCCTTCAGCTTGAACAACCTCTTCAGCAACCACTTCACCCCTTTTCACTTTTTGTGTGTGTAACAGTTCTAAGGACTTTGTCCTTAACTCTCTTTCCTTCTCTTCGTATAATATATTCTGGGGTGATTTGATCTGTAGGCACACATTTAACCTGATGATTCAGAGACCTACTTCTTTACTCCCAACTTGCCTCTCCCATCCAGCCTAAATTTTTCATCTACCTCCAGTGTCTCATGGATACCTGGTCATGCCATAAAGTTAAATATGTTTTAATTAGAAGTCTTTATTTTTCTCCCTACTGTATCTTTTGATTACCATGGGCAAGAGAACTATCCTTAGATGCACGACTTGGTACTTATCTTTAATTTTTACCTCTTTCATGTCTTTGTGATGCTTCAAAGTGTTTTTCTAATTCATACGCATGTCTAGAAATGTTTGATGAGAGCTGTGTTGGCTTGTATTCTGATTAAGAAAATACCCGCTTTTTTTCCCACCATTCAGATTTCTCCTGCAGGGATCATCTACTTAACCAGTACTTTTAGCTATGCAATCTTTCTCTGCACCCTCCTTCACCTCTTTATTCTTTACCATATTTAGCCAAAGCGACTTGTCACCTCTTTCAAGACCTCCCACAGACTATTGTTTCTTTACATAACATTTGTCATTCACCAATGCAAAATACTGATTCCCATTTTTACCAGCCCACTGTGGCAATGTCAGCCTCAATCGTCCAACTGTATTATTGCTTTCTACCTTCATGCCCTTCCTGCTCAGAAAAGCTCTCTATAAATAGCCACACAGAATTTCTTACTCCAGTTTCACATCCTTGACAGTGAAGCATCTGCTTCCTTTAATGTCTACCTACAAAATGAGTTGAGAACAATTAGGACTCTCATCTGCTGAGATTCCTGCTTGTTGTCCTGTTCTATTATTTCCCGTGCACCCTCACCTCTCTCTCTCCATCTGTTGTCTTGTGTCTTACTCTTCTATTTTTGTTATCGTCTTTTTTGATGCCTCTCAGAGTGGAATTTGTTCCTTGGGTAGTCCATATCAATTGCACAGCACAAAATAACTGCATATGTCTGAATACATGTATAAGTTGGTAGCAACACCATACTTAAGGGCAGACGGGGAACAGAAATAGATTAATGAAGTTAACAGAGGTAACATAAGTATTATACTTATGTTTCTATTATTGTTGTCTAACGTTTAAAGCTCCTTTCAAAACAGCTTATAACTGCAACTGCTGAGGAAAGATTTCTTATAAAACACACAGAAATAAACATTGACATTAAGATATAAACTGCATTCAACAAATTAAAGTTCACTTCTTAAGAGAGAGCTACTCAGACAGGTGATGGGGTGAAAAAGTAAAAAATTCCCTTTTTCCTTCTCCATTCTTGCCAAACTCCATTGAAGATAGAAAGTAAATATCAGCCATTTGCCAAAAAGGAATGACTCCGATATTGCCACTTTGGCAATCACCTATCACTATCCTCAGTAAGCCTCTAGGAGACATTGTTTAAAATCTATAGCTGTATACTTAGAAAAATCAAAAGCTTTCAAAAGTATGCTGACACACACTGGTTCTTTGCCCTGAATAACAGCAATGAGATGCCCGGGATGCTTTCTTGACCAGACAACAGAACAAAAAGTTACACAGCTCTATAATCAGGTGTAAATCCTTTGGCTGAATGAAAGGCTATTTTTGAGCCTGAAAATGGAGTTTGGAAATCCGGAGCTCTACATGTGCAATGCTGCACATTATAACCAAGAACATTAGGGAGTCTATTATACAGAGGCAACCACACGCCCACACAATAAAAGCGGTGTGCTCATGTTGTCTTTCCTTTGTAAAGCTTTTTTGAAAAAATGATAATAATAAAAACATATAGAGCAATTTTGAGTCAGGATTTCAAAGACTGCAAAATCATTATCTGACACAGGGAGAACTATCATATGGAAAATGACTACCTTCCGTATTACCTTGAATGCTTGGAATGCTTTATAGAAAAAATGAGAAACATTTTTTTCTTATTACTAAGCTTTCAAAAAGAAGAAATTTCTATGTGCGGTATCAGCCTACTAGAAAGAGCAGCACTTAGCTCTACGGTGTGCCAGGCACTCAAGATACCCAGGTGATAAACAGTATCAGCCAGGCACTGAAAGTCCTGGTAGTCTAGCTGACTGTTGGAAACTTCTGATAAATGTCTCCAGAATTTAGAATTTCCCTTTTTATTTCATCACCTTTCTGAGAAAGGAAGATTGAAATTTTAATTAGTAAGTAAAAGGAAAGGCAAAACAACTTTTCAGCACTGAAACAGGAGCCAGCGAGACATTACCTAGCTGTGCTTCCTACAGTCTTTGAGACCCTGGCATGTAACCTCAGCGATATGATTCTTGTTTACCACAAAGCAGTAGCCTGCCTATCTACTACCCACAGCACGTTAAACATGAGTAAGTTGCCCTAGAGCTTCACAATGTCTAAATCAGAAGTATTGTTTGTTTTCTTCTCTTCTCCTGCATTCAACTTAAATACGTATTGACTGGACTTAGTGACAGGGAGCAAAAGGAATAGGATTGGTTTGGCTCCACAGTTTAGCCATGGACTTTGCCCCTTTTTAGTTCAAGTCACAGTTTCTCAGTAGTACAACAAAATTGTCTTTATGAAGCGACAGGGTTGTCTTAGTACTGGCCCACATGTTTTAAAGTTTTTGAGGCACTCTTGACAACTCACTTGTGAGCCATGAGGACTGAACAAGTACCAGAAAAAGGAAAGGGGAAAAATAAAAACAAAACCAGACCTGTCACAATTCTGCAATTTGTTTTAGTGGTGGAGAAAGGTCTATATGAAGCTGTATCTTCTTTGTTTCCATCCCCTAACTTCTGGAATTTGTTTACAGTCCAGCTTTCGCTTTTAACTCTCAGGAAGAAGCTACAGAATAAAAATGTCAACCTCTCTCCATGAAGAGATCCAAATTACATTTTAACGATAAGTCTCTGATGAAGTTGCAAAATCAGAGTCTGAGACTAGTTATTTGAGTAGATCTTTCGGTTAATATTAATGAAAGATTAAAAAAAAAATTAAATAGTAGGAGAGTAGTATCCATGCAGTAGCTGGTACATGATAACCAATTCTGATTCTTGGTTTCACAAAACTGGTTTAAAAGTTAAGTGAATTGATGTATCAGATTTTTCTTTAAGTGCTGGTGTGCCTCTTTTGGTTAAGTGAAAGGAGCTGGTAGAAGCAAAGAAGCATTTGTGACTGCAGCAGGAGATACCATGTTTACTGTAAAACATTGCCCCATCCCTTTGAGATACCTGGAGGGTATCTCAAAGGCCTTCAGTTGGTATGAAGTGAGTTCTCAAAACACATGGTTTTGAGCTTTTTACTGCAGAAACTCAGGTCCTTCTGGTGTTTTGGGATAAATTTTTTTTTTTTTTTTATTTTTTTAATATGGAGAGCTGCATGCTGCTCAGCAGGTCTGAAATCTCAATGCTGCCCTGCATTTCTGGAGCCAGATCTTCAGCTGGTGTAAACTAATATAGATGTTTTGTTTCCAGTGAAACAAAGCCAATTTACATCAACTGGGAATTGAAACTACAGTTGTAAAGCACTCTTGGATCTTGGATACATAATTAATAAAAAAAAAATATTAATTCATTCAGCAAATAGTTACTGCAGATAATTAATAATGGAAACATTTGCTAATTTTTCATCTGACAAGAGGAGAAGAATTTATTTCAGTTCTATACTGAATATGCAACTAGTTTCAAATAAAAAAATCTTTCTCGTTGAATAAATTACTTTATTTTTGCTAAGGCTCTCTGAAAAAATGTTTCTGAAAGCTATGCTAAACAAGATCTAGGAGACTAAATTAAAGCACTAAGTGGTGGATAATTTTAAATATAATTCTTCTTTTTGCTCACGTCTACCCTTCTATCATTATATGGGTTTTGTGACATTTTCTGTAAGACGTGCTGAGGTCAGAGAGAGGGAGGCTTTATGCAATTAAATAGGAAGATCACATGCTATCCCTTTCTCATTCAGTGAAAATCCAAGTTCCTTGGCAAGACATGACAAGAGAGCACGGAACTCAAACAGGTTCACAGGCACGAGCAGAATGGGAAGACTGGTTCCAAACACACAACCAAGATACAAATGAATACTTTTTTCAATTCACAGTACTGAAAGGAAAAAAGGGACAGCCTCTGTGAGTTGGCAATGTGTAAGGTACCATGAAAGTGCGTTCTTGCTGAATGGATCCAATCATCAGCAAGACTGAACATCTCTCACAATTAATTTTATATATACATACACACACATATATATATATATGCGAACCAAATGGAGATATATTAATTTCTGCTTTATTACAGATGCTCCAGCTTCACATTCACAGGACACAGACTTCTTTTAGGACTAGGAGCTATTTAGCTATTTATTTATTTTGCAGTTCCAATGGTAGAGTAGAAGTTCTTACCTGATTTTTCATGCACTGGATAATGTGGCATATGCTTTCCTATTACTGAATGGTTAATGACTTTCTAAATTAGTTTGAAGGCCTAAGGCAGGGAGCGGATGGTTAGTACATTTGACCAGTCATTAAAGCATCTCTTGCTGGAAAGAAAACCCTCTAAGCCAAAATTATACTTGGTTTTGACATTAGCAGGCTATCCAACCCCTATCCCAAAGTTTTGATGTAATAAGTAGCTCTTGAATAATACTGTAAAAATTGGAGAAGGTGGAGAACACTGCTCACCTTGTTGCAAGCAGGAGATACGTCCTGAAATCCAAACTGTACTCTAAGGAGCAGAGTAACTGTACTCTGCTGTGGGGATGTTTCCAGTAAAAAAAGGGGATAGCCCTATTTTTGCACAGGTAAACCAGTCACCTCCCCCCAAAAAAGTTACTATTTTAATTCAACAGGATAAGCTTAAGATCATAATGCTTTTAACTTTTTTTCTCTCTATTCAGAGCAGCCTTCTTTGGCAGTGCAACCTAACAGATTTGAAAAGTGCAACAGCTGGTACAGGAGACACATTGTCTACACTAATTTTTCAAGGATTTTATTTTCAGACCAGCTTTAGTCTGTCTTGTGGACTGAGTACTCATTAGCAGCAGGAACACATGATATAAGCTCCTGGATCTCATCAATTGGTTTAATTTCTTCAGGAGAAAAGGCCAGTTGATGTGCCCTGAGAACATGCTATGATGTGAATCAAAGTGCATCAAGAAATTTGCTTCAAATGTGCTCTTTTGAGGTAAAAACTCACAGGCTGACACACATTCTGATATTCTGAGGAATTATGACTTTTAAAGAATATTCTTTATAATTTTGTTTGTAATTTTTTTACTAGAAATAAGGGTTTTCTTCTCTCTGTTCCTTCCCACCATTATCCATCCTGTCACTTTGTGGAGAATTTTGAAATGACCAAATAAGCAAATGAAAGAAAGAAACGACATTTTTGTATCAGTGTGCTAATCTAAATGGCACCTTTTCAGATCTGATATAAAAAAAAATAGACGGTGATACGGACATTTATAAAATTGGTCACATGAAGCACCCTGAAATCTGAGAAGAAAACAGCATAATTCTTATCTTTTGATTGGGTGTTGAAACAGCTTATCATCTACATGAGCCAGGAGACCTACATTATGGTGGTATTGTTCAGACTGTCTTTGGGCCACCCAGAACATCTAGAGAGCTCTGAAGGATGTGCTGGTAGTACATAAGCCAGCTGAAATTTAGAATTCGAACCCATTCAGACATGTAACTTTCCCATTACTTACTACACAGAGATCAATGATAAAACAGATACTGATGCATATATTCTAATGAGATCAAACTTCATTTCATGTCATTATTCAGCTGCCTAAACTCTACCAAACTTCTGTGCTTACAGCTTCCACTTAGCTAGTTCCAAGTCCATTGATTTAGGCTAGATTTAGATATTAAGGCCCTAATCTTCACTTAATCCTTATCAGTTGCATTCAGTTTGTTGTCTGATTTCTGTTTCACAGCTAGTATGTGAAACAATGGCATTCTCATTGATCTCCTAAAATGAGAAACCCACAAAGGAACCTGCAATTTTGTGCAGACATTTTGTGAAATGCTTTGTCTAGGAAATGGGCAAGGACATGTCTAGAAATGACCAACATTGGTTGTTGTAAGACAAGAGATTTCCTATAACCCGTTTCCCAGTTACTGTGACCTATCTATGTTCAGCCTGGTATATTTTGTGGTTTGGCTTCTGATCCTACCTTTTAAACTTAGATCAAGCTTTCCTGATGCTAGTGTTCTTCACAGAAAAAGTGAAATCTTTTGGGTACAGAGGCAGATGTCTTGTTTGAAAGAATTTGCCCTATTACATGGCAAGCTCCCTACCTTCTCACATTGTGAATATCACTTCCTGTAAGTCTGCTCCCCAGTCATGGTATTACAGTTAGGGTTTTGGGGATTTACTTCCTCACCTGCCATTTGTTGAAGCATTGGGGTGCAGCCTGGTCTATAGTGGCAGTTTCACTGTAGTCTGTGGAACTGAATTTCATCTTTTCAGAATAAAGCACGTGACAGCTCCCTACATTCAAGACAAAGAGCCAGAACTCTGGGTTGCACAGCAAAGGCAGCTAACCAGGATGTATTTAAAAGCTTTTCTTTCTCAAGGTTGACTGTAGATATGATGAGCATGAGTTTTACTACCGAAATGTTGATTGTATACCAGAGCTGTCTAAAGCATCTTTGAACTTTGAAGGCTTTCCTACTCAAACCCCTAAAATACTTAACTTGTTTCATATTCTTACTAATTGCTTTTGACAGGTAACAATGGACAAGTTTTCAGCAGAAATCCTCTATGTCATTTGTTCTAGAAAACAATAGGGATTTTTCTGCTTCCTCAGCTACCCAAAACTGAAAAGGCATCAGAGACTGTAATTCTTTCTCCTGACCCACCAAAGTACCAGCTCTGTGCTTCAGGGTCAAAGTATCTACATCTACAGAGGGGCTATACTTAAAAGAATCCAAGCAAAAACTTGATTATCAATCACATACCATTTTAGCTATAGGTATATGATACAGGGACAGACAGTTGTTTGGAAACTTCTTTTTGGCTTGAAACCCTACTATCTACAGTACCAATTGATGCTCCTAGATGGATGATCTCTTGGCTGACTCTGAGCCTGGGTGGAGCTGTGCCATCTGAACACATGTGCCATCTAAATTACTTGGCCAGTATCACTAGGGGTTCAGTGCCAAGTGACCGTAAGTTTAGACAGGCAGCATACATAATACTGTAAATGCTGGCTCCTTTGTAAAAAATCCTATCCTCTCTGACAATGCTGAAAAATTTGCTTTACTTGCCATCTAATGTGTGATTGCACCTGTTGGTGCTTACAGAAAGCCTCCTCTGCCAGCCAAATCCTCACAGCAATAAATGCCCCTTCAAACGGTCTTAGGCAAGGCAGGTCCTCATCTACCTAAGAAATTTTAAAAAATTCCCTTTATTTAGATGTTAGAAAAATAAGTAGCTGTCTTCAAAACTGAAAGGTCTCCAGGGTCATCTCAAAACAATCACAAAGTCTCTTTTGGAATGTCTGATCTCATTGTGACAAGTCCAATTAAATGGAAAATTTCTGATGTGTGATATCAGCATACCATTTGGGGAGCCACACCTAGCAGGCTGTCTACCTGTGTTTGTATCCATACTTACCAGTAAAATCTGGACAACTGCCCCATTATGTTTCATTTGTAGATTAGTTGTCCAGAAGTGATGCAAAATTGCCAACAATTCAGAAAATGTTTGACTGCGCAGAGTGCTGATGGGAAGGAATCCTGGCCAAATTGCTCACACAGGCACAGCTCTGGGAATTTTTTGCTCTACAAAATAATTAGCTTATTAAGTCACTGACTGGAAGGCAATCAAATAGCGAACCTTAGCTTCCAGTGAGGACATAACAAAGCTAACTAGTGAGGTAACTATCACTTTGTCACCTAGGTTGCATTTGTCATGGCTGCATGCAGGTGCAGGTTTGCAGGAAGAAACTAAGTATGCATGCCTGTGTTACAGGGACAGGAGAGACATTATGCTATCAATGCCCAAAGCAGTACCTAATCTTACAGTACAGAAAAGAACTGCACATCTAGAAATCTTTCCCTTTGAGCTCCCCATCAAAGTCATAGATGCATCCAGCCTTGAGTGGTTTACAAACTCAGTCAACTAAACTGTAGAAAGCATGAGGCCTTTAAAGAGTTAGCTCTTCTTGGATATGGAATAAAAGCCACTAATTAATGATCCATGAAATGCGTATCTGAGGGATTACTCAGGAAGAGAACAAGCCTTTATTGATGAATATGGTACAACACCAACCTCTTCAGACAACAGATTATTTCTTATTCCTAGGAAATTTACAATGAGAAACCAGAAAAGATCAACGACTTCAGATCAATGGAAGTATGAATAAAAGTGAAATTGCTGAAGAGAAATTCTCCCCACTTTTCACTATTGTAAGACATGCTTAAAATGACTGCAAAAAGAAATGAAAGTATTGCTGTGTATGGAACTGTTGTGGTCCCTTGCAGGATTTACTGCCCTCTGCCACTGACATCACTCAGTGATCCATTGTGAGAGTCCTAAAGACATACTGGAATTACTGTGACTTCACCAAACTTTGTCCAGACTCTTCCTGGGATGTGCCAGAGTAAGAAAGGATTGAACTTCTCCTCCATGGCTGTGTATGAGCATGCATCACACATAAAATAGACGAAAAGACAACACCCAGATGCCAGCTTACATGTTATTAGCTGAAAAAATACAGGGTGAGCTAAGGTGAACTTCAGTTTAATATGAACCAGCATACATTACCCTAATTAAGCTGTGAGACACTCAAGGAAGCAAGGAGGTTTCTTAATTAACTTAGATTATGCCAAATAGCTTTTTCCTCAGGAAAAGCCAAAAGCACTTACTACCCCAATACAGTGAATTTTCAGAAGGAAGTATTCTTTCTCTTCAAGAAAACCCCAATGAGTATAGTTTTTAACCAACTACAGAAACCCCCCCAGCTTTTGGGTTTTTTTGGGGAGGATTTTAAGACATATTTGTTGACTTAACATTGCTTACATCCAGAGACACAAAGGCTGTTAAAGGACTGATCATCAGATATTCCATTATGCACTTAAAATCCACTAGGACTTTATTTTCTGCTTATTGGCAGAATTTAAACATTGCTGCAATTACATGCATTTTTTTCCAATGTATGACAATAGTTTTGAGCAATTCTCTTCCCCTTTGTCCAGTTTTTATTCACTGCTCAGCTCCATGGTCTTTTAGCACCTTTCAGCAATTCAAGGAACGATGCAGCTAACGCTCTGTACGTATTTGTTTTCCCCACAGGGAGCTGGGTACATGGTCTTGTTCCTGTAGGAATTTTTGGTTTGCTATTTACGTTAACAGAAATTGATATATGCGCCAGGGAAAACAAGGTCAGAGCACTGGTCCTCCAGAGGAATGGTAAGCAGGATGGACGCTGCTTATTCCTGCTAAAATGAGCAGCAGCAAAGGAAGTTTTTAAGAAGTGATGAATAGAAACATAACTTAATCTTGTTACACACACAGACAGATGCATTTTATGTATATATGAAAAAACTGCAGTCTTTGAAAAGGCCACAGTAGAGTCATTTCCCAAGATGAGGATAATTCAAGCATCTTCAGCTCATCAGCTGGATACTGTAAGTTTCTATAATGTTCCACAGAAAGGAACCTTAATGGGCAAGTAAAGAACCTGCTGTTTCTGCCTGGATTGTCTGTTTTGGTCTGAACCTAATAATAATCACTGTAAAGACAAAGCAACCACCTAGAAAGAGATAATGCAACACGGGATGGCAGCTTCTGTGGCATCAAAATCACTTAGGAACACAAGACACATTCAGACCTAGATGGATTTGTGCTCCTAAATCTCTTTGGTGCTTTCAAAAAGGTCCTGCAGTTTTGGTTTTATTCTCTCAGAAGTTACCTAAGCAATTCCACTCACTGCAATGGCATAATTCTTGATTCACAGTGGAGTACATGAGAGGAATATCATGCCCTTCATCTCTACATGACAAAAGAACTTCCCTTTTTACCAAGGGAGAGTTTGTAATTTAAATGCTCAGGTTTGGAAACGGGAGTATGGAACCCCTGAGGCTTTGAACAAGTTTCTTAATCTTACAACACCAGGTGCTCTGTAAAAAATGGGGGTAAGACTTTCTCACACAGTAACAAATAGACAATAATGAGATTGCCTGCTGCCTCCTGCCATGGGACAGATGTCTTACTGCCCAGGCCAAGGAAAGAGAAGAGATTTCTTACCGATGCTGTCCCAACAGCAAGTGTCATTCTGTAATTCATTCTGCAATGCATTCAGAATGCAGATGAATACCAGTACTGCTTCTGGGGTGTAAAAATACTGTGTTACCTGGCACTTGATCTTATGATTATTTTCCAGTTCTAGCAGTCAGATGCAGTTATTTTAAAAATTCTGTGGGACACACATCTTCTCATATTTGTCTCTAATGGTTACTCTATTCATACTGAGTCATACCTGGATTGATCCAGCAGAAAATGTCTTTAACTGGCTCCTAACTTGAAGCAGATTCTTATGTTCCTTGAGACGCTGAAGTTATGTAATTGGTCTTACAGTTCACCTCCTTCCTACACCACCTTCAGCAAAAAAATACTTCTCGTATTATGCCCTGATGGGTACACTGTTTTGGCTTTTGCCCTGTTTGCATTGTAGCTGCACCACTCACTAGCGCTGCCTTATTGACACGTCCCTGAGACACATTTCTACTTAGGCACCATAAATTAAGTGCAGCCTAAGACACAAAGCAAAGTGAAGAGACACCTGTGAAGTGAAAAGAGACCTGTTAGCTGAGGAGTTATTGCCAAGGAGAAGGGTATTTGGATCATATCTTATTCATAGCCCTCTTTTTTTGATTTATTTATTCCAGAGTGGTAAATGCAACTCTTTGCCTCTGCGTGACCTTTCTGGCAACCTCACAGGAGCAGAAGCTTTAAGTATTCTCTGTCATGTGTTTCCCTCCCAGAGTCAGGGGAAACAGTTGGGTAAGTACAGTAGCTTTCCAGTATAAAACAAGTACAGGATTGTACAACAATCTGGAAGTAAAATCTGTAGCAATCCTGACTGATTATTGTTGTGTGCCAGCGCTGAAACCTTTGGCATGCTGGAAAATCTTTGCTGTCAGGAAACATATTAATTGACTTTTGTATTAAATATCAAAATGAACATCACATGCTAGCATGTTATTTGTCTCACAGTTTAGTTTAGCATTTATAATAATTTTCTCCCCTGTATTTAAGTTGCTAACAAAATCCCAGTAAGAAGCAGGGACCTTGCCAAAATGACTGATTTAAGTTTAATTTGTTCTCAGACTGTGTGGGACAAAGCCATGACATAAAATTAACACTATCACAAAGCACTTAATTATTTTTCAGTGACTGAAACACTTGACAAATAACACCTTCTGACTAATGCATGTATGAGGGCTGCCTAAATCACTATCAATTATCCCACAGAGCTCGAAGAAGTTGAAACTTTTTGTCTCAACTTCTCACAAACTTACGCACTCTTCCTACCAAGGCTCAAGATGACAGAACGGAAGGTGTTTTGAAACTGATGTTTCAAAAATCTCATAGTCCTGAATTCAAAATTTAAAAAAAACCCCCAAACCAGGAAAAAAGCTTCATGGCTGGGTGAAAATGAAGGCATGATGTAGGAGCAGAAATAACAGCAGGAAATAATTTGATCAGCAGAAGCTGTTGCCTTTCTTTGGGAACTCTTCTTCAGAATCTTAGGATTCAATAACTTTCACTACAGCAGTGAATCGTCATTCCTCTATTTATTAAATTCTTTTGTAGTCATAAAATCCTATCAAGGGTCTCCTTTCATTTTAAATCTATGTCAGGCTTCATTCCTAGTCCCCACAGACCACTTTTATGATAATAATGCTGAGAAGTCTACATTAAGTTGGATATAAACTACATGGAGAAATCCTTGAAATCAAGCAGAGCTCATCTCTGTTAAACTGCAATAACCTATCGCACGCTTCAGCTGAACACTGTTTGTAGTCCCTTCCCCTGAGTACTGCAGTACTGTTGGATATTAGTACCAGAGCAAACTGAACAGAAAATAATGTCACATTTCTCTTGGCTCTACCATCTACCGATATAAGGCAGCCTTGTTTGTCTTTTTAATTAAGCTTTCTAAAAAGAAACACCATGCAAGGGATCTTTGCTGCATTGCCAAATTCAGTGTATGGCTACAGGACGTGACACAGAAGTTGCATCGAACTGCTCCTACACAGACATAAAGAAGCAGTTCCTGCTCTCCTAGATATAATGGAGGTGGAGGAATGCTGGTCATCTGGTCTCCCACAGATACCTAGAGCAAGGAACGAGGACCATTCCAAAAACTGTTCTGTTGGGGTGCTGAACTCATGCCAAAACATAGTCTATCCACTCTTAAGAAAAAATATTTTCCATCCTTCTTAGTTAACAGAGCAGAACAGCTGTTAAAAAGTACCTTCCTACCTCCATCCCCAAAAGTCCTACAGATTGTGTCTGATCGCTATCCTTCTTTCCTGACTTTACCCTTCCTTCCCAACAACCTGTCGCCAGGTCCAGGGCTGTGCTCTTCTGCTCTTGGGAAAGGGGAAGGTGGGCCATGGTCATGCTTGTCACAACTTTTCCAGGTCTTTCGGCTCTGTGCATTTTGCTGTGATCAATAACAATTTGTAAATAAAGGGAATATTGAAAAAGTAGGCAAAACATAAATACGTGCAAGGATGGTGGCTTTTTGGTTTTTTCCGATACTTTCTGGAAATAAGGTTTAACTTCTAGCTTGTTGAACAAAGAAACTATCAAATTAAACTGAATTGATTCATGACCAAAAGCAAATTTCCCAAGAAAATCCAAAGAAATTCCTGAAGTCTATAGTTCAACTAGTGAAACTAGAGTCTTCTGAGGACTATTTGTGGTCTTTCAAGACCCTGTAGAAGAAACTAATGCCTATTGTCATCTTTCATTGCTATGTGGTAAATACTGGTCAAAAACATTTTCCTGTAGGCTGATGTACAGGCAAGGGAGAAAATGCCATATTACATTCCTCCTCTGGGGAGCTGCAGTAGGTTCTTCTGGGAATTCAAACACAAAACCAGAGATGAACCTGGCATAAATATGTGTGACTGTTAAATAATGTAAACAGAATGGGATGACTTGAATGCCTAATGCTGAAGGCAGCATGTTTATATGGTAGACCCAGGAAATTTTTCAAGATCATTTCATCCTTGTGAAATTCCCAACTGTATGACTGCTAAAAACTACTGCTTTGACTACAACAGTCAACTTTTCAAGAAATAAGCTAAGCATTTTGCCTTCATGGATCTGACGCTTTCAATCATTCAAGCTGAGTCCCATCATTGAAATCACAGGCTACCTGTTTTACAGTGTGCCAATTATCAGACTTGTTGAATCTTCGTATATGATTCTCTTTGTACATGGCAATCTGGTGTACATATTTCAAATAAGTTACATAAACAATACTAAATCATTCCAAAACAGTGCCCACACAGACATCTAAGAACACACCAAACATAATTTTTAGGTTATTCTGCTAAAAAAAATAAGCTAGCTCTCCACTTAAAAATTTACATCAAAGGTTCTAAGTGTCCTCTCCTTCACGAATGGTTGAATGCCTTGTACCCTGAAATGCTGGAACAGACAGACCACCTTGCAGAGCTCATGGACCTCAAGTAAGAATATCAGGTATATTCAAGTAAGAATATTATATTCGGGTGCTATCATATTAGTTCCACATCTGAAAGGAAAATTTGCAAACTTCCACTCAGCTGTTGATGGTAAAACACATCCAGAGTTCACACTGTCTCCCCCTGATAAACAACTGGACTCTGAAAAAATCACTTAGGCTGCAAACTCTCATTATTTGCATTCATACACATTACTATTCCTACAAGTAAGGAAGCTGAAATAATGTTTTAAAAGACCCCTCTCTTATGCACTGAGATAACACGGTATAATATTTTCTATACGTTACATAAATATTAAAAAAATGTCACAGGCTGCAAGCAGAAATTTCTAGAAAAATCCCACTCTACTTTTGTCGTATACTTCGTAATAAAATATGTATTTTGAATTACAGGAATCTATGGCCTAGAGGTGTTGGACCTAGCTGGTTGAAAGACCCATCCTATCACCATTTAGCCACTGTTTCAACCCTAGTCAGACCATTACCATCTGACTTTTGCTCAGTGTCTAGTGTGAAATGAACTGCCAGTTCAGTTTAGTTTCCAGAGTACAAGAGTTCACATTGCAAATACCAACTTTAGCACACAGCAGAGAAACCAAAAGTTTTTTTCTCATCCTAGAGACAGCCTTCAGGTCAAAGAACTGGAGTTTTGGGGCAGCTCCACTATTTTGTGCATGACTCACACTTTCCATAGCCATCATCTAACAGTTTTCACAACCGCTAGCTTATCAGGGAGAAACATAGTTTAAGAGATAATAACTCATTATCTTTAAACAAGATATTTAAAAAGGCACAAAGACTCACTTGTAATTTATATTTAAAGACAGACAAGTTCCAGTGATGAGTTACCATTTCTCTACTATGAAAAACAATTTAAAATCTCACTACTAAAAAAAGTATCTTTGATTCAAATTCTACTTCTTATAGAGTAGAATCTGTTATTAAAAAACAGTTTCTAAGGAGCACAGAATTGTCTAGAGGGAACCATAATATCCACTTTTGTTCATCAACATCAACATCTAAATCATTGTGAAAAGCAAAGCATACTCTACTAATTACAACCTTGCCACTATAGAATTTTAGCAATCAGCCACCCAGATTATCTCATAAATTGAGTTCTTCTGTTAATTTTTTCTCTTACCTTTTGATAGATTTCCTTGAATCTATCAAATGATTACTATCAATAGAACATTTCATAATAGGAATATTGCTTTCCAGTATGTAGAAATCTAGCATAAATACCATAGATCTCAATAGTATATTTTATATTAGGATCAAAGGACAGTTTCTTTAAATTCATTAATTCAAGTGGGTATGCCCTGGATTTTTCTCTAGAGCAATATGTAATTTAGTATTTCTCTTCAGTGAGAGGCTGGTTAAAAACATAAGGTACACTTCTTCTACCCTTTCTTCCAATGAGAAAACTGCCATATAAAAAGGGTATCTGCTTCATGAGTTACCTAGTTTTCTTCTTCCTTCATGACAATTGCAACTTCAGTCTTATATGTGTATTTTACTTTCTCCCTTTTATGTCTGGTTTACTTGCTATTTGTACACTTAGACAACACTTGAAAGCCATTCTTACTGCTCTACCATGATTTCATTGTCTTCAATGTGTTATTATGCATAAGGAACATATATTTATTTATTACTTTCTTCAGTTTATCTTTAACAGAAGAGCAGTTTGATTTCTTGTTCTTTAGCCATAAAAAAGCAGTTTGTGTTTTAAGGGATCAAAGACCAAAGATCACTCTACATTTTTGTATAAGAAGATGTATTTAATACAGTTCCATTTCTCTACTGTTTACCTAACCTCCCTTTCACATGCTAACAGTGATACTATTCTCCACACCAAGTCATGTAACATTGAAATTCTGCCTAAGCATACCTGAGTAATGTTTTCACCAGTATTTTGGGGGTTAAGTTTTCAACAAATAGATATATATACATGCTTCTTCATGCATGTATACAGTATACATAACAAACAATTAAGAAATTAATATCTATGCATGCATATATCACTTTGTCCCTACCTAATTGTTTGGTGGTTGGCATAATTTATTTTTAATTGGGCTTTGGCTTATCCCACATCCCTCTGCATTTTCCTGAAAAGAATATTGATATGTGTATCTTCACCCATAGAAACACACAAACTATGAGCAATTAACAGAATTATTGTAATTATACAGCCAAATAGTGATTCATTTTCTGGGCTATAAATATGCCAGGGAAGTTTAGATATAAAAAAGAATGATGTGGTCTTGTGGTCTGACAAAGCCTTTTTTTTTTAAGTGGGAATACCAGTATATCAATACTCCTTTAACACAGAAGGACTTTTAAAGGAACTATTTATTTTAATAGAAGGCACCTACAGCCAATCTAACTTTTTGAGAGTATGGCACCTAAAAGTCCATTAATGATACTCCCCATACAACTTATTTTCTATTCTCCATGTTAAAATGTGAGTATCATCAAAAAGTTGTCCAATAAGCTAAGACTGGACATGGGTATAAGTGTGAACAAGACAAACTACTCTTTTATATGCCATGTTCAGATTTAAACCAACTGGCTGAACATTTTAATATATACTAAAAACTCCAATAAACAAAACTTTATCCCCTCAGCTTCTTATGTATCACCATGGCATTTCAAGCTAGTTTCCAGCAATGTGTTCTCTGTATGAGCGTCTTCCATTTTTCATGTTTTGTCTATTATGCTATACAGTTTGGGTCTGTATATTGAACTAACAAATCCTTTAACTCTGGTTCTCTGCTTGTACTTTTTAAAGTGACTCTCTAAGACACAGCCATCTCATTCAACTGAAACATTTTCTATGGATATTTAGACATATGAACCGCTTTCAATGGAAAAAAAAGGACTCAACTGTTCCTTACTGCTGTCAGACTTCAGTAGAAAACAACATAGCTACTGGTAGGTAATAGCTATGGTGATGTTGGTTGTATTTCTCTTGGTGCATCATAAACAAAACTGATCAGAGAGTTCCTACCAATTACACCAATAAATTCTGTTTTGGGGAATGGTTTGTATGATGGGGCTGCCTGGTCTTTCCAACAGAAACTTCATCACAAGGAATGGTCCAAGAGTAGCATGTTCATGCTGACATTTGGAGTTCACCTTGAGGTAACAGCACATATAGATTCATCATTTCAAAGTGTTTGCTTCACGGATGATTATCAGTTACATGGTAGTGGGATGAGCAGTAGCACTGAGTGGTCAGGATTGCATTCTCCTAGGCACCTTACAGACATGAAATATAAAGGCAGTTCCTTTCCTCAGAAAGCTTGACTCAACACCAAGCATGGCCTCCCCCAGTGCCAGTTTTCCAAATTGTATTTCAGATTGTGTCTACTCTGCAAGGAGTTTTACTCTTAATTCACCTTTGAAAACAGCAGGACGTTATGCATACATTGTATACACAGGCTTGAAAAACATGTGTAGACAAAAAGCACATAATTAAAATTAATTAAATTTTAGTGCCGAAAGAGTCGCTGAGTACAGAACAGGTCAACTAGCTTGAATAAAGACAACTGCCAAAGAGTTCAGACTGCTTTGTAGGTGCAGGTCCTTCACAGATAATACAATAAAGACTGTAACAGATGATTGTAACAAGCAGTCATGTTCTACTTGGGTATTACTCTTGAATTTCCAAAGGGTTTTTCTTTAAACTTTGAATAATTTCTATGAGTTTATTCAAGGCTGCCAAAAGTGTGACCAATTTGGAATCTAGTAATAGTAAGGTTTATCTAAATGTTTTAGCACAAGGACCCACCTGACTGGTTTTCACTAAAATAAAAATATTTCTTTGAAAAGTTTGGAAACGTGATTAGACTGTAGCCTAATCATTAAAAAATCAGGGTGTTAGTAAAAGTACCTGACCACTCACTAATAAAAAACCCTCATCAAAGTGGACAATATTCTTTTAGGCTATACAGCAGCATAATGTTAACTTCCTAATTAAAAATAAATTAACTGCTGAAGACTGTACTAAGTCATATCTAGAATAACAACAAAGCCTTTCTTCAACAGGGAAGAGCTTTTTTTCAGTTATCTTTAGAAGCTCCTTAAAGAACTGGTGCACAATGAGTAGACAATTATCACTAAAACTTGAGAAACATACTTGCATAATTTCCCTTGGACTCCTGACACTTCTTGTTGATTGAAGTTAATTACTTACATGACCTCTTGCAAGCCAAAAACCAATTTTACTTCCATAAAGGGCATTCAATAAACTTGTTCCTTTTCTGACCACAGAAAATAAGAATCTGGTTAAGTTCATGAAACAAACAAAAAGAGATCATAGAAAGCTTTGTAAGGGGATTTCTCACATGAAAATAATTAAAGCATTAATGAGTACAATTTTTCATCACTGAAATTTCCTTTAATTTAACCTTTTAGGAGCAGGGAATACTTCTTTGCAGTAAAAGTTGAACTGGGTTGTGCAATCTTTCAGAAGACCTAGAATGGATGTTGGCTGCCCCCTGCTCTGTAGGATCTGTACCCTCTGTGCCCCCACTGACAACTGCAGTGTTTTTGCTGATCTTGTTCAGGGTGACAGTTGTGAGAAGCAAATATTCAGGGAAATCCAGGCATGCTTACTAACCCAGTGATTTCATCATCGTGGTTTACATTTAGCTATATCATGATAAACTGTGTCCCAGCTGGAAGGAAAGCTGCAGTTCTAAAATATAAGCCTGTCTAAATCATAGTGGGTTCTGCAGGTTATTCTGTGACCTATAGAACTGTCAAGAATATCTGTGGCACTGCAGGTTGTGGCTGTATGTTTAAAGAAGCTCCTCCTTTCTTATGATGAAATTTGCAAAGGGCTTCTTTAAGATAGTCTTACAGCTGTTCTCTGTATACCTGTACCAGGCTGCCAGCCTGAAAGAGTAATTCTTTATTAGTACTCAAAGACAGGTCATCTAACAATCGAAAAATAGCCTAAGGATACTCTCTGCAAGCTTCTGATTGACTCAGATTCCACTAAGGTCAAATACCTACTCTTCGCCATTAGCACTTGGAGTTTCATTAATCTTCTTACTTTAGAAACCACAGGCAACTCCCCTGGAATACAATAACATTAGCAATTTACTATTCTTTTATCATGGTTTAAAGTATTCTGGCTGTGACAGCCATTCCTCATGGCTGATTTGTTTCTGAATGGTGTTACGGTAAAGGCTAAAATTTATTACTCCATATCTTTTTACCTCTCCAGAGGAGGAAACCTGGATGGACATTTTTTCTGGATTCCATAATTATTCCTATTACATCCTTTCTTTATATTCTTTTGCTATTGCTTCAAACTTTCATTAATTTGATAACCTAATAGCTGTGACTTTCCAATCTGCAGCACATGTGAATAAGCAGCAGAAAACATGGCAATGTAGTGCTACGTTTGCACAGTTAAATAGCAGAATCTCTGAAATTCCCAAGGAAGGATCCCAGGAAGGATCCAACAGCATTGTCAGCTCAGTCAACTTGTCAAATCTGTATATTTTACAACGTATACTAGATTCAATTATGATCACTAAATTAAATGTTGAAAGAAAAATGGTTATAAATAATGCTTTCTATAGATAGCATTGCTTATTATCTTGTGGACAGACACTATTTATCTTTATAGATAGATAAAGATATCTACTTTCCACCTCTTTGAGTTTTTCACTACTTTACCACTCCAATTATTCATTAAGTAGTTTCTGTGAATCATTTATTGGTCTTTTAATTTAATGTCCTATTTTAAGTTGAAGAAGAGAAAACAGATTTGCAGACCACTCTCCTGAATCTTCTGAGTATCTTCAGGAGCTAAACAGGGTTGACCTGATTCAAAATGAATGACAATCTACCAGGGATCATTATATAAGCAAGAATCAGCCAAAATGCAAAAGCATGTCAAAGGTCCTCCTCAGGGCATTTCCCAGTTGTTTTACATTGCCCAAGTACTGCAAGGCAACAAAAAGTTGAGGATCTGTTTTTTAGCTATTAAAAAAATGATTTCCTAAAATATTTCTGTATCTAGTATGACAGTTGAAACATTTTCCAGAGTAAATCCCCATGGAAACCTATCCTGCACAGAGCAAGCCTTGAACAAAAAGGAAGTAACTAAGCAGAAACCAAACAAACCTAGATAATTGGAATAGCATGTTACTGTTACCTTCTTGCTTCCTTTTCCTCACTCCCTCTCTTCTGGTCATCACTTCCTTTCATCATGCCACTTCCAAAGTTTCAGCTCTGAGGCAAGGATTATAACTTTTCTGTGGTATTACTCAGAGGCAGCGGTGACTATGCCAGGGCAAGAAGTATAGAATTGCACATTGGACTTAGGACAACGCTACTCTAACACCTGCACAGTGACAGAGACCCAGGGCTGATCAATCAGCCTCTAAACTACTCTGTCACTCTCTAAACTCAGTTCACTCTCTAAACTGAAGTTCCACCAGTGAGACCTATATTTGTACCTATGTAAATGTTGGCCAGATTAGATAAGACTCTTTAACAGTAATTTATCACTCCATCCATTGTGCATTTTATCAGACTGGTTTTGGATTTTTTTTTTTTGACTGATAAGTGTTTTATAATCTTTTTTTAATGAAAACAGACAGTCTGATGCTACTTGTGATATGAGATCCCTATTTAGATTATGTATATCCATTGAGCAACAAATTAGGCCAGTGGAACCTAATGTTTCCTTTATCACGTCGTTTTATCTGAATTAGGAAAAGAATTATCACCACATGATGGGAATGAGCATGTTCAGCTCCTACTTGTAAGTGAGGCTCATCAGAAGTTGTTGCAAACAAATGTAAACCAACAGCTTCAAATTGTTTAAAAGCTTCTTCTGACACCTTGAAGAAAGGCAAACTTGGGAGTTGTTATCACAGGTAATGACTACTGTATAATCCTGCAAGCTGTGCTTCTACCTCACCCCTGTTTCTGGATTTGATGGCAGTGATGTTTTTTCAAATGCAGCAGAGCAACTGGGGTGGGAAGAAAACTGAAAGAGGAAGAAAAGGAGGCACAAACAGGTAATGCTGGGTGGCACAGACAGCATTCTTCAAAGAATAAGGAAAAACTGCCAGGTGCATTAGACTGCTCTGAAATTTGGTAGACCTGACAGTTTTTTTGTATTTAACTACTCTCTGTGTGATGTAAGACAGAAGTCAGAAAAGAAAAAAAGTAACTATTTAGCTCTCATGATTGGTTTTATTTCCGTGACTATGAGATAGGAACTGAAATGTTCTGATATATTAACTCACCAACAGACTGCAAGACTTTTATTTCAACACTAGTACCACTGCAGGATGTTACTAAATTTATTCTCTAGTAACAGTGATCCCTGTTCGAATGCACAGGGTTCAATTTGTTGCCTTGAATGAGATTTAGAAAAGAGCAACCTAATGACTTTGCTGCTGTTTTCTGTCTCTAGATTGCTGAACAGTGATTATACACAGCAGCCATGTTAATTGTCTTTGCTCATGAACCATAATATACGGTGATATTCAGCATTCGGAGATACCGTGAAGAAAAATGTTTTGGTACCAAAACCTTCAGGTACTTATCCATTTTTTAACAAAAGCAAATTCTTAATGAAATAAATAGGAATAGCAACTGATTAAACATTGCAATCTTTTTTCCTTTTAAAAAAAGTTTTATCTTTGAAGCTTTCATATTTTTCAGGAGAGGGAGGTTCCTAATCTTGGTCAGATACGTCCAACGTATATCCGACAACTCTCAAAGTATCAAAGATATTTTCAAATTTGAAAAACATTAGCAATTCCAGTAGAGAGACAGTTTTGGCCACCTTCACATACTAAGTAGCATTCTGTAACAGAAATAGCTCAACTGGAGTCAATAAAGTGGCTGTTGTTGCATGTTACTGATAACAGTAAAAAATGTATTGTAGTAATGTCAAGGAAGCCCATTCACAAGGAGGTACATGCTGCACCAGCCACTAAACAAACACAGAACCTGTCACACATTTAACAATCATGAATAAAAGGGTGACTCAAGCTGTCATGACTGTAACTAATGCTATCACAGTCTAACTCTTGGGAATACAATTATGCCTTTGAAAACACTGCACCTAACCTATTTATGTCACTTTAATCCCAAGTAAACTCTGTCTTTAAGGTCCCCAAGTAAATTATTAGTATGTAAAATCACCTGAAAACCATGGTGTGTCAAACCCTTGGTGATCACAGACCATCACCAGCCCTCAAAATGTCCTGTATATCCTCAGTTTCTAGGGACAAGCACTAGAACAGCATTTTCTGTGACTGCAGACCAGCTACAGTGACTGCCAGACACAGCCCCCTTACTGACTACCAGTGAACGAACCTATTCTTGCTCTTCAGTAACACTGACAGTCTACAACTGACTTTTAATAGCTTGAGCTATGCTTTGATTTAGTAAACCACAGCACCTTTTAAAAATTCGTACTTAGTGAAGGCTTGACATGGAAGACTTTTTAGGATTCTGGAAACGAAATAGTTTCCTACATGAGGCTTCCTCCCCAGTCCCCAAGACACATTAAAAAATTACCAGATTTCTTTGTTCTTAATGTCTCAGTGCCACTTACTTTGTCTTTCCCAAGGGTATGCAATTTTAAATGGTCTTTCCCTCTGATAGGTTTTCAGTGAATTCAGAAGAGAAAAAAAAGGCTGATGTTATCATCTCTTTGACCCAACAATCTGTTAAAAATCAGTTAGACAACCCATTACACCACACCATATGCTTCACAAAAGTGGGTGTTTAACACTTGTGCCAAAATCCTCAAAAAATATGTAGAATAGTCCCCAGCCACTTGACTAACGTGAACCAAATAGGTTTTATTTCCTGATAAATTTTATCCAACAATGTGATGAATACCTCTTCCAAACAGAAAAGCAGGGGCTGCTGTTCCCAGTACACGTAGGGCCATCAAATGCTACCAAGATAATTTTTGTTTATAACTCTGTGCTAGACTGGCTTTGTTGATATGCTCCTAGTTATCTTAAGATCCTATTATCTCTTCTCATGCTTATCCTTTCAACAGAGACACTTGCTGAGAACATTATAGTTGAGGGAGAGAATAAGCTATTTTTCTGTTCAAGCCATCTGTCTGTTTTAACAGATTCAGCATGGTCTCTCTCATTTGCTCCTCTTTTAAGTTTCTTAGACACCTTCGGGATTTTTACTGGACAGACAGAAATGTCTAGAAGGTTTTTTTTTTGTTTTTTTTTGGGGGGGGGGGGGGGGTGGTGGATCCTGCTGAAGAAATATTTTTTCCATTCAATTTTATTTTATGACATGTCAGAAGCCAAAATCCTTTCCTGTATGCTGAATAGGGAAAGGAAATTTAGCAGGTTTGAGTCTTATTCACTAGAAACTTTGATTCAGTCTCACCAATACTATTTGTGGATTTGGCATGGGCTAGGCAGATAGGTGTGGTGGATTCTTCTTTCTCAGGCTGTATCACAAAATCAAGAAAGCACAGGAGGAGATGACAAGCAGACAGCAGTTCCCTCTTCTGCCTGAGGAGCCATGAACCCTCGTCTCTCAGGCAAAATGCCCTGAACACCACTGAATGTTTGGAAACATCTCAAAATTACTTCAAAGTCCATCAGATGAACAGTGTTGGACAACTGTTTCCTACCTCCTGGAGAGGAAGGAACTTGCAGTTCCTCTTCCTCCGCTGTTGGTTTGTCTTAAATCTCCCTCAGCATTTCTGTTGTTTTGTTTATAGCAGAAATATTTCTTGCTACCGAAGTGAAACATGCTGTTTTGGGCCAAATATAACATTTTTATATGACACTATGTTTGAGTCACTTTGGTGACTCGAAGTCTCTTTTTCATTAGATGGCTGAACCAAAAGATTATTCATTGATGTGGTCCCTTTACTGACCAGAGGAATCATCGGCAGCGATTTTTCTTTTCCAGCCTTAAAGATTCTGTGATTCTATGAAAGGGTGAAGAAATTAATCCAGACTCAGAACACACTTTAGAAAGATGACCCTGTTCCTGACTGTCCTCTGTGATACAGCTACCAAGCTCCATTGATCAGGTTTCTCTCATACAAACCTTGATGCAAAGAGAAAAAACAGCAACTTTCAGAATAGTAAAGGAAGCAAAGACCTGTAAAGGATAGAGCCTATATTGTATTTTAAGTAAGGTAGTATTTAAACTAAAGCAGTTTATTTGTCCTTTTTGCAAACAGAAATTCTTTTTCCAAGGACTGAGAGACACTGAAATCCATCCATTGATATATCTGTCACAATAAAAAATATTATAGCAAAAAATGGAAAATAATCTCCCCAAAATGGAAAACAGTGTCAATAATCTCAAAAGCGACTGTTTCAGTGACCCAGTTTTCATGGAAAAGTAATGAACTTTTTCTTAAAATAATTCACAGAAGTGCTGTGCAAATTGCTGTTAGAGGGAACAAAGGATAAACTGTGTTAACTGGGCATCGTCTTTGGGGAAACACTAATTTCTAGGAACCCCTCAAGCATCTGATGTTTACTAGTGTCGTTGGTTGCTACACTCTCTATTCTGAAAATAAATATATGCAATTACTTTCTGGACTGTGATTGCTTAAAATATTCTGATTTTATTGCCTAGCTGCAATGTCACTGAATCATAAATACCTTTTGATCGCAGGTCAAGATGAGAAACAACAGTGCAAGCAGTGAGTCGCAAAGTTACTATGTGGTGCAAGCAGCAGATGGGTTGTTTCCTGAAAAAATATCTGCCAACTGGCAGGAGAAATGTTAGACTGAGTAAACAATACCTCAGTTTTGTCGAGACAGCTCCTGCAGCGGCATTCATTTTTATCAAGAGATGGACTTTGTCTCACTGTCAGCTTTCAGCTGCAGCACGGGGAGGAATATTTTTAATTCCCTCACTGTTTCTCTCACACACACGCACATCCTCAAAGTCACAATAATAACTCTCTAACCTTATACCTCATACTAATATTAATTTGTTCACATAGTCTGGACTTAACCAATCTCTGGGTACCAAAGGCTCAGATCATAGTTTCTCAAATAAGGTTTAACACACAGATACCTCTAATTATTTGGACACATGCAATGTCAGAAGTGTAGCCAGTGACAAGATTCACTGCTCAAATGTCAACATTTTCAGGAGAGCATTTTACTGTTATTTCAATATGAATTTTCATACAACAATGAATGAGGACAAGATGTACATACACTACTACATTTACTGTGGCAACTATTACTGGCTTTCAAGAATAACACTGAAATATCTTGTTCTCCACATCTGCTTATGTCTGGTTCACAGTGTAAACATAGCCTTTACTACTCATGGGTATAAAGAAAACTGGAAAGAAAAGAATGATAGGAAAGATCTAAGAAAGCAGAAGGGGAGAGGAGATTAATCTGAGAATACTAAGAATATTATTAATGACCTACAATGGGCACTTCGAAGATGGGCAGCATTTAAACTCTGAAAAATCCAATGGCTCAATTAAGTACCTTGAGAAAGCACAAATAAAACTGCTTCCTACATAGAATGTGTGAATCAGTGAAGAGTATGTCCATCCAAGAGTATGTCCATCTCTGAGAGAATTCTGTGGGAAATGGTGTCAAAGGTTTTACTAAAGTCTAGTAAGACAACATCTACAGCCTCTCACTCACCCACTAAGTGGTCAACTTCTCATGGAAGGAGATCAGGTTAGACAAGCAGGACCTGCCTTTCATGAACCACAGGCTGACTGGGCCTGATCACCTGCTTGTCCTATCTATATGTGCCATATGAAAGTGCTCAGGATGATCTGGCCTTTCTTGTAGATGGCTGTCACATTTGTTAACATCTGGTCAACTGAGACCTCCCTGGTTAGCCAGGACTGATGACAAATGGTGGAAAGTGGCTTGGTGAGCACTTCTGCCAGCTCCCTTGGTACCCCTGGGTCGATCCCATCCCAGATTTGTATGTGTCTAAGTTGCATAGCAGATCACTAACCATTTCCCCTTGCATCATGGGGCCTTTATTCTGCCCACCCCCACTCCCCACCTTCCATCTTAGGGAGCTGGGTACCCTGAGGTACAAGGGGAAGAAGTAACTCCATGATGCTCCACCTAATCATGACCCAGTCACTTTCAGGCCAATCTCAGACAGATTAAAGTTTCAGTGTAGCTGAATTGACTTTTGCTGGTGCTAATCTGATTAATCCAGTTTTAGTGCTGAGGATGGTTGGATTAGTATAAACAGATCAGCAGGGGAGTTAAGAAGATGGTCTGGAGTATTTCAGATTCTCTTCTATTCCATTAATTTCTATATGCAAACACAAAATCAAATCAGGAGTAATTTCCATTAAAAGCTATGAAAGAACTCAAAAGTATCCCTATGCAGTTTCTGAGTTTAGGTTCTTGCTGTTGTGATGATTATTCATGTATATGCTGTACCTTAAGTTTTTTCTGAACACGGCAGCAAATAAATAAGCACATGCATGTAGGAAATATCTGCAGCCTCGTGCATCCCATCCCCCTGTTACTATATCCAAGGACTTACCTTTTAGGTTACTGTCACCTTGACACTTCTAAATTGATCTCATTGTTTTCCTCTATAATAGAGTTTCAATGTCAAGACATTTTCCAATATTAATGAAAAATGCATTAAACATGTATAAATGTATAAAACTATCAAAGGAGAACAGACACAGGAGAAAATATATTTGAAACGATAGTACCCCTTTCTCATGTTCATATGGTTTGTGTGGCACAGAGTTGAATTGTTTGCCATATATTGCAAGAAGATGTAAGATCTAAATAATGGACTGAACATTAGACAGTCTTTAATATTTCCTATTTGAATAATCTCTATAATAAAATATAAAAATGGATGCAAACCTTCAATATTATGTTGGTGCAGGAACATCAGTTACGTAACATAGTAAGTGTCATCTGAGATGCAACTGTAAACTGCAAACCTGCTGGGGACATACAGTTCTCAATTTCCTTTCCTTAACTTGTGACTACAACATGCATACATGTCTGCAATTCATTGTGCACCTCGGTTCAGGAAAAGAAAAAAATCCCTCATAATATTTGCGCTAAACAATTTCTGGTGGGTCTTGTTTTGTTCACTGGCCTTATAAATAAATGCACAGAAGGTAAAAGCTCCAAATTCTCTGGCAGTTTTGACATATTTAAAAAATAATATTTTTTTTGGCTCTTTTTTTTTCCCTGTAAAGTTTCCTGGTTTATTACTGCCTCTATTGGAAAATCATACATATGAGGTTGAAGTATGCACTTACATGTATTAAATTACATAGAATCACAGAATCATAGAATGGTCTTGGTTGGAAGGGACCCCAAGGATCATAGAGTTCCAACCCCCTTGCCACAGGCAGAGCCACCAACCTCAGGCCTGGAGCTACACAAGGTTGCCCAGGGCCCCATTCAACCTGGTCTTGAACACCTCCAGGGATGGGGCATCCACCACCTCTCTGGGCAGCCTGTTCCATCACCTCACCTGTCTCTGTAAAACCTTCCCCCTAATACCTAATCTAAACCTTCCCTCCTTTAGCTTTAATCCATTCCCCCTTGTCCTGCCATTATCTACCCTTTTAAAAAGTTGATTCCCCTCCTGTTTGTATGCTCCCTTCAGGTACTGGAAGGCATATTCACACATATCTTTAATTCTTAATTTATTAAGCACAACTCTATGGGTTAGGAACGCTCCAGTGTACTAAACATTATACAAACAACACAAAGAAAACTCCTAGACAGATCATACAAATGAAAATTGGTAATGGTAGAATAACTTACATTTTGAACAGTATTACGTCACACTGTCTATAGACAGAGACAAAAAGCCTGTCTGTCAGCATTTGGAAAAAACTCCAAACAGGATACCTGTTAGCAATAATTTTTATATAGCTGTAATTCAGCTAAATCTAAAATCAAGCCCTGCCAAAATATTAATCCAACATCAAGACCATGAAGATGCCAGGATTCCCACAAGGGACAGAAGGTATACTTATTAATGCTGGCAAACCCCCATTCTTACAATGTCTGTATCAATAAATCTCTGAAACAAAGTAATCTGTTGTAAAAATAGAGCAACCCTCAAATTAAATTATATATATGGTATTGTTTAGCATTTTAAAAATGACCTTGCTATGGAAAAATAAAAAAACCCAAACCTTTTCTATGAAAACTTCCTGTTAAAATGAGTTACCCCCCTTATTATCTGACTAAAGATTCAGAAATATAACACAAAAAACTATTTTTCTGAAAATAAATCCTTTTTTATTGTTTCAGGAATTAACCGTCACAGCATTTCCTATGCAACAAATGCATTTTACAGACTACATACATGATGAGATAGCACTAGAGGACTGCAGGGACAGTATGTGGTGCTTTATGAAGAGTTTCTCAATCTAATTGGAACAAATTGTAAAATTAACTTTTCATTCTTCTTTGCCAAAACAAAGGTCCGTCCTATGTTGCACTACAGTATCCATGTTGTTGAACTACAGACTGAAGGTTTATGACACTTCCATGCCATTATATCAGCTCTAGTCTAAGTAAAATCAAGGACACCCTTGATTTGAATTTGAGCATTTGGATTTTCAATGAAGGAACTGAACTTTGCAAGTTAAAACTTGTTTTCTTGAACTTTCAATTACAAAAGTCTACTGTAACTTATAATTCCAGAAAGATATAAAAAAAATGAAAATAAGTAGCAGGGAAGCATTTATTAGCCTCACTGGTGTATTTTATAATCCAGATAGTGTAAATGGCTTTTTTAACTAGTAAGAAAATATCAGTTGACCTATCTTGGTCATACCCTATTGGGGTTAATTCAGTTTAAAATCTGACAATCCATTTTACATCAAGACTACTTCTCAGCAGCTACCTTCTGAAAAATGATGCAGCTTTTGCCGTCCTAAGAGACTGGAAGCACTGAGGAACAATTAAGAAAGCTAAGGTTAGGGCTGGCTTTTTTACTGAATTTCATTACATTCAGAGTTCAAACTGTTTTGTTGCATCTTAGAGAGAAAATGAGTTTAGCACTAACCACACATTCGCATACTTCTTAATCCAGAATTTGTTGACAGGACTTCTGATTTATTCAGTGACGTAAACATCATGGTGTCTAAGTCATAAATTTACTGCCATTTAATCCATGAAGACTGCATGATTAAGTATGTGGAGCCCTCATGAATTTTCCAAGCAGACCTAATAAAGAAGTATGACGTAATATGCATGCTCTCCTTATGTACCATAAGCATACCTTGTTATCCTTTCCTGTATTGTGATGTAAGAACAGCCATAAAGATACAGATTGTCACACCCTGCTCGTATGCTCCTTTCTTTTAGGACCACCAGAAAATAATTTCTGCCATAACGATAGTCAGTCTAGCTTCATAAATGTAGGCACCTCAAATAGCAGCTAACATATATTAATGTTAATAAGGCATTGAATGAGATTCTCCTTCATTAGATGACTTAAAAATAAATTTAGAATGTAAATAGGAAAAACCCTGAACTGATAAAAGTTGCTCAAGGGGTTAAAAGTATTTTATGGTACATGTGTACAGAGGGGAGAAGAGAGACAAAAATAAACCTCCGTTTGGGAAAGAGTCTCCCTCTTCAAGTGGAGGTTTATAAACTGATACTTAGTAAAAACGTTCTGAAATTTTGTCTCTGTAGGGCATCTTGGAAAAAAAAGTCCATTAATAACATGTTTGCTGTTGTTGAAGTGTCTATTATGAGGCTCAGGCTGTGTGAAAGCCTGTCTCTCCACAAGAGAGATATGACAGGCTTGTTGGGAGGGATAGGAGATGGCTGAAGATGGATATGCGCTGCCCTGTTGACAAGTGGTGAGGACAGGCAAGGAGATGGATCAGTAAAAATTGCCATTAAATCAAGAAAAACAAAACTTGCCCCTAACATCACCTCTGATAGTTTCTTAGACCAGCTGCTTCCCTGACACCCTACTGAGGAACAAATTGCTTTCCTAGCAGGACATTTGGACACTCCTGCATTAATAGATATGGATCCCAGCATGCCAAGCCAAGCAAGAAGGCAATTTAATATGAGCAACACTGTCATCTCAATTTAGGACAACAGTTAGGATGCCCTACAGGGCATTGCAACAGCTTCTAGAAGTACACAATGTAAGACATTCTTTCTGTCTTAAGGCTATAGAAAGCTGGTATTTCTAGTAAATAGCCAAGCCAAGGAGAATGGAAAATGTAAATGCCTAGATGACAACAGCATTGTACTGTCTAGGAGCATCAGTTTCAGTTCAAAGGCCTTCCATTTCTGCAGAGAACTGCAGCAAACTTTGCACGGAAAGAGAAGAAAAAAAAAAACCCTTGAGTAGACAGGAATAACACTAGGTGGCAGGCATTTCACTTTCAGGTGGAGGTAAATTCCAGAACAAAAATTTAGCCAGTTCAGATAGCTGTCTAGCACAATAGCGTAACAGTGCTAAGTGACGAGAAAGACATGGAAACCTTTAATATTGACTTTCTGATACTAGATGTTTTTTAAAATCTGTAGTTGTTTTCAGTCATCAGTCTTCTATTTTTGCACAAGTGTTTTCATCATAATCTCCAGCTATGTCTTAACAGGAAAATAAAGCAGACATATCATACTTGGAAAACAGTGGGCAGTGCAGAGGGGCAAAATCTCCATGTGTATACTGAGAGAAAGCATTGGACATTTCCTCAGCTACCAGCACCTCCATTTTTGCAAGCCTTGAGTAGTTTGATGGGGCAATGACTTTGATTGTATGAGGTATGGGAAGAGAAAGATGCACAGTAGAATCATCTGATGAGGGAAATAATAAGACTTTTCCCAAACATGACAGTATGTCTGGGAAAGAAAACCTCCTCCAAGTCTGAGGAAGATGTTTCAGGACTAAGTGGTGGTGTAGACAGACTGCCTTGGAAGGCTGCTCCAGAAGGAAGTTGGAAACTTAGGACTGTTGGAGAGGACTTCTGGGTGGCTATGAGCAAAAGGAAATAAGTAAATAGGTGTCATCACCAGAAAATAGAGGTGTTTCCTATATACTGCACACAAAGATCAGACTTACATTGCAGACAAAGCAAAGCTATGACCCCTTATCTGGATACCTTGATCAGTATTTACTGATATCTTGATCAATACTTTAGAGAAAGTATCTCCTGACTAACTCTCTATCCCAGTTTTGCAAAGGCAAACTCTACCTGACTTGATCCAGTTCCAAGCATGGTTCAAGTCCACTGTTACTCAAGCTGTTTCCATCAGCAATGCAAACCCATCTTCCTGCTCTCTTGCAGCTTCTGAAGATGTTCAACTATGGATCACCGTGTGCACCCTTTGGTACAAGTGTAGAGTTGCAACATATGTCTAGATGGCTAATCAACACCAGGAAGATATTACAGGGAGATTTACTTCCCAAAGAAAGACATGGCCAACACTAGATATACTACTTCAAATTTTCTGTGTAAGCATGGGTTATCACAGGGGTAATTCCTGTCCTCTGTCTTCAGGGGACCTGCTCAAAGGTTCCACCTCTGAGTGGTTCAGCTGCACGCCTCATAAAGACAGTATGAACAGAAACAGCAACATTGGTTGATTTGCAGTTGCCCACTTCCAGAAGCAACTATGTGATAACAACTACTACTCTGACAAAATCAGCAACTGCACTGGAGCGACAAACATGTTTTTTCAGGAGTGTAACTGGACAGGGGACCCTTCTGACTACAGTTTTCTATTGTCCTCACAATTTTCTTATTCAAAATAACAAGGAAATGTAATACTGGATACTCTGATGACTTTACACACTGCACAGGTTGCTGTGGAACCATTTGAGAAGGAAAAGAGTGTAGATAACTGCTGTCTGCAATGCCAAAACTGGGATTCCCTGATTGCTGGTAGCCTGGCTGCTGGAAACTGTTTCTGGTCTCCTATGTGTTGCATGTGTTAGTCAGATGGTGTCATTCAGTGCTCTGTAACTTCTAAATTGATCTTGGCTAGAATGAAGAATACAGGTCTGTGGCATAGTGATTGTTTGGAAGTTCCCCCCAGCCCCCAAAGCATTGCTAAGATTATGAGAGTAATAAAAAAAAAAGCCATCCAAATATTAGAAGTCACACCGTTAACCACCTGTGAAATTATACCATAAAACTTGACAACTACCCTTCTTGGTGAGGAAATGTCTAGACATTTAGTGTCTGCTTTATCTTCTCTGAGCTCTGCTCAACTCTTCTTGAAGTTGTCTATTTGTGCAAGAAAAATAATCATTTGCCTGTTAAGACAATCTAGGATGAGCAGCAACTACTGCTTTCCTCTATCTTGACTCATCCTCACATACCAAATGACAAGAAACAACACACAGATGTATGTCACTGATATCACCAGGCTTTTTCCCCATTGCTTCAAAGTACATGGAACGAAATAGTCTGAGAAAACTCATCAAGTGGTACTTACTCTAGATATGTGGTAGAGAAAGTCAAGACAACAGAAAAAAAATCTTCCAATTTCCTTTGCCAAAAAACCCAAATACAAAAATTCTTTAGCTGTTTACAGAGCTCGCCTGTATGCCCAAGACCAGAACATTAACATGAGAAGTTATTCCACCCCTGGCCTTTAATCTTATTGACAGCTCACTTAACTGGTCACTATTTTCAATTCCTTGATCCACAATCAAGTGCTAAACATTGCGGTACAAGCTCTAATGACATGACAGCTAGAGTTAAACTGTACTACATGATGGTACAACTGAATGAGATAACAAACCTGCTTGATCTGACTGCACCTATCATAGTCAGACAGGATAGCCTTTGTTACTTAAAAAAAAAAGTTTTACATGAAAAAGCTACCTAGAATGATGAATCTCCAGCTTTTAAACTGTCCAGTCTAATTTTTCTTTACTATGCAATGTACAAAGGAAAAAAAGCTTACCAAGACAAGTCACGAGAGATCAGATCTAAGAATGGCCATATAGGAACAGCTAATCATTCTCTGGAAGACTGTTCCCACCTGAGGGAAAACAGTGTAGCATGCAAGGAGGTCCTATCATTATTAAGATTTTGGAGGCACTGTGAATTGCTTAGAATATCAAGCAAAGCAGACTACCAGACAAATTAAAATAGCCAATGCCAGAAGTGACATTAAAGCAAAAGGAAACACCCAGTGAAGATTCCCATTAGCTTTTTCCTTCCGCCTGATGATCAAAGTTTAAAATACCAGTCAAAAGTACTTCATCAGAAATAATCATAATGTGACATAATTTTGTTAAATATTCATATCATATTACTATAGCTAGGTTTAGGGGTATTGCTTGCAAGGTATACACCCATTCCTTAAGAACTAAAAATAAATATTTTCAAATATATTTTAATAAGTGTTTTTGATATAGTCAAGTGAATCACTCCATAAAAAACCTAAGATTTTCCACGGAATTCCTAAATACATTTCTAGCTTAGAATAAGAGATCAGTTGCACTGATATTAGTGAGTTATCAGTGCCTCTAAGATGGGTTCTTGCTGCTCTTAATATTTATGTGCAATTTCCATTGACTCTTCATAGGTACCCTACATGCATACGTGCAAAACACCTGCTTAACTTATTGAAGAAGCTTTGAAAAAATAAGTTGTGTTTCCTGCTTGATGTCACTCACATACTTCTGCAAATTCCATTTATGACAACCTGCCTTTGGCAGTAGCAAAAACTCCCATAATTTTAATATCAGAACGTTAAATAAAAAGTGACTGAACTTGATTTTCAAATTAATTTTATCTGGTTTGGGTGACTATTTTAAACAGGCCCCACATGAGAAATAAACTCAGATACAAACAATATTCCACTCCTAGAAATCCAGTACTTTTCCTTACACATCTCCTCAGGATATTCAAATAGAAAGGTTTGGCTACAGAAGTCTGAAAAGCAGGAATACGCAAAAATACTAATGATAAAGTCTCACTGCAACTGAATAATGAATACTAAACCATATGATCTATGAAAGGGATTATACTATTCACAAAATAAAAATATCTCAAAGTGAAATGCCATAGAAAACAGAGTCATACTCCAGGAGTACCTTTAAATCAGTAAGACTTCTTTGCTGTCTGCAAATGTTCCTAAATCCCTCTTTTGCTGCCCCGTGTATATGTATGCATTGTTCTCTGTGTAGAATCACAGTAAAGTCTCAATAAAGAGATAAAATGGAGAAACTGTGAAAAATGTCTTGATCGAACCCATGCAGCAGGAATTGGCTTATTTAAAAGCAGTAGTAATAATACTCAAGGTAAGTGCTCCATTAGAGAGGATTGTGCAAGGGGAGAAAATAAACCATACACAAAGAAAGGTAAAAGCACATACACACAACAAACAGAAATGCTAAATGAATAGTTAATTGCTGAGGAACCAATATACTGCAAATAAATGATGGAGGGAATGAAGTGAATATTGCTGTACTCAGAAATTTTAAGATAAATATGAAAATATCACCAGAAAAAAAAAAAAAAGGACCTTTTTCTGTTTTAAAGCAGAGTTAGTTGGGAATATCTGGGAAAGACAGACTGAAATACTTCTTCACTTGCTTGATAACAACTCTAAAGTCTTTACTTTACTGGTTTTATAGAATTTGGTAAGGAAGGGACAAGAGGCTGAAACCACAAGACAAATGATAGAATTCAAGTAGTACAAAAAAGCATGGAAAACCCACATGCACCTACACACACATACAGAGCAGAGTTATGCATCATTAATTCTATGAAAGACTCCTACAAGGAGTAGGTTGGTGTAAAGGACAGAGGAGAAAACAACACTGAAGCCCTAGCGTGCATACAAAGGTTACTGGATCTTGGTGATAGTAAATAGCTTCCCAATTTTAATACACATTCAAGGGAAAATACAATAAAATATGAGATTTATGTAGCACAGAATGTAAAGGATCTTTGCCAAGACAGACGAAGGACTTAGTGAAACTTTTCCAGTTCTCTCTTACTCTGATATTAATGCTGTATATGGAGGTAAATGGACACTTTCCTTCCTTTTACACAATGCTATGCCTCAGATTCCACAGTTTCCATGAAAATTTTCACCCAAATCCATTACAGTGTGGGTTTTCCTGTGTCATTTCCAGACTGTCCAAAGAGCTGGGAGATGTCTCAAACATTTGGGAGCTCTGAAATCACGGACTGCAGGAACTAGACAGATTTCTTTTTTAAAGGTTAAGTTGAATGTTTCTTTCCTTATAAAATGTCCACAGTGATTTTATGACATGGTGGCTAGTTTATTATGTGTTATCATGAAGTATCAGCAGTGTCATTTCATAAGCAGCTGGCTATTCTAAGAAAAAAGATTATCTAATCAAATTCTGGCAGTGGGAACTCACTGGAGAGGAGGAAGAACTAATGTCACTCTGAGCTAGGACTGGCTTTCTGTAGAGCAGCATTTAGAAACCCACCAGGGATATGAACTCTCCTTAAGTTTATGCACGTTAGTCATTGACACCATATAAGCATTCTGCAATATTGCACTTACTAGATTTTATCTGTGTCAGCTGGCTTTCATTTGGGACTCAGTATTTTTAACGCAAAGTCTGCTATAGATTGGAATGAGCAGAGAAAGTCAAGCAGATATGGAGAAAGTTGCTGATGGCACATCTCACCAGTTTATTTTCCTCAAAACCAAGTGAACTGGGAAGAGGGGAGGAAAAAAAGACCCTTTTCATGGATAAGGAAAATTGTTAAAAGGGGCATTTTTTAACTGAATCACAACATCAGAAAGGAAAATAGGGCCATCATTCAGGTTTTCAGGTTTCCTCACCATGCATTTAACTTCTTATTTTGGTTTAGGAGAAACTATTATATAATTTATATGCCTTGGACCAACTTTTTTAAAAAATCACGTTGCTGACTCAAGATCAGATCGTGATCCACTGCAGTTCCCTGATCTTCTTTAGCCATGCTGCTTCCTCTCGTAACACATAGCTGCTTTTACTTATCTGAGAGTAGAAACCTTACATTTATCCTTACTGAATTGCTATCAAGTTCCAAGATGTTTGCTGCCCCCCAGCTACATACCCTATGCAAATTTAATAACCTTATGATATAATAATTCATCAAGGCATCAGAGAAAATATTAAAAACTGTCAAACTCAGGACAGATTTGAAACATCCCTCTGCTTTGATTCTGAAATGCTGATAAATAGTCCATATACAGCTTTCCAACTAATTATATATCCACCTAATGAAATTATCACCTCATCATGTATCTCCTAGCTTGCTTATGGGACTTACATATGAAGCAATGTGGGGAGCTTTACTGGACTCAATATAGATTACATCATCCACTTCTCTCCTACTCACAAGTCTCATAACAAAGTTGATGTGCCAAACTCTTGCTAAATCCACACTTCCTGAGACTTTCTTCTTTTTTGTCCTCTAAGTAATTTCCAGAAGATTGACTATTTGATGCAGTCTTCCCTCAGGAATTCAAGTTAAACCCACTGGTCTGTAAGTTCAGGTTCCCTTTTCCCCTCTTTTTAGACACAGACTTCATGTTTTCACCTTTTTAAAAATCTTCCCTACCCATATTCTTAGAAGTGACCATTAATGTTCTGGATTTTCTTGAGCCATTCCCACAGGACAGATTTCATCATGCCCAACTGATTAGAAAACATGTTTCTATCCTGTTCTTTCCCCACTATATGTGGTATTCTTAATCCTGTTTCACTGTGTTTAGCGCTGCTAACCATCTGAGAAGGGTTGACCTTTTAAATTAAGATTGAAACAGAACAAGTAAACACTTAGGCCTTCTTGGGGCTATTTAATGATACTTTTTTCTCTTCCATGAGAAACCAACAAAAAGCTTCCTTGATCTTTCATGCTCCTGTTTCTATTGCTTATTTATGGAAAGCTTTTTGAATATTCTTTGGTAGAATTTATATTAAAAGTATTGTATATCATGTCTTGCACTTTCTGACTTTGTCCCTGTGTGTTTTCTGTTTTTCTATGTGTTCCTAGTGATACAACCTGCTTAAATTTTTTATGTGCTTCTTACTTTTCAGGTCATGAAGAAGGTCATTGTTCAAGCAAGTTGGTCTTCCCGTACCCTTCCTGGACCTCCTTTACACTGAGATAATTTGCCATTCTACCCTTAATATGATTTCTTTGCTGAATTGTCAGCTCCCTTGTACAGTTACCCAAGTTTGCTCATTTCTGTTTTCCTCTTGTTTCACTTCCAGAAAGTATGGGGTTCTTTTCTGATTGATTTTTTGTTTGTTTGTATCAAGGGGACTTATTCTAAAACATTCCATCTCTAAAAGTATCAAACTTATTTATTTCAGAAGTTGACCACTGGCCATCCATATGAAAGAATTTAAATACCGTTTTTTACTGAAACATAATGAAGGAGAACATGTTTGAATTATGCAGATAGCATTTGCAAATGTTATTAGGGCAATTTATTTCTGCCATGTGTCATCTCTTCAGCAGGAACACTCTGCATGGGTTAAATGTTTTTTAATGTGGTTTTGAATAGTTATATGTCGCACTCTGAAAATAAAGATTGAACTGTTCATTCTCTGTTGACTGAAATCACGTAAGAGATCTTTTGCTAATAATTAATGTCACATCCCACTGGGACAAACACTATTTGCATGGCTTGTAATAAAAACAATTCAAAAACACTAATGTGTTTCCCTGAACACTGAAAGCTTGTGATGCATATTATGAAAACACCACTGGTGAGAACCACAGCAGCATATAAAAGCTATTATTGTGTTGTACATTTATTGCTAAGTTTATTTCCTCGTTGATTTATTTAACTCACCGACTACCAGACAGGAGGATATGGTGAGTTACTAACTCAGAGCAATGCTACTGTTTTTAGTGTCTCCAAATCTGAAACACTTTTCTGAGTAACTTTACAAAATGAGTTCAAGCCCAGAAAAAGCTTCTTGTTGCTGTAATGGATTTTGGGATATGACAATAGCTTGAAACACAAAATTTGGTAGGTTCTAATCAATATAAATTCCCATAAAAATTCTGCAATGACCAGGAACTCATGCAAAATATCATGGTCACGTGGCTGGGCATTTCTATGTACATCCAACACTTGTGCATTTAGTCTCCATCTACTTAATAGCCCACTCACTCTAGAGACACTTGTAGTGCCCCCACTGCTTTCACACCCACGCACCCCAATTTCTAGCCACAGTATGCGCTATCAGCATCTGCATGTACATGTAGATTTGGCAGGCAGCTTCCCGTAATTCTGAGTGCACACATCCTCTAATCTACACTCAATTCCTTTATGCCAGGCTCATTCATCAAAGGATTTAATAAATTACAGGTTTTCCTATAGAATAAATATCATCAGACCCTGTTAAGGATCTCTACAGAAACCTCCACTTTCACTAGCTGCTACTCTACATCTCTGCCAGCTCACTAGGGACCAAGCAAGCAACATGAGGTGTGCTACTGCCTCCAACAAAGTCACTCACGGCTCTCAGCAGAGGACACAAGTTGATGTTCCTGTTGTCTCCTTCCAGGTTTTTCCCACAAAATGCAGGAGCAGTTTCTCACTCTTCAAGGAAAGAGAGGGAGTGAAGATACTGGTGCTCTTGTAAGAGTTTTGAATACTCAGTAAGATCCCACCAGGTCTTCTCAGACCTCACCTTAAGGCTGCTTCTTTGTTGCCTCCATTCTCCTATTTACTCCTTCTCCATCTCCACTGGGGATCTTGTGGATTTGAAGTTTTGGTCTTCTGCATTTTTTAAGATCTTAGTTTTCTGCTTTAGTTCAAATGTCATTGACAGACTATGCTGACAACTGGCATATTCAACTAATAACTTTTTTTTTCCAGAACGACTCTGCTAAATACGATTTTGACACAAGCATCCTAACCAAAAAGACTAAGAAATGTGTAAAAGCACAATTAAGAGACATGTGAGAAGTTCCTTAAACAGAATAAAGGAATAAAATTTATACTCATTTTATTCTGAAGGGAAAAGTAAGTAGAAAACAAAGTCTTGTTGAGATTTCTTTATATAGGATAATGTTGTATAACATGCCCCATGCCTATTTTTTATTTGCAGATTATGCACTGGCTTTAGATTGGTGGCCTAAAAGTCAATCTGTTTTTGTAATGTAACCATTTAGGGTGCTCATAAACATCTTATCATTGTCATTACTGGGTATTACATATGCGAGGACTTTCACAGGCATGAAAGAAAAAATTACAGAGATAAGTACAAAACATACTAGTGCTATATGATATTTTGTAAGGGAGACAATGCCCAGTTTAACCAGCCTATTTTACTGCTTACTTAGTCTGAACAACTGAACTGCCAGTACCCTTAAACTTTTCTCTTTATCTCCTCACTTATGGCTTTTATGTGACAGTGGAATAGATTTTTCTGACTGTCACTCAATTTAATATTGAGAGCTTTTTGAAAAACCCCCAAACATAATTGAGTGGTATAAATGATTTTTGAGAAACATAGGGATAAAATGGAGGTAACGGAGACTTGGTTATGCTCCCATGATTTTCTGCCTTAGTCATGGCCTCCATTCACAGATATATTATCCTTATCAGAATTTTCTCTTTTCTTCTCCCTCATGCTAATTTTATGAGCACATACTGCATTCTGGTTTTCTGTTATTTCCCACTGAATTACAACTGGTCATTGTTCTCCAAATCTATGCCCTTGTTTTTCATTAAGAATATTACTAGTTTACTGTGCAAGGGATGTCTTTTATTTAATTTGGTTCATTTTATTTTATTTTCATAGTTAGCCTTTGACTTTGCAACATTTTCCTTACTCCCTGTATTACAGGTTAGTGACCTTAATATCACTGCTAAGGTTAAGAGGCAGCTTCTATTCGAGACTCAGTTGCACAAAAATATAACTTTTCCAGATAGTCTCTCTCAGGCTGAGGGTGTTTTATGCTTATGCTTTGTTAGAAGTGGATTTTTGTTTGAAGCTTCATAAGCATCATCTATTTGTTTTGAGTTATCCAACATGAAAAGATAGCATTTTTGCAGCAATCAAGACAGTTTTCAGCTGCTCTTTTTGGACTCTGATAATTGAAAATCAGCTTTGTTTCAGCACTTCAAAATCAGCTTTGATTGTGGAATGGTGGTTTTGCTATCTCTTTGAAATGGTTTTGAAATAAAGTTCTGCACGTGACATTATTATTAAATAACTTACTGAAGTAGTAGTGATGAGGAAAGTTGATCTCAGAATACCTCTGCTCTACTTAATATTGCTTCTAAAAGTTGTTTATTTTCTGTAAGAAAATCACAATTTGTTATATTTTAAATCATGCCACTTTCCTCCCACTCTTCAAGGAGCATAGCCCAACCAGACACACAGTGTCTGAAAGAGCTTTTGCTTAAAGCTCCAGTAACAAATCCTACATAATTGTAAATCCAAAAGGGGCATTGGGAAGCAGCAGTCAACTTCTTGTTTGTCCTAACAGAAACAAACATGTTCTTAAGGAAGGGTTAATGCATGCTACCCCTAGCTTTTCTATAGCCCCTCCCTATGGTAAGTCTGTGCTCTGCATATTGTGCCATCCCTTTTTCATCACAAAGAGTTTCACAATCTCAGTAGGCAATCATTTTATGCCCTCCACACAGAAACTGCTGTTGCAGCCTTGAAAGAATGAACCACGAGCCTGGGTGACCCGCAGAGATTTTATGTAGGTAAGAGTCAAGGTAAAGCTGAGAACGAAACTCTTCAGGCATTTTTTTGATCAGCTAATAGAGAAGCATTTTTAACTGGGCTACTCCTTTTAGTAAAAAAAAGTGCCATTACTTGTAAATGCCAAACAGACATAAACTGGTGCTTTCCATATTTGTACTTACACAGAAATAGACTTAATCCCCAAATCTCTACTGCAATTTTTACCCCGACATCCAATGACGTGGAGACTGTAAGTGTCACAATGCTTTTTTGGGAGCTGTTCACTTCACGTGCCTTGTGATTCCCTTCTGAGTTGGGTTACAGGCCAGAATCATACCAGACAAATGGTAAGGACATTTTTTCTTTAGCATTCAAAACTCTGAAATCCTTCCCTGGCTGAGCTACAAATGGCAGTCAATAGATTCATTTTAATCTAAGATCTTATTGTTCTGGTGCTATCTTTTCACTCCATCGTTTCCCATTGATTAAGCAGCTCTTGCATTTTACAATAATGCAATAATACAAGCCAAAGTGCCTCAGGAGGCCTTCATATGAAACTTTGTATGAAAGGCAATAAATAAGCTTACCCTGATTCATATTTATTTTCCTTTTCATTTATAAGTGATTTTCTGTATTCAGCCCATGTTTCTTTTTCCTGCTCAAATACAGAAAGTTTTTAGAAGATTGCTCAAATAAGCCTCTTACACAATTAGAATCCTGCCCTCGGTGGCTGCCACTCTCAAGCTGCACATCCTCTGCTGATTGCATTATTGTTCCCCCTCCAGTGACTCTGTGATAGATCTATTTATTCATACCAAATCTTCCATTAACCTCTAGTTCTGCTATTTTACAAATTTATTTGTATTCATCTTACTGATTATAAAACTGCAGTCAGTATATAAACTGTCTAAGGAGGAAAGCTCAGGCACCTCTTGCGGTCCGGGACAGACTGTTATCAGCAGGATTTAATCCATTAGCTAAAGGAAACAGAGGTTGGTTTAAAATGGCTACACTTTTCCATCATGTTTCTCTCTATCATAAAAGGGAGAATAATCTTTTCCTGTATGTAAGTAGAATGTGAAGTCAGAAGACAGAGCACAGTTTCCCATACATGCAGGATGAACTGGAGATTCCTGTAAAGAGTTCGTTTCTCTTTCTCTCCTATTGTTGTACTCCATGACTTTCCCTGATGGGCCACATGATAAAACAATGTCCCCTGACAGCCAGGGAGACTTCTAGGCACTTTGTTGAAGAGGACAGGACTAGTAAGAAAAAAGTAATTCAAAATCCTCTCCAGTCATAAACTTCCATTATATTTAAAGCTTGACAGAATTATGAGTTCATCTAATATAATCTCCTGAGCATCACAGTCATTAAATATCACCCAGATACTGCTATATGGACCCAATTATTTTAATTAGACAAGAACACTTCAGTCGTCAAGAGACTAAACTGTAGTGTGCCACAGGCATAGACCAAAATAGACAAAGATGTCATCAAAGCCTGAGACTCCTGCTATAACAAGGAATTTCTAGGTGAGAAATGCTCCCAAAATTCCTGGAGATGGTATGCAGCTCATCCATCAACTTTGGCACAGAGGGTCAAGTCCCAGTCAATGAGACCTGAGAGAAAATTATGACTTCTCCTTCACATTGGGTGATCAGTTTAATCTTGACCTGAGCATCAGAGTATGATTCACTCAATGGGAACCTAAGACAAGGAATCAGAGTTGACCAGAGATGGTATTTTTTTGGAGCTGTTTTTCCAAGTCTATGTGCTAAAATAATTCTACAGTAAATTTTGGATATTCAAAATTGTGCACTTTTCTGCATTTAATTTACTGTAAAATATCGGTTTTTTTCTTACCACAGGTGAAGAAATTTGAAGCCCAGATACCTTCAGCTCTGGAACCTGAATAGTAGAAAAGTGACAAAATTGAGTGCTTGGCATCTCTAATATGAAAATACCTAGCACCATTCCAGGGGACTGTTTGCTCTAGCAGTTTACAAAGACTAAGATTTAGTTGATAAATCCTAAAATCAAGTACCATTGTGATTTTAAAACCAACTCTTATTTTATCTCAGCCCTCAATTTAAAATGGTTCTCACATGTTTGCAATTTGAGCTTATTCTTATTTTAGAAAAAATGGCAAAATCCGGAGCGTTTTTCTTCTGTAAAACACTGGTTTGAAAACCTCAGTCCGAGCTGGTTCACATTCATGGAGGCTAGTTTTATCCTCTCTAGTTCCAAGGTCCATATCTCCAGTTTTCACTTACTGTTATAAACAAGAACTTGATTTTATCCTTGTTTTCTCTAACACAATTTCCCTGACTCAAACGCAGTGTTATTCTGTTATCTGTGTTCTCACGCCAGATTAGAGGCCAGCAGCGCCCATCCCTTTATCAGGTGACTACCTCTTTACCTCCTTGCTCCTTTTTTCTCAGACCATACATGATAGATTTTAAAAGGTGACCTACCAGGCAAGCAGCAGAATAATAAATCAAACCAAAACACTGAAGACACTGCACATTCGATATAAAATTTGCAATGTGCATGCACAGCCACCGTTTCCAGATGCCCACTTAATGCAGAAATCAGGGGAAAGCTATACCCTACATAAATTAGGGGATACAGAATTTGATTAAATAGTATGGGACATCCCATAATATTCTGAACATCTAGCAGAAAAAAAAGCTAATGAAGTTTCACTTTTAGCTCAGAGCCAAAGAGACTCATATGTTGTTTTCTAACATTATTTGACCAGGTAGCGCTCCGTGATTTGGGAGGTAAAGGAAAAAGCAGTTATTCCAGCTATCGAACCAAGTGCAAGTAATTGATTTGTTCTCCTTATAAAAAGCATTTGTTTTGCTTTTGCTAGTCCTATGAACTAATGTGATCCATGTTATTAATAATGGAAACACTCTCTAGATTGCTTTATCCACTCACTGCTGACAGTTGAATTTCATATCAGTCACCAGATCAATGCATTGCAGCACTGCAAGATACAGGCAATAGAAATAATGCGCCTTGACAGCAATACATAGCTTGTTAATTGCACAGTGCTATTCTGGGGTAAACATTTTATTAAAACATCAACACTCTACCACATCTTAAAAAGCACCTTGCTTTTGCAGTTCATTTTCAACCACATAAAACATTACCAGAAAAAAACCCCTACAAATCCAGAACGAATTTTGATCAGCCTGAGAGAGCCTGTCATATTTTAGCATGAAACAACTTGTTTAGCTACTGAAGCACAATGTGTCAACAAGATGGAATTCCACTTTCTAAAGGCTAGAGTGCCCACTCAATAGAAGAAAGCGGTACATGATTACTGCTTAGAGCTCACGGCACAATGGCAGCAACTCAGCATTTAGCAATAATAGAAAATGTCTGTCTCATTTTCATTCCCCTTGAAAAAACTCCCAATATAATATTATGAAACACTCCACTGTGAGCTGGTTTCTTAATCTCAGCAATATCTTCAGCTATTACCTTATCCATGGTAATACCTTTCTGGTGAATTTTCTTAAAAGCAAAAATTCAATGACATATAGAACAAGGACAGATACCTGAAATGTAATAACAAAGAGTAACTCTTCAATTTTACTACCGGTACCAGATAGCAGCTATCTCCTATTTCCATTTCAGTATTTTGCAAATGACATAAAGGTCTCAAGGTCTTGTCTTTTCTGAGTAATTCCTCTGTTTTTCAAAACCTCATAGCCTCTTATTTCTGCTCCTGCTTCAACTTTCATTCCTGTCTTAAAACTGAGAAAAAAATTCAGATTATTGTGCATATAGCCCTTCTTCACCCATGACCTTTTCTTTGTCTGATTATAAAATTAAGATTTTTTTTCAGTGTAAATGTCTTCAAAGATTGTTTTGATATTCCTCTACTCAACTTGGCTGTCTTTGTATCTTGCAGTGTTTTAAAAGTGCCTGTTTTCTCTTTACATACATTCAAGATTTTCCTGGCACTGCTAGTGAAGGAGCAAAGCACATCTTGGACCAAACATTTATACCTATGCCTCTGCTTAAAAACAAGGCCTTTTAGGTTAGTCAGACTTTCAAACGTTTTGGTCAGGTGATGTGTATGGAACAATGTGTCAAAGCCAGGCACAAGATGGATAGAAATTGCACAAAGAAAGTACGTGGTGATCATGGCAACACATGAGAGAGCTGAATTTGCAAAAAAAGACAACTGCCAGATGTGGAGACTGTTTTTCACTTCTAGGCTGGGGTACTCTTACAAACTATTCTGCACCTTCAAAGACATTAAATACTTCAGAGCTAGTATCGTGCGATAGGCCAGGTACCAGAGGCAGCACAAGTGCACTCAGAGCATTCCAACTGAGATACAAACTCATAAAATAAGAAACCCCACTCCAGAAGTTTAGAAGAACATGACCCACTAACAAAATTAAGTGAATAGGAACTTGTTGCTTGGCATTTTTATAATTCAGATTTCTCTCCCAAAAAAGAGCATTTTTCCAAATTATTCAGCGTTTCCCTACATGTATATTATTGTGCTTAACAAGGACATCACTGTAGATGGAACATGCATGCTAGGAAATGTATGAAGATGAGAGAATGAATCACAAAAAAGAGCTTTGCAAACAGGAATATGAACTGCACTTCTGGTGTAACTAGTTTAGAGTGTACTCTATTCTATTAAGATTTCTGAAAAGGCAGACAATTATTAATTCTACAAATACACAGCAATTGCTTTAGACATGTGCTTCCTTAGCCATGGAAGAAGAATGCAAGAAGAAATCAATGTGAAAAAATTGCTGGGAAGAGTGAAATTGCCTTAGGTATTTTGTTCTATGTAATACAATGGCCCAGGAATTCTATTTATAAGGAAGACATGGTACTTGTATCTATTGATTTTTTCAGGGCCCTCTTGCAGCCTCCAGTCTTAAAATTTCACCTGTCCTAGAAGGGAACATATCTTTTGAGAAGTCTTGGTGTTCCTCAATGGCATTATGCACATAACAGTTAATATGGTGTAAAAGAGCTTAAATAACCCCAAATTTTGTGCTCCCTTTGCAACACTACAAATCTTCCCTTATCCTTACACATTTAATACACTAAGATTGAGTACTCACTTGCTGACTGGAATTTCACACTAGGGGATATGAATGAAGGGCCACACAATCATCAATTACTACAGCTTGCTCCTAAGAAAAATTAAATTGTTGCCCAGAGATTAGGATAGTTTGGAGTGGTCCCAGGACCTCCATGAACCTGGCTATAGCTTCAAGAGTCAAGTCTCCTAGCAAGAGATTATCAAACCACAGAGGATCTTCTGGAAATACATTCTTCTTGCTTATATAGACTATGCTAGGAATGCGTAAACTCAAGGGGAAAAGGCCAACAGAGGCTCTCTGCCTCCACTACCCCGATCTCCCATCTCACCCCATTCCAAGGGATAAGTCAACGTTTTGATAGTGCATGCTGTGTAACATTTATATGGTTGTGGAGCAAAGGCTGAGATGCAATCACACATCAGTCAGCTATCGTCCCACTGAAAGTTATTGTTAGTGAATGGACATTTTGCAGGACAGGTGAACTGTATGCAACCAAGGTGTGCTACTTAATAAACCAGTAATATAGTTCCTTTTGAAACTCCATTCTAATTAGCTCTTAACTCCAAACTTTCCTTTAATATGTAGGAAATACTATGTCAGTATAATATAAAACAAGACAAAAATGTTTTATTCATAGAGATTTTGTGTGCCCTGATTACCACAGCTTTTCCTGTACCCAGGCCAGCTGGTACAATATGCACTGTCTTCGATGTTTTGTTGCTGTTTTCTCTTATTAAATATGTCAAAATTTTATATCTGAGTAATAAAAGTTAGTAACATAGATCCAATGCATAATAAGGAAGGTAGATCAACAGTGTATAATGGTAGTATCTTGGTAAATCAATTAATATGTTTATAGCTAATGTTAAAAAATATGAAAGATTAGGCAAGAGTGAGGTCAGTCAGTGGTACCACAACACGGCTTTGGGAGAGAGCTATTCATAATGATTAAAAAGATATCTACATGCTACTTTTCAAGTCAGTATAAATCTCTCTTCTTCTATTTATTTGTCTGAAAGCCTGAACAGACAGCAGGATCTGACAGCAGAGGGTACATATGTGGATGCTTAAATTTAAACATCCCTCCTCACCTTTTTGGAACAGTTCTGTCTACATATTTACTAGGCTGTTTCCAACACATTGCTGTTTCCAAATTTCCTGAGGCCAAGCAAAATCCACCATCTTTACCTTTCCTAAAGGCCTTTTAGCAAATCAAGAGCACTCTCTTTGAGACTCGCATTTAGCTTTCACACCAATAGCAATGACTTTGCAAAAAGACACTCTGGTTCCTCATTTCCCATACCACAGAAAGAAAGTTTTCTCTCTGAATAATGGAATACTCATTTCACCACAGTCCCTGAGCCAGCTTATTCTCTATTTGGTTTCTTCTGCCTCTCCTTTTCTAAAATGGCTTCTGAAAACCCTTTTAATTTACTCTCTTGACTTTGTCTTGCAAAGCTCTCCCTCCTCCCTCCCTGGATCCATCTCATCAGTTAATCAAAACCCTCAACTACTTGACAGTTGTTAGCTACCCTTACACTGCAATTCAGGCCTGAACAATCAGTTTGTTCTGTGCAGTAGACAACTACTTGTCTACAAGGGCTTTTGGGTTAATAATAGATCATTGATGTTAGATGTCACTTCTGCTGTTAGAAGTATGTTAGGAGCTCTGAACTTTACCCAAAGACAGAGGTTCAAATACCCCAAAAGAGACTCTACATACCTAAAGTATAGCTTAAAGGGTGACACAGTTATTAATAGGGAATCTCCAGATTCACATTGCCTTCCTTATTTCTTTGCTTACCAGATTCAAAAAGGAACGTGTGTTTAGCATAAGATGTACAGGTAAGCATGTAAAGGCATCTCTAGCTACCTTTATTGGATGGACAAAAGAGACATTTGTCTTGGGCCTTTCTTTGAGCTTGTAGATCATTGTGTACACTTGTGAGGGAACCCAGAGCTCTGAAGTGGATGTGCCTGGACTCTTTAAAGAGGAGTGGAAGGCCTTCACACAACAAAGAGCAGGTTTTCTCTGGGGAAAAAAACCACCATAGTTTAACTTTCTGAATAGAGAGCATTCAAAGTGACTATGGAAACAGAGTAGAAATAAATAGCTTTCCTAACTGTCTTGGTGTTCTTGTGGGCATTCACCAATGGACCTTCACCATTGGAAATCTTCTGCAACAAATCTTCCTTAAGGTTACCATTTGACAGGGTACGCAAATACAGATTCAAAGACGTGTATTTTCACCCTGTTCCAATACATATCCTGAGGAAGGGCCTTAATGTTACTAAAATTTGGCTTACAGACCAGCCTCTTGCTTCTCATTTCAGCCTCAGTGAACCGTACGTGCTTATGTTCAAGACATCACAACCCAAAGCGAAGGGGGAGGTTAAACTCAAGGCTGCAGATCTGGTCACTAGCAAGCGCGGCGCAGACTCCATAAAAGGAAACAGAGCAGTTTGCTAAACCAGGCAATACATCAATCCTTTATGCTATGTACACTTCATTTACAGGGCATTTGCACATTCAGAATGATGATGGATGAAGCTGCAAAACAGTTTGATTTTCATCACTTCAAGGCAGAAAGCAGAGCAAAAATTATTTGTGATTTTATCTTTTTTAACCAATCCTTAATAGTTAATCCAGAGGCATTTCTTTTTGTTTACTCAGTCTCGTCTCCTATTGCTTTCCCACCTCCTTTATTTTATAGCCCTGTGTCTCCTCAGTGAGTCTGGGGAGAACTCTGTTTTACATGCACCACTGCATGGACAGATAGGAAGTTTTACCAAGGTCGACAGATGCTAACCTACTCACAGAAGACAAGTTACTGCGATTTCCTAGTTTGGCAAACTATGATTCTTCTATGGTATCAGTTTGGGCAACATCTAAGCTGCAATAAAAAGTGCATTTTCCACAAGAAAGACAACAGCAAGAGCATGATAATATTTTATAAATACAGATATTTTCTCTTCACTCATAGCCTGCATTGAATTCCATAATAATAGCAACCATGGAAAGAGTCACTTAGTTAAAAGATCAGTTAGTCACTCTGACCTAACATTTAATGGGTTCTTTTATATATAGATTTCTCTCTACATTTTTGTATTTCCCCCCAAGCTTGATTCCTGTAAGGTACCTGGTTTTTCCTACTGCTGAAAAATCACTGATCCATATGATCTGACCTTCTACCAAAAACATTTTCCACTGTCATCTGGTTTTGTTTTCCAGAGATCCACCATTAATTGTTCATTCCCCCTACTAAAATGCAATTTTTATGAGAAAATCAAAATGTTTCTGTATTTCTTTTTATTAATGAGTAAATAATGTCACCGTAGTATCACAGATTGATCATTCTCTCTATTTTTTCTATGACTTATAAAGAAAATTGGAGTTAATACAATAACGAATGGTTTGCTCAAGATTCTGATGGTTTTTGCTAAGTGCTAGGAGAACATCAAAGTGCATTTGTATTGTCATCTGCACAGTCCAATTCGTTACTGTAATGACTCAGTAGCTTCTTAAACCAAATAAAGCAAAGAATTCTGGAATGGACGTCCTACACCATGAAGCTGTCGTTCCTAAGCCACAGTGCTTATGAAGGGCAATTATATTATATATATTATATATATTCATAATATATTATTATATTATGAAGGGCAATTCAGATGGAAACGGAAAGATATATTTTTTTCCCTTATTCTAACACTGCACAATTCCAAGTGTTTTCCACACCAATAGTAGGGAAATATATGTTCTTACCCCACAGCCTATTCCATTGCCTGGTTCACATACAATTTTCCTCACTCCTGGTTCAGGAAGCAAACCTGCTCCACAGCCAGGGGTTGGACACAGCACTCCTCCCATCTGCAGCACGCACTCCTCGGCCCCATAGCGCTGGTAGCGGTTGTACTACAACACAAAAGACCGGTGTTAAACTTCCAAAAGCATGCAAACTTGTCCCTTCCCCCAAACTTTGTGCTTGAATCTCTCCCACGTAATCCTCAGCTGTCCTAATGTCTCACATGCTAAGTCCAGGTTATTTATCAAATGTCTAGATCACCTCTGTCCCCAGAAAGGTAATGGAACAGCTTGCTCTGGATGCCATCTCCAAGCAATTGGAAGAGAAGAAGGTCATGAGGAGTAGTCAGCATGGATTCACCAAGGGGAAATCGTGCTCGACCAATCTCATAGCCTTCTACGATCTCATCACCGGCTGGGTAGATGGAGGGAGAGCAGTAGATGTCATCTACCTTGACTTCAGCAAGGCTTTTGATACTGTCTCCCATGACATCCTGATAGCAAAGCTGAGAAAGCATGGGATTGATGAGTGGACAGTGAGGTGGGTTGAGAATTGGCTGTCGGACCGAGCCCAGAGGGTCGTGATTCGTGGAGTGGAATCTGACTGGAGGCCTGTGACTAGCGGTGTTCCCCAGGGCTCGGTGTTGGGTCCAGTCCTGTTTAACATCTTCATTGATGACCTTGATGAGGGAATAGCCTTGACCCTCAGCAAGTACGCCGATGACACAAAGCTGGGAGGAGTGGCTGACACGCAGGAACACTGCGCTGCCATCCAGCGAGACCTGGACAGGCTGGAGAGCTGGGCAGGGAGAAACCAGATGAGGTTCAACAAAAGCAAGTGTAAAGTCTTGCACCTGGGAAGGAACAACCGTTTGTATCAGTACAGGCTGGGGGATGACCTGCTGGAGAAGAGCTCTGTGGAGAAGGACCTGGGGGTCCTGGTGGATGACAGGTTGGCCATGAGCCAGCAGTGTGCCTCGGTGGCTAAGAGAGCCAATGGGATCCTGGGGTGCATCCGGAGGAGTGTAGCCAGCAGGTCAAGGGAGGTGATCCTCCCGCTCTACTCTGCCCTGGTCAGGCCTCACCTGGAGTATTGTGTCCAGTTCTGGGCTCCCTGGTATAAAAAGGACAGGGATCTCCTGGAGAGAGTCCAGAGAAGGGCTACGAAGATGATAAAGGGCCTGGAGCATCTCCCCTATGAGGAAAGGCTGAGAAGATTGGGACTGTTCAGCCTTGAGAAGAGAAGACTAAGGGGGGACCTGATTAATGTTTACAATTATCTTAAGCAGGGGATGCAGGGGGAATCAGCCAGCCCCTTTTCAGTGGTCTGTGGAGACAGGACAAGGGGCAATGGCTGCAAGTTGGAGCATAGGAAGTTCCGCACCCACATGCGGAGAAACTTTTTCACAGTGAGGGTGACAGAGCACTGGAATAGGCTGCCCAGGGAGGTGGTGGAGTCTCCTTCTCTGGAGATATTCAAGACCCGTCTGGATGCCTATCTCAGTGAAATGTCCTAGGGAGCCTGCTTCGGCAGGGGGTTGGACCCGATGATCTCTCGAGGTCCCTTCCAACCCCTACAATTCTATGATTCTATGATCTTGGGAGAGTTGTTAAATGGGGTGTCACTCTGCTCCAGCTCACATCATATGCATCATTTTCTGACACATAGCTGTCATTTTCACCACCAAAAAATTGTGTGGGATATTGAAAGCAAAAAACCAGCAGACTCTTTCTGTAAGTAACCTCAAGAACTCTTCTATTATGATTGAAAAATATGGTAAACATCATAAATATAGCCCAACAACAGGTACTGATAAACACTACATACAGATTGAAAGGAAACCCACAAAAGAACCCCAGGAATCTATTGCTAGAAGTACAGTATAATGTTATAGAGCTAAAGTCTTGTAAAAATTGCCCAGCCAACTTTATTTTCAAAACGCATTTCATGAAACTGATTGGCAAAATAATTCTCTGGCATACATTTATTTCAGTGCCAGGTGAAGCTTTTTTCCAGGATCTCCCTGGAAATTTTCTTAGTTTTTGCAATTTTCCTCTAGTTGCATCCTGGTCGCCTAAAAGGCTGTGGAAATGCCTCCAGTTTAATGATGGAGACCCTGACACACAGCAACATTAAATAACATAGTCACTGTGTCCTCACTGACAAGAACGCCTACTCTAAAATGACTGATGCCATTGCAATAACTTTCCCTGGTCTAACTTACCCTGCTTTCAGCCTGAGATAAGCTGAGCAAGTACAAATCACGCTGCGTACATGTAAATCACATCCACTCTAGGGCTCTGCATTGGTGCAGTTCCACACTGGTGGCTATATAACCATTGTAAACCAGGCTTCGGATTCGCCTATAAATCTGCTCTGCTGTAGAGTGAAATAAATGAAAGCATTTGGTCCTAACAGCCCCAAAGAAAACAGGAAAATCCAAAAGGCCAAAGAGGAAGGGGAGTAGCATGAATTTTCTCCGTGAGCAGCATGACTTGAGGATGTGCTAAAGGAACAAACCTGAGCTTTATGTTGCAGCACTCACAACATTATTTAGTGCTTCATAAACTTTTATCCTTAACTGCTCATGAAAATCCTGGTCCCTTTTTTTTTTGGGGGGGGATAACAAATGAAAAACTCTCTCAGCAATCTGCAGTCCTCTCCAAAGAGATCCCATATGGAAAACTGGGGCCAAAACCTCATACACAAATGACAGAAAGAACAATGTTAAATTATAAAGACAGGGATGCCACTGCTTCTTTTGTGAGTACATTTAAGAATATTCTTCTTCAAATATTTCCATGTATTGCTACACTGAGTTTTTAAAAATAGCATGCAACTTCTGAACAAACTGTAACACATAGGTATAAAAGTGTGACATCACATAAGAAAATAAAGAAAAAAGGTTTACCAACCCAGAAATATCCACCTCTGCCTGTTAGCAAAGAACCCAAAGAAACTTTCTCTCAAAAGAAAAATGAAAGGCAAAAGGAGAAAAGGCCTTCAAAATATCACTGCATGTGTGAATGGCAGACAGAAATACTGGCATCTTGGATCTGGAAGATCTAAGTATTTTGATGAGAAGTATTTTGATGAAGATCCAAGTATTTTGATGCCAGTATTTTGAGAAATATACAAGGCATTACTGCAAAGTCTCCTTGGATGCAGGGACTCAAAAGCTGGTGTTTTCCTACATTATTATAAGCGATAAGCAGCCTGTAGCTAGTGCTGTGCCTCAGGGGCCAGTACTGGGTCTCATCTTGTTCAACTTATTAATTAATGACCTGGATGAAGGGACAGAGTGTGCCCTCAGCAAGTCTGCAGATGATTCTAAACAGGGAGGAGTGGCTGACACACCAGAAGGCTGAGCTGCCATTCAGGGAGACCCGGACAGGCTGGAGACTTGGGTGGAGAGGAATGTAATGAATTTCAAAAAAGGCAGGATCATCCCCCTAAGGAGGAATAACCCCAAGCACCAGTACAGGTTAGGGGCTGACCTACTGCAGCTCTGTGGAGAACAATCTGGGATTCCTGGTGGAGAAGAAATTCTCCATGAGCCAGCAGTGTGCCCTTGTGGCCAAGAAGGCCAATGGTATCCTGGGGTGCATCAAGAAGAGTGTGGCCAGCAGGTTGAGGGAGGTTCTCCTCCCCCTCTACCCTGCCCTGGTGAGGCCACATCTGGAGTCCAGTGTGCAGTACTGGCTTCCCAGTTCAAGAAAGACAGGGAACTACAGGAGGAAGTCCAGTGAAGAGCTGGATGAGATGAGAGAACTGGAGCATCTCTCATACGAGGAAAGGCTGAGAGAACTGGGTCTATTTAGCCTGGAGAACACTGAGAGGGGAATCTCATCTTTGCTTATAAATATCTAAACGGTGGATGTCAGGAGGATGGGGCCATACTGTTCATTGTTCATTGGTGCCCAGTGACAGGACAAGGGTAACGGGCACAATCTGGAACACAGCAAGTTCCATCTCAAGATGAGGAAAAACTTCTTCATTCTGAGGGTGACAAAGCACTGGGACAGGCTGCCCAGAAAGGTGTGGAGTCTCATTCTCTAGAGATACTCCAAAACCCGCCTGGACACGATCTTGTGCAATCAGCTCTAAGTGATCCTGCTTTAGCAGGAGGGTTGGACTAGATATCTCCAGATGTCTCTTCCAACCTTGACCATTCTGTGATTCTGTGGTAATTATGCTTAAACCTAGAGTAATGGCATAAATATTTAATGTTGAACTCCAACAATTTTAAGTTCCTTGTGATCCTTGCACTAAATACATTCTGAGTACTCCAAGTCTTTTCTGCTGGCCTTGAAGAGAAATACCTTTAACCACAGATGCAAAGCGCTCTGTTGATCTCAATTTTCTTCAAGGCAGAGACTGGACCTGAAGGTGAAGATAGTGAGTGTCTTACCCTGTTAAAAGGGAACATTATGCTGGACGTGGGGTTGTTAGCAGCTTCTCATTACACAGGCAAATGCTAGTGACACTGTAGTTGAGACTGTGTCATTATTTCCATTATAAATTATCAGGTAAAAAATGAACTCAACTTAGCACAAAAGGGCATGGAGAGATTCCTCTCATCTCCTCTTATTTTTTACTGATACACAAAATGGGAGACAGATAAGATGGGAATCAATCTGTCTTGGAGAAAGTTACAGAAAGGGAATGTCCAGTGTACCAACTGTCAAGGTGGAGAAACCCTTCATATTCTGTCCAATAAATTTGACATTTTGTACTGATTCAGCACAAGACTCATGCCAAACCAGTAAAGCACACTCATCAGTGATTTTCACACCAAAAAAGCAAAAAAAAATTATCAATTTTAAGACAGGAAAGATCTTACTAAATGCATTTGCACATCTTGACATCTAGTTACCAGCCTCTTTTCTACTGTCAAAGTCCAGATACATTTATAAGATGACATTTTCCAATTTCTTTTTCCTTGTGCCTGAACAGTAGCAACCAAGCCAGCAACCAACTAAAACATGTAGTAGCAGAACATACACACTTTTGCTGCCACAACACAGTCACACATAACATAAATGGATTTAAGTCTTTATTCAGTGGCCTGAAACAGAATGATTTACTTTTCATTAAGGGAGCATTTATAAAATGCTTGTAAAGCTCCAAAACACTTATTCATTAATTATTAATTATTTGCATATAGTGACAGATTATATCTATTGGAGGCATCTTCTCCTTTGTGTCACAGCCATACATATCACACTGGACTGATGCAATTAATGTGGTTAAAGCAAGTCAATTTGCAAAAGCCCTTGAATGTTTTTAGATCCCATGATCACCCTTAATGGAATGTGAATCATTCTGTTTCAGGCCGCTGAATAAAGACAGGTAAAGTAAACCACAGTCTGCTGGAACATCCTTAAATATCTTGTCTGGACTTGATCCCATGATCATCATCTTATCTGGAGATGTAAAGTAGGAGTTATTCCATTTAGTTTGTATTTCTGCAAACATGATAGCTGTGGTGGTTGTACTGGTTACTTAGGCTCTTTTAATAATTAACAGTAGAGACAGGATGCAATTCATCTTTCCTGTTCTAGATTTGTGCATCAGCATGAGAAGAACTGAGTCCTGGCATGTCCTGTTCTGTTAACAATAAAGATAGATCAGACAATTTGCTAGATTTTGAAACCTGAAATTGTTTCCCACAAAAGCTGCATCAGTTCCGATAATTCTGATTCTAAGTCACCTGGTCTAAGGTATTTTAGATTACTTAATAGCTTAGACTGTGAAACACCTCACAGAATTTTAATTCTTCAAAAAGTAAATACCTAAGCTAAACAAGCCACACAGGCTCCAAATATACTGAATGAAAAAACCAAGATCCCAAGAAGGTAATTTATTCTGACTTATATGTGATGACAAAGATAGGTACGGTGATTCACCCTGTGGAAGTGCTAAAGTTGAAGCTGAGAAAACTAACTTAAGCTAGATATCTTAACACATATAGAACTCTCATTAAAGATGAATCTAACTTCTGTACATTCAAAATATTTCACAGTATCTATTACTCAATTATTATCAATATGCCTCCTATTTAGAGGTGCACTCATCATGTGTAAAACAGTTCTGCATGCTTCAAGGAGAAAAATAACTCCTATTATTTTAAGGAAAAATGTCTTACAAAGTTTAATATATGGAGAACTTGACTGAACTGGCATTCATGGAACCTGATTTCAATTCCTGGCAGCAGCACAGCCTTCCTGTGGTTTTCACCTAAGCCTCTTAATCTATGCTTCTCATCAGCTCCCCGTTTGTAAAGAGGGAGAATGATACTTGCTGATTTCACTGTAGTGTTAAGAGGCAAAATCCATTAATAGTCATGAGGACATCAAATACTATGGTAATGAGGGGCATAAAATTACAAAGAAATCACCAGCCGTCTACTGCTGCTAGAAATCAGTTTTTGAGCAAAGCATGTCAGGCATTTATATTTTACTGTAATAAGATCCTCAGAAATACAGGTAGATAAATAGTTGCCAGATTCACCATTGAGCCACGTATTTCAATGCTTATTTGAAAAAAAATTAACCAACCAATGAACCTTTAAAAAATGATTTACTCCAAATCACTGGTGCTAATACAGCTAAAGGTATATGAACAATGTAGATATAAACCATTCTTGATTTTTCTCTGAAAACTGAATCCTATTGTGAACTTTCTGCTCAGTTTGTGAATTGTTCTCATCAACCCATATCTACACTTTTTAGTGAACAAAATTTTCAACTACAGCACAAAGCCCTTTCATGCAATATTTGCTCGTAAAGACTTGTCAGGGCCTTTAGAAATTATTTTAAATAAATTATTATAAACTGTAGCATAACATAGACATGGAAGCTTGATATTTGTAAGCATTTAGTTCCTGCTCCCCTATTGCTAGATTGGGATGGTTTCCCTTAAGTCTTAGAACGGTGCTGGGTTTTCAAACAGTGGAAATTCAGCCATTCGATATTGTAAATCAAGAACAATGTAAATCCAACCGTCGGGCTGACACAGGAATAAACCAGGTTTAACTATGGATTACAGACTTCTCGGTTACACTGGGATTCAAATAGTAAGACAAAACTGAAATGAACCCAGATGCACCAAACTTTTACAAAATATTCTTTGTGAACACTGCCATTCCTTGCCATACTATTCAGTTTTCAAGTTATACTTTAATATCATAGGACCACAGAATGGTTTGGGTTGGAAGAGATCTTAAAGGATCATCTGTTCTAACCCTTCCCTCCCCGCCACAGCACACAACTTGTGCTATTTTAATTTTGCTTTTTACACTTTGGGAACACTTTTCTTTCTTTTCTATTTTTTCCTCACACCTGAAAGCATCTGCTCAGTAGCAGCCTTGCAGGAAACTTTGGACAAAAGTTTAACAGTAGATGGAAAGCCAAAATTTCTAAGGTAATTCAATTACTTGTTTCTTTTAACTGCATGTAACAGTCTCAGAGGAAAGAAAATCTACTTTCTGGAGTCAGATTGTTTTTACTGCTCCTATAAATCAAATAACCATCTGTGTGCTTCAAAATTAGATTGTGAAGGCTATTAGTCCATAATGTAGACTAAGCACTTTATTTATATATATTATACACTTACAAAAAAACTCAAGAATTAGTTCCATAATGTAATTAGGCAACTTAAAGTACAAACCCCTTAGTACTCATTGGACTAGTAAAAATGCTTACAAAAGTGCCATCTAAAACATAGATTAAATAAGATGGACTGACATGGCTCCCCATGGGGCATCCTTACTTTATTTTTCCTGAGTTACTGGGCTGCTTTGCTAGCCAGTGGCAGGATAGGAAGAGCAAGTTCAGAGCATCAACTCCTTCCTGTCCTCACAGGAGCACCACAAAAGAGACCAGAAAGAAACCACCTTCTAGAGAGCTGGAATTTGCCTGATTTTGGAGAGTCATGGAAAATTGGGTAAGGTAGTCTCATGAAAGTATTTAGGTAAGAAACCTCTGACTGTAGCAAAGCAACACAACTGATGGATAAAATTAAACTGGAGTTGAGAGGGGGAAAGAAAGGCAAGATGGCAGTTTGCAGAATGATATGAAAGAAAGCACATAATGAGTAGCATGAACACGGAAAATAAAGAATACTGAGAGGAGAGGATGCTGGAGCAGGTCGTATTGGAAATCAAACAATATATGAGAGGCAGTATGATGCAACACAGAAAGTGGGCTAATCACAGTGTATGGCTTGGCACTGTATTTACAAGCAATTAGAAGTTTGTGTTCTTCCAGCAGGTATTTGTGGGATAACTCTGAGCAGACTGAATGCTGGAGATAAACAATCTGTTCCCTGTGACCACTGTAGGGTGTCACAAATTGTGGAACTGAGGTTCACTGAAGTAGATCTGGCTTCCAGGAGTTCTATTTCTCAGGTCACAAGAGTGAATAGATGCAGACTCCATGAAAGCAGACCAAAATCATCCAAGGGATGGAAGAAGTCCCATATTCTACATCCACTTGAGACTCTGAACACTAGAATTCAAATCTTGTCTCTGAATTTAATAGAAGTTGGGTTGAAGAGAATTAATCTATTTTAAGAGGCGCTTAAGTTTTTCATTGGTAGTTGGTACAGGCAAGTAAACAAATGGAAATTTTGGTCTTACACAAAATGACATTTTGTTTTGGTTTGGCAGGAAAAGAATATCCTTTAAATTAATTTTGATCACAGATACCCTCTCCTTTCTTTCTCTCCATTTTTTATTTCAGCTGTTGAGCCAAATATAAATTGCTTTTACTTGTCTAGTGCACAGACAAGAAGTTAAAAAAGAAGCAAGGAAGTAGAGATGCCTTACCTATGACAAGAACTCAAGAGAATAAAGCTCTGATAATCCAGGAGAGACAAAGCTGGATTCCAATTACCTCTGAAGTCAGGGAAGAAGGCAGTTAGGAGATGTGCAAAGTGGGTAATAACATAGGAAGAAAAGAGAGACACGTCACTGGTCATATGACAGTGCAAGACGATAAGTTTGTTGTGTAATTGCAGCAATTTAAAAAAAAAAAGTGGTGTAGAGAGAGGGATGGGATGATGATGACAAATCCAAAAGGTAAGCCAAATGAGATGGATAGAAATCAGGTGTTAGGCAGAAAAGCGGAAGAAATGGAGATGTGTATAGGTATCACTCACACTGAGTAGCAGCTAAAGCCAGGCGACTGGCTGGGAAACAACAGAGCCCTAAGGAAGTATACTTCTAAAGATACAGATTTGAGAATACTAACAAAATAGCTTAGGTTTAGTAATTATGAACTGGAGAAATTATTCAGTGAATATATTTTTTTAAACAGCCTGTGAATTACTGCCTGTGAAGCAATTTACATTTTTTCCAAGTGTTGTTTATCTTGACCACAAATGCTTGAGAAGCACTTTGTTGATTATATTTGACAGATTATTACACTAAACTCAGCTGATTAATTAGAATTGTCACATGACATTACTTTTGCCTGAGTGGGTAAATATTTATCAATTAATTTAAGACTGACTTTACTTTCATATTCTGTAGCATATACTTAAAAAAAATTTCCTCCAGGAATTACTGCAAACAACCACCCCCCCAAAATTACTTTCCCTTTGCCACTCCTATGTATTGTATACAAATTCCTTTAAAGTCTCAATTGATGGTAAGGGATGTCTGTCCACACTGGGCTCTTTTCAAACCAGGTTTCTGTATCTCCAAATTACAGCTCACAGAAAAACCTAGCAGAAGCCTACACCACCTTATGGGGATGTGCATCTGCAGATTTTCAAAGCTGGGTATTCCTTTGCATGACTTTTTTCCCAACTGGACAAAGAAATGTGAAGGAAAAAAAAAAAAAAGGGAAAAAAAAGGAGTACCCCCATTGTGGCTTGCTCAGATTCCAGGGGTACAAACACCCACAACCCAGCAGTGCTATGGGTTTCAGTAGAAGCTGATAGGGGACCTTCTGTTAAAATTGATCACTCCACTGTCAAAATATCAAGAAACCGGCCAATGCATTCTGCAAAGTTGTCAGAGCAGATGATAGAGCAGAGAAGTGCAGCTATACATTTCTTAACAGTCTTTTCCTGCCACTAGCATGTCATCTGCTCCATCTGCGCTGTGACCTGTTGGGGGCACTCAGGTATAGCAGCAGGTTGCTTGCTCTTGTGCTGTTTTCCCTTCCAGCCTTCAGATGTAGCTGCTATTTTATTAATGAATCACAATATTCCATTTAAACAATTAAACAAGATTTTTTTTCAGATTTTTTTTTTAATTATTATATTTTTTATCACTTTGGGGAGAAGCGGGAAGTTTCTCAGAGAGTCACTAGGGAGACTCCATAACACTTCACTACAAGTCATCTTGCTACGTTGCTATATTGTAGCGTTCAGATCTGAATTAATGTGTTCTCTCTGCTGTCTGGCACCGATCTGTTGAATTACCTGGCTTCCACTTTATTTGGGCAAAGACCATGATTAGTGCATCTTTAACATATTTTTGCAAGCAGATTGTACTATCAGCCCTTGTAGAACTATTTGCATTTACATGCAGAGACAGCCAGCCTGACAGGGCAAATGGCTCCCACAGGTGACTAGCTTTCATACATTGTGCTATTTCTCAATAGCTCCCCTGCTAGTAAAACTTCCATCCCAATCCTGAGTGTATCTCAGGTACCTATGAAGTGAAGCAGTTACCCAGCAGGTTGATCTGCATCCATTATGCAAGGGGAAAATGATGGATTATGAACAGTGAGATCAAATGGCAAGAAAAAGCTCAACAGAGCAATCAATGGTCAGTTACAAAGCTTCAGGCTTTACACTTCCAGGGGCTGCATGTCCATGAGACTCTCTGACTTGTACAGACTTTTGTGCACTGGGAAAGCCTGTGACAAGGATGTCCAAACCAGACCAGTCAAGGCTGCTTTTGGAGACTTTTCCAGGTCAGACTCTCTAGCATCTTTTCAATAGGTCATGTACTAAGTGGGGTAGCCATCTGTTGCTAAATGTCTTTGTGTCGCATAGTAAGCCAATTACTCTGGAAGCTGGTTTTATGTGGGAAGGTAGGTATCTGCAACTCATTTCATGTACCAGGGAAGTTTGCACCACAGAGACCATGATTGTGTTTCCATAAAGTCTAAAAACAATTCTGTCTTTAAAAACTATCTTGTTGCCACCAACTAAACTTTAAAAGAGGCATTCCAGCTAGAATGAATCTGCCAGAATGTACATTCCTGAGGGAACAGGAGATATGGGAGTTTACATGTCCAAGAGACTATTGAGAAGTTTGGCTATTTGGAATACTGTTGCATTATTATAGAACTGCTTTTAGGAAAAACAGAAAGCCTTTCTTTCTCAGCATTATTTTTTCTCCAATGCTTACATTTGGATAAAGACACATTTTATTTGGATGGACAAATAGAGAAGCAGACATGTTTTCAAGTGGTTGAATCCTGCAAGCTGGTCAAAAGTTTTCTCTCTTAATGACATAAAAAAAAAAAATACTGTAAGTATTTACAGGAAACAAATACTTGGTGAACAAAGGGTAGAGGCCACGGTTTTGTATTAGGAACAGCTGCTTGATTTTAATTTGACTGAAATTTGGTTGATAAAGGTAAGAGAGTTGATGAAGCAGACTCCTCTAAAGGCATTTGTCTTGCTGCTGTGTGGCATTTTGATTAAGTATCTGGAGTGATACAAAATTAACATGCCATATATTAAGAGGATGAACACTTAGCTATCTGACATATCTAAAATAAAATTGTAAACGGGCAATCATTATTAAGCAGGTGTGTTTCCAAAAAGATCCTGAAGGTATTGATTCTTGGCCTTCCGCCACCTAAATTTTTTATCAGTGTCTTGGAAAAAACCAAGAACAGGGAACAGCGGTGATAAAGCTTGTAACAATTTGAGGACTAATGAACTTGTAACGTGAACGGTTAAGTTCATGCTACAGGGGTATCTGAACTGTTGGCAAACTGGGTTTAAGGACACAACTTACTTTTCAGCTCACTGAGACGTGAAGTTATTTTTCTAAGAACCAACTATCACCCACTATTGCAGAATGGGATTTTTGTCTGGGAAGCAGCGTGATGGATCGTGAGCTGAATCTGAGCTGTGTTCATCCATGCCCAAGAGCACTAAGGCATCTCTTAGATTAATAAATAGGAAACTCTAGAAGGGAAACCTAGAAGGGAAACTACATTCCTCACTGGGCAGCCACTGGTTTAACTTGGACCTACAAGTTCCAGTGGGAATGTCCATTTCAAATGGAAAGCTCCCTTTGTTCTGTCTGAAACATATTTAACTGACAGTCTGACTGACAAACAGGCTCTCTTTTGCTGCATAAGCAGTTTTTTTAGTCCTGTTTCAGGGGTATGGTGGCTTTTTCTGAGTTGTAGTGATAGTTTAAAGTAATTTTTTATTACGGTGATCACCTAGTGCCTAGGTGATCCCTTTGACAGCGCAAAGGGAATTGGAAATGTAAAGGATCTGGACACTGAGGAATTGCAGCAACCTAGGGAGCATACTGGTGCTGGTAGTGGTTGAAAGAAAAGAGGCTGCGAATTTTTTGTCTTTCACTTTTGAGAGGTGTAATAGGATCTAATGTCTGCAAGTGATTTGTAAACACAGAATGCATGCTTTTTCTAGGCAATATACTCCAGTTTAAACAAGAATTAATCCAAGAAAGTCATGTAATGTCTATTCTAAAGGAGATCAGAACAGATTATCACAATAGTCCATTCTGCTTTTATAATCTGGCCTTAAACACATAAGCATTTAAAAATTAAATCAAGATTGGATGTGAAGCAGTAACATGGCCCTGTTATTCTTGACTGTTGCTCAGAGTGGCAGAAAATAAATGTTTATTGATAATACTGAAAAATTCTGGATAAAACTGTGTTATAATTAGTTACAATTTTTTTCCTATCTAGTATATATGAGAATAGAAAGACACACTTTCAGATCTTTTAAAAAGTAGATATATAACCAAGTAAGAAACAAGTAGATATGCATGTGAATAAGGACTTGGCCTGAAATGTCTTTCATTGTTCATTTAGATGTATTTTGATTTTTTTTTACCTTGGTTTCACACCAACTTCTCTCGAAGTGTCAAAGGATGTGCTTAAAGTCAAGCACTGTGGTCACCAGTAGACTGATGATAATAATGTTTTTATAGTGACAGAATAGGATTCCAATATTCTTTATACTTGTATGGGTTTATGGAATAATTCCAGCCTCTTGCCAATGCCCACCACTTGCAGACATCAGTTAAGACTATGATGATAACCACTGGCACAGCCAGCTTCAGAGAAAGGCAAATAATTATAGATCAGACCCATTCTGCAAAAAACCTTTCCATCTGCATAGTTTTACACTCCTTATGCACGACGGCAATAACTTCTCATCTGTTTAGGTGTATTTAATATAAAGAGGAGTAATTTAATTATAAAAGTCCAAAAGAATATCAAAATACTGCATCTGGCAAAACCCCTGTTTTTACTTGATTAGCAAGGCGTTTCTTACCAAACTTCTATACTCTCTTAAAAGCTTCTCTTATTATTGGACAGAAATTAATTATCTTTCCTTTTGTGGTTCCTTGTGGTTTACATCATCCCACTTCTGAAGTTTGCATGGGATCATATGATTTAATACTCTCTTAGTGCAAAGGTGTAAGGGTAGGTGAGTGGAACAAAGAAAAGTAGTAATACAATGACATAAATAAACTCAAATCTGACATTTCTTAATGTCTGAATTCTTCATTTGCACTCTTAACTCTTGTAGCCTTCAATTTTATGTCTACCACTTCCTTCGCTAAAAAGCAACTAGAAAAAAAAGTCCATCAATTAAACTATATTGCTCTGTCAGTGGTTATTAGCAAGTCTGAGGTCTACAACTCCATCCTCAGATCTCTATCAGTGAAGCTATCAAAGTCTGACTAGTTCAGTACTCTCCCTCATACTCATCGTCTCTTGGTTTAGCTGCTTTCTTCTTTCAAATCTCTCTTTTCTCCCACTCCTCCTATTCTGCTCAGCTGACCTCCTCATGTAGCTCATTAAGTATAGATCTTTCTTTATTTACCGATCTCTTTAGCAAGATTCCATATTTGGTTATTCCCTTCCAGTCCTTGGTTCCAGCTCCTTATCCCTACTGATCAGCTTTCTACTCCTACCCTTGTTCACCAGTAAGCTCTATCCCTTCAGTGTCCCCAAGCTTCATCTCACACTACCCTCCTTCAGTCAGCTGGCTCTAACCGGTCTCTTGCCCCCATCTATCCTGGTCATAATTTACTTTATTTCTTCTTCTCTAGATCTCAGTCTCACCAGATTCCTGCTTCCAACATCTCCTTTGGCCTATCCTGTTTTCACAGAACGGCAGGGGTTGGAAGGGACCTCTTGAGATCATCTAGTCCAACCCCCCTGCTCAAGCAGGATCACTTAGAGCTGATTGCAAAGGATCGTGACCAGGCAGGTTTTCAAGTATCTCCAGAGAAGGAGACTCCACACCTTTCTGGGCAGCCTGTCCCAGTGCTTTGTCACTCTCAGAATGAAGAAGTTTTTCCTCATCTTGAGATGGAACTTGCTGTGTTCCAGTTTGTGCCCATTACCCCTTGTCCTGTCACTGGGCACCACAGAGTAGAGCCAGGCCCTATCCTCTTATCATCCACCCCTCACGTTCCCCCATCATCTCATCCAGCCCTGCCCTACACTCTGTCCAGTAGTTCCCCCATCTTTCTTGAACTGAGAAGTCCAGAAATGTTTTCTGTCTTTTTTCTCCATTTGTGTCAGTCAAATTATCCTAGACTCCCCTTCATGCTGCTTTCTTGCTGAGGAAAAGCAGAGTCCCTGAGGAATCTGGCTTTTGACTTTCTGTAACAACTGAAGAGGAGGGCTGGTGGAGGAAAACAGCAAGCCTAGAAAAGGTCCTAGCAGCCCCAAATGCAATAAAAAAAGGGAGAGTGAGAGGGAACAAAAGCAACAGGGTGTTCTTGACAAGATAATCTCATCTAAAATCTAAAAAACTAGATCTTAAGTTAACACTGCTGGAGCTGCTCCTACCTCTCCCACAGCCCTCATAGAACCTTGTGCAAGTGCCTTGGTGTCCGGTTCATTAAAAGACGCAGGTATTCTTATGTACAACATATTAATGCTGAGCTTTCAGGCCCTCTTTAATTTAAGAAGCATCATTTGAAAATTCAACTTGACTCAAAATTTCAGGCCATTTTCTCAATATCTCTCTACATTAATTTCATTATTGACAAAACAATAACTATGACCACCTTGCGGGTGTTGTAAAGCATAATTCATTGTCATGCTTTCCTAAGATCCCTCTACAGAAATAGTTTTCTGAATGCAAAGCACAGCTATAATTCTGAATGAGAAACACACTTTTAATAGAGAAAAAAGGCCACAAAAAGAGATGGATAATATCATGAGATGCTGGAAGTATCAACCCCTTAGTCTGATTGTCTGCTTTTTTAGAGAGGCTGTTTACTGCTGTAGTTGAAACCCAGAAAGCTGTGGCAGATAGCAGATGTACCAATTAATAACCTGTCAAGGCTGATGGATAGAATGAAAAAAAAAATCTCTCACATATATCTCCTGTGTGTTTTTTTCCCCACATTTCAGGTCATTGGGGGTCATGAGATACACTCTGCCTCCCTGGAGAGAGACAAAACTGTCTCATTAGCGTCTATCTTTCATGACATTAAGATGCTTGCCTTTGAGATGCTAACTCACCTGTTCTTCCCCCAGAATCCTGAAGTGATGAAGCTCTTTAATCAAGGAGTCCGGACAGCCAGCTGCTGGCAAGAAACAAAAATAGGCATCTTAGAGTTTCTGTCAGTGCACTGTCAGCATAAGATACATAGATGCAGAGAGGATAGAATATACAGATTACCTTAGATAAAGAAGATTAGAAAGATTAGCCATGGTTCTGCATGCACCAGAACGCTGAAAACCATCTAGCAAATAATCCACATTTCCAAGCGTGCTACCAAGAATGCTTGGAAAGGTTACATCCTGAATATTTTAGCCCTTTCCCCAAAGGACTACAAACAAAAGCAAGATTAAAAGGGCAGCACTGTCTGCCAGATAGCACCAGCCCCTTAGTGGAAGCCATAAAGCCTGTTAAAAGAGGATCTCACATCAAAACCTTGGAGCTGCCCAAAGCTGAATTCTGATTCACACACCAGGTTTGGACTCATTTGTAAGTGTAATACGGGCTTCTCCTGATTCCCTGAAAGATTTCACAGGCTCCCTAGATCACTTTAATTTTGGCTGTTATAAATATAACCCAATTCCAAATACGCAGTTGTCACCCACAGGTGTAAAATGCAAACCAACTATGCAGGTGGGGGCATGGTTTGCCAGAACTTTGCACTCAGAGTAACGTACAGTCACCATAGACTTCCACATCTGTACCAGCCAGTACGAGGGAATACGTCTTGCTAGACACCATGCACTTTCCTGACCTGTTCAGACTGTGATTACCTTCCTGGTGATGAAATCCAAGGCTGCTAGTTGCTTTTGTACACTACTAGACTCACTTCTGGCAAGGGATGAAAGTGCAGACTGTGAAAGTCATCTGGGCTTTATTCTTTTTACCATAAATTGAAGCATCTGCTTGTGAATAGAAAACTCCTTAAAAGGAATTAAAAGCATAGTTCTCCCCAGAATACAGGAGGAACTACAATTTGTATCAACTTGGTTTTTTGCTGATGCAAGTACAAATAGTTACCTCTCACTCTTAATGACTGCCATTAAAAGGATGCAAATGAATTTGGAGACAGTTGTCAGGAAATCTCCATCAGCACTGTGGCTTCACTCAAAGCCAATGAGGCATGGCCTACACTCACATCTTTTGTTGGCATAGCAAAGGGAAAAGCCTTTATACTTGCAAGCAACGTAACTAAAAAAGGCAAAACCCACACTATAGACACAGTTATACTAGTACAAATGATCTACTGTATGAAGTTTTCTACTTAGGGAATGGATGTAAATTGTGTTCAAATCAGCTTCTTGCTGATAAATGTTTTATCTTCATTCAGATGTGATACAGCTGGAGAATGCGGCATCAATACAACTTCATCAGCAAAGCCTTATTAAATAGGAAGGAATAGGATTATTTAATAAGAGACAAGCCATTAAGCATCTTCTTATCATATGCTTAAGCCTTGGCTACCCTAAAAGGCTTTGCTGATGAAGTTGTATTGATTCCTTCCCATTTAATAAGACGTATGATATTCTTCTAGGCTTCTTTCCACTCACCTCTTCTCTATTCTCACACACAAGGATATTTCCATATTTGAATGTGTGAGTTTTGAATCTAAGCGACTCTTAAAGGACTTTTATTCTCCTGAACTTCTAGTACCACAACCTTTGCATCACCTTTTGATTTTCTCTTCCCATTTGCCCCATGCTTAGGCTCATACTATTTATTCACTTTTCTTGTTCTCAATGCAGTTAAGGTTGTCCTTAGAATTCTGCCACAGAACCAGTGTTGTGCAGCATTTTTCTGCCCATTTTCACTGGCATTTATATCTCCATCTTCGACCTCACACAAATCCTGAATGTATCAAACTCTGTCTCCCTGACTTCTTGACCTGAGGCCTGACTTGTACTCCAGAACTGTTGACTTCCCTGTGTTTCAGATCAGAACTCACTGCATAAAACATGGTTCTTCTCTACTTACCTAAAGCTCTTTGTAATTTTTTTTTTTCTGCATGTAATTTTCCCTGAAAATATCTGCATTGATTGTACACTGCAACAGGAATTTCTAAGTGCAGGGGATAATTATAATTTCATACAATACTGCAAGTTCATTATTGACAGATGTTAGCTTTGTAACACCAACTAAACTGCTTTCTGCTTGTCTCTGCTTTTTGCAGTCTTTACAGCTTCTTCTTCAACCAATCATTTCTTTCTTCCCTCTTTTCCTTTCCAATTTATTATTCACTAAATCCCTTAAGATGGAAAAGATTTCTTTTTCTTGCCTAGCAAGAAATTTTCCTTTTTCCATTCTCCTTGAAATCATATTTCCTGAATGCCTATTTCTCCCAGAAATCCATCCCATCCTGCCCTGATGCATAATTTATATAATCTCCCTTATATGAACTGCTTACACACATTCTCTCTTCTGACCATGTTAGAGACAATAAACACTTTGGGACCAAGGATCTTCGTAAAAGATTGTGTAAAAGTATGCAGATATGTATAGACATATATATTAACATGTAAACGTTTATTTCCAGTGTTACTGGTTGTCAATTGCTGCATCCTCTTCCCAACATAACACTTTGTGTAGACATTTTTTCAGAGATTTGCCCAATATAGTTTTCAATCTTTTCATAGTCCAGATTTTCACTGGATCTTGAAAGCTGATTGTATAAGGGATCCCGAGGTTACAGCAAAGGAGGAGAGAGAATTTGAAAACCATGCCACTGTTGGAATGATGTTTTCCAGCAACAGTGACTTATGCAGTATTGAATTATACTGACACATATTAACAGTCTGGTGTTTGTAAGAAGTCCTTTCAGATCTTCACATTGCAGAAGCAGTAATGTGAGGAAACAATGGAAATTAAGGTTGTAAAACAATGATTACTGTTGTCAATAATTTGACCCAAAAAATGGAAATAAAGAACTACAGAAAACAAAAAAAGAAGTAAGATTGAAACATCTTCCTTTTGTTTTGGATATTTTTGCATGCATTACTGATATTTCCTATTTCTACTTTAATTTCTTCTGTAAGTGGACTTTTGTAAAACATGCTCCAAGGCTGTTATATTTTTACCAAATATCTAGGCATTTTGACAAAGTCTTGGATGATGTTAAATTCCTGCAGCATAACCAGAGACAAAGACTATAGAAAAATAACCATTGTGTAAATGAAAACAAGAGATTAAACAATACCTATTCTGCTGAGAAGTATTAACAACTATTTGTCATCCAACCCACAGACACCCATATCTCCTTCAACAAATTAATGTATATATAAACACACACGGTGACTTGAAAATTATTAATCACAGCACCCAATGGGTTCACTGGGAAACTGTGCCCACCAAAGGTTAAAAGAAAGATTTCGTAAGTGTCTGATGTACAACTAGCATGTGCCACATGAAACAAATAATCTGCACTTTTGAGATTTCAGCTATTTTGTCTAGAATACTTTGACAATTAGTTTTCATACCCTTGGTAGTACAGAAAGTCTATTATAATCAACAGTCTCTACAATTACTGAAACTTTCCATTTCCCTTTTACCAGTTATTGCTTAAAGAAGTACAGACATACATGAAAATTCCAGACATAAAGTGAACCATAGGAATATTAAATAAATCAATCAATAACAATCACACATAAGAATCTTAAAAGGAAATGATGCAAAAGCATGGACAATTGCCTTTACTTAGAAGCTAAAGTTCAGGATTAAGGACATCTGCAGACTGATGTAATGGCAGTTACATTTATAGTCCCCTCTTTCAACTCACATTCAAACCTATGTGTACTGTATGTTCACAGCTACGACGACTGTTACAGATGTTTGGTAACTGTGAAGGCAGAGTAAGATGAGAGAAATACAAAAATGATGTGAACCTTTAGTATTTTTATATCGCTTTCTCTCTGACACAGGTCCACTGACCTCAAAGCAGTAAGACCCATAAAACTAATGTGATGTTTTAGGAATGAACCTCAGTCCAAGCAGTAAAGTGAGTTATAAAGGGGTGATACCCAGTTCAGAGCACCAGCAGCTTTATAAACTCACAGGTAATTTCTTTGTTGCTACTCAAGCATTTATTACTTAAATTACATTTAAGCCTATTATTTGCTTCTAAATGTTCCATCACACCCCAGATTACTTGTTTGATTAATTTTGTTTTTACTTGATTCTCATATTGCTTTATTTTTTACCTCCAAACGCTGTACTTCTTAATGAAAGGTACATTCAAAGTTAAGATTTCCAACTGTAAATTTACAATTTACATTGTGGTATTCTTCATAAAGATAAAAAGATTTTTTTAAACCTGTTCATATAAGTATATGTATCTCCAAGAGAAGAATAATGAAGCAAAATTTAGGAAGGACAGTTTAATGTCTCCTAACATCATAAATTCCCCAATTTCAACTGGTCTGAATGCACACTTTCAGCTACACTTGTAATTAAACTATGATTCTAACTACTACAAATTTAATTACTCAGGTCTTCACATATTTTTCCTCAGACAGAATTAGCTTCTGTTTTTGTTTTTGCTTAAAATTATCACTTTGCATGACTTATGTTCTCCAGTGAGAAGGCAAAGAAAAGATTAAATCAACCCTTTAATATTGTATAAGCTGGTAAAACAAGAGCAAAAAAAATTACTGCTGTTACAAATACAGCCAACTGAGAACCAATGCATTCCCAGGGCCCCGATGGCACCACCAGCCCAGAGTGCCTCTTCCTGGCCCCCTGCAGCTCCCTTACAGTCTGTAACACAGCCCGCAGAACTGTCAGCCCCTGCCCCAGCAGCACTGCAGGAGGGCTAGTCTCCGTCTCCCACAGCCCTGCATGGCCATGGGCCAGGCCCTGGTGAGACAGGCCCATGTCCTGGCCCAGACTTGGCCCCTCCTCATCCCAGGGAAATGCCTAATGTCAGGAGCTGTGGCTGCCCCACTGCCCTCAGCTGCCTGCTCTGGCCTGGGGTGGGATGGGCCCTGGAGGAATTTTAGCCATACAGAATCATAGAAAACCATCCAATGTCTTAATTGACTGTAGCTATAAGCCTGTATCTCTACTATGGGATCATACTTCTCTACTGTTGGATTGCATGATACATCTTCTACCACACATTTGTAGCATTATTTCCTGGTTTGCATTTTACATTTCATCTTTCCCCAAAGATGGAAAAAGTTACGTGAAATTCACTGTATTTAACCATCTAAATATTGGCTATATGAGTTTCATCTATTGATTGCACGCTTCCTTTTTACTCAATGGAAGGAAATAACTTCACAGGGCAATTCCTGTTGTCTGAGCCAGGCCCAAAAAAGGTATCCACTTATCTCCAAGAACTGAAGAGTCTAAGGTAACTAGATAAGATGTACAAGTGACTTTTAAGGTTAGATCAGCTCAATTTCACCCAATAGCTGCAATCCCAATCATTTCTGCAAACACTTAACTTTCAGCCTCTAATTTTTCTCATCATATTGCTCCATGCAAACTGAGCATTTACATTATGAGCACGACATAACTCCTATTTCTCTCACTTAAAATTTATGTCTGCATCAACACTTGTTAATTCTGAAAAGTACATACCCTTTTGCAAGCTCTGAACATAACCATGCAAGAATATCTTATCAGTGTCCTTCAAAGGGTATCTTTCCACAGTGCTAATTGCTAAAGCAAGCTTGCAACTGAAAAATATTTTAAATACATGAGAATAACCACTTCATGCTTAGAAAATTAATGGATATATGTCTTTTTTTTCCTGACTGCTCTATGTACAATCATATTTAACTTCTGTACTGATATGAAAAATATTCCATATTTAAAATCTCAAAGTTTGGAAATGGAATGCTCTAATGGCAGTACTTGCAAAATAGCAACAATTATATCTACATGTATACAGGCAAGCGTACGCTGGCCTGCCATGTATGCACAGCAAGGGAAGATGGCAAGGAAAGCTTGCAGCTTGTTATAGCAGGTATCCATCCAAAGCATCGCCACCACCCACCCACAGTGGGATACAGTAGCTGGTACTCCATGCAGAATGTACAAGCACAGCACAGCCCAGCCCAACCCAGACAACTCTCTTGAGCAAACAGGAATGGCAGGAGGAGCACAGCCCTGCACTCATTGTGATAACAACAGGAACAGTACCGGGGTAGTGAGAAGAGGGAATTGGTCTAGGCTTTCACACAAAACTTTATAGGTTTAAAATCCCATAACGAGTGTGCATTTGTTTATGTCATTTGCCCAGTCTCTACCAACCTGTTCAACTAATTGGGATAATGGTGTAAAAAAGCACCTTTCTACTGTCTGTGTCTCTTCCAGTGAAATGCAATCCTGTGCTGGAGACAGTGTCGTCATTCTTACGGGAGCTGGCAACGATTTCAAAGTATGAAGTGACTTCACTGTGCTTGCGTTAATTAAATGTTTTGATGTTCTAGGTGACCTTTTCTCATTTTTGATGTTATGTGAACATGAACAAAGACAAAACTAAAGAGAATGCCTGGAATACATAAATATTTTATTGAAAAGAGGAGAAGATATTATGAAGAATACCAAGTGTGTAATTTGCAGAACGTAAGCATATAAATCTATGCTTGGAATACGGCTTGTGTTTGTGTTTTGTGAAATATATATATTGTAGAAATATTATTGCACAGATCCCACAGAAGGTGATTATTATAACCATTTGCACAATTTTTATAACCTTCATGAGCAATAATTATGTAAATAGTAAATTGTTAATTTTTTTCTCTATTGTTATCTAAGTAATTTTCTAATGTAATCAAACTTAAAGCTTCATTACTTTGTAGACCTACTGTGTTCTTTGTATAAGAAAGATTTAATTTTTAAAGAAAGAAAAGTGACAAAAGTGTTTTGTGAATAATTGTCATCTCAAGTCCCAAGTCTTACACCTGCAGGTTTTAAAATGCAGGGGATTCACATGGGCAAACAACTTTATTTGGAAGATCAATTATTGCTAACCACTGTTAATCATAAAATCACACATCAGACTCAAAACCTTCTACTAAAATCTGCTTATATCACTAGGTTTACCTATTGATTTATTATTAACAAAGGCCTTATTCATTTACCTCCTGAATTCTCAATGCTCATCATGCATTTGAGCCACATTTGCAAACCGAAATTCTCAGATCCATTATCTCATACTTCTCCTTCCAATATTTACTTTGATGGTCTACTGTGATCGCTGGAGATTCATGGAACATTTTTTCCCCAAGAAAGTAAACCAAATTATTTTTGTTCAAGATGTGCATGGTAGTTATTCTCTTGCCTAAATATATGCTTACTTACAGATATCACAACTTTTCTCAGCAAGTATTATATGCCTTACCTACAGATTTGTTTAAAAAATCTATAAGCAGAGCTCAATGGTTTAGTGCCAACAGTTTATTTACAAATCATGAGATTTGTGCTTTAGTGCACAAATACCTTGTACTGGTCTCCTTACAACTGGTGTAAGAAATAACATACTGAGTAAAAACAAAAAAGTGAAGTAAAAAAATTACATGGGCTTCTTTACTTGAATTCATGCCATTTTTATAACATCAGTTTCCAGGTGATATTTTTTCTGCAGAGTAGCCTAGATAAGTAGAGAGCAGGGTAAAACAATTACATGATGGAAAAGACATATACTAGAGTTTTTAAATTATAAAGATTCCTTTGGGAAAAAAATATTAAAGGAGGTATTTTCAAAAGTAAGAACTACTGAATTCTGTCTTTTCAAAGTCAGCAGGCATGGTATTTTTGCTGCAAAGCTCAGCTACATGCTTGGGCAGTACCAAACCAGAGAGCACGACAAGCAACACTAGCGCGTGGTTTACATACCCAGAGGTCAACATGGTGAAGGTCTTTCCTGTAAGTCTTTTGAAGTCTTTCTCAAACTACAAATGGTGGGGCAGTTCTCCAGCTCCGGCAAACTAGCATAGCCACAGCTAAGTCAGTAGTGCTTACACATACTAGCAAAAAAATTGGCTACGTAAACAAAATTTAGTACTTTGTTAAAAATCCTGTGTGCTGATAAAGGATACATAACCCGTTTTGTAAAGCTTAATCTGCAATAAGAAATCTATTTGATTTTAAAAATCCCAACAGACAAACAAAAAAAACCAAACCGAAACAAAACCAGAATTTAAATACCCTTTTCTCCTGGTTAATACCCCTGTCAAACAGTATCACAGTGATTTTCTTTTTTTTGTGATTGACTTCTAACCACTGTAAAAAGACCCAAGCTTTTGTTTGCTATCAAAAAGGCTGCTGAAGTTAATATTCAAGAAAGTTTCATGAAAGTTCAGTTGTCAGGACAGAACACTTGTCCTGTTCTGACCAGCAACCAGAGTTGCTAGTTGCCCAACCTAGCAGGTTACATTTTTCTTTGTATGCACTTCATTTCCAAATCATCCAAAGACACAAAAGGTATTTTGTGGAGTATTTGTGCAAAAAAAAATCTGCAAAGGGACTGCAAGAGCTGGGAAAGGATCACATAAAGTTTGACTACTGGCAGCAAATGGAGCATCTCAGATTAGAGAAAATTCTGCTGGCTTGGCTGTCTCACATTGCACGCGGCTCTGCCCTTCCCTGTGCTGCTACTTACTGGGTTTTTTAATGATGCTTTAAAGCCAAATGACTAGAAGCAATGATCCACATTAGCCGTTTTCTACTAGGGTCTTTCTTTTAATCTTTACAACAGAAAATATCAGCAGGGATATTGACCTGCCATCTCAGCTCAGAACTTGTTTTTTGCTTACTTTTTGCATATTTAAAACAATATTTAAACAAGACCTGAACAAGTCCTGTTTACCCACATCAGCATTCAAACCCTGAATTGTACTGAGCTGCACAATGCCAGCATGTCATTGCTTGTTATTTTTGGCAGCTTCCTGTATATGCTGCACCACTGTGGGACAAACTGCTGAAAGAGTCCGTCCGAGGGGGGAAATTTTCTCAAAAAAATTCACTATTGTCCAAGACTTCACGGCAAGCATGCTATAGTGCAAACATATTTGACTAAAGGTCTGTACCAACTGGCTGCTTGATATTCTGGTTTAAATCATAGGCATAAACTCCCAGTTAAGTCATTGAATACTAAACTCATGCAACAAAACTAAATCCGTGCTGCCTATCTGGGATGAGAAATTGAACCACGACCTTTAGTGCTCAAATGCAGCAGCTCCATAAGTAGAAGTAAAAAGAAGACACCCTTCTTTCCATTCAAGTACTGATTTTTTTCGAATTAAAATAAACTTTACAGAAACAACATAATTTGTTATTTTAAAAATGCTTCTTAACCAACAGGAGTTACTCCTACAGTTTTTTTGTAACATTAAAGAGTCAGAAAATCAGCAAGTCTAAGGCTCCTACCATAAGCAGGTGATTTATTTCTTTTTAGTTGAGATACAACAGAGATGCTCTAACCTTCTTTTGGAAGACTCAACACCTTAGGCCCTATAAGCCTTGGTTGTGAAAATCTCATTGCAGGGATCTGGGCTGAAAGGAGCTCTTCATTCTCAGTATTCTACGTTTTTAGCTCAATCAGCGCAATTCATGAAAGGTTTTCTCATCTTTTATTCAGAAAGTAGCTGAAATCTCCAAAGTAAATTCTGTTCTCTCAAATTCCCACCTTCATGCTGGCACTGATGATGATCAGTACCTTTGAGAAAGCAAGTGAGAGGTCAGGAGCTTTCAGAACATGGTGAAGACTTTATAAGGAAGGAGATTGTCTTCTCAGGGAAAATCCAACTATCCCCGAATAAAAGTCAACACAAGGTAAAGATAACTATAGAAGAATTTAATTTGCCCATTACTGAAGGTCAAGTCTTTAAAAAGACTGTAATTTCTGAATGCCAGAATTAAACAGGTGCAATACAGAACACACTGAAAGGTTTCTAAGCTGAAATTAAGTTCACACTGCCGTTTTCCAGCTGATGGCTTGATAACAGAAGGATACTGTAAAGCCCAAGTGCTGAAAATCATATTTGGAGAGTAAATATTTCTTCTTTTTCCCCAAAAAAGTTTAAATAAGGAAGCGTTCTTCCTATAATTTTGGGAATGACAGAAAGAACAGTTTTGGTCATTCATGTTGCAATAAATTTTCATCTCAGTCATGTTTTACCAAGTGAGTTTATTACACAGACTATGTAACATAGAATAAGCCATTGTACCATCAAGAAAGATGTGGCCATGTTTCAGAGAACAGACACAGGTTTCCATCTCTTTAATTATAAAATTAGAGTTCTGAGATATCAACATGCAGTTTTTAAAGGTTATTTTCTGTTCACAGTACAGGAAGATCAATACGCCAAGCTCAAAGAAAACCAAACCCGGATGCCAGAAAAAACCAAGATGCACGCATGCAGGTCTTTCTTACTCACACATGCATAAGCATGCACAAAATTACTTTTGGAGAAAGGAGAATGGCAAACAACATGCAGCGACCCAGAAACAGCAATGCTTCTCTTCCTACTTTTGCATTTCTTTTTTTCCCTAGGATGTGACGTCCTTCTACATAAACAGTGTATAAAAAAATGCTATTCCTTTAATCTGTGCAGCATTTATAAGACTTCAACATGAGCCTTTCACTGAGAGCTTAGACAAATATTTAAATTGCTACATAAATGACTCAGACTACGAGGCAAGCCCAGGCTACTCTAAAAATAAATGTTCATGGACAATAAACCTATCCAACCAAAAGAGAATTTTAAAAAGCCATGGAATATATTATGTCTCATAGAATAGTACAGACATATCTGGATGAATGGCTATGATTTTCTCTTTTTCAGAGGGATTTTATGACAGAAAGCAATTTCCAGAACACTAAAGAATGAAGCAATTGTCTAAAAGTGACCTGCACTCACGTAATGGAGTTGAAATCTTAATTGTTACCTAATTGTAATATTTTTCTTCCTCCTTCACAGCAGCAGCACTTGTATGAATATCTTATTCCTCTCCACGAGGGTACATGGCAAAGTTCCACTTGTGAAATGAGGACGGTTTTGCATTTCACCTTAATCAGATCAAATTAGGGCAGGTGGTAACCCTGCAGGCAACATAATTATGAAAAATGCCTGTGTTCAATACAAACTGTCCTTCCAGTCTTGAGGTCTAATAGGACATCATAGTGCAATCTTTTCACATTTTACTGGCAGCTCAGAACACAGAAGCCCACAGAGGGGGGACAGCACACTGCTCTCGGTTTTTGTCTCTGCAGATCCAGACAAATAAGACATATGTTCTTCAATATTTACTCTAACATAAGAGGCAGAGTGTTCCTGGGAGTGCAAAAGCTGGTGTGGTATGAAAACTGAAGTTAAATACAGAAGAAAAAGAAATTAAGTCACTCTCTAGTCAGGTCTAATTCTAATAACATTGTGCGAGACAGGCTAATCCTGCATTACAAACAGTGAATCGTGTTTCTACTATAAAAAATCCTGACAGGCGGGCATAAATACAAGAGTTCATGCTGTCTGTTCATCTAACTGCAAAGAATTGGAACGACCTGAGAGGTTCCCCAAAGATAGGGAGTTAAGGATTTTTCTGATTTCATATTGATATACTGGCCCTGTTCTCAAACAGACCACTCGCAATAAATAGCTGGCGAAACACATTTGAAATAGGCTGAAAATTTAATGCAAAATTCTACTCTACATTAAAGGGATAATACAGCCAGGTTCATTTAGAATATTACTCCTCTGAAGACACCCCAAGCACTACAATAACAAATGTTATATAAAAGATGCACTCAGCAACAAATGCAATATGAGTCTCTGCGAGGCGATTTTTCAGTATGTCAGAATTATAATATCACTCCATGGAAACAAATTAAGCAGCACAAGCTCGGCTGTTGGGAGTGCTTTATTAGCAATGCAGTGTTTTCTCATAAAGAATGCTTTGCTTTGGATCTGTCAATGAACATCAAAGATGGCCTATCTGTTTTTATGGTGCACGACTTATTATTTGCCTATGAAATAAACAAACCACTTTAACATCCGTCTCCTCCTACCACACTTCAAAAATAACATTGAGAATAACAAAACAATTCCCGATCTTTCAACTGTACAGTTGAAGTCCAGTCCAGTGTGTGTGGTTTTTGGGGTTTTTTTAATCAAGAGGGATAAACCCTTTAAATCAGGAGGGGTAAAACTGCTACACTGGTACCAGTGAAGGAATACTGAAAAATTGCTACCTGGTAGAGGAGCATTTATTTTTAAATACCCACAGATATCTGAAAAATATTGAAAAAAATACTCTTCTCTGTTCAGCCATCGTGCCGATACACAAATTGACTTAATTCTGTCCCTTGTGCATAAAAGAGAAAACACAGCCTTTCTAGGTGGATGGGGTCTTTTAATGGGCCAGAAAAGGATGCTGCAGTCGTAAATTTCCTGTGGTCATAAATTTCCAAGGCTGTTAGAATTCACCCCAGGAGCAGTGGGGCTGCACTGGACTAGGAACCAGGGGAAAAGAGATATGAGTTACTATGTACAGGGCAGGTGAGAACCCCCACAGCTCAGCGTTATGCCATCAGACTCATCGGCATGCTGAAGTGAATTAGTGCAAGCAATTTCATGAGATTACGCCAGCAATTTAGTACAGAACAGCTGCCACACCATGCCAGAGAATACTCCTTCTAGTCTTTACTTACATGGCCACAAATAACTTCTGAGTTAATCCAGAGCAGCAGCATACATCTCTTATCTTTACCACCTCACACAGAGATATGCCACGCCTTGCAATTAGTTGGTCTTGTCTAATGTTTTTTTAAAAAGTCTCAATAATCCCATTATCACAGGTCTAACAGATCTTAATTAAATGAAACACTCTATATGGCACTATTTCTTCTAATATTTGAATTACTTCCCATACCTAAAGCATGTGCATTTTTTTCCCCTCAGCTACACAATTTTTCTGTACTCTTTCAACACTGGGGGGTTTGTGAGCTGTGAGACTGAAGCCAGACTAGGCAGGTACAGGGGCAAAGCTGCAACCTTACTAATTGCATGTATGAAACCCCACAGGGTACCCAGTCTGATGTCAGAGCACCGGGAGGGGGATGCACATTTCCTGCCTCCCCCTCACCCCTCCTGGGTACAGATATTGCTGTATCAATCATTTCCACATGGGGTGGGGGGTGGGGGGGGGGGGGAAGTCGTTTTGAAAATTTATACCTAGTAGGATCCTCGAGTCACATAGCTTGGCACTACGAATGCTGATGCAGACACTAGTAATGAGGACTGGAACATCTCTGACCTTGATGCTAACAATTAAGCAAGCTGATAAGCCAAGTCAGAACTGGTGTCCCCCCAGGAATCCCCTCTCCCTCGCACACATGCTGTCTCCCCTTTCTCCAGCTGCAGAGAGACAGAACTCCGGCACCAAGTCTCCTCTGGCTTTTCTTTCCTTTTGCAAAATGGACAGTCAAGTCACTGAAACCAATGGCAAGGTTCAGCATTCTTTTTCTCATGTCATTAAAATGCTCACTTGACTTTGCTTCATTTCAGTAGATCACTGAGTTGCAGTTGTAAAAAATAACAACATTAGGTCTCGCTGCGTGTACACTTACCTTTTGACACCATGTTAACTATTTTTTCTGTAGAGTACTCCTGAGCAGTCATTTATATGTTAAGTACCGAACTCTCTATCACTTCTGCCTTTCAATATTACATTGCCTGCTATGTATTTTTTTACTTGTGTCTGTTATGTCATGGATCAGAAATTCATTCCTTCTACGAAGATGGCTGGCTCCAGAATACCACCATGCATGAAATTTCAGAGACGCTTTTTTTCCCTGCCTGCCAACGATTGGATATACAGCTATAAAAACATACATAAAAGCTAAAAGCCCTTAGAATTATTTGGAGGGGAAACAAAACATCCCTTAAGCATCAAATCGGTTGGAAATTCTTCATACTGCTCCTCTGTACCAATTCCTGTAGGATTTGCTTTCTATTGTAGCTTATCTCCTGTCTGCTTCAGGAAAAAGATCGTCAATTATGATAAATGATTCTGTATGGCAGGATTTAGACTCAGGCTACAGAAAACTATATCTAATGAGATTATCTGATTCTTTTTTAAAGATCAATAATTTCTTTATAGGCAGGGGTCTCAAAGGTTAATTTCTAGTGCTTTACCAACCGAGCTATACAGCACTAAAATGACTTGTAGGAGACATATGATCAGGACTGGCTAATCCACACTAGTTTGTTTAAAAAAATTGTCAGATTAACAAATCAATGATACTTACACACTACAAAATTGGTTTCCACTTAAAAGCTGTCTGGCTATACACAGTTTACATGCAGCATAAATCCTGTTTTCATGTAATTTAGCAGGGATTCCAGGCAAAGCAATTCTTGCCTCTCTTGTCAATTTACAAGACACAAACTGGCCAGCAGAAATCCTATTGCAGTTTGATGGATGTCTATCAAGGGAAACAGGGGAGGAGGGAAAAAAAGAGCAAAGCAGAATTTTTGATGTTTGGCTACAGATTGCTGTCACTGATCATTTTCCTATCTCTGCTTCCACAGCTATCTGTGACTTTCCATTGAGAGAACTCTTCCCCACTTTACTGGTTACACCATGAAGTATGCTGTGCCTAGCTTGTGATATGGTGATGCTGCATTCCTGTAACAATCTGCTGCGGGGGTTGCATGAAGGTAGCACCAGTGGGGACTATGTTCATGGATGTTTCACTCATTTCCCCATTTTAATTCTGCTCCCACCTGCTGCAGTCTCTGTAAAAGAGTCAAGTGTGGCTGCCTTCAAGCACTCTGTGGCATTGAACACAAAAGTTAACTTTGCTGCAACAAATTCTTGGGTATGTGTATGCACATCCCCTTTCTCTCTCTTTTTCCCTTTTCTCTCTCTGTATTTATTGTTCCCCTTTGAAGGTTGTGGAGCATTATCTAGTTTTATTTTTATTTTTTGTTACTTTTGTATTTGATGGAGAGTGGGTTGCAGGAACACAGCACACTTGAGATCATTAGGACTATGTTCTCCTTCGCTGGGACAGTAACAAATCAAGGTAGCAAACACCTGAAAGGCACAATGATATTTTTTTGTGCACTGGCCACTGAATTAGAAGAGCTGTGATATAAAACTGATTCAGGTGACAGGCACTTAATCAACTGAATCTCCTACAACTCTAATAAGAGTTTCCTAACTTCTATCTGTACCTGCAAAATATGATCTGAAGACAAACATAAATATTTGCAATAAAAAAATACGCAAGTGTCACTTTGCATTTTTTCATTCTTGTATCTACAGATCCAACTGAACTGAAGGTTAACGCTAACATTTAAAGACAGACTGTGCATAATCTAAGAGGACACGCGACATTTTTATGTCTCAGGCTAATGCTTTGTGTCTTTGTTGTTCAGGAGAGTCTCGTGTAGGAAAGTAAGCTAATGTCAATGACTATCTCAATATTAAACAGGTAAATAAATAAATAGAGACAAAGGGAAACATGATGGAAGTGGCTGAAATAAGTGGCATGTACACAGTACAGTAAACAATTCTGTCGAGTACCGTTCTAATTCGTCCCAATCTACCACAACCAATTACTCCTGCCTCAGAGACTCCTTATCTTAGATTTTCCAAGCCAGCTAGCCTCTATTTCTTGATAAAAGACACAGCAGTATTTCAGAAAATTACACATTAGATAAAGAAGAAACCCAGTGTTAGAAATAATTGCCTGCATTTTTTTCCCCAGCTGAGCCAATCCTCCATCCAAGTAGTTGAAAAGCTAACTACCTTCAAAGTTAGGTCTCGGTAATCCATCTGTATTGGCCACAAAATAATAGGCCTGACAATATTGTAGAACCATTGCTCTTAGCATTATCTTCTGCTAGAAGAGGCTGGAAAAGAAATCTCTTAGACGTCAGCAAAGGCCGAAAAGGACTGGGTTGAATTGTGCCCTCCACAATACTGGCTGGACATAACACACACTTGTGACACAGATGCAGCACTGAACTCCACAACACACAAAAGGTAGAAATCATCCATCCCTATTTCTTCCTCCTTCCTCTCCCTCCTCACTTCCTTTCTGGGAAAGTGAAGATAGCTTTCATTTGGGAGAAGCTGAGGTTAGTAGTCTGTACTATAGATAAATGTACTGAACCGCTCTCTCGGTGCCCTGTCTCTGGCACAGGCCAGTAACAGATGCTATGAGAAAAGCATAGGAAACAAGAAGAGTTAACTATTTCTGTATACCATCCTTATCTGCAGTCTGCAGTTTAGGGACATTCTGCGATTGAGGGTGCAACCAGATCACCTTCTTCCCTCACTGCTCTGGGGAATTTCCCATGAATGTATCTAGTGACTTTGGGAACCTTGAATACTTTTTGTCTCCACAATAGCCTTAAACAATAACTTCCACAATTTTCATTTGCATTAGGTGAGCTTTCTCTGTCTGCTTTATACCTGCTGTCTCATAGTTCTCACGTCTCCAGTTCTCACATCATAAGAAAGGGTAAATCCCTTTCAGTCTGTTCCGTATCTCTCATGATTTTAGGAAACTCCATCACATCTTGATCCAGATGTCGCTTGTCAGAACAGAATAATAACCATCACATCACACACAAGCTATTCCATACCTCCAGCCATCTTTGCTGCCCTATATTTAAACAATAGTCAGCACTTTCTTTTTCAGAGGCAATAACCAAAATTGCACTTGGTATGTGCAGAGCAGGGTGTGTTTCAGTTTACAACATTTTGTCATTTCTAATAATTACTGAGATCTTAATTGCCCTTTCACTAAGTGCTCAGATGATAGTTTCAGTGAACCATCCAAACAGAATGCCAAATAAATGAGGCAGCAGATGAGAAACCAATGCCCCCCTGACTGCTTTTGCCTTGTACACTCCAAACAATGCCACCCCTGCTTCTTGAATAGCCTTACTGAAAAGCAGCATTACACTGACAGTCAGCTCTGTAAACTGAATCTGTCCTTGCACCTGAGCAACACTGCAGAAGCTTTGTAGACAACTCTGGGCCACAGCCACGGCTTGCCCTCCTGACTCTATCTCAGCCTGCCCCAGCTCTGGAACTTCCCCAGTGATCTTAGGGCCATGGTCAATCCTGCGTGGCATGCCCCATTGGCACAGCATGGCATGGCATGGCACGGCTAGCCTCACCACTACCCTCGGATCACCCTGTCACCTTGCTTTGCCATATCCAGCCTGCAAGTAGTCACTATACAGGCCTGCAAAATGCCTTACATAGTCTCTAAGGAGTGAGGAAAGTAGGAGCCAAGCTGTGGTGTGAGGTATTAAGGAGGAAGAAAACAAAAGGGAGAAAAATCTGACAACCAGAAACTAACGCGTGGAAATGAACAACTAAAAGGTTTTATTTGAAAGCTGAAACCCTGGAACAAAAGATCAGTATAGGGAACAAATAGGAAGAACAAAGAAAACTACCATCAGCCTCCTCCTTTTCATCTTCTAAAGGACAAATATTTCTCAGAGCACTATATTTACTCTGTAATAAGTAGCCTTGTAATTTTCATTACAAAGATCATGCAATAACAAGTAAATTACAAGGATCGCTTTATTTTCTGACAGATGAAATGACATAAGATTGGAAACTCAACACTAGACAATGACTGATGTTCAGTGGAATTTCTCCACTGTCACCAAAGCATGTTATTAAGTAATAGGAGAAAAGTGCAGTGTAATTAACACTTAAATACACAATATTTGCAAAGGCACTGTATTCTGCTGCATATTGTATATTATATTGTCAACTTCCTCTCATCAAAGCAGAGAAATGGAAACTGAAAGCACTTCGCACATGTGCAAAAACTATGAAGAATGATTTATCTAAATGCGGATGTGAAGCCCTGGATTTTCATAAAGAGTACCAGGTTTCTCACAACATGACCTGCAAACACAGCATGCTGGAGCACTCACCGTGTATGTAGAACCTAAATTGAACTCATGCAGAAAAGTCTTGAGGATGAGACATTTGTGTGGTGCCCTTCGTTTTCTTGTCTGTGCTAGGAGAAATAAGGATCTCAAACCTAGACAGAATCTGAACCATAACAAATGGAAAATGAAATGTCCGTTGGTACCGTAGTTTTTCATCTGCAGAGAAAGGTTGTTGTAGTAGGGGATTCCCTTCTCAGAGGGACAGAAGGCCCTATATGTAGACCGGACCCTACACACAGGGAGGTGTGCTGCCTCCCTGGAGCCCGGGTCAGGGACATTACAAGAAGGCTATCAGGGCTGGTTAGACCCACTGACTATTATCCATTACTGATAGTTCAAGCAGGCAGGGATGCAATCACGAAGTGTAGCCTGCAAGCCACCAAAAGGGAATTCCGGGACCTGGGGCGCTTTGTTGAGGGCGGGGGAGCCCAAATAATATTCTCGTCTATCCCCACTTACGGGAGGAGGGGCTCAGAGCAGGACAGGCGAACCCACGAGTTGAATGTGTGGCTGAAAGGCTGGTGCCGGCGCAAGAACTTTGGGTTTTTTGACCATGGGATGGTGTACTCTGCTCCTGGCATGAGTACTGCTGATGGGGCTCACCTGTCCCATAAAGGAAAGAGGATCCTTGCCCAGGAGATGGCAGGGCTCATTGACCGAGCTTTAAACTAGTTAGGAAGGGGGAAGGGGATATTAAGAAGGCTGCTGGGGTTAGGCAAATGCTTCGGGAGTCACAACGAGAGTTGATGGTGGAAAAAGGTAAATTCCAACAGCACAGTGGTGGACTTGGAGATGGTTTTCCAGGTGTGAGTAGGGAAAATTCTGTGGATTGCCCTGAGTACTCCTCAGTGGAGCCACTTTTGCCAGTCCCCTGGCAGAAATCTCGCTGTGGGCTGTTGAGAATACCTACATCTGCTGCCCCACTTAAATGCCTTTATACAAATGCACGTAGCATGGGGAACAAACAAGAAGAATTAGAGATCTTTGTGCGGTCGCAGGGCCACGATCTCATAGCAATCACAGAGACGTGGTGGGATAACCTGGACGACTGGCACGCTGTCATGGATGGCTATGTGCTTTTTAGGAAAGACAGGCTAGGGAGGCGAGGTGGAGGAGTTGCTCTTTATGTGAGAGAGCACCTAGATTGTATTGAGCTCCACCTGGGGAAGGATGAAACATCTGTTGAGTGCTTGTGGGTTAAAATCAAGGGGCAAACCGGTATGGGGGACATTGTTGTGGGAGTGTGCTATAGGCCCCCTGATCAAGAGGAGCGGGTTGATAGTGCATTCTATAAGCAGTTAGAAGTAGCCTCAAGATCCCGGGCACTGATCCTTATGGGGGACTTCAACTATCCAGATATTTGCTGGGCAAGCAACACGGCCAGTCGTATGCAGTCCAGACAATTTCTGCAGTGTGTTGAAGACAATTTCCTGCTACAGATGGCGCAGGAGCCTACAAGGGGAGGGCGGGTGCTGGACCTTGTTTTAACTAACAAGGACGGGCTCGTTAGGGAAGTGAAGGTCGGGGGCAGCTTAGGTCTAAGTGACCATGAAATGGTTGAGTTCAAGATCCTGGGTGGAAGAAGCAAGCCAAAAAGTAGGATAGCTACCCTGAATTTTGGAAAAGCTAACTTTGATCTCCTCCGTGACTTAATAGGGGCTATCCCGTGGGCTACGCTGTTTGAAGGAATGGGAGCCTGTGAGAGCTGGCTAGCATTCAAACAGCACTTCTTCCAAGCACAGGAACGATGCATCCCTTTGTGCAGGAAATCGGGAAGGAGAGGCAGAAGACCTGCGTGGATGAACACGGAGCTGCTGAGTAAACTCAAAGAGAAGAGGAAGATCTATGAATTGTGGAAGAAGGGTCTGAGCACATGGGGAGAATACAGGAATGTAGTCAGGGCCTGTAGGGTCGCAACTAGGAAGGCTAAAGCCCTCTTGGAAATGAAGCTGGCAAGGGACATAAAGGGTAATAAAAAGGGTTTTTTTAGATACGTGAATAGCAAAAGGATGACCAGGGATAATGTAGGTCCCTTGATGAATGAGGAGGGTGTCCTGGTAACGGGGGATACTGAGAAGGTGGAGATACTGAATGCCTTCTTTGCTTCGGTCTTCACCTCAAAGGCCCCCCGGGACCCACAGGCACTGGATGTAAATAGGAGTGTTTGGGATATGAAGAATTTCCCTCTGGTTGAGGTAGGGGAGGTCCAGGAGCGGCTCAAAGGGATAAACGCACACAAATCCATGGGACCGGATGGGATACATCCACGTGTGCTAAGGGAGCTGGCGGAGGTGATTGCTGAGCCGCTCTCTATCATCTTCAACAGGTCCTGGAGAACAGGAGAAGTGCCTGAGGACTGGAGGATAGCCAATGTCACTCCAGTCTTTAAAAAGGGCAAGAAGGAGGATCCCAGCAACTATAGGCCAGTCAGCCTCACCTCTGTCCCCGGAAAGGTAATGGAACAGCTTGCTCTGGATGCCATCTCCAAGCAATTGGAAGAGAAGAAGGTCATGAGGAGTAGTCAGCATGGATTCACCAAGGGGAAATCGTGCTCGACCAATCTCATAGCCTTCTACGATCTCATCACCGGCTGGGTAGATGGAGGGAGAGCAGTAGATGTCATCTACCTTGACTTCAGCAAGGCTTTTGATACTGTCTCCCATGACATCCTGATAGCAAAGCTGAGAAAGCATGGGATTGATGAGTGGACAGTGAGGTGGGTTGAGAATTGGCTGTCGGACCGAGCCCAGAGGGTCGTGATTCGTGGAGTGGAATCTGACTGGAGGCCTGTGACTAGCGGTGTTCCCCAGGGCTCGGTGTTGGGTCCAGTCCTGTTTAACATCTTCATTGACGACCTTGATGAGGGAATAGCATCGACCCTCAGCAAGTACGCCGATGACACAAAGCTGGGAGGAGTGGCCGACACGCAGGAACACTGCGCTGCCATCCAGCGAGACCTGGACAGGCTGGAGAGCTGGGCAGGGAGAAACCAGATGAGGTTTAACAAAAGCAAGTGTAAAGTCTTGCACCTGGGAAGGAACAACCGTTTCTATCAGTACAGGCTGGGGGATGACCTGCTGGAGAAGAGCTCTGTGGAGAAGGACCTGGGGGTCCTGGTGGATGACAGGTTGGCCATGAGCCAGCAGTGTGCCTCGGTGGCTAAGAGAGCCAATGGGATCCTGGGGTGCATCAGGAGGAGTGTGGCCAGCAGGTCAAGGGAGGTGATCCTCCCCCTCTACTCTGCCCTGGTCAGGCCCCACCTGGAGTATTGTGTCCAGTTCTGGGCTCCCTGGTATAAAAAGGACAGGGATCTCCTGGAGAGAGTCCAGAGAAGGGCTACGAAGATGATAAAGGGCCTGGAGCATCTCCCCTATGAGGAAAGGCTGAGAAGATTGGGACTGTTCAGCCTTGAGAAGAGAAGACTAAGGGGGGACCTAATTAATGTTTACAATTATCTTAAGCAAGGGATGCAGGGGGAATCAGCCAGCCCCTTTTCAGTGGTCTGTGGAGACAGGACAAGGGGCAATGGCTGCAAGTTGGAGCACAGGAAGTTCCGCACCAACATGCGGAGAAACTTTTACACAGTGAGGGTGACAGAGCCCTGGGACAGGCTGCCCAGGGAGGTGGTGGAGTCTCCTTCTCTGGAGATATTCAAGACCCGTCTGGATGCCTATCTCAGTGAAATGTCCTAGGGAGCCTGCTTCAGCAGGGGGGTTGGACCCGATGATCTCTCGAGGTCCCTTCCAACCCCTACAATTCTATGATTCTATGATTCTATGATCCCTCTACAGGTATGATTTTGGAGGGATTTTTTAATCTCTGGTAGGTGTCAGGGCAAGTTCTTTTCTGATTGAAAGTTCTGACTATGTAAAGTGTTCTGCATCTAGCTGCACAGAGATGATATAACATTTATTTTGGCTTATATTACAGCGGAACTGAAAGCCTCTCTTGTGCTAATAATCCCACTATGCTAAATGGTGGGTGAACATGTCAAATTAAACAGACAATATGGTCATTGGTACTTCTACCAGAGGATGCCATGTGCAAGGGTGGTGCAGAATCCATGGCAGTTTCCCCAAGGGAGAGGGGTGAAGTGGTGCAAGAAAGCTGCACATTCTTCTACGCTATGAATATAACGACCAACACAAAACTGGGGTTTTAAGTATCTCTCTCAACATTATAAACTGGGACTTTGGCCTAACTTAGTGATCTTACATAGAAAAATATTACACTGCCAGAGGTAATTCTCCAGCTACCCTTTACAAACAGAAAACCATAAATCCCGTGCCTTGAATTTACAAAATATATACCAACAATCTGTAGCAGACTCAAACCTATGTTTGACAATGACAAGGCAATGCTGCCATGCAATTACCTTGGGAACCTCCACTGAAGGCAATGCCAATTGAAAGTTATAACATCCGGCTCTGAATCCTCACTTTATGAGTTTGTGGAGAAAGAAGAACAGTCATAGCTGCACGGAAAAAACATCAGTTTCCTATTTTCTGACTTTTCTCTCAAAGTCTTAGCAATATTTAAATATGTCTCACCTCACATTAATGCACGCATTATATAAGATTAAAAAAGTACAAGATTTGGCTCTCCCCCAAAATAATAACAACAACAATGAATTATTAAAAATTATTATATTCTGCATAAACATATGTTTTACTCAAGAGATTGAAGTCTTCACAGATATTTCATACTTCTGAATAAAAATAAGCTTAGGTGGGATTTAAAAGAAATAAAACAAAATAATAATAAAACCCTCTTTGTATGTGTCCAAAAGACCAGAAAAGTTGTAACTTGCAATTTCAGTGTACTAGGTACAGCCTGTTTCTTCCTTTTTTTTTAATTGACCTGGCTTATTTACGAAGCTTGCTGTCAAAGGAGTTATTAAGAGCCCACCCATTCCCATCCCTGAAGCGCGCACAAAAAGCCAGAGGATGCCTTTTAAGTAACATCTCTCATATCAGTCCTCTGCTTTAGGAATACAACTATTTTAAAAACAAAATTTAGGGCCTCGAGTAGCTCTATTTTTAAACTATATTTTGCTAATAAATTGCTTCATTGACAGGATGCAATCTGAAGTTTATTCAGCCTGTAATATTTTCATGTGACAACTATGATGAGTTTTGAGTTCAGTGCTCAGAAACAAACTCTCTCCATTTTGAAGGCAAGGATGACTTAGCTGGGCAGGAGGAAAAGCAGCAGCCTGAACAATCATTTGTAGCTGGTAAACAGAGGAGAGCAATGGGCATAACTTCTCTAGGAAATCTGAAAGTGGATGTACAAAAAGAGGAGACAAGGATTGCAGCGTACAGAAAAAAATACAGAACACTGAAGACACTCAGCATTTGCAGAGCCATTTTTCACATCAGATTTTCTTTAACCCGAAAGCTCTCAGAGCCAGACCCATTAGCACACTGACTGTGATGCCTCAACCCAGGCACTGGACTACATTTGCAGGACTGTGGTCTGCATTTTCCTGACAAACAAGGCCAGGAAAGGGATGGGTTGCACTGAGGGAGCTGACAGCAGCTCACTGATACAAGGAGAGGTGCAGAAGACACTGTGCTGACCTGTGGTGAGACGTGTGTAAGCAGAGACACCTCTCTGAGATGGTAACATTCCATCAGTATGTGGGGGATATCTAAAGACAGAAGACTGAATGCACATCTTCCAGGAAAAAATGAGCCCTCTGCAGGGAATAATCCTGGTCACTTTGTATGTGGAGTGTTATACTCCCTAGCAGAAACAGATATGTGGAAGAAACTAGGAACAAGCAAAAAATAAACCAAGTGACAAGAATGAGAGTGACAAAAGGAGCCCTCTGTCAATATGCTAGACATGCTACCTGATGTATTGCTTCTCAGAAGCATGAAGCCACTGAAAAATTGCTAGAGCTGATATCCTTGTCCATGTTTACCTGTGTGGGCATGAGCTATACTGCTCAATGATCTTGGGAAGACAAAGGAGACAGGACGTTGTCTGAGCATACGTGAAGAGGCTATTCTAGAACTAATCCCATCAATCCTTGTGGAGGACTGTCAAAAATCACATAAAGACAGATATGATCTAGACATAAAACTGCTTAACTAGTGTCGACAGGAAGACAGTTTTCTCAATCACGGAAAGACGTTCCATCAACGCTACTTCCCAAAGCTTGTCTCAGGGTAGTATAAGAACTGTATGAAGCAAACTCACAACTGCCAGCAGTTTCCTTTGAGGACACAGGGAGAACAAGTTTGTCTTAATAAAACCAGAAAAAATGTCTTTAGGTCCCTGAATTATAAGAAATAACAACAAACTTAAGTAGCTGGATTGACAGTACACTCAATGCTGAAAAGATCCTTGCCCCCAAGAATAATATTGGGCCGACCTATCACTCAAGATCCTCTGTGAAATCCAACTGACAGTAATAGCTGCAGGGTCTGTGTTCAGTGTTCTTCGTTTCTCCATATTTCACATGCAATTTTTCCAACAGTGACATATATTAACATTTGTGCATCACACACTTTATGAGAACTCAGGAGGAATCTGAATTGAGAGAGACGTAGCACAGAGGAGGTATTAAGTACTGACCTTGCCCCTTCCATCCCTAACTTCTAGAGTCAAAAAGAAGCTAATTCTTATGGCATGATTTGTGGCAGCCTAAGGAGTATTTTAATTTTTGCCAACTAAGTATTTTAAAGATGCTTTGGCACTGAGAGATTGCTAAGTGTGCCTTAAATAGACACCTCTTTTCTACTCATCCCTCTCTAAATGTCTATAATGGCAGTTCCATAGCTCTGTGCCACCGGTCAGGATGGGAAATCTCAGCTGACTACTTGATGTCATCTCAGTGTTGCAGTTTGATGAGGGCATGGATGTACTCCATGACAGCATGCTAACATTAAAAAAGATAAAAACACTGCTGTTGCAGAAAAAGGTAAATGGAGATGTAGTATTTATCTGCCTCTTAACTATACAAAATACCAATCACTGAGAAGACCATTTCTTCAGTCTGCAGAAAAGGATGTGCAAACATTTCTTTGTAGGTCTAAATTCCCTTTCATGTGGATCATATATGACTCCTGCTGAAGTGAGGTGGAGTTCTGCACATTTCAGAATATGAAAAGATTTATAAATTTTTAGATGCCCAAATGATAAATCCTTTCCAGACATGTGTGAGAAGATACAGCAACAAAGAAAAAGCAATTTAGTGTCTCAGTGAAGGTATATAAGCAGTGTGTCGATAAGTAATATTGCAAGCATATCTCTGCATAATTGACAATGTAATCATATTAGTATCACTATTAGGTAATATGCTAATACACTTATCTTCTAAAAAGATACATTTTTGGAAGGGTGTATCACTGACTAGGGGTCAATCAGCAATGAGAAACTTATGACAGGTTTAGAATAGATGTGTGGTTAGAAAACACACACAGCAAAAAGAAAATGGAAGGTTCATCCACAAAGAATTAATAAAAACAACTGCTGATATATATCAGGGTGAGTATCCCAAGACTTTATGTAAACCCTAACCCTTACATCTACAAGTCTGATTGTAACCAATAATCCACAGTGTACATGTGTAAAAAGTTCAGCCTTGCAAGAGTTCTGGAAGGAAATAAATCAGAACTTTGCCTTATGTGAACTGGGATTTGATATGACCTTCATGCTGCAGACCTGTCAAGCTGTAGCAATGATGAATGCAATCAGACAGCTATTAGACACTGTTCTAATTTAGACACAGCAAAACCTATTGAGTAATGTCAAATGAAACAAAAAGCAGGACTGGAGTGTAAAAGGGCTTTAGTTCCCTTTAGGTAAAATCCAAAGGACCTTGTAACGTCAAGGCCTTGCTGAGCTGGGCACGAAGGCCTTGGAAGCGATGAGGCAAGATTATTGACCGAATACGTGAGAATCCTGCCACAATCCTCAGAGGAAGCTTAAAATTTATACAGGGATGCTGTGATTTTGCAGGTTTTGAGCAAGAAAGTTAAAAAGGTTTTGGAAGTTTGCACCTTTCCTTTGTTCCCTTGTCAACAATACCTAGAAGATTAATTCTTAACCAAGAAACGTGTGAAGTATAATTTATTTTAGTACTGTTTTATCATGTTTGTCAAGACTACATCTATGAAGAGCAGTGGAACAATTTTATGTGCATCGATATCTACATAAGCAAAAAGATGTAACACTGGAAACCTCTTGCATAAACCTGAACTATTTTCAATATTTTAACACATTGTTGAAAATACTTCCCAAGCCCCTGCAATCCCAAATGCGGAAAAGTTCTGGATATAGCCAAGTGTGAAATACCTGTAGTATTTTAAAAGACTACAAAGCTCCCATTGGAGCTCTCTTTTCAGTTAGACACTGGCTCAGCAATAGTCCTTCAGCTTTAGTCCTTCAGTCTTTACACTGCTTTACAAGAAAACAGAGGATGATGTAAGATTGCAAGCAAATTCCTTCCCATTAGATGTGATCATTTTTTTTCAACCTGTTCCAGATTAGTCAATTATTCCCTGGAATGTAATTAGTATCAACTTACTATTTAATTCAATGAAAGCAAAGCTAAAGTTCTCATCATCCTAAAATGGAAGCAGAGTTAGTCCAGAGTGAAGTGGTTTTGAAAAGCCAATACAGATGTGGTGCTTGCAGCAAATGGTAAATTCCTTTCAAAGAAATTTCAGTCCAAGCGAAGAGTGGAAATACAATTTGCTATCTGTCAATTCCTATTAGTGAAATTCTGTACAACCTCTCTTGCTGGGGTGACAATTTCTGAAATCTAGGTTTTGATTTATAGTATGTCCTGAGGATTAAAATGTTACTTAAGATTTACAATAATTACTAGAGCTGCAGGAAAGAGAAGTAACACAAATAATTTGATATAATAGAACTTCTGTGTTGAATGAGCTGCTGTATTAAGCTTATCACTCAATTGTTTTAATATTCTATCTCAAAGGCTCCCATCAAAGAAATTACTGGCCATAATAACAGTGTGAGTTACTGGCAGTTTAGAGATTATTCATTTCAGTGGTCCTAAGTTCCTTTTCCTTTGAGACCTTATGAACTCCAACTGCAGTAGATTTATAGCTCTACTTTGGAAATCATTACTTAAATTCAGTTAGGACTTACTATCTTCCCTTACAAATTGTTAACATTAAGTTGTCTGTAGTGAAAGATTTTTTATTATGGAGAAAAAATTTACAAGCTTAGAATTAATAAGGATTTAATTTCCACCGTACAGCAAATATGTAGCAGACTCAAATCTCCAAAGCAGTTTAAATGACTGATAATTTCCAAAAATACCCTAAAATGAAACTTTATTGTTTTATTTTAGAGGTTTCTCTTTTGTTCCAGAATGTTCAAATGTATGAAGCCCACACAATTATCCGTAGAAAAACAGAGTAAGTTTGTATACTCCATCTAATATTCCCACACTTGCGCAAGAGAGGGCTGTGGAAACTTTAATACAAAGCTCCATAACTCTCCCTTGACTACATGGAAGGTCACCGTTAGGTAACACCCAAGGGGTTCATTTATCATTCCCTATTTAAAAAGAAGGAGAGATCCAAAAATATAAATGATAACACAAAGAATTAAAGCAAAGGAAATGACAGCAACATACATAGCTGGCAAGCAGTAAGAACTGCAGATTAACATTAAGGATGTGGATGCTCGTGCTGATACATTTGTAAGCAAAGCAGCAGATCTGGCCACTTTCCAAACAGAACAAACAGCATCATATGAGAAATATTCATTTTCCCAGTGGGTGAACTCATATACTTTTCCTAAAAAGCAAGCGGTCAAGGGGCTGCATATGAACTTGTTTAAAATGAGTATTTTCAGAACAATGCTTTAAGCCAGCTTCTCAGAGACAGGACTTTTTGAGCATAATACTTTTGCATCTTAACAACTCTGTTCTGCATCCATGTTTTCACAATGACACAACCTTTCTATGACCTATATTGCCTATTAAAATCAAATCTCTTTAGGAGGAATTCATAATTATTTAAGACATAGCCAGAGCTACACATTTTCAAGGATTATTTGGAAATTTTGAATGGAATGACTACTGCACTATGATAGCAAGTGACTGCATAAAGGTTGCTTCTAGATGCCTTAGCTGTCTTTCTCCTGCTTTCCTTTAAACATAACTTTACTGCTGATATTTTCTGGTTTACAATGCTCAATTCTGGAAGAAAACATAGCATCTCCATAATTCAGGATGAATGAAATGATGATAATGATCTTACTGTGAGCTCTACTTTAACTTAACTTCTCTCATGGAACACAAAAACTGGTAAATGATTGTTTATGAATATTTCACAACTCTTCTGGAAAGTGCATTTACTGATAAAGTACCTTACAAAAATAGTCCTTTAAAAATAAATATTTTAGATACACAGTGAAAAAAAATAGATTTTTAAATTGTAAGTGTAAGCAACTACGTTTGAAATTTCATTGTAAATCTATTCCATATATATAATGCAAACTTTAATAAACAAATACTTTGAAACTGGAGTAATAACTACTTCCAATTTACTGATTATAAGTATAAAATAATTAGGTAGTGGCTGACCAAAAATTCAAAATACAGAGCAAACCTTAGTATTTGTCAGACAATTAACAAGCATGGAATGGGCCAACTTGTAAAAAAACCCAACAAATAAGAATAAATATAATTACAAAAGATTAAGCTTAGCCTGCAGCAGAAAAGCAACAGATTTTCCTCTTAGGACTGAGTTTCATAAATTCATACCTTAACTGTTTCTATAATAAATATAGTGCTGAGATAGCTTAGAAATGTCATTGGATGCCTGTGTAATTAGTGTTCAAAGTTAAATACATTGCCATTCTTATAACACTAAAATTTAAAAAGCTCAAAAACCCAGGATATTTAAAATAGAAATATTATCCTTAGAATCCCACAAAGCTGTTTACCAATTAGCTAAAAATCCCCTCTATCTTTTTTTTCCAAGTTTTAATGAAGTTGCCCACATGTGAAAAATCCCTTCATTTTAGTAAAACTGCCCACATATTTCATCTCAGGCTTTATAGAAAATTCATTTGTCATTCCAAAGCCCCCTAATCAAATGTTGGATTGCTACCAAAATATGGCCAAATGTCAGTATATTTCCAAAATGTTGACAATAATTTCAAAATGGCACTTGACTCATTTTAAAGCAATTTTCAGAGGGAAAGTTCTCATTGTGTATCATGACCTTGAATTCTCTTTCAGCTACCCATAGAAAAACATAAATCCCTGTTTTAACCCCTGTATGTCAACTCAGGAGATCAGAACCCCGAAATGAGTGTTTGAAGACGTTGCCTCTTCCCCCAGTAGTCACTCTTGCTATTCCCCATTACTTTAACCCATTGACAGGTTATGCAGTCATGACAATATATGCGTTGCATTTCCCTTTGCACAATGCTGGATAATACTGTAATCCACCCCATAAACCTCAGAAAGAGTTCACATTAGAAAAGTAAGACACTTTTGCTAATATTTCGAGAATATAACTACCTGTTATTAAAGTGAATAATGTGAGACACCTCGTTTGGCATAACATGCCACACCTGCATTGTTTTCACTCCCAGTGAGGATATCAACACAAAAAATGAAGTATTCCAATGACCATTTCAAATAATCTGTGTTTTCTCTAACCATTGTAAATGTTAATAGCACTTGAAAACCTAGATTCCTCAAATTAGCCATTGGAAAATTTCAGTTTAATGGAGGTAATAATTAATAATGAATTTATAATGCAGTTAGGGTTTGGAGGACCTAATTAAGATTGTGTGCCATTAAGATCATCATTATCCTTGTCAAAATACACAATAAAATGAAATTAAATTCCCTTCCTTCTGGACATTTTTCTAAAAGGCACGTTTTTAAAGATCATCCAAAATCTGGAAGACACTTGGGTTCCATCATGTCTATAATGGTCTAAAATGAATCTGAGAGGCATTTCCTTTCCTTTACTCCCCTTTATGTTATCCTCACACTGAAGGAAAAAGTTTTTAGAAATGTCTGATTTCTTTTAAGAGACATTCAAGAAAAAGATGTGCTCATTTCTGATGCAGCAACTAAGCCAGTACTGGTCTCCCACCCAAACACCAACTAAGCCAGTACTGGTCTCCCACCCAAACACAAGCCCAGGCAACTGTGCAAAGCAAAGGCAACCACAGTAGCAAGCGTCAGTGGAAGATTTTTTTCTGGTTACTGTTCTGTGAGGGGTTGGGTGTAGAATGGATAAACTATTCCATGCAACATTTGATCTAAGGAGCTCCATCCCTGAATGTCTGGGTAAAGCCTTTTGTTGCCCCAAAGCCATGCTGACACAATTGTTGTGAGTTTACATTGCAAATTATGTAAGGGAATGGTTCACAATAAAAACACTCAAACTTCTTACCACAACCCTGCTGTTGTCAATCTAGCTAACCCTTTCGGGGCAGCCCCAAAAACTCCACTAGCCCATTTATGGGTATGGCCAGGAATTGGGACCAGGGAGACAAATTGTTCAGGCATACCTGAAACTGGCACTGCTGCCAAAAAATGGTACATGGAAGTGCAATATGAGAGAGACAGCAAGGGAAGTTCAAGGAAAGCACAGCTTTGAGAAAAGCCTAGAAGGGAATATTTTGGGGTGATTGCTCCCTGAAAGGCATAAAGACATTATCTACTGCTGTGTCCAACAAAACAGTGCTTTCTTCATAAATTGACCAACTCTCTTGAGGCAGCACCTGAAGCTGTAAGCATTCTTGTATCTGGAAGACTCATAGGAACAGGCATGACAAGTGTTCTTTTCAGTGGCTTTTCAGTGAAGGGATATCAAATATTTCCAAGCATAAACCTGAATTATGTAAAACTGTAAGGAAGACTACGAAAGTAAATATAAATGTATCACAGGAAGCAAATGCATTACATGGCTGGTCCTGATGTGGAGAAATACAGTTGATGTGCACAATTCTGTAGCCCTAGACTTCTCTAAGAACTGACTGCATAAAGAAACTGCAGTAGCAAGGCTAGATGACCAGACTTCTCCAGTCCATTATCCTCTCAGCCATGTCAATCTAACTGCTTGAAAACGTGATGATTGAAAGATCCAGATCACATACAATTCCTTGCTTTACTTTTTAAATAAAACTGACTTGTCCCAGAAAGAATTGTATCAATAGAACTAAAGTGGTATTGAAAAAAGATGCAAGGGTAACAAAGGGCTGACAGGAAGGGAGGGGAGAGCACGTGAATTTCTTAAGATACTTTTGCTACTGAACACATAGCTCCACCTAAGTACACCTTTAACCAAACTGGAGAGGTAAAAGACCTGCAGGGTTTCCATAAAAGCCACCACGGATGAAGGAAGGCAGCAGCAGAACAGGAGAATGGCAGAGGTCTGGTTTAACCTAAGCAATGCAATAAACAAATCTGTAATGAAAAGATCACTCTTCCCTGCTAGGGGAAGCAATTTTTCCTCCGCACAAGTCCTTTTCACTCCTGCAGCTCAAAAGGTATTTTCATATGCATTTAAACTCTAAACACAGAGTATTCTTCATTCCAGATTCAGTGCACTTGTAAAAAAAAAAAACAACAAACCAACAAACCCTGAAAGAGTGTTTAGGGAAGAGATGATCATCAAGAATCAGTGAAAAGACTTAGTATCTCGAGACACTAAAGAGTATCAGAGACAGGGATGTGCAGGGTGGAGACCAGTGGGTGTCATGTCAAGAGGGCAGCTGACAAACACGAGACTTGTAGAGTCATAAGGATAAATTTAAAAGAACAAACCATGGGACTTAGGAGATACATTATTAGCATTCTGACTCTGCCCCACTCTTGCCAGAATGAAACATGCATTTGAGAGGCTAAGAGAGTTATAAATTCCTGTGCTGCTCTAAGGATACCTGCCGCCTTAGTGGGTATTCAGTTTAAAGTCCATCAGAATGAACACAGAAACCAAATATTTGCCTTTAAATTTGAAAACTGTGCAAAATATTGCATCACACTTAATCAAGTCACGCTAATGTCATGTGAAAGAACATTGCAAAATACTCCGAGATGTCAGTGCTGCAAAGAAAGACTTCCATTTGTGCCACTGTGTTTGTGTGTTCTGCTTTGTTGAGTGGAAAACTGTTAATAGCCATTTCCTAGATGAATATTGCTAATATTCCTGTCCATGTTTGAGCAAATTACTAAATACTGTTTGCTTACTAGAACACAGCGTGTAGCGACAGCGCTCTATTTTATGCACTCAACTCATAAATACCTCAGCTTCAGCTCTTTTCTCAAATATCATCGTGCGTAAAGGAAAATGGTAGGGGAGAAATTCAAATTTAAGAGATGCTATTAGAGCTGTCACAGGATTTGTCAATACTCATGTTGAACTTCTTGTATATGAACTACTGTACCAGGGAAGGCCCTGTAGAAGACTGGTAATTCAAGCTACTGGATGGAGGCCAGTGGAATTGTATTAATATCATTTATGGACTCCTAGAAATTTTACTGTCTTCAAAACTTGATTTTTTTTTCTCTCTCTCTTTTCTCTTCCACCAAACAAAAAACTGCATTTGAGACTTACACTCAGTTTTATTGCTTAAGCCTACCTACAAACTATACATCAATACAAGACTAATTGTGCATAAAATTTAAATTCTATTGCACTGCTACATAAAAATGCAAAATGCTCTGGTGGTATAGTGGCTGGTGCTGAGCTCAATCCAATAAGGGTTGCCCCAAGGCAACTCATACAAATGCAATTATCTCTCACATACTCAAACTGCTTTCTTTCACAACATTACTTTTATTATGCAAATGTATAAATCTAATTTTAATCCGCAAGACCATCTAAAAGATTAAACCAGTACTCATGTCTTACCTTCACTAAGTGTAATTAAAGACATTTAAAAATTTAGTCTTGGAGGAATGATTCTAATGCAAGAAAGAGCTCAACATGGCCCTCAAATTATAAAATACAGATATTATAAGAAAGAAAAACACCTATTTGATTCAATATGCTCACTTGCTCTCTTTTTCTCCCTTTCCTCCTGGAGCAAGGGGTGTTTAATGTCCAGGTGAAGATAAAGTGGAAATGGGACTATGGCCTATGAGAAGTCCCTGTTTCAATGAGGGAGGCAGAAGTGCTGAATATTCATTGCCTTGCAACCTGTGTAATACTTTCGATGGCTGTAGTGGTTGCATTCCCATTAAGTGGCATTTACATTCACTCCTCACAGCTGTGACTGAGGATGGAAAGTGCTGAAACAATGAGAGAGGCAGACTGGCTGTGTCAGCAAGAAGTGGGAGCAGAGTAAAAGCCTGTGTAAAAAAGTGCTAGGATAAAAGGAGAAAAGGGAAAGTGCTACTCACAAGCAAGTGGGATGTGGAATGGAAGAGATTCCTGCTTTTAGCTGGGACCCCACTGTAGAATCCCATGATTTCTTAAGACCTGCCTGGGGAGAAGGTTTATTCCACTGCTGAACAGATCTCTTCCTTCAGCACTGTCAAGGGGTTTTAGAGCCTCTTCCATCATGCCAGTCCTCCTGACTGGTGAAAAGGCACAATATCATGGATAAGAAGTGCTTTCCTGATAATCCCTATTGAATATTAACAGTTTTTCATGAACCCCCACTAAATGCACTCTGATTCCCTGGCTGTTATTTTGTGTTCTCTGGTGAGGAACTGTTACATATGTGCAAGGAAATAACTTGTACAATACAAGCCTCACGAACACAGGAAAATAAAAGGATGGAGTTTTCATTCCACTTGTGTTTGAGCTGAAGTATGGAGGAATCCATTTTTCAATAATAAATAGTGCAAAACAAGAATTAAAATAACCTTCAGCAAATGCTGTGATAATTCCAGGAGGAATGCCAATATACAAAGTGCTGTGGCACTCCTCCAAGAAATCCCCTTTTTTTTTCTGTAAAGAACTTGTTCTGAATATTTTCTGAATTTTAAAGAATTGTCCAAATCCTTCTGATGCCAAAAGGATCACAAGGACAGCAACACACACAAGAACTGACAAAAATAATTATCATGCCTCAAATTCTCACTTCGCTAATCTATAAAGTGGTAACTTGATGCTTATAAAGAGGACCCTTCTCAAATCTCAGTATATGTAAACGAGAGTTTAAAGTTTAAAAGCCTCAACATGAATACATATGCAATACATACTGTCATTTACCAGTTCAAATATGGACATATTTCATAAAACGTGCTGCAATATAACCTGTATAACATATAGTTCATCATTCCTAACTCTTGACATGGAAGAGCTAGCAAAGGAAAGCTGGTACTCCATTCCCATAGAATGCTTTATGTAGATATGCTCCTTTTATCTTCTCTTCCCAAGATATATGTAAGGAAGGATATTTGCCAACATGCTCATGGAGCTATGAAATTCATTAGAACTAGGATTTTTACCCTATCACCTACTTCCCTGTAGCTTCTGTAGTCATCTCCCTCCCTTTTCACTTGGGTCTGAAAATCTTCCCAGCTGCAAGGACTTCAAACCAGAGTAAACTCATAAACTACTGTAAATGCTTACAAAGTGAAGACAATGTAATTTAGCCTCTGCTGTGTCATGGCATATCTAATCTCTGGACTAATCCTACAAATATTAAACTGAGTCAGCTCTAGATACATCATCCCTGAGATTTAACTATGAGTATTTTTGAAATTAAAGATGTTTGTAAGAGAGTTTTTATGAAAATGGGGTAAAGTCCATCAGCAAGATGACAGCCTGTAAGTGTCATGCCTTCTGTAGATAAGGAAAGCTTCATCATGTGACATACATGATACAAGACTAAATAATTTAATTATGCACCACAAACTTAAACTCTACAAATCTGTGAAATCAGAATTCTGATCTTTGTGGCTACAGTTCAACCGTTTTGAGGCATGAGCTGATGGAGACAGAGGATTCCCTGGAAGTGAAACTGTTGTGATTCAGCTATGTTAAAAGGCAAAAAGATACTAGAGATCCATGAAAGGTGGCTGTAAGCAGCAATGGGAACATTCAATTGACATTTCTAAAAGTACTGCATAACCCATAATTAGGGATGATAGTAATGGTCTGAAGGCCATTAATCCTTAGGGCAGACTCAAAGTTGCCAAGTCAACAATGAACATTTTCCTCCTTTGCCCATCTTCTGTTCCAAAAATCTACTTGGATTTTGTATTTTAAATAACTGATATCATGCAGACCAAGGAAGCAGGTGAGGAACCTAAATGAAAAGCTTGTTTGTAATCTGCTGGACTTTTGACATCAAACACGAAAGCAAATATAAAACCATTTGTTGACACACACACGTCCCCTCCAAAAAACTAACTAAAGAAAGAAATTTATCAGGATTAACCTGATGGTCTGCCTTTATTCTTAGAGCTGAAAACATACTCCACCACGTGGAAGAACCTACTGATCTGGAATAAGTATCAAATGGAATCAAAGTGTTCAAACTCCATCCTCTACATTTTAATGGTTTAAAAAATAGACCTTCCCAAACTTCCTGGATGATAGACTAAATTATCTTCTAAATTTCTTTTTGACTGTCAGGATTCTTTTAATTTGAAATTGTTAGCATTAATGTGTTCATTCAAAGTCAGTAATCCAGTTCTGTGTATCACCTGGATCAATCCAGTTGTTTGAACCATTGGTGAAGTGAAGTCATTTTCACTTTCTATGACACTGAGGAATAAAGTACCACAATTAACCATCCCCATTGTCAACCCTTTAGCCTTTAGCCTTCAAGCTGGAGGAAAAATATCCTCTTCTACACATGGATTCCTCTGGTAAGCACTGATAAAATGATACCATTGATTATATAAAGCGGTTCTGTACTACAGTACTATAGGGGAAAAAAGTAGGACTCGACATACTGAAATCTTGTTGGCTGGTGTGACAGAAAAAGGGACAGTTTGTGCTTTAAACAACAGAAAGTATTTTAATTGGCTAAAAGGGGATAAAACACATTGCCTTTTTATGTGTTAATCTGTCAGACTGAAAATGATTTAAGGTGCTGTGAAACTGTAGTGAAGATATTTTAACAAGGTATTTAGAGACTAGGTTGTTCTTCCACTGAAGATTTTGATAAGATATAAGTACAGTCAACGTAACCACAGAGGATTGTAACAAAATATTGAATTAAATAGGTCACTGTGAAGTAAATGCTGTTACAGATACAGAAGGGAATAAAATGTAAATATGTTGCTTGTCTTTAACCAATGAAATAAAGCACTCAGAATGTATTTTGAAACATCTCTCATTTAGACAGTTCTGCTTCTGAAGGGCATGTTTCAAAAACAACCCTCTGGAGCTCTTAACAAAATTATATTTTTAACAGCTGTTTGTTGCATTGTTCTGCCGGGCCAAGAAAACTATGAAAGGGGTAACTAATTACTAGCAAGATCTGGCTTCATAAGGATGCTTCTTTGCCTTTATAAATAGAGAGCATTAAACCTAATTCCCCATTTCCCCATGAGTTTGCTTGTAACTTTTTGTAGTAATTTTAGTGACAGGAGTTGACTCTTACAAAAGTAGTAAGTATGAATTACATTTTTCCAATCTCAGGATAATTTGATGGTAAGTAGTCTGCTCCTTCAACATCCAAACTGCAGAAAAATCAGGTTTATGCCAGTGATGCTCCTGGACCCTAGCACAGCTGACCAATCTATAGGGGGATACTTTGTCACTACTGCTAATACAGCATCTCTAAAACCTGACATACAAATAAAATGCACACACATACACAGGTACCTATGAAGACTAGCAAACAAAAGAAAGAATTGAAAAACAAAGGCATGTGCATAAGCTTAAAATCAGAGTTCTAATTACAACATTGCAAACTTTTCCAAAAAGCATGCAGCATACAACTTTAGTCTATTAAGCACTCATTATTATTATTCCCTTTTAAGAAATGAAATTACAACTTTAAACTACTATTTATTTCCCCTGTCTTGTTTTTAGTCAGATTTAGGATTTGCTCTTTTTTAATGCATTTGCAGTAAGCAAATGGGCCCCGTAAGGAGCCATTGTCTCAAAACTTACTTGCCCTGCTCTGAAATAATAGTATGTAAAATGAGAGACAAAGATAAAATATAAGAAAGATAAAATGTCAAGCAACTGTTTCTATTCAAAAGCATCTGGGCAAGTTTGCATGAAGTATACATAGGAGCTTTCATGCATCTGCAGTATCATTCCTGGTTATTCACAGACTGTATTTAGCTTTTACTGCCTTCAAATCTGAAGCAATTTCTCCCTTGTTTGCATGTTGTGGTAAGTGCCAACCTTCTGAGTTCTTCTGTGTTACAGTCCGTACTGCAGTGATATGTAAGAATGCATTTCTAAAAGCATTTGTTAAAAATTAATAGGGAAGTAGTGGTAATGAAGGGTTTATACTGCAGAGTGTACAACAATATAACCTATCTTGGTGATTTGGAATATAGGGTACAAGAAATAGTTTTTTCGCTCATCCTAGATGACTTTAGGCTAATTATTCTCAGTGCCACTGACCAGCATTATCAAAGCTAGAGAAATACAGGCACTGAGGCAAAAACCAAACCAAACCAGGCATGGAACATATTGAATTTGGTTGGAGAAAAACAAATTTAAATCAAATGTTTGCTGTGTTTACTCTAATTTCTACAATGCCACATTATTCCACTGCTGCGTGAGCTAGAAAGCCATTTTCTTTCCTCATCAGTTCCTGTAACACCTGCATATACATGCCAGGCTGATGGTACATCCATCCATTATTTCCCTAATACTTTGGCAAGCCTATTTCTATGAAAAGCAAAAAAGCTTCACAAATGAAAACCACAGAAGACAGCTTGTTAAATGTGAAGGAATGGCACCATGTCAGTACCCAACCAGTTTTCTAGGCACAACCCAGACTATTTTAAAGACTAGTGACTACACTTTTCAACTTGTTGGAAGAGTAACCTATGTTGCAAATGGGGCTCATTTCTGTTGTGCTTTATCCCAGTTCTGCTGCTTAGTATGGGTATTGCAATAGTGAGGACAATTTCCACAGAGGGAAATTGTGTCAAATCTCAATCTGCCACAGTACATTAAACTTGGTGGGTTTAATGCTGAGTCCTGTAGACACTAACACAATTTTCTTTGCCTTTATATTTAATAGGACATAAAAGTGTTAATATTTTGACTTGATGAATTTGCTTTTTGCTTTCAGCAGCAGACAGTTATGAAAAGTTACAGTGGTACATTAGTTACACTAATTTGGTTTTGGGACACAAGCAGAAACAAATAAAATCCATTAACAGAGCCAATAGCTATAACCAAAGCTAATAAAAAGGGCTAAAGGCAATTTATAAAAAGGAGTCTTAAAACGTCTACAAAAGAAAGAAAATTTAAAGTGATCTTAAGAGTAATTGAAACAATATTGTTTTTCCAATTTTTAGCTAATATTTTTCATTTAAAAACATTTAGAAATACATACAAGTAGGTTAATGCACTAATTTGCCTTGTTTTCCTTGGTTCCATGCATTTATTTACTTAAAATGCTTATAAGACTTTTGTTAATTGGCATCAAACATGACAAATGAACCAGTCCAGAAATATCATCATGCGACACACACCCCAATAGTTTTAAGTCCATATGCAGCTCCAAGATCACTATTCCTTTCAATGGTAGAATAATTATTGCTGTATTACTGTAAAAAAAAGCAGTTCTGTGTTTGTATGATTTTGGGTACTATTTTCTTTTTCTCTCTCAGTCTCTTTCAGACAGAGCCATACCTTCATACATCACGAATCTGACCTCAATAATACCTTTAATTTTTTCTGAAATTAGGTACTATGAATGACATAGCTACTGAACATACCCCAGGGAAAGATGTTCAGGACATCAATGCTAATAAGTCTGAGACTCTGCAGAAAAAGAAGGACTTCAGAAGGGATGGGGGATGATTGTCCATGGATCAGTAGTTATGGCAGTTCAAAGAAGAATGAGAAAACCTAATTTATAAGATACATCAAATTATTTTCTTGAATCAGATAAGAAAAATACTAGATCTCATGTAAAAATAGCATGACAAGTGACTGGGAAATGGACTCAGGGACATCGGATAAATATCATTAGTGATAAGACGTATGTCTTTGTGTTCCATGCATTGTCTGGAGTTGATTCAAGACACCATGGGTTACTGAGAGCACTCTAATGACATGATGTGTGTAGCCAGCGGAACCAAGCCCATTAGCAAAACCAGCCACCACACAAATTTATGTGTCACACTACTGCTTCTTGGCTGTGGGTGGGGTACAGGGAAGGATTTGCTCTCCTAAGGGAAATAAAGAACAACATTTTATTGCTCTAGAGGACTGGAACCTGAACTATAAAAATAAAAAATGGGTATAACTAGAAGTGGGCTCTGGCACAAGTATTTGTCATTAAGCAACAGAAAAATCCAGTCCTCTTAATTGTCAGGAAGTTAAAAATGTCTGTGTGGGCTTGTCTCTACAAAGAGGGTAAGGCACAGTAAGCCGCAGCAGGAAGCTGCAGCAGATTTGTAAATACTCTCCATCCATTCTGGCCAAGTAGATTACTCCACTTGAGTACTGCAGCAATGAGCCTCATGCAAATGTAGTTTCAAAGTATGGGTCAAAGAGCTTCCACAGCAGAAATGGACTTGGAACATACAGACTGATATCTGTCAGGGATGTAATTTCCTACTCTGTCAGCTCTTGCCTTAGGGTAAAGGTAGCTTAACCTATTTCCGTAAATATTAATAACATTTCATCAGACAAGCCCTGAATTCTCCCCATGCCATATGGTTAAAAGGGCAGATTTTCTGCTCTGTAACAGGGTTCAGAAAATTGGCAGCCCTTCATCTACGTAGTGAATCAGGTACTGAAAGCCCACCTGAGTAGGACTCAAATAACCAGAGCTTTCCAGCTTTTAACAACCCAAGAAGAAATCGAAGAGAAACACAGAATGTCACAGTTGATACCCATCTTCTCCATTATTTTCACAGTACAAAACTGACTCTTGGAATCAGTCTGTTGCTCTGAAAGGAGCAGAAATTCCTCCAAGAGCAGAAGCCGAACATGACAGCACCACTTAAGACAATAACAGTATTTCTTTACACATATTACAATGAGTGAAGGCTGTCAGCTTCAGACACTATCTCATCATTTACAACTCTGCCTTTTATATAGAGATATTTGTCCTTTACGTGACCGCAGCAAGATACAGGCAAAGAGCAAGGGGGAAATCACCAAGTTTTAAAATAACATATTTAAAGTTTGACACTGCGCTAGAAGAAGCTCACAGTTTTATGATGAAAGTGGTTGCCACAGAAAAAAACCTGTCATCAGAAGTACTGGACAGCCTATAATTGTAATCTATTACTGTATGATGATACCATATTTTTGGTCCACAGATCTAACTCCCAAGAAGACCCCCTATATCAATGCTCACAATCAGATTTTCAATCACTAGCTTCCAGACTAGCTAGCTCTTCTGGACTACCTTATTTTAGAAAAAGTTATTAAGTTAAAAAACCCCACCAAAACAAACAAACAAAAACCCCCAAACACCCAGCTTCAGTATTCAATGCAATTCCAACTTTGGTGGAGATGAAGTGAAAGCACTTTCCTAAGGTGCAGATGGCTGGAAAGACATCTCCAAGTCATAGCTGGGAAGCTGTACAGGAGGAAGCACTGCTATAGGCTTGTTCTTACATCCTGATATGCTTTTTTCATACCCTTTCTCTTACTGCCCTCCAAGGGAAAAATGTGCCCACTTATACGGCAGAACATCATCAGAGAAAGGAATTTTCGTTTGACTTGGTAAGTTTAAAAAAAGGAAAAACAGAAAAAAAGGAGAGAAAAACTCCAGTAACTTGGCCGTTGTATAGGTTAGGAGAACACAGAAACCTCTCCCTTGTGCTTTCTGTCACTAGAAAGGGACATATATTAAGTGAGCCTAGAAGCCATAGCGCAGTTTTGCAGAAGTGAATCTCAAAAGAACTACAAAGAACTAGTGACTCTGCTCCAGCTAAGGGGGAATTACTAGTCATATAAAAGATGCTCTTCAGGTTCAAATTATTCTGAAAATCCTGACTCACACCATTAAATTTTCTGCGTCTCAGGGTGTAAAGGGTCAAGCTAGTTTAAGATCTGGTTCATTTAAGTGAAGGAGCTCTTCAACTCAAAGGCTGACACAGGTTTTGCTTTGGTACTATTGAGGATGCTAACACTAAATAGAATTTGGGTGAAAGATTTCACACTAAATAACAGACACACTTGGCAGTATTGTGGGCTCAGAACTCAAACAGGAGAGGAGAACACACTGAGGTGAATGGAACAATTCACAGCTGCCAGGGTCTGCTTTCAAACTTTATTTATCACCAATAGATGTTTTCAGCTAAGAACACTGAGGTATGATTAAGCGGCCACTTCATATCTTCTGATAGCTTCTATGCTGCAGACACTGGGTCCAATTTGGGGGTAGAACACTAGATATATAATCTCCTACTCCTTGTCCGTTGCTAGTACGTACACCTCCACATTCTGCATGACTTTGCAAGCTTATTGTAGATGTGGGATAACGAGAAACCACATGGACATTTTTCTGTCTTAAAGCAGCTTGAAACCATAGAGAGGTGTGGAGTGGGGGTCTTCTCTGAGTCCCTTTACTTCATTGCAACCTTTCCTCATTCCTTTATCCTGTCTGCAGATACTCAGCCAGCAGGGCTTTGACTAGTAACTGCCCCTTTGGCACGAAAAGAAAAAGACTTTGCAGGTAAGAATGAACTAACTTGTAGAGCCCCTTCATTGTTCATTTCCGAAGAGCTCATGGAAACAATGGAGAAAAGCTGGGCAGTAGTAAAGGCAAAGAATTCAGGCAATTACAAACAAGAATGTGTGTATCAGAGAGAAGTGCACCTGGTTAAATCTCCAGCCTTTTATAAGGAAATCAGTGGTGTCCATAAATCCACATGTGAATAGTTAAAGGTAAAGGCCAATATCTACAACACATCCTTTCAGATTTGTTTGTTCAGAGCAGTGGCAAATAAAAAAAAATAATTTAGAAGTAACTAAGTTCCTGTCTATCAGCAGACTGATACAGAAAAAAGAACAGAGCGAAAGAATAGAAAACACTGAAGGTGGTGTTTTTAATAGCTTCTGAAAAACACAATACTCAAATTGTTATTGTATAATCAGAGTATCAGACAAATGGCTACCAGATTTTGAGGGAGACACTGTCATAAGGACAGAAGTCAAAGCAAGTTGCGGTGGGTTGACCTTGTCTGGACACTATTGTGGATGGAAGCCATCCTATCACTCCTCTCCTCAGCTGGACAGGGAAGGGAGAAAAATAAGATGGAAAAAACCTCATGGGTCAAGATAAAGGCAGTTTAACAAAGCAAAAGCAAAAGGCCACACACAGAAGCAGAGGAAAACCACAAGATTTATTGTCTACTTCCACCAGCATGCGATGTCCAGCCACTTCCCAGGAAGCACGGATTCACTATGTGTAGTGGTTGCTCCAGAAGACAAGCATTACAAATAATGAATGTCTCCCTTCCTCCTCCTCTCTCCCAGCTCTTATTGCTGAGTAGATGTTATATGGTATGGAATATCTCTTTGGTCAGTTTGTGTCAGCTGTCCTACTGTGTCTCCTCCCAAGACCCTGCTCAGCCCCATTCTACTGGTGATGGGAATTTTGAGGAGACAGATTTGATGCTGTGCCAGCACCGCTCAAGCAGTAGGCAAAACACTGGTGCGTTATCAACACCTTGGTATCGATGGATGCACAGCACAATGAGGGCTGCTGTGGGGAAAATTAACTCCACCTCTGCCAGCCCCAGGACAGAAGTAAAAGAAGCAGGGCTAAAAATCAAAAAGACCAGAGAAAAGCAGAAAGGCAGCTTTTGTTCATTTGCCTGCCTTGCTCTTTTATTGTTCCAGGGTTGAAAGTAACCCATCTTATTGCCTTCCATATGCAATAGCTCTGGTATTGCAAACTGGTATTGCAAAATCACACTGCTTACTCACATAGTAACAAAACTGTTGTACTGTTACACAAAAGCTGAAGTATGACTGTTTAATTAATTTGTTTATGTATTGGTGCTGAGAAGTAATTTACAAAACAACAAAAAGCCTAGGGGAAGGCCGCAATTTAAATCTAATATTTGATGCAGATTACCAATTTACAGATAATTTGCACTGCATATGTTAGAGTTTTCTCTTAATCACATTAACACAATAATACAATAATATTTATTAGGTAGTCTTACACGCTTTATATAGAATTATGTACTGTTTATGACATTATTTATCATTATGTCACTGTTTCAATCTTTCTTACAAGATCAAAAGTTCTTTGTTGCTTACATGGACTCTGTTTAATGCATCTGAATTCGTCTGACTGGGAAGAGAACTGATGAGTGAACAGAATGCAGTGACCACACAGATGATCAGTGAGCACCTCCGAAAAAGCAAAGCAGTAACTTCATGTTCTTTTGCTAAACAAGAACTGCTTTCTAGGTAGTTTGAGAAAGTTCCAAGGATAAAGGTTTTCAATTACAAACAATTACAAAAATGCCATGCTGCTAGCTGCCCTACTTTAATTAAAAAGCCACCTAAGTTCCAGTTGAAGATTTATTACTAGAAAAAAGGAAGAGCTGAGGAACTCCTGGGGTCTACATTAGCATTTGGGTTGTTGAAAATGGCAACGATGATCTATTTTTGGGCAAGGGTTATTTTATTATCGATATTTAAGAGGGATTATCAATATTTAGGAAGGATTATCAATATTTAGGAAGGATTATTTTATTATCAGTAAATAAGAATTTGAATGCAGAGTGAATGCGACTAGCATTTCCTTTCCCTATTTGGTAGAAAGGAAAATCCATCTCCTACCAAGAGGAAAGGAGAAAATCAGTGTAACAGCTATCGCTTGACTTACCTTTGCCCTTAGAATTCATTTTGAGACATAACCTTCACTTACCACTCACAAGGGCCCAGAAACAACAGTCATATTTGCCATCAGACTACTGATAAATACCGTCTGTGCATCAGTCCTGAAACACTATCTAGAATTTAGCACTGAAATTAGATATATTTTGTCCTTCAAGAGGTACACACACCTTTACCATATCAGCACAGTAACTTTACACCAGTCAGCTAATCTCCTTCCTCATTGAGATGCATGGAGATACAGAGACAGAATTATGGTGACACAGTGAAGAGGACATACACCATGTTTCCTGAGCTTCACAAGTCTTGAGTTAGCATCAGCAAACTTTTTCTTCCCCCACCCCATGTGTTATAATCTCTTCATTTTTGTTTCACAGAGTTTTGATTGAACTTTTGGTGGAATTCAAGGTAGCAGTGATGACCTCAACTCTGGGCAGCTTATCTCAGCAGTATTCAGACCTCCTCTCAGGTAAGATTCTGGCAATTGTGAGCAACAGCTAATCTGGTAACTATCTTTATCTTTTCCTTGAGAAACAAAAAATATTCTCAACTGTTGGCATGAATACTTGAACATTAAAATACAATAGGCTGTGTCTGTGTAAAGAAGCACAAGAACTGCTTTACCAATTAAAAGCAATATATGCACCTTTACAACACCGTAAGTTACAAGCTGACAGTGAGAAGAGACATAAAAAACCCCAAACCCACAACAGACCCAGTTTAACAATGCTTTTCTATCTTTACAGATACTTTTCCTTAATATAGATGAAGTGCAAGGTCATGAAAGATGTGAAAGAAGTAAAACTTAATTATGCCTGGGCAATATGTCCTGGAAAAGACAATATAAGAAGAAATACAGAGAGATCTTTAACTTCCAGATGAGCACCAGGTAACAGGACATTTTCTGTAAGGTCTAGCCATGTAGAATCCCTGTTTCTAATTATTCGATCAATTTGTTAGCTGGTTAGTCCAAAGGCTATACAGAATTTAGGATTTTATGGATAGGTACATGGGGGCAGGCAAAAATCTATGTGCCACAGAAAGCCCTGTACAATTTTCTCCAAGCGTATCCTGATTTTCTTCCTCGATCTCCTCCACAGGCAAGTGCTGAAACAAATTGGCCAAACTGATTATTGCTTTAAGGGAGTAAGGCAACCCTCTGGCATGAGGTTAAAGCCATCATTTTAAAAATTAGAAGCCTATAGATGAGAAACATTATTTGTTAAGTGCCTTGAGTTTTTTTGTCCTTCATTGAGAGGTTTAACAGTTCAATAAACTAGTGAAAATTAAAGCATTTAAAATAAAATAATCTTCACAAATATTTTAATGCAAGATATATACAACATATGTTCTCTTTCATTATCTGTAATAGGTTTGTAAAGAAGGCCCATGAAAACAGGGTACTTTTTAAAAATAGCTCATTTGCTTCTTCCTATTATATACTCAAAATCACAATCATGTTCTTATGACATCATAAGTATTTCCACAGCAACCAATTATTTCTATCAATTGTATTCAGTGAAATAATAAGATGGATACTTAAAATTCAAACTTTCATTTTCATGTAAATAACCTTATTGTTAAAAAAAAAGGAGGAAAAAACCCTACAGAAAGTGTTTGTGTGTTCAGAAGAGTCAGTAAATATAATGGATGTTTTTCTATGTCTAACCATGAAATGCCAGTACACTAAGAAGTGAATAGACTTTCTGTGTTATAAATGAACACACAGACTAGGAAAAAGGCTGCTTCCATTTCAACTTCATTCTTCACTAATCAATTCCTGCAGTGTACCTTTCAGTTTAATGAGAAGAAAAACTAAAAAGTCTGTGCTATTTTGATTTTTCGAAAGGAAAAGGGAAGCAGGATTAAAAATACCTGGGAAAGACCTGGGAGATATTTCACTCTTTGTGAAAAATAGCTTGTGCACATGTATTTTACTGAACTGTTCTTTGGAACACAGTGCAAGTACCTGAGGGACAGGTTTGCTGGGCTGTTTCTCTGACCCTCTGTTCATGTAGTGTTATGTGAAGGCATCTGGCTTAAGACTGTCTTCTTTCCCTGTGCTGCAAAAAATGACAAAGCAGCACCTAACTACAGAGCAGCCCTCCACATAGATATGCAAGTATGGCACCTTTGTCATGTACAGAACTTGTTTGACTCAAAGATGCCTCTGTGAAGTTCACATTCATTAGAATAAGATCCTTGCCCAAGGAAAAAATGACTTAAAAAATGCTCTAAGCTTAAAGTATAATGCTTTCTGCCTAAACTTGGTCCTGTTACTCAAAACACTGGTGTGACCCAACTCTTGTGCATTCCTCTAAATCCTAGTCAATGGACATCTGATCACCCTAACCAGTGTGGTGTGAATTAGTTTATCTTTGAATAATTTTACTATCTTCCAACACTTCTCAAATTCCTATGTCTCTTTTAAACAACAGTACTGTAATCCTGTAAGGACACATAATCTGTTGTGGCTGATTTCATCTTTACTTGCATTGCAATTAGAATTGTGAGGATACTGAAGGTGGGTACTTTAATATTTTGCTTTTTAGGTACTATTCACAACACTGATCTGCTGCTTCTGATACAATTCCTGTATTTTCCCTCCAGGAATCACCAACAGTTTCTCACATGGCAGCTCTTGAAAGGTTTTCTCTTGGAGCTCTTCAAAGAGAGGTTCTCACCCACTGTCAGATAGTGACATTTTCAGAAAGTGACCTAGGCCTCTTAGTCCTTCTTTTGAAGGAGCTGAGAGACTTAAGTAGCTCACATTACAAAGCAAATGAGACCCTCTATACATTATTTGAAGACAAACTATTATCATCTTAGATAAACCCACAGTTCATGGCTCTTTACAAAGATACATAAAGAAAGAAGCTTTAAAATAGTTTACTCTGTTGTAACTAAAATTCGGTTTTAAAAGACTATTGCAATTCCCCTCAGTAGAATTTTCTATTTTAAACATCTGCTAAAAATCAGTAGCATTAACTTAATGGAATAATCTGGCTGGGCTCTTTCGAAATTAATCAAATAAATTAGTATTATGGACTTTTAACAGAGACTGAGAAGAGCTGATCAGAGTACTACACATTAAAGCAACAAGCACTGGGACACAGAATTCACAGCAGATACGCTTCCACGGTGCAAAGCACATTTAAGGTCACACAGATGCCATGTGTTCATAAAGTGACAAAGGAAGGTCCTATTCCATCAACTGAGACATGCTTCAAATAAAATAATTTCCAAAATAAAAGCATTTCCTCCCTTCCTGCACCTTTCTCTGTCAATGAGGAAGTCGAATAATTGCATAATGATAAATCACTGAGACAGACTGTTCCCAGACAGTCATAACGGCTAAGTGCCGTACTGATCATGTAATGCTGTGATGTGCCGCTAAATGAGTCACTCAATGGAACAAAACAGCAGGGCAATATTAGTTCAATCCAGTTGTAGAGAATATCTACCTGACACATCCACCCTTCATTTAAAATTTAAAAAAACATATTACAGTTATACTCAATAACTGCTTAGCAATGCAACTTCTCAAACCACAAAGCTTCAGGTTTGATGTATAATAAGGATAAGACACACAGTGATGAGAAGTTTTAAAATTTCATCAGGTTCAACATGCATCAGTGCTCAAAATTTTAGTTTGACTTCAAATATTTCCCAAATGTGAAATGCAGAAGCAAAAGCTCTTGTGAACTAAGCAGGCTTAGGAAGTGTGGGTTAGAGGAGCATACAGTGAAGCGCTGGCTGAATGGCAGGGCTCAGAGGGTTGTGGTAAGTGGTGTAGAGTGTAGTTGGAGTCCCGTAGCTAGTGCTGTGCCCCAGGGGTCAGTACTGGGTCTCATCTTGTTCATCATGCTCATCAGTCACCTGGATGAAGGGACAGAGTGTGCCCTCAGCAAGTTTGTGGATAATACTAAACAGGAAGGAGTGGCCGACACACCAGAAGGCAGAGCTGCCATCCAGGGAGACCTGGACAGGCTGGAGAGTTGGGTGGAGAGGAACCAAATGAAATTCAACAAAGGCAAGTATAGGATCCTCCGCCTAGGGAGGAATAACCCCAAGCTGGTTAGGGGCTGACCTGATGAGAAGCAGCTCCGTGGAGAATGACCTGGGATTCCTGGAGGAGAAGAAATTCTCCATGAGCCAGCAGTGTGCCCTTGTGGCCAAGAAGGCCAATGGTATCCTGGGGTGCATCAAGAAGAGTGTGGCCAGCAGGTCAAGGCATATTCTCCTCCTCCCCCTCTACTCTGCCCTGGTGAGGCCACATCTGGAGTCCTGTGTCCAGTTCTGGGCTCCCCTAGTCAAGAAAGACTGGGGACTACTGGAGAGAGTCCAGTGGATGGTGATGAGGATGGTGAGGAGTTTGCAGCATCTCTTTTAAGTCAAAAGGCTGACAGAGTTGGGTCTATTTAGCCTGGAGCAGACAGGGCTGAAGGGATTTCATCAACACATATAAATATCTAAAGGGTGGATGTCAGGAGGATGGGGCCAGACTGTCTTCACTGGTGCCCAGTGACAATACAAGGGGCAATGGGCCCAAACTGGAATGCAGGAAGTTCCATGTCAAGATGAAGCAAAACTACTTCATTCTGAGAGCGACAAAGCACTGGGACAGGCTGCCCAGGGAGATTGTGGAGTCTCCTTCTTCCAGTGATACTCAAAACACATGTGGACATGATCCTGTGCAACCAGCTGTAGGTGAGCCTGCTTTAGCAGGGGGCTCAGACTAGATGATCTCTGGACGTCCTTTCCAACTCTGACCATTCAGTTCTTCCAGGTTAATAATAGGTAGAAATACTGTGAGGAAAGGGCACTCCCTACCTCGCATATGCAATTCCCTTCATTCTTGTCCCCCCTCATAATAAGAAAAAGATAAGGGAAAATAAACTTTAAACTAGGGGGAGCAGAATTACTTTTTTTTTTTTAATGTGTTTTATTTTAAAAAATAACAAAGGTTAAAGTGAAAGCAGATTCAATGTATGTATTCACTGCTTTCCTCTCTGTTTTTCATTTCTATCTGCGTTGCTATTTCACTTTTCATATGACATTGCTGAAGAAGGATCCGTATGACTTGTATTTTGTAGGAGGTCAGATACTTATAATGGCATATTTCTGGTCTTAAATTCTATTCTGTCATAATACTAAGGTATACATTTTTTCCCGTATACTAGCAGGAGTATGCTGCTATATTGCATTCCTTCTTGAGTCTTACTCTAACTGCTAGTCTTACAATCTGAATCCTCTTTTCCCATCATTCCCTTCCCTTTCAGATTTCTCATTTAACTTTTTATTTCCCTGTTTTACCCATCTGCATTCAAAAACAATTCTAAAATGCTAGAACAGGTAACACTGTTTTATCGCATCCACTGTTTTGTCTGGTTACATATTCTCCTACCTCCTTTCCTACCCCAATTCAGGTCTGTTTTGATCAGAATGTGGAGAGTCTGTCTACCACACTTTTGGGCAGGGGCTAGCATGGCAGGTTCCAGTTTTCACTGGCTAGTGCATGTTACTGCAATAAACACGACTAATGACAGTATTGGAAGGAAGGTGAGCTTTCTTTTCATTAGGTATTGTTGGAGACTACAATGCACCACACAACTGAATGCTAATTCCCTCACTGAGTGTGCTGGACAGTCATGGCTAAGCACCGTACGAGCAGTCAAGCCTGGATAAGAAATAAAAAGAGACAATACTTTGCTGAAGCAATGCTGAAAGAATTTCGTAACAGTTAGAGCCATCACTGCTTTTGGCAGGTGTTTCACAAACAGGGTTTTGTCCAAAGTGTCCCCTGATATCTAATAAGAAAAATATAAAGGAGAAGAGCTGAAGGTATCAGGTCAGGAGGACAAAGTTCAAAACAGAGCAGAACTATGCAACCCTGCATCAAGTATTTATGCATGTGAATGCCAGACATCAATCCTGGTGCTGGCATGTGTGGATGTTATTAGTAATGCTACAACTCACAGTGGCACCTGACAGCTACTGCAGATTCTGGACATCTGAAATGCACCTCAGTATTTTTGCTGCACTGATTTGTATCAGAAAAGTTCTGGTAACATTCAATATACACAAGCTAAAACTCAACAAACAGAAAGAATTGCAAAGCATTGGGATACTTAATCAGTGCACCAAACTCCTTAAATATGAATGTCTATTTATGATCGTTGTCTGTGATTTTAGATTATATGCAGAATTAACAGCCTTTTTCTGAATACGCCACATCACCTAACACAAGAGTCTTATCTCAAATAATCAGCAACCAGTGTAGTATAAGACCTCTCATAAAAGTTAATAGAGCATGACCAAGAACAGGATTTGAAATGGGATTCTACAATAAATGATATTTCTTGAATAAAATTAAGAATGAATTGTACAAACTTGCAACTCCATGGCATGTTTTGCTGGTTGATCATTTCTCTTTTGTAGTTATACTTTTGCAAGCTTGATCCATGACATTCTTTTTATCTTGCTGATATTACTCTCCCCAGTCGTCCACTTAAATTTACTACATATAAAAGCTGAAAGCACATTACCTCCAAGAGCTTTGGGAGGTTACATAATCTGAATCAATTTCATTACCATAAATAAATGTCAAATGGCTGAAATACATTTTCTCTGATTAAACTGTCAAGGGCAAGAAGAGTTGCAGGAAGAGTGTGTCTTTGTTTTATTCCTCTTACAGTAAAAAGGGGGAAAAAAAGAGTGAAGGAAAAAATTAGTACTTTAGAAGTGATCTTTACATAAAATACAAAGTGAGCCAATACTTCCCAAAGACAGTTGTCAATGGCTGCTCTTCTTGGCTGAGGTCTTAGCCAAAAGACAATCCTTCCTCTGGAAACAGACATTCGGGTCCTCACGTTTAGTAGCAAACTGCACCTTTTAAAAAACTTGAATTTCTAAACAGTCCCTTTCAAGATACTGGCATTTACATATGTCAAATAAACCAAACTGTAGATGAATGTGATTAAGTAGTAATGTTAATTTTGAAATTCATTATAAAAATTCAGGGACATGATTTCTAGTTGCAATATGGCACTTCTGACTTAGACATTTTTATTACATGTGTCCCTTCCAAATCCTTATTAATTCCTGTGGATCTAGCTCCTAGGAAAGTATTATGAATACTGTTCATTAGTGTCAAAACACAAGTGTACTTTAAATGTTGTTCTCATACATTATGTATAAGAAAGAGTGGACTGACAGAATGTCAGAACTAAATGGATTGAAAATAACAGTTTAGGGTTACCTAAAGGAGATACAGTCCTTAGAATGGGAAGTATCGCTAACTTATACATTCTCTTAATCAAAATTGCCTAAGGCAAAGTACAGCCACAATAAGCCAGCAAAAGCAGTTAATTGGGGTTATTTCCAAATTACCATCTCTGAGCTAAACCTTAAATAAGGGTGCTTTGAAAAAAACTGTCTTGGAACCAGTTCAATCCTGCATGTTATGGGGATAGAGTCAGGAAGATGTGTAGATCTGGAAGACCAGTGGCCAGACTTTGATTGTAGCCTGGCTGTATGATACTCTACCCACAAGGAGTGAACCAGCAAGCAGTGCTCAGTATAGGCAGCACAGGATGCTATAATCTCATTCCAGGGGCAAAAGATGTGGCTTCTGAATGACAGGACACTTGTGATCTTGGCCCCAGGGCAGCCCGCTGAAGACAGTGAGGAAATTATTAAAGAAGAAACTTCCCAACAGCTACTTTCACAGCTGTTACCTGTGATCAGGCACCTTTCCTGTCCCAGCTACACAGCTCCCTGTTCGTAACAATTTTGAACTGTCTCAAGCTGATAAAAATCTAATTTCAACAGGTTATAGAGTTAGCTGTGCACCATTCTTGCATAAAATTTGCTTGGGGTTGAGTTTAAATCATGTTCAATGTAACTGAAGGTGGATTTGGTTTAGTTAGACTAAAATATACACTGAATTACTTTTGAGTTAGTATCGTATGATATAGCTGTATTGATTTTACAGATGTGTCTTCTAGGTCATTTCCCAGTTTGGGTTTGCAATCTTTATTTCTCTTCCTGTTTTATTATTCATCTTGTGCTTGTTCCCTGCTGCTCACTTGTATCTCTGTTTACAGCTGTGTACAATGTAAGGCGCAATGAGTTTTTAACTGCGGCATGAAAAACTGGCCCTATGGAAACTGATGAATCACCTAGCTAATGCCCTGCCTGCCTCCAGCAGCGCTCCCCACACAACACAGCAGACAACAGTGAAAAACAGAACAAAATCCTCACTGCATCAGGCCTGCCCTGAGCTCCCATCTCTACTTCAGATTGCTGCAGTGCCTAAAATCAGAGTATGATACAGCAGTTACCATACTTTAAAAAAAGCCAAAAAAAAAAAAAGCCTCAAAATTGTATTTGAATTGATAGAGACATTTGAAAAGGGGTTGATGTAAACAAGAAAAAGTGCAAAATAAGAAAAAGGAAATAAGTGTGTTCTCTTTGTGTTCAGAGAAAACTGCAGTATGGAGATTTGCTCAGCATCTCTTGGCTGACTTCACTAACAGTCTTGAACAATCTTTGTGAGTGACTATCCCTATAATCATTCCCCCCACCACCATAGCCCATACTGCTGGTTTGGGATGGGATGGGAGGCAGGCGGGTAGTAGAATAAAAATTGAAGGAGTGAAATTGAGTAAATTGTGGTTTTTTAATGTTTGGGTTTGATTTTTTTTCCACTCTTCTAATCTATTTTAATTGGCAATAAATGATGTAATTTTTCCCAAAGTTAAGTCTGTTTCACCCACAATGCTAACTAGTAAGCAATCTCTATCTCAACCCATGAGCTTTCTTATCCTATCTTCTCCTCTTATTCAACAGGAGGTGGGGTGTGAGCAGATGGGTGAGAATTTGGCTGTTTGTCAAAGCTAACCCACAACAAGGGGTAATGGTTTCAAGCTGGAGCACAGGAAGTTCCGCACCAATATGAGAAAGAACTTTTACCCAGTGAGGGTGACAGAGCCCTGGGACAGGCTGCCCAGGGGGTGGTGGAGTCTCCTTCTCTGGAGATATTCAAGACCCATCTAGATCTAGACACATACCTGTGCGATCTGTCCTAGTTGGCAGGGGGGTTGGACCCTGTGATCTCTTGAGGTCCCTACCAACCCCTACAATTCTGTGATTCTGTGAATTAATAGCCTGGGTCAAGTGTGGCATCAAATCTGATCTTCTATGTCCTACTAGATATTCATTGATTATGTGAAGAGAAATGCAGCAGTTTGCAGTTTGTCTTGCAATACATCCAATATTTGGGGCACTCTAATTGTCTAGTGCCTCAGTTACTAGGAGTCTAACTGTACAATGCAGAGGGGGAAGGGAAATCTACATAAAATCCCAGAAGCATGTATTTTTCCATCTTTGCAATATAACCTGAAAAGACAATAGTCTATAAATTATTAGAGGTTATTGCCCACCTTGTAAAAATTATGACAGAATGGGAAATATTATTGGAAAGATTGTTGTGCTTATTTTACAGATAGGATAAAAAACATGGAATTTTCAATAGCACAAAGGAGTTTCTCAAAGAGACAACTGGGAACTGAACCTTTTCCAAAATCCTGATCAGAGCAATTAAAAAATCAGTCATCCTTTAGCTAACCAACTAATATTACAGTTTCTATTATTGCCACTGACCATCGTTAATGTGATACTTTGCTAAAAAACTTCCATTGGGGCAAAACTCAACAAAATCAGTGGTTAAATCTTAAAATGGATTAGAGAACTGAGTTGTGGTTTTTAAGGCAGAACCCCCCAACCCCAAATATGTGATAACTCGGAGGACTGGGATGGACTTTACATGCCACTAGTAAGTGCTGAGAACATAAATGTCTCATGAAGATTAGTTTAAACACCCTCAGAGCAAGTCATTACACATTCCCTATAGGTGGAATTTAGGATAAGTAAAAAATACGTAGCAAGATGCTACATGTATGCTGCATATATCAGACTGCATCACTTTTTTTGTTATTGTCAAGTAATTAACATATAAGTTGCTAATATGGCTGAAAGTGGTGAACTTATTTAGTTTGTGAAAGCTAATTTCATAATGCCACAGATATCTGCATAAGCCATACATCAGAGAACTGGGGAAGAAATGAAAGTAGGTTAAAAAACCCCAGCTGATTACAAACTGTAGTGTTCCTGAAAAGATTGATTAAAAAAAAAGACGAACAGAAAATATGTCTCAAGGATAGTTTTTTCAGCCAAGTTTTCTGCTTACAAAATCCCTACCCTACTAATTCAGTTTTTAAAGTTTTTGGCAATGGAAAGTTAACGAAAGAAACTAAGAGAAACCACTGTACTTTGAACAACTTGCATTTTAACAGCTTTAGCCCCTTTTCCGCTTCTCAAAAGCATTTTAAAAAACCCTCACAAAATTTGACATAAAACTCTGAAGGACTCTATAGGGCATTCTAATTGCATACGATTATGAGGGAATATATTGGAACGGCCATAGAGACATATGCAGATGATGCACAAGTCATTTTATACTCAGCAATGCTGAAAAACAGATGTGATTATTAGTGCCAATTAGACAATATTGGTTTGAAATGAAAGAGTAAGTGCTGGCTTTTCTAATGATAGCAGTTTTTCAGTTGTTCAATAAAAAACCCACAGATTTTAACACCTACATCAATAAAGACTGAATATGCACCCACACTTTCAAGGGTCTTTGTTTTAAATCTTAGGAAAATTCCTGACCTTCTAGCAATACAGCAGCTTTCTTGTGATAAACAATGACAATTACCATGATTTCTTATCCCCAAGTTCAAAAGAAGCAAAATGTTCAGTATTAAGTGACAATCATAATTCCTGATTACCAGATTTTAGTAAAGCCCTCATGATGGGATACAGTATCAGGGTGTGTATAGCAAAGTAAGATTGTACAAGATCTATTACCTATGTCTGAGGCAATAATTTCTTGTATAAGTACTTATCTGTATCTTTTTGTTTAAATATATGTTTGTATTTTTATATAGAGAACAATATGGACTATGTTATGTCCAGTTCTTCCATTCTGCTTAAATAGGAAGAGTATTTTAGGAGCCCAAGGGAAATCTGTTTTATAGGGACACATCTATAAGAAAATTTCAGCTACTATGACAGACAGGCAGTCAGGAAATTCTTATAAACTACACCAGATTATGTTTTGGACAAGACCGTTCCAACCACTAAGAACTCAGATCAATGAGAGATTTAGGCATAAAACCTGACTGCTGGGTGACTTTCTAAGCAGCTCAGCATGAAGTCTTGAAGCTGAAAAATATCTGAAATCATTACATGGAGGACAGCATCTTTCTCTCTGGAGACATTCCCTGCAGTGCTGCTGCCCTGTACAAGTGTGTGATGCTCCCATGCAGGACCTCAGAATCCAGCCCATTTAGGATGCAACTCCAGATGACAAAACCATATTCCATGTTCAGTGTAATGTGACACTTACATCATTGCTACTGTAAAAGCTTTTTAATTGTGTGGCAAAACTCAAATTTACCAGTGTTTTCATGCTAATTGAAAGAGGGCAATGACAAGATTCAGTCCAACAGTGAAGAGAAAGGAGCTGTGGACAACCTATGAATATAAACACAATTATTGGACTTGAGGGAAAAGCCTGTATGCTGAATAGCTACTATGATTAGCCAAGCCATATGTTTGCAAAAGATCTCACTGCTCACCCAACACATTAAATAGATTCCCCTGACAATGCCCCTTGTTAGTACTGTCTAGGATACAGACATGAGCACAGGGATCATGGAAACATGCACTTTATCTCCCCAGTAATTGAAGAGAAACATACAACCTCAGAGATTTCAAGAAAGTCTGAGTCTCCCAGGATAAATGGAGGAAATGAACATCAACTTCTATAGATAATTTTGTCAAAATTCAAGTTCAATTTTGTGTTCCATCTTTACACAATCATTTATCTGCAAGTCTCTATAGGAAAATAGGTGAGACATTTGACATGAAACAATTGACAACTCACAAGTTGACCACAGATAAATTTTGTCAAAAAAATTATATGGAAGATGTAGAATCCTCTACCAGATATAAAAAGGTGAGACATGTCTAATAACCACAGTAAACAATGCTGTCTCAGCAGTGGCAGCATGTGATTTTGAGAAGGGCAATGACAAAGTTATTTCCTCCTTAGAAAAAACCCTCTGAGAGCACTCAAAGGAAAAACTTTATCCTCAATGAAAACAATGTAAGAAGATATACAGAGGATGTACATCCACTCTTAGGTCAGATTTTCTGGCACCCAGTGTGTTAGTTTATCAAGACTCTCCCACCCTAAAAGGAACATGTTATCACTAGATCAAATGGGTGATTAATTACAGAAAACAGTACAAGACCAAGACCTCACTGAATGACGGGCAAAATTCCTGACAGGCAAAGTAAGTTTAATCAAAGACCTGCAAAACTACCAGTAGAAAAATTAATAAAGTGGGTAAGAGTTCAATTTCAGGATGCAGAAGTGAAACAGCACCTTAATGAAATTTGAAGAAACCAGTAAAAGATCAAAGTTTAGCTCCAGTGAACAATCAAGACCATCTAGAAAAGAATTTCTAGGAGTTTTGTGTCAATGGAACAAGGGCAACAAATTGTCTTGAAAATGTTACTTTCTGGGCATGTAGTTAGAGTCATCTATAGCTTGGTTAGTCTGTTCTGTACTGCCATGTGCAGTAGTAAGTCAGGAAGGAAGGGAACTGAAGGAAATGTGTTCATCATCTCACCCAACAACAAAATTAAGAACATATCCCAGAAATTCATGAGGAAGTCTGGTTCTGGAACAGAATTTTACTGTCTTTTTAACGATTCTTGAAGCAAAAGCAGAATAGTCTTAGAGTAGATCCAGTTCTAAAAGCTTCCCGTTAAAAATTACTTAACCCATCACTAACTTTTTGCTCATGATCTTGCATCATCAAGTTTTCATCCTTCAATAATGACAGGATAGGCAATGAATCTGATAACCTGTGCACCAAGTACAGAGACAAAATGCATAATTAATGCATAGTTAAAAAAAAATCTAACAGTACCATTGTTTGATGTAGAATGACAGCATTACTGCCTATCACCTTACAGATCTGCAATACACAGGGTATAAATATCTGACAAAAATAACTCTAGGCACACTGAACTCACTCACAGCATAGAATCCTTGAGCTCTTGGTTCAGTCAAACGGGCTCTTCAGTAGCAAAGGAAAGGATCTTTAGTTATCATACTGCACAAATTGAAAAAATGAACCAGTATGCTTCTCCAGATGTGATTAAGTATCTCTCAGTAGTCATGTGGAACTATGAATATTAATTTACAATAATTACTGTGTTATGTATCAAGCAAGTAGTGGTCTGACTGATGCTGCTTTTTCATGAAGGGATTCCTGATGAAAAGATATGATTCTTACAAACTTCATATTCAAAGTCTGGTATGCTTGGCTAGACTTGTATAATCATATGACCTATCCAAGTAACGCAAGACTTCAGTGCTAGCTAGTGTTAGAAGATTCAACTGAGATTGAAAACAGATGTACAGAGCTCTTTCTACTAACAATCTTCTAGCTACTAAAGAGGGGCTACTATCAAATCCAGTTTTGCCACTGTAAATGCCAAGAACTGACAATGAACCAACTGGCATTTCCCACTTAAACTCAGCAAATCTTAAGATATTCAGAATCAGGTTGACAGAGTTCAACAGTTGATGAAAAGAGCTATTTTTAATAAATCAAGTATAAAGGATAATCATAGCCTTCAATGAACAATCAGAGCCAAAGTCTTTGGGAAGAAACTGTTTGCCATGAAAAGACCTAAAGGAAGACCCAAATTTGGTAGCATTCCAACTCTGTTTCCAATATTAAATACAATCCAATGTAATAACTTGATAGCATCTTGTAGGAATAACTGTCATCAAGGTCATCTTCTGCATGTTAGCTTTCTAGTAAAAAGGGTTAATATCTAATGCTGCTCTCCACCTTTCATTCTCTTCTGCAACCAGAAATACTTGCTGTGAAGCCTTTTGCCCTGAGAAATGAACTCTCACCAGTTGTTCTATATTGAAAACATGATTGACACCCTGAGAGTGGCCACTGAAGAAGGGAAGAAAATTCAGAAGGTGACAAGGCCAAAAAACTCCTGAAGTTTCCATCTATTTCACATAATAGATAAACTAATTTGGTTAAAAAATATGTCAGTCTGCTCACCAGAGGTTACTGCTTCAGGTACACAGGGATTTTATTGAAGAAGGGGACAATACTTTGTACTCATCCAGTAGGACTTAAGAAGGCGTGTCTCCTTAAGGGCTGCATTACTGCTGTATCCATTCCTAGTAAGCAGCAGCAACTACAACAGTTTGTGAATTTTTCACTCTTGGTGCCTCAATAGCAAGAAAAAAAAATACAGGGGAATATTGGGATCTGAAGAAAATGTAAAATTTATAGTTAAATCTCCTCTTTTTAGCTGGTTTTAAATATAGCTAAGGGTACCTAGAGTGCTCAAATATCTCCATGTGAACAGAGTATTTCAACATGCAAGGAGTAAGTCTTTGTTCTCCAGATAAAAATCTGTAATCAAAGATGATACCTACTGGAATCCCTCACATTCGCTACTGGGACTGTCTTCTAGGAACCACAGCTGTGATGACCACTCATAGATATTCATGGATCTGGAAAACAGCTGCATTTGCAGCAATAAAAAAAAAAAAATCAGAGTCCCTACCTAAATCCTGCAGCAAACCCTCCCAAAAGACAAGTGAACAAGGACTTTATGCAGTAACAGTCCAAGATCACCTCATAATGAGCAGCTTAAAACTGCAGCACATGCACATACACCCCCTCAAAGGAACAAATGCGTGAAGTCTTCAATTCCTAATTCTTCTCAGCAGATGCAGCAGCTTCCAGAGAGAAGGGATTCGATGAAATTTAATACCTTGTCCTGGATTGCAGGACTTTCTTCCCTCTCACCTTGACATTCCTCCCCTGCTTATCTTCCACCAAAACTGCACTGTGTCAAATTAAATGTGCTGGATCTAAAAGCCCTGAAGTAAGAGCCAAGAAAAATTTAGAAGCTGAATAATGGTGGAAGTTCAAGACCATGTGCTATCTAGAAGATTATTCAAGGGGAACAGTGTAAGAGGGAGCTAATCTATTTAAAAGCTCCAGGAATGACTAATAGGCATCATATGCCACTATATGAATTACTGCAGTTCCTACTGGTAATTAAAGAAGGCTTTCCCGGAAAAAAGAGGGCTTTGAGGCTAGTGACAATGTAGTAGATAGCTCCTTTTTTAGCACTGCTACACACAGAGGTGGTGCAATGGAGCTTGGGAGTCAGAGTATGAACAGAAAAAGACTTTTTTATCCTAATAAAATTTCATAGGACACTCTGAATAAAACAGGGTCACGGTACACAGTAGGAAGGCATATTTAGAACTTTTTCTGTACTACTGCCAAAGATTGGCCACTTCAATGGCTGTGCTGGTCTATGAGGAATACAGATTGTTTCTCAAGGAAGCTATAAGAGGGTTTCAACAATAATGAGGAGTTGACAGTGCCCTGCTTTAGGCAGGTGCAGAAGGACCACTGCCACTCAGCAGAACATTGAAGAAAGAGACAGGAAACAGTAGGCCTCACTCTTTTTAAAACTGCAGGAGAACATGCAGATGCAGGGGTTAAAACATGTCCCTAGCAACACTGGCTAACAGTGCTTGCAGATGCGCACTCTGCAGTGTGAATATGCATATAGATAAACAGTCAGAGAAGCTCTATTACATTCTCTTTCTCCACCTGAAAGGAACTTTTCTTGCTGTGTTTCTAAAGTCAGTGAATAATTTAAATATCTTTGAGGCAGCCTGCTTGGAATTATCATGTGAAAAGCACAACACTTGTTGAAGTTTCTCATTACTGTACTGAGAGTATTTTGAAAGCAGATTGGTTGGTGTCCTCCTCACACCTCCTTTCTCCCCCCAGTAGATGATGGGATGCAAAAAAAAAATTATAGGAATTGTTAAATGTAATGCCCAAGCTCCACGCTAAACTGTCTTTTGGCAGTTAGACCATAAAGCATAGGATAAAATCCCATTAGGCATTCAGCACAGAGGCAGAGCACCATAGCCTTCCTCATGCAAATGGCAAATGCTTATTAAAAACCTAAACTGTACTATTGGGATGAAAAAATGCAAATTAAAATGTCTTACTAATCGTAGGATAACTAACCATGCACTCCTTGCACAGATGATGTACATCACGTAACAGGGATACACAAAAAACCTGCAACATGATCTAAACATCCTCCTACAAAATCTGTTAAAGCAACAGGACCACAACTTTGAAAACAAAAGAACTCACTTCAAAGTCAACTGGAGAGCTCGTGTTTACTTATTATCTTGTGACATTGTTGGGTTCTGGGAGTGTTTTTTTTTTAAAAAAAGGACTTTATAGTGTTTTGATAGCTTCAACAGGTCCATGCCTGTTCCCCTTGTTAAAACTTGAAAATCTTTTTTAAACATTAAGGTCTACAGAATTTTTTCAGGTTTCTGTATTCGCAAGAATACTGCAGATTAATATTGATATCTATCAATCTGGTTTATAATGCCAAATATGGGTGCAGGAGGAGTAATATAAGAAGTGCCAACAACAAATCAAGTTTTCCTAAAATCAGTATAAATACTGAAGGTTTTAAAATGTTTGAAATGCTGACACAGGCATAATTTTTACAATTTTCGGGAACAGATACTAACTTCTAGATGAGGGGTTTGCTTAATGCTCTTAATCTTTCAAACCCAGTAAACAAATAGGTTTTATTTACTTGAGTATTAAGTACATTTTATCATGGAGATATCTCTTGCAAACTTTGTATGTTCCGAGCCTATTTTCTTCTTGTGCTTTTAGCCTTTTGGTACCCTTTTTTTTGTAAGCGGAGTTAGCATGCAAGAAGCATAATTTAATTGAGCAATAAAGATCCTAATATTTTCATGCATCTAAGAAATTTAATATGCTCTGTAGGTCACTGAAAAAAATAATTTCAATTTTGTTTTGCTTTTCCCCCCTCATTGTTTACTTAAGCTTTTACAACCAGCATGGCGCTCATGATGGGTGAAGAAATGACAGGATGGAAGCCTTGAATCCTCTACATAAGCACCAGCTAATAACAGTTCAAGTCAAAGAAATGCAAAGTTATTCTACCAGTGCAGATCCACTTCACATCTGACCTAACAGTACCATCACTCCTGAAGCAAAAATGGCCAGTCAGGTTTCACGTTCACTCAATTTTTACCCTTGTGTGGACTTCCAGCTGTGCCAAGCTGTGTGTAATAGTTCATTCTATAATGTTCTTGCCAACATACCAACAACTGATCTTCAGCCTCATCAGTAGGATTTGAATGAGAACTTCCAAACCCGCACAATCAGGTACTGGGAATCTATATTTCTAGTACTTCCTGAGGGAAAATGGTGGGTGAAAAAATGCTCATAAAGGCCTACACAAATGAACAAACACTGGTCTGAAACTTAAATGTGTGTAATTTACATTTCCAGCTTTTATACACATCTTCATCAGTTACCAGGCATAATCCTTCATATTTAATTTCAAATCTCTGCCATCGACTCTCAGCGCAGTTTGTAGCGCAACATTATAACCCGCAGCAAAAAAACAAAGCTACCGAGCGATAGATGGCTCTTTGGCAAATTACCCGTAACAGTCAAAAGCATGTATCACATTCCAGAAATGTGGAAATATATTCAAGAAAAAGCTGTCCTCATTTATTTTCCATGAAAACTATGTTGTGATGCAATTTTGTTTAAAGTATGCACAAAGCACATCTGTAACAGTAAGATTAATAAAAACAGAGACTCTGGAAAACTGTCCTATGAATCTCCTTTTCCGTTTGAAAGAAAGATGTTCATTTGCCCCTGCAGTGCTACCAAATACAGATGTTATTTTTAAGCGTTTGCAGTGGGATATAGATGTTGTTTGGAAGTGTCTGGCTGGGATGGAGTTAATTTTCTTCAGAGCAGCCCATATGGCGCTGTGTTTTGGATTTGTAACTGAAACACACCACACTCGGCTATTGCTTAGCAATGCTTGCATGGCATCAAGGTTTTCTCCCTTTTCCACTCTGCACCCCAGTGAGTAGGCAAGGGATGTGCAAAAAGTTGGGAGGGGACACAGCCAGGACAGCTGACCCAAACTGACTGAAGGCATATTCATACCATATGATACCATGTTCAGCAATAAAAGTGGGGAAAGGAGGAGCGAGTGGGGTGTGTTTATGGTGTTTCTGTTCCCAAGTAACTGGTCTGTGTGGAGGCCCTACTTCCCAGGAAATGGCTGACCATCTGCCTGCTCATGGGAAGCAGTGAATAAGTTCCTTGTTTTGCTTAATTGTCTTTATCTCAATGCAGGAGTTCTCTTGCTTTCTTGTTTTCTCCCCCAATCTTGCTGTGGTAGGAGGAGTGAGCAAGTGACTGGATGAGTGCCTAGTTGCTGACTGTGGCCAATCCACCACAGTCTTGTTCTTAACCATGAAGTCAAGAACAAGCCACATTTTGCCACTGCTAAATAGGCAAACAAGAACGGTACCATTTATGGTAATAGTGTCATATTTAATATTTTAAAGTTAATTGGGAAATCAGCCAGCATCTCCATGTAGAATCATAGAAGGGTTTTGGTTGGAAAAGACCTTCAAGATCATTGAGTCCAACTGTCTATCCAGCCCTACTAGGTCCAACACTAGACCATGTCACAAAGTACAACATCTACTCTTCTTTTAACACCTCCAGGGACAGTGACTCAACCACCTCCCTGAGCAGCCTGTTCCAATATCTAACAACCCTTTCAGTAAAGATATTTTTCCTAATATCCAACCTAAACTTCCCCTTCCTTCTTTCATTGCAAAATTCTAAACCTAGTTATGTTGAAGCGTCACACATCGGGATGGGTGGAGCATGAACATAAATTTGAGTTAAGTGAAGGCATTATTCAATCATGTGACATAAGCAATATGCCACCGTTTCAGTTCATTGATATGTAGGTTTTATGACATGAGACCTCACATCAGTAGAAAGGTAAATATTTATGAAGCTGAACATTAAGGCACGTACTGGAGTATCTTGCTGATCAGAAACTTACCTGGTATGTGAGTATATCTGTCAAACTAAACCTTTTAGATTTGTGCTGAATCCTTGTGAGGAACAGAAGTAGTTAAAAGGACAAAATGAACACTATATAATAAAATATCACTTGCCCTACACAGTTCCTTAGAATATGAGAATAATGAGGCACTTGCTAGTTTCCATGTAATTACAGCGAGATATAGAATATAGGGCAAAGGATCTTACAGTAAAGACACTGGAGGATCTATTCTTTGCCCTAGCTCTGACTTGCTGAATGACCTTTCGTTTTAGCCTCTTTAGATTTCAATCTCCTTAATTGCCAACTGGTGGTATCAGCATTATAAGGCACTTTAAAATCTACAGACAAAAAGTGCAATCCAAAGTCTACACACATAACTAATGCTATTAAACGTATTTGTTCAGTTACTCTAGCCTTAAAAACCAGAAGCGGGATGTTCTGGTTTTTTTTTTTGCCAAACATATACTGATCATTGCTAACAATTAATTGTGGCATTATTTTTATGGAGATTATTGCTACTATCATCAGCATATCATCTAAATACAGAACAAGTGATTCAGGTTGTAGAAACACTGAATGAAAAGGCTTCCAATCTAACTTTAAAATAATGAACAACTAAACCAAAACCCCACGAACAACAAGAGAACAAGGGAATGAACAGTGTCAGTAAGACAAACTGACTAGCATGACAGCCAGAAATCTTACCCATTTGCAGAACACTTGCACAGACCAGATAAACAGTGCTATGAGGTGTATTCAAGGACCTGCTCCAGTGCTATCTTAATTTCTTTTTGCAGTGGTTGCCACAGCTGCTTCCTCCTCCTTTCCATTTCTGACTGCTCAGAAAATTAAATTACCCACTTGCCATAACCTATTGCTACTTGTAAAGGATTCACTACATCAAAGACTACTGAAATGAAAGCAAGATATAAAGTAATATGAAGTGTGTTGAATTTTTTTTGCATGTAAAAAGGACTATATATTGATGAGATGCATTATCCACATTGAGAAATCTGCTATTTGTATTTGTTAAACAGGGGAATTGATAAATGAATTGCATAAAGCCTGGTTACCACAAGGAACTGAGTTTTAAAACCTACCAAAACCAGCAGAGTAAATAAATCTGATCAGCATTCTTGATCCTTACTAACAAGGAAGTCAACCCAGGAGCAAAAATTTGGTCACTAAAACACAGAACAAACTTGTGAGTTACATCGGGGCATATACATAACCTGCTCCCCCTTCCAAATCCCGCTTGCTATTGAGATTTTGTGGGTCTTACCTCTCTCCATGGGGTTTCTGAACCACAGCACCTCTTCCAGGTATGAGTCAAATGACTACAGGACTTCTCTTATTCTGTCTGAAGTCCTCTGCACGATATGTAGCACATAACTCAATTACTAAATGTAAAGGAAATCCCTCATGAAAATTTGATGTAGTCTGGGTTCCTCACATGCCAAAGATCATTTCACCACATTCTGGTTGTTGACTTCTCTTCACCAAGTAGTTGCAACCCTGATTCTCTCTAGTCAGGAATGTGTGGCATCCGAATTTTGACATTTACATACACAGAAAAGATGTTTACTGTATACCACAGACTTGTGATTTTCCTTGAACCTATCATGTTACATACTCTTTATCCATCCAGGTCGATATATTATCTTTGACTCACCAGAATACAACAAACAACAGAAGGCATTATTTCAGACAAACTTTTCAGGTTTGGATTCTATTAAGCTCTTCGCTAGTGGCCAGTCAATTTACAAATGTGGTAGGCAGGACTTCAATTACCAAAATAAGGAAATTGCATTGAATAAAAAAAAAAAAAAATCATTCTGCTCTCCTAAAATCTCCTTGGGAGGAAAACTGCTCGCAACTCAAAAGCAGAGAAATAGCCATTTTAAAATAGATTCTATCTGCCTGCATCCATCATCCCTTTCTCCTGTTTGTCAAGATTCTATGGCCTTGAGCTCTGGTTTAATTCATAATGGTAAGTTAAATTCATACTTTATTTAATCTCAATTTAATAAATTACTGCTAAATGGTCCTTCTGGTAATTTATTAACATAAAATAATGGCTTTACAGGAGGTCATTTAGATGTGTTCTGAGCAGCAAAATACCAAGTCCACAGTATTAGGTTTTCTCTCAGTTAATATGTATCTACTTCTCCATGAAATTTTGGGTGTTTGGTTAATGTTTCAGCAGGATGAGATTTTTCCAGGAATACAATTTTTGATGGTTTCTTGAACAACTTAAAAATCAGCAGTAGATATTTAATATTACAGTTCATGATGATATTCACAGAAGTGGCTCAATCAGTAGGGGCTCTGTAGAAGAGTAATATTAGATAAGAGTCCTAGAAGTTCTCTTTCACTCTCTTGGTGTCCTTCAAACTGCTCTGCTAAAGAAGAATAAAAGCAGAATTAAACTGGTCTGCTAAAGAATTCTAAGACCTAACTAAAATGTCAACCTGCAGCTTAATATAAATCAGTCTTGAAAGATGGGGTGAAAACTTGTATTTTAATGCTCAGAAAAAGGGGTTTCTCTTTATTTGTTCACCTAGTGGGAGTTCAGAGCTGTTTATCATGTGCACTGCAATATTAGCTAAACAATTCTTTTGCATCAGATTTTGCCTGGATGCAGTTGTGGACTATTTGGAGAGATTAGAGTCAAATTGTATTGATGTGCAGCTTTTTCCTCAAAGTCATGGCAAACGACAAATCGATAACAATGATAACATTAGCTTCTTCAGTAGAGAGTGGGGATACAGAAATCACAGCCTCCATTTTTTTATGGAGTATTTGGTTTTTTTGAAAGAACATTAGCTCCAGATAGCAGTACATTCCTAAGAGCAATATATCTATGCCATGGACAAATGAATCCCCTAGCTCCATTGATATTAGTTGACTTTTGTTAGTAAACACTAAATTCCCTTTAAAAAGTTTAATAAGTTGTAAAGAAAGAGTTAAAGATACCTTCAATGGCCCTGATTTCAACTGACTATATTAGACTCTATTTGCTTCATCCTGAATGTCTTGTTAAAAAGTTTCAGTAGCTATTGTAACAAAAGAGTTTAAAGAGCTGCAGTCCCGGTATCCCAAGATGAAATGTGAAGTTTAAACCAGGAGAAATACCTTGCAAGTGAAGAACTCACTACTGTCCAAACAAGATGTTCTGTTCATTCTGATGTCTGATTTAAAATACTAGCTTACAGCAAAATTTTCTCCTCCCTTCGCTTTAAGTAAGGTGATCCACCATGAAAACAAGGTATGCAAAGCTCAGGCATATCAGATTGTACAAATTCTATTCCTTAAAAACATTCCTTCCTGCTATAATGGGAAATGAAGAAAAAAATGACATGAGAAGGAATAATATTAAGTGGTGACTTTGGCCAGTTATCATGTATTATAGCTTCATATCTCAATAAAAGGAACACCACCTGTTTTTTTGTTTTGTTTTGGGTTTTTTAACTCTTTGCTTCACCTAAAATTAGTATAAGCCCTACCCAATGGTAGGTTAGTCTTTTAAAACAGAAACTGTACGTAAAAAGTTAACTGTGGACATGGAGGTCCATAACAAGTGGTGTTCCTCAGGGGTCAGTACTAGGATCAGCACTGTTCAACATCTTTGTTGGTGACACAGACATGGGATTGAGTGTACACTCAGCAAGTTTACTGAATACACCAAGCTGTGTGGTTAGGTCGACGTGCTGGAGCAAAGGGATGCCATCCAGAGGGACCTTGAAAGGCTGGAGAGATGGGCCCATGTGGACTGCATGAAGTTCAACAAGGCCAAGTGCACAATCCCAAGCACAATTACAGGCTGGGTGGAGAATGGACTGAGAGCAGCCCTGAGGAGAAGTACTTGGAGGTGCTGATTGATGACAAGCTCGACATGAGCCAGCAGTGTGCGCTAGCAGCTCAGAAGGCCAACTGTGTCCTGGGTGACCAGCAGGTCAAGGGAGGTGATGCTGCCCCTCTACTCTGTTTTCCTGAGACCCAACCTGGAGTACTGCATCCACCTCTGGGGCCCCCAGACCAGGAAAGACACGAAGCTGTTGAAGAGAGTCCAGAGGAAGGCCACAAAGATGATCAGAGGGCTGGAGAACCTCTCCTATGAAGACAGGCTAAAAGAGTTGGGCTTGTTCAGCCTGGAGAAGAGAAGGCTCCGGAGAGACCTAATTATGGCCTACTGATACTTAAAGGGGTCCTACAGGAAAGTGGGAGGAGGACTGAACACCAGGGACTGTAGTGATAGGACAAAGGGCAATGGCTTCAAGCTGAAAGAGGGTAGGTTTAGATTAGATGTTAGGAAGAAATTCTTTACTATGAGGGTGGGGAGGCACTGGAAGAGGTTGCCCAGAGAGGTTGTGGAAGCCCCATCCCTGGAAGTGTTTAAGGCCAGGTTGGATGGGGCTTTTGGGCAGCCTGGACTAGTGGAGGGTGTTCCAGCCCCTGGCAGGGGGTTGGAACTAGATAATCTTTGAGGTCCCTTCCAACCTGAAGTGTTCTATGATTCTATGAGTATCCCCTGGTGATAATAAAAAGATGAAATGGCTAAAAAGCTGCCATCAGCAAAACAAAAAATTGATCATATGCTTTTTAAAGTGGAAAAAGAAACAAAATACCATGATGATGGCCAAATAAAATCAGGAAGACTTCTAAAACCTGACATGTAAGAGATGGCATTCAAGCACATATTAATGTAATAGCTTCAATACAGATTTTCTGACACACAAAAGTATTTTACCTGGATGTTCATAAAGCCAAGTTTTTCCTTTCTGAGTCACATATAATCATGCACTTTTAACTGCCTTAATGTTCATATGAAGAAAGATTTCTCTTGTTCTGTCAGTTTAATTTCTTCCCCATTCTCTGCTTCTGTCACTTTGTCCTCCTCAACACAACAAAATACAAATTTAAAGGGAGTAAAGTGGGAAGCAGTGGCACATGGCACTTTCTTCTCAATATGAGAAGTTTCTTTTGTTTGAACCATAACAAGCCAAGGAGCAGAACACAGGGTGGAATCCAAGTGATAATCACTTTCTATGGCCACCTCTCTTTGAATGATTCACAGCAGGACCAGGAAGTTTAAAATCCATATCCAACAACTAAAACCGTACTTCTTATTGTTATATGAACTTTCTTCCAATTCCAGTTCACTCAGTTCACTGATAATGTGCAGCCAACAGCAGTCCAATAGACAGACAGAAAATACTTCCACTTCACATCAAAGTGTTATCGCACTTTCTGATGTCTACCCAAGGTTTTTTAGTTGCAGGTCTACATTACATATAGGATAATAGTATTACAATGCTTCATATGTCCACTGTACTTTACAGATGAACATTTACTGGCAAGACTTCCCCAGGGCATGTAAATTCAAAGCAATATGCACAGATGATGACTTTTAGCTGTGACAGTCCCTGTATCAGCTCCATTCTACAAAATCTATTTGAACTGAAAGGAAATGGAAATTTTAGAATTAAGCTTTTGTTTCTATTTTGGTAGGTAGCATATTCTGGTGGGAGATTTTTTCCCTCTTTTAGTGATGCCTGTGGCCTAACGCTCATCCTTTTTGACTTAAGTATGAAAACCAGCAACATCTACAAATGCCTGTGCATGCTGCAGAAGCAACTTCTGAATGCAGAAGCAGTACAGTATATGCATAGATCACACCATCACATCATGGACTACTAGAACACCATATGCCACAAGGAATACCAACTATCAGAGATCACACCTTTGCAAAATAAAATACTTACTTTCAGCCCAGCCATTTCCTGGAGGGCAAAAAGAAATCAAGATATTGAGATGCAGATAAATATTAATAGAGCTCAATGTCATGAGTATGGTGAGAAAAATAACTCCATCCCAGCCAAGCCCAGTATACCTAGCAAGTACTGAAGAAACAAATAAAAAGAATTTCCCATATAGCTGAAGGAGTTTCAATGAAATTACTTTTGCTTTAACAATGACATGGGAAAGAAAGCTATCCAGAAGGGAGGAAACATATCATATGATGTTCCATGTGTTCAAATGAACGAGGCCTGAACAGAAAACTTCCTAGGAAATAACGAATACAGTGGCATGACAAAAGTGTGTATTTATCAGAATGGGTGACAAAGCTTACAAAAACCTCTGTGATCTAGTTACAGTCATGAGGAAACCTCCAACAACCAGTGATAGGTCAGCAGTGCTCTTCAAGCCACGCAGAACAGGTAAGAACTAACAAGCAAGCTACTTAACTCACTCTCAGCAGCTTTGCCCCTACTGTGTCTGCTGCTGCCCCCAGCCACGAACATGTTTCTTGACTTCTCTGCACCTCAGTTTCCCTCACTAGTAAAATGGGAAGAAAGTATCAGTTTTTCTTGCCAGAAATTGTGGGCTCTACAGTAATGCAAAATACCATGCAGTATGTTGACATTAATATAACATTGCAGTTCCCATCCAAGCATTCCAAAGACTGAGCAGATCTGAGCAGATCTCAGTAGGCAAAAAATTGTCCTTAACATATTTTGTTACAATAGCTTCTTTGTCATACACTGAGATAACTGATTAGGTTTCACTTGCAAAACTTCAGAAATAAGCAATTTTGTCAAAGATAACAAGACCAAATTGATAAAAGAAAGTGTCAAATATTACAACTCAGGAGACTAAGTATACATCATGGATAAAACTGAAGCTGAGATTCTTTTAACTGTGTTGTCATTCTGAGGATATCTTACATTAATATCGATCTATCTGGTAAACAAATCAGTCAAAAATATAATATAAATTCTTTTTAAAATAAAATTTTTCAGTCATTGATTCTCTTCTAGTTTAGAAAATCAGGTATATTGAATATATGCATCCATAGAGAACAAGCAAAACGCGTTAGCATGAGAAAATCTATTGCTATCAACCACTGCAGCTGGCAGGCAGGCAGTATTTCCAACTTAGCTTACATATACATTGTACCTGATATCAGCACAATGTATTATTAATATTACCACTTCAAATCATTTACACAGATTAAGGCAGCGGGATTAGATGTTTCATTTTCCAGGTTCTAATCCTTTTCTGAAAGATAGCATTTGTCTGTCAACTGATCTGACTTATAGATCTGCATGTTAACTCAGTACAATGAAATAATGAGAATATTTTTAAGAATCATTTAATAAACTTGTTTCAACCCTTGTAGTTACATCTCAGATACTGATGAGTTTCCTGAGAAAACACCCTGTAATAAATACACATTTCTTTGTCAGGCAAAAAATGATAGGTGTGCCTCTCCAGAATGAGATTTGCAGCACATCTAGAGCACGTCCTTGGCCGGATTAAGGAAAACAGCTGCTGCTACCAACTGATACTGTGACATGATCACAAAATTTAACCTTTGCAAGCCTGGAATTCTTAAATGGGAATAAACATGATTGACAGCCACTGATATCCAAGCAGAGGCAATGCATAGATCCAGCAAAGTCTGAAGATGTCTAGCTCCTATTAAGGCTCCTAAATAACCATTGACTTGAATACACAATAAAGATCCTCAAAATCTTTTGATTCATGACCAAGCACTCTAAAATGCCTGTGAAAATTCCAGTCAACAACAACAATCTGTCTTATTTTGAGACAGCAAACAATTGAGAAAGCTGTAATCATATCTTTGAATTTTAACTTAAAAAGCCATTAATGTAATGAAATGCAGTGAACTATATTATACTCAGGCACATAAAGTTTCTCCTAAATAGCTTAAGTATCGAGGATATTGATGCGCTTGCTACCAGTGCAATGAAGATGTTGAGAATAAAAAAAAAAACCCTACCTGCATATATGCACCAGTATTCCAGTTTAAAAACTGCTGGACATTTGTGTTTCAGCAGACTTAAATTATGCATGCAAAAATTTGAGATTTTGACGTAACATTTGACATGAGTTTACTTTACTGTCATAGCTGTCAATTTATAAAATGTTGCTGTCTTTCTCTCTTAAATGATATGTGAGCTGATAAAATGGAACCCAAGCCATTTTTGGAAGATAAAGGAAGAGAAATGGAAGGAATATTTCCTAGGCATAATTTTAAACCTATAAACTGACATAAGAAATATAGGACTTTTCAAGGAAATAAGGAATCATGCTGGCTTTGCCAAGTAATTACACTCTCCAGGCTCTCCACCTTCTTCCCTCATGGTATAACTTCTCCAGACCTTGGTTAAAATACAAGTTTTTGTTGTTTTTGCCACTTTGGATTAAAAACATTGTTCTTGCCACTCGCCTCTGTGTTCACAGTACTGCTTCCCAAATTGAAGCTCTTGGGTATTCATTTTCTAACCAGTCTCTCTCCAACTCTTGATTCAGTTGAAATAGAAAGGAAAAAAAAGAAAAAAAAAATCAAATGTATTTCTCTTGGAGAGGTCTTCCTACAAATCAAATGTTATTCTTTCCTTCTCTGGAGATATTCAAAACCTGCCTGGATGTGTGCAGCCTGTTCTACGTGATCCTGCTTTAGCACAGGGGTTGGAATAGATGATCTCCAGAGGTCCCTCTCAACCCCAACTGTTTGATGAGTCTGTGATCTGCAGGGTGCTTCACATTCCTACTTGCCTTCCAATGACTGCACAGACCTCTTAGTTGCATTGCAGAGAATCCCTGAAATTATTCATTATGAAAGACCCAGCAACAGCATTCAATGTAAGAGCATGAGAGGGTGCTAGGAGAGATGTCTGGAAAGAGAAGACAAGCATTTGCATCAGGACGGGAGCTGTGTCAGCGCAGCTGGGCTCAGTGCCCCTTTGAAGAGGTACAGAATTCTCTCTGGAGGAAGAAGTTCAGAGCATTTTGTTTGCAAGGTTTTTTTCCCCATCTGATTGTTTCTAAGTCTTAGCCTTACACACACAAAATTTAATAGCATTCACCATACACTGGCCAAGACACTTTGTTCATTTAAATCCCTCTGGATCACTCTGCACTGTTCACAATTATTTGCTTTATCATCATCTAACTCGCTATCTCCTCAGAAGTGTTCACATCTATTATCACATGAGAAGCGCCAGCATTGCTCCTGGGGATACAAACTCTGAGATTCTTTCTGGAACAGCAAACCGGTACTTTCTTATGAAATAAGCACTGGTTCTTGAATAAGCTTTCATACTGCATTATTGATTTTTAGCATTGGGATTAACTTTTGTAAAACTGTTAATCAGTTTTACCTGTATACTAGGAACAAGGAAAATAATTTCAAAGTTAAAATCATTAGGATGCAGTAAAATTCCCTAATGTTCAAGTGACAGTGGGCGTAACATTCTATCTGTCTCAGACAAGGCTATTCCCTTTTACTTAACTGCATAAAAATTAACTAAATATGACAACAAAATATTAAGTTCATAATTGCACAGATATGTAAAACAATTCAGTGAAACATTAAGGGAAATTTACATCCAAACATACAATAACATTTACATTAATTATATTTACTGCATAATATTTCTGCACTATACATCAGTAAGAACTTTATAATCAGCTATTCTGATTTTCTTCTGGGGGTTAATCTAGGTGGAATCTAATTAAGTTTAGGAAGGAAGGCTAAACAATTCAGCCTGTATGCATCCAATACACTGAAGATCTCATGTGATCTGAAAGAATCTGCCCCATGTGCTACTGAATTTACAGCCAGGATTAATATACTGTATTATACTTTGATGTTTAATAGTGAAGTTCTCTTTAAATCATTATTTTAAACAAACCCTTTGCATCAAAGAGCAAAGTTGAACATGAAGCGACCACTTGAGGTTAGAATGAAAAGGAAACAAAGAATGATTTGCAGAAATCACAAACATCTCAAGAGTTGGGCCACTAACATCCAAAGATTGTTTTCTTCTAGCTGCTTCTACTGGGAAGTTTTATATTCCATACATTTTATCTAATACTTGCAGCATCATAAAAAATGAAACCAGCTATTATGTTCTCTAGAATAATATGCAGTAAACAGATTCCATAAATAATTCTGACTAATTTTACAGAGAGATGTCTCATTACATTTACAGAACAAGGTGACCGACATATGAAGAGTGCAGCATAAATCTGCTATGTCAATTTTGCAAGAAGCCGCCATAACCCAAACCAGCCTCCAGCCAGTACTGTGAAGGTCCAGTGACACTGTTCACAACAAAGAGCAACACTGAGGCATGTCAGCAAAGAGCATTTCATTTTAGCATTACAAATGTAGGTCTGCACAAACAGAGAGGGATTGGGACAGACCTTTCACTGGGGTTGGACTAGAAGACATTATTGGCCCCAGATGGGAAGTAGCTCCAATGCGTATCTCAGGAGTTACATTATTTTTTCTTGCAAATACTTCCATAAATATAATTTGGAACTGCATCCTAGTTTATCAATTTGGAGATTATTTATGTTTTCTCAACTCTCAGGGTTTTGTTCTCTGTCTGAATACTATTAATTTTCACCTCCTTGGTTAGTTTCTTCCGCCTTTTTCCCTCTGACACACACATTTTTAAAGAATACACTAAATCTGTATCTTTTTTCCCTTCTGAAAATCTGTTGCCTTCTGCTATAAGAATTACAGAGAATTCAAACCAGCAAAGGTCTTTTGCACATTTTATTTATTTTTCCAGCTTCAGTGTAGCTAACTCAGCAGTCCAACTTATTTAGTTGTCCCTCTACTGTAAAACTTGTTTCATTTGAGAATAACATTTAAGTATAGTTAACTGTCATTTATCATCCCACCATACTATTGTGAAGAAAAGATGTAAAATTATGGTTTTGTCTGTGATTCGTAAAATACCACTGAGAATAGCTCTATATTTAACATTTGAGCTAAAACCCCAGATGAATTGTACATTTTACTACTCTAAAAGGGAAGAAACTAATAAAGCTAAAAGAACCATGAATTAGAAAGCATGTTTATGTAATTATTTTTTTCTAACAGAGCTATATCTAGCTTCAAAATATCTATAGTTGCTACACAATGTTAAACATAAGCAAGCTATTTGGAACCCTGCCACATGTATGTAGTTTTTATAACCTGGTGCTTGGCACGTTGAATTTCATTTGCTTTCATGTTGCCTAATCTTCCACCTTTAGTAGCAGTCAGCTGAGTTCCTCATGATTTCCTCTGGTCTGAATTTTTTAACCTCATTTGAAAATTTAAGTAAAATGAACCAATATTCAGAGTACTTAAGTCTCCACAGTACCTCAGGATTTTAGTCATGGGGTTGTAAATGTTCTGCATTTGTGAAGACCAATTCTACAATATCTGATATGCTGTAGCCAGAAAAAAGTTAATATAGAATAAGCTTATGCAAAGAAATGTGTCATGCACAGAGCATGCAAAGTAGTTCTTCCAGTCTACTTGTCCTGGGTAAGATTGACTCAAAGGGACTGGGGACTGTTGTGTTTTGTGTAATGCAGTCTGAGACTTTAGACTGGGGTAGTGTAGGAAGCAACAAATGGTTATCTGATTATTTGGTTTTGGTTTGGTTTTGATTTTGTCTAGACAGGAGAAGGCTGAGGAAAAGGAAGGTAAGATCTTCCAAAGTAAGTGCTTTTTTTATCTGCCAGAGGATAGGCAGGCTCTATGGAAGGACCCGGACAGGCTGGATCGATGGGCCGAGACCAACTGCACAAGGCCAAGTGCTGTGTCCTGCACTTGGGTCACAACAACCCCATGTAAAGCTACAGGCTTGGAGAGGAGTGGCTTGAGAGCTGGAAGAGACAGACCTAGGCACGTTGATCAACAGCTGGCTGAATATGAACCAGCAGTTGCCCAGGTGGCCAAGAAGGCCAATGGCATCCTGGCCTGCATCAGCAACAGTGTGGCCAGCAGGAGTAGGGAAGTGATCCTTCCCCTGTACTCAGCACTGGTGAGGCTGCACCTGGAGTACTGCATTCAGTTTTGGGCCCCTCACTACAAGAAGGACATTGAGATGCTTGAGTGTGTCCAGAGAAGGGCTACAAAGCTGGTGAAGGGTTTAGAAGACAAATGCTTTGAGGAGTGGCTGAGGGAGCTGGGATTGTTTAGCCTAGAGAAAAGAAGACTAAGGGGAGATCTCATCTACAACTACCCAAAAGGTGGCTGTAGTGAGCTGGGGATCAGTCTCTTCTGCCTGGTAGATAGTAACAGGACAAAGGAAATGGTCTGGAGTTGTCTCAGGTGAAGTTTAGGTTGGATATTAGGAAAAATATCTTTACTGAAAGGGTTGTTAGCTCTTGGAACAGGCTGCCCAGGGAGATAGTTGAGTCACCATCCCCGGAGGTATTTAAAGAAGAGTAGATGTTGTACTTTGTGACATGGTCTAGTGTTGGACCTAGTAGGGCTGGATAGACAGTTGGCCTCGATAATCTTGAAGGCCTTTTCCAACCAAAACCATTCTATGATTCTAAATATGGAAAAGGAACTGCAGGGAGGCAAGAAGACAGTGTTCTCCATGACCACATCCAGTAGAGGAACAATACAACTGAATCATAGCAAAAGACATTCAGTTCATCTGTCTAGGAAGCCTGTTGATGGAAGGGACAGATCAACAACAGAGAAGAGAAGAAACCTATGTCACTGGAATTTTTTGGAGAACAAACCTGATTACCACCTTTTAGGCATGACTGCGATGATATGGCATGTCTGATGTGCCTTCAAGAAGGTTGGGTAAACAAGAACCTATTCTTTCAGGCTACTGTCTCCCACTCAGCATATAAGGCTGTGAATTCTTCAAACATTTCATATTCATATTTTTTTAAAACATTAGTGCCCCTTGGCCACCTGAGAAAAGGTCTGATTGTGTCAGAGGTGTATAAACAATCAGTTGCAACAATTGTCATTGTAAATCTCCAATGGATGGGGGAGGCAGGGAACAGACAGAAATTGTTCGTATTCATGTAGTAAAGTAAAGCTAAAAGGGGATTACTAAAATGGAACATGATGGCTGTGTTTGAACAGTCAGTAGGAGGCAGTAGGTTCTCACAGCTCCCCATATGGAGAAAATATTCATACTGTAGCAACTTTTTATTCTCACAGTATCAATATATTTTAAGAGGGAATAGGAAAGTCATATAGCTTCAAAGTCATCAGTTACCAATTTAGCTGGGCAGATGCTAGGCAAATGTTCCTCCTATATATTCCTATTTCTTAATCTGAGATAATGCCACTATATGCATCTAATAAAAAGCCAGGCAACACCAAAGGATATCACAAATACCATGTCTACTGACATGTCCCCCAAACCATGGCTCTGCTGGCAGTATAAACTAATGAAAAAAAGATTTTTTTTTTCCTCAACACTCAAATAACTCATAGATTTAGCCAGCCAACATAAACATCACCATTTGATATAAGCACCTCAGTCCGAGGTCATGATGTAACCCAAAGTGGAACAGAAGCAAACAATGTGGAAAACCTGTCTGTAGGTTAATTAACAAGATCTGAACCAGGATACATCAGTTACTTCTACTCAATCTTTTTACACACCACCAAGTAATTCTAGAGCATAAAAAATATATTCAAATATAACATTAATCTGTTTAGTCCAGAAGAATATGCACTGTAATAAAAAAATTGCTACAAAGGTGGTGAAATATCAACTTTTGCTACCTTGCAAAAAGTAAATCTCACAAGAAGGCAGAAGAACTAGTCTAGAAGACTACCTGATATGGCTAGAAATGCCCTTAACATTTCCCTTTTCCCTGTCTTACTCTCTCCACCTCTCTACTTTTCCCATCTGACTTGAACTGTCTTACGAGAGAAGTAAAATCCATGTGCTTGCGATTTTACAATTATTAAGTGGGAAGCCAATTAGTATGTAACTGCTTTTGGCTTGTGATGAAGTATTGTCCTTGAGCTGGCTACTCTGGCACTTGAATTTGCAGGTTTCTAAAAGTTTAAGTAGTTTTAAAATACTCAACATGATTGGCAGAGGTTAAATCTGTACCCTGGTGTTTCCTTGCAGCTCAGACCCAGATTAGAGAGTCATAGTATTCACAATTGCAAAGAAACTAGAAGAAAATAAGTAATGTACTTGGATTTTAAAATGGATTAGTTAGTTTTCAAATAAGGAAACAATCTTGTTCTTTCTACTATGAAAAGAACATTGAAATTAAAATTTTAAATTTAATTCTTAGTGTTTCCGCTACTCATTTCCCTTGTCATTACTTTGGAAAATAATATCTGTGTTGCAAAGGCAAACATGCAGTGTTTTGGACATATTTTGTCTTCCCCTGGAACACCAGTTTTTCCTAAAGGTATTCTACCAAACTATCAGAACAGACATTTTTTCTGAATCTCCTTTCTATAGTCATGATCAGGTCTTTGTGTCTTTGTGTCATTATGCAAGGCTCCCTAAAACCAGAGATAGTCCTTTTCTGCTTCTGTTAATGTCATTTTGTCTTTATAGCTGGTCTCTCCTTGATTACAAAGAAAGAAAGTTGCAGTTTGGGTCTGTAAAAGACCTCAGTTTCAATAAACATACAAATATAATTCTAGACCTATGCGCAGAATGCTTTTTTTAAAGGCCCTTGTACTAAAATGTAAAGGACTCGGAATGACAGCAGGCTGTGTGTGTATCAGGTTTCCCTTCTCATTATAATTACCATCACAGGTACAGATTCAAACCGCAGCATCTTGCTCTCCTGTTGCAATCCATGGCACAAGAATGAGCTATCAGAATTTTAATGCTTCATATATTCTATAAGTTAAGTACAGTTCTGTATGGCTCTGACCTTTTCAATATTCCATAATTTGACTGACTGGCCACTCTAATTTTTCCCCTGTTTACAGTCTCAGAAACCTGTGGGGAAGCAGCAAAATGCCCAGCCAATCAAAATACCGAACACTGAAAAGATCAAAGTAGTAAAACATACTACAGTCTTTCACAGAATATATTAGGCATTAAAATTTTCATACCACACTATAAAAAGATAACATTTTCCCCTGCAACTCCAGATACTATAAAAGTGGCGACACTAGTGCAGCAAAGGGTGTTATCACTAAACCAAATAACACCATTTATACTACTCGTACATTCTCAATTTAGACTGTTACACATTTCCTCAAATAGCTAGCTTTTTCCTAGCACTGAAGTGAAATCAAATTCAACTTCTGTTTGATATACTTAATACAAAATCATGATTTTCCAGTATACTTTCCAGTTTTGGATTCTCAGAGACAGACCCATCTTGATCCTGCTGAATGCCAACCACAAAACATTTGTCAACAACAATCGACAATTCCGACTTGACACTATGTGGACTTTTTCACTTTCTTTGTGGTTCACAGACACTGGGTGAGTCTGGTAATGTATTTTACACCATTTTCGTTTACATGATTCATTTGCACTCCTCCACTAGTGAATTAAGTAGCAGTAGGAGCAGGTGACACACAAGAATACATCACTTTGCCAATAGAGCATTCCACTAGAAAAATACAAACCAAAGTCATTTTACTGTGCCAAAGATGTTAATGGTATACAATAAACAGAAGAGATTAAGAAACAAATGTAAACAACTCTGAGATGATATAATCTGAATAGTTTATGAATTCATTTCCATGTCATCATCGCAGCTTAAATGGGTTATGGAACTATAATGTAATATCCTGCTATCACAATGCATGTTTCTTTATCTACTTACTAATGAAAGAGATTTAAACAAGATGAAGAGCACTAAGATGATTTGACTTGTAATTCTTTCCTTGAAAACTCGCAAAGAACAGGCATGCTGTTTATAGACATTCTTATCAAATAGGGTGTCCTATTCACTACCATGAGAATGCAAATTGTTAACGTGCATCCTTAAGAAGTTTCCAAAGCAATGCACAATTAATTAGAAAAGTTTGTCCCTATAATGCAAATTCATCAGAATTTCTTTCTCCTTTAGCAGCAGGCCACTGAAAACAAGTTGCTCAGCCTGCTTGCACGCCTGCATTTTGTGGTATGATCAGACAGCAGGCACTGTCACCAAGGAAACAAAGAAAGAAGCTACCTCAACATCAACCTTCACACTGGAATAACAGATTTGTCTTATAAGACAATACAAAGTTGTAATAGTTGCAAATAATCATTTATGTTATAAAATTTATAATATAATATCTCTAGCAAAAAACAAAGACAAGGGTGTCATCTAATTTGTTGCACTGTGCTAGTGAGCAAGGTTTACAGGCAACAGTGCAGAGTAGCAAGCATCAATCTTCCATACCTACTAGTGACTGGGTTATATGATCTCATGCTGTGTACTGCGCTGCTCTGTCTTTCTCCCTTCATATTGCATTACAGTTTTCATGTATCCCACCCTGTTTATTTTTTATCTATTTCACATCCTGCTTCTTGTACTGTCTCACTAAAATGGCTCAACAGAACTGCAAAAGCATCTTCTAAAGGTAAAGTCTCTTACAATTCCTGAGAAAAATGCTGTTGTAAGAGTTGTCTTACATACAATTTTAGAAATAAATACCTATAACAAGAGGTATGTTAAGGACTCTACCAAATCAGACTAGTAAACTGGGTAGGGTGAGGGAGAAATGACCCAAGTGCTTGCATATCAGCACAGAATCCAAGAAAGCAGATCGAAAGACTAGCAATTTGTGCAGGGAATGTGATCTAACATGATACAGGTAAATAAAAAATTCAATATTCCTTTTCCCATAAAAATAGTGGATATAAGCTGGCTACGGATATACTTAGACTGGAAATTGCATGATGGTTTTTAATAATCAGAGGAATACATTTCTGTAGAAAGATTCAAACAGTAGCAGCCAAAGAAAAATATCCTTACCTTGAAATGCAAAGGAAAAGTACATTGTCGATTGTTTTAATTGAAAATAATTTTTCTGCATCACCTTTTACAGTTTTGGTGATCAGTGGGTTTACTTTTGTTGCTGACATCACAAAAGGGGGATAATTAACTCTATTTTCTATGTGTATTTGACAAAGTGTAAGGACTGATCTAGAGAGATGTCTGAGGTAAATGCTGTAAACTTAAGCTTGTGATGCTGCATAAGGCAGTCCCTCTCCAAAGCAATTGCAGGTATCGAGGATATGGACTAAAAGAAAGTTTATTTCCTATTTGAAAGCACCTGTAATTGTTCAACAGCCAATAACAGGAATATAATTTCTCCTGTCTCAGATACTGATTAGAAGACAGGCTACATTGACCATCACCAGTCTGCTCGGCAGTATATTTCTAAAAATCTCAGGAACCTTCTCCAAAATACCACCAGGACATTTATGCTCCCCTTTATAAAAATGCTAACAGGAAATTTAGAGTTACTAAATTATAAGCACTGTACTTCAGGGAACAGCTGAAGAACGAAGATGCCAAATCTCAAGCATTACTATCTGGCAGATAGCCTAACAGAAATCAATCTGGTTCTAAAGGAAAATCTCCTCTAGACTAAGTGGAGATTTAAGGAGAGATGACAAGTAGAAATGAAGTTCACTTCCAAGTAGAGTTGTTACTACAATCAAAAGATACTCCTGTTTGTCATTATGCCATAAAAATAGCTGTTTGCTGACTCAGATGATAAGGTACCAATTTAGAAAGAGTGAGGGCTCTGGTAAAAGGGACCCCTTACTCGCTTCCATAACTAAAAGCATCCCTTGTAGTTGGGTGGATGGAAACACAGTCATTTCTCTGATGCTGTTTAACAACCAAGACATAGAGCTATTATCACAATCACAGGTTTAAAAATCTGCTTTTCTTACTATCTAATTGAATGTGAAAGAGGGTATTAACAAATATGTTTATAACTTATTATGTTCATAACTTTACATATGGAAGATTAGCCTTTTTAGTCTTTCTCTGTGGTTGATGGTGAGAGCTTCATTTCTCCAGAGGACAGTTCAAAGCATAAGCCTAATTTTGGTGCTCTGCGTCATTTGCTGGAGGACTTGCTGCCCTTGATAACATGGGAAAATAAAGGCACCTCGCTTCATAAAGTCAGGGCTATCCTTTGTAGGTATCCACTTCATAGCTGTGGAAGGGTATTTTCACAATTGAAGACCAGGAAAAAAAGCAGTGTCAAGGGTGGAGGAAGAATTTTGTTGTTAATAAGACAGAATGCACTAGAAAGTGAGAGTATTATTTTTGAAAATAGTCTGATTTGTCAGAGTACATGCAAAAAGTCCAAAAAATAAGACAAAGATGTTTCCTCCCCCTACCCGCCTTACTCTTAGATCTTATATAAATCAGCTCACTAAGGAAAAATCTTTGGATGCAGAAAATACTCTGGAAAAAAACCAAACAACACTGTAAGAACCTTCTCTTATGTCCTCAGCTCTTACTAAACACTTTTACAAAATTCTATGATCCATCCCTTTCCACTTTTGGAATTGAAGCCTTAGTGAGGTTTGAAGATGTTCTGAAACATTTTTCATGTGAGAAAGGCTATTTTCATGCTGCTTTGCTTCTACATGCTGGAGAATTAATGGCTTTCTCTCAAAAGCCTCTTGTAGAGAGATTTTGAATGCCATTTAATACACTCAAGAGGTCTGAATAAACATCTAGATCTTTCTTTGAAACCAGCTAAGCAGATTCTGGTTAACTGAATGTATATTGATGCCACAGGCAGCAGGTTGCATTAAATAACTTCAGTGGATTAGTTGACCTGGGTCTTACTGTGAAATACGCACAAGAAAAGTGTTTATAACAATAATTTTAGGCATATAAAGCAGTTTTCTGGGGTGCCTTCTCTAGACAGTATAAGGAGACAAAGAATCCTTTTACTTAGGAACCCCATTCCTAGGTTCCAGATCTTCCTTGAGTTGACTATGACAACTGCTCTCTTCTTGCTGGTCATGTCATCTGTTTTGTTCATCTCTTCAGCAACACATGGGTGGAAGGAAAACAATAAGGTACAAGTCAAGAAATAAAATTGCATAATTTCAGAGTAAGAACACCAGAATGAATAGTATGTGTATGTCTAATAATAAATTCCAAATATTTATCTACAGTGTATGTTTTCCATGGTATTCCAGTTGGGATTCAATATAAGGTTTTCAGATGCTTCATGAAATGGCATATCAAAATAAAAATGGCATTTGAAAACAAGGGCACAGCTGAGTACAGAAGAATGAAGTAGTCAGGGACACAATGAGTGGGTGGGTACAGGTAAAGGAATAGTCTATGTCAGCACTACCAATTAACCAGTATCAACTATGTATCTGACAGTTAATTCCTCTTTTTTTGGCGCTCTTAATGTTTTTCTCCTGCCTGATTTCCATTAACCTGTTTTTTTTTTCCCTTTTCCCTAAAACAGTAACACTTCCCTCTAAACTTTCCCCCTTACCACGTATACTCTAGGACGAGGACTTTCTCCCCTTATGGGGAAGGGGAAGAGAGGATGAGGTGGGACTTGGAGAACTGAGCATGAAAAAAAATTCTGGAGATATGGTTTGTAATATTGTAAAAACGTGAGGGTTATTAAGAATTCTGTTATATTAAGGCATACAGTGATGAACTGTAAGTGTTCTGGTATAGATCTGTCACAGGCCTTTTTCTATGAAAGAGTCTTATTAAAGAGAAATCTCACAGCTGAATTGCTTAACTGGTTTCCACATTCTGCCTGTCCAGATTTCATCTGCCATTCCTAGTGAATTCTCATGCATTTCTTATTCTCTTTGTTTCCTAGAAGACATGGCTTAAACATAGTTAATTTGTCTCCTGATAATGAACACACAGTCATATGATACGAAGGAGTTTAAAATCTCTCAGTAGGAAGTAAACAAACTCAGCATGAATTTCACCCCAAACTGCCTCCACTCTTTCCCTTTTCTCTAATGCAACATATGCATACAAAGAACATAGGTTCAAGAAAACCAGTTAACTTCCAACTGCTGGGCATTATCACTGATGGTATTATTTGTCAGAACCCTGGAATATAAGCAATGTTTTCTTGACAATGATGGTATTACTAGAGAGAGACCCAACATCGATGGGAGTAACTGTCAGACAGCAGAAATTGAGCTAAAACAGACAAACATTATATAACATTTAATGAAAAGCTATAGAATTCAGACCACATCTTCTAATTAATTAATTCATAGTTATTCATAAATAAAATACGGTGAATAATCTATTAGTAAGTCTAAGGGAGTATTATTACAGGGTTTTACTTTTGTCTCAATATGACAATCAATAGTCATTATGTCCTCAGTTAAATCTGAATATACAGAGTCCATTTTTAAATAAGTTATTAAAAAAAATCAAGCTGCTTTTATATGTGCTGAATGCAAATTAAGAGATTTATATAGTAGCTTTGGTTTGGTTTTTTATGCTGTTAAAGACAGGTTTAAATTCAGAGTGGATGCAGAATGAAGTTCTGTGTAGGTGGTCCTATGTAAGAAAATGTCATAGTCACATTAACTGTATCACCGAAGCACAGTTATAAGTACAAGTAGGATGTCATTACTGAATTTCATGGTAAAACAGCTGGTAACTTTCAAGAGGAACAGAACTGAGGCGTGGGACGAATTATTTTAATTGGTTTTACACTCTTCACCCATGCTAGCTACAACTACATGCATCGTACTCATTCCTAAATTCCCTCTGCCTTATTTTGCCCTTTTCCCTTTTTCCTGCAAGCCACAAACTCTTATGTTCATGTGCCTGGGAAGACAATATAAACTGTTTGTCATCTGTTGACTCCATCTTGCTAAGCAAGGGACCAACTGCATTGCTGTCCAAGGGAGGCGGAACGCAACCTTCAATTTTCTGCTTCATTCTAACGACTGAAACTTGTGACAGCTGAGAGTGGCCCAGGAAACAGCAGAATACAGATCTCCTTTACTCTTCCATTTTCAAGTTATAGGAAATGCCAACACGCTTTAATAAACAGGTAGATTTCTATGAGCCTACCATGAAACTACTCCAGTTTCTCAAAGTGCTGATAAATTGCATGGCTGTAGCCTTCAGATGACTGACATGCTTAGGTACTGGTAACAAGTAGCTGTTCCAAAACTTGGCAAAGGAAAGGATGCCCCTCTCTAGTTAGAGATAAGGTACTGTTGTGATTAATACTGTGCAGCTGATACAGAACACACCAGTGAGTATTCAAATGGCATACACAAATTTAAAATCTCAGAATTCATCAGACTGGAAAGCAAAGGTAAGTCACGTTGTCTCTCTGAGACAACTTCTTGGGAAAACAGAGAAGTGATGTTTACATTTACAATTGGGTTACTATGTTTTGCAGAATTAGCAGGGACAACTACTAGAAGGCATATTCAAAGAATCATACTTCCTTTCCTGCTAGTAAAATACAAATGCAAAGAAGATTTTTGTATCACTTGTTATCCATAGACAGGAAATCTTTGCAGCTTTGGAAAACAGAATCAACACAAGGTTGATGCTCTTGAAAACTGAAAAATAAAACTGGCATTGAATCAAGCAGCCTAAACATTTTTTTAAAAAGTGCCCCACAACATTTTGCTTATAAGAATTTTTTTCTCTTTTTTTTTCTTTTATTAAAAAGTTCAATGAATATTATAAGTATCATCTAAATGCCACAGAAGTCAGAATATTTCTATTGATTTTAGGGGAGTTCAGAACGGTTCAATTCTTGTGCCACACAGGTTTATGTGAACAGTCAGGGTAAATGTACTGAAAAATCAGTGCACAATTTACACAGCTAAAAAGACAATGGAAAAAGCAATGACCTCTGTGCTGAGAAGAAAGTAGGAGTAAAGAGCCATATCCAACTCATCTTTTGCAAAACCAGAAGGATTGGTACACAGTGAGGTGTTATGCTGTGAACAATCTCTGTTGTAAATGCAACACAGTAACTTTTCCTTAGAAAAAGCTGTGCAACAGGAACAATCTCTCACACGCTAAGGAAAACACTGGGAAACTGGTTTTGTTTCTCTTTCCTCTGCTGGTTAGGAAATACATAGTTATCTATATGCATCTACTGCTCTGTTCGGGGAAATTATTCATGCCAAAATTAATTTGTGCTTGATTATTCAGCAAAGGATTCCATAAATACTACTGAAAAATAGGATCTACCAGAAATAATGAAAAGCCACTAGATAGAAGCCACTGACCACAATTCATTAAGAGGGTTTTTGTGCATTAAAAAAACCCCAAAACTTTTATTTTCTAGAAGTTCAGAGAAACATCTGCTACGACTATAACTCATACTGAAATGTGAGGGAAATGGACTGAACACCAGGAGCACTTAAGCAACTCATAGTACCCAGTAAACCTGGAGGGTCAATGTTTACTTCCAAATTCAACATATGGAAATCAATCTTAAAATGCCTATTCACTAATTCAGATACCAAAGCAGAGAAACATAAGTCCTTTGGTATGATTTTTTAGATGTCCTTAGTTTTCTCATTTACAAATAAAAACAGTGGATAATCTGAAAACATAAAAATTAAAAATGACTTAAGTATCAATTTCCTAATACTTAAGCTTTGCAGTTTGCCGACAAGCATCCATTTTCAGCTGTCTTATACGACAGGACTGTTGGGCTTCAGATCTGAACAACACTCAAACATTAGTGATTCACAATTAATGCTTGTCTTTGTAATTCAGATCACTAAATACATACGATTTATTTTTGGGATTTGTTGCATTTTTTGCGTTGAAAAATACTATGCCTGCTGAATATTAGGCTTACAAAATGTTCTAAATGCGCACATCACCGTTTTTAACAATATACCTACCTACTGTCACAGCATTCTGAGACAGGTATTATGCCACATTCTGGCCATGTACATCACAAAATTTATATTCCTACTCTGTCACACATTGCATACTGAAAACATCGTAACAGCCTGTTAATGGTTTAACAAGAAGCAAAATGACAAATACGGGTTTGGAATATGAACAGCTTGAGTCTGTCCCCACTGACACAGCTTTATGTGGCACATTTTTTTTAGTCCCTTGCAATTCAGCCTCATTTTCAATCACAGATTTAGAATGTATTTGGATTTCTTTTTTTTTTCCTCCCTTTGTGCACTACTAAAACAAATGTTTATGTCTTATTTTATTTATGGTCTATCATACATAAACACCTGGGTGGTGACCAGCAATGAAACAGGAGACACATCATAACCTGAAGACTTAGTGACACAGTTAATAGACATATAACCAGGATGTGAATTTACATTCCAGCAGTAGATGGCATCAGCTTGATGACCACACTTGCAAAAGGTTTCATGAGTACAGAACTGCACCCTCTCTTCTTTCCCTCAGAAGTGAGTCTGGCTCTTCATCATAGCCCTCTGAATCAGTCCACCGCCTAGGGAAATCACTGGGCTCTGGATCAGGCCTTTGTCTGCTACAGCCCCATGGAACTAGTTGAGGACTGCCTCATTTGAAGGAAATACTTAAAATATTTGCTCTTTATTTGTAGAGAAAGTTTTGTTGCATGCTTATTACACAAAAAGGATAGACCACACATCTTACATTTCCCTCCTTTAAAAAAATTGTTAAGCATATAATAATAAAGAATTACAGCTTGTTAAAGGAAGCTGCACATGCAAAATCGTGCAATAAAGTATCCTCCTCTAGAAGTCTCAAAAATATTTTAAAAAACAGTCTGGTATTACTGTGTGAAAAATTTCGTGGTTTACTTTAGGGCTTTGTGGGCTCCTTGGATGAATCTTAAAAAATCAGCAATGCACTGCAAATGGGATCAAGCCTAAAGACAAATGACCTGCAGCTCGTTTTCAAGAATCAACTCAAGCAAAGACACATTTAGGTTAATATCAGCCATACAAGTCAGCCACAGGTCAAACGGATACTAGAAATACATCTACAGAACAATGGAAAACAAGTCTCAGCCATTCAGCAAATTTCCTACTTTGAAGACACAACAAATAGGTTTTATGCTGCACCAGTCACCATTATCTACTGAGAAAGAATAGAAAGTGGGAAATAGGGTTTTTTCTGCTTTTACTAAGAAAGCTTTTTCACTAATTTTGCTCCAACTCCCCACATAAGGTAAAGGGAAAACTTCATCTGACCAGAATAGACCGATCATAATTTTGATACATGAAACCTTTCCAGTTTTTGTTGAAAATTCCATCTAAATTAATTCAACACAAGATCTGCTAGAAAAGAAGTGAATTTATGACCGTTTCATAAATGGCAAAACCTTAATGCAATACGCTTAAGCCAATATGCAATTCTAACAAAGAGCTGAATAAAATGACTTATCCAAGATGTGTGGGCTCAGGAGGGGGTGTGATGGGAAAAAATAGAGCAAAAAAAAAAAGCAGACATCAATTAACTGTCTTTGGACTTTCAAAAGATTTGGAAGACTACTGTAATGTGAGGTTAAAGCTACTGCTCAGATGTATGCAAATAATTTGACTTCTTTTCTTTGCAATGTATTACTCCAGGGATTCCCTGTAACATTTTGTAGTACGGCAGAAATATTTCATACTTTGCAATAATTTACAACCATGGTATTACAGAAACCACCATCATTTGAAACCTACAAGAAGACACTAAAATTCTGCTACCCTTTTTTTTTCCCCCTCGGCATTTTAAATTAGCTAAGTTGCTGCTGAACTTACTGAAAACCTGAGAAACATTCTATCATTATGTAAAGGTGTATTTTTGGTCAAAGAACCACTTTTCTTAGCAATCAAAGCCGTGACTGTACAGAATATAACAGATTTCATACCCCCAAAACACGTCAGTCTTTTACCACTAATAGTGAAAAACATCCTCTCTTTCTGAGCAGAGGGGACATCCATCACATATATAGAATCTGCATTCAGATGGTTACCAAATGAGTTCGAAGCAATCATACAACATAAAACTCTTCACTAGAAAGCAGAGCACTCTGGGAATGAGAATCGTTGACTGCTCCCTAAACTTATAGTAACAAAGACTCCAAAACAACTACTTGGCTGATTCATTCTGTTCCTATGGCTAATTAGATAGATTCAATAAGGTAAACTTTTGCACTAAGGCAATTTTAGGGTTTTTCTCTCATATTTACTGTTCTCTACCAGGAGGCTGATTTTTCTCAGCAATTGCTCTGAATGCAGAACCTAACAAAGAGTCCCACTTTGGCCATAAGCAGATTCCAGGGCCCCCGAAACACAGCGCAAACTTGCCATTATACCACAGGGGAAAAAGCCCCACTACAGCCTTCGTTACCAAGGGTAGGTGGAAAGGCTGGACTAACTGGAGGAGACTTTAAGAAATAGGAATACTTAAGCGGTAAAGCATGAATGGACCTTGCTATACTCAAATAATGCCTAGTTTGGATGTCATGAGAAAGGGTCACAGGTTTGTGTGAGGAAAACCAGGTTCCACTGCCATTAGGAATGAGGAAAGAAAAGCCTAGGCCTGTTCACCAGAAACCTGGTTTTGCAGGCATCCCAAGATGAATTCCCGTCTTCTCTACAAAATAGTTTCTACTTAGAATTTTACTGCTTAGTCTGCTTAGAAATAGTAATTTATGCAGCTTCTGTGTCTACTTTTCACAAATACTGGTTGTCTTCTCTGCTTCTGCCTAACCAGGAAAGAAGACAATCTGGGGGTAGGATGAAAAGGAAACTGTATCCATCACTAAAACTGCGATGGATACAGGAATGATCTCTCACAAAGTAGAGTATTTTCCCTAGTTATCCCATTTGTTGCAACTCTAGAGTAATGTCAGATTACAAACAGAATGGCATGCTACGTAAAGAGTGCGTAGGAGATACCACAGCTTCAGCTAAGCCTGGGACAAAAGCCAAACAGAATGGTATGAACAGATACGTATTTTAATATAGATCAATGGAGTGAATCCTCTGTTTAGCTCTAGTTGTCACTGAATCACTGACTGTAGACTTACAACTAATAAACCCACAATACTGTAGGGAGGTGATTAAACTTTAGAATGACAAATGGTTATGTATTTTTCTATAACTGACAGCTGCAAACATTGGCTACACTCATTAAAAAAAACAGACCCCAATTTCAATAAAATGAAAGTCACAAAATCTGAACCATCATTTATAACATGAATAAATTGAGAAAGGTATTTGAAAATAAAGGTAATTACTGCAGGGATTTCTGAGTCACCCTCTGATAAGTGAAAAATCCATCTGCCTGGAAAGTAATATCCTTTGTGACACCAGCTACACAGCTGCAAGAGATGAGCTACTTTAAGAAGCGTCCATCCTCATTTAATACTGCTTGATGAATCATAGAAAAATAAAATATTCTGCTCTTTAAGTATTTATTGTATTGTTTAAATACTAAAGATTAAAATTTTCTTCTTGATTGCTAAATCAGTATTATACAGGATGGAAATTTGTTTACAGTTTCTTACAATAGGATCACTACCTGTCAGTGTCAGATGATACCATTTTCAAGCCTCTGGCCAGTGGCAGCTTTCTTGCTGTGACGTGACAAATGTAATTAAAACTTTGGTTTCAGATAGATTTGCATTTTATTTGTGGTGAAAAGTGCTTCTACATCATGAATCTTCAGACTAGAGGGTTGAGCAAAAATACCAACTTTTCCTATAACTGGGTTAGGACTTGCAGACTGAAGTGAAAAAGTGTTGTTGATAGTCCCTCAGAATAATTGTATTTTTACTTCTTTTGTAAACAATGTGGAAAAAGCAGGGTATTTATGCATGGGTAAAAAAAAAAAAAAAGGATAAGAAAAGGGTTTTCTTCTCTGAGTTCAGTCAGTATATTTCACACATATTGAGACACTCAGAAGAAACCCTTCAAAGTAACCTTTCTTAAATAATGGTAAGCTTGAAGATGTGTAAAAAAGATAAAAATAAGTAATTAAGCATGACTTACAATGATAGAATCACAGAATTGCAGTTCAAGTAGTTTGGTGACTCCAGAGTTTGAGAGGCTGCAGCACAAAATCATAGAATCACACACTGGTTTAGGTTGGGAGGGACCTCAAAGATCATCTAGTTTCAACCCCTCTGCCATGGGCAGGGATACTCTCCACTAGACCAGGTTGCCCAAAACCCCATCCAGCCTGGCAGGGAGGGGGCAGCCACAGCTTCTCTGGGCAACCTGTGCCAGGGCATCACCACCCTCATAGTAAAGATCTTCTTCCTAATGTCTATGTAAATTTCCTCTCCTTCATCCTAAGACCCCTTGTCCTGTCACTCCGCGCCCTTGTAAACAGCCCATTTCCAGCTTTCCTGTAGGCACCTTCAGGTACTGGAAGGCTGCAGTAAGGTCTCCCCTGAGCCTTCTCCAGGCTAAACAAGCCCAACTCTCTCAGCCTGTCTGCACAGGAGAGATGCTCCACACCCGGATCACCTTTATGAGCCTCCTCTGGACTTGATCCAACAGCTCCATGTCTTTCCTGTACTAGGGACCTCAGAGCTGGACACAGTACTCCAGGTGGAGTCTCAGGAGAACAGAGTAGAGGGCCAAAATGACCTCCCTTAACCTGCTGGTCACACTGGTTTTGATGTAGCCCAGGATATGGTTGGCTTTCTGGGCTGCAAATGTGCATTGCTGGTTCATGTTGCATTTTACATCAATCAACAAGCCCAAATCCTCCTCAAGGGCTGCTCCAAATCCGAAGTCGAGGCAATGATAAAAGCAGATCCCATTTTACCCGCAATTTGGAATAACTTATGTACATTTGAGGATATGACAGAAAATCAGAAATAACCTGAACCAGACCTCTAGTGCTAAATAAGCAAATGTTTATGAAATTTCCTATCTGTGTCCAAGCTTTGTGGCTGTCTCTACTGCCAAAATCTACAGACATACACATTTATAAATACTGCAGGTATATCAGAAATACACATCAGGTAAGACAGGATCTATGTCACTGAGGAACGATGAGATGTAGCAGAGAGGTCTTTAAGTTATCATTTGAAAAAGGTTGATTTGAAGTTGTCATTAATGCAGGCAGAAAAACGAAGGTCATCTCAGTTAACAATGGAAGACCATGATAAAGAGCTGAAGAAAAGTGGGCCTCTATCTAATCTTCCCTATTAATTCTAATCATAACCTATGCAAATGACTTCAGCTAAAGCCAAACCCATGAATTATATTTCTAGGAAATATGACAGATCCTTCACCCTTCTCCCAATCACAAATACGCAGGAGCACAGGAGAGTATATTAGTATTCCTGCCAGAGAAACATACACTCCTGCTTGGTCAACATAAATGATTGCACATATTTTCATATCCAACAATGCATTAAGTTCTTGTGCTCAGGATCTTGCAGGATTTTTGCAGTAGAATTTAATATGATATTTATAATTTAAACAGTGAACAGCTTTGATTATTAATATGCATATATATCATAAGCATATATTTGACCCCCGAAAAAGACTTTTCTACATAAAATTTCTCATCTAATGATTCTGCTCACAATTTTTATTTTATTTGTTTGCTTTTGTTTGTATCTTACAGACTTACCAGTTATTTAGGCATTTTTGATTTAGGTGATGCTTTTGGACATTGGTTTGTAAATTCATAACCAAGAAAGCAATTAAAATAACCCATACCTGTGAGAAAACAGTCTAAATGTATCTGAATCTCTGAGAATCAGTTCTTAGGACTGTTTCTAGCCCTTTTTCTTACAATACATACAACTAGGGAGTAAGTGCCCCTAGTTGTATGGCATATTAGAGGAAGATGAGACAAACTGGACCAAAGGAGGTTAGACACCTTGTCCAAAGGATACCAGAGGTCCGGAAGGCCAAATGCTGTATCTTTTCTGAAATGCAGATAGCTGTAACATGAGCAATCTGATTTATCTTAATTCTTCCTTGAAGCACTGTCAAATGGTGGCTCTTGGAGAGCTTGTGAATTTCATGTAAACAGCAGGTGAATTTCATGTAAAGCAGGTGAATTTCATGTAAACACCCTGTATTCTGTTATACAGTTGCAGAGTTTTCAAGCATTGTAGATTCTGAGCCTTCTGTTAATTATTTCAGGGGAAAAATAATACAGTATACTGCAGGTATATTGTAGGATACACTTCCAGTTTCTCTTACATACAGACAACAAATTCTATCATATCTTAATTCACAAGATAAACAAGACATCTGTACATTTATTGCTCTTGTCTTCATTTGTAGCAAGTCAAGAAGAAGCTACAGACGGGAAGTCTCATATACCAAACCAAGGTTATTTCTTATTGTCCTTGTCCAAAGAAATGCAGCTCTTATGACATTATCTGTTTTACAACAGGGAAGTGAGAATGTGGAGGCATGTGAGAGAAGGTCAGACAAAACTGAGGGAAAGTTTGATCTTTTGAAATACCTTGATTCTTAGCTATTCTATGAGCTGGAATGCACCACTGGATTTAGACAATAACTTGTAGCATTAAAGAAAAAAACTGACGTTAATTTATGTAAAAAATTAATTTAGATTTACACTAAATTATGAGAGCCTATAAATTACAGAGCTTCCCAGACTCTCTGTGGCATTTTCTTTGCTATGTACCCTTTCTATTTCCCTCGTATCCTTGTACCAGGGTTGCAGAGGAATACTCAGAATGAAACTTTATCAGTCTTCAACCACACCCCCACTACAGAATTCTCTCCTGGGGAGCCCTTCCCAACACCACAGCCCTTTTATCTGGTCTAAGGGATCACAGCAAAGGGGAGTCTCTAATCTTTATCTCACCTGAGCTATGCTGGTGGCAGCATATCATATCGCATGTAAGTGGACTTAGCATCCCTTCCTCTAAGTGAATGACAGCAACAGAAGATGGCACATTCTTTATCAACTGGAGGAGAGGACTGGGTTGCAAACAGCATGGAAGAACTCACACTTCAATATAAGGAGACTTTCGGTTACTGAAAATGCAACAGCTAAAGCAAACCTGTATTTTATATGCATAAACTGTATTTTGGAGTTATTGGCAGAGAATAAGCACAGAATCATACCATAGCATTTTCACAAGTTTGCTTTGGAAAGCTGAACTGCACTTTAAACAATAACATGAAGAGTGTCTAGACTGTAAAGAGTATTAAAATCAATTGTGGGAGTATAGATCACTATCATACACTATCCAAAGACTGTAATTGCAAGTTAGCATTCCATCTACATTTAAGTCTAACAAGATAAAATTGCAAAAAAATTAAGTTAATGTCTCACTTCATTGTACATAATAAATAACATATGTCCTCCATCCCATAAGGGAATTAAAAGGGCATACATTTATTATACATATGCCAATTTTATCTGTGATGTAACTCTAAGGAATTAGATGATGGGTCATTTGCGCAAGTAGCACACACAAACAAAACAGGTCAGGTTTTAAGGCCAGTGTGCAAGCAAACCTTTAAAGTCAATGGGATTAATCTATGCCCTCATTTTCCCAACAGCACTTAGAGTTTTAATAGTGGTTCCAGTGAAATCACACTAGCTCCATGCTACCACAAAACCTGAACAATATTTCAGCAAATTAATATTGTAAGGTTTTGTTCTATGCTTTACAGTATGATGACAGGACGTAAACTACCATTAATTTGCAAATGGAGATGTGGTTTTTTTTAACATATGATGCCAAACTCGGAGGTACTGCCTTTCATTCCCTATTGAACCAAGCTCACAATATCAAGAACAAATTTTCATTCCTTAGGGAAAACCAGAATTTGACCTTTTTATTTTTCAAAGATAGAACATGACATGAATGCATATCCATTGGATAATGTCTAATCAGACACGTAGCACTGGCTTGGTTGATCAATTCTGAGAAGTCTGCATGTCTCTTATTTTTTGTTTTTCTTTCATTTTCCTTTTTTGTTTGGTTTGGTTTTGGTTTTGTGAGAGGAAGTCTGGTGAGGTCCTGGCACAGGCTGCCCAGAGAGGTTGTATCTGCCCCCTCCCTGGCAGTGTCCAAAGCCAGGTTGGATGGGGCTTTGGGCAGCCTGGTCTAGTAGAGGGTGTTCCAATGGCAGGGGCATTGGAACTAGATGGGCTTTGAGCTCCCTTCCAACCCAAACCAGTCTGTTATTCTATGATTCTATGAAATTGGAAAGGCATGGCTCTTCTGTACTTGTTTGTTGGCTTGAACAAGAAAGAGAAAAATCTATCTTTCACATAAGAAAGAGAGAAAGTGTGTAGCAACAGTGAAGACATAAGGTACTGGTATTGTTTCAAAAGAGAAGGGTGAGGAGGAGAGGAAGCAAAGTTCTCAAGGACTCAGAGATCACACTGGCTGAAAAACTCTTTGAAGCAGAAACAAAAGGGATAAACTGTATGGCTGTGTAAGAACATACACCACCCTGATAGTTTTGAAACAATGAGAATTTAATGCACAGGCTGCAGACTCTGCAGCAAATGTGCACAAGTGCAGCAAGAAACCTGAAGGCCACATTCCTGATCAGAATGTCATTAGATGCTTAAACATTATTACTCCTATTTATTTGTAATGCTCAAAAAGCCATGCACCTTCTAAAATTAATAAGCAGTGTTCCAAACTACACCAGCTTCTCCAGATTTAATCACCATTAAACCATTTATGACGGTTTCTCCACAAGGGACTTAATATTCTTTGATATTCTTATGTATAATTACTTCTTATAATAGGTGCATAGCTATTAAGTGATGTACTGCTAAAGCTCCAGGTTTCAAATGGATAAATATTAGCCTAATGTGCTCAATCAATGCATAGAAATAGCTTTAAGCACTTTTCCTGCAAGGGAAAATATTTACCATATATCATAGTTAGATTAGCTTGAGGCACTAAGCAGCTGATACAAGGAGGATTGAAAGCCTGGAAATCAGTTTAAAAGTCCTTGCATTTCTGTGAAGGACATCTACAAGATAGCGGGAGAAAAGAAGCAGCGAGTTCTGTTACCTTGAGCTTCCTATAAAACAGAGTACTTGGGATCAGAACCATGTCAGAATATTTGCTTCATGAGACACAAAATGCTCCTTTCTATACAGAAAAAAAAAAAAAAATCACTGGAGGATACAAAGAGTTTCTCATCTCTCTAGTTTACTGAGTTTTTCAATCTAAATGACAGCAACTCTGGAGCAGGTTGTTAATAAATAAACCTCCTCTACTGAAGTTTATGCTGTAACTGGTGTCATGCCTGACAAGATATACAATGAGTACATTGGACCTAACTGCACAACTCTTAACGTAACTTTTAATAATAGTAGTCAAGTAATACCTTCAGTGCTTCTCAATCTGAAGATGAAGGGTAGGTGGAATAATTTCTATATAACTTAGAGAGACTGCAATACTGTATTCAAACTCAGCTGTTTGATTTTCTTCCTCATCCTCATTTAATAAAGTAAAAAAGAAACTACAAACTGTGTTATGTGGATGTGGAGTCAGTGTTTTAGGGATTCTTTCTGCATGGAGAAAAATTTACTTGCTTCAAGAGGAGTGCTATAATCAAGATAATAAATTTAGCTAGAACTGCAAGTACATATAGACAGAAAACAAAAAATCTGTACATCATTTTATTTTTCCTCTGCAGAGAGTTAAAAGTTACCCTTAGAAAACATCTCACATGTAAATAATAATCTTTACATTTTTTGTTACTTTTTGGTTAATTGCCAAATTACTTCTTGGTTCCTGAAATGTACTGAATGTGAACTGATTGCCTGGATATGTTAAGTGGGCTGAATATATAATTTTCCAAATTACAGGCTGTTTACCATCTGATTTGATTATTGTTCTTCTTTTTGTCCTTTATTATCAATGTTGAAGATTTCCTTACACGTGGGAACCAAACCACGGAATTCATTAATCTTACAAAAATATTCTTAGCAATAGTGTTAAAATGCTTTTGCCATTGCTGATTTTACTCAAGTACTCAAAAATACTGCTACACTACACTACTCTTTAGTGTTCTGAACACTGTTTTGCTTCCTTTGTTTTTTTCTGGTTAAATAGTGCATTACTGACCAGTGACAGGTAACACTAAGATATGGTCTAATTTAAAATAAAATATCCATCACTTACCCTCCTTTTGAACTAGTTTATGGCTAAACTGTGAGTAATTGAAGTTTACAAATTACTCATCTTTCAGTTTCTCAAAAAGGAACTGGAGTATGCAGCAACCCTGCACAAAAGAAAAGTTTACTTTCCTTGGAGCTTGATTTAATTCAAATTCAATGCTATTCTTTCAACAGCAAATAGACTTTACTGAATAACATTAACAAAAATGAGAAATTACTTGAAAGCAGAGTGCAAGACAATAAAGTAAAATGATCTCAACCATAGCTTTTAAAAGGAAGTTTTTACAACGTTTGAAAGGTAGCCATACAATGTGAGGACAGAATTATGTTCCTTTTAACTCAAACTCTTTTTTCATAAATGATTTCTTATTTCACATACAATGGAATTGCTGTCACCTCTAGTAAATCAGGCTATTTCTTCATTTTCTTTAGCAATTTTTCCATGCTTTCTTAATGAATTTGATGGCAGGCTAAAACCAGCAAGGGCAGAAACAACACGTCTGCCATCTCTGCGAAGATATAGGACAAAAAATAAATGCAAGAAAGGCTCCTCACATTATGTTGTCTCAGTCTTATAAGGAAAGCAGGAGCAGGACAAAACCAGGGCTTTGGTGCCTTACTTGAAAACAAAATCCACAAATGCCTATTTTACAGCTCAGTTTTTGCCCAACTCTAATGTGCCTGAACATGTCCTGTTTTTTTTCATAATAAAATTGAAGAGTCATTTTAAGTTAGAAATTCAATGATAATATTTTATATCATTGGATCATGAGAGCTGGAATCACTATGTTTCCTGAAGGCATTCTCCATTTTCATTAGCCAAAAAAATGTTTCCAACCCCAATGGCTGCCAATGCAGTGAAGAAGCCAGCCACTGACTGTAAATGGACTAATTTCTTTTATTACAGAAGAGCTGCAAACCCATTGACTGACTGAAGTAGAAAATTATTGTAATTCCATGGTCTTTACCCTTCCTTTCTGTTAATGTATTTGTTTGGTTTTATCCTCAAGATTTTCTGACTGCTTGCTAACAGAAGATTTACATGAGAAATACGTAACTTTACTAACATATGACATTGTTGCCAGGTTTTGTAAAGTACAAGGTGTATACGCGCTGACCTAAATTATGTGTATCTGTGAAAAAAACAGGAAGAAGTATTTAGAATGAGGGATGTTTGCACAATTATATCTGCAAAGGCTGAACAGGACAGGAAATAGCTTCTGGTGAAATTAGTTTTCTTCCTTTTTCTGTGCTAGGTATACTAGAGTTATTTCACCTTCTCCTGCCCCATCAGTTGTATTAGTTAGTTTCTTCTTCAAACAGATGAGAATAAGATTATTTTGCAGATGCAATACTTGGAATACTGTATCTCTAGAAAGAAGAGATTTTGCCCAGATGACAGTGTAGAATTTTCTTGGCAAATACAGTTGAAATTCAATTGTTATGAACAAGAGCCCAGAGTTTCAGAAATGCTCCCTACTCATCAGCTCTCACTGTTCTCAGTGGGAACAGCTGGGTGCCGAGAGCTCTTGAAAAAAACCAGTGTCTGCACTAGATGCCCGACTCGGAGCTGCGGCATTATGAAGCTATTTTTAACACCGGGCCCAATATTATTTATTGGTGTATTGTAAGCCAGGGTGATAAGATCCTTTGCCTAGGACTATGCACTATACATTTTTACAGTACTATAAAGAATTATAGGAACATGTAGCAAAGACAAAATGTGCATTCATGAATGTGGTTAACATAACCAATTAACATTATGCAAGTAAATGAGCTATTTGTTTGTTACTGCATTGTAAAAGAAATAATATTTGCATGCTCAATTTACCTCATACAAAGGGATCTAATCTGTTGATTCCCAAATACACTGTGAAAAGAAATGTGCATGTGAAATCGATGGCTAATTGCACATGCAAACCCTATACTGTTTTAATTGTAATAGTTCTTTCTGCCCATAAAAATGCACAAATTCAGTTTCTGCATTCAAATAATCTAATTTTACCAGGTGTCTATTAAATTGAATTTGCCATTGTAAGATGCACTTAAGGACATGAAAAAAAGGTGGAAAGGGTAATTCTGTAATCCAAAAGCAACTCCATATGAATTGCATATTGCTCCACAACCAATTTATTCAGATTCTACTATCTTTATTAGATTTTGGTTCTTAACTCATTATTGAAGCACAGTTCAAGGATGAATGAACTACCTTATGTTCATTATTTGTTCTCAGAATTATTTAATAAAATCTTGCCACGGGTCTACAGTTATGTTAGTCACTGATCAAAATGAAGAGATTTACAGACAGCATCATCACACAACAGTAGCTAAAAACTCAGTTTTTCTCATAGCATTATTTAACTTACATGTCCTTAGAAAAAAACTCTGCAGAATCAGAATAATGTAATGGGGAAGGAGGGACTACTATTGAACATAACATCTCCTTCACAGTCTCACTATTCCCCCAGTCTCACAACGTGTGCTGCCTGATTCATCTTGAAATAACACTCAGAGAATAAAACAATATTCTGTAAGACTATGCGTTTAATTTTTCTTGCAGCAGGATGTAAAAATGTCACAACAGTGAATCTTCACAGAGATTCAGAAAACAAGAGAATTGAAAAAGTCTGTAAGATGAATCTTATGGAAGGGGCAAGAAGAAAACAGGATGAGTAAGTTTATAACGGCAGCAAAAATGAGCGAAGAGGGATCCAACCAACTTTTGTTTCCACACTGGAGGCTAAAAATTGAATTTTCAGGGTTGATAAAGAAATGCTATTTTTAGTTGCTGACAAAGTATATTTAGTAGTGCTCAAAACCACAATAAACACTGCACTGTGGTGCCATTGGTTCATTCAATATTCAGAGCGCAATCACGGTACAGAGGGTGCTGCACAAACTCCACTTTTTGTTGTCTGGTTCAGCATCACACAGCCTGCAAAGTCCTTAGTGACTCCATTTGAATGATTCGTAATGGGGCAACAGTATCAGTAATCCTGCACCTGGCAAGACACACGACTTGCATATTGAGGGAACTAGAGGCTTTGTGATTCGTAAGCGCTGCCTCATTATGGAGTGATGAACTAATAGCTGTGTTAGTTGCCGCCGCCAGCTCCTTGGACAACTGGAAAGCCACCAGTGTCATAGAACGCACACATCAAAACGCTTGTTCCTGCTGAAAGCAGCAGTGCAAAGAGCAACTTGTTTTTCTGATTATATCTAGGACATCACCTAGCATAGAAAAAGGCCTTCGAAATACCCCGTTGCCTTTGCCTCTGCTAAGAAACAAGAAACCTGAGAAATAGGAGCCCCTTCGTAGAGCTTGCCACTTCCTGAAACCAATGTTTTGTCACTTGGCCAAATTAAAATTGACACAAAGTATATTCAGATAATCAGAGAAATAATGTGTTTCTCATTTTCACTGGGCCTCTGGACAACAGCAAACCTCCAGAATTCAACACTAGGACTAATTTGGTTAAGTCTCTTTTCTTCTAGTCTATTCCAGCAATTTCAGGGCTGCTGCAGTGAAAACCTGTGATTCTAGAGGAAGACTGAGAAATCCCTCTTTCTCTGTAGAGCTCTGTAAAAGGTACCGTGCTGAAGTATTGAGGGAATGTTTCCAAGGAAACCTCAATGAAAAAAGAACTTCACCTGATTTTCTTTTTTATATCCGATATGAAGTTCAATGAGAGGTGTCCTAAGGCTTGTAAACCATTTCAACTGAACTTTGGACAATTCATGACTTCAAAGAAACTGCAAGAAAATAAAAGAATTTTTTTCAGCTCAACTCTAAAACTAAGCACCGAACTCATTTGAATTGCATATGCATTCTAATTTTTAGAGCAGAAGTAAACCTGACAAGAATATTAGCTATTTCTGAATGCAGTAAATAAAAATTAGCCCTGGATCTGCCCTTCTTCCGTGCATGCATTTGAACACACTATTTAGTGATGCTGGTTTCAGTGGAGCAGCTTTTGACTTACTCTGGAAGGTATCACATGTGGATCCCACCAAGGAAATGTGGATCCCACCAAGGAAATCAGTCGCTGACTGAGTTTTCACTTGCTCTGATAACTCTAAGCAGCTAGCTTCATTTTCATTTCTTTCCCATCTCTCTCTTTCCTCTTCACTACTGGCTGGATATTTTACAATTAAATTTGCATGCGAATAAAGTCTAGAATCTGTAAAGCCCATCCTTCTGGTCAGACTTAAATTGCTTTTCTAGAGAAAAGGGAGTTCAGTTTCTCAGGGAAATGGTGAAGTCTCTTCTGAAAGAGATTATGAGGTGGCTTAGGGTGCCAGATACACAATTCCTACTAACAGTCAGTGGTAGCCACAAACCTTACACATGTAGATAGCTTTGAAAATCTCACTGTTACAAGCAGAAAAGGCAGCAAGCTGGGATCTCCCAAAAACCAGAGAATTCAGAATTAATAGACCAGAGCATTCCATTATTAGGAGCAACTCCACTGAAATTGTTTCACATGGTATTTAGCATGATAAAGTGTGATCTGGGTTTCCTGGGGGGAGTGGAAGAGACTAAGAACTAATAAGATTTGGCAGGGAGAGCTGTTCTCTGCACAAAACTCTCCCCACAGAGGCCAGGTCTGATTTCTTTCATAAACACCAACTTGAATAGTTGTCAGTAAAACAATAGCTTTAGTGTACAATAAGCCAGAGATACCAAGGAACTTATAGCAGGCTCTCAGGAACACCGGGAACTGCCCACTCTACTGTACCCTAGGAACCTGGCAATTATGAATGCATATGTGGTTTCTTTGACACTTACAGAGATTGATATATAAATAAAAATATATTTAAAATATACCATGAAATATAATTGTACTGTAAAACATAAGTTTACATAGTCTGGAAAAAGCCTTGTCTGTAATTTATCATATCAATGGTTTAGTTTTCTTTAGCAGGTAATTACTTTTCCAGGATCTCTCTGGTACAGAGCAGGATAGTATGCCTTTTCCAGCTAGGACTAACTACGTTCCACAGGAGAGACAATGAAGAAATGATCAAATGGGAATAAAAAACAGATATGAAGTCAGGAAGAAATACTGCTATGTGTAATAATAATGATAAAAAGGAGAAATGGTGAGGAAAACTGTGAGAAAATGGGACAACACAAGGGCCAAACTTTGCCATGGTAGTAGGAAGAAGGGAGAGATTCGATAATCAGTGTAACTTTGAAAGAGGTAAGGTTTATCCTTCTGCTTAAACGAATGTGTCAAATTCTGCCTGTAGAGTGTAGACTGCCTGAGCCCACACCTCAGAATAGTTAAAATTGTAAAGATTATACAGTACTTAATTTTATTCTTTCTCCTAAATTATTTATTCCATATTATTTTGTGTACACATATATATAAAAAATGAAAAATGATGGGGTTTCATAATAGAAAAAAATATTTTGTTATGGCAGATAACTCACTTGAAGTGTCCAGTGAAAATGGAATGTTGGTAGCTTTTGCACAGCATGCAATAATATAAAATACCTTGGAAAAAGAAAGAAATCAGCTTGCTTTTCTTCTCAATTAGTATAAATAGATTTTTGCCTTGGGACATTTCTAAGTGTCTTCTACAACATTACTAATCAAAGCTGCATACAGTTTTAAAGTAACTAAGTAGTCTATTTAGAAGTTAACATCTGGATAGACTAAATTTCTCTTTCTTTGAAATCAAGAAAGTTCAGAGAAACTTGATAAACTTATGTCTGTCAGGTGAGAAATATATTAGAGACCAAAATGATTAACAGGTGGTGATTTTGCTTTTACTACTCTCGGTGTCATAAAGAGTGAGGAAGAACTTCAGGAGTGCTATTTTAGTCTGCATGATTATCACTTGTGCTAAAGGTAACAAGCACTGAGTAGGATCACTAATGAGTCCTTGGCAGGTAAATACTGTTTCCACAAATTGTGCAGTTTACTTTATGAAAGGATAAAAGCAGAGTGAAACATTACCAACATCTGCCAACAGTTCTCCAAGGAAAGTTGGAGGATTACACAAGTAGTACTGCATAAAGCTAGCATTTTGGCAACAGCATGAAGAAATTAAAAAGGCTAGAAGAGGGGAAAGCACAGAACTCAACAAATCACAAATAAGCGTGACTATGTCTAAGAGTGTTGCTAAAATAAGATAGAGTGATCATGCAATTCTCCTTGTACACAGAAGATTTATTTCCATGAGCTAACTGTATGAGCCATTCAGTAGAATGCAGGTATGAAAACCTGACCAGTTTAGAAACATTCCTTCCTTTAGTTTCCATCAATCACACTAATTTCTTGAACATCTATTCTACCTATTTATGTCTCTTTCTTTTTCTTTCCCACTGAAATAAATAAGGAAAACAAAGCAGAGTTTAACTTGTTAATCTTGTCCATGTTTTCCTGCCACATGTCCCATAAAAGAGTGTGTCCTTATTCAACTTAACTCCCCAATGTGTACACAATTTCTGTGCCAATAATTCCTCTTAAATGAAATATGCCAGGCAAAAAATATTTAAATGTCTGACTCCTTTGAGGGATATGACTTTCTACAAAGCCAGCATGAACTGTGATCCTTTAGAATCTGGGCGCTGGGACACAGATGTGGATAGGAAACTAACCTGGGAATAAGAGAAGCTGTATTTTATGGTGCAAGTGATTTCACCTCTCCACACTTAACTGGAAAGGGAGAATAGAAAACTCTACTTCTTTCAAGAAGAAAAAAACAGAGAAAGCATTTTAGAACATTATGCGTAATCTTTCAAAATTATGGGGTTATAAATCTGCTTCTTGTAGAAAGCCTATGAAGTAGATCATGATGCTACTGATGTGCAATACTTAAATCTGAGATTATTATGTTTAACTGGTTGATATATTTGAAAATGAAAAGGAATCTCTGTGTACATGTGGCTTGTTATTACACCTTCCGAAAAAACTTTCCTCAACTAACTCCTTTCCAAATCAAACATGATTTTACCCTTCAGGGAAACATGATGAAGAACCCATCACAATCCCTAATAACTTGATCCAATGTTTAACTGCCCTCACTGTTAAAAACATTGTATTTGCTTGTCTTCAACATCAACAACAGAGTAAAAACCTGCTATTATGAAAAGTCTGTCTTCCAGAGATGTAGCGGTTCTCATTAAGTCATGCATTAAGATTTTCATTATTAAACTAAGATGACCTGGCCGTGTATTTCTTTGTACTCCATGAAACTATTTTGCTGTGACCTCTATTTTCTCTCCTGTTATGATTTATGGGACTCTTCTGAAACCTCCAAAATATTCAACTTCTTCAAGCATGGAATTTAGAACTGCAGAAGCTCTCAGCACACTACCAAAAATGGGAGTAATGACATTTTCTTTCTTTATGTGATATTCAACTGATTATACAGGATCACTTTAGCTCTATATGCCGTGGCATTGCACTGAGATCAGTGTCAGATTGATTATTTACTGTGTCCTTTTGAATCTTTATCAGAATAAGTGCTTTTGAGGGATGGATTCCTTTTTTCTGTAAATAGATTCATGTTCCTTCTTTCCAGATACGTTGCCCTAATGAAATGCCCACTTTTTCCAATTTGTCAACTTAGCCATTGTTCTGTATCACTGATGGTTTATCTCTATTATTTACAGTTACTCAATCTTTATTTCTTCTGCAACTGTTTGTTTCATAGAAGTTAAATACGACCAAGAACATATTTCTCTTCTACCTCATGCTTCTGTTATAATCTAGCACCTTAACTATGATTTGAGATCTTTCACACAACCAAAAAAACCACAAGATGTACCTCGTACTCTTCTAGTGCATTATGATCTGATGCCTTGCTAAGCTGTGATAAGAAGGCTTTCAAGAAGCCCGCTATTTCAACATTATTCATTTTCTAACAAAAACAGTAATTTCATGACGATTATTAAGATTTATTTTTAGCCACATATTTTCTGCAATTCAGTTTCAGTTGTTTTTAACACGATCCTTCTCTACCATTTCATTTCTCAAGTCAAAGTAAAATGTCAGGCCTTCCGTTATCTGAGTTCTCTGGTTCCTCCTTTCAGAAACACTTTAGCACATTAGCTTCCTTCCCCCTTCAAAACTGTTCTCTAAAACCTATTGTGTATCATTAAGAGTCTGCAAAGCTTCTCAGCTAGTTCCCTTCAAGCAAAGCTGTGCAGCAAGGAGCTCTGGCTGGAAGAGCTGACATCATTCCAAGAAAATAATGTCAAATAGGAAGAAAAATATTTCTGTTGTTTTGATAAATGGAGGATATCAGAAAACTCGGTAGCAAACTTTGCATTAGAAAATGAACCACAATAAGAGCAGAAACGTATTGTAGCACTTGTCTACCAGAATCTGGTTCATCTTCTTGGGAATCTCTCTGAAAAAACACATTCAAAATGCGTGGAAGGGGTCTCTTGGCAGGACACCCAAATGCGCCGGGAAGTCTTTATTTACAGGGTTGTCAAGCAACTTCTGTCAGGAGTGTCAGCCTCAAGACACAGCCTGTGTACAGAGAAACACTGCCTCCTTTCCCCAAAGTCTTCCTGCGTACAGAAGTGGCTTAAGGGAGAGATGATGAAACCCCAGTATTTTTGAAGAAAATGCCAGTAGCCCCCTCCTAAGACATGGTCCTTGCTCTAAATGAATCTCTCCCCTAGAGCGGGAAGCCCTTGGGGAAACACTGCAGGCAACAGCAGCAGCAAGATGCTGAGGAAAACCCGCCATGGGCAGGAGGGTGGCATCGCTGCTGTGGGGTCACAGGCTTCTTCAGCAGCATTTTGGGGTGTAGGCCAGCAGCAGAGTCTGAAACGCCAGACTCGCAGTACCACTGAAGTTACGGTGCACACAAGATTTTATGTGCAACCGAAAAGCATTAATCTAATTTTTAAGGTACTATGTGCTAATCATATTTAGCATCGATAAAGCTCTTAGGATAAACTGTAACATTACACTCAACCTGTCCAAACAAAACCTGGGGTTCTGTTTCTCCTTTAAAAATCTTTCTAGCTGCACTTTCTACACTTCAGTGTAATTACACTCCTGCAGCTGCAAGCTGAATTTCTAACTCTCTTTTTGTTGCACAGTATTATTTACTTGGAGTTTCCTCCTTGGAATTTTTCACTATGAATCAGTAGCATCTGCTTTTTTTCAGCAAATATAGAATGACTGTGGTAGTTGTCAGGTTTCTTTACCTAAGCTTTGAGTCATCAGACTGCTACATACCTATGAGTTAACTAAAACTGCACAAAAAGGGCATATATTCTCACATTTAATATATTCTGATATAAATGGACATTCTGTCCATTCCTCAGAAATGTGTTTAACTTTGAAATAAAAAATAAATACTTTGCAATAATATTAACCAAAGAATTATTATTAATGAAGCTTAAGATGAATAAATAAATTAGAGATCACATTTTTTGAGGATTTTTCTCTACAATTTCAAGTGTAATGAAATAAGAAAAAAGTTCCAAAATAAGAAGTCCAACGATATGTTAAAGTCAACAATAAAGATAAGCTTAGGTAGAAAAAATTAACAACGCTCTGAAATAATAGATAGAGGGTACTCCTAAATAGAATGGAAGATGCATTGGCAACAATTATTTTCTAGATGAAAAGCCTGAGACTGATTTCTTAAAGCATTCATATTTAATAACTTTGCATTTGCACTGTGTTAGATCACTACTTAAAAATGAAATTGGCTTGTAAGTTTTTATAAGAATCACTGGTCTGCCAGACACTTAAGGGTACATTTTCAGCACTGTGCCTAGGAATTAACATTAATGGGATTTACGCAACAAAGTCCCTGACCACTACTCTATATGTTACTCTACTTAGTAATTCATTGTGGGTGCCTGAGTGTGATTGAAAGGAGAATTTTGATCTAATAGTCTTATACTACAAACTAAATATATGTAATAATTTGATTCTCCCCAATATAAAAATAGCATAGTTGCATTAAAGCCACTTTAGATTTGAGAAAAATTTATTCTCATTTGAAGATTTATATTGGAAACCAAATTTCTTGGTGCAACACTTGAAAATGGTAAATTCACAAGAATAGTATGATATTTATCGGTACACATGGGACTTCTGCAGCACAGCAGCTCTTAACAACTGCTATCTAAACATGAACTGGAGGTACAAAGTTCAGATCTAGGAACAATTTTTTTCCTATATTCTGAATAGTCAGATCAAAATATTTTGGCTTTGTCCCATCTTTGCTGCTATTTTTAACAGATACAATATCACTAACTTGATCAATTGCAGGATATAAAAATGGTTTGAACTTGTATTCATTTGGTACCAGCCTATTAATGTTTTAATTATGTTGCATGCTTTGTTTATTTACGTTTTGATACTGTATTGGTATATTCTTTTATTTAGCAACAAAAAGCTTTAAAAATAACCTCCAGAAAAATACAAGCTTACAGGAGAACCTACTGCTGCCCCTCTCCTAAAAAAGTATTCACATGTATTGGGATTGGCTTCCCATACTTTCTTATATTTTTCCCTGTATGTTTTCACTTCAAGGAAAAAAGAAAAAACAGAGACTAGAAAAAATAAATATAAATAAAACCAAAATTTAAACTGTATCACAGAAATGCACTTCCTAAGTCACCAAGTATGGATATTTACTTCTGTAGGCAGCTACCTCTTACAGTCACTATCCAAAATTCATCATGCTGTATCATTAAAGTGTTAAGGCTGTTAACATCCACCAAACTTGTTCTAAAACAGCAGCTTTCAATGGTTAGAAAAGTTATATTTTCTGTCCTGTACTGATTTTTGGACAGTATATACCCATTTGGCTTTATGTGAACATAGCTCTTTAGCACTTCTCATGCTCTAATATTTAGCAGCTCCGCAATAGTTCTAGGCAGCAGTTACATTCCCTCTCAGTTCTTCATTTCTCTAGGTTAAAGGGAACAATTTCTTTTGGCTTCTCACCCATTCTCCTTTCAACCTCACAATATCTTCCAGTGTACATCAGACGGCCCGAAGTGGCAACCAGAACAATGTGCGTTACGATGGGAGCACCCGCAGAGACTATTGTGAAATGATAGATTACCCCAAATTCTTTGCAACCCCTTATATTTCCATATTTATTTAGCATTCGGCACTGTAAATGTTCTTTACTGTATAAAGCTTCATATATATCACAAAGTTAGCACATCTAGACATGTTACCATCAGCTGTGAGAGCTGAGCTGTGATAAGTGTCTGCCCATCCAGTCTTGGTGGAGCTGTGCTACTCACATTCAAAAAGGCTGAGCAAAAGTCTCTTCACTGCTCTGGGCTAAGCACAGCTGGGGTGATGCACCACAACTCGCAGAACTAAAAGTAAACCTGAAGTTCTTTGGATTTTACAATGGTTTATCCCTACTGCTAACTTCCACGGAAATATGAAGCCACTGCTTAGTGGTTACTAACCATTTCAGCAGACTTAAGTGTGTAACCATCCACAAACTTTAGTGTCAACTGCTCAGCTAAAGGCACTAACAGGTCCTTAAGTCAGCACAGCCACCAGGCACAGAATTACAACTGGGTGCGAAGAGTTTGCTTCCGTTACAATTACCGGTGGATAAGAGACAAAGCACACTGAGACAAAGCCAGCACCTCTAGTCCAGTTCTACAAAGATAAATGAGAATAAGTGTTACCCTAGGAGTTCATGAAATTTTTTTCTATAGGTCAGAAGCAAGCTATACACTTTCCTAACTGTATAATCTCATTCAGACATACATACATATGGGTGACTAACCAATGCTGTTATTTTCACATATTCTTTATAACAAATGATGTTTTTCCAAATGTCATACTTTAAACAGTAATAAGTTCGTATAATAAATAATAATTAAAATTTCCTTGCTTACAATAACATTCCTGAAGCCTTAGCAGTAAAGGCAAGAAAGACTTCTTACATGCCTTGGCCAGCATGTCCCAGTCCCTCTGGATGGCATCCCATCCCTCTGGCACATTAACCTCACCACTCAGCTTGGTGTCATCAGCAACCTTGATGAGGGTGCCTTCAATCCCACTGTCAGTATGATTAATAAAGATATTAAAGAGCACCAGTCCCAGCACAGACCCTTGAGGAACACCACTTGTCACTGTCTTCCATCAAGCCATTGACCACCACCCTCTGGATGTGACTATCCAGCCAATTCCTTACCCACTGAACAGTCCACCCATCAAATCCATCTCTCTCCAACTTAGAGACAAGGACATTGTGGGGGGCCATGTCAAAAGCCTTGCAGAAATCCAGATACATGACATCTGTAGCTCTTCCCTTGTCCACTGATGCAGTTACTCAGTTGCAGAAAACCACTAGATTAGTCAGGCAGGACTTGCCCCTAGTAAAGCCATGCTGGCTGTCTTGAATCACCTCCCTGTCTTCCATGTGCCTCAGCATAGCTTCTAGGAGGATCTGTTCTAGCCTTTCAAGTATCTGTCAAATTTCATGTATTCAAGCCCATGCATTCTCTCCTGGCCACAACCTTAGCTATGGCATTAATTTCCAATTCTGGACGTTTTATATTTTGTTGTATAATCATGAATTCAATCTTTTTCTATTCTTACAATGCACTCTGTTGTGCTGAAGCACAACACCTCTTTGTCTAGAACACAGAGTATCCTTATGGCAGGACACATACATGTAAATAATTACCATGTAGCAGTTTTGCACTTGTACTTGCAACAAGAGGAGGAGAAATAGAGGACACCAAATGTGTCATACATATTAAATAATTTAGCTATCCCTTAAACACTTCCTAAAATCAAACCTTTGTACTCTAAATTAGAAAATATGATACATGATTAGTTGTATAAGTCAGCTTAAATCTTTACTTGTGTAAGAAAAAAAAAATCAGTAGATCAAAAAGCTTTGAATGTGTATCTTCACACTCTGTTACCTGATAGATCAGAGAAACATTCACTAGCAATTTGTGTGGCCTATTTCTTTTCCACTCAGTAATAGAACCACATTTTCATCTATCACTACCAAGACACTCCAGCAAAGGGTTTTCAGTGTTAGTGTTAGAGATGAAGGACAAATTTCCCTTGGAATCATGCTTGTTTGGGCTGCTGCTCTTGAAACATCATAATTGCCCACTCAGACATTCTTCCCTAATCTGGCAATGCTTTCTCTCTCTTTGATGAGGTATATGTATTCATTGCTTCTTTTTTGTGTGTTTAGTTCAGATGCAATACATGGAAATAACAAAGGACAGTGCATAATATATACATAAATTTAACACATAAAATAGGGTTAGCTGGTTTTAAAGAAAAACATATAAAGCCTCCTAACAGCAGTATTACGACATGCTTGTACTCTATCTTGGAAATGCCTAAAGTTCTCTGTGATAATTATTCCCAATGGGAAATGAATAATTCAGGGGCTATAAAATGATAATTGCAGATTTGGGAATTACAAAAATACTCCCTGGGACATCTACTCAGCTGTCAGCTTTCTTTGCGACCTTGGGCAAGCCAAAGACTCGATGCTTCAGTTCCCCATCGCTAAAGTAGGAATATTAATACTTCCCTTCTTTGTAAGTGTATCTTGAGGGCAAGCAATGGAAGCCATGAGTACACAAAACAGAAAATACATATGGAAAAGGACATTTCCTATTATCTATTAATTAATCTATTAATAGGTAGAAACAAGTCTATACCTGTGGCTCACTTGGATCATGTCTGCTGAGCCGATACTTAAAACTTCCTCATACTTGTTACTCAAGTATTTGCCTGGCTTAAACAGGCAGAGATCTCTGTTTCTCTGAAGTTTGAGTCAATAAAGCAGGTATTTCCCCTACTGTTACTTCAAATGCAGAAACTGTGGCTGTGAAGGAAAGAAGTGATTTGCCACAAGGCAGATATGAATTGCACCAAACCTGACATTTTTGGCAGAATTCTTTCTGATGGCTATGAGGAGAGACAGAATTAGGAAAAAAATACTTAAAATTTAGGTGCTGTAAAATCATTATGGCAATATAGCTGGACCTTGGTTTTACTTAACTTGCCTAAGAACTGAGCTTATATAGCATAATAAAATAATAACAGTTCCATTTTTGATATAGTCTAGGTATAGACAGACTCATGAGCCTATAAATAAATTGAAGAACTGAAAAAGGGCAATGGGCTTACATCTTTTGTTGGTTTTTTCCACATTCTGATTTACTAACAGAGAGTGATATAAAGATCCAACAAATCAAAAATATGGAATTCCTGTACTGATTCATAATTTAATCTAATCCTTCCTTCTTGACAAGAGACAGATATTACCAGTCTAATTTTAATCCTATTCTTATTCTGCTTTACTAAATAGAATAGTATCCAGTGAATAATTATAGATAAAGCTATATCAACACATTTACAGCACACATGTAGTATATTTTTACTCTTGTTATCCCCTATGAAGGGTTTTCATAAAGAGAGATGAAGGTACATTCATTAATGCACAATAAATCACTTTAACTTTCCTCCAAGTGAAAGAATCTCTTTTCATCATAAACACTTTCACTCCATGAAAATGTCCTCCTCTTTGACCTTCTCCAACAAATGGATTCACAAGAAACATGTTCAAATAGGCAACTGTGGATAAATTGTGGTAGAGAGACAATGAAATGTGTTAAGAATCCCTGGAAGAAAATTACAAAGATCAAAACTTTATAGGTCAAAAAAGTAACCCTGTATCCTTGACGTAAGCATGACTCCGCTTCGCTGAATGTCTGTAGATCACTTTGAAGTACATGCAAGCATTCACATTTACTGCAGGAAGTCCCTATCTCACTCACCCTGACGCAGGAATAATGACTATAAGCCAACACAAGTTCAGACTGATAGCAGCATAATGTATCGAACAGCAGCAGTGTCACAGCGCAGCCAAGTCTCTACAGATCATACAGGGAATACAAATACAAAGTATATAAAACATGCACACGTAACATAGGTACAACCTGCACCTAATACCTCAAAATGTGTAGCAGAGGAACTATGAGCAAACTCTTTCACAAAAAGAATTGTGAAGAGAAACAAATGAACCCTTTCTACATGGAGTGAATGGCTACCAGAAACAGTATTGTAGCCAAGTGTGTAAAAATAGAAAGCTGCAAGAGGATCTGGAAGTGTGATGCATCCTCCTATTCAAGAAAATAAAGAACAGTTTTCACCTTTGACTAAAATTAATTGTTTTACTGAGCCAAGCATTTCTTCCTGAAACTCTGTAGCATCAACTAGACAGCTCAGGAGGAGGATCTCTTAAAACACACCTTCTAACACAGCAAATTTATGTCAATAAACATTTTGCACATTTATTCTAGAATAGCTTAGACAGAACAATAATAGACACAGAACCAGAATGACAGCTGTCTAGTGCTGGCTGAGAATTTCAGCAAGAATGTAGGCATCATTTACAATAGCTTTTCATTTCTGGATACAATACAACAGAACATGTGCTCATGTGATACTGAACTCGCCCAAGGACTCCAGACCGTGCCAGCTGAACACACCTGGCAACACTCCTTGAAGCTTTTCTCTTATTCCAGAGACTAAATTTACAGAATTTGGCTTCCCACAGAGCTGAGTCTCTGAATGCCAAGGCTGAAACATTTACTTCTTAGAAACAGCAACCTCTGTGTGCCATAGTAATTTCTATTTTTTCATGAAGCCACCTAATAACTGAGTCTAGGCAGAAATTAATAACTGCTCCCATGAGCAGTTCTACATCTCATCGCTCTAATATCATAGGGCATCATTCACTAACATAAACAAAAATTAGATGTTTTGGGGGCTTTAATTTAAATTTACATGATTACTCATCAATGATGTAACGCTTTGTGCTATACCTAGAGGTTCTATCGCTAGATTCTATACCTGATTTCAAGAGCAGGAACCACAGCTGTTTTAAAAGCATTTGTAATTAGATGATTTCATGCAATGTTACTCTTCCTCTTCTTATAATAACTGCCACAAAGCATTAATCTGTTGTTTTGATACCACAAGTCCAGATATCTGATAGATGTTAGAAGTACAGCCAAGGTATCAAGTACGTAGCAGTACAGGCGTCAGGTGACAGAAAAATAAGAGTGCCAAAGATGCTGGCAAGCTGAGTTTTGAAATATTGGCCTGATTTGGGGAAAGTGATAGCAGCTATCCAAAATGCATTTGTAATACATTCTTTCAAACAAACACTTTGTCCAACACTGAAATTGCAAGCATTAAGCATTGGGTCTCAGTCAGTTCTGCAAATGGGGAATTCTGTTAATTTTGTGAACTTTCTGAAAAATAACTGAGAGGTCCTGGATGCAGCAAGCAAATAACAAGGAAACAAATTGCTTAACAGCAGGTTTAGCTAAACTCAGAGCTACATGAGATGACATTTTGATATGCTTGGCAATAAGCAGATCCTTAGTTCCATCAAGCAAACAAACAGAAAAACTGCTGAAGGCATTAAATTTATGCCTCTATGAAGCCAAACTGAAGTGTATCAATAACTGAAATGACAGATACACCTGAAGATAGAATACTGTAGATCTCTCTTTATAAAAGAAATTCAGAAGTGAATGCAGGTTGATGCTCAAGGTAAGAAGTGGCTTCCTTTCTCCTGAATTCAAAGCTTTGGGGGACACACTTGAAAGTAAGCATATAGAATATTCTCCTTGAGCGTTATCTTTCTTGGCATCCCTGGTGAAGCTGACAACATGCATGCCAAGTATGATGGCCAATTAACCACCATCATCGTTGCTCAGAATATTTATATCAGAGCCATGTATAAAAAAGACTACCACATACAAATTGCTGACATTCATGATAGCAAGCAATTTCATGCTAGTAACATAGTACTTTATTATACTGTGGCAAATGTCTGCAAGAAAACTGGGATGGGAAAGCCATTATGGTCAAGAAACAGTTAGTGTACTAAATTCCCTGACAGACTACTAAAAGTATATTTTTGAAGTCACATAGAGCCATTTTCATAGCTCTTAAAAAGGCTTCTTGCCCCACAGAGTTTACATTGCTATCGTCGTAAGTCCACATGAAAAGAAGGAAAGGAAATTTGAAGATAAAGCAGAGAACATGCTAAAGTCAAAGAAAAGAAGTGACTTCTATCACAAGCAAACAAAAAAATGTAAATGTTGCTAAGCATGGAAGTTATTATAGCACCAAAAAAGCAATGGGCATCACAGCAGAGAAGACCAGGAGGAAGAATCAGTCAATAGGCATCAGATTTGGTGCTGTATTTGACAGTAAGGTGTGAAAACATTAAAAGAATGCCAGTGAGTACACAGGGACAAGAGAGGAGGTAAGAAAAAAATATGAAGGTCTGCCTGGGAGGACACAAAAGTTCACATAAAGCAGAGTTCAACAACACAGCTGCAGGAAGCTATGACTCATGAAGTCTAACAGCGGTCAGATAGCAGGATCTAACATCTCAGGACAGTCAGTAGGCTGACACCAGACTGATATTGTTTGACTGCACGTGTATACGCGTGGTAAAATCCAAATGGCACTACTTTGTGCTATGTGGACTTAAAAAAATTGACATGGCTGTCAGTAAGCATATCTCAATTGCTCTCTAGTGTATTGGCTCGCTTAGATACCCTGCCCTGCGGACTCAGGAGCACTGCATGATACGGGAGTTGTCAAAAGGTTTGGGTTTAGAGAAGATAAGTGGATCTTGGCCTTTTAAATGATGTTCAACTTTGTTGAAAGGCTTGTTTCCTTTACTGCTGCACTTTTCCTTATTACACAGTGTGTCTAGGACAGGCATGCTCCTGTGGATAAATAAAACAGTGAATAAATACACTGCAGGTTTTATCACTGTACCTAGGTCCACTGAAGTTACAGATTACGGACCAGGGCCTGCATCAGACAGCCAGTTCAGCCCCCCTGGACACAAATGAAGGATTCTTCCTTGACCCAGTTTCTTTCAGAGAAAACAGGTAATTTCCACCTAGGTGCACAGAAGGTAGGATTCAGAGAAATGCCAGCAGCCTTTCAGTAGAGAAGGCAGATGTTGCTCAGATTAAAAGGCTCATATAGAAAAGGTGGACACAAAAAGACAGTCTTCATGAAGAAACAGCTTTCAGAACCCTGAGTTCATGCTAAAAGATGAGATGTGCTCTTTTTTCACTCCTTGAGGCAACTGGTTTTCATCACAGCCTCACTGATAAAGTGAACCTCCTACCTTTAGGAAAATTGGGATCTGCAACACTGTATCCAGGTCAAGCCCCACTATGTTCACTTTAGCACACTTTGCTGAGTTCAACCTCTATTTTCAGGAAAGCATAGTTTTTCTGTAAATTAAAGGAACTGAAGTTTATGCAGGACACCTTTGTGCAATTTTAGAAACAGTTTATTCTCTCCCTTTTGATAGTAAATTAATACATATTTGAATATTAAAATCAGTAGTTCAGGCCTCTCAAACTAAAAAAAAAATAATCCCAATTTTTGCAATATCTCACACACCATGTTTATGGATCCCAAAGTCTTTCATAGGTGTTAAGAGTTCCCAGGGAAAAAAGCTTGTGCTCCTTCCCTAGATAAGCAGGAGTTATCTGGCAGCTGAGAGAAATAACCTAATCTTTTGTCATCAGAGAAACTTTCAGAAGAGATTCATGTTGCACTAGCAGGACATGCTTTCCCTGTGTCTGGCTGATACTGAATTTGCAGCTAGATGAAGGAGCTCCAGCACATAAGGACATGTGGACAGGGAGAAATGTCCATCTGCTATTGACACAGCCAATTAACAAACTGAACACACTTTGAGAACCTTTGTTTATTTTTCCTTGATGTACTTGTGCTCCTACCATAAATCCATCAGAATATGCACAAAAGAATTTTAATGAAGATAGCAATGATTTTATCTAAAATGGAAGAATACAAAATAGAAAGGATGCCCCTTAAGAAAAGCAAAAGGTTCTTAACACAGCCACAATAAATGCTCGTGTTCAGCCCTCTACTGAGTTGCGAATGCTTATTTTGGATGCATATGCCACCTGTGCAATTTCTCTCTGATGTCTCAGATGTAACTATATTATTAGATCTGCTATTGTGGCTACAGTTCAGGTCCATTCCAAACCAAAAGGTGATACCAAATTTTGAAGCCCACATTTGAAACAGAGCAAACACAAGTTAAGCATGTAGTATTACTTAATCTGTAGCTGATGCTTGAGGGTCTCTGGAGACCATTCCTAGTGCCTTGTGTACCTGAGAGATTGCCTCCTTACACCTGCCTGAGCTTGTATTTATGATGGTTCTTCCAGTCAGTGGAGATTAATGACTTAAGAATTTTGGCAGAAAACAGAAATAAAATCCTGTTCCAAATCAATTTGCAGCAGTGGTAAAAATCGTATCAAACCTGATTCACGAAGAGCTGGCAACATCTATTCCAAAGAGGTTCATTCTGTTTTGCAGAAAGAATAAACAAAATGCTATAGGAGCTTGTGGAGGCAAAAAAGCTCTATACCAGACTGGCTGGCAACACCTCATTTAGGACCCAACAGAATTTTTCTCCACCTCAAAATAGGATACTTTTAGAAATATTTGATTTACTTCCAAAACAACGCCATGCCTTGCTGTATAAGGGAAAACCACACTGGGCAAGCAGTTAATGCAGATTATTACTACATTCTTCAAAGAAACCCATTGGAAGCTTTCATTTTAGCTTAAAGCTGTACTATCCCATCTCATTTGATCCCCAAAAGCATGTCTGGAAAAAAGCTACAGTCCCTTGCAGCATTTCTCCTTCTTAGAAAAAGTTATTGAGGAGGTATTGACCGTGACAGTAACAACCACAATGTGTGACATCTGCCAATAAATTGGATACCATGCATCTAGGAACATGGCATGGGAATCTCCAGTGACAGCATTGTTCATCATCTATAAGGAACATAAAGTGAGGAAAACAGGCACAACAGAATGATAGCAAAGAAAGCAGGAGAACCTGGCATGTACATTTAAAAGAAAACTATTTTCAGTGCAGGTCTGGGATTGATGCAGAGCATTAGTTTGCACTCTGGATTTAATCTGTGTTAGGCACTTTGTGTTCCAAGTCAGTGAAAGATACTCAGCATCAGACCACATATAGAGGAACCTGTCTTTATGAGTTTCAAATTCTGCTGTTAAGCAAAGAAGGTTATCCCTTGCTCTCCAGGGAAATGCTTACAGAATGGAGATGGAGAGATTAAATGTATATGCTTTCATCATAAATCTGTCAAAGTTTACTAACTAGCTACCAAAGATCAGCATCACCCATCACAAAACTAGGGAGGGATCTTAATTTGATCCATACAAGCTTTAGAGTTTGCTCAGATCTCAACTGGAGGCTAGGGTCATTGGCTTTATAAGAGGAAATACCAAATTCCCAGGTTCCCCTTCAGTCACATATGCAGATGCATACTTCCTGAGCAGCCTTATTCCAAAAACTATTAATTATACATATATATAGTGTACAATATCTAACCAAAGAGACACAGGCCAAGAAAAGCTCACATTTTGATAATTCATGGAAGTCCATATCAGAATGTTAGTAAAACTGTATTATTAACATATAGAGTGCGGGACCATGAAAGTAAAATACTACAGTTGTGTAATAGTCTGTAGCATTTCATGCACAATTTGCAATATCCTTTCACTTAATATGAACTTTGTAGCAATAAAGAAAGAAAATAAAGGAGAGCATGCTAGCACATGTACTTGTAATAGAGGGGCTGTAGCAAACAATAAAGCGATGCAAACCTAGAGAGACATAATCCTGTATATTCCACGCTATAGTGTTACTAAATGGGACTCTCAAACACAGTCGTAAATAATTCCCATTTCTTTCCAGGCTGAAAAAATAGGCCGGTATTCTGTTCTAAATGGAACATTACAATGCCTGTCCTTTGTTCAGCCCTCCATGGAACAGTGTGGTGCATAAAATCTGTCTAAAAAAGCTGTCTCTCTCTCTCTCTCTTTTGTCTTGCCGCTACCATGGATATGACATCATTTTTGCCAACCGTTGCTAAGTCATGAACAGAGGGAACATTTCCTTTTCTCACATAGAGGGCAGGGTATAAGCCAGAGCTTCCAAGAGACACAATGTTCTCTTTGTGCAGTCAGGGAAAACAGTAAGAGAGGGCTGCCGATGGTCTGGGAAATGGCGGGCAGCCACAGAACACACAAAGCTGACAGCACTGCCTGGCCAGTCTCAGTTCCCACTAAATTGGTGGCCTATTTTCTCATCTCAAAGAAAGGGAGGGAGAGAGGGAGCAAAGAAAAAGCCCCACATCTTTGCTGCCTAACCCTTGCTGAGGCAATGCACTGGTCTCTCACCTTTCCCAGTGAGCTGCATCCTCTGTTGGAGAACAGGAGAGGGAGCGCTAATGATGGATCTGGGAGCTGCTGCTCCTAACTCCACTGCATGTTGCACCTGTCAGCCATGAGCCTTATGGTGGGGGGAAAAAGAATTTTCCAGAATGGAAAGATGTTAGGTCCAAAAAGGACTAAGAACTCAATTAGTGCCAAATTAAGAACTGCCCTAAGACATATGCTTTCTGGGTGCCTGTAGACCTAAATACAGGTCCTGAAGTCCTAAGCTGGTATTTCCTAGCAGGCAAACACTGTTGAGATCAACGTAAATATCATATGAGAAGGGATTTTCAATACATAAGCTTTGACTATTTCCCACACCTGTATAGCAGTGACTTTGGCTTACCTCTGTCCCAAACGAAAAATAGAATTTCCTGCACCTCAGACAATGGCACCAACTGGAAGTCAATTTCCTCCTGCTTTTTTGAAGAATCTAGATGCAAGTAAAGAGGATGGCATTTCTCAAAGGAGGTAAGGGGCAGGGAAAGAAAAAAAAGAGGATGTTGTTTCCATAAGACAGAGGATGTTTTTGGATTCAATCCAAAGTATTGCTTTTCCGTTCCATCCCAGTCAAAGTTTCCGTAAGGTTAAAAATTTACTCAAGCTAGATTATCTCAGGAATAGGCAACGATTTGAAATCTCTGCTCTCTTTTTTTCTCGTAATTCTTAATTTGTGCTAGAAAAGAAGGAAACAAACGTTGACTCAAACCCTGCTTCATCCGCCTGTTCCCGAAAACACCAGCAGGGGACACTAAATGAGTGCAAGATTTTCAAACTTTTGTACAGATCGGTGAGGTTGCTCTTAACGTGGTCCATGGTAGAAAGCACATACATTAAGAAGCAAAACCTCCCTTTAATACGTACCTTTGGCCTTCCTATAGAAATAAATTTGCATAAACAAGTTTCACCAACACAGACACCTATGTGACAAAGGCAGGCTGATACATGAAACAGCTGACATGGTGCAACACTGTTACTTAAAAAACACTCTGTATTTGCATTTCCAAATGCAGTTGAAGTGTGAACGTTCCAAAACAACAGTTATCAATGTTGTTTATTAAAAGATGGATTTAAGTTTGTTATTAAAAGATGGATTTAAGTAGTTTGACAGGATGGGATTAACATATAGCACATAGCCTGTGGCATAAAAGAGGCTAAACTTCTAGCTACTATTCACAGTCACCATCATGAATAAGCAGTGACCTTCTGTCCTCAGTCATCAAGGGGCATGATCCTGCCCCTCCAATATGAAGGCAGGTATCTTGTAAAATCAGCCTCCCTACTAGCACTGTGTCTGATACTGCAAGATACCAAGACGTGTGTGCTGGCTTACTAAAAAGAAAACTCACAGCACATAAGAAACGCCTCCTCTGACAACTCCTGCCTGCAAGCAAAAAAAAAGAGGTGAGGACTGAAAAAAGGGCTAAGGGAAAAGAACCCTGTGCCTCTATCTTCAGTGTAAGAAGGAAAAAAAAATGGCAGTAGATATACATAAAAATTCCCAGAGTTCAATTGAATCACAGCATCAGAAACAAGGAATTTCTACTGAGCCTTTTAGAACACTTTGGACTCTGCTGATGGCATTTGTTTTGAGTTCACTTGCGCCTGAATGCCCAGGAAGGAAGCGAAGTGAATGTGCAATGTTGAGCTCGCAGGATATGCTGCTTGATAGGGTGCTGGCATTAGCAGGGTTCATTTTCTTCTCAGACCTCAGAGCTGCACAAGTGTATTACTGTGTGCTTTTGTGCAACACCAAGGAAGCTGGAACAATTCCACAAACTATATGGATGAAAAGATGGATGGAATGCATCATGCCACAAAAATGCTCTCCTTTCTCCCTCCCCCCTTGCCAAGAGATTGCTTAGAAGGGGGTAAATGTCATCTCTTTTGTAAATTTCTTGCAGTCCTTTGTGTTTGCACCGAGTTTCCTTTATTCAAACATAAAAGTTGGCACTCAACTATTACAGTGACCTAAAGAAAATGTTCTTGCTGTGAGGTTTTCCACCACTGCAAATCCATGTTCTATTACATGTGTAAACTCCATCAAATGTGTCTTAGAGCTCTTCAGAGTGTTACCTTAATCTAGATTTCCATTGTTTTGATGGCACTTGCTCACTCCTCATTCGCTCAAAAACTTAAAAATGTCCCTTTCCCCCTCCAGATTAAGGCAAAAACAGAGTTAGATGAAGCGACACAAAAACCCGTGGATTAGCAGGGAAAATATCCTAAAACAAATAATTCACCTTCGAGAGTATCTTCTCATCAAAATTCACAACCCTGCAAGTCTATTTGCATTAATTATTGAGGACAATTTACTAAGGAGAATATGAATAGGATGTCTGTTTCTTTTTTTACTAGATGAACAACTTTTTGTTAATTAGATACAGAATAACTAGCATCATTGGGAGAGAAAACGTGCCACTAGGGAAAAGAAAGCTACTAATGTAATGAAACATTAAAAGAGATAATGAACCTAGTCAATAGATAATTATGTATTTTTGTCAAATAAAAGTACAATTTTTCATATTTGATGAGGCTGAAGCTTTTAGACTCTGAGAAACTGCCATAAAGCGCCGAACAAAAGTTCCATCACGGGCACAGCCCAAGCTGGTTTATAAATGTATTTGTAATAATGTCATCAGGAACCGAGCTGCTTCCTCTGCTAACATATATGGTGGCAGGGTGAAAAATGAACAGAAAGAGTTTGATGCATTTGCAGCATGATTATATCATATCAATGGAATGGAAAATGTTAAAGGCCCTGAATCTTTCTCCAAATGAATTAAATGGGCATCATTAAATAGTCAATCATTTTCTAAAATCAGTACACTGCAATAGCTGGGGCACTTCAAAGTGGCTAGCTCTGTGCTGAAGAAATCTCTACTCCCTGCAAGACATTTCACTAGTACTACTAAGAATTAAAAAATTATCAATGTGACTAAATATAGTAAATTTGACCTTTAGATTCCTCAGTGTGGTATATGATGTTAGGCAAATCTGTAATCTTGCCTCCCACCATACCCATGTTGGGCACTTCCACACTGTTGTTATAAAGAACGTTAACTCTTAGTGTTAGGTGCTGGAGAATTCAAAGATGAAAAATCATAACAAATAAACTAAACTTGAAGGGGATTTAGAGGCTGTTCCTTTTGAATAAAGCAGTATTTTCAAGGAGCTCTTTATGTAGAAAGTATTTCAGTATTTATCTAGGGATTTAAAAAGCAATTCAAATATAAAAGCAGTGAATTGGACCTGCCTTACCAGACTTTTCCAGGACAGTGCCCAATCCCACAAAATTAAATATAAAAACCCACAGTATAATCTAACCCAATGAAACAAGATTTGTTCTATATATGTCCTAGGACTGTTCTGTTCACAGAAAACACATCCTGTTGAAGCGTAGTTTTTAAAGTCTGAATATAACAGATGTATTTAGCATTTCATTGACTGAGTTTTGAAAGAGATTGCGACAATTAAAGGACTGAGCAAGAAGAGTCTCTTCTCAAATATTAAAGAGAAAACTGCTTTTGTAAAAGTTTAAAATCTCCTCTCATTTTAATAGTGAAAATTTTATATTAAAAAACCCCAATATACCCTTTAATAAAGTTGTAAAGCCTTGAAATGTTTCAAACATTCCATATAAAAATTGGAAATACAGCTACAGATGTAGTATATCAGTAAAATATAAAAATGTACAGATTAAAATCCTTCTCCCACTAGAAGCTGGGGTGCTAATGTTTGGGAAACCCCCCCACAAAATCATATTCTGATTAAAAAATTACTATTGAAGTCCCAGTGAATTGCATCCTATTGAACCATAGGCATACTTTACTATCATTCAGTTCCTTTTTATGAAGCCACGTTGGAGCTGCACTGACTCATTTTCTTAAGCTGAATAAACTGTTTCAGACATCCATTCGTGTCCCTTCCAAACAGCAGGGGCTGCTGTGTAGTAGGCTACTTTGTCTGCTGAAGGCTAAATGAAAGGAAATGGAAATCACCTACAGAATAAATAAATTAAATCTTGTAGTATGGCCCGTGAATTAGAAAAGACTGAGCATAATGAGACATCTCATCAGTGTAAGAGGAAAAGGAGAAGTCACATTAATCTCAAATCCTCTTGGAAATGATCCATTATAGCCTGCTGAAGAATCTGGGGAAGAAGCTCCTCTGCTAGAACTTCTTGGACATTTTTCATTACAGCATGCTGCCAAGAAGCCCTGAATGGCAGCATTTATGAGTTATGATGGCACAGATTTAGAACGGCAGATACTGCGATGCATTTCCATCTTCCATCTTTACTATGGTAAAGTCAAGCTTATCAAAACATGACCAAAGCTGTGCTGGTCCATATTCTCTGAACCCTAAAGCTGCAATGCCACTCAAAATGTGCCATTTTTGTTTCAAAAGAAGCAATCAAATGTATATTAACAGGAATTTAGGCAACAAACCAAGTAGATATTTCGGTCTAGAGAACCAGAGGTGTTTCTCAGTAACAAACTTTGCTGCAATTAAAGTAAAAAGTTACTTTGGTTCTCATCCAGTGGAAACTGCACACTGGCATACATTACATACACATTCTTACTTTCAGACATCTATTTCCTAGCCTTAAACAGAGGTGGAGAAGTAAGTGTTTAGTAAGTAATTGTGACCACACTTAAACTGAGGCAACAAGAGAAGTTTTGAAATCCAATTTCCAGGACAGTTCAATTTTATTATGTGCTTTTTCTGAATAGCAATCTAAATTAGAACCTTCAATTTTCAAGCCTTGCTGCTTTCATTTTCTAAAGTTTTTAATGCTGATGAAGTTTTTCATTTTCTTTCCTCCTTATTCACAGTTCTGGTGGCCTGCTAATCCTTTGATTACAAGTTTTCGTTTATATAAGACATCACACTCTTTCTACTTGGTTGTGAGTGCAAAACCAGATATTTTATACTCAGCTAAGTAGAGAAAAACTGATACCTCAGATGTTGTGTAGCTGCTGCTGGTGATGCTAAGAAGTCATGTGGTATCTGGGACATCTTAGTGTTATTTTTTTTTAATATATATCCAAATTAACATTAATTTTTTAAGATATAATAATTACATTTAATTATAAAGATATATAATAATTATATATAATTTTAAAGTAGATAATTTAAAAAATATATTCCACAACCAGAGGTTCCCAATACTTTTATATCATAAATTTCTGATAGAACAATTCAGGGTTGGTTGTAATTTGCAAAAATCTCTGTTGAAAATCAGTATAACCTGACTTTCAAAAAAACAAAATGTAGCCCCAGATTATAACTTGGAATGTAAATTTCAGATGGGGAGAAATATTTTTCTAGTAGAGAATTATTATTACTTGGTTTGACTTAAGGAGCAACTCAACAGAATCTTACTCTCTACTGGTGAACAGAATCTTCCAAAAGCAATGCAAATCATAACATGTAAAGGATACAAACTAGCAGTATTTCCCCAACTTACACTGACACGATATATCATTGTGATGAAACTAGTATTACCCTTTTGAAATGAAAAAAAATACATAAGACAATTCAGTGTTGATGTAAAAATCACTGGAGCTAATTTAGTCTAGCCTGTAGATAGCATGCACTCTTTTCCTTTAAAGTTACAGTAGCAGTAACCTCACAGCAACTTAATCACCATAAAAACAAAATTAAGTGTTTTTATTCCTAAGCCATGAGTTCAATTTCTGCAGCAATATTGGCTGGATCACACTATTATTGTCAAACAAAACCAAGTTGCCATTTGAAATCCAGGAATGGTGTAGAGTCCTACATTCACACAGAAATTAAGGAAAACATCATTTGTAACTAGTGGACCCAAAACATCTGTGTGATGTAAGGTCACCCATTTGGTGACCTTAATAGCTGCAACAGTATCCAGAGCTCATCTGGAGAACTCTACTCATTAGTGAACACAGGCTCCATGCAGTGGTACTCAAATCAGCAGAAAGTAGCACTATTTGTAACTTAGATGTATTTGTTGCAAAGTTTCATAGACACAAAATACACCATTGGAAGGTGTATGTAAATGTGCACAGACACCGTGTGTGTCTTTGAAAATGTAATCACGCAAAAAGAAAGCAGAAACTCTTTCTCCTGTTTGATATTCACCACCCTCTGACAGAAAACAAAAGTCCTCTGGTTTATTTAGGGATTGTGTTTGTAAGAGGTAGGAGACAGGCTGAATGAATCAGGAAACATCCATCCATTTTTCTCAAAGCTAAATATCTACCATTCACCTACAAGCTGACCCCTGGTCACAGCCTGAGACCTCCAGGCTGACAGGAGATCTTTTATATTTAAGGACTGACCGGAGCCATCCCATTGCAATGGACCTGATGGGTGACCTTAATAACGGCAACAGATTCAAGTGCTCACCTGCAGAACTCTGCTCATCGGTCAAAACCACCCAACAAAACTCAAGCATCAGAACCCTCAGGCTAAAACCTTATTTGTAATTACATTAAGAAAGCAGTTTATTCAAAATAACTAATTTTTTCTTTGGATCTGAGACAACTGTTCTATGTGCTAATTTTACTGAAAATATGGTCTGGTTTGATTTCAAAAACAAGGGTCTGATTTGTAGCCAGGAAGTGGTATTTTTAGCACACCACAGTGCACATGGTTCAATATCTAAACACAACACAGATTTTAGAGTGAAGTTCTAGGTCTTGCTTCTTAAAGGTTTAGTTGTGCTCAGTCTTCACTGCAGCCTGAATCCTTCTTGATTTAATATGTGATATAATGTATGAACCTACAGGCACAGTACTTCGCCCTTGTGCCCCGAGGATTGTGAGTCTCTCAGAAAGCATGAGAACTCTTATCAGAAGACCTAATAGGGAATCTAATCCTGCAGATAAGAATAATGTGGAGTGGGGATATGGAGGAGGGAAGAGGTGGTGCAGAATCCATTTAATCGCTTGAATAATGCTGTAAGCTCTTCAATTTATTAAATTTATCTACTTTCCCTGGACGGTTTACATGACTAGATAAACATCTTGTTTTGGCATTTTGATGGGATCATAAAAGGGGAGGAACTTTGAAAAAAATAAAAAATCCTAGAGATCTTGATAGTGTTGTGCTGAGATTTCTAGCATACTTCCCCTTTAACTAAACCCATAAATAAAAAACCATAGTGTGGCATGGATTTATATGCAGCACTCCCAATTGATTTCAGTGGGGTTTGCTTTGAAAAATCAATGGTGTGACACACCACAAAGATAGAGATTAAATTTTTTTCTACTGTAAAACAACAAAATACATTAACTATGACAAATTACAAATTGGGGTTTAGCATTCATTTTGTTGGATTATGGCATGTACTATTTAGAAGTCAAATAAAAATCAAAACAGAGAAAAAAGATCCCACTTCTTACTTTGCAAAAGCATAGTAAAAGAGAAGCAGCAGAACAAGATGAAAACAAGGGTTGCAAAGAAATCAGAAAATTAAGGAGCCCAAAGTAGATAAAAGCATCACCAATGCAGTATGAAACTAAAATAGTTTATCTAGAACTATTAGACATTTAAAAAACCCTCACAAACAATAAACAACAAAGTGAACTTTGCAAAATTATCTACATGTTTACTGTTAGCTATGACAAAAACTCAAGCAATCTATTCATTTTCATGAGAAAATATTGAAGAGGCTATTTGAGAAACTATATACCTCCTGAGAACCAACTACCAAACCCTCTGATTGGTCAGTTATCAGACAATCAAAGATAAGCCTCTGGTGTATGTTCTGTTATATAGTGCAGAGACACACAGACTCACAGACTCACAGAATGGTCAGGCTTGCAAGGGACCTCTGGAGATCACTTTGTCCAACCCCCTGCCAGAGCAGGATCACTTAGATTAGGTCACACAGGAACATGTCTGTGTGGGGTTTTGAATATCTCCAGAGAAGGAGACTCCACAGCCTCTCTTGGGCATCCTGTCCCAGTGCTCTCTCATCCTCACAGTGAAGTTTTTCATCTGGAGCTCTGAACACAGCACTTCCTGTGTTCCAGTTTGTGCCCACTGCCCCTTGTCCTGTCACTGGTCAGACACCAACGATAAGAGTCTCACCCCATCCTCTTAGCATTCACCATTTAGGAATTTATATGTATTGATCAGAACAATTATTATAAATTTGAAAACAAATCCTGAACCATAAACATTTAAAGATGTGACAACTGAATTAATCCAATGGAGACTCATACAGTGTACCAGAATGTTTAACTTCAAAACCTAAACCAAAATTACAATTATAACCAAGCTATTAATTATACAAAACCAAAACACCCAATTCTCCTTTTTTTTGCCTACTTTTAAGGATATGAGAAAGTGTTAAATTATCTTAGTACACACAAACATAGGATACACAGCAAATAATCTTGCTTCACAAAAGCCCTTCATTATTTTTTTCACATCTAAACCAAAAACATTACACCAAGTTCACCTACAACCCATACTTCAACACTGAACTCCTGTAATACTTCAAGTGCTTGTCAATACCTCAATACTTGTTACACGGTGCTGATGCACACAAAAAAGGTGTCTAGTTAGTACTAGGTGGATATGTTTAGTGATATCAGTGATAACCTACTCACTTGGAAATAATTGACAGCAACAACCTAACTTTGCTATTTACTATTTTTGATGCACTGTAACAAGAACACATTGTACAGACTTTTCATAACTATGAAGACATTTTTTTAATCTTAAAGTATGATTACTTATTTCAACTATGGTTTGGGGAATTATTATTTTATTTTTTTAAAAAATACCTTCATCAGCTTATTGAAGGAAACAAAACACTGGATTCTCCTTTCAAGAAAAGCAAAAGGGCTGAAGACAAAACACTGATGTCTACACAGAAATATTTTGCAGTCTGTAAGCAACCAAAGTTCTAAAAATAATGTTCTACATAAGTCACAGGAAATTTACATTAAGTTGCTATGGCAACTCCATTTTTTAACAAAAGGAGGTAACTCAAGTTTGTACTTGGACAGAACTCATGGAATACCACCCTGCTGAGGATCTTAATAAAATATAGAGCCATTCATGCAAAACTGTTCTTATAATAATTTTGTATTAGTGTTACCTTCTTAGTCTTTTGGGAAAAGGTACAACCTCCCCAGGGAGTACACCGGTACAGTCACTTGTTATTATGACCTCTTTTAGTTTCCTAGCTTGTATTAACCACAAAGTGAGCCTGCCAAAAGTTCTGTGTATGGACAATTGTCATATTTTAATTTCACAATTTCAGGAGCAAAAATGAATTGAGGAGACACTCAGAGCTCATCCCTGATGGTTAATGCTTTTCTGAGAAAAGGACCACTGGTGTAACTTACAATGGCGTCCCGGAAATTCCTCTTCATTAGCATCAATTAGTTTTAACATGACATTTCATTACTATATCAATGGTGCAATACAAATGACAACCTGGTAACTTCAGTATTTCTATATAAAAAGGTTTCAGTGACTTTAATAAAAATAATAGTCACTGGACATCATGTTCCTGATTCATTCTAGCAAAGAAAATTCATCCATTCGTATTTCACAGGCTGGTGTGGGGATAATATTAAATAAAGAGGAATGGCCTTGGTGCATATTGCTGTAGATCTCCATTTTAGCCCATAGACAAAACTAGCAAAATCCTACCTACATTTTCACCTTTCTTTTTCTCTTACATCCTCACCAGGGTCTTGACAATGTCCATTTAATCTTCAGGAGGAAAAATGTGATATGTGAATCACTTTGCTTCGCTCCGTTAATTGTGCTTTGTAAAGCCTTTTTGTGTGTAACAGCCAACGAGCAGGTTTGTCCGGGTGGCCACGTACAATTGTGACAGAAATGGCATGCTACAAGCAGCAGTGATGTACAGCAATAAAAGACAAAAGAGAAAAGAAGGAAAAAAAGGAGAAAAAAAAAAAAAAAAAGAAAATGTTACATTTTCCTCCTGAGGCTTAAATGAATAAGCCCTGAAGAAATGTAATGATAGAGCAAAGAAATACTGCGAGCCAACTCTGTTTTGATGCAGACAAACAAAACAGGAGGAAAAATAAACCAGTCAGAGCCTCCATTCCATTGATATTTCTAAGATGTACTGAGGATTACTTTGCACAAGACTGCGCCCATCAGACAAAGACCCAAGTTAAGGCCGGTGCAAAGACTAACTGGCCAAAGGGAACTCCAGGAGGTACTGTGCCTCACTGCTTCTGTTTTACAGACTCAGGGACAACCTTTTATTCAAGCTACTCAAAAAGCGTTAACTCAGAGTCTCACCATCTCATTTGAAAACTATGACATCTTCTTGGAAGTACAAATTCACAAAAAAAAAAAAAAATCTTCCTTTTGGTGTAAGCCTAACAGTGATTCCATTGAGTAACTGCCAATTTTTCTACTACACATTGTTAAAAGTAACAAAGAAGAATGAGGAGGAAAGGAGAAAAGAAAAGAGTTCATTGAGCTCAGCGAATTGTACAAAGCTGGGTCTAGAGAGTAGTTCATTTAGCCCTTGCAAAAACATTGGCTTGCCTCCAAAACGGAGACTCTACAGACTTTCTTCGTAGAAGAGTATCAATACATCCAGGGACATTTGCCTTCCCTGGGAAGAAACAGGCATTTGTCTACTCATTTTCTGGTCCTATGAAGACTACTGTTCAGGCCTGTGACTGAGCTGGCATGGGTTACATGTAGGGTCTGCCCAGGTCCATCATAATTCATATGGATTCATTAGAGGGATCAATAGTGTGTGTCTGTTAAAAGAGCACTGAGAAAACGAGGACATGAAGATCAACTTTAAAAATTAAATGCTGGAGAAGTGAGAACTCATATGGACAGGCAAAAGTCTTCTGTGGGCACTATGCAAGCATTCCTTTTTGCTATGCCAAGAAACTCTGTTTCGATATTTGCTGTGAAGATTTTAATTTCAAGTCACAGGAGAATAAGCCTACATGTAGACAAAAATAGTATCTATCCTCAGGTAAGATTTGCTGGAGATTTATAGAATTCCTAGGAACTTTCTATATCTAGAATCAGACTTTTTGTCTTTTGGAGATTTTAATTTTTTTTAAAGAGTTTTAAGTATTTTCTGTGAACAGTTTATCTCCAAAGGCTATAAATAACAGATTTAAACATGAAAGATGAAAAAAATGGGACCAAAAAAACCCCAAACCCACCTGATGCAGAACTTAACCAGCAATACAGCAACAGTGACTGTGCCCTTGCTTCTGGCTGTAAAAACCTATATCAGCTGTGTCAAAATCCTACCCTGTGGAAAGATGTAAATTCTGCTGCCATCACTAAATCTGAATTTTACCCACACAGTGTGGCAGCTAGTAAATTTTCTTTTGTTCAGGAATAAACAGAAGCCACAGCCCATTCACTAAGAATAGTGATCTGTATGGACATTATTCAAATGTTTGCCCACACAGAGGTGTTCTTTTGGTGAACCATTTGCACTATCCATCTGAGAGTGCCCTGAGAATTTTACACGGTCACTATCCATTATTGCAGAAAAACTACATGTGGTTCTTCTTGTGCACACACCTACTCAGCTACATACTTGTTCTTTCACCCTCTTAAATATGTCAGAGGGAAAATATATGACCTTCTCAAAGCTGTAGAAAGAACAAGAAATTGCATGAGCATAAATCTATTATCCTTATGGTTTTGAGACTGTTATCATGTATTCTCTTTGGAAGCTTTGTGACATAAATTAAATGAAATTCATAACTTGGTAATAGATAGAAGGCCATTAAGGAAAGACTGTATAGACTAGGACATTCTAAGAAACAACTCGTTTCATTTTAATCAAGTCTAACTCACAATCTTGGCTGCAAAACAGCAGAACTAACTGGCAGAATAGGGGCAATTTGTGATATTTTAGGGAAGTATCATGCTCTGATTTGAAAATGCACAGAGGTTCAGCGGACTCAGTTTTACATTTAATTAAGGTGACTTCCAGATTGGACTTTTTAATTTAATAATCATCTAAACAAATGACTCTTTATTTTCTGCTGAAGTTCTTAATTTCAGAAATCTGCTCTGAAGCCAAAAGCCACTCACACTGATATAGTAAAAAATTGTTTAATCAAAGGTTGCATATGATGATAAATTGATATGGCATTTGTTCTTCTGCCCTTTTAATGCAAGAAAAGGAAGTGCCCTCCTAATCAACCCGTCCAATGACTCCTTCCAGACCTGTCCTTATTCTACAGGGATTAGAGTTAGCCAATAATTACAATTGTGCAATACAGAAAGCAGAAAACAATGCACAAAAAACCGAGGCATTTTAAGACTAAAAGGGTATGGCTAGATCACCATAAAATGTAGTCATTATCTTACTGATAGCAAAGTAATAAAGTGCAGTCATTACCCTACCAATAGCTAAGTAATGACATAGATTGGTACGTATGATGAGACATGCAGATTTGAAGCATTAGGTCTTTTAGCTGAAGATAAAGCGTTTACTTGACAATATAGAAAGGGCAGTATGAAATGGAAAACAGTGCTGGGCACAAGGCTGAATGAGGAGTAATGCACCTACTCCCACCATGCCCCTCACATGCCCGCCCTCTCTCTTGGTCTTCCAAGGGCTACTGCTTCTACCCTGAAATGGGAGTAAGTGCGTGTCTGGGGCCACTCCAAAGCGGTGGGGGAAGCTGTAAGAAGCAGCAAAGTGAGGGTGGAGGAGGGTTGCCTAATGGCTGAGGGGAGTAAGAGGCAGAGAGGAGGGATACGTGCCCTTGGGATCAAAGCTGCTTTCTATGTCCCAGTACCTTAAGAAGAATGGAGTAATTCTCTTCCTTGCACAGACTTTTATGCTGTTATAACTACAGAAATACCACTGACCTGACACTGACTGCAAAGGGTGAAGAATCAGGATCATTATTAAATATGGTAAGTAGCATATAAACCCAAGGTTTGACAGACTTGTGTAATTACCAGTGTGCGCAGTATGTACAGTGTAGGCAGGGCCTGTACTGCTGAATCCTTAGTTCTCAAAGGAAAAAAAGAGGGAAGGTGAGGTTAAAGTGAAATAAAGCCACCCAGAATCAAGGAAACATCTCAATAGCTCTTCCTACTATTTTCTGTCATCAAAGACTTGTCTGTAGTACGGTATCAGAGCATACTCACTATACTTTCTACTCATACTGTATTCTTCATGTACAACTACTTGCTTAAACTTCCAGGGAAAGAAAAGAGAATTTACCCAAATACTATGTTCTTAAAGGGGGAAAGGGCAAGCTAAGACATCTCTCCTAGAAGCAATAAAAAAAAATCTGCTTTTGCAATAGCTTAATGTCCTAAGAATTAGTGTTTTCTGAAGTGTCCTGTATCTTTAAGTGACCCCAACTACAACTCATTTACCTCAAAACTTTCCTGAGAACTGTCTCAGTTTATGAACCTTTATGAATTTCTTCATTGCTGCCAAATATTAATTGAAACAATTAACTGTGAAGAACACGTGGGTACAAAAATATTAGTACCACATAATCCTTTCTAGTTAAGAGGTCCTTACCGGATTATTGCAGAAACGCTCTGGAGTTCTAATTACCTATGGAAGTCCCACAAGGTTACTGCAGAACACGGTAATTAGATGGTTGTAATATAAGGTGTTAGCAGGGGATTGAGGATTTGTGCTAAGAAGCATGGTGCTTTCATGGCTATTTACTGTGCAGAGTACCAGAATTTAATGGAATTTGGTGGAAATCTCCAATGACAAATATAGTTAAAAGGTGGGAGAAATATCTTAATAGGGATTCAGCAGCTGGTGAGGGGAGACTAGTTATACTACAGTGTGATCTTTATATGAACAAAAATTACTCATCTGTTTAGATTTTTATGGTTTTTTAAAAAATCTTGATCAAGTATTGAATACAAAATACTCCTCAATTTTTTGCACAAAGTGTTTTGTATAAAAAAAGTTAGATGCCTTTCTCTGGTGGATTAGCAAACAGCAAAGCAATGTGGCTGATGCTGTGTCTGGAAGCCTTTGCCTACCTAGCTCAAAGGACAAAATTCCCAGTTACAGGGTGGTATTAAAGCAAAAGGCCACCACAAGGCTGCAGCGAGTAGCCCCGGCTCCCTAGCATGACACTTCAACTACTCTGTTGCCACATCCCATGCAGTAAAAGCAATTCAGTTTTACTGGGTTTTAACATCATCTAAACGTATGAACAAAATACAGAGGCAGAATGCTACTTCATTATACTAAGATAAAGGGTAAATCTGGAGTACGTAAATTTGAATTAAGTAGCACTACTGCAAATTGACAGTGATTAACAGGAAAGAGAAATGCGGTCCCCAGTGCTTCTCTTCTGTATGGCTGGGGCATTCCAAACATGATTTTGCAATTCTCAAGCCATTCACGCACACACGACTGCTGAGGGAGAAGAGGACTAGGAGGACTTGACACAAGCCTTCTTTCATCTTCAGCTCTTTACAACTCTGTAAAGTGGACATGCAGCAGCACTACAGAGGGAAATTACTAGCCAAAGTGGAAGGTAGTGGAGAATCCATCTCTAAACATCTTCCTAGCATTTTACCTGATGGTATGAGAACACATTTGTTCACATTGGCTAACATTCAATCTGACAAGCCGGTCTTCTGCAATGCTGTCGGAACAGACTTCCACAGGACCCTCTGTATAAAGGTGAAATTCACTTTTCATAGCTAAGCATATAGCAAGGTTAGATCTCCTTCATTAATATAACGATAATATTGTCATTCAATCTTCCTTACCCTCTCCTGTCAGTTAGATACACCTATCAGCTTTGTGTGTCAGGCTGAATAATAGAAAATGTATATAATTCTGAAGAACACTACTAAATATTTAAATTTAAAAGCACATTCCTAATTGCCTATGTACACATATTTAAAAATCAAGTATTCTATAGTTATTATACTTATGCAAATAACCAGAGATGCACAAATGTCATAAGCTTCTTTTAACACTCACATAAAATTAATTTTTTAAAAAAATGTAAAAGAACGATCTAGGTAAAATTTTCCCTAACATTTTTCAGCTGCTTCTTTAAATCACAACAAATATTTTTTGTTACTCTGATTCTGAATACATGACCTTTTAGCATATTGTCTTGCCTGCCTCTGTAGATCTTTTGATTTGTGACAAGAAGGTAATAGTCACTACTTCCATTAGTTCATGATGATGATGATTCATCTCTAAGGAAGTTAAATTCTGGCTCTTATGAACTCGGCCCAATTAAAGCAAGTTTATTTTTCCTATTTTAACTCAACCTTAATTAACAGCTTGTTACCTTCTGCAGATCTTTCTAATGAAGCTGGAATGAATAGGGATTGCTGTGGAAGTAAAAGCTGCTAAGATATGAAAATCCATATGAAAGTCTTTTTTTTCAGTGGACTGAGGGGCGGGGGGAAGGAGGGGGGAAGAAAAAGGCAGAGAAAAATTCATCCTGAATGACTGTTCCCTTTCAGAAAAGCAAATATATTTCCAAACATTAAAGCAAGGAGTTAAAAGCAATCCTGAAAAGCTGATCTCTTCTTATTTGATATAAAAAGGATGCCAAAGGCCCAGAGGAGGGAATGGGGATGAGAGGAGGAAGAAGTCAGAAGGAGTGATGAAACAGCTTGAAAGGAAGGACCGCAATGAAAGCATCTGCATCTCCTCTAACACATCAAGCCATCACAGAAGGGTGAGTTTGTTGGAAGGTTAATTGCTAACAACCAATGCTCCCTGGACTGGTTAGGAATCTCAGTAAAATAGGGTTTTTACTCATCTCCAGGGGTTAAATATCTCACCTTAAGGATGTTGGAAAAACACTAGTATATTCACTGAAAACTCCTTTCATCCACTCAACATGTAAAAGTTTCACACTGGTTTCTTATTCATCTGTTAATGGTAATGACAGCCCAGTGTACCTCAGCTATCCAAAGGACACTGGAACTTTTGTTTCTTGACTTATTTCAGTTTGTGAAGCGTGAACTGATCTTTGCATTATTATTTAGATGTATCCAAAGCTTTCACATGCTGGGTATTGACAGGATGTAACAGGCTAGCAATTTTAGCAAGTAACACATTTACACCTTGGGGAAATATGTTTTCGTGGTATGTACTGGAAGTGCTAATTGACTTTTATTTCCTAATAACTGTTGAAACTAATAAGTCTGGAAAAGCTGGTGATTTCAAGGAACTGTAAATTGGACACTAAGACATTTTTCAGCCTGACAAGCCCACATGTGAAAAATCTTAAAAAGTCAATATTTAAACTTCTGTCCTCTGGACTGAATTAATGAATTCATCAATAAGTCAATCATACCTGTCATAATACAGAATGTTGAGAATCTAATAACATCATATATGTAATTACTACTACCGTAAGTCATCAGGAAGGTAATGGAATTACCTTTCCCTGCATCAGCAGAATGGCAATATGGAAAAAACCTGAGCTGTAGCTAAGGTATTTAGGATGCATTTGACATCATGCCTCAGGAGTTGGACTTTTTTTAATGATCTTACTGTGTGCATCTGACAGTCTCTTTCCCCTTGCCTTCATCTACCACTCAGCCACCCATTTATTTTTTTTTACACATCAGCTGATCTTACAGATGAGCACAAATCAAAATTGTAACAACTCCTGTGAAAATCAGCAGACAGAGGAAAGGGACCTTGTAACTGTCAGAGGGAAAGGTGCATATAAAAGCTCATAATCTATTATATGGCAGAGAACCCATGAAGACGACAGACCCTTAAATGTCTGAGGTGTGAGAAGCTTTTCAGTCAGTGTTGTATGTTCTCAGGTACCACAGTCAATTAACCGGGAATCGCCAAACCAGGGTGATTCATTTCTCACAGTTGAGAGAAGCGACTGAACACCAAGCCTGACTATGCTCCACTGCGGCTTCAAGAACAGAAACCAACTTTGAAAGCTTTTTGCCTTAAAGGTGGGCAGAGGTAAAAAGGGGGCATCAGAGAATAATGAAATTTGGGAAGGGGAAGAAAAGAAAAAGAGGGAGGGAAAAGAGAAGACGGGATCCCCTCCCTACACATGCTCCTTCCAAAAAGAACCCCAAACCCTGAAATGCAGAGATGGCAGCATCTGTGCCAAGGAATGGTGTAAGGGGCTTCATGCACCCACTGGGCACTGGAAACAGTGAAACCAGGAATGTGTGACTGGGACCCATGCTCTTATAAAAAGAGACAGCTTGACCAAATTAAACCGGGCTGTGTTTCATTCACTCCATAGGTTCTGACTCATTCAAAGGACATTAGCAGTCGCGAAGCTGACTGCCAACTGCTTCCCTATTCAGTGCTCATAATTGGAGTGGAGGTGGGAGGTGATAAAAGCAGGGAAGAGGCATAACAAGGCCAAAGAATAGAGCAAAAGGTAAAGCTAGGCAATAGAGCTAGAAAGAGGGGATGGAAAGCAAATTAGATACCTCATGCTGCCAAAGCAATAAAACAGTGAGAGTCTGGAAAAGAAGAGAGAAAAAAGAAATTGATGAAGTTCAATCAGAAAAGGAGGGGAAATGGCCCAGTAAGAGCAGCAGATGGAAGAAAGGAGGATGGGGTGGGGGGCAATCAAAGACACAGAACACAGATAAGGAGTGTTACACGGAAGGAATTAAAGACCCTGTTGCTGCACTAAGGACACTGGGACATCTCAGCTGACCAAAGGTGAGAAGTGGAAACACAAATGAGTAGGAGAGAGATAATGAGGGGAAGAATAGTTAAAATGGAAGAACTGAAAAAATACCTGTCACTAAGTATTCCAGTAAACCTGAGAGGAAATACTGCAACAGAGCAAGCTGAATTGACAAGATCTGAAGACACACAGAAAGGATGCCAAGTAGTGAGACCAAGGAACATCAGGGTGTGTATACACTGACATGACTTGTAAGATGATCTAGTTAGTGCTAGATATACCAGCAGTGACTCTTCTGACATTGAAAAACTTAATTAGTCTTTATTTTTTATTCTGCAAGCAGATCCCCTCTTACGAGCGATAGCAGCTTTAGATCAAGGATGTTTCCAGTTAGAGTGACCAGCAGTATCACTGCTTTTGGAGCTCTGACCTGTTTGCTGGTTTGCAGTTTGGTTTGCAGTTGGCCAGCACCTGGTGATTTCCAAACCCGAATCTGCAAGTCTATTCTGTATCTGTTCTGTCTGGAAACTTGAGTATTTGTACCAAATTTCCACTAAGAAACTCTGAAAATAAAGTCATTAAAAAAGCCAAGTCACAATTCATACAAAGCACACCATAAATTCTGCAGAGTGACCAGATATGGTAAGAATTCTGTGGAAAAAGTAACTGTTTTCAGTTTGAGTCTGAACTGTCTATTGGTCTGATCAAACATCTAACATGTAAGTTATAAAATTATTTCAGAATAAACCTGAAATACATTTGACTAATATTTCATCAATTACCTACATTGTTGGCCTGAAACACCTGGGCACAGAAACCCAAAATCCTCTGAAATCACTTTTAACAGCACTGTTCAAAGTCAATAGCTTTTCCCAATGGAGAACTCTTTCAGGACTACGTATCTCACTGATGCTTCCATCCATCGCTAATGTTCTTCCTCCCAGTAAGACAACTATTCCAAAGTGTCTTATTTCATAACTAAACCAGACATGCAAATTTCTAACAGTCTTTTACATATAAGACCAAGTCCTGGAGTCATGGCATTACCAGTTTTCCAAGCCTGTTTCATCCTGGTTTATCAGGTACTGTATTGGCCCATACACCAGAATCTGTTACATCCGCATGTTATTTTCTCCTAGAACTGACACCTGAGGTAACAAAGTGCCTTTTCCAGTCACCAAGGATTTTATAAGCATTATCAGTAATGTAGTTGATTGCATTATTTGCAGAGAATACTCAGCCATTTACAGTGAAGAAACAGACAGATGCCGTGCTGACCGCTTCAGAGAGCAGCAAAGGACTATTAGAAATGGGGGTTCTAATAGAGCTATTGTGTCCCATTTCACTTCTAATAACCATGATCTCCTTGTGTCCTTCAGCGGGGTTTCCAAGATGCTAACCACTCAGAGCTTAATAGCCATATAGATTCTCACTATCTAACAAAATTAGATGACAGAATAATTTTCTACCAACTTTTTCTTGTGCTTATATTTATCTCAAATGTAATTCCCACAGTATCTAATGGTATTGCAGTCCTGCCTCAGTTTTTCACCTATGTTCAGTGACTCATCCAGAACACCTTTGTGTCTTGCAACATTATGCATTGTTTGATTCATCTCCCTATGCATATTTTAGTATCCTTCTCACTGCTATAAAATGTTTTCTAGAGTCTTCTAAATTGCATCTTTTTTTCCCCTTAAAACTTTCCTTTAAATCCCTTTTTCATTTCTTGTGAACACTGAAGCTTACAATACCAAGGATCAATACAACTCCCCTTGAGCTAGACTAGCAAACAAACCCTTGCTTTAAGTAAATTACATAGGTCTTGAGTAAACAAGACACACAGGTGAAGAAGTCTGAGACATAAGCAACATGCTGAACACATCACTAGTGTCAAATATCACTTCTTAAATGCTGTTTTATAACATGGGAAAAGTGTAATTAAGAAGAGATATGAAAAAAAGAAAAAAAAGAAAAAAAGAAAAAAAGAAAAGTGAGTGGCCAGGTAGTCCAGAAGAAAAGGTGAATGAACAGAGTATGCACAATGAGTAACACTAAAGAGGAGGCTTGAGAAAACAGGTGTTCAGCACAGAGAAGAGACAGTCATGGCAAAAGAGCTTTCTTGAAGTCCCTTTCAGTTCCTCAGAGTGGGGATATTGGCTTCAACATCTAAGTAGTTTTAACCCTGAAGGCCAAAAGGTGGAGAGAAGAAAAGTATCACCTACACTGAATTTCCCCAGGTGGGGAAATCATCTCCCCCTTCTTTTTGTGGAGAGTAGGAGGAGGAAGAGATACTGCCAATTCCATGCCTTCTCCCTCCATCCAACTGTCTCTTCTTTACTTCTGTAGCTGTTTCTATTGGCTGGACTCCCCTCCCATCTTTCCTTTATCTTTGTTTATTTCTCATTGATATCTATTTTCACCTGCAATCCTCTTATACCTACATGAGTTTTACATGACATTGCATCACATTATGGTAAAAAATATGGATTTTTTTTTTTAAAAAGAAATTATGAATGAGTGAACAAAACAACAAGCAGAAAAAAAAAAAGAACAGAAAAATCCATAGTGAGGGAAAGAATATACCAATGCAACTTAAAGAAATAGTGAAAAAAAGAGTCTGAAATTCCCACTATAACTGACCCACTTGCAGAATACATATCCTGCATGATATGATGTTAAATGTTTATAGTTTCTTAATAGTCAGTGCTTCAGTCCCCCTAAAATAATTTATAGGATCATATCTAAATGACTTTATTTGGACTTGTGGAGAAATACCTAAGAGGAAAATCTGACTTCACTAAACGAGGTAGCCAAAGCAGTACAGCAAGTTAAAAGATTTCTCAACTTCTAACCTGAAAGCTATACCTTTCTATATACCTATGTCCATGTGTGAGTGCACACACGTATGTACTGTGTCGGAATATATATGCATACTAGTCACTCACACGCACACACAAATATTTATGTTGATATAAAATGCATAACATGAATTTGTAATGGATAAAATAAACAGTGGTAAAACCATGAGTGAGCTATGCAAGTCATCCTAACTGAGCAATATTAAGCCATAAAACCCCATCATTCATCCTGTATTCTATATATATATATTTTACAAATATATTGCTATAAAAATGTTAAAAAGTTTTACAAATTTTATTAGGATTATTTTTCATATCCATCTGCTTGTAAAAGCAGGCTCCCTTAGCACTAAGATTCCAACTGTAGAGGGCCCTGAGGGAGAGGAATAGTATAATTTTTTTTTTAAACCTCTCAAATTATGCAAAGCAGATTTTCCCCATATAAAAAGTGTCATAATCTTAAAGGCTGCTGTGAGCTAAAAGCATGTGCCAATGGAAATCAGGGGTTCTTCCTTGTCTAGGAGCATAAAGTTTCCATTTTCATTCCTTAGATTTGCAAGAAGGTATCTCTGGTTGGCACAGCTCTAGCACTGAGCTGTGCCCAGACCAGATCTTCAGCAAATCTAACTTTCAGCAGTGTTTGTGCACATTCTGAGAAGACAAAAAACATGAAAAACAAGCAAAAGTGTTTTTCTTGCAAGCTCTATTATAAAACGTGCAAATCCTGGTGGGAAGAGGGTAGGAGGGTTGATTAAAGTGGCTGTAACTGTACGCAACCACACAGCCTAGAAACAATCACATGAATGGCTATCACGTCACGTGTGTAGTGGCACTACGCAATGTGACACACAAGTAAGTGACCTTTTCAGGAGTCAGACTGGCTGAGCCAGGCACACAAGGGAAACTGTGAAGAGCAGTATTTGGGAGAAGCCTCACAGGGAGCTTCCTACATAACCTGAGTTTAAATCTGTCCTTTCACATACAGGCTACCAAAAGGTATTGCAGGTGACAAACACACAAGTTAGTGTTTTTGCTCATACACAAGGAAATGCAAGCAAGTGTTTTGGCAGTAAGTCTGCCATGGTCATGATGAAGTTAGACAATACAAAGTGCATGCAAAATACAGACATGCATACATATCTGCACACATATGAAACTTGATAGACAGGGACCAGAAATGTCAGACTACCTTAGTCATTTCACTTCATATTATAAATACTCAAAGCTGCAAGTTGAATCAGGACTGCTCTTTGCAGGTGCAAATCATAGCATACTGCTTGGATTTGCCCAAATTTCTGGGTGTAAGTCTATGTCTACATGCTGCCAGATCAGCAGTTTGTAAGTGGGTGGCTGAAGCAAGCCAAGATTTCAGTGTTATCTCTTCCAGATTTTTCCAGTGCATTAGTACACACTTTCTGGCTGCAAACAATAACATACTGTATGTGTCATATTGTTAGTACTATGCCTTAATTTCAGATGTAAAACTGCCTCTCAAAATAGAGCAAAGAGTGAATTAAAAAAGAATGTCATTCTACCAGAAGTGTGAGAAACTAGAAAAGACAGAGGACCATATTTTCAGGTTCCTTGGATATATCACAACATATGGTCTAGAGAACATTTTATATTTACAACCTCTCCAAAATACAGAATTGCCATTCATAAGAAGACTCTTTTGCAGTTTTGAATTCTGAGGATCTGAATTTCATCTCATTTTGTCTTTACGGTTGGCGTAAATCCACATTTTTCAACAGTACCTAAGATGAACATTTCATTTCTCTAAGAAATAGCCTTTGTTTTCTGGTGTCTATTTAAATGACCAAGAAGCTCCCTACACACCCTACATACACATGGGCCAATCAAAAGCACAGTTTTCAAATTCAGGAGTGTTGCATTACTAGGCGGAAAGCACTACATTTCAGTATTACAGTTAAAATGAAACAATCTTCCTCATCCCAGATACTTCTCAATTTCAGGATTCAGATGGCTACCCTTTTAAACTTTTGGGGAGAAGGATTTTATGGCATGAATAATTTTAGCTTAAATTCTGAAATACCAAGATCCATCTAGAGCTCCCTTAAGTGTCACTGGGAGTTGTGCTGCACAATCTCCCATTTTAAAAATATGTAACTCCATTTTTTTCAGGAAAAAAAGGAACGATTTACAACACTACTCTAAAAGGACTATAAGTATTTCTAGTAAAAAGAAGCTGTAATTCTCATTTGCAACTTGATGTTGCTTTCAAACATTTAACCTAGGAGATAATATGAATTACACAATAGTTTTAATTACCATAATTAAAGCAGTAATCATCTTTGAGAAAACATCCTGGTCACACATTAGTCCTGATTTCTGGAATACCCCAAGTATGATTAAAAATTTCCTTATCTTGCATATAACGTCACTTCAATTATTCTACTTTGCTGTGAACCTGTACAAACTGATTATGGACAGATTTGGGCTGTTTGTGACCTCAACACACAGATAAGCAGGACAGAAGGATCACTCTAGTTAGGAAACTCTCCCAGTGCAAGATGAGCAGGGGCTGTCCTGAATTTTGTGGTCGTGTTATGTTGAACAACATCCCTTATATAGCTTGTAAAGCATCATGAGAACAAACACAGCATGGAGCTGGGACAGTGCTAGAGAAATATTATTCCCTTCCCAAATTTTAGTTAATGTCTAAATAGATAAAATGAGAGCACAGCATAAATCATCTTAGCTTTGCTCTAAGTTTGGACCTGTCTATTTGCACTAAACCAGTGCTGTGTTGCTTCAGTATGTAGTTATAGAGAGTGAGATCTGTCCACTGTGTCATATATTCTTTCAGTTCTACAAATGCTGTGATGGTACTATTTTGTAAACAAAATTAGAATAACAGATAAATTTGAAGCTGTTTTGTTGGTTTTTTTTTACCATTAACAACCTTGATTTTATATGTTGAGCATTTAAATGTCAAATCTATTGCAGAATGCTGCTTGACAGAGACTTAGAATTAAAAGCAATGGAAAAAGGAAGAGAAAACACTTTCATGAGCTTCATCCAGTACGTGAAATGCACTGTTACGCTTTCTGTGTATCTGGATAGTCATACAATGTATGACAGGTTGAAATTATTTTTGAATTCAAAGTGTTCTGAAAAAAATGTGGTTTTCAGGTTAGGATATATTTCCAAATATGCTGCAAAAATGTGGGGAAAATAGGTTTATTTAGAAATAATAAAGCAGTTCAATGATTCAGTCCGTCTTGATGACACTGATGCTATGTAGCAATGAGTTTGATGCATGAAAATTCCTTTATCCAGGAAATTATGCGAGTCCATGCATAAACATAAGCATTTGGGTACTAACCAACTGGGTTGAGCATGTGCTGCTAATTATGCAGACAAGCAATGCTCCTTCCGTTGGTAAAGGACTGAGTCTAAGTGGTAGCATACCCAAAATTTTCTAAGAAGAGGGAAGCGAAGGAGTGAGCTACAGGTTTCTTGCAATAATGGCAATGAGTAAAAGGTGGGGGAGTCCTAAGTTACCCTAGGATGAAACAGAATGGGGACAGAATTACATAAGACGACAGAGATTTCTTCTTATTTATTGTGGATGTCATCCAACTGAGCACAAGAGATTAGGCCCTTTAGGGGTAACATTTGTTACAGGCATAATGTGACTGTTTTGTCTTCAGCTTTTGGATTTTGCTTCTGTGATGGGAAGAGAATTTCATGTAACATGCCCATAAATCCAGACAAAGTCACGAAGAGATAAGGAGGCTATGAATAGTTTCCCAAATACAGACTTTTTTTTTGTTCTTGAACATTATTCTGTATTTGCTTTGATAATGAAAATATCCTAAATGCTGAGAGCATTTTGCATGTTTAGAAGTAAAGCCTAATTTACTTTGTAAGAAAATGCAATATCAAGAACTGGATTCTTCACACAATTCCTCTTGACTAGACTTATTATTATGAAAATTCTGTTTTTCATCAATTAGGGTAAATAGAACTTTAAAAATACTTCTGCTTTGATATATTTTATGATAAAAATTATTTCTAGCTTTTTGCAAAACCAAAACCTGATTTCTCAAGTGGACTTCTGCACCACTTAAAAATACACAGCAAAATCACATCACACCAAGTAAATTCCAAATAGCTTTCATTATAGTCTATGAAATCTTAAATAAAGGAAAATGCCCAGAGTGTAAAAAGCACAGATTGAGAGGGAAAAATGTATACTAGTAGAATAAATAACTCCCTATAGACTAACAGATACACTGTAAAAAATTACTTATTTTAGTTCCAACAGATATATATCAGACAGTCAGTTCTCTTGCTAGGAACTAATTACGGTCAAAGTATGCAATCCATTATTCATACCATTGTAAGAGAATTGTCATATCCACTGCAAAGACGCTACGCAGTTGCTGACCTTAACTGTGCTGAAGCTTTTAATAACTGCTGACTAGAGTTAGCCTGATTCATTAGTGCCCTCAAAACTCCCTATTCAGATGGTGGGCCTTCTACAACTACTGCTGCTTGAACTTTGCTGCTCATCTTTCCATTGAGAATAGAAGACAGCTATGTTAAAGTGGAATAGTTTGAAGCCTTGATGAAAATACTAGATCCTGTGATAAAAAAAGCAGAAAAACCACTACATTCGCTACCAATGTGTTCTTGCATTCTCTTGGTTTGGTATTTTGGGGTGTGTGGGGTGGGTTTTTTAATTCTGACATTCTCAAGCAGAACAGATCTGTATGGAAAGTCATAAAATTCACACTACTTACCCCAGAGGCTAGAATGACTTCCTTCACAAATAAATAATTAGGTAGATTTACAAAATGCACATTATTTTCCCAAGTGACTGGAACGGCTCCAAGCGATTAAATACATAATTAGGTAGTTTTTCTAAAATGCTTATTATTTACCTGAGAGTCTCATCACAGACACTCTGGTAAATACTGTCTCTCTGCTAGCAGTTATTACCAAAAACGCCTCCATAATTTCCAGCCTTCCTCCAGCAGTGATATAAACAGAGGATATTACTTGGGGCAATGGATCATGAAAAACAAAGTCTGACTGTGCCAGCCAGCCTATTTAACTGACAAGCTGAGCTTCCTCTGTACCTGCCATTGCATTCTTTCACATTACAAATGGAGTAGAAAGCAAACAAAAGGAATTTTCAATTTTTTTGTATTTTAGTTTGAGTTTTAGCTGGCCAGAAATCCTGCTGAAGTCTGTGCCTGTGAATGTTAAGGTGCATGCATGGCTACAGAAGAGAGAAAAAAGCCCCAGTGCTTATTAACCGTTTTCCTGACTGGGAAGGATAAGGAAGTTCATGATGAGTTCATCACAAAACAAGTAAGTAGGTTTCCAGGTCCCACACTCCATTTGACTCAGGATTTTCTTTCCCAAGCAGCTGGTTTGGATGAAACTATCAGAGAGGAGCAGCCTTACTCTCTAATGCTCATTGCCTCTCTCTAGGGGACACACAGTCACAAGGTCAGGTAACACACAAATGTGAATATTCCTACTCATGATTCACCAGTTGATGTCAAAAGCTGGACACAGAGAGACAGGAAAGAAAAAGGTCAGGTATTAAGACATAGTGGCTCACCTATGCATCCAAGGGACAATACCAAACGCCCTTTTTCTAGTGATCACAGACAATAAAACTGACCCTCAGAAGTGACCCCTTTACATTACTCCACCTCCAGAGTCAATTTTCCTTATGCTTTTATCTGCCCAGAGGCCTCACTGCTTTGTTGTCCATACAGAAGAGATCAAGAGTGACTAGAATCTCAATTAGAAAAAAGAGGGCAGGAGGAGATAGCAAGGTGTGACAAGGTGAGGGAGAGGGAAAAAAAGACGGAAGGAGAAATGAAGAGCAAGAGAAAAAGAGATGGAAAAGAATCAGAGGCCAAGCCAGTAATATTTAGGGATTAGAAAATAAGGCAACAAAGATGGGCAGACAGCAAAGGGAACAACAGCGAAAGACAGAATAGAAAATATTTATTTTGCTCCTCAGAAGAAAAAAAGGAAGAAAAAAAGGAAGAAAAATTGTGAAAGAAATAAGGCGGAATCAGAATAGGCTTATTCTTAGGAGGAAAAAAAAAAAGAAATAAAAGGAACAAAGAGAGAGAAAGAAACCAGAAAGAAACCAGGAGGCTTTTTACTGTATTTCCAAGTAAGATGTTCCACTTTGGTTTTTAACACCTTCAACTACGCTATTTGTGTCTTACACATATATAAAATGCATTCATAGTCACATCCAAACAACTTAAACAGGGGTGAGAAATTCTTTGCAATTCTATTTTTGTGTTAATACAATAAAATTCTGCCCTGGATATTTTGGTCATTTCAGCAAGCATCTAGCAGCAAAAGAAGCTGAAGCATTGGGGAGTGTATCCTGCAGTGTGAGCCACAAAGCTGAAGGTGGAGTAGCTGAGGTGTGCAGCAAATGGTGACAACTAAGCACTTCACCAGGTCCTTGCTTTTATGGCAGGTGCCTCATTTTTTATGAGGTTGGGAAAGAGACATCCAGGGCAAAGGGGAACAGAGAACAGGTACTGACAGACAGATCGTGAATGACTGTGAGCACACTAGGATCCTACTAGATGCTCTCAGTTTCAAATATAATTGTTCCCATAGCATTCTAACATTTGCTACAAATAGATTACAGGATGCTTCTTGGTGATTCATTCTAGGCCTGCTCAAGGCATTTAAGGCACAACATTGCACACATGTAAACCTATGCATGTTGCTGCATGACAACTTAGTATTTACTGCTGAAAATATCCATGAGCATCTGCAGTAAGCAACGTATGCAAAATAGTGACAGGGAATGTGTGAACACTATTTCAACTAGAATTCTTAGTGAAGGACACAACTAGCAAGAGTCTGGCAAGTTTCACTTCCACGAGTGTTTCAGTGATGGGAAAGTCTTATAAGAGAACCTCCCTCACCCTCATTTTCAAGCCATTTAAACAATACATAAGAAAGACCTAAGTTCCACCACCACTGTCAACTAAATGTATCTCTTCTGCCTTTTATCCTCTACTTTGGCTATGGATCTGACAAAATCATGTACCAGGAAAGTTCCTTTTTAGAAGGTGTCCCTGATTCTGTCGAGCCCCAAACTCTGCAAATCACAATGTTAGTGTGCTTACATATATTTAAAGGTCAAAGCATAAAGTATTGCAATAAATAAAGGTATATTAAATGCTCCTAGCAGATGCTGTTGTCCTGTTACTTTCATTGAAGTAACGAGTCTACATTGTTTTATAGTTGGAAAATGAAACAAACATTTCTAAACTAGCCCAAATTTATCAGGCATGAAGGTAAAAAAGCTACCTTTAAGCCTCTGAGTAATTCCTTTACAAGACCTCATCAAAGCTCACCATCTGCTTAAACACATATATTTTTCCTCTTAAAGAACCTAGACTTATTTCCAAATAAGAATACTCTGTTATCACATGGTGACAAATCTGTATAAGCAATAGTTTGACAGTTTAGTGTTTTCTTATTGCGATAGGCTTCAACCCTGCAATCCAAATGCTCCTGGCCCAGGACCTCTTTCCATGCCTTCTCCCAGCTGCCCATGTTCAGTGCCGTTGCCCAGAGTGTCATTTACCCTCGCTGTGCAGTGGCATTCCAAACCATCCAGCAATACCCCTCCAACAAGACTCAAGCAAATAGATTACAATATCCAAGGACCAATCCTCACAATTGGCCCATGGCATCAAATTCTAAGGAAAAATGCTGAAATGTGATACTGCAGTCAATGTCAAGACCGACACACTGCAACGTGCAGATGTTCAGATTTCACAGATGTCTTATTTTTTAGTTAGCATGAAAGGACCTTGATAAAAGCACTGTAGATTGTGTCTCAGTGGCACTTCATCAGTGCAAAGGACACCATGTTGTTCCACCCTCTCTTCTGATTTCCAGAATGTGCTTCAGCTACAAAGAGATGGTTTGATTTCTATGCTTACAAGATGCTTTTCTGCATTTTTAGGGAAGTAAACAAGGCTACCAACGACAATAGACGACATGATGGCTTTTATAGTGTGAACATGCATTCCCCATAGACCAAAATGAGAACACTAAGTTACCGCATACAGACCTTTCATCTCCCACAAATTTCAGGCACCACTATGTTTGACCCAGACGCAGAATGAAAATCTCTTTTCTAAATCATACACCTGATCTCCTTTCTCCCCATGTCTTTCTTTTCTTGAAATACATTTCTGGGGAGATATAATTTATTGAGGTGCAGTTTGAACCATGTTACTTTTTATAACCCTCGCTTGCACCTATATCGTGCAATCATTTGACACATCTGCTATATTGAGAAGAAATCTGATTTAAGGGTTTTAATAAGAACTTGCATCAATAAATTATAACAGATTGGTGATTAGTAGTATTATTTATATGCAATATTTTTGTACCCCTTATAATGCTGATGTCTGCTTCACAGCGATTAATTATTTTCATAATTTTCTCTAAGTAGTAATATAGAAAATGTCAAAAAGAAAATTAGATTTTCACTTTCCAGACACAGAAATTTAATTAAAGCCAACTCCTTCTTGAAGGGGAATGTCCTTAGCTGGTTCTGTGATGTGGCAGCAGCTCTATATGCTGCCATGTGGGAGGCCAAGGCTCAGAAAGTGACTCGGGGAATATTAATCACCAGGCTTCCGAGACTAAACACATGCTGAATGTGCCACAGTTGGTCCCCGCAGGTTGTTTATGGAGCAGAGGTGGTAGCAGGCAGCAATGATTTCTTAAAAATGCACCTGCTTGCACAGCCCACCTCAGAGATGGCGCTATAGTGAAAGCGGCCCTCTGCTTAGATAAAAACTGTTCCATGAGAAAACCTCTGATTTTCCAGGCAGGAAAGGTCAGCTCTCCCTCAGGCTGCTCTCAAAGTCTGAGATAAAGACTTCAAGCACATTCCAGCTGTAAAAATTAACACCTGTTGGGCATTTTTAGGACAAAGACTCAGGTGTCTCCAGTCTGTGGAATATGAACATATAAACCAGAATGCTGCCTTTAAAAAATAAATTCCCAGACTCAACAAAAGGTGAGGGAAGCCAGAGGCAGTATTTTCTCATTTTACTCACCCTTCTTCTTTAGATCTTTTTTCTTTCATTTCTTGAATAGTCACCAAAACTTCTCCATAATACATTGCCTCTTTTGCCTCTCAGTTCTTTCCCTTCATGAATCCTTCCCTGTGTATTATTCCTCCCTTCTATTTACCTCCATCATTCCCATCTTTCATAGAGTCTTCCTCATTATGACTAAATACGCACAGATTAGAATGGAAGGACCAAACAAAACCATTCAGGACTTCTAACCACCATCCAGGTACAACTGAATCTAGTCCTGTTTCAAAGCGATAGTGCAGTCATGGGTGAACACGAAAGTTTTTCATTCAGTACCTAGTCCTTCTTTCATAAAAAATATGTTTCTCTGGAGAAGATGGTCTTCGAGGAGATACAGTCAAAATCACTCCATTTGCTACAGCAGCACTTATGTAAGATAAATTAGAAAACAGCTTGAGTTAGAAACCTATTCAAACAGTTAAGTGTAAAGATGATGACTAACATGACTCTATCACTTGATTTTATTGTTCATATAGGTAATGATTTTTCTCAATCGGATGGCAGCTTAAAAGTGACTTAGCCAAGTCAAGTGATTATTATAAGATAAACCAATGTGGGCAGAAGCATTTTCACTGATAACAAATACCTTTCATTTCTGAAGATAAAGTCACTGCTCTCACTGAGTCTAGCTGAAGTCTCCACTTCAGCTGGACAAAGAAATGGTGAAAGATGGATGTGTCCCCCCCAAACACACTTCTGCCATTGCTTCAGCATGTCTGCTTTACTGTGATACTGGACAATCGACAACAAGCCATCTTTGGAAGTTCATTCCTAGTTGCTCTTAAAGCCAGTTAATTTCTAAGCAAGATTTTTGGTAATTATCTCTTGCCCTTCATTATTACTAACCAGAGTAAGCCTATGTGGACTGTCATCTCCATCCAATTTACAAGTTAAATATACTGTAACAGAAGAATTAGCAAGAGATTGGAGAGAAAACCACCTATAGTAAGATATCCCATGCTGAATCTAATTATGGTAACTCAGATTTCTGTAAGGATCACATGGCATGATTTCACTGTAGTTGCTCTCAGAGAAGAATCCAATGCCTGCCTTAAATACGCTATGGGAACAAACTCTGCTTGTTCTGTAGATTTTGGGGCTGTCCATATCTAATATGGACTTGGCAATCTGCTGCCACAGAAACAGAGCAAAGACTTGAGGGAAAAAACCTCAGATGTTGCTGCTTGAACTTAAGACAACATTGAACATGGAAACAGTGAAGCTGTTGTGACTTATAACCATGTCCTTTGAGCTAGCCTCATGCACTTGTGCTAATAAAGAAACATTAAAAGAACACTCGATACGCTGCTGGCTCATGTTTATTTTATGCCCACAGGGAAAGAAGAATGCAGAAGACATAAGAGTTCTTCAGGAAACTGCTCAAATTTAATTCACTCTTGAGAGTAAAAATCTGCTTTATCTTTATGCTTTTGGTTCCCTTCTCTGTCTGGTTGAAATAAACTCAGTTACTTGAATGAATTCAGGTCAGCTTTACCTGCTAGACCAGGGGAGAAAGCAGTCTAGCTGTACTCGATAAGCTACCAACACTTTGAGAAAGAAACTGTGAATTGGATGTTCTTTTGTCAACAAGGCTTTGTTCTCCAGGGTGCTGCACAGTGCCATGCCATTTGGTCAGTGCACGTACATTACTATAGAAAAAAAAACACTACTCAGCATATTGACCAAGAGTTTCTAGGAAGATAGAAGAAGGAAAATCAGAATAATCTACTTTTGAAACATTTTAGGGGAAAAAAGCAGCAATATGCTCATGGGAAAAACGTCGAAATGAGACTGCAATTAGGTTCCACACAAACTCAGTGATCTCTCATGTAACCTCTACATGATTTGTTGCTTCTGCTTCTCATCCCATGCTTTACCTACTCAAATAATGCCAAAAGGACAGACATTGCCTCTTTGTAAGAAATATATGCAACTAGGTCAATGGAGTATGTTCAAACTACCATAACATAAATAATAAAATAGTTGTCATAGTATGAATATGAAGGGAAATAATCCCTACTAAATACTTATTCTGCCCATAATGCACAGGAAAGAACAGCCAAAATTAAAGAGTAGACTGAACTTCTGAATACTTTTTATATAATGATCCAAGGTTCACTGTTCATCAAACCAACGCACATGTGCAGTAGCTGGTATAACCTGCTTTTTATTAAGAACTTTTTGGGATTGACAGGAAGAGACAGGTTTCCTCCTCTATAATTCCCTTCACCACTGTGGTCCTTGCATTCCCTCTGCAGAAGGAGTAAGCAGCTTCCACTTGGGGACAATGAAAAGAACCAGCTTAGTGAGTAAGCAACCCCTCTTAACATCAGATAGTAGGGTTTAGATATGAGAAATTAATGATAGAGAGTCCAGAAAAGAGAAAAAGTAATTTATTGCCAAATGTCCTTCCAAAAGACTCTCATATGTATCTCTAAGAACATTATTAGACAACATGTAGATATACAAACATTTTCCCTGACACAGACAAAGCTGGAAAAAGAAAAATAGAACTAGAAAACAAAAGCTCTGAAAACTGTAATTGCTTGATTATTAATTCCTCAGAGTAAAAAAAAAACCTGTTCTAAGAAGTACAATACATAAAAATTAAAGCACAATTCTCCAGCCTCCTACACCTGCTTCTGTATGCTCAGATATTTCATACCAACAAGAAAGTACAAAAAGTTTGTAGCTGTCAAAAATTTAACGCCCTTTAAATATTTAATTTAAGGAGCACTTTGAAGAACTTCCTAAAGCTGCAAATGCATGTGCTTTCAATCCCTTTTATTTTATTCCTCTAATAATACAATGACATATCCTGGTTTTTTTCTGATTTCCTAAGTTACTTCAAATTTTTTAAGCAGGGTTATTGGACAACACAGATTTCAGAAACTGTTGACATACCAAGGCATCACACCAGGTAAATCTTATTTCTTGTACCAACTGGTGCACTCACTCATTTTAGGCCCCACTAAACTATTCTGCTTCCTTGTTACATTCTTGAGAAGGCTCTGTTCATAGATCACTGACCTTCACTTTAAAACCCTTTGGACATATACAGCTTCCTAAACTTAGAGATTTTGTATATAACAGAAAAGGTTCAAACACACCATTTGGAGTTCTTAAATTGTCCTGGTTTCAGCAGGGATAGGGTTAATTTTCTTTCTGGCAGCTGGTGTGGCACTGTGTTTGGGAGTTAGGATGAGAGCAGTGCTGAAAACACACTGAAGGTTTTAGGTGTTGCCAAGCAGTCAGGGACTTTTCAGCTTCTTATGCTGCCTTGCCAATTCAAAGGTGGGGGCACCCAAGAAACTGGGAGGGGACACAGCCAGGACAGGTAATGGAAACTGGCCAAAGGAATATTCCATACCATACAACATCATGTTCTGTCTATAACGGAGGGGGTGGGGGGTGTGGACTGAGAGGCTAGGTGGATGGGGGTCTTGTGCAGCACAGACTTTGGGTGGTGAGAAATTGTGCTGTTCATCATTTGTTTTGTATTACCATCCTCATCCTTTTTTGTTTGTCCTAGTAAACTGTTTTTATCTCAGCCCATGAGTTTTCTCACTTTCACTTTTCCAATTCTCTCCCCAGTGCTTCTGGGGGGATTGAAGGAACGGGTGCACAGGGCTTAGCTGCCAGCTGGAGCTAAAACCATGACACAAATCAAGTACAGTTTTACTCCTCCCTTTGACTTGCAGACTTTGCTTAGGCTACCTCTTTATTCTCTCCTGTTCTTTTCAGATACTAGTATTTTGAAAGATGATTCAGAGATTCACCACTGCATTGACGTCCTCCATAGGAATAAGAGCACCCTGTTATCATACAAATAGCATGTAATGGAGATAAAAAAATTAACTGTAATACATATGCCTCCTTAATCATTCCCCAGAAGCTTTCTTTCAGTGGAACACGGCTCTTAAGGCAATTTATTATACTTTAAAGCTTTAGTCCTTTTATTAGCAGTTCCATACACAACCTGGTGGTAATTGCACTTATTTATTTATATATCTGTGTGGTAAAATCAGATTACTTCCAGATACAATAGTGTTTTACAGTCATCAGGAGAACTGCATCTTTTATCTGGATTCCTTTAAAATACATCATGCATATGATTACTCGTAAGAAATAAACTGATGCAAAGAAATCTTTGCAAAGTGCCTACAGCAATTTAAAACCTTGTCTTTCCTTGGCCTCACCAACTTTTCTTCTACCAAAGATCTGTGAAAGCTTATTTTACCCCGGGGACCAAGACCCATAATGCTGTAATGCTATTTTAAAAATGAAATGGTGTTCATAGGAACAGTGTATCTTTAACTGGGGTAATGCATTGCATATTTGTATACAATTCCTGCTTTGAAGAAATGCTGTGAGATTCTTTGCCCTGCACAGTAACTAAATAACCATAAATGATCTTTCATGCGTATGCAAATCTGTCCCTCTAAGCACCTTATTAATTATTTCAAAGATACTTGGAGGTCACCACTCATGGAAATTTCTATGCATGAAGCCTCATTAATACCAGACACCATACAGAGAGATGGGATAGATTTTTGTTGCCATTTAACAAGGGCAGAGAGAGTATAATCTGTAACATTTACTTTTTTTATCTTAATGACCAATGAAATCCAGCCAGTTCCATCTATAAATCCTTGCTCTGAGCTGATACAGTGGGTTTGAGTCATGGGGCTGCTGCCACACTACACTGGACTGCTAATCCTGTATCAATGCACCAGTTACCGTGCTTAGAGCTCTGGTTCTCAACACTGGTGGTTCTCAGCTGGAGTAGCGCTGCCCAGCACTAGATTAGCAACTAAGCACTAAGGAATTAATGTTGTTCTTCCAAAAAACCACAGCAATGACACATTTTGTGTTGGAACAAAATGAAGCTGTGGCATTATCAAGGTGATATACCCAAGCTCATCAGTTGCGATGATAGATGCTTTCTGAACATAGCATCTCCTGATTAAATAGGTCACATAACAGAAATCAAAGAAAAGCAAGGAAATAACCACACAAAATACCTGAACACAATGACAAAATGCATCTTCTGCTCTATCTGTGCCAGGAAGCAAGAAATTAAAGCTCGTTGAGATGCACTGTTTATCTGAAATCCCTAGAACATTTCCAGCTCAAGTTATCATACACATATGATAACACTGATCTTGTCTGTCACAGTGACCCTTTGCTGTAGCAGCTGCTGTTTATTTTTATTCTGGTGTGTGCACGATGCTTTCACCTCTAGATTGATCCAATAAAAGATATAAAAAACTTGCTATGTTGGTACATTCCCTTGATAAAAATTGGGAACAGCGAGTCAAATGTTAATGGAAACTGCAGGCTATGTTCATTATGTTATCTCTATTTTTGAAAAACACTAGAATGAACAGAACTAATTGGAAGTGCAAACAATTTAAACAGGATTAATTACAAAACCAAACCCTCCTGTACAGTTCCAGGGCAATGTGTGCACATATGCCTTAAAGAAATGGGCTAGTTTTTAAATAAATCTATTCATAAAAGGAAATATGAAATACTCCTTATAAAGTCTGAAGTCAGAGTACTAGTGTTGCCCGTCCAAGACATCATAAATACTATCTCAGCATTAACCTGTGATGTTTAAAAATACATGTATTAGTAGGCTATTTTGATCTGTCTGTGCAACCTTGTCACCTACCATAACATAAATGCCAATACAGTAAATATGACTTTGTTTTGCATTCCTTTTAGAAGCAGGCTCAAATCGGCACCTAACTTTTTAATAAAGCTCAGATCTAATATTTTTTGCTTTGAGTCATGCTCTGTTAGAGAGAACGTATTAAACCTGCAATGCCACAGTAAGAAAGTCTTTTCGTGGCGTGTCCCACGGTATTCACTCCTGTCAAGGGGAATTGATTTTAGGCTTCACTGAGGTAATTAGAGAAAGTTGTGTTAAACAGTGATTTACCATCCTCACATGTAAATACAAACTGCTAATTGCAGTTGCAAAAAAATGAAGATACTCCTATTCAGGAGGAGTGCCATGCTAAGTGGAAAAGAAAATCACATGATGCTATTCTGAATGTTTCTTAACTTAATTCATTGCTGATGAAAGCTGCTGGATCCATAGCTACAAAGGAGGCTAAAATCCTTTGTAGCTGAACAGCAAGAAAGTAGGGTTTGGCAACTCAGGCTTTCCTCTTCTTCACAGTTGTGATGCAACTCAGCCTTGTGACTTTCAAAGGACAAACAATAGTCATCAGTCCTTAAATCAAATATAACCCAACTCCAGAAACAACCACATTTCTTGCATACCAGAAAGTCAAGTTCAGATAGCTGCAGAAATGGACCACTCACACTGATTAGATGACTCATCTTACAAAGTCATCTGAATGGTATCTCTTACAAATGCTGTTATGGATACAGAACCAACACCACAATAAAGAGAACTTACAGAGGTAGCAATCAATTTTAGGTTTAGATGGAATATTATTTAAAACCACCGAATACTCAGCAATTGTGAGTGACATCTACTCCAACACAAAGCATGCCAGCACAGCATAAAGTCAATACTTCTTCGAGATAATCAGGCTGGCTGTGTATAAGTAGGTATGCCTAGACAGCACCACACACCCCTGTGCAGAGGTACTAGCATGGGTCCTTTAGCAGTATTTGCCTGGTCAGTCCACATCAACTTCCCAGAACTGTCAAAGATCCATCCTACATGCTACACTGACAGAACTATACTTCCTTCCTTTCAGCATCACAATTTGGCCCTAGCACAAGAATCTCTGTACTGCACAGCACTGCACTGTGCTGCGGCACACCTAAGCTCTGCACCCCACTACCACAGGGCAGAAAACCCACAGAAATTTTTCCAAGAAACATCCTTGCTAACTGGAAAACAGAGAGAATATGCATCAGAATTGTATTACTACTACTGCAAGTATTATTTTAATGTGTCATGTTCTGAAAACAACTTTCTGATTTTGGAACTTCTGAAGCTTTAAGATTTGCAATATTTTAGCATTTCTATGATTAGTTATTTTAATGCTTAAAGAATAACACAGCTGAGACTAGACTGGCAGAAACAGCTGCTTTCCCATTCCCACAGTTGAACCCCGTCTCAGAAGCAGAAGTTCTCTCATCCTTTGCGCATCCTTTATTATTAGCCCTTTCTTAGGCCAAGCCTATGCCTTCCTACCCTCTCAAAGACTGAAATGGCATCCCAGAGCACTTCAGCTCTGTCTTCTTGTGTTTCCTCCTCATTCCATCCCTATTCTGCATCTATTGCTCAATTTCCATAGTATTCAACTTCAACACACAGAAGAGATAAAAAGCCTGACTTGTATTGCCAGATAGGGGTAAAAACTTCTACAAACTTCTTAGTCAAAGGACAGACAAAACTTCTGGAAAAACAAGAGCTATTGCCAGATACATGGAAAAATCTTAATACAAGTTTTGTGCAGCAGGACTAGCAATGGGTTTACAGACAGAAGAGGTGGAAGGGCTGTTAGTTAAACATAGCCTGAACTGGAGGAAGCTCCATGACGCTAGCCATGGCTGCATGGAGGCCCATAACAGAGGAAAAAGAGGAGTTGCAGGATGCATCACTGGGATAAATGATTAACCTAACAGCTAACAGGAGAACAGGGAAAATACCTGATAAGCAAGGGGCAAGGGGGAGGGATGGATTCATCTCAGGTGCCTCATTAATTGTGTGGGAGCAGAAAATGGATTAACTCCTGGAGGAGCAAGGAGGGAGCTGAGGCTACAGACTGACCACGTGATATTACAGTAATGTCAAGGGCAAGGAAAGAGCACTGGGTATAAAGTTCCTGTTAGGTTGCTCACAAGAAGTTCTTAAACAACATTACAAAGTGTTTTACATGACCGTGTAAATGCAGTAGCAGAGCAGACTCTTTGGGAGGGAAGTAAAATGAGACTCAGTGAGATGGCACATAAACAGCAATTGTAGTGAAATGAGAAGTGATGGCTATTGCTACTGAAGCAATTAAATAACTGTAAATGGTTCTTACAACTGTACTTTCAATATCCTCAAGGCTATTTGAAATTCCTTTTGCAGTCCTTTTATTATTGGTACTTGAAGACAGGCCAAGAACGTTAACAATTTACTTAATTTGAAAGTGGAAATGCGGAGGTCAAGGTGGGTTTTTTTAACCAGAAGTATAATGCTAATATTTGCTAGTACTTCTTGATTATGAAATACTAATGTGAGGAAAGTATGCATCTGCTTTTAATATAAATGCCCTTTGGAAACCAGCTCACATGGTCAACAAGAACCGCTTCAACATTCACATAGTTTCTCTCATGTAATGAAACAACCCCCATGAAAACAGTGCAATTCCACAGATACCACCAATCAGTTTGGAGCATAATAAAAAGTCTTGCCCTGCAATAAAAATCCCATAACTTATAAAAGAAAATTAGTTAAACCATACCTACGCAAGGGAGGGAATAGCCAAGTTCTGGGTCATGGATGAACTGACGGTCATTCAGCATAGTCACACAGTACAAGTGGAAACAGTCTAGGCAAATGACATGGCGATGCACGCACTGGAACACAAGTACAGGACTCCTGTTAAAAACAAAACAGGGAAAATGATGAACAAGGACTGGACCAAAGTCCACAAAAAACTTTGTTTCAAATTTCTAATTTTTAATAATTTTTCATTAGTAGCACACAAGATGTTTTTATCATAAAAACATAATTTAGTCTGCAGATGCTTTTTAACATTAAACAGATATGAGGAAAAGGGATTAAGCGTTTACTGAAAGTTGATACTTTACTGAAAAATGGGACCTAAAGCGAGAGAAGTACTTTAGTAAAAGAAATCTTTTGCATGAGGTAAGGTTAAGATCACATGTGGTAAAACATCAAGTGGTGATAGGCAGGATTAAAAGAAATACCAGCGAGGAAAGCTAAATAGGACTTCGTAAAGACCACCCTGTGCCTTCAGCCTCTGGAACTCTATATAATAATAATGAGCAAAAATATTCAGCTTCTGGTCAGAGGTATGGGATACAATCTAAGAACAATACACCACAGCTTCATTCCTATATATAAATATCTACCTGCATGCTAAGTGAGAAATTATAGTCAATGTTCCCAGTGGAGGTTGGAGCTGATCAATCACCGAGTACCTGCATTAGGGCAAGCTGAGTCACCCACCTGGCTCCACTGTCTGACTATTACAGGAGCTCAGATGCCCACCACAGACACCTACATGGAGACAACTAAATATGGGAATCCCAAGCTTGGATGATGCAGAGAGGAAACACCTGAAGTGATAACAAAGAGTTTTACTGGAACACTGCAACACTCCGGAGCACTCCAGCAGTAAGCAAGGCAAGAAGGGGCAGTGACTCAAAATCCTGCTCAGAACCCGTGCACTGGAGGTGAAAGAAAAAATAAGCAACAGAGACAATGCTGCTGGCTTATCTCTTCTTGAGGAGTATTACCAACCAAGTATCAATATTGGAAAAATAGAGAGGTGTGTTAAGCTGAAAAGAACAGTGAGATTCCCATTCAAATGCTGTACTACTTTACTCCTTCTATTTCTCTTTGGGCAAACACAGGGAGAAATTAGTGAAATATTAATTAATTTTAAATAACTAGGAATAAAAAGAATTATTTTTAAAAAATAAAAGGAGAAATTCTCACTTATTCACTGTACTTTATGAGACAGGTATTAAAATACAACATCAAATACAACAGGACTTGTGATAAAGTCATTAGTGTTAGCAATACTGCTATAGCTTCTGTAAATCCTGCTACACGATGCTTTGAAATTCCACTGAAACAGTTAATCACCAGGCCCTCAATGTGGGAATACAACTGCAAAATGCAATCAATAATAATTTAAGATACTGTATATAAGCATTTAATCTTCCATGAAAATGTGCTTTACAGTTGCACATACTATAGAATTCATGGCAGTATGTTGGTATCTCAAAAAATATAATCTCTATGTTTTAAGGATTTTGTTGAATAAAGCAGCTTAAAAATGGAATTAAATAAAACCTCCCCATTACTAATCCTTATTAGTTGCCCACTTGCTGTTCTGAATGTAGCAAATAATAATTTTAAAAAGACAGCTGTAAGACAAAATGAGAGGCTGATCTATATCATTTTAGCTCTGGATAGCCCCAAAATAATTATAGAGAGCTGGAGGAACAGTTATCTTGTCTCTGTGGTGCAAAAGTCCTCATGGCTCACCACTCAAACATAATGTTAAGAAAAATACCTGAAAGATTTCTTCCCAAAACGCAGCTATAATCAAATTTGCCTATAGCTTTAATGGGTATCTATTTTTTAGGGTTAATTGCTCATTTTTATTGGTGCGGTATCTGAGTATTTTATTATTTTTTTTAGTTTCATGGGAAGCTCCCTGGATCTAACTTCATACCTCTCTGACCTTCAATTCAAAGAAAAATATATCTTTTCTATGAGAAAAGATCCATGAGAGAAAGCCATTGGAAGTTGAGTATCTTTAAAAAGCCAGGCCAGAAATGAAAATGGCGTTATTAACACTTCCACCTGAACCTGTATGAGACCAAGACTAACAGCACTTCATTATGGAAACAAACTATTACGATCAGTTACTCATGTAAATTGTTTTGCAATAATAAATTTTACTTCTAAATAAATTACAACCACTTGAAATAAAGCTATATTCTCCAAAGGGGCCCAGCCATATATGTGCACAGTTCAACTGCATCTTTAGGAACAACAGTAATGTTAAAATGTGTTACCTTTTAACACTATCAGTCTCACAAGCAATGTATACAAATTGCTTGTAAGTCTGGGTTCTGACCATGTTGCAAAACACAAGCTTAACTTTCATAGCTTACACTATCCAGAAATTTTGCAGCCCACAGCATCTGTGTCATAAGGCTTTGAGAAACTAAATTTGGATGCAATGAAGATTTATCCAAATTCATTCAGCATCAGAACAGTCACTACATTCCAACATTCGTGGATTTTGCATCAAAAGAAAGCATTTCTAATTTAAAAGAGATATAAAAGTTCTGTTCCTGAGATCCATAAAGATGAAGATGTAGAGATTATGTATATAATGCCTGGATGAAGCTAGTAAATACACATTTATGAAAACCCCAAGAGCCGTTAATAGAAACTTTGCTTGAACCAAACACAATTTACTTTAGAAAATATTATGAAAGTCAAAAAATTTGCCATACGATGTAACAAGGGCTCTTGCTCAATGTAACACAGCAGCCTAGTAAGGTAAATCTGATGTATATTTGAGAAGGTATTTCATAGGTTCCATTTACATAATGTGTTTGGCTGAATTAGAGGCTTCATGAGAATAATATATAAGAAAAATGTTTGTCACAGCAAGCGATAAATTGGTCCTTTTTGTTCACCAATTAGGAATGTAACCACTTTTAAAAATTGAAAATCCAGCATTACAATCACAGAAAATTTCCATAATAAGTCACTTGCTCCTGTGCTCTGACTCCTTTTCATTAGAATTTTATCAGCATGCATTTACTTAAATGAAAAAGAAAAGAGAACCTAAATGTTTCTGCTTCATATTGTTACTGTCGGATAACTGCGTGGCACAACAGCGGCACGGTTGGAAGTGCTATCTGGTCTGTACGCCCTTTCCTCCTTCTCCTGAGAAGCAGCAAGACACCGATAATTCTCAGATAGACTACCATGTTATACTGGCTAAATAAAGATACAAAGACTTGATCTGGTTTAGATAAGAAGCCCACGGGGAAATAAATTGTTCTAGTATAACCCCAAATCTCATGACGGTTATTAATGTGCTGAGAGTGAGCCCAATGTCTGTGCATAACAGGGGCTTCTTAGCATAAGGAATTATTAGTAGACATAACTGCAGATTAACTGATAGATCTTCCAATGCCTACTGAAGGAAAATGTGGGGCAAGTTGTCCTTTGCTTGATCTTTATATTTTGAAAAATGCTTGGCCGAGTAAAGGTTAAACAGCATACCACATGTATCAGTCCATTATGTTTTAGAAAATGTGAGTAGCCACAGTCTGAAGCACTTTGGAGGAAAGAATAGATCTAAGCCTGTAGAAATCTGTGAAAAACATGTTGGACAAATCTGTGAAACCCCCTTGAGGTCATTTCTAGGTGACAGTTGGATTTTTCTCACCTCAATCTCAAAATCTTAACCAAATAATAATAAAAAACCTTAGCAGATGTCTATAAGGCTGCCTTGCTGGGATTAGAGTCAGTGAAGCAAAAATAGCCATTTGGGATTCATTTCTGTGCAGGAAATAAATCTGAATGCACACAGCTGTATCACAGCCTTTAACCCCACCTATGAGTGCTATATTTATCATAACACACTTCTGCATTTCTAATACATTTTTTCATGTTGGCAACCTTCCTGCACTTCAAAAAGCTTTCTATATAGGTACCATGAAATCATTTTATTTATAAATGGATCTGTATGTCATTCTAAAATGAATCTTTGTTAACTCACAGGTCAGATCAATAAGTACCATTCAAGAAAAGATGAATTGCTGAATAAAATGGGGAAAAAAAAAAAGAAATTATGCAAAAGATAAACTTTGGTGACACAGACACTAAAGGCTCTCTCATACTTCATAAACAATCAAAGCAATTAACAGAAATACTGTTCTCAAGTAATACTCAATCAGTTCTGACTCTACTGTTGTAGCAGAACAAAATTACAATGCCGAAATAAGCCAAATTATTCATCCATCACATGGGTTCTTCATAGAATGGTACAAAGAAAGAGTATAGTCTAATTCGTACAAAGCTGGTGCCACATCTGGTTTTCTTGTCTATCACATACAGTCTAATTCAAAACTATTCAAAGTATAGCCTCTTTATGATGCCTTAAGCACACAGCTTCCTTACCATGAAAATACTTCCAAATACTTCCACTTAGATTACTAAATTCCATTATAAAGACGCTACTATTTATGTAAAATAGAAATATAGAAAAATTCCACAACTATTTGTGTTTCAGAACTGAGGCAGCTGGAGGAAAGCAGGGTGGTGGTTTAGCCCCAAGCAGTGGCTGAGCACCACATGCTGCTGGCTCAGGGAGGAGAAAGGGATGGAGACTCCATGGGGTGGGATAAGGACAGTTTACTGACAAAAGCACAAAATGGGAACAATAACAGCCTGTGGCAAATTTCACTCACACCCAGTGATAACACAGAATACCTTATGGACCAGACAGAGTACTGCAGGAAGCGAGGACCAACTCAACACCACTCAGACTGCCCTGGAGGCACCCAGAAGTGCCCCATCTCAACCATCCCCTTTTATGGGGGAGTGATGCCAGGTGGTGTGGAAACAGCCCAGGCTGACTCAGCTCACCTGTGCTGGCTGCTTGGGAAGGTTGACTCTAGCCTGGCCAGAACCAGGACACACAGCAATACATCCAGCCTTTTAATGACTAATATGCTATTATAGATAAATTGAAATGGTGGCCTAGCAATTGAAGACAACCTGTAAGTAGCAGCAAAGGCCTATAAATATTTAGACAAGGGTAGACATTTTAAATGGGTATCAAGACCTTACAAGAGAAAAGTAGCAATGATAAAGAAATCTCACTGGCTAACTTTGCAGCCTATCTTTCATGGACCTTTAAAAACAAAACAAAAGTGCATCTGTGCTCTCCCCTTCCAAAGGGATGAAAACAAATCTTTGCGTAGAGTGTGACAATTAAACCCCCCAGTAAATATAAATACAGTATTCTCAGAAAACTGGCACATTACATCCAGTAAAACAACAAAAAACCCATCTGGTTTTGTGTCTTTAATCACTTGCCTCACAATGCATCAAAGGTCATAAAGTGAAGGTTATGAACAGCATGAGACATAGCTGTGCGAACTTAGATTTTCTGGCTGTGCTTCTGTATAAAAATATATTCTGACCCATAGCTGTTAACTTAAAGGGCCATTGGCAAGTGAAATCTGACCTACTTTCTCCTCTGCTGTGTTACATGTTTTCCTCTAAAATGTGCTTTCATGTTTCTTATTTCTGTTGGAAAGCAGCACCAAGAGGCCAGAACCCAGGAACAGCCTGACAGCAATAAACCAGACTCCAAGAGGGAAGAACAGGCACACTTAAAATTAGTGCACATGATGGCAAGTGCTCCTTTCAGCAGTGCTCTTGTTAACGCTGTTGTTCAGGGTTTTTTCACGCTACAGAAGTGACATATTATTCCCTGTAAGATTCTGTGATCAGTGTGACAGGCAATAGCACCTGCCTCCCAAGGACTCTATGTTACATGTACTGGTATGTTCACATTAGTACCTGGCGTTACGTGCTATGCCTGCTTGATCAGACATGACTTGTCCGACCTTCATGTTCAGGAATATTAAAACCACCCTTGGCACTAACAGCTGAAACTTATGATATCAAGGAATGGACAGTGATTAGGCTGGAGAAGAAACCTTTCCTGTAATCTATCAGAGAAGCTGTCTACAGCAGTCTCGTAAATCCGTCATGCTTTGAAAGAAGATCAGTAGAACTTGCTCCTTTTCCTTCGTCTGTGCTTTGAAAATCTCATTAATGCTCCACTGGAGAAAAAAAAAGGGCCTTGGTAATGGAAGCAAAAGATGACAAACATGAACAAAGGAAGCAGCTCATGGGCTGCCCTAACCCAAGCCCTGATGCCAGCCGACAGTGGGAATATGAGAACAACCAACAGGACAATATGAGAATGCAATGTCTTTTCTTTCACAGGGCGTGGAGGACTTTGCACGGATGTGGTTCTTCAGAGTTCAAGGACCATTGGGTATTGATCTGCTCTGTTCCTCACAGTGATCCCCTGGGAGCTCAATGCTTGCCCTGACATTTGGCTTACCTTTGTTTTTCACATGTGCACGCAATCGTGCTTAGTAGCATACCAGAAGACCATAATCATCAGGAGGAACACAGTAGGAATGGCAGAGCAGCCTCCCTAAATGTTCACTCAGAATCTTTGTAGCTTGTTGAGCTATAAAGCCCCAATTTCTCCAGATTGGCTCTTTTGCATGCAATGACATTTTAGAGCCTGTATCACTTGTACCCTCAGCTTTTGCCAACGAAGGATGGCAAATGCTTCTTTCACCCTGGATTTAAGGTGGCTCACACACACATTTCTCCTCTCCTGTGAGGCAGCTCCCAGCCTCCAGCAGCACAGGCAAAACTGCAAATTGCAGGCAGTCCACACAGCCACACACTCCATTTTGCCCAAAGAGCAGGCTCCCAACTTTCTGACTTGAATCGTAGAACCATACAATCTCTGGAGTTGGAAGCAACCTGTAAGGGTCATCAAGTCCAACTCCTGGCTCCACACAGGTCCAGACAAGTCAGAGCATGGGACTGAATGCATCATTCAGCAGCTTCTTGAAATCAGCCAAGCTGAGTGCTGTGACCACTTTCCTGGGGAGCCTGTTCCAGTGCCCAACCACCCTCTCCGTAAAGAACCTCTTCCTAACATCCAGCCTAAACCTCTCCTGTCTCAGCTTCATACTGTTCCCTTGGGTTCTAGAGCTGGCCACCAAAGAGAGATCGGCGCCTGCTCCTTTGCTTTTCCTCATCAGGAAGCCATAGACCACAATGAGGTCTCCTCTCAGCCTCCTCTTCTCCAGGCTGAACAAACCTCTTCTTGTAAGATTTCCCCTCCAGACTCTTCACCATCCTTGATGCCCTTCCCTGGACACTCTCCAATAGTTTTGTGTCTCTCTTGTACTGCAGCACCCAAAACTGCACACAGCACTCGAGGTGAGGCCACACCAGCACAGGGTAGAGGCAGGACAGTCCTTTCCCCGGACTGGCTGGCAGCTTGATGCACCCCAGGATACAGCTGCCTCTCCCGGATGCCTGGGCACACCGCTGTCTCATGTTTAACCTGCTGGCGACCAAGAACCCTCCCAAATCCCTCTCAGCATGGCTGGTCTCCAGCATCTGATCCCCCAGTCTGTGTGTGCAGCCAGGGTTGCCCCTTCCCAGGTGCAGGATCCAGCACTTGCCCTTGTTAAACTTCATGCTGATGGTGATTGCCAAGCTGTCCAATCAGTCCAGGTCCCTCTGTAAGGCACCTCCACCCTCAACAGAGTCAACAGCTCCTTCCAGTCTGGTGTCACCTGCAAATTTACTTAAGACACCCTCTAGTCCTGTGTCCAGGTTGTTTATGAAAGCATTAAAAAGACCTGGACTTAAAATGGAACCCTGGGGACCCCCTCTAGTGACTGGCCATGAGCCAGATATAACCCCATTCACTATCACCACTTGAGATCCTACACTTTATCTGACAAACTAGATACATCCAGTCAGAAATCAGTCTAGTGTGATTTTCAGGAAAAAAGTCAGTGAGGTAACTGATGAAATTGGGAGAATAGTGGGATAGCACAATGAGAGGAGGAATGGCTAACTCCACCTGCACAAGCAGCACCACACGATTCTTCAGCAATTAAAGATGAATAAATGAAAAAAAGTCAAAAAGCCTTTGTACCCTACTGGCCTCTGGTTGCTGAAGATTCTTTTGATTTATTCCAAGGATTTATAACTTATTTAGTCTTACTCCCTACATCTTTGCTTGCAAAATTAACATCACCAGCAGAAGTTCTTATGCTGCTGAAATGCAACTGTCTATGTAGATAATTGTTAGAAGCAGCCCTGGCATGGTCTCAGGCTTGCCAAATAACAAAGTCCCAAACAGTTCCTGGGCACAGTCCAGGGGTTAGCATGTGTTACCTCCAACAGCCATCTGCATGTAGCCATCTTGCTTTAAAAACTAAGGGAGTTTAATACTACGGATTTATGGTAGAAGAGCTTTATTTTGGGACCCTGCTGTTTTAATACCAAAGCTTACTGAATTATACTGTTTCCTTACTTTTAGGCTCAAATCTCCATCCCCACAACTAAACTTCTTGAGACAGCCTATGAAAATTATCTCGTCTGTAAATTACACAGAAGAAAAGCTTCCCAAAGCAACAGACCAGAGAGAATCATGACCTCTTTTTGCATCCTCATGGATGATGAAATCCCTGGAAAGAGAAGAATATGGATATCATATCTTAAGGGATGAAGTCACATTATCCTCTTCATTCCCTGGAACTCCAGGGGAGAGTAGCACTGTTGGATACATGTTCCAAGTGTGTAAATTTCAATTATTCCCTTCCAACTAACTTTGAAAATGCATCCTGGCACATGAACTTTAAGGCTGTGTCTCTTAACAAGTATAGAAGAAAAGACAATGACCAGAAAACAAGGTAAGGTAGAAAAGGGGGAAAGGGAGATAGAAGTGATACATCAAGAGCATTTCCTCTTTGAGAATCATCTTTCACCACCTTCACATTGTTTTATGTTTTTCCTCATTTTTCTTTTCAAATATGAATATTCAGTTTATACATTCATCCAAACAATAACTTGAGGGTGCTTCCCATTAAACGAGTCTTCACTCTCAACCAAAGATAGGTTTATTATCTTATAAACAAAACCACCCTGAAGTTATTGTTATAATAAAGAGATTTCTTCACAGAAACTCACTTTTTTCGACTCCTCACTATCATTATAATTTACAGATAATATTTTACTCTTTCCTCCTGAAGGCAAATACCTTAGCATAAACATCAAGCTGCAGTTATCCGAGAACACCTTCTACATCAGCACCTTCGCTCAAAGGGAAGAAGAATGAGCCTAGGGCTAGCAAGTCTCATTGACTGCATTCTGACTTGTAAGTGCACAAAGCAGCTAGTTCCCCTGAATAGTCTTAAGAAAATAGTTTGCAATGTCCACCAGAAAATTGTACTAGCAGGGAGAATGGTTAAATAAACCTCAAAAGAAGATTCTGGGATTTCAAATCATTTTATATGCCTCCTGCTTTAATCCCATCACATGTTTTCATTTTTCATTAGTTTTGTACTGCCTACTTGGATGCTGGCTGATCCTCTTTGAGCCACTTCTTTCAAGGAATTACAGTATGTAGTAGATTACTCAAGTAATATACTGCTTTTTGTACAGGAGGACTTGGGAAAGATCTTCTCACATCTGTCCACCTGACCTAGTGATCTGAGTAACACTTAAAAAGACTGACATTTATTCAGATACAACTCTGCATTTCTCTAGGACCATTCAGTTTCCAGGCCTTGATACCAAAATGATGTACAAAGTACAGTAAAAGACTACAGCTCTTAAAAACGTACTGAATATTGTAGGAATGGGAGCAAAGCATTCTTTTAGCCTATCATCTCCGGTGATCCTGTGGAAGCTGTTTGTGATGCTAACATGGACTGACTTCTGAAAAAAGACATATTGGAAGGAAAAAAATCGTGGTGACCATTTCCCCTGTTCTTCACACAGACTAGGTTTTTAGTTAATGAACTAGCAAGTAACTATTCATATAAACGACACAGAACTTAAAAGACCACCCATATTGGAAAAGGAGTGTGCATGAAAGAGCATTTATTTTGGGAAGCCCCACTAATAGATCATTTTTGCCCACCTTTCCCTTTTTCAATGAAGCAGTTTACTTCCCACCTCACACTGGACTGACACAAGGGGAGGAAAAAAAGGTGTATGGCATTTTGATCTTACCCCCATCTTGTCCTCACTGAGCATTTGCTCAGAGAAGGACACAGCAAGCAAGCTCTGTACTTTCTCAGAGGAGATATAAAAGCCATAATTGTCAGCACTAATGAATAGTTTTGATTTCTCATCTTTATCTACAGCTTTCCCAGAACACACAGATCATTTCCAGAGACACTATACTCATTCTTCTGTTACACTCCTTCCTCCAAAGACAAGACAGGATATAGGTAGAACCTTGATATGTATCCCAGTAATTTCTGAGAGAAACTAAGACAAATAAACTCAGAAATATTAACAGGCATTTACTAAGGTAAGTTTTCCTCTGCTTTCAACTTCCTTTTGATAATTCCCTCAACACACCATATTCACTTCACATGAGCTAGGGTCTGGATTACACTCTAGGTAGCAGGACATAATAAAAAAAAAAAAAAAGAGTAGTAAAAGGAACATGGCAACAGAATTGAATAGAAGCAAACCAAAATTTTAATGTAACCAATCAAAATCATGTGAAATAATATCCAGGAGATATTTTGCAATCATCATGGATAACACCATTACACCAGACAAGGCTGGCCAGAGAAGCTGTGTCTGCCCCTTCCCTGGCAGTGCTCAAGGCCAGGTCGGATGGGGCTTTGGGCAACCTGGTCTAGTGGAGGGTGTCCCTGCCCATGGCAGGGGATGAAGCTAGATGGGCTTTGAGCTCCCTTCCAACCCAAACCTATCTGTGATTATACAAGTCTATGTTTTATATTTAATTTTTAACTAGCTCTACTTAATCTCTTTTCTAGCGTATATGTGATTTCTTTTTCTGTCAAATTCTAATCTCATGAAGACAGAACCTTTTCTGGTAGTAATGAAGAGAGCCTTGAAATTCAGTGATGAGACATGGAGGTCACATAGAAAATGCAGCTGTGCAAATTATGTTAACAAGTAGGGCTAGTAGGAGTGCAAACTTGCCTGAAGTCATACGTCCTGCTCTCAATGCCATTTCATGTCTTTGAAAGAAGTTCATGCAAAGGATTTACGCTGTCTTCAAGAGACAGAGTGCTGTTTTGTGCCCAGACCTGCTCATTTCTATACAGATGGGCACAGCACACCTTTGATTACCATGAAAGCAGTAACCGAATCTGGTAGAAATCTGTTGTTCCTGCTCTGAAGATGCTACGGAAGGAGCAACTAATATCACGGGGATGAAATACTACACAGGACACTGGCAAGGAAAGCACCAAAATGACTAATAGAAAAGTTGAGGTTGGCCACTTCTTTCCTAAGTCTGATTCTGCTTTCATCATCATCAATAGCTAAAATGTCATTGATCTTAGCTGTCCAGAAATTTGCCTTACACTTTTTTGAGCAATGACAAAGATACAATTAAATGTGAAAAATAATAATATCTTAAATTGACAGGTGCAGACCAGGTGTTTAAATCACACCTAAAAAAGCAATTGCACAGCAGCTGCATACAGAAGGATGGTTTGCACCTGTACATCTGCTTAATTTTATTTGGAAAATGTTCTGCTTTAGCCTTCATTGGATGTCTTTGTATTTTTAAGTAGAGGAAGACAGAAACTTCCATTCTGAAATAAAATTAACCAATAAAATATTTACCAGAATTTCCTTGCTTGTCAAAATAGCACCTTTTCCCCTCTACCCCAGATAATATAATCAGCATTTTGCTCATACCACTTATTCAGGAGTTGGGGGAACAGTTAAGGCCAGTGAATCTCAAAGCTATGCTCTGCCTGGTATGATTCAGAATTAGAGAGAACAAAGTTCATCAGCCATTTTAAAGGTGAAAGTGCCATAAGGCACCATTTTTAGGATGCTCGTGCTATTATCTATGCCAAGCTCCCTAGCAGTTCCATCATTGGCCCCATAAGTACTGGAAATGACTCTGCCTCATTCCTCCTTTGACAATGCACAGACTGGGAAGGAAAAGGAAATAAAAACAACAACATACCCATAAAACAACATCCAAAACAACCAAAAAAAATACAACCCTTGAAAAGGCAGCAACCAGGAATTCTAGGAATACTCAGTAATCCAAGGTGTACGGATTCAATTCAGCGCTGGTCCAGAAACTGCCAAAGCCTGTGAGCACGACTGACCCCTGAAGAAGGTTCAGGCCAATTCTTAACAAAACTGCCTCACACATTCCCAATTATATAACGCAGCAATTATGTTCCCCGTTCTCTCTTGCATTAGCCAGCCTGGTGGTGATCTGTTCAGCCATGCATGATTCACTGGGTTTGCCTTCTGTCTCTAAACACAAACTAGAGAAGAGCACAGCCCTTGAACCCCAGCTCGCTTTGGCTAAGTGTGAGAAGTCACTGACATTTCCTTGTCCTGTGGGGCCCAGCGGCCTCCCGGCGCTCTGAGTCACCACGCTGCTCCTGCTCGTGCCCGGCTGCGGGCGGGAGCTGCGCAGGGTCTATAAATAGTCCCCACACAGGCAAAGCCTACTTGCGCAAAGGACCTTTTGATTTGAGGGCTGGCCTCACTACAGACAGCCTTGTTACAAGGGGTGAAGTTTATCGGATTAGAAGCAACACTGTTAGTATTCAGGACACATTTCCAAGTGCATATGACATGTCAGCTGCTTACATATCTTCCAATTCTGCTTCACATATTCCTTTTAAAGTCAAACATGAAGTGACAGAAGTGTAGAAATATCTGTGTCCTGCACTCTGTGAACATAACAGCTAAAAAAACCACCTTGACATGTCAGCTGACGACAGGAAAAAAATCCCTGACCTCTGCTGAGGTGTTCTGATTTTCCTAACACTGACTACTTGTAGCAGAGAAGACAACCTTAAATAGATAATCATGAACTCTACAATTAAATATATATAGAGATATATATTTAAAAAGCATGAGGAATTTTCTTTGCATGCCCCCCGACACAGTTTCAGTCTTTGCTCCTGTCTCTTTCTCTTTTTAAATACCTTTTCGACTCTACAGAGACATCCCAGAGATCTAAAAATAGAAATAGCTAGCTGGGGTTTTTTTCATATATTTGCAACTATTTTCTTTTAAAAGATATTTTCTTGCATCTTCTGTCGAGAGACAATGATTTCAGCAGCTAGTTCTTCCATCCCTTAAATAAACAGAGCACTCCCTGAAGGAACTCCTTTTCCTCCAAAATTACTTCCCTACTACTTTGTTTTTCTTCTTCTGTCCTTGAGATTCATCCTTCAACATCTCTCTAGTTCTACCTTCAGCTATTCTTTCAAAATCAAGGCCAGCTAGGTCACCCTGGGTTCCCGTGGGACCAGAAATCTAATTCAATACAAGAGGATGACCCTCCCATGCAAGTGATGCCACATTACATTTACCCTGTTAGTCTGATTCCTCATTCTGTGTTTACTGCACAAGCTCCAGTTTCTAGAAACACAGGGGAAGCAGGTATAGATTCATTTATGATAAACACAGCATGTTGTACATTGCCAACGGATTTCTTCTTAGCATTGCTCACATCTTAATTTTACATTCAATTAACTACCAAGAAACTTTTGACCTTTTAATATTCAATATTTGAGACGTTATATGATGAAATGAGACCTTTAATTTACCTAATAGTTGGATGATGATGGGGTTTGTTATACTTTAAATGCACACTCTTGGGAAGCAGGGGGGAAAACCGTAGCTCTTTAAAAGCCACATGTGCCCACACGACCATCAGCATCCTGCACATGCCATGAACTGCATGGGAGACATTTGTTATGTACCTTGAAAGGTGAAAAGCTTCAGCAACCTTGTCAAGATTCTTATCTGTACTCAGAGGATGGGGCCTAATTTTAATCTTGCTTAGTTCTATACGCTGAGGACAGTAAAACTGGTCAAGTGTAAAACCAGTGGGAGGTCAAAGTTTTGTGGAAAACCAGATAGCCCCAACTCTCTCTCACAGTGTTCCCCGGTTAATGGGTCACAATCAGAACAATCAGAGAACTGTGGTAAAAATGTCACCTCAATTATCATGCAAAGAAAATAAAATTGATGGAAAAGTCTTAAGGAAACCAAACCCTTCAAAGTTGGGTGTTAGACATAACAGCAGTGCAGATTTGAAAGAAAGATGAAAGGATGTCTATTACAAAAGTACTTGTCCTGAAATAGCCACCTGAAAAGTTTGAGATGTTCATTCCTAGCCATTTTACCCAAAAAAGGAGAGGTGCTCTACTGGACCTCATGCTTGCGAATAATGAGGGGCTTGTTGGGGATGTGAGGTCTGAATGTTGCCTTGGCTGGAGTGCCCATGAAATGGTGGAATTCTGGATCCTGAGAGGAAGAAGTAAAATTACAACCCAGGACTTCGGGGAGTAGACTTTGGCCTCTTCAAGGATCTCTTTGGAAGAGTCCCATAGGATAAGGTCCTGGAGGGAAGAGGGTCCCAAGAAAGGTGGTTAATATTCAAGAATTGCATCCTCCAACCTTAAGAGTCGCTCATTCTAATGCCAAGGGTCAGGCAAAAAGTGCCAGCAGGCCTGCATGGATGAACATGGAGGTCCTAGGAAAACTCAGACACAAAATGGCAGTGTACAGAAAGTGGACTCAGAGTCAGATAACCTGGAAGGAATGTGGAAGCACTGTCCAAACATGCAGGGGCTCAGTTAGGAAAGCCAAATGCCAACCATTTATCTGTTGATAAATGTCAAAAGCAACAAGACTTATCTAAGTGGCAGAAGTATAAAGTCCTGCATCTGGTAAGGAATAACCTCAGGCACAAGTACCTGATGGGAGTCAACCAGCAGGAAACCAGCTTTGCAGAAAAGGAGCTGGGGGTCCTGACAGACACTGAATTGAACATGAGTCAGCAATAAACTCTTGCCACAGAGATAGCTAATAGTATTATAGGCTGCGTTAGGAGTGCAGCCATCAAGTCAAAGGAGGTGATCCTACCACTCAGCACTGATGTAACTAACAGCTGGAGTGCTGAGTCCAGTTCTGTGCTCTCCTGTACTAGAGGCATGGAGCTACTACAGAGATTCCAGGAAAGGCCAATTACAATTATTAAGGGATAGGAGCATCTCACATATGAGGGAAGGCTGAGAGAGCTGGGACTGTTCAGCCTGAAGAAGAGAAGGCTCAGGGGGAATCTTGTCAGTGTATAAATATCTGAAGGGAAGGTGCAAAGACAACAGATCCAGGCTCCTTTCAGTGGTCCCCCGTGAGAGGACAAACTCACAAATGGGCACAAACGGAAGCACAAGAGCTTCTGTCAAAAGAGAAACTTTTTTACTGCAAGGATGACCAAGAACTGGCACAGGCTGCCCAGAGAATTTGTAGAATCTCCACCCTTGGAGATATTCTAAAGCCACTTGGATATGGTCTGAGCAGCCTGGTATAGGTGATCTTGCTTGAGCAGGGGCCTGAACAAGATGACCTCCAGAGGTTTCTTCCAACATAAACCATTCTTTGATTCTGTGATTGTGCTGTGATTGTGATATTAGCATACAGTAGAGCAAACAAAGCTAAAGCCTGCTATATTTCATACAAGTGATGCAGAGATCCATCAACCATTAATAAAAGGTCACTAACTCTAACTAGCTAACAAACTAATTGAAGATAGCAACCCCAAACTGAAGAGTGTGTATGGAGGGTTCTGGGCAATAACTGTACTTTTTAAACAGAAGAATGCTACAGGAGAAGATTACTTTATTTTGTTCGTGTTGGGATCATATAAACTAACTTTAGCAAGCACAGTATCCTTTCCCTCTCATGAGAAACAAAACTGCTTGCAGGGCTCCTCTGTACCCTTGTTTAATCTGTGACACTGCAATTGGAATTTGTCACTCTAGGAGCTACATCTGATGTTACAGCCTGAAGCGGAGCTCAACCAAAATAAACAATCTGCTCCATTCTGCTTAGACTAATACGACAGTGATGTAAGCCCCAGCACAGTGGAAAATGCATAAACGGGCTGCCACACAGCACATGCACACACAAGAACAGCAACACAGCTCAGAAGTTTAATTACTAAAACACACCGGGTGAAAGAAGCCTTGCTTGGCCTTTGGCTTTGCTATGCAACAGGCTATTTCTTTGAGTGTGTTAATGTGGAAAATATGCTTATTATTTCAAAAGGCCTTAGGAATTCCGTGCTGCACTGAGACAACATCTTTTTCTCAAGTTCAGTGAAGTATTTGCTTCATCACAACTTGTGCAAAGTTGTTAGGGTGGGAGAGCTGATAAACATCCCACAGTGACACAACTGTGCAAATATTTGTCCCAGTATCTTGTGTTTGAATACGGTATTTGTCTCTGTCTCTCTCTCTCTTTGGTTTTTGATTTAGGGTCTCTGGAGCTTTGCCAATGCTAGGCTGTTCGTTCCAGTCGCACATACAGGCTCATTTATGCAAACAGTCATCATGTTGAAGCCCTAATCTGGTTATTCCTTCTACTCATGATCACTTGATCAGAATGAGGAGGGGGGAAAGGGTTGACATAATTCTGTTAAGTTTGTCATCCAGAATGGCTGACCTTAGCTCTAGAGTCTTATATGCCGTCAGTTTTTCTTTTCTCCCTCCCCAAGCTATGAAAGCCCTGTAAAGGCAACTGACTGAGCGGGTCACATTTTCTGTAAAGATACAAAGAGGTTATCTTCTTCAAATAATTTTATTTCAGGAAAAAAAGAGCATGGAGTGAAAAGAAAGGCAACAAGGTCACTTCAATAACATCACAGAATATTTTCTCTTCTAACTGCCTTACTATTTATATTTTCAACTTCAAAAATGAATTTTCATATAAAGCAGATTTATATTAAAAAGGCAAGAAAAAACAGCAAAAATCCCCCGAAACAACCACCAAGCACATTTTATGGGAATAAAGCAGCTCATGAAAGTTAAGGGCCAAAGAGCAAAAAATCTCTCTCTGTGTCAGGCACAATTTATAGGGCCACGGTGCAAGATCTCCTCTATCGTCCTGCCAGCGCTCTCAGCCCTCATCTGTAAAATCATTTTCTCAAAGCAGATGAGGTTATCCAGTCCGGGTGACAGCTCAGGTCCTGTGTTTCTTCTCATCAGAGGCCCCTACATGAGCCTAGCTAAAGCATAACAGCTAAAATTCAAAATTAATGCTAGGTAAGATACACAAAAAGCAGCAGATACTTGTTGGCATTTTGCAGAGAAATGGCTGGCCTTTTGCAAACATTTTGCTCTGCTTTCTTGCTCTGGCTTTGCTGACAGCCCAAACTACAGCTTGCAGTTCTCCCTGCTGCTGCAGATGATGTGCCGGGCACTGGCAAGGCAGGCCTCAGCCATCGCTTGCCACTTTTGGCCGTGCCACGGAACCACTGCAGCACAGTATTAGCAAGTTAAGAATTCCTCTTGATTTTTCAAATCCCTACTTTAAGCAGCCCCTTCCACCACGTCCTACTAAAGAAGGCATCAGTCTTTGCGTGCGCTTGCTCCTGTTCTCAACTGTGTCTCAGCCTGGCTGTGGGTATTTCCCAGAGCCTCCCTTCCCCCATCAGGCGGGCTCCAGGCAGCCGAAATATTCAGATCGGCCCCTAGATGGGGCTACCGTCCACAAATCCCGGCGCTGGGACTGCAAATTCAATTCTCCGAGCACAAGAAACTGAAATTAAGTACTGACTATTTATTAATCTCCGGCCCATTTATTAACCCCCTCATCCTTCATACATACTTCTCTAGCCTCGGCTGGCACACGCCTGTGATCATATTAAAAGCCTTAACTCTTTCTCGCCCCTGTCTTACCCTGTGAGAAGAGCTGTTTGCTGGTCACAGAAACCTCGACAGAAAAAGGAAGAGCTGACGATTGCTCAGAGAAAGCTCTGGATGCTTCCTACGTTAGCAGCAGCCAGCAAGTGATATAGGGACAATTCTGTCACGAGATCCTACGCTAAGATATTTCAACACAATATAGTATTGTTGAAAACACCTAGGGGATGCATATTTTACATTTTTGTTTAATTCATATCTTTCACATTTATTGCCGTGCAAGTTACCTCCTTCATATTATTTTCTATTGTCAGCGTCACCGTTTTCTTAGCTGGTTGCAACTAATATTTGTTGTATTGAAAAGCCAAAGCAAATCCCTAAAGATCAGGTTTAATATCCAAATAAACTCATTTCATAAATTCTTTTATGAAATGTGTTTTTAGCAAGATCTCAAGAGTGATTTCACATCGCAGAATGAACAGTGATGATGCAGGCAGATGAAACAAATTACTTTGCATATTTACAGGTTCCTTTCCCACTGATTGCTTCGGGAATCCATCCCACACTGACCTGCACCTCTTAAAGTCATTTCCAGGTACACTGAGAGTGCAATAAAATATTTCCAACTGTCACAGTTGGAAATATTTTATATCCACAATGTACAAGTCTAAATGGACAACGACAGGAAGCAGAGAATTCGGTCCTCTATGATTACTAGTTTCTGCCAAAGTGATTATTATGCTATTTCTTTCCACTCTAATTTGAAGACACTTTGTTTCCGAGACCTACTTCTAGAAAGTTTGTATTTTCACCTTTATGCGGACGAAATTTAGAGAAGAGTTGTTGGTATTGCTGTACATGAAGATGAAATGTTTCCATGCTTAATAAAAAAAAAAAAAGGAAAGAAAAACTGAAAAGGAATAAAGAGCACATGTACTGGAACAAAGCAGACAATCAAATAGAAGTAGACAGAATAATTATAGATTTCTGAATAACACTCCAGATGGCATTTTGGGCATCACAGTTAATAAGCAGGCTGTTTCAGGGGACCAGCATGTTAGCACATTATTGCAACAACTGGAAACCAGCAGCTGAAGCATGTCTGTCTGATTATCCAGGGAGCAGGCTACACGCAGCAGCCAAAACCAAGAAAAATACAGCGTCTGGATGCTTACTGGTATGACAGGTTCAGGGACCCATTTTTCTTAACAGTAAGGACATGCTTAAAGCAACTCAGCACAGCCGTAACTACCAGTCACTTCATGAGGAAGCAGCCTGAGGCCAGTTAATCTGGCCTACAGTTTGAGCGTTTAAAAAAGGCATCTTTTCAGCATTAATTATCCCATCTATATATTTAAATTGAAACTTCCACACTTCAGCTCAGATGAGAACCAAACCAGTTCCTGTGTTCTCCTTCTGTGCAAATTTGTTTTAGTGAAAGCAACAATAATAGCTGCAAGGGAGTTTACGCTAAAATTGCATTTTATTCCCCTTTTCACCATTGGAATCTGCAAACTACTTCTGCAATTTTAACTGTGCAGGTTGAATGTTAAATTGTCTGACAAAATAAGCTTGATATCTTGTCAGTTATCTTCTTAAACGAAATACATCATCTTCAGTACGGCAGAGTCCCACTGCTGACACGTAGCCCCTAGGAAATGTATTTCAGGGATGGAAGGTCTGACAATTCCATCAAGAAGAAAGACCCTTAGCAACACCCATCCCATAGTAAGCCCTAAATTTATTCTAAAACAGCAATTGTGTGAAAACATAATGTATTATATTATATCCTTCCAAATGTCAAAAAAAATTTGCCTTCTTACTTTCAATTCCAAACCAAGGTTACACCATAGAGCTCCTACAGATCTCAAACCACAGACAAACTCGCGGGTTAGTACCAAGTATCTTCATTCACACAGGATCACACACAGAATCATTAAGGTTGGAAAAGACCTCCAAGATCATCTAGTCCAACCTTCCTACTACCACCTGTATTACTAATCAAACCAGGTTCCTAAGTACCTCATCCAACCTCTCCTTGAACACCCCAAGGGACAATGACTCCACCACCTCCCTGGGCAATCCGTTCCAATGCCCAATCACTCCTTCTGAGAAGAAATTTCTCCTGATTTCTAACCTGAACCTCCCCTGGTGCAACTTGCAGCCATTCCCTCTTGTCCTATCACTACTTATCCTATCCTACTATCGCTACTTATCCTATCCTTTTCTTTGATCCCTGTCCTTAGATTTTCCCACTAATGACTCTTCAGATTCCTTTGTACCTGAATGGATTTACATCAAAAAAATCCCCAAAACACTCCAATATGCCCTTAACAGTACTTCCTGAGATAGTAGCAAAATAAATGGTTTATTTATTAAAATATGGTGAGGGTTTTTTTTTCTTGTGATTTTTATGTCACTGTATCAGAAAATAATAGTAATAATTAAAAGAAAGCTTGGTTTGCAAAACATAATAAAAATCTGCAGTAGTCTTCTAGCTCCCTGTGATATCAAACATACTTATTTCTGTACACACATTCCACCCTCACTGAAGGATTTCCTGCCGTAATACTGAACAATACCAAGCTTGATGTACTCTAACACTGGCATACATACCCATTCCTAATATCTTTTATCCTTTGGAAAGAAAGAAAATATCAAATACATCAGAAAAGAAGGCAATTTATGAATAATTCATAGGGATTTCTCTAGTTCTTGCTTTCTTACTTAGTATCTATTTCAGCCTGTCTACATTTATGTTAAAAGAAAAGAACTACAAAAAAAATCTAGGAGGACTGTCATGAAAAAAAGCACAGGTAGGGGTTTTGCTCCATAAATTATACTTGAATATGAAGTGCATCCTGATTCGACAGGGTACCGTGGTTGGCAAGGTCTTGCCTTTTTTTTTCCCCCTTGTCTTGATAATGTTTAATGATGTGCAGAGAAAAATAAACAAACAAAAAAAATCAAAATCAAATCAAAACATAGCCTGAAATGCTAAGAAATTAAACACAAGCCAGGAAGCAGCCAAAGGTATTTGTTCTCAAAACATAAGCTCACATTACACACTTTAAACATAATTAATTAAGATGTAAATTCAACATGGAAAATCAGACTACTGAGTATTATTTATATCCAGCTTGATTAAGTAAACTTTGTGGGAGAGGTTTTAGCATTTCTTGGACTAACTGAAACACTGCATGCCAGATAAGCCAACAGGGAAAGAAAAGGCATAAAAAGAGATGGAAAATGAAAAGGTTGCCAAGTCCCCTATTGTCAGTTCAAGAGCTCCCATCCACCCTGTAGATGGAAATCTCCTAAAGCAGCAACCAGACCACTGAATTATGGAAACTTTAAAGAAACATAAAAGAAACGCAGCAAAAACTTTAGTTTGCCAGCATCAGAGCAACATCTCACATGCTTCCCCTGAAGGAGACGTTAATAAGAAATGGCCCACCTCTGCCAGACAGGATTTTAATGGAGTTTGGATCCTAATATGCTTTGGCATTTCTCTGACCTCCTTTGTCTTATGTGCACCTTGTCCTTCTTCTCTGTATCCCCTTTTCCATGTAGCTAAAACATTTGACAAAATTTCTGGAGATTTCTGCCATTCTACTATTAACATTATCAACAGCAAAAAAATCCTTTTCATTAAATTAAATTAATTTTCTTTAAAAAATTAAAACAGAGACACCCAACTCCACCCAAAGCCCAAGAATTCAAAAAATGCACTCAGTTATGGTTTATATCTTGCCCAAATTGCCTTCCTGCTTTTTCTTTCTTCTGTCACTTGCCTTAAACGACTTTGAGTCCACAACACAGTTTTTTTAGCAGTTGCCTTTTCAATGTAAACAACATAAAACAAAGAGGGGGGAAAAAAGAATAAAGATTGTGTCATACAGGGTATTTTCACCTGGGCTGCATCAGCAGTAAATCGCCACTATTCTGAAACAACAGTACATGAAGCCGTATCTTGGTCTGTGGTTAGACACGGTAATATAACGTGTTGGCTGTCTTCAGAGGAAGTCTGAGACCAAACTCAGGAACGTGTCTGTGAATGGATTCAGTGATCTTCAGTGTTAAGTCCACTGAGGAACCATTAGGAAAGATGGCTTCTGAGTTCCAAAGTTTTTTCAGAATTTTTCTGACCTAAACATAAATTCCCTGCATCAAAACAAGATAAATAAATCTTCTTGTTTACGACAGAAGGAAGATACTCATGAAACTTCTCTCAATTCTCAGCTCATGAAAATGCTATGGATTTACAAGATGGTCAAAAATAAAGGTTATTACTACTCATTATTTAAATTATAGTCATACCAGAAGACACAGGGAAGATGAGTACTTCATTGTGCTGGGAACTATATAAAACTTCATTGTGCTGGGAACTATATAAAATACAGAGTGACAGTTCCTGACATGAGAAAAATAAAAATCTAACTAAACAAAGGAGGTAAAAAGGCATGGGGGGAGATAAAAAGGCATGGGGAAATAAAATTACTTGTCTGGAGTAATAGGCACATTTTCACTAGGTGAACAACAGAGACAGCACGCCGGTGTCCTGAATCAGGATGAGTGTCTGATGTCTGCACTTTGCAGAGTCACAGTGGGAACAGAACAAGTGTCTTTCACAAGCAATCTAAACCAAAACATTTAACTCAAATGAGAAAATAAAAATAACCAGAGCTTACAATTACCATGATTGCCAGTCACAGGTTCAGGGAATGGAGTCTCCTCCTTACTTTTTCAGTAAAATTCAAACTGTGAAACATGTAGTTGTTTCTTGGGAAGACAGCATCATGGTTTGACCCCAGACATTAACCAAGCACCCAGCAGCCACTCACTCACCCTTACCCCCAGAAGGATATGGGGAAGAGAATGGGGAAAAAAACAATCAAGTGAGATAAAGACAGTTTAATAGGATAACAATGGAAGATTATGATAATATTAATTCATATTAATAACACCACCACCAATAACATAATGTAAAACAAGTGATGTGTGAGTCCAATCGTTCACCGCGTCCGAAAGGAAGTAAACAACCAGATGCCCCATCTGTTTCAAGCAGGAATCCCACCTCTGAGCTCGCTTCCCCAGTTACATCCGGAGCCTCATGCTCTTGGCAGGGAACATCCCCTGGCCAGCCTGGGCCAGCCCTCCTGGCCATGCTGACCCAGCTCCTTGTGCACCTGGCAGGGTGAGAACCTGAGAAGTCCTTGACTTGGCACAGACACGACAAGTACCAAGCAACAGCTGAAAACACCAGCACGTTATCAACATTGTTATCCTGATAAATGCAAAACACAGTGCTCTGCCAGCTACCAGAAAGAAAACTAACTCTCTCTCAGTTGATACAAGGACAGACAGGTAAAAGGAAAGCTGATTAGGCAGCCACCTTTACCTGTAGAGAGAACTACGCCAATACCAGACAGTGATGCTGGATGGAGGATGGTGACCCTACAGAAGCTTCCTTTGGACAGTTCCTGGGATGAGCAACAGGAGAGCAGAATACAGCAGATCAGAGGGAAACTAAATTAATAGGTAAAATTTTGAATAAGAAAATATTGCTGACAAAAAATAGCATTTACTAAATAGACAGATTAATCATCTGTTAAAGTCAAAAAAAATAAAAATAACAAATGGCTGTGTAAGCTTTCAGGAAAACAGCTGTCTGCAGAAGACAGAAGAGTAAAACCATGTTTTAAACCTTTAAATCTCTGAGTGTTTTTCAGACAGGAACTTAGGTCACTAATGAAAATAATTTATTAATGCTTAACCTGCTCCCTTGTGAGGCACAGCAAAAATACCACACAGTACATTATGATGAGAGACCTTTTTTATTTGTTTTCCACATCGAAGACCTGGATTTTGAATAGGTGGGAAGCTGATGAGGATAAAAGAGCCTGTCAGAGTGCACATGAAAATTTTTGAGTTCAGAACTGCTTTACAGCTCACTTTGGGCTCTCAGTCCCTCATTTTCAACATATTCATATTCTGTCATTGGGATTTTTGTTAACATAATGCTGTAGAAAAGTGAGCCTGTAAAATGAGACTGCTAAATCCCAGCTTTATTCTCTAATGACTGCCTATCAAATATGTTCAGATTACCTGTCAAAGAGAAGATGTTTTTAAATTTCTAGTTCTTCAAGCCATGTGGGAACCCAAAAATCCCAGCACTGCTGCCTTTGACAATCACACTAGTAAGAAAAAAATAAGTAATCAGAGCGTACCTGACAATCACGGTAATTATGCCAGCAAAGTGCAATAACTTGCACCTTTATAGCTGTTATGTGCTTCCCAGATAGAAAATACCTACACTTCTCAGTAAAAAAGGTAAATATAAATATGTTAGCTACTGTTTATATAAAGCCGCCGTTTTGTCAAGGCACTGTATGAACTCAAGAATCTGTAAAGTGGAGTTTCATAAAGGACTGATGTCCCTGTACCTTGGCAGAAGCTTATTGTTTGGAAGAGGACTGTTGGCATTCTTCTGCAAGAGATTTGCAGGGCATACATGGAGAGAGGTCTATTCTACATGGGCAACTAACTAGAACAGATATTCAGCAACAATTATCCCACAATAAATACCTTGACATAGTTACCATATTTAACTGACTGTATTAATGTTTACAATTATCTTAAGCAAGGGATGCAGGGGGAATCAGCCAGCCCCTTTTCAGTGGTCTGTGGAGACAGGACAAGGGGCAATGGCTGCAAGTTGGAGCATAGGAAGTTCCGCACCAACATGCGGAGAAACTTTTTCACAGTGAGGGTGACAGAGCACTGGAATAGGCTGCCCAGGGAGGTGGTGGAGTCTCCTTCTCTGGAGATATTCAAGACCCGTCTGGATGCCTATCTCAGTGAAATGTCCTAGGGAGCCTGCTTCGGCAGGGGGTTGGACTCGATGATCTCTCAAGGTCCCTTCCAACCCCTACAATTCTATGATTCTATTGTACAGATATTTTGTTCCAGAATAATCTGTTCTTGTCTAGAAACACAGCAAGACATGTACAATGCAACAGTTATTATGAGAATAGTTTTTCCATTTAAGTCCCCTGTCACAAATAAGCCTTCAACATCACTTATCCACATTTTACAGATGAAGAGATGAAGCAAATACTATTTCCATACCTCAAAAAGGAGGGTAAATACGATAAAGAATGAAAAATCGCAGTTGCGAATGTGTGCTTTAATTCCCTTAATAATGAATCCAACATAAAAATTTCTGAAAATAGAGTCAATAGTGTAGGAAAAGATGTCATGTATAACTTAAGCTGCTTGCTTAAAACCAATGGAAAGGTAAAGCATAATAAACCAGCTTTTCACTCTCTAAAAATAAATCACTGCTTTAAACTGCATAAAATACAGTATATGTCGTAATATCACTGCACTATTTTAGGAACTAAGGACTGAAAACTTTTAGGAGGTTGGGCATTATATCAAACCGTTACCAATGAATTTGCTATAGTGATATAGGGGTGATACTTATAAAGCCTAAAAGAATATCCTTGTGACTTGTTTTGTTGAAACACTTTCTGCACCTACTCTTTACGACAAAGATTTCTTTTTGTTAGTAGAGGCATCCTTCCTCAGAGGACATTTTACTGAATATGGCTTTCTGCTCAGAGACAGAAGCTTCCAGAGCTCTGATATCCCTCGCGGTAATAAACAGCCTGGTAGCACTGTCAGATGCATCAGAAATCTGACAGAAGGAAAGAGGGAAAGGGAGGGATTGATTCTAACCAGATCAGACTTTGAAATTTTATAATGCAGATTACTTTCCAATGTTATTATATTTTTACTAAAGCCATACAAAATATACTATATACTTTTGCCAACATTTGTCATCTTTCCTTTCATATGCCTCAATTCCACTTCAGTAGTTCCTCTGAATTCAACTCTCTATATATGGCATTAAATTACAGTTATACAGGTATTTATGGTTGCAATTCAGGTAGCCAAGAATACTGAGAATTTTCAAAGGCAAATGAACCTACATTTTTCTCTTTTCTTCCTCTGTATTTTTCCCCTCCTCTTTTAATGATTCTTTTTTTGAGGGGATTATTTTTGTTTGTTTGTTTTTCAAGTAAAAGCTTCAATTACCTCCTCTGGAATATTAATATTCTGAGTAATAATGCAGGTAATTTTTCAACACTAGTTCACTGCCAGATGGGAATAAAAAAAATTAACAGGAAAGCTGATAATTGTACTAATAACATTATTTGAGTAAAGGTAGAGGATATTTTTCCCCCCACCTCCAGGAAAAAGCAAACAGAACAGAGTCCTGGGCTCTGAGGCGAGGTTTCTCTGACCTGCAGTGCATATGTGATCTTGAGTTGAAGCAGTCAGAATGCTTTGACAGTCCTTAAGTGTGTTTTAACTTAAAGACCACTGTAGGGTATTGAGAGTCACTCAAGGACATACCATGATCTCTCTCCATCATGGCAGGCATGCCTTAGCTGAGGATCACAATACAAATTCAAATGCCACCATATTTGCATATACAATAAAGATACCCAGTGAGGTGCTGATATTGCACTGGAGAGTAAGGACCACTCATGCAAGTGAACTCAGCTAATTTTATCCCTCTTAGATACTTGCTGGAAAACTAATGAATTCAGGTAAGACCACACTCAGTATGCAAAAAATTAAATAGCATTTATTATTGTTGCGCTCTTCAATTTCTCAGCCTTATAAAAAGCAAAGTACTTTGAATATAGTCTAACAAACCACTGAAAATTTTAACAAAAGAAAAAAGCCTGCACCTGTCTCTTTCTTAATCGATATTTCCAATCCAAAGGTGTGAAATATAATTAAACAAAACAAAAACTTTAGTAATGCAAACAGAACAGTACCTGTTGGAGAGCAATGATATCCCTTAAATACACCTCTTGACTATTTTCTCACAGTTGTTTTCTAAAAGACACTGTATATATTGTATCATGAACATGCTGATTATACTTGAGTCTGTTTAAATGAAACAAAAACTGGCTTAAGGTTAGCTTTCTTGTTGTTACAGGATAAAGTTGTAAAGACAAGCCTGTGTCTTTAAACTGTTTATGCTATTTATTATCTGAACATTGCTGCAAAATGCATTTTTATAGCCTCAGCACTTGGTAGGCATTAAATAGCTGTCAGAGGAGATTTCAAGAGTAACCTTGTTAGGTTTTTTACACAGGTTTCACAGTGTAGCCAGCCTGACTTACCAAAATTGCCTAGCTCAGGTGTAAACAGTCACATAGCACAGCTTCACATAAGTTACTGTGTCCTTCCCTGTCTTTACAGGACAGCAAAAACCCCCACCCCCACCCCCGGTCCCTAGAGAAGCCATATATCACCTCACTCTCTGTGCTTTGGCATACTGAACCCCCTGACATTTCTACGCACATGAAGGAGGGAAGGAGGTCACTGTGGAACCACCCAGACCTTGAGTGGTTTAGTGACCACCCCAGATATAAACTGTGCAGGTCATCACTCCAAGTGAATGAGGAACTATTCATCCGGCCATGTGACACCCCAAGCCCTATCAACTAAAAGCATGATTTAAAGGACAGATTTTGAACAGGGACAGAAGAAAGAATAGTCTAATTCTTCACTTGAGGAGTAACCTGACACTAAAAAAAGGATATACTACTAGTATACTTCAGTGCGTTAGCAATATAAAGAGTAGGTATCAGTAAATTGCAAAGAGGAAAAGATAAAAGAAAGAGGGGTGCATGTGCACACACCCCCCCATACACACACACACCCCCATACACACAGTCAAACACTGTTATGTGTAAGTGGCATGAAGGACAATAAACAAAAGACTTTGAATCATGAAAATTCCTTATCTAGAGTTAAGTGGTTTGTAGTTCAATGTAACTTACTATGTCTGCTTTTCGATGGCTGTAATTCACCAATATGGACTCAGCTACAAAGATCAATAATGCTTTAATGACAAAATGAAAAATCATAATAAGAAGAATTAAAGGGGAAAACCCCTGAAAATTCATATTATGTGGTCTTAACCATTGAGTTTGTAAACATTGAATTTGTCAAGGCAAGTCTGCAGCATCTACGATCAATCCTCATAATGACATCAATATACTGAGAACTGAAATGAAAACTATTTTCTTTAATCCCCAAACAATATAAAATACTGTAAAATACTTCTTGTTAAGCTCCTTTGACAACTGTATATAGCCTAGGTTTTATTTTGACACCCTAAACACATTGCACAACTGAATGATAGGAGAGAGAGACCAGATGTGAGCAACACTCTGCGAGTATTTGCTACGAAGAAAAGCATAAGAAAATCAAAGAGAAGGAGATTAAAGTTTCCAGATCTAGAAGTATTTTCAACATGTCTCTGATTTAAGCTGTAAAACAGAAAGGTGCTGACAGATGTTTTCACTAATGAGGAAGAATGAGAGACAGGACTGGATCTTAATTAGTGCGGAGTAGTCATCTTAACAGAGAAAACTTACAAATATTTGGAATTCAGAAAACACTACCAAAATTTCAATTTGTGTGTAACAGAATACAGAAAAAAACCCAGCAAACCTGAAGTTCTGCCTTGTACAAGAAGCAGATCTGGGTGTGTAGAAAGCTGGGTGGGCTGGCTGCACTTCACAAGATCTGGGAGCCAATTAGAGGATGTTCAGTGGGCTCATTCACTCAAATTAGTTGAAAAAATAAAGCTACCTATGCCAGATACTTAATTTTTCATAGAACAGAATTCTCCTACTATACACTGTTTCCTTGCTGAATCTTTTGAAAACTTTGATGTTAACTCCAAATTCAGGCAAGTCCCACAGGCTGACTGATTCAAGCCCAGGGTACTGGGGTAGAAGCACTGTCAGCAAAATTGGTGAACGGATAACAGGTGGGCAATTTGGAAAGCAAAAATCTGTATTACTTTGGACATGCTATACATGAGAAAACAGAAAATTCCCAGATGAGATGGGAAGGACACTGTGGGCTTCTCCCATGGGATACAGATTTAGAATGAAGAAGCAGGTATGGTGGTAATTAGCAAAGACAGCCCCAACAGGTGAAAGTAGAAAATGGGGCAATAACAGTGGTCAAAAGCAAAATCTTGAAGCATGCTCAGAAAGGGGGCTCATACAGCAGAATCTTCAAAAACAGACACTAAATAAGAGGGGGAGTGACAGCAGAGCCAAGAGAGGGCTCTCGTGAGAGCCAGAGGATAAAGGAAAAGGAAGTAGCCTAGAACAATAAAGCCAGCCAAAAGTTAGAATGAAGTTAGGGTAGACTAAAAAACTGACACTGTGCCAGAAAAAAGTAGTTGATGGCTTCATTGCGAGACAGTTCTCTGGAGTGGAGAGCTTGGCATCTGTTGAAAACACACAGGGCAACATGGTTTAATCTGTTCTGTACAGGTACTTACACCACGCTCACCACCATAATGCAAATGCCCTCCAGCAGTGCATTAAGCTACATGATTAACATCTGCTGGCAGTTGTACCGAATTCCAGCATTCCATCAGGTACTGCAAAAGTAGCAAGAGTTAAAGAAGCTCCTAAATACTGGCCTTTTCAAGACAGGAAGGTGGTTAATGGATATTCAGGTTAAGATACATCCCACTGAGTTCTGTCAAGACTGTAAATCATCATCCTAGGATAAATTTCTATTTATCCAGAGACTAGAGTGTTCATTGCAGGTAGCATCATGACATAGTCCTTGAAAAGCTACAAGCTACAGGAAATAATTTTCCAAGTAGGCTGCCTACAGTTTACACCAAAATTTTACACAGACCCATTTTAAAGTTGCAAGGATTCCAGTTAAATCCCCGAGGCCTAAATCAAGCCTTTCATTTACAACCAACTGATCCTTATGTGACACCCACTACTTTCAGTACTTTTGCCTGATTTAAGTCTGTGCAAGGAAGAAGAAGAAACAGCAATCATGTCTGTCTTCTCCCCAATTGTTAAAACTCACAAACCATAAGCAGTGATCCCTGCAATTTGAACTGTATGAAATAATATTTCCATGGCATCAAAGGACTGAATAATTTGAACTCAGATTTGTCTTATCAGTGTCATCCAGACTGGACCATTCTAATGTGAAACAAGCCTATACTCTGTGCCGAGGTAAAAGGAGGCACAATGTGCCTTGAGAACTCCGCAGAGGACAAGAGGCACAGTGAAGTCATGAAGGCTGTGTCTGCTTTCTTCACAGATATATTTCCTTTAGAAATATATCTGGATCTCACCCTGGTTATACTTCTTTAGAATTGCCACAACAGGATTTATGAAGGTACACATAGATATTGACTGCCTACCACCCACAATGCATCTTCCTGTGTTTCAAAAACTGATTATAACCATTACATTGGGATGGGGACTTGTATTCTTCTTAAGTTATCATCACTGAAATTAAGATATATTCTGCTTTGACAAGTTTTATTAATTATTCAGCATTACCAACTAAATCAAAATATTTTCAACAGGTAAAGTACTTTCTAAATGCTTCCAATGTGTGGCTTTACAGACAAAAACATGCCTAATTTTAAGTTACAGCACTGGCTTATACTGATACCTTCACTATCTGATTCCACAAACATAACTGCATTTCACCTCTTAAACCACTGGGCAATAAGATCTCCCCACAATATTTCGTTTCAACTTAGAACACTACTCTGGACTTACTAAACACATCTTAAACCCTGGATCCCAAACTGTGATAAGAATGCTGTTGTTGGTATGTTTATTTCATGTTCCATCCTTTAACTTCAAAATACCTTTTTAAATGGCAACTGAACCCACCAGAAGTCCAGTGGCTACCAAATTAGGCATGTTTCTTCTTCCCATTTACTCCTAAGGTCAGATGAAATCCCTGTCTCAATTTCTGTGAAGCAAGTTATCACAGAAAAATATTAGCACAATACCATTCAGTATAAAAGCTGGCTACATCACTTCCTGAACAGTTACTTAAACTTTGACAAGAATTAAATCTACTTTGGTCATTCACTTCCTGTCTATCTAGTAATTGTTTAAGTATTGAAAAGAATTAAAAGTAACCACTGTAGCTTTCCTCCAAGGTGCCTGCCTGCTATATAATTGTTGCTTTCTGTCACGATTCAGCTAGTGCTTTTACCATTAAAGGATCCTGACATAAGGTTTTCCTGAGTGGAATATTATTTTCCTGATGGGGTGGGTACCACAAAGTCAGACGTCTAAAAGGCCTCTCTTTGCTTCTTTCAAAAGGAGACAGAACAGTATAGCGATTGTCTTCGGGATCAGTAAAACATGTGGGTGGCTGCATGGAAAGGGTATTATATGGTGTGAGTAATTGCTTAGTCGTGCCTTTCAGTTAACTAAGCTTAGGCTTGTTTTTTAGTCTTGATTAGCCACGCGAGTCAGCTTGAATGTTTCACTTCAAGAAGAAATTTCATAAGCGCCTCAGTCTTCATTTTATTGTCTGAACAGCAAACTGATATTGATAAAGAATCCTGCCCATGTGGAAAAGATTAAAATAATGTCAGAAAGTCCCAGAACCACCAGCCTTATCATTTATGGGGAAGGAATCATCCCAGTACTAGACTATTAAAAGGCAGTTACTTGAAGGAAAAGTGTCGAGGATTTATGTATCCTCCTATATATTTTTACAGTACACAACATCACTATAAAACCTTTCGCTGCTGTGGTTACATCCTAAAGAGAAGGAATTTCAACAAAAACATTAGCAAGGTACACAGTGGGCATTAGAATAAATTTATCATTGCAAACTAACAGAAGGCAAAAGACTTCAGGAAAAATATTCTAATTATGTTTATATACATAAAGAAAAACAGAAAGACTTGACAACGGTCTGTTCCATGGGATGACTGTAACACTTCTGGCACGGTATATCCTAATACACTAGGGGAAAAAAACCCACAATTTGGTTTCTAAAATAAAACCTGTTTCCAGCATTAAAATCTAGCTCTATTTCTCTCAGCTGTCACCTGTGATGAGGAAAAGAAAGACTCAAACTCTTTCTTTCTTTCTGACAGCTGCTATTCCACAACAGGCCAGCTATCCTGCCGTGGTTTGACATCTCGTTGTCAAGCAGGTTGTTTCCTCTGCATGAAGGCACCTGATGCGGCAAAGAGCAGACAGAAGACTAGCTGCAATGGCAAGACAGCCAAAGAAATGACTGAGGATGGGATTTTCAAAAAGGCTTGAGTCATTTATGATCACAGATCCTATTAAAAGTTAATGAAGTCTGGGCCCCAAAATTCTTTTAAAAACAAACAAAAGAATCTACCTTCAAAAATTCATGACATGATTTTTCTCCAACTTATAATGAATGCAAGGAGGAATACAGAATAAAAGATGGGGCATTGTTTTGCACTTGAAAAATGCAACTCTTTCCTAGCTTTTATTCCTTGCATCTTTAAAAACAAAACAAAACAAAACAAGTTATTGGTTTTAGGCAACTCAAGTCCTTGTTGCAGATGGGCTAGTCTCTACTCTAAAAGACGACTTTTCATTTTGTAGAGCTCATATGAAGATTTCAAAATTATTTCAAAAAAGGTCTAACTAAACCACCTGGTCACCTATTTTATGCTAGTGAGACAACAAACAGAAATGGCAGAACATAATGACAACCTGGACTCAGGGTAGCTTGTATAATTTTCCTTGCAGAAAACCTTGAAAATGTTTGCCTTGCTGGTTTGTGTCTTCCCCTGGAATGTCAAATGCAGTGGCGAGCACAGCGAAAGGTCAGAAAGAGTTTGGGGCAAAAATACAGAAGATTTAATCCGGCCCCGTTAGTCTAGTTTGTCAACACAAAACAGTTAAAAAATACAGTATGTCCTGTGCAGCTCCACAGGCCACTCTGGATTTCTGGCCTCTGGTTAGCAAACAGTGCAACCAAACCACATCTCAATTTACAGCTGTGCAATAGCCAGCTTCAGCTGCTGTCAGTCACACAGCCCCTAAGGAAATCGATCATAATCATAATTTTGCACAGTGACTCTGCAGACTTTGTCATTAAAAAGCTTGATTAGCCTTGTTAGTGAGGTTTTTAAACTTAAACATGTGACAGTTTGTTCTCAAAGTTTGGTATTGGGAAACATTGCTGAAGATAACTATGCAAAGTGCTAACTCACTCTTTTTTGCTTCCTCTGCTAAAATAGCTTCTTGATTCTATTAATTAAAGTACACTCCATGTCATGTGAGGAGCCACTGCAGCTGCCACGAGGATATCATAAATTTCTGAATAGAGGGAAAAGCTCTGAGTCATCTTGACATGAAGAAAGTTTTTCTATTTAGATGTCAGAACTACATAAACAGTTTCGAGACCCCCTTTTTTACTGGTTGGCATTTCAGATGAAGTGAACTGGAAAGGATGAAGTGATTTATACCCTAAGGTGGCATTACTAGTAAATAGCTCAGATCAGGTTGTCAGAAAAGGAAGGTTACAAGGAAAACAATAGTCAGAGAGCTGATGCACTACCTCACAGGTGGGTGGCTTGGCTCCAGTCTCAAGCCAGTGTGAGGAGGCTGCGGCCTCAGTGTGCAGGCAGACCACAGTGTGAAGCAGCCACCAAAATTGGAGTCACCCAAATAAGCTCCCTGGGGCCCTGCAGCCCACAGGTAAGGTACCTAACAAACCAACAGGTTTGTTATTGCTTCTTTCCAACAAGTACTGAGCTTATCTTTTCACACTAGCTGTCAACAAAGAGCAAGTAAAATCAGCGAACTGGGCTTGAGGGTCTGGAACACAGATAGGTGTACTGATGCAAATAAGAAAGATGTGATAGCAAGACACACAAGAGAGCAAGTCAAGCCCCACGCTGGAGAGACACTAAACTCAAATGTCCTTTCTTTGATGGTGCATCCTCATTGCTATTATATTTCTTAATATATGAGGGTAGACAGATGGAAAAGGGCCAGCATGATAAAACCCAGGCAGCTGTATAGAAAATGTGAAGGAAATATTATCTGTGTGCCTCCTTTAAACTTGTGATCTTGTGCAGAGCCATTTTACACTTAAGTGAAACTGCCCCTGATCAGAATTTCCTGAAATACCTTAGGGAGGGGGAAATTGCATGCAAAACCACTTCAACAAATGTTTCTGAATGCAAAGGTCAGAGAACCACCAAACTGTTTTCAAGATTACATTATCAGGAAAGATTCCCAGTGTGAGTGAAACATCAATCAAAATAAAGAGTCCTGAGAACACAAGCTGAAAATTGTTTGCTTGCAATTATTCCATTTATTTTTGTGATGTGCCTTTTGACACATTTATCCCAAAAGGATACTCAATTTTCACAGTAGAAATATCATACAAAGAATATGGAATTCTCTTTCAATGAAAAATATGGAAGCACACACTAAAAATACAGAAAATAATTCTGCGATGCTGACAACCCTGAATCTTTATTTCCCTGGTTATCTCTGCTGTTCCATGATGCAATAGCAGAAGGACTAAGACACTGGTGTTTCAAATAAATGGTGTAATTAGTAACCTAAGCAAGAACAAACAAAAAGTACAAAAGCCCAATTTATCAATGGGAGAGGGAACCTAATAAGAATTCACTTATGTTCAGCCGTTATTTTGCAGTCTGTACAATTCGCTTCATTAAAAATTTGAAAATATACAAATATGTATTCACACCATAGAAATATTTTCCTGAAAACATATTTGTACATATTTCATATAAACATGGCCAAGCATTTAAGTTACTATTCAAACAGTCTAGTCCAAATGGGCACATATGTATTCATTTAGAATATATATCTACATATGCAGATCAGGTAACTTTCTGACCTTTTTGCATATTTAATTACCCAATTTTCTCAGCAAAATATGTACTTTTGTATATCTGGTGAAGCATATAATATTTTATACTTCATAATTTAGTTATTTCAGCCTAAAACTAATAGTGCAAACATTAATATCCATGACTTATTTCAAGCACAAGAGAAGTTCTTTCAACAAAAGTTACTCACACTGTAATGCTTTGCCAGGCAAGTCTTTGTACAAGGAAAACGTATCTAATCTAAAAAGACATCAGACCCAAACTTTCCTTTCACACAGTCACACTCAGAATCTTAAAGAATGAACTGCCAGTTCATGAATACCACATATTAAGACAATTATTTTATCACTTCTGTAGTTTTTTAACAAGGATGAGAAATTGCAGATTAAGACAGACACCTCTACTACTACTGAATCTATCAACTGTTTCCACTGCTGTCGATTATGAAAAACAATCCTTTTCAGAAAGCTGTTGATCATTTTGAATGTCCTCATTTTGGCCAGGCTCAAACAAGCCCTTTTCAAGGGTTTCCTGGGCTGAACTCATGCGCACGAACTCACACACAAGGCAGTTTCCAATATCTTCTAAGTGTGCTCATGTCTAGTCCCAAATTAAGGAATCTCTTCACCAAGCTCCCCATTTCCAAAGATAAACTACACTGGGAACAAATAGGGCTGCTCTACAAGAGACTCGGACCCTTCTGTACTTATTAATGCCAAGAAGAGCTGACAGTCATTCCTAAGAACGTTATTACATGAAATGCTACAAGTTTTCTTTTTCTTCACTATTGACAAGTATCAATGAATATCTGGGTGCAGAAAGATAAAGTGAGGATGCAAAGCTATTTAAACTCCCTGCATACTGCTGAAAAGCAGCTGCATAGCTCCTTCTTCCATCTGACCCAGAAAATGCTGCCAAATATGTTACAGAGCATCTGGTCGAGACTGAAGAGAATCACTGAAGACTGGTTGATAAAACTCAATCTCAGGGAAATGGATATGATACCAGCAGAGTGGCAGAAGCTATCAGAGTTAATGTCAAGATTATACAAGGCCCTTTTTCCAAGACGGTGTCCAATTATTATTCAAATTTGAAATTTGGGAATACTCTATCTCCTTTTGCTACTGGAGAATCAAACTGCTGTAGTGTTTCATTGCTGCATGACCAGGAGACTGCAACCATTCTACTGCTTCCATCCATTTGAACTGAATTCCCATTCTTTCCCAGTAAGCTAGTCCAGCCATGAGTCTATACATTCCTTTAGCTATAACACTGCATCTGCTTTGGGTGCCTTTAAGATGTTGTATCAGAGAAATCCTGAATGATCAATGACTTCCATTAATGAACACTGGATGGAAATTATGACTTCTTATTTGTATTACAGCTGTGCCTGATAGTTTGCAGTAATATCAAGACTCAGTTTTCCTAGGTAATAAAGAAAAACACTGTAAGACCTAATTTTTCCTTGAAAACCCACGTAATGTGAAAGATGGATTAAAAAAAAAAAAAAAAAAAGAGTAGTACAGAAACATGACTCTGTTTATATGATAACACAGAGAAGAGGAATAGCAAGCAGTATTTTGTACCAGTCGTGTTCTCTTGCCTTGTAGACCAACACTTCATCCGCTGGATTATGTTGCATTGCCATGAATGATTCCCCTCATGTAGTCTGCAAGGTATGATTAATTTTGCATAAGCCATTTACAAATACTACCCTAAATCTTATAAAGCAGGGACTGCAAGGTAATCGCTGCAATTTGATTCTTCTTTGAAAGCATACAGATTCTGTATTTAAGAACAAATCCTGAATTCCATCAATGATTTGTGGAACATGATTATCACTCTAAAATTTGAAACCACTAAAAGATAGAAAATGAAAGTAGAATATAAATTATCTGGCATCAGTGCCTCATTATAGGGAGAAAAATATTTAGAAAGGAACTGATGATGCCTGAGATTCACACTGATTTAGCATTTAACAGGCTGGCGTGTTGTATTTTATGGTGTAATGTAATCACAGTTGTACTTTTTTATTGTCCAACTCTTTCGTATCCTGTAAATGGCATTAGATAAGTCTATAAATAATAATGTGGTAGCTAAGTGGGCCACAGCCATATTTTTTAACTTCCTTAATGCATTCTATGCTATAAAAACAGTGTGAGGCTGGTAACACTAGGAAAAATAAACACAATTAGCCTCCCTATATGCAATTGTACATTTCAAAACGTGGCTAAGTGGGTTGGCAGTACAACTTACTGCCATGAGCTCAGAAAAGGCAGCTCATTGAATAAAGTCAAAATTAACTGCCGAAAATTCTTCATGTAACACTACGGCATTTTGCATTCCATACCTACAAGGAGATTTACAGATGTTTTATAGATGGACTGGCAGCTTTTGTGCTCAAATTCAGCTACAGAGGGAAGATGAGAAAAATCATAATAAATACAGTGAAGAAAAATTTGCAGTATTTTTAAAAAAACTAATACTATAGAAATACATATGATAAAAACATAGTCTCTCATAGTCTTCCAGGGCATAAAGTAAGTGCTAATTACAGACCCTATTAGCTGTCATTCCCCTTCTTTAGCCAGAAGTCAAGAGGGGCACCATTTCAGAAGACATAAGATTAGGTACTATAGCAGCAAGACCGAATGGCAACTCCTACTTTTGAGAAAAGTACTAATATGTTGAACATATATAGACTGCTCCAGGACTTGAGGACTCTCACACTAATTACCCATCATAGTATTTAATCAAACTTTCCCTCATATTCTTGCCACAATCTTCTGAATAAGAAGATGTAATAGAAATTTCAACCCATTAATGGGTAGCTTATAGGCTTGTATGAAGCAGAAATTGCATGGTGACCATGAAATCACCCTGGTCATCTTTGCCCTTGATTCTGATTATTTGTTTCTTTTATACTATTTCAGTCTAACTACTGGTGATAGGTATCAAGGTTAATGGAAACCCTGGCTTTTGAGATGTTAAGCGATCTTAAATTGTTAAAGTATCTTAAATTTTACAGGTGGATCTGTTGATTCATTAAATGAACTTTGTTGAATAATGGTTTGAATTTTCTCGATTTGCCTACCACTTTCTCCTTGAATCAGATTCAATTTACCTGATGGAAAAAAACAACACTTGTCTAAAATTTGACAGCAACCGATATCAACCTAACACAAGAATCTCTTTTAAGAAAAAAATTAAAGCAAACAAACCCCCAAAAAATAAACAAGAAAAATCTTCCAATTTTTTGTTGTTTTTTGGTTTTTATCACCTCAAGTACTGTGTGCAGTTTTGGGCACCACAGTATAAGAGGGACACAAAACTATTGGAAAGTGTCCAGAGGAGGGCAACAAGGATGGTGAAAGATCTGGAGGGGAAGTCTTATGAAGAGAGGCTGAAGTCCCTTGGTTTGTTCAGCCTGGAGAAGAAGAGGCTGAGGGGAGACCTCATCACAGTCCTCTCTTTGCCCAGAGAGGAGACATTAAAAAAACACCTGGATGCGTTCCTGTGTGATTTAATCTAGGTGATCCTGCTCTGGCAGGGGATGTTTAGGTTGGATACTAGGAAAAGGTTCTTTACTGAGAGGGTGGTTGGACACTGGAACAGACTCCCCAGGGAAGTGGTCACAGCACTGAGCTTGGCTGAGTTCAAGAGGTGTCTGAATGATGCACTCAGTCCCATGCTCTGACCTGTCTGGCTCTGTGTGAAGCCAAGAGTTGGACTTGATGATCCTTATGGGTCCCTTCCAACTCAGGAGATTCTATGATTCTATCATCTTCCTTTGTATTTAATCAGTTTGATTTCAAAAAAGAACACATGATTTTGTAAGTAAGCTCCAAATCTTTGGTGGATATCATTAACAAACTGTCATTATCAAACAAATCAGGTTGTCTGCTTTACGTATTTTTTCTTGCAGAGTCAGACAAAGAAAGAAGCTTAGCATCCTCTGTGAGCTTGAAAAGGGTATGCATCTCCAAGGACACAATGTTAAACATGACACAGCCAGAAACAGGGAAAGCCAACAAGCAATCTAAACAACGCAGCAATAGCATTTCCTTGGTCTCATTTAGGATGGATTCTCAGCATTCATTCTTTCAACTCTTACTCCTGTAATTTATTTTCTTTCCTTTCAAATAAATGATGTGGTTACTTTTCTGTGTTTTGGTTTTAGCCCAAAAGTCACATGCTGCTTACCTATGATATTCCTTTAGTATTTTAGATAGTTTAAAAATGGATTAAGGTTGTACAAACTTACTGCCAAAAAATCCCTCTTGCTGGATTCACAACCTAGTCTGGGTAGCTTAGAAACTAGATCTTTTCTTGATAGTGTGCTCTACAACAGTCTCAGAATCAAGCCGGGAAAACAGCACACATAAAATTTCTATCATGATATACACACATCAATTAATGCAATAAAGAAGAGATACTGGATGGAACAGACTGCTTGAAGGGTACAATATCTCCATCCTCAGAGGTTTTCTAAGAGCAAGCTAGACAAATATCAGTCTAGATTAATTTCAGTATATTTGATCCTACCATGGATGAGAGGTTTGATTAGGTGGCCTCGTGAGGTATATCTACTTCTACATTTCTATGACAGTCTTCAGTTTGACTTTTCTTAATCAAATGAAGCCTTAAGCTTTTCAGTTCTTTATCTCCCTGTAGATTCACACAGGTTTTACTCTATTCTTCCCTTTCTAACAGTAATGTGTTAAAAATCCCCTGTGCTTGCTGCAAGTTAAACATCTTCCCTGGCGTTCTCAGGTAATTTGAGCATCGAACCAGTTCTTTCTCAGTGTGGAAGTAAATAACACAATTGTTGGGAAATGTAAAATGAAGCAATGCAAGGCAATGTACAGATGACATCTATTTTTAAAGAAAAACAGGTAATTCACCAGAAATGAAAGATTATAAAACACAACACAAAGCCTACACCAAATGGGGGGAAGGAAAGGTTTATATTACTTAACCTTGAAATCATGTTCCAGAAACCTGAAATTTTGACTCCTGAAAAATTACACTTCTTGAGACAGAAAACTAAATTAAGTTGCCTATGAAGAGAACTTTCTTATAGGTACTTAATTATTTTGCGTATTAGTTCACTTGCTTCATGAAATATGCCTCATTTTTCACATGAATTTGCAAAAACATTAATGTCAATTCAATTTGGAGGTATAGGCTAGACAACTAGTTAAGTAGATATTGAGCTAAAAGCCCTGTTCCCTTCTATCAAAGATTCTGTTCTGATAGTGCTTTACATCAAAACTTCTATCATCATCTTCCTCTGGTTCTTCTGTCATCCCGAGGTCTTCATTACATGATCACAATCTTTTCTGTACTGCAAAAATTGAGAAACATTAACTGGAAGTGGAAAATTCAGGAACTAATGAAAAAGCACTAAATTACTTTTTCTAAGGTGATCTCAATTATTTTCTCCCATCTCAATAATTAAGAGCACTAACTGTATTTCACTAACGCACGATGCTTGGTGGCTACATAAAAAAAAGTACTGAACAATTGGTATGAATCAGAATTGGTCTGTTTGAAACACAACACACACACACACCCTCTAACTCCTATTAAATTTGACCATGAAAACTTTTACAAGGATAATTAGAACCAAACTAAATACATGATGACTATCAAGGAGAAATGATAACAGCAGAAGTTTATCTAATTTTTTCAGCTATAAATTTGGTTTGGATTAAGTTTATAATCACTGTATTTTGATTCTGTGTTTGCTCAGTCTTTGGCAACTTGTCAATAATTTGTTAAAACACAGAGAAATTTGTGCTCATGACAGTTTCATACTAAAACCTAAATGTAGAAGACAGGACTTTTTAATGTTATTCAGCAATGCTGTTTTGCAGATATTATGAAAGAAGATGCAGATAACATTGACCATAACCCCCAAAATTATTTAAATTATTTTTTACTTGTAAAGGTTAATAAGAATATTGATATGCGTCAATGACTGACTCAAAATTCCACTGTCTAGCTATTCAGGCTGTCAACATTTCCTACTTTGTTAAACTGTTACTTATTTGAGTTCTTAAAATGATGCACCCTGGGTTATTATGAGTGAATAGAGAAGCCCTATGATGTATAACAAAGTTATTTTAAATACAGGTAACATTTAAAGTAAGATTCTTGCAAGGACCATTCCTCTTAATGATTCCTCTAACAATCACTCCAGGCTCATTACAGTTGGCAGTAAGAAACAGGAGTTAATACAACTCACTATATATTTACAATTTACCCTTCCTATATCAACACTCTTTTTCACTATTCTGCAACTCCTTTTCATCTTCTCCTTCTATTCATTTCTAATATATGAGTACTCTTGCATCATCCAAAAAAAAAAAAAAAATCGAATTCTCTGGATTCCTTCTAAAAGGTGAAGGTGGAGAAATCTTTTCTCAACACAGAGATTGCTTCTTAACACAGCTGATACACAGTATCTCAGATGATTATCAATTTAAGCAATAATTAACCATAATGGGCTGATTTTGGAAAAACATGTTTTAAGTACATTCAGAAGTACACGTCATTCTTGCTAAAGGCTAAACATTTTACTGTTTCATTCAATGTCAGGTACTATACAAGCTCTTGCTTGGGTTCATCTGTGTTGGACAGAAAGCAGGAATTCCACTTCTCACCAAAGCAGAAACCGTGACTTGCTTCTGGAACTGGAAGTTCATGGACTTATCAATATATTCGTGTTGGTCAGAACAGCACAAAGCAAGCTGCAAAAAGGCTCTTTATCAAGAGCCTTTTACAAACCTAACAGGTCACACAATCTCCCCCTGGAAAGCATCTAATTTGTTCATCTAAGCTTCTATAAAGTCACATAACTTTAGAAGGCAGTCAAAATCTACCTTTTACTGTATAAAACACACAGTATCCCACCAGTAATCAAGCTCTCACTTAAAATTAGTTAAGGGTGGAGCAGGGCTCCCCAGTCATTCTTACTGAGAAGCTCTCCTCTAGTAGCTGGAAGCTTCTAATTTCTAGATTAAAACTTACTTGTGGCCAGCCTATGTGATTTTTTTTTTTATTATTTCTGCCAATTAATAATAGTTTAGATGTTCTTTCTTAAGAGTTATCAAAGTATTGTTTTTTCTTATTGCCTAGAATGAATTCCAATAAAATTAATATACCGTAAGTAAGATTTCAGTGGAACACTGATCTTCTAGGAAATCTTGAAGATCAGTTCTAATTCAAATAGATTGCAAACAACTCGGAATAACAGAATTCGTAAGGAACCAAAGAGAATGTCCACACCAGATAGGCAGTAGGTCTGTCATGAATGGTCCTAGACTAACTGTGGAAGTCCATGTTGAAATTTGCATCTAAAACAGACTGAAGGTTTTATTAGCAAAGAAAATACGTTATTTGGGTCTGCTACAAGAGCTAAAGAACACACTGAGGATATCATTGCCATTTAAAACAAGTCCTGGGGCTGCCTCAAGTCGATGTGTGTTCACTTTTGGTTTTCTTTCTGTCATTCAGAATCTGCCACAAGTGCAGTACAAAAGGGTAGTGGCAAGAGATAGAAATATCCATGTGTTAACGTGACTGGTGAGAGGATTAATGTGGAGAATTAATCTGGATATTAAGTAGGCATTACTACATGCTATCAGAAAAAGAGAAATGTTAGATGCACGTATCACATGTGACTGAGCATGAAAAAAAATGCTGTTATCAAACTAAAGACTGTTTTTAACGTGAAATTTAAAAGGGATGGAAATGAATTATAAAATGGGACACCTGCTCAAAGTTTATTATGATGGTCATATCTCTGGCTTACACTGGACCATAGATGTAATGATGACACCAGGTATATCAGGATTTAATATCCTCAAGTAAGCCCCTCAGAAACTTCGAAAGGGGATTTATACACTTACGCTGAAAGCAGCAGACATAAATAAGTCAAAGCTGGGATTTGAAATTCAGTGAAAGTAAAAGGGAGTTTAGATCAGGTGTCCTGCTCCAGGTTTGCATCTGATTAAAAGATCACTGGGTGCATGAATGTAGACAGAAAATGTACAGCCAGGTGCAAGATGCAAGGAAATTGTAAATACTCAGAGTTCTTGCTAAGTATTCACAGGTCCTTGCCTGAACAGGGCTCAATACAAGTAATTTCTGAGTAATATTGTAATGAAGTGAAGGAGGCATGTAGGAGTGATAGGACAGCTTCCTTGGCAGGCAAACTTGCTCTTATCAAAGACTTTAGCTTGTTTATTTGTTCTCAAGGTTGCATCAAAGCATTTTGTTATGAACAAAATATGGAAATCTGGGAAAGCAAGAAGCAGCACTGGAAACAAGAAAGATGCAATAAAGCAAAATGATTCCCCAAATTTCACTTTTACTTGTGCTGCAGACTCCTACAAATCCATATCCTTTTAAATAGGGCACAAAAAAATGGGCAACTATTAGACCGGAAGCTCTGCAGATATACCCACAAAGGCAGACACAGCTGTGCATAACTGGCACAGATGTTTTAGCTTTATTTTTCTTAGCTCTCAGTCAGATTTTAGGGGAGATTACTCACAGCTGCTGCGCACAGAAAAATAATGTGCTGGCACTAATCCTCATCTACAATGGAACTTACAGTACCAGTACTAGATGCAGGGTTACTTGCTGCTGTAGGCAAAGAGGTGAATGCCCATTTCTCCCGGTCTTTAGTCTTTCAGACAAGAGTCATTAACTGTTGTAGCCCTGGGTGAGTGTTTGTACAGTAGTATACTTGTCCCTAGGAGGTACTGCTATGACACTTTAGATGAGTAAGAACGGTATCTGCAGTCACATTCAAGGGGATGAAAATTGTAAGTCAGAGAGAAATTTCTCCCTATGGTACCGTATTGCACAACTAAGTGCCCTATAGGATTTTACAGCTTCCTTTCAAACATATCCCATTGCTCGTTATTGAAAAATAACATCACATGGAACATAAGTATTGTCACATACAATGGAACCCTCATTTTTATGGCATTTCTCACTACTCCTGTGTTCATTCAGGTCAAGTTAAAATCAGGTAATCAACCTTCTCAAAAACTAGGGAAAAAGAAGTTGTACTAGACTCAATACAATTAACATGTATAATCTTATGTAGGTTTCTCCCTCGGTGTTCAGGACAGGCTATAATATTTCTCAATGTTAGTTGTGGAACAGCAGAAGATGACAATTCATTATCACATTTTCGTAATTAAAACCACAATTTTATTTTTAGTTTTAAAGCAAAACCAAGTAAAAATGTTCTGCAACAAGAATAACTGGTATCACAGCCTGTAGAAAAACTTATCTACTATCTGCTATTTTGTATGTTCGAGCAGAGTTCTTTGTATGTACAGTAGCAATTCTACTACAAGGAAAAAATACGATCCAGTTTTTACTATTTTACTGGAATGAATATGGTTTAACATTAATTGACACAGCACACAAATACAGAACACAAGTATATGATTATTGCTGAACCAGTGAATTCTGAACCTACCTCCATTCCTCACACACCACCTCCCTGCCCCTCCAAAATAACCCACCCCAAAACAAACAAACAAACAAAAAAATAAACACACAAACAAAAAAACCCCAAAAACAACTGTGTGTTACGAACAGGTACTGATAGTTAAGCTGCAGTGGTCCAGATTGCAATTTCAAGATTTTAAGATAAAATGAACAGATGTGAGGACCAAAATAGAGCCACTATTGTCCCAGATTTTTGTTAATGATTTTCCCAGTCTCCCAAGAACTTATCTAACATAGCACCAATGCAGAATTTCAGGAGACATCAGACCTTGCAGACCAGGAACTTGATCTTTGAACTATAGACTCGAGGGGTCTATGTTAGCAGTCAAATGATGTAATGGTAGAAGTAATCTTGATCAAGCTTTTAAAATCTCCCACTGCCATATCAAACAGCCAACCTGTTTTAGCATTGTATCCATGTCCAACTCCTTCAAAAGTTAACAAAGTTATGAGAGATCTCCACCTGCCTCTCCTGCCATTCCACTACTTTGATATTTTCATTGATGCCACTTTCAGAATGGCATTACTGTGTTCTTTAAAGCCATCCCACATCCAAAATCCAAAAATACCTCCTTCCAGATCAGCTATGTGTTCTCAGACCTTCCACTAACAAACCATAATGTCAATTGTCTTCACATTACCTAGTTTCTGAGCCTCTGTGCATCTACCTTCTCTTTCACTTCATTTGGTTCTCATGCAATACCATGACTTAGTGACTGAAGTTTTGGGTGAGAAATAGCAGTGTATGCATAATGCATATCTGTCCCTCTGTTCTACAGTGGGTAGAAGCTGCAATAGTGCCATAGCCATGTGACAAACATATACCTATTCCAGCTCTGTCCTTTCAGAGACTGTTAGCTGAACGCTTACAGCTAGCCACCAACCAGCATAATACATTTGTTCTGTTGTTTTCGTTACAGAAACTGTTGTGAAGCAGCATGGTGCTCAGGAGAGGAAAGAGCTTCATAAAATCCAGCGTGAAACCCAAGAAAGCACTACCAGTGCATATGATGCCTACAAAGAATAGGGAAATACAAAAAGGCAACTCTAGAGGGAGAACAAAGTGAAGCTCAAGTCCGACAGGTACCTTCGGCCACATACGACTACAGATTTTTCAGCAAAGCAGCAAAGAATGAAGCTGCCAAAAAAACACTTGGAAAAATCAGCCTTGTCCTACAACCTTGTAAGAAAATCTCATGACTGCATTATTTAAAAAAAAAAATCCCAACCTATTCCAAACAAAATTGTCCTCCATAGTGTCATTTCCAGAAACTGCTCAGTTATGCTTGGGAGATTGCTGTGGAAGAGACTGATACAAAAGACTGGAATTTTTACATTGACAAAGCCTGGAAAACACTACAATTCTGGATTACTTAAAAGTAATGCAACCCAGCAGGTACTTTTCCCACACTGAGACAGGATTCCAATACCAATGCTGGGTAAAAAATACAGATTTAATATTATGCTTAGAGTGTGTTATCTGTCAGATAAAATTAAATACAAAAAAGAAAGTCACACAATAGCAACAAGAATGAAGGTTTAAGCACAAATCTATTGTGTCTACAGAAAGGCACAGCAGTAATTAAGAATCATATTGCTATAATATCTTTTAAAAGTAAGTGTACAATTAGAATTAGGACATAAAACCCCAATGTATTAATTGCAATTTTGAGTTTCCAGATAAATGAAGAACAACATCTAAAATTTTAAATAATATTAACTGCAGAAATTGAAAGTCAAACAACTTTAAATCAAAATTATATTAGAAGGGACAAGGCTAAGATCCCAAGTCTAATATCCTACTCTTGTATAAATATTTATTTCCAGTTATGCTGCTTTTTCATGCAGAATTTCTGACATAGATAAAACTTCAGCATCATGGTCTACTACTTTGAGACTTTCATGAAAGTCTTCCTTAATGATGATCAGCTTTCTGTGGCTAGACAAGATGTAAAGACTACTGATGTCTACTTTTTTTTTTTAAGTAGTCTGCAAAGCAGCAAGGTCTAGGAACAACTTAAATCACTGTACTTCCTTCAGTGTGTTAGCACAACCTGAACTCCAAAGGAGACATAAAATTTACAGCGCCTGAACTCACAGGTGAAAACTAAAATCCCCCACTAAGGTCCTGTCTTTGTTATTTTCTCAAGTCAATCCTGTCTAAGTTCACTGGAAACGAAATAGACTCTAGCTTCTTCAGTCACTTCAATGGCTAGTAAAAGATCTTTTGGAGTTATTTACTCAATTGTCAGATGTGGGGGTTATCTACATAAGGAAAATAACGCCTAAAGATTGAGTTCCTCAATTCTATCTCAAGGACACTCTCCTTTTATAAGACACTCTTCCCAGCGGCGGCAAATTGCTCATCATTAAATCCCCTTTTATTTTCCAAAACCCTGGCTCTGACCACACAAGTCAATGATAGGGTTTTATTCCATTATTTTTATTCTGTTATTTTATTCCCTGCTTTATCATGAGGACACAATATTCTCCTTATTTAATCAATGGAAGAATACCTATTGAACTCAGTGGCAGAGAGACCGAGTTTGCAGCCCTGCCATCAATACAGGTATTACTTCTGATTTATCATTCACAGGGAAGTTCCTTGCAACATGCTGTCTGGTAACACGTATGTATGTAAACAGAAATCATTGCCTTAGTGAAGACAGCAAAGCCAAAATTTGTTCTTTGATACTCAAATTCATTCCAAAAGATGCATATTAAGTAAAAATATTCTTTAAAATTCTCAGAACAGTAAGTATATTTTCTGAATAGCAAGTATATATTCCTTTTTGAGCTTTTACATGAGAAAAATCCTGGAGGCATTCCTTTACGATTCCCAAATGGACTGTATGTTGTAATAGAAGAATTTTTAGAGAGTGTAGAAGGAAAAATGTTACTGGATTTCTTTCCCTGTATCCTGACAGTGGCTTACTACCTCTGTCATGCTCATATGTATAAGCCTACAGCCTGACTATATGCTGGTCCACCACAGAAGGAATATTCCTATTGTATGAAAACTGCCCTGTAGATACCTGGTGAATTGTACAGATTTAATCTTATTTTAGGATTCAGAAAGAAGTAACAAGGCAGTTGCAAGGTCTTTCCCTTTTCAGTAAGGAGGACAGAGTTTTTCAGTTGGTATAGTTAGAAATCAGTTTTAGAAGTGGTTATACTTATTTCTACCCAGTCTCAATCACCTTTGCAGATGAGAGAGATAAGGTCACTGTTACTACAACAAAGTGACTAAGAAGTGCTGCAAGGATGCAATCACTTCTGGATGTTACTCACATGACATCTGATTTGAGGTACCCCTAGTAAAATTTGCTTATCCAATCAAGGAAAGAGCAAAACGTAAGGAATCCAAACTGTGTAGTTGAGGTCAGTTGACGTGCCAACATGCTGAGGGGCTCAGGTCTGTTTGAGGTAGATGGCTGGATCAGTCCACGTTCAAACTGAATATATTTATGGAATCTGGGAAATGCTTCACACATTTCAGATACAGACAGGAGACAAAGATATCACAGGAAATGCAACCCAGCAGGTACTTCACTTCCCACACCAAGGCAGGATTCCAATACCAAAGCTGAGTAAAAAAATACATATTCGATATTATGCTTACAGTGTGTTATCTGTCATGTAAAGTGAAATATAAAATGCATTTTAAATTTTCATGGTTACAGTTACATGAGAATGGAATTCATCTCCATTTTAGAGAAAGATTGCCACTCCAAGAATTTTTCAGGATACTTTTAACATGCAAAATAAGCAGTGCTGTTTGATTGGTCAGAAGGGCTTGAATCAAATCTCCAACAGTAATAAATTGCTTTTATCTGTTGAACAATTTACCACAAAAGACATCAGAATATGACTGGGGCTTCCTTATTTTGAAATACAAGAGACTTCATCCATATGTGAAATCTAGTTAACGTACTTTCTAACAATAAAAAAGTGTTGATAGGTGTTAAGAATAATTTACACAGATTTTTAACACAGATCTATTGCAACAAGGCAGATTTTAGGTGAATGCAGTTCAAAATAATGAAATATATTGTGGGCAGTAATCACAATGCAAATGCTCTGAGATGTCTAATTAATCAGATTAAGGATTTAGTGATATGAGGCATACTGGACAGTTAAAACGAGGATGGGGGAAGAAACTGTTAAACAACCTGAGTGATACTCATCTGAAATATCAAAATATCTCATCTTTGTTGAGAAATTTATTTGCTTACTTTGTACAGAACACACTAAGTCAGTAGATATGCGTAGCTGCTCTAATTGAAGTGGAATACGCTACATACTTGTCCCAGATGACTTGCTCCGAGTAAAATACATTTAGAGTAAGGAAAATCTTTAAAGATATTCTAAAGCACTTGCAACTAGATAAACACAAACTAGAAAAACCTCTCCAGAAGTTCTTGTAATGTACCGCAATAGTGTTCATATGGAAGTTTAAGGTGAAGTATCATCTTACAAAATGTTTTTCTTATTTACAATTTGTTTTCAATTTCCATTTTTTTGCAGTTTGAAATTGACTGTGAGTTCATTGAGGCAAGCATAAAATGCCCAGCTTGTATTAGTAACTCCATGCCTCTTAAAATGCATGCAAAACAGAAAGCATAAAGTACTATCATTATGTTGTGCAGCTGAACAGCTGTTCACTTTTTTCTCCTACACTGACTTTTCCATTTCTAGAAAAGTGCCAAATGCCATTGCAAGGGTTCATGCAAGATGGAGGTTTATTTGTTGTTTCTTTCCTGGAGACAATACTTTTGCTTTCCTTTTTTGTTTTTTCAGCATTTATCTAAGATAAATGCCAGTCAGAACTTAAACATATATTTGCTTTTCCTATTTAAAAAAGTAGCGGTTTTCAATAGTACAGCTGGTACCAACGGCACTGGGTCTTTTGCTTACAAATTAACTCGCCTAAAGTTCACTAATCCCTCCCATGTATGAGCTAAAAGAACAGAGGCAGCAGGCATTACCCCAGGTAGAGCTCAAAGAGAAGTCCATGTGTCTATTAAGCAAGAGTGAAATCTAATACTTTAGTCCAGACCAAATATGTGAAATCCATCTGCTTGCTTACAGTACAAATAGGTCAGTTTTGCTATCACAACACATTCAACTCTTACTGCCCAGAAAAACATTCACTGGCTTCATGATGAACCTGGTCCTTCCATGATGGATGTGGGCCCCTTGTCCTGGTGACAGAAAATGTGTGTGAAAGATGGTGCTTAACCGGTAGAGAACACCAAGGATGTTAGACAAAGAAAATTCCTGTTCCCACAAGCACTGCATCAGTATACAAGATAGCAATAACAGATTTTTAAATAATCTGATAAAATATTTTGGACCCCACATTCTTAATAAGAACAAGAAAATGCAGGTAACAATTACTTTCAACTTTTTGAAAACTGAATTTTTTAAAAAATTATTTTGATGGAAAAAGATGTGTCTAGCCTGCTTTCAGTTTGGATATTTTTGGTACTGGAGTGCTTTTTTTTTGATGAAAATGGTAAGGCAGCATCTATACAGTACCTCTTAGAAATTGTGAGATATCTTGGGACTTTGTGAGATGGGGTTCACTTATAGTAATTTGTACATTAACATGAACATGCGTTTTACCTCCTTAATTATCTGGAGTTACATGTGTATATGTATATATTATAATTAGATTAAACTCTACAACTTCTAAAGGACAATGATTTCAAATACTAAATATATATTTAGATTACATGAAATCATTAATACATATATTTAATACTTCAAATAATGGTCCTATATAAATTGTAGAATTTAACAGCTCCAGCCAAGTACTGTAAACCAGAGCATCAGCTAATCTCCCCCTCAGAAAAGATGCAGATCATTACTGAGATATCCAGAAATCTGCAGCTGTCTCTGTGATATTTGAGAAAAGTCTCCTTCCCCATTAGATGGAAGGTTAGATAGATCTGGAAGATTCCAACAATTGCCAGGGTCAGTCCTCACATACCATTGTGATGAGATGCATCAAGCAACAAAAGCACCTCCATCACTGAGAGAGGCCACTGCAGCTTGTACAGCTGGGTGCAGATCTGGGAAATGAATGGAGCCACAGCAGCCAGTGCTACTGCGGGCGTAGTCCTGGGAATGCAACAGCTACCCAGAAGCAAGGGCAGACTTGGCAAGTAATAAAGTAATTTACTTCTCTAAGTGATATCAAACCTCTGCAGCCTACCACAATAAAATACCTCTCCCCACCCTTGTTTTTAGCAGCTTCAGCCCATTCATGCTGCCTTTTGAATATATGCATGCATTTATTTTTAATTCTCCACATGAATCCAATCAATGTTTCTCAAAATTTGTCCTCTGTTTTCTGCCAATTCTCATGGGTAAGCTAAATGACACATGTGAAAATGAGGAAAGTGTTTGTCTGCAGTGGCAGGTAAATATGTTTTATCTGAAGAATAGCACTATGAAGAGGAATTGTGACAGACTCTTGCCTCTGTTGGTTAAATATTTATTTGAATTGGCAATAACTTAACGTTCCCCAAATTGAGTCCTTGAGAATAATTGGTGAGACATTCCTGTCTTTATCTTGACCCATGAGCCATCTTCCTCCTGTTCCTCCTTGAAGAAGGAGTAAGCAAGCAGCCGGATGGGAGTTTGTCTCAGCCAAGTCTAACCCAACACATGGGGACAGCTACAGGGAAGACTTTGTGCTACTGTTAGCATGTCATGGGTCTAGCAGAGGGGCCACAGCAGAACACAAAGTCATTTTCCCAAGCCCAAGCAGAGTTGCAGCTGGGGAAAGTTAGAGGGGTATGTTTTACACTAGGCCACACAAATACAGTTACTCACTCTTCATGGACTTGGAAGAACTTAAAAGAATAATTATTCAGCACCTCTAGTTTCAAAGTGTGTTTTTCTTTATGTTCCCCCTATTACCGTAACCATCTTTGTGTTTTCCTGAAGCCCCCAACATATGGAAAGCTGAGTATCTGTGTCATTTTGCCACAAGGTAAATTAACCTTTCTCATTCTCTGTTGCCACATCTTTCAGACTTAAATTTATTCATTAGCTCATGACCACCACGTTGGCCAGGATACCAAGCAGCAGGTCAGCTTGACCACACATCAGGAAATCAAACAGAAATAATTCTCTGGCACAGAAATCTCATTATACTTTCCAGCCTAAACTCACTTGGATTCCAGGGCGTTTACAGTTTACCATTAATAAGAAATAAGCTCCATTGGTTGATTTCTAAATGATGCTTCTCTTTAAAGGGATAACTAAAGAGTTTCATGGATACTCCATGCTCAGAAGCACAGAACTTACTGCTGGCAAAAGGCAGCAGCTGCTGCTCCAATGCTGCATTGGTCCAGGCACAGATGAGCAAAAGAACTGCATTCACTTTGCTATGCTATTTTTTCCTTTGTTGACAACATCACAACTGTGTTTCTGGAACCCCTAAGGGAATATTAGGAGCTGCTTCAGCTGCTCAAAAGAATAATATAAAAATCACTTTTTTTCTCCTTTTTTTATTTATTGAAAGCCAGTTTATTTTTGTTAAAAGAGCTAGGTGCAGAGGGACCAGGATGCACTGCCAGCCACTCTTTACTCCCACCCATCTCCCATCATTCAGTGTGTGCAGTCTGAAAAATAGGTATAAAAATGATCTTCAAAGTGGCAAGGATGAGATCAGACATCGTGATGCCAAAAAAGATCTTCCCATACAGACTAAAACAGATGCTTAAGAAAAGTCCAGACCACCTCAGGTGGCCTTTCTCTTTTTGAACCAAACCTTACCTTTTGCTAGCAATGCATCACTGCAGTGCAGTACCCTGCATCCCAATACTAGATCCAAGACATCACACTGCCAGCTGCAGTCGTGACATGCGATGACACATCCCATAAGAACTATATAAGTGTATATACTTTGCTATAGACTCATACAAAACCATGGCTTTCCAGTGCTTAAACAATAACAGTAAGCTAAAATCTTTGAAGAAAAAAATCTGTAATACAGATCTTATTTTTTGTATTTTAGGTTGTGATACGAGACACTCATTAGTGCTAATTTATCTGGACCTTGTTCTAACCAACAAGGAGAGGTTGGCAGGGGATGTGAAGCTCAAGGGCAGCCTTTCCTGCAGTGACCATGAAATGGTGGAATTAAAGATCTGCAAGGGCTCCAGTCACACTACCCAGATTACTGAACAAAAAGGCAGGGACTGGGAGAATTAGGAACTGCCCGTTCTAGGAGAACATTTGGTTTGAGAACATTAAAGGAACTTAAAAGTGCACAAGTCCACAGGACCTGGCGAGATGCATCCACAGGTCCTGAGGGAACTGGCAGACAGAGTGGCTGAGCTTCTCCCCATTATATTTGAGAAGCTATGACAGTCTGGTGAAGTTCCCACTGACTAGAAAAGGGGAAATATAAGCCCCGTTTTTTAAAGGGGAAAAAATGAATACCCATGGAACTACAGAGTGATCAGTTTAAGCTCCATATTTGGCAATACCATCAAGCAGATCCTCCTGGAAGCTATGCTAAGGTGCCTGGAAAATAAAGAGGTTGATTTGTGACAACCAGCATGGCTTCACAAAGGACAAATAATGGCTAACAAATTCAGTGACATTCCACAGTGGGGTTACAGCACCGGTGGATAAAAATGATAGACATCATCTACCTGGATTTGTGCAAAGCATTTGACACTGTCCTGCATAACATCCTTGTCTCTAAATTGGAGAGACAAAGATTTGATGGATGCACCACTCAAGTGGATAAAAAAATGACTGGAGGGCTGCACTCAAAGAGTTGTGGTCAACAGCTCAATGTCCTAATAGGGACCAGTGATGAGTGGTGTTACGCAGTTGTCAGTACAGAGACCGGCACTGTTCAACATCTTTGTTAGAGACATGGACAGTGGGACTGAGTGCACCCTCAGCAAGTTTGCCAATGACACCAAGCTGTGTGGTGCAGCTGACACGCACAGGAGGGATGCAATACCAACCAGAGGGACCTGAACAGGCTGGAGAGATGGGCCTGTGCAAACCTCATGAAGTTCAATATGTCCAAGTACAAGGTCCTGTGCATGGATCACAGTAATCCCAAGCATAACTTCAGGCTGGGCAGAGAAAGGTTTGAGAGCAGACCTGAGGAGGACTTGGAGGTGTTGGTTGATGAAAAGCTCAACATGAGCCAGCAACACACACTTGCAGCCCAGAAAACCAACTGTATCCTGGGCTGCATTAAAACCAGCGTGACCAACAGGTCAAAGGAATTGATTCTACTCTGCTCTCACAATATCCCACCTGGAGTACTGCACCCAGCTCTGCAGTCCTCAGTACAAGGAGGAGACGGAGCTACTGGACTGAATCCAGAGAAGGACCACAGATACAATCAGGGGGCTGGAACACATCTCCTATGAAGACAGGCTGAGAGAGTTGGGCTTGCTCAGCCTGGAGAAGTGAAGGATCCAGAGAGACCTTAATGCAGCCTTTGAGTACCTACAGGAGGCCCACAGAAAGATGGAGAGGGGCTGTTTGTCAGGGAACATAGTGACAGGTCAAGAGGTAATAAGTTTAAACTAAAAGAGGATACATTTAGGTAAGACATTAGGAAGATGATCTTTTCTGTGAAAGTGCTGAGGCATAAGAAGAGACTGCCCAGAGAATCTGTGGCTGCCCCCTCCCTGGCAGTGTTTAAGGCCAGGTTAGATGGAACTCCGGGCAACCTGGTCTAGTGGAGGGTGTCCCTGCCCATGGCAGGGGGTTGGAATTAGATGGGCTTTGAGGTCCCTTCCAAACCAAACCAGTCTGTGGCTCTGATTTACCCTAACAAGCTGCTGCTTCAGTAAACAGTTACAATTTCATTGATGAATGCTATAATTTCTCTTCAGTTTTAAATGGTTCATAGGGCTGGCATTAACAGTATTGTACAATGTGTCTGTAGACTAAATAGATAGTACAACTAATCTAATTTAAAAAAATAAAAATCTGTTAAAGGACAGTTTAATATTTATTATTGTGATTTTAAAATGCTATATTTATTTTCAAATGTTTTGTCTTCATGAACTATAGCTTTCAAGATTTTTTCTTGTTTTAGTCACCCTGACAGATAATTTGTAAGTCAATTAATACAGTGAAATTACGTTAATATGCAATCTGATTTTTAAGAGAGTAGAAGACAGATTTTTTTTGTCTTGTAGAATGTTTTTGATTTTTTCTTCTAGAAAACTATACAGCAATCATGCAGATCACAATATCCTACAACAGTAAAGCTACAGTGATTTTATGGTACTATACACTACCATAGTGATGGGATATGTCTTTAATAAAACTGTATTTTTATTTTTTACCACCCCCCACCCCCAGGTGATCTTCTGGATCACAAACATTTCTGCAATTCAAACTGTTTCCAAATAATGGCTCAAAAGATTTTCCTATGTATACAGACATTATAACAATCGGATTTTGTTTTGGAGAAAATCTTCTAAGGATTAATGTGTTGTGGAAAGTAAACAGGTGAATACAAAGAAGGTGTTACAAATTTCCCTTCCTAGGAAGAGAAATCATAGATTTGAGAACTATGATTGGAGCCTTTCTTGAAAATAAAGCTAGGAAAGAGAACTTGTAGCTGAGCCTTGCTTGATACAAGGTGTAAATAATTAAACTCAATCTGCTCTTTGCACATTGCTGCTAAAGAAGCTGAACAGATGTTTTGCTGCAACACACAAAATACGTGGAGTAGAGATTCAATTAAAGATGCTTTTTCTTAAACCAGCTTTGAACCTATTGTGCCAGAAAGTATATAAAGATGGCTTTTCCCAGCAAAGTTTGATCTAATCACAAAAAAGAATGGAAAACCTATTTACAATAAAGTAGAAAATTAAAACGAGCAGAGAATTTTTTAATGCAATTTTTAAAACCATGCTCACTGATATCTTGCTCCATAAGTAATACATTCCCTTAGAGAACATAAAATAAGTGCTAAGCATCCACCTAGGGACACTGCCTCACTTTTTCTGTGGAAGAATTCACCTTCCTCAGTGCAGGTCCTTGCCTTGCCTACTGTTTTGGCATGACAAACAAATAAAAGCCAATTTAATTTCACATTAACTTTTTTCAGTTCCATTCAATGGATGTGGAAAAAACCCTAGAATAGTCCCATTTTGAGAATGGTCTCTTGCTTTTGCTACCCGTGTGGAAACACTGGCAAGCTTTTCACTATTCTGAAGCACACCTTTACAAAACATTTTAAATTGATGGTTTGTTTGGGTTTTTCTTAGCTATACTGACATGTCATTATACAAGTACCCCAGAAAATAAAGAACACTTGCTTGCCTAACCCTAACTTTTATCAGAAACATCTTCTCAAAATGCATAGATGTCCTAAGTTCATTAGGACAGACCTTGGGATGGGACACTGACAGGAAAGGTGACCCAAACTAGCCCAAGGGGATAATTCCACACTGTATGACATCTTGCTCAGTATAAAAAAGGCCTAACTGGGGAGGGGCGGTGTGGCCAGGGTGGTGGTGCGAGTTAGTAACCACATAGTGCTCAGCTACCAGGTGGGGTTGAACCAGGACAGTCCAACATCCACCTGCACAACACCGTTACAGACCAGCAGCAATACACTGGTCACGGGGGCCTTAGCCTTGGATGAGACAGTGCAACTTTTTGAAGGTCACAGATGAAGCCTCTATCAGAAAGGGAACAGGAATACAGGTTTTTCTAGATTCAGATCAATGCCTTAGGCATCATCTTTTTCTTACCTCTCCTTGTTGACAGTATAACAACTGTGGCAGTGGGCAACAGATGCACTTTAGGTTGCACAGACATTCGTGATAAAGAGAGGCTGAAGTCACAGATCCCATTTCCAGACTGAATCATCTTTCCCAAGTAAACGTCTAAAAACCCCTCTAAATGCCTTACAGGTTCATTCAGACAGCATGCATGCAAAAAAAAAAATAACTTTGAAAAAAGAAAAGGAGATACATCATTCCTATTTTGCAATTGATAAGGGATTACAGTGTCTCCAAAGGCTATTTGGTTTTATCCACTTCCCTTCTCTTGATTTTTTGTGCTTTGTCCCTGTCCTTAACCTATGCCCCAGAGAAAGAGTAAACAGCTGCTAACGGTGCCAATAACATTCAATAGTTCGTGTTCCCTTACTCTCCACCCAGGCTGAAGTAACCACATTTGGTATGCATTCCACACTGCAGATTCCTGGAAACCTGCAGTCTGAACCCGTTTTTCAATTTAGCAGCAATGCACTCTGAACAGCAATATGTTACAGAGCCAGCTGGTCTTCCTTAGCCTTTTACCCTCTTTTAATCTTTTAGTGTTCTACCGTCACCTCAACTACTGTTGGCTGCTGTAACCTTCGATCATGTATCATATTTGTTGTATTCTTTTACATTGCCTTAACCTTCCTGTTGTAAAAGGTGAAGGCATTGTGATTAGCATTAGAAAACAAAGTAATCTAATATTCCAATTAATTCAGAAGAAAGGAAACCTGCAGGTAAAAGAATGTGAACCATCAGTGGTGTGTATTTAAAAACAAAACAAAAGTGAGGATGAACAAATCTAGGCAGTTCATAGCTCCCTATTACAGCATTTCATTTGTAAGTGGGTATATATACATGCATATATGTACACACAAGTATATATATATCAGAGCACTGGTACAGATGTGCAAACGCACGTGCACCTGTTTACAAACACACACAGACACACTCTGCATACATGGTCACAGAAAAGCAAAATGTGTTGCTTCTATACAATGATTTGGTTGGAATGACTGATTATCACAGAAAGAAATGAACAGGAACAACAGAGAGGGAAGCGAAGATTCTACTTAGAAATTTAGGCTAACTGGCCTCAAAGCAGAGAAATAAAAATGGCTGATACTGCAGTTAATTCACAGAATTCAGAGAAAAATATGCTAAAGTATTTAAATTAGAGATGGATCAAAAAGTCTCAAATTTTCAGGTCACAGGATACAGAGAGCACATTCAAGTTTAATTCTGTAAAGTGCCTTTGCTGTTTTTTTGGTCTAGTGAAGATGATTTCTCTAGACATGTTAAGAATTTTAGCAATACAGGATGTGATACTTCCAAGGGTCATGTATCTGGTTTTACTTATTGGGGTAATTCTAACACAGTTCTAACTCTTGGTTCTCAGTGATACATCCAAAGGAATGTGTTTCCAAAGAAAGAAGTATTTGTACTGCTGTATGGACCTAAGCATATTAATTCCACTGAAAGTTAGTCTAGTATGGTTAGACTGCTGCAAAGAAAGCATGAAATTTTATTTCATGTAAGACTGCCTGTGATTTGCTGGACAAAGAGTAAGTTGTGAATAAACACAAATGTTTGCTTTTTAAAATTTAGATTTTTTAGAGAGTAAAACAAATCAGGAATACTTGGCAAATAGAATCTACATTTTAAAAATTCAGAGCATGGTTCTTTTTCTCCTGAGGATTATAATTACCAAAACTTATTTGTGGCTCTCATTATTACAGTCTGAAACTATTTTTGAGGATTCAAAAAGCACAGTGAGCATGTATGGAATGAGGCAGATGTGTGTCTCGTCAGCATCTGCTTAACTGGCAAGAGAAGGGACAAGAATCAGGTGATGGCATTTAAGTTCCAGCATTGTTAGTTTATACCCTTAGCCAAAGTTCTCAACCCTTCAGAATTAGAGCACAAAAATGATTATGAGTACATGTAAGAAAGAACAGTTTTAAGCCTGAAAATCTTAAAATTCTAGTATAAACTCTGGAGTCTCTGAGACGAGCTTATGTAGTAGATTTTGAATTAAATGCTAGCAGTAAAAAAAAAAAAGAATCAATTTGTGTTCTAATAATGTTTCTCTCTATTTCTTATTTTAGCCTGACATCTGGTATCACAGCAGACTTCTGCCACCTGCAAGGTCAGGAAAACACAGACATCTCAACACTCACTATTATTGCAAAGATTTTTATATGGGTTGGATGGTTTCTGTTTCTTCCCAGGTGTCTCACATATACAAAATAATAGCAGCGAAAAAGGCAATCTTAAAAAGGTGCAAACCTGGAAACTAGCATTAAAGTGATCCTCCTGTTTAATGAAAGAAACAACCGTGGCATACAACCTTCTAATTGCAGTCAGACACGATGGCTTCATAGTTTATTATTCCTCATGTTATAGGTTAGCCTATACCTGTAGAGGATGCTGTGTGCCAAGTATAGCTGTAGTAGCTTGGCAGTATATTGCTCACTCATCATGCACAGATCCCATCAGCCTAAAGCCTCACATTCACATTCATTCCCCAGCTTGTAATGAAACACAAGTTCAGTGTGCTACAAGGTCTCTCAAAAAACCCAACAAACTCCCACACTTCTTGAGCAAACGAGCTTCTGAGTTCATTTAGCTTAAGAAGTCAATTGTTTCCCTTGCCAACTGCTAACTTATTGCATCCCAAAGACTTGCCTCAGTCTCATGTACCATGGTTATTGGAATGTCATCTGTCCACCTGCAAACCTGATTGGTTGGAATAAGAACATTTTCAGGCACTAATTAGTAAAAAGACATTTATAAGAGAACCCTCCTGTCCTTGTGCTGCTGTTTACAACGCTTTGGCTGTGGACTACCAGATAACCAAGCCTCACTGAAGCTCCAGAGAAAGGAAAAACCACAACAATGAGGTAGGCAGCCAAGCCTAAACCTGGCACGTTAATTGATGAATCAGACCATACACTACAGTCACATGAGAATTCTCTTCAGAATATTGTTTTCTTTCCTGTTAGGACAGTGAAATCCCTGACCTCCATTTCAGGATGATATGCAGCTCTTTCAAAGAATATAAACATCATAAATAATGCTGCTTGTCCTTCTTCTAAAAATACGATTGTCTTTTCAACATCATTTAATAAAAATATACTGTGAAAACATATTAAAATCCCCTTTCCAATATCCAAGTAAGTAACTATTCAACTGGTAGAGCGACTTTTTTGTTTTCTCACAGAAAACTGGCTTCTAGCTCATATAAACTCAATGGGCCAAACTAATTCTTTCCTAATCACCAGAGCTTGGAAAAATTATATCAGGGAAGAATTTGGACCAAACATTTCTGTCAAGATACACCAGCAGGAAGATTCCCAAACACTGCAATCTATCCCATATTTTGCTCTTAAGATGAAATGCAAAACCAAACCAAACCAAACGTTTCTATGCAACCAGTTTGACTCTAGATATATATAAGCCTGTAACAATTATAAAAATAGTATCATCTTTTGGAAAGCAAGTAATTTTTTGATATTTCTGAAGTGAAAGACATTGAAGAATATACTTCCACGGTCCATGCTGGTCAAAGCCTGCCAGAGCCACAGAAAACGTATCTGAAGTAAATAGTTTCATTCATCAAGTTATTCCCGGTTCTCTGTTTCTGCAGCTTGATATTTAGCTGTGGACAGAATTTCTGTACATCCAGATGTCCTAAACAGCCTCAGATTTTTTTTTACCCCTCCCAAATTCATGTTACTCTTTGATTGGCCACAAGAGTCACATGAGAAAACCACAGCACACCTCCTACGTTAATTCCCTTTTTAATCATAGTATTCATACACTGTAGTAAGCAGATGCCTCAGTCAGGGAGGTATGGTGCTGTTCTAGATAAAAATCACAGGCAAAGATGATACTTCTCTTGAGAAGATGAAGAACCACACCAAAGCAGGATGACAGAAATGAGCATCCTGAGTTTCACTGAGAGTTTGGGTTGGATCTCCCTGTCATCTGCTCCTGCAAAGCCGCCCTGCAGCTGCCTGCCAGCAAAGTGCTGCAGAAGCCCCACACTGCACCGTGGCAAGAGGCCTTCCAGTTGAGAGCAGAAACAGCAGTGGAGAGAAGACTTCTGTCTCCAGGCTGCAATTCACTGTGTCAGTTGGAGAGTTCTCTAGACTAGTAGTTTTAAACATAAATGCCTGAAGATTAGCATTTGTTGACAAATCATCTCACTTATAAAGGTTGGGAAGATATCTAAGTCCCCTGAAAGATCCTTAGGAGTTCAGCAGATATTAAACACACTCTACTTACTTCAGCATTCCCTGGCAAGCTCATAGCTTTGGATGTGTGGCTTCTCTGTTTCACAATTCTCTTCCCTATAAAACAGATGCATTAAATACTCGGCTGGCACTGTCATTTGGTTTGCATCAATGATCCCAGAGCATCTGAAAAAACCTAAAGACAGCATAACACACCACATACTCTTGAACTATTAACTCTCACCTCTAAAATACAATGTGGGATACGCTACTAAGGACAGTTACAGCTATTCTGAAAAAGCCAATAATTCATCAGAGACTGGATCTGGAAAAGTATCAACAGAGGACATGACCGGGCACCTTTCTATAGTAGAGATAAGCAGTTACCCATTTAAATTCACTGGAGACTACTTGCACTAATGTTGCTAACATATGCCTACAGAATCAAAATCTAGTTTTTCACAAGATCAGTGTTCCAGTATCTTAGACTTCTACTCTGTGGGAACATGATTGTTTTGGGCAGGACTTCCCCTTGAGGTGTGTGTCCTTAATTTATTGCTGCAGGGTTGAGTAATGTACCCATCACAGAGCCATTCATGTTTTATTAAAATTAATTTCAAGGGAGCGTTGTTTTTAGGAAGCATGTGTTTGACTATTTAAATGCTTTGGCACAACAATACCAGCAATAAGGAACGTTTCCTTTTTCATTCCTTTTATCTTAAACGAAATGAATTCTAGCCTCGGAGCAGGCTATGAAAAAGTAAAAAAGCAACAGAGAACTCCTGCTATTTTGTCCTAGTTCCTCTGATTTTTCCAGTCTGGCTTACATTGCTTCTCCTGGAAGGAGTCCCCCTTCGCTAACATGGATTTTTAAGATACTACTGCAGATCTGGGTTAGCAAAAGTAAAAAAACCTCTTAGTGAAACATAGCTCTCCCTACTAAATGTAGATGTTTTTTCTCTAATCTCATATCTGATCTTCACATGAACATTTCTTTTAAAGTGCCTGTTTTCAGATGTTTCCTAGGCATGTGGGAACAGCAGAAAATAATTGCTTTGTGTGGTTCACACAATAAGATCACTTATTGTTTGAGAGACCATTTTAAGGTGAAGACATGCCACCTGCTATGAAGTTGTCTCATCTGATAAGTGATAATTAAAGGCTGAAACTGGAAATGGCAGGAAAGAAATGTCGATTGTTTCTTGGTACATTTCAGACACTTGAAAGTGAGGCTGATCCGGACATTCCTATTTTACAAGGAAGAGAGAAAAGGAGGTGGGGAGGAGAGAACAAGAAGAGATCAGACACTCTGTTGCACAGCCTGCACTGTTTCAGATGCACTCAACATGACAGAGTTCATACATCACCATGTACAAGCACTCACCACCGCTGTGGGTACTTTGCATATGCACCAGATGTGATATCAAGCTGTATAGAAGAATTTCTCATTTGTCAATGATGCATTTTCTGAAAACAATATTTAGTGTGGTCAACAGCCTTTGCTATAAGGAGGGCAGAACTGTTAATTTTATTATTGTGTCACAATACAGAGAAGGAGGAATAAAATTCAAGTACAAAATGACCTATCAAATTTGCTCGACAGGTACTAATTCACTTTGATCTATCCCTCATCATAATTTCATTGGCAGGGAAACCATACATATTTATAAAAGTGGGAGCAGGCTGCTGTTGTTCTGTTGGTAATTTACAGCAACAAAGAATTCATTTAGATTACCATACTTGAAGTCCCAAGGTGACTCTGCGGTGGTTACAGGCCCCCTGCTATGCAGGATACCTAACATAATAAAGAACAAAGCAAAACAATGCTACGCTGAGACCAGGGCTCCCGGGTAATCAATTCAGGTATTTACAGCTGAAACAATAGCTCTGCGCAAATCAGCATCATTACTACAATTTGCTGATAGAAACCCCAGGGAACTCAGGAAGTGTCTGCCTCTAAAGCAGCTGATTAATCTGAGTTACTTATGTTTTGTTAAAGCATTATTGTTTCCCCATCATAATTAACAGTAAATGATTGTTTAAGAAAAGGGCAAGGGAAGTGCAACCAAATGTACAAGATACACATCTCTTCTACCATTCTGGCTTTCAACACTGCTCTGGCATGAAAAGGAATAAGGCCAGTTTCAACCTGTGTACTGCACCATTACCAGGCTCACCTGATTTTTTTATTGAACGCTTGCTTCTAATCTTACAGATTCTTGAAAACACTCAAGTGTGGACTCGGGGAGAGCCAATTTAATCAATCTAATGCTTTTTCTCTTTTTGGCATGTATAGAGGGCTTCCTACTGGAAAAACAAATCAAAGAGCAACTTAACGGTCACTGTCTCTCCTCGAGTGCTTCTGATGAAGGCAAGGTGTTTCACAAGACCACAACTTTCATACATTTTGGAAGAGACCCTAATTCTGCCTATCCATATATTCCCTTAACGTTCTACTGATACACAGAAAATGGTATTTAGGCAGACTTCAGGATGCACCTGGTCAGCACCCACAACTCATATTTAAGAGCAGATGAAGCAGACAGACTCGCATCACCTATCCATGAAAACCACTGCCAGGAAACAGAGGTGTATGAGTATTAACATCAAGCATGAAATGTGCCTTACACTGATTTGCAAGAAGTTTAGAAAAAATCAGCACCAGAAAGTGCTTCTCCAGTGAGGGATGTTCTCAACACCTCCCAAAATAAATTCCTACACATGATTAGTTTGAGAATGTTTCTACCTGTAGAAAATTAGATTGCCTAGTTGATACACTGTTGCTTGTAGCACCCTCAGAGTAGTAGTTACTTAAACCTGCTTTGCCTCATCAGATGAATAGTCACTGTCCAACTGTTCCTATGCCTACTGTAGGATGCTCTTAAAGCACCTATCCAAAGAGCAGGCAGTTGTACAGTGTCCAAAAATTTCTGCATCTCATGACAGCTACAAGTAAATTGCCTTTTAAACCAAGACACATCATATACTTCAGTCACTGGTTTATTTTTGTAATGACTATTTTAGCCACTTCTGCTACAAGTTATGTTCTTAAAAAGCATCTATTCTATGCTAATTTGCTGACTGATAAACAGTATGAGACCAAAACTATGAAGATAAATGTATTCTGAGCATAAACTGAAATACTTAGAGCATTTTCAGTATGGATCCATTCCCTTGCACCAAGCCACACCCCAACGCATGGAGAGAAAGTCTGGAAATGTCACTGCAAACAAGGGAGCTCTGTCACCTTCCAAAGATGATGCCAGGCCAGATTTACATGGACTTGGGATGTGAGGAGTCTCTCTAGATACTGGATGGAGCTGAAGACTACTGCAAGATGCATGAGGTGTCTCTTCATATCTGAGGAGTTGGGTTCCTTAGTGAGAAGAATAATAATTTTCCCTTGAAACTGGAAAAGTATATGCTGAAACTCTTACTGTGGTGTTTACAGGATGCCCATAAGCACACCCACAACAACTTTGGCACCATTCAGAGTAACACAGAAATGATCTTCCTTCAGACGCTGCCAGCAGCGGCAAAGTTCCTCAGTTAGTGACACCGTCTCACTGCACTTAATGGGATCATAACATAGCATGGGCTGACAGAGTGATTTTAACTTCTTGTGAGAACATGTATCTCAAAAGTATTCTAGAAAAGAACAAGAATGCATTCCTAACAATAATCTGAGTTGAGAAGCAAAATGAGATTTTTTTTTTTTAAATCCTAACAATAACAGCAAGAAATCAATGACTGAAGCAAGTAAGGCACCCAACTTCTAAAATACAGGTGACAGTGTTAATATTTTGGGGAGGATACTACTATTGTTTGTGCCCAAACTGTGAATGAGGTTGGAAATTATGTCTCATGGCTGTTGATTTCTAAGAATATCTTAAAGGTAAAAAAAACACCCCAACCTCCTGTTTATAGAAAGGGAAAGAAATACACACTGGCATGGGATGTAGAGTAAAAAAATTGAAAAAAGAAGAGACACATGGTAGCTTTGTCTCCATGTACATTCAGTCCTCTACTGTCAACTAGAAGTGCACATATTCATATTCACTTAATCACTGGAAAAATTGCAAAGTTTATGAAATCCTTTGTATTTTAATTTTGGAACATTATCATTAGATTATTAGTTTATTCCTTACACACACACACATATATATATATGGGATAACCCCCCAAAAAGAGTGGTTCAGGCCATGGCAATGCTTTTTTTCCACTGTGTTACTCGCTTGTACTTTGAATAGCTTTTCTGATATGTTCCTGTGTAACAGATTATCTATCCAAAGCAACAACTCTTTTCCCAAAGAGATACAGATAACTCAATCATACCCTTACTGACTCAACCTGCATTTTCAGTTTCCTAATTTCACTCACTGTCCATAGTACTTTCCCACAGAATTAAGGGAGATGAAAGTTCCTGCCATTTGCTGCTCAAGCATAAAGCTATGCCATCTCTTCTGGTCACATTTCTAACACGAAATTGTCATAGAACTCTTGTAGAAGCTTGAAAGCAGTAAAGATCAGAACTCGGTACAGTTCCAATGGGACATAAGGTAATCTTAATTATGTAAGCTAATTTTTCAAATGGTCAGTTTCTGCAGTGAATTTCAAATGAACACTGGGCAGAAGAAATCCAAAGAAGGGAAAAAATCCCATTTAAAATTAAGTTTTGTAAAGTAAGTAGAACCCAGTCTGCATATAATCTTCAAGAAGGTATTTTCTGGATAGAAGTAAACCATTTCTGTGGTTCTAACAAGTGAAATATGAGCAAGTTTTTTGTCAAAAGTTGTTACCTTGCAGTTGGGTCAAATTTAGCCTCAAACCCAAATGCTACATGCCAAAAGAGATTCATATGGAAATAATTTTCATGCACTCAGGGTAAATAGAGCTACAGGCAGTAAATAAAATACATCTGGAATTCAATTCTAGATTTAAAGCACTATATTTTTAGTTCAAATCACTTCAAACAATGTAAGTCTCATACAAAATACAGAGAAACAAGAACCAAATAAATAGAAAACAAGTTTAGGATAACGATAACTCAAAAGAAGTTGATCCAGCCCAGAGAAGTAGAGTAAAAGAGAGATAGAAATTATTAACTTTATAGTTAATGTCTATTATTTGGAAAATGGGACAAAGAAACTACAAAATATATTCTTCTGCAACCAACTGGCATCAGGAGACATTTAAATCGCTTATTGTTTTGGTTTAGCTTCCCCTCTAGAGTTTGTCTATATAGATACGGCCAGTAAAACATGCTGAAGTCCAACTGCTACCTCCTTCCCCAACATTTCAGGAATGCAGAAGTAGTAAAAATACCATCATATTCAGTGATGGACTTGACTTTCGTTTCCTGCTTTACAGGATAGTGCAATACTAGGTGCCAAGCAGAGAGAAGATTAGAGTGGTTTTGAAATACTGACATTTTAAAGCGCACAAGAAACAATTAATTGTGAATGGTCAAAAAGTCTATAAAAGCTAAGAAACTTTTAGGCAAATTGAGTACATGCAAATTTAGCATAAACAATGAAAAAAACCCTTGAGATGAAACCTACAAAGACGTGGGATATAAACTTCAGTAAGCTTTTCAAGTCCTCTTCTCAAAAAGTCATTTAAGCCAGACAAAACCTCATGGTCTTTCTTTCCGAGCAATCTTATACTGGAAAGATAGCTTTGGTAACCTTAACAGTTTAAGGTTGTTTTATTTCCTTTTTGGTGCATGATTCAGCTAAGTCTAGCATATGTGACATTATGGAAAGGCCAAGTTTGAGATATAAAAATGGCCACAACATAAGCAGTACAATTGGCACCAACCTGGTTATTAATTGATGGTGAGGAGAATAATTTTTCAGGATAAAACAAAGAAGTAGAAAAATGGTTGCAGGGGATCAACCTACTTCAGTTCTGTTTTTTGGGGTAGCTTGTCAAGCATCACCCACACTACTTAGCAACATACAAGAGTTATGAAAGTATCAGTTTTGGTTTTGATGCAATCATTAAACATTTAACTGAAAAAAACTGACATCCCACTGTAAATACCTCTCTATTTTGTTTAAAATATATTTAGCAAATTATTTATTTTATCTTCTTGAAATGCAAAAGTATTTCAACAGTCAAGAAACATCCTTGATTGTCAAAACATACATATAGGTCGCAAAGTAAGCAAAGCTTCAGCTAAAAAGCTGTGTTTTCAGATGTTCCCATGAAATTATCTCTTTACCTAGAAGGCATCATTAAGGAGATTTATAAACAATAGGAAAAGAAAAAGAAAAAAGAAAAAAACCTATTCTGAAGGCAGGAGTTAAAAAGTTTTCAAGTTTTTAATAACTCACCCAGCACAGAAAATTCATGTCATTGCCATTTAAAATCACGACAATAATAAAGCTACACCATAAAAGCAGCACATAAAATATTTTCACTCTATAAACCTTTCTAATTGCTTTTTTTTTGTTACATCAGACAAACAAAACTGAAGGTTGCCAATCAAATACAAATAAGTTAGAGCTCTGAGGTGATGAAAAAAAAAGGAAGAACTTGCAGACATCAAGAGATTAAACCAGGACTTTCAGGATAGAATTAGTTGGAGAGGTACCAGGTACAGAGAGGGCAAATATACTTCGGCAAGAAAGCATCAATAATTTAATAACAGTGAGGCAAGTTAAGGAAAGTAATATCACTTGAACCGCAACTATTACAAAGGTCTGAAATTTTCTGTGGAAAGAATACATCACAGTGACAAAGACAACTCCATGATTCCCTGGATGGGCAACTATTATTCTGCTGATTTGTCATGGTAATAACCTCAAAAATTCAAATCAGTCATTTAAAAAAACAAAACATAGGCACTGGGAAAATATTAGAACTCAAATTTTGTTCAGGAATTTCTCTGCTGCCTCATATAATTGGTCTAATTATAGAAAAAAATTGTTTGGGTACAAATTGTATGCAGACACTACTTGTAAATTCCCTGTAATAGGGAAGGGGCGGAAAAAATCATGCGGAACAAAAGGCAGCTATGAGATTATCACAAATAATTTTGGGCAGCAAGCACACTGTCAAAGGCAGCATTGATATAACAACCTAAAAAAATCCTCAGACACTACTGACATGCAGGCAATGATGAAGTTTTAAGCCTCAAAGGTGATATGGAGCCTAAATGACTCCTAAAGTACATATTCGGTTTTCTACTTCCCATACTAAAATACATTTAGACAAGTGTTTTCTATCTAAACACCACGTTTCCAGCAGACTAACTTCATACCCATAGCACAAGTACACTAGCTCATCTTAAAGATCTGCAGAAACAAAATGGATACACATTTATGCTGAGCTAAATCATCCCTTTAAACTTCTCATCAGGATTAACCATTCATCCCCAAAGTATGAGGTCACATAACACACCTGTCCTTTCCCATTCTAAACTAACCAAAAATTATTTATTAAAAAATTTAAATTATTTTTAGTTTGATTTTAGCAAATCAAATAAATTTATTCATTAGATATTCATTGTCATTGTAACAGCCTGTTGCTAGAGATAATGGATTTTGACTATTGATGTCTGTTCAAAATCAATTTCATAACAAATTTATTTTGCTTTAGGTTGCTCAACATTAGATCCATGAACTGTCAACTTTGTATAAAAATATAATTAAAACCAAATCTTTTCACTGCCTTTAAAATCCTTTGTCTTGGCATGCACAAAGATGCTGGTCTTGATTTTTTAAAATCTCCTTACAAGAATTGTAAGAAATTTTGTCCATGCATCCACATTTTTTCCAACAAATATTTTCTGAATACTTCCTGTTAAAATATATCAAAATACCACATGGATCAATCCCTTTTTACAAAATCTGCACTGGATGTCAGACCCAGAATCAAAATCCTACACATGGCAGCAGTTGACATCCTCACCTGAAACAGATGTTTAATCCCCAGACTCACAGCAGGGAGACAGCCTTCAGATCTCTTAAAGCCAGAAGAAAAACACTTTTGCAACCTGGCTCCATGGACGCTTTGTTTGATTTACTAACTCCTAACCAGAGATTTCTTTTCTATATGAAGTAATTCTAGTAGTGACAACTCTGATTTGCAAGAGCCACCATTTTTCTGGAACCTGGGCATATACCGTATTGTTTGGCTGCACTACAGGGCTTGCTGGTTGCTTGCCTTTTCCAACAGCAATTTGCAAGCAGCAAGCCAGCTATGTTAGCTGATTCAGTGCAGTCATGCCAATTTTATGCTACCCCAACTAGCAGCTGAGCAAAACAGCAAGGTTTTTTAAGTAAAAAATAAAGGTATGAAGACTGCAACCATTCATACAAACTCATCTAGTTCCACTTAGATCTACACGGCCTTCTAAAAACAAGCTGCTGTGCGCAGGGAAAATTATTTCCAAGGAGCTGCAGTAGGCGTCTTCACTTTCCTTTGTTGCAAGTCACACCTGCGAGAAAGCCAGCAAGCAAGCCTTCCAGTACCTCTTTCAGCACATGAAGGAAGCAGCTGGCATAACCAGACCCAGGCCAGATAGTATTGCATTCCTTAAAAAAAAGATCTGACTGATAGTTGCCTTGTTTGCAAGTACCTGCTTCCATGTTATCTGTGCATCTTTGCTCCAGGCCCTCAAAATCTACTCTGACCTAATTTTGACAAAGCAAACCACTGGAAAAGAAAAAAGTAGTAAGGGGCAACTAAAAAAAAAAGCTGATGTGAATAAGCCTTTGTTCTTCTATTGGTGTATTTAGCCACTACTCACATCTTTAAACATTTGTTAGAATGACATGCTATATTTACACTTGAGTACTCAGAGCTTTGCAGAATCAATCTTTCATTGGCATCTGATTATGAGCATGATAAGAAAAGCGAAGCTAAAATAACTGCAAAATGCAATGTTAAAAATGTAAATTTTTAAAAAATAGATCCTTTAACCTGCATGATATTTTTTACTCTTGCACATAGTAAACACTAAGACAGATGTCAGTAAATGCTAAGAGGAAAATTTTCCTGTGAGATTACCACTTTTATGGAAACTGTGCCCAAGTGACAAAACTGGCTACTGGTATTTAAAATCAAGGACAATACAATACTGACCAATCCACTTCATAATGGATTTTTTTTTTTAAATCTACTTATAGCACAATTCAACTACGTGACTGCTTACTGCACACTTAAAAGATCGGCACATCTACTTCCCTTTTCCTTTCCATCTAAAACTCCCCTAAAATTCTTTGCTGAATCAATAAACATAGAAGGAGATGGACAAGGGAAGAAAGGACTTCGCAGGATATTCTCTCCTAGCTTCCTTAGGCCTTTAATACAATTCTATGAATGCCGTGGAAAAAGAAGAAATAACATATTCTTACACTTGGAAAAGAACAACCAAACTAAAAAAGGAAAGGGACACGAACACAGAGTAACAAGTACCCTGTTTCTTGATCAGCAATGAGAATATGAAGGAATGCCTAATTTTCTGTAACACATTTTGAAATGCCAAAAATATTCTCCACCACGCAGAGAAATATTAATTTTCCTAAGAATTTTTAACATGTTTTACTACCAATGTTAATACTTTAACCCTTAGATAAATACCATCTCAATTGCAAATATGTACAATGTATTTTCTAGAAAACAGGAAGCTCTGATATATATCAGGTAAATATCTCCCTGAAGACAAGGAGTCATTAGAAGGCATCAGGATAAATAGCAAAATGAAGGATAAAGCACATATAGTATGACTTTTTGCGTGCATACAGATCAGTATGGATTATCAGTAAAGATGGCAAATGGTAGTGGACAGAGCCGCCTCCAATGATACTCTGATTCTCACGACTCCAGACATTTTCAGAAATAAAACCCCTGAAACATTGAATATTTACTATCAGATCCGCTTCCTGTGATGAAAAGCAATGTAAATCCAAGCTCACACAGACAGACTCATTAAAGCTACTCCATGACTACTTTATGGATGTGAGACTATCATTCCGAAAAAGTAGAAGGATTAGACTGGATGAGTCTAGGCCCTGACCGAGCAAAGCATGTACACCTGCATTTAAATCCTGCTGGCTTTGGGGGGATTATTCAGAGGCACCAAGCTAATTGCAGGTTCAACTGTTAACTGAGCTGAGGCCATGATTCAGGTCTGAATGGTCTGCAGAACCTCTAACAGCCATAAGAGACACTATCAGCATTGTAAGGATGCCTCTGTAGAAATATATTCTGCTATTACAAGGAAGACTAAACACTGAATCAAAAGAAAGGCAGAGAAAAGGAAATCCCATCTCAAAAGATTCATTTTCTGTTCTTTTTCCTGGGATAGGGAAGCACACTATCACCAGAGCAGAAGTTGTCAAGTGGCCGCTCTGCCCCAGTGGCACAGGGTGCAAACCCCTCTCACTGGTGCACAGCATCTCTAACACACCAAACTAATACCTGTATTTTCTCCCCATTCTTTCTAGCTTCAAGAACACTGGAATACCTTAATTTTGACAGACAAGAAAAACCCTACAAAAATGTCTGAGTGTTAGTACTTGGACTTTGTAATGTCAAGGAATACAAATGTGTGGCGGCGGGGAGCACTCCTTTTAACACTTCCTGTACCTTGGCACATTATGGTGTCTACAAAAACAGTTACTATTCAATCTTGCCTTCTGATTTCATTTTGTCACTTACACAAAAACTTTTTCAATATCCTCTGCTATTCTAATGATTTCTTAAAATAATAGCTTTTTGCCCTGGCTGTGCAATAGGAATTTGACTTTAAAGACACAAAAATTGGCAGCAAGATTGAGAGGGATGTGTAGAATGCTTTGAATCGTTATTTTAAATTGCTCAGATTTCTAGAAGGTGTTGTTTCATTAACTAAAACATAATTCAAATACAAACATAGAGAGGTAGAAAGTCAAAGGTACAATAATTTATGAGACTCTAAATAATGGAATTTAATTTTGGAACAAAACTTTCACAGCTTGCCAATGTCACTAAATAACAATAAATGTACTACTTTTTGCATGCAGTAAATGGGGTATTTTCAAATAGTACTCCTTATTGTGTGAAAGAAATGAGGTGTTAAATGCAAAATAAGGTACATTGTTAAAATAGCTATTCTGATAATTTAACTAACTGAATATAGCTATTTAGATGCTATTAATGTCTTAAATAGCTTTCTTTGAACTCATACCCCAAAATGTTTTGAAATAAGTATTTATATCTGAACAGTACTGAATGAAAGTGACGCCTTTTCTTTTTTAAGTCTCACCCCTTTTTCTTCTATATCTGGACAGTGAAAGTCCTGAAAAGAAAGCCTTTAAGTGAGACTATTTGCAGAGTTTCTTGAAAGTACAGGCTATGAGTGAGAACCTGTAGTACAAAGGACAGGATAATGTTTTAGAAAACTGATGCATTTGTACAACATCTCTAACAGAGTACTAACATGTCCTTCACTGACATTTAAGTCTGCAAGGGTTACAAACATGAGCAGCATTTGAGAAGGATCCTGTTCAGGTATATTTTGAGTGAGTGAGCCATTGGTGATCCTTACGGGTCCCTTCCAACTCAGGATATTCTATGACTCAGCAATGATCTTGCATTGCTGAAGACTCTGGGGAATTTTGTCAATAATCCCCGTGGGAATAATACCACTTTTCAATGTTAAGGTTAATATTTTTAGTATTGTGATGTTCTACCAATGTCTAAAATATTTACTAAGTTTCCATGGCTTTCTGTGTTTTGCAAGACTCCAAAGAAATCCTGAAAATCCATGCAAATTTTGATGTTTCATCCTGAGGTTAAAAATGAAAAACAAAACAAAACAACCCTACTTATAGGTATATTTCCAGTATAACCTATTCTAGTTTTGGAGGCTTATTGACATCTAGACAATATGAAAAAATCTGCATTAATTCTGAGGATTTAGACAAACTTCACCATTCAAAGTTAAAATATTCCTTCTGAAAGCACTGAATATAATTTTGTGATGTTCCTCAGTATCGTGGCCTCATGTGTCAGCTTTTAGTGACACGTATCTATACACACACAGAGCATCTGTGTATATATATACACACAATATAGAGATGTGCATATGTACACATATGACATGACGCATCCTATATGTGAATATATATGCATATCTATACTGTATGTGTGAATACATACATTTCACAATTAACTCGCAATATTCTGCCACAATGGTTGATAGTCCAGGCCAAAAGCTGTCAGCGCTCTGCTATCCCTGATAATTATGATATTAGATAACCACCTTTTCGAGGGACTTTAGGGATGTAACCCAGAACCTAGCCTGTTTTTTCTCTGCTGGTATTTGTTATTCCTTAAACTTGACAGCTTTTGCTGTTTTTATAGGGAAAAGAAAAATCTTAAAGTTGCCCTATTCTGTTTTATCTTTAGCCTCTTGTAGCATTTTATCTTTTCATATTTTAGTTGTGTTGTATTGTAGATTTCTCAACTAACCACGGCACACTAGGGGAGAGGGGGAGGGAGGTGAACATGAGCATGTAGATGTGCCAGGTTTTTTTCCCTTAGAGCCTGTGAACGTCTCTATTTCCACTAAATAAACATTATCACAAGAAGATTTCGTGCACACCATGCTCGCTGCCCTGCGCTGCTAACGCTGCAATGTCGTTAGAGTTGGCTTCACAGCTTTTGCCAGTATTCCACGTCCTCATCAGGACAGACCAAATCGCTTGAAGACACTCTTCAGATAAACACTCTTTCCTTTACTACTGTGTGGCATGTTGCTTTATATGACACTTTTGTAGCATACACAGGATCTGAAAAATGTTTAAGAAACTTTAGGAATACTAGAGAGATAAAGAAGCAATGGCTAATGGCTGCAGAGTATATGAAATCACCAGACATCATGAATGCTGACATCAGACGTACATAGCAGTGCTGAGCATTGATGCAGTAATCAGTGAATGGTTAAATCAGCTTATGCTGGGACAACCAGTGATGCCTGTAAACGTTTCTTTGCAGAAATCTGCAGGTAAAGCACACTAAGAAAATTTACAGCCATATAAATAAACACCATTTCAGAATCAGACAGCATTTCATTTATAAATGGTTTAAGTCTAGACGATCCATTCAACAGATAAAGAGGATTAGAAATGTTTTGATAGATCTTCTAAGGTGACATATCATTTGCTACCACTCTTTCGAAGTCATCAGCTAAACAAGGGATATTTAGAAAACATTAAAAAAAATAGCCAGGCATTTGGGGCAGCAATGGCAGAGCAACTGGTCTTACAGAAAAGAAGATGGAGAGAGATGAAAAGGTTATAGTAAGTAAAGCACAAGATGATCAAGGTGTCAGTAAAGACTAAAGATTACAGTACTATGACAGAAAAAGAGAAGCATCTCAGGATCACCTAGAGAAAAGGTGCTTTAGGAGTTATTCACTATAATCAGCTGGAAGAGAGATTCTGGTATTGTGCTGGTTTCAAGAATTACCCAACCTCTGTTATAAATTCCAGACAAATCAGGAGACTGAATCTAAAGGGTGTTTATAGAGTGCACATTATGGCACACTCAAGACTGCAGACAGCTGCCAGAAACACCGTATTAGGAGCTTGTGATGAATTGCTTCACCTATTTGCCAGGACACAAAGGACTTGTTTTTCCAGGAACAATAATACTTATTTTTTTAAGAAACTGAATAGTAAAGGACAGTCCTCTTCGCTATTAAGAACTGATTGCTTAGGCTAGTAGCTAGATTTCACTTTGCTTGCCATATAACATAAGTGTTAGCAAGGAAAGTACATTAATTACAAGGTCTGCATCAGGAATCAAAACCTACTTGCTAACTAATTTATCAAGTTATATCCAACCAAATGTTAAAATAAACTCTCAATAAAATTTACAACAGGCCTCTTCCTCCTACCCCTGGTTTTCACTATGGAATAAACTACTACCATTTTAAAAAAACCACAAAACAATAAAAAACCATCACCACCAACAACAAAATTATCCACTCTACAAAGCTTACAAGCTTATTGGGGAATTATGCAGCTAGAAGTCCATCCCTTTCACGGTGTGATTCATATAACAAAACTGTAGCAAATAATTTTATAGTTTGCCATTAAATAGTTAACTGGGCTTGTTAGATGAGGGGAGCACAGCAGATCAATTTTGTGATTCTGTGAGATGCAGGCACTTCTGGGAAAATTGTATACCTTGTCAGGCTTTCAACACTCTCCCAAAAAGGTCCTTGTAGAGAAGCTGGTAAGTGTAGGCTGGATGAGCCAGCAATGAGGCAGACTGAAAACTGGCGTAACAGCCAACGGTGGTGGTCAGTGGCAGGAAGTCTAGCTGGAGGCTAGTGACTATCAGAGTACCCCAGTAGGCAATACTGGGGCCTGTGCTGTTCAACAGCTTTGCTAATGGTCTGGATAACTGGGGCAGACTGTATCCTTATTAGGGCTTCTGATACAAAGCAGGGAGGAGTGAATGATACACCAGAGGGTTGTGCTGCCCTCCTGATGGACCTCAAGAGGCTGGAAAAATAAGCTGACAGGAACCTCCTGAAGTTCAGCAAAGCAAGTACAAAGTCCTGCACCTGGGGAAGAAAAATCAGATATTTTTTTTTTTAATTTAATATAGAAACAACATTTTTGTATTCTGATATATTTTAGCAGCAAATAAGGAGCTCTAACCCCTTTGCTCTCTTCAGATATCTTCTGGATTGCCACTAATGACAATCAAATCAGTTGCCTGAATGAAAAGAATTTAAATAACAAAATAGTAATTCTATTTTCATGAAACATCTAAAGGAAAAGTATAAAAATTCGGTGTTATGAAGGTCAAATTCTGAATTCAGAGACCCAGGTTCTGTGACAAGTTTTTTGAACACAGACACTCTTGTAAACTGAAGACACTGGTTTTTGACACAGCCATAATGGAATTTCTAAATTCAGAAACAAAAAATTAACTGTTCTGCCTCTGACCAAGGCACTCCTTGAGGCCTTTCAGAGGACAACAGCACAAGGTCACACATTTTGCTGCTTATGTAGGCCAATCTGAACATCTCATAGTGGGAGGAAGCCTACTAAAGCACTGCCTGTCTGATGTATAGGCAGCACATCAACAGGGAGAAAACTTCTGTATTGCTAAGCTGGCACACCACAGTCTTGATTTTCTTCTCATTTGCACCTCTGAAAAAAACTAGACTTTTGCAGCACTCTGATTGTCATCAAAAGCTGTGCAAATGATGCCCAGAACATTTCCCAAGATTTTTCTTTACTATTAAATGTAGCGTTTAAAAGTCATTGCATGAAGGTGGATGAAATGCCAATGAGTGGAATGTAGAGTGTATTTCCTTTTAGTATTCTGTACTCAGAGCTCTCTGCACGCTTTTCACAAGCACTACTTAGTTTTCAAGTTTAGCTAATCGTAAGTCTCCTTAACTTTTCATCTTCATAATGTGCCACAGTTTATGGCACTGTAAAACCAATAAAACAAACCAAAATATCTGCATAGCTGGAGAAGATACTGGGCATACCAGACATATAGTGCACTTTGTCTTTAAAACACAGAAGAGGGATTGTAATAGGATAATTCATAAAATCTGCAGCACAGAAATTAAATAAAGGGAAAAGTACTACAGATTGCCATAAGCCAGAAGCACCTAATAGAATTAAAGAGAAAGGAATGACCATTAGAGTCTATGAGATACTCTAAGTACCCCTCAAGGGCCTGTACATGCTTCAGTGCTTCATGTGAAGCCTTGCATCCTTCAGACTACAATCTTGTTAATCAGTTCTCAAGGTCAGAGCTGAATGCAAGAGAGCCAGGCTGTGCATCTGTAGAAGATACTTATTTCTGGAAAAAACAAAGTTCTATTTATGTGAAAATGATACATGGTTATGCAGTACCTCATTCCAAACCTGCAAACACTTAACTCTATTGACATCCTTAAAAAAAAAACCAAACAAAAAACCCACAAACCATACCCACAAAGTTGCAGAATCAGAGTGTAAAGGGTCAAATGCAAGTTGCTCTAGGTGCCTGCACACCCATTGCTGGCAGGAGAAAACGCTGAAGGTGAGTGGAAGTGCACCTATCATGGGCATGTGTCATTCCCATTCAAATCTGGTTAACTGTGGGTGTGGGGTAAGCGGGATGGGATGAAGAATGGGAGTAGATTTAGCTTTGTTCTCCTCTTCCTCTCTTATGTTGCGCAGTTCAACTTCCTCTTCCATTCAAGGAGGAGGTGAGAGAAGGAAGAGAGGCTGGCCAAGAGGGCAGAACAGGAAGCAAACCGCAGCTCTGAGCGGACACTGTGTTTCTCCACTGATACCAGGACATTCCTTTTGAGGCATACGTACCAAAAAATGAATAAATCTAACTTCTTCTGTCAGGAAATCCAATACAAGCTACCCAGTTTGAAGGCTCTAAAGGGAGCAAGGGCATAGTCTCACTCATGAGTATAGTTCAAGATTGACATCTGCATTGTGAATCTGTTCACAAGAACAGGTTGGCCAGATTCATAGAGGTAACATGTCTGGGTGCAGTCAGCTGTCCTGCACAGTGTCTCCCACAAGGCTGGTCCTGGGTTTCTTGGCAGCTGTTTCTATGATACTGGCTTTAGCGATCACAGAGAATGTACCTTATGGGAAGAGGTTTGACTGTTCTTTCTGTTGCTGAGAACAAAACAAGAAGAAAGAGGCACTGAATATGCAAATTGAAAAATGCAAATGGCATTTACACGCCAAAACAACACTGTCTCTGATTCCTGCTTTTACCAGAAATATAGGCAGATTTGTCCCCTGTGCGAAGTGAAATAAGAATAGCATAATTACTGGGGAGGAAAAAAACGTAAAGATGTAATGCGCTTCAAATAACTAAAGATTGCTTATAAAGAAGAAAGCAAGTCAAAGGAAGAAACAAGTACATATACATATGTATATATACACACACATATATATATATAAAAGAAGAAATTCAAAGTTCCTGTTTGATTAACAAACATGCAGAAAGCCATATATTTAAAGTGACACAGAACTGAAACTGACTCAGAGGGGCTTTTAAGATCTATAGCTGCAGAAAAACTCTGAAATCTTTGCACAAAGCAGTGCCATTTATGCTAACTCATGTATTTACCAGGGTAGGCATATTTTTTACTTATCTTGCTATCCAGCAGCACATGCTTTCTCTGCTATTTTAATCACTGTTTACTAATAATGAACTCTACCATTAGCATTTCTAACTACAATCACATTTGATGTACAATGATCAACTGTAAGATAGGTCTCCTCTGCAAGAGAAAGTTACATCAATATAATGGGAGGAATGACAGCAAAAAGAATGGGAAACCTTTTGATGGACAGCTGTACTTGTTTTCATCCTGCTTACTGCATTTCAATATATGCTGATATGGAATTACTTCAAAATAAACTGAAATAAACATCTCAAGTGAAAATAAAAATTCAGCATAGGAGTTTGTACCAATATAAAAATATGCTTTAATTGGTGTAATTTCTCTTGTAGTATTCTTACACTGACTTGCTAGTGCAGCATCCCTACCATTTACAAATCTGTACTGGGAAAATGATCATTCCCTTAATGGTCTCCATTTTTATCAGTCTTCGAATGTCTGCAGGCAGCTCCCTTAACGCATCACAGACATTGACTGAACTTAACAAGAAAGCCCCTATGATTTATTTCTTGTCATTTTCAAACCACATTGCAAATCAGCATCTTTTTTGCACCAAGTTCAAAACAGTTATTTATAAACAATTTTAACTTGACTCTGTCTATGCTTCAAGTTCCACCAGGGGCCTGAATTTATTTTCATTGTCCCTGCCTGACCTTGCCCTGGATTTTTCCTTTGTAAGGAAAACTTAGTTTTGTTGATATCTTAGTTGGTAATGAACTAAAATGTTTACTATATTTTACCAATATACAACAACGATCCCATTACTCTCTGCAGAAGATCCAAGAATGTTAGAACCCTACTGGTTTCTCTTATAGACGTAAATAAAAAAAAGACTGGCTTCAGAAACTTTCTCTTCTTCAGAGTGAACTTTTAACCACATCCACAAAAAGAGAAAAAGGGAGAGAAAAAGAGGAAAGGTATGAGTGATCATGATCATGGGCTGCTAAGGAGAGAAAAAATTCTAACTGATAATTTCCACTGAAGTTCTATCAATTGCTTTTGAACAGGTAGAAACTATAATTTACTGAAAGCTTTGCACACTCAGGTTTTTTGTAATTTATAAATGCGTGAACTATTTTCCTTACACTGATGCCAGCTCTGTACAGTGCTATGCCAGTTTATTCTACACAATGGTTTATACAGAAATAAAGTAATAAGTGTGCCCATTTGTTGTTATCATACATCTGTAACATATGATAACATATTTCTCAAGTATAATTCTAGATGGCTCCTTGTTTTCCCAGACAAAATATCATACTCGTCTACCCCCAAACTTAATACATATCAAAGATATGATTCCAGACATCTGCTGAAAGTAAAACGTATACACATGCCATCATATTTAATACACATTATTTTTTTTGAGATTTATTTGAATTAGGTGTTTATGAAATCTGATAGCAATCCCTACAGAGCTATTACACTGAAGAATTGAATGGCTATTAAAAACATTACTTAGGACAACAGTTAAGGTTCCATACAAGGGTCATTAAGTGACTCTATGAAGTGTCAAGCCACATTTAATAAAGTTCCCTGCATCTAATGACAGGTTCTCTGTCTTATGAATGGTCCTTCATGTGTTGGATTTTAGCAATTACATCCTGGTACTTCTGGCTGGTAGAGTTACATTTAATTTCTGCTAACTTTCTGCAAATTAAAATTATTCTGCCATATGCATATTTAGGTGTTTGCTGCCGGGCTGCTTCATTCTTTCTCTAACATTTTCACTCTTGTTTCTTATGCCATAAATGCCAACCACATCTTCCACAAATACTTTTTCCTTTCCAATTTTTTGCTAAATTACAATAATAAGAGTTTGACAATACTGCTGCAGCAGATGTCAATGATCTTGCTATGATTTTATGACTCAAAAACAACCTAGAAAAATCAAACCACAGTGGAAAACAAATGTTTGTTCGTGTTACTGTTTTTCCTCTAAAGCACTTTATAAAGCTAATATAAAGCTAAATGTACAGAATATTTATTTTTCTGTATAGCTAAAGCTACAGTTATAATTTGTCTTAATTTTATTTAGGACACTGTAGCCAAAAAAAAAATTTCTAAACTATCAATGCAAATTCTAACAAATTACTAACTCTTTACAACTTTCTGTTGATGTCCAGGTAATCAGAACAGAGTAGTTTTGCCACCATGTAGCTGGAGAGTCTGCAAAGGGGTGATGGCTGGGAAAGTTGGAAAGGTATAATAATAAGGTACACTCCTTATTTGGTAACATGGACTGTATTCTCAGGGATGTGTTAGATTTCAAATCTGCCTCAATACAGTAGAAACAATACATAATTGTGAGTAAAATAGGAAGCAGAGCAACATTCTTCACAAAATCATCTTCTTACATAAATAAATATTACTTAAGCTTAAATGTTAGGTTTTTTATAAATGCTGTTAATCCATATGTGTACACATACATTTCTGTGCATACAGAGCCAGACAAAATGCTTTATCTGAAACATATTTGAAAACAATTTTCACACAACACACACATTATTTCTCTATGCTTATCTTCATTTCCAAAGAGCATTTATCTGTCTCACATCTTCCATCAATGACTCATTAATAACACATTGAATGTTAGTTACTAAATGTCAATTCATTAAAAACATTAAAGCAGTGACATTTTTTTCAAAGGGCAGACTTCTCATTGTTGCACTTGATTTTGTAAAATTTTCTTCCGCTGTCACATTCACATTCAATTCCTTATTGTTGCCTATTTTTAGAATATTACAAAGGAGCATCATAGATTGTAAAAACCATGGTTCAACAGCTCGAAGCTTAACAAAGTGCAAGATTAGCCAAATGGCCAGATGCTCAGCAGACAGCAACAGTTAGTTCAGGTTCCTCCACAAAACCCTCCCACAATACTTCGGTTGAGACCTGCAAGGCATATTTCTCTGCAATTTGTTCACCTTGTTCCTTCAGAACACAGGTCTCTGCTGAGTTTATTAAGCTTCTAAAAAGCAGGCTGAATCTAGTGGGAACTTAGTCTGTAGATGTTTGGGTGTTAACAACATATTATGCAGCACTGATTCTAATAGAGACTTAGTCTCTAGACTTCTGTAGATACTAGTAACATGTTTTGCAGCAATGGCACTGTGGAATGTGTGTACCAGCACACTGTAAGCTTTCTAGCAGACTACCTCCGAGAACAAGAAAACTCAAGGCTACAAGGGACTCCAAGACCAGTCCTGTGGCTCTGGTAAACAAGAAGAGGAAGATAAAGCCTATAGTTCATGGCATAAAACACAGTGAAGATGATGAACAGATGAAGCAAACAATCATCAGGGTCTTTGAAGACCACCTAAAACTGTAGTACACATGCGGGAAAGGGTAGAAACCTATAATAACGAATTCTCAGAAAAGTAATGAATGCATTAATCATTTCTCAGAAAGGTGCTGAATACATGTGTACAACCTACATATAAGCTGTGACACTAACTCATTTGGGGGCACACATTAAGAGGAGTGATCCCTTGTGCATCCAGCACAGCAATAAAGAATACCTGCTTAATAGTCACCAAGGCTATTGAGTTTTGATTTTGGCTTTTCACAGCATCATTTCCAAGTTAGTATCACCTCTGACGATGAGTCTGAGTCTCTGAAACATGGACAGCTCTACAAAGACAACTGGATTATCACCTCCAGTAGCATTTCTCATAGGTCACTATGCTGCTATCGGACGGTGATAATATTCAGCTATTACTAATCTTGCCTGGAGCAAAACCAACCAGAGATTAATTTTTTTTCTCTTATGTGTTAAGGAATTAATTTTAAAAGTAAAGAAAAGAAAGTCACAAACACCTGACCCTGCAAACATCTATGGCAGAAAAGGCATACTGTGGGCTTGCAAGTTTCGAAAAGTCTCTTTGAACAACATTTCACAAACATCTGCTACTCTGCTTGCCTAAGACACTGCAAATGAATTCTAACTTTAATATTCACACTTACAGCACTTGCAGAAAAAATATGTTCATTAGCTAACATTTTTCACTGTCATATTCTTAGGCTTCCTCAAAATATTTTGGAAGTGAGGTCCACCAAATTTTACACATGGTGTACTTTGATATGTGACACATTTCAGTTTTAGACTATTAATTCTTCTGAGCACATTTAAACTTTTAAGTCTTTGTGTCTTGCAACATGCATTAAAAACAGAAGCGAAGAAATCTGCAAAAACAGCTCACTATTAATAATGTCTTAAATAGGAATGGCAGAGAAAATACTACATATTTAATATAGAGCCTACTGATAATATTCTGCAATCTGCAGGCTTCAGGTGAAACTTCAAATGAAAAATGAAATAGATATGTTGTGCATCCCATATGGAGCTGGAGATACACATTACTGGAATAAATTCAAAACAGAAATACAATTCACTTGTGACTATCTTAAAAATTCTTAGCTGTGACTATTTCAAAAGCATGTGAATGTGCCACAACTCATTCATAAATATATGGCTAAGTGTAAAAAACCAAGGAGACTAAGTCAGGATGTTCCCTTACATTTGTCCTTCCTGTTAAGTCTACAGTAACACATGTCAAGCAAAGTAAAAACTTCTGCACCATAAAGAAGGGAAAATAGGTAGATTTTATTGTCCAAGATGGAAAGAAAAAAGTTCATGCTTTGTGTTTAGCAAAGGAGATGAGTGAGGTTGCATAAAATCCTCCTCACTTGTCCCCTGCCAGGAAAGGACATGTACAAAATGACACTACAATAGCTTCACCAATCTATTCTTTTCTGCACAAATCTGTAGAAGCTGGAAGCTGCCTCACTAACGAGGCAAACCAGCAAGAATTGCAATGCTGTCCTGTCACTGCCATATGGGGCTGCTGTATACTAGTGGTTACAGTTCAATGGAAAGGTTAAGGAAAGGGAATTTCATGCATGAGGCACATCTTCCGGAAGCCCATGGTACAAGTGTTTGAGTTTAAAACCCACAGCATGCACATCTACAGAAGTGGAGGTCACTTACTGGCACTATTAGATTTTGTTCACTTTCTAAAATAGCACTAAAAGTACCAACAAAATGTTTTCACTGCACAGCTTTGTTTGTATCAGAACTCAAGTATTACAGCCATAACAATCAGTATTCTATAGTCTGCCTTATCATGGAAAAGGAAAAATCTCTAAGCCAATTAGTAACAGTTCTTAGTTTGATATTTCATTAATTTCATTCTTTAAATAAGTGATTCTTAAGAAATCCCATTAATTTCAGGAACATTAGGAGAGAAAGTAGTAGACATTGTCCCTGACGGTCATAGTACTTAGACAAAGTAAATTTAATTCTTAACATAATCTTTTCCCATCCCTCTTTGAACTACTCAAGGTATATAAAAGACAGCAAAATGTAACAGGCAGAGATGTGGAGCAGAGATCACATTATCAACACAGGTCACAATGAGGGAAAACATACTTTAAGAAAGATGAGCTAAATATAGATTTAATAATTTACTGAGATTATAATGACTCAAGGGGTAATTCTAGGATCCTATACCCCAGAAGTGAAGAGAAATAGCAATTATAAGTACAGAATAAGGTGCTGTTTACTCTTCTGAGAAACACCACAAGGGCAATGTCTTTTAATGGACACAGTCTGCATTCAGATCTTGGTGGGGAAACAGGAGGTCCCTGGTAAAACTCTTCAAGTAAGAGCGAAACTGACCTGAACCAAATTTGTAGGACAGCTCCTTCACTTTGACAGAGTTTACAGTTCAGGTATGGATCCTTTTAAGAAGCTGAATTTTGCAAATTGCCCCTTCAGCTGTAACATTTGGTTCAAATCATGAAATAAAAGATCCTAGACTTTTTTTTTTTATTTAAAAGGTTTTTGAACATGCCAGATCTGCTACCAATTACTTTTTGTCATATCAAGTGCTATTATTTCTCCTCCAATATCCTTTGTCCTTTTTTGGAAGTCCAGACTGCATTAACCCCAGCAGTTTACAAAAAGTAAAAAAGGAAGGTGAGGCAAGTTATTTCAAAAATTTCTGAACAATCTTTTGAACTGTAACAGAAGAAATATTTTAGTTGAAAGCAATGTACAATGTTAATGCGCATTATGGGACAGCATGTAGTGCTCAATAAAGAACTTCTATTATCAACAATAATGTTGATTAGATTACAAAAATCCCAAACTCTATAACCTGGGGAAGTTGGTCTTCCTTTGGCAGGTAAAATCCACAATTGAAAATCAGTCATGTATTTATTGAGAAGCAAATAATTTTATCCCTTACCAATTTGGAAGCAATACCTCATAAAAGTAAAGCTCATGAGTCTCAGTCCTAACTTCACAGTAACAAAGGAGTGACTGTGTGATGGAGATGGCACAAACTGCTGTGGGAGGGAAAAATTTGTAAGTTCCACTTTTCTTACAGAAAAAAAAAATAGACTGAAAAAAACCCAGATGGCTGATTAAGAGCTAGTGAGAAACTCTGGAGGCTCAAAGTAGTGCCACCAAAGCCAGACTAACACAGAGTTACCCCTAATGACATGCACAGTCATTCATTCTTAATTGACTGAAGGACAAGAATGCCTACCGAATTTCTAACAGGACTTCCTATAGTACATTCACTTTGAGGTTTTTCCTCCAAGTACTGACCTTCTCCAGTACTCTCCTGCCTACAGAGTTTAATATGATCACAGTCTGAACTGATTTGGATGAGTTATGACAAAGACCTCACATCACAGTTACCCTTGAAGAACATCTAGCATAAGCACTTCTAACTCTCACCATTAGCAAAATGAAGTTCTTGCTTCCAACTCCAGTGTTGCTAAGTCCAAAGAGCAGAAAAACATGTTACAGGATTCCACTGTCGAAACAAAACAATTTCTTCTGTCCAAAAATCAAGCAGTATGAATTTATTTGATTAAAAAAATTGATAACAGCAGCAAATACTTCTCCTTCTGAAGAATTTTTTCTACCGATTACGTGACAGCGAGGCCTATGTGTCTTTTACACTTACCTGTTATCTGTTGGAGGCTAAAAATAATGGTGCCTTTAGGAATTGTACCCTACCTAGTTTGTGAAAGACGACATGAGGCACTTCTGTTCTGCACATTTTATTTTTATACTGCTTAACACTGCTGTTATTTCTGAGCCTGATTTATGGGTACCCTGGGGTACTCATAACCCCTTTTGATGCTATTTCTACTGGAAAGAGTTGACAAAAGCTGATCTCCCCTTGAGGATTGCAGAGTTTTAGTATTTGTTTCAACTTCCAGCCATTTGCTCAACCTATTAAGCGCTTCTTCAAAGACATAAAATAGCAACCCATCACCTTGAACACTACAGAAAAAAACACATGCATAAAGGCTGCCAATTCAAACCAACTCCGCTGTAGATAAGCAAAATACATTGAAAAGCATTACACTACATGGAATACTGCCTATGGATTTAGCATAACCCTACAAGGGTATTGGGCTCTGGGGTATTTCACTCTGTTGGTCAGAGCTGCATGAAAATTTTGATATCAAGTATAAACCCAAGGCAAACAGAAAGTGTGCCTACTGGAAACCTGAGAATAAAAACTGGCAATAGGTTTAAATATTACTTCCACTCTGCCTTATTTTCTATATACCGTAGCGTACACTACTGCTTTAAATATGGTTTTTATGAGCTTTGCAAACCTTACTAAAACCATACCTACTCCATGCCAAGGCTCTCAGAGCTTAACTGCTCTCCCTGGGGTAGCCTAACTGTCCATGATAAATGGACACAAACAACTAGGGAAACAGTGTATCTTCCTGTGAACAATAACATCTAAGAAATACATAAATAGTATCTGGTTGTCATCTTTTCCTGTTTAAAAATTTTCAGCAAAGAGTAAGAAAAATGCATTTTGAAGAGCAGACGATTCTTTTGTTTTACTGCAGTGAAGCTAATACAAAGCAATAATTAACGTACCAAATACAGCTATTCCTCTTTTCTACCTGGATGCTACAGAAAGATGAAAGAAAGTTTCAGAAAAATGCTACAAACTACAGTGCCCCCGATGCCACGTTTCAGATTCACAGGAGTATTAGAAAGTAATTGCCAGCACAAATACCTAAAAGTTTAACTACCGTAAAAAAGGTTATGGGTACTTGTGTCATTTCTCTGAGTTATATACAAATATTTCAAGAACATTATGCTAAAGAATTACAAACTCAAAAACTGAGCAGAGATTTCCTAAGTAGTCCAAGAACTTTGTGCAACACCGATAAATTATTTAATTGTCCCATCTCTAGCTTTTTGCAAAATGGGCTTCACGTTGACATTCCTTGAAACTGGGGAGGGGGGGATAAAATCAGAAACAGGAACTAAAATAATCTTTTACAGCTTTAATTTGAAAATTGTTTCATTCATCTAAAGAAGCATGAGAAACTAGATTTTAACAACTCACAATAAGCCATACAAAAAATGAAACAGCAAAATGTCTTCTTGGTACCACCCACAAATGTTTAGTATTACACAAAACTACAAAATAGACTTTTAAGGCTTTAAAAATCACACTTGTGAAAGATAACCAGCATTTAACGTATGGATACGTTCTCAAAACCTTACAGTTATCACAGAAATGTGTATCAATATTTTGACATGATGAGACAGAACAATTTTCTTATATTTTAGTTTCTCTAACATTTCCTAGAGAAGGGGTTTTTAGATAATTTTTTTTCTTAATTGGTTTGGGGGCTTTTTTGTTTTTTACTGTAGAGAGGAGAGCTTAACAAAAACACAGGTAGTTGTCAGGAGCAGACAGCTTTTCCTGTGGTCTAGAAATACTCAACGTTCTTGAGAACCCAGTGGACACAGGTTCTGGAGCTCAGTACAGTTTATGCCAAGAAGTCATTCCTCTTGCCCAGTGAATAGTTAAAAGGAAAAGGAGCCATGCTTAAGTTACTTAGTCTGTAACTCTTACTGCAAAATGTTGCGGTACCAATGTAACGCAGATTGTGAGTTGGCCTTTAACCTGTTCCTAGGAGCCAGTTCTGTAAATACAACACTGAGGATGCTACAAAAATCAGCTCTTTCCAGAAGACACCCCATATGAATCAGTACAGACGTCAAGCACCCCTTGCAACTTCTCCCTTTTGACCGACAACTATCATTTTCATGTGCTACCTAAACTGAGGCAGAGTGAAGGTACAATAGTTTCATGTTAGTTAACCATGAAGGACGGAAGGAACTTAAATAATACTGCCTACTTCCTGCTGATTCCATCTTTTGCAGCTCTACAGACTAGAACAAAAGACCTACTCATGGGAGGGATGAGATTAGGAAGGGTACGGAAGAAAAGAGTTCACCCACAAAATCTTATGGAGGCATTTGAAACCATCTCCCATTACATCCTCATAGGAAAGCTTAGGTAGTGTGGTATAGGTGTGTGGACAATGTAGTAGATTGAGAACTGACTGAATGGCAGGGCTCAGTGGTTGTGGATAAGCAACAAAGAATCTAGTTGAAGACCTGTAGCTAATGCTGTGCCCCAGGGGGTCAGCAGCAGGTCTGGTCTCGTTCAACATAATCATCAGTGACCTAGACAAAGGGATGGAGTGTAACCTCACCAAAGTGGGTAAAGTGGCCGATACACCAGAAGGCTGCACTGCCATTCAGGGAGACCTGGACAGGCTGGAGAGTTGGGTGGAGAGGAACCAAATGAAATTCAACAAATGCGAGTGTAGGATACTCATTCTGAGGGCGACGGAGCACTGGGACAGGCTGCCCAGAGAGGCTGAGGAGTCTCCTCCTGAGATATCCAAGAGAAGCTTAGATGTGATCCTGTGCAACCTGCTGTAGGTGATCCTGCTCTGGCAGGACTAGGTGATTTACAGAGATCTCTTCCAATCCCTATCACTTTGTGATATGATAAGGCAGAGGAGAGCATATCCTCTTTATCATTTTACTGCATCACTTGAGGAACAAGAGAGAAAACCTACACCAATGAAGGAAGTATAAGAATTCAAGTTCTGGCTACGTAAATGTATTAGTGTATTTACAACCTTTAAAACTGCACGACGGCTGCTGGAGTACTTTGCTGCTCACTCTTGGGATAACTTATTTCACTGGCCTCTTGCTGAACAGTTAATTCCATGGCCTACACATACTGGGTCAAAAGAGCATTTAAGTCTTACATCTTTTTTACCTTTGCGATTTTGACACAAAAGACAGGGGAAGAAATATAACTTTATGAATATGGCTGAATACTTCTGTACTGAATGTATCAGTTCAGGAAAATGTCAACATACCGGTTTCAAATTAGATAGAAACAATCACAACCAGTTCTCAAGCCTAAGTAAGCATGTTCTTGGGAAAAGCAGAAAGCTCAGCTCAGAATGGAAGCTGTGTATTATCCTTAATTACAGAGAGGTTAATACTGCTGCATACCAAACCACTGAGGATGAGCTACCTATGTAATTTAGCATGTACTGGCTGCAAGGTAGTACCTGAAAGAGACAGACAGAAACACTATAAATGCTGCATATGTGGGAAGTGATGGACACCATACTATTCAATGCACGATTATCTTTTAATCTCTAACTAGGGCTCATTCTCTTAAGCCAAATACTCTCAACAACAAATCCGCTGCTATCAATGCAGTAGCACGCAGGCACAACATAATTATACTCTGTCTGGATAGAATCAGAACCTATTATTTTCCAAAGCAAGTTTGCATCCAGGAATCCAGCTTTTCTTCCCCCAAAAGATATCTCCTAACAGTTTCATTCACACTTCCTGCTATCCCACAAGATTTTTCTGAATTCTTTCTTCTATTGCAAAAGGCAGGCTAATCAATAGCAATATTTAGAGTGTATAACATTGTGTTATTAGTTTTGAGGTTCCACCTCAAAACTACAGCTACAATGGTAGCTGTCTTTCTCGGGCAATTGGTTTTTAATCCATGCATTTGCAAGTAATGGTGTTCTAGAATGTATGTGCCCAAATACTATACGGTAAGATGGATTACAGTATTTAAAACTGCAATAAACAAGAACATGAGAACAGATGCATCATAAGATATTTTACTTTGATTTATAAAACAAACACCAAAGTTCCCTTCTGCAGGAACAGTTTGTCCCCCTTGAAATCACCTGACATTGTAGCTAAAATATAAGCAGTCAGATTTCCACCTGCAATTCAACTCTGGTACAAAAATATAAATTTTAATTATACCAGCAGCACAAAGAACACACCTGAAAACATGGCCCATTTTCCACAATGGTAACAGGGATTTAAAAATGTCTAAAACCAAAAGCCAGTAGAGGTAAAAAAGCATTTTTAAAGTGGCAAGTACTCTGAAGCACCAAGACTATGTGTCTCCGACACTTTTTGTTGTACTTACCTAATATCTGTGCATGTTATACAAGTGATACAGCGACTGTTGGTTGTAACAAGGTTCAAAGCCACAGATGTTTCACTGTCAGTGGTTGGGTGTGCTCCACATTTAAAATAAAACTCCTGAAATATTGAAGGAGAAATAAAGAGAAGATTACATACCTGCCGCTCATGTCTTCCCTTTATCTTAGGCTAACTGACATTCGAGACAACAGACAAATCACTACTGCCAACAGAAAAGGAGGACAATCATTAGGAAAGGTTTACAAGGAATCCCTTGAAAAAATACCAGTCTAGGTGCATGTTTTGTTCAGTGATTTTCTTAGCAAGGAAGATACATACTTTTGTACTAATCTGATATCAGTGTGCTGCATTCTGTGACTTTTCTGGATTTACAGAAAAAATTACTTCATCTTGACTTCACCTAAGGACAGTCAAAGTCAGGACACTAAACATTGTGACTATGCATTAATATTTCCACATTTTCTTCTGTTACACATGTTACCATTTTCTGACCTCGACAATACAAGATTTTAACTCTAAATTAGTAAAGTCTGGCCTTGCTTTTGTGATGCTGGAAATCTATATGATACAATTTAACCCTCATAATAAAGGGAAGCTCTAGCTCTCTTCAGACATATATTACAGGTTCAATTATATATTATATTGTGTTTGAATTAAGTGTCTTTATACCATACCACTCTCTTAGTCTCCTTTCATTACAATAACACATTTTATGTAACTATGTGCACTCTTCTCTTTTCCACTGCACCCCAGGAAAAGCCAAACCAATCATGCTATACTTTGATAAGGTTTTATCAGAAGAGATTACTTTAAATGTTCAAATCACTCTATGTGTATGTAAATAAAAGCAGTCTAAAGACATGTGCTTTTAACAGGAGCCACAGATTACAGTTTGCAGTTTCTTTCTTTCTATGAGACCTGACTTCCAGTATCAGATTGTGGGGGTTTGTAATGAAAACATTAAGACTGGTATAAATAAAGTGAGAATTGGAAGGCAAGGGTGCAAAAGCCTCAGAAGAAATTACAAGAAGGTGGCATAAAAGAACTGCAGGTGTTGATAACATCAAGATACTAAGATCACAGATGATTCTCAAGACATGCAGACTAGGAAAAATAAAGCCTAAAAAAAAAAAAGGGGGGGGGAGGAAAATAAACTGCAGCAGAAGAAAAAGACACCAAGAGAGCGTATTAATCAGAAGCATTTCCTAGTGACTCACAGAGGTGGGACAGGATGAAGGAAAAAAATTACAGTTAAAATCAAGATCCTTATGCTGCAGAAGTCACTTCCAAATTGCAGCATCAAGAACAACCAACCAAAAAGCCATTAAAAAGACTTGCTATGTGGCATTTCCTAATGTCATCCCAAGTTCATAGCCAGACTATCTGGACACATATTTTAGTGCTTGTTAGTACAGATACATAAGATATATATAATGAGTGTGGCTGGATGAAATCTAGTTTAATACAAATTTGCCTTCCCCTCTACACAGCCTTGCACTGAGATTTACTACAACACTCTACCAAAATCAGTCCAGAAAAAGCTCTTTCTTTCTCACTGCCTTGAGCTTTGCAGTAGGGAGTTTATCTGTGAAACAGCTGTCAATTACTGTTTTATCTCAGTGGTGACCATTTAGATATATTGTGTATTTCTACAAGAGACACACACAGTACTATGCAGTAACACTGCTAAGGTGGAATGTGGCAAGTGGGATATAAGAAGAAATAATCTTCTTCCCTTCCTTCCAGGTTAGTTAACCCCACTTCTCAGAGAAGCACTGGTGTAGGCATTAGATGCAGCATAAATGAAAGTCAGATGTCACTTACAAGTTAAGGACTCAGTGCCTGAAGCACATGTTAGTAGCAATTAGCAGAACTAAGGGATAAGGTGTAAAGGAAAACCTTTTTTTAAAACCAAGCACTTGTTCACAAATCTTATGAAGTAGTCACCTGTACATATGTACCGACAGCTAAGTTTTTTGAAGACCTAAATCATCTTTCTGTCCTGTTTCTCAACAACAGGAAATAGTCCCAAGAAAGAAGATATGCTGAAAATCACCCTTAGACAAGATTTTAGGCTTCCCAAGTTTTTTTCTCTTGCTCAACACCCAGTTATGCACACAGATTTTAAATATCAGCTCAACTTGAAGCTTTTTTGCAGACAAGAATGAGTCAGTGGAGCTACACATTAATCTGGAGTACATGAAAACCTTACACAACCTGTAACTTTAATTTATTTTCAACCTTTAAAAATGTATCCATTAATCTTTGTGTTATTTACTAATGGGTTTTTGGAGTTTGGGTTTTCTTTGCCCTTTGATTTGATTTTACTTTTGTTTGAATTAAATGGTAAGTAGTATTTATTTCAACAAAGGAGAAGGCTTGAAAATACCTCCTTGCTTTGGTACATCTTCTGCATACAACTAAGGGAATATGGACAAGTCAGTATTCCAGAACAGATAAACTATGTGTAAGGAAACAGACAATACAAAAAAAATTTACAATAGGTTTACTTACCCACTATAACAAAACTTATTTGGGATCACCAGCCAAAAGAGAGTAAGAAAGGAAGGAAGCTCCAGAACACCTGAAATTGCTGTAGACTTTTTTTTTCCCCCTGAAGAGCATCTGTTTGAAGATTCTAATTGCTTTTGATAATACTTCACAATGGCTATTAAGTTTCTCATCATGGAAACTGTTTAATGAAGATGGAAAGAAAATAAAGCAGCACGTTTATTATTCCTTACTCTAAAATTTATGGAATCTTACTCAGGGGGAAAAAAAACCAAGAAAAAATGTCTTGTGCTACATTCTCACAATTCTTTCTCTGTAGTGTTAGGAAAATTACTTCCCTATACTTCTGTTTATCAGCCCAAAAATTGTTTTAAGAAAATTCCACTACTAATTAAAGTTATGATGTGCTTTGGTGTTGCTGAATGGAGAACATTATGGAACATGAAAATACTATTTGAAATAACAAAAGAAAACATTGCCTCTCTCCAAAGCTATTCATTGAAAGGCTCTCTGCTTGAGTAAACTGCAATTAAATAGCAAATCTTAATAATAAATGCAAACAGAACAGAAAGCTCATTAAAATTAGAGAAAATAAAATCCCTCAAGATCATATATCAAGTATTCGTTCAGAAGAAATCTTCAGGATAAAAGAATAAAAAAGTGTTTTATAACAAATGTGTTGAGACTAGTAGCACAGTAAAACTAAAGCATTTATAATGTATTGGCTATTTGAAAAACAAAAGGTATCAATCCACACAATGCACAATTCTATAAAATCAACACAACAGTCTACATCTGCAGGCCTGAGACACCAGTGCTGTGATGGGAGTTCAGAAGTACAGGGTAAGATTGGAATTTGAACAACTCAGTATGATGAGTACCTGACAGTTCTGGTGTATTGTGGACCACATGTCCACTTTTTTTTTTTTATCATCGTCATACACATTCCAATTGTCTGAAGACTTTTAAAAGTGATGAACTCAATTACTCACAAGTATTTATTTGTTTGCACCTACCAGATTTCCCAGAGACTTAACATACTTCTTGCGTAGCAAGCACAAGCTTTTTACGCAAGGGAAAACACGTATGAAGTTATGAAAAAGGCAACCCACTAGCACAAGTTACTTCTCAGCGGCAATTCCAGCAATGAAATTGCTGAGAGTAAAACATAAGAGTGAAGCATTTAGAGTCTTCTCATTCTCCAACTTTGCATGTAGACTCCAGCTATTCTTTTAGTTAATCATTCACCAAGTATATGATAGCTTAAGGAGGAAAATTTGCAAGGTAAATCATTTATATTCCAAGGTTAATCTCCAATTTAGGGCTAAACCTCTACTTTTTCCACTGTCACACTCATATGAGCAACTGTTACTTTTTAAAGGTTGACATCAAAACGTCTGCTTAAACTTATAGAACATCAGGGGTTGGAAAGGACCACCTAGTCCAAGCCCCTTCCTAAAGCAGTATCTCCTAGAGCTGGGTGCAAAGGATCATGTCCAAGCACATCTTGAATATCTCAGGAGAAGGAGACTCATCAGCCTCTCTGGGCAGCCTGTCCCAGTGCTCCATCACCCTCAGAATGAAGAAGCTTTTCATGACGTTGAGGTGGAACTCCCAGTGTTCCAATTTGTGCCCTGTCCTGTCACTGGGCACCACTGAAAAGAACCTGTCCCATCCTCTTGGCACCCACCTTTAGACACTTATAAGCAAAGATGAGATCCCCTCTCAGTCTTCTCCAGGCTAAACAGACCCAACTCTCTCAGCCTCTCTTCAATATGAGAGATGCTCCAGTTGCCTCGTCATCTCTGTAGCCCTCCGTTATGAAATTGTGGAATTTCATTTGGTTCCTCCCCACCCAACTCTCCAGCCTGTCCAGGTCTCCCTGAAAGTCAGCTCAGCCTTCTGGTGTCTCAGCCATACCTCCCTGTTTAGTATCATCCACAAACTTGCTGAGGGCACACTTAATCCCTTTGTCCAGGTCACTGATGAATATGTTGAACAAGACTGGACCTGCTGCTGACCCCTGGGGCACAGCACTATCTACAGGCCCCCAACTAGACTCAGTGCTGCTTATCCACAACCTCCGAGCCCTGCCATTCAGCCATAACTTATGCTGTATGACACAATACTTTAAGATATTTAACCTTATAATAAAAAAAAGCTTAGAGAATAACATAAAAAGGGATGGGCAAAATTTCATGCAGTCTACATCACTATTCAACCACTCCTAAAATAATTTAAAATAGAAGAAATCACACTATTCCTCATTTCTGCAGTTCTGTTCTCATTTAGTAAAAATATTCTGATGACTGTTTGCTTTGTTTTTAATTAAGTATTTCTGTTTAGCAATGAGTAAGGATATAAAAAAATTACTGTGAAAGTCTAGACAAAATTTAGTGCTTTTTCTTAGTTCTGAGAGTATTTTTATGGTCACCTTCTACTGCAGTGAATACCTTTAGATCACTTTCTTGCCTAAAGGCATAGGTCCCATGAAATTGTGAACATTCTATTTAACACTACAAATGTCTTCCTTTTGGCAGTATATCTGACAGATTGTTATTCAGAGAAGGGAGCAAGCATTGCTCTTACATACTTGGTCCTACTCTTCACTCCTGTTACCGCTTTTGTGTCACACAATATCATAAAAAGTGCAAGGGGGAGGAAAAGGTTGAAAGATACATGGTCAGTGTCAGCTACTTTTTATGAAACTCAAGAAGAAAACGGTCACATTTATCAAAACAATCATCATCTCCGATACTGTACCAAAAACAGCTTCCCTAGATTTTGTCTTTTCAAGCAAAGCAGGAGCATGCATACCCCAACAAGTAAACTGTCTTCTATACGGTCAAGTAACTAGTCTAAGTAAAAGGTCAAACTCCTACACAAACCATCAGTGGGAAGCCAGAGTCTGAAACAGAATAAGACCTAAAAGAAACTTTACCCTTTTGATGCAGTTCCACAGTTGAGTTTACTGTCCTGTTAGAAAAACACACTGCTTTTCACAAGACATCCAGCATCTCAGCTGACATACAACGTATACACAGGACAATGCAGGTTCCCACCCCTGCTTCTCATTCACTCCTCTGTAAGTTGGTATACAAATCCTAAAGGAAGCTCAGCCTTTTTTGCATTTCTTTTTTCTGATACCCCAGGAGAGATTAAATATTATGTAGTAAGCCTTGTTGATACACTGCTAATAATTAAGCTGACCTCAAAAATAAGTTGAAACATTTTTTGATGAAAAGAATGACAACAAAGTGATGCTATATTTAATTTCAATGTCTATAGGATGTATATATTTAATCTGGCAAGAAAAAAAAGCAACATAAAAATGTAAAAGAAATACAAATATTTCTCAAATGCCTGCTTATTAATCTAAAATTAATCTAATAACTCACCCAAAAAATGATTTCATATACAAAATAGGAAAAGCCCCTGCTTTCATGAAGCCCAGACCCCACTTTTGCCTATATTCATACAGAAAACGAAGCATGCACCACACTCTTTTCCTTATGTATTTATTTCCCTTGCCATGGGACAACATTTCTACCTTTTGTTTTCTTCCAGAATTTCCTGGAACTGTTGTTCAAAAATTACTAAAAGGACAGATAGAGCTACAATTTAATCAGCAGTCTAATGTGATGTAACCAAGATTGCTAATAACTGAAAAGATCTTACTATTTCTAAGGCAGTCATCACTTATATATGATTTACAGCGATTTATATCAATAAGGACGTTTTTGTACAATGGTGCATACAGCTTACATATCTGTTGCCTACACTACAAGAAAACCCCAAAAGTTATTACTTTTCAGTTAATAATTTGTATTAAAATATAAAAAAAGGAGATAGATATAATTAAGGTTCAAATAGCTAGCATGATGGGTTATTAACTATACAAGGTTGTAATGACATCTGGCCTGTGGAGATAACATGCAACTATAGTTTTGCAGGACTTTTGATCGTAAGAAAAGCAACAAGAAATGTAGTACCTACCATGTATTCTTCTTTCCTTATCTAGTAGAAAAGACAAAGTAGAAACAGAGAGCACAAACGCTTTCAGAATCCTTACCCTGGTTTTGGCTGAGAGAGTTCTATCTAGTAGCTGGTATAATGCTGTGTTTTGCATTTAGTTGGAGAATAAATTGATCACACAGTGATATTTTAGGTGTTCCTAGTTAGTTGCAGCATCTAGACTGTCAAGGACTTTTCAGCTTCCCACACCCTGCCAGGTGCCCAAGAAGCTGGGAGAGCACAGCCAGGATAGCTGGCCCAGATTAGCCAAAGGGACATTCCCTGCCACAGAACATCACATTCTGGATACCTCTTGCTTTGGGATATGGTTTCGCTTTGGAAAATTGTTTGGAGGTTACAGTGGTGGACTTGTAGGTTTTTTCCAACCACGATGACTCCATGATTCTATGATAACTGGGGAGGCTGGCCAAGAGGTGGGATCGCTGCTTGGAAACAGACTGGGCATCAGGTTGGGTTTTTCCATTCTACATGTGGTTAGCAACTGCATTCGTGCATCACTTGTTTTTTATTTTAATAGTTGCTGTTATTTTACTGATGTACAGGTATAGGAGCAGGTATAGCATAGAGCTTGAAATTTAGTTAGATAATCATGTAGAATGGTCTCGGGGTGAAAAGAGCGGGGGGGAAAGCCAGACAAGTCTGTTTTTCTCTCCTAGCAGAGGGCCTGTGATAATTTCATGCTAACTCGAAAAAAAGTGAAAGGCAAGAATTCGAGGACAGAGTGGTATCAACCCACGGCTGCCCACAGAGCCGAGGCGCGTCACTATCTCTTCAACAAAGAAAAACAGAGGGCTGAAATACGTCCATGGGCCCCTCACAAGGACATCAATTAGCACAGATTGATAGAGGCACTGCAAGCTTGCAAGATCCTCGCATTCCAGGCAAGAGGTGAAAATACATCATGAGGAAGACATACAGCCTTCCTCCCAGAGACCCCTGTCTGCGACCCTCACAAGGATCTGCGCAAGCGCCAAGAACTGATAAGCTAATTAGCATGAGAAGCGAGAGTAGGCGGGTTCAGGTACTTAATATGTATAGGCGTTGATTGAATATTCATTGTTTTATTGTATAAATGTGGGGTCGGTCTGCTGCTTCGGTATGCACGCTTGTGGAGGAAGGATCCCCCGTGCATCTGCGCGCAATAAACATACCTACTTTATAACTTTCGAGTTATAGAGTCGATTTCCGTACGTCATTACAATCATCTTTTGTTATCCTATTAAACTGTCTATCTCAACCCACAAGGTTTTTTTTCTATTGTTCTCCCCATCCTCTTCAGAACAAGGGAGGGGAATGGTGAGTGAGCAGCTATGTGGTACTTAGCTACTGTCTGGGGTTAAACCACAACAATCCCTTAACTGACGCTACCCCCACCCAATAATATTTCAGACAGTCAGGAAAGTGCTCTGCATGAAACTGTCTTTTCTCATGTTTAACCACAAAACTTCTCATTGGCTTTTCTTGTCTAAAGACAGCCACTGCACCATACTTGCTTCATTCCTCTGCAAGCACTGGCTCAGGGCTCAAGCAATCCTGCCACTAATTATGCTGTCGTTCCTTCAAGTAGCAGTATCTCCATGACAAAACTGGAATGAACAGGACTCTTCAGCATGACCCAGCCCTTATTCTCAACAGTTTTCTGATAGTATAGGCAAAGAAATGAAGGATGTAGAGCATTGTATCTCCTTATAAAATAGATCTTTGACTGGACTGTTACTTCACAGCACTATCAAATTTCCTATAAACATTTAGCCAGTCACCTGAAATGCATACCTAACATGTCATGGGTACTGTCGATGGTATGTAAAGTTATAGTAAGATAGCTGTAAGTGAACAACTTTCCAGTGAGAATGGCCATGCTTTCATATAAAATAATGTGAAAGGTTTATACCTTCCTTGACTTGGAAGAGTGCAAACTCTACCCTTCCCCTCTCTGCTCCTACATTCAACTGTGTTCCATTTAGAATTACAATCTCTGCTTAACACTAACTGGGCTGAACCAAGACTAAAGTTGTCAGGAAGATTAAATTACCTAGACCAGCCTCTGGAATTTGTTCACTTGGATTTAGTATGTATGAAACAGTTTATTTTGGAAAAGTTCTTTTGAATTACTTGAGCCACAGAGGAAGTCTCAGTCACAGAGTAGCTACTTCGAATGTATTATAATCATCATATCCTGAACATTAGTGCTGATTTCTAGGACTTAAACTTTCCCATCAGCCTTCTTTAAAGTAGAATCCAACTGTTTAAATTTGTTATCAAGTGTTTCCTGTAGAGAATCAATCCTTTACTTTGAGCTTAATTTCCTCTGGCAATCAGGTTTGAATTTTTATGTGAAAAAGGGCTTAAGGAGGGAAGGAAACTCAACTACTATAAGATATCAGTTCCTCAGTCTGTGCTTCTTCTGGCATGAAAAGTTGTTTGTAATTACAGGTTTGAGTGATTTGTTTCTTTTCTAATCATGCTAACAAGCACTTGGAGTAAAGATAGTTATCAAGAATTCAAAATTACTACAAAAAATGTATAAGAAACAGCATCCCCATACTTGATCTGTAAATACTGCCCGTGACATTACATTGTAAGGTCTCCCAAAGAATTTTATCTTGAGCTTCAGAGAAAAGACCACAGAGAAAACAAATCACAGATATCTAACTACATCATTTCTTTAACTGGCTGTTAAAGCATTATATATATGACCGATTTTATAGTTCAGTCTGCAAATACTGCTGCACTTCTGCAATATATGCTGTAGATTCCCATCCATATGATCCTATTATGACTGAAACATTTAAATTTTGTCCATCCCTTGATATCAAAGGAACTGGCCAGGTTCAAAGCTTTGGAAAAAAGATATTTTTAACTCAACAGCCATCTTAAAAAGAAGAAAATAAAAAAGAATTATTTTCAGGTTTAGGTTATCAGCCTTCAGCTAATATCATTTACTGCCTAGTGCATCACATCCTTCCATTAACCATATAGATGACCTACAAGCCTGTAACATAACTAAGACATCTTTCATTTAGCACTAAGACTGCCTCAGAGGGAGTATCAGTGTTTATGTGAGGACAGTGGGCAGACAGAATTAGGCTGTAATACTACAGGAGTTGCTCTTTGCCTCATTTCTGTGTCTCATCTTTGAAAAATTGGACAGCTTGTTCTGTCACCTTTCCAATGCCTGCCATAGATTAGGATATGATTGAGAACAAACAAGCCAAGACATTGCCCAGTTATATTGGGAACAGTGAGAGAAGGAAAGGAAGGAAATGGCAAGCAAAATATGCTTGCTTTATGCTCTGAATACTCAAAAGTGTACTACTGAATGTTTGGCACCTCCTGAATATTCATTGATTAGACAATGGGTTTTCTGAAGTCTATTTGCCACCCAGCAACTTCTTGCTTTTCTTTTGAAGCATGCTCTTCGCCATGACTATGCATTCTGTTACCACACCTATAGCTGTGCTGTCCTTAAGTCTTAATCAAAGTCTACTGGATTATTAGGGTTTATACTTCTAGCAGTAAACCTTTTCACAAAGGTGCTAAAGAGTAGGTCTTGTATCACTTACACAGCACCTAATGTCTGGTAACATCTAAGCTACATACAGCAAAGCATGTTAAACCCTTGGGGCTTGGGGAAATTCTGCAATGTTTTCCCAATAATTTTTTTCCAGGTTTTTCTGGTTGTCAGAGTAGATGTGGTTGGGACTCAATTCAGATGTGTCTGTTTAGGGTTTTTTTCTTCCCTGGATCACTGGTTCAAGCCTTTTACTTATATAGGGACTGCACATTTGGATGGAATATTTGTGCTTTATCACACAAACTGAAGCTTTCATAGAACAAAAAGCCTGCATGATGCCCCAAATGTGAGTTGAATAGAAAAGGGGAAATAATGTTAAATATAGTCACATGAATAGATTGAAACAAATAGTTGATTTGTATTGCCATGCTCCAAGGAGGTAAGAGGACTATGTACATGCTTAGTAAATTTTAATTGGTTTCAGCTAAGTATAATCTGTTCATAATTCCTTACACAGGGAACATTACTGTTGTTACTTCCACTTCTGTGAAATGAGATAAAGATGTTTCATTAGTGAGATAAGCATTTTGATAATGTTCTGAAAAGCAACATTTGAACTATATCTAGGAGAAAAACCTCACAATCCCATTACAATTTTCAATGGATTAATGATTCGTTACTTCAAAGTTCTGAAATACAAGTGTCCGGTGTTTTGCATGACTCAGACATTAAATAAAGCCAGACTGACACATAGAACATCCTTATACAACTGAATATACCACTATGTGATAAAATATCATTATAGGCTAAAGTCTTGCAAAAACTTCCCATGGAGATTCTTAGAAGTTACGAAATATTCTTGAAAGTTAGAGGGCTGCAGTAAACGAGGGGATAAACAAAAAAAACCTCCACTCTCCAACCCGAAACAGTAAACTGAATTTTTTTCTCTGGTGTTTAGTCTAGTATTCATTGCTGTCGTTATTTGGGTTTTGGAGGATTTTTTGTGTGTTTTGGGCTTTTTTTTTTTTTTCGGGAGGTGGGGGAGGAATAGGGGTTATTGGTTTCTTTTTCTTCAATGTATAATATATACAGATGAGCTAGGTGCAATATATAGGCAAGATGAATTACAGAACATGTCACAGTGGAAATCCATTATCTCCTGCATAAGCTTACTAGAGAAAAGAAAATGTTTTGGAATTGTACTCTTACCTATAGTTTCTAGCATAAAAAATCTGAAAAAAATGCAGGAAATAATTTAAACAAGCATTTAACACAACAAACTTATTTCACGTTCATACCAGCACAAAAGAAGCCAACATTTATCAGTAGTTGACAGCATAGTTGATTTGAAAAGGTATTTTCTATTATTAAAACCAGAAAGATGTGGACATTCTTCCTTTCAGACCATTTAATAAATAGACATTATCAAGTGTAGATGACTATATGCATAGCTTTATGTCGTGGTTTCCCCCCGGCTGTGGGCCGAGATCCACGCAGCTGCCTGCTCCTTAAAGAGCAGGGGAAGAGGGAAAAAGGGGGAAACAAGGGAAGGGAAAAGGAAGGGACAAATAACTCCAAAACCAAGAAACTAAGAGGCCCGTGGGTTGGGATAAGGAGAGTTTACTGAGATAACAGAAAGATAAAATATAACAATGCTAACAGGACTTTAGAGCAAAAGAATATGAAACTATTGATACCCAATGCAGTTTCTCACCGAACCACACGACTCAGGCCGTACCACCCAGAGCTGTCCCGGAACCCGACCGTCCCCCCAAGAAGCACGCGTCCCGCAACCGCCCCTCTTCCTCCTCCCCTCAGCCCCCCGTTATCCTGGACAGGACGTAATTGGCATGGAATACTCTCTTTGGCCCATCTGGGTCACCTGTCCTGGCTTCACCCCTCCTTTTCTCAAGAATAGAGAAATACAAAGAAGCTGAGAAAAGTCCTTGACTGTCTGACTGCAACTAAGAACATCAGGGTGTTATCAGCACTGCTTTCATTTTAACTCCCAAACACAGCATTCCATCAGCTGCTGCAAATGAAGTTAACTCTATCCTATAGGCCAGTCAGCCTCACCTCTGTCCCTGGAAAGGTAATGGAACAGCTTGTTCTGGATGCCATCTCCAAGCAATTGGAAGAGAAGAAGGTCATGAGGAGTAGTCAGCATGGATTCACCAAGGGGAAATCGTGCTCGACCAATCTCATAGCCTTCTACGATCTCATCACCGGCTGGGTAGATGGAGGGAGAGCAGTGGATGTCATCTACCTTGACTTCAGCAAGGCTTTTGATACTGTCTCCCATGACATCCTGATAGCAAAGCTGAGAAAGCATGGGATTGATGAGTGGACAGTGAGGTGGGTTGAGAATTGGCTGTCGGACCGAGCCCAGAGGGTCGTGATGAGTGGAGCAGAATCTGACTGGAGGCCTGTTACTAGTGGTGTTCCCCAGGGCTCGGTGTTGGGTCCAGTCCTGTTTAACATCTTCATTGACGACCTTGATGAGGGAATAGCGTCCACCCTCAGCAAGTACACCGATGACACAAAGCTGGGAGGAGTGGCTGACACGCAGGAACACTGCGCTGCCATCCAGCGAGACCTGGACAGGCTGGAGAGCTGGGCAGGGAGAAACCAGATGAGGTTTAACAAAAGCAAGTGTAAAGTCTTGCACCTGGGAAAGAACAACCGTTTCTATCAGTACAGGCTGGGGGATGACCTGCTGGAGAAGAGCTCAGTGGAGAAGGACCTGGGGGTCCTGGTGGATGACAGGTTGGCCATGAGCCAGCAGTGTGCCTCGGTGGCTAAGAGAGCCAATGGGATCCTGGGGTGCATCAGGAGGAGTGTGGCTAGCAGGTCAAGGGAGGTGATCCTCCCCCTCTACTCTGCCCTGGTCAGGCCCCACCTGGAGTATTGTGTCCAGTTCTGGGCTCCCTGGTATAAAAAGGACAGGGATCTCCTGGAGAGAGTCCAGAGAAGGGCTACAAAGATGATAAAGGGCCTGGAGCATCTCCCCTATGAGGAAAGGCTGAGAAGATTGGGACTGTTCAGCCTTGAGAAGAGAAGACTAAGGGGGGACCTAATTAATGTTTACAATTATCTTAAGCAGGGGATGCAGGGGGAATCAGCCAGCCCCTTTTCAGTGGTCTGTGGAGACAGGACAAGGGGCAATGGCTGCAAGTTGGAGCACAGGAAGTTCCGCACCAACATGCGGAAGAACTTTTACACAGTGAGGGTGACAGAGCCCTGGGACAGGCTGCCCAGGGGGGTGGTGGAGTCTCCTTCTCTGGAGATATTCAAGACCTGTCTGGATGCCTATCTCAGTGAAATGTCCTAGGGAGCTGCTTTGGCAGGGGGTTGGACCCGATGATCTCTCGACGTCCCTTCCAACCCCTACAATTCTATGATTCTATGATTCTGACTGAAACCAGGACACTTTACATTAAAGCTGATGGTGTCTTGATGGACTGTTTTGAGTAAAGTGGTTTCATTTGGTTTTCTCAGCAAACCTTTATCTATTTACACTGTCTTCATTATAAGAACAATAGGGGGAAAAAAAATAATTGGCTTTTCCTAACTTAAAGAGTTGTATCCTGGGAGAATAAGGCTATAGTCATGCTAACAAACAGCTTATTGTTAAAGAATATTCAAGAGCAATTCTGGATGATTGAAGAGAGTCATTTGTACGAACACAGTGTTAGCAAGGTCCCTCACATGCCTGAGATCGTTCCAGCCAGCATCTCTCACAAGCCGAGTTTAGTAGTGGGGTCAGCCAGGCACAGTTCGAAGTTTTGGGGAACAAGAAAACTTAAGACCTAAAGATAAACTGCACCGTGCCCTTTGGCCTTCAGGTGTGCGGAACTTGTGGTCCTCCTAGAAACAGTAAGAGAGTTTGCACTTCTCTCCTGGAAACATATTTTCTTTGTACATGGAGCTATTTCCTGGTCCGATTTCCTCTGGTCTTCTGACCAGGCAGGCGACTGTGGGCAGGACCCTTCGACCGTTCCCCATTGCAAAACACTTTCAGCTCCCTGATTTTACTAAGGATGTTTCTACCTATAGAAAGAGCTATACAAAAAGCAGTAATTTAAAAGATGCAGATGCATGATCAAGATCACTGCCTTGTAACATGTTACCAGAGAAATAATGGAAAACCAGAGACAGAGGTGTTACCATGGACATTAAACAAAACTGTTCAGATACATTCTCTTATTCACAAGATTTCAAACACACCCTGCCGAGTCACCAGTGCTGTAAATACACTGGGGCTCATAGGCACTAACTCACACTGCCCAAAGCACTGGCAGCCCTCCAGCAAAATGACTGGTGGAAATCAAAGCTGCCCAACTTACAAGTATGTGGAGGCACAGTCAAATGCAGAGATACTCATCAGTTTCACTCAAGTTCCCTACATAGGATGTACAGCTTGCAGAGGTAACTGAGCCAACAAGACAAATTAGACAAATTTGGCCTCACAAATGTTGTGTTCACACAAACACAACAGGTCTATTGCAACATTTGTTATGACAAATCTTCTTTCAGACTCCAAAATTCTCCCATAGGTGGCATAAGCAACTACACAGAGTTTGCCAAACACTGCCATGCACCTATCACTGCCTTCGGTTTCCCTGACTGCTATTCTTTCTGCAGAGGCATTATCCCATTTAATAGCAGCAATGTTCACCAGGCAAGCTTGCAACTTGAAAACAAACATTCCATCACACAGCCTATATGTTCATGAATATGTAATACACATGTAGGGAGACCTTGGGTAAGTACATTGCATTAAATAATCCCTCCAGTGGTAGTTAAAATGAGAGACAGATTTCTCTAACACATACGTGCTTCATTTGAATGGGCAGGCATGTAAGTTCTATAAATGCACCCTTCCAATCTCAGGTTACAACTGGGTGTCAGGTATGGTGTGTTTTTTTCCTTTGCCTTACCCCTTTCACATGTTTACAGTTTGAACTCACTTAACCACTATCACACTACGATCCAGTCTCGAGGAAACAAAACCTGCCAACATCTAAAACACTACCTACCCTAGCAAAGGAGTCCTTAATATGACAAGTAACATTTCCAGTCACTTTCCCCAGATCCATAATAGGACTTACCCTGGCAACACCTTGGAACACACAGCACTCATAACTCAGCTCTATAGAGAGTGGGTATGTAACTGCATCCTTGCAGACACAAATAGTTCGTGTGCCTCATATTTTAACCGAGCCCATCAGGCAACATGGAACACAGGGACTGGAACCCAGGGCAGTACAGCTTACAGACAATACTACACTCAAGCTTACCACCTGCAAAAACCTATACCCAAATGGAGGTCCCCAATGTACTGCTCCAGCTGGTCACTCAGGTATACTGAATGCACAAAGCGGCATCAGCCACAAGCCCAGCAGGGATGGTGGTGCCCCCTTGCTTTAACTTCACAGGTAAAGTACCCTTTTCTCCACAGACTGGATGAAAATGGCAGAAACATTTTATGTACATCAAAAGACAATGTCCTCGATGGAAACTAATTCTAGAGAGGCACACACTCCCTCTAGACCACATTGGTTCAGGCCTCTGGTACCAAGAAGATGATGTGTGCTGTGCCTTTACCTTGTTGAAGGCACACCAGTAACACTGTGAGTGCCAAATGAAATTTTCCCTTCCTCTTGAGGGAACACAAGCAGGGAGAACAAATTCATGGACTGCATGGTGTCCCAGATACAAAGCACTACTGTCTTTCAGTCTCATGAAAACAATTCCAATTGTGTCACTCTCATACATCTAGGGACCTGAACTAATATCTAACTCTGATTCCTGACAAGTACCCTAAAACTCCCTGGTTGAAACCTAACCAGGCAACAAGTCCATCTAAAGTTGCTAAGAACAACCTGGTCTACAAGCATGATAAATAAGTAAAAAAAAAAAAGGGACCACTTTATGCAAGAATGATTTTTTTTTCCTCATAAGAAAAATCTTTTTGCTCCAGTACACCATCTCCTAGGTAACCTGCACTGTTTATTCTGAGCCTCTCCTGATCACACAAGCTTTCCCAAAAACCAAATGAGAAATAGGCCCTCAAGAAGAATGTTCCAAGACACTAGTTAAATACATTCAAAATTAACTCGCTATCTGACATGCATGACATTTTAAAGTCTTCAAAATAAAAACAAAACATATGTGGTAAGAGGGGAAACTGTGTCACGTTTAATGCAGTGGCACATGCTGTGCTTATGTATGAGGATTATTGGTTTTTAACAGGTTTGAACTTTCTGATCTTTGCCACTTTTTTGGTGGGCAGGGGGAGGGGGAAATGCAGCTATTTCAGTAGTTTGTTGGGGTTTTTTGTTTGATTTGGTTTGTTGGTTTTTTCGGGGGGCTGAGGGATGGGGTGGTGGTGATGGGAGATAATATGGACCCAATGTTTTCCAGAATGTTCTCCTCTTATTCATACACTTTGCATATTTATTTCTATATATTTTCAAGGAACAGTCATGACTTTTACAGCTACTTAGGAAACTAAATATTTTTACATTAAAATTTAAATAAACTGCACAAACTTTTTGGGTCAGGTTTCCCTGAGCTAAAAATTGAGCAGAAGGAGCATGTCATAGAACTCCAGCTATAGAAATCCTCCAGTAACACCTAAATTAAGTTATCACAGCAAATTCTTATGGACAAGTTAGCAATCCTGCAAGCAATGCACTATTGCCTACTAGTGTTTAAGATAAACTTCTAGAAATCAACCTGTTTGTGGGTATCCCTTCTACAACACATAAAAGTCACAGCACCTTTAACACCTAACCCCAAAATTGATTTTGTTACTTTTTCCTGCTTTTACAACCACAAATTTATGTGGGGCCAGAATTTTTTTTGCTTGAAAAGAATGAGCTATGTGCAACTGCAGCTTCTCCTGATCCTTCTGTGGTGCTCACTGAGAAGTTATTTCCTAGCAATTACCACGGAGGCATGAGAAGTATGTCACTTTTCTTTAAAGCCTCTGACAATAAAACCCATGATGCAACTTGAATATGCCTGCCCTGGTTCTGACGTTGCAACAGTGGGATAGCAGGAGCATGAAACAGCTTCATGCATCAAAAGGATGAAGCCCACTTTGTACTGGAAGACTTTCCTCATTTCCTGGGTGCAGTTTAAGGACTGCAGTTATAGGATGTGGTGGTGTGAGACAGTGCAGTCAACGGCATCACCCATGAGGTTCTCTCACCGGGGTCTTGGAGGTAATTCATGTTAGAAGCTCTCCTACAAATGATGGGCTCTGTCTGTCATGGTTCATGCAAATACATGCAGTTTATAACTTAAAAGCCAGGCATTTAAGAATAATTCATAACTGCAATGACTTTGTCCACATACACTGAATTATCACAGTGGAAAAATTCAAACATTTCATTTCAGAATGCCACAAACATTTAAAGAATGTTGTACAGTGTATCACATATCAGCAGATGTATTACTCAGACACATGAGATTTCACAAGAGTTTGGAAGAGAACTGTTGCAATGCATCATGTCAAAAACAGCATGTGGATACGGATACCATGTTCTTAAGAAGTTGTGGTGTGGGGTTTTCTTAACCCTACATTTTTAAAGATCCACTGTGCTGAAGGAAAGGAAATATTGGACTTCTTAGCATCCTCCCAGCAAACAGGCCAAAATATTGAGTATTTCTAATGAGGCTGTAAGAGCTTCAAGTAAGCCATTTTTATTTATTTATTCAGTTAATTAATACATATTCAAATTAATGTCTGGTCCCATTGGGGCAGGTGCTTAAATCATAGAGCAGTGTTAACTTCAGAAGGCTATTTGTATATCTGAAGCTGGGTATATGCCTTAACGCCCCAACTTCAGAAGATACTTAAGGCAGAAAACAGAATCAGAAAGAAATTCTTTATTACAATTTCAACTTCCAAGACTCAAGATTACAGATGTTGCTCATATCTGACTTCTCTTAGCTAGAGGCACATATCGTATACTGAAAAAACCCACATTCACATAGTTACACTACTATGAAAATCCAGGCATTCCTGATAGTGATTATTCAGGAACCACCCACTGCATTCACATGAACCATGACAGACAGAGCCCATCATTTGTAGGAGAGCTTCCAACATAAATTACCTCCAAGCACCTGGTGAGAGAAGCTCATGGGTGATGCCATTGACTGCACTCACACCACCACATCCTATAACAGCACACACTTACTTTAAATTTAGTTCTGATTTGTAAAAGTGAGCTTATTTCCATAAACTGTATGCACAGAAGCAGAAGGCACAAACTGAAGAGTTTACAAACTGATCCCAAATCAGTTGCAGGCATGATCTCTTAGAAACAGCTAGACCAAAAATAGAGTAGACAATTGTTAGTCAAGACCTAATGTCTCCATGTTTTAGAATCTCAGACTAACACATTGAACACAGAAACTATAGGAGGGAGACAAATTTTACGCCAAGGTAAATTTTACAGCAGCTTTTAGATCTACCAGAATATATCACATTGCATGTCAGCCTGCAAAATGACAGAGTTGTTAAACACCCAGCAACAGTACTTGCCAGACCTGAATGAAAACATGGTGCTCCATATAAATGACTACTGCCTGACATTTGAGAAGAGAGTCCTAAGAAACCATACTGTACCCTAACAAAATCACCTTCACCTGGTTTGATTGCTGATAGATGACTGCAAGAACGTGTTACATGCTTGAGTGGAAATCCAAGGTTTCAATCATCAGTAATAAATTTTCTGCAACTGCAGACAGAGGCATATTGTTTGTGTGTCATGTGCAGTGAGAAACAAAAGATTCAGTGAAAGTATTACTGAAATCCACTGAATTACAGAAACCTATTCCTGAACACAATAGACACATTGCTACAACACATGCAAAAATATGTCTAAAATAAGCTGTGTGAAAAGAAAAAAGAAAAAAGAGCTGGTCTGAAGTTTGGAGCAGATTCTATTGGATCATCATCTTTGTCTGTTTCTACCAGAATCCTAGGGAGCCTGCTTTGGTGGAGCGGGGGGAGGGGTGGCCTCAATCTCTGAAAGTCCCTTCCAACCCCTAAAATTCTGTGAATCTGTAATATAACAGCATTTCATTCATATGCTTCAATTACTGCCTCCCAATTTATTTAGGTCCCTGAATACCTCTAAGACTCTAATGGCTCAAATGCTCAAAGAGTATAATCTCCCAAAATAATACATGGAAATGACTTGTGGAACAACATACAACATAAATAGAGCAACCTTAACACTGCTCTCACTATTAGGCTCAGGACTACATTACATCAATAATGCATTAGTAGGAGTCCCACAACTTTTTCCTTACACTTCTCCCTGGCATCAGAACACAATATACTCAATTCAGAGTCTGCATTCTTTTAGTATTCATGATAGGCCAAATTAAGACTCAAGAAATACATATATGTGTGTACACAGAGTGTAAATCTAAAAAAATTGAGCCTCCTTATAGATTGTGACAAACATATTGGTGATGTTTATCCTATATACCTCAGTCTTAAAATATCTGGCTTCTCCAAGAAATGTTCTGATAATGTTATTTCAGGAATAAGGCCATACTAGACCATAGAGCAGTCTCACTTGTCCAATATCTTTCCTCAGAAGTTAACAGTAGGTGACTGGAAAGCATATTATAAAGCAAACCTAAAACACACCACACAAAACAAACCTAACAGGGTATTTACCTAGAATGATTCCAAGCTCCAGCAATTTGTGGCTCGGAGACTTCATAAAACAGAAAGGGTATCTTCATGTTTAATTGTTCTCAGTGGACTTATGAAGAACTTCTTTACTTTAGGAAAAAAAGTTCTTCCCTGTGAGTGCAGTGAAACACTAGACAAGGCTGGCCAGAGAAGCTGTGGCTGCCCCCTCCCTGGCAGTGCTCAAGGCCAGGCTGGATGGGGCTTTGGGCAACCTGGTCTAGTGGGGGTGTCCCTGCCCATGGCAGGGGGTTGGACCTTATATGGTCTTCAAGGTCCTTTCCAACCCAAACCAGTCTGTGATTGTATGATTTCTCTTCCATTAGTTCATCACCTTTTTAACCCATTATAACTTTCACAGTATATCATGGTAGGGAGTTGTGCAATTAAATCATATATCGTGCAAAGAAGAAATCTCCATGTGGTTGTTTTGAACATCACAATAACTGGAAAAAAAAACCCCAACTACTGCCAAAGTGCCAAAGCCAAAAAAGGGATGCTGTAATCAGAGTGTCAGCCAACACAGCATGGGTACAGAGTTCCTTCCTGCAGTGCATAAACAGCATGTTTTTCAGACATTTCCAAAAGCAAAATTTCTTTAAAATATTACAGGTGCATTTATATTCAGTTTTGGTTTGCAAATGCTATCTGCCTTTCAACATATTCAATGGGATTTCAAGGGCTATGAACGATCCAGGTCAGATGAACACAAGCTGTGCTCCGCTCACTTTCCATAACATTGAACTCTTCTTACTGACAGTCTCAAGGAGGATATAAAAGTGATCATTTATAAAACATGTATAAAACTTATTTTTCAGTGAATCTAGGGGCATCACATTTGAAGAGAAGCTGTTGACTTGTTAACCTAAGATATCAGTCTTGCCAACTCTCACTGATTCCTGATACAGGACAAATCTTCAGCTCACCTGAAACTGCCTCTCATCAACTGATGAAGCATCTACACTACCTAGAGAAATTCTCAAGAACTCTATCATTGAAAGAGATGTGAAGTTATTTTTAGAAGGCAATTCTGAAGGACCAGCTAAACCGAGTAGCTGAGCACAATCATGCAAAGCAGTGGCTCATACAAACACAGAATAACACATTGAAAAAAATTTCTCTGAAAGCGTGCATAATGCTCATATTTTCAGATAAGTTTTTCTGGAACTGAACCATGGATGCAAGAAATAATGAGCAGAAGCTTTTTTTTTTTTCCCACCCCAATGGCAATGTTAGCAACTTCCGAACAACATCAAAGAGCAGAGGATCTGTTTGAAGGAAGCATTATAATCTTCAGCATATTTTGTTTGATCTTTTAAAAACTTGTGACATTTCCCCACCTGTAAATAGAAATGGTGGTTGCAATACACACAAGATGAACTAAACTTTGAGACCATTCAACACAGTACAAATGCATAAGTTCCTCCATGTTTGCCAGAACATCTACATAATTTAATTTTTTTTCACAAGAACTTACTTTTTTTCACAGCTCCTTACTCTCTTGGTGACATAAGAAAACCGAAGAACAGATCCAAAGATACAGCTTGATCTCAGTTTCAGGATTTTTATGGTGCCAAAAATAAAGCATTGGTTAAAAAAGTTTCTTTAAGAAATGATCAAAATCATCATCATTTATAACCAACTACTCCAAGTCGTATATATTATGTTTGCTGGTGGTGGGCTCTGATGCAGACCACATTTGTGGCCCATAAAAAATGTCCAATATATGTAGAGATATTGTATTTTTACAATGGGGAAGTGTGAATAAATATTCACTTTTTAATTATTTGTTCAAATGAGAATAGGTCTTAATTTTAAAAGCTTTAAGTAATTTAGCTTTTCGTGTCCCTGTATAGAACTAATTCTATTTTATAATTCAGTTTTTACCTATCATTGATTTTTCTGCACTGAGAAGTGGAATAACATAACTTCTTTATAAAGTAAAAATAGATCTACTCCACAATGAGGTTACTTTAAGAATACCTGTAAAAACAAAAATCAAATTACAGTTTCCTAAGGAAGTAACTGAGGATTAAAAAAAGGGAAATTGAAATGATTTGTGACTACAATGCAAATACCTCCAAAACATATTACAGATCTTTAAATACTACGAAAAGTCAAGTTCCCTCTTTCTTTCTTCACTAATCAAGTGCTAAAATAAGCATTTTTAATCTGTAATTGCTGTTAAGGACATGAATTTAAAGGCCTAGAAAAAAATTACCCTGAGATAATCACAGCACCTTTCTAGGCTATTCCAAAATCCTATAGGCACTGTTTTTAGTGTTGTTCCCCACCTCTGCTCCTCCTTAGAAAATACACAGGTGGTAAAACAAAGCAGTAGTCCACATTTAGCGATGATTTAAAACAGAGAGCCTGAGAGGAACAGAACCACATATGCCTTAGTTTTGCACAGCTTCACAAGAGGCAATCTAGATAATTATAGGCATGTAAGCCTGATACCAGCACTGGATAGAATAAAGAGCTGATAGGGTACTTGTTTAATAAAATAAGGATGCGTAATTAATGTCAATCAACAAGGATTTATGGTAACTATCAAACTAACCTGACATCTTAATGAGACTACAAGTTTAGTGGAACAACGTGATAGTGATGTTGGAACTCACTATGTGGCATTTGATATAGCACTGGCATTTTGACTAAGAAACTAGAACACTACGAGATCAATGTTTGATGGATTTAACTGGTGTATTTCAAAATGTAATTTCCCCACAGTGAATCATCAAATGTCTGTTTCTCAAGGTGGTCTTGCAGTGATCATCTTCTAGCCCTATGCTATTCAAAATAATTGTTAATGATCTGGAAGAAAGCATAAAGTAATTACTCATAAATTTTTCAGATGGCACAAGATGTGGGGGAGTGGAAAATAATGGAAAGTAAGTCACTGACAAACCAGAACAGCTCACTCTGCTGAGATCACACACAAAAAAATGCACTTTAAAACTCAAAAAATGAAGTCACACCTCTAGAAGCGAGGAACTTGCACACAGGAAGAGGGACTCTGGCCAGGGAAGCAGTAACTTGAAACGTCTGGAATCCTCAGGGTGGCATTATGGTTAAATTGCCTAATAAAACTGCCGGATATCAACACAAGTAAGCAGACTGTCATCTCTGTAGTTGGCACTGATGGCATCTCTGCTATAACTGTACTTAATTCTGATGTGTGAAATTTAGGAAAAGCCTTAGAAGTGCAGCAGATAGCTAAGCGAATTACTAAGGACTGGAAAACGAGGTTTTACTACTTATCTCTCAGAACATTCATGCAAAGAATAAGGTGTACCTGAATTTTAGTCTATAGATAACAACATGAAGAAACAGAGGGCTCTTGGTAATGAACAATATATTGAAACTAAAGCTGGACAAAAAAAATTGGACTTTTTAACCATGTGACTGGAAACACAATGCAAGGTAATTAATTAACCAAATAAATAAAGGATGAGTTTTCTTATTTAATCCACCACTTTTTTTTAATTCAAAGATGCAGGCTATCCTGAATTATATCTTCTCATACAAAACCCCAAATCTATTAATTCAGGAAAGGATGGTAACTTGCCCTGCACAGGAGGTTAAGCAAAATGATCAGAATATTCCTTCTGCTTTTATATCCATGGATCACTTCCCATCCTTGCATGCCAATTAGACACCCTGAAGTTTCTGTGGTGTAAAGGATTCCTTTAGTGAGCCTTTCAGGCTTCGTATTTTGTATGTGAGCAATTCTGGTGAACAACAGAGGATCCTGAAATGCTGGCACACATACCACAGTGCCCTAAAAAAAACCCAAAAAACATGTTTTGGACCACAACTGGTCATCAGAGAAATAACAGGGGGAAAAATAAAAATGAAGCAACACAGAAATAGGAATATATGAGAAGAAGTTAAAAGAAATGCTAAAATGTTTACGAAAATTTTTGAAGGATCAAAGTTAGTATATGCTAAAAATTCGTCCTATAGTTCACATAGCTTAAAAAGAGGAATTCAAAGCAATTGCTTACTGGCTTGCACTTGTGCTGTTACAGATGTGATCCATTAGAAGGCTCACAAACGTCCTGGAAGGTGACATTGAACAACACAATGAGATCTGTCTTAATATACTGCAAGGTGTTGATTGTTTCATTCATGCATATAGATTCTAATGTTATTCTACAGAAATTAGGATCAAGAAGCTTGACTTAAGCAAGACTTGTTTAATTTAGGATATAAATTACTAAGTGAGTACTATCTCTGCTCTATGGTTATTCTACTTACTGTAAGAAACATACATTATTTGTAGTTATAAACTTAAGAGTCAGATTGATTTTGGACATTGTTCTTAATTAGGCTTTTAAAAGATACTCCACACAAAAACTTTAGAAGCTTCTTTTGTTATGCAAGAGAAACTTCGGATGCCCAAACTGTTTCTCATCTTCACTGTGGAAACATAAATCAAGTTAATGTATAGGTTTCTGAAGGGAAGAGGGGTGAAAAAACAGAAGACTCAAATTATTCGCCAGTGTGTTAGCTCTGGCCCTTTCTAATATACTCTTTTCTATTTTGTAGTAACTACAATGTGGTTTGCTTGTTACTCAATTTGCATTTACATTTTAATCTTTTTACTTGCCATATCACTGGGCATAGAAGAATATAACAGTACCTAAATAGTGAAAGAAACTATATTCTAGAGTCTCTGGGAGATAGAAAAAATACCCTTAAAACTTGTCTTATATGGAATTTGGCTAAATAAAGAAGTCTGAATAAAGAACCTGTCATAATCTTATTTCACAAATATTAGGGTGTGTTACAAGAATTCTTACCCAGTATTTTTATTAGCACTCCTGTTCCACCATACTCACTATGAATTATTTCTTTCAAAACATAGGATATCTGGACTGATCTCTAAATACATATGGCAAACTAACATGGACAGCAATGAAATAAAAAGAAATACAAAAATCAAAAGGTTTCTGGGTATTAAGAAACACCAAGAGCTAACTCAGAGTTAACATTACTCACAGCACTATTTTAACATTGAATACACGCTAATGGCTCCAAGCAGACAGACATCGTTCCTTTCAGAAATAACCAACCACATCACTGTACACAAAGAACAATGATTATGTAATACAGTGTCTTGAGATGATAGTTCTTTAGTTACTGTATGTTTTCATAATTTGATAACATTATTAAACTTACTACTTCACTGTTGATACTCTGATTGCTACTGAATTTATTTTTGCTCTCAGCTGAAACAGGTCTGAGCTGATCAAAGCAAAATGAAAGGAAAAAAGGAACTACATTTAAACACAGTATCTTGCAATGCTTAAATGAAAAAAGGCGACATCTGACAAGCTGTATACTTAAAGCATCCCAGCTGAATGCTATTCCCTTGATTTCTTAGTCCAGCCTATTCCAGATGAGCAGACTCCCTGTGGAACAGACTGGCTACACAAAGATTATGTAATATTGCTGTCCTCAGAGCTATACCTAATGTTGGTAGACAGGAGAAAGACAAACATTCATGACAAATGTTCCAAAATTTCAACATAAATTTTCAAGATTCAAACTGGAAGGTGGAAAAACACCAGGAAAAGTTACCCCCGCATGTTGGAACAGTAAGGCCACTGTATACTGGAATCCAACTGGTTAAAGCCATGCATAATGACCATACACTACTACTAAAAAAGGTTTAAAAAAATATAAGCAACCAAAACTAACAATAAAGCTTGGCTCTGGACACAGGATATTGCTGTGGTGCTTGATTAGAAGGCTATACTAATACTTAAGGAAATCGAGTACTTAAAGATGATTTTCTAAGTTCACAGAAGTCCTGTTGCTTCTTTAAGAAATACTTTGCTGAAACCTAGCATGTGTTGGGGACTGAAGAAGAGATAAAAATGCTATGCAGTTATGATATGATGATGGACAGTTGATGTAGTCTTTGTCAGGAAAAAAGATAATAATAGTGAGACATATCAAACTGGGATAGAAATACATTTATATTTCCATTAAAACTGGTTTTGTGTTTCCTTATTTGCAATGCCTTAAAGCCACACCTGATCTATAAACCTCTTTAACCCTTTCATTAATGTTTCTGAGATTTTAAACTTTAAAACAACTCTCTGCAAGTCAACAAGAATCTCAAGAACACATACAGAGCATCAAATTTTTCACAGGGTTCTAAAGTTCAAAAGAATTTGTCCTATATTTAAACTTGGAGACATGGCAGTGTCATTCAGAAACTGATGCATGTTCACTTAAGTGTGGGGCTGATACAGAGGAGATTCCTATGAAATCATCACTTCAGTGGTTTACAGAGGAGTTACAGCTCTATAAAAAGAGATACATTATTTCTGTGGTTCCTGATGTTTTTTGAATAGCAGAGGAAGAAAATGTAGTAGTGGTTTTATACACAGAAGCAGAAAGTCCTCTTCACAAAAAGAAATTCACTTCATTGGATGATAAACAGAAAGTGTGCCACATGTATCTTCAAAAACTGCAGAAGTTTGAGTCTAAAAAAACCACTTCAGAAATATTTTATTTGAATAAGATACTTACTGACTGAGTTTAGTATCAAATATATTCAGATTGCTTGTAAGGACAAACTTGAACCCACCAAAATCACATAACAAATACCTCTCTCCTCCCCCTCTCCCCAGCTACTCCCCAAGATCTGCAGACACTTAGTTCCTCCTCCTGATGATAACACAGAGACAACATTGGCAAAGGGATACAAAAGGCCTAGCCCAGGCATGTCGGCTATGGTCTTCCTTCGTTTCTGTGGTAGGGTTTAACCATCAGGTGCAGATCACCTCAGGAACCAGCAAGAGGTTTTATATCTGTTGTACAAACGGGATTGGAGAAGAAATGGATGACAAGTCACTATGATTTTAAGTAGGAAAAGTTCTGAGAAAAGACAAAGTTCAGATAGTTAGACTGCTTTACCCAAGCAAAGAAGAGTGACAAATCCCTGGAGGCACATCCATACAATCTCTATGTAGTTTCTAACTCTGGGCAAGACACAAAACAAAGGGCTCAGTGATTTAAGTCTTTGGACTGGAATATTTCCCAGAAAGTGAAGATCTGTTTTCACAGTGATGAAGGCTGAAAAAACCCCACCCCAAAATACAAGAAAAATGCCTTCAAATCCTCTAGTCCCTGAAAGAAGTGACAAACTCAAAGATTTGGTGCAGGGCTACCCACTGGATAGGTAGATAAGTGAATTTGATTATTTTTAATGACCATTTTTAACTACATCAAAATTGCTGGCAATTCTTGTTCAAGATGATAAAAAGAAAGACTGTTTTTACATCCCAGTTGGGTTAATTTCCAACACCATTGGATACAGGGGTTTGTAGGTAACAGAAAGAAAAGTTGTTTCAGATCAGAAGTAACAGCACATTTCAACTACAGCCTCATGCCTGTAGCTTGGGTGGTCTGAAGTTACATTTGCAACATGTCTGCCTAAAATGTGTCCCGATTTTTGTTCAATGATGCCTTACTGAAAGGTAACACTGATCCTTGGCTCTGCTAAGTATGCAACTTGCCAGAGGCATCAAGAACAACTGGAGCCATGGGACTTACTTGACTCTGTGTTGGCTCTTTGTCACAGCATTAGCTAGTTAAGATTTTAGTTTTGTGTTCAGTGCTCCCTCCCCTCCTCCCACATTCAGAATGGTATGCTGCTCTGTTTTTGGGGGGGGGGTTTGGTTTGTTTTTTGTTGGTAGTGATGGTTGTTGTTTTGTTTATCTTTTTAAAATTAAAAAAGTAAGTTATATCTTCTACATTTTCCTATATCTTTAAAGAATGGACAACAGGAAGGACTTCTGCTCCTGAAGGTAGGAGTACAGTGACAACAAACTGGTTGCAAAAGTGAAGTCAGGGAGTGTCCCCTCTTGCAATTAGTTTCCTGAAACACAATAACAGGTAGACTACAGCCAAGCTACCCAGGGGAAAGCGGTGCTTTCTTTTACATAATTAACAGAGCTCAGTACTGCTGAGTGAATAGCACATCAATATCTAAAACCTGCCACTTCTGAGAGAGTGGTTGAACTACCATTACAATGAGTACACTGAGAAGCAGAAGCCCCAAAGCTTTGGGAACTCAGTTTCTGTTGGCTGTGCATGGAGACAGCCATAAAACAGCCATGCTGTTAAAACAATTGTTTGGTGTCTGAAGTTAGACAAAATATTTCCTGACACCATCTGTGGCCAAGCAGGGGACACCTGTGGAACTTCATAGACTTGCCACTTCACAACTGTCTTGTTCAAAAAGACACAGAAAAGACTGAACCCAAAGCAGGTGAGTGCCTCTGAAAAAAGGCACTTATGTTGTCCAAATCTGCACCTCTTTGCACGTATGAAAGGATTCTATTCATCAAAGTACTGTGCTTGTCTTTAAAAAGCTGTCTCCAGAAAGAACACCACAAATTAAGCTTTTCCCTGAGAAGAAAGTACCTCTAAGACCTCTCTAGTATTAAATACTACAGAACAGTATCTAACATATTAGAAGATATAAGCATACATAATGTTATGGAAAAATCTTCATTACAAATTTGAGATGTCTGTGCTGCTGCTTACACAGGCTTTTCACTGTTGTTTACTCTAAGTGTTTTCCAAAGTGACATCAACGATGAGCATGTGGGAGAACAGATTGTAGAGTAATCAGTGTGAAGAATCTGCTTCTGTGGACAAAGCCTGACAGAAAATCCAGTATCAAAGATCCAATATGCAAGATGAAATAGAAATTTGAAGCTCTCAGGGCACTGATATATACACAGTAATTATTAATTAAGCATTGACATCAGCATTTAAGTATTACATTCTGCATTTAACCTATGCATACTTGAGTATCTAGGAGTTCTACTTCAGGGAAAGAAATTATTTCCTCCTTCATTCCAAGCAGCGACTAAGTTCTTCCCTTTTGCTAAACATCAGGTTGTATTACCTGATGCTGAACACCTCTCTGGAAGCATACTACATGTGCTGACTTATATTCATTTCTGCAATTCTAATATGGTTGGAACTGTCACAAAGTTATTCTTACAAGTGCCACAGCACTCAGAGAAACACGACAAGATCTTACCGCTACGTTTCCATTGCACCTTTGGGACTGGCAAACACCTCTTATTCTGTTGGGAATCAGCACGTCCTCCCAGCAGGATGGGCCCTTCAAAGGAAAACAAAAGCATATAAAAGCTTTAATCTACTTAAGTAAACACACATAAGTAGGTTTTGTTGCCTCTTTTTCTATCCCCATTTTAGATTTCAGTTAGGCAATTTTCTCACGTTTACACTAAAAGAGGCCAAACAGATTACATGACAATATTAATCGGTAAAGCTCAGTCACTGACAGAGCATAAAGCCCCTCCATTCTGATATCAGTGTTGGGAACAGGAGTCAAATACGAGGTACATTTTCTCAGCTTAAGACAAGGATTGACAATAATGATTACAAAAACTACACCCATCCTCTGATACAACACCGTTTACACCTTGGCCTGCAGCTGACTAGGGGGAAAATGGGGAAAAATGAAACAGCTGGAAGTAGAATATGCAGTTAGGAAGACTGGAGCATAACACAAAGACTAGGTTAGGTAGGTTTCTGTATTTGACTGTTTAAGCATTAAATGGCTCTAACTCTATTGAAATCTGTTTCTGTTTCCATGGGCTGCTATAGGTGAATTTTGATAATGCTGGCTGTAAACAAATTAGACTTCTTGTCATCAGATAAAGCCTTTACCTAACCATAATTCAAAATAGGGAAAACGTTAAGTGAGAACTGTTAGTAGGTTCCTGGACATCTACATTAAATTCAAGATTTGTCTGTCAATGTTTAAAAAAAGCCACCCACAACATAAAAACACAGAAAGAGAACTGATAGAAAATCCTTAGCAAACTGCTATGACACTTTTGAGTATAAACAGTTCATTTATGAGTATACTACAGAATACAGAGTAAATTTAAAGATTACAAATCATCATTATTATTTCACAACTGCAGAAGTGTGTCCTTAAGTGTGATCTACCAAAAATGAAAATATACATAGATATGGCATATATAGGAAAATTTATAAAAATATTTCCCAGTGTATAAGTAATTTAAATTATGCTAGTATAAGTCTTCTTTTAATATTCATCTCACAACTCTTAATATTTATAGTAAATAAAAACTGAACTGAGAAATACATATGAAGCTTACAGATATTCATGCACATAGCAGAAATAAACAACTAAATTATCAATAATTAAAATATTCGCTACTTGGATTACTCAGTGTTTGGGACAGTGTCACTACTCCGGAATATCAGGAAAACTTCACCCAGAAGAGAGAACTATGGCAGCCAAGAGGTTTAACTGCATTAATGAAATTAGTGCCTGTTGAAATCATAATTGGATTACAAAGTAACATCTAGATCCATCTCCTTTTACTTTGGCAGGAGGCATTTCTTCCTTAGTATAGACACAGCTGAGACAGCTACAAAAGGTTGATTGAGCCTAAGTTCCTACTACTGAGTCAGTTCAAAGCTATCTGAAAAGCTGAATGAAACAGCTCAGTCTGCACTGAGTTCTGCTCTCCTCCGCTGTCATAGCTGAAGCACTGACATTTGAGATTGGTAAAAAATTTGTACACATGTAAGTTTTATTACAGGCAGACTACCTGATGATACGGCTGGGAGAAAAACAGCTGCAGCATAATGCATAAAGTGATAATGCTTTATCTGACATTGGTGCAGGGCATTGACTTGAATTCAATTTTTAAAATAATTTTAAAATCAAGTTAATTGAGTTTGACAGTGATTATTCCTTTGAATTTCGACCTTTTAAGAAGCTCTAGAATTCTTGAGATTCCATAGGAGGAAGAGCAGAGCCTCCTTCAGATGTATAAAGAACTACATCTTTTTAATTGCTTTTAATTCAGCAGTTGAAATAAATGGGAGTAGCATCAAATGAAACTTCCTTTTCCCCCATGTCACAAAAGAATATACAGATCTATAGCACATCCCCTCCTCAGTCGTTTGCTTTCCAGGAAGAAAAGTGATACACATGCTGTTCCTTACCTCTGATCAACTTTTTACTCCCAATTCTACTCTGTCTAGAATACAATAGAGTAGAATATGAGAAACTTCAGACCGTATACAAGACTTGCTGGACTAGCAAGTAGGATAATGGTGTCTCTGAATTTGTTCTTTATTTCTTTCCTAGTTATTAAAATTCAATTTACTTTGCTGATGGTTACTAACCACCGAGGCCACATTTTGGTGGAATTATCTGTCACAGCTCCTAGATCTCATTCCTGAATACAATAGATCTCAAAATCCATTGTGTGTGTGTAAAATTAATATCAAAGTGACATGCACTGGGAAAATAAATGTACATTGAATTCCATCTCCCACTTCACCTGCAGATGAAACGTCACAGACATCTACAGAGGAGTTCCTAGCAGTTACTTACCAGGCTCCTACATACTGAACATAACATACCTGCTTTCCCTCAAGGATGAATGAGCTGTTTACCTACACCTCATCCTCTCCTACCAATCACCTAGTAGTCCTCCTATACATTAAAATGACTCAATAACAGATTTTTTTTCTGCTGCCTGCAAGTTGTAAACTTTTTTTCTGGTTGCCTAATTGCATTGTTATATTTAAGGTGCCAGAATTATGAGTATTTGCCTTTGATTTAGTTTTATTTGTTTTATCTCATTGCTTTTCTGAAATATGCATCCTTGATTGTAATAGCCTTCTTGTTTTTCCACTCCCCCAATTTAGCTTCCATTCAGTCCTCCTTGAATTTCTGTGCATGTAATATTTGACTCCAGTATAATCTATGCATCCCCTCAAAAGAGTTAACTGTTAGCCACCCCTTCTTAGATTCTTCTTAACAAGTAACTTTACTTTATATAGATTCTCTTTTTTAGGAATTAAGCACAAAATGATAACATTAACCAGCACTGTCTGTCTTGGATTTTCAGAAGCTGCTGTGTAGGACAGGACCTAAAAAGGGTTAAGTGGAACCTCCAGCACTGTGCAACTGTTAGGAGACATGCAGGCACCAGAAAGGATAGTAGGAACTAGTCGGCCTTGAAAGGAAGAACAAAACAAGCTGGAAGGAATGAAAAACAGGGTGCTGTAAAGATTGTGTTACTATACTTAAGCTGCTTTTTGCAGACAATGTTTGTAAACGCTTCTAACCAATCAGCAAATGACTAATGTAGAATGGCTTCTGCGCTCCAATGAAACTAAGGCACGTACAGGCTTTGCAAAGTATATAAACTTGTGATTTGCTACAATAAATTGACAATGCTTGCATCAAGCTGTGTTTGTGTCGTCTCAATAGCAGCACTGCTGAACATAAATGTACTACAGTCATTGTTACAGAATGAATCTTTGTTACTAGCGTTATATGCCAGGTCGTCCACATTACCTTCTCTTGCAGCTTCTTTAATCAACTTTTCCATAACATAACCTCATCTCATCATAATTGTTTCTCCTGCACTTTCAAGTTTTTGATTTTCCTCAGCATTGTAGACTCACTATCATCAGCTGTTAATGAGGGTCTTCTATTTTTTTCCTTTTACAGGCCTAAAATTTTACTCCATAAAGATAAGGTGTAAATCACTTAAAACCAAGGAAATCTTAACCTGACAATCTTATTTAACACCATCCCTCTTTCCTCACATTGAAATTTGTTAGTATACCTTTATTAGAACATTTATTTTTCCAATTTAGAGCAACTGAGTAGGTTTGTATATCTTTGGATAATACTTAAATAATTTATGCTTGGGAAGAGAATACAAGAAAGAAAGACTAAGAAGTAAGAAGGAAGCATGCTTTATAAAATTCTGGGCTGGAGAGGAACACTGAATAGAAAAAACCCAGTGAAACTGCCAGCACAACAACATAGCACCAGCAGTAAATCTTCCCGTTAGCTCATCCCTGCACAACTGATATGAGACTTTAAAAGTTAATGATGCTATGGCAGCATACACAAAGAGATAGAGCCACAAGATTGCTACACAATAAGATAATTGTGTAATAGTAACAGTCTTCTAGAAACAGCTTCACAGGTATGTTATTAACTCTGATATTACGTGGATTTCACAAAAATGAATTTCAAGCTAAATTCGTTAGAGGAATTAGTCCTTTAACCTCACTGAAGGCATTTCAGAAGAAAAGTTCCCAAAAATTCTCAAGTTTGCAGGCCTAGGTTCGTAACCATAAAAACATTTAATAATGGAACAGTACTTCTTACGAGAGAAATAAAACATGCATAGGAGCATTTATAAGGCTGAGTGAGATTCTAGAAACCTTTAAAATTGATTTGAAACAGAAACCGTATCACTATATTAGATTATGCCACAACCTTATAGTAGTTGAGAAATAGGCAGATGATTTGCAAAACATAACCAAGGAAACATCCTTAAAGAGACCAGAACAGAAAGGAATTGATACTTTTTTATCAACTACTCTCAGAATTCAGGTACTACAACTCGTACTGGATCAGGTCCAGATATGCTTAATATAGCAGTATCTTTTTATTTATTAATAGGAACAACAGTTGCATGAACTTTGCATTCACGTTCTAAGGCCTGTCTACAAGGGAAAGCTATGGTGTACCCAGGCTGGTGTGAACTTACTGCTGTTACTCTTCGCAGTAATTTCCTCATGACAGTTCTCACACACACAAAAGTACTTTTTGCATGAAGCAGCTCTCTGATTGAAATAGAAATACGTCACCTTCCACTTCAGACATATTAAAAGCACATGCACAGGCAACTAATAGCACAGCCACACTCTATCAGTGACTACTCAGCTGTTCACTCACATTGTAGCTAGTAACTTCCTATTTTTTTCCTTCTTATAGGCATAAAGCCTGTAAGAAAGTCATATACATTTAACTCTTGATAACATAAAGCTGTGTCTGGCTAAAGTCAACAGCATTTTCTCCTTGTTCCAGCTAGAGTTACATCAAGTTCTTATGGGACAAATTAATTCAGCAGGAAAAGTCCAACATGGAATGGCAGAATATTGTGAGCTTGTGCCTGTCCAGCAGTAATGGGGGGAAGTAAACAAAAAGTAAATCCCAAACCAAAAACATACCCACAAAATTCTATGCCTTGTATTCCAAGTTTGTAAGAAAGGGAAAATACCCCTTCCCCCATCTGTGCTTGGCATTCTTCAGGGTCATATTTTATTAGTAGTGATAACTTAATACACTTCTGGAAGCTTTAGTGTGCTGAGAATTGTCATGGTTTACCTTCAAAAAAGTTAGGAAAAAAAAAAAGGACATTTGTCTTAAAAAACTCTGCATTCAAATTGTAAATGTTTCTTCAGCAGCAGCTCTATTAAATGTCATTGCTATAATTACATCAAAATAAAATTAGGAATTCTGGTGAGATAAACATTCTGAAATGCAATTTTTGTATCATCATTTCTTGAATCTAAGAAAAGCCTGTCAAAGTGCAGGCCAGCCAGTCACTGTGGTGGTGTCACACTGCACGCTGCAGTGTTTGTAATTACTACCTTGCATTAATCAAGAACACACTGTGAGAAGAACAAAGCCTTCTGATTGCAAGATTAAAGCAACTGCCCCTCCTGTACACAGCCAAATGGCTCACAGAGAATGCTGTGCATTAAAATGGCTGTATCAGAGAAGGCTTTTCTGATGTATTAGTAGGAAAATGACTGAATAAAAGAAATAGGAAGAACACCAGTGTATCACTGAACAGAGGAAATCACAGCAAATTTAGCATAGAAATAGTTTAGCATTTCCCAAATAAACAGGTTTGGCAATTTCTATGCTTTGGGTATATAGCAGTTTTTCTTTCCCTTTCTGAGCAGAAAAGAAGCTGGCAACTGGTATGTTAAATTTCAACTGAAACTGCTCTTCAGAGAATGAGGAACAGGGAGGACTGAGGTGTTTCTTCAAACTATGAGGGAAGTACTGAAAACCTGCGTAAATTCCACCAGTACACTGTACTGCTGCCCAGTACCACGAAGAGTACCCTCTTCCCAGTGTAATTTCCATCCAGTAGCAAGGATCTGATTTTTGTATTGTGAAATAGTAACTGAATTTTGGTCAATGACCATTTAAAAAAAAAATAAATCTCTAAGAACAGAAATAGTACCTAGAGATCTCAAATGACAAATTATTCAAAATGCAGTTTGTGACAGAACTGTTGACCTGTGAAGTCAAGGAAAGGTCAGAAGCAGAGGTCAGCAATAGAAACCAGCGACTCAAAGAATTTGAATCATTTAAAAGGCTGGAAATTATCCATGTATTCAATGCTTTGTATTTTCCCTGCTTTATATTCTCCCCCAGTGAACAATATGCAGCAGCATATCACTAAAATACATCTTTGTACCTGCTAATACCTACATGAGAGACATAAATCATTAAAGTGTTGAACAAATGACCCAACTGAGGGACACGTATTAATGCAGAAGAATTTTTAAAATAATGTAAGAAACAATTAAATCAGCATACAAGCCACTGACAAACTGTGAAATCTAATACAAACCATGAGAGCACTCAAGACTCTGCAAAGTGCTGGCTATTGACCTGTCTACACCAGAGTATTTGAACAGTTAACCACTGCATAGCGACCCGTCAGCACGATTTTACTACTTTGATGCAATAAGACAAAAAGTGCTCCCCAAAATGGTAGGATTACTTAATAAAAAATTTGCTTTTCTGCTCTGTGACAGGGGTATCCACACCAAGCTACCACAATTCACTGCTTCCAGTGCCAGACAACTCTGTCCCCCAGACAGCAGTAGCTAAGATGCATTCAGATAGAAAACATACATATGCAAACACAGCTTCACACAAGCTATGAATCTTACATGAACAGCAACAGAATGATAGAATCATGGAATCTCCCAAGTTGGAAGGGACCCATAAGGATCATTGAGTCCAACCTCTGGCTCCACACAGGGCCAGACAGGTCAGAGCATGTGACTGAGCACATTGTCCAGACACTTCTTGGACTCAGTCAAGCTCGGTGCTGTGACCACTTCCCTGGAGAGCCTGTTCCAGTGCCTGACCACGCTCTCACTCTCACCAACTCATTAGTTTTATTTACTATTAGTAAACCAGTGCATTCATACTTTTTCTCAGCATCCTTAACCCAGAACATGATTTTCTCTTCACAGTCCACACTTGTCATTAGAGTGGCATTGCTGAATGCTAGATTATTACTTCTGAGCATAGTACATACAGATTTAACACATTTAAATTAAAGCTTTCGTTCTATTAGTGCAGTAATGGACTTGAAAAATTAAGACTTTTAGATACACCAATCTATGTTTTATAAGTTCCCAGCAGGCTTCATTTAGGAGAGCAATCTGATCATCTTTTAAAGCACTTACTAAGAAAAATCTAGCTGTTACATGAGCAATACTCAATTAGACTCTGCAGAAGAGATTTGTATGGCATGCTTCTAACAGCAAAGTGATTGGAGATGTCATTTCAATTCAGAAGAAATAAATCTATTCGAATAACAGCTTTCATGTAAAGCTCCATATTTATTTCAGCATTCTTCAGTTGTATTCATAATTGTCAAGGTAAACTATGTTATTTAATAAGACATTTGCTAGATTTCTACTGTATGTTCAGATATCATGCAGATGTTATTTTATTTGTAAGTAAAACTCTATGAACTGCAGTATCCAGTTTTGTACAAAAATGCATATCTGCAAATTCCCAAAGCAGTCTAATGGCATCCAGAGAGATAATGTAAAAATAAAGTTTATAAAAGAGATTACTACTGACTTCGGCTAGCGAGTACTTCCTGGCTTTTACAGATGTTCTATTTACAATATTTTTTACATAATCTACTGGAGGTAAAAATTGCCAGATCAACAACCTTATGACCAAAATCCTCCACTTCACCACATAAATTATCACAAAAGCAGAGGGAATTTAAGCTTATTAACAGTTTACACAGACCTGCAAAAGCTACTTCTAGCAGTAATTTTTGTTACAAAATTCCCCCCATTTCTGGCATGACTAACACCAACTGACTAGAACATAGGTGATAATCATGGAAGTAAGAGGCAACTCATAATTTAATAACACAGCGGAGCTCTCTCCTACACTCCACATTTTAATAAGAGTTACAGTGAATGACATGACTCTGCATGTCATAACAGAGTAGTAGTGAGAGCATCTCCTACTGCATGCTTTGCTGCAGGTAAAATGAACCAGTTTACCATGGACTGACATTGACATGGAATCTCCCATACAGCAGGGAGCACAGTATAAAAGAAGACTACTGGAGTATTCCTTAAGCTAGTTTTAAATGGGTTTGAGGAATAGGAACAGGGTTACTGAAGTTAACCACTTCGTCTACACAGCACACAAATCCATCAGAAGAAATCTTTCACTTATTATTGACTTTGGTCATTAGAGCAATCAAAAAAGCACATGGATAGCTTTATTCATATGAGAAATAATACCAAAGTAGAGTTAATCACATGTTTTACGTCCCTGCAGGATTAAACCTATTGGTTTGATTTACAGCAGTACCTCAGAGATGAAATTTTCCTTTCAGAGCACCCAGTCTAATTAGCAAATTGTGAGTTTTATGTCAATAGTTATAACTCTTCCAAAATGAAGTAGCTGACAATTTGCTGAACCGCTCAGAGTTGTGCAATTAAGTAGGCCTCCTGCATGCTAGCTATTTCAAACCAAAGATCAGAGAATCACAACACTAACCAAACATGCAGGTAAGTATAGTAAAAACAATTTCCATCATGCTATTGCATTGATGATTACTTTTTCTTCCTTATTACACCTATCTTTGTTTAATAAAAAAACCCCAAACAAACATCAAAACAAGTAACATGTAAGATGTTTTTAAGAAGTTCTAGTTTTCTTTCATATTGTATTACAGGACTTGCAAGAGTAAAATTATGGAATAGTCTGAGGTAGAAGGGACCAGAAAGCCCACCTAGTACCAACCCCCTGTCATGGACACACTTCACTAAACCAGGTTGCCCAAAGCCCCATACAGCCTGGCCTTGAACACTGCCAGGCAGGGGGCAGCCACAGCTTCTCTGGGCAGGTAGCCTATGCCACTGAAGTTGTGAATGTCCTATTCCTGGAAATCCCACTGATCTCAATTAAATACTGAAGACTCATACAAAGATATCCAAGATAGAGGTCTGCAGACTCACCTCTTCATCAATAATATTTTACAATATGCACTGTGTTGCCATCACAAACAGTTTTTCTATAATAAAAGCTAAAAAATATTTATAACATCATTTGGACAGTTATTTCAGTGGGTCCTCCTCACCAAAAATGGGTAAGTAGTAAGAAAAAAATTATTATAATTGCAGAGAATAAAAGAAAATTCAAATACAGCAACTGCAGCTGAGAAATTGAACTAGAAAAGCACTGCTGTGGCTTGACTGTTTGAGAAGAATGCCATGAAACATTAGCTTTGAGAGAGAGACTCCTAACTATGAAAGAAGAGAATGTAGAGTCTCCTAAAACAACCCAAAAAAATGCCATTCAAATAATCTGTCAGACTAATTATTTCTAATCTAAAAAACCCCAAAACCCACAACAAATCACCACTGTAGTGACTTTCCAAGGGCCTTTCTGACCACAGCAAGCCCAACTGGCTCAGACAGGAGAAATCAAAACTGGGCCAAGCCAAGCACACCCCAACAGAAGCAAGAACTCTCACAGTTTTTTGAGCTGCAGCTCACTACATTAAAAACACTAGCCCACGTTTTAAGGGCTGTTTCTGTTCCTGTCCTTCTCACTGCCAAGTCACAGTAACAAGCTGTAATGTGACCACAACTTAAAACTTATATTGTACCTCAGCTTTTTCTGAAGCAGTAGCTGCTGCAGCACACAGATTTCATCCCCCAGGATTTGTGAGGTGGTGAGGAGACAAACAGGGAAGACATCCTTTCTCAGACAGCACCAGGGCCTGAACCATGGGAACAGCCCTTCTGGGGTCCCACTACAGCCCTGCCCAGGGTGAAAGCAGACTGCCGGGCTCTGTCTGCTCCAGCCTGCTGAGGCCTGTTCTGTGCCCTTGAGGCCCTGACAGACTTGGCACAAGTAAAATCAATAGAGGTTACTAGTGTAAAGATAAACTATTCCTAACCACAATGGACCCCTTCAAGTAGGGGAGCTCTGAGGAAGTGCCAGCCATTTGGACACGAAAAATCTTCAGGATCTGTTAGCAAATGCCATCTTTCACTTCTCCATAATTGGGTGGTAGGGTTAAAAATCCATTGAACATACATGTGGCGTCCACAGGGCTCAGCCCTGGGTCCAGTTTTGTTCAACATCTTTATCAATGACCTCGATGAAGGGATTGAATGTTCCCTCAGTAAGTTTGCAGATGACACTAAGCTGAGAGGAAGTGTTGATCTGCTTGAGGGTAGGGAGGTTCTTCAGAGGGATCTGAACAGACTGGACTGATGGGCTGTGATCAATGGGATGAAGTTTAACAATGCCAAGGGTAGAGTGCTGCACATGGGACATAAAAACCCCATGCAATGCTACAGGCTTGGGGAAGAGTGGCTGGAGAGCTGTCAGGCAGAGAAGGACCTGGGGGTGCTAGTTGATTGCCAGCTGAATATGAGTCAGCAGCATGCCCAGGTGGCCAAGGCGGCCAATGGCATCCTGGCTTGTATCAAAAATAGTGTGGCCAGCAGGTCTAGGGAGGTGATTGCGCCCAGTACTCAGCATTGGTGAGGCTGCACCTCAAGTACTGTGTCCAGTTCTGGGCTTCTCACCACAAGAAGGACATCGAGGTCCTCGAGCATGTCCAGAGAAGGGCAGCCAGACTGGTGAAGGGGCTGGAGGGCAAATCATATGAGGAGCAGCTGAGGGATCTGGATGTTCAGCCTGGAGAAGAGGAGGCTGAGAGGAGACCTTATCACCACCTACAACTACCTGAAGGGAGGTTGTAGAGAGGTGGGTGATGGTCTCTTCAGCCAAGTAACAGGAGATAGCACAAGGGGAAATGGCAAGAAGCTGTGCCAGGGCAGGTTCAGATTAGATATTAGAAAAAAAATGTTTACTGAAACAGTTGTCAGGGCCTGGAACAGGCTGCCCAGGGAGGAGGTTGAGTCACCTTCCCTGGATGTGTTTTTAAAAAAAAGGGTAGATGAGGTACTTAAAGATATGGATGGGAACAGTTGGACTTGATCTTGAAGGTCTTTTCCAACCTTGTGATTCTATGAAATTCAGTATGAAAACATGCTGAGGATTCTATAACTCACAATAAATAAGGATTAGACTTAACTTTTCCTTCCTTAAGGAGACTTTTGCAGAACATGGTAGATGAAATATTTTGTGTGAAGGGTTTTTTTTCCCAGTTATAATTTCACATTGAGCATGAAAAAAAATGACCTAAAAGTTTTTTCCTACAGAAACATTTAAGACATTTATTTTAGGCAGACAACATCTGTCCGCATGGGAAATAAATTAATACACCAGAATACAACATCTAAAACAAGCCACTATACAAGCCAAGGACTAAAATTTGAATTTTGCTAATAATGCTAATTAGACACCTTTTAATTCAAATTAACTTGAGTTGTGCATTAACAAAGGTAATAGACCAGAGAGGTAAAAAAAAAAAATTAGAAATCTAAGCCTCATGAATATGCCACAGTAATTATTTAATTCAGATGTGATAACTGCATGTCATGTTGTCAAAAGATGTTTAAAAACCTTTTCCAAGAAAAATATTCAAAACTGAACAGAGAGATGAAGTTAGAGCATTCCTGATACAAACAATACCTGGAGAAGCCATCATCTCATTTTCATAAATCACAAGAGACAACACTTGGATCACCTACTCAGGCTGTGGTAGATCCATATAGAGAGTATACTGACCTCAGGCACACATTCCCACCATTCCCCTTCCCTCTCTGTGGTGTCATCAACTGTGCCCTTATTTCCACTGGTTTTATTTTGTTCAAACCATCTCTCCCCCATTCCTGTGGAAAGACCCATGCTCTGAGGAAACTGAATACGTGCATGAAAGGAAAAAAGATAGTAAAAGTGCAGAATGGATTCTAAGAATAATCAACACAAAAGTCTAAAGCTAAAGGGCCACTAGCAAGAGACTAACTTCATAAGGTGTTCAAGCAATTTTTTCAGTTAGTGCAGTTATATAAAACTGTAAAATCAAGATTACACACCACAGTACCTGAAGAAAAGAGATTGCTATATAGTCCATTTTTGATATTACACATAATCAGAAACCCCGGAAGACAAAACCATACCAATTTCAGCAATAATATTCCTACGTTCCAAAAGGAGAGGCAACAAGATAGCAAAGACTAAAAAAACAAGCCAGAAAACCAAACTAAACAACATTGCCATCTTTGCTATCTCCCCTCCCCTGAATGTTACAGTTGTTGCTAACTTTACACAACCCACCACAGCAATCATTTTGCACAGTATGCATATTTACTTTAGGTATTCAAAAATACAGGAAATGCTACATCAGGTGGATTATTCTGATTCCTTCAGGACTTATTTAAGGTTATGTAGCAGGCACGGTACTTTAAGGGCAGTTGTTTTTTTCTCCCCAAACATGATCTTGTTAATACAGACAGAAGAAAAGATTTCTTTATCAAGAATGTTACACAACAGCTAGTGTTAAAGAATTAAGGTTGTGCCTGGCAGGTCAGTGAAAACCTGGAGAGATCCTATCTGTAACACTGAACCCCCGGGTAGCAGGCAGACATCTGAGCATGCAAAAGCTAGTCAGAGCAGCTAGCATGACAGCCTAGGAAGAAGCTGAAAAAGGTCCTAAACACTAAAAACCAAAAACAAGCAAGGAATAAAGACAAGTATTCACTCCTGTGAAATGAAACTGCTGTTTAAAGAATACAGATGTCTAGGACAGGACCTAAAAGCTGTGTCCCATCTCTCAATTGTGGCACAGATGCTCCAGTGCTGCATGATAAACAGTAATGGACCTCTTCTCACAGCAGAAAATCCCTCAGCTAAGAACCTGTTTTGGATTATGATACCTGAATTTTCTCTGAATCTTACATACTGGGCTAAATCCCCTGAAGTATACAAGCACTAATTACAAGCAAAAACGTCTGTAGCCATGTCCAGTAAATTCTAGAGAACTGACCTATAGAAATCCAACAGAAGAGAAAAGTTCAGGATCCTGGTGATGGCCTTTGCCATCAAGGTACTGCATATACAGGGAACAATCGTTGAATCATAGAATGATTTGGGCTGAAAGGAACCTTTAAAGGTCATCTAGTTCCCATCCCCTTGCAATGAGCAAGGACATCTTCACCTAGATCAGGCTGCTCAGATACCTGTCTAGCCTGACCTTGCACATTTCCAGGGATGCAGCATCTACCACCTCTCTGGACAAACTGTTCCAAAGTTTCACCATGGTCATTGTAAAAAAAGTTTTGGGAGGCTGCAACAAGGTCTCCCAGAGTCTTCCCCAGGCTGAATGAGCCCTACTGTCTCAGCCTTTCCCCACAGGAGAATTATTCCAGCCCTTTGATTCTGTGGCATAACACAGATGCATTCCTATGACCTAGGATCACAGTCTCAGACTTGATTTCTTGTCCTAAAGCAGTGCTTTAAGGACAGCAGCTCAGACTTTCCCCCCAAACATTAAATCAGGGTACTTCTACATCGGCATGACAGTCACTGCAAACTATTCTGCGTTTCCACAGACTTACATTTTATTCTGGAGGTAGACTTTCCTTTTATTGCAATCTCTTCTAGTATGTTTCTTTTGTCACAGATACATTATTTAAGTGTTTGGCATTTTGTAATGCAAGACTAACATTCTAACTATCACTGTGATGTTGTTTTCCTTGCATATAGCTCAGTGTAAATTGTGACAACAAATAGAATTGAGGTGATAACTAGAAGTGATATTATGACTCATTCACAGTTCAGTGCCTATGGCAGTGGCTTAATCAGTACTTTTTATTTATCATCATCAGGCTCAGATATAACAAGTTTAGTTATAATAATGAAAAGCATCACAAACTGGCACTGTAATCAGAACACAGAAGCACAGTACAGCACACTATGTATTAATAAAAAAGAATGTGTGGAACTCTTCCTGGAACACAAGCACTAGCCCAGCCATTCACTTCTACGCATCTGCTCTTTGTAACTGTGCTCTACCATCCCAGGTCTCTAACATTTCTCCAAAATTCAGTTTCTGTATTAGATACAAGTTGTTCTGCATTGTTATTTCACACTCTTAATTTCCAGTTTGGGTCAGCTCTGAACAGGCACTAACTACATCTGCAGAGAAATTAATAGCGCAAAACTGCATCTCTATAAACAAGATTATAATCTGAGGTAATGGCTTCCCTTTGCAAAGGTAAAGCGTATAAAATCCTATCACCTCAGAGTGCAGACTGTAGACAAGGAAACCTAGTGGAGTATCTCCTTGTCGCAAAATCTGAAACCAGATACAGCACAGAGAATGCTTCTGATGCACACGGAAAGGTCGAATGCACTGAATCTCTCCTGGATGAGGGGAAAAGCAAGTAACTGATCATCTTCATAGAGCTTCTTTACCATAGCTCATAAGTTATGATATGCTTTACTTCTCTATATCTAGAGCTAAAGAATAGCTATGAAAGTCACCAAATGCAGGTGGTGATTTTTTTCTTTTGGCCGCAAGTTGAAACAGGATCTAATGTCTCTTCTCAAAGCTTCATTGACTTGGAATGCCAACAACAGCCACAAATCAGTAAAACACTACATTATAAATACACATAACAAATATACACTGATAAGAATGCTACTTCACTCATGAGCATTATGCTACCTTCCTTTTAATTCACACCAAAGTCCTTCCATCAATTCCAAGTGAACAATTTCTGAATAGTCAGTATAAGGCCAGAAGCTTTCTTCTCATACAGTTTCTACAAGTTTGCGCACTGCTGGAACACCACATAAATATCCATAAGCTATTGACAATACATTCAGATCTGGAAAAAACCCAAACTACTTAAAATTTAAATAAGACACAAAATCCCAGCCATATTCACACTCTGATTCTTCAGCTCTCACCTGCTTCATCCTTCCAAGCTTCCCCAGGTGGAAAAACACTTTTGAAAAGAAGTCTTATTCTGTAGAGAGAATATGGTGTGCTACCACCACACTGACTATAGATACACGTTTATGAACAATAAATGTTTATGAATAATTATTTACACTGTGCAAATATCCATGCAGTGCATTGGACAAAGTCTTATCAAGTATAGCTCCTTTGAGATACAGACTCACATGAGCACGGAACACAATCGTATTACGAACAGCAAAGTAGTTTTCAGTTTCGTAAGAATCAATTTACTGTATCATAGGAAGGGTTTGTAGTCCAGTATCTAAAAGGAATAGCTCTGGACTGGGATTTGAAAAACCGGGCTTCTGTTCAGAGCTTTCACTTACTGAGAGGTTTTGGGAACAACACTTACTCTCTTTACCCACCACTTTCTAAATCCATAATATATTGATTTCCTCTATATTTCCTCAGAGCTATTGAGACTGCTTCACTTTTAAATTCAGCATAACCCACAATTAAGTATAAATTTAACATTATTAATAACAACATTGATTTTAAAATAAAAAATATTACAGAAATTAAAAACTGAAATAGTACAACTGGCTTCTGTTATAGAAGTATATTTTCCATTGAAATCAGGAGGACTACTTCTCTACTCCAATCTTAAAGAATTAAGAATTTAAAAAATAATCCCTAAACCAGTACTGTCTTCACTATTGCAAAGAAACAACGTAAAACATTACCAAATCTATAATTTTATTTCTCTTCCCCAGACTTAAAGACTGTATTTCCTATTGCACTAGAGGAAACTGCTTTACATTAAGCTCAGAAAAACAAATTGTTGTATTTCACAATCATGGATTGCAATTCTCATCCTTAATCTAAGTATAGAATTAATCAACTCATGCATTGTCACTTCTAATTATACTGTATGATCACAGAAACACACTACATTATGGAAAGTATGCATGTGTTTGTAGGTCTCCATGCATCTACTATTTTAAAAGGTTTCCTTGAAAAGCTAAATCAAGGGAAGATGTGGAACAACAAAAAACCCAAGAACAACCAACCCAAAAAGCCCCCAAAACCCAACCTTTAACAGTTCCTTTGTAGCTGTTTTGTTTTTGATGATGGCAGTCCCTGTTATCTCAAACGGATATGCGCATGCCAGCTATATTCAGCCCAGTCTCATTTGTTACAGAAGCAGTGACCTTTCAAACACGTTCCTAGTCTTCCTTTAAAAGAAATACCACAGACAGACATGTGTGTGCCAGTGAAGTGGAAAATTAGCCTTTTGAAGCAAGTAAACCACCCCACCCCGTCATGTTAAGAAAACCGTAAGACTGAACAAGCAGCAGCACGCTGAAGCATGTAAGGCTGATCTTGCTGTGCATGCTCCAAAGAAGTCCTTGACATTGCTAATGTTTGTCTTTCGCGTAGGTCCCAGAGCCAAACCTCCATCTGGAAGAGATTTGAACTACCATCCAGAGGCATTTCAGGATCGGAACCAAAAGGTTTACAGCATTACAATCCAGTTGATTCTATTGCTTCTAATTCCAGCTGGACTTAAAAGTCTTATCTCTGCACTCCAGGCCTCCAGTTACAGCCTATCACGGTAACACCAATTCCCAGAGAATTCAACTCCATGACCCAAGTGAGATTAAATCCCTCCAGATAGCCCAAGTAAATGGCTCATAACACGTTTCTGTCACTTTCGTTAATGCCTTTGTACCGTGAAAGAAACCAGCAAAGGTGTAAATATCTACAAATTATTAACTGCACTTTTTCCCCTGGCTCCTATCAGCGATTCCAGTTGCCTGGTTCCTGCTGAGAACATCACAGATATTTACTGGCTGTACTGTCTCTTTAAATACCGCGCTAATCAGCTACTGAATGTTTGTACTCTATCAACCTGAGTGCTATTATTTTTAGTGAAACACAAAAACAGACACAGCAATAATAAACAGGGAAATACTGAGGGGAAAAGGAGATGCATATTTGATGTAAGTTGTGCTTAAACTCCCTTGAGGCAGCTAATTCCACAGCAAGTCTCAGGTGAAGTAGTTTCACCCTCAAGAAAGCAGATGTAAGCTGAAGGGGAATATTTCTTATCCACCCATTGCAACATATTTAGTTTCAACTCATCAGGACACATTTATTTTAATCAACTGAAAATATGATTCCCAAATATTCCTTTAGGACAAGTAGAAGTAAAGAGATACACCTTAAAACACTGTAGAATAATGAGAAATTCCTCAAATCTCAAGTCAAAAAATAGAGCACAGGTCTGGGAGGTACTCTTAAGAGATCACTTTGTCAAAGATACAAGTTTTCTTAATTTTTTAACCTCAAGTTTTTCTTTGGTTGGCTTTTTTTTTTCCCCCACAGGGAAGGGAGAAGTTCAGAGAGGAAACAGAAGAAAGAAATAAGGAAAAGCATAACAAAGTTATTTCCCAAAGTATTAGAAAGAAATCTGTTCCAACAGCAGGATTTTTAAAGATCCAAACAGGAAAAAAGACAACACATTTAAACATTTGGATTTTGTAATTCCAGCCTACCCACCCAGTTGCCCACAGAGATACAGGTAAGATGATCAACCACCTACTACAAAAAAACAAAACTCTAATTTCCAGAACAAGAAACATACCTTCAGAAGCCTTCAGAAGACGTCCACATTGAAACACTACCATTGCACACTACTGAAAAACCTCCCCCTTGATACTTCTCTCAGGAGTTTCTCTTCGAGACTGGCAGAACAAAGGGTGAGGAGAGCAACATCAACAGATGATTAGGATCATCACACATGGATTGTAGCTCAGGTGCAGCTGAGTTCCCAAATCAGAAAGATGAGGGCAGCACTGGGTCAGTGCCAGGGCAGTTGGTGGATCCTGAGACCAGGTGCAGCTGCCACACAAAGTCCATGTGCTGAGACAGCACCTGCAACTCATTTGCAAGCCAGACAGGAGGTGGTCTAGACTAATCCAGGGAAAGACTGAAGCAACCCTGAGCTGGGAATAGAAGTTCTGGTGTCTGCAACTGTCAATGACTATACTTAGGTAGACAATAGGGAACATTGGCAATGTGCTGAGGTTAGATATATCTCTGTTTTGTAAACAGATGCTGAGGGGTATTGCTGGGAAGAGGGCCTGCAAACTCCTTTCTGGTAGTATGTCCAGACAATGCTCTACTATCAGCCGGTCTCAATGGGCTCTTAACCTAAATTGTCTGAAGCAGTTATCTGAAAATTACTCAGAATTAAAAAACACCTGAGGAAGCACTTTGTGTGAACAGTTAAAGCAGTCAAAGAAGCTGAAACCCTGTTTATGCACTTTTATCAGCATCCCACGTATTTTGTTTTACTTGAAGCAAGCTTTGCAACTCTGAACGAGGTAAATGACATGATGCATCAACCCAGCTGAGGGTATGTATTTGTTTGACTTCAATAATACTGATTCAAACTACAGACTTTGTTTACTGGTATTTATCCAAAATACTGAAACTAAAAAGCACGGGTTTTTTCTACTCCCTGTTTTTCTTTCATTAGCACCCATTATCTATTTGATTGTTGAAGGTTTTTAGACATTGCACCACCCAGGTTTGGAATGTCCATGCAACTAATATAGCAAAGACCTACTGTAGAAGTTGTGAGGCATCAGTACATCACAGTTCACTGACACTTAGGCCCTATTCACCTAAGACAATTTAAAACGTGTTACACAAATCACACGAACACCTCAGTGCTGAGCCTATAAGCAAGTTATTATCTGTGAAAATTTGGTGCAGAGACACCTATGGTATTTATTTCACCAGTTATAGACATTTATGTCTGAGCAAGACTTCCTAAGTTCCCTTTCTAATGAAGAAAAATACATAGCTTCAGAGTAGGGCTCATTCTCCAGTAGATGCCTGGAACGATTAAGATGAATTGTGTCCAGAAATTGTCTCTTCCTTTTTACCAATAAAGAGAACTCAGCGTTAACTCAAACATGGGTATCTATGTGATAAATGTTAAAGTTTGGGAGAGGTGAATCTATTCCTTACAGTTACTCAGATGGAAGAAAACTGTATTTTCTCTGCTGGTTTTGAAATAAATGTTATTGAAGAGTTCTTTTTCATTAAAACAACTGCTGATATTAATTACTCATACCTTTTGAGGAGATACGAGGTCAGGGAAAATTTGATTCATAGTAAGAGGGGCTTATGGTGGCTTTGGCACATAGTCATAGTGTACATAAGAAAGAAGTAAGTACGTGAATCTCAATAAAGGCACATTAAATAAGGCATAATGAACAGCTTGATTGGAACAGTGTGGCATTACCAACACGTAGGAACACCTCTGATTGGAAGAGTTAATGTTTCTAGACTACACAAATTCCCCTGGCCACGCTGCTAAGTACAAATTAAGTCCACAACATGTATCTGATGACAGAAGTACACAGAACAGGTAAAAATTTTGAAAAAGAAACTGAATAAAAAGTATGTTTCTGCAAGTCAAAATTATGTGTTTACATGCTAGTTAACGTTCAACTTGTCAAAATAACCACTAACAAGTATTTTCTCTGGCCTAAGGAAGCAAAACTGCAGGCTAAAGACAAGTTTATTTCCTGGTTTTGCACATCTGGAGAATGTTGGCAATGCCAATCTGAAATCAGACACCAAATTATTACAACTGCCTTACTGAACATCTATTAAAGGCTGTAAGAACCTTTTTTTCATAATGTTTCAATTAGATATTGTGTCTTAAAAGGAATCCTGAAGTTTTATTACCTGTGAATTATTTCAATTCTTACTTTGCTACGTAGCTTACATTTTCATTTGACTATGCTTGGGTTTTTTTATTAAAGATGACAAAACTCTAGCCTCTTAATTCATTACAATAGTTTGAACAAAATTAAAAAGGGCTGTAATGTTTGGGCTTTCTTGCATGCAATTGCATACAAAAATACTGTAAGTGAAATAGATTAATACACCAAATGCTAGGCTAGCATGATCATCTATCAAGATGTTGATGGCTAATACACTTATATTAGTTAATAGTATAATGCATATAAAACAGCAATGAAATAAGCAACAAGCAGATCCCAGTATACCTTGGACAACAGGAATGGCCTTAAGCAAAGTTGCATTTCCCCCTTTCACTTCAATCTGTGTGGCTCCTCATGGGGAAAGGTAGAGGACCTCAGTGAATTTGTTTTCTGGCTGATAACAGTTATGCACAAAACAAGCATGCATTCTATTTCTCTTGAGCCTTAAGTCACACCTGCGTAATGCCATAACAATACCTCTTTATTTGAGCAGGTGTATGTATTTAATATCAACAGTGGAACAGCTAGAGAATTCCTGTGAGAGGTCACACTGGCTCAGCAACCTGCTGTCACAGCAGGCCAGCTGCTTAACCAAGGCAGAACATATTGCTGTGGCATGGCTGGGAAGGAATTAGGCTTTCAGAGAAGAGGAGAGCTGAGTTCAGCCCCATTAGACTTCATCTCAAGTAGGAAGCAAAGAAATAGAAGGCCTTTGTAGAAGGACAATTAAGGTATCCCAGGAAAAAGCTTCTGATGAGAAAAAATTAAATTTGGAGATTTGTAAATTTTGTCTTTCGCTTTTAGTGAAGCTGGAAGTGATTCTAGCTATATCAAAGGTTTAGGAGTGTGCTCTACCCAGAAGAAATACATTGAGTTTAACTTCAGTCTTTTCTAGTTGCATATTAGAGTCCCTGGCTCTTACAAAAAACCCTTATAAGTACCAGGATCTCTGCTCTCTAACACCACAGATAGGGGCATCACTTTTCACTTCCAAAAGAGCTTACTGTTTTTACCAACAAAACACACTTTATCCCAAAGCGTCTTTTTCTAGAAATGAAGCCAGTACATTGCTAGTGCATCCTATAGAACAGCTCATATATGTTATATATACTTGTTATTGATTTTAATGTCATCAGAATATTTTTCTTAGGGAAGCATGTTGTGTTCTTCTCTCTGTCACTCCTGGCTCTGTGCTGCACCCCTCCTAAACTAGTGACTGCAACACGTTACAATTTGACAGGAGCAAAATCAGGATCAGAGGCATGCACAAAGCTGCAAGTAATTGTGAAAGTGTACTGCCAGTCCCCAGATTGGATATGAATTGTGTCTCCGCAGACAGGGCTTTTTGTTTCAAAGCCCTGTACAAAATGCAATTCTGAGACCTTGCTGATTGCAGATCACAATTTTAGATACCTAACTTAAAAGAGGACTTAAAGGTCATCAAGCCTGATTACATTCTGTTCAACACAATAAAGTGCAGCCATGTGTAAATTATTATTGAGCAAATTATGAATGATTCATGGCAGATTTTTCATTAGAATGTAATGTCCCCTTTGCTGTAAAGTCAACATTATGATCTACAGTTATTTCTTAGAGCTCTTCCCATTAAACAGAACAGGAGGAGAGACGCTTTTATTTCTACCATTTATATCTGCATACAGTATAACAAATAGCAGTTACATTAAAAACTGCCCATCCCTCCACTATTTCAAAGCTCTCAGACACAAATTCAACAGAAGAGTTGTTTCACACAACACCTAAAATCTTCGGTATTATCCCTGGTATTTGTTTTATCAAGGTAGGATCATCACAAATAAATACAATTTCCTCTACGTGCTCAAGCACTACTCTTTGTAAATCTGCAGTGATGTTTTTCACTCCATGCATGACCACTCCCCCTTCTATTTACTTCTTAAAGGTTACAGAAAAATATCCTTGCCTGCTCTTTAGAAGATAGCCACTTCAAAGCCTCTTTGAGAATCAACAGCCTTTAAAAATGTTTGATACAAAGCCAGAGAAGGGCATGGACTAAGTAAGGGGAGAGAGAATGCTTAAGTTAGCATTGTGGAAAAGAAATGCCAAAAATTCCATTTGTAACACAAATTAAATTATCTTTTCCCCAACTAACTCTCCCCTCCATACACGCCCAGAGTCTACACCCTTCTGTGTTGATACCCATACTAATTTATCTACAAAAACTTCTTCTTAACATATCAACTACTTCTTGCTTCAGTACTCAGACATTTTCCTGTTCAATGACAGATGTGGATGTAAGCTTATGATGAGCTTTTGGACCTTAGTGTTGACACTGGAAGTGTCTGGGCGTTTTGTTTTCGGATTTAAATGAGCAATTCTCAGAAGAATGAGAAGTGGTGCTGCCACCCAGACACCTTTTGTTGGTTTTGGAGAAGACAAGAAGGTACCCCTATGCTTTCCAATGCATGTTAATGGGGGAGGGATTGGGGTTGGGAAACATTAAAAAAAAAAAAAGTTAAAGAAATTACTTTTTTCAAATGATCAACAGTAACAGTAGAGAAAAAAATATTAAATATCATTAGTGTTTAACTGTCAAACAAACAAGCTTTAAAAGAGAACAAGACAATGTAAGAGAGTGAAATGGTTTTGGAGTAGCCTTAGATTGTAATTTAAATCGTGTTCATCTTTACTTCAAGAGTAATATAAATCCAAACTATATTTATGAATATATATAAATGTGTATATAAAAGTACAATTTAGTAGTTTCCACAAAGAATCTCACCCAAGACAGCTACCTGCAGAATATATAATAAATTAAAAAATAAAGTATTTCAAGGGTGTAAAGAGATAGTTTTGGCTTTGTTTGCATGCTGGAGGGAAGCCTGACAGTAGGAAACGGCATCTACAAACACATTATCATACTAGAGGACAAAGTGAGATGACTAGGGTAAGAATCCAATCTGAATGTCTCTGCATCTTACTGGTCCTGGTATGGACTGTAAGGCAGATGTTTATACCCAGCTTTAGAGCTAATGCTCTCTGCTACTTGTAAATTTCTTAGTCTGAAGCTCATTTTCAGAATCCTGATTTTCAGGGTTACTTTATAATACAAAACTAGCTAATTACATATAAACATTCAATAACAATAGTGATTACCTGGCTCTAGAAAACAGACTTTGGATATTAAATACTAAGAATCTATACATATATTAACCACTAAGACTCTACATATTTCTTTACTTTACAAAAAGAATGGGATTTTGCAGAAGATAAATCAATGGGTGGGTGGATACTCTGCAAAACTCAATTCTATTTTCTGTTTGTTTACATATGTAGAAATTCAGTTGTAATCTGCCTAATTTTGGCTTCCCTCTCCTAACTTAGAATTCCTTAAATCTATAGATAATATTAATTACTAATAAGAAGTGGGAGAGATTTTCTCAATTCATGTTTCCTCTATGTGTTAAGTTTCTTGAGCGGAAAAAAAATAATACACCTGCAAAGAATTATTACCCTTAGACCTGTCCTGCAAGTAAGGTGAATACAGCTACTGCCCAGTAACATGCTTAAGATTTACATACAGTCGCACTGACAAGGGCAACTGTACTCTGAAAATTTAATAATTTAAAATGGTTACACTTAAGAAAAAAAATCAAACTACTGTGGCTGTGTTTCCCTGGTCTCATTCTAATTTAAGTTCTAAAACTTTAACTTAAAAAAAGTAACCTAGAAGCCAGAATCTTATCTTCTGGAAATAAGCAAACAATATTTCATAAACTTCTGTTTCATAAGATTGAAATGTCAATTATTCAATGAGGCTTTTAGTAATACATTCCAAAATTTATCTGTTGAAGTTACATGTATCTAGTTTTTCTAATGAAAAAATAATTAGACAAACAAAGAAGCAAACGTATGAGATTAAACAGATGAAGCTAATATAGTCTTGAGAATAAGGTTTGTGACCATATTACCACTCTCAGTTTTCACTCTCCTGCATTGCCAACCTCCCTCTTATTAGTAGAAATTTCTGGTTTAGTCATCTGGGGACATTTACAATATCTAAAATATTCACAGCAGCAGTAGCAATGCTACTACTACTACTGCTGATTTATTTTTAGAAAATAGAAAAGTAAAACAAGCCTCAGCAGAATAATATGGAAAGCAATACTTATGAAATTCACTGTGAACCATTGAACTCCCCACAGCTTTTCACACAAGCTCATCATGGATGCATAGGGACTAGGTCAGTAGGTAGAGATGGCTCAGAAAGAAACTCCTGACAGTCTTAAAAAGGAACTATGACATGTGGCAAGAAGTGGTCTTCATATTTTAAATGTAATGGCTTCAACAGTGTTACAGTATATTTATGGATACACAGTGGCAACCAGAATCTTCTTCTTGGTAATGATTCAGCATCTGTCACAAAGGTCACAAAGTAAAATCTTTCAAATGCTGCATATGGAAATCAATCCTTTCTTCACAAGACACATGTAACCAGGAGGTGCTACAACTGACCATCATTTTAAGAAATCATCCTTACCATTACTAAAGTGGATAATACTAAGTCAAAACTATGGGGTTTTTGGTATCAAAGATGCAAATCCTATTCAACTGTGCTTTTTCAGAAGGTAATTACTTCAGATCTGTATCTCCATAGTTATCAAGATAATATATTTAAAACCACTGACAATCATTTGCTCTGTCAGCCAATATATTAACACTAACACAAGTCATTCTTTATATAACCAGAGTATTTTTAAAAGCCTTAGTCCAGCAACTCAAGCACAGGATTAACTTTCAAACGTAAAACCACTCTCTGTTCAAATAAAGAGTTTTGCTGCACACAGGCTTCAGCCAATTATGTTTTGTGAGTCTTACTCACATTCCTGAACTTACACAGCTGTTACACACTGCAAGATTTCACTGATAGAATAAATATGTACATCAAGCCATGCTGTGGATCCTAACATCCACAGCATTGTGCTTTCAATCATTTTTCTGAACCTGTGAGGGACACTAGCTCACTGAAGGCAAAGAGAAGTCCATGTACCTTAAATGTGACAGGGATTTCTGATAGATTTAACAAAGCAAAAAGAATCTGAAGTAAAACAATGGGTTATGATGTAATATAAAGAAATGTCAACAGTGAACCAAATCTGATCTGCAATGGGCTGGAGTATTTTGCCAAATACTGTCTGACCCAACAAATTTAGTCTGCATTCATATGCTCTACTGTTTCTGGTTTTCTCTCCCAATAAGTTCTTTTACTTTTATTTATAACCATTTGTCTCAGAATGCTTTCATTAATCCTTTAATATTTATGTTTTCTGGGGATAATAACTGAGAGTCATAGCAGAGGCTAATCCAAAATTAATTCCATTTTTATGTTTGTTTTATCTGTAATTGCATTGTAATGGCTTTCTACTTGGCCAAGAGAGTAATTAAAATAAGGCTGAAGAATCCTGTAACATAGAGACTTCCACCTAAATAGTATTTTTAGTGAAAATATTTGTGTAGTTTCTCAGATACCGTGGTAAGAAATGTCAAGAATAAAACAAAGAGGGACTTAAACTAAGCAACTAATTAAAACAAGCATGTTGATAACCAATGTTGCTGAGATCTCAGGCTAAGAAACACAGTTTAATGGAGACAGTTTGAAATCCACTGCAGAAATGTATTGCCACGCTCAGTGTTATTTGCTTATTACACAGATGAAATGTGTTTACAAAAATGTCTGCATGTGACCATAAATTCGTATTTTTCTCTCATAAATCACAAGGGTTCCTTCCTATTTATTTCCTTTAAAAAGTTCTGGGCTCCCTGGTATAAAAAGGACAGGGATCTCCTGGAGAGAGTGCAAAGAAGGGCTACGAAGATGATAAAGGGCCTGGAGCATCTCCCCTGTGAGGAAAGGCTGAGAAGATTGGGACTGTTCAGCCTTGAGAAGAGAAGACTAAGGGGGGACCTAATTAATGTTTATAATTATCTTAAGCAGGGGATGCAGGGGAATCAGCCAGCCCCTTTTCAGTGGTCTGTGGAGACAGGACAAGGGGCAATGGCTGCAAGTTGGAGCACAGGAAGTTCCGCACCAACATGCGGAAGAACTTTTTCACAGTGAGGGTGACAGAGCCCTGGGACAGGCTGCCCAGGGAGGTGGTGGAGTCTCCTTCTCTGGAGATATTCAAGACCCGTCTGGATGCCTATCTCAGTGAAATGTCCTAGGGAGCTGCTTTGGCAGGGGGTTGGACCCGATGATCTCTCGACGTCCCTTCCAACCCCTACAATTCTATGATTCTATGATTCTATGAGTCAGTCCTTGCTGAAATAAAAACACAGGACAGCAGTTCTCCGCAACTGCAAATCTCCATAAAAAGTTTTCAAAATCAAAGATGTCTATAAAAAATCTACTCTACACACCATCAGACCATGACCACAAAATAACTGTTGTGTCCTAAAACAAACTTAAGATGTGCAGTAAAAAAGAAAAGGCCACAGCAGTATTGTTACACAGGGGCTGGCAATTAGTTTAACCCAAACACATCAGCAGGATATATAATCACGTAGGCAACTGCACATATTTTTAATCATCTGTGGCTTTTTCTGTTACTTCTAAAGAGGAGGAGAACCTCAGCCCCAACAATTAACACCAAATTATGTGCCTAGGTATTGGCATATCCCTCCAGGCCCTTGCAAATTGTTAGCAGAAACTCTGAAAGTACTGTTGCAAAGAATAAGATAACAGCCCCATCTTCTTAATACCCCTTGGAAATGTCCACACACTCACAGAAGTGCTAAAGTAGGAAGCAATCTCTAGACATCTCCTAATCCAAGCCTTCAGCATTAAGCAGGATCAGCTGGAGCATGTTGTCTAGGACCATGTCCAGTTGGGTTTTGAATATCCCCAAGGATGGAGACTTCACAATCTGTTTCAAAGTTCAACCACTCCATGAAAAAAAAAAAAAAAGAGAAAAAAAAGCACCTCTTGTGCTGTCACTGCCTCTGCCTTCTTCATTGCTTTCCATTGGGTATTTATGCAGACAGTACTTGTTTGATAAACACTAAAATTACAATGATTTTTAAAATAGTATTTTCATATTCATCCTTGCATTCTTATCTATTCTCTTTGTTAGTATTATTTCACTCCCTTCTGATAATATTTTTTTCAGTGCCCACCTTTTCCTGCACCCTTGCTGCTTCCCCTTCTTGCCATCCCTGCCCAACAGTCCTGGTTCTCCATTCTACCTGATTCCCATACCAGCATTTCTCTTCCTCTCCCTCCATCTGGGGTGGTCCTGTAGAAATTTTCCTTCTGTCTGTCCTCCCATCACTTTCTCCCTGCAAATGTATTTCTCCCTCTAGAACAGTTCAGTGGCCCCTTCTGTACCACCGATGTCCTCCTCTCCTGAATGTCACTCACTGCTGTTGGTTTTCCTCCCCTCAACCAAGACTATTATTTTCCCCAGCTCCACAAGCTGCAGAAAATAGTCTCCCTTTTAGGGATGGAACAGAGAAAGGGCAGAAGCTTCATGTCAGAAAGCTTTCTGGGGTAATGAGCTCTGTTATGATTAAGACTCGCTCACAGGAGAAGGCAAAACAAATCTATCAAACAACCACATGCCCATCTCCCACAGAAATCCAGGGCTTCTCCTCAAAAGAAGCTAAGTGAGGGTTTATTGGCAGGTGAGCAGCATGGGGTCCAGGGGGCTGCTGGGTGCTGGCAGCAGAGCAGTGTGGCTGCAGAAGCTGGCTAACTGCGCTGCAAAGCACCTGGTTTTTCAACTGCCTTCCCCCATTTTATCAGAACATATGTTGGAGACTGTGGAACAGGGTCTAGATGATTCTTTGTGATATTTTTTGCTGCTCCTTCAAGTGAGGAGAAGAAATGGTCTGATACAAGGGCAGGCTCTTGCTGCATACCACAGAAGCTGCTTGCATCCACACTGATGGGCTACCTAAGGAGTTTCGAGAGGAGAGGCTTACACAAAGCTAGAAGATTAAGGTTAAAGCCCATACAGCCTTTTAGGAAGCCATTAAAAAAATTAGCTAAACAATAACAATTACAGAATAAATTGCATCCAAAATACAGACAATGACCCTATCAATTATTTCCTACCTTAAATAATGATGTGCTTTATGGCCACAAAATAATTGCTTTGCATATGCTGCTACAAATTGAATAAAAACATGTATTAAACAGAAATTACATCTTACTTAGACAGATTTTCCATCAACTTTTCCTCACCTCATATTCATCTTTTGACACTTGAAACTTCATCATGAAAATCTCAGCCCATTATACGTCTAAGGGAAAGTGTGTTCCATGCAATTTGCTACATGAAGCACCTTTCAGATAAAATACTAAAAGCTAGTAATGATCAAGAGCACTGAGCACCAGAAATCCTTATAGACTTTAAAGGAATTGTTCTTGCTCAGCACCTTTGAAAAAGATGAGTTAGTCCAGTTTTGCATTAGTGTGCACACCAAGGCAGCACTGCACAATTTCCATGTGCATAATTATTACCTTATGCCTTTATATAGACAGACACTTAGTAATTGTGGCACTTAGGACCATTCAGCATGCCTTAAATTTTATAATTAGCACTTTTTTTAGCAATTAAAAAAAAGCAATAAAATGCAGTTGCATCAGTTTCTCTGTGTAATTGTTCCTCTGTCCCCACTGTAGTAATGAGTTTCATGCACCATTTCTCTGTCTGCTTGCAGATCTCTGACCTACGAAATCAGGCACTTCTCTATGATGGGAAAAATCCTGCCTGACAGTTCCCAACAGTAAAGGCTCTTTATTTCTCTGCACTGTAGTTTAACCACCAGCAAAAAATAGAGGATAACAATTTCTAATTCACAGCATGATCACATGAGTACACAATTTGAGTGAAGTACTGAACAATGATTAAAAATAAATCATCACACATGGGAATCTATTTCAGGTATTTGAAACAAAGACATAAAGGTCACCATAGCATGTACAAGATACCAGAAAAGGTGTGTGTAAAAGAATAACTTTTAATATCTGCATTCCTTTCTGGTCAGGAAAACTTAAAATATAAACAGGAAAATATATTAAAAAAAAAAAAAAAAAGCAAAACCAATCTTTTAGATCTTTAGTGGGCCAGAGGCCCACCCAAGTTGGTCAATCACTCCTCTTTTCAGCTGGACAGAGGAGAAAATGTATATTGAGAGACTTAGGAGTGGAGATAAGGACAGGGAGAGATCATCCCGCAATCAGCGTCAAGGGCAACACAGACTCAACACAGAAGAAAGGAAAGAAACTCTCTAATTTATGACACTGCACTGCAACCCAGTGACACCAGAGTCAGGTAATAAGAAGTGCAACCAGATCTTAAAGCACCTCCCCCCACCCTCCCTTCTTAGCAGACTTCACTTTAGTCATGATTTTGCTCCTTTCTTTCCCCCAAGGGTGGTACAGGGAGGGGCAGGGAATGGAGGAATGGGGGTTTCAGTCAGTTCCTCATGAGTTGTTTTTCTTCTTGTCTGAAGGGTCATTTCTCACACCCTTCCCCTGCTGCACCATGGGGTCCCACTCATGGCAAACAGTCCTTCACAAACTTCTCCAACTTGAGTCCTTTCCCACGGGGCTTCAGCTCTTCACCAACTGCCCCGGCATGGGGTGCAGTCATAGAATCACAGAACATCTCTCAAGCCCAGACTGCTCCAGCCTGGTCCCCCATAAAATCACTATCCCTGCACCCCCTCAGCAAACCTTCTCCGACACAGATAGATCTCTCTCTGTGTCTCTCTCACCACAGGCTGCTGGTTCTACCAGGGGCTTGCTCCAACACGGGTAACAGTGTCTTCCATATGTCTCCACCTGCTCCAGCACGGGGCCTCTCCACGGGCTGCAGGTGGGGGTCTCTGCTCCCTGTCATCTTCCGGGGGCTGCGGGGGGACACCCACTCCACCATGGGTTTCTCCATGGGCTGCATGGTCATCTTTCTCTCCAGCACCTGGGGTGCCTCCTTCCCCCCTTCTTCACTGACCTTGGTGTCTGCACAGTTTTCCACACGTTCCCACTCCCCTCTCTGGTGGCAAGAAGCCGCTGCTTGCATTTCCTTTCTCCTAAATGTGATTCCCAGAGGTGCTGTGACCATCGCTGATGGGCTCGGCCTTGGTCAGCGGTGGGTCTGGCCTTGAGCCGGCTGGTGTTTGCTCTGTCGGGTGTAGGGAAAGCTTCTGTCTGCTTCTTGCAGAAGCCACCCCTGCACCCCCTTCTCCACCAGAACAGAGCCACGCAAAGCTACAACAGCATCCCAAAAATATTAGGATGGCAAAGAACAGTTCTTTAATAATGCAAATCTGTTTACATTTTCCTGGAAACAAGCTGTTAAGTTGGTTCAAAAGAAAGATCCTCTCCAAATTATTATTTACAGAGTATTTTTTAAGGTTCATAAGAACACGTGAGTTCAGTGAGTTAGTTTAAAATCCCAAAGTTGATATAATAGTTTTAGTTTTTAATAAAAGAAATAAATTCTGTGTATAAGCACATATATTTTTTTCCTTATGAGCAAGATCTTACTCTGTTTGATTACACAACCCATTCATCATCCTGTTTTTACCTATAGAGTGTGGAATAAATGTCTCAGTTTAGACATGATCCACACAGAGAAAACAACTTCCTAAAACTGTGAGATTCAGGTTCCCACGAATAGTAAGTAGAAACTTTTCAATAAAATATTTAGATCAGATATGAGGAAAAATTCCTTACTGTGAGGGCAGTGAGGCCCTGGCATAGGCTGCCCAGAGAAGCTGTGGCTGCCCCCTCCCTGGAAATGTTCAAGGCCAGGTTGGATGAGGTTTTGGGCAACCTGGTCTAGTGGAGGATGTCCTTGCCCATGGCAGGAGATTGGAACTAGATGGGCTTTGAGGTTCCTTCCAACTGAAACCGTTCTATAACTCTATGATTCTATATTCTGGTTCATTTAACCATGTAATTCATATTCCATATTATACCAAAGCATTGTGAGTTTAAATGAGATCCACCGTTCTCAAATTTTGTATGTATTTTTAGAGTTAAATCTCTTTCAGTGGATTCTGAAATGTATAAACAATGTTCAACTTCCCAAATTCATGAATAAAGACTTCAGGAAAGCACAATGGCTCACAATTCCTCAACCTGTTTCTGTAAAAATCCCGATCAAATTTAAGCCCAATTAAAACCCACGCTACTGTATCACTGACAGGTGAGCATAACCTGCAGTACTTCAGTATAGAAGCGTCTCATCACGATCATACCTCGGCTGTCCAAGCTGAAGTACAGTGTGCACACTGAATATGCAAGCAGTATGGAATATAGGCCTTAGGGTATGTAACATGAACACGTAAATCAATCATCCTTCCCATGCTGCTCCCCAGTGACTGGCACAAACATTCCACTGACTTGAGTGGACTTTGGATCAGATCCTAAATACCCCCTTGTCTTTATTTCAAGATGCTGCAGCAATGAGGAGATGGATAGAAACGATTTCCTTCTTTCTCTTCCCCTGAAGCCCAAAGACTGCAGGTATAATTCTTGATTCTCCAGCACACACCCGTGGTCCATGGATTCTCCCTTTGTGCTGGTACGGGGGGTGCAGGGGCAGGAGCACAGAGAGAAGAAAATCTACATTTGACACTCAGCCTTTAAGGAGCACCTGTCAGAATCCTGTTCCTTTTAAAAATGCAATACAAAGACTTCTCAGGTCTGGAGCTGAAAGTGATTCACCATACAGTTATGGCTAGTCACTCAAGTCATGTTTATGCAAGAATCAGTTCTCTTAAAAATGCAGCATGCTCATTGTTATGAGAGAAATATCATGCAGAGTATTTTTTTTGTGACTTAAAAAAATCAACAGAAGTGACAGCAGCAGAAATTATCTGCCTCTCTTGAGGGATTTTTGGTGTTGAAAAGGTGAAAAAAGGACAGTGAATGAGAAAACCAGGGAATGACAATGAGATAGAGTAGAGGTTTATTATTTCTCCCACTTAGCTGTGGCACAGCTAAGTCAGCCCTCGCTGACTGGCAGCTTTATACAGATGGTGCTTTTTAAGTGTGAACTGTTCTTGAGCAGTGTCTCCAATTCGTTAGACACACATTTCACTATAACATTGAGCATCAGTTTCCTGTTTTTCTACCTTCCCCCATACCACAGAGCTGTAGAGCAAATGGCCCTTTCTACCGACCTTTTACATCAGTAGCTTTCTCTTTGGGGGATTGAAATTGATGTTTCAGAGCATTGTCCTTGCTCTGTTATTTAAGAACATTAAGTGCCATGACTGCAGAAGATGCTGAGGTCACATCTTGCTACACATGGCAACCTTAAAACAGTCAATGTAAGCAAAGCATCGCAAGGTGGTTCTTCCAGCATTGATTTGCCATTTGTGTTTTTCAAATCTGTAGCCTCTTCTATTATCAATCAACCACTTGTTTCCGTGCTCTGTTGTTACTTTACAGTGAGGGTTAACAGAAAGGTGGGTAAATCTGTGTATCTTTGCCTTTCTTTTTGACTAAGTTGCACATCGTCACCCACTGTCATAAATAATAGCTAAACATGCAACAATTTAATGAAACTGCCCCATCTGTGTTAATGCTACGTTAACGTATTTGGTAAGACAACCCTGAAATATCTGTAACTTGTCTATAACGCTGTAACTATGTTAAATGATCCACTCATTTCTTTGATCATTATTGTGGTGGTTGCTATGCAATTGCAAGGAGTTAATTCCAACAGGAGAGAAAATCAAACACTACCTGGAAGTTGACTGAAGCCCATTTAACAGAAGTGGAGTATTTGTATTAAGACTGACAAGTATGGATGCTTGTTTGTGTTAAAATCGCCTTCTCTTCTTGTACGTTCTTCTACTCCTTCTCCGACTCCTGAATTAAACAATAGCTTGCTTCAAATAAGCTGGTTTGGGTCGCAAAAGAACTTGCAGAAATAACTCTGATTCAACCAGACTTTCCTGAGAACTACAAGTGGTAGCAAACCTGCAGTAAATTGGAGCAGGAGCCACAAAAGCTGGCACAGGGACTATTAGATTGAAGAGTGTCATGAAAGCTCTTTAAGAAAAACCTGTGATGACACAAATAAACAAACCTACCTTTGTGCAGTGGAAAAGTGATTTTTTTTTTTTAAATCTGAAATGTAGCCATATTCAGTAAACCCTAATGTGAACTAATATTACACATTGCATTAATGTTACTAATATTACAATTACTCATATTATGATATGAAATTTCTACATTGTTTGTTGAGAAGGCAGCACAACAAAGAGAAGGGAATCCAAAGTGAATCCACTTGGCTAACCTTGTCTTTCAAAAATGTCTCTTTCCACAAGAATATCAGCTAAATAGGAAAAAAGGCAGAAACAACTTTTTCCTGAAAGTCTTTCATCTTCCAGACTTTCAAAGTATAAATAGGAGCATTAAGAAAAGCTATTATCTGATCCGACACATTTACCAACAAAAGCTATAAAAGAAGCAGAACAGGAAGATGAAAGAAATGAAGGAGAATTCTGGAAATGGAAGTCCTGTTGGCAGATAACTATCTGCAGATCTCATAAGTCTCATTCCATGGGCGTAGCTCATAGAAAAAAAGACTGTTGGGAGGCACAAGCTCTAGAGCCTAGTTACAGCCACAGAAAAACTGAGAACCCCTTTATGGCAAGCACAGCTAAACATCCTGAGGCAAATGGAGAAAGGATGATGAGTCACCTAAGTGCTGCCTGCTCTGACCACCCTGTCCCCCACATTCATGACCAACTGGAGGTGAAGGGATGTCAGTCTCATCCATAAGCCTTTTCCAGATGCTATAGGAAGGGCAGAGACTGAGCAACTCAGGGAGCTGCTCATACCATTATGGGATTGCCTTGTGATTAATTTAAGAATCAAATCTAGCTGTAAAAAAGGCTTTTTTCCCCACAAGAATCCAGCCTTTTCTTCTGGAAACACAGACACCTCACTGCAACACACCATTCCCAAAGCTCAGTTGTTTAGATTTGCAAAGTTCCATTATGTGTCTCCTATCTCTCACTCCACACAGCATTCCATATAGCAGCAATTAATTCCATTATATAATTCCTAAAGCTATTAAGTATAACAAATACAGGATGAGATCCTCAAAATAATTAATAAGTTATATGATATGGATCTATTTCTAAAATATTCTTTCACATTGATGGTGTGATGAACTAAGAATTATGGAGATTATTTTAACTAATAAGCTTGGAATTGAAAGGAAATGGGGTGATAAAAATCCTGTGCAATAAGCTTCACAGCCAGGCAAGGACATTTGGGTTGTTAAGTGGGCATTTAGGCAACAAAGAGGAAAGAGCTGAAAGCCATTCAGCAATGACTGGATTACTACTGAGTTGTTCACATCCATCTTTGCACAGTACCCTCCAGTCTTACAACAAAATAATTCATCTGGGTCTTACAAGATGTAACACTGAAACCATTATATACATAAAGAGCATACATACATAAAGAGTGCCAATGTTTTCTGATTATTAGAGGGGAAATATTGTAAAGATATTTTGAACAATGCTCTCTACTTCATTCATAATTTTTTTTGTTTATTTGTGTGCTGGCTTCCCTGCTTGCTTTCTTTTAACCACAGCTGCTGCTCTTCCCATGTCTATCCCTACACCTCTTCATGGTGTAAATACCACTTATGCCACTGTTCTTACTGCTAAAAAGAACTTGATATTTTTTTCAAGTCTGTGCTGTGAGATATATACTATATATAAACATTCATCTTCCTCTGCTGAGAATCACAATATAGTGAGAGCGTAAGGAAGCTCCAGTGACCAACCAGCTACGAAATTACACCAGTTATCCATCCAAGTAGCACAGACTACACAAGGCCAGCTGGACCTCGCATTGTCTAAGCACTTTTTACTTTTTCTGGGGATAAAAGGCGTTACCACGGTTGGCAAAGTCAGATGCAAATTGCATCTATCTGTACCAAGGAGATACTGACTTCCAGGAGAGCACAGAAAAAGCTACTGACAGGAGCACTGCCTTACTGTCAAGGAGAGTCTGGAAGATGCATAGTTTTTTCAAAACCCAGAACACTGAAGTCTTCACGTGCTCTTAGGAGAATTGTCTGTTTCTGAAGCTTACGTAAACGTCGAGTTTTGGGTTTATTTCTGATGTTGTAATATTTCTCTGAACAGACTTTCCACTGTCAAGAGAATAGCAGGCACAGTGTAGCACAGGTTCCTCAGCATTAATTGCTCACTGTGTTTCAAATGAAAACGCTCAGCGGATCTGCAAAATGGATCACTGAACAATTTCAATCCACTCTTTTTTTTTGCAGACTGTTTTCAACAAAGCTTTAAATGTCTCACTTAAACAAAAAAAACCCTCTTTTATCTCCCACTTGTTTATTCTTAGAGCTTACAATGGAAAAAGGTTCCTGTTACTAAAATTCTCCCATCTTCTGTTTTCCATTACACTTTCAGAATTAGATTTAAACAAAATTACAAACACAAAGGCATCTTGTAATATGTAGCTATTTGGGTTCATGTAATATAAGGCTCTATAATGACAATATCAGATTTTCATCTTTATTTTCTCTACCCAAACCTTCAAAGTCACTTTAAAGAGGGCAAAGTTCATTTACACTGAGGAAAGACAGAAGGTCTTTATTCAAAGTTGTGTATTATTTTTCATTGTCTTTGTTGTCAATGACGTTATTTTGAATTAAAATATGATGTCAGCTATTTCTTCTAGCCTAAAAGAGAGCATCAAAACTTTTCCTTTTCCTTGGCATCAAGCCATGCACTGAAAGACCAGGCCACCTTGCTTTCTTTTCTAGTCCAGTGTTTCAGAAAAAAATAAAGAATCAGAGAAACATATTATGACAGGTAATCATTTGCAAACATACAACTCTTTCAACATCTGCCATGTTCAGCTTCATTTTATAGCATCTGTCTTGGCAAAATAAATTGTGCTTGGCTTCAGAGGTGCTCTGTGCCACACAGTGAAGAAAAACAATCATGACAACTGAAAAATAAAGCACAGTAGGGGGGCAGGGAGAGAGAGCTGTGAATGTAAAAGCTGTTCACTTTTTCTAGCTTTATTTTAAAAGAAAAAGAGTGTTATGTTCGCTTTCCTCTATTCTTTAAGCAGCGTAGTTTTGCCAATGGAAGAAAAGTGACAACTACTGCATTTATGAAAGGTGCCAAACAACCTCAAGCATTTCCAAAAGAATCCCCTGAAACAGCTGCACAAAAGGAAAGCAATTTAGTCCAGCACACGCAGATGAATTATGTCAGTAGGAATTTATTGCTACAAGAAGTTTGGTTTTTTTCTACACTCAGAAGCTATACTATAAACATTCCCCCAAAAAAGCAGCAATTGGGAAATATGGATTTCACAAGAGATAAAACCATGGGGGAGAGAAGGTAACTTTCTGCAGAATACTGCATCATCATCATCATCATCATCATCATCATCATCATCACAACTTGCCTCATAATTAAAATAAAACTGTTGTCTTAATTTTCTTTTTTAAATCCATGTAATAGGCAGAAGCTTATTATTAGGAGTTAAGATACATTAAAAATAAGCTTGGCAATATGCCAAATACCGTACACTACACTCACAAAAAAAGAGTCATCTGCCTATTTCATTCAATCTTATTTTCCACACATTTACAGACTACACATTAGTGTTAACAAATGTCAACACACACTGTCAATGTGTGTGGAAGCATGAGGGTCTAGGTGCTTTTCTGCTTTTGAGAACAGGTTAACCAAAGATTGAAATTCTCATACAGTACAACACTATACAAAACAAAATATTTGAAAAGCTGGCTGTAAGCAGCAGTGGTGTTTTCCTTGACGATACTGGTCTACATATGTACAATACACTACAGACCAAGACCTCCATGAGTAATAAACCCTTGACATAAAACACAGTTGTGATTCTGCAATGGTGAATTGAGAAGTATTTCAAACACAATGTGAAAGCAAACATTTCCTTGATGTTTGAAAAGATGAAAAACTTTATCTGAAAGCTAAAAAAAAAAAAAAGTCAATTTTTGCCTTTTGTATCCATGATGAAGAAACAAAAAACCACACTGATTCAGAAGTCTGCTACTAAATCCAACGTTAAAGCACATAAAAATTTTAGTTTGTGCTTGAACCCAGCCTTTTCAACACTGTATCAAAATATGTGCTTACGTCCCAGAGGATTTAAGGAGATGCCAATGTTCAGACAATAATTTATGAATCTTAACTCTAAAACTCTTTAAAATGCCTACATATTTTCACCCAAAATTCCATTTAATCACATTAAGTAAAAATATTTGTTTCTGTGTCAGACATCATGACAAACAATGTTATAAAAATTACTAAGTCATTCTCATTGTTTTCCTCCATAATTTTATTTGATTAATGCAAAGTTTAATAATTAATGTAATTCATGTAACATGGAAAAGAAGGTGTTCCAGGGGATAGGGTGGAATCTTGGAACCGCTGCACCTAGCAGCCACACACTCATCCCTGACATGACTCCCTGCCTGTAAGGATCTGTAGGGATCTGCAAGGATCTAGAGAGATGTCCAACAATAGCTGTCTTAAAATGAAGCAGCTTCTCCCTTGCTTCATTTAGGTGACTTCCTCTGTGATCTAAGGAACATCCAAACTTCACTCTGAAACACTAAGCATGCCTCCTGTAGCTCTCTGGTGCTGCTTGATAAATGAAAAACCTCAAAAAGTCTGTTTCTAATTTCGCAGCGGATCATGTGCTATGGGTCTATTAGATGCACAAAACAGCACCACGTTTCTTTCTGACTGAGCTCCTGGAGGGCATCACAGAGGTAGAGCCTCAAATAGAGCCTTACACATGCTTGGGAGCCTATCCAAACATTGGTTTGTAGGGCTTGGGGATGGGGAAAGGCATAAGCGGTCCAGAAAATGCACTGCAAACAGCCTATTTTTGAGCCTGTGAGCTAAATTCGTGCCAGAAAATAAAGTATAAATTACTAAACACAGAAACAGATGGATATTAAGAAAATAACCGAAGCATGCTGGAAATGAAAATACTCATCTGAGTTATAACTCAAGTGTGTAATCTCTAATATACACATTTATCTTAGAAGGACACTGTCAAGCTGTTCCTCATAATTTTTTCAGTGTTTGTTACTAGGTTGCAAGCTTGTAGAAACTTCTGGATAGACAGAGACTGAGTTATTGACAGCCCAACAACACTACTGTGAGTGTCAGGGTGAGCCTTCCCCATCAGGACCTAAGCTAGGGCTCACACCAACAATGCTGGGACATAAGATATATTTTTCCCCTCTTTTGCTGACTTCCTCCCAGAGCTGCAATTGTAGAAAAAAGTAATATAGCTCTTTGCCGTTCTTTGCTAATTATTGCTTTGCTAATCCTTGAAGCATGTAAATTAAAATCTGTTTCCCTAACAAGAAAAAGAAATCCCAAACAGGCTTTTCTATTTGTCAGCATAGGGATGCCAGGGAGATACTCATCCTTGGGAAAAACAGAAAAAATTCCAAGCCCAGTTCCTTTCCTTGTAAGTTAAAATGCAAAGAACTACAAGCTATTGCAAATACAAAACCAGCCACTGAAATCCATCCTATGATTTACAACAGCATCTTACCAAAGCAAGCCCTTGTTGCCCTACCAATGCAACCACGTTCTGTAACACATCTACGCTAGTTCTGCTGAATGGGTTCAAATGAGCTCACCGAGCGGCCTTCTCCCTAGCAAACTCAGCCATTGCTCTTCTTCCAAAATTTCTTATTAACTACGTTTGTAGGCAAATTTAGAAGATCTTATGACCCAACAAGATACTGCGTCCAAGGGAAATGCACGCAGAGTCGCAGCAGATTAATGTAGTGCCAACCTACTCTGGTTGGCTTTTTAATTAGAGAGCAAATAGGAAGGCACATAATGTGTGCAGACAGGACAAATAAATGCATAAATTCAAGTGACAGATTATGTTTCTAATAACAAGAAAACATGGTTGCTTGCCAAGGTTATTAATATAGTTTAATTATGTCACAGGTAGGATTTGTATATAAATCATATTTAGGACACCTCACACGAAAGAGTAAAAGAATTCATTAAAATGTATTCGGACAGACGCTTAATCATCTTTCACAGAGCAATTATTTTTGGAATCCCAAAGAAAAATACCTCTGTCTCCAAAAGGATTGAAAATACAAATGGGTACCTATTTTTTAAATCTTTTGTCCTTGTAGAAGTAAAGAAAACACTTCCTCTGTAGGACTGGAAGGAGAGAAGAAAAATTAATACTTGGGTATTTTGAATAAGAAAGGTATTATGCTAGAAGCAAGATTACTTGAATAACTGAGAGGTCTTATGCTATAAGGAAGATGAATGAGCCAGGAGGGGAGAGGGATGGGATGAACAAGCCAGAGTAGAAAAATAGATTACTGATTTTACCATCAGACAGACATCAAACTGTGGCAGTCACGCATAATAAGCAACATATGATTCGAATTTCCCTTTAATTTCATGGACGCTCTGCCTAAGAGGGCTCATTGGTTTTGATTGTTTGTTTTTATTCAGGATGATTTGACAAAATTAGCTTTCGCTGTTCCTTCTTTTATTGTTGATGTTGTTATTTTGCACAGTGTTTTAGAGAGAAAATGGACTGGTAAATGCTACTGATCTCAACAAAGTCAATGATATCCCAACCTTAAAATCAAACTCCTCAGAAGACAAACATGACTTCCTAAGGTAGGAGTTCCACTGCCTGTCCAAGCAGACTGACTCAAAGTGATGAGACTAAAAGCAGTTCCTCTTACACTTTCCCTTTTTCTCTATTTATATATGCATATGTATGTTCACCTTCTGTTTTACATAGTAATTGTAACTTGTTCAATAGCCACACCAGTGAAACAACTGCTGGCTTGATCTCTTAAAATGAACCTTATGTGAACAACTAGAAAGTACTCGATGTTATGGCTCCTCTGACATCCCAACAATCCATGATACCACTACACAACACAAGGGACAAAAATTACATCTATGGCACTTCTGTGCCACAGAGAGTGCACTTCAGACACATAAGCTATATAAGTGTGATTTGATCTAATTCCTTTGCATAGGATCACTGAAGAGAATTTTGTCCTTCACTATATGTACTACTACTGAAGCCGTAGCCCATGAAACTCTCCATAAGATTTCAACGTGTAATCTAGAGAAGAATGAGGTTCAGTTTTAAAATAATAATATACATTCTGAGCAACTTTTCATACAGATTGTATAATAGTTTCCATTTTACATTCCCTGTAAAAGTATCACAGACTATTTGTTGGAAGGAACATGTGGTTAATGTCTAATATCAACTAGAATAAAAAATGGATATAATAGTATAATCATATGCTTTAAGTCTCACTAGTTTGCACTAAAGTGCATGCTACCAAAATGAGCAGACAATCTCAAAGGATTACAAAAATTCCATATTCAGGGAAACAGCTTTTATCTAAGTCTAAGGAGCAATTTTAACAACATGGCAAGAGAGACAAGCAGAGCATAAAGCCAAGACAGAATCGGGACTCAACAAACACTTAACATGAAAAAAAAAGAGAAGATGTATGTAGATGCAACCAAAACAAAAAGCAAAGCGACAAATCAGATCTGATTAAAAGCATGGCTTAGCAAAAGATCTGAAAAATCTACAAAGAAAGATCTGATAAATCTTCAAAGCTACAGACATTAATTTTGGCTGTCTGACATTATTATGTAGTATTTCAGGAACAAACATCCAACAAAAGAAAATTCCCTTTCTTAAGTATGAGTTTTCCCCTTACAAGCAGTACAGTCACTACTGGAAGTACAACAGACTCATTTAGCAACTTAAAAGCATGGCATTCTGTACTCTGGCTACTGCTAGGGAAGAAGACTGGAGAGTGCTAAATTTCTTAACCTTCCAGCTTAATCAGATTTAGTTTTTTAATGGGCCTACTTGCTGACTTCCATAAAATGGATTCTGTGCTCAAGAAAAGGAGTAATTTGTGGAGGACATGCTATTTTTCCAAACAAACACTGGATGAAAGAGTGAAATGCAGTAACTACAAAACTATTGCAAAACTCCAGTAGATATGAAAAAAAAACCTTTAAAAAAATTCTGGTGAGTAGCCCCATGGCTGATGAAGTGCTTCTAATTTCCAGCAGACCAGGGAGCAGGATTTGCTTTAGGGACAGTCACAGCCCATTGTTAAGATCTGATTCAAACCCACTGAAGTCAGTGGCAGAGATGAAAACTAAACAGACACAAGAATGTTGCCTGAGAATAATATTAGGACCACAAGTTATGTCTGGATCATAAAAAGAAGGAATGTGATTTTCAAGGAAGCAGAGAGAGATGATTGAAATTTGCAATTTATTCTCATTGGCTATTAAACACTGAAGTTTATATAAGGTAAAACCTACCCTCCATTATGCTTTGGAAAGAGTTTTGGAGAAGGCAGATCCCACCATGAAAGAAACAACACAATTGTGATCTTACAGAATTTGAGAAACAGAAGGGAGAATTAGTATGACCATTATTACATGAGGGGGAAATATAAACATAATTTAAGTCTACACCATATGGAAAATTAAGCAAGATCTTCTGATTCCCTCTTCTGTACCAATATGGCAGGACAGTGCTTGTCATACTGCAATATATACACACTGTGGTATAAAGTTGGCACAAATATTTAGTTAACTTGGATGAAACAAAACCATTCCTGAAAAGGACTTTTTAAGTTTGGGTTTTTTTAATATAACATTTAATATTTATCTTGCTAGCTTTTATAAGGCACAAAGGATTGTCTTTAGATATCACAGTGGAAACAGCTTCAAAAGTTATCATATGTGATTCCCTGAAATAAACAATGAACCCTGACTGGCCTCATTTTAGCCAACAGCATTTCTTTGCATTTGGCTATTTGTTTTTTGTCTGGAATTTTTGCTGGGAAGCAATAATTTATTATTTTGAGCTTTCATTAGCTCCCTGCCTTGGAATTGTGTTGTAACTGTTTGATTAGGTGTAATAAACTTACTTTCCTACCTGCAACACACTGTAACACAGAGAGATGCAACTTAAATAACTAACATGATGCATTATTGAACAGCCCAAATTAAAAGGGAATACAATTAAGGGCACTATCTGTCTGGATGATGGATGTTCTTTGGTTTCCTCTTTTTAAATCATGAATCTAGTTTTCTGTCTCACCAGTTCAGCTTGTAATCCCTCCACAAATGATTTTTAACATGCTATGTTTCCAGAGAAGTGGCATCACCCTGCATCTCAATGACCGCTGATATCTGACATCCTGTCCCCTACACTGTTTCCCTGTATCTGATTACATATGAGGAAAGGTCAGATTTTTTTTTTACTTCAGATATCAGTGAGCTCACAGGGGCTGAAAATCAAAGAAAACACTCATTCACACAGGAACAGATAAAGCTTGCAATGAAGTTTGCTCACATCACTAGAAAACCTGCAGACTTTCCTTTGAATTATCTTAAGATACTACAGTGTATTGTGTCCTCAGGCCAAAACACTGTACTCTTAAAAAATACCATAACTGCTATAAAATCAAGGGATATAATATGCAGCAGTACATTACAGTACTTTAAACATTTTCTTTATTGTATAAATAGCGTACCAGTGATACACCGATGCTCAGCAAAAGATGGCAATGTTCAGAGGCATGACTAGCTCAATGCCCTACTTCTTAATCAGCAGGTCCCTTGACATTAAGTGATGGAGTTTTGACATGACATTTCAGAAAAGCCCCGTGTAAATACAGATACACTTTGCTTTCCAACTGGTACGCTTGGAAAATGGTTGTAAGACAGACGACAAGTAGTGGTGATAGCAACAAAGTACCAAAAGGTATGTAAAGAAGGTGCTGGTACCTAAAGAAGGTGAATTGACTCAAGGCTGGCCTTAGTTCAACACAGTATAAGCTATTGCCATAGTCAAGGTGAGAATTTATATTTAAAGGTCTGCTTTAAATGTTCCAAAATTGGCATTCTTGTACATACTAAACTGGAAAGAAGAGCTAATGCTGGAAAGAAGAGCTAATACTTAAACAGACTGGGAAATTCTTAGACAAGTCTTTTGACAGAACAATAAAATGATGCATCTGGAAACATATCTAAAGGTAAAATAATAATTACATAGAACATATTCTGTGACCAGCCCTTTCAGAGTGTTGTGGCTTAGTCCCGGCCAACAATTAAGCCCCACACAGGGGCTCAGCTCACCCACAGTTACATGCTGAGCATGACATTACATGGCATAGAATATCCCTGTGGCCAGTTCGGGCCAGATGCCCTCAGGCTGAGTCCCCTCCCAGCTTCCTGGATGCCCCCTGCATTCTCACTGGCAGCACGCGAAGCTGAAAAGTCCCTGACTGCTTGGCAGCAGCTAAAAACATCCCTGTGTTATCAGCACTGCTCCCATCCTAACTCCCAAACACTACACCAGCTGCTAGAAAGAATATTAACTCTATCCCTGCTGAAACCAGGTCACAGTGACAAAGATAATGCTGAAAGATATGTGGTGATATGATGTCATAGTAATTGATAATGTAGAGATAACCATATGATGGGAACAAGAAGGGTCAATATACATTTCATCTGAGTGCATAAAAGTTATTCTAATCCTGGGAAAGGATGATAAAATTTATTTCTTATCAGGCTATTACATGACCACACCTTTGTTTACTTCTATTTCCAGAATATCACCCACAAATATGCATGCAAAAACCAAGGTAACAAACCTTTACACACTTTAAGGCCATACCTTGTTAGAAAAAGAAAAAAAAATTATTAAGCACATAAAAAGGAAGCTCAGAAGAGGTAGGTAAGCAAAATCTAATAAGCAAGAGAAATGCAAATGATGAAAAAAAAAAAAAACCCTGAAATTTTATGTAAAAGTTTTATTCCTGTTATTATATGTGCATTTTAAAGTACTAATATATTAATCCTCAAATACCCTGGTGAAATAGGGATGTATTGTTTCTCTTTTTCTTTTAGAGAAGATCGGTTTGGGTTCCAGTTCAGTGACGTATTTACTGAAGTAGGAAGTTTAAGCACTTGACTAATTCCAGTTTTCTAACTGAGGTGTAAGTATCTTACTCATTCAAGACTAGAATCCTTAAATACCTATGCTCATGAGTAAAATGCTAGAAGAGCCAAAATTTGAAGTTTCCTGATGTTCTAAACTAGTGCCTCAGCAAAGAACTGATTTTTCTTCTTCTCTTATTCATTAAGCTCCAAAAAAGAGCAGCAGAAGCTAAAGGCACTTATAAACATAACCGGGAGATTAGCAACACTGATGAAACACTGAATATTGAGCTATGAAGCATTAGCAGGGAGATGAAATAGCAGACTATTATGGTTTTTCCCACATCTTAGTCGATATTTCTTATAATAAGTAACAGTAAATGCTCTAGTGTTATTCAGTACATTCACAATGACATCTATAGTATTAAACATAGATCAGAAAAAATAATGTTTAACTTGTATACATGGATCTGAATTTCCAATACATGCTGTAACATTTTCCTTTTACTCTTGTCTATTATGTACTCAATAATTCAGGAAAACAAGCTCAGTAAAGAGTAGGACTGAATACCAAGTTTCCCATATTATTTATTCAGCAGGAAAAAAAAAACGTCAACTTACTTAAAAGAACTGAACAATTGTATATTTAAAACACTGAAATTCAACCACCATCTGTTAGCCTCTAAGGCAGCTTTCATTAAGGCCATCACCTCTTCATGAGTCACTACAGGGTGCTATCATTAACATTAGCTATGATTAATGAGGATGTTGCCAATTGCAATTATTCCACTCTAAAGCTTAGCAACATTCTGACAGTGTCACATAGCCTACCTACCACCTCCATCCTCTCAGTTGCCTCATTAAAAGAATCCCTGTTGCAGTTTACTTTAGATGATAAAGCAAAACCTTTGCAATTCTGGGAGGTTCTCCTTGGTTACAGAGATGGGTTGGTCCTTTCAGGCTGCCCTGAATGTACTAAGATGCTTGCAAGCACTGAAAGAACAGCGTGCATCTGCTATAACACAGGGGTTTTGAAAATTAAGGTAAAAGGTGAAAAAAGTCTTTATCTCATCAGATTGAAAGGTGAAACATCGTGGATTTGGTTCAGGGCTGAGGCAACTATTATTTTTCCCAGGCTATGTTCTTTTTGTTGTGAACTCCATACACAGGAAAGACAAGGATCTGAATTGCTAGGCGTAATTCAGTCACAAGGCAATGAAGTAGAAATCTTGGTCTCAGATCTTACCCTGTAAATCTACGGGAACTTATTCCTAAATTTCAGTATGCTGTTGGTAATAACACTATTACTGAATGCTATTAAAAAGAAGAAAGACTGAGAACCTACTTATACCTGTCCTCTGAACACATCAGATTACTTTTTTTCTTGTTTTGTTTTTAATTGAAGGTAAATAACGTGATGTTTTCTCTTTGGCTCCCTTCAATGGATCAAAATGGGAAAAAATGTGTCTTTTCTTTTTGGTTCATCCACCAAAAATCGCTCTCCTCTATCAAGTGGTGAAACTACAGCACAGTTAACCAGGAATAGGAGCAGTATCCTGCTTTGGTCTTACCAGATGACACTGACCACATTTCCACTTTACCACCTGCCCACCATTTGGGCTCCATCAGGTACATGTAGTGGTGGCCCTGCAGGAAAACACCGGACTATTTTTATCACATAAAATGTATGTTAAGCAAAGGAGGCAACTCTTGTTTTTTGCATGGTTACCAGAAAATCAGATTCTACTAGAAGGATGTAAAAGCAGCCATGAAGGAACTAAAGGCCTTAACAAAAGCAAAGTCAGGAAAAGTATGAGACCTGGATCTAATGCATCCTTAAAAGCAAAAGCATTCCTGTTGTTTTAAAATATTTTTAATATGATTATGTAATAGTTCAGCATATTGACATAAGTAATTAGTGTAGGAAAAATGAAACGTTAGGTGAACTGCTTTATTAAATACATCAGAATGATCTATTTTGGGCTAGCCCAGTATCTGCAAAAGTAACAAGCTCTGAAAGAGTTTCTTAAAAAGTCTATTTGTTTAGGCAGTTCTGCTCTGAGGCTTTCCAAATGTAAATTCCTAGCTGCTATGCTAAAAGCAGTCTTTTATTTCCTGTTGCTGTAAACACAAAAGAGAAAAAACAACAAAACCCCAAACAAAAATGCAATGAAAAAACCAAACCCAGCATTAATTCAAAGCTTAACCTCAAAAAGAAAACTCATATAGTGAAATCCATGGTACTGCCTGGCTGATGGACTTTCTAACAGCATCCCTCTGTCTTTGCACTTGATCCTTTCTCTCATGGCTGGAATTTCTTGGGTTGCCTGGGAAGCATCATGCCACTGGAATACATCATTTCTAAAGGATTGATGGGCCTTCCCTAGCAAGCGATGGTCCCTTACTGCTGAGTAACGAGACATTTAGAATACAGTGAGCAGACTGATCCTTGGAACGGCTCCACAAGCTCCTGCTTACTTTGGGCTTTTGGTCAGCCTCACTCACAGGAAAACCTAATTTTTGTAAATTTATTCCCTAATTTAGAAAGGGCACTGTGAAACCCTGTCTATCTATAAATATTGTATCCCAAATTTCATTTACAATTTTTATTCCTGCTTTATAGTCTTTACTTTGCTTACCTAAAACAATTAAGCTGGGCTGGTTGGTTGCATAAACTAATATAATACCAGACTCTCAGTAAATCCTATTTTCATTACAGTAGGAAAGAAATCACATTCATGATGCTAGTGAAGTTACATATGAGAGGCCTTTTTAAGAAATTTTTAGAAATCAGAAAGTATCACCAAGAAATTAATTCTCCACTTTACCAACTTCCCTTTAGAATCTTCTGTGTTTATAAAACCAATAAAAGAACCATTTCACCATTCTTATTTGCCAACAAACACTGGTGTGTTCTCTGGTACTGCTGAAAATAGTTAACTTTAGTAGGAATCTCCCTCCTAATAATCTACACCGTGTTTCAGATCGAAACTATAAAGATTTTGATTTTTATTTGCCAACAGCTAAATGTACTGTCAAAAAATCAATCATAACGTCTTTGCTGCAGGTTTTGGTTGGAAGACAAATTGACTGACACCTAACTATTCATCTTTCACAGTCCCCGTGTCTGTTGTACTGAACACTTCACAAACATTGAAAAATAGATACAGAAATGGATATAGAATCTTTCTCTTGCTACCTTCCATCCTTAGGATAAAAATGTTTGCCTTTTCTAGACTTGTTTGAATTAGTCTGAGGAAGAGAGATGGAAAGCAGTTTACTGGAAGAGTTGGTCTAAGAAACGTGCCTTGCGTTTAATGGTGAAGCGGTCCCATGTGCTTGCTTCCCCTGCAGTTCCGTTTCACCAACAACCTCCGCTACAGCATCTGCCTATACAGACAGCTTACATCACTCCCAGTTTTTTCAGAAGGGATGCACGATGCTTTGCATCCATACAAAGGCATCTGTAGCTCGCTTGAAACTTGGATTTCAGAACAAATCTGAACTTTTGGGAGCACAGATCCTGCCTGAACCACTCAACACTGGTGCACAAGGAACTGCCAAATAGACAAAAGATGTCAGGATGCAAAGCTGAATCCTAATTGTGAAAAGCTACTGGGTCCAAGCCAATATAAAGCCTACTCCTTCATTCCTTTTGATCTGCTTATTACTAGCTTTATGGGTACCAGAAAATATTTTCTACCTATACAGCTAGTCAAAGCAGAACCTAAAAATATAAGGCTCTTTTGCCTCCAAAATCTTGTCAGGTAAAAGCACACAGAATCCTTCACAATAAACAACAGGATTTTTGTAAGTCATGGGACACTGACAGATAAAATTTCTGTGGGGTAGCTAAGCAAAATAAGATAACTGATAAGAAAATTCTCAGAGTGCCTACTGGAAGGATAGCAAACTGTACGATACCTGCATGTCACTCATGTTCTCAAAAAGTGCAGAATAAAAAGAATCTAACGCATGGAACAAAGAACATAAAGGATTTTACATAAAGTGTACCATGAGTTTGCATATTTCAAGCCTTCTTTAAAAGTGAAGTCAAGGTCTGCACAGTCAGGTCATGTATGTGAGACCTGGTGTTGTTACAAAAACCTCTTCAAAGGAACCTGCGGTTCCCGAGCTGGATAGGTCGCACCTGTGATTTCCCACGTGCACAGTGATCAAATGTTAAACTGCATTTTCGTGGGTAGCGAAGAAAACTGCACCCATTGCGTGCTACTAATAGGGGGAGATACAGGCAAAGATCCAAACACCTTACAAGAGCAGCAAAAGCGACACAGGCAATTAGGAAAGGCAGAGACACAAACAAAAGCTTATGTTTAGGTATATTTACCAATGAAAGCTATTTGAATGTTTTCCAGTTTTAAAAAGCCTCATTTTATCTTTAGAGGAAGTAAAAACTTGCTGAAATCATTCTGCAGTAAATGTTGCTCACTTTTTTATCATTAATCAAATTCAGTGTTTAAAACTGCCACGATCCCCTACAGCATTTTCCTAATGACTATCACTCTTGCCTATACATCCCACTATTTTCCTGTAGCCTAAATAATTGTCTTAAAATCCATCACCACTACCGGATACACAGACACAACTTAAATGATAGAGCTCCAGGCTGACAGAAGTGGGGTGGAAGAAAATAGCAAAGCAGGTAGCTTCTGCAGCTGACAACTGATAAAGTACTGACATCACGCTTCAGCTGACTACACAAATAGGCTGGGAAAAATTCTAATGGTTTTAAACCAGACAATAACCCAGAAAATGAGCACGGCACATTGTGCAGTCCTAAGCAGCTCCATAAAACAGTCTGATACTTCCAAACCCCACATTTAGTCCAATAGCGTTGTCAGCATACAGCCCTCTGTGAATGAGAGTCACAGTACCACTGAACAATGGAGTGTCTACTTATTGCTGTCACCCACAGTGAGCTGCACATCTTACTAATCTTACTAACCAGCAACTGCATCTCTCTAACTATTAACATGGGCACGTGCTTAAACACTTCCAGAGCTAATTGTGTAGAAAATGAGCAGGTAACATGTTCACAAGTGAATGGGAATATGCACGCACAAAGGAAAGCATCAGCCAAAGCACATCTATATGCTTGCAATGACGTGTTGCCTTGGAAGAGTCCATGCTAACTGCAGGTCTAGTATCACATTTGGCTAAAAGAGAACATAAGAGTCCCCAAAACATTTTTAAAGCCCATTTCTGAGGATACATGCATTCATATTCTGAACAACCTGTGGGGAGAGTAGGGTTCATTCCACAGTCCACATGGCTCAGACAAATGGAAAAGAAGTTCATGTTACTCGGCAGAAGTTTCTCCAGCAAAGAAATAAAAAAAATATGCAATTTTTATATCAGCCATGACATCCACCCCTCTGGTTAGAGGCTTGGAAGTCATAATATGGGGAGTGCTCGTGAAGAGTGGCTGGAAAATGTGAGGTTTGCAATCAGAAAAGGTTTTCTGAAAACCTTTCTGAAGTTACTAAGAGAATACTCATCTAGTATCGTTTTATAAATCAGAAGTTTCCCAGAAGGAATTCTAAACTGAGTTACACTCCACTCAGCCTTAAGGAAAGCTCTTGTATGCTGAGAAGATGAAGAAACACATTTATATGAACACTAATTTATTTCATTCATGGGTATTTATTTACAAATGATAAAATCAGAATCTGTTGAGTGGATGTGGATCTTCCACCAGCTATTTATGCTTGAAACTCTCAACAATGTTGCACTGCACCAGAGGGGCTGATCACCTGAAAAGCGGCTTTGCAGAAAAGGTGGTCCTGGGGGGACAATGAATGAGCACCGTACCCTTGTGGCAAAGCAAACCAACAACATCCTGAGCTGCCTTAGAAGGTGTTGCCCCAGGTTGAGTTAGGTGAACCTTTCTCTCTGCTTAGCCCTGGTCAGGTGCATTGGAGTGTTGTGTCTAATTCTGGCCTCCCCAGAACAACAGAGACATAGATATAGTGGAGTGAATCCAGTGAAGGGGCTACCAAGATAATTACAGGACTGGAGCATCTGACCATACAAGAAGAGGCTGGGAAAGCCTCTTCTTGTCCAGCTTGGACAAGACTCCAGAGGACCTTATCAATGTACACAAATACGTGATAGAGCAGAGGGAGCCAGATTCTTCTCAGTGGTTCCCAGTGAAAGGAGAAGAGGCAGTGGCCATGTACAACATGAAATTCCATTTAGGCATAGGATGAATGCTTTTCTAACTGTGAGCGTGGTCAAAGATAGGAACAGGTTGCCTGCAGAGGTTGTGAACTCTCCATCCTTAGAGATACAACCCAACCAAACATAGCCCTAGGCAACCTGCTCTAGACAATACCCAAAGGTCTCTCCCAGTTCAGTTTTTCTGTAATCTGGGGCTAAATTTGCTTTCCTTTGAGATCCTGCAGAGTCAGTACAGGAAGAAGAATATGGATCCTTGAGTGTAATACGTTCATTGCTACCATCTGGACTGAGGAACTATTTAAGAAAAGGGGTTTTTTTATTGTTTTGAAGACATCAGTGGAAACAGGAATTGACTCAACAACTGTGTATCACAGTGTGGTCTCAACCTTATATGCTGGATTTCACTGCACAACAGAGAATGTCAGGATATTAAACTAAAGGTAAATATGCTCTGGTAGGTGGTCTGAGCTGGAAATACAAGAGGTTGACATCCATGGATTCTACACCTCATCAGGGGCTTCAGTAGGGGTCCATCAGGGCATTGCATCAGATACAGCAAAAGATCAGAGAACAAAATTCATTTCCAGCGCAGTAGTTCGAATGCCAACCCCACGGCTGCACAGGAAGCTGTACGTTGTCAGGCACCTTCCAAAGTGCTCAGAAAGAAGCAAAAATCTACCAGTGGAAAACATAACATCTCCCTTCTCTGATAAAATTCTCTTCCACTCCATAATACTGCCTGCATTTCCTGAAGATCTTTGCCCCAAGTTAAACAGACCTATATTAATAAACACAGTAAGTAATCTTTGTGTGGTGTGTGGCAAATTCTGTCATGATTTAGAAACCCTCAGGAGTTGATGACATTCATCAAAATACATTCCAGAAGACTTACACATTTTTCTCAAGCAGTTTTCTTAAAAGATTGAAACAGCATTTGAGTAGCTTACAGAGTCACAGACAAGCAATAAAAGGATTTGAGTCATTAATAGCTCAAGCAACACAGAACTAATATGAACACTATCATTTTACCTCCCTCAATACCATGCCATAGCTATTAATGATGCAATGGACATTGATCCATCAGAATTCCTATTATAAAGCAGCATTTTCAGAGGTGATATAAAGCTCTCTTTTCCTGAGCCTTAGACATCTCAGCCCAAAGGACAAGATTTTGTTAAATTTTATTAATTTTTTAAGTGTATTAATTTTATTTAAAAACTACACACTTCCCAATTAAAGACTATTTAAAGGTACAAACTTTAAAAAAAAAAATCATTCCACTTTTAAGAAATATTTCATTCAGAATAAACAGGGAAGGAGATTAAAATGCAACATATTATCAAAGACATGGTATCATACCTCAAAGTCTATGGGCATTTCTCGGAAGTACTTGATTAATATGCTTCACTCTTGATTTAGAGGTTTAAAAGCTTTCTTAGGCGCCTTTTACTATCCCTAAATTATAATAATCCAATAGCTAAAATGTGTTCCTTGGAAAAAACCCTCAAAATGTATGTATTATAAAATATTCAATTTGCATTTGAGGAGCTTAAAGTAATTCAAACCACTGAATAGTGTGATGGTTAGTCAAAACTTATGCAGGCATTAATAGAAAATTTTTCCATTAGAAAAGACAGATAAAATCTGCCAATTTGGCTGGGCAACTGGCTGACAGGGTCAGTCCCAGAGGGTGACAGTGAATGGGGCTACATCTGGCTGGTGGCCAGTCACTAGGGGGGTTCCCCAGGGCTCTGTTTTAGGTTCAGGTCTTTTCAGTATTTTCATAAACGACCTGGCCACAGGACTAGAGGGTGTCTTACGTAAAGTTGCAGATGACACCAGACTGGGAGTTGACTCCATTGGGGGTGGAGAAGCCTTACAGAGGGACCTGGACCGACTGGAGAGCTGGGCATTCACCATCAGCATGAAGTTTAACAACAGCAAGTGCCACATCCTGCCCCTGGGAAGGGGCAACCCTGGCTGCACACACAGGCTGGGGGATCAGATGCTGGAGACCAGCCATGCTGAGAGGGATTTGGGAGTCTTGGTTGACGGCAGGTTAAACATGAGCCAGCAGTGTGCCCAGGCAGCCAGGGAGACCAACCGTACCCTGGGGTGCATCAAGCATGGCATTGCCAGCCAGTCCAGGGAAGTGACTGTCCCACTCCACACTGCACTTGTGTGGTCTCACCTTGAGCACTGTGTGTGGTTTTGGGTGCCAGAGTGCAAGAGGGACACAAAAGTATTGGAGAGTGTCCAGGGGAGGGCAACAAGGATGGTGAAGGGTCTGGAGGGGAAGTCTCATGAGGAGAAGCTGAAGTCCCTTGGTTTGTTCAGCCTGGAGAAGGGGAGGCTGAGGGGAGACCTCATCATGATCTGTGGCTTCCTGATGAGGAAAAGCAAAGGGGCAGGCGCCAATCTCTCTTTGGTGGCCCATGATAGAACTCAAGGGAACGGTATGAAGCTGAGACAAGAGAGGTTTAGGCTGGATGTTAGGAAGAGGTTCTTTCCTGAGAGGGTGGTTGGGCACTGGCACAGGCTCCCCAGGAAAGTGGTCACAGCACCGAGCCTGGCTGAGTTTAAGAAGCTCCTGAATGATGCACTCCGTCCCATGCTCTAACTTGTCTGGCCCTGTGTGGCGCCAGGAGTTGGACTTGATGATCCTTTTGGGTCCCTTCCAACTTGGGAGATTCTGTGATTCTATGATTCTATGATTTGTTCCACTGAGATTTTTAATATATAAACAAACCTCTCCCAATACATATTTACACAAATGACCAGACTATGGCCTTTTGTGTAAATAATATTTAATTATAAACACTCTGAGGGGATCATTCCATTTCTTCCATTCTGCACCATGTATTGAACAAAGCCAAAGATAGGGAGCAAACACTTGTTAGGAGATCAACTATGGCAGTCACATTTTTTCCCCTGTATATTCAATTGGCTCCATGTAACATCTTTATTTGAAAAATCTTCATGAAAACAGAATTAAATTTAATTTCCATGGTTAGGAAGAAAAGAAACATTGTTAGAATCTTAATTTTAGAAAACAGATGTGACACTGCAATTAAAACTAAAGAACTTAAGACTATACACCCAACTTGATGCGCTACACTTACCATACAGGCATATAATACCCCACAAGGCTTTTCCACAGTTTTCAACTTGCCTTATTTTAGCCAAGGAGATGTTGCAAAGTATTTTTTTAACAAAGAAGTTGACTTATTTTTGAAGTAAAATGATTTTTGTCTGAAGTCAACAGTATAAAATGTCGAGCTAAAAAAAAAACCCAAATCACCCTTCATTTTTACTTCTGTATCTCTTAAAAGTTTTTGTCAATCGTTTTAAGTATTTTTTGTTATTTGTGTAAGACTTAATTCAGAAAGACTATCCTACTTTCTCAATGCTCTACTCTGCTTCCAATTTTATAGTTGAGATTATCTTTGGAAATCCAGCTGGGTGAACAGGAAAACCATGTTGGCAGTAGTCATTCACAAGCTTAATAAAATTTTCCAAAACAGTTCCTGAGCAAACAGTTGTCATGCTGCTTTTGCTTCTGTTTTCTTATACCCAGAAGTTTGAAGTGACTTCAACCAACTGTTTCTAAGTTACTGACTGCTTTATTTTAGGTCAATGGTTTTGGCAACAGCTGCTCCACTGTAAAACTTCCCATTTACTGGGGAGTACAAGGGGAAAAATTATAATAAGGAAGGTGAGAATGACACTCTGGTACCTGAGAGCAGTTAAATGCAATGGCAAAGAACCCAGCAGTGTCCCAGAGAAAGCGAATGTTTTAACCGCACGGTTGCCCACCTCATTACATAGAGAAATATATTCTTGCAAGTTTTGCCTTTGTCCTGTGCTATGTGGAATAGCAAATCCCAGCGTTTCACACAACAGCTGTTAGAGTGAATTTATGAAGTATATACTCTTCATCTTCCTCTGTACACTCCCCCTTTTTTTTCCTTAATCAGGCATCTGCAAACCAGGCATGATTGAATCTGTTTTCTAGTTTTTCCATTACTTATTTATGTATGCCTGCTCTGGGGCTATGCAAGATGGTGGGAGATGTGGGAGAAATCTTGCACATCACTGTTTCAAGGTAGTACTGGTATAAGCGGCACTGATATAGCAAAGTATCTTCCCACAGGCACTAATTAAAAAGCAATAAACTCACTTGAGAAGTGTTTGCTTCCATTTCTTTCATTCAGTACTCAATGCACTGAAGTTTTTCTCCTTTCCTCCCTGATTACCACTACACATTAAAACCTGAGACAAAATAAAGGTAGGAGATAGGAATTTTTAGCACAATCCAGAAAACAAATCTCCTTTGTTACTCTCCTGTGCATGCTTTTGTATAATGTGTTACAGCTAAAGTTTTCTGACTTGATAGCCTTATTTTTAGAAATCTGGCTGTACAAGAGCTGCTTATTGACAGAAGCCTGTTCTTGAAACAGGCTACCGACCTTACTGCCATTTTTGTTTGTGATTCAGTATAAGTATTTTTTCTATTTTCTGTAAAATGTTAACTTCTTTAACAGTTATTACATACCCAGCACTGTCAGGGACTGCTGTTATAACATGGGTGTAAATCATCTATTCAAACATACACAGTTAGCTAGATCATACTCTGACAGCAGAGAAGCAAAACCAGTACCAGTAAATGGAGATGCAGGTAGCTGACAAGAGTACAGGAGCAAACATGATACCGCAGAAGTCACCAGTGAGGAGAGAAAGAAACAGCGCAAGCAGAGGAAAAGGGAGGGCATTTAACTTTTATTTACACCTATCAACAGCTATCCCTTTACTTCCTATCATTCCAAATTGTCTACCATCTCTCTGCTTATACACCTTGCAACTAGGTAAAGAGATCAAATAGAGAGACCCCAGTTCTAAGGTAAACTCCTCAATGCCAAACAAGGGAGGAAAACAGGTTTTACTGCTGAGGAACCAAGAACCCGCTGCTTCCTCTCCTGCTGAAGGAGATGGAGGAAGAGTGTAGCCTTCAGGATTAAGGCATATTCTGTAACTCTACTTCCTGCAAGTCTGCAAAGTCTCCTTGGTCTCCATCTCTCAGAGATAATGTCATTAAATTCATTAGAGTCCATTTAATTAATTTATTAATTTTTAATCAAGACTTTGAACAGGAAAAAACTGTCTGCTTATCCTGTGTAACAGGACGCTAAAGATCCTACTCTGTTTTTCATTAAAAATAGGCTTTATTCCTATGAGTGGGACTGTAGATGTAGAAATGTCAGACCTTTAAAAGGACTGTGCTAGGTGCTGGTAGAAGTTTATACAGAGCAAGATGGAACTCAACAGAGGCTACAAACACCAAAGAAGTCAAGTCAGCTGGCCAGTACTGAGCTCCCGACCTTCTGCTTCTGTGGTCCAAGTTACCAAGTTTAAAGCCCACTCTGGTACATCTGCAGACAGCAGTGAAGAAATACAGGGAGTCAGGTTAAGATCTCTCCCCATATCCCACAATAGATTTCAATATGTGAATTAATAAATTTTTTTCTCCCTGTGCATGTTTATTACATCCACACAGACACCCAGTATTTTCTTGCCCTTTAGAAAGAAAAATACTGTGCAAATGTAAAGGATGACTAGGCATATTACTTATCAATAATTTCACTATTATCCCATAGAGAAAGGATAAGAGTCTTCTTGGATAAATAAATGAATAGGTTCTCTCCTTAAATCCCTAAATCATGAACAGAGGAAATACAAGTTCCTGGTGGGCTCAAGATCAGAACTAACTTCCCGTGGTACCTTATCTGTTGAGTGAAACCATATGTTCTGAAAGTGATATGCTTGGTCCTGGGGCTGGTGGCGGAGGGAGAACAGCAATTACAATACCCTAAACAGAAAGATTTTACAGTGGGATTTACAGCATCTTTAGAAAGTGTTTTACAGCTGACCCTTCAGCAGCAAGGTTGAAGACCATGCTGGCATGCGTCTCAGGGGTTAGGAAGCTCAGCTACAACCACCAGTGTGGGACAAAGTTCTGCTCTGCTCTGTAATCCATGAAGACCATCTATCTCACTGGCAAACACCCAGCTAGAAAATGAAAATGTATTCCCAAATCCATGTGCAGACAGGTGGTGACAGGAATCTAAATCTAGGAAACTAAATTACTGTTTTTGTAAATCTCTTGACATAGCTAATGCCAGATTTACTTTTCTCACAAGAGAAATTTTCAACTCCATCCTTGTTACTGTCACCTGGACTGAAGTCACTTGTGTAGCAAACAGGTCAATTTAACCAACGGGGTCTGCGCTTTAACTGTTCCATGTAAGACTTGCTGCTACAGCAGTCACAGAAGTAGTAGTCTGTAGTTTGTGGCTTTGTTATGGTGCTGAGCATCTGCTGCTGTAAATACTACTACTTTCTAAACCCTATTACAAAGATACAAAATCATGGTGAAAAGTTTCTACCACAATATAAAGGCAGGAAAGGGTTTTTTCACCCAAAATAATTTCCAAAGGTGATGAAGAGGAGTGTAAAACCGTTTAAGACTAATTTTTCATGGAAGATTCATTTTCCTTTCACTTTCATGGGTGAGGATGAGATATAGCTTCTCTCAAGTCAATTATTATGATCTTAATTTTTACTGTAGCATAAAAAGGTATCAGAGATGGCGAATAAGGTCCTCTCTTCCAGTAGCTTTCAAACTCTATCTAAACCTTTACTCAGATGCTAAAGACTAGAACTACTCTAACATTTTTACAGTACATAGTTAATTAACCATATTTGTATATTTATGTATCCATAAAATGACCCTGTGTACAGTAATGCTGTGATTTTCAAACCATCAATATATATAAAAATATGCTATTAAAATAAAAGCAGAACAATGTTTTTATTTGTTTTACAACACCCCTGTAAACAGATTCTAAGTCTCTCCATATCAGTTTTCCCCAGCATCATGAAGTGAGATAGATCAGTGCCTGAGGAGAGCTTTAGCCAGTGGGACTTCCTGCAGATACAAGGTGCCCTGCATAGATCTTGTCGTTTACAAGATTTTACACTATACTAAAACTAGACTGTAAACATAAAACACCACAGTTGAAGCCATGCAAAGATCTTTTTCAAATCTGATTTGCTAATCTGCTGATATTTGTCCAAAAGAGACCATTCTGACATGACTCTTACCAAATACTCTCATGCTGAAATTTTATTCTGATGTAGTGAGGGTGCTGGTGGTGAGAGACTGAGACCTGTTCCCTCATGACCCTCATGTGAGAGGGATTTTACACAAACTCTAAGTTCTACCCTCCTCTGACTCTGTCCAGAAGTCCTGCCCCAGGTCTGCATTATTCCTCCTCTCTTGGTCTCTTGTTTGCAAAGACCAGGAGGACAGGCAAGGAGTTGCTACAGACGGTCATGTCAATTTTATATGGAGACTCATTACCAGCAAATTCATCAAAATTCAGCAGCAGGGCTGAGCTTGACGTAAGGCTGTAATGGAACACAAAAATACCTTCTTTTTCTATGTGTGTGCTTCCAATTTTTGCTCTTGTTCATAGGTGTGTTGCATTCTGCTGAGCGTTAGCTGTGTGTGGAGTACAGCTGTAAGAGCACTGTAACTAGATATAAAAATCCTGGTTATTTCTTATTATATTTAGGGAGCATCCCATATATTTCAAGGGCAGAGGCAGCCACTGAGTCAAATAACAAGATACAGATTCCATAAAGTAACAACACCATTCAAATTAAAAAATATTAAAGCAAGAATGATTAAAATAAATGATTTTCTTTTTCCACCTTGTTCACTACATTTTGTTTCCAGGAGCAGAAGGAGGGTTTCATATCATTCCACAAGATTTTGCAACCATATGGTGAAATGGAGAACACAGTGAGTAAGTGGTAGATTTGCAGCCTCAACAGTCTGCATTTGAAAGGGAGCAGATCCACATGTTTTTCTCCTCCTCTTTCTCCTTTGATTCTTTTTTACTTTTTCTTTTTCTTTTTTTTTGGTATCCTATACCAGTTGATATAACACTTCTCTGCATAAGACACAGCATTTGGGGAGCGCTTTGTACACTGAGACAGTTTAAATTCCTGACAGTACAGGAAGCTTAGAGCCTACTTAATAAAAAGAGCCTGTCTCAGAAGTTAATCTACTGTCTTAGCTTTCACCGGCATCTTTTGGATTTCTGCACACTGTATAATTGGAGAACATTTATGTATAATTAAAGTACATACAGACAGGTAAGTCTAATACAAATTGTTTTTCTAAGTGGGATGCATCTATTTACAGTAAACCAGTGCCAAGGTTGTTACAGTCTAATTCTTTACCGGTCTAGTTTCTGAGATTGCCCGCTACACACTGCTGAGACTCATTAAAAGTCAGTATCAGCGAAGGTAATTTGTGATCTTTTCTATATCATTAACCTCTATGTCACTTAAAATACCAACAAAGACCAGGTTCTGGACCAGCTGTTTCCACTGAGCAGATAAAATCTTCTTTCTTCAGTTGAAAGGGTAACAAATACAGGATCTACTGTTTTATAAGTGCATATATGTTCCATGCACATACCATCCATATGTGCTTTGAACAGAAAATCCTTGGTGTGAAGTGAAAATACCAGACGAGGTGAGTCTGTTCACGCAATATGCTCTAACAAATGAAGTGCATCCCTCCTAATATGCTTGGTCACATCCAGTTTTAAAGGTTTGGCATAATCACTACTTTACTATTTGGAGGAGAACCTTTAAAGAGGGGGGAGCAGAGAGTAGTACTCAGTTACATTTATTCTCATTTGTATATTGTTTATGAGTCTCACATAACCTTATTACTGTAAAGGGAACAAAATCAGGCACTGATTTGGCTCACTAGCTACAGTAGCCCTTCTTTTTTGAGAGAAGCCCCCAATTCAATTTCTCGCTGCAGTGGATTTTTCACAAATAAGGATAATCCTTCATTTAGTGTTTACACACTTGGTTACCTCTTAGCATTCTTCCCTGTCATATCGGGTTTTAAAATTTTATTTAAAATTGCCAGAATCCATTTATGCATTAGCTGCTTTTTTAATAGTTATGGACGAGCTGGCATTCAACAAATTTAGCATTAGGAAAGAACAGTCATGATTTTATCAGAATATATCAGGACCCATACCCAATTTTACCTTCATTTCCTTGTGATGTGTTACTGTTCATGCAGAAACATAGCCAGCCAGCACAAAATGAGTATCTGTACTGGCAAAAAAGTGAACTATTTATTTTTTACTCTCCCACCTTCTCCCTCCCCTTCTCACCTAAGAGAGACACAAACTCAGGCCCCCTAATTCATTTTATCAGAGAATAAAGGGGAAAACTGACTGTACCTAACTATGCGGCCTCCCTGAAGCATACAGGAAGATTCTGTCCACTGATCAAACCTAAGATTCAAGCCTATCAGTTGTATTTTAAATAAGAAAGCTACAAGATGACAATTCTCTTTCATGGAATTTACAAATTGAGATATGCCAGAAAGAAGTAAAAGCAGAAGACAGTTAGACTGAAGGAAAATTTTTCCAGCAGAGTACAAATATTTCAAATTAAACTACACCATTTGGAGAGTTAAAAGCAGCTTAGAGGTTAAAAGAACTTTAATCTAGCTATTTCATTCTAGTTGAAGTAAATAAAGCCTATGAATTCTAATTTTCTCTTTAAATTGCCAGAGTCAGCAATCTTAGCCTTCATCACCAGGCCTGAATTTCAAGGAATGGTGGTCTGCAGTCACAACAATGCAGCACGGAGGCAGAAGGGGACAGCAGAACCCAAGAGGCAACCTGCTGGCTCTCCTTTCTGATCACAGCTTAGAACCTGGACAGCCCCATCCAGCATTCCACTTAACTGTGTTAGCCACAGGGAGAGGGTGACACCAGGTCTCACGCACCGTCACATCAACTGAATAATTATGAGTGCACGTTAAGGAATTAATACCATGAGGTCAAGACCCACGGGCAAATTAAGAGAAAAATGAAAAAAAAGTCTCTTGACACTGTTTCAAAAGCCTGAGAGTGAAGCAACATTGTTTTATTTTTTAAATCAATCCTGTACGTCCCCATTCAAGAATTGGTGGGATTTTCTGGCACTGTCTTATAAAAAAAACCTTCACATGTGACTCCACACAATGAATACGTTAAATTAAAATTTTTTAAATGAAATTTTAGAGGATTAAATATAACAATGGCAGAATGGAAGCCCATCTGCTTGCATGAGTTGGTGTTTTGGATTGGTTTTTTTTTTCCTTTTAGGGATTTTCAAAATTGTAAACCAGAGCATTTCAATATTCCTCCCTAATAACCCAGAGTAAAAGCAACCCTCAAATTCTCATTTACAATTGACCAGCCTGATTTATATCCTATAAGGCAGGAGATGTGTGAACTTCTCCTCCTGATGGCAGCTGACGGCACTATTTTAAATCCATTTTCCTTCTCACCAAAAGTATTGTCATACTTCAGGTAGAGGCTTAATCTGGTGACTTGATGCCAACAGAAAGCTCCACGAGGCTCAAGACTCATGTAGGCAAGCAGACAGTCTTTCAGTTTGGCGACTGTTTTTTATGGAATTGTACAAAATGATTCCTAACCGGATTTAGAAGGAGCTCAGTAGTTTTGGATCTGAGCTAAGTACATCTACAGATCCCAAAGAGATTTAATATTGAAACAGAATTACTCTTCCACCCTTAAGCACCGTAAATAACACTGAGCAAATCTTGGGTTAAACACATCATTGCCTATTTGTCTGAGTTTGTTAGTTCAAAAGAAAGAAAGCAATTAGACCCGACTGAAATGAAAACCTTCAGGGGAATTAATTTCTTCCATATGAAACTAAATTTTTTAAATCAAGCAAGTCAAAATATACAGACAGAACACCCAGAATCAAAGTGCTGCTCAGGTAAGGACACTGCAAGATATTATAACCCTCTTAGCTGTACAGGTGGCAGTGTGTGATCAGAATCACAGAATCACAGAATTGTAGGGGTTGGAAGGGACCTCAAGTGATCATCAAGTTCAACCCCCTGCCAAAGCAGGTTCCTTAGGGCAGATCACACAGGTAGGCGTCCAGATGGGTACTCTTATGTGAGAAGGGGAGGGAGAAGGTGGGAGATTAAAAAATAAATAGTCAGACAGCCAAACTGCAACCAAGCTAGGACCAACATACTTCAGGGAAATATTTTTAAATATTCTGAGAACATGTCCTACCATCTATGATGTCTATATTGGTAACAGACAAATAGCACTACACTTGGTTAGCATATTTTTCTTTCTCAAAGCTATGGACATCACTCTTGGCAACACCTCTGGGTAGGGATGCGACAGCAGTATTTTCATCCAGCCCACTATGTGCAGAGCTGGGCAGAAGAAAGCTAGCAAAACCATCTCTTGGTGCTCTTCACAGGAACCTGAGGCCTCAGCTAAAATGCAGTGCCTTGCTCTGAGACGGGTAACTTCCTTCCAAGCTGAGCAGACTTTTTTGACAGCACAAGCAGTGCTTATGGAAATATGGACATGCAGAACATACTGATTCTTATGAATACTGCCTGAATGGAAAATTAAAGGAAAAAAAAAAAAAAAAAAAAAAGCAGCAAGCTGCACTTAGAACTTGGGCAGTACAGGAAAATGCAAAACAACTGCAAAATTATTCCACCACCATAAATAGCTGACAAGCACAAACAGACCAAATCTAAGTAAAAATACCACTGATTCTCTCTTGTCTGTTATGACAGCATGCCCACCTATCTTAGCCAGGATGACAGACTGCCCTTGGTAAGGGTACCCAATCCTGGTTTGCTCAAGTATCAATCTATATGAGTAGATGCAGCAACAAGGACAGTTAACGCTTGTATCAGGCTAGTTGTAGAGAGTTTAGGAGCCACAGGTCAGGAGACTATACTTCTAAGTACTGGTACAAACAGCGAGGTGGTCTGAACAGAGGGTACTGGTTAAAGCTTGAGCAGGCCTATCGACGTAAGGTCTAAAATCCTTAAACCTACCATCAGTGCCAAGAATTTCAAGACAAGCTAGGAAATGTCTTTATAGTTACAGTCAGCGTCTTTATCTTCCTCCCAAAACACTAAGTTTAAATACACAGTGCCAGAATACACAAACAATGCAAGGCTTAGATTCAGGTATTCAGTGGTTTTGGCTGAATGTTTTTTGGTGGGGTGGGGGGGAAGATATCTCAAAGAGATCTCAGTCTCTCTGTATTGTCTGCTCTCTGATTGTCTTAGGGGATGTTGCCTGAAATTTTATTTTAATGAAAATCTTTAAAAGAAATAAAATGAAAACCAGTGTCTTACAGAATAATTAATCCATGTTCAAAGCTCTTGCCAAACAAAAGTTCTCAAAGTCTAGAAAAGTTAGTTCCATGTTAAATTTATATTTGTATAGTTTAAAGCAAACAAACAAACACCCCCCCAACCTACTACTAATATAATGAAGTTCTTAACAGAAGCATTTGCCATATATAAAAAAAAAACCCAACCAAAAAAAAACCAAAGCAAAACCTGATAAAGTTCTCCTATATTCAAGCTATACCTCCAAACTCAATTGCCTTTTTTCCCCACATAGGGAGTAAGCTTTAAGCATATGGCAATTCATACAGGGGAACCAAGGATGTCTTGTTTTGTCCAGCTGCTTACAGCAGAAAAACTCAAATAAATACTAACAATTTACTAACTCATCAACAGCACATGTCCCCAAGGGCCTATTTATACATTAAGAAAATTTCCCCAAGAAGAGAGGGCAAACCTTCATTAGAGTACTGCATAACTCTATGAAGAAAGCTAAATCAATATAACTACCATGTTTGTGGTTGCATCATCTTAAAGATGTCGTATACTAATGAAGCTCCAAGGAAAGGTTTAACAAGTCTGACCTTAATGCCTTTACATCACCATCCTATCCAAACAAGTTTAATCAATATAACTTAAAATTAGCTGATTCTTTAGTTACAGAATTCTGAGTCTTTACTTACATCATGTTTAAGTACCCTAAACCTTTTTATTAACCGATTCAGTCCAAAAGCAGAAAAAAACCTCAAAGCCAAACTACAAACAAAATTCTTGTGGCAAAAATGTACAGATTTGGAGGGCTTTCTTCCACAAGGAGGTAGAGTAGGGAACTGGTTACAGTTCTTTTAGAAGTAAGCCATTACTTTAATATGTTTTACTTAATCACCTTAATTATCAACAATTAATATAAAAACATTATAATTAATAGTAATTTAGAAATCAGATCAGCTTATTAACGACGATGAAGGTACACATTTAAGAAAATAGTTTGACATTTGCTACTTCTGCTACTAAAACACCTTAAGTAAATAGAGCTAGTTTTTTCCTCCTGAGGAGCCAGCTGGTGTGCTGGCTATTCCAGCCCCTTAAAAATTAGGAAGAAATCACTGACCCTTTAGAACTGTTTAATATTCAGCATTACGAAAAATGCTGAAATAATGTAGTGCAAGCATGATCTCTCTGTACCCATGGCTATCTAAGGAATAATACTGGGAAGACAGAAGTTTGGCTGTACTTTAATAAAGAAAGCAAATTAGGAGAGTTATGCACTGGGACATCTGAATCTCAGTGGCAGCTGCCATATTAAAAAAACCCACTGTCACAGTCCAAAGTTTGTTCGTTTTGTAATACATTCCAGCAACACACTGGGAGCACATTATGGTTCCACTGAGTAGAAAATGGGATCCAAAAGATTCATATAGATAGATAGACATCTATATATTATTTTTTCTGTGGTCACACCCTTTTGTCTGTGCATATGCCTGCAGGGGGAAAAAGCCCCTCTGCGATTACACTTCAGCCCCCAAGAACAGCCCGAACTAAAGCTGAATGAAGCTCACATCATATCTGTTGGTGCTCCCTTTTTATTTTTTTTCTTCCCCCAAAGGTATAAACCTAAACAAAAAGATATAAAAACCAGGAACAGAAATACACAAGACCCATTAAAGAATAAAACAGATAAAGTCTGCAACCTGATTTACATATAAACATGATCCCATGTCACCCAATGGTCAGTGCTCCTGATTTCTAAGGATTTCTGGAGAAGCAGGAGTTTTGAAAAACAGGATCTATTTATCAAAGGATCCTCGTTTACAATTTGGACAATGTCCAATGTTACACAAAAGCAATTCAAATGCAACAAATATTTTGGAGTAAATAAGTGTTACTCTGAGCATGGTATTTTTACCAGTCTCAGGCTTTCAGTGATATGCTGAAATATAGATTAGGGGTGATCTCAGCACTGTGCACACATATCTGAATGGAAGACATAAAGAAGACTGAGACAGTGACAGGATAGAGGCAATGGGTGCAAACTGAAGCACAGGAGGTGCTGTCTGAACATAAAGAGAAACGTTTCCACTGTGAGAGTGACTGAGTGCTGGCACAAGTTTCTCTGAGAGGCTGTGGAGTCTCCACTCCTGGAGATATTCAAAAGGACGTGGTCCTGGGAAACAGGGTCCAAGTGGTCCTGCTTGAGCAGGGGGCTGGCCCAGATGACCTCCACACAGTGCCTTCTAACCTCAAGAAGTCTGTGAGTCTCTGCTTCCGTGGTATCACAGATACTGCGCAGACAGGATACGCTGAACACCATGAATATTCCTAGGCACACATCTGTCTTCTCTGGTGAAAAGGGATCATTAGACATATGGTTCAGAGACTCATATAAAAGTCTAATCTGAAAGTAAATTTGGTAACTCTTTTCCTTTCCATTTATGACTGTTGTCACCAAGGCTGGAGAAACACACTTTGGGCTCCCCATTAAAGGGCAGTTTTATTTCACAGCACGACTTGGAGTGGTACATAACACTGAAGTGATTTTCCCTCTTTCCAACAACTGGCATTTTTTTCAAGTTTTTAAGACACTTTATAATGTGTAATCTCACTGAAAACACATCCTGCAATAAATGTTACAAATCATGCATAGATATCTCAGAGCTTCTAATAGAATTAGAAGTTAAAATACAATTCCTTATCCCAGTCAAATAAACAAAAAGACTCTATGTTACTTGTTCAACACAGAGGCAAAGCTGGTTCCTCTGCAAAGATTATTTTGCATCAAAGAACTGCTGTTTCTGTCTTTTGGAATAGATGGAATAACTTTCTTCATAAATCAAGTATGCATTTGGTTTAATTTACTGTATATACATAAATCAAGCAACTGATGACCAATGTAGTGAACATTTCTTAAGGGATATTGGAAAAAGAAATTAAAGAGGTAGCCAAAAGCCTGAATAAAATGTATCAAATCTTCTGAACCCTCCCAAAAGTTTGGATATACATGTTCCTGGGACCTGTTTTCTCTTCAGATGGACCTTAGCACTTAGGAGTCCAGCCTGTACAAGATAGGTGGAAGCATAAGGCTGTCCTTTAAGGGGTTCAGAGTGAAGTGAGACTCAGGCCAAAAAAAAAAAAAAAAGGAGAATAAAGAATAAAATAATTTCAAAGAAAATCCAGTAACCCAACATTGAGCTTTTTCACTTCTATAATAACTGCCACAATATCCTAAACAGGCCCAGGGAATATGTGTTAGAGCAGCCTTCCCAGGGTGTGTCTGGATTTGGCAGAATCTAACATATCATCAAAGAAAATAGACTTTTTACTGTAGAAATGGAGGCTCTACTTTTTTCTTCTGATACTCTTACTACTAAATGCGATGAAGACTGTGACTGGACGATGGCAGAATCAGACCTGCAGCCCCTACATGATCCTTCTTAGGAAAGTTCCACCACTAATTCTGGATTCTGGGTTAGCTCAGCACTGAAGTTATTTAATACTGAAGCCCTGCTCTGCTGGTCTAGCCAATCAGTGATAGATTTTCCTTTGCTATGATGGAAAATTGTCCTCTTCTGAGACAGACTTTGTTATTGGAAACAGCTCAACCTATCTAATGGATATGACAGATAAGGGTTTTGTATCTGCTTTCGAATGGAATTGTCCATGAACTACAAACACCACTGGGGGACGGGACCTCCTCTCACAGTAGAGTCCCTGCACTAGAGTCTCGGCAGTTCAGATTTAGCAGGCATCTCACCATCACATCAGCTCACGAGAGAAGCGAGCGCACAGAAGAGACTATCTGCCTGTGTAGCAGGTAGGGAGAGAATCTGAATATGCCTGATTTCTCTCTGGCATCTGGCCACATCTGGGCCTTGGCTACACAGCAGAATAGCATATCTGTATCTGAAGAAGTTTCCTTGCTCTCAAAAAACACCGGTTTACAAAAAAAAAAAAAAAAATTTATGATTAAGTGTGATGATTTAATGTAACTAATGCAGAAGCATTTTCTGAGACTGTGAAAAAACTGGAAAAAAAGAGTTCTGAGCTCTTTTCTCTGCACTTGTCTTCTCAAAACAGCAGTAGCATCAGTGCCCAGTGGTGGCAATTTAGATGTCAGAATTGAGACATTTCTCATTGTTTATGTAGAAAGAAGCACATACATTGAACACATGTAATTTCCCATAAGTACCACTTTTGTCAGCCAAGTGCAGGGAAATTAAGCTATTTTTGTACTGCCATGTTCATTAGCAGAAGCCCAACAATAAATGACTGCTTCACATTTGTTAGTTTGACCGAGGAGCACACATTACATTGGTAACTTTCCTATGCACAGTATTCAGTAGAAGTACTTTAACGCACAATGTTTGTCATGTATCAAAAACATTTTTATCCTCACAGCAAACATATAATTTAGGAGAGACAAATACCTGTGCCATCCAGTCTCAAGAATTCAATCACATTTTTAGTATCTCTCGCAGTCTGTGAATGAGATCACACTTTATCACACTGCACTCCAACAGTGGAGTTTATTTTGCAGCTTCAAAGGACAAACTGAGTTTTTGTAACCTGCCTGCAATATTACCCCAGCAGTGGTAACCAGCATGGGGAGATGCTGACTCAGCAGTGGTAAGGACTAGATAATGGCAGAGGTGCCACTTGCCCCTCTCTCTTTCAGTCAGCCTTTCTCTGATGCAGTGAGCAGAACTCCTTTCTTTCTCTGTCACTGAGCCAAGTTACAAGTAATGAATTCCAGGAAAAATACGTGATCTGAAATGAGCAGTGGTGACAGGTAGTGCTCTGTGGAATGGAGTTTCACAATGATATATTAAAAAAAGACATCACAAGTAAACTGCCTTTTTTATTTTAGATTACTGAGAATCTCTGCTAAGTTTATATTAATTAAAAAAGAAAACACCCTACTTAAATAACTTGATTAAAATGGAGTTAGGAAGTAAGAACTCAAACAGAATGACTGTATTAAAGATCTTTCTCTTCCTAGGAAATACAGAAGTATCATTATCATCTATGAGAAAGACTACTTAAACTACCTATGACCCGTTAATTGTCAGTCCCTGCAAGAAAGACACTAGAGCTTTTCCCTTCCAGAGCTGTGATGTACCACACAGCCTATGCTGACAAGCTACCTAGATGACAAGCTTTTCATAGTGCCAGAGAAACAAAATTCAGGAAATGTCTATTTCTTTGTTAGTTTAAAGATGAAAAGCAATAGACAAAAGCAACATCCCTAATATGAAAAATTATGAAATAGCAGTTCTGTGGCAGAGGTGGTTTAACAAAACCTGTGAACTCAGGAGGCTCCTGTGGAGCACAGGGAGTAGGGACAGCAACAGGACTGTATGCACCAGTGGCTGAATAAAGTCCAGATGTGATGTCAGTGACAGAAACAAAGTCTTATTTCAGCTGCAGGTACTTAAATCAGACCTGAATGTAGCTTCCCATGTCTGAAAAGAGGTGAAATAATGATGTGAGCTGTAAGGAACACTCAAAAACTATAGAGGAAGCTATGCAAAACTCCTTTGGTGCTTGTACTAGAGGATATACTGAAAGCTTGAGGTGTACTACTTAGGACACAGCGTGCAGAATTACTAAAATTAGAATTACTAAATAGCAACAAGTCATGAGTCCCTGCAGTAGAAATGTCCTCAGCATGGCACCATAGCACCTATGGCTGAGTATGGAGACCTAAAGTCTATCTACCTCACTTCAGATACTCACAATGTCAGAATTCTGCTTCATGACAAACAAAATCAGATGTTACTGCTTTCTACGCCAGTAGCCCGTTACATTGAAAAGGTGTGCTTTGTGTATGGAGCTTGGTGTATATCAGTTTGCAGAGCCAGGCCTTCCATCTGCAGGTAGGCACTCTCCTTTTCATTGCAGAGAGAACATGGGCATGTAACACTGCTATGGCACCACAAGAAGGAATGTAAATGTGACTGCAATGGCCAGGAAGGGTTATGGGTTTTTTGCTGGGCTTTCTTTTCTGGAAAGAATAATACCCTAGTTATCTAAATCATGGTTACTGAAATGAATTGCAGCATTGTATGCACACATGAAATAAATATTTTTAGAATCTTAAAAGCAACGAAAGATATAAATCAATGTGAAATGAATGACTAAAATTTTCAAGGTATTTGAAGAAAGTTGCTGGCAGCCTTATGCGGGGTCTACAAAAGACTCCCACACTCCAATCTTTCCAGACATGCTTTTGTGCTTGATTAATTAGAGGAACTAGGGAGAGGTGATACTTTTGCAGTGACTGATGTTTTCTTATAATTAAATCAGTCTGGTATACATCTCCCATAAAGTATTAGCTCATGAAATGTTCATAAAGCGCCAACCTAATGTCATCTGGAAAATTACAAATTTAATATTTAGATGGATGTCTTTAGTAAAAATAAAAACAGTGGGCTTCTTAATTTCATATAAATATAGTATCATAAATTTAGCCTGAGCATCATATATTAAAATAATGCTATGCAAATAGGCATGACGGTTAAATAAGGTATTAGAATTAGACTGTTTAAATGAATAAGTAATATTTTAAAATGTCAGTCAACACACCATGAAAAAGAAAGCTCAATTTAATTAGGTTGGTCATTTGTGGCTTAGGTAGGAAAAGGATTAGCATGTAGAGTATGCTAAGGCTGCCCAAAGCTTTGTGTGGGTTTTACACAGGTATTCACTTTCATCTCAATAAAAGAATTAGTGTAACAAATACTGGCTTACATGGTGCTTTGCTGCTTATGGCACAAGAGAGCTTCTCAAGGAACTTGTTGTTGCCATGTAAAGGTCAGGCATGGCTTATGGAGACTTGGGGATAAAATGTCTTAAAAAAATATTTTTGCTGACACATCTGTAGCATCGTGATACAGGCAAGCTTTTTTATTTTATTTTTTTTTAAAGTCTCTTACATGAAGAACACTATTTAGCAGATTCTGTAAAACCTGAAAACTTGGAATTCATTCTCCTTAATACAAGGAACAAACCAGATGGCACAGGTGTGAAAGTCATCACTTCCCAAAGTCAGCATGCCAAAGGAAGCCACTGAGTGTAGCAAAGGACACATGTCGTGTGCTGTCAATGCAATACACAAGGTTCAAACTCATCTAGCTATAACTGCAATGTCTTTCAGCAGCACTGACTGACTGTATCCCAGCTGAACAGAATGTCTGGGGGTTTATCTATCCTGAATAGGAAATGGATATAAGAAGCCATTGGAAATGTATGTTAATGGAAACTTCTCTTGTATTCTGCGGCCGTAACAACTGCTCCCAGCTTTGTATAAGGATCCGTAATTCCTACTCTTTAGCACATGTGTAACTGTATATGTCCTGCATACTGCCAGGTAAATCATTAGTCCTTGAATGCTAACAATGCTAACAATGTCTTTATAGGATTGGAGTTCTAGTCAGCAACATGTCGCTTCTGTGCGCTGCAAAAAATGGAGATGAGTGAAATGTTCATAAACTTTTGGGTTACTCTTCTCAGTTACAGCAAGGAAAAAAATTAAGTAGATACACATAGCTACATGTTTTCAAATAGATAAAGCTAGATGTATCATTCCCATATACTCCAAAACCTTGAAACAAACAAACAAGCACGCTTACCCTTGCCAACGTCAGTGTTCCTTGTTTACACCCACTGCAGCGGACCCTCAGCTTCCCAGGTTTCACAGCTTGGCAGACATTTTTGCAAAAAACATAAAAGCTGTTGTAACTAGCTGCACCTGTCAGGGTGAAACAAAAACAATTAAAAAATCATTTTATGTATACTGAAAATCAGTAACAAACAAGTACTTCTCAGTAACTCCTGCTTCTTGACCAATAGCTACAGGTGAACTATACCATAACTCCCAGAATATGCATCCTGTCTTGAGTTTGAGTTTACAACTGAGAGGCACCAACTGTAATCTTTGGCCAGTGATGTATGAGATTAATTACCCCAGCTCTCCATAATTTGTATCTTACTCCTAGTCTAAATTAGCCTAGCTGCAAGTTTTAGCGAGTTCAAATTGCATGAATATTTCCTTGGATGAAGTTTAAAAGATTAGTCTGACTGATATAACAGCAAGAAAACAAATATTTAATTTAGCACATTTAGTTTTATTCCTGGAAGACTGGGAACCTTTTCTTTATTTTTTGCTGGCAGTGGTATAACCTAGCAAAGTTTATAAACTGCTGCCAAGATATTAGGCCAAGTAAATTTTCAAGGAAAATGAAATGAAACGCATTCTGTTCTGTGAAACTATGAAACAGATGATACGCAGAGAATTGTGTAAGCCTGGGGCAATGCTAATGAATTTGATTTCACATGCAATCCTGATCACTGTTTTGAGTAAGCCCCTTTTTAGGACGGCTATTGCTATGCCTTAGAAAATGATGGAAGATTCATAGTGTGGTTTTAATGTAGACTGGACATCTCCAAGTTCAGAGACTCTAGCTTATTATCAGACACTGAACTGAAACCAGAAAAGCTTTTTTTTTTTTTCCCCCCTGATTAAGAGGAATGGATGACCCATTAATCATGGTGAACTTTGGAATCAACAGCATTCCCTTTGAGATCAAAAGGTTTTCACTGTCTTCTTATCCATTCTCCTACTTCTCTCTACATTTATCAGGAATAGTTTTTAATGTATATTTTAATCCTAACAGTTTACAACAGTAAATATTTTCTGGAGTAGTATTTGTCATGTAAAAATAACCGACTTGCTTTATTTTTACATAACTTTCACATGGTAAGGGTCAGACCCTGTGTTCAGTCAACGAAAATGCCTACCAATTTCATGTTCCAGCTACTCATAGGTGTCCTAACATACATGCACAACTAGTTTCCACAACTCACTTTCAGGGAACTATGTCATCCAATTTAGATATCTTCAAAGAAGAAATACACTGATAAAAGAAGAAATTTTATAACACTTTTTCTAGTTTTCAGAAAAGTTAAACTACATTAGAGTACCTCAATGATGTATCCAATATCAATTTTAGTCAAGTGTTTTCATTATACTTCCCTGGGGAATATTAATCACCATAGCAGAACATAAAACATAGAAGATTTTAAACCTAATTCAGTTTTTGTGGACACAGAAACTTTTTCTGAATAGTAAGTACAACTCAAAAGGTTGAGAGCACACTTCTCAAATCAGTCTAAAACAGTTTTGAGATTAAATAGTTCAGCTAAAGGGAAAAAAAGGCTTATGCTGAACTATTTAATACATAGTACAACATTGAGAGGTGAATCCAAATTGAATATGACAAAATTTTGGACATTTGACTCTCTATTCACTCATATTTTGCCTGAGGCTCCTAACACTAGGACTAAGAGCACGTCTGGATTAGATTTGATTTGAGCTAGAATCTAAACAAAAATCTAAACTATGATATTGCACATGAGGAGGAGTATACTTGCAGATGATTGAATTTTACTTTTGGTGGTTCTTCTGTGCAGGATCAGCAGCTCGTTCAATCAATAAAACAAAAGGGCAGTGCCTTTAGCACAATTCAAAGGAAATACTACATGACTTAAGAAAGCAAGAATGGTATTGCTACAAGAGGCCCACAGTAAACAAGATGATTTCAGCTACTTACTCACGACTCTGTCTCAAGCAAGATCAGAGCCCTTTACCTACTGTGGTATCACCAGTCCTCTCCCATGGCTCTGATTTCTTATATGGACAGTCTAATGAGACTAATGAGACTGTTGTTTCTATTCACACGTAGAAACACTTACCCTGAGTAGATCTGTGATGCCATCCTATTCTCCAGTGGAATTCCTGCCATGGCTCTATTGAACCCTCCAGTCAAACAGAACCATTTTATCAAGTATGTGAGCCCTTACAGAATAAAATATTTTGTTAACTGGGCTGATGCCTTTCCTGCTCCAGTCCTGCATTCCCTGATGTCGCATGTCCCAGTCTCACATTTAATACCAAGTTTATTTCAAGCAGTAAACTACTTGAGGCAGGAATTGTGCTTCCTGCCTGCTTTGTGTTCTAAGCTCATTCCATCTGGACCCAAAGATAAAATTGTATTATTGATAATACTCTGCAAAATATTCACAGGGTATTATGGCATAAATCAGCATGACTGAATACTGCAGTAAAAAATAGCAGTCATAGGAGAGGCCTAAAATGAGACATATCGCTGATTTACTATAGAGGATAAATCTTATGCATTAGCTTGATATTTACTCCGTGCAAAAATAGACTACGTTAGCTCAATAGTCATTTTTCTTAGCACTTTCCATTTTTTTTTTCCTTTTTCATGAATATAAAAAGTACCTCCAAACACAACCCCTATGCACAAATTTGAAACACAAGAAACAAATTTATAATCTAATGAGTTGGAGCACTTAAGCAGCACAGATCTATTCAGAGACCCAGAATAACTTTTGAGATGTCTGCTATAGCACGGCTGCTGGAAAGGCACAACATTCAAGAGGAACGTTCAGATTTTAGGAAGATTTTCAGCACTCCATCCACGATTTTATGCAGACGTACTGATCTCAGTTCTACCAAGTCCAGTGACATCATTAGGTGTATGTCCTGAGAAGCATCACCAGGAGTAGCAAAGACTGAATTAATACCCCAAATGCTAACAGGCATCATACAATACAATACGATGGCCAGCATTACACTCTTAACTTGTTAATGGCACTGTGCATTTTAGCACTGCCCTTGGCTGAGACCTCACCCTCCTGAACCCCTTTTCAGAGGGGAACCATAAGAAACAGGAAAAAAGGAATCTGCTTTATGCACCAGCTCTGATGTAGCAATACTAATAAGAATTGTAGTTATGGCACTATGCCAGTAATCACTAAAGTTGCTGCAGCACCAACCTTAGGACGTCTTTCCTCATTCACTCACAATTTATAAGTTTTCATGAAGCTTTCCATTAGTAATTTATAATACTGGCACTTAGCAAAAATGTGCAGACACAGCAAAATGCAAGTTAAAAAAAATGGAAGACCCTGTGTAAATGCTAATTCTGACACTGAATGTGAGCATTAACACCATAAATAAATAAAACAAATTATAACTACTAGCCTTCCTTGCCATTGCATACATTGACGGGCGGAGGAAGACTGAGGGAAGAACAAATGTGCTGTATCTGCACTTACTCTTTGCTGAGAAGGCAAAGTCACAACAATCTCAATTCTTGGTTCCATATTCCAAATATTTAGTTGTGGGGCAAGGGCTAATCTCCTTTGATCATCAATAATTCATCCATTGTTCGAGACACTCTTTTCTAGTTTTCACACTACATCATCATGTCTTTTGAGAAGCCACTTACTTTGAGCCGCTACCATCATGTTAGTCTTACCTTTAAAGATGGTGCAACAAAGATCTGCCATTTTGTTGGGAAGACTTTTACTTTAATTTATTGTAAACTGAGAAGGTTAAACTTACAAAATTGAGTTTCTCACAGATCCAAAAGCATTTTTAAACACATGATCATAGGCTAATTTTTTTCAGAACCCATCTCCACCATGTCAAGTTTCAGCTAAATCTGACTTGTAAACTCACACAAAAATAAAAGTCTTTAATTTTATTCACATGTGATAACTTGGCAGCCAAATGACTCATTTCCAATTGAATTGGTGAATTCCTCTCACAATTTGATTCAAGTTAGCAACACTCATTTAAAGCACAACTGCCTGGCTAAAGTGCCTTGACACATATATCTTAACTGCCCTTTGTATTTGGTGAGAACACTTACAGGACTGATTCTTTCAGGGAAAGTAAGGGAATGGCTCCTGCGTGAGTCCCAAGAAATGCCTCTCCCAATTGCAGTTATTGAGAATTCACAGCCTACTTCCTCAGGTCATCTGTTATAGTACTTCGATATATTTAAGAAGATGTTCGTTATTTTTAGCTTTTAATTTTACATGCTGAAATTTAACAATTCCATCCTCTACGTTCCACCAAAGATATGGAAAACAATTTATTTTCTTTGCAGCAGGTTTTTGTATTGGTTTTCTATTTCATGGTCATTCCTTTCTCATATATAACACTCTCTAGAGTTCAAACTATTTTTCTTTGTGTTTAAAAAGTGTTACGCACAGATCCCTAAACTTGACATAATCTTCCAGCTGAAGCCTTTCTAATGCTGAACACAATAAGGTACTTATTCTTTTGGCTTTGTGTTTTATTTTTTTAAGACATCTGGGAAGCTGTATTTCTGTTTATCTGCTCCTGTATAATATTTTGCTTAGCATTTTGGATATAACTTAATTGGTTCCTGTTCAGTCTATGATCTAAAAAGAACCTTCAAGCTCTTACCTACTTCACGTGTTGCAATCCATTCTGTATTTGTGCCAGCCAAGTGCAACACCCTGTGCCAACCCCTTCTGAGCAGCCCAGTCTTTTCTTCTGGACTGTATTTCCAACTTGTCATCATCATTTTACATTCTCAGGCTGTCCTCCAGTTTACTCAGGGTCCTTCTAGCTTTGTGATGTTTACAGGTTTAATAAGCCTTGTGTCTGTTCCATCCACCAGGTCATTAATGAGAATATCGATTAATATAAGATGTAGGGCAGACCCATTCAATATATCCCCCTGTATTAATGATGAGCTACTAGTTACTATTTCCCAGCTACAGATTAGTAGACAAGTTTGCAGCAACTCTGTTTTTATCTACATCTGGACCCCCAGCTGGCTAATGACAGTATCATGCTAAATTGTCATAAAGCTTACAACAGTGAGCATGTGATATCTACAGCTTTCTTCTCTCCACAGTTCACCATGATCTGTTTCTTGATAAATTCATGCTGGTTGTTACTCCTGTTCTTGGATTCTTTCAGTTACTGCCGAGCGTTTGATTTTTCCTCCAAGGATTTTCAGCAACTTCAACTAAGCTTTTAGGTTTACAATTCCTAGACTTCTCTATTACTTTTAAAAAATGTCACCAGATCCTCCCTCCATTCTTCCTAAATATTATTTATTTTCTCTGAGTTCTAGAAGTTAGTTCAATAGTTCTGAGATTCCATTGGATAAGGAGGACACATACTTTCACAGAATACAGACTAAACTGATGTCTCCTAAAGTAGCACATTTAGAATTACCCATGTGGGAACAATCAGAAAACAAGTCTGAGCTGTTAGAGGTTTTCTATTGGGTTGTTCTTTGGTTTTCTTACGGTTTTAATCTACAAACAATACCTAGAACTCTACTTTCCTAACAAAATTTCCTAACAAAAAATACAGTAAAACATAAAGCAAGAACTTAATTGATCAAGAACAACTACTGAAGGTTCCAAGACATTCCAGACTTTAAAGCAGTAGTATGGCTAATTTACTAAGATAGCTCTAGAAATAAGTTATAGCCTCAGGTCATATGTTAGAAATAAATTATTACAATTTTTATTATCTTTTTATAATAACCATAAAATAACATGGCAGAAGAGATAACATATTAACCTAAATTTATCACATCTCCTTTCTAATATCCAGAAATAATGTCTTCAAAAAACCTGAGTTTAAACTCTATGTAAACTGAATCGCTCAAAGTCAGTAGAGGTAGAGTTACTGAAAGTTTACTATCCTTTAGCACTGGGGACAGCATCCCTGTCATTCAGGAATGCATGGTAGGTCAAGAAAAACAACAATGATAATTTTTTTCTAGTATATTTTGTACTGAACACAATTCTGTGGATTCTAATAACTCCTTAAGTATATGAGAAGTAATTCCAAGCTAGAATTACAATGAATACTATGTCATTAACGTGGTGTCATGGTGCTGATTGACTTTTTCTTTACCAATGTTCTCATTCATGAAAGTCCTGCAATTGCTGGAGAAACTTAATGACCTCCAGAACTATCAAAATTGTGTCTAAAGGCAGTACTAGAGTAGGGAGATGTGAGAAAGATCACAAGAAAAGTGTTGGAGCAAGACAAAGCATCTGGAGACACAGAAATATCCCAACTATTGTAACTCCCTCTCCATAAGGCCCTCTGCAAGCATTTTTCCCTGTCATCTCCACCTCCAGCTTAGTTTTCTGCATTTGACTGCCTAAGTTCTAGGGCCCACCATCATAAACTTGGCTAAGCCTTCTTAGGCTGAAATGACAAAGTTGTGAGAAAGAGCTGAGAAAAAGTTTGTAGAATAATAAAATTAAACTGTCAGAAAGAAAGAGCTGTGCAGAAACACATAGCAAAGTACCCAAACCTGAACATCAGAAGTCTGAGATAGAGTCAAAAAGCAAGGAGTGGATCTGACAGATAAAATCTTTTGTGGCCCTTTCCAAAGCAATTTATTGATCATTTTATACCTCCAACATCTCCAGTAACTTTTAAAGAATGTAGATTTAACAGAGATCAGGCTAATATGTATGGCTAATAGATATTAATATATATGCACTTGCACATATGTGAGTAACACACATATGTATAAGGTAAATGCATGAGGCACACACTTTCTTGCTGTGTAACTTAAAGTTTAGTAAGAATTCAGGAAACTCTTTATTTTGAAGTTTTCACTTTCAAACATGATCAGATAAAGCTATTTATTACAGGCTAGTTTTAGTAAAATGCTTGGTGCTTTTCTCTACGGAGTTCATTTAATTATGTTGCTTTCACTGCCTCAAAAAACTTTATGAAGAGATGAATGCAAAAGACTGCCCATTTATGACCTATGCCAGGACCTGTCTTCTCATCCCAATGAGACCACCTCTCTTTTCTTCCTCTTCAAAACTAATTTCCTCACAAATATGTCATCTCAAGAAGTATTAAAACTGTTCTCTCCCTTTAGTGTTTTTTGTATAAAAAGAGAAAGTAGCTTTCTGATGTGTGTTCCAGTGTTTTGTACTGTCTCCCCATTTACATTTTAAGCTCCTTAGGATCTGAATTACCTCCTTTATTCCTGTGCTGTTAATGATGAACATGCTTCCGAAGCTTTGTACATGTTAGTGATAGCACAGACCAATTATTTCGATATGCATGACTAGTTAATCAGAAAACATTAGTCATAATGACTATAGACCTGATGCTGAAATCTCTCATCAGTCAAAACACCCATTATCGCCCATATGACTGTTTAAGTGAATATAATCTGGATAGGGATATTAGGAGCTAACCTACTGTTTTCATTTGAACTGCATTTTCATATAGATGAGAACGATTACCGAGTCCTTCAGCTCAGCTATTTAAAAGAGGACAGAGCTACAGGAAGTCTTTCAACAGACTGACAATTACCTAAAGGTAACATTGTTTCAGATGCCGTTATATTTACGTTTTGACTAGCTGTGATTTGTAAATGTAGACTGACTGACAGAGACCTCTCAGAGCATTTTAGCAGCTTGCACTCACCTAATGAAAAACACAGAGGTAGAAGTGGGGGGAAAGAAGAAAAAAAAAAAAAGTATTTTTCCAACTGTTTTCACTTTGAGCCCTTTGCTTGACTCAGCACAGTAGGAAAACATCTGCAGCGTAAGCCCAGTGGTCTCAAAGAAGTGAGCATTTCCACATAATGCTGCATTTAGGAAAAATCAAAAACAAGTGTGGAGATTGCACTTCTTCACCTAAACAAATGAGTTCAAAGATCCCATTTGCTTTCCAAAAATACAACCAGTACATTCTGCCCCTTTTTTTCCCTTTTTTAACTGCCTGTTTTTACCTGCAAAGATTTCACAGAGCACGTAGCTTTTCTCCCCAGGCACAGATATGTAGATTCACATATTTATAAAACGTTTCTACCTGTTGATGATGATACTTATTCTTTATGACACCTATCTGATTTAGACCATGAGAGTGACATTTATTTGACAGCTAGATTCATCTGAGTTGGTGCTATACTCTAGTAAGAAAAATGGGTAGGTTTATGGTTTGATTCAATTCATCCTAAAGCAGATACAAAAAGATATAAATATGCCAGATGAATTGTACCTAAAAGGGTCTGTTTCTTTCTGTTGTGAAGGATTTAGGACTCCTAGGGCTGGCAGGGATATCTACGCTGCAAACCTTTAAAATTAGGTGAGATGAATCTCACTTGCTGATGCTGTACATGAACTCCTGACAAACGGCTGTGGTATTTTGCAGTATGGATAACAATATTAAATAGACTAACCCTTAAAAAAAACCAATTCCTTTTCTTGAGAGTCAAATACGATTTGCAAAATGTCTGTGGATCTCAGGCAATTAAAGTATACAGAAGACACAGCTATTTAGAAAAAGAAATGGACTTGTTGCTGTAACAAGGACTACAAATGGAAATTAGGGAGGATATTAAGAAGAGTTGGAGTCCGGCTGAAAAGAGTGTAATGCCTGTATGGAATATCAGACGTACATGACAAAGAGAATAAAGGGACATTTATTTTTTTAACTCCTTCCTTCTCAGGGAAATGTTTTTGTGTAAGGAAAATCCCAGGAAGCTCATGTTAATTTAAAAAATGCAAAGGAACATGTGTTCTATTTTAAATTTCTGGAATTTGGAATGGGGTAGGGAAAATGTTTGTTGGGCTTTTTCAATCTTTATCCAAAAAGAATCTTCTGCTTTCCTTTCTTGAGCCCCAGCATCACTTATCTTCATCTTCTCTCATATTTCACCCAGGTTATTCTCTTGTTATCTTCTTACTCAGCTAACTTCTGTAATTACCTTTCCCCCTTCTCATTTCCTTTCCTGACCTCTCATAATACATGCTTCTTCAGTTTATTTCCTGATTTTCAGACAAAGGAGGAAACTTCAACACTAAAGCTAAAGCGGTTCATATTAACAATTAGGAGTTAAGGCAGCAAAAAGAGAAATACACAATTGTGATGATTCCTCCAAGGAACAAAACATGGGGAGGAAAAAAGAAAACACCCACAATTTTGTGAGACTGCTGAAAGCTTGGCAAACGATATGTGGGAGACAAACAATGACACCTTGTACATCACCAAAGCATTCAAGACTAAAGGGATCAAAAGGTCTCCCTGGAAATGTATGCCTTGTGCACAGGGATATCGATACATACCAACTGTAACACCTGCTAACCACCACCTTGAGCTGCTTTTTACCTCAGTGAGGGGACAGAGTGTGACCTGCAGTTGTAACAACTGGATGGAACTGGCCTATTCTTACGTGCAGGTAGGGACTTCTGGGTTTAAGCCTGGGCACGCAAGGGGAAGCAAAGCTGCTCCAGAAATCTAAGCACATTTCTTACACTGTAGGCTTCAGTATGAGCAGCAGATTCAGTCAAGTACAATTTCAGCAACTAAACTAAGAAGTGTTCATGAATTAAAAGCAAGTTGCACTTACCAGCTCCAGTGAAGGTCAATTTTCCTCCTTTTTGTCTAAGTGGAAGTTAAGAACATGCATACTTGGAGGTTTCCGTACAGGCAGCAGCATGGTTAGGGAAATAGCCATGACTGGACACCCCAGAAATCTGGAACACTCAGGTGCCATGGGGCAGCACAGCAGGGAAAGGACAGTGCCAATGGTGATGGTATGGCAAACAGCAGTCAAGGTCTGGCCAATGGGGGTTCAGACCCACCACACCTGAGCAAGGTGACCCAGGTAGGTGCAGCGATGATCACTCATAGACCAGAGGATATCAACCAAGTCCGTAAGGAAGAGACTGGTCCCATGTCAGGCCAGGAAACGAAGCCAGCAAGTGAGACCTGGGATCAAGATGACATACAACCAGAAACAGAATACCTAAAAACACTGCACAGGGATAGAACAAAGGACCTGAGTTCAAATGCAGCTCCCCAGCCAGTGGGCCCACTGAGGATGGGTGAGGTGAAGACTTCCAAGACGGCTTCCTGCAGCATTTTCTCACACAGCTCTTTTCACAAAAGTCTGATCCAAGGTTACACAACTGTTCACAGCTGGCCTCTGACACAACCAGTTAAACACCCAAGGAGAGAAGGAGGTTGAAGAGGAAGTTGCAGAGCCTGTTGGTGCCACAACACCAAGCATGTGATATCCCAGAAAATACCTACGTCATGTCCATCAAGAAATAAAATACTGACTGATCTGACAAAGGGTAAAATATCATTAAATTATCAGCTTTTTAATTGAGAATGCACCACAGAACTTAGGAAAATAATAAAAGGAAATTAAATTCATAGAATGGATACCTCCATTTGAAAATTGAAGATAAGATTGTATCATCTTATTTATAGTTTCACATTTATGGCATTTCACAAAGGTACACCTGCATGGGAGACCATGCACAATTTAGACAACCACCTTTTTGACAATTCAGAATAAAAAAATTCAAATTGTGCTTCCTTGCTTAGATTGAGAATTCATTCCTAGTGTTAGTGTCCAGTCACAGTATCTAATCAAATGTTTCTTTTCAATGAAAGTTCAAACAGCACACCCTCAGTCAAAATAATGGCTACTCCTAAAGAACTTCTCTGTATTAGTGCTCTACTTCCAGTATCAAAAAAACCCCAGTTCTACTCTACTAATATTGTTCAGCTGTAGGCAAGCTAATATATCAGCAATAACTACCAGTACCTGTGAAAGGCAAGTCACAGACTTGCTGTTGGTTTTGTTATAGAGTCTGCTACTCTACTACAAAACATTCTGGGAAAGTTCATTTTTTAGAGCACCCAAGGAATAGTGAGGTAGCAAAGTTTCTGGAAGGTAATTAAGTTATTCAAGGTACTAAAGCACTAAAAAAGCTTTCTCAGCAGTTTGTTGTTTGGTTTTTTTTAAATAGAAATTACATGATTACTGAATAAAAAGGAAAATTCCCTTGTGGCCAAATAACTGCTTAAAACAGAGGAAACAATGGTCAGGAATAAATGATCAGTTTTCTCAGGGAAGTCACAAAAGGAAATTGTGCCAGGACTTGAGTATTCACCATCAGAAAAAGCGAAATGAACAGTGAAATGACAAAGTTTGCTTGGTTGTATGATTTTATTCAGGGTGGTGAAAATGAAGGCCAAATGGAAAAAACACTGAAGAATGCAGGATGCTGAGTGACTAATAATAAAATGAAAAATGAAATTCGTTGTAGATAAATGTAAGGTAATGTACACATGAAAAATAATTTTACACAAACAGTGATGGTCTTGACTAGTTATTAACACACAGAAACAAGATCTTGGGGTTATAATAGATAGTTCTATGAAAATGTCAGCTCAATGCTCAGTAGCAATCAAAAAAGTAAATTGAATGCTAGGAATTATTAAGAGAGAAATGGGGGGGGAGGGGAACAGAAGAGAGTGCTGTACAAATGCTGTAAAAATCCATGACATGCTCCATTTTCAACAACATCTGCAATTCTACCCTCTCCATCTCAGAGCAGGCTATGGTAAAACTGAAAACATACAAAAAGAGAGGCAGCGGGTAATCCATAGCACCCATGACATAAGCACTTAAAGAAACTGTGAGGTTTTAGCCCCAAAAAACTGACAGTAAAATGGGAATATCATAAAAGTCTACAAAATCATGAGGCATACACAAAGTGACCAATATTTGGACAGCATCCTGAAGAATACTGTTAGCAGACTGATTTACACAAGCTACTGGCAGAAGCTATCAACTGCCAATAGGATACTATTCTAAATCAATCTTGAGCTGCTATCACATTTCATGTGAAAAAGAAATGCAAGTAACCTTACATCTCACTCTGCTGCTGGATCCCTTAGAAAGACCGTAGCTTACTTGTGCTCCAACATGTTTTGACCTCCAAGCTTCAGTGGGAAAGACAAAGGATAGTCCTGCTACAGGATGGTCCTGCTTCTGTCCAACCCAGAATACAAGGAGAAATTTTTTCACCATGAGGGAGACAGAACCCTGGCACAGGCTGCCCAGAGAGGCTGTGGAGTCTCCTCCTCTGGAGACATTCAAAACCCACCTGGATGCATTCCTGTGTGATTTAGTCTAGGTGATCCTTCTCTGGCAAGGGAGTTGAGACTAGATGATCTTTCAAGGTCCCTTCCAACTCCTAACATTCAGTGATTCTGTAAGACCATGCCTTCTGCTGGAGGCATTCTGTATTCCTGCCCATAAAGTGATCCTGATCCATGAGTCTCTACCAAAGCACTTTTTTTAAGTATAGATATTTATGCTCTTGATTGTATCCAGAAGAACCCACAACTAGTGAAGGTATTTATCTTGGTCGTAGCAGATACTTCAGCGATTAAATGCCAACAACACTTTTTGCAATTCTCATGTGTTTATAAATCTTTATGTATTTCCTTTGAACTTTGACTGTTTTTGAATTTCAAGATGTGATCTTAAGCTTTAAAGAACTTTTTTTGATTGCTGAAGATTCATTTTCAGGTTTGTGATAGTCATTCAACAGGACATTGAGTTTTGACTCATTTTCTGCCATTTTTTAAAATATAAACAATGACAGCAGCAGAACGGGAGCAGCAGGAGAAAGGGAAGATGCAGAACTGAACCCTCATGGGGAAATAACATTACATAGATAAAAAATGGCAGCAAAAAGGGTTTTTAAATAATTATATTAATTGAACTAAATTAAAATATTGAAGTCACATGTGAAGAGATACTGCCAGAAAAAACAGAGGGCAGAAAATGTCACCAGTGGGCTATTAGCAGTAGGAGAACAATAAACACAGGAAGATGCAAGTCAAACCAGCTCCTTCCATAGCATAGAAAAAAGAATCAGACAGCAGCACTGTGATCTGCCAATTTAGAACAACATGACAAACAGGCATACTATCAAAGAGATATTTTGCATAAGCAGAGAAGCTGAGTGTTGGAGATGGGAGTCAGAGACTCGATCAAAGAGGTATAAAAATAGTAGAGGAAATTAAAAATGGAGAAATCGTGTTTTAACTCTGAAAAAAAAAGCACAAAATAATGGCAGAATGATGAGGGAAACATGTATTCTCCCTGACAGGATATATAAAGCTAAATTGCTGTATTAGATCAGAGATGAGCTACAAAAAGATAAGGGCTGGACCAGAAGAATGTAGAACAGACAGAACTATTGACAAATTTCAAAAAGGATGTCACAATGTATTGATTAGAAAGTGAAAGAAGGTGTTTGTCATTTCATAAGGGCTATTGTTTACTAGATGATAGTAGTGTGAGAGTTTGACCAGAGAGATCATGATAAATAATATGCTACACATTTACCTGCCTTTGATGAGCTAAAAATTAAATCAAAGTGTAGCTCTTTGAGCAAGAAATGCTTTCATATTAATCATCTCAGTCAGAGGTGTATATTATATTCAGTAAAAATTAGGATACACCTCTCTTGCAGCAACACAGTGAAAAGCTAACGAGCATGTCACCCTATATAGGGACACTATGGACAGCTACATTGCCAAGGAGCTTCAAGTTCAAATATAATCAACCTTCTATCGCAATAGGGTAAAGTAAGATTATGCACAGCATTCAAAGGACAGAACATTTCAGCAGAACTAAAGAACTCTGTTGGAGTGGCACTACTAAAGTTTCCGGTTAGCAAGAAGATGCTTCAACATTAATACTTCAATAAAGATAATGGAAAGCAACTTCAACACGAAATACTTCTCACCCACACCTTTCCACTTCAAAAAATCAGCGTCTGTGAAGCACGTTTTCTAGCTGTAAATATTGGCACTGACAGAGACTAGAAAGGTCTCAGAGTTGAAAATCTCAAAATAATCCAAACTCCCAACCTCAACATTTAGCAATAATCTCAATTTGCCAAACCATATTATTTGTAAAGAACAGATAGTTTTCGTGGATAAGAAAATATATGATGTATATATGGAATTAACGAAGGCAAAGACTTGCAAACTCACAATTGCACGCAAAATTTCTTGGATGTATTTAAAGAGTGATAATGTCTTATAAAACCTATCAAATGAAAATTGCTTTCAATAGAAATAAGTTAAATTTATGTTTCAAGGTTATATAAGAAGGTAGAATTGAGATTAACTTGTTTTCCCTATTCACAAGCCTCTTTCATGAGAGACTGAGTGACAACCATCAGAAAAAGCAGACAACAGATGTATGTACAATTGAGTAGCAGATAAAAGATACTGTGGTTACACACACAGATTTACACTCATGTAAACTTAAGTGTTTAAAATATAACATAAAGCGTTTAAAAATATTAAACATGTATCAAGTGACATTAATCAACTATTGAAAATGAAAAGTCAATCTATAAATTATGTTACAAATACCATTATTCAAAACTTAAAAACAAAGCTGTACAAGGAATTGAAAAGCAACTTGCATTAAAAAATGAGGACCAACAATGTTGTACCTATTCCTTAAAACTGTCTTGGAGTTACTTTCACACATACATGCACTGAAGAGTGTATACACTGAAGAGTTTCAGCTCCAAACAGTAATCAGATTTTCAGAAATTTAAATTAAAAAAAATGATCCTATAGCCTGTAATATATTTAATAAATCAGTAAAAATATCATGATGTAAGGCTGCAGAACCTAATGCAGAGCTCAGAAAATGCTCCAAGCGACAATTAGTAAGAGAAACCCACAGTTACTGAAAGGCTGCAATCCAGGAGAGAAGAATTATGAGTATTTGGAAACCACAATATGGAAGGTGCTGTAAGTTTCTAATAGAATGTGACTGACTGCATAAACTAGTCAATTAACTGCTGGCCAAAAAATGGGAATAAATATATTTGGAAAAGTATATACCTTGCATAAATATGAATGCAGATACAGCTTACTATGAGATGATCCTACGTAACACTGTAGAAGCTATGGATGGGATTGCAAGACAGAGGTTTACTCAAAAATTTTGGGATGAAACACAATAGGAATTGAGCTTGTAACCAAAGAGCTAATCTAAATCCACTCCCCTAACACTACAACCTTTTTTTTTCTAGTTCTAATATTGAAGGACACACTGAATAACTGGTTTGTCAAAGCTTTTGTGTTATGTTGACCAAAATAGAGTCCCTAGTCTGACTGACTGACCAGAGGAAACAGCATTATTTCTTCATAAACTGAAAGAAAATGAGAGGGAACATGTCTCTGTTTGAAAGCCTCACTAAACTTTTCTTCAGCCTTCCAGCTTCAGTGTACGTGCTGCAAGTTCAGTATGATTTCAGACACTGGTTTTGGGGATCTTCACCAGAGATAGGCACATGCACAGAAATTACATTATCAGTTACACAGATGGTAGTCCAAGTCTGTGCACCCAAAACTCGCTACGGATCTTCAGAAGGTTTGGAGATCCAAATCCACACTACCAAAAAGTTATAATAATATACTAGCTGGTGCTCTGCTAAAGGCAAGAGTGCTCTCCAAGTCAAAGCTAAGTGTTTTTAGTTATACTGTATATAACTACTGTGTATTTAAATACAGAAAAATATGACAAGTAACTGCTTATCACGACTACAGCTAACCCTGTACATTCTCTCCTTTTCCTCAACAAACACTACATTGGTATTCTAAAAAAATAAAAGACTGATGAAAACAGGAGCATCCATTAACATAATAAATAACTTGCCAGTGCTTTTATCCTAACAAATATTTCAGTGTGTTACAAAGTGTTGCACAACAGTGTACCACAGAAGCTGCCTTTTCAGTTGATCTGTAGTATTCCTCTCCATTCTCAATGCCCTGCTGTCAGGCTCTTCACTCTGAAGCTCTCACAGAGCTAGAATTGTAAAGTCAATTTAGTTCTCTTAGAAATAATAGGGATCAGGAAAACAGCGTGGAAAAGATGCATCTGTAAACGTTTATAAAACATTTTTCACTACAGAGAGAAAATAGAGTACTTCAAAATGGAACTATTTAATTTAGAGAAGTTGTTATTTAACAACATGGATAACATTAAAAATAGTATTTGGAGGAAGATCCTTAGTTACTTCTAAAGAAGCAACACAATCTCTATTAGTTTATAGTCTCTCTTAAAGACTTTGTCCAGAAACATGGAAAAAAATTGTATAAAAATCACACCTCACCATACTGTATTGCCACAACATAATATGGTTATTGCATCACTTTCATATAATCCAATTCCAGGACAGTGTTGTGAAGAATAGGAATGGATTTTAAGAAGTCAACTAGAATTTAACATACTGTGTTCATATATGCTCTAAACCAAAATGCTGGATATGTGGCAACATCCTTTGGTTTTTAGAAGACAGTTTTGAAAATAAGACGTTTCTTTATCCCTTTAAATCATTCTGCAAAAGCCTTTGGAAAGAAGGGATGCTGGTCTTCCAGGCTATGAAAGCCAGCCCCAGATATTTAAGCAATAGGTAGCAAACAGTAGCTATTTAAAGTAACATATATTTGAGTGTTCAATTTTCACACATGCAAAGATTTAACATCCTACTATGGAGAAAGTAAAATACAAAATAAACTATTTCAGGAAAAGAGGGAAAGATAGTCAGATAAAAGAGAGAGACAGGGTGCACTTGCAATTGAGCCCTAAGACCTTGAACCTCAAAGGTCCTCTAGCCATCAATTAACAGAATTCCCTATTCAGAGGTTAGCTGAGAGACAGCAGATTCACTGAATTAAAGTTAAATGCACAGAAAGTGGAATCATAGCAATCCTCACTGATGTGTTTACATGTACAGCCTGCTGAGCTTCTACATCTGTTACGTGACTTTGGTTAAACCATCTTCAGAGCAAATATGCAATAAAGTAATGTCAGCCAGCACTGGAAACCAGGATATTGGGGTTTATTATAAAATCCTTGTTGGGCAGTGTTGCATGAAGCTGAACAATGATGTACACTGTACATGGTGAAAAGGCTCAACCTGGAGCATGATATCCTGCTGATGCTTCTCAAATCCTCATTCCCACATTCCTATGTTTCTTTTTCCCTGTCCCTGTCTTTTGACAGGTAAATGTCAAGAGCCACAGAACTGACCACTGCACCAGCACGGTGTCACAGAAGTTTAGGGGAGTGGAAACTGTGCCTCTTGGAGTACCCAGGATGCAGCTGTCACCTTTGATTTTTTTAATCTTTGTTTTGCTGAGTGGGAAAGTAGTTAAAATATATGAACATATATATACACACAGACACATATATATACACACATACCAGATGGGCTTGCATTTTAAGCAGAAGTTTAGTTATAGATATTCGACTCCAGAAATGAGAAATCATTTACAGGTAGATAGACTGCTGTAACTAAATCTGCAAATACCAGTTATCCAACAAGCAGTTGGATATAACTGTTAAATGAGAATCTGACATGTTCCCAAGGTCAAATATCTAATGCTGAATACCTCTGCAGATACCAACAGTACTGATAAGCTTCTAAAATACAGCTTCAGTTATATCAGTGAATACATAGTTTCATGGGGTTTTTGAACTAGCATTCAAAAATCCTAGTTTTGAATCTTAAGGTTAATCATTAAATAGGAACTTCCAGACCCTGGACACCTCACTAAGGTGATTCTGACTAATCACCTCACTAAGGTGATTCAGATCACTAACTGTGATTCTGACATAGTAGTTGTACAAAAAAAGTGCCACAGCACATACAACCCAGCTCAGAAATATTCCAGACACTGTCGCTTGTCAGTCACTGTATCATTCTGTCTCAGAAGGGAAAGGAAGATCAAGAAAAGCATTTTCTCTTTTTTTTCCCCAGTCTGATATTTTGGTCACAAATGCTGTAATCTTAAATTCAGCTTACTTCCCAGTGCCAATATATCCCACAGAATATCAAGACTGTAGAAGATCATAGCAAATATTTATAAATTACATAGGACAATGGTTGTTTGCACACCATGGACATTTATTCTGTTCCAACTGGAAAAAAACATCTTAGTAGCTGGGCATAATGTGGGCAGCGTTGCCTCAAGAAGAACATGCAGGGAGATGAGAAAGGTTTGAGCAGGAGGTTCACTGCACCTCAAACCAGTGGAAAAAACCCTACACTGAAGGGATTTTGGAAATCCATTTAAAGCTGATACAGAAATTCAATTCCTATTGTTAGATATTCTCTAAAAGAAAGAAAGGAACAAAGAGACAAAAAAAAAAATTGAGGCACAGAAGATGAACAAAACAGCAGAAATCCTTGTTGGCAGTCTCTGAAGAGAAGCCTGAATAGACACGAGGCCACTGCCTTCCATCTCTAGCAAGAGTCAGCCAGGTAGCAGTGGAAATGTGAAACCTCCACTGAAACAGAGCTGATAGCAAAATTCTAAAGACTTTTTGGCAGAGCAACGCAAGAGCATGCACTGACTTTAATTCTGCTTTTCTGTGAATATGAATAAGACCTTCTGAATTGACTGCCTATTTTCCTACCACAACCATTATTTTCCTCAAAAAAACCACTGTCAGAGAATCTGTCTCCCCCTGCCAAATGCAATGATCTTTACCTTTCACAGAAGTTCAAATTTAGTCCTGCTGAAGCTATTTGTCTTTATAAAGAGAGAGCATTTTCTATGGCCATTTTTTATCTTCTACTACCAACTGAATTTATTAAACTATCTGTTCCATGTAATTACTTTCTGTAGATCAAGCCTTTCTAATAGGTCTGTTCTCACAATGTCCTTGCTGCCTGCACAGAACTCCCAATGATATTAATGAATCTCGAGCACGTGACATGAGAGAAGCCTGTCTCTTGTGTCATTTTGAGTGGTAAGAGTTCATAGCAGAGACCAAGCAGTGACAGCACTAAGCTGTGCAGTAGCTGCAACTACTGTTTTTTAATGAACTTTGAAGACAACATTCTTATTCGTGCTTTGTAACTGGAGTCTTCCTGTTGAAAAAGAATCACCCTACAGCTCAATTACAGTGTTTTTACACATATGAGGTGTTTCCTAAGTGTTACCTTCCCATTTTAACCAGTGCCATCAAGTAATGAATTCACACCAACAATCAATTTGGAATACGTGACACATAGAGTTTTGTTTCATCAACACAACATTCTCTACCTACACCTGCCGCCTCCAGCTGAAGATGCGAGTGATACATTTGCAGAAGAAAGCCCATCCATGCTGTCACTCAAACAATGAAAATACATTCCGAGGACAAAGCAATGTTCCCACCCCATCCCTTGACACAGGGGAGTTTGTAAATGTTACCAGCTTTGGTTAACATGAACGGGCTTTAACAAACAATAAAGTAATTAGACATGTTCATGAGTGGTAATTATGTCATGTAAAGATGAGCATTCCCAGAAGTGCTTTTGGCTCTATTAGAAAAGAACATTTCTCCTCTCAAATTAATTTCACAGACATGCAAGGTGTGGGGAAATGGCATCGTTCTCATCAGCGTTAAAAGCATATGATACGAATGAGGTCTGCAGCATGGCACTGACTGCAATAAATTATCAAGTGTGTGTTCTGTTTTCTGAAATGGGCTCAATTTATCACTTTATTGAAAAGGTTCCATTATGCTAATGTCTTATAAAATCACTTTTTGCTGTTGCTGGAAGGTGAAGAGGGGATATCAATTTTTACATATAAAACTTGGAAGTATTGCAGCAGTGAGCTGTCAAGGGTTAATAACCCTAACGAAAGATGTAATACATGTAAGAGCAAACTTCCAAGGACTTCTTAATGACAAGTTTTCATAACCTTGCTGGAAGCAGAATAGCCAGAATATGTTTCTTAAGATTAACTATTTCAAAACAAATTTTGACAGAATTAGCCACAGATAATTGGTTGGTTGAAAACTCTCTCTCTTTGTTCTCCAATTAACCCTTGAATTGGCACTGGAGATTGTTTAGGAAGTGCTATGTCAATGCAGAAAATGCCATTATCACTCTTGTCAACTTACTCAGACAGCAGAAATGAAGGATAATCAGACAAAGGTGATTACTTTCAAAAAGGAATACTCCTTTTCTTAATATAACATTATATAATGTTTTCTTTCTCTTGAAGTATTAGATACTTCGCATAAGGGTATTAAAACAGGGAAATAACTAGATTTAGATACACAATTGGCTTGATCTTGTATGATGGCTTTTTTGTGGCTGAGGTGTGACTTGTATCCAGAAAACCTCATCTATACTGTACATCAAAAGGCAGAGTTTTGTTTCATAAACATCACCTTATTATGAACCATTTTTAACAGGAAGCATGCCTTTCCCTACCTCCAAACACACTCATACAGCATAAGCCAAGAAGCGACAACAATTAATCAAGAGGGATAATTTAAAATGCACTGACACAACTGAAATATCTTAGCAGTTGAACACAAGTAAGTGGAGCTAGAGCACTGTGATCTATTGGAGATCTCAGTGGATCTCCAATACCTTTCTGGATCTCAGAGCTTCAAAACATCAATCACAGTTTGAGAACTTCTGCAATACAATATTGTTGCAGTTTTGCATAGTTGGCTACTGAGAGAGGGCCAGGTCTGGCAGAAAATGGCTGATGGAATCTTCTGCAGGCCTGCTTATAGCGCCTCTGAGAATCACATATAGGAGACAAAGACTCCACCAGAACACAGAGTGCCAGGAAGATCGCAATTTTGGCCCCTTAAGGGCATTGGGATGCCTATTTGCATATAAATGTAAGCAGTTGACAGACACAAAAGGCCGGGAAGGCTGGGGGAGGACGCGCCCAGGTACCCAGGCGAGAGATGCCTCAGCAGCACCAGCTGATGCACGTGGAGTAGCCGGAGGAAAGGAGCCATGGAGGAGGCAGAGACCCGACCTGCCCGGTGGAGAGGCTCGGCTCCACGCGGGATGGAGCCGGGGAAGACATAGAGAAGATGCCATGACTTACGTTGGGATGAGCCCCTGCCAGCACAAGCAACCTACAGAGATGAGCCAAACAGGTTTGCTGGAGGAGGCATCATAGCCCCGTGGAGGACTAGGACCGAGAGAGACACTGTGATTGATTGCTGCCAGCCAGAGCAGAGATGAAGCCCGGTAGGAAGAGATTTGCCTTGGAGAAAGTTCGTGGAGGACTGGCTCTTGTGGGTGAGATCCTACGGTGCAGCAGGGGGAGGGTGTGTGGGATGGATGCCCCCATCCCGGCCGAGAAGGAAACCATCTTGCAAGGGACTGACCGAAGCCCCCATCTCCTAGTCCCTGCCCCCCTGTCCTGTGCTGCGAGCAGGAGTGGGGAAGAAGGGAGCAAAATCATGGCTGAAAAGGGAAGTCTGCTTTAGAATGGAGGGGTGCGGGGAAGGTGTTACTGAGACCCCCATTTTCCCCAGTCCCTGCCCCTCCTGGGCTGCGACCAGGGCAGGGGGGAAGAAGGGAGCAAACTTCTAACTAAAGCCTGCTAAGGAGGGAGTGGTGGGGAAAAGTGTTTGCCTGGTTTGCATTTGTTTTAAGATTGTTGGTTGCACTCCTGACTCTGGTTCCTTTTCACTGTTTTCTCTTTAGTGTAGTGTAATAAATTAGGTAACTTTTCTCTTCAGCACTCTGTGTTGAGTCTGTGTTGCCCGCGTCATTAACGAGTTTGTCTCTTGAGCCGCCCAATTATATTATTTCTCCCCTGTCCAACTAAGAAGGGGAGTAACAGACTGATTTTGGTGGGCGTCTGGCCTTTGGCCAGGGCTCAACCACCACAAACATCTACCAATTCACTTGCAAACTCATTTAAATCTTTACAGAAGTTCTTGTTCCACACATCAGATTAAATGTAATTTCACCGTACCATATACGAATGCTATGGTCATAATCCTCTCAGTACACGCCTGGATTTTCAAACCTCAGGTGAGCACACTTAAAAACACGGTTACCTCTGAAAAGCATATTGTAACGCTGTGATGACCTAGTCAGGCACAATGGCTAAGTGTTATGCATTAAGTGTATAAGCAATGTGATCAGCAAAGGGGCAAAGACACGTGTAGTTTCACACAAGAGGCATTAAGGTGAGAAAAAGTCATAAAACAAAAGAAAACAAGCACAACACGGGACTGCAAACGGGCAGAACCTGCTGCAGGTATGGAATAGCCATGAAGGGGAGCTGGCAAAACCAAAATGAAGATAAGCAGTAATGGGCACAGAGGACATTCCCTTTCAGGACAGGCAGCAAATAGTATAAACAGTATCAAACAAGAAGAGAAAAAAATGAGAAGAAGGAAGACAAATCTGCTGTAGTTCTAGTTTCTCTTGTCAAAGAGCTTTCAGGCTGTGACTATAAAGTATCAGTGTAACCTGTGTGGTATCAGCTCTGTGGTATGGTACATTCACAGCACATTTAGGACAAAAGGCTTAACAGCTAAAGCCTAACATGTTTACATCTATAATGAACGCATAGTGATAATGATTAAAAATGTTCAGGAACTAACTACTAGCACAAAGTGAGCTGTTAATGCAGGAATTTGATTGTTTTGTTTAAAGTTTAAAACAAAATTGTACATATAGTAAACTGTGTGTAAAAGGTGTAATGGAAAAATGTGCAGCCATGCTTCCCAGAGAGTATAGCACAAAATCAGGAGTGCTATATTATTGTTGACTTGGTACTTTATTTATTTATTTTTTTTCAAAAGAAGTAAATCAACTCCTTACTTTTACTGGATGTAGATTGATCCTCAAAACTATTTTGCACTTCATGTTTAAAAGTTTGTAAAATAATGTGTTTTAAAAACCCTGAATCAAATGTAGGCTAAATCACAGCGTGCTGTGTAATGCATTCTCATTTACATTAAAGGTGGTTTAATCCTAATACAAAAGTAAGATTTCAGTTTAGCAAATCCAAAAATACCATAGTACCCTAACTAGTTACTGGAACGTGTCTACTGAAACAATACACTGCCTGCATATTAAGTCATTTATTACATTTTCTTGTATAGCAATATGAATCATACTCAAATTAATGCATGTCAAAAGAACTACCATAAGAACCATGTAACCACCATTAAATGGTATATTAATCTTTGAAAGGATTTAAGAAAGGTCAGTGTAAGCACTCTGATCATTTGTTGTTAGACAAAATTTTTTATAACTCTGGGAAAAAAGGATGCAATTACTAAAAGCAAACTACAAAGAATACTGATTTCCCCTCCTCAAAATATCGATTTACAATAACGTGGATCTAAAGTACAATTAATTCATTAATTTATGTTATAATTAATCCACAAATTATTTGTTCAGATGCCAAGGGAAAAAAGTCTTGATACCGATTAAACTGTCCATGTAAAAATGCAGCTAAATGACAGGAGAGAATATTTAAGAATCCTTTTCCCTTTTCCAAGGGAATAGTAAATTCTTAGATATTTAGTTTTGTGATACAGTGAACCAAAATTAGGTCATGATAAAGTAAGTTCATTGTTGTACTTGTATAAGCTTTGTCTGGTGCTGTTACTGAACACTTACAGAACGTCATGTCTCTGAGTACCAAGAGATGTTCTTGCAATAGTGGAGGCTATTTTGAATGGATCTGTGCTCATGTTTTGGTGGCCTTCTCAAAAAGGGGATAAGAAAAAGAGATGTAGTTGTACTCACCTTGGTACTGAGTAGGGGTACTGAGCCTAAGAACATATGAAAATGAGGAGGCAGAGTTGTATACCAAACCATTGCCCCATATGCAACTTCTTTGACATTGTAAGTTTTATAAAACTGTCATGTAATTTTTACAATACTTCAGGAACATTTACTTCAAATGAACCTGACAAAAAGTCCTAACCTTTTAATATTTTTGATTAAAAGTCATAATAAAATGCAATATCAATTTCAGAACAAGAATTTTTTTAGCACACAGTCAGATTCATATGATCAAAAAAAGAATTCATACCATGGCAGGAATATCTCCAGTTGTACTGATACTGTTTTTTTCATTTCATCTGAGCTTCTCTTGGAAGCATGCACAGTTCTGACTACCCAAACCTAAATTGTGGCTTTCCCTTCTATAAGTTTTTGCCTGTGTCTTTCATATATCAGATTCTTAAATAGACTGGGAACTAGCTCATCACTTTATGCTTTTAAGCATTAGCAATACTGAGGTTTTGCTGATGAGAGATTTACCTGCCCTAACTCATTTTATCTGTAGGGACAGGAGGTTTTAACATACATTATGTTTTGGTAAAGCATTTCCTAACTGGGTAAAAAATTAAGCTCTTGTTTTTCTAGAATTCACAGCTTGGCACACCAAAGTCAATACATACCAGTATCTTATTTACGCTTCTCTGTATAGAGGAATGTGAAAAGATAAGAAGACAGAGGAGACTTGCATGCAAGTATCTTTAAAAGGCTAAAGAACGCAGGATATTCTAGGGAACAGACCAGATGAACACTATTTAAATGTTGCAAATAAAAAGATCTAAAGGATGATGACCACATCAAATGTTGGAATTATGCAATCATAGAATCATTTATGTCACAAAAACCTTTAAGATCAAGTCCAACCATTAACCTAGTACTGACAACTCCACTGCTAAACCATGTCCCTAAGCAACACATCTACATGACTTTTAAATACCTCCAGGGATGGTGACTCAACCACTTCCCTCTGCAGCCTGTTCCAATGATTGACAACCCTTTCAGTGAATAAAGTTTTCCTAATATCCAGTCTAAACCAGCCCTGGAGCAACTTAAGGCCATTTCCTCTTGTCCTATGGTCTGTTGCCTGGGAGAAGAGACCATCATGAACCTGGCTACAAACTTCTTTCAGGTAATCGTGGAGATCAACAAGAATTACAGAATCACAGAATGGCATGAGTTGGAAGGGATCCCAAGGATCATAGAGCTCCAAACCCCCTGCCATAGGCAGGGACACCAACCTCAGGCCTGGATCTACACAAGGTTGCCCAGGGCCCCATCCAACCTGGCCTTGAACATCTCCAGGGACGGGGCATCCACCACCTCTCTGGGCAGCCTGTTCCAGCACCCCACCACTCTCTCTGTAAAAAACTTCCCTCTAATATCTAATCTAAACCTTCCTTCCTTTAGTTTCAATCCATTCCCCCTTGTTCTGCCATTGTCTACCCTTTTAAAAAGTTGAATCCCCTCCTGTTTATAAGCTCCCTTCAGGTACTGGAAGGCTGTAATGACATCTCCCCCCCAGCCTCCTTTTCTCCAGACTAAACAACCCCAGGTCCTTCCGCTGCTCCTCATAAGACTTGTGTTATAGGCCCTTCACCAGCTTCATTGCCCTTCTTTGGACATGCTCCAGCACCTCAATGTCTTTCTTGTAGTGAGAGGCCCAAAACTGAACACAGTATTCACAGTGTGACCTCAACAGTGCCAGCTACAGGGGGACAATCACCTCAGACAAATAATTTAAGACAAAATAATCAACCATCTGATAATGGATTAAACTGTGAATTAAGTAGCAACATTAATATCAGCTTACAAAAAGAGAGGCTGTCAAACTTGGTACTTTTTTGAGATTACAAATTTGCTTGACATGGATGGCTGATAAATACATTTAGAGAGGAAAGCAATGTGATTCTACAGTCTGACCTCCTGCCTAGCACAGTCCCTACTACTTCTAGGTTCAACTCCCATCTTTGCTACCGGACATATGTTTCAGAAAAAGGTCCTATATTTAAACGGCCAAATATGGCGAATTTATTGTAAGCCAGGATAACTTGCATCAGTGGCTGATTTCCTGGCAAGTTAAAATCTATCTGTGGTATTTATATTTTCTGGCTTTCAGTTTCTAGACAATGAAAGCTTAAATCCCAAAATAGCTTCTAAGATCTAAGGCTCCCCTGTTATCAAATTTCCTCTCCCATGATGCCACAAGATTATACCAACATATACAAGCCAGTCATGACCTGCACTTTTGTAGGATTCTTGTGACTCTCTCTTCAGAAACTTCTAACAGTTTTTTCAGCAGCTTTTCTGAAGTTTAGACATCAAAATGCTATGTTGTATTCCACATAGTTATCAAAAGCAGAGGGGAAACATACTCTCCATTCAACTTAATATTTTCTGTTTATACTTCCAAAGATCATATGAGCTTTCTTGGACCTGGCATGATGATACATTCTGGTATTCAGCTGACGAACCACACAAACCCTTATGTTTTTCTGATTTCTCCGTCCCAAATCCCTTCACCCTATCCATGCATTTATTCCTATGCAGCCATTATGGAACATGGTTTATTTTCTTACACGTTGTTTTTCAAAGAACTTTGTCCCAGATATTGGACAGGTAGTAAATTAGTTGAGAGTGGGGTAGGATGAAAGTCCTGTGCTGAGATTCTTTCACATGTTCATTAGAAATCATGCAAGGTGTTACTTACCAGACAGACAAAGGTATTTCTATTACCTGTGCCTGCAAAGAGAGGAAATCTGGTAATCTTTGATGCTGAGACTATTTAGATTTATTTTCTTTTTTTTTTCAACCTGCTAATGGCTTTCAAACTTCTGAATCACCCATGGACAAACACACTGTACATTAAAAACACAGTATAAGTAAGATGGTTTTCCAGAGGAGTCAATAATTGCTTTCATTACTCAACACTAAAGTGGGGGTGAGCTGGGAGGCAGATGCCTTGTTATGCTCTTCTGCAAGAAGCAAATAATGCCTCTTAGTGGAAACAGGATGCCAGGCTATAAGGGGTTTTTCCTGATCAAGTGTGTAAGTATATTACATGTAAAATAGCAGTACAATGTAAAAAATCTAGGAAAGAGACAAATCTTGTCTGGTAAAATTGACCTCCAAACATTCAGTACTTCAAAACTGCTACTTTTGAAGTGAAATGCTGCAAAAGTTTCTGGAAGAAGCTGTGCAATATGTTAGACAAAACAGTAATTAAAGAATCCTCTGCCTCTGAATTGTAAGTTTAGATTTCACCTCCACACATTGCATGTGATCTCAGACACATCAAAAACAAGATTATACTTAGTTCTACTGCAGAGGCTTCTACTGAAGACTGATCACCCCAACAACCATTCACCTTCTAAGACAATAGTTTGAGTATAATTTCAAGTGGCAGTGGTGGCATACGCAGCCTTCAGCCACTCATACCCACTACTATCACTCATTTCAGATATGCCAAAGCAAATCCTCTCTACACAGTAAAGTTCATTGGAAAACTGATCTCTAGATTAATTTCTTCCCCTCTTTTTTCTTGTTGGATTACTGTTAATCCAGACTACTCCTTAACTCAAATTAAGCCACCTCAAGCCCTAATAACAAAACCCCCCATATTGAACAGAAATGGTGGGGCTGAACGCCTCAACAAGGACATGTTTCCATAGTGAGAAACATGACAAGGAGAGGATAACAGGTTTTTAAAAAGTACTTGTTATTAACATTCTTTCAGGCAGAACTGTCATCAGAGTGGCTCTTCTTTTTTTCATTCTGACGTTTAGATTAATGACAGATAAAATTAGCTCACATATATTCTCAATAAATTTCTCCTCAGTTGTCATTCTGCCATGAGAGTATTTGCTACAATAGAAGATACCTGTCGGTTTATACTTGGCTTCAGAGTTTGGAGTCTCTGGAAGAAAACACCACTTGACAAACATTAAAAGGCCTTATACACTACTAAAGCCCTGTATGTACCATGTATGGTAGTGAAAAAACTAAAGAGTAGCATTAAAAAGCTCACACCACTGCCTTGCTTTTGACAGTAAGTCCATCCTGAAACCCTGTCCTGAGCTTAACAGATTTAAATCGGCATGCAAACCTCTTACCTCATTTTTCATTCAGACTGGGAGATGTGGATCATTAAGCTGGGTACTAATTTGTTCCTAAACTGCACTCATTCATCATTAGTTGGCAGTGAGAGGTTGATCAAGTCAGTTGTGGAATACTTCTGTGACCCTCCCACGAATTGTATATTTTCTGCATGACTGACTGAAGAAATTCTCCAGAAGTTATTTTAATAGTTTTAGTAGCCATTATGTTAAGCAGGATGATTTCTCTTGTCAGGTTAGTCACAGAGGTATCTCTCTCATATTCACAACATATATAGTTGGTACTTCAGACCTGTACGTTTGGCATTAACCTTCTATAATGTATGGTATGGGGTACTTGCGCTCCATTCTCCCTAAAAAGCTGTCTCTGATGGACTATTCAACCAAAGCAGACCACACTCTGGTATTGCACAGAATGATGTCTCTTCAGCAGGGACAAACACAGTTGTCAGTAAGGGTGAGCCAGACTCTGTGTGAGGAGGGAGTTACTAAGAGATTAATGTAATAGCTAAGAGATTCTTATATTTGCCTCTGACTCAAGCTTCTGTCTCATGAACACATTTAAATATTACAGCACAACCCATTTGCAGTAACTTAACCTGTGCCTCAGATGATTTTTTATGATGAAGATATTCTCAGTAATAATGTGGTGGATGAAAAACTACTAAAATCCACAGTATGAATTATCATATTTTACATCAGTTACATTTTTATAAATAAGTCTACTGGATATAAACATTTTTATAAAATGTATGGATATGAAAACATTACCACAGATTGGGAATTAAATACACTTCCAATACATAAGCTACCCTACATTCTAGTTAAGAAAACTTCTGTTATGGAAATTTTACAGAGAAAGTTTTGCTCTCTCATAGACCTCTGAGGTTTTTGCCAGCTTACAGTAATTTGTAAAAATATTAGCATAACAGAAGTTAGAGAAAGGAACAACGTGAGAAATCATTCGGTTTATTCACTAAGCAAACTTATTTTGCTAGAATACACATCAGATTATAATAATCTCTTGATATATTTGTATTCTTTTTGTTATCAAACAAAAAGAAACAGGCAAATGTTCAGGTCTGTGCATGGAAATGTACCACATCACTGATTTACCTGATTTTTCAGAGGGAAGAGAAATGCTGGGTTTTGTAGTATCCAGAATAACAGCCAACCCCGTAGAGAGTGATGGGAGGATACTGGTGCTGAGATCTAAGCGAGTCAGACTTTCAGGTTCTCTTTCCAAGGCTTTTAGAATGCCTCCAGCATGGTTATCTTCTGTCTCATCATTGTTCTGATTGTTCTTCTGTGGACTCTGAACAATATGTACAATACTCTGCTGGGCCAGGTCACAGTTCTGCAACACAAAACCAAGATCCCAATAAATAATTAATTGTGACATAAGTGACAAAATCCCTCTATCTCCAATTTGTTATTTGTTAAATGGTCTCCAAGCCATTTTGTGTAGAATTTCAGTGTGCGGTAATGGAGTCTAAAGCAAAGTGACAAGTGTAAATTGCTGGAATTAGGATTACTTGCATTGGCAAAAGGGTCACAACACTTACAAATTCTAAACATTTAACAAAGAAATGGTGGACCAGAGCCAGCAGCTCCAATGTCTGGTATATTGGCACAAAGGAAAAACTCCAGAGGGAGCACTACTAAATCAAGTGCTAAGAACATTCAGTACACAAAATGCATTTGCACAGATAATTCTATATATACTCTTAATGTAGCAATTTACAGTCACATCTGACATCACAGAGTTCATGATCAAGCTACTCCAAAGTAGCTTTGTAAAGATGAAGACTGGTATTTCTTTCTTATCCCTAATGCAATTTTTAATCTAAAACTGGCTTTAGATGTAGACTCAGTACGTTTCTTATTCTTTCCGAAGATGACATTTCACCCATTGTCTTCAGAATTAGAGGAAGCTTGTGGAAGATCTCATGACCTCTATAGTTTTTCCTGGTAAAACAGAAGGATTGCTACCCATTAACCCAAGAGGTCTCACATATATGTAAGTAATTCCTCTTTCTCAGTTCTCATCTGAGGTAATTCTTAACCTATCTTTCCAGATTTTAAGCCTTCAAAAAAAGAGGCTGAATAAGGATCCTATGAAAGATTTACTCATGATAGATCAGGATAGAATTCACATTTAGTTCAGTGTTTTCCACATAAGGAATAGGAAAACAAAGTATTACCTTAGAACTAGAAATTAAAGAGTTTTCAGATGAACTATCTTTAATGAAGGATTTGCAGGACAGCCTTGTACTGATGTTTCCACAGCACATCTTGCAACAAAACCTGTTCTTTTTTGGGTCATACCTCCTGAATATCCAGAACTAGTTATCCAGTGTAACGAAACACATATAAACATCAACCTACAAACAAAGTAGTATGAATTTCCCTCAAGAAAATAAATTTATAACTCTATGCAGCACCATTAGGTTGGTCATGACTACACTGAAATGTCACGATAGATTGCCAGTTACATTTGGGAAGAACAGAAAGAGACTTCAGAAACATTTGTCTTGATATCTACATAACATTTTAAATACTTAGCTTGTATTTGAAATAATTACATTCATTTTTAAATGCAAAAGATTCCTTTAAAGGTTACTTAGTACTGTTTATACCGTTGTTTCACTCACTCTTCTGCCACTTTTTCTCCTCTGACCTTATTTCTGTTTAGTGGTTTTCCTTCATTCTCTTGCATTATTTCTCAGTACTTCCCCCCACCACTACCTTTCTTTCTTATGTAAAGCAGTTCTAAAAGACAGAAATCTGTAGGTTTTTTTTTTTTTTCAAGTTGAATTTTTAATAACACACTCTCTCCTTAGTGAAGTGGTAATCAGCCAACAGAGGTTTGTCAGAGCAAGGACACCACAGTATTAATATTCAAACATAGCAGTTATTAGAATTTAACTTTAAAACATTATGTTGACATTAAAGGTCTCACTTTTTTGTCCAACTTGTTGCCCATAACATTTTAACAAGATCCATTTAAATAGCTTAATAATTTCATTCATTAACAAAAAACCCAACACACGGCTGTCACTCTAAAACTTCTCCAACTAAGTATACGGCATAACATTAAAGAATTTAATAACCTAAGAGAAATTAATAATGAAATTAATAACCTAGGAGAATGAGGAGCTCAAAAGTAATTTGCTCAGTTACAGCTAGAATTGCAAAGTGAAATGTCAAAATGCACAACCTTGGAAACCCCTTATCAACTGTCAGTCAAACCATGTCTTAATGAGCATCTCTTCTGGCAGTTTTCCTTGCCTAAGCCGCCCCATCCTGCCTTTTATTTTTTCTCACCATCTACTATCCTTCTCAGTTCATTTCTTTTTAAAGTTGTAAAGGCAGTATCAGTCCCTGATTCAGTTCACAGCTTGATGTTGTGCTACAGTCATACGGATGGGATGGCGCAGAAGAGAGACTGAGAAGGACGGCAAGGGCAGCTTAAATCAAACAGAAACCCCCACAAAACCACAACCTTTTCCAACTGCTTTGATTGATCTTGACTGCTGTACATATTTAGATGCATGGTTTAAATCACTTGATCTTTAAAAAGTATAGGTTTCTTTCCAGTTCTTTTTGTAGGCTGGAGTGGATGTGGTTAGCTTAGAAACAAAGCAAGGGCCAATGAGAGACCCATCTTATCTACTGTTCTCTCTCCAATAACATGCCACATACTTCATAAAAACGTGTAAAATTTGCACTTTGGTCAATTATACATCTATATGACCACAGAAATAGCATATTCCTGGTTTTCACTTAATAAAAAGTTTTCATTTTAAAATGGCAGGTGAACATGCTGTATCTTTGCTTTCTGCCATCTCTTTAGCAAAAACAAACTTTGGAACACTGAGATCACTACAGATGACTATAATGTAGGTCATAGACACAGGAAAGATCAATCAGTGGATCCCAGGTTGTCTTTCCAAAGATAGCAGCTAGGAAAAACAATCAAGATTCTTTGATTTGTAAACTAAGCATTTTTGATATGGCAGCTACTGAGTAATAACAAACATGGAATCCCCAATCAGCAGTTCTGTAATGCTGGTTCTGTCTGCATTTGACTTGAAATTGGCTTTTGTTTAAAGGAAAGCAATTCTCAACCTTTGCAAGAAAAGCAAGAAGACAGCACAAGAAAGTTTGTGATCTGTTGTGAAGAGACCTAGATGAGAACATCACCACCCAACTCCCAGAATTAAAGTAATTGAAGCTTTATAGCAGACTACATTTTGTAGGTGGCAGATGGGCTAGCTGTGCAGCTTTTTTCTGTGCTAAGAGAAGTAGAATTCAACCTGTGTCTGAAAATGTTTAGGTTTTGCCTTAGGTTACTATTGTAACACAAAGCTAAGATACAATTGTTTATGTCAATGTCACTTTCATTTTCTTCATGCATTTGTTTTATGCCTCAGGAAACATTTCTTTTGAGAATCTTCTATTAATGATTCTAGAGAGATTGTCTTGCCTTATCTGTTGATCCAAATTAAAGCCTGTGATCCACATTCCAAGGGGAAATACTGCAAATGTATATATTGTAGATTAAGAAGTATCTCCTTGCACTGGATCAAAGGGAGTTGAGAAGATTCAGAAGTGATGAAACCCAATATTAGGGACTGGTTCTTCACAGGGAATAGGTTTTGGCCAACTTGGAAAAATGAATGCAATAAAATGAAATTAAATCTTTTTCTCATTTTGACCTTATGCTTCTGTATTTTTTTCTGAATTCTCAAGTTGAATTCACAAGGCTGAATCAGCACATCTTGAGTGAACAGCACAATATTCTTTGGTGCTGCCAGCTGTGGGCAAACTAGAAGGTCACTTTGGGAGACTGAGATAAATTATGAATAGGAAAAATATGATTGTTTCAGAAACTCTGAAATCCTCTTGTAGTCACAGATCTCTGCTTGGCAATTTCTTGACAACATATTTTGATAGTAATATCAATACTGAAAGAAGTGTTCTCCATCTAACAAAACCACAGCCACTAGTGAAGTCAAATTATATTTTCTGAAGTAAAATATTGTTTATTTTGAAACGTTTTATTTAAATAAACACTAGGGGAGAGACTAATTTGAATTCAAAACTTTGAATGTATGCATGTCTAAGCTAATTTCTTGTGGTGTTTTGACTTGAAAAGGAATTTGAAATATTTTCATTTTCTGTTAACTGCCAGTTGTTATTTTTTAGGTGTTTGGAGTTTTCTTTGTTATCTACCAAACATAAACAGCAATTGTTCACACTCTACTACCTAAGATCCAGTTTAAACTTTTCCTATTATCTGGAGAGCCACATGTTTGTCCAGGAACCCCTGGGGCCTACAGAGTGCAAACAGTAACAGCCTGCCTAATTGCTTCCTATTAGATTAAGCAGATACCAGACTGCCTGATGCCACTCAGTAGAGATTCCCACAAGGTAAATTGCTCAAGAAAAGGTATGATCATTCCTAGCAGTTCAGCAAGAATCAAAACGTTTGCTTTCCAGTTGCACTTTTTTTTCCAAATTGTGCTGCATTTTAATACCAGAGGGAAAAATAAGGGGAACTCTTTTCTCATTCATCTGCATATTTAATGAAATAATAAAAAAGCTCTCTGGAACACCTATAGCATGATACACTTCTTCAAACTCATGCAAAAGTGCCAATGACACACCAACTTTGTGCAAAAAAACTTTTCCCATGGATAGTGTAAAGAGACATTAAAATTTACCTTCTAAACACAAAAAAAAAGCACATGAAGTTCCCAGAAGAGAGAAAAGCAAGCCCACCAAACCCCACTCTACTACTGTGCCTACCCTCTCACAACCCAGGGACAGAAACCAAGTCTCAAAAGCAGCAGACACAGAAAGGAAATCAATTGTAAGAGCAAAACTATTTTCATTCCATGATCACAGACCAATGACTCAAAAAAGCAAGAAGAAAGCAACAAAAGCAACAAATCTTTATTACATAAGGAACAAAAGCTGAAGTATTAACAAGCTTGGAATTAGAGATTACCTAAAATTAAACATACAGACATACTATTACTCTCTGTTGAGCCATGATGGTCTAAGAAATGGGAAGCAAGGCTTGCAAGAGGACTTTAACATGTTTTATTTAACTATCTGTTATAGAAAGAAAAAACAAATAAGCTTTGGGCTCAGAGAGTCTTCCAGAAGTCATGGCAAGGGGAAACCTGAAGGGAAAATGAACCGCTAGTAAAATAATGAAGCAAATCAGCACCCTGATCTGTCGTCTCCATCCATTTGTGCGAATTCTGTCTGCTGAGTGGCAGTGAACTAAATATTGCTCCACATGGGGCAAGGGGAAAAAGCCAGTGCACTACTGGGCCTAAATTACACAGACCACTTAGCAGTTAAATTCCAGCAATCAGAAGTTCCTTGCTATTTAATGATGCTGTGGAATACATCTGTGTTTGACTTCAGTTCAACTTTTGAACATTTTCAGTTATACCTTACTGTACTTATTTAGCATTCAGAAAGTTGTGAGTGCTAAGCAACGCCTAGAAGGAAAAACAGATGTATTATTGAAATTATTTATTCAAATAAATGTGATGAAAAGGCAGAAACCCCTTCACTTAGAAGAATATTTGTACACTATTTTTTATAATCTCTTCCTATCCAGTTCTTGCAGTAGTTTAAATATTGACCATGCCATAGAAATAGAATAAAAGGAAAGATATAAAAAATGTGCTTTGAAAAAGGATTGCTTTCTAGATCCAAAAATCTAGTATCATTTTAAGGACAGCTATTAGTGTTCTAAAGTCAGGCTACTGTAGCAAATGAAGTAGCACACGGGAAGTTTCAGTTCAGCAGCTAACAGTGAAACTGAGAGCAATCAGATGCAAATAAGTGATGTAGAATCACCACATTTTTAATGCAACTAGCGGCAAACACCAGTGGATGGGAGGCAGGGCTTTGGCATATTGTGATGCTTTAACAGGATGTGGAATAATATATCTGGAAAACACCTTTAAAATAAGGACAGACCTTCTTAATGTGATATGATGCTTAAAACTTCTTTCTGTAGTGACAGCTAACGAAGGTGGATACAGTAAATGGCAAGATAAATTTATTGTTTCTCAGATAGGCCACATTCATTATGGCTTCATTGTGTTATGGCTTTTTTACCTCCTCCCTCCTCCCCACCCAAAACTAAATTTTTATCTGTGTGTTTGCATCCCTTTTTATTTTATCCCATTAGCAAGTCCGGGGATAACTGAAGAGTCCCAAGACCAACTTTGGAACAAATCTGGAAAGGGTCTGAGAGCTCTGATACTTACAGACTCTTTGTGAGGAGAGGAAACTTACATAGAAGTGTGGCACTTAGATGGGAACCACTGGAGAGGTGTCTGACCTGTTCGTTTCCTTACCACCTCCAGCCAGTAGAGGTGGTGATATCTTATGCTACCTCACTATGCAGTATAAAGCTCATCACTTTGAACTGAAGACAATTAGAAAACATCTCAATGAAAGCTCCACTGGATCATCTCTTCACTGAGAAAAGTTAAGACTCCTCCAGCTCTCACAGTGGCAAGTCAGCTTTTGTGGAGCTTTGTACCCCAGTTGCCAACGTAAGAAATCAATGACAGGATTTTCATAATTATTGACAGCAATAATACCAAAACCCACAAGCCCAAAGCCCATTTATTCCTCCAAGACATTCTCTATTCATTGCCCTCCTTGGGAACAGGAATGAAAGGCAAATTATTAAAAATCAGTGACTCCACTGTAACTCTGCTCAAGTGGCAGGGCATCGCTGCCAATGACCCCTGGACAGTGGTATCTGAGACGGAGGGAAGTGCACAGAACGTTGAACTAGCCTCATGTGGGACACAGAAGCACTGTCATTGCTACTGATTTACTTTTCAAGCTACACAAAATATGCTAGGAATTTCCAAGATCCTCAGATTTTTTCCTTTTGCAAGATAGCAACAGTCCATGATACCTACACAAAAGGACAACAATTTGGAATTACAATGAAACTGCTAAATTTTCCTAAAGGTCAGACATTTCAGAGCCTTACAGGTAGGAAACGAACACAGAATGTATTTTTTCAAGTCTTTTCAATCTGGAAACATAGTAAGTCATTATTAGGAATCCCTTCAAATTTCTGGAATATAAATAATAGTAAAGGTATTAATTGCAGAAAATATATCTTGCTGTTTCTACTAAATTAATGACTGTGGTGTATGACAAGAAGCTAACTATAGGATAGAATAAGCCAAAGATTTCATGAAGCAGTTAATTCAGGTTATCTACCAGGTGCCTCCTAACTCTACATCATACATCAGCTCTGAATGAAAGATGTATTTCAGATTAATAAAAATATTTCATGTGAATTATGTGTCACTTGCTGTAGGTGAACTATGCTCACAGACCTCTTGCTTATCAAAACCAATCACTGTTTTTCAGTATTTCCAAAATATTGGAATTTTTTTTCCTGAATACTGTGTGGTGGAGCAGCAAATCTTGCAAATCTTGGCCAGGCTGTCCTAAAACCTGTCCTAGAGAGCAGGATGGGAAAGGCATAGACTGATTCCCAGTCACAACCTGCCTTGGAAGATACTTCCTGAAAGATGAGATTTTTGGTATTCATGTGTTGCTAATGAGAATCCTTTCCTCCACTGCAGAACCCTAATATTTGGGCTGATTCACATGTTGGGAAAAATCCCTTCTGTGCCATGAAACAAAAGTAGTGAAGGAATAAAAAGGAAAAAGACAGATGTTGGCTACATCAGTGTTTGAAATGTGTGGTTTAGGACTGCAACCAAAAAACATAGGCAAGTGTTTCTGAAAGACATTCCCATTATAAAAAAACAAAACCTTTTTCAGACACATCTTAAAACTGGATATTTGGTTGAGTTGGTGTTTCTAGAATGTTCAATATGTACTCATTTCAAAACAGATCTTCTGACATTATTCTTTATTACTCTCTTATATGGTTTGTTTGGTTTTTTTAAGTTCTGGTGGTCTTTACATCTACCTTATTAAAACCTCACCTTCACTGAGACATAAAGCAATACGCTGTTTCTTGCCAACCATTTTATGATCTTTCTTTTTACAATCCCACATTGAATACAATACATTTTGGACTTATTTTAGGGACTGATAAAATGACCCACACCAATGAAGTGTAACACCTGCAAATTTTTGCTTAGTAGACACTTTAAAGACACTCAAACTTTCATCCCACAACACAGCAGCCTTACAAAAAAAGTTTTTGTATAAAAAGACTTAGTCTGGTGTTACTGTTCTGTAAGTTTCTCTCTTACTGTTTGAGAATGGTAGTGCAAAAGGTAAAATAATTACTTTTAAAAAGACAGATGAAGTTTAGTGGAATCCAGGAAGGACTCCTGAGAAACAAGTCAGAGCCTCTCTATGACCTGCCCTAGAGTGAGAGTTGTATTCTGAGAAGTTGCCAAAGATTGTGTTTGCCAATTGATAATTCAGGATCAAAGCAAACAGTAAGCAAGGAGCAATATCAGTATTTTTCATACATACATATATATATATAAAAATATATATAAATACTGTACATAATTATTGTTGTTATTATTATTATATATCTGTATGTTCTCTTCCTATGCAACTGAACTTTCTGAAGACCTCTGTAGAGACTCTGCCTCATACACAGCTGCCAGGTGAGAGGAAAAAACTCCATCTACACTTCATAAAGAAAGACAGTCCAGCATCCTGGGACTTACCATCCCTTTGAATTTCCATGTGGAATATGATACGAGAACTTCTTGCTACTTAACTTCTACCAGGTACTTTTTATGTAATACCATACAAAAAAGGGTTAATCCAAACACAATCAAATTAAGATTCCATTAATTTTTAGCAAAGAGAACAATGGAAGTTAGAGAAGAGGAGACAGGTAGATAGTGTGTGATTTACTACAGGTCCTCCAGCTAATGGTCCCTCTGTGCAGCAGGAAGCTTTGACTAGGCTTTACAAAAATAAAATCACCTGATTTACAGCATAACACAACAGGTCTCTGCTCTGAAAGATACTCTTTAAAGAGTAGTATAAGACTTATGATTTTATACTGTCCCTTAATAAAGTAATAATTTGCTGGGTATGGAAATGTATTCAACCAGTGGTACTTAAACTTTCTCACACTAAATTTAAACTATGTCCAAATTCCCTCTCTTCCTTCATGTACAAATCACTTTAAGCTTCATTTCCATCTTTCTCATATTATAAGACACAAAACTAATGTTAATTTCTAGCTCAGCAGAGGGAACACAGACATAATTCTTAGTTAGGAACGTTGAAGGGTTATTTTTCATACACAATCTAAGAACTTAGCAATGCTATATACATATTTCCAAACGGCATCACCAATACCACCCCATTATTAATATAACTTATCTTTAATGTAGACCACCTAGCTCAAATCCCCAGAAGATAAATTAATCCTTAAAACTAAATAAAAATGTTTTACTGACAGCATGAGACAGAACACTAAAATACCTGCTTAGATTATTTCCATTCCCTTTAAAACTCTGCATAATGATCTGCAAAAGACATAGAAGGCAGCCAAAGTTTTTGATATTATGTTTACAAAGCTATTAGTATGTCAACAGTGATATTAAGAACATATCATGCTGATATAAAATGGAAGAGAAATATAGTCAAATAAACACTAAATTCACATGAAACTTTTCTCCTCAGTAAATGAACAGTTTTTTCCTACTAGTAATTTTTTGTACCATGCACTAAGAACAACATATAAAATTGAAATTTATTATAACGTCTGTACAGAAAGTAACAGATCGATAACAAGTTTATAACATTAAATTAAAAATGAATACAGTTAAATTTTTGTGACTGTTTCTTGCTTCCTAAGTGCAGTTGAGTGCACCTCATTATTATTCCATCTTCCAAACTGAACTACCTGGTGGAACTTACACCCTGAATATGTTATCTCTAGCTGTAAACATAAAATAAGAAAGCTTATTATCTACCAGGTACAGATCGTATTTTAGTTTGCTTTGATTTCCTCCCAAGCCACACCAAAAAAGAGCAAGGAACGAGCATATACTATAATGAATAACATTTTGGACACATTTTATTCTGAGTTAAATAGTGATAGAAGGTACTAACTTCAGAAAAGCTTTCATAAATCAGCACTGTTGTTGTCTGCAGCATGGCCCCAGGACTGTGGACTGCACACTGTTTGGTTAACATGATTTAATTTTTAATTCCTCTTCCCATTAAACTCTCCTTTAACTTTTCTCAGCCATGTAGCAGCTGCCCATCTGGTCAGACCTCTCTGCCTTAACTTAATATGTATGTCAAGCCTTAGTGAGCATCTGAGGAATAGGCATGAATGTGGCCTCATACAGACACCTAATAGCTCTCAGGACATACAGGGAACGTAAATTGCATTTGAAAAATTAGAAGTCACTACGTAGAACTCAGAAAATATCCTAAAGACTTCAACAGTTCCTTGTGCTGATGAGGGGACTACAGTGGCAGCCCTAAGGTTGGAGAAAGGAATTCAGGAAATTCCCTTCTCCAAAGAGACCTGAAATAACTCCTAAGCATCATTAATACTCTACTGTGGAAATGGAATCTTCATATGAATTTTGTCCCTAGTGCATCAAAAGTTTAACCACTATATTTATTTCAATTACTTCAACTGGTCATTCACAGATGTCTTTCATGCTTTATGGATGGAAGCTGGTATACATCCCAGCCAAAGAGCACTTCGGTTTTCTTATCCCAGTACATGCATCTTTATATCAGTCTGAGCAGCTGCTATGAGGCCAGCCATCAATAAGCCTATGGGCAGCCTGAGAGAACTTGTTTGGTAAATTCTTAACCCACCACTATAAACATGGACAATAAATCAAACATTTTCCAGAACTTTCGCTGATTTTACCTGAAGCTTTGCTTTTCAGCTAACAGTTACTAGGAGAGGTGAAAATGGTCTTAGATGGGAGTTTTGGGATATGCCTACCAAAAATGTCTCAGCAGGATAAACAAACCCCCTGGGCCTTGCTGGAAAACCTATGCAGTACAGGATCACACAGTACAGCAACAAATCTAACCGTGGTTTACTTTGGCGTAGAAGAGGCTGGGAAGGGTTTGTTAGTTTGTTAAGTGTGTCACAAACTAGTCAGAGAGCTTAGAGATTTTCCACAATCCCTAACTGTAAAATGTATGCCATATCAGAAAACATACAATAAATTAACCTTTACGTCCAGGACATGTGGGTATTCTGCCACCTCTTTCCTTCCCATCCCATAGGCAGTCTTGTATTATTTTAAAAGGAAGAACACTGACAAGGTAAATGTTAAGAAGATATAATATAAAGAATTACAATTTGCTATTAAAATGAAAAGATCCTTTGTTTTACTTTTAAGTAGTCTGTGTGGTTTTTTCAAAATATGCCTGGCACAAATGGAAGACATGACATAATTGTGAATCTGGACTCATTCCACTAAATAACCAACCTGTATATTACATTTACCACTACAAAAGGGAAGTGAGAAAGCCTTGTTGAGTCAAAGATGAAAGATGGTTTTGAACATCAGAACAAGAGAATAATGACCCATAAAAAAAGATAAAGGAAACCTGCTTTAAGGGTTTGCTTTTATCCTTACCTGGAAAAAAAAAATCTTCAATTTCCCCCTAAGGCCATTCAATTTTAAGATATAAATCTCCACTGATCTAGCATCAAGCTATGATAGGGAAGTTCAGTATTCAGATTCAGTTAGGAAAAAAGAGATTATTAAGACAAACGAGGTTCCTGAAAATTAATTTGAGGATTTTATTTTTATTATGGCTTTCTCTCTTCTGCATACATTCAGTTTGCAACATATCATGTGCTTTTTATAGATATGTCACAGTTCAATTCTAATTCCTACCGTGAACAGCTAAAAAGTCTGGAACATGCAGATCTTTTCATGTGGATGAGAAATCGTAGAATTTAGATTCTGATCAAAATTCAGATTCTGCAAACATATGCAGGAAGAATGCAAATCTGTGAGCATTTATGGGGACGGGACATGTGCTGTGAAATTCAGTGGTACCAAGGCTGCAAAAAATGTAAGTTTCTCTGAGATGGAGGTTTCTTCAGATCTGTCAGGCTATGTTTGCATTACCAAGCAGCAAAGCAAGCACTCTACTTCACATTGCCAAGTAATGCAGACCAACAGAAGCAGCTCTCCAGAGACAGTTGGTACTAAAGACCTGACATCCACACTAGAGCTTAGGGGCTGAGGTTTCTGGGGTGGGTAGCTTTTTGAGTTTATATCACCTCTAGTCTCTCCTTAATGACTACATGTTCTTTTGCAACTGGAGTGCAGTAGGTGAAGTCCTGAAACGCATCTCCCTGTTTAGATTCATTCAAAAGGCATCTACTCAGTTTGCTCTCAGGATGCTCCATGACACAAACAAAAACACAGTAAACAGAAATGATTCAGAGATTCATTTCAAAAGCTCCTCTTTTGAATTAAGACATTAGTGTATTCACATCCCAATTGTCTAATTCTGAGCTCCTATCAAAGGCAGCACCAGAAAAATTTCAGATTCTCTGAGATGGCGCATAAAAGCTATTTAATGTAATACTTTTACTAAAGTAAATGCCCACAACTGGCTAGTCACAGACTTGTGCAGTGATTTGCTGGAAGATACATTTGTCTAGGTTTAGAGAGACTAAAGGAAGCAGACAAAGGTACCACAGGACAACTAAAGGAAGATTAGTAAATGTGTACTGCCTTCTGTTCAGAACTAAACTCCTTCTGTATGGAAGATTAGCTGACCATTTTTCTTACAGTGTAGAGATTCAACAGGTTTTACAATTGTTAACCATGTCTTTCTACTGGTAAAACCACCACAATGGTTTCTGCAGAGAATCAGACCTAGTTCACTCAGCTAGCTACACCAAAAAGCAGTTTTGAAAGCCCGTTACTTCCAAAAAAATTGCCTTTTTAATAGTTGTGCTGAGAAAGTATATAAGCTCCTGTGAACTTTCCTTACCAACACAGGAATTCAGTTTTGTAAGCCTGGGCTTGGAAACCACCTCTGTCCAAGAGCTGCACAAACAGTACAGTACAGACACATTTTAACGCTGGAAAACAGGTAATCCAGCCCCACGATAAAGGGAAGAAAAAAACCAGGACAAAGCCAATGACTGGCACACTTCAGTAGGAGAAAAGCAGAGAGACTACCAGCTGGGCCTCTGGCTCTTTGTGACAGGGATTTCTCACATCAGAACACAGCAAGGCTCATCCCTGTCTTTTAGCATGCTTTTTATCAGAGCAGACAGGTACTCCAATGGGTAACATGCAACCCTTACCCTCACAGCGCCTCTTTGTGTTAATTATTATTTCATGGTGTGAGATCCCTTTCTGGCTTCAGCTGGGAGCTGGCTTTAACAGTCCTGGAATTTTCATCTTACTGAGAAGTAATAGCTGGTGTTTCTCTTATCCCTGCAAGGGTCAATGCCATAATTTGTGGTACAGTTGCTACAAATTCAGCTTCCTAAAGCTCTTTGATCTTGTCCAGTCTCAGCTTAGGTCCCTCTCAAAAACTGACTGAGAACATCGTTCATGCCAATGACAAGTACAAAGCCACTTTTCTCTTTTTCCTTTTGTTTTTATCCTCTGTGCCTTGAGTGAGAAAAGCTCTGAAGTGAATTCAATGAAGTCATCTGTGCATGGTTAGAAGCACACAGTTAGGAGCAAAGCAGAGCTTATATTCACATGCTTTTATGGTGTCCATTCAAATGATGCTAGAGTTGGCTGGCTGCAATTAAAGGATGTAAAACTGAAACCCTTACAAGCATAGCATAAATTATCCTCCTTTCTTCAAACAAGTTACCACTGGAACTGAAAACAGAAAAGATGCAGGACAAACAGGGATGTGCTGGTTTGAGTGGATAAGGAAGGCCAGGGATCTAGAAGCTTTCCCATCTACCAATGAAGGAAATTACCTTATTCAACACTGTGGTGGGTCAGCCCCAACCAGTGGCTGAGCACCCCACCCCACTAACTCCTGGAGAAGAAACAAGACTGACAAAAACACCATGAAAGGGGAACAATAACAGCCCATCACCTGCAAATTTCAGTCACACCAAGTGATAATACAGAGTACCTTACTGATCTGAGGATAACACAGAGTACCACACCAATGCCAGGACCAACTCAACACCCCAGCCACACTCAGACTGCCCTGGAGGCACCCAGGAGCACCCCCTCCCAACCAGCCCCTTTAATGGGGAGTGACGTCAGGTAGTGTGGAAACAGCCTAGGCTGACTCAGATCACCTTTGCTGGCTGCTTGGGGAGGTGACTCTGGTGTGGCCAGAACCAGGACGAACATGGAGATGTTTCTGTAAATTAAACACAGGGGACAGCAGCCCAATCTTTTTTAATTTGCAAGTTTCAAAATTTATTTCTTGCCGTTTTTAACTCTAAAATGTGTGGACATTTTTTATGGCTTAATTCAGGTTGAGTAATGGAACTCATTTTATTTGGGTTCTAGTACCAGTTGTACTCCTGAACATCCATGCCTTCAAGTAAATCTGTGCCAGCATTAATTCCTTTTCTTCAAGTTTTCCTTTTCTTTTTTAGTACAAGAATCAAATGTATACAAATATTTTAATACAGCAAACAAAAAAACCCAAGGTTTTCAATACTGTGAGACTGATGAGACATTACCAATTACTGCATTCACTTGTGCTGTGATTGAGAAGGAAAGAGAACAACATAGAAAGCCAAAAGATTCAATGTTACCTGCAAATAATTAAAATCGTTACTCAGGGTTTGGATGCTGTTTGTCAGAGAGCACTGCCAGTTCAGAATGGCATTCTAGATATGGCAAGATGTGACTCTGACATGAAACAAGCAGGATGAGAGCTCTGTTGGGCTCAAGGAGGCTCTAGCACTATTTTAGTTGGTCTGGGAAGGCAGCACCTAAGCTGTACATTCAAGTTCCAACAAGCTGCAAACCCACCCCTGAGTCACAGAATCACAGAGACACTAACTGGTCAGGGTTGGAAAGGACCTCTGGAGATCACCTAGTCTGAGCCCCCTCTAAAGCAGGATCACCTAGAGCAGGTTGCATAGCATCATGTCCAGGAGGGTTTTGAATGTCTCCAGAGAAGGAGACTCTACAACTTCTCTGGCCAGCCTGTCCCAGGGTTCTGTTACCCTCAAAGCAATTTATTTTTTTTCCTCATCTTGATGTGGAACTTCCTGTGTCCCAGTTCGTCCCAGTTGCCACTTGTCCTGTCACTGGGCACCACTGAAAAGAATCTAGCCCCATCCTCTTGACATCAAACCTTTAGGTATTTATGTGGTGATGAGATCTACTCTCTGCCTTCCCTTCTCTAGACTGAACAGACCCAGCTCGTGGATCCATGCTGCCCTAGAGGACTTGGACATTTTGAAAGAGGTTGTAGGCATCTGTGCAGACATAGCTAATAGATCTAAGAGGACATAAAAGGCTCAAGGTACAGGTTATCTGAAAAACCGCTCAGTCACTGTAGAAGCTGACGATAGATCCTTCTGGAAGGACCAGGGCACAATTGCAAGTGGTGGAGATACCAAACCTCCATCAGCTGCTAAAGGATCACTTACCCACAGTACACATCCAAGGATACACCATGTACAGTAACTGTAGCAAACTGGGACTGTTCATGACTTCTTTTTCCTGAATGCTCCTTATCTGCCAGTAGCAAAGAGACTGCAACTGTTTTGGGGACTGGTAGTCACATCCTCTGTCACAGCACTAGGTACTTCCAAACTCTCACCTGGCCAACAAATCACATAGGGGGTTTTAGGACAACCTACCCTCTTATGTAGACCATTGGCAGTCCCTGACCACAGCTGCACTTTGGCCACAGGCATGCACCTGATAGTAGCCAGCATAGGTTTGCCAGGGTGGGCCTCTCTCCTTACAAAGTTATGCACTCCCACCATCAGCCCCATGAGTTTGGACATCTCTGCCTTAAATTATCCAGGACAGTTAAGCTATCAAGTGTTACTTCATAAGGAAAATGAGCAAGGGACATGAACACAGCTTAATAGTCATTTGTGAACTCGGAGATTCAACTCTCTAGGATCACCTGCGTACACCTCTAATATATTAAGGCAACTCTTTAAAAGGAACAAATAAAAAAACCTGCAAAGTTAAGACAACTGGTAAGGCAAATTAACAGTTAATTAAATGTAACCAAATTAATCATATCTGATTTTCTTTTCTGTATTAATAATAGTTTATGTTTCTGTCAGAACTCTCAGGGCTACGAAGATGATTAAGGGCTTGGAGCATCTCCCCTACGAGGAAAGGCTGAGTAAGTTGGGACTGTTCAGCCTTGAGAAGAGAAGACTAAGGGGGGACCTAATTAATGTTTATAATTATCTTAAGCAGGGGATGCAGGGGAATCAGCCAGCCCCTTTTCAGTGGTCTGTGGAGACAGGACAAGGGGCAATGGCTGCAAGTTGGAGCACAGGAAGTTCCGCACCAACATGAGGAAGAACTTTTTCCCAGTGAGGGTGACAGAGCCCTGGGACAGGCTGCCCAGGGAGGTGGTGGAGTCTCCTTCTCTGGAGATATTCAAGACCCGTCTGGACGCCTATCTCAGTGAAATGTCCTAGGGAGCTGCTGTGGCAGGGGGTTGGACCCGATGATCTCTCGAGGTCCCTTCCAACCCCTACAATTCTATGATTCTATGATTCTATGATATATATAATTGTTACTATCTATCACTGTTAAAGATACAGTCAAAAGGTGCTCACAAAAATGGTGGAATTTTGCCCTATGTAGTTTTGCGTACAAAAACCTTTCAAAAAATCCTGAAAAATCCTACAGATACTGCTATAGGGGGTCAGTGTCCTTACAGGTGGAACTACTGCACTTGGAAACCCGTGCTGTCGTTTTCTGACAGAATGACCACTGACAGTTCCCCTGCTGTACCCGAGGAAAACCCTCAGAACCCTCAGAACCCCACACCCTCAGAAGAAATGGGTGAAAGGCCTCTTCTCAAAATTATTTTCTGAATCCTTATAAAAACTTCCACGCAATGTGTAGATTAATCATAATACGTCAATACTTCAGGAGCTATGGCACAACAGAAACTCCAAGGGATGAGGAATTCTCTGCCAGCCTCTGCCACCCAGGATGCACACAGAACAAAATTCATCTTAGTTTGGCTGCACAGAAGCACTGGTGCACCACTCAGGTGGGCTGTGCTGATCTACTGGCAAAGACAAAACGATGCAATTCACTATTAAAAGCTGTGTTCTCATGACAAAAAAAAGCAGCTGATTTTAATCTGTGCTCCACAAGTTGCACAAACCAGTGAGTGATAGAGATGAAAACATAGTTATACATATTTAAGTTACACTTGAAGGTCTCTCTAAATGAACATATGCAAACGCTTGAAGCCCAGGGACAGTTCTTTTTTTGCACTCAGGACATTTACATAGCTTTCCAAGCTAATATTTAATCTAGTATTCAGTAAAACATCACTAATTACTTTCATAAATTCCTAACATCCTGTGAGATGTCTTTTCCCTCCAAGCTGTGAAACAGAATCTTCAAACACCTTCCCCATCAAAACAAGTGCTGCAACTTTCACTCTACAGTACTTCTAATTGTAAGAAAAGATCATTTTTAGTTTTTGTCTTATTTCTTGCCAATTTTTGCAATTTTAAAGAAGACTAAAACATTATACTTTAGCAGAGGAAATTCTGGGGCAGTAAGGAACCAGAGGATAATGACACAAAATTCAGTCCAATAATATAATAGCTGCAGTGAGGGTCTATCTTGCTCACTACCAATCGCTTCAAGGGAAAATGATGAGAACCTCTGCAGAAGGCTGTTAAAGGGAAGTTTACCCAGGGGAAGCTTTTTACCTTACCCTGGCAGTATTACTGTGAGGACCCGTGCATCTCATAGTCCTTCTAGATATTTTTATTATTTGCATACAGATGTATAATTTTGTTTACCAACAGAAAACCTCTAGGAAATCTCTTGCCTTCATCTCCAACGGGCCTGTCAACATGGTAGCTGTAATGACATCTTTCCTCAAACTGCAGCACCCATACTATCAACTCCCACTACATCACGCAGGCAAAACAGCTGAAGGAGAATTTCTAATCTGCAGCCACTTTATAGCTGCTATTTTATAGGTTCATCATATCCCTCCACCCATTTTCTCTCTCACAGAAGCAGTTCAAGATGCTTCAGTTTCTCCTCTCACAGAAGATTCCTCTGGTGCTAAGGACTACACATGGCTCAGAGCTCCCCCACAGCTGATGCTCTGGTTTGACCTCAAGCGTTTGGCTCTTGCAGTAGCCCTGCAGTGTGGCAGGAAGGAAGCACTGAGAAGGGCTGCAGCATCTGCACTGCTAGAGTCTAGACTGACCAGTAATGCCGAGTGGGACAATGTTAATGGATGATGCTCCTCTGCTTCATGGAGCCCTGTTCTTCCCCTGGCTCCTGCATTTTGTATTTGTTTTCCCTTTTGTTTAAATTAGACATAAAATCAAGTCCCACATGACACAAGAATTCTACAAGAATCGCAGAATCCTACATAAGTAATTTATTTCATTGATTTAAGCCCATAGGGTCTATTTCATGGATTTAAAAAACCCAAACTAAATAGGACAGACTGTCCTGGCACCAGTCAATGTAATTTAACACAAATCCATAAAAGAGGATTGATCTTACTGAGCTTATCTCTAATATGGTTTAGAAATACTGACTCTTAGTGCCTTAACTTGGGCCCTCTGCTCTGACAGATATTTTTATGCTTGCTCTCACACCAGATGGGCACCCAAGTATTTTATAAAAGATGACAGAAAAATTACATTATATAGAGTTGGGAAGAAGCAGACTAATACCAAAACAGGGGAGAAAAAAAGGACAAAAGTAATGAATTTTCCTGAACCAATCTTGTATTTCATGACCTCATCATGCAGAAGCTGCCTATCTATTTCACAACAAGCGATAAATATTAAAATGAATTTTTTCTGCAAGCCTATCTTATCAAAAGCTTCCAGTATCAATTGTTTTCACAAATGTTTTCTCCTGCAAGCAGTGAATGCCTCTTCATCAATCTTTTATCAAAAGCAATCTTGTTCTGATTTCAGTCTTATCAGAGAAGCTTCTCTCTCTCTCCTTTGTTGTTGGGGTTTTTTCCCTTTCCTGGCAGAAGGTGCATGAATATCATTTTACACTTGACTGTGGCTGCATCTCCATCGATCAGGAAATAAAAAGTGAGTCTGAAGGGTATGTCACAACCCCATAGAGCTCCATACAACAGAAACATATGTAATGATTCCACTGTGCCTGACAGTGACAAAGGAAGAAAGCGTGTGTGTGTGCCTACACAAATGTGTTAATATTCCTTTTTCCAAGGAATGCTTCCATTGGCAAGTATTTCTAAGAAGAAAAGATGAAGATTCAACAGAGAACTTGATTTCCAGATATCCTCCTGAGACATCCATCAAGCCTGAAATAGAATATACACTATCAAAACACCAATACAGCAGCTTGGGATTTCAGTCTTACTTGTTGTGTGGGACATGCATGGCAGGCTAGCAGGGTCCTGTGGTGGGGAGATGTGCAGGAAGGCGCCATGAGCTATCCTGTACAGTTACACAGCTGAGCCCAGACACTTCTGGAACAGGTGACAACACCACATGATGTCTCAAAACTGCAGCCAGACAGGTCATCCTGTGGCACCTGAGCTCCTAAGTATTTATAGAAACCTGCAGCCATTGAGTGAGGAAGATGCTCATGGAGACAGACGGCTGGAGGCATGGGGCTGGGGACATGACTGGAGATGTGCTGCTGAAGGCACTGTGGTGGAAATGTGGCCAGAGACACTCTTTGAAGAAAGGTCTCCATGTGAAAATGGAGCCCTGATAGGGGACTTCAGCCCACAGGAAAGCCATACCACATTGAGGAGACCCCTGAGGTACTACAGCCCATGGGCACTCCCCACCAAGGAGGGACACCTCTGAGGAACTGATGCCCACAGGTGACCTATGCCAGGCAGCAAAACTCAGAACAAAGGAGAGGCAAAGGAAAAACAGCAAGGAGTGCCAGAAACCACTATGTTCCTCACTCCAACTGCCTGTGCTGCACATCACCTCACCAAAGAGAGCAGGAGGGACTGAACACAACCCTGCAGTGAAAATAAGAGGACTTTGGACTTTGAAGGGAGAGGTGAGGTGTTTATGTAAGTGTTTATTTGTTTATGTTTTCTTTTTACTCAATACCCCACTCGGTGATCAGAAGGTTGTGTTAATTGACAATAAATTAATTTTAGTGAAAGTTCCAAGTCCAGAATGTTTTGCCTGCAAGTCTTGTTTGACCTCCTTGAACCCATAATGCATTGAGAACTATCCAGTCTGAAGGCTCATTTCAAACATCTCCTAGGACTGTGGACGAAGAATACATTCTGAACAAATACCATATGTTCTCTGCTGATAAACCTGGACAGCAACCAAGGTTTCAATGTATCTGGACAAGATCCTCAGTTTGTACAAATAAATGTCATCCCAGAAGTCTCACAGCACACCGAGGCCAACGCACAGTGACAGAGCTCCAGAATGGAGTGAGCTCCTGCACTGACAAAAGTTTGAATATATAATGATTTCCATGGTAGACAAGAAGAGGCTGCAAAATTCCCCATTTCTGACTCCTGAGAGGAAAAGCCCACAACAACCATAAATACAACCACCTTAAGGGAAAAGGGAAAAAAAGTCACAAATTAAATCAAATTCATGGGCAAATGACTGGAGGCTTGTGCTCCCCACACAAGTGCTGTGTAGGTGTTTGCTTCATAAGTATGCATGAGCGTCAGGTGTCTCCTGCCCCTCACAGATATTCAAGAATCTTGTCTTGAATATCCCAGACAGAAGAGCACTAGGGAGACTAAGTGCTTCCTTTTAGATGAATCCATAAATGAAATTTATAGATGCAGAGACAGACTACACCTAAGCTGCTCCAAACAGGTTCTCCTGGACTGCTAAGGAGAACAGCTTCATGGTAGCAGAGCATTAATTTGAATCACATCACAGAAGAAACAATCCTAGTGACAGGACCAACATAGATCTCCCCCTTGTATCAAAATGTCTTGTCACACAGGGATTACATACATGAGCACAGATGAAGACAGGCAGGAGGCCTCTGTGACTAGGTACATGAACTGCTGGATTTTAGTAGCATGTTTTGACTTGATCCCACTCAGCACAAAAGTGGCAAGCTTGTAGTCTGTCAAAAGAATGCTGGAGAAAAGCTGATGATTTCTCAGCATTGACTACGATGAAAGATTTCAGAGAGAAAAAGGAGGCTCTATGGTCATGAGTGGTACACAGAAGGTGATGAAAGAATAATTACTAGCTCTTAAATAATAAGGAAACATATGATGAAAATGACAGGTATTACATAAAGAGTGCAAATTTCCATACAAAATTTCTATTCTGTTTCTAGCAGCCTTGCCTTAAGATGCAGGGAGGTTGGGATTGGTGTGGGGGTGTGTTTGTCTAAGGGTAAGAAGGTCAACAGCAGACAGGGAAGTAGTTAATTTATCTCTTAAAACCAGCACTGCGTGAGGACTCTTTCCTGTTAAGCTATTTATATTTATCCCTGATGGGGGTTTTAAACTATTCCTATATATGACAGGATGCCTACAGGATAGGTTGGCAGATTTGGCAAAGACTTTTCTTCCTAGGTGGGGAGTTGGTAATGTAAAAGAAGAAAACTCTCTGTTCATGAGGAAAGCTTAAAGGTGCCAAATGCAAACATTTAACATTTTCATCATGTTCCTGATGAAAAGTGGAAAAACTTTGTTAGCTTGAGGCTCAAGGCAAAAAAAAAAATTATGATGCTTTCTCATCTGGATTATCAGTAGCTATCAAGTTAAGGCACAAACTGAAGTTTTCCACCATTTCTTCCTAAGGTAAAACCTCTCAAAATGCCTTTCCTTTGGATTTTCTCATGTAATATGACCTCAGAAGATTTTCATAGAATAATAGAACGGTGAGGGCTGGAAGAAACCTTAAAAGCTGTCTAGTTCCAACCCCCCGCCATGGGCAGGGACACCTCTCACTAGACAAGGCTCCTCAAGATTCCATCCAACCTGGCCTTGAACACTGCCAGGGAGGGGGCAGCCACAGCTTCTCTGGGCAACCTGTTCCAGTGCCTCACCACCCTCATACTGAAGAATTTTTTGCTAAAATCCAATCTAAATCTACCCCCTTCCAACTTAAAACCATTCCCTGTCATCCTATTGTTCCACGCCCTTCTAAAAAGTCCCTCCCCAGCTTTCCTTTAGGCCCCTTCAGGTACTGGAAGGCTGCTACAAGAACTCCCGGAGCCTTCTCTTCTCAAGGCTTAACAACCCCAAATGTCTCAGCCTGCATTCATTTTGCAGTCAACAAAGGCGGCCTCCAAGATTTGAGCAACTAAAGTATGTATGCTAATTTTTTAAGACACTAACATCGTGGTAGACAACATGATAAGTAGCAAATTAGTCATTTCTTCTGACAGTAAATGAAAGAAAACCTATTTCTTGCAGTATTTCTTTTCAAAGCACATTATTTAAGAATGTGATGCACTTCTATAATGATCTTAAGAACCAGCCATTACAATTTTGGATTTTACAGTAATTTAAGGATCTAGTGTTCTTAAACACTAGAGCTTTTAAACAGCTCTAGTGTTTAAAACTAGTATGAGAAAGATAATCTATAATTTTTTATACATCAGATAGAATGCTAGAGCCTACTGATAATATCTTGAGGTTTATATATGAGAATTGTCCAGGTAAATAAAATTTGCAATACTGAAAGTCGTGATAACATCTCTTTTTTAAAGGAGGGAGACAAATTGCTAAATTTCTGAAATTTTGCAATGTTAATGTGTGGATATGCAGAAGAGAATAATTGCTCTAGCAGCCATGTCAGTCTGTAGAAAGATGTCTCTTTTGAAAAACCTTTGAGCCATTTCTGTCTTGTTCTGTTTCAATTCAAGATTTTCCAACAATTTTGAAGTACTAGCTATGAATGTTTATAAAGTCCTACAGAACATACAATACCTTGAATCTTGAATACATGTCTTTAATACAGTTTGTGATAATAATTACCAAAACTGGGGAGAAACAAAAAATGAAAATATTCCTGTTATCTGTTTAAAATTAAGGAAATTCATGTCTATTACATACTAATTGACATTTGTTCATTTTGGGTTTTTATCCCAATGATGAGGTGATGAGGCATTAAACATACAAAAACATGTAATGAAAATGTCCTATAGGCTGATGACTTTTTATGAAATTTTCTTGACACCAACTCTTGTTATGCTCTGGTTTAATAGTTTCATTGTAAGTATCTCAAATAATCTTTTTCCTGGAAGAATTCTGCCAAAGGATTAGTTTTCATGGAAAAAACTTAACTTAATTCAGATACTTGTAAGAATGAGACTGAAGAAAAAATACAATGTTTTTCCCTTATTAAAAAACATTCTGATGACAATAATGAATGAGAAGGCGATAGTACAGAAACTCAGCAACTGGCATGGGATATTGGACTACGAATGTGAGAAAAGGGATGAGGGTCTTTTTCTTATTCCAAAAACCCCAACAAGTAAACCAACCTGTGCCATGAAGAAAAGAACAAAGAAAGCCTGATTTCCTAAGAATTTTGGCTCCACATCCCACTGTTCCTACTTTAACAAACACGATTTCCCTGTGCATTCCTAGGATGCTTTCTCCCCTGTGCCGGGCTCCCAGCTCATCATTGCATCCAGGGATCTTGCAGAATTTCTGCGAGCTCCCTGACGCCTCCTCTGACCCCACCACTTGGCAGAACACAGGGTGGCTGCCTCAGAGCCGCACTGCCTGACCAGCTGGTCCTGCTGCCAGAAGGCGCAGACAGCAGCTGAGGTCTGCCTGTCCTCTCAGTGAGGACACTTGCTTACTTTCTTGTCCTCCACTGAAAACCTGATTTCCACAATTTATTTTTCTTTTTAAAATCCCTGAGATTTTTAGCTTCCTGCCAAATTCGGTTGATATTGCCCATTAGTTTAGAAGGTTGATGTGAGAGCACAGACAGGCAGTTGAATGGGCAGATGTGCAGAGGAAGGTAACAGAGTAACAATAAACTGCTCTTCTTTAGAAAACAAGCCTAAAAATTATAGTCCAGTGACAGTAAAGCTGCAATTTGTCTTCAACAGCAGCTAAAAAGGAAACAGGAGGGTCTACTGCTTTTTTGAAAGCTGTTTCTAGGGATACTAGTGACTGATTGCACTTTGCATTAAAACAGCTGAGTGTCTTAATACGTTATGTCAAGTGTTTGTTCATTCTCTAATTATGACACTGTGCTCCACAATGTGAGCTTTTATATATATTTTTATATATCATACAATGTATAATTGCATTTTGTTATTCCCTGTGACTTTCCCAAAACTGATATGACATGATTATGGGGTAATCTATACTCGGGTAATAAACACAATAGATAAACTAAATAAACAAAACAAATTTAGAAAATTAGAGCATGCTAGGTCTCCTGTTGTGGTGTTGTGTTATTTTTTTAAAATAAAGCAACAATCTAGCCCTTGTGCTGATGCATAACATATGCAGTTCAAGTCTGGTAAATCCCTGTGCTACTAGACACTGCTTTATGCCTGGGGAATTTATGCAAACACTGTGTGGGATGGAGAAGGGAACTGAAAGGAGGAGGGATACAGGAGGGAGTATGGCAGAACTTCACAATATTGTGTAAGACAATGTCAGCTGTAATCCCTCTTCCTTGTTAGCTGTAAGGGACCGTTCTGAATACCATACCTGGGCACACGGCCTTCCTCTATCCCAAACCTTATCACATCTGTGGTATGTGAATGCATCCTTGTGTTGAGGATATACGTCTTTAGCCAAGGGGTAAGCTGATGTGTTCTGTATGCCTGTCTGTATAGTCATCATAAGGCAACCTAAGGGCAGCTGCAGTCACCACACGCATGTATAGCACCATAAATTACATTTGCTTTTACAGTAACATCAGCTGACTTTGCTGTTCTTCCTTACAAGTGTGCCTCTACTGAATCTGAAGTAATCTCAGAACAAAGTTTAAATAACTCCTGCAGCTCAACAGGATGTGACCTGTATGCAGATCTTACAAAAAAGTGAATCAAGGTAAAGCAGCAGACTAGATATAGCCAGCACATGTCCACCCATCTATCAACACACACACTCAATATCTCCCCATCATTTTCTAGGTAGCGTGATCCAACCTGGGGACACAAATACTGGGTCTGTTGCACTGATGTCTGCAGGCACTATGTCCTCCTGTTCCAACCCTCTCCTCCACCAGCTTTCTTTTATTACCTGTCCAATGCCATTAATATTTCAGAACAGAACAAAGACACTTCAGTATAGGGAATACTATCTGTTTTGTTCCTGTCTTGGTTTATACCACTGGAGTTGGTTATCCTTTTTTTTTTTTTAGTCCTTTTGTTGTTATCCTTGACAAATTATTGTTTCTTTATTTCAAGGACAGACTTAGCAAAACCATGCTAATGTCATATTTAAAAACTTAATTCGCTGGCTGGCAAGATCTAATAAAAAGAGAGCTCTTAGCTCAAGATGTGACCACTTCTTCAGCAAAAGTTAAAAAATGTAAATTGTTCTAAATTTTGCATTAGCAGCTTTCATAACAAAGTTTTTCGTGGCTGATTAATGTACAGAGGGAGGGAGAAAGGGGGAAGAAGTCTCAATAACACTTAGGAAAGGACTTTTCATTATAAGCTAAGCTGGAAAAAAATGTAGGAAGGTCATTTCCATGGGCTGACTGATCATGACCCTGGTGATGTCTGTAGTTTCTGAGTGACCAGTTATCTAACTTTTACACCAAGTACAACAGATTTTTCTCTCAGCAAAGAATGATGCACAACTGTATAAGCATACTTATGTATGCTTCAGATCTCAAAATAGCTTCCTTGTCTTCCTGTTCACACACTGCTCTTTATTGACTTAGCTAGATTATATAAAAAATACAAAATCTAAGCAGGGAAAAAGTCATTCTGGGTCACATTCTTACTAGCAAAGAAAGCGATGACATTGAAGGCATAATTCAGTTCAATGGTCAATTTTGATGTTCATTTTTGTCAGTGCTTGAATCCAAGGCACAGATTTGTTGAGAGAACACTGAGGGTTTTTTTTTAAATAAGTTGAAAGAATTATCAATGCTACTGTACAGATGAAAAGAGAATGGAGTATTAAAAAAATAGTGAAGAACATACAAGAGACCATAAATAGACGTTACAACAAATTGATAGAGATTTTAAAAAAAGGAAAACTCAGAAAGCTCATAGTTTCTTAAGAAAATGCAGTAAGAGATAAGGGATAAGAACTTTGTAAGCCTGTAGATAAATGGAAACCCAGAAATCCATAGGCCAACGTTCAAGCTGAGCAGTACACAGCACCTGGAGTTTTGCCATGACACATCAGCATCGTGGGTCTGAGCCCATCTGCACCAACTGATAATGGACTCAATACCTTTTCCTCCCTGTCAAAAGCATAGCCCTACCCAGTCCAATCTCTATGCAAACATACAAAATAGTCTGCTCCTCCTCTTTGGAAATGGCATTCCCATTCCTCTTTAAATTACAGATTTCTTTCTCCAGTATTCTTTCCTTTTCTTTTGCTCGTGTCCATTGCTTCCCACTTCATCTTTTCACTGCTGAAGATCTGAATTTTTGACATTTTCATTCCTGCAGTTCTAGCAGAGAGCACAGCATAACATCTGCATAACTTGCTGACCTTCTTAAGTGTTTTTTGCAGTGTAGATTTGGATCTGTATTTTAGGCACCCTGAAGTTTGCTGACATTCACTCAAGATTAGTGTAACATTAGTCAAGCCATGCCCTCCGATTTTCTCTCTCTTTTTGAGGAAGTGAAAGACCATCCTCTTAATCAGTGTTCTTTGGATTTCTTACACCTCAACACTGATGATCTTCTGCTCTAGGTGTTCTAATAGAGGACCCATAAAGAGGAATGTAACCTAGGGAGGGTATTTGTTGATGAGGACCAGGATACATGTATTTCTACGTAATAAATGTCATTGCAACATGGTCAATGTTGAGTTAGAATTGGTCCTAGCTGAAATATTTTTTGCATATGTAGAAATATATTGTTTGCATCTGTAGAGATACCTACACCTAAGAACTTTATGAACTTTTCCAGTCTCTGATGTAAATCAAATACCTAAATGTTTAATTGACTGCTCAAGAAAAATCAAGTAAATTGATAGCACCAACAGAAGAATTCTCAGTTCCTGGACCAATTAATAGGTTACTCTCAGCTATATTCAGGCCTATATTAGTGACATACAATATTTTAAATACAAATACATTATTTCTTCCATTTATGATCAGACTAAATGTAACTGAATACAACATGAAGATACTAGATGAAAATGTACTTCTCCTTAATAAATTCTTATTACAAACTGGGCTGGAAAATATATCAGAAAGGGAATTTTTGAAATAGGGTATAGAAAATGATTGGCGAAAGAGCAGTATAATCTGCTCTGATTTTATATATTGCATCTGACACTGCTATAATCATGAAAAGAATATGAGAAATGAGGAAATAATTTCTATTTCTACATCTGTGTTCTAGCCCAGAATCAGACAAGCTAGAGAGTTTGATGGAATAATTTGTTGGTTTTTTTTTTTCTTTTAAACTATTTGGAATCTAATTCATGTATTATTGATGCACATTTTGCACGTTTTGTGCATGTAAGCATACTTGAGAGATTCATGATGATACCACCAGGTGTATTCAGCGAAAAAAATTACCTCGATGCCTCTTCTTATTTCTGATCTAATATATGGGAAAGACCCTGTGTCCCTAGATAACAAAGAAGAGATTTTTAGCTGCACACACTGCAAGGTTAATTAGCAAGTATTAGCAAGTATTATCAAACAAATGTATCTGTCCTGCAGTAGCAAGCTAGTGCATATTTCATATAGTTATATTTCTGCATGTTTTAGAAAAGCTTTACCAGTAGTATTCCCTCCATAAAAGTTTATCAAAGGATTCCAGAGTCAAGAGAAATAGTCACTTTTTTAGAACATGCTCCTTTGTTCAGTGGTGAAATGACAATAGGATTTGAAAAAGAAGTGTGCAAAAAATTAAACAAACAGAAATTAACATTGATGCAAAAATTAATAAGGGATGCCAAAGTTATATAATGAAATTTATTTAGTGGGGAAATAAGCAGGGTTTTGGAAAGTTTTTTGGAATAAAAAAAGGAATTTTTAAACTAACATAAGCCCACTTATACATACAGGCAGAAAAATACTAATAATGAAAAAGTGCACAAAATGTTTTTTCTTCCCAAAAGTAGAGAAGATTGAAGGTGTATCAATATACATAAGGATATATATTGGTGTACCAATATATATGAGGATGAAGAAGTCATTTCCATCCTATCAACTCCTAAGGAGGATGTTGAAACACCTACAGCAGTTTAAAATACAAAAAGGCTTGGGTAGTCTATGTTAAAAGATTCTGATGAAGGTGACAATGAAGATCTCTGACTTCCTTACATTAATCTGTGCTTAAATGTGTGTCCTGGGTCTGGCAGAGGTGGAGTTAAGCTTCCCCACAGCAGCCCTCATAGCACTATGCATCAGTCATTGAAAACACACCAGTGTTTTCCCTACTGCTGAGCGGTACTGGCACAGTATCAAATCTATCTCCCCAAAATTCCTACCACCACCAGTAAAGTGGGTTAGGCAGGATCCTGGGAGAACACAAAGCCAGAACAGCTGACCCAAACTGACCAATGTAATGTCTGCTCAGCAATAAAAGCTGAGAGAAAGGAGAAGGAAGGTGAAAGGTCTTTGTTATTTATGATATTTGTCTTCCAGAGCAACCAGGACACATACTGAAGGCCTGCTTCCTGGGAAGTGGCTGAACATTGCATGCTGATAGGAAGTAGAGAATAAATCTTTTGGTTTTCCACCGCTTCCACACATGACCTTTGTTTTTGCTTTCTTAAACTGTCTTTATTGTGACTCACGAGTTTCTTCCCCATCTTACTTTCTCCCCCACTGTTTTGCTAGGGAGGGGAGGGATAGGGTGGCCTTGGTGGGCACCTAGCATCCAGCCAAAGTCAGTCCACCACAGCATGAGACACTCCATTTTGTAATGCTGAAAGCTAGTAAGCAAGATAACCTGCTTCCTCCAGTATAACACAGGTAACTGGATGTCAACCTGGAGAAAAAGAAGCTTACAAAGGATGTACTTTAAAGGTTTAAAAATATATGTACTATTAATTTGGGTCAATAAGACTTTAAGGAAAAGTAGGTTTTCCCAAATAAAACATTTCATTTTTCAACATGGAAATGAGTGGCCTGGCTGAGAAAACTAACTCTCTTTGCCAGCAATGGTCACCTAAGGAGCTGTCTCTCCTCCTCACCCTCAGCCTGCTGCAGAGCTGTTTCAGCATCCCAGCCGCTGTTCCAGTACAGCCTACGGAGCTGCCCCACAAACAGGATGAGGGACTTCATTTCCGTCTGAAATAACACCTTCCCCCACATCTTTAAGAATTCCACACTTCTTTCTCCAGTTCTGTGGTAGTTACATAGACCTTAATGAAAAGGACCTGCACAGCAAAGGTAGGAATGAGAGTCTGAAGGTGAAAAGGCACATTCCTATGACCAAAAATTGCCACTGAAGCCTCCATTTCATGGAACTGCCACCTAGTTTGATTTACAGAAACAAAATGTTGTGGGGATTCATGATTTAATGAGGCTTTTCTAAGGATTTTCCACAGCCACTGGTACTAAGCCTGATGCTTTGCAACACTTTTTAATCAATAGTATGTGAATAAATACACAGTCATTTATGATGTGTACAGCTTTATTCTCAATCATTTCTATATCAAAATATAGGAAGAATGCAGAGGAGAGGTATTATAAAGATCCAACTGGTGGAAAAAATACAACTCAAGACATTATATATAGGAAGAATGCAGAGGAGAGGTATTATAAAGATCCAACTGGTGGGAAAAAATACAACTCGACATTATCTGTTGAACTCTAATAAACTGCTATATGACTTGACTGCATAAGGTAGAAATATCAGAATATGTTGAGAAGTCATTCAAGCCATGAAGTTTAACAAGAGAAAGACAGAAAACTAATGGTTCTTACATTAATCAGTTCCATGTCTTAAGAACCGTTTTATAAAGAAGTTAGCAGCCAGACTGTAAAAATGAAAGGGTCCTTTTAATCTTACTCACATTAGATTTACACTAGTGCTTGCTTCAGTGAGTTTTATGGAATTGTCTGAAAATCCAGATCTTTAAAACAAGATCTCTAGAAATTCCTGCTAAACTACTACGTAGGGAAGATTCAAATAATTTGACGAACAGGGGTTTTTTTAAAGGAAATATTGCTTCTGAAGAAGGAATGTAAGTGCATCTGTTACGTACATGAGCAACAAAAGCTCATGTAACCTTTTTCTGGATTACATTTCTTTCTTAATAAAGACAGGAACATTTTCATATTTTATGATTTCCCATAATGTTGGTAATTACCACCAAAAAATTTAAATAGCCAGATGCCTCTATAAAAGTGTCAGAGTTTGACATTTTCTTTAGTCAGCGCTGCAGAGCAGTGCTTTTCTAACTTCCTGACTGACAGCAATTACCATTCTCATGATCTCTCAATATGACCAAACTGTTGCAATTTGGTTTGGTAATGCTAAAGAACATAAATCTCTTGAGTCATTACCCTGTTTTTTGAATGATGAGCCCAGCACAATTTCAAGAGGAATCCTTATCAACAGATGCCTGGATGGGTCCATCTGCACCCTCCCTTGCACTGCCATCAGCCTCTCAGGACTGTGCTGACTACAGGAAGAATGCAGCAGAAAAGGAACCTGGCAATAAAAGGAGTCCTGTTTGCTGGATTAGAGTGTTACACCAGATCACAGATTAGTTGCACTTGCTCAAGAGGTGAGAGGTGGCAGCATGTGCCCTCCAGCAGGGAAAACAAATGGGATGAAGGGAACTCCCTGGGTCCCTGTTGGTCACAAGAAGGTAGACTGGTGCAGCCAAGCCATTCAACTGCTGTTTCTTACACACGGGCTCTCCAGCTTTCGCTTTCTGCCATTTGAGCAACATGCCAAGTAACCTCTCTCAAGTTTGAAAACAAGCAACTTCTTGATCTGTCCACCTTAGCTCCTCAATCAGGTCAGCAATGGTTATGTTGCCACTGCACTGCACAGGAGCCTTTTACCAACCTCGCTGCAGAAAAGATTCTTATACAGCTTCTTCCATTAAACTGAGTAACAGTGCTTAATGCATACCTGTCCATTAACTCGAGTTACAAATTTGTAAAGATTAGAGAACAATCTGATGGCACCAATTACACTATTGCTTGTCTAAACTGTTTAAACCAGCTCATATTGCCCACTACTCACTGACAGATGAAACAGAATAGGAATGGAATGTCTCCTATTTGAGATGCATTTCAGATTTTTAGTTGCTGTATTTAAACCAGGGAATTAAAAAAAGACTAATACAGCAATAAAATCACTTGGTTTTTTAATATCACATGATATGCAATTATCTTAAATTGGAGGTATAAGTTAGGATCTGGTTATAAATTATAAGAACTGTAAGATGCCAGCAACTTACAGCTGGTATCAAAACAAAGAAACAAGAATATAATTCTGGGATTTAATTCTCTTTTTTTATTAAAATATTAACTCAAAACTCTCTGGCTAAGAAACCTTATTAATATTTTTGTCCCTATCAACAATGGACTGATGAGACAGGACTCATATTTTCATTGTCTACTTCCTGAAACTTTCAGCATCATCCATCCCTCTACCCAAATATTAACTGTTCTCAGGGAATTAAATCACAGAATCATAGAATCTCCTGAGTTGGAAGAGTCCAACTCCTGGCTCCACAGAGGGCCAGCCAGGTCAGAGCATGGGACTGAGTACATCGTCCAGATGCATCTTGAACTCAGCCAAGCTCAATGCTGTGACCCCTTCCCTGGAGAGCCTGTGCCAGTGCCCAACCACCCTCTCAATAAAGAACCTCTTCCTAACACCCAACCTAAACCTCCCCTGTCTCAGCTTCATACTGTTCCCTCGGTTTCTATGACTGGTAACCAGAGAGAGGAGATCAGCGCCTGCCCCTTTGAGCCCCCTCATCACGAAGCCACAGACCATGATGAGGTCTCCCCTCAGTCTCATTTTCTCCACACTGAACAATTTTGTGTAAGAGCACACACAAATAATTTTTTGTAAATGAAAAGCATTTCCACACTCCTGGTGTAATCTCCTGACATTTGCACTCAGTGTGAATTAGCAGCAGGAGACAGCACCTACTCCCAATCTGCTCCCAGTCACACAAGAACATGCCCAGGGAGTTTTGAACGTCTCCAGAGAAGGAGACTCCACACCCTCTGGGCAGCCTGTGCCAGTGCTCCGTCACCCTCACAGTGAAAAAGTTTTTCCTTAGGTGTAGCACTAGTAGTCCCACCTGAAACATTTTAAAGCTAGCACAGGTACCTTCCTGGATAAACCGGGACAATTCTCTAACATCTACTCATTCTCTAACATGTCAGGATCCTCCTGTTTAGGAGCACCAGCAGTTTCAAGCTGAGACTTCTCAGTCAACATGGGTCCTCCTGAACTATGTAAGGTAGGAGATAAATGAGAGGGCAAAATGTGAAAGAACACTGGTGGCATGTGAATGAGCTCACCTCCTGGCTTTGAACCTCTGTTCCACACCTTCTTCTACCTTTCCACAACGTTGTGGTGGAAAATGTTATACATATATTTTTTTCCAGGTTGCAGAACACAACAGGTTCCTTAACAATGCTTATTAAGAAGACACAGATGTACAGATCTCTCTCTGTATCACTATTCACACACTGCAAATATTATAGAACTATCCATCCCTGTGGATTCAGGAGACATCTGCCAGAAGAGAAAAGCCAAACAGCAGTCTGAGAGGGGCTGACCTGAGTCTCTCCTGTCCTTGAATTTCAATGACTATGATGGAGTCATGCACTGATAAGATGTATCTCCCTGCGGTCTCGCTGGGACACTTTCCTGGCTACCAAAAGTCAGAAGATACATACACAGGGCGGTGGTTTTGTGGGTCAAACTACCACTCACTGTATGTAAATTCACTTCTTTTCATCATCAACATCCTGGGAAATGTGGGCTGTGATCTGGCAACTGCTGGGACAGACTCGGCAGGACAGGAAAAAAACAAAGGTCAAAATCTAATCCAGCTACAACCACAGAAAACTGAAGTCAACAGAGCACAATTACTTACTCAAGAGGTAGAAATAAGTTCCAAAAAAATGTTAAAAAAACTTTTATCATCTTAATTTACAGGTCTTTTCTGTTTGCTCTAAAAATTAATGGCAATAGTTGGAATCAAAGGTGACACTGGTTGAAGACTGAAACAATTACATAAAGATTCTAACATTCAGTAAAACAAAGAAAAAAATCTCCTTCTATGTAATATGCCAAGTTCAGTCCAATCTTTGATGAAGACATGGCATCACAATGAAGATGTTCAGGTTCTCATTTTCAAGACATACTAAAGTGAACTTTATTCATTTTGGTTTCCATGATAGTGTGTTTTCTCAGCATCGGTATGAAACATCATTTATGACTTTAATATCCCATATCACATACATTGTAGCCTATTTCACAGCACACCCACACAAGGCAGGAATGATTTAAAAATCACAGTGGTTAACTCCACAATGATCATGCATTATGATTTCAACCATGCTGCCAAGGAAAATTCCAGTCTATGCATAAAATTGACTCATGTGTATTTATCACACCAACTGATATAGAGGAAATGATATTCCACTCATCCCTCAGCTCCTGCCTTGTCTCTCCACACTGAACCTCCACAGAAAACCAAATGCACCCCCCTCCTCCCTCCCCACATACACTTTTGCCTGGGCAAATGTGTTGGCAGATTTAAAACACTTTTGCAATGTTACAGCCATTGATCTAAAAAAAAAAAAAGAAGTTTGAGGTTTCTTTATTTTCATTTTTTAAACAAAAATCAAATAGCAATTGGTGAATTTGGTATGCAAGAGACAAGGAAAACAGAATCTGGATCTCACTGAGACACAAAGAGATAAAGATTCCTTTCATCAAGGGTCATACTGAGGGTCACAGTGAAGTGCTAGCAATAATTTGTTGCTTCAGAAGCTGCCTCAGAATCTTCTATGCTTTGCAAGAGAAAAATAAAGATTTATATATTATCTGCTTGGTGCTACTGAAGATTAGATGAAGTATTTATTAGAAGTCCTTTATGGAAGCATTAGCCTTGCCACTAAAATTTACTTTGATGATTTCTTTCGGCAAACAAACAACAAAAACATTAATTGGGAAATACAAGTCAAATACAATTAAACAAATAATATTTTGATATGTTGCTCTATTAAAGGATCACCCAAAGGCAAATTCTAAAGTTGTCCTTTCAATAATTGCCTAAGGACTCAAAAATATTAATGATACTTACAATGATGTACACCTTTTACTTTATGCAAATCTTAGACCTCAGCTCTAATCTCCTACTTAACAGTGAGAATTATTCTTGCCTGAGGTCCCTACTACTCAAACTTCAAGAGATTAAAAATAGCCCTCCAAACCATATAACTTCTCTTTGATATAAAACAACCTCAGCCTTTATGAAAAGGGAAAATGGCAGTAAGGAACTTGAAAAATAATGATGTTCCTCTGTTAAAAATATGCCCTCATTTGAGACATCAGGCATCATCCCCATGGCGCTAGATTTAGAAACTGTGACTGTGGAGCTCTGCTGAAGAACAGCAGTCTGTTGGGTGGGCACAGACGTGCGGACATGAGCACAGACGTGAGGACAGCAAAGCAGGCACCCCGATTCACAGCAAGCAGAGAAGTTTCTTTTAAGCAGTAGATGTGTCCACCTATTTCTGCTTTCTCCCAGGCCCTTATTACACCAGTGGCATATGGGATAACACACAACAGTACATCCTCCATACTTTGGCAGGCTAGCCATAAACTGGAAGATGCTACCTTCAGTACCTTCAGCTACAGTTTAAGAAAAGCTTTGTTTAGAAAGGGGACTGGAAAGTTGAGCAGGGTTAAGATATGTTATTTAATAAATGTTATTTCCTCTGGAGATACAGCAGGTAACGTGAAAGATACTCCATAGTTTCAGCCCCAAGAAAAGAGTATGACTTTTTTAATACCTTTGCCATAAATTCTGTTGTACAACATACAGAGATCAGTACAACGTTCACTGAAAAAGAAATAAATGTTGGTCATAACTAGCTGGAAACTGGAATTAAAATGCTGAGTGAATACAGTCAGGTACAAATTTACAGATTGTATTAATTTTGGAGTGTGCCTGTATACTGATTTTTTTTACAAACTACATGTATTGTGGTGTCAGAAGACACAGTCATGATGTGATGATAGTGTTAAGACAGTAGAGTTCTGGAGATTATTACCACTTGTGGGATTTCACACCGCAGAAAGAACATCTTCAGAGGTTAAACTATCCAATAAACAAACAATTCCGAACTTGTTGAGGAGAAAGGAAAGCTCATCAGGCACAAAAGTTCACTGAATCAAGCACAGCGCTGGGAGCAAAGTAGCTTGAATTTTCCTTCACATCGGAACAGCACAAGATGCTTACCGAAAATGCTCCTGCTTACATCTACTGCAAGCTGGTCTGCAGTTGTCGTGGTTTCACCCCGGCTGTGGGCCGAGATCCACGCAGCTGCCTGCTCCTTAAAGCAAAAGAGCAGGGGAAGAGGGAAAAAGGGGGAAACAAGGGAAGGGAAAAGGAAGGGGCAAATAACTCCAAAACCAAGAAACTAAGAGGCCCGTGGGTTGGGATAAGGATAGTTTACTAAGAGAACAGAAAGATAAAATATAACAATGCTAACAGGACTTTAGAGCAAAAGAATATGAAACTATTGATACACAATGCAGTTTCTCCCCGAACCACACAACTCAGGCCGTACCACCCAGAGCTGTCCCGGAACCCGACCGTCCCCCCAAGAAGCACGCGTCCCACCACCGCCCCTCTTCTTTCTCCCCTCAGCCCCCCGTTATCCTGGACAGGACGTAATTGGCATGGAATACTCTCTTTGGCCCATCTGGGTCACCTGTCCTGGCTTCGCCCCTCCTTTCTCATGAATAGAGAAATACGAAGAAGCTGAGAAAAGTCCTTGACTGTCTGACTGCAGCTAAGAACATCAGGGAGTTATCAGCACTGCTTTCATTTTAACTCCCAAACACAGCATTCCATCAGCTGCTGCAAATGAAGTTAACTCTATCCTGACTGAAACCACAACAGCAGTCAAGAAATACAGCTGCACCCACAGCTCTGTCTGTTTGGTTGACTGTGCTGGAAGTCATGGCTTACAGGTACCTATCTGTTAAGGCTCTCCTTGGAGACTTAACTCTTAAGGAGCTGTAACAGCATTCTGACCAGCTGAGTATCCTCCGGGTTCTTTCCTCTAAACCTTCCAGAATCCTTATACTACAGTTATACAGGTATTTTCTGCAGAAGTCCTGATAGCCACTCATTCCTGTGGTAGCATGGCAATTTCCCCATCTCCTCTTCCTAAGAGATTAGGCTTTAAATGAGTCAGGGACAGGAAGGATTAAGAGAAAACCAAGGATCCAGCAAAGGAAGGGGACTGCTAAGAGGAGAAGGGAGTCGAAAAACTTTACAGATGATGGAGGGGAACCCATTTTTTTGTCCCTCAGAAAACTGACTTGGCTGACACTAAATTGAAGCCATCTAGGAGGACCCAGTGCAGAAAGAGCAAAGATGTTTATAAACTGCTTTAATTTAGATTCCTTTTTATCTAATCCCTGTAAATTTATCAAATCCACTTGAGTTCTTTAAGCAGCCCTGAGGACAAGGATTTGGAAAAGCTCAAGATGAGCCATCAATGCACACTTGCAGCCCAGAAAGCCAACTGTATACTGGGCTGTATCAAAAACAACGTGATCAGCAGGTAGAGGGAAGTGCTGTGGTGAGACTCCACCTGGAGTACTGCGTCTAGCTCTGGGGTCCCCAGTAGAAGAAAGATATTGGGCTGTGGGACCAAGTCCAGAGGAAGGCCAAAGAGATGATCAGGGGCTGGAGCACCTCTCCTATGAAGAAAGGCTGAGAGAGTTGGGCTTGTTTAGCCTGGAGAAGGCTCTGGGGAGACCTTGCAGCAGCAGTCCAGTACCTGAAGGAGCGCACAGGAAAGCTGGAGAGGAATTATTTATCAGGGAGTGTAACAGGGTAATGGGTTTAAACTAAAAGAGGGTAGATTTAGATTAGGAAAAAATTCTTCAGTAGGAGGGTGGTGAAGCCCAGGAACAGGTTGCCCAAAGAAGCTGTAGCTGCCCCCTCCCTGGCAGTGTTCAAGGCCGGGTTGGATGGGGCTTTGGGCAACCTGGTCTAGTAGAGGGTGTCCCTGCCCACAGCAGGGGAGTTGGAACTAGATGGGTGTTGAGATCCCTTCCAACCCAAACCAGTCTGAGATTATATGATTGTAATTAAAAAAGTTAATCTTAGTTATAAACTAATGAAATCCTGGAGCAGGGAGTAGTTCCCGAGCGGGTGAGGGGGAGTTTAAAAGAATTTTCCCCTTCAGACACAGCATGGTAGAAATAGGTCAAGGTAAATCTTTTTCAACCACCTTTTAGCCAACCTGGGGGTCAAGACATATGTTCATAGTAAACATATTGACATTTGCAAAGCAATACCTAAGAATTCTTTGTGGAATCACAATGTTTGGAATAATTCCGATTTGTGCAGATTTCAGCATGAACTGAAGTAGACTTAAATCTTCAGTAAAGTATCTTCACGATACTCTAGAGCACAATTTCTGTGATTCAGTGAAGTAAATATAATGAAAATTAAACTAACTTGTCAAAAAGAAAGAACAAAGTACTTTTTGTGATATAGGATCTTTGATTTCGTTAATATGAAAAACTGCATATTCCACAGTGGGTTTCCAATTCATAATTAATTAGCAGATTTTATTGAATTTACTTTTACAAATATTTTGTTTTAAACAAAACCCAAGAGGTCTGTAGATTTCATTTACATTTTCTTAATTTTCTTTCCGTTGAAACGAAAAGCCATTCAGTACTTGGCTCTAATAATTCTTCAAAGAATGTCATACAAGTGTTGAATTATGCTTGGAGCCTATTTATGTTAATTGGGCATTTAGCCTTACTCATCCTATAATCCATATGGCAAAAAATGCATAAAGGTAGGCTTCATTAAAGAAGAAAAGACTTTTGGGAATGTTATATATATGTGCTCAGTCTGACTATTCTACAAAATAAAAAAAAAACCAAACAACCACCATAGCTGGCATATTTTTCCACATATAATCCTCATGTGTAGATTAAGTTATGCTTTTGTTTTTACATATTTGTTTTTCCTATGACAGATTTGTATTCCGTAGACATTAATTGAGTCTGTGTTTGAATTATAGATATTTTTATACATTTCTTGAGCGAACCTGGATATATATGTATATATTTTCTACACAGAAGGGAAAGAATCAGTTGGATCACAATATTGTGATCCTACTGTTTGGTCTTCAAACAACAGGGGAAAATATTTGCACTGCCACAATTTACGCTTCTACAATTTCTGAGAGGAGACAAATATTCACATCACCAAAATACATTTACATTCAATTTTGCTGAAAATCCTTTTAAAAATTGATGGATAGAAAGACTAAAGATGACAAAAATAATCACAGGAGTTTCCCTGAAAGATTTACACTTACAATTCTCATCGTCTTAAGGGAATTTAAAATGTAGATATGCTGTTAAGTTATCAGTGGACAGAAAACCATGGTGAGAATATTTCCAGTGGACCACCAGCACATTTTATGAGAATCAAAGATGACAAGCTCACAAGTTGCAAAGAAGCAGAACTTGTACCGTGAATATTATTCATCTGGTTGAAGCCTTTTTCAAAGTATGCCAGGGGATAGTATAAAGTTGACAACTGCTCTCTGGGAAGTTTTCTTTTTTCAAGAATTTCACACATGTGATTATGTTGTGTAATTTCAATACATTTTACCAGACTCCTTCAGGCATGGTTAACACTCTACTGAAAAATATATCAACAAAATTGGTGAACTACTACGACATATTCAGTGTCACTTAGATTAGGTTGACTGAACAGTTGCAAGAGATTTAAAATTTCCTACTGAGTTATTAGGTGATATTTGCTTGTTTGTTCTTTGGCACTACCTGACTATTAAATGCAGTGCTTCACCACAAGAGACTGCCTATAATATGTATTTATTCAGAAGGGTACACAAGAATAATCATTCTTTGCCCTTCACACTCGACAAGTGAGAACTCTTCCTCAATGCATTATTTCAGAAACTTCAAACATAAGTACTAAAATTCATAAAGTAAAAAAAAAAAAAAAAAAGAAAAAAAAAAAGAAGTGAGCACCAAGAAATAATGGAAAACACATTTGTTCTATGTTTGTACTGGAAGGGAATTTATTACACAAAGCAAGTTGAGTAATTAAATGAAAAATAACTAAACCACGCTACAAATGAAGACCAGAAAAATGCTTCAGTCTATTCTAAGCTAACATGGATGAAACATCACCTTAGTCATTGCTTGAAGCACCTAACAAGGCACACAAGCAAGAACTTCTCCTTGCAGTTTTTAGAAAGCCACTAAGGCTTTCTTGACCCATATCAAGAGAAAATGAAAACCACCCAGAATATGTATCACACACAAAAATGCAACACATTTTTTCCTGTTATCTGCAGTAGACCAGCAAAACCTTTGAACCATGAGATTATTTAAATGCAATACAAATATGTTACACAAGCACAGTGATCAATACCCTATTCAGTTATGTCTAAAGAAACATAAATAAATTCATCAGCTACAGATGCACATCTAATGCTTATCTCTAATTTCAGGACTGCACCTATCCTGTTATATAAACCTTTCAATTTGTTCCTCATGTTCCATCATTAAATCATTTTCCTCTTTGTCTCCACAATTCTTCAAAACCACTTTCCACAACCTCATTCTGGTGTTAAAAATCCTCTCTGTAATTACACAGGAGATAGTACTACGTGCCTCCTTTGTGGATTTTCTGTACTTGAACGAGCACACAAAGGAAGAAAAATCGATCCCAAACTCTTGCAACTGTACAGAAGGAAGAATTTATAATTATAATTCTATTAAGCTTTTACACGTGTAATAAATAGATATACATTCCATAAAGTGTGAAAATCAACAGAAGGCAACCTGCATTACAATAATAGATAAAATCAAGGGAGCTCTACAGAAGTTTCTTCAAGATGAATAGCTTTGCCCTCAGATCAGGACTTCTTAAATACTACCTTATAGGCTCTGCCTCTTGGAGTATTCATTACATTCGAAAAGATCAATATAAGTGAAACCACTATCTCATCAAAGTCAAAATGTGTTTTGACATTTCTTTCAACACGGCCTAGACCTATCCTAAGATCAAAAGATGCAAACATGTTAAAAAAGAAAGGACATAAAAGCTATATTTTTCTGAACTTTCTTGAAAAAGCCATTTATCATCTCTCCTTTTATAAACAGCTTCAAGATTAGACCAATGTCTAATTGCTGTAGGGACATTCCCATGAAAGCTTAACGTATCACCGGATCTCATACGTCCAGCTATGGTTTGTTGCGTGTGTGTTTTTCAATGTTTTGATTTTCTTACCTCAGGTATTTCAGTCTTTTTACAACTCAAGTCCTCCAATTTTTCAATCATGTATTCATGCAATGCTGGGTGGTTTATCCAAATAGCCATTCCTGTTCTAAGAGTTAAAACCACCCATCTGGCACATAACTCAATGCCAACTGTTAAGCATTGAACTGATAGAGGCTCATGACAAAATGCTAATTCTCTTCATGTTTTGCATGAGAACAGTAGCATGAATATGGAGGCTATTAAAATGTGAAAATGATTGATGCATGCCTCATCAACAGCATCTCCTACTCTTAACTCCAGTCAATGATTCAAATAATTCCACGCCAACATTTTCAGGAAATGTGTAAGGAATTTGGCAGCTACTTCAGCTTTCCGGCTCATTTTAGGAGCAGTGCCACAAAACCCCAGTCAAATCATCCGCACCTTCAAAGACTGTTCTCTGAAATAATATCTGGCTGGTGTTAAAAATAATGTACAGAAACTCCTTCCTGCTTTACTAGTGGCGAGTTCAACTAAGTGCGATGGGAAAAACACATATTCGGACGTCCAGATTTGCATCTTATTAATTATTAGACATTTTAGGAGGTCTTTCTGAGAGTTATACATCCATCAATTCAATCTATACATCTGTCTATTTGAGTCAGGGCCCTGATGGTACGTACTACCAACCCAAACTGTTCCTGCACGGCCCCCCAGGGCTCCCACACAGCCTGTGATGCCAGATCAGTCCCCGAGGGCCATCAGCCCCTGCCCCAGCAGTGATGCAGCAGGCTGGTCTCCAGCTCCCACAGCCTTGCCTGGCCCTGGGACCCACTGATCTTGGCCTACCCACAGGCCTATGTCCTGGCCTGTCTTCAGCCCATCCCCAGGGGCGTGCCCAATGCTGGGGACTGGGGCTGCCCAGCTGCCTGTTCCTGCCTGGGGTGGGATGGGCCCTGGCTGCTGGGCACTGCCCTGATGGTCCCACCACAGGGAGCCACTGACACCCCAGCCTCCAAAAAGCCCTGACACTTGAGTACTACATTCTTTAATCAGTCATTTCTTCTATCTTATTAAGATAATTAAAAAAGTCTATTAAAACTGTTAAGTTATCATTATAAATTACCCTTCTTATCCATACATTCCACCAACTACTTTCTTTGGTCAATCCAGCAAAAGGCTGCATGAACAAACATAACTATGGTCCAGCAGGCATTTAGTAGCAAGTCTAGACAGCTTTCAATTGCCACGGTTTTCATATAATTGAGATATAAAATCTTTCTCCTCAGTAAAGTGCTTTGAGATTGCCAGGTTAAAACAACCCTTCATGACTGCCAGGTTAAAACCACCCTTATAAAATAAGACTAAATAAGACCTGTAATAATATAGCAGATCCTGTAGGCATACAGAGTCAAGTCTGAAAAAGAAAGGAGGTCTAAGTTCAAAAGACATGAAGAATCCTGGAGGGCCCTGAGGAGGATGGCTACAGCTACAGAACATTCATTGCTGTTCTTGCTCCCTCCTCTCATCCAATAAGGAAAAAAATATTATTCATGATTTGGTATAACTTATGATAAAATGTTTTTCATGCTTCAGTCTCAATGTGGAAAAAAGGTGACGCATGATTTTAAAAAACCCACAATTAATATCAAAAGGAATTAGGATTTTCCAGAACTTAGTCTGCCTGGTTTATCTTTGCCTTACAAAGGGTCTGGGCTAGTACTTAATATATACATTCAGTCTCAAAATCTCATGTTCTGGTATGCACTGACCTAGACTTTCTTTAAATATTTGGCCAAAGGGCCATCTACAAAACCTGTTTTCAGTAGTGGCTGTAAACAGCAGATGGGAGAAATATAACAGGGTAAACATATTACTTCCCTTTCACTCTTCAAATCTTTCTTTGTTTTCAACAAAGGGATTTCCAAAGCTTGATAAGGACTGTGTGAATTTTATACTGGTAAGTTAGCATTCAGCCTGGATCATGGCACTGTTTTCCAGCTTCTGTGCTGCAAAAGACAGTCCTTTCAGCTGATCATCTATTAAATAAAACTGCTGGCTGTTTTTAAAGGATACTCCAGCTCATGCCTTGCATAGTTAAAATTAACAAACAATCAAAAATTAACGCTCAAGATAAAGCCTAATAATTTGTCAGGGTACTAAGGAATTCCTCTGCAGACCATGGGAGAAATACAAGTCTACCCTCCATTTATCAAGAATCTGGTTAGATAAAATGGTCTTTGTAAAGGAATGCAGACAAAAGTATACAGCTACCAAAGCCATTGCTTAGGCCTCCTCAGCGCAGTCAAAGTTCAGCTCTTGGGGTATATATTCCCACACACTTTTTTCAAAAGATTTACATCTCTTTGCATTGCCTCAATTTCTGCTTCCGTTTCAGTAACTGCAGCTGGTGGTTCTGCTACCATACAACCTTAACAAGAGAAATGCCATGATTTACAAAAATGATAATGTTCTTCCAGACCAAAATCTATGTTTCTGTTTCTATCCAATTTTAGGATGACACAAGATCAATATTCCAAAACAAAAGATTCAATTAAGTTGCAATACTATTTTTAAACTTAATTCAAGAGACTACATACATATTTTCAAAATTCACAAGTGGAGACCAAAAAACTTTACTAAAACTGTGTGGGTCAAGTCTCTGTGGTTCTCTACCCATGTCGATTGCTGAAAACTCCTATGTCTACTCAGAGATTATGTAAGTCATTGAAATTCCACAATGCCACTGAGTCCTGCCAGCAGAAGTTGAGTCTCAAAGTCAGTTCTGTAATTTATGTGACTAAATGAATCATTTCTGTTTTTCTTAATTAAAGAAAGATGATAGTATATAAAAAACAGGGATTTTAAGTTGTCAAATATCTAGTGAGAAAACTGAAGATTAAAAATAATCACACAACACTACAGGAAACTTTTCTAAGTGTTCATTTTTTGATTGTACAGTATGTGAAAACTCTGTGCTATGGAGTTTATATAGAAATAATTCATATAATTTATCTTTAAAGCATAGATGTTTTGATACCTAAATTAAATACAGATGAGATGATAATGATGATTATTATTATTATTCATAACCAAAGCTGGGAAAAGCTGTTAAGATAATATTAGTAGTCCAATGCAGTCTTAAACAAAGAAATTGCTACTCTGCCTTCGTAATATCTCTCTCATTGTCACTGGCAGCTGGAAGATCAGCGGGTTTTCATCTATTATCATTAGTTACTGGGCTTGGTGATGATTACTGTGCCACTTGAGTCTGGGATCAAATAATTAGTACTTGTAACTGAGAATGTGAGACTTATCACAGCTTCTGCCACTCTCACGGTAATTGGAATGTAAAGATAAAAACGTGTTCCCTATGACTGCCTGAAGTTTGTACTGAAAGTCATGATGGAGCACCATGCCAGGATGCCTGATACATTAGCCAGACATTCCTAAAAGTGGCCAGTTTCTAAAATTAGTCCTTTTAGTATAATTAATAATGCTTATACATTCATAAACTGTTAAAACCACCCTATGACAAATTGCCCAAACCTGCATAGAGGTGAAACTTGTCTGGGACTGTATCTTTAACAAAGTTATAAATATTAGCTGTTTATAAGTGTGCTGTCATCTCCAGAACATCAGTGTTGTCCTCACCTTACAGTCACCTGCATAAGGACACGGGAAGTAGTTGCCAAGATCCCACCCAAAGCGCTGCTCTGACCCTGCTGCAGCGATTGGGTGTCCTCTGTGGACTGCTGAGAGTTTGCTTTGGGCAAGTCCAGACTGAGAAGACCCACGGGGAGAATGACACTAAATGTCTCACAGAGACTTTGCCGACTGCTCTTCCTCCATATTTTACTTCTGTGCGTTTAGTCATCCCTACAAATGATGTCAGAAGGAGCCTCAAGTTTCAGCTGCTTCCCATCCAGCCTCTTCTAATAAAGGCATGGGTCTGTGGTTCCCTACCCATGTTGATTGCTGAAAACTCCTATTTCTACTCAGAGGTTATGTAAGTCACTGAAATTCCACAATGCCAGAGTCCTGCCAGCAGAAGTTGAGTCTCAAAGTCAGTTCTGTAATTTATGTGACTAAATGAATAATTGTTGTTATTATGTTATTAAAATGTTATTATTCCCATACTAAGTTCACAGTGCTATAAGACATGGGAAAAACACAACTTTAAAATCAATTCAAGCTATAGCTAAGAAAATCTGCAGATGTATGAGGTGATGACATTTACTCAAAATCCTCCAAATATTATGGGATGATGAAGGAAATGCGTTTCTTGTGGGAAACTTAAAATAACATGCAAGGAAGAAATGCACCAACAAATATGGACAGCATGGTTACTTCAAAAGAAAAACTATTAACAATTCTGTAATTATTCCTTAGAAGAAGGAAATGCTGATTTAAAAAACTGAAGACAAGAAACATGTCTGTAGCTTTTACAATGAACAAACATTTTCAGTATAGATATACTTAGAGGCATCTAATTCCTGTTATCAACTTTAAAGTGGGTTTATTTTATATTCTATTATTTTTAGAATATTTTCACCAAACTTCTGGTTCTCTATCACTTTAAATTAAGAAGGGTAAAATTCAAGAAACTTTAAAATAATAATCAACTTCAAGTTTGATTCTGGGCACAAGCCTAAGAAACATTTTAATAACTACCATAAAACAATTATTGTTTGCTTTATACAGTGTAATCCATTACTTAGCAATATTTATCACATCTACATCTAACAACTTTATTTTCTACACAGAAAAATTAGTGAACTGTGGCCACTTCAATTTTATAAATTGAAACACAGCCAGAGTGCCAGAGTTCTGAGCATTACATTATGGAAAGTGATATCACTGAATGTTAAAGCTTCTGGTAAGAAAATTCTATTAAAAATACAAAATCCACTGGACTATGAAATTTTCATATGGTATCACATGGCCCCAAATTTTTAGGAAAGAGGAGGGAGACAAAAATAAAAAGTAATACTTTTCATGGGGAATTCAACCCTTTCTTTGGATCAGATAGAATTAAGATTTTTTCTTATTACAGAACTATACTATTAAAATTTATTTTAATAAAATAAGTAAAAGTTTGCCTTGGTTTAGAAAATGTCTTACAGATTAAACCTTTTTTCCCAAAAAAATTGTAAGAAGAAGGATATGGATAATGACATGAAGCTGAAGCCTGAAGTTTAAGTGCATTCCAGAAGCCAGTAAAAAAGAATAGAGAAACTGCTGAATCTTGGAATAGGTGATGGCATGTCCAACAGGCAATGCATTAGGAAAATGATAGTAATAATTTTGTTGATCATCACAACATGATAAACAACTGGCAGGGTTTTGTTACACAGAGGCTGAGTTCATACACTATTAGAGGACATAAAAACATAAATTATACTTTTACAGCTCGGTAAAAAAAAGCAGTTTAATACTCCAAAAGTTTAGGAGGAGATGGAAGAAGATTGAGATTGAAGGTGGCTGTATTGTGGGTTTGCATGGAACAGAGGAAGAGTTTGAGGAATCCTCCCCCTGAGAAGGAAACAGCAACAGAGACAACTTGTGATGAACGGACCAAACCCCCATCCCCAACTCGCCCTGTGCTGCTTGAGGGGGTAAGAGGGAGAGAAATCATGAATAAAGTTGAGCTCGAGAAGAAGGGAGGGGGTGGGAGGGAAGGTGTTTTAAGATTTGGTTTTATTTCTCATTTTCCTACTCTGTTTTGACTGGGTAATAAATTAGATGCATTTTATTCCATGTTGAGTCTGTTCTGCCTGTGATATTCACTGGTAAATGACCTCTCCCAGTCTTTACCTCGACCTGTGAGCCTCTCATTAAATATTTTCTCCTCTGTCTAACTGAGGAGTAACAGAGCAGCTTCCAGCCAGTGTCAAACCATCACACTTCAACTGAGACAATAGTTGCTACTTGGGCACTCATTAAAAATATGGGAGACTGATTCTGGCACTAAACCAAATGTTACAAAGATGTACATCTATCCCTCAAATACTCTGCTGTTTTTTCATGCAAACATTTGAATCAGACCTGAAATGGAATCACATGCCCATATATTTTGCAAAATGGGATTTCTGAGGTTTGGTTGTTACCCACTGACAATTTTGACAGAATTGACAGCCTTCAGAAACATTCCCACTATGCAAAATAAGCCTTTTCCAAGGGAAAACTACTCCACCAGATATGATTAAACATTATTGTCATATACCCTACTTTGTTTTGAACAATAAAGCACAAGGTGTCTGCATCTGTTATTCGAAGCAGCAGTAATTTCATTTCAAAACAAAGATCAATCAGTGTAAATTTCTGCACAATTCATTCCAAATTAACAATATTTGTCTTGGGAAACCTGCCTCATAAAGAAAGGCACACTGTCATTTCTGCCTTGGATTGAGCAAATCTAGGGATACCATCATTCTTATTACGGTAAATTCCTGGTTTTCTTTTTTTTTCCCCTTTTTTTTAAAAATCTATTACTAAATGGTGACAAATTTATTAACCTCATCCAAGTATTTCTCGCTTCCAAAATATGACTGTGTCTTTGTGTCAAATAAGAATGAAGCCAAATTTCCAAACTTAAACCAAAGCTGTTGAAGTAGCATAGAACAGCGCATGAGCAGGTGCAGATCTGAAACAGATTCCCATTCACCAGTTTTCTTAAACATAAACCTTAGCATTTAAGAGCTGCAAAAGTTGGATCATTCTCTGGTAGATTTTTGTTAATTCTTTGGAACAGAAGTATTACAAAATATTGTTAATTTAAATACATTTGTATAGAGACATTCAGGTCATGTCAGTTTTAATCACCACAGTTTCTAGTTACTATTAAAATCTCTATTTTATCTGTATTTTTGTTATTAGTGGTATGTCAAGTTAAAAGTCATTTACACTTGATTATTCTTAGACTCCTCAGGGCATATTTGGAAAATTAGCATTCCAAATAAATGCTTTATATGCATCATATAAAAACTGAAGGAAAATACCTAATTTCATACCAAGTCATTGAGTAGTTCAGAATACAAGCATGTGACATCAGGATCTTTACTTCCACATTATGATTGCAGATTCAACACAGGGCAGAAAGGATACAGATATCTTTCAGGTGCTAAGCTGTCCATGACCTGCATTAAATGAAGTTCACAGCTTTTAGTGTCCATGGGGATACTCAGGTCTGGATGCAGATTCAGCACAGGCCGCAAAGCCTGTGGCAGAGTCATTTCTGCATGAAACCTAGGAATTTTATGAAGTAAAGCATTTCTTTGGGAAAGGCATTCTTCTTGGTTCACACTTCATCTGACAAAGAACCTACTCCACTGCAACATCCCCTTCACTGTCAAAATGTGTCGATGCTCATGTAAGTAACTGAACATTACAAAACAAAATTGAAAACTAAAAAGACCAAAGGATTTTGGTGGAGATGGCAATGTAAAGGAATATCCTCACACTGTGCAGATGGAGCAGTGCTCACAGAAAAAAAGAAAAAGAAAAAAAAAAGATAAACCAATTGTGAATAAAACCTAAAGAGAAAAATGCATAAGGAAATGGGTCTGGAACCCAGTAAATTGTACAGATCCAGCTTCTTCCCATCAGATGTTATTAAAGAGAATATACGTGTTTTGCTTTTTTGCTCAGTGTTTGTTGTTGATTTTCTTTTCTTATTACAGACAAACCATTGCATTTTTTATTAAATAAATATATTTCAAGTTGTATTGTTGAATCCCAGACTACTAATCAGCAATGCAGAACGCTATCTTTTGACTGTGAAATGGAGCACAAACTGCTTGAAGTGTTTTACTGTAATGCTTCATAAGTAGTGACTAAAACTTCAGCTATTTAAAATGAGTTATTGATATTTCAGTGCATTCCTCTTTGGAGTGCAGAAAGCTTCAAATCTTTTCATTTGTATGTAATTAGGCTCTATTTTTTAATTATTTGGTCTATAAAAAAAGTAGAAAGTAGAGATACAAACATAAACTTTCTCCTGTATCCTTCTCACTTAATTACCATCAATTCACAGTCTAAAGTACAAAAGCTTTTCTCAATCACCTAATGAATGAGGTACTTGTGTAATTGAATGCAGGGGTATAATTGAAAAGCAGAAACGTGCATAATATAAAAAATATAGTCAAAAAGAATGTATGTGAGCTTTACAGAATAGGCAACACTAGTGAGCCTTTGTTTAGAATACCTTTCCTCTCAGGGATGAATAAATAAATAAATAGATAGATTAGACAGTAGATGTAATACATGCCTACATCTGAAAGTCTGTCTTCTTCAACTTACTGATAACGTTGTGTAAGTGCTTTTCTAGGTTTTCAAACTTTTTTAAGTGCTTAATTCCAGCACAGGTAGAAGAAAATAAAGAAAATGTCATACTTCTTTATGCATTACGATTTTGATTGAGCATTTGCCAGTAAATCAACACTACACAAACCAGTGGATACCAAAAGAATTGCATACAGGGGGTCCAATGTACACTTTGAAAATAGTATTTTTCTACTCATCCAACATTCTGCATGTTAATATATAGAAAATAAAATCTTAGCTAAAAGCTCCAGCCTCAGGCTGCGTCTTCAGAGACAGCAATTAGAATCTCCCTCTAAACTGAAAAATTTCAAATACAAGTCTGAAGGGGAACAGAGGGAAAGTAGAAGCACAGTTTAAAGCTTCAAAGAATTTCTTGTTCAGTTAACTTACTTTTAACATATTTATTACTTTGAGGAGGAATTTATCTGTTGGATTTCAAATTTTCAAGCATAATTTACTACCTTCCTACATGATTTCCATTTTTTCTCTCCTACTAGGGGATTAAAATAAATCACTCTTCTTTTTTTTTTCCCAGAGGATTTGAGACTTAACTGTATTGCAAAAAAAATGTGACCAGTTATCCTCTCTATCCATTTGGTTGGTTTTCTTCTTCTAGATTCCAAAAATGGAGTCTCACAGACAAAAGAGCAATATCCTTACTCTCTCCACCCTAACCATTGTTATACAATGCTGGTGCATCTGAATGAAAATATTTCATTGTATGAAAATCATAATTTTGACATGCCAACAGCCATTTTTAAGAAAATATTAATTCTCAGAATAGTCATTTATCCCACCATTTTGATATTTTACAAAATGTAAGATGTCCTGTGTGATGGAGTAGCCTTTTTAAGTTCAGATCTCCTTTATCAAACCAATTTTCATAAATTTGAAAAAAATAATTTATTTGCTGAAAAAAACCATAAACTTCAGTTAAAGGATTTTTCAGTAAGCCTTGTGTGTCTGTAGAGAGGTACAGGTAATGAAAGTACCTCTCAGCTACAATGGTTACTGTATACTTAGGCCCATCTCCTACTTTGCTTGATGTGCAGCCAATATCCTGATATAAAACCAATCACCCTTCTGCTAAACTGTTGTTTGCTTGTTTTGATGGCTGCAAGTAGTGGCGCACATGACAGGGCTGATAAGGAATCCAAAGTTAGGACAGCCTGTGTCTACATCCTGTTTACATAAGCCCCTGCTAGCTCCTATGGAAGCTGACACAGCTGCAGGAACGATACTTTAGAGTTCATTATGTCTTAAAAGAGCTTGTTCGTCCTGGCAGTACTTCTGAAAAACAGCTTCATGGATAAGGACTTCAAAGTCAAGTTCTCATAAACGTTCTCATTTCAGGAACCTTAATGAAGCATCAGAACTACAGCAGTTTGCATGTTTCTGTTCTATCATTTCATTTCCCCCTACTTGATGACTGACCACTTGAACAACCACGGTGCATTTAAAATTCATAAATGTATGTTAACACGCTACCAGCGATGAAGCTCTTTTCACTGACATTGAGGCCAGAATACAGGAGCTGAAAAAGGCTCTGCAGTTACAACAGTGCAAGGTTTGGATTAGAAGCAACTCAAAAGCAAGATATGCTGTTAACCCTTGTAGATAAAATATTTTGTGAACTTCCCCTGCCATCACTTCAGAGACACTCTCTAAATCAGGAGCGCACGGGTTTCATTCCCACCTGCTGCTACCCTTTGCTATCGGAAGCTGGACGAGTCTGACACTTAAACACTAACAGAAGGCACTACCTCACTGCATTCTTTCTAATCTTCTTCTTCTTCTGTTTAACTTCAGAATTAGCTATTCATTTCACTTTAGTATTATTGTTTCTGTTTTTCTTTGTCTTGTTTACCTCTTCTTTTAACTTTGAATTCCCCCAAGGGCTTGATTAGCAATGTGCAATTTAATGGGGAAAAGGACTACTTTCCTGCCTTGTAAGATTTAGAAATGGCAATTATAAAAAGTTCCCATTCCAGCTTTTGCTCTGAATCCAAGTCTTTAAAACAAAACTCATACTGCCTCTCTCTTCAGCAGTATTGCTTTGTGAGCTCTCCAACAAGCCAGTTCTCATGAAATTCATGGTAAGGCCAACATTGTTATGCTTTGTGTCCATAAAGGGACACAAAATTGTTTCTCACCTTTCAAAAACTTCACGTCTTTACAGATTTTAGACTAATTGTTTCAGGCTGCCTGACTGCCACAGCTTGTGTGCTGCCTGATCCCTTACATTTGCTGCCAAATCTACTCTTTAACCACGCAGATACGTCTCAGTAGTGTCCCTCATTAGGACACTGAGGATGAGAAATTCTTTGTATACTACAATTAGACATATCTTTAGGTTCTTAAGAACCACACAGTATCTGCAGATATACTGATCACATAGGCTATCTGTGATATACATTGTTTCTTTTTATAATGTTAATGATATTCAGTTTATCAGATGGAGAACATTTTCCTACAATGATGACATTTTTAGCACATGTTATTATGTGTGTGTAGTTTTCTGCTCTCTCCTAAACATCCCTAGGCTTTTTATTTGACTTTCCTGATATTTTTCTTGAGCTAGTTTTCAGTCACGTTTTGAGAGTCAAGCTTTAAAAAACACCAGATCCTGTAATATCCTTCAGGTTCTGAACAGAAACTGGATCTCAGGGAAGCTGAATGGATGGACTTTCGAAGCAGATGTGGAAGATGAATCTCCTGCAATGGTTTGGGAGCTCCAATAGGACCCAAAGGAATACTGTAAAAATAGCAATCCTAATGTTGCATGTTCACTGTCAAAATTTCTGCATGAACTAAATGGACCTAAGCTTCAAAACAGCTCCTATCATATCAAAATGTGAGTATGAGAATGTTCTCCGATCAAAGATGCACAGCTGAGATAAGGAACACCATTTGGCTAGTGAGGGATACCAAGGCATGAGACAGGCTCAACAAACTATACAGGACAAGAGTAATGACCTGTATAGACCACATATTTACCAGACTCAAAAAGTCCCACAGACAGACTGTGTCACATGTAAAGAAATCCCTGATACTTTTGAGATTGACACTGGTCTACAGAAGGAAAAGAGTAAATAAAATGGTCTAGGGACTAATCTCTGGTTCCCAGGCTGGCAATAGAGCAGTTTTTATTCACTTGCCAGAATTATTTTCATCCTCAAAATAGTACAGTTGCATCTAAGGTGCCTATTGGGAACAGATCCTACCATATGCTGTTGACTCAAGCCACTTCTGAGAACTGCTTGGGAGCAGACCAAACCTACACCAGAGCGTATGCTAGCAATAAAAATGCTTAGGAGTCCTTGACCCTTTGCCATTGCCCCGTTTCCGTACTACTAAGTAGGCCAGCTAGGTGACCAATACTGATGCACTGAAGTTGTTTTACTGAAAAGTGCAGTACCAGACCTGTTGCTGCTTTTCTCTCTGTATGCCTGCTATGAAGGACGTGCTTATACAAGACTCAGCAGGACTCAGCTGCAGTATGGAAGTCAGACTGAAGAATCTTTGGAAAAGCATTTCTTGGCATAGATTTCATCTCTTTTTATAGAAGCAGTAGCTGGGGTCCCAGTTTTCACATGTCAAGACAAGTGCTAGTTTTCATATGGGGATTTAAGTCATACAGCCTTATGCAGATCTGGCACAAAAACTACACAAGTAAAGACAGACGAATTAATGAAGCTGAGGTTGACAGGGAACATCCTAGCTAGAACATTATCCATGGAATTGCTGAATTTGGAATTCGGATTTGAAACTGGTCTCAGTATATAATCCCACAAAACCCCCAAGAAAACAGACCGGTAACAAGCTTTACTAGGCTTCTGATCAGTCTTAAGGAGCTTTACTGTTAAAACTTTAACTAAGGATGTAGAATTTCCTCAGATAAAAAGATATTTAGCTATAGGTAAAAACATCAACTAATTCTACCTCTATCATCTAATTTAACATAATTTAAGAGTGAAGTTCTAACACGGTTTCTTGGTAGCAGAAGCCTCCAAGAATATATGCACAGGTTTGCAGCATGGACTTTGTAAGTGCAAGCACAGGATGGTATCAGAGGCCCAAAAGATTAAATTACAAATTGGAAAAGGCAAGTTACAGTCCCTAGGATTTCACGCCCAGGAAAGAGACCAAAAGAGTATATATCCAGCACAGACGAACTATAGCGTGCGCATTCAGAACACAAAGGACATAACAAGGGACAGAAGACACTCACAACCCCAGCAACAACGAGAAGCAAGCAAGGACTGACAAAGAAGAATTGTTTCATTATTGTCTCCCCGACTAAGGTTGCTGTGCCGGATCAAAGCTGCAACCTCAGTGACAGCAAGGTGTGTTCCTTCTCTCCTCTTTTGATGGAGAAAGATTGTTGCTTTTCATCTGCTGATCACCAAACTTTGTAACTGTGGTGTCAGTAGTCATATACATAAATAACAGTACTATGTAACTGGGTTCAGTAAACCAAATGGTAAGAGGCAGGTTTTGTGTGCAGGCATGTGTGTGCTTCTGTTTTCTGCTCCATCCTTCCCATACTACAAGGTGACTGATGCTGCAGCCCAGAGAGTAAACTCAGATGTGACATCTAGATACTGTTGTAGAGAAGAGAAAGAAAAATCACTGTCACAGTTTACGAAGATGGGCAAGTTAAGCCTTCTTTTGGAGGTATCTAATACTCTCCATTGATTAGAAACAGAACATACACGATTAGCTCTGGTCAAACACCTAATTTTTAGATGGCTACAATTCAGAAAAATGTACCATGCTGCTAATAGAGCTTTCATTTACTGATACAGCAGCTTCTGCAAACAGAAAGTACTTCCACTCAAGAGCTTCATGGCTAGACATACAAAGCTCCATAAAGGAAAGAATACTACATAAAGGAGGGCAAACTTAGAGAGGTGTTACTATATATATGAATTAAAACTTATGCTGATAAACAAAACTGAATGAGACTGAGGCATATCTACTATTTAACATGGATAATATTAAAAAAAAAAATCAAGAACATTTCTATAGCCCCATCACTTTTTAGATAAATGTGATTTTAGATTCAATGTGAAGTATGGGAGGGAGCAATGTCATAAAATCCTGATACACTGCCTGTTGAGTCTGCACCAGATTACAGATACCATGTTGGGGAATGCACGCAGGAGTTTACGTTTCAAGAATGAATCCAGCAAGGCAGCTTAGTTCATTTTTATTCTAGTATTTTGTTACAATTCTCAACAGGAGTGACTTCCTTGTAGGAAGTTCCGCATTGAAAAGAAACGGACTCTAGGGTTTTTTAGTCCTTTGTGCTTTCAGGAAGGAGCGGTAAAGACATTTAGGAGGACTGAGCTGACATCTGAGAGAGATCACAGAGAGAGACTGCTAAAAGATTCTCCTCTTGCTTTCAGATGTGAAGCTGAGAGTCCCATCAGTCCACATGACTCCAGGAGCTGGCAAAAAAGGTCTACTGTCTAGTTCCTTCTCCAAGTGCTACCTTAAAGGTACTTCAACCTGGGATTCTTTCCTCAGACCTATGGCATTCATTACCTTGGAACTCTATGTTACTATTTTAGGTCAGATCTAATAGAACAAGAGTACTCAGGCTACTAGCAAGTTGTTTCAGACCTTAAATCAGTAATGGGAATGAAGGCAATAGAAGAACTGTGGGAACTGAGATCCTCATCTGAGTGGATCCAGTGCTTAATGACAGCTGAGTGGAAGTGCTGTTCTACACACTTTCTAGGCTTCATAATTCATACTGTGCCTGTTATCACTGGTGGCAAAGCTGCAGAGGTGAAGCTTTCCATATCCAAAACAATGCCATGCTATCTAAAACACAGCCACATCTGTTCATTATAAAGATATTTCTACTCTGCTCATCTCAGTTGTATCATTTATATAACAGAACTGTAAAAATTTATGACCCTTTTGCTCAATAAATAGTGGAGGCTGTAGGAATTTTTTTCAGTCAGAAACTGAAGGGAAATTCAATACTGTAAACTCATTCAACTGAAAACCTGAATTTCAAAATCATATGGTAAAAATGATGACAATGAGGTCTTGCAGCATTTCATTTAGTTTTACAGCTTCTATGCAAGCACCCTTTCCAATCAATGCAGCAATCTGACTTTGGTCTGTTTTACTAATAAATTTGGGGTTTTACACTTAGGAAACACCCTTGCAGTACACAGTACCTGTACTCTGACTTCTACAACATCTTCCCTTTGGAAATTTCTGCAGCATCTCTAATTTTCTTGATTTCCCTGTGGATAAGGTATTTCTGACACTTCTCCAATTTTTAAAACAATACACTGAGAATCAAGTGCTACGGGGAAGGCTAGTGCTACTTTAACATAACTTTGCCTTAAAAATAGCGTATGTGCTGGAAACACTGGCAAATTTTTTTAGACATACTGAGTATACAGTTTTGCACCATTTCGGGGCATGTTTCCCACTTAAACATCTTCATTTCTTGTCTGCTTACTTTCCTTATTCTTTCCAATACAATCACATAGCTCCAATAATCTTAAATGTTTATTACAGCAAAATTAGACTTAAATGGTTACTACAGGAAAGTATTAAGGAACTACTCAGGCAATTATCACCACTGAAAGTTTTCTGGTAGCAGCTCGCAGCCATAAGCTACAAGGAAGTCCCTATTATCTTGTTAAGACAAGAGAGTAACAAAATACTAGAATAAAAATGAACTAAGCTGCCTTGCTGGTTTCATTCTTGAAACGTAAACTCCTGCGTGCGTTCCCCAGCATGGTATCTGTAATCTGGTGCAGGCTCAACAGGCAGTGCATCAGGATTCTGTGACATTGCTTCTGCCCATACTTCACATCTAATCTATTTTTAAGACTTTTTCCTTTTGAGCTTACATTTTTAGCAATGCCTTTGATGTATTTGTTCGCACAGTTTTAGAAAACACCTTACAGAAAATTGCTATCCATCCACAGGTACTGTGCTATGCCCTAGGCATGCACACTGTGTGGAACTAGATCTGAAAATGTGCCAGGATACACTTCCAGTGCTTGTACTCATTCCTTATGATGTTTGGTTTTGGGTTTTTTTAACTATTTGATTTCTTATCACATAATAGTGGTAGAATATTGCTGACTATGTTATCTGGGAAAGACAGAAATACGTTCTTCCAGGAACTATGTCATTAAGGAAAGCTTCACTTCCCAGCTAATATCAAACAAATTTATTAAAAACAGTATTAAACAAAATTATTACTAACAGTATTAATGCAGATATTTCCTTAAATAGAAGCTAAGACATTTCTTCTCAAAAAAAAAGCATAGGCTCAATAAAAAAGAAATGCTATTTACAGCATGCCTTTTGTAAGGAGTGAGGATAATTTGTAAGAAGGTACTTTTAACATAGGGTGGCATTACACAGTCCTGAATACATTCTTTCTTAATTAAATAGACTAGCAAAAAACAAGCTCTAAGCTGTTTAGGACCTTAAAAGTCTGCAACTTATCATCTCCTTTTCTTCTTACCAAATACATTTAGCTCACACATGGAATTCTACGAAATTCTCGTTTTTAGCTGAATATTACTCCCACTAACTTTTCCTCTGAACTTCAATGGAAACAGACAATAAGCAAGGCTGAACTTTTTGATAATTTTCTCTCAAGTGTGTACATACATCCCAGCATTGTCTGGGGGAGGAAAAGGATACAAGTGACAGCCTATTTTCTGTAAAACCCTTCTTACATTAGTTTGTGGTGAATTAATCTTTCCTCAAATATGGAAAAATTCTAGGTTCGTAAAGAAGCAAGGAGCAAAAAAATATATAGCAAAAAGCTTCACAAATTGCACCTTAACTAATATGCAACAGGTTGAGGAGTTTTTGAGTTTGGGGGCACACAGAGGTACTGTTATGTATAAAAAGAGCGAGAAATAGGTCAGTGTATGTTAGCTGAGAAATCTGACTTCATTAGATTAGGAGCATTGTAAACATCACAGAAATAGCAGGAGGAAAGGAGAGCAGGTAAGTGCAAATCCTACCATAAAGTTTCTAAGCCATATGAAAGCCAGTCTCTATATATAAGCCATTTAATAAGCCCTACAATTTCAACATAAGACTGTTTCTTCTTACTTTTATGACTCATACTGCTGGAGCATAAAATGACTACAAAATTATTTTACAACCAGAAATCTAACTGCTTAAAAAGTCACTGAATATGAAACAAATCTAAGAAAAACATGAGAATAGGTTTTTAAGACTACAGCATGCCAATCAGAGATTTGTTTGTACTAATTATGTTGTTTATATTTCTCAGGATCACTCTCCTTCCGTTTTTCAACAACTGAGAAAAATGGGAAGCAAAGTATTGCAACTCCTGTAATGCCTTCTTCAGAGTTCATAAAGCAAAAATTAAACAATTTATTGCAATTATTTGGGCTGCTAGGAAAAGCTGCAATAGTGAAAGACTTTAAGAGTTATTCCATATTCACACCTTTTCCTTTGGCTTAGAATGAGCCCGCTGTCATTTTGCAAATCAGTTTGTTATGTTGGGCCTTCTCCCTTGATTTCACAGACACAAGGTACCCTTGTCTTTGATGTCATTCCCCCAAAAGATTGCTGCTTGCATTAAATTCTATTCTTTTTTTCTTATTAAAGTTGTTATATTTTATCAAATGACAGTAAATCTAATTCAGAAGACACTAAGCTGACATCAAAATGCTCTGATTAAAAACTGCTTATTACAGAGCTAAAAAGACATTAAGGATTACCAGTTGTGTGGTTACTTACTCCAAAAGTAGCCTTAATCCTCTATTCAAAACTGAACCTACTATTTACAAATGAAGATGAGAAACTTGCTATTCAAGGCGAGTTATAGAACTCAACAGGATTTTCATGCTCAATTATAGAAAGGAATTTGTATTTTATCTGGCTAAAAGATGGATTTTCCATCACTCCAGTAAATTTGGGGGAAATGCTCTAGTCTCAAGGTTATTTATACTAACAGCAAGTACGTAAGCATTATCAAATGGGCAAAGAATAATATGTTATACAGAGTTACTTATGTAAGACAAAGAAAAGAGACAAACAGAAGCAACATATGTGTGAAACACAGAAGATTTTGTTAGTATAACTAGAACAAAATTAGTCTTTTCTTAGTATGAAAACATTTTTTGGTTAGTTTTCTGGTTGGACTGTAGTTTCAGCGTGAAGCCAAATGCCAGAATTTCCAGATCACACTTTCTGGGTGAAGACACAAATAGCATCAAATATTCTTTGTTACAATCATTCTGAGTTATTTTCCAAATTTTCTTTGATTTAATGATTAAGGTGCCATTCCTCCACATTTTCATTATTTGGATTTTCTATAATAGAGTGATGAAGAAGTACAGTATACTAGTAAGCAAAACGCTGTACAGAAAGAAATACAAATGGAGGAAAAAAAGCTGTATGTTTTCTGTATACATATGGAAAAAACAATCTGTTTTAAATGCCAAAGGAACCATCATAGTAACTGTCAAAGACAATTGCCAACTGGAACTTTAAATCAATGTCTTATGCATTACCTATAAATGACTATATATCAGATCAGCACAATCATCCCTTAATTCAATGACCAAACTAGTCAGTTTCTTTAGTTCCTCATGTTCATCTGAAAATCAAAAAAAGCTGTTCTTACAGATCCGTTTATGCTTCATTTTCTTTTATCTTCCTTTATTTTTGTGCAGACCTATAGAAAATGCAGCTTGGCTGTCAATTATGAAATACCTGCTGTTTCTTAATGTGCTTTGAAATTTTAAAAAAGGTGGTGTTTTCACAGTCTATCCTTATGTACAAATGGAAAAGAAATTGAGTCAACCTTTTTATCACTGAGGCATTTTCTGAAGTTTTTAAGGAGCAATTCCTAAAATAAAATCTGCTGAAAGAACAAAACCATGCTGTGAGCAATAGCAAAGCTCTCCTAAAGTGCTCGGTACCTAATTCTACCACCTGACCACCAGGTAATGCCACCTCATGTTTTGCAATATAAAAAAAGTTCAATAGTGAAGTACCTGGACACTGTTGTCATTTAACAGCTCATCAAAGTTCCCAGAGTGAGATGAATGAAAACATTTTGGCTTTCCTTGATCCTGCAGTATAGCAGACAAATCCCGTTGGTGAAAAGCCACTTCATTGCTATGCCACCATATGTTTCCCAGCAGGAGAGGCCAGAGAAAAGAACTGGCATTTGAAAAGACTGAAGCTTTCTGTTTAACTTAAGGTTTCATTCTCTGAAAGAGGGTAGTGGTTTTGGAAATGACACTTTGAACACTTTATGTGTGTGCAATGTTTTGACACCAGCCAAAAATGACATCTCTTTTCTGATGCTTAATAAATGAAACAGAAAAGAAGCAACCCACAATTACTTCACTCTCTAATTAGCTAACTTTGTGATTTGCTCTCTGCATATAATATCTGTCCTCATGATACCTGCAACTCATCAACATCTCAGGAGATGGACTTGAGTGTAAAAGGCTAAAACTCAAACATTGCTCCACACAGGAAAATAGGTGTTTCCAGCCATCTTAACTTCAAGTATACCAAGAATAAAAGTCAAGAAATGTATGTGAAAATGAATAATGCAAGCACTTTAGGATCCCTTCTGTTATTCATTTAGATAGGTAAGTAAGTGAATTTCATGCTGCCACAAATTTTCAAAAGGTCACAGATTGAAAAATTCAAACCTATGAATAACTGTAGAAGTTGTCAGGTTTGAAGCTGGAGATTTTGGCAGCCAGGATGGGTGCAGCTGGAGCTCTGGCCACCTAACAAGTTGTGATAAATAGCTTAAACACTGAAGAGACCAAGGCTTTAAGGAGGACATGGTTCTTTTTTTTTCAATATGAACTTGGGAAGAGATCCTCTGGATGGGAGCCAGCTCTCCTACTGTATTCTTCTAAAAATCCCCCTAACTGCATTTCTGCCTAACCAATTTATTTAAATTAATATTGTTCATAGTTCAGCAATACTTGAAGCTCTTACCAGACTCTGCTCAGTGGGAAAAAATTACACAAAGAACCTGCAATACATAAGACTGATAAGAAAACACAAGGCCAAGAGAAAAGTCTAAAAGGCAAAGTGCAGAGTGAATTTCCAGCTCTCCTAGATAACATTACTATTCTTATGCCTGTGCTACCTTTTCCATTTCAAAAGGATAATGTTGACATTTCAAAGATAACAATTTGGATTCATAGTTCATATGACTACATATAAATGAGGAATTTCCTCTCCTTCCACCTCAGAGATAATATTTCAAGCTGCCTGAATAATCAGGATAGCAGTACACAATCATACTTACATTCTTCCCACAGTTTGGAAAGTTATCTTTGGAGCAGCAGGAAATTTTGAAATGAACACTTAAGGACTACTGCACCCTGCTACGACTGCTGATCACTACTGCAGCTCTGCAGCTTTGCAGTGGCATACTGTGTAGTCAAAGAGGCGCATATATCTTTGTAAAATAAAGAATTAAATCGATGGCAGTAGTGAATGAAGCTGAAAATAATCCTACAGAATGTCAAACACATAGAGGGGTCTGCCAAGCAAACCACAATGGAAAAAAAAGCAGCAGCACTATTGAGTTAGGTATAGTATCCACGGAGTCACATTCAGCAAAGGGTTGGGGTGACTGGAGCAAAATGGTTGATACAAAACAGAACAGGAAGAGAAGTCACTCCTACTAATAATATTTTTTAGCATCCTGTGACCAGAAAGAGAAAGATAACAGCATTCTCTTCCAATTGTGTATAGTTTTGTTAAGCCCACCATTGCAACAGTATTAATTTCCCCAGGTTTTCATAGAATCATAGAATCACAGAATTGTAGGGATTGGAAGGGACCTCGAGAGATCATCGGGTCCAACCCCCTGCCAAAGCAGCTCCCTAGGACATTTCACTGAGATAGGCATCCAGACAGGTCTTGAATATCTCCAGAGAAGGAGACTCCACCACCTCCCTGGGCAGCCTGTCCCAGGGCTCTGTCACCCTCACTGGGTAAAAGTTCTTCCGCATGTTGGTGCGGAACTTCCTGTGCTCTAACTTGCAGCCATTGCCCCTTGTCCTGTCTCCACAGACCACTGAAAAGGGGCTGGCTGATTCCCCCTGCATCCCCTGCTTAAGATAATTGTAGACTTTAATTAGGTCCCCCCTTAGTCTTCTCTTCTCAAGGCTGAACAGTCCCAATTTTCATCAATTTTCTTTAGAATGAGTACCATAACCTTTCCCAAAACTAGAAATGTTGAGGAGTTCTGACATAGTTTCCTGAAAGAATTACCATCAGCTGTACTTACACAGCAAAAGGAAATTAATTATATAGAACTGTTCCTTCCCCTGTATGACTACAGGAAGACTCACAGGATCATAATAAAATACAGTTTTATAATACATCAGTTATAACTAAGTTTTTCATAATCCCAGGTTAGTACATGATACTAACATTCATTTGGAGAAAGGAGGATGTAATTCATTTTTCTCCCTATAATTATCTGACATTTTGTAAATCAACAAACTTCAAATGTCAACATCCATTTAGATCAGTGAGAAAGCTGTGATGCCATGAAAATTAAAAGGGATCTCAGGAGGCGCTGGAGTAAAACACACTGCAGGAAAAAAATCAAACCAGGAACATCTAAACCATTTTTTTTAACTGTCCAACTTTTTTTTTTCTTTTTTTTTTTTTGCTTATGAAAAATAATCAAAGGTAACTGCCACAGCACAAAACAAGCCTGGTAGGACAGATATCCTGATTCTGATCATTAATAGTACTTTCATCCTTCCTCTTTCCACTCACAAGCCATTCTATTGATTTTTTTAAAAACTTTTTCTCATGAATGGAAGTTGGTCTTCATGAGAAAGTAGATAAATGCCGACTTTTAGAATGAAATAGTTTGACAGCTTTGAGCTTTAGTGAAAATTAGAAGAGGAAAAGGAAAATCCAACATTTTAAAAGAGCCTTTCATCACAACTGAAATATTTTCATCAGAAACTCTGGCATCTCATCCAGTACCTTTGAAGCTGGCTATAAAATAAGACAATCCATCTTATTAGCTGGGTAGGAATGCCCTTCAAAGAGTGGTGCAACTATAGCTGGTAAACATCAGTCAATTTGAAATGCCTGCATTATTACTATATATGTTGGCTTGGTATGTACTACATCTAAGATGAAAAAAGTAGGCTTAACTTGTTTCAAGGCATTAAAGAACACTCTTTCTTTAATTCCAGAGCTATCCCTTTTAGCCAGCTGTGATGTAGTGATTATATATATTGATTGAGTATTTGTAAAGCAATCAGTCAAAAGTCCCCCATTAAATTTTGGACCAAATGTATATAGATTAAGGCTATTATACCGGAATCTACTATTTACTCCCGTTGTTCATGTCTATGTGAGTAGTTAAGGTTAAATATCAAAATCACACTTGCAAGGCAAATGGAACGTAAGCAGTTAAAAAGGAGTTAAAATGTAAACTACTATGAAATTAGGTTTCAAGTAACAATTTTATAAAGAGAAGATGTTACTAAATTAATTAATGAAAACACATCCAGAATTTATATTAATGTATTTTATGAAAACACTAAAGGCTCAGGAAAAAAATTCAATATAATCTAGAGGAGATCATAAAAAATTACATTCTTAAAAAAAGCTTTTGTAGATAATTTGTTACTTCTTAAAATACATGTCTGTCATTTTATGTCTTAAAACAGGAATACATAATTCTATGGGACTGCATTCAATGAGAGTATCAGCATAAGTCAATGCCAGTCATATTTTTGATATAAAATCTTTTAGATCTTTTAAAAAATACTTCTGTATTATTTCAATTATTGTAACTCCATTTTTAATCTACATTAAAAACATGCTTCCTCTTGCAGTATTTGCATACAGATTGTGATGCCATCACTGAATAAATTTTTAGCTTACTAGTTAGAGATCCAAACACTATTGAAATTACAATTTGAGACAAGTGGGGCCTTTCAGCAGTGGGGATTCAATTGGAAGGATATTTAAATGTTAACGGTAGCTCAAATCATTTCCTCTTAAAATTTGTTTGAAGCACTGACAAAGCAAAAAAGCAGGAAAAAATGCTTAGTCAGATCAAGAACACATACAGGAAGGAAATGTTTTTTTAGTACCAAATTAACTTATCTTTTTTTACTGTATTTCAGTGGACTTAACAGTAAAGCCATTAAGAAGTCTGATCCTGCACATCCTTATCCAACTCACAGTCTACTTAGCATGAATATTTACAGGTCTAGGTGCTTTGAAAAAGCACATAATTTTTTTGTGTGCACATCCTCTGAAAACCATATTGAATTGAACGTGCATTTAGAGATTACAGGACGCAACACAAATCGGTAAACAGAGACTACCTTGTTCACCTTCAAAATATATGCAGAGTTGTGGAATTGTCTACAACACTTTTTCCTGTTAGTGTGGCAGGCAACATGCTGTCCACAGCTCTTTAAAGATATTGAAGACTGTTTTTGACTAGGGAATTGATGTCAAAATCAATTTGATAAGCAAAGTTTCTCTTTCTTCCACCAGTAAGTAATAGCTAATGAATAGATAGGTAGGGGACACATGCAGAATGCACGTGGCAACGGGCCAATGCACCAAGGAGATACCATCCTTGAGGATCAATAGATACAGCCTGTAAATTAAAACAGGAAATGAGACACAAAAAATACACTTAGAATAAAAGAATTCTTTCCTTCTAATTATCCGATGTGCATAAATTAAACACAAAGCCAGGAAAAAATGCCAGCAGTTCAAGCAAGTCAAGGAATCGAGTACCACAGCGTACTGTGGTTGTCTGTAGACAGTCTGAGCAAGGGGGTGCCTGCTGGTAAAATCATTAGCCCTCCTCTTTCTGTTGTGCATGCTCTGGAGCTCTGAAGACATGGTTAGCACTATGCAGCATGATGGTGGATCTGACATCATGACTTCCAGCAGTCCTCTCTTCTATCCCTCGAATACCTCATAAATGTCCACATGAACACATTTTGAAACTCATTATTTAAATGAAATAAACTCAGTCAAATGAGAGTATGATCCCTGAGCTAACCTGTTGCAGTCTCGAAGGAGATCAGAAGGGTTTTTTCTGAGATTGTTTCCTTTGTTGACAAAGTCTTCAACTATAAAAACCAATTTGGGTCACTCATGTAATCTAACACCTTAGTAGCAGCGAGTGAGCATATGTTTCACTTAGGCATATGTTTACAGGTCTGTCTGCCTGAACACCTGGTTCTTTTTGAAAGAGATAAATAACACAACATTGGTGGTCAGCCACTGATTCATCAGAAAACCGTGCAAATTTCTTTTTAAATCTCAATATTATTATAGTGGTAACAGAAACTAATTCTCAGTCACTGAGTGAAACTGCTAAATAGTCCTATTTTCCTTTATTCTAGGAGTTTACGGCAGTAATGCTGAAATTCCATGAGATCCCTCAAGTGTTCCTTTTTATTTCTTTCTTTAAACTCTTACAACTTTAACAACCTTTCTCTTCTGTTGCAGAACCACTTGTTAGGAGGGGGAAAAATAGGTGTAAAGAAATTCTTTTCATAATTTCCAGCTGAAGAATGAGCTCTGAAGGGAGAGAGGAATGCCTGGATAGCTCAGAGGATCAGAAAAGGAACCAAAAGTAGTTCAGCTAGGAGAGCAGTCCAAGGCAGAGTATGCTGACAGCGCCCAACAGCTCAAACTACAATCCTGTCTGTTTGGAAGTTTGCATGAAATGTATTTGGGAGGAGCTGGGAAAAGCAGAGTCTTCAGCCTGGTTCTCAGGGGAACTGCTTCTTACACTGAGCCTATGGATAGGCAAGCCTGGCAGTGAGGGCGAGCTGGTCTCCTGCCTCTGGAAGCAGTCCTCCTGCACCAAGTGCAATCATCCACAGGCAAAGTGAATGCTGCAAGGGTGGGTAACCTTGGAGATCTGGCTCTTCTAATGTAAAGAACTTCTAATCATCTGAAGGTTGACCAGAGTAGCCTTTTTTGCCTTTGTTAAACTAACTCCTTAGAATGAATTTTCTACAAAGTTACAAATGCATGTTGGAAAATGAAAAAGCCATACATACAAAGCTTTGCAAGGCTGCTTGCAGCAAAGGAAGTCAAAAGATCATCCCTTAACACTATCATTTAAGGATAACAAACTGTTTTCAAGCAGCTAATAGCCTCTGGGGCAAATTATTTATAAAGTGCCAACACAAAAACAAAGTATGAGCTCGCTTATAATTTTTGAAGTGAGAAACCAACATAATTCACGTTCTATATCCTTATTCATTTCAGAAAGTGCTGTAACAAAGCCAAATCCACACCTTTATTGGCTTACAGTCTTATGTGCTACGGGAGAATGTAAATCCCAACAAAGCCATGTAAGTCCACTGGCCTCTTAAAAACCAGACAGAGCAGCCACCCACTTGTCAGGCAAACAGCAAAGCAATTAACCTTCCTCTCAGATTTCAGGCTAATGTCTGACCAAGAGAAAGCAAGCTTTGGAGGTCTGTTATAGTGATCCTGTAATTATCAGAAGTTCATAAGTTACCAGCTACATGTTATTAGGTCAGCTTTGGCAAACTGGGAACTATCTGGCAAAGGAATTGCAAACTTCAAAGCAAGCTCTCAAATAGCCAGTCGCATAATAAAAAAATGCTCACTCTTAGTACCTTATCTTGGAAGCTCACATTGGTTAGACAGTGACCTTTACAGGATTACCTTAACATGGAGGGAAATCAGCCCCTCTCTGAAGTGTTCTCAAATTCATAATAGAAAATGGCTGCATGACTGATGTTTATGTTGGAAAAAAGGAAGGAAAAGGCTTAAATGTCTCCCAACATAAGCTGAAGCTCTGATTTAAAGCCATTTGACTTTCAAAGGAATGATGATAGCTGACTGCCAATTTGCTATATGCAATACAACACACTCAATCCAGCAACTAGGGCAGAATGCACTTTCCAGCTCCTTAATCTTTTCTCTTTTCTTTTTCCCCCCATGTATTTGGTCATTTTACCAATATGAACAAATGCCTTTCAAATATCTTCTTTGTTCTCCCCTCCTCCAAACATACTGTTCTGTCTGGTAACAAAAAGAAGTTTAGAGAAATTGACAAAGATTTAAAAGATACATTTAAAAGCAATAACTGCTGTTATCCTGTATTTATCAAGCACAGGTGGGAAGTGCAGAGTAGATCTGTCAGCCAGTTTTTTTCTGTCCTTTTACTGAACTAAAACATTTCTTATGCTGACAACATCTAGCTATCAGCCATTTATGTATTATTGTACTTACTGAATCCTCAAAAGGTCTGGAAAATTTTCAGCTATTCTAGAGAATTAAGAAAAATAAACACTTCTATTTAAGGATATTAAAGATGTACTACCTTTTTTTCCCAGTGTCAACTTCTGTTCTCATTATTCCAAAGCCCAATTTCTCCTCTTACTGTTCATATATTGCTTCTTGTTATTCCATCAGCATAGCCTGGAATACCATATTCACTTTAGATTGCCACATGGTCCATATAGAGACCAGCGATGTGTGATGTTCTGCAATCAAAATCACTTAATAGGAAAAAAAGGTATGAATAATGTGTCACCAGATTTATTTTTTTTTCTGTACAGTCTTTTAATTAAAGCAAATAGCCAGGCCAGTGGTTTCCAATTCCCCCTGGATACTGAGTACAGAACTAAAAGTAAACATTAAAACATGCATCAATTACATCCTGTAGGACAAAATTAGACTTGGGTTTGGATAATATGTCATTTGAAAGCAGTCTTACAGTTTCTACCACTAATGTGATGCTATCATTAATCACAGGTCTTATTATGTTACAGAAGATGAGCCTTATTAGCTTTCAAACATTTAAATACCCAGAATATGTAAAATGTATTTACATTAGCATTTTGGCTCAGACTGCTTTAGTAGTTCTTAAAAGAATCAACCCACATCTCCATTTTTAGGACATGGGTTGGGTTTGCAGAGCAGTTGTGATGCATGTTAACTAGATTCCTTGTGAAGAAAACTGGACCAGATGTGCACAGAATGCACTTCGATCTCTATGGGGAAGTGGTGCCTTGGATGGCTTTGAATTATATATGTGGTATAGACCACTTCAGTCCATGGACCAGACTAAGTCTAGCCCAAAGTAAAATCCCTGAATCCCATATATTGAAGATGTTGGTGTCTCAGTGCAAAATGCTTGACCTACTGGTCCCTTCCTACCCCACTCAATTACTTCTTAACGTAGACAACAGCAACGGAAGACTACAGAAACCAGGTGAGCGTATTGCTGAACCTGGACTGAAATCAAAGCTCACACAAACAACTCTGAACATTGCTAGTCAAGCCACGGTAGCACTCAACATTGCCACATTTCCATTCCCCTTTTTGGAATTGTTTCACTCATATATTTAGAATAAAAATCCCTATGCGGTATTTTGCATTTTCAGCTCTCTTAGATTTAGGTAGTATTTCAGAATATACAGTAGATGCCTATAAAATATTCTTGTATTGCTTCTACTAGCATCAAGGGTGACATTTATTTACTGCATTTCATCACTGTTCAAAATAACTAGATGTATCAGGCCTATTTATTTTTGACCGATGAGATATAAACAAAGCTCCTGGGATGTTGTGGCACTTCAGGGCCAATTTGCAGCAAGGATCAGAAAATTCTGCAACTCGTCTATGACAGCGAGAGCTTGAAGACACAGAGACAGCATAGGCACACATGGGGAAGCTAAACAAAAACATCCTACCCTCTTCAATCTTCATTGCTTGTACAGTGAAAATTTTATATGCCCTTCTGCTAACAAAGCTTTTCCTTTGAGACTGCCATCATAGCTCCTCGCTGCTGAAAAATCACCAGGCAGCAAGAAGGAGCCTGGAAGGCCAGACTGAGCAGTTAACATCAGGCTCTGTGCACAGGGCTGGCTTCACTGCAGTGCAGCATGCTAATGGGCCAGGTTGCTGGGACGGGGCTGTCAGCAGTAGGGCCAGGCTCCTCCTTGGGGAGCTGCCCTTCCACCTGTGCCCAGGGACTGCATCCATGCATGTGACTGGACACACATCTCCTGCACCCCAAATTTAGGTTTCAGTTCCAGCTCAACCTACCCCACCACCAGGCCTTACCCAGCGTGGCTCACCCTGGCTCCTGCTGCTGGGCCGGCCAGCTTGCCTTGCGTGGTGCCTGGCCCAGCAGAGCACGGGGGCAGTGGCCCCACTGCGCCCTGGCAGTGATTCACTGACACATCAGCTACAATGTGTTAGCTACCTAATAAAAACACACAGTGCAACAAGATACTGACATCCTTAAGAGAGTGAGGGAATTAATCAAACCTCACATAATAAAGTCTAAACTGTTCCTATCAGAGGTGTAAGTCTCATCCTAAGAAGTTGCAGGCTAAAGTCTTCCTGAGATTAAAAATCCTGAAATTTGTAAACTGACTAAGATTTACGGCATTTTCCAAGAACCAGTAAGTTGAAGCAGAGTAGAACCCAGGTACAGGTATGAGTGGCAGACATGGAGTGCCTTGCAGCTACCACTCTGGATTCCCAGTGAAGGGGAAGCTTGGCATGCTTTGCCTTCAGAGAGGTGCAAGACACCCAGGCTTCCCTCCTGACCTATCTCTGGTCTCCCAGCTGGATGCAGTTTGATACACTGAGAGGAAAAACAGTATTGACTGCTTTAGCCTCCACCTGCACACATACGGATAAGCGAGCAGCACTGTAATCTTTACCAGTTATCCATAATAAGATAATTAACTAGAAATAAGTAACTATTCTGTTTGGTACATAAGGAACATAAAGGGGATAAAAACACAAATAAGTTGTTTCTGCTGAGAAAAGCAGCAAGGTGGAATCATTTTCTAAAGGAGCATTTAAACCAAGGTCTCTCCACTACCTGGAAGATGTGGCTGTTGGGTAGAAACAAGAAGGATTCAGCAGTTCCATTCCTCACCTCATTTATTACTGGACTTCTTTTCCTCTTATATTATTTTTTCTCTTCACAAAAGTGTTTTCAATTCACCTGAAGTAACTGTCAGGAGAAATCTTTCATTCCTTATCTTTTACTGTTGCTATCTTTACCCTGTAAACTGTTGATATTTGGATGTACTGTGCTTTTTTAGTTCTTTGCTTCTCATTTTCCATTACATCTTCCTCCTAGCACTTACTGTTTTTCACCTAGTTGTTTTTTGAGTAACACAAAGGGCAAAAGCCATCTCTTATTTTGCTTTGCCACTGTCACCATACACACCAGCTTACTGTACAATTCCAGGTACTGCTTCAATGCCTGCTATGCTCTTTAGCACGTTCATAAAGTCTCTGATTTACACATCTATATCCTTATTAACAATTCTGCCAAAATCCTATGGACTTTAATTTTTTTAAATGCTTATTCCTTGATTCTATTTCTCCATCTGTTACTCACCCCTTACCCACTGAAGCCCTTTTGGAAATCTTGAATTTACATCCAGAAGGGTAACACATGTAGGCATACCTCAAAAGTATTTTAATTGCATCTCTCTCAGGTAACAACCCCAATGGGAATACAGAGCCATCTGATTTTGCACAGCTTCTTTGCTCAGGTAAGTTTCTTCCAAGTCCAACCTGAAGCCTCTGCCCATAGAGAACTGACGTTGCGACTATCGCCTGCTCTTGCCAGGCGCGGGGTATGACTCTAGATGCTCCTAGCTTAGAAACTCATGTAACATGCAAACCTACCCCTCATTCATTTATAGTGCTGCTTCAGAAATGCTACCAAAATAAAGACCCTAGCTAATGTACTGCATTTCCAAATAGTTTGCCAATAGAAGAACCCAACGTCTCTAATTAGAAATGTCAGGTAAATTAAAAATTTCATAAAGGGATCAATAAATCCATAAAGTTTGGAGATATTTTGAAGAATATTTTCAGTTCCATAGTAGTAGTTTTATTTTGACTGAATTATCAACCAGGTGGTTAAAAACTGCAGGGCTAAAAATGACAGTGAATGAAAGATGAACAAAATAAACACACAACACTAAAAGCCATCTATGCTAGATGAAATGACGATTTCAGTTACTAATTCAACTGATACACATAATGCTCAGTGATTAAGATTTAATGCCTTATAAACTGAAATACGTCTTTACAATTACATGTGATAGAGAAACACTGTGAATGGCAAGATTTTATGCAAAAGCAGAGAAATAAACAAATCATGAATCAGAAAAGTCCTGGAAAGATCGTTCAAACAGATTATGGTGCCAACAGAGCAATTCATGTACTAATCGAGAGAGAGTAAATTAAAAAAAAAAAAGCAAACAACACAGGAAAACATTGTGAAATGTGAAAAAAACAAAAGTTAAAGCATGCAAAAAAGATAGCAAGACCAGCCAAAAACTTTAAACCTGGGCCAGTATGCTTATTAAATTCTAATTTTGTCAGTATTTGTTCACAGGAGTCTCTGATGCCTTGCCATTTAGAAAGTATACACTTTAAGGAGTTCCAATAAGTAACTGTCAGAACATGTACAGAATGATTTAATCACAAAGTTGAGTTTTGGAGAAAGAGTCCATGTTTTCCCTTTTCTATTTACATTTTAAAGAGCTTAAGTTCATACATTTTATTCGATAGATGACAAATAAGGAAAATCTATTACGATCTAGCAGGAAATTCCATGAAAGCATCTCAGTTCGGTCTAACACTTCAAAGAGAGATTTAGCTAAATCTGGTAAGTAGGATTACATGCAGATGTCAGTCAATAGGTGCTCCATATCTATCTGTGGTTTTTTAATTGGCATGTCATGCTTCATGATTACTTTTTAAATTTCCTTAGCTAACATAGCTTGAATAAAATACTGCAGAAACATTATGGTATGCTACGGTATGCACGTGCTCTGCAGCTTCAGAGTAACATTAAGACATCACCTTCAGTTTCACAGTGCATTCGTGCTTGTCAATGAAACCCATTTTTTGCCTTGAAATTCTGGGCATCTTGTATAAGCAAAAATTACAAAAGATGCACACACTCACAAGGGAAAAATGCTCAGGAAGATCTAGGGGTAAAAAACCCAATAAACCTCAGAACAACTATCATAAATATTTTCATTTCCACGCATGGAAAAGTTAAAGAAATCCAGACGCTAAATTAACTGCTAATAACATGTCTCTTCCAGAGATCTGCACTAGAATGGACTTCACTTCTAGCTGAATATGAAAAAATCCAAATGAAAGGCTTAAAGACACTTCAAAGTTAACAGTTAAACATATTTTAAGAGGTAGTGTATGATACTGTTATCTGGTATTTGAAGTCAACACAATATAGTTGAGTTAATTGTGGTGGTGTTCTAAAAATATCAGCATACTGCAAAGAAAAAAATCTCATGCAATCCACCAAGAATATGGTTTTCAGGAGCCTACAGTGAATTACCACACTATACGGGTAAATAAGCCCACAAGCAAATGGAAACTACTCACTCCTGCCTCCTGTTTATACAACACTGCCACTGTCCTCATTGTGCAAATCAATTAAACTGAGTGATCAGTCAGTCCTTCCAATGCAATCATTTCTCCTAACCACCCAAAGGGGCACACTAGTAGGCTTCTGGCCAACGTTTCACATAGCATGCTGACACAGCCAACTTTCTATGGCTATCTGTTTGTCAGTGATAAATGCCAGAGGCGGCTTGCTCCTGGGATTTGACTGTAAAGGTACCTCTGTGTATCAGGAACTCGCCCTCAAGGTGTAATGGGAAAGTCAGCAAAGTGACAAATTTGCAGCTTTGCCCTTCTGTTTTTCTCCAGGACATAATTCAGCTAAATGCATTCTCTTACAAAATTCAGCAAGGAAGTATTGTGGGCTCTTCCATGGCAATCAATGTGCAGCACAAATTGAAAGATAAAAAAACCCATCCAAAACCATAATAACAATGGGAAAACAGTTTCATGCATGTTACTTGTAAAATTCTGATGCTATGGGATATTTAGCTGTACTAATGAAAGGGAGGGGAGTGAGTATACAAGGCTTTAATTTTCCTTTGCAGTGGTCAGGTGTAGCCATCTCTCCAGTATCTCCCTGCTCACTATCTGAGAGAAGCAGCACTAGAGAACAGGAACCAAATGGGAAAGGAGTTGACAGCGCAAAGACCCAAAGTGCCTCTGAGATGATCACAGCACACACACACTTCTCTGAGTACCACAGCCACAGGCAAACTGCTTCAAGCCCGCGGAGTATCTCCCTCTGACAGACTGGCTGCACAAAGAGATGCTTTCAAAACAGTGCAAACAGCAAGGTAAACACGGACTGTAGCCTCAGCCAAACAAGCAGCAATTCTTGGGGCCCCTTCTTATCTTATGTACCTGCCCTTGCAGGGAAGCCCCTTGCTGGGGCCTGATCGGCCCTTGATCTCTCATTGCCATTGAGAGACAGTCTGACAAGTATTCACTTAAGCTTTCTTCAAACAAGCTAATTTACTTCTACCAAACACTAACAGGACTCTCCAGTGCCCAGATGACAGCAGAACTAGAGCAGGGAAGCCTGCTGGCCCTGCTTCATTTACACATGTACCTTTCAGGGGATGGGTCTGTAATTCTGATTTACTCCAGGGGAATTACCAAAAAATTCCACCAGTGCTGGTACCGGTTCAGTAGAGCCTCACACCCTGCACTGGAGCCAGCACTGTGTTTTGATAGGCGTCATATTCAGCTGCAGTTACTGAAGAGAGGCTCAGGAACCTTTCAGGTTCTTCTGCTTCAAAGAAACATAACCGCAACCCGTGGACCGCCACAAATATCTCAACTTCCTAGTCTTGACATGTAGCTCTAATTACTGTATTTGTAACTGCTTTTCTCTATCAAAATTTTACATCCCTGTGTGTGCTAAAATTTCATGGGCATAAAATTTTGCATGGCCACATGGAGAATTAAATTCTGTAAGACAGTGTCCTAGATACTAATTTGGGGGAGAGAAATATTGGTATTATTTTGTATAATGTGGCAGAGTCATCCAGCACCAGAGGTATTTAATTAACATCTATTTTATTCTATTACATCTTATTTGAAGCTGAAAATCATGCATGAAGAATTTTTCTCGAATCCTCTTAGTTTAAGCTAATCAACTGTCTAATGCTTGATAGCTGGAAAAATTAAATTGCAAATGTGCTCTTAAAAGGAACAACTAATTCATTTATAATGAAAATCACCAGAAGAAAATAAAAACCCCTATGGATATAGTATACATATTTTTAGTCTGTTTTCTATTTCAGGGTCTACATTCATAGTGCCTCCTGATGCTACCATAAACAAATCACTATTTTTTAAAAAGGATAGGATAAAATGAAATATTTATTGTCCTTTATTAATATATATAAACCTACAGTGAATAATAAAATCCAGCATCACTAAATGCTTTGAATGGTTAAAGACTCCATACAAAACAGTGTAAGTTACAAAACTAGAACATAGTATCAAGTATCCATTGTCTGCCAAACAGGAAAGCGGGATCCCCGCAGGACTTCCCAGGCATATTTCATCATCTAGGTGTTTTACCAGAGGATGATGATTTGTTTACACCAAAAGTGTCAAAGCATGATTTGTCTGTGGGGAAGGTTTCTTCAGTCAAGAATGTAACTTCTGGCTGGTGAGATCGACCCACGGGCCACCTGGAAGCCCAGGCTCTCACATCACGGCCTCAATCAGTGCCTGGGTGCGGGTCCCAGCCAGATGCCTAGTGCTGGGGCACTCGGCGATCGATGCCTGAAGTTTTAATGCCCCAGTTGAATATGTTATGAACAGTTCTACAGGCTCAGGGGTCAGTCAACTGTGAACCCAAAGACTCAGATTCATTCCCACCTAATACAACCTGAAAAATACACCTTAATTTGAATTATCAAAGGAAAAAAGGAAACAAGAAAATATTCTGGCACATGGTAAACAAAGTTAACTTTAGAGAAGCCCACAGTGGAAACAATGCACAGTGCAGAGTCTGATTAATGTTTAGCAGCATGTCTAGGGACAGATGGAAAATGTTTTGTAGAAATTGGACTGCAGAGAGAGGGGGTTTTTCTCATGTTTGCTCTTGAATATTGAGAATGTTCGGTAAAATGTTTGCTGTCCAGCAGATGGAAGAGACAAGTTTGTGTTTGTCAAGATTTCTAAGTCCTTGCAGAGTTCTAGCAAATACACAGAAGTGTCTCATGTCCTCTGGTGAAAAAAACTCCTTATGATGTAACATTGTATCAATTCTCTGAATAGAGTATCAATAGAAGAACTACTTTCTCTTCTGCCACAGGACTTGACAGGCACTGAGGAAACACTTTTATCCACTTCTTCACTTGGACAGGCATCCCTGTGACTTTCTAAAATCAGCTAGTTATGGCTCGAAAGAACACAAAATGGGAACAGAATTTAAAAAGATAATTCAGAAGAAAATGCTGGGCCAAGAGAAGGCACTATTATGAGGATGGGTAAGGGAAAACAACAACTTGGATAGTTATTTAAAACTATTTCTGAAATGCTGCCAATCAGCTTCCTTAGATACCCAGATCAATGCAAGATGTTTCCCTGGCATACATGAAGTACACATTTTTCTGTTCTCTTCTAAGAGTGAAATAAGTATTTCCATTCTCTGTGTGAAATAAAGAACTCATACTTTTCCTCAGAGACACAATTTCTGGTACCTCTGACTTAATTTACGTCAGAAAAAAGTAACTGTAATGTAACAGTAGCACTACTGACTTCTTTGTTACTATGCAGATGGAAATTAGTGCCCTTGGTTACTTTCTCTTACCTATAAATAAGCAATTAACCCTTTATCACACAATGAAGCTTATAAAAAAAGTGTCATTACATTCACAGTATGCAAAAAGTAAATGAGTTTTTCAGATTAGGTGCCAAGTTTTAGAGGGGACCCAAAACTTAAATGAACTTTGGGAAGAACTAATTTAGACATCCAAACCTCTGTCACTTAAACTTAGTTTACTTAAACACAGTTGGGTACAGCGGGCTTCTTCATTTTGTGCCTGAAACTACCTTTAAACTTGCTGCATACTGAAACATTGATTTATCAGGGGTTTGCATTTACTGCCTTATGCATTAAAAAATATTCCTTCCACGTATCATGGAAGTGGAAATACAACGTAATTAAGCCTGCCAATTGGATGGTCTCATTTCCGTGTGACTGTAACTCAGCACTTACTCCAGCCCTCCAACACAGCAGAAATCCATACCTCTGCATGCAGGACTAGAGTCTGGTTAGTCAATAAGAAATCTCTATCAATACACTCCCACCCCCATCGGCATTACCAGCAAACTAATACACTCCTTGTAGCTCAGGGGCCAGCTGTCTAGTTTTAGAATTCAAGTCTTCGACATCCCTAAAGAGGCTGTGAGATGAGGGGTTTGCAGAAGCACTGTCTACCAGAGCTTCCTTCTTTTGTCTTTTAAAAGAAATAAGGAATTGTCTGCAACAACCTACTTTATAAGCACACCGAGGTTGCAAAGTCAAGCACATGCAAGTTGGGAAATGCCAGGCTTACCCAGTGGCCTGTGCAAATCTAATTCTCCCCTCACCACATTCATATCTATGCATTGTGATTTAAATTTTAATTACCCCACTGGATACTATTTTTTCCAGGGGACATCACTCAGCCCACCGGATGAATACAGAAGGGGGACTGAATTAACGCCGTCCTGACAGTCATAAAAATGCCTTTTTCAATTTGCAAGTGCTTGACTTTGCAACCAAAGTTACATTCTTTTGACAGAAATCTGAATAAAATTTGAATTATATAAACATACATAGATTTGAAGGACTAATGCCGCGAGAGGGAGATGAATTATTTATAAACGGCTGGTATCAATGCAATTAATAAGAATAGCAGGAGGTGTTAATATCTACATGGTTGAATATACTATGCAAACACAAAGTCATCATCATAATTTAGATATTTCAAAACATTTCACAAACCCATAGCATTATTTCTTGTGACCTTAACCCTTCCCAGATAATCTGCAGAAACTGCAGTGCAACGAAGATAATGAAGATCAAAAAGGAAAATTGGTAAGCACTAATGTTTGCTGCTTGTTCTTCAATTTAGCATATTCTGAAAGGGAAAAGTAGCTGTCCTTCTGTAAAAGGTGAGTGGATGCCTTTCTAGAATGCAATGGGGTTATGCTGGCATTGGTCCTACAAAAATATCTGTATATAAAAGATGTAACTGACAAAGAACCAGAAACTAACCCAAGAGATCCACTAATGTCAAAAGCTCCAGCCCTATGGCATATTCAGTCATCCAGAAAATTGAGGCTATATTTAATTTACATTTTCATGCTTTTATTAGCAAAAATCAGCTGCGGCTAAAACAATCACTACCAGGCTAAAACTGTTATTTCAGATTAAATGAGGTTTTAAAATGGTACTTGTGAGTTTATGCACAGAAGTGAGTCTGATGCTTTCCCCAATTTACAAATGTCCTCCAAATCCAAAACCATATAACTCATGTCTCATCAAAGGTATAGTTCCTTTTGTCTCAACACTTTTTTCTATGCTGCATCATGTTGTGAGTAACTGCACTACCATACAAAAACATTATGGAAATGTAAATAAAAAGGCTCTCATTTGGAAAATAAATCTTCACTGTTTTCTCTTGTTTTACACAGAGCGCTAAATTCTGCTTCAAGTATTTCCATGCAGACAGAGAAGAGACCTCAGTAACCAGGATCTGTGGTATTTTTAACTCTTACCATGGATACTTTTAATCTCCCAGATTCTACTACATAGAAAAAAAAATAATTTTAAGTATAAATAGTAATCAAGTACACAGCTGAAGATTCAAACGTGCAAAAAGAGCTCCGTTCTTTGTCTTGTAACACTGATCTGCTCATTTCTTTTCCTAGCTAGCTGATCTGAAGGAAGCTTTCTAACAGTCTCTACAAAGCCAGCAGGAATTTCTAAACAAGCAGATGGGTGGAGTTTTTATTAGAAATATAACTAAATTATCCAGAAAGTGTTACGTCATAATCATTCTACTTTAAAAAAAAAAATTAAACTGTCCTATTTCTCAAGCCTCATAAAAAAACCCACAAAAACACACATAAAAAAACCAAAACCAAACAAGAAATCCACAACAATACAAAGCACTGGGGACTGGATTCAGCCTTCATTAATTGCTTCCATGCACTGCTGCTCCCTGGATTCACAAATTTGCCCTGTAAGCACCAAATCTAGAATATTTCTCCCCAGCCAACCCTGCTCTGCTGCTTCCTGTGCTGTTTCACAGAGTCCAGCCCCTGTGCCAGCCATCAGCCAAATGCTTACAAAGTCAATTCTTCTGTGGTTTCCAAAAACATCAGTAGTGAATTCACTCTTCCTCTTTGAAAGAGGACAAATCTTTTGGGAAGCAAATTTAATGCAGGACATTAAGTAAACTGATGCTGCCATTAGTGCAAATGTCAAGTTCGTTATAGCAGATGTTTCAGCTGAAGATTAACACATTACCATCTCAAAACAAATGTGCAGAGCATTCAACATTTGATTTACTGTGTCTGCTTCCATGCTCTCTAGAGTGAGCTGGAAGCAACTCTGAGCATCAGTGCCCGTCTGTATGTAGCAGAGAGCTCCTCTGGCTGGGACATTCCTGAAACACATCCTGCCCCTGGCCTGCTGACAGCTTTTATCTGCGCTTGGACACATCAGATGTTGGGACAGTACAGAAAGCAAAAGCTACTGCTAACAGAGACTGAAAAGAGCTCAGCAATAGTAGGAACCTGTACTATATTGCACACAGTGTTACAGAATCCTCTTCACTTGGAGGATTCAGGATGTGTGACTCCACTAGATCATGCTGCTCTCTATGAGCATTTCAGTCCTGACAGGGGCCTGCTTTTGGTGTCTTTGACCAGAGTGGAGCCCATTACCAGGAACAGCAATTTCTGAGGCTCCTGAAGTTTTCTACTCAAATCTAGAACACAGAACTTTCCTGCCTTTCAGGCCCCAAAGTAATTTGCTGCAATACTAAATGCCAACAATAATTAAAATATAGAGAGGACAAATTGTTTCTTTAAAAAAAAAAAAAAGGCTGTGTGTTTTAAACATCCTTCCTAAGATTATAAGTATTTTTTTCCTGTAGCAGTTTTAGTTTGATTTATAGGAATTTACAAACTGCAGCCGAAACTCTTCTGAAAGCAGTAACAGCAGTCTGAAACAGATTATCTAAAAAAACCCTCCAGATAACCATAAGGAATCCACACTACAGGATCTCCCTCAGTCTTACACAGGCCATAATACATGGGAGTCAGAGAAATGCTGCCTTAGGCAGCCAAAGACACTGTCGTAGCTGAATTCCCAGGTAGCTGTAAGGTTCGTTCCTTTGTGCCTACAAAGCAGATCAACTGCCCTTCCTGCACTATGCCAGTCAGAAACCACTTCAGGCAACGAACAAATACAGAACATGTTTTGTCTCAAGATTACAGAGTTCCATGGATGAACTGGTGATTTAGGAGCCCACACGTGACAACACAACATTTATGCACAAAATGTGACTCAGTATCAAGTATCTGTCCACAGAGAAAGGCTTAAAGAAAAAAGCACCAGAGGCACAGGAAAAGGTAAGGCCAACTTGGATGGGGCTTTGGGCAACTTGGTCTAGTGGAGGGTGTCCCTGCCCATGACAGGGGGGTTGGAACTAGATGAGCTTTGAGGTCCCTTCCTACCCAAACCAGTCTGTGATTCTGTGATTCTGTAAGAGAAAGAAGCTGTAATTTATAGGCCTGGAGCACAGAGTTAAAGCAACAGTCCAAAAGCAATCTGTAGTTTACAGGAACAACTTAGCAATTTCACTTAGTTTCTTCCAGCTAACTGAATAGAAAAGATCTGTAAAGTCTTGCAGACATCCTTGCTAGAGTCTGAACATGTACATGGCTCTAGTGAGACCAGCCTCACATGTAATCTTAAATGTTAGGTCCCTGCTCTTGCAGATCCCATTGCAGTGCTCTGTCAGCTTGCAAGTGACCACAGGAACACACAATTCCTTCCTATTTGACACTTAGACCTTCGCTGCTGTCAAATGTATAGTTGTTTCTGTTCTGCTAAGTCTATTACATTTTCTACTTCACAGTAGCACTAAAATATACTCCAATCAATGAATTTTTCATGCAATAACACAATAAAAACATGTGCTTTATATTTAGTAGTATAAGGACCTTTCAAAACTAATCCATCCAGAGAGGAGCCAGCAATTTAATGTATACAATTCAGTTCTGGCAGAGCAAGTAAGCATGGCTGAATTTTCTTTTTACAAGGTGTATGCATTTATGCCACTGTAAAAACAAGAAATAAACTAATTTTATTTTCATAACTGAAAACAAGTTCTCAATTGAGCAGCTTTCATTGAGCCAGCACATCTAACAAAATACATTATCAATGAAAATAAGATTACTGCATCATCCAACCATTTTTTTTGTCCTGAACTACTCTAGTATCTCTCACTTTATAGCTGTGTGAATACATGCTTCTCATGAGAGAAAAGAAAATATCCCAGTTCCTTTTTCTGCTATAGAAATAACCTGCAAAGAATAAATACTTGCTGGGATTTGGCTGTGGATTTTTTGTTCTTTTGCTGTTGGGTTTTGAATTTTTGATAGAGATGGGTTCTTTTGGAAACTACTCAAATTCCACTGATACCTATTTTTTCAACAGTAGAGAGTCCTTTTGATCTGTTTATTCTTTCCCTGGTGTTGTAGTTTTGCGTGGCCAGGTTCTTGTGGAGAAAGGGGGCTGCAGGTATGGTGTCTGCAAGAAGCAGCCAGAAGCTCTCTGCAGGCCCCAGAGAGCAAACACCAGTCGACTCAAGGCCAGCGTCATTGTTGACCAAAGCCAAGTCCATCAGCGATGGTCATAGCGCCCCTGGGAATCACATTTAAGAAGAAAGAAAGGGTTAGCAGCGGCTTTTTTCCACCAGAGAAGGGAGTGAGAAGATGTAAGACACTGTGCAGACACCAAGGCCAGGGAAGGGGGTGGGTAGGAGGCACCCCAGGTGCCAGAAAGATGACCCCTGCAGCCCATGGAGAAACCCATGCTGGAGCAGGTGGAGACAGACAGAAGACACTGTGACCTGTGTTGGAGCAAGCCCCTGCCAGCACTTACAGCCCATGGAGAGAGACAGAGACACAGAGATGAGCGAGGGAGAGAGATCCACGCCAGACAAGGTTTGCTAGGGTGGGCAGGGGGAGGCTTGTGACTCCACAGAGGACCAGGCTGGAGCAGTCTGGGCCTGAGAGACTGAGAGACGTTCTGTGATTTATCACTGCACCCCATAGCAGTGACCCATGCTGGGACAGCTGGTGAAGAGTCGAAGCCCCGTGGGAAAGGACTCACGTTTGAGATGTTTGTGGAGGACTGCCTCCTGTGGGTGGGACCCCACAGTGCAGCAGGGGAAGGGTGTGAGGAATGCTCCCCCAGGCAAAGAAGGAAAACAACTCCTGAGGAACTGACCTAAAGTCCCATTCCCCCAGTCCCTGCTCCCCCCCCGTGCCACAGTAGGGGGGAGGAGAAAGGAGCAAAATCATGACTAAAGTGAAGTCTGCTGAGAAGGGAGGGGTGGGGGGAGGTGCTTTAAGATCTGGTTGCACTTCTCATTACCTGACTCTGGTGTCACTGGGTTGCAGTGCAGTGTCAAAAATTAGAGAGTTTCTTTCCTTTCTTCTGTGTTGAGTGTGTTGTGCCCGTAACACTAATTACAGGATGATCTCTCCCAGTCCTTATCTCAACTCCTAAGCCTCTCAGTATATATTTTTTCCCCTGTCCAGCTGAAAAAGGGAGTGATAGAGCGACTTGGGTGGGCATCTGGCCTCCAGCCAGGGTCAAACCACCACACCTGGAAATCACAAACAATTTAGTTTAGATTCTGAAACAACTTAAGCCCTGATACAAATAACAAAGCTCAGAATAAGAAATACTTTGACACTGCTCATTTGAATGGAAGACCTCTTCTTGAGAATAACAGACTGCATCATTTCAAGCTCTACTCTCCTAAAGGAATGCACCACAGATAAAAAAAGGGGCCTGGGGAGGGAGGGGGGTGGGTGGGGAGAGAGGCGGGGGGAAGGAGAAAATTACTTAAATGAGAAATTCAAACACGAAAAGATTTGGGTTACCTTGTTACCTTTAAGGTGAAGTGTTTTAGGGTAATATTTTTTCTGGATCAAGACAAAGAATAAAGGCCAGGTTTTCTTCACTTGTGTGTCTAGATATACTTTGGGGCTTGTTTTTTTTTTTTGAGGGGGAGAGGGGCATTCTTATTTACTCTACAAATCCTTTCCTTTAGTGGTATTTGCTGGGTATGCTCTCTGTGCATACTTTCCACTGAAATAAAAGAATAGTGTATGCTGCAACCTTTCTTGGCTTTAGACTTTCCTTATTGCAAAGATCCTGGTACCAGCTCTGCAGCTTTCAGGGCAAGTGATATTCTGCAAAAATTAGTCAGCCTTCTGCTTAGACTCCACAGAAACGGGTCTGGTAACCACAAACAGAGTAACCTATGAAGCTTTATAACTGTTTTTTAGACACTTAGATGGGGAACTATCTCCTGTGGTTGAAAGTACTCATTTTCTAGCTCTCTTGATTACAGATGTGAACGGAGAAAGTCTTCCAGAAGGAATTCTTCTGCCAATGAAAGAAAATAGAGCTTTCCTGGTACCTTAAATGTGAGGGCACACCTGAGTTCTGCAAGCATATAGCTTAGCAAAAAAAACCCCAAAACCCTGCAGTTAATTTCTAGACTTCAATGAAATTTAAACAACACTCTAAAGGGGATTGTAACAAAAACCCTGTTAATGTCCCACAGCTGGACTGGGTCTTTATTACCAGAGGCAAGGGAAGAAATTAATATAAGAGGAGCCTCCAAACAAATCCTTAAGGGATCACAGGGTGGAATAAGAATAAATTCTCCATGTGTAGGAGTTAGATACAGTTGCTAACATACTTCGTGAGATGTGGTGGAGAAGCTGCTACCATTATAAGCAATGGAGAATAGCAAAGCTGTGTGGAAGGGGAGACTGACTGAGACATACTGCACTGAAAAATCTGGATTTACCTAATGGAAACATCCCTGCTATTAATCATGCCTTTCCTGATGTGGACTGGCAACAGTAGTGTAGTCCCTAAAAACTTCTCTATCTCCTGCACTGTAAAAGGAAAGTAGAGCCTCCGTGAAGATGCTGGCCTTTTAGCCTTTCAACATAAAGAGGCAAAGATCTAGATACCAAAAACATCTCCGTCAGCTGGCAGAAGCCTGATCACTCAAACTGCATCTTTCTTTATTCTGTGTCAAGCCCTAGCAGAGTAGGTGCCTGAGGAAACAGGTTTATCAAATTCAAAATGTATTTAACAGGAAAACTGAAACAGAAAACTAATTCTTCCTGTGAAGGCAAAGTGGCAGAGCTGAGTCCTGGAACGTGACTCTTAACAGTGACATCTTGCAGTGACTCTTACAGACCTCCATTCAGGATCTAGTAGTTAAAAATAGCTCAGGCTGAAGACTAAGGCTAAGTCTATATAAATTTAAAAATCTTTTCTTCAAATCATCACTTTGACAGTAGTGGGAAGGAAATCCAATGAATTCCACATCTTCAGCATACACAAAAGATACAGAGTTTATCTGCCATTTGTTTCACAAACGAGCCTTTTACAGGTTCAGAGTATAAACCAATCTTCCTTCTCAGGTAGAGTCTTTCTAATGCACAGGGTCACTGTCCTGGTTTCAGCCAAGATTAGAGCTAATTTTCTTCCCAGCAGTGGGTGTGGTGCTGTTGGATTTAGTATGAGAGCCATGTTCATAACACAGAGGTGGTTTTTGTTGTTGCCAAGCAGTCAAGGACTTTGCAGCTTCTCACACTGCCCTGCCAGTAAGAAGGCCGGGGAACTCTGGAAGCTGGGAGGGGGCACAGCCAGGACAGCTGACCCAGGCTGGTCAAACAGATATTCTACAGCATATAACATCATGCTCTGTAATTAACTAGGTGGGTGGCTGTGAGGTGTTTAGCTTGAGAACTGCCTGAGCAGCAGTTCCAGGGGTTGAGTACTGTGCTGTGCATTGCTCGTTTGGTATATCTACCGATCTACTGTTGTTATTGCTATTATTGCTATTATTATTGCTATTTTCCTTCTCATTTTCTGTTCTATTAAACTGTCTTTATCTCAACCCATGAGTTTTACCTTTTACTTCACTTTTACTCTTCTGATTCTCTCTCCCATCCCACTGGGGAAGGGAGTGAGTGAAAGTCTGTGTAGTTGTTTTAGCTGCCTGCCAGGTTAAACTATGACAGTCATCATCGGTAAACTTCCTAACTTTAAAAAAATTACACTCCTTTTCTTAATGGCACTTTAATCACCTCTCCTTTCAGCACTAGCTGTTGTGTAGCACCTTTGTTGAGCTACTCATACAAGGACCTGCCAATGAAGCAGGCTCTCATGAGAAGGATTCTTGGAGAGAGGCACAGAAAGGGATGGCTGATGAATAAAAGCTGGGCAGAATAACCATATTGAGGCCCATTAAATTGGACAATTGGTGGTTTAGACAGCAATTCAAGAATTGATCCCAAAAAGGTTATCAGTTTAAAGTGTTAGTGAAAAAAAGGAGTTTAAATTTTGTACTGAAAATGTTTATAAAGACCCCACAGAGACTGCAGCCAAATGACAGCGGTGAGAGTTTCAAAGTCAATTTATGCCTGAAATGTCCCAGCAAGAGCCGCCGGGGCCAGCTGACTTCCATGGGAAGGAAAGGCAGCAAAGGGATTCCCCATTAGTAAAGGAGCACTACAGTCTTGGGAGACTTACCATCACCCTGCCCTCTCTATACATATGAAAAGCTTTCATATGGAAGGTCTGGAGTGACCTTTCACTACAGGCCGCTTTTAAGGTGATTTACATACTAAACAAGCTTTCTTCCATAAAGATGGTGAATATGGAATGCCATTTTTGAGACTTCATTAACATGGCTTCTCAAGAGGCTACAACATCAGTGGGGAGAGGGAAAAGGGCTTCCCTCCTATTCTTCCCACTGGTGTCGACATTATTTATTGTGAGGAGTTCCAGGGATTTACTACTTCAGGGAACAAGACAGGAATAAGAATCAAGTTCATGCCTCTCTTGTAATAACAAAAAGCAGTAATCACAGGCCTATCAATGCAATAAGGCAGGATAGATCATGGAATTGACAGATCATGGAATTGATAATAGATAACTGTGATAAAAGATAGAAAGTAGAATTTGTGCTGTGCGCTAGTGCAGCTTGGAAGCACATTACAAATGGTATCATCTCAATGAAAATGTAAGAAAAAAATCAACTAGTGGGAACTTAAGCACTCAGCAAAGCAAAATAAAATACCACCTCCATAATTCACAGAACTATATAATAATAGCCCAAAATAATGAAAGAGTACGTACAAAAAAACTATTAATGCAATGAAACAAATATGGTAGAGTTGAGAAGAAACTTCATTTAAGCTAGATAACACTGCAAAACACATGGCTCAGCAACCAGCTTGAATACCATCCTATCTCCCAGCATAACTCTTCATGCCAAAAAACCTAGGGATTTGATTAGAACAGTTTTGCAGGCAACTAACTTTTCTTTTCAAGTTTAAATTCCTGTGAGACAACTGGGAAAGGAGCAGCAAAACATTGCACTGCTAATGCCTGTAGTTCAAATCCAGGAAGGACTCTTGGAGCTCACAAACTTGATCATGTGCAACTTGGCTTTCTTTGGTTCAAGGAAAAGAGAGATGAATTCCAGGTGGAATACTCTGAACTACAGAATAAATGTGGAGAACAAACCAGGACAATTTAAGTTAGAAGAGTCTGGAAAGTGGACTGTAGCTGGTTTTTTTATTCCTTGCTTCTGAAGCTGAGGTTTTGTTGATTGGCAGTATTCCCACAGCTCATGCCTGTGGTGCCCTGTGCACAGGACACAGCTGTGGTTTTCCTTACACAGGATACTCATACAATCTTATAACTGATTTGGAAAAAGCAGGATGCTGCTTGATGTTCTCAATGTGTAAAGATGCCAAGGGACTTATACTATATATTGGACTCATACTCTGAACAAGGAGTGATAGACTTCGATATCCAGAAGATACATGTGGGCTGACCTGCAAGATAGTGAGTTGCTGAACTGTAGAATTTGATATGTCATGCCAGAATCTTGCATGAAAGGGGAGAGTCATTACCAAAAGAAACAAACTTTTTGCTTAAAATACATGCAGGATTTGTAAATGTTTTGTGTAATATTATTTCTGCATGCATTCAAATTTGTTTTACTGGGGAACACTGAGGAATACATTTCTATTCCCTAAGAAGTAATTGATACTAATGTGTGTTAATGCTTACTATTGGCAATCACAGACTAAACAACAGAATTACACCATACAGACAACAGCCAACGTTGCTAAAGAGATCTAGCACTTACATGATATACATTTTTAGGCATACTTTCTAATGATTGTTTAATGAGGGATAGTTTATGCTGAATAAAAAAATATGTAACTTCACAATTACTTAACAAACGTTTTTATTATGACAAACAGCATTCCAGGTACTGTAGGGACAAGGAGAACGGTGCGGGCATAAGAACAGTAAGTGGTGTAGGATGGGACAGGATGAAGTGGGAAAAGGGACAGGAGAGAATGAAACCATGTGCTGAGGCAAGCCTGGGGAGTAAGGGCCCAGAGGAGAGGATCAGAGCTTAGCTGGGTGAATTTCTAAGAGCTAATTCTTCCAAAGTGGGCCAAAGTGCCTCCAGTATATACCGGTATAAACATCTTAATCTATCTGTAGCTCTTGTATTGTGGGGTTGTTTGGGATCTTTTTCCTTTGCCTGGTTTTAACAATGAAAAAGAGCCTGAATGGGATCACAGAAAGCATGAATTTCAGTTATCTTTCATCCTCCTTATCACTATCAATTCAAGGCTTAGTTTGGTCTTTCTGCCAGATCCCGAGCTTTGGTATTTTGCTCTAAGGATTCAAGTTTAGATAATACTGTCTAAACATTTATCTACCCAGAAAAAAAATCTATCAAGTAAGGTAATAGCAAGTCAAATTTCCACATGGATCTTGTTATTCAAGCTTCTAAGGTTTTACAGTTTAGTTTCAGTCATCTCAAAGGTGAGGCGAGCAAAACCAAAACAACACTTCCTTACACTGGAGGAAGACTATCCACTTAGCATGTGGCAGTAATGGGTCTGTCACCTGTTAAATTCTACTGATTTAACATCACATTCAAGTATAAATTAATATCTATTTCTTTCCTTGATATGCCTAACTGCCCAAGTGCAGCAGCTGATTTAAAAAAACACGACATGTTTTCTTTCTACAGAGAATTACCCAGTTACCCCAGATGTGTTCAGTGACTGGGTGGTGATTTAGTTTAAAAACCCCAATGTTTTGAGAAGGAATGAACAGGACTTTTCAGCTGCTGCTTCCAAAATGGCACTTTAGCATCGACATGAAGGTTCCCATTCCCTAACCTTCAGGAAAGAGCTAGCAACAAACACGTAGCAACAAATTATATTTCTGTTTGTTTGTAATAGAGAAATACAGATCTCATTTATATTTCATAAATTTCAATATTTTCTGAACTAGTCTTTTCCTGGCATTTACCAAGTCTGTGTTCTTATGCATTAGAAATTTGCAGCAAAACATGCTAAAATATTATTAGCTTGTAGCACCCTGAAATTGGCTAAAAGAACATTTTTTACATCCAGAAACTGTCAACCAATTTGGAGTCTTCTTTGGAAAAAAATGACCTCTCAAGCTAAAAACGCACACATTTTTGCCTGATTAATTCCATTTAAAGCTATTTAAAATTCATTAAATTAAAATTTATTTTCAATTTTATGCTTGTAGTCAGGAGTCAAAAAAATAAACTATCAGCTATTACACACTTCACATTGCAAAGGCAATACACTCTATCATCAAAAATGGGATAAATTAGGGCATGGTTTGAGGTTTTTTCCTCTCTGCACCTTTAGCAGCAGTTATCTCCATACAGTACATTTATTAGAGGTTCCTCAGTTTTCCAGATGAGGGAAGGAGATCCCACTCTGCCATGATGAGCTTCTGCTGCTGTTCTGGCATGGCAAAGTGTGACCTGCCTAAAGGCTCAGGCATTAAGGACTTAGAATTCCAAATCATTATGTGTCTGGATACATTTATTTTGAACAACTGCTGTTTTCTGTTAAACAATATTTCAAATAAATGTTTGATCAGGAAGAGTAAAGATGCAATTCTGACTGTATCAGAATTTAACACCTACCACAAATAAATTACAGTTTGAGAAAGAAAACAGATATATAATGTTGCATTCTTAAGTATGGACTAATTTATAAATCAATTTTCTTTACTTCAAGTTGGTGAACATTGAGTCAATATGCCTATTTTGAATGCAAGTGAAAAGACCAAGTTTTAGAAACACAAAGCAAAAGGATGAACCTGTTCCAAAGAGCATCTTTTACTACAGAATGTTGTATTAACCTCATTTTTCTCCAAAGTTGTCCAGAAACTTCTGAGAAAGATAACTTTGAAGATGATAAACAGTCCCTCTTCACAGAGCAGCTCTCACTGTCTGTGTCAGCAAGTAGCAGTGCCCAGTAAGAGAAAGCCTGCATGCCAGACAGCTGACTGTGAGAACCTAACCTCCACAAAATGGCCATTTCAGAGGGGTTTTGTTTCAGAATCGCTTGCAGTCAGATTCCATATACTGAGTGCCAGCAGCAACTGGAGTGCATCTTCTTTTCAACCAAGAAAATGTGTTTTCATGCACTCCAAGACTGCACTGCAGAATGAATAAAAGCAACTGCACTCCTTACCCAACTTAGAACACCTGAATTACATAACCAGTGCCTAGGTAGAAAACGGGAAGAAGCTTTATCATTATCTACGCAGTCACTTTGTAACTAATTTGTATGTTCTGCTGATCTAGTGTTCTGGATCCCAAACTCAGAGAGATCTCTGTGCTCCCTTCCCTGTGTATCCTGAGCTACCATGTTTTGCATCAGTAGGACAGTACTGAGAGACAGCAGAAAATCAGCAGTGGCCCACTGTTCAGTGCTGAGTGGCTAGAGATTCAAATGAAATTGTGGTACAGTGATTGACTGCTCTGTACCAAACTGAATCAGAAGGTCCTATGAGTTTGCACTTCTGTTTCATGAAGTTAAATTAACTCTGTGATCTATTGCTTTCAACCTCCAAAACATCCTAATCATACAGATTAATCAAAATTAAGTTGTCAGCGGACTTCGTTAATTAGCTTTATACTAAGTAAGAAAGTCAAGGGCACATAAAGACTCAACCTTTGGCAGTATTATCTGTCCAGCTTTACTGCCTAAAGCAGGCATCTTATGCTTTGGCTTTCCAGCTGTTGTTTTATTGTTGCAAATCTAACAGCTGAAAATAAACCAAGTGTAAGCTTTAGTTATTACCCACTGACATAATGTATGATGAAATACACATCTTCCCACTGAACTACAAAAAAAAAAAAAAAGACGACTGCTATAGGCAGAAGGGAAGAACTTCCCGAATCACTAGGCTGGAAAAGACCTTTGGGATCATCGAGTCCAACCCTACCTGTCCTCTACTAAACCATATCCCTGAGCAACTCATCTACCCATCTTGTAAATACATCCAGAGTCAGTGACTCAACCCCCTCCCTGGGCAGCCTGTTCCAATGCCCGACAACCCTTCTGGTGAAGAACTTCTTCCTAATGTCTAATCTGAACCTGCTCCTGGGCACAGCTTGAGTCCATTTCCCCTTCGTCCTGTCACCAGAAGAGCACCGGTTCTTCTGCAGAACACTCAGTTTAAAACACAAGCATTGCTTTATATACAGCAGTTGACCTACCTTACATTAAGTTATAATAAACTGGGGAAGAGGTAAAGTATACAACAAACAAAGCCATAAAAGAGCACAACTGTAAATGTAAGTTTGATTAAAAAAGAATGCAAGTTTAATTCAAGGTCATTCAGTCCCAGGGTGGGAAGTTTCCAGAAGGCTGCTGCGCGAGACCTCAGACCATCAACCTGAACTCTGTGTTGGGTGAAATCTTGGCTACAGCAAACACATTTGAGATCAACAAAACAAAGTGTCTGAATGACACGTGATTAGGCAGGGTGTCCAGAAGGAGTACTTTTTCGTACCCAATGAACAGACCTTGGCTACACAAGAATGAACCCCTAACACAGGCTACGCTACAGTGGACTACAATATAATAGCAGCAGTATTGGCACTGTAAGTGAATATGTGGACTCATAACAGCAGGTTGTAGGGCCTCCTGCATCCCAAAACCTGAAGTTCACACTCCAGGATGAAAGGCTGGAAATTAATTAAAACACCCTGCTGTAATCAAATCACAGGGATGTAACTTGCAACGAAAAAGGATAAAAACTTTTTTATTTAGATTTCTGTCAGGAATGAAGGTGCATATCACAAGCCTTTCCCACATTTCACAAGAAACTTACCAGCCTGACATAGCCAAGTAAGTAATTTCTTTAAGTTCCATTTTACTCAATAAAATGGAAGTAGTCTTCTTTAAAACAACATAAAGTTACAGAACTGTGAGGATTACTGAGACATGAAAATACACACTTCAGTCTCTTCCCTATCATGAGATGAAGTCAGGACACGACACACCACTCTTCAGCAGCAAGACCTCACATGCTGCTCTGTTTTGAAACATCAGCATGCCAATGCCGTTTTAAAAAGGACTGAAGGAAGCTGCCACAAAGAGACGTCAATGTGGGCAATGACCACACAAGCCTCAAAAACAAACCTCATCGTTCTCTCATTTTAGGAAAGGTTACTTCTCTCCCAAATCCTCTCTTTTCTAAACTCCAGTGCTAAACTCCAATTCTAAACTCCTCTCACGTAAGCAGCACCAGGAACCCCAGTGCTGACTGGTAGTCTCCCACACAGTGCAACTTTAAAACTGCAGATTCTGGCCTCACCAGGTGCCAGTGTATATCCTGCAAGGCTGTTACTGGTCTCTGCTGCTAGAAAGTTCACATTTTAGCTTTAACTATAAAACCACAAGACATCACACTGAATTCCCTTACAATGGAAGTAGCGTGTCTCCTAAGGCAGTGAAACAACAGATCATAGGGAAGTTTCCATACATGTGAACACAGTGAACTCTCTCCAGTTCTGTATTTCATTTCTTTATCGATAGTGATTTGTTCAATATTTTCTATAGCCCACAGGGGCCTTGCTCAGTCAATCTTTCTTTTCAATAGAAAAATCACATTTCTGAGAGATTTGAATTATGTCAGGAGATAAGTAATTCACAGACTACTTTATGACTGACACATATACACCCAGAAATGCAAGAAGATTAAATCCTGTGGCTACTTGAGGTATAAACCCATTCTGTGTCAATCTTCCTCCATTTGTTTCTGGAGACTGACACCGTGCAGTGCTCACCAGTCAGGAATGCATCAATCCTTCAGAGAAACTGGAGAGAGAGCTTTCATTTGCATTCACTTAAATAGATGAGATCAGCAGTGAATTCCATCGGAAATGAACACTTGTGGGGATGCTGCTTTTATTACCTCTGCAGTGATAAAGGATGGCATTTACAGAATGGTCCTCTGAAAAGCAAGTGCACAAATCATTGCAGGCATATAGTGTAGGCACTACCACAGTTACGTGCTACTGCATCCAGTTTTGCCACTCTTCTGAAATCAGCATTAGAACTCCTACCTCTAATTTATATTAAGGCTAAGTGCCTACCTGGCTGAAGAGCGATTACAGCCAGCATTCCTGGTTGAAAATATATCCCACCAAATCAACAGCTCCCGGTTCAACCTCCCCAAACCTTGTTTCCTGTAATGTATTTAGAATTGCATGCAATTCTGCAGTGCATAACTCTTCCGTTGCCTTCCAGGATTATATGACAACAATTCCCAGAATATGCTTTCATTATAAATGGTAATATTGAGTCTGCTGAGCAAGTTTAAGTTTATTATTTTGTTTCAATTTATTGTCATAGGTAATGCATTTACAGCCTAGCTGTAAGTCGGGCAAATGTGCTGCAGTATTTCCTAAATCAGTTTCCCAGACAATAGACTTGTGAGGATTACTGCTTTGCAGTTTGGATTATTATTTTTTTCCTCTTCTTTAAAAATGCACTGAATAAAGATCCAGTCTTTTTAACTTAAAAAAAAAAAAAAATCACCATTTTGCAAGGGACAAGTCTTTAATCTTATCTGATGATAAGCTTATGAAATCACTTGGGTCTGGTGACCTAGTGGGTCAGGTCTACCACTAAGGCAGATCTCTGCATGCAATCACACCTCTTTTGAAGGCAAGAACACATTCATCTCTGTTATTTTAGGTCTCATGCTTTGAAGCAGGTTCTTTGTATTCTCCCCAAGTAGTCTTACATAGCAAAATATGTTGACACATTGAAAATTCCCAATTCCAATAATTACTGGAGATTTTCTAAATGTTGGTTTACCAGCGTCTGCTGTCAATTCATGTACTTTTGCAATCCAATTCCTTGGGTTTCTTTTGCAGTCATCTCTAATAAACCTTAACCTTCACCTTATCTCTTGCTTCCCTGCCTGGTAGGACAACCTTGGATGCTTCATGAACCCTGCCATATAATAGATTTTTCTTCAGTTGCTCATCTAATCTGTCTCACATTTAGCAAATGCCATATAATTAAGCACATCCCTCTGTCAAACCTTCCAGGTCTACCTGAACTCTTCTTATCTGAAATTCCCACAGTCCTTCTAGCCTTCTGATACTCAGCCTTGAAACATTTACATCAGCATGGCATGCATTTCTACATTTCTTTCCTTCCCCTTGTTATTCTGCTGCTTTGTTGCACCACTTCCTCTGTGTTTTCATAGTGCAATATATTTAAAATATTCCTATGATGACATAAAAATTTGACATTGTTTTGAGAAAACTAACAGAAGTTTCCCCTACTACTCGCTGCCCAGCAACAAAAATGACATAAAATATTAAATAAAAAATCCAGTATTACAGAGCTAAGCATCTTAGTACATCCAGAAGAAAGACACTAAAGTTTTCACTACTAATAAAGTAAAATGGGAACACTTTCACAAAGAATAAGGTTTCCAATGATATACATCCAATTGGTCATTTTCAATTTATTTACTGTCACTTACTGTCATTGAGACATCTTTGCTATAAAATTCCAAGACTAGAAGCATTTAGATCTTTTAAAATTGGATTGATTCTTCCTTTCTTGAAGCTCAGACAATTTAAATTATGTGTGCTTAAGCTGTAGCAATAAACACACTGCTGTAAGATAAGTGGTAAACACAGACCCCCAAATCACCGTCTCGGGTAACGAAAGTAATGCTGGAATAAAGGTTATATGATGTGGTTAAAGAGGAAAGTAGCTATTATTTTCTGTACTTAAACATACTTGCATAAATTTATCTGGTTCATACAATATGCTGCATACTGTGAAAGATACAAATTAATAGATTGATAACGTTAAAGTTGCTAAGGTAGTACAGTAAAAATACTTTATAGGATAATTTGGGATGAGCTGCTAAGAAACAAATCACAAAGTCAGAGCTCTCTGTTATATCATGCATACCAAATATATGACAATAAAACTTTTATATGTTTCCATCATGCTGTTTTATGTCAAATAGTTAATAGGAAAAAACTGTATTAGAAATGTTTTTGAAGTTTAAAAATGTTTCATTAGTGGTATCTTTTTCTTACCCTAATTCTACCATACAACTGGCAACTGTGGTGTCATCTGCACGTGTCTTCATGAGAAGTGCAACCTCATCAACCGAAAAGTTGCCAACATTTAGGTACCTTTTCAAAGGCATCACCTAAAAGAAGGTGATAACCTTTTACACATAATCACACATACCATCCAATGAGAGACAGAAACCATCAGTAGAAGAAAATGTCAGCTCATTGGCAGGTTGAGCAGATCTGCAAGGTAACTCTGATTCCTCATGCTCTCCCCACCTTTATTCCACAGGCTGGGAAAGGGAAAAATGAGATGGAACAACTAGTTTCCTAAGCTGGTTTAACACTGCAATGGGCAACAGATAGTGGATGGAAACAGGATTTTAAAGAACTGTAGTTGGTTGGGAGAGGCAGAAACAGAGGCATTAAAAGTGACTTGAACTGTTGGAAGTTGGTAATAAGAAAAGCAGTACAAGTGAGGAAAACACTCATCACTTCCTTCAGGAACTGCACTGGAAACTGGACTCAGCAGGAATGGGAGTCACATCCATACTTCTACGGGTGGAAGGTATAGCATTTCACACCAGTGAAGGAACTTTCCCAGATGAAAAAGGGAGAGAGAATGAGGGAGGATGCTAGCTCGTGGAAAGTCAATGGCATCACTTTCCTAAATCAACAGAGGTAAAGTTTTACCAGAAAAAAAAGTGAAATAACCTGCTCTGCATATGAAGAAAGTGAAAATTATTTCATTTGTAGAAGAGGGCCTTTTCACAGAATCACAGAATGGCCTGGGTTGGAAGGGACCCCAAGGATCATAGAGCTCCAACCCCCTGCCATAGGCAGGGACACCAACCTCAGGCCGGATCTACACAAGGTTGCCCAGGGCCCCATCCAACCTGGCCTTGAACACCTCCAGGGACGGGGCATCCACCACCTCTCTGGGCAGCCTGTTCCAGCACCTCACTACTCTCTCTGTGAAAAACTTCCCCCTAATACCTAATCTAAACCTTCCCTCCTTTACCTTTAGTCCATTCCCCCTTGTCCTGCCATTTTTTACCCTTCTAAAAGTTGATTCCCCTCCTGTTTGTATGCTCCCTTCAGGGACTGGGAGGCTGCAATGAGGTCCCCCCGCAGCCTTCTCTTCTGCAGGCTGAACAAGCCCAGCTCCCTCAGCCTCTCCTTGTAGGGGAGGTGCTCCAGCCCTCTAATCATCCTCATGGCCCTCCTCTGAACCCTCTCCAACAGTTCTACATCTTTCTTGTATTGGGGCCCCCAGATCTGGACACAGTACTCCTGATGGGGCCTCACGAGGGCAGAGTAGAGAGGGACAATCACCTCCCTCTCCCTGCTGGCCACCCCTCTTCTGATGGAGCCCAGGATACCATTGGCCTTCCAAGCTGCAAGAGCACACTGCAGGTTAAGTTTCTCATCTACCAGAATCCCTTCTCAGCAGTCCTTCTCAGCAGGGCTACTCTCAAGGAGCTCTTCTCCCAGTCTGTAAATATGTCTGGGATTCCTCCAGCCCAAGTGCAAGACCTTACACTTGGCAGTGTTGAACCTCCTTAGGTTCACCCAGGCCCACCTTTCCAGCCTGTCAAGATCCCTCTGGATGGCTTCCTTTCCTTCTGTGGTGTCAACCACACCACTCAGCTTGGTGTCATCCACAAACTTGCTGAGGGTGCACTCAATTCCATCATTGATGTCATTGATAAAGATGTTAAAGAGCACCGGTCCCAAGACAGACCCCTGGGGGACACCGCTTTATCACAGGCCTCCAGCTGGACATAGAGCCATTGACCACCACCCTTTGTCTACGTTCGGTCAACCAGTTTCTTATCCACTGGATGGTCCACCCATCCAATCCACATCTCTCCAATTTAGAGATAAGGATGTGGTGGGGGACTGTGTCAAAGGCCTTGCACAAGTCCAGGTAAATGACATTGGTTGCCTTCCCTTTGTCTACCAATGCTGTCACTCCATCATAGAAGGTCACCAGATTGGTGAGGCATGACCTTCCCTTGGTGAAGCCGTGCTGGCTGTCCTGGATCAGGCGCTCATTCCTCATGTGCTCCAACATGTCATCCAGGAAGATCTGTTCCATGATCTTCCCAGGCTAACTGGCCGGTAATTCCCCAGGTCTTCCTTGCTCCCTTTCTTGTAAATGGGAGTGACATGACCCATTTTCCAGTCCCTGGGGACCTCTCCTGACAGCCATGACTTTTCAAATATGATGGAGAGCGGCTTGGCAACCCCATCAGCCAGCTCCTTCAGGACCCTGGGATGCATGTAATCCGGCCCCATAGACTTGTAGACATTCAGTCTCATGAGGCAGTCTCGGACTTGCTCTGCCCTTACAGTGGGGGGGGATTTACTCCCCCAGTTCCCACCTAGAGGTTGAGTGACACAAGGTTCTTGGGCTTGAGAATTATGAGAATCTTGGCTGCCAGAGAAGACTGAGGCAAAGAACTCCTTCAGTACCTCAGCCTTCTCCACATCCGTTGCAGCCAATTCTCCTTTCCCAAGGCGGGTACACTCTCTTTGGCCTGTCTCTTCTGGCCAACGTACCTGTAAAATCCCTTCTTGTTGTTTTTAACATCCCTCGCCAAGTTCAGTTCCATCTGCGCCTTGGCTTTCCTGATCCTGTCTCTGCAAGTCCGAACAGCATCCCTGTATTCTTTCCAGGCTACACTCCCTTGCTTCCAGAGCTTGTATTTGCCTTTCTTTTCCCTCAGTTTGACCAGCAGGTCCTTGCCTAACCATGCTGGTCTCCTGCCCCTCCTGCCCGCTTTCTTATTCAGAGGGACAGAGAGCCCTCGAGCTCTCAGAAAGGCATCCTTAAAGATTAGCCAACTTTCCTCAACATTTCTGTCTCTAAGTACCACCTCCCAGGAGATCTTGGCCAACAAGTCCTTAAACAGCCTAAAGTTTGCTCTCCTAAAGTTCAGGGTCCTGATCCCACTCTTTGCCAGGCCCACATTCCTTGAGATCACAAATTCAACTAGGGCATGGTCACTGCAGCCCAGGCTGTCTCCAATCTTAATACTTTTAATGATCCCCCCACATTGGTGAGCACCAGGTCCAGCAATGCATCACCTCTGGTCCGTCTGTCTAAAACCTGAACCAGGAAGTTGTCATCTATAGACTCTAGGAGTCTGCTGGATCTCCTGCAGCTCAACATGTGGTTTTCCCAGCAGATGTCAGGGTAGTTAAAGTCCCCCATCAGGATGAGTGCCTGTGACCGCGATGCCTCCTGCAGCTGAAGGAAGAAAGCCTCATCAGTAGTCTCTCTTTGATCAGGTGGTCTGTAGTAGACCCCTATCACCAGCTGTTCTTTATTAGACCCATCCCTAATTCTGACCCACAGGCTCTCAACCTGTTCCTGACCACTAATCAGATAGAGCTCCTCACAGTCTATCCACTTTTTAACATAGAGGGCAACTCCACCACCCTTCCTACCTACCCTATCCCTTCTAAAAAGGCGATACCCTTCTACAGGGGTATTCCAGTTGTGGGAATCATCCCACCATGTTTCTGTGATTGCAACTAGATCATAATTTTCCAGTGACATCATGGTTTCCAATTCCTCCTGCTTATTACCCATGCTGCATGCGTTTGTGTAAAGACACTTCAGCTGGGCTTTCTGGCTCACTACCTTTTTTGAGGAGCCCTCCCTCAAATCTCTGGGAGGAATCTGAAGTTTTCCCCTACTGCCTCCTAGAGGGACATTAGAAGGTTCCGGAAGGGAGATGAACAATACTACCTCCTCTGAGGAGTCCTCAGAAGTTCCTATGGGATACTTTAGAGGCATTTCCCTACAATCTTGTAGAATTTCAGCATCCCCAAGCCCTTCTCTATCTCGTTGAATTTCACCCTCTTCACCCTCAAATCTAGTATAAAGCTAGAGGCTACTTGCTCTACCCTAGCAAGCCTCCCTATATCCCCTCCCCTTCCTGACTAGTTTAAAGCCCTGTCAATGAGCCCTGCCAGCTCTTGCACTAGGATTCTTTTCCCTCTTGGAGACAGGTGGCACCCATCTGCTGCTATTAGGCCAGGCGCTGAGTAGATCGCCCCATGATTGAAAAACCCAAAGTTCATAAGGCGGCACCAGCTCCCCAGCCACCTATTCAACACCTCTGCCTTCTTGGCTCACTTCGTGTTCTTCGCTGCCCCAAATGGGATAGAAGAAAACACCACTTGTACTCCCCCTCCCTCAATCAGCCTCCCTAAACCCCTGAAGTCTCTTTTCATACTTCTCAGACTTCTTTGAGAGATTTCATCACTGCCTGCCTGAACAATGAGTAATGGGTAGTAATCAGAGGGGTGAACCAGATCCAGGAGTTTTCTAGTTATGTCCTTGATCCACGCCCCAGGGAGACAGCACACTTCCCTATGAGTAGGGTCTGGTCTGCATATGGGGCCCTCTGTTCCCTTGAGAAGGGAATCCCCAACCAAAATCACCTTTCTGTCTTTCCTGGTGGAGGCAGTCTTGAGAAAGGGAGTTGACTTCCTCACTCTTGGCCTCCTATTAGGGGGATTGTCCCCCACCTTCCCATTTGCCTCCTCTTCAACCCCCAGCACCTCAAACCTATTGCTTAGAGGGACCTGGGGAACCAAGGTAGGTAGGGAGGAGGTTTTCCCACGGTGCCGAGCCAGGACTATCTTCCAACCCTCTCCCTCTTTCTGGTCACCCACTTCTACCCATTCAGCCTGATAGGGCTGGGGATCCATCATTTTTTGGGGAACATTTCCCTGGTGACTTTCCTTCTGGCATGCCAGAGAGTTGCTCCACCAATCAATCTCCCTCTCACACTCCCTAATGCTTCTCAATCTCTCCACCTCTTCTTTGAGCTCTGCCCCCATGCTAAGCAGATCATCCACCTGCTCACACCTCACACAGGTGGAATTGCCACCACCATCTGCCAGCAGGAGCAGGCTCAAGCACTGCCTGCACCCAGAGACTTGCACAGCCTCACTCCTGGGCAGGCCCTCAGTCTGGGTCTCTATGCTTTTGCTGCTTTACTTAGTTAAAGTGAGGAAAGAAACCTATTGCTCTTGTTCTGTTTGTTACTGATCATTTTTTAAGCACTTCACATTAACTTCTTCAACCGGATTTTAGAGTTCAGCAGAGAGCTTATAGGAACTGAAAATTCATCAAGGGTTGCTCCAATTAAATTATATGTAAGGAATCAGAGATCTACTTTTGCTTCAGTAGCTTCTAAAAAAATTGTCTTCTTTCTCTTTAAGCCTGCATTGGTGTTATTTTTTTAGGATGATCAATTGTCCTGGTTTCAGTCAGGATAGAGTTAATTTCATTTGTAGCAGCTGATGGAATGCTGTGTTTGGGAGTTAAAATGAAAGCAGTGCTGATAACACCCTGATGTTCTTAGCTGCTGTCAGACAGTCAAGGACTTTCTCAGCTTCTTCGTATTTCTCTATTCATGAGAAAGGAGGGGCGAAGCCAGGACAGGTGACCCAGATGGGCCAAAGAGAGTATTCCATGCCAATTACGTCCTGCCCAGGATAACGGGGGCTGAGGGGAGGAAGAAGAGGGGCGGTGGCGGGACGCGTGCTTCTTGGGGGGACGGTCGGGTTCCGGGACAGCTCTGGGTGGTACTGCCTGAGTTGTGTGGTTCGGGGAGAAACTGCATTGGGTATCAATAGTTCCATATTCTTTTGCTCTAAAGTCCTGTTAACATTGTTATATTTTATCTTTCTGTTCTCTTAGTAAACTATCCTTATCCCAACCCACGGGCCTCTTAGTTTCTTGGTTTTGGAGTTATTTGCCCCTTCCTTTTCCCTTCCCTTGTTTCCCCCTTTTTCCCTCTTCCCCTGCTCTTTTACTTTAAGGAGCAGGCAGCTGCGTGGATCTCGGCCCACAGCCGGGGTGAAACCACGACATCAATCTTATTTCCTTTCATGGGGCCTTTGCTGCCATAATGCAGCAACTGTTCTTTTGACTTCTCTTCCCCCAGCACTTCCCCACCAAAGCTGCTCCCAACAGTGTCTCCTAGAGTATGGAGGTTTATCTGTGACCAAAACTACAATCAGGCATGAAGCATTTAAGTTTCCCTCCCACATTTTCAATTAAAATGAGTGAGAAAGCTTGGGGAAAAAAATAAATAAAGGGAAACCCAGAACGGTGATGAATGAAATAGCTGTGTGACCTTGCTAATTACAAATATGAATGTATTACAGACGACATTTCAGGCAATCAGGGCTGTAAAAATGTAAATAAGTAAATTAAGACTAAAGCAAAGAAATTATAATGGCAATGGACTTCATCCCATCTTTCTATTGAGGAGGCATGTTTGGCATGCTACCTGTTGGTTTAAAATGTAGTTTTAACACTGACATTTCCATCTCTTAAGATTTTTTTTCCAGGCACAAAATTCTCCATGTAAAAGAACAATGCACAGATACTGTCCCAGTTTCTCCCTTCATAAACCAGATTTTTCAATATGTAAAGTGTTAAATAAATCCTATTTTTCCTTGGTTTCTTTAACACAGTACAAATATTTGTCAATGTTTGTTCTATTTTAGTTACAAATTAGAAAATACTTCTTCTTTACGGATCCTTTCTCATAAATGCAATCTACCACAACAGTCAATACCATGTTTTTGGAGGAAAAGGGAGGAAGAAGGAAACACTCCCTACCCCCCACCCTCCACCCCCGTATCCTTGAACTTCTGCTAATTCAACTGTGGGTTTTGGTAATGGTGTGCAATATGCTAAACACTTCTTCACCAGAGCAATTTAGAAAGGTGATGAATGAAAGACATGGGCTGACCTTTCTTTTACTGTCATGATTTAGAAACTCATAAAAGCTATTACTCACTGCCGCCACTCCAAAAACTACAGGGTTTTTTTAAGCTTTTTCTTACACATTTTCCCTCCTGCAGCCCAACCAGGATCCAAATCAAAAAATGGACAGGACTGTAAACATCTGAATTGGATTATACTCACGACAAGGGAGAAAGCTTCAACAAGTGCCTGTCCAATCACCTATTCAGGTCAAAAATAAAAGCTCATCTAATAGTAGTGCAATTCTCAAGATAATTTCATTCTGAAACACTACCCATGTTTGAGAAGAACTACAATGGTTTGCCAGGCAAGTTTCTTATCAACATACTGTATTTCATGCAAATAGTATTGCGGTGTCTCTATCAGTCCCACGCAAAGCTACTGCTCTTTCAGTAATGGATTCCATAAAATTCACTTAATGGCCCCAGTGTAGTGAATTTTAACTGCCTAAGAGAAATGAAGTTTTTTTAAAAGTAATAATTCATCTGCTGCCTGAACATGTTCTCACATATAAAAAAGTAAGAACAACCATAGGTAGAATGGAAATTAATTCAACGAGTCCCGATGTATTGAGACTGTCAGCAAAGGGGAAAACAAAAGAAACTCATATTCAGAAATTTGGAAATGTTTCTAAAAGGCCAACACAGGTCATTCAGAAATGCTGTGAGTTGGAAAGTCTCCTGTAAGAATACTGGTATCAGCAGTACTATTCCAGGGAACCATGAAAAAGATTTAGTGGGCAACACAGTATTCATTTTGGTGCCAAAACCCAGATACTTCTAGAAAATATATACAGACTTGTAGAGTGCACACTGCAGAAATTCTGCAAAGAAAACCCTGTCACACTTCCTCTTCAACCATCAGCAGACCAACTACAACACAGAAAAAAATGTCAGAAGAATCCAGAAGTTACCAGCAAAAGTCAAGGCCATCCTAGGCATGACCAGCATGACCAGATGAGGGAGGTGGACCCTCTACTCCACTCTCCTGAGACCCCACCTGGATTACTGTGTCCAGCTCTGGGGCCCCCAGTACAAGAAAGACATGGACCTGGATTGAGTGCAGAGGAAGGCCACACAGATGGTCAGAGGGCCGGAGCACCTCTCCTATGAAGACAGGCTAAGAGAGCACGGCTTGTCAAGCCCGGAGAAGAGAAGGCTCTGGGGAGACCTTACTGCAGCCTTCCAGTACCTGAAGGAACCTACAGGAAAGCTGGAGAGGGGCTGTTTACAAGGGCATGGAGTGACAGGACAAGGGGTAACAGCTTTAAACTGAAAGAGGGCAGATTTAGATTAGACATTAGGAAGAAATTCTTCACTCTGAGGACAGTGAGGCATTGGTGCAGGTTTCCCAGAGCAGCTGTGGCTGCCCCCTCCCTGGCAGTGTTCAAGGTCAGGCTGGATGAGGCTTTGGGCAACCTGGTCTGGTGGAGGGTGTCCCTGCCCATGTCAGGGTGTGTTGGGGGGCGGAGGGAGCAGTGTGGGTGGGTGGCTGGGTGGGTGGATGTGTAACTAGATGGGCTTTGAGGTCTTTTCCAACCCAAACCATCCTATGATTCTATCATTCTGTCCTGCAGCTTCCTTAAACTTTCTGGAGTTGCCAAACTACTTGAAGATAATTTATCCCTTAATTAGGTATAGATAAATTATTTTCATAGTCTCCTACTTCCAGAAAAAACTTAGCATACAAAGAACAGCAATGCATTTAAAAGGAGAATAGAAATGTGTTAACGGGCTCTAGAGTTAAAGGTCTACTTTAATAATGTATTTAGATCTTGATCTGCCAGAACAATTAACAAGCAATGTATCCTCTTAAACATATATTGAAAATCTGTAGACCTGAGCTGGCCCTGACTTAATTTCGTACTAAACATGGCTACATGGTACTTTCCACATTCATTACGGGCATAAAATACCATGAGGCCTACCACAAGTTTTGGAAAAAACTTCAACATGTAGAGTCACACTTCAACATGTTGTCACACAAAGTGAGTCTGAAAGCCATCAAACGAAGCAAGACTGAGCGGGACTGTTATCCACTCATTTAGCCAAGTCTGTATTACCTGGCAACACACGCAGTGTCTCTAGATTTCCTCTATTACTATAATATACCTAAGTAATCTTCAGCTAGGGGTTTTTTGGTATTGCAAAAGTACAATACACATCTCTTCCAGCTTCACAAGCAAGAAAAGATCCACAGGCCGATCAAATATTGACACAAAATATCAATTTAAGCACGTACACATAAAATCATTTTCTCTCTTTGAAGGAGGATTGATTCAAGTCAGGATGCTTATGAGCAAATCTCTCCAAGCAGAGTTTACGTATGCAAATGTTGGCTCAACTCGTATTCTGTAACCTGCAAAACTCCTGAATATCAAAGATGTTCCCATGAGTGATTTGGTATCCTATATACAAAACTGCAGGTTTTAACAGAAGGCACTACTTGTGTGTGTCAGAAGACACATTCTAATCTTAGTGTTCATGGGTTTATAACTAAAGTTGAGCAAATGGGGAAAGATTTGCTGTTTTGGGACACATTTTGTGCTGGTTTATTGTTTGTACCTCCACTAAACTGAAATGGGAATACAAGAACAGCTGGAAGCTCAATCGCACTGAGCTGTGCTTGTAGAGTAAGAAAGTTGCCATACATTTAGGTACACAAAGTCCTTCTTCAATAAAATGCAATGTTACATTGTTCAAACACCTGTTTCTAATAAAAAAGTCGTTCACTGAAAACAATGGTAGTAACAATACTCTTATTTTAATAAATATTTAAAACTTGAGATATAAAGTGTGACCCTTTCTCACAAGGTGTTCTCTCTGTCCTTGAGCTTTTCACACAGCAGCACAGGAAAGTGCTTTCAGTAGAGCCAGATGCCCTCTGGATTACCCTCTAACATCAGTTTACTATTCAGAAACCCTTCCACAACAAACCCACTCTTCCTGACAAACTGCAGCACGCTAACATTACTTTATAGCACCATTTCTCTCCTACCATTTCTCTTTTCCTCTCTCTGTAGTAATGATCATCTGCGTTGCTACTGCAGTTACGCCATTCGTTTTCACTCATTTTCAGTTGTGCTGATCAGCTCACACACCAGTGTTTAACAATACTTCTAGTCATGGTTGTTTGTTTCTTGAAGGCATGTGTAAATAATTTTAGGAAAGCACCTATATGAATGGATGCAGTCAAAAACACATTCATGTGAAGACTGTGCTGCAAGCGTCAAGCTCTAGGAAAATGCAAGCTAACTCTGATTTTGAAGCTGTCTCAGCAGAGCACTGTGCTAAATTTAACAAGTCCTGGCACTAATCACACGCTCAGTCTTTTTCTGTTTCAAAGAACTGTATTCTATACATTTACCTCACAGGAGAAACACTGTCAAACAGACCTGGTACTGGATTGGGAAACGGAAGACTTAATTCTATCCCTGTTTTGCTACTGACTGTGAACAAGCCAAACTACCGATTCCCATAGCGTCATTTGTCTGCCTTATTAATTTACACTGTAAGCTCTGCAAGGCAGGGAATATCTCTTACAAACTGTTTGCAAAGAGCTTCTTCACACAAGGGGATTTTGAGTTTTCCAAGAAAGGGCAAGCCTGCACTAATACAATACTGCTTCTAGTACCAGTAGTAAATTTCAAATTGTTTGCACAGAGCAAAATTGTGTATCAATACATAATACACACTCTACTTCCATAAAGCTTGTTAACTAATTTTGCTGTTCTAGGAGGCAAGACAGTATGACTGTAAGAAGTCATCTCCCTTGAAATATTTTTATGCTCTTGACACGCAGCCTCCTCCTGTTTATTCCTTTGGTGACTCTGTCACGGTTCTGTTCCTTCACCTTCATGACTGTCACAGGAAGATCTCACCACTATTCTCATATACTCATGACAGCCTTCTGAAAGAACTCCCATTTTGGGTATATATTAATTACTTCTATTCATTCCAAAGTGAACTGTAATCAGCAGGGAGCTCTTCATCATTCTTTGGAATATTTAGCAACCTAAAGTGAAACCATTTGCTGTGCTTTCAGGAAGCAGCTTGTTGTTTTAATTCCTTCCAAATTTTGCAGGTCTCATTCCTCATCCAATCATTACCAATCTTTCTCTAATATTGCTACCTGCCCCTTACTACAAGCAAAGACACTGATCTCCCCTGTGCAAAGCTCAATCAGTCGAATTCCTCTCTCTTTTCAAGGACATTTATTACAGGCACCAAATTAAATGTCTCCACACATCTTTCACTTCCATTCTTCCTACAGCTTTTTTACTATTGTTGTTATCAAATTACTTATTTAAGATTTCAACTCGGCACTTTCTTTCACTTAACAATTTCTTTTTAATATTTGTCTATTACAGCTTCATTTCTTTTTGCAGGTTTCAGCCACCATGAAAGATTTTTTCTTCTCTCCGAACCAGAAAACAAACACAGTTTTCACATTCTCAGTTATGTTTTCTATCAGCTGCCTGAAATCCTGAAGTAGCTGTCAAGCCAAATCTAGTAGTTCTGTGAGCTGTGAAACCAATGAAGTTTGCTATCCTGGAGTATTTCCTATATCTCTGTTCCATACTCCTGCAATTATCACAGCTTTTCCCATGTCCTCTATAATCTCAGTATCTGTATTACTATCAGTTCTCCCTCCTGACCTCTAGATTCTCTCACAGCTTCTTGGGCAAATAAGTTCAAAAGTCATTTACGAAAAATGGGAAGACAAAATGGTCTTGCTAGAATTTCTACATTACCATAAAGCAAAATAACTTAAAAGTGTCAGCTGAATACAAACCCATTCTGTACTTTTCTTATTCTGCATGCAATTCTGCACACAATGGAAAAGAAGAGCTAGTTAATTTGATCGTATGTGATGGTAGCTCTGAAATTACAGACGCAACATAAAAGAGGGCAGCTAGTATGTCACTAGCACTCAAGTTGTACCAGCATTCAGCTTTTTATGCAAAAAGGCCCAAACAGCCTACCATAGGAACTCAAACATCTCCAGCTTTCAAGTGTTCTTCTTGTGTTGACAAATTTCCACAGTAAGTACACATATACAAACATATGACATAAAAAAACTGCAAACACAGAAGCAGAGTAATCAAATATCAAGAATTGGAATGTAGTTGATACACTGCTGCTGCTATTAATCATTTTGATATTTAAAACACTTATTACAGAAGCATGGATTACACCACTTGAAAGAGCTTTTGAACTTCCTATCTTGCTTTAGAAGCCAAGAGTCGAAGAGATCAGTTTAGGTCCAGTTTACTAAAGTCTTGACTACACATGGTAATTCTGACATTCCAGTCAAATTAAGCAGCAGGCCTGTAGATTTGGAAAGCCATTTTTAATTTACCCTGAAAACATACTGTATGTTGTAGCTGACACAAACTTGGTTGCAAGTGTAAAACTGGGCTCAAAACCTGTGTTTCATGGTGACACAAACTGGCAGTAAACACCAATACCTACACCTGCCCAGGAAACCTAGGTGGTTCAGAAGCTTCTGACAGAACACCACAGACACCAAAATCTAGAAACTGGCAACTGACAACTTCTACAATTCATTTTTTTTAATTACTATTATTCTTACATTTACATGCATGTTTTTACATCTAAGTAAGTGAAGCACATTGCTATTTACGCCATAAATATATGCATTATCCACAGGTGATGCATTGGAGACTGACAACAATTTGCATTTCTATACCTTCCTTTGTGTGCTGAAACTCCCTGAAATCCTTTGCAAAGCAATAAATATCATACCCAAGGAGAAATAGCGATAGGTCATCAATACAGTAATGACTTTCTGTACCTGGGCTTAGCAGTCATTCTAAGTACAGCCATACCTCTGAAATATGACTGCAAATTAATCTGAAATAGTTCTGCCTGTGAGGGATCTTTTATATAATCACCTGTGCTACTACAGTTTGCATCTGCTGTTCTTTGATTCCACTGCAGAAGGACAGCAATTTCACTAAAGGGATACTTGCACCCTGTTGAAAGGTCAGCTGACTTCCCCAAGTCCCCCAAATGTCTTAAACACGTAACCTTACACTAAGCCCTGGCTACCTGAGTGAACTGCCAAACCCACATACAGGATAAGCAAAAAGCTATTTATAAAGCAATTGTAATGTTAGGAAAGAATACAAGAGAAAGGTTGAACCTGTCTTTCCACACTTACTACCACTCACCACAGATGAACACCTATCTGCCTTTTTTGAAGAGGTAGCTGGCCTTTGGGAGCTGATGCCTACTTACAGCAGCTCTCCCACGCTCCCCACACCTCTCTTAGCTTCACACATGTGTGGGTGGTTTGGCTACACTTCTGTGGGCTTTCTGCTCTGGAACCACCCCTCCATCAGCACTTTCCCCCCTGCACGCGTGCGCAGCAGCACAGGGAGCAGCAGCAGCCCTGTAGCTATCCTCCAGGGGTCACAATTGGGTTACAAATTCTAGAAAATGTGATGACTGTGCAGCCTGATTTAGAGCAATTTATTCACATCCTTCTTCATTAAGATTCAAATGGAATAAGTAAGATAGAAATTGAACAGATACAGAAATTGTGCATGGCTTGCTTCTGTAGTCAGTAAACATTTATTCACTAGGCACAGCTCTCTCTTGTGCTCTCTCTCGTATTCTCTCTCTTCCCCTATCCTTCCTGCTTGCTGTTTTAATGCATAATTAAGAAGGTCAGAATTAATGAAGCAGTGTGGAGTAAAGTTCAAGGAATCCCTAGGCACTATTTATTCTATTAGATCTCAGGCATGAATGTCAGTTTGGCAGCATTGCAGGCAGAGGCAGTGTAGCTGGCAGCACTCCAGAAGCGAAGCTACCAAGGGAGACTTACCTGCAGTGTCAAGTCATTGCTGAGCTCCCTCCCTGCAAAAATCACCCGCAGCTGGTCAGCTGGAACTCCCTGTCGCTGGGCAACTGCCTCCTTCAGCTGGAGGATGCTGGCGTTGGAACCAACCTCCACAGGGAAGCCATGGCTGGAGTTGAACCTGACAAACACTGAACAAGAACAAAACACCTTTTAAAGTGAGCATTTCTCGTGAGGCATTCCTGCTGGAGTGACTATGAGAGGCTCACTTTTCCATTTCAGGGAGCACACACTATTTTCAGAAAAAGCTATTAATAGTCCAGTGGACTGTTTTGAAACCTATCATAGAAAAGTCAGTGACCAAGAAATAAAACCCATGTGTTTCCCCTTGGCAGCGCTAGAAATTACAGAGATCAGGCAGAATCAAGAGAGACCCAACTAGGCACCTAAGCAGTCACTAATCAGCACAATAGATTTTCAGTTCAGTCCCAACCTCAGCAGGGACAGGGCACACACGCTTTCTGTGCCCCTTGTGCTCTTCCCCACTGCACAGAACAAACCCAGGAAGCTGAGGTATGCTTTAGAGTTAAAACACATTAAATAACACAAGGGTAAACAATTCCTTGTTACACAGTAAAAGCACAGTCATATAAACTGGTTTCCCACAGATATAATTCTACAGGAGATAACGACAGAAAGAAAATCACAGGCTAGCAGAAATATTTGGGAGTGTTGTATTAGAGCGTGGTCTTTTCAGAGTTCACTAAAATATCTGCAGTACATAACTCCTGCTGGCACCCACCTTCAGTGCAGAAAATCACTACTGCGCCAGCCATATCATTTTTAGAGCTGCAGCAACTGGTTTATACATCCAGAGAAGTCTGGCAAATAAACTCATAAGCTTCCTGCCATTCAGCTGGCAGAGCTGTTTTTCATAAAGAGTCTGAATGTGCTCATTGAGCCCATGGTCCAGGGAGCGACTACAAGAGCTCCGAAACAGGAAAAAGCCTCATAACATCCATACCAGCCTCAGGGATCGTATGAACGGCAGGCGCGTCCCCAGTGGGCTGCTCCAACCAACAGCTCCACAGGCAGGCAGCAAAGGAACTAGCAAAAGCCAATATAAAACAAAAAATCATTTGTATCAATTAGATAGTGGGTACCTGTCACCTAAACTGCTTGGGTATTGATTGTAACAACCAGTCTTTTTAAAGATTTATTCCCTGTTCCTGCTGCAATGTTTTTGGCTGAAGATGTTATTCCTTTGCATTTGCAATGGCTGACAGAAGCATATGCTCAAGAGTATCTATATAGACTAAAGAAGAGTATTCAGTTTTAAAACTGAATATCAGGTTTCTATTCTTTTTCAAACACATAAGTCCACCTGAGCACTCCAAAGTTGTCAGATACTTTAAAAGCATTTGAATATGTCTGAGAACACTGCCGCTGTTTGTTCTGCTGAGCAGTGAACGTTGTATTTGCAATTTCACATCTTCAGTTCAGATTTGGCTAATCTTTAAGGGACAAGGCTTCATACCAACAAAATTTTACATAACATTTTAAGTTTTGGACTTGAAAGTACCCTCTGAACGTCCTAAAATGCAGGATAAGATTGTGTAATGCTGGTCAGGCAGGGTGCAGTGCATATGCCTGGCAGTTTGTTACAGTCTCCTGTAGCACATCTCGTTGCTAGTTTTAATTTCTACTTAAAGGTGTTCTGGAAATAACTAAAGTGTGCAAGCTGCATATACAGACTGTTGAGAAAAATCAGCAGAATTTTAATTTTGGTTTGATTGTGCTTTGGAGAGTAAAAGGGGGATTTACAGGACCACGAGTAGTTCCAGATAATGGGAACTGAGTATTTCCCATCTTTCCAGGAGCACCCATAATGCTCAACTGCAAATATCATCATCAAGGCCAGTAGGAAAATATATAGTTAAATCAATGAGGAATATACTTTTTTAACATTCTATGCTCTGACTATCTGACTATGTGCATATATATATATATTTTTATATATATATATATGCTCACAAGCAGATGAAATAGTGATCTGCATACAAATGAAACTCATACATATGTATTGCTAAAGACTTCTTCCTTACTAGTAAGCCTCTTTTTCTTTAGTCTCACAAAAGCCAGTGCAATTGGTTTAGGAAATTTAAAAAAAACACCAAGTGCATTGGCTCTGCAAATTAAATGTGCTGGTAAGAGGAAAGCGCTTAATAAAAGAAGCATAAACAAGTTTCATTTAAATTAATTACAAACTGGTACTCATTTTTAAGGGCAGTATAAATCCAACACACTTGCTGGAAGCAGAATTCACGTTCATCATTCATGCTCACCATCAACAATCCCCACACTTCCCCCGAGTAGAGTGCACTTTTACAGGTGTGGCCTCCTCAACCTGTAGGAAGTGTAAGTTTCAGTATCACAACTGTAATCACAATGGAACACAGAAAAGGGGGGGGGAGGGGAAGGTGTGAAACACGTTGCACTCCACAGCAAAGATTGCAACTGATCTTTTACAAGCACGAAGAGAGGAATCTGAAAAATGCTAGAGTGCCAAACTTTGTTTGCTGTGAAGTTCTAATCCACAAAAAACCTGCCCTTAAACGCATTTACTTTATTATAAAGTATGCAAACCATCAACTCTTTTTAATGTAAAAAGAGAACAGGAAAGACCTTTGCTTACTTGCACAGAGCATAAAAAGATCAAATATAAAACTTCAGTCCGTGGAATAAAACCAGAATTTCATTAATATAATATTGAAAGCTGTCTTTTTAAGAAAAAAGAAGCTTATTATATTTTTGACATTTCACCTCAATAATTAAATAATCACTATCAAGTTGATAGTCTCAACAGCACACGTTATTTAAAAGATCACAGGTGAAGTTAGGCTGACATTTGAGACCTCTTCCAAAGAATAGATACTTTGAAAAGACTTAGGATTTAAAGTTTGTCTACTAGAAGTTAAATAAATATTCGCTTTACAGAAGGTTAGAGAATTTACTTGAGGCCTAAACTGCTGATGGAATTCCAAAAGAAATAAGGAGAGTTACTAAATTAAGAAGCAGCCAAAGCAAGCTGAAGAAAGAAGGCTCCACTCTCATGTCTGTAAGGGGTGGCAAACACCAAAACTTGCTTGCCAAAAGGAAACTTTGGGAGACTTGACTGTCACGTCAAAAGGTAATCTCTGTAAATATCACAAGGATTTGATTCCCAGAGGGATCAAGAGGTACCTAGGTGCTTTTGTAAATCTTTCTTGGTACCTACCTAAATCTCTACGTATCTTTAAAATCTCACATTTTAAGCACACTACTGAACGGAGAAAAGTGATATAATTGAAAAAGCAAACCAAAAGTAAGTATCTAAATATTTCTTTAAATTTCTCAGAAATCTAAGGTTTACCTCTTCATGCAGTAATTTTGATTTTACCTTTAATGAGTTGGACACTATTAATCTCTTGTTTGGAAGGATCAAGAAGTGCTACATAAGGGAACAGTTGTAGTTAAGTAATTTACATATTTCCATCGGAATTTCTTGTGTTTCCTATGAAAACACCCCTATTTTCCAGGCTTGGACCTACGCAATATGGAATTTTTTGGTCCAGCATAATGACTCAAGTGGTGGAAAGTGGCTTCTTCAAAGTCTGCAGGCTCAGTCCTTTGGCATGCCTCTTCTGCGAGTGTGGCAGAGGGGAAGTTCTCAGTTCTGGGTGTAAGGCAGGAACTGAATTTGTACAGAGCAACACATTTCCCCCTAGAAACTTAATGCCTCGAGATCAGAACAGGCAGAGTTGCAGGTTACATGAAATGCATTCAGGTGCAAAGAAGACATAACAGACTGTATATACAGATGCTCTAGCGTGCAGCAGTAGGTTAAAGCTGGCTAAACCTAATGTAGAGTCTTTACAGAGACGAGCAATTTAACGTGAGGAGTAAAAACGCACCCCTCCACCTATTCCTGTGCCCAAAACGGACCAGAGAGTGGAAACATACGCAGAAGTAAATACTGAGTGGAATTAAAATCTTAGCTCCCAGCTGTGGGAAACTTCACTGTTTTCACATTGGTTTTCATCTCAAATACATTAAAAATGCATTGACATTGATGTTCTTCCTGTTGAACAAGAAGTACCATCTAAGTGTTAAAATACTGTCATTCTCTATCACTGCATGGAAATAAACACTTCGTTTTTCCAGTCTTCTTGTCTGGGTCCCTCTGTTTGGATTCCCTCTCAGAATGAAGCACCAACACAAATCCCAGAAAGAAGTGGGTGATGTGGTCATGAGGAAACCCTGGTGTTATCACAATGGAGGCAGCCTTGCATTAATTTTGATTAAACGTTCCCAAGGAACTCAACTTCTTGACTTTGAGCTGATTTGAATTCAAGTGACTGTATTAAAAATTAAGTAGTTATAACCCTCAAAATGACTTGTATTAATAAGTTCACATACAATGAGTCACTGCAATAATATGAATACAATATGGGAACCCACCAGTATCGCTATAGTGAAGATTTCTTGTTTTACAAACAGTATTCCCCATAGAATTGTGAGTGAAGGGAATACAAGCAAGTGAAGATTGTAACTACACTCTTGGTAGCTTAAGACAGAACTGCTCCTGGCCATCCGTCCAGCCCTCACACTGGAGGCTGATACACACAGAACTGTGATACTGAAAGAAACATGTACCTGCCTGTCATCTGTGCCTGGTTATAATTCAGCATGTTAGTACAACCTCAGGTGGAAATTTAAGCAAATGCAGATACAAACTGGTTAAACTCAGACCTGTACATGGGACAGGTGCATAGGGGAGCTACAGAATGACAAGTGCAGGCAGGAAGAAAGCTGGTGGGCAGGCACCCCTGGCAGGCCCTCAACAGGCCATTTCCCAGTGCCCTGGGATTCACGAGCCTTCCTTCTCCTGCTGTTCATACCAAACCTGCCAAAGCTTTAACCCCACTGTCATCAATCCCATGGGTTTCCCAGTTCTGAATCAAGAAGATAAACAACTGATGTCAGAGAAGCTTAGGCCCTGCTTGTGAACACAGAGTCCTGATATACAGAAAGAAAATAACTGAACTGTCCCAGGAATGAAAAAAAATCATAGATATTTTTACATTGCTACATGCCAACCACACGTTTTCTTTCTAGTTCTGATGTAAAATAGCCAATTCTTTCCTTCCTAAAGTAATGAATAACCCGATCCTGCCTCACTGCACACCAAACAACAGCTATAACCTGCAATATATAATCTGTGGCAACAGAGTGCACACATTTAAACTTTAAGATCTTATTGCTGAGCAATTATATTGTGTTCATGATAACTATGAGATCTTCAAGTACTCTTTATTCCCCATTCTTCCTAAGGACAAAAGAATATAACCAAGGTTTAACCTATGTGAAAATTTTTTGAATTTTAAAAGTCCTTTCCCTACTGAGGTCACATGAGAAGACCTTTGAAATACATTTTCCTAAGACTGGGACAAAAGTCTTGTGACAGTGTTTGTCTGTGGTGATCAGTTCCTCTTTGGCTTAGCACATGATGTAAGAGCACAGCCATCTTAGCCCAAACACCTACAACTAGACTATTTCACAACAGAAAGCATTAGCCCTTCCTTTTTTCTCATAAAATGTGATTAATAATTTATCCTAACCATCTTAGTGCAGATTAAAAAAAAAGGAAAATGCACAGAAAGGACAAATAAAAGAAAATAGAAACTGAGATAATGCAAAATCCTCACCACTCTAGCAGGAGTACTGTGGAAGTGATCTTTAATTCTCCCCATTACAGCAAAACTGCACATCACCTCTCAAGGCAGCAGCCCTAAGCATCCATTTTATTTCAACAAATAAAATTAAAACATATTTTTTCAGATGCTTAGGGCTGTTGCATCCTCAATCATACAACAGAACATTATTGTATTGTTTTAACCTTTATATTTAATGAACATAAGATACATTTGTAGGCACTTTATGAACTCTGAGTGGCTGTCAGTTGCTGCCCAGCATTGCTACGACCAAAGCTGCAGAAATGCAACTGCAGAGTGTATCTGTAGCCTGAGAAACCAGCAGCAGAACCCAATACAATGTGATGGCAGTAAAACTTGTTCCACAACTTTTTATTGTTAACTCCTGGTTTGCAGGGTGTTAAGGGAATTACAAAAAGGGGAAGAAGTAAAGCAAAAGATTAAAGAGGAACAAAAAAAAATAGAAAGAAAAAGGTGAGTTTTGGAGCCTGTGAAAGCTGAGGTCAGGACTGTAAAGGAAGAGCTCAGAGCTGTGGCAGGCTTTTACTAAAGAGCCTGTCAGCACATGTTACTGGAAGTCCAATTAAATGGCTAAATAACTTGGGGCAAAGTTCTTTGAAGTGTCTTTCCACAGCAGCTCCAGCAAACTGGAACTGGTTACAGTCATATTCTTCACATATTTGTGCATCAGAATAGGAAACCTTTCCACTACTTTTTGCTTCCAGGAGCACTGGAGTGCAGGATGGTTTAGTCAGCTCCATTTAGTTTCTACCCTACTTCCACTGGGTCAAATCCCACTTTGGAGGCTGCTGTCACTGTCACAAAGCTCTGACCAACTGGCTTGCCTGATTTTTTTCTTGACACACATATATATATATATGTGACTATATATGACATATATATATAGTCACATATATATATATGTGACAAAATAAAATCTCATCAGCATTAGAATAATCAGTCTCATAGGAATTTGAGTAGCCCTTTCATCTGTTAGCAAAAATATCCCCAGCTCCCTCCAAAAAACTGCTCAACCAGATGTCTTTTCATCACAAAGTTGCCAAATTCTGACAAATTGGAGCAAAGTCAAGACAGTGAAATCCCGAGTCCGGATGCCCATGCACTGAACAGCCAACAGTCCCCTTCTATACAGAGAGGGAAATCTAACTACAGAACCTCTGCTGTCTACACAAGGAGTGAGATAGATAGTATCTCAGAGACAATGATTTCACACATTTAATTTGGTATACCTTAAACACTACCCTGAAATGGGCGTGTGTCGATGCACTGGTATGATGTTTCCCTGGAAAAATCCTCTGCTGTACATTTTGCACCAGGTCCAGACTGACAGGTATAAGAAACAAAGGTAACTGTGACTTAATGAGTCACCACTCACTGCTGGGCCATGATAACTGGGAGCATGAGGCCTCCTTGATCACTGCATTTGTGAAATAAAATTAATGCACGTTAATGTAAGCCACCTTCACAGGCGCAGCAGAAAAAGAGCCTACACAGGCAATAAGTGGCAACTCATTAAGCTGGAGTAATTTGGTTGCTTCTGATAATTTGTAAATTACCTTCACCCAACAAATGATTTTATGATGTAGTCACACAGAGAGCAGTGTAGTAATCTAACATAAACAACGTCTATAAAAAACCATCCTTGCTGAGGTAATTCCTCTCCTTAGCAAGGAATAAACTCTCTCTCAGAAACATCTTCAGTTCTAGCTACTACTGAGTGAATATAATATGAAATGTTCCTTATTTGTTAACAAAAAAAATTAAGATTTAGATTTCTGATTGGTTTACTTCCTTTTTAAATAAACATCATGACCAACTTTCACTCAAACCATTGTTTATGGAAAATAATACAGCAGGATTCACAAATGCCACATTTGTGCCCGATGACAGTTTTCTACAAAGCTAGGAGCAGCATGGAAAGAGTGAGCGAGGATCGGGCGCTCCCATTGCAAGATTTAGGAGCATCACATTAGGCTTGTAGGAGCTAGGTTCAAAGGGACAAAAACAAGGTGTTTCCTCCTTGCAAGAGACATTCTGGAAAGCTCTAGCAGTGATGTTGTAGATGTAGGTCGTATAAATTTTGTATAAGTTTTGAGCTTGGAAAGGCTATGCCTTCCTGTCATATGCTGAGCTAAAGCGGGACTTCCCACTGCAAGTACCATAAAACATAACAGATAACGTCACAAGATTATCTTTTTCCCTCCATTCCTAGAAAAATACGTTTTTAAGGTCCTGGCACTTGAGTTAAAACCAGCTGTGAGAACATAAGGATGAAATACACATGCTCGCCCTATTGGTGGTCTTCAGAAGGGTCTCTCTCTGCTTACAGTCACTGTTGCTGGAGACAAGAGTAATTGGGATTAAACTGACTCTTGTTTTTATCGTCTACGGCAGCTCGATCACCAGTGTCCTGGGTCTGTATTTCCACATATGTACCCCACAGAATGTAACAGTAAAATGTAGCAAGTAGGCAGGTTAACAGTTTCCTCCTGGCTCTTCCTCACTACCAAGTAATCCAAACCAAGAACAGAGGCATACAAAAAAAGACAAGAGCTCAGCACTGCTCTTTTTTTTATCCACAGAACTATGCATGCACATGCCGTTGCTTTTTTGTATCGCAGTGAGGCAAATTTTAAACTCAGCAATTCTCACAGTAACCTAATTTTGTTCTAGGAAATATGCCTCTTAATCCAAGAGACAAGCTAAATTTGTCCAGTGAATTATTTCCTGTGAATAATTCATTCAGTTTTACTATATCCAAATTCTCTTTAAAGATGGAAGAATGCATAGCTAGCTATCCCAACATTACAATTATGTTGGCATTTCCTTAAAAAGTCTCTTCAAAATGCTATTTTCCTAGCTATTTTTGTCCTGATTTACTGGATGCTTATGTCAGCACCAAGCTGCCATGAACTTCCTTGATACAGAATCAAGCTAAATTCATGTTTCATTTTAAATAGACGCACACTGTTCTTTAATGTGCTTGGATATGGATAAGAGTCTGTAAACTCTCCATATTTTTAGCTATATGCTACAGTTTTCTGTATTAGTAAGTATTAAATTTAAAAAATAAAGTGTGTGCCCTTGCAGCTTTTAAATTAACCCTGTCCCATGGAAGAATGTGCAAGTATTTTTGCATAGACTGCATGAGTTCAATTCATAAGAGGGTCAGAAAATCTCAAGTAAGACTACTGCAGTAGCTTTAAGGCTGTAAAGGGGACTGCAAGGCGAGGACTGCAATAGTGAGATTCCACTGTTTCAGCAGTTACATTTGGGTAACTGCAGAGGAGTGTAACACATTTTTTTTCTTATGATATCTACATTCTGTTAAATACTAGAAATACTGGAGGACAGCTGAAGATTCACTCAAACAAATGTATGATAAATATGGCAGCTGTGACACTTGACTAAGGAAGGTTTTCTAACCTCGTAGAGTTTTTTAGTTGTTCGGTATAGGACAAATGAGTATAAAAATATACACAATCCATATTAAAAAATGGATAGAAATGGTGTTTGTGTACCACTGAAATAGCTAAGAAGAAATAGAATAGTCCCACATATAAAAACCATATGAGTCCCAGAGAAAACATAACTACCTACCCACTTATTGACATGGAAATCTTTGTTTTCACTTTGTTTAATGTCTGCAAGAACTACTAAAAATAAAAACAAAGACAAAACCTAAAGGGAATAAAAATTCTTATAATCCAGGACAGTGTTAGCCCAGTACATGGTTCTATCCAGTATAGCCATGTGCAGTGCTTGAAGGGGATGAAGCCAGCTGCTCTGGGGAACAGAAACATAACAGGACTTATTTCCTTGGTATTTACAGATCCAATTTTAGTTTTTGAATCTCTGTGTTTCTTTGCTTTTAATACAACTGTGAGGATCCTAGTATTGCTACAAGTGCTCCCCAATTTGCTTTAAAACACGAGGCACAAATTAAATTATCTATCAGCTTTAAAGGCTGATACATAATTTATAGAGGCTAAATGCCACAGCCTCTTTTCCTTGAGCACCTTCCAAATTTACCTGGTTTATTGAAAATAGCTCTCCACAAGCAGAAAAATAAGCTTCAATCTTTTGTGACAGTCACACCCCTGCCCTTCACATTTAAATGTTAACCTCACCCTGCATCCTGGTGTTTTGCTACTCCTTCCAACCACGGGCACGAAAACCCTCTTCATGATGGTAAACTTCCTAAGGTAGCAGAGCAGATTTAGGAGGATGCCAGCTCTGGACGATGGCCTGAACAGACACCATCGTGGCCCTGACTGTCCCTACCCAAGGCCCAGGGGCCCATGCCAGCCCCTAGGCCTGCCTGCCTCAGCAATGACAGACACCATCGTGGCCCTGACTGTCTCTGCCCAAGGCCCAGGGGCCCATGCCAGCCCCTAGGCCTGCCTGCCTCAGCAATGCCAAGGCAGGGCCCATGCCCAGACGGGACTGTGGCTCTTCCTGCCTGGGCACAGGTCTTCCTGTCAGGTCACAGGTGTGACCTTACAGGCCACCCTGCACTGACCTGGGGATAGATCCCTGCGGTGCCCTAGCCACACATCCAGCACTGCCGGCCCTGCTGTGTTGCTGCGCTTGTGGGAGTGCGGTGGTAAGAGGAGATCAGCATCTATTCAGGCGCGGCAAATTGAGAGTATCAAAACAGGCTCCTAAAACCTTACTCACGCGTGGAGGGGGCGGGATGCGGAGAGCTGCCGGTGGGAGCCAGGCTCCCTTTCCTTAATCAAGACGCAATGCGGCCGAGGTGGCTCTGAGCAGACACGGCCTGCACCGCAGAGGCAGAAACCCGGTCGGCGCCGGCCGCGCAGGCCCTGCCGGGCGCTCCCCCTCAGCGGGGAACTCCACAGCCCGCTGCTTCCCCGCGGTGGGGTCCAGCAGGGCTAGGCCGCCTCCCGACAGGGATCCCTGGCCTGAAGGAAGCACGGCTGCCCACGTTTCGCACCCCTGGCTCCAGCCAGCCAGCTCCAGCCCCGGAGTTTTCAGGAGGGCATACGGCTGAGAGTTTTGAAGCAATTTCACAATGTCCCTGCATTTTAATACCTGAAAAATGGGTGTGTTTTTCCCCAAAATGTATAGCACTCATGTAGCAACTTGGAACTCACCCTGACAGGTCCAAGTTAAATTCTTCTGCCAAAAGTACATTTGTTAAAGATGGAATGTAAAGATTAGTTAGGGAGCCTAATTGCACTAGTTTTAGTAAAACTATCTTAGCTATTTGCTCCTCTGAGGGTAACATTTAACCCCTTAAATAAAAAGATATTTATAAAATGATGGATTACCAAAGATGTTTCCAATTGCTTAATAGAAATGTGTAACTCTTCTTCTGAATGAATTAAAAAGTTTCGATGGCTAAGCTTGAAAATTTATTGTATTACAAAGATAATTTTCTCCCTCTTGTGTTTTTCAAAGCTCTCCCTCCCCTTATTGTTTTTGTTTATTTTAAACATCTACTTTTGCTATATATCTCACACCCAAATAACAAACACTCCCACATTAAATATCTGTAAGTCCCTGACACAAGAAAATACCCAGCAGCTACTTTTATGGGGCAAAAACATATGACCCGAATTCATTGCCCAAAATAGTCTGTCATTCCTTCTGTAAAACTGCTAGTTAGCTGAAAAAAAAGCAACACAATTTCAGATATCCCAGTGTCACACCAGGACTCTATTAATTCAGTATATTGTCTGAACACACAGAAATTAATTGACCTATTTAAAATATATGCAACATAGTAACTTATCATCCTTCCCTAATTATATTAAATGTATAAAAGCGAGTGTGTACACAGATATATATAGAACATATATATCTATAAAGTGCCCACCTCAGAAAGCTTTTATTTCAGTATAGAGTGAAATCCTTATTCACTGAGAGAGGTAGACATGAACTTGCTGAGTAGAATGAGAAGAGGAACTCCAGTCCTCAAAAAAATGCTTACTGTGCACATGAATGAAACACTATTATAAATATGAAAAAATAAAATCTCCAAATCATAATGAAATGCCAAAATACAGTAGGAGACCTCAGATTGATAAAGGGTGATGTATATAGTAAATATATACAGCTGAATACAATGGCATAAGTGTTATAGAAAATTTCAGATACAGTACAAGCAACTTTGCTTCTGTCTTGTTGGGTTTTTTTGAAATCTACACCAAACAGAGCCAAAGCTTGTATATGTTACAGGTACGTACACAAAACAGTGAAGACCATGGAGAGCTATGCCATGCCACAAATTTGCTGAGTACATTTCTTACCACTTCACCAATTCTCTGCCAAGCTGTTTTGCTCAATTTATCTTTACTACCCCACACATCTGCAACTCTGAGGAAGATCATATAGTGGTTTCTGTCTCTGATAGATCTAGATCCACAGCTGATAGGAAGTTAGGCATTTCAAGGCCTGCAGGCCTATAATTTTGAGGTGTATTTTACTAGAAAGCTAAGAAACTGTAGGGGTTTTTATTAAAAACTAAGTTGGCTAAATAAAAATAATTCCACCATTAAAAAGCAGGCCTTATAATCTGAAGTTTCATCTAATTTCCATGATCAAAATATCTTAGCTATTGTAATATGTAGGTCAGGTCATAATTCCCCTTGGAAGAGCACATTTCCGTTTGCACATGTAATGTACTGAAGCCAAAGGTTTTGTGGCCAAGTATCAACCCATGAATGTCAGATAAAAAAAAACAGTTGAAAGTTTTGCTTTGACAAAAGCAAGATCCACATAAATTAAAATGTGAAGTAACAGCTGAATTGATGATGACAGGATGGATCGGTTCCTTCTTGCCAAAGGGAAAGCTTGTTTAAAACAATTTCGAAGTTAAAAAACCCCTTTCATTTCTCTTATGAAAACTTAGACTTACTTAAAAAAAAACAACCCAACAACCAACCCAGAGGCTCAGAATTTTCATTCTAACTAACAAGGCATCAAGTTAAAGTTTCTAAACAGGTAAAGCAATCAATCTGTGTTTGATTACATGTCCTTCTCTATACATAAATTATCTTCCACCTTATATTGGAAAATCTGAAGCTTAGTGAGAGGCAGCAAGTACAGGCTCCATCTAACCTTTGGAAATGGGTAACAATGCTACCAAGATTTATCTGCACAGCACAGTTCCCACAAATTCTCTTGCAGATATCCCATTTTCCACACCTTGCATCCATGGGCGGAAGAAAGAAATGTGCCATTATTTCCGTGAGGAACATGAGGAAACAGTTTGATAGAGCAGATCAAATGATACAGTTTGAAACAGACGAACAGACAACCGATAGAGTTAGAAAGAGCAGAATCTCTCTTAAATCTGTTTTGAAAGGCTGATTGAGCTGACCAGGTCTTTCAGCTCTCTGCAAAAAATAAGGTAGGCCAGCATTAAGTAACTCTTTTGGGAGGTGTGCTGTTTCCATTGTCCCTGTTGTCAGCCATAACGACGTTAAAAGAGCAAGGTAGTCTGCTATGGGATTTGCTCGTTTTCAAAACCTATTTTGAGGCCTGAAAGAACAGGCAGTCTCTTTTGCAGAAAAATGCTCAAGTTCCTAATTCTAACTGTGAATATTCCCAGAAGAAGATCCATTCCAATATTACAAACAACTCAATACTACTCAAGATTTTCCTTCCTTTCTGTCTTTCTGGCAAAACAGGCACACAGCTGCAGCCGATCTCTCCCTGTGCCAATGCGTTTGTCAGTTAGTTTGAAGGAAATCTCCCAGCACACAAGGCTGAGCTTATGATCAGACAGGAAATTATGGTCTATTATGCAATTTTATTCTCATCTGTGATTGACTGCACATCAAAGGGCCACTCAAGGCAGCCACTGATACTTGTTAAGGTAAAAATAGTTCCATAAAAGCAGATGGTGGAAGCAAGACACCAGTGCCTCAGAAATACTGAGTCTGTGTAAAGCCTACTTTATGTGAGGCTTTTAGAAATGAAGTGTAAGGATTTTAACAGATAGTGTTCCTTTGCAGAATATTGACGTTACAAACTGTATGGTGTGTTCAGATACAGTGGGTGTTTGCCAAGTTCTGCTGATCAAAATTTCCCTCCCATCCTATTTAGATTGGTTTGGGCATCAGCAGCTTTCTACCTGTAAATTAGTGCTTTTTTTCATAGCATACGTACCATACATAGGCTCTACCAGTATATGAAGTTAGGTGTATGAATAATTCTGTATGCAAATAACCTCACTGAGTTCAATAAAACTTTTTTACATTTTTACAGTGTTTAGGGATAAAATGATTACGAGGGATACAGTTATAAATGTCAATATATCCATCTTAGTAACACACTGTTAGCAACATATTAGGCCAGTTGCTTACAGATAAAATGAACCGTGTCAACTTAGGCAAGTGATAGATATGAAACAAGAATAAAATCAGAGTAAGATGTATTTAAATAAAGCCATAAAATGTTCTAAGCCAATCACCCAACCAAACCCACACCTTTTAATGGCATGTATGAGCTCTGAATAGTGACTGAAATTAAAAATTAAATAGCGTTGCAAGCTAAAAGGCAAAAAAATTAGAGGAATAAGTAATTTGGTTACATACATAGAAATGTATTTAGAGGAACTTAGAAAAATTAATTTAGTTCAAGGACAGTAAGAATTCTGAAGAAAATGCCGTTTTAAACTTGGTATGTCAAGTGTTAGGTACAAAAGAGTGACAATGTTCTTAGAATCCTCATTTTAGAAAAGAGAAGTAAAACATGCATCTGTATCTTCATATAACTTATTATGCTACACAAAAAGTGTGTTTCTTTAGTTGCTCTTTCCTCCAAACAATTCATCATAATGCAGCTGATCACAACTGAATAGTTAGTAATTCTCCCATAAAATAACAGTAATTCTCATTATGGAAGGGAAGTGACATCAGTAACAAAAAAAAAGTAAAAAAAGCACTTTGAGCCATTATTTATTTGTGATACTTGTATGGTGGTACTTTGCTAATCTGCAAAGGTTTAGCATCAGAGAGAGGAAAGCCTTATTTTCTTTCTTGAAAAGAAACACAGAAGACCTAGCACATGTCTCTTGATTTCCAGATAATTCACACAGGTCACTTTAGTAGGTGGGTTTCTTTAAATCTGCCAGAACACACCATTATTTAGTTTAATAATGCATCCCATGCAAGATTTTTTTTCATGATTAATGCAACTGAAATAACAACAGCAATTAAACAGTTACACTATGTTAGCAAAACTGTTTCATTGCTTTGATAAACAACTTCTGTAAGGATATTACAAGCAGCAGAGAAACCCAGAAGTGTATTAAATTAGGTTAAGGAGGGAATGTTACCTCCCCAGAATCCAGCCTTTCTGAAGCCAGCATTTTTATGTGCTTTTCACTCCTAAGCCTCTCTGGCCTAGTGAGAGGTAGGAAGAATTTCTAAAATCCTGAAAGTTTCTGGCTTTCCCCAGTTGCAGGAGCTGGGAGCGCAAGCAAATGAAGCAATTGGTGGGCTTGGACTAGCCTGGATTTTCAGTAGTAGTGTTCTGCCCCATCCATGGAAAACTGTTAAGCCCTTTCATCCCAAAAAAATGAGCAGGACTGATGTAAAAATGGATGCCCTGTAAAACTGAAAGGAGCACCAAACATCCTGACTTCACAAAATGATAATCCTTTGCTTGAAACGCCAGGAAGACCCAGGGGACCTCAGGAGCCTGATGCCTCTATCCAGACAATGCTCTGACTCAGAAAAAATTACTTGAAAAATATAGTAAATACATTTCAGTGCATAACAGAGCAATGCAAAAGGGAGACAAAGGGAATAATGAAACTAAGCAAGGAAGGATTTGAAGCAGAAAAGAAATAGGAGGAAGAGAAGGTTTCTCCAGGATTAGGGAGTACCTACAGTCAGTGCCATGATTTGGGGAATAAAACTACGTGTTCTTCATTTCTCTTGTGTAATATAGATAACTCATGAAGCAGCATGAAGAATGTCCTCACTCCAGGCCATGTCTTTTAGGAAACAGAAAAAATCAGAACCTTGCAAAGATCCTCTAACGCACACTAAAAGTAAAGATACAGGATGGATATCTGCAGAAAAGAATACAGTTCAACATTTTCTTTTTAACTGTTTTCAGCTATCCAATCAATAATGTATTTATTTTTGTTTTGATAACAAAAGGTAAAAGGAAAATACAGCATAGTACAGGTAAGAGAATGCAATCACAAGGTAAGAAAACACAGGAAACTCAGGACCTCTCTCAGTGTTCTCTTGCCAAAATATTTCCATCTCAAGCCAAGAGTCATATATTTTAGAAAGTTAAATATTGATATTCATTTGTCATACAAAAGTTCCACATGGAATAGTCCTAAATTCTCAGTATGCTGATATCAATTTCATAAATAAATTCCTAAAAGTTGTAGAAAAAAATTAAAGATGTGATTCCTCAAACTAGGCCTGTATCATTGGCCAAAGCACTCAACAAAAAATTAAGGTTTCTCAGAACTCGCAGGAATCCTAAATTAAGACATGTACAAAGGGATACTGATACAAATATTAGTTTGAAATACCTGCAGTTTTCTGAAGTAGCAGAACTGTATAATTTTAAATGACTTAGCACTTTTCATCAGTATGTTCATCCTTTCAGTAGCTCAGTGCAACTCTGGGTCTTTCTGGAACCAAAATTAGCCATGAACCTCGAATGCTGCTTCAATTGGTTCAATAACTTTTCAAGTGAAAAAGAAAGCAATCCTTGCACAGTATGTAATACTCCAGTGGAAGAGAACACTCCTCTTTATTGCTGCCTTGTCAATGACATTAAATAAGATAGCCCAATATGTCCAACTTGGATTCTTCTAATATAGCAGGGATAGTGTAACTTTTGACTCTGAATGTGTCACCCCCATGCATTAGTTTTACCTGGAAGTGTAAATTTTATATATATACAATTAATTTTTTTATATATTTTTTAAATTAAATAATAACTGCAGCACGATGCTGAAGTAAACCTAGATCTAAAAATTGTTGGCTTTTTTTTTTAAAAGCAGACACAATAATAACTTAAACAAAAATGGGAAACTGCTTTACATAATTGCAAGAGTAGTTTGGGAAAACCTTCAGTATATTTGCGTAGATGCAAGCTGAGATTGGATAGTGTTATTGCAATGATTCTGGGAAGGTCAGAGCAAGAAAAGACTCAAAAGACTACATTAAAAAATGAAAACTGCCCCCAAACAACCTGCGTTGAAAAACAAGAGTTTCTGTTTCTTTAATGACCATGCATGCTTTGGGTGCCTGCTTGCTACCTGTGCCCCTGCAAGCTTTGAGTCAGCCAAGAAACAGCCTGGGCCCAAGGGCAGAGCTCACCACATGACAAACTGCTCCCTGACAGCACCACTGCTGCTTGAACAGCCCTCCTGAAAATGCAGGAGCTTTCAGGAAACTCATTAGAAAAGCTGAAATACCATGGAAAGGTTATCTGGTAGGTAGTTCCTTTAGGAGTCACTCATGTATACTATCTATACGTGTACACTACCTGTATGTATACATGCCTTATATATACTCACACATCACACACACACTGCCATTATAGGCATATGCTAGCAACTGGCAGGAAAATGTCAAGAGTCTGTATTATTCTGCAAAGGCTGACAGCTCAAATGAATCTTATTTTCTGGACTTGGAAAACTTTGCACCCATAACTCAGGCACAGCGCTCATCGTACCAAGTAGGTAGAGTGGCTTCCTCATCCTACACCGATGGTAACTGCAGCACAGCTGGGCACTCATTTTTTGTATAGCTAAGTCTGGCTGTGTCAAATCCAGGCCTCACTGTTAAAGGACCATTGTACCACTCCTCACTGTTGTGAGAAACACAAGCACCAGCCCAGTGCAAAGATGGAACACACAGTGCTGTAATCCAACTGTCACGAGAGTGAGCACAGCCTACAGACTGGTAATGAGGATCACATTCACGACATGATTTCAACTGTGTCTTAAAATGTATATACTCTGCAAAGTGTGATTTGCCCTGGCATTGTGATTTAGCTTCAAATAAGTAAGTTTAGTATTAATCATTAAGCCTTCTACATCTGGAATATCTAAAAGAGGATGGTCAGAGAGTACTGGGCTCCAATGGGAACAAATGGTAGTCCGTGCTTGACATAAAATGACCATTTATTTACTCATAGCAAATAAACTTCGAACATCTAGATTACTTTCTTTCAGTAGGGAAAGACAGCTTGTGCCTAAAGGATTATTTTTAATACAGCAAATAAGATACAAGAGGTGGTTATTTCTGACCTTACCGAGCTTTTCCAGTGCTGTGAACTAACAAAACCTTTGCTGATCAATATATCAAACATACTAAATAACAAAGTCAGAAGTTCATAGACTACAAAGAGCACAAGGGAAACAAGCTCGATACTGAAACGTGGCCCTGCGACCTTCATTTGGTTCTGCAGCTGTGTCCTGCGGGGGGTTTCACTCTCCCCTGCCTCAGTGCTGAACAGGTGATACTCTGACGGGTCATTTTCAGTAAATTATTTTCAGCATTAGAATTCCTCAAGCTAACTGCAGTGTTAACTGCAACAGGACTTGTTCTCTAAGTACTGTTGCTTTGTTCAACATGTCATATCAGAGTAAGTTAAAGCCCCGTAAGTAGCTTTTTATGCTGAGGCAAAGCATACATTAAAATGATGAATTGTTGGGAATCCTGATCAGAGAGAGGTAAATTTGTATTTCTTGCTTGAATAAATTTTACTGTCTTGCATTTGGTTTGTAGATTACAGAAGCGTGCATTTGGTGACAAAACAGGCCTACTCAAGCAGGTGGATGCTCAACCAGCTCTCAATCATTGTCACAACTCAGGGAGTAACTGTTGGGTTTTTTTCAAGCAACTATTGTTTGCAGAAATAAATCATAGTAATACAAAAATAAGATAGGGAGTACGACATGCTATCTTCCTGTTAATTTTATCTGCATTTATACTGCAGTTGACATCTTAAAAATGAACTTTTCTAATAGCGCCTTCTAGGTGTGGAATAAGTTATCTCATTATCTGCTGGCCCCTGGCACTTTTATCCAGCTTCTTTTAGAAAAGTCTGAAACCGCTACTGGAGAAGCTAAATACAATAAATAATAAGCTACTACGTAATTCTTCCAGAATAGATTTGTTTTGCGTTAGGAATTTCCAAAGTTGATTATAACCAGAAATACCAAATTAACTTTTAAAATACTAAAGAAATTCAGTTATCAGAAAGGATTACGGTTGTTTTATAAGCTGTCCTACCAAATCGTTCCCAACATTCTGATTATCTAAGGAGTAATACATATCCTTGGGAGGTGTAATTGAAGCTTTCTCATTTAAAACCCAACCAACTACATACTAAAAAATCCCTGTTCTAGAGTCTTCCCCAACTAAAAATACATATTGTGCCTCTAATAATAACCCACAGTGATGGTAACAATACTTTAAAAACAGATCCTGCTTGAAAGCCAGGGCAAATATTTCGTTTCTGTACTCTTTCTCTGAAAAAAATTATCCACACCCTAGCCTCCAAGAAGGGTGAATCTGAAGAAATACAGTCCCAAGCAGCATCCTTTGTCTACAGTTTTAATTCCTATATTTTGAAATACGTTTACTAATGCCACGCAAGTATGTACAAGGAAAAAGAAAACGCTTCAGGAGCTCCACTGAGATCTCAAAATCACACCTAAGGGCAGACTCAATCTTTATGTTAACAGAAATGTTGGGGCAGCAATTGTCTCTGTCAGAGGGATCATTCTCTCAGATAACAACAGAGTGACAGCAATCACTGCAGGTTTTTCCTTAGGCAGTCTGCATCAATGTGCAGGCGACGTGTTTAGGCCTAGCTCCTCTCCACACTATCTCCTGACTCCTACGAGGGAGCGCGCTCAGATGCCATGGCCCAGGCATGGCAAAACCAGAACCTTGAAAGCAAGGTACCCTTCACAAAGCAGATCCAAATATAGGGGCACGAACTACAACCCCTTGCTGTTTTGTTGGGTTTTTCCTTTTCCTGTTTCTTAAATGGAAACTAAAAGCTGTCCAATCTTAAAAAAAAACCCAAAACCAAACCAAACCAAACAAACAAACAAAAAGCTATTCCTTACGCTACATAAAGGCAGTGATTGTATTTTCCAGTCATTTAATGTAGACTTTCATCAACATGGTGCAAAGCAGAACAAAGACTGCCTCACAAAGAAGTAAAAATAAAACCCAAAAGCTTATATACTGTTGAGATTCATTAGAATTATCATATCAAAGAATCTGAGTTTAGTCACAAATATCATAACTTCATTAATCAATAGTTCAAGTATGTAAATCTGCATTTTGGGAGGTATAAATTAAGATACAGATTTTTCAGAAGTTCAGATTTAAGATCCACATTTGTCACAGAAATAATTTAAATAAAAATAGGGAGAATGGGGCAGCACTGCATTCAAACATTATCACAACACATGTAAATCAGAATTTAATTGATATTGAAACTAATGTCTTTAATGTGGAGGAAACATGATTTAATGCCCTCGAAAACAGCATGAATGGACTTTTAGCACTACACCTACACTGACAAAAGAGATACTCCCAAAAATCTCTTGAGCTGGAATCTAAACAAGGAAAGAACAACTGAGGAGACCATAATCACTTTTAGGGTCCATTAAAACATAAATTGCCTTTCTAATTAACACTATTCACAAACAGATCTTGAAAATATTGTGCATACTTCTGTGAAAAGGATTATGTAAATACCACACATTTGCAAATTTGTTGACTGTGTCAAGATTTCTGTTTATTCAGTGGAGCAGTCTAGCAGCTCTATCCAGTAAATAATGGAAGTTTAAAAAATTATCATGCATGTGACAATATAAATTTACCCACTAGCCAAGCTATTAATTTTTTTCTTATAAATAATGCATGTAATAAGAAAAAGGAATATGCGTAGCTAACATCTGACCAGAGAAATAATACATGTTTTCAGATGATTAGTGTGTACATACAGGATGTAGCTGATTTTCTTTTTTTTTATATGAGATGACTCTTGCACGTAAACACTGTATATTTTATGAGTTTGAATTTGTGGAGTGACACCACAGTTGAACTGAGATGAGCTTCTAAATTAACTGATGCTTTTTGAGCATTCTAAAACTCAACATGCATGTTCATACTGTCCTTGAATGGCATAGAAAATGCCTGTCCTTGAATGGCATAGAAACTAAGTTCAACACTAAAGTGTATAGTACTTGTTACTGGATTTTTATCACTTTACCTACATAAAACATCTAACCTGAATTAATTCTCCAGATTCCCTCTTAGATCAACAAGAGTTTCATACCTGCAGAGCATCTTTTCCCCTGCCTATAGACGGAACCTAGATGAGTAGGTTTGGCTAGTGTACTAGCAATGCTGTTGTACTGGGACTGTCTAAAGATGCAGTTGTGACACATTTTTAAGGAGACAGGATGCCTGAAGACTGCAACAGACAGATAAAGAGGACAAGCTTTAAGGCACAGGAGCTTTTCCTGGGGTCTGAAATACAAGCTGCAGTTTTCCAAGTAACATGTAAGTTGACAATGATGAATCTACTTCGATGACCTCGGACTACCTAAAAGGTGTACGTATACGTTACAGCAAATTGCATTAGCAGTGGGAAGGTGATTGGCAATAAATGACAGCTGATGAGATCCTAAATAGCTGATGGGTTGTAGCCACGTAAATCTCTAATCATTTAACCATGAGAGTATTTGATGTGTTTAAACTATCACAGACACAACACACTACGTAATAGTCACCCAGGCTACATCTGTAGTTAATAGAGATAAACTGGTAGGATAAATGACTCTGATCTAAACCCAGTTTTTCAAATTGAAAGAACGGAGTCCCTTTGACAATGTCAGCTTTGGTAAATGTTTCCTGAAATACTGCATGCTATTTCCCTGTCTGATTCATGTCTGTTAACCCATTATGGCTGGCCACAAATACACATCCTCCATACAGGGAAGTGATATTTGAAAAATGTTGGGAATTATTTATACAAAGCATCTTCACAATATGTGTCACATTACAGCGATGATTTCTGGGAACAGTGCGACAGGGTCTCGTTCATCTTAATGCCCCAGTACATGAAACACAAAGTTAGGGTTAATGGCACCTCTCTGCATGCAGCATATGCACATGGGAACTAATGTGGGCCACACAAATTATCAGTCTTTCACTCCAGACTACTTAGAGAGAGATTGTCCTCAGCCTAAAAACTAACTTTAATAATCAAAATGTCTAAATTAATTTGATTCCACTTTCTTACCGTTCAAAATAAGGTATGATGCTTACAAAGCAGAAGGTTAATCCTCTAGTGAGTTTCAAGTACCAGAACATCAATAAAATAAGTTGATGACACTCGCTGACCTTTCTATAGACTTTCTCATGAAATACTCCAGCGTTAATGTACGCATTTTACTATTAGATGGGATGTACTAGGTGATTTTCCAACACCAAATGTGCAGGGTTATATTTTTACTAATAATAACCCTCTTTGTTTCATTCCTGCATTGTCTGCTTTTTCAAGTACAGCCCTTGGCTATCAGCAGTCTTTACTCCCACTGAGCCACAATGATTTCCTCATAGTATAAATGCCAGCTCTGTGTGGCAGAGAAAGAACGGAAGCATGGGACAAGTTCCATCAGTAATAAATGGCCCTTCAGGAAGCCGATCTGAACTCAATGTGACACAGAACATCTGAGTCCCAGGTCAGAGCTTCACTCACTGGGCCATCATTTCTATTTAAAAACAAAAATAGCAGTGAGAATGTTACAAAATGTGCTGACTTGCTCAATCAAAGTTTGTTACGGGCTCAGCAGTGAGCCTGGCTGTGAGCGTGAGGGTGATGCTACTCTGAAGGTGCAGCCCTAGGGGTGGTGTTAGTGCTACTGTCCCATGGCCAGCCTGGCTTCACACAAGTGAAGGTCGCTGGAGAACATGGACCAGAGTACAGGCTGCTCCCACTGGCATTCAGCCTCAGCATACAAAACAGAAGTGGTCTTTTCACCAAAAAGGACTATGGGGCTTCTAGAGCATGTGAACTACGGATGTTCTGTGGCACATTTTTCATGGCACATTCTTTAAAGATGAACACACTTACATCATACACACCTAAACTACTCATTCATTTGCTTTTACTTTTCACCTAATGGGTAACTAAAATTCAGTTCTGGCTTAAAGACTTTTTTAAAGACTACCTACAATTAGTTCTATCTCTTAGTACATTTATTAAATCCTTTGGGGAATCATTTAGATGAAGTGTGCTAAATAAATATAAATTCATCATTACTAAGCCGGTGGTGATGTTTATGGAAAACAAATTAGAAAAATTCTAGCTGGAAAGAAGCAATCTGCCTCTATGCACTATTAAAATAACTTCCTCCGCTGCACTCCTCTGCCCTTCTGTCCTCAATTCTCTGTCTTCCTGTGAAGATGCTTAGCACATGCTTATGAGAAGAGTTCTTCTTAAAGACAGGAATTCTTTCATGTTTATAAAGGCCTGACTTTGACCGAAAAGATTTCTAATTAATATATGTGTAAGTGTAGCCATTGATCAGTCCTCCATGATTTCACTAAGTCAAACAGATGTTAAATGGCCAAGCCTGAAGCAGGGTTCCAAATACACTTTGTGCTTCCCGTGGTTTTCAACTTGCACTTTCTCACATGGGCAAAGTTATTTGAGGAGGATTTCAGTACCTTCCAGTACCTTTGTTACTGACCATCTCTTTTCTGTGCTAGAAATACTATGCTTCTGTTTAATGCAGTATCTTTTCCCTATATTTTTCTTGCTAAAAATATTAGAATGCCTCCTTGCAATTGTATGTTGAGTTCTATAAAATGAAAACTATTAAAGAAAGCTATTGTCTTGGATAAAGGATTAACTGGTTCAGTCTGTAAAAAGCTCCCAGGACTACATTGCAGACCCTTCACAGACTTCACGTGGATGACAGAACACCATGAAGTGGAAGTGCACTTAGCTGAAAAGGGGAACCAGACCAAGCACTGGGACTTTCCCCGTAATGATTGCCTCACATCATCATCCTTCCAGTATATTCCTCTGGGAAGCAGGGATCTGAAAAAGGCTACTGGATGCATAGCTGGGTGTATAATGCCTGTGACTTGACTGCTGGAGATGAAAGCAACAAATCATAGATCATCTCTTACAGCAGAAAAAGGACAGGGGAAGATTTAAGCTGTTCTCTAAGAAACCAGAGGTTGTGGTAGCATTTTCTGAGATGCCTACACCCTATAGATGCTCAACTGAGTAGCTTATGTAGATTTATAGTTATTATGAATTGCAGAAATTCTAAAATATAAAGAACAGTTATGGAAAGAATGGACTTCAGCTGAACCAAAGAGGAAGCTGAGTTGTTGACTGTTTCAGGGCAAAGTGCAACTGGCATTGGCTCTGTCAGTCCTGGGGAAAGCTTCTAGCAGCTTCTCACAGAAGCCACCCCTCTAGGCCCCCCATTACAGAAACCCTGCAATCATGCAAACCCAATAAACCAGTTCTCATGGTTTTAGCATTGCCTTTGTAGCTTATGACATGAAAGAGTTTCAATTTTGGCCACATTTAAACTAAGAAAAGAGAAATGTTCTCAAGCTGCCTAAAATGGATGCAGTTTGAGAATGTACAGAGGCAGCCAGGGCAGGGCAAAACTGCAGGTTTAATGGCAAGTAGAAAGTCAGCTTTTGAAATCAGAAACGGATCTGACCAGCGAAACGCACAGTGCAACCGCAGTAAGTACTGATGGACTCTTTTATGACCACAAGTGGAAGAAAGAACATAAAGCAAATAAGCAACAAAGTGATTACCAGAGAAACAAAAGGACTTGGAGGCCCTATGCAAAACAAGATCTTTCAGTACGCTAATATGAACAACAAAATCAGAAACAGATGTAGGGGAAGAAAAACTGCTTGGAGGCTCTGAGGAGTGACCAGGACCATTGCTTTGGAGATTCGAGCATTATATTGTGATGGGGAAGCTGGAAAGAGCAGATGTCAGACACAAGGGGATGTAGCTGAGGTGGGAAAACAGGAAATCAAGCACATGCTCAACAAGATAACAAACCAAATTGGGAAGAGATGGAGAACTAATTCATGGATACTGAAGAGAGGCATATGTAGAGTTTACAGAAGCCACACAAGGAGGAGGACAAAAGGACAGTTATAAGAAGGAGGAAAGAGGAAATACAAAGCATACTGTAAAGAATGACAGGTAAGTTATGATTGGTCATGCTGACAAGTAATCAATTATCTTGAAAGCAATTACTGTGGAATTGCTCGATAGTGCAACGATTCAATTAAGCTGTGGAGTAATTATATGATGAATCAAGTAATATATGAAGTAAATATGGAGAGAAATAAAGTATTATGAATCAATAATATAGATAATCAGTAATGGAGTGAACCAGTTATGTCAATAAGTACATATGCAATGAATCAATTATGGAATTAATAAATTATTGAGAAAATAAAAATAGTGAGAATTAATTAAGGTGTCTAATATGTGAGGAATATAGCTACTAACAAAAAGCATGCTGAAAGGATTAGTCTGATCTTTCTTTTTACGCTTCCCTTCTCCAGACACAGGGTCGTATTTAACCCTGTCCTGCCCTTCTTTTTGCTCATTAGACAGCTTATCTTACAGATTTCATCCCGCTCTCAGCAATAGCTGAGGAAGCCTAAGAAGTACCCTACATGTCACAGTTGCCATCAAGCATATGCACCATGTTTGGAGACCTTTAAAGACCAGAAATGCGTAAGTCATGAAGTCTATAGGCTGCAGACAGGCTAGAGACTGGTACGTAGCATCACGGCATATGCTCTGACGTACAGTGATGTTATGGATGGAAGCACAGTTCCTTTCCCTTAGAGCAGGTGCCCTGTGCCATTTGAGATGCATCTCGATATCCACGTGGGGCTTGCAGGTAGCGCACAGACACATGGAAGATCATTCACTTCACCAGGCGCCAACACCTGGGGGCCAGTAAGAACCCCGCTTTTGGGGTAAAGTCAGTATGTCCTCTCCGCTTCTCTCAACCCTCAACACCATGTGGTCAGTAAAGATTGGATGCCCAGTGAAAGGACCAGGAGCACAGCCAGCCAGGCACTCCTGCAGGTGCCTCAATGAATGCATCTTAACTTAGGTACCTGTTTGTATCTTCCCAAAGCTGTCAGGCAGTCCAACTAGATCTGCCTCGGGAGTAGTTACCAGCCCAAAAATGCCAAATGGGCTTCTCCCTTTTTTTGTTTGGTTTTTTTTTAATTATTTTTATTCTTTTCCATTACTCTTTCTTGAATATGAATGACAAGAACAATGTGTCAAGTGAGTATTTACCAGCATTACCTGATACATCAGTAAAATTAATAATCAAAAACCATGCAAGCAAAACCAGAAGACTAACGGAGAGGAGTATACAGACTATAACATATCAGCATGAAACACCATCCAGAGTTTAACATCCCAGTATGACTGGATCATTTCCAACCTCTGTAAAACTAGAACATGAAAACATAAATCCAAAGAGTATTGCTAAGAAAACAGCATATAACTGGAGAGTAGCAAGTGCCACATGTGTATTTAAGAAACTGATAAAAGTGATTTTGGCAATTACAGGCTCATTAATCTTACCTTAATAGCTGAAAGGCTTTAGAAGAAATTTTGAAGGGAAGTATAATTAAACCCATAAAGGTAAATGAAAAATGAGACAGAAAGCAATATAAGTTTACAAAGTTATAGAGCTCTGTGCCAAGCTAAATATGTATCTTTCTATGAAACAGCTTTCACCTGTGTGTTTTTTTCTTTTAAGATTGGAAAGTGAAGATTAAATCAGTCTGGAGTTCAGTGGAGCTAACACATGGCAATGAAAGTGTAGAACTTGTATTGCTCTCTCCAATGTAAGATCTTAAAAGCTAATAAGGAGAGAACAATGAGTTATACTAGAATAAAGAGTTCCATAAGGTCTGGATTGGGAATTAATAGCTCTTTAATTCTTTGATTTTTAATTTTTAGATACTTCCATTTGTACTTTCCAGAGTTGGAAGGCATCATCAGTACAACATAGGATTAAAGAAGAGCTGGACAATCTAAAAATTTGAAACCACAGAAGATTAAATTTAACAGTATTTAAAGAATAGCAGAAGATTCTGCTATAAACTGGTGGCTTCTTATGCACATACAGCTAAAAAACCTGCAGGAATTAATCATGGAAAGGTAGCAAGTCCCTCAGTTTATCCAAAGAGCTATTCCAGTATAGAGAGAAATGTCACCATCATGTCATGGTGGTGTTCGCAAGATATCAGACTATTAAATATGAGTTTTTTACCTGCATCACTATTAAAGACATACTGTGCACAACTTACAGAGGGAATGTCCTAACTAGTTATTTTGGCAGGCCGCTCACATGGGGTAGTTTAATCTTCTCAGGTGAAATGACACCTGCTACTTCAGGTATGATAGCACGATTGCTCTAGCCATGTAGCACTGCAGTGGCAGGAGCAGCGAACCCATGGAGAATATCTTGATATTCTCATAGGCCTATCATGGAACTTCTCTCAACGATTCATACTTAAAATCTGGGCCTTGCTGTGTTTACAGTAACTAGTGTGGGGCTGTGTTCTGGATTTGTGTTGGAAACAGTGTTGATAATACAGATCTGTTGTTATGTAGAGGTGGGTTTTGTTATTGCTGAGCAGTGCTTACACAGACCCACGGCTTTTTCTGGTTCTCATGCTGCCCCACCAGTGAGTAGCCCAGGGGTGCACAGGAAGTTGGGAGGGGACACAGCTGGGACAGCTGACCCCTATTGACCCAAGGGATACCCTATACCATATGACATCATGCTCAGCTTATAAGGCACTTGAGAAGAGGAAGGGGTTGGGGAGTGATGGGGAGAGGTGACAGAGCCCTGCTTTCCTGGGGGATGGCTGAACACCTGCCTGCCCATGGGCAGTGGGGAATGAATCCCTTGTCTTGCTCTGCTTGTGTGCACGGCTCGTGCTTTCCTTATTAACCTGTCTGTATCTCAACCCAGGAGTTTTCTCACTTTCACTCTTCCGATTCTCTCCCTCATCACACAGCAGGGAGTGACTGAGCAGCTGTGTGGTGCTTAGTTGCCAGCCAGGGCTAAACCACAACACCATCATACCTCTAAGTGAGCCACAAAAGTGTTTTGTTAACTTCATTGTAAAAAATACACACCTTGGGTTTAGCCTGATTTTGTCTCTCCTGAATCTCGTCTAGCTGTAGTCTCCATGCATTCTCTCTTGTGTGCCTGTTAGATTTAACAACCCTCTTTACGGTAACTTCTTAGCATGTCAGTATTTGCAGACTTTGTTTAAGGAATTTTGCAACTGCCTTTCTGACAAAATAATCTGATTTGTTGTCTTTACTGTGCCACCGTATTGCAGGTTTCCCAGATCTTGTATTGCTCTTGAAGTTCTTTACAAATTACAAGTGGTTTCAGAAATGTGCACAGCATCCCAATAATGTTCCCATAAATGTCATCGGTGGGTGCAATTCAAACTGATGGGTCCCTGCTTGTGTACAGGATTTACGTTTGCTCTGTCAGCCCCCAACTGGATCTCATGTTCAGTTGGAGAGCCCCTTTATCACCCTTAGGTTCTTTGGCTGTTTTCCAAATGAGCATCCTGTAGAAGTGGCATGGTCTTTGTTTCATGGGCATATGACCTTTGACCTTGCATTAATTTGTATTTAAACAGAACCTGGTCAGATTAGTGAATACTGGTGCACTGTCCAGACCACCTAGTAGAATGGATCTGCTGTAGCCAAGTAACTAGTACACTGTCACCCCTCACCAATGTCAGTATTTGAAGGTTTTATAAACCATGACTTTATTACCTCTCATCATCACTAGAGTAGAATCTAGCGTGTACCCAAGTGCTACCAGGAGCTTTATGGTGGAATCATAAACTTTTAACTCCTGCTGAAATTCCAAAAGGGTCATTAATTTATTCAATGGAATACCTATTATTAATTAACTCATCATCATAAGAGCCGCTGGCCTAAAAGGTTGTGTACCTGATGAAGAGTTCCCATGCTGCTAGCGCTAGGAATAGGCAGCGCTTCTAATGAGTGGAGGGTGGGTTTGGCTGTTGCAGGTCCCCAAAGACTATTTCTTCTGGAATCGCCTTACCCTGAAATGAGGAGTCTTAAGCTTGGGGCTGAATTCCTCATATGTACGTGAGCAGGAAGGGTAGTCAGCTCAAGGCTATGCATTTTATCCAAAATATTCTTAGACCTTGCAAACTCTGTATGTCTGTACTATCTCTGGCACCGTTAGCTTAGGATTCAGTCATTTCTTTTATCTCCAGTGTTTGCTGACATAACTTTTTTTTAAAAGCACTATTTCTAGAAAATTACTTCTTTCCACCTTTTACCACTCAGATTCTTAAATAGAAAAATATCTAATGCTCTTAAAGAGAGATTAAGGATGTCAAAATAACCCTGATCCAATGGTTTGAAGCCAAGAAAATCTTTTTATACTGCTGAAGTACCAGAGGCATTGCACAAATGAGCATGAAAACTTTTAATCTAAATTACTCTTAAATTCTGACTACTTAGCAATCTCTTTTCAGCTTATAATGTAAACTTTCAGTGACACATCGGTCAGAAAATCTAGGGCGCATCTTTCTTCTTTTCTTTTTTAAATGGTTTTAGAAAGGTCATTTCTATTTAAGAAAAATGCAGTAAATGGTGCTGTGGGACTGTGAGAAACTTTGGTGCTGTGGGACTGTGAAAAACTTTGGTGCTGTCATCTTCACGACCACCTATCCTGTCAGAATTCCATTTCTTTTCCCTTTGATTGTTTCTCTTTCATCAGCCATATTGATATTTAAGCGAATCTTTCACTAACATTAGTGCCTTGTGCTTATATGTGGGGATTTATTCTTCTCATCAGTGCTACCTACAGCAAAATGACCACTGATTTCAATAGATATGGGATTTAAGAGGATTTTTGTTGAACTCCATTAATTTTGTTACATGAACAGGGACCTGTTGTGTTTAAACAAACGCAAATATAAGTAACAGCTGCTATCCAGAAGGACCCGTGCTCTAATTATCCATTCACCACCTATTCCAAGTCCTTCCCTACAAAGTAACACAGAATTTTGGCCTTTCTAGATTTAAATAGCACGATGTAAACTATGCGCCAACAAATGGAGCAGAGTACTGTTCTTGGTATGTTATATACACCTTATCAGACTGTCAGTAGCACCAGGAGAGACAGACCTTGAACCCATCTTTTTTCAACAAACAGCCTCTTGCTGTGCACAGTATTCCCTTTGTCTATCTGTGACACAGGGTATATAAAAATTAGTGAATCAGCTCTGGTTTCATTCAGAAAAATGAATGATGAATACATGACGATGATGGCGCAAGATATTCACTTTAAAATGTGTGCTAATACGTGTAATAACATAAACTGTAAACTAAAATGCAGATTGTGGAGCAAGTGAGGAGTACTGTATTTACAGATGCAGAATTTCAGGCTGAGCCTGGGTTTTTTCTTTTTTTGGCTTTTTTTAGGTACACTTGGATGCATGAGTGCTGGGAAAAAGTAAGAAAAAAAGAGCAGACATAGTAGTCATTCCTGTGCTAAAGCTGCACAATTGAAATTTTGAGAAAGCAGAAACAAGGATATTAGTATTTTATATGCATTTTATTCTGGCTTTCTCAACCAATTTCTCAATCCAGTGAAAATCTGAAGCAATTGATTCTTAAAATAGAAGTCAATAAGGGAGCACTTCTGTTAGATTACTTATAAAGATTTCTAGCCCATATTCTTGTAATCCAAGGTTATTGCTTGTATCATCATACTGACAGGTTTATCTTAATAAGAAATGTTTTGCAGCAGAAGAATTTATGTTTTTATGCTCAATTACAGTTTTATGTCGAAGGTATTAGGTAGGCAATAAAAAGGGCCTACCTTACATCTATTATTCATTTTTCAAATCCAGTCATGCAGGCAAGATATCTGTGGAAATGTATTTCTCTTGTCTTTATTAAGCAAAAAATTTGTATTAATTCTGCTTATCTCAAACCTTACCATTTTCATGTGGTAAAACTGTATGTCATAAATTACGTAGCCCTTCAAGAATGGTGCTTTCCCCAGATGCCACCAGTTAGGGCTGGATTCCCATTATGTGAAGCACTGTATAAATATAAAAGGAAATAGTCTCTGCCGTAAAGCGTTCACAATCTAAAGTCAACGGAACATAAACCAGGAAAACTGAAAATCCACAACTCTGCCCACGCCAGCACATCTCATTTGGGAAAACAGCACGAGTTTCCTTCTAAGCAAAATAAAGACTATAGCACCCAGCCATAATATACTAGTAGTAACTTTTTTTAAAAACCTGTACCAAAAATATACCAAACACCTGAAAGGTCCCTGTACCTGGATTTTGGAAAGTAACTGCACATTTTTTTGTTTCCCCGCCGCAGCTGATTTAGTACAGCACATGCTGCTAATACAGATGAATAATGGGAGGCAGAGCTCAATGATCACAGTTTGCTGCAGGTTAAGAAAAGAAAAAAAGGGGAAAAAAAGCCACAATAATGATGTTCATTGCCATGATGGGTTAGTTAGAGCCCAGGAAAAGCTCTAAATGTCCTTTGTGATTTCAATTAAGCTGCTCCTAAGAAGGGTGCCTAAGGAGGAATCTCAGTGTTACCTTTCACTTCCGCACAGCACACCGAAGTACTCTAATGCAAGAGCCACATTGCTCCCTGCTCTTTATATCAAGTGACAGTCTCTGCGTTAACTAAGCCCTAATATTTCAACTTGTTGGGCTTTCCTGTAAGAACATAGGAGAGAACCTACTACTGATTGTTAGGAACTTGTCCTTTTTCTACCTTCTATTTTTTGCCCAAAGCATTCATTAAGAGGAAGCAGAATCTTCCAGCACTGCAGTGATACAGGCGGTCACTAAGCCTTGACGAGAGAGCACACAGAAACCTGAAGCCTGAAATGGGAACATTTAGTGGAATGGGGTAACTCAACCATTCGTAACTCATCACAAATTATACTGCTTAGATTCATTGAGAGGAAGCCAGAAACCAGGCTAGGATAATGCAATAGCATAGAAAAATACTCTTGGAAAAATCTGTTTGAATGCTCATGATGCCACAACCTTATGATTCTTGTATGTCCTCATTCACCATGGGACATTCTTGCATGAAGAACTGCAGCATATATTCTTGGGGCTACAGTCACATCCTGTGGCATTCAAATAGACCAAAATCAAAGAGCTCATTAGATCAAACGTGCATCAGGCTGAAGATGATTTCAGTTACAGACATACTTGGAAACGCTGGGAAGGTATTAATAAACAAAGCCTCTGTGGCCAGCAGGCCGGTGTTAACATCTGGGAATGATTATTCTATCATCCATATCTGCCAGTCCTATAGTGATTATTTGCCCACTGTACAATTCTGCACTTTTTTTTCCCAGATTTATTTCTGGAAAATAAAGCACAGTTTTGCACCAAGATTTTAAGGAATCTGTATTATTATGGCCTGGGTAACTGTGGGTGATGTGAGGTGTGTAGCCAGTGTGCGCAAACAGTTTCCACAACTGTCCCTGCTGAGAGGATGTCTGCCCCAAAACCAGTTAACACTGTGGAAATTGAGAGTGACACTGTGCTTAAGGTGACCACCAGCTGGATTAAACAGTAGCTAAGGGTTACCAAGAGACTTCTGAGAAAAGGATTGAATCCCCGTGCATAAAAAAGGCATGAAAACTTCTGACCGAGCAGAGACCTCGGTAACAGCAGCTGCCACACGGGGTTTGGTATTCCCTGAGGTTGCCCAACTGGCATCGCAACATCCACCTAGACCTGACAGAGCATTGCTCCTCATCACCTGCCACCTGTACCCTGCCCCCATTGAGGGGGTTGACAGGGGGATTGGCTTCTCACCAGCACGTTGGTTAGCAGGGTGTAGGGAGCAGCGCAGGCACATAGGGGGTGCATGTACCTATAGAAGCTGGCACTTGCAGAAAAGGGGGTATTTGTAATCCACGCTGTCTGGGCTGTCAGGCTGCACGCGCCCAACCCTGTGTGGGGTTGCTGTGTGGCAACATGAGAACTTCCCGGGAATAAGGAGAGAAGGGCGTGTAGTGAATTGTAAGGACATGTTTACAGTCTTGAGGTGTCTCGTATCGTGGTTTATCTGTTGTATGCTGACATTGATCCCACAAGTACAGTTCACTGGCTGCCAGTTAATTACATGTTGTTAATAAATCAATAAAGCTCTTCAGTCCCGATTCGATATAAAGCGTGTGTTCAGCACTTGTTCCCTGCAACGAGGCTGTTCCTTTTGGCTGTATTTCCTGTGCACACAGAAAATCCCTTCCTAAAAAGTGGAGCACCCACCTTTCTTACTAAATCATAGCTCACTTCTTCTGAAATGGACGCGAGTGTCAGGGGCAGACGGTGTAATGCATCACTATCTACACGGTGCTGCATCCCTGAGAAGCAGGGAGAGGGACTGTGGGAAGTTTTCTGAAGGTGAAAAAACAATCCTCTCTAGCCTTTGTGCCTGAAAGCAGAAATAAATCCTTGCCTGCGCCCAGTAACAGTGTTCTACCAAAAATGCTGCCCCTCTTACAGAGCAGGGGTCGCTGCTAGCTTTGCTTAGCTGCACAGCTCCAAATCAAATTTTTTAAAATTCTATTGTTATTTCACTAGCTATGATAGTTTTCACAGTAAATTTTCTCACCCATTGAAAACTGGAGGGTTTTGTTAATAGCACAGAGCTTACACTCAACGTGACCGTCACTCCCACTCCCCTCTCTTCTGCCCAGATGGCACAAGCAGCCAGGACTACTGACCCAACTCTTATAGCAGGAGTCCCACTATCTGCTTCCCTCATTGTTTCCAATGACTTTATGGAGGCACTAGGTGAAATTAAAAAACTAACAGCTCAGCAACTTTGAACGTACAGGCAAGTTTGAGTGAAAACAGCAGAAGCACCTCATCTTTATTGTGGAAGGCATATGACACTCTCTGCTAATAAGTGGTTTTACACATGTGAGACCTCATGTATTTCATGCATCCACAGACACCCATGAGATTTTTTTCCCCTGTATTTAATGCCTCTGTAGATCAGTCAACCAACTGTCAAGTGATACAGCCACTTCTCTATGCACACTTCCGACAGCTACAGCTTCAAAACCTGCTACATCATAGGGAAAATCTCGGGGCAGGTTATTTAAAATACAGAGTGGATCGATACTTATTTCTATATGTTTTCTGAAGTGTACAGTTTCTCTAAAAACACAAATTCTTCACCTCTACTCAGGACAGGAGAAATGTCATTTAGGTTTTTTTTTATACCTAACAGATTTCACAAAAAATAAAGTAGCAATAAATACATATTCTTTTTAGACATTGTTATTATTAGCTCTTTTAAGAATAAGAATGTAAATAATATATTCGTTTTGCCGGATTTAGGTTACTTTCTTCATAAATGACACTTTTTTCTGGCTTAAGGGAGATGGAAATGTCATTTGCAGCATGGTGTACTCTACACAGGCTCTTCTCAGTCTCACTTTAAATAGGACAGAAGATGGGACTGCCAACACCAGTTCCCAAACTTTCACAAGCTAAGTAGCAGTTTCCAGTCAGAGGTACTGAGATGCTTCTAACCTATAACATGAATACCAATGCCAAAGGACATTGCTGTCTTCATTGTCAATTATTCTTTACGTTCCAATTGTACCTCAGTATAAGAAACTAAACCACGTGAGCTAGCTTCTGCTAAACAAAATGTATTTCTTTTATCCAGGTTTTGCAATGAAGGCTTATTTCAAATAAAGTAATGTTCCGTGTGCAAATCGCCTTGGAAAAGTTAAACTCTTTTTTCTGTAAATTGTATTTAAAAAAAAAAACAACTCTATGCATAGATGGCTTTTATAACCTGCTTTCCTTTATAGGTTATGACATCAGACACAAAACCAGAAAAGAAGGTGGAAATTTGACCTGTTATAATAATTCACTGTGGAAAACACATTTGATGTGATACAAGAGGAATAGCTCCAGCTAAAAAGCTTCTGAAATCTTTTTGTATTTTTTACTATAAATTATGTGTTTCTTCAGGGCAAAGAGAGACATACAATAGTGTGTAACATCATCATTTTTTCCACAGTATAGTAAATATAATCATCCACACAGAAGGCACTCAAGAAAAATCTCACATCATGATGCTCTCAGTTATCATCTGAGCTGAATACCTGAAAAGGAACATTGCAACTTTTGAAATGCTATTTGCTCAGAGTAATAGCATTTTTCAGATTAAATATTAAGGATTTGATAAATGATGACAAACCTTGATCTGATTAACAAATCAATCTGTCTTTCTTACTGTTTTTCCTTAAAGGAAAATTACATAAGCCCAAGAAACAGACTCAAATATTTTCAATCAGAATGAGACAGAAATGATTTCTGAGTAAAGGTAAAAATTTTAGCTTTACGATTGCAGACTGGGAGAATAGCTATTTTATAGCTTATCTTTTTTGAAAAAGGTGAGGTTCTTATCTGCTGTTGCCAACTATGCATAATACTACAAAAATCACTGTATCAATACTTACTAGCAGTATTCAAATTAAGCAGCATGATGTAATCAGTACGTGAGAAATAAACACATTAAGAGTTTTTTTTTGTCGGTGGTTCACTTGCTCTATTTGTCTTAGTAATTTAAAGTCATCATAGAGGAATCTGGAAGAAGGAATAGCAGAAGTGTTGAATGCAAAGGTTTACCAGCGGACTCAGGGGCTTCCAGTAGTACTTATGGCAGCAAGGGAAGCAACGCCTTTCTTTGTGATAACACGGCTTTACACCTCTGACATTTGCCAGAGCACTCTCAGATCATCATTGTATCTGTCCCGTGTAATGACCTAAAATTCTGAAATGATAATGTACTATTTTACAAAATCACTACTAAGTAATATTTTTGAGATCTGACTCTTTCAGAAATTCAATTATTCTTGGGTTCTGTAGAAAAAAATACAGCTGTAAAGTTATAAAAATAAACCAAATGTCTCCTGTCTTTTTTTCTACCAACCAGGGTGTTGGAATTGCTTGATATTCAAATTATACAAGGTCTAAAAAACAGTGTGTCTCACTTTGGATTGTGGGATCAAAGCTGTGGGAGACTGTCAAGTTTCCATCTAGAGGCTGTTCTGATGAATAACTGATTCTGGTTTTAGGCAAGGGAACATCGTTGATTACCTACTGGTGTTTGGTCCAGACCTCGTTTATCCAGCAGTGTAGGGTATTCAAATTACATGTTTACAATCCACCTCACCCTACCTGTGAGAAGGAACAGACAGAAGATAAAAAGGGGCAAATATTACTGGAGAAGGTCTGGCTAAATACAGGTATATCTGGGAGGAATGTTTCCCTTTGGAAAGGGAAGTTGATATTTGTGTCGTGGTTTCACCCCGGCTGTGGGCTGAGATCCACGCAGCTGCCTGCTTCTTAAAGTAAAAGAGCAGGGGAAGAGGGAAAAAGGGGGAAACAAGGGAAGGGAAAAGGAAGGGGCAAATAACTCCAAAACCAAGAAACTAAGAGGCCCGTGGGTTGGGATAAGGATAGTTTACTAAGAGAACAGAAAGATAAAATATAACAATGCTAACAGGACTTTAGAGCAAAAGAATATGAAACTCTTGATACCCAATGCAGTTTCTCCCCGAACCACACAACTCAGGCCGTACCACCCAGAGCTGTCCCGGAACCCGACCGTCCCCCCAAGAAGCACGTGTCCCGAGACCAACCTTCTTCTTCTTCCCAACAGCCCCCCGTTTTCCTAGGCAGGACGTAATTGGCATGGAATACTCTCTTTGGCCCATCTGGGTCACCTGTCCTGGCTTCGCCCCTCCTTTCTCAAGAATAGAGAAATAGAAGAAGCTGAGAAAGTCCTTGACTGTCTGACTGCAACTAAGAACATCAGGGAGTTATCAGCACTGCTTTCATTTTAACTCCCAAACACAGCATTCCATCAGCTGCTACAAATGAAGTTAACTCTATCCTGACTGAAACCAGGATAATATGTCCAATAGTTTAGTAATGCTGAGAAAATAATAATCTCATTAGGAACCTTCTAAAGGTGCAGAATCCCGCCTCATGCTGCAGAAACTGGTTCTATCCTCTTTTGCTCACCGACAACTTCAGCGGGATGTTCAGAGACCAAGATACACATCAAACCAAAATCTTTCATACCCAGGGACAAATGTGTGTGTTTTAGCGATTCGCTGTTTCCCACAACACTTACTCCCACTACTGCAATGACACTTCTAGTTGTCTTAAACAAAACTGATGCTGATCAGATGGTTTCAGGTGCGACCATCTAAGAACTGTTTTACCTTTTTCTTTTTTGTTAGTACTAATTCCCAAACAGCGTTGACGAGGTTTGGGGAGATCTTTGTGCACAGAGCGATTCCATTTAGCATATGTTGTTTACAGTAGGGACTTTGTTGTTTATTGACAGCAGATTATTCATTACCAAACAATTATTTCTTTGAACATAATTGAAAACAGTAAGCATGCCATCCAAATATAATTTGTCCTCTCCTAGGCAAGCTACAAATGTGTACGACATGAGCAGAGAACAACAGGAGCCTTACCACTGCTAATAGAGGAATTATACATGCAAATACTTTTTTCCCAAACTCATAATGTTTTTCAGTGATTGCATCTGCGTTATAGTACACAATATTAAAAAAAAATGAATCAAATCTGCAATGTTTTATACAGGGAAATAGTCTGTATGTTTAAAGCCCATTTTCTGCAGCTTGTTAGTTGGTATAGCACAAATGTGACTTCCTCTGGAAGAAAACTTAACAGATGTCTTTAAGCTTTAGGGTGGTTTATTTTTTTTCCCTAAGAGTCACTTTCAAGGTTTGCGCCTGTACAGTAGAGCTGATGAAAACATGATTGCTTTTCATGACTCCTCCTCTGCTGCTGGCTGGGCACATTAAAAAGACATAGCTGTCTATCTCAATGTACACATGCCATAGTAAAATGTGTGTTATTTACTGATAAAAAACCACACGACAGCAGTTTAAAAACAGGATTTATTCTGTCAGTCAAATTAGGGAGGCAGAATATCCTCTATGCCAAGTGATTACTGTCTGGGTCTAAGTGTGGCGAACTGCCAGATCAATTATAATGGTGGAGAAGAGGAAATATGAAGACAGATTGGCTCAATTCTAAGCAGAAGCATCACTAAAAAAGAAACCCAGGGACATTTTAATGCAACATCCAATTACTTAAAAGTGCATCTTTGGCCTACGCTGCATTTTTTACTTATATGGTTTCTTTCTACATAGAGTATAAAAAGGAAAATCAGCATAAAATTGGACAAATCAGGTGTAAATAAAAATACACCCTGACTCTGCTGATCACAAAGTACCTTGATCCTTCTGAGATGTAAATTTCTGAGTATAAGTTTTTACAACAAAAGCCTAGGAATATTATGGGACAATATGCTCAGAAGATAGCAAATAAAATTTCAGATGCGATCACATTAATGAACTACCATTTTCCCCTTTGACCTGTAATTGATTTCAAGGAGGGGGAAAAAAAATTGTTTCGATTGCCCTTCATACCAAAGCTTTTCTTCTGGTGTTCATTATTTTATGGAGAATTTACCTTTCCCAATGTGGAAGGGAAAAGGATAGTACTGGGGTTGGTAGATTAAATGCACTTAAACTGATCTACAGTGTTAAGTCTCTTCTCATGAGCAGAAATTAATAAAAAGCAGGTAAATGCGTTCTGTAAGTCTTTTTATACTATTATTTTTATGAATAATGGAATTCATCTTCTCAGCTGCACATCTCTATTCCAGTTCCCTAAAGCCCCTGTGGGAAACATGAGTTTCCACGAAGGAGATCAAGAGTTTAGTTTCTGGAGGATTAAGTTCATCAGCCTTGTAGGTTGTGTTCTGATCAGTCTTCAGGGGAAGCCTGAAAGAAATATTAATCCAATCCTGATAAATGTTATTAAGGTAGATGCTCCACAAGTGGTGAAAGATCAGTGTCTGATCATTATTTCACAGTGCAAAATGGTATTGTTTTGAATGTGACACACATCTAGGACCCTGCAGCCCTCACCATCATAAAGAGTGTCCGGCCAAAACCTGGCTATCTAGAAATGGCTACGATACAGGCATATTAAATAAAGAAGAAACATTCAGGATTTCATCCTGGAATAATTGCATGATGGTGTTTATATATGAAACTGTTACTTTTCTAGTTTACAAAACTTTGGAATTCATTAAAATTCCAAGACGTGCAGTAATGTAGAACTACAAAGTTCAAGAGATTTGCACTAGAGCGAAAGGGAAATTAGACCCATTATTTTGCAGCCTGCTGCATGATGACTATTAAGAGGATGCACAATATATCAGGTCTTAAAGATATCTTTTGCTAGACTTCAAAAATTATTTATGACCAAAAAAAGGAGTGAAACAAGTTTCCACCTGAGACTCGGAAATGGTGAAAAGACAAAAAAGATGATAGTATGAGAGTCATTACAGGTTTGATTCATTAGGGAGAATGATTCATCTCAACAGAGATTTAAAATTAGTACTGTTGCTCTAAAATCTGAAAATAAGCACAGGAGACTCTAATGCTCAGCACTGTCAGTTGGTACTCTGCTTTCCATTTCTTAACACATACCGTTATGAAAATGTATTTACCTTACATAAATCTGTTTTAACAATACAAAGTATTCAAAAGAAAATGACAATTTTATACTATAAATATATAATACATAATAATCTTTAACTGATGGCTTTGAATTGGGAATCATCATACCCTAGAGTATTCTTTGTTAGGGGGCCGTTTAGTATTATATAAGGAACTGGAGGCAAAATACCGTTCAGTTAACCATAGCTTTGAGTAATTGTTCCGTTTCAAGGCAGCCTGTCAATGTGTGGAATTAATATTTCTATCTTGAACACACAAGCAGGGGAATATAACTCCCTCAATTTCCACTTTATAACTGTAGTACATAAAATAAGAAAGTTCAGTGCTGGGATTCCATTTTTGCTGTCATTGCTGTGAAAATGGTACTGAAAAACATTAGGGAGAATGAGCTGTGTGAACAATTAGAATTTAGAAATCCTTCCATTATACTTAGACCACAAAACTGCAGTTTTTCTTTTTTCATCCATGAAGAGGTTAAAGTTGATTTAACTGCCAACAAGTGGAGAATAGAATTAAGACTTCCACACCCCACCCCACTCGTATTTTTTTTCTGCCAAGGACAACTGACCACTGAAATAATTTACCCAGGTACACAGGGGATGATTTGAAGCCCTTAAATTGGGACCAGGCATCTTTCTTGAAGAGATGCTGTAGTTCACATAGAAGGTTTGGGCACAAACCAGAAAGTAGTAAACAGCATTCTTTGACCTCTGGTCAGTAAGGTAAACTCGATGAGCGCTAATGGTGCTATGCTGGCATTGAAATCTATGCATTTTAAATGGTTCTCCATGTTACCACTTACTCTTTCTAACTTATCTCAGGATCCAGGGTGATGACTCTTCTCTTCTGACTGCCTTATCATTAAGTCCTTTCTCTTTGAAGGAATTTAACTTTCCTTTGTCAAGAAAAATTCCAGATCTGTTTCTCACAGAAGTAATTAAGTCAGGTCAGCAGAGCAACTTCTAAACCCACTTATGCTTAAAACACATCTCACACGTTGGGGCGATATGAGAACAGCCATGCAGAACTTGAGGACTGCCATCTGCTTTCCAAGGCAAATAGGAATGGCATCCAGCTGAAGAGTGTAGGGCCAGGCACAGGCTGGCACATACATCGGGATGCATCCGGAGGAGTGTGGCCAGCAGGTCAAAGGAGGTGATCCTCCCGCTCTACTCTGCCCTGGTCAGGCCCCACCTGGAGTATTGTGTCCAGTTCTGGGCTCCCTGGTATAAAAAGGACAGGGATCTCCTGGAGAGAGTCCAAAGAAGGGCTACGAAGATGATAAAGGGCCTGGAGCATCTCCCCTGTGAGGAAAGGCTGAGAAAATTGGGACTGTTCAGCCTTGAGAAGAGAAGACTAAGGGGGACCTAATTAATGTTTATAATTATCTTAAGCATGGGATGCAGGGGGAATTGGCCAGCCCCTTTTCAGTGGTCTGTGGAGACAGGACAAGGGGCAATGGCTGCAAGTTGGAGCACAGGAAGTTCCGCACCAACATGCGGAAGAACTTTTACACAGTGAGGGTGACAGAGCCCTGGGACAGGCTGCCCAGGGAGGTGGTGGAGTCTCCTTCTCTGGAGATATTCAAGACCCATCTGGACGCCTATCTGAGTGAAATGTCCTAGGGAGCTGCTTTGGCAGGGGGGTTGGACCCGATGATCTCTCGGGGTCCCTTCCAACCCCTACAATTCTATGATTCTATGATTCTATGATCCCCAGTGCATGGTTAGACCAGCAGAGCCCTTCCTGAACCTACTGGCCAGGTGTCCTTGCAAGATTAAGGATACACAAACATTCACACAGGAAACGCTGTAATTAAGGACACGCACATGTTTTTAGCTGCATCTACTTATGTGATATGTTTGCAGGACAGAGAAGGTGTTTAATTATAAGATCACACCTTAGTCCACATATCCTGAAATTTAGTTTATGTGGAACTATCATTTATAAGATGGCTCTTATTTTATCAGGTCTCTTGTACGCTAGGGCGAAGAGTTCAACCTTCCAATCAGTTGCATCTGACCAAACACATCGAAAGAAATTCTTTGAGAAATGGCAGTGGGTTTTAATGCAAATACTAAATTAGTGCTTCATACAGCAATCCAAATATATAGACACCTACTGAAATATTACTTTGGTTTTCTTTCCCAGTGTAACCCGCTTAAGCAGCTCACTGGCTTACTTCAGTCAGTCAGTCAGCCTGGAAGGGTTGTAACGCAACACCGTATCAATACCTGAAATGAAATCTACTGCTGTGGACACTAATAGGATTCTGTCTGATTGAAACAGTTACTGCAATTGTCAAGTACTAATAACTACTACAGCACGGATTTGGTTGGACCTTTTTCCCCTTCCTGGAAACTGCTTGTGTAATTCAGACACAAGAACGGGTTGTTCCTGGGTAGATGAAAAAAAATATTCAACAGTCAGAAAAAATAACTAAAAGAAACTTCAAGAAAAAAACATATACAGAACTATCAAGTCCTTTATACAAGCCAGAACACAAGTAATTCTGCTATTGACCTTTCTCAGGTGGTTTGGGCTGAAATAAGGGACAAAATGGCATATTCTCACATATGTGTGCCTTTTTCTCCATGTGTATGCTCCACAGTAAAATAGTAAGTACTCTCCTTTTTCTGATAACTCTTACCTTTGGTACTACTATTATAAAAATCCTAGATCAAAAGACCTCAGGGCATAACCACAACTCACAACGGGTCACAGAGCAAGTCAGCGGCTCTGCAAAGAAACTTCCTTTGTATGGCAGAGACTAAAATGCTGATTGGTTTAGTGTCATAACACAGTCCCATGAATTACAGATCACAAACATGTTAAAGACTTCAACTCATTTATTTGCAACTCCTAAGTTTTTTATTTACTTCAGGGCATTAGAGGTTCTTTTTTCTCCCTGAAACTAAAGACAGCAGAATGCATCATGAATAGATTTCTGCTTCAGTAACATTATTACTATTCCACTTGCTCACTGCTAACCTGTCCACGAGCAGGAATCCAATTTCCCTAGCCCTGGTCACTCGGCCATTTTGATGCTCCCATTTGCCTTTCAATCAGTTCCATGAAGGAAAATCAGCCTCTTCTAACAACTTGGTAACAGACCCTAACAATACAGAATTACTGACTCATAGTAATCAACTCAGAGTTTGGACGTGACCTCTGGAGGTCATGCAGTAAAACTCTGACCTCAAAGCAGGGCTAACTTTGAAGTCTGAGCAGGTTCCTTGGGGCTTTGCCCACAGACAAAGATTCTGCAACCTCCCTGGGCAACATGATCCAGGGCCTTGGCACCCACACTGGAGATTTTTGTCCTGTATAGCTAACATAATTGACTTCTGTGTTCTCACACAGCATAAGGTGTCCCAGCAAAGGAGATTATACCTTTTCCTGTGTGTACTGAATAATTGTCCTCAGTCCATTCCCAGGGGTTTGACCATGCCACTTGTCAGGGGGAACATGTTGACTGTACCATCCGGTCTCCCATTCAACAGCTGACTGGGCATTTCATTACTCATTTGGGCCAAAACTAAACGGTTTAAGAAACAATAGCCATTAAAACTGCTTATGCAACTTCACACCATTGACTTCTTTTGTTTTTTTCTTTCATCTCTTTCAATATAAAATATGAATGAAGTTTTCCTCTTTAAATAGATTTTTTTCTGGTATAATTTCTAAAGTTTCAATATTTTCCTAGGTTACACAGTGCTTGGTCACAGGGCCAGTGACCAGCTTAAATTCCAAAGAAAGTGTATTTGGGTGATACAATTTCTAACCAGTGCTCTGAATGTTTAACTATGTCAGCTGGAAGATCTACAGAAAAATGTCACCAGGCTAATTCCTTAGCAGATGAAGATATAAATCAGCATTCTTTATAATTACGTCTGAGCTACAATTTATTCCAGTTCCAAGGTAGTATGTTCTTCCTTACATACTACCTTGTATTCTGGCCATTTACATTCGAGTGACCCTTCTTGAGGCAAAAATGTACCTCTTATATTACCAGCTGCTTTCCAGAAGGATAGTCTACTTCTCAAGCTGTGCACGGATCCAAAAATGATTTCACTGAAGGCCCACTTATTAGGAGAGGAATATGAACTTACTAGTACCAAAAAAATGAATGCGTATGTGACTGCCAGCATGTGAATGATGTGACATTTGGTCAAGCTGCCCTCCACACATATAGCTACACAGACACGACAGTCGTGGTGCAAAGATATTTGGGGGACTGGTAGAAAATCTTAAGTACCCAAACTCACTACAGAAGGCATGCTGTTCCAAAGATTACTTAGTAGGGCACAAAATAACTCACTTTTTGAGATGTGAGTGGTTGCCAGGCAATATGACTTGAATGCATTAAAGTTACTCTGAAGCAGTATTCCCACACAGACAAGTCTTCAGGGAGTCATTTGGAAAAAACTAAGCATAGGTATAATGAGTGCATACTATGTGTGTGATTCCAACTAATGATATCCAACTCTGTTCCATTAATGCCAAAATTAATCTTCTTGCTATCATTCAGAATACAAAATACTTAATTCCTTGAAAAAATTATTTCCAAGAAATAAAAACACCTTCTCCAACAAACAACCTAGAAGTTAACTATCAGTGGTATTGAGAACTCTTAAGAATCATAGAATGCTTTGGATTAGAAGGGACCTCAAAGATCACCTAGTTCCAACCTCCTTTGCCAGGGGCTGGGAAACCCTCACTAGACCAAGTTACCCAAAGCCCCATCTAACCTGGCCTTAAACACCTCCAGGGATGGGGCTTCCACAACCTCTCTGGGAAACCTGTGCCAGTGCCTCACTACCCTCATAGTAAAGAATTTCTTCCTAATGTCTAATCTAAACCTACCCTCTTTCAGCTTAAAGCCATTGCCCCTTGTCCTATCACTGCACTCCCTAGTGAACCATCCCTCTCCAAATTTCCTATAGGACCCCTTTAAGTATTGGTAGGCAGCAATTAGGTCACCGTGGAGCTCTCTTCTCCAGGCTGAACAAGCCCAGCTCTCACAGCCTGTCTTCATAGGAGAAGTGCTCCAGCCCCTTGATCATCTTCGTGGCCCTCCTCTGGACTCAGTCCAACAGCTCTACATCTTTCCTGGTCTGGGGACCCCAGAGGTGGATGCAGTACTCCAGGTGGGGTCTCACGAAAACAGAGTAGAGGGGCAGAATCACCTCCCTCAACCTGCTGGCTGCGCTGTTTTGATGGCAACACAGGACACAGCTGGCCTTCCGAGCTGCTAATGCACACTGCTGGCTCCTGTTGAGCTTGTTTGAGAGTATGCATTGTTTGAGAGTATGAAGGGAGAAGTATGAAGGATTATATAATGGAACCCAATACATTACTTGGTGTCTTTTTTACATGCTGCCATTCAGTATTTGAAAAGACTCTTGGTCCAATTACTTCAATCTCCCATTTACCAGCCTAGAAGCAGTAAAAGGCCTTTCTATCTGAATTCCAGATGCAGTAAATGAACTAATTCATCAGTCTTAACAAAGCCAATAGCTTTGTCCTCCAATCTCCTTCCTCTCAAACCTGTCAGCCATGTTAATATAAGTTAATATAGCTCGGTGATCACAGAACTCTAAACATGTTTCTTTATTTTTCCTTATTCTATAATTTTGCACCTCTCTTTTCTCTTTTTTTTTACTTTAACTCCTCTGTATCACCTCCCAGTTACTAATGGCCACAGAGAAAAGTCTGGACTTTACAAAACAAGCTTCAACAATTATTTGAAAGATTGATATATCAGTTCAGTAATGCTTTGTCACTCAAAATCCCTCTATTTATTGCCTCCCTCTCTACAGGGAAACCATTCTCAAGCATTATCCCTCACAGCATGTGTCAAGATCTATGAACTCTGTGAGAAAAATTACATTATTTAAGTCAAAGCCGATGTCAATTATGTAAACAATCCCCCCACATTAGGAAAGGAAACTATAAAAGTATCAAATCATTACAGTTTGCTACTTTGCTGCCTGATTGAGTAGGTACTATTTCTATCCATAAATCTTCTGGAGAATGGTTTTCACCTTCCTGTTTGTCATACTGATCATCTCTCTATTCTGGACTTTTGAGGGACCAGATTGTTCAGGGGAGATGTTATTTTATAGTCAACATTTTTCCTTAGCTTGCTAGAAATAAGCGTTTCTTTCCTGCACATGGAAATCTGTTTTCCTGTTACATCCACCCACAAGTTGTTGAAAAGCAAAAATGAAAGAAGCCAACATCACTGACAGCAGAACAGAGCTTATTACTTTATAAAGAAAAACTTATTTAACTTCCTTAACATTTTCTCAACTTCAGCAGTTCACAAAAAGTTTTAACATATTAAATATAGACATAAATGTTTTACCACTGCTCTACCATAAACTGATTTGGGTATTTTGTACAATATTCATGAACAGAGCTGATCTGGAGTTGGTTTAATACACTAACAGGCAATTTATAGTAAAAAACAGTTGTTTGGGGGGTTTTTTTGGCAGATTTTATAAAACAAGGTGGAAAAAAATGACAAAACCAGTATTGGCCACTGCTACTTATGGTGTCCTTCCATTAGTGATAATAACTAAAAAATCCAGACTGAAGGCAAATAAGGAACTGGGACTGTGAAGGGAAAAACTGAGGCCCGTATGAGAATGTATTCTCAGTTTGATTTGGAGAAAAAACTAAAACCGTTTTTTGCCTTTTGTCCTCTCTAGTAACATTTTGAGTTAATTGATTTTCAAACTTATTCCAAAAGAGGAGTAGAAATACCAAAACATGTAATGCCGAAAGTTTAGTGAAACCTTAAACTGTACAGATTAGAAGACATGAAATAATCACTTTTTGAGGAAAAATTCAAGCAAAACCTGGATATTATGCATCCCACTGAGCAGAAGCTTGCTTATACAAGTAGTTTGTGATGACTACCTGCGTAAAATACGACCAAAGATGCCAGAACTGTGGTACAACTAATACAATTGGTCTTTCCTCTGAATCTCAAGATAGTTGTCATATATTAGTTATCTCTCAGAAAAAAAAAAAAGCCAGTAACAGAACCAGTAGACAGAAGACCTTAATTAAGTCATCAGAGATCAAGTTCCATACTGTGATCAGTGGCTGAGCCCGTACTTAAAATCAACAAACAGCTCCTTTCCTTTCCCCCATCCTCCTTCTCTTTCATTCCTACAAGTCCTCTTGAAGAAGGCAGTCACAGCTTTCAACCACACAATAACCCTGAATTGAAAGACTATATAAAGAGCTTCTTCAATTATCTCTTAATTATGACTGATAATGCAAATGCATTTGATTGTAAGTAAGTTAGCCGGGTTAACTGTAGTGTCTTTGGAAGTGGTTTAAGGTCTACATTGCCATCAATAACTTCAGCTGACATGTGGTAAATAACACCCCTTGGCTCAGGCCCCAGACAATTCTTACCTAACTACACTCATCACAGGACTGCCTGCTGTGTAACAAAGTTTTGTTTTGAAATTGCTAGTGTAAGAGCTTTTCCACTGGCAATTCTGATCCAAAAAGCTTTTTACATAAATGGCACATTTTAGTCATCACAACATGGATTAGTTTGGCCTGTTGTTCCTTGTGCAAGGAACAGAACCATGGGAGAAGACAAAGTTGCAGAACTGCATACATAATTTAAACATGAGTTTGTTTCTGAATGATCCTGACGAGATGACCCTCATCTCATTTCCAGTTGGCTTTTCTATTTTATCCAATATCATCACACTACAAAGCGGCACCATCCTTTGCTTTGCAGGGGTTTGGGAGGCAAGCAAGTATGGTATATAGCAATTAAATACTGAAAATACCTATTAGTTCTGGTGATCTCCCATTCCATTATGAGGCATAGAGCAAAAGGGAAATATTTAATAAGAGTCCATCATCAATATATTAAGGTGATTTTTCTGTGATTCAGATTTCACTGTGACTAGTTTTTATACATCCATCTACATGTGTGTTATCACACAAGTTATAGTTTCTGACTAGCATTAATAGGAATACTTTTTATAATTAGAAAAAGAAGCCATGTTGAATAGAAAACACTTGAAGATATGCTGGATGCCAAATATTTCTATACATTTGACGTACCACAGAAATCCAGAGTTGAAAGTTAGCAGAGATAGTTAGAAGAGATGAAATTTGAATGCAGGCAAAAATTGAGATCCAAATTAGGTAAGCATTTAAGCTGGTATTAAACTTCAATGCCTTTGACCTTCACGGGGCTCAGGCCTATGCTGACCTGTTTAGCAATGTTTGCCTGGATCTCGCTTTTACATCTGAATTACAGAAGATTAAATAAATAAAATCATATCAGCCCGATATATGTATTATTTAATCACAGCGAGAAGCAGCACTTTATGTACTCTGATACACTGCACATTTAATCCAGCCTCTAGGAAGATGATGACTGCAATAAGCACTGGATCAAGTCCTGGATCAGCAATATATGTCAAGTTCTGTCTTTTCTTAGCTTGTTATTAAGTACCTACATTTATGTAGTAGAACCATTCCTTTCAGTAGGCTATTCTACTGCTCAGATATTAAGTGCCTACTCTTAATAACTCACCTAAACTTTCATTTCTTAGCTTCAGGCTACTGCTTGACTTTAGAAAATGAATAATTATCTCTTTAGATTTTTATATGCTCAGCTCTCTGCTAGACTATTTTAATTTAGCTTCTTTGGTCCCACATGTGTCTTCTTTGAAAAAGCTTGTATAAGTTTTGTTTAATACCTTGGTGTTTTCTTCCATTTTCTTTTATTCTTTCTAAAGTGTGGATACCATGGAATCAATATCATGAAATTAATACACAATTTGTTATATATTTTATGTTTCCATCTGACTCCTCCTGGTTTTCACTGGCTCTTGTCCTGCATTTTGCAATTATGAAAATTCTTTCAAGGTCTAAGAATTGCACTTTGTTAATCAGAATGGAAAACACTCTATTGTGCACAGAATCGAAGAGTCAGAGAATGCTTTGGGTTGGAAGAGACCTCAAAGATCATCTAGTTCCAATCCCTCTGCCATAGGCAGGGACACCCTCCACTAAACCAGGTTGCCCAAAGCCTTTTCTCTTCAAGGAAAGAAGACATGCTTTAAATGGCATAAAGGAACATTACCACATAGCATTTCATGTCAAGTAGACACTATCCTATCCAACTTCTAGAAAGTCTGCTTAAATTAATTTGCACTGAGGAAATATATTGGCAAAGCCAGTATATTTTTATTGAGATGTCTGTCATTACAATGCAAAGTATCTCTTTTTAGGCAGCTTGTTGTTACTCAAACTCCTAAAGAATATTAAAGGACATAATTTAAATACTGGCAACAACAATGAATGCTCCTTCCCTTTGAAAAGCTGCTATAAGATTACTGAATATCAAATATAGCAAGAAATGTTCTCTTTTATTTCAAACACTAATTTTCTTCAATCCAGTTATTTCAAGCCTGCTATAGGTCTATCAGTACCAGAAAGGAAATTACACTACTCATTTTTTCAAAGGTTAGCACCATCTCATGAAAAACAGGAACATTCTTAGTCCATTCCCTTGCAAGGCCAGTTCTTTTTCTACTATGAAATCTCCTTAACTAAAGATTTACAAAGGGATATTATAAAGACAGAGAACAAACAAAAATCAAGTACAAATACTTGTTTCAGGTTTTTTATCAATAATAGTTCCTGCATGATTATCATTCTCTTTAGTGTAAAAATACTCTATAGAAAATTTGAAGACCGGTGACTAACAAAATCAATTCTCAAAGCATTTGCCAATCTTGCTGACAGTCTCTCCACTGTTAATTTCTAGCCACAGTTAGTTGGTCTCAATAAAGATAAAAAAATAAATCATTTTTTCAGCTTTAAGCATATTAAAAAGAACTCTTTTCAAAATAAGCTATCAGGTCTGATCCTGCAAGTGTTCTGTTTGCAGAACAAAATAGGCACTTTATCAAAAATTGCAGGATTACACTGAACTGTGCAATTTTTTTATTGTGAAGATCAAATCATGTTAATGCTGATCAATTAAATGCCCTTGAATCTCAGGAATCAAAAGAAGAAAATACCAACACAAGTCTTTCAGAGACAAAAGCAATACCAGCTAAGAGTGAGGGAAATTAATACAGAAAAATGTGACAAATATATTTTCAGTGGTGTTGCAAAGTAAGGGAAATAACATAAAATACAAATTGTCATTTTGATGTAACAGGACACTCAGGTTCTGGGCAGGAAAAGAAAAAAGAATCAGAATCTTATTCCTTATTTCCACATCATCTACTATTCTGGGAATGCATTTTCTGTAGTCTTTAATTTCATTTACACTCTACACTAAATTTTCCACATGAAGTAATAGCAGTTTGGCATTTAAATACTTCTGGCCCTAGAAGGTAACTTTTCAGTGCTACAGGAAGTCTAATTCAAAAAATCAATTCACATATTCCCTACATCTTCTAAGGAAAAGGTTTTATATGAAAGGACTTTGTGCTATGGGATGAATGAGCTTAGTCTGCAATTATTATGATACAGAAGTGAACTAAATGCTTAAATGCTATTTCTCAAAGAAAGCATTTTTTCCCTGCCTCAACATATTTATATACCTAGCAACTCATATTACTTCCATGTACAATGCATATATTAAATATCAATCTTACCCAGATTTTTAAAAGCTCTGTGAATTCAAAAGCCACGTCTGATGTTGAAAGACATCTGTCATCTAGGTATTTAATTGAAAAGGCCAGACTTCCAAAAATATTGAGCAGATCTTCAGTAGACTTTCCAATACAGTTCAGATCAAAAATGATGTTGGAGGACTTTGCAAATACTAGTAAAGCATAGGTTTGCCCATTTTACTGATGCAGAAGCACAGAGGAGTTACATAAACAACAAGACATAAGTGAGCATCACAGCCAAGAAAAGGTCCCAGAACTGACTTTCAACCATGAAGAAATGTTTTTTCTCCACAACATGCTCAAATATAAAGGGCAGCAGTCTGCTATCAATATCTCTGCAAATGTAAGCATTTAACAATTCTTTTGGCTACTTTATTTTTTTTTATTTCCTAAATTACATTAAAATCCATTATTGGGTGCTATATAACATAACCTGTGTTTTTTCTAGTAAGAAAACAAAACACTTTAACTTGTACAATATTTTAAATGTGGCATGTGCTTTTAGCTTTCAGGCTCTAGAAACCGTTGCAACCATAAATTAAACTTTAATTAAATTAATTTAATAGGAATTTTGAGTGTTCTGCATGCATAGTTTAGAATTGTAACCATTTTATAACAAGAAAGAAATGATCAAATGGCTTGACTTTAATAGTTACCATCACATTAAGTAGATTTCTAATTACACTATAGGTTCCAGAGAGAAAACCACAATTAATGAACATATAACCCAGAGTCTTTCAAATCCACTGAACTGTGGGAAATGTGACACGTAACATGCCAAATGCTGTCAGGACATTGAATGAGAAGGGTGGAGAGCATAGTGAATTCATGCTGAATTTTACTTAAACTGTTAATTCACTCCTAGCTTGAGTGAGAAAACAAACTACACCTGTCATAGGGGCTGCTCAACATGTGTTTGCTGTCCTGCTTCTCCTCTTACATATCTGATAACCTTTTTTAACTCCCTACTTTAGACTACATTCTAGAACTGTGTGCTCTAGTTACTCTTCAACAACACCTCTTGAGGCAGTCTGTAATTATGTTATTTTAGTGCTCAATTTAGATTCTGGGATCTGATTGGGGGGTGGGAGGAAGGAAGGAGGGAGGGGAAAAAAATAAATACCAGCAACCAATGTCAGTTGGAAGCTGCTGTTTGGATGGATGCAGCACTGTATGTAATGTTAGTTAGATGACAGCCTGTTTTAACAGATCACTTCAATATATCACCTAATTACCTATATCCAGAGCATCCTGACGTACATTTAAATACAAAATAAAATCCAGAAAAAGTAATATATCCCACAGGCAGAGGAACACAATATAGAAAAGGATCTTCTCTAATTGTTCTTTGAAACAAGAGAAGAATAAAGACCCATGAAAACACGACTCACAGTGTCCTCAAAGCTCAGAAGCATTCCTAGAAAGAGTTCTGGTGGAGAGTGCAGATTTAATTTTTAATTTACTTGTTTTTAAAAATTCCAAATCATGAAAACTAAAAATTATAAGATTGCCTCAAATTCAGTAACATGACCGTGAGTACTGGGAAAGGAGATGGCTTTCCACCATTTCCCTCAATTTCTGGCTGACACTTCTTGAAAAATTTCTCATCAACTTTTTAAAGTCTTTTTTTTCCATGTTTAGATCTTATTTTTAATAATACACAGCTGCTCACCTTCATAAGCATACTTTCCGTCAAATGTGCTTCAGAAGTAAAATGTTCCTCAGGTTTTTTTACGATCTTAACAATCTCTTCTCTTGTTTGCTTTTGTTGTTTCTTCCCATCTTGATCATTTTCAGTTTTTACATTTTCCTGTGCTGGCTTTCCTAGGTAACCATTGCCAACACCTGCTTACTGGTATATGCAGGAAAGCATAATACTCTAGAAAACAACATATGTTATTACAGAGCAAATGCTTTTTGTTTGATTTTTTTTTTGCAAATAAACCCAAGAAACTGACTATAAAAGAAGGTGATTAGACTATTTTTCCCCTAAAAAAATTGGGGTGGGGGTGAGGAATTAGAAAAAGAAATGCCAAAGAGGTAGGTCATCAGGCCTTTCTGATTCCAAAACACAAAGCATTAGATTTAGGAAAAGCAAAACTGAGTCAATTCTTCCTTTTCTAATCTATGGTTGGTTTTCCTTAAATTTCTATTTTCCACTTGAGAAAAGGGCATGATTTCTTTCCTCTTGGGGAGAACAGAACGTTTTTTATCTTTAGTGTAATGACCTTACAAAACACATACAACGTCAAAAGAAAAACTTTATGCCTTGATCTGAGAATCAGAGTAGACATACTGACTATAATACTAAGAAATTCTGCTTTTTCATTTTCTTTCATGTCCAGAGTAGACTTGCCTGGCTAGAGAAGGCAGTTGTGGTCTCGTGAGCTCCCTGTTTTGACCAAGAGATCCAATGCAGATACGCAGTTTTAAAGGTCAGAGCCCTGGGTATAAGATACTGGCATGCCACAGTTCTCTCTATTCAGAGCAAGGTGATAGGCACTGGATGAAAGGAGGAAGTTTCACAAAACTCTGCAACATGATTAGTTACTAAGATCCAGTAAATGGAAAAAGATGGACTTCTGTCATTGCAAAAAGGCATAGTGTTGAACACACTAGGATAAAGCAAGGGTACTAAGGGTACTAACTTATTAAAATTTCTGGTTTGTCATCAAGTAATGATATAACTTAATATTCTGAAAAAGAAAATGGAAAAAGAAAAAGAAATGGAAAAAGAAAACACAAAATCTTAAGAAAATGTAAAAGCAGTCAGCAAAGCCTTGAAAACTGGAATTTGTGCCATAAACACTGATGCTGTATCACAGCTGTGCCACATAATAGTCTTTGGTCACTATGCAGGGGTTAGAAAAGTCTGTCACAATTCTTTCAGCCCTTTAAGCAGTAAGGCACACTTTTATGTGAGTAAAGGAATTACATATCCTCATTCACAAGTATATCATCAGAGTTTACTGTTCATAAGAAATATCTCATAAAGGTTGTTCTCAGCTGCTTCTGTTCTGTTGCACCTCCATCCTTTCAAAGCCCCAGATTAAGCAGCAAAATACACAGCTTGCACATCCTATGATGAATTTTTTGAGAAGTCACCTAGCATGTCATAAATGCTGAAACCATTAAGAGCCTGTGACCAAAACAAAGTACTTTAATAAATGAATATGGCATTCTTTGGTACTATTTATAGCCATTAAAATTAAAGCTGTCAAGTTTGAGGAAACAAGCTATCTTCCTCCTTCTGCATTTCATGCAACTACAGAAATGAAGTAGCTGTGGTTCATTCATCAAGAGTGACAATGTGAGTTCATCACCTTATTGAAAATAACCAGTAGGTGTTTTCGACTACATTTCTCACAAACATCTCTGCAGATGAAGAAAGGCTTTGACATTCAAACAATAACTAAAATGGAGTCGGTGAAGCCAGTCCTCCTAATTGCTTCTTACTCTCCTTTTTCCTGTTGAATTCTTGTTGTAAATACTAACAGGCTGAGATAGTTACAGTGGATAAATAAATAGTAACTGGATTCTACAGTTGCAATCAATAAACCCTACAAGCATCTGAGCTTGAGTCAAGGTACAGTTCTCTGTATCAAGACATCTGTAAGCCTTCAGACAGCTAAGGTCTGACCAGTAAATGACATGGTGGGAGATGGATGTGATCTTCTTATTGGTGCAGCTATGGAAACAAAGACAATCCATTACAGGTGAGAGAGGAAAAGCTGCTAAAAGGATTTACTTCACACAGTGCCTTGATATTCCAGGCCTCTTTCTGTTTCATTCTTCTAGAATGTGTTTCTGCTGTCAATGTCCACTTCTATATCTGGCGGCCAGCAAGGCAAACACCACCTTTCTGTTCTCCTCTAAGAAACAATCTATTTGGAAACAGCTGAAGAACAAGCAGCTTTTCCCAAGTGCTGCACAGTGACTGCAATGCAAATACCTGTCACTGCTAGTAGCAGAACAGTAACTGTTAGAACAGAGATGGTGCCTGGCTTACTTAGTGTTCCCACCCCTCTTGCACTAGGTGCTAAACAAGTGAATAAGCAACACACACTATTCTTGTCCCAACGAGCTTCTAGCCAATGGAGATAAAACAATAAAATAAATTCATATGAAAACTGACAGCCAGAGAAGTAGGGAAATACAATAGCAAGGCAGATGTATGCCACCGTTCACTCAGTCAGCATATAGATTGGTTGAAACCAATGGCACGCAAAACTAAGAACAGGTTATATATACAAAGTACCCTGTGGAACAGCCCCATGTGTGAAAGCACAGATACACTTGATCTTCTGGGTTTGTGTAACTAAATTAAAATAGAAAATTCTACTGAAACATTTTGTGAGAAATACACTCTTCTTTCAGTCCAAAAACTGAGACCAGAACTTTCACCTTACACAAAGAACTGAGCCATTGCAGAAAGAGGGATCTCTAAAAATATATGTGCTGTTGGAGACACACAGCAATTACTGCAATTTACTATTTCTGTACAGTAGACTTTTGCTGGATGAGCCTGTAGCCTGGCCCTGTGATCTACACAAGTGAGCTCCCTGCCTGTGAACCATACAGCTATCCCAATGCTAGAGAAGCAGAGGTGGAATCCACATAAGTGCTGATATCCTGGCCATCAGGTAATTTGTTTCAAACTTTGTTGAAACACAAATCAGTTGAAAATATGAGAGAGAGATGTGAACTTATTTTGATTTTTTTTTCTTTCTGGTATTAATATTTACAAATGTAAAAAAAATGCAGTCTCATTAAATTTAATGTCAAGTATATTTTGAAAATATTCTTCATAGTTATTAGGTTTTTTGAGGATCTGTGAGGAGGAGGATACTTCTGATTTTCCATCAGTGTCTATCATTATGGCCAAGGTGGCACTCTATGTTACTCTAGGAATTTTCTATAAATGTGTATGTCTTAGTTTGCATATGAACTCTAACCTGTAGAATGACAAATAGTGTCCATGGTAAAAAAAAAAAAAAAAATTTTAAAAATTAAAAAAAAAAACCATGAAAGAGAGATAATATCTATTTTTCATTCAAAGACAATATAGTGGTATGAGTCTGGGATTGCCAGACTCCACCTAGAAATGGAGACACTCCTCTCCAGAAGTCTGCACGCCAAAGAAGAGGGTGTGATGGCCCTGTTGAGCCCACGACTTCCCTGCTGCAAGTGGCGCTGACCTGGACTACAGGTGTAGCACAGCCATGGCTGCCTCAAAGAGATGTTGGGAAACATCCCAGTCAGGCATCTCCTTCACGCCTTGAAAATCTAGATGCACTTAGCTGTTCAAGAATGGCAGCAACCCACAGTAGATGGCCACAGTAGATGGCCCTTCTCTTCACAATGGTTTTGTGACCACTCTCTGCCGCCCTGCCCTTGAACAGCACAAGGCAGCTAAGAGCGTGTTTAATCAACAAGCTTGAGCAGCTGCCATGGGTGGACATAAAGCACGTTCTGCTCTTTGCAGTGCACCTGGCACAGGAGGTGCAAAAGGCTATGGCATATCTATCGTGCCAGCAAACAACACAGAGGACTCTGCCCTCGTGAGGCACCATCTGGAGTACTGTGTCCAGATCTGGGGGCCCCAATACAAGAAAGATGTAGAACTGTTGGAGAGGGTTCAGAGGAGGGCCATGAGGATGATTAGAGGGCTGGAGCACCTCCCCTACAAGGAGAGGCTGAGGGAGCTGGGCTTGTTCAGCCTGCAGAAGAGAAGGCTGCAGGGAGACCTCATTGCAGCCTTCCAGTACCTGAAAGGAGCATACAAACAGGAGGGGATTCAACTTTTTAAAAGGGTAGATAATGGCAGGACAAGGGGGAATGGACTAAAGGTAAAGGAGGGAAGGTTCAGATTAGGTATTAGGGGGCAGTTTTTCACAGAGAGAGTAGTGAGGTGCTGGAACAGGCTGCCCAGAGAGGTGGTGGATGCCCCATCCCTGGAGGTGTTCAAGACCAGGTTGGATGGGGCCCTGGGCAACCTTGTGTAGATCCGGCCTGAGGTTGGTGTCCCTGCCTGTGGCAGGAGGGTTGGAGCTCTGTGATCCTTGGGGTCCCTTCCAACCCAGGCCATTCTGTGATTCTGTGACATAGAGGTGTATACCATGCTTCAAAGAGATTTCAATGGTATGTACACAAACTGGTGCTTGGTCCAAATAACAAAGACAACATAGAGCTGTCAGAGTTGTCAGTTCTACCAGAAGCATCACTGAAATGCTATACTAAATTTTGTGGAACAAAATGTATGAGCTTTTTTTTCCCCTTCCAGCTTTTGTGAGCCTGGTTAACTATTTTCTGCACTGGTGCCCTTTCTGCTATTGTCTCTCTCTGCATCATAAAAGGACGTTGTTCACTTGGCGCATATTTCACACTAATTGAACAATGACAAAACCCTAACAAATAGGGAAAAAAAAGGCAATTTTTTTCTCTCCTTAATTTAGAATTAAGTCACAATGGCACAGATTTTATTCTCAATGCAGTTCCAAATCACAGTCTGCAATGCTAGGAAGCTCACGTATTTTCAACAGAAATGCTGCATGTTATTTTTTCTTTCCTTCAATTTTTGTCTACCAGCTCAGTGTGTCAGGTTCAGTCTGCATCTCAGCACCATTACATCGACTCCAGATTAAAAGGTCTCCACCAAAAAAAACCCCCACAAAGCAACTCATTAACATGGAGTGAATATATTGGCTCTCTGAAGTGTATCTGGGCTCAAAAATAAATAGATATTACACTTTGGAACTACAAGCTGTCCATCATTGTTTGCTATTTTCTAACAACAGCGATAAATGAAAGTAAATCTCTGTTTCAGGTCATGTATTTGATATGACTGTATCAGAAATTGCTATTGTTGATTAATATCAGCGATCAAGCTAAACTATGTAACCCTATGCCTGTTTTACATTATCGAACCAGCTGCATGAGGAAAATAGGAAAGTTGCAAAGATAACTTTTTTAAGTAAACAATGAGCAGAGCAGAATCTCCAGACATTACGAGACCTTGTCACAAAACTATATCAGCCAAACAGGATTATAGAACCTGTAGCCTGGCACAGATCTATCCCTGCCCCAGTCAGAGAGAGAGAATCTATTGCACACAGGAACAGGGACATGCACACAGTGGAGTAGAGCTGGCTTGGCACTTCCAGTCACATTCGTCTGATAGAAACCTTACCTCAAGAGAATTCTCACTTTGATGGGAAAATAGGATTTTTCCATTTGGAAGGTCAAAATGAAATCTTTGGTTTGGGGTCAGCTCCAGCCAAATCAAGGATTGAGTTCCACTTGACCAAATGGAAACATTATGCACAGGTTATACATAATGTATATTATTCCCCCATTTGCAGACAGATTTAGACACATTGAACTTGCTGAAAGGCTACATCTTACATGGTCCATGATCTTACATGATTTTTTTCTGATGATGATCCATGCAGTTGTGTCATTCTGAGTAACCAAGAGGAAATACATTCTAGCCAGGGAGACCCATGCTAAGGAGGAGACAGGGAGAAATAGGGTGTCAAACAAGAACTCTCAGGAGGTAAAGAGTAACTGTGGAAAAAAGATTTCTCCAAACTGACTAGAAGCACATGTTTGGAGTCAAGTCAATGAGCTATTTTTTTTCTTTATTCTAGAACATCAATGTAAAAGATGCATTAAGCTTTATTAAAAAATCACATATATATCAGAGGGAAATTAATGTTCCCACCTATTGTTTCCTGCTTTGAATAAACTGCTCTCCTAAAAAATATTTTCATTTAAAATAAAAGGAATATTTTATGTAACAGCAAGAGTAAAAGCAGCATCAGACACATTCTTTTATGCTAGATTTGACATTATGGAACAGGAAGAGGCAATGCTCCAAGTTATACAATATGTTATTAGGCCTTGCAAAATGTGTTTAGGTGTATTACATCTAAATGAAAACCTACTGTTGATAGCTGCAGTCCTAAGATCTGAACAATTTAATCACTTACATGGACATTTTATTTTTCTACAGAAACATCTAAAGTTATTTGCTCTGTTGTAATAAAACAGTAAGCCATGTGAAGTGTAGAATCAACCCTGGCATATTCATAAACTGTGAACCCTGTCCAGGAGACCAGCTGCCAATATAGGAAAAATCAGTGATATTTCCAAGTAACATCAAGTGTTGGTGTTTTGGGGTTTTTTTTTGCTTCTACATTATAAAATGTATTGCTATAATATCAAGACCAAAGACAGCTGGGAATCTGACAGTAATTAAAAATGTTAAGCTGGAGTTTTCACCTAACTGACATGAATCCAAAGCAGTCTAAAAGCTTATAAGTATCCACTCAATAAAGTGAATGCATGTTAAAAATATTTTGGCTTTATCATATTAATTTTTTCTAATATTGCCAAACTTATGCTACTGACCTGGTAACCTGTAAGGTGGTTTAACTTGGGAGTCACGTGCTCTGCTGGGTCCTAGTGCTGCAGTTCCCCAGCAGGTCCCTGTAGTGGCAGCAGCAGTATTCCCATGTTATGATACAGCAGCAGCTACAAATTCTCATCCAGCAGTAGGCAAAAGGAATTGGTCAGCTATTTCTGAACTTCTAAAGCAAGTATTTTGTACCTCCTGTAAACCAAAGGCAGCGGGCAATAGGTCAGCACTCTATGACTATTCCAACAGGCTGGACTCTGTTGATTTAAGAAAATTAAGTAGCATAGTCAATACAATAGTTTCTAAGGTCTTTTTTTGTTTGTTTGTTTGTTTATGGGGTATGTTTCCTGTTTGCTCTCTCAATATACTATTATTGAAAATGATCTTTTTTATACAGATGAGTTACACGTTAAGACTGTGATAGCCACAGCTATTACCACACTCACAAGATGATCCACAAATGGGTAAATAGCCATTACAACCTGGCATGATTAATTCAATCATAGAATAAATTAGATTGGAAGACACACCTAGAACTCATCCAAGCCAGCCTCATGTAATTACATACAGTCTTTTGAGGATATCTCTTACTTTTCCTCTGCCACTTGGGTGGCTTGTTAGACATGGACAGAGATCTTTCTTTCAGAAAAGCTGTAATAACCCCTGAGCATAAAGCTACTGTTCAGAGAATAGCTGACACTGCAGAGTTAGATGGCAGAGGAAAGGTCAAAAAGACATTGTTGCCTTGCCTAGCCAGAGTCACAATTTATCCTAGAATATAAATGAACTTCATTAATACAGATATAGCTTAAATTTGACAGGTTTCTTAGAGTTTCAAGCCATCACTTTTTAAAGCGATGGGCTTTTTAATGGCTAACAATGCTTGGTGCTTTCCATTTTGCTTCTCTTCTTAAAGGCAATTCTGCCACACATTCAGTTTTCTAGTAGCAACCTACCAAAGGAGTGACTAGCCTCTGAATTTACATTAACATGGCTGCTGCAGAGGCTCTGCTCGGGATCAGATCCATGTAATTCTGTCTGTTGTACAATGCAGTTCTGCCCAAAACTCACAGCAAAGTAACTTTTTAAACAATGAGACTCAAAACATGATTGCACAAATGTATTCAGTCCTTTAGCCAAAAGAACTGTCTTAAAAATATTCAGTTCAAGGACCAAACGCAAAGATGAATCCTTACAATTTTAATAGCTCAGAAGAAATAATTCATCAATTTCCTTTCTAAAAACACCTTTATAATAGTATACCTGTGCAGCAGAAAAGATGCAGTTCAATTTTAATTGCATTGCTATTATTCCTATTCTCTTGGAGAGATAATAAGCCAGTGTGCAAGCCCTGTATAAAGCATGTGAAGTTTATTTGGCTAATCTGCTTCCAATGTGCTTTATTAAAACCTTACGGAAAAGAGAGGGAGTATCAGAGTCTGCTCATGCTCCTTTTGCAAAGCAGCTTCACTAGGTGGATAAAACTGTGAATAAAGGAGGAATTTGTTGCACTTTTTAATGTAAAACATCCTGCTTTAAGTCTTCCAGAGGCACTGAGAGTCAGGAACAAACTGTGTCCAGAAATTTTTGTTTAGGTGAGTGACTTCTCAGTACTCATGGTACACTGCTCTACTTTAAATCACTATTCCAGTCTTATGTTATTAAGTCTTCATTAAATATTCATGTCTAAATTTTATTTTAATTTCATCTCCATTGTTCACTGTCACTCACAAAAATCTCCATCAAGCAACTGGCAAAGATTCAGATGGATCAACAATGCAATGTTAAAGTCCAGGAAAATTCATTAAATAACATGTACTCTTCATCGTAGTTCCAAGCTAATGACCTTGCAAGGCACATTTTTAATCTCATTTCCAACTGTTCTTACTATTCTTCTATCCTCACTTATATTTTCATTCCACCATAACACTCTTTCCTCTCCTCCAACCAAACATTATTAAAATGCAGACACAAACTTAATTAGGTGACACCGACAAAAAATTAGATTTTTTTTTTTTTTGATCTGAAATATAGGGCCAAGCATTATACTTAAAACAGCTCCCTCCATAGAAGGGAATTCTTGATTAATGAAATAATGCCCTTCTCAAAAGTGAAGAAAAGTTTCTAAAAATCTGAGAAAGTACAAGTAATTTCCTCTATAAAAGCCCTAAGGTTCAAGTGTTAGCAGAAGGCCTCCCAGAATTGATATTCATGCTTTGAAGCACTAATATAATTTGTATTGATTCAGCCAATAAAAAACATTAATGGAATCGAAGGTGCACATGACTAATTAAATCAATAAAACCAGCAATTTTAATCCAGACTTGCATCAGTATCTAAAAGCCAATTTCATCATCCAAGCCCAGACAGAAGTTAAGCAGCTAATAAAATGTTTTTTCGCCAGCACTACTCCTAGATGATTTGAACTGCAATTATCTTCACTTTCCTTTTGTGTGCTTTTTCACTATTATAGTCTAGCGACCTAAAAATCCAAAGCAAAATAGCTTCCCATCAATTAATATATGTGACAATAAAATTGTTTTCAGTATACTTCATCTGGAAAGTAACTACTGAAGGGAGAGTATTTTATTTATGCCAATGTACATTTTGATTTAGTGATGTTTACACAGAGGTTTATGTGGGATTAGTAAAATTTGGCACTTATGAACTACTTCACTCAACAATGAAAATCAGCACTTTCCAAACGAGATTCAGAAGTATGAATTAATAAAAAGTAAATTTACTCATATACTCAGAAAACAACTGCTTGATTCAGATACCATTATTAAACAGCAGTTTATAATCCAATTTTATATGTAAGGTATGTAGACAAAGAATAATTCTTGTTTATGGCTAAATGCAATGACCCTATATTTACAGATACATCTACTATATCAAATAAATCTGTTAGGCTTTAGGATTAAGCAGTAGCAAAATTATTTGGATATTTTTAAAATCAAATATTCCTTAAGTGGAAAGAGTAACATGCTGCCCCGGAGGTTATGAAAATTAAGTCCTGGTACCTATGAAACACAGAATTCATGGTGACTTGCAAGAATATCATTCCCAGGATTACTGTCCTGGCCAAATCCAAAGACATAATTATTTTCTTGCTACTTGAAAATCCCTCGTAAGCTTGTCTTGGATTATTTATTCTCCATATTCTGCATAATCCAAATGTTTTCTATATTCCAGTTTGACAACCAGAAAAATATATTTCATTGGTCAGTAGCGTTCTTACAATCTAAACCTCTTCTAATTTTCCAAAGTGTCCTGAAAATATTAACTGAAAGAACATGTTGAAATATTTTTTGGGCTACAAAGATTTCATGTCAATACCTAGCTTTTATCCACTGTGTTTAGATTTATTGCAACGTATCTCAAGAAGTATAGAAGTTCTCATTTCAACTCCTACAAGCATTGTCTCTCTGAAATGGAAATAAAAGAGGTCCATGTCAGAAAAACTTGTGTACTTTTGTTCTGTCTCTCTGCCATCGTGGATCCTCACTAAAGGTAGGGAGGTTAGGGAAATCGTTGGTCATTGCTTCGTCTGTGGCAAAATTTCCATTCATTTCACATAGGCCAGGTTTTTGCCTACAGGTACATGTCCTGTTGGATTGGAAGAAAGCTGGATCATGTGGAAATAGTTATCTTAGAAAGTGGAATGATATGTTAAAAGAATACCTGAAAAGCTCTTGGAGACCAGAGATTAAAAAACATCACAGCAACAACCTCAGCCCAGTCTGGAAACTGTGGCAAGGAAGTAGGAGAGTCTTAAAAGCAAATGACAGTACAAACCAGTACAATACTGGCTACCTTTTTTGACAGAATGCTGATGCAGTATCTCAGATATGAAATCAAATTCATTTTGCTGATGGACAAACTCAGATGTCTGTATGACATTTTAAATATCATCACTGTTCATTTTTAAAGCGCTTTAAATGATGCAAGAAAGAAGATGTCATAATATATAACGAAGATACACGCATTATAAAGAACTACCTGCTTTGACATTTTTATGCTATTTGCCGAGTCTGAAAAATTAAATTGTTTGCATTCAGAGACAAAATATTTCAAAATCCTAGAAAACTCTAGATAAAGGGGAGTGGAAACTACAAGTCAGATGTCCCTGAATTCTCACATCAGCAAACTAGTTCAGGATATCACATTAAGTTCAAACAGGATCTGAAGGCTGACGTATGGGCACACTGTGTTCCAGGAGGAAACATTTGATCAGCTTGCATCTCACTCAGAAATGCCCTTGTGTTCCAACCAAGTGTGATGATATGACAACATAATGAAGATGGCAAGGGCTTAGAATGGAGTGCCTTAATGTAGCGGCCTATGGGATTGGATGAGCTTTTCATCTTTTGGCAAGGACAGTAAAATCTTTCTTTGCTTTCCTCTAGCATATTTTACCTGGTAATCTAAAACTCTTTGTTTCTGACCCCCAGAAATCCTTAAGACAGCCCGTTAAACACATTCCAACTCCAATGTATTCTCTCAGGTACCTCCTGTAATCCTTATTTGTTGCAGAGCATTTATAGAGTAAAAGCCTTCCAAGTTGAACAGCTGAGTCTACATCCGTAGCTTTTTCTTCCCCTCCCAGTGCCCTACATGGCCAAGCTAGCATGAAGTACAGAATATCGATTAGAAGTGTACTATGGATTCCTTGCGCCGCAAGTTAAATTACCGTATACTGTATATTTTTAATTTCCCACATATAACAATAAACATGATTGATTCTTCAATTTCAGAGCATCGTTTTGGCAATTAAGAAAATAAATACCCTTTCCGTGTACAGCTCGCTTTTTTCTAAGTCGATGTCTGCAGTGCATTAGCTCATGTGTGACAGACAAATAACTACCCCTCTCCCTGTAGGCCTCATTCTGTTTTCTCTTTCTTTCTTTTTTTTTTTTTTTTTTATTTATTTAGAACCTGCCATTCATTTTCACACCTGACAGTAAAAACCTCAGGACGTGGTTGTTCTGAAGAGGATTATCTTTCAGATCAATGCTGAAATTGATTCCAAACCACCCTATTTATCAGCCTGCAGCTAAAGCACTAGGAGTCAGGAAATATTTCCTCTTCTTCAAATCCATTCGTATTCTGCTGTTGGAAAATCACAATACTATGGTCACCATTAATACAAACTTCTTCTGTTCCTTGTGCATGTGGAATATCAATGTCAAACAGGCAATGCAGTTAGCTGTGTTACCAAATTCACTTCAAAAAGAGTCAGTAAGAAAACAACAGTGCAATTAATTCTTGCACTGCTGCTAAGTAGTTTCTGACGCTATTTAGGAATACAGCCTTACTATATGACACCTGATGTTTCTGAATTTCTTCTGTATTTCACATTAAATATACTGTATATTTCTATTGATATCTTATAATGACACAAGAAACTCATTAAATATCTCTTTTCAAAGCAACACTTGCGAGTTTTCCGTTGCTTGTATACCAAAAGAAAAAAACATAAGGGCCCACTGTGTTGTTATGAGGGTGTGGGCCAACTACAAACAATTAAAAGAAAGAGATTCACCAAACTATCTAAGCATGATACAACAGTCACTCAGGTACACAAGGTCAAACCAGTTAAACCCTGTCCTGCTTCTGTGATTAACAAACTTTGGAATGAATAATTAGGGACAATCTGATGAATGGTGAAAGTTAATGGGAACATTTCCATTTATTTCAGGAACTATATTAAGGCTTTATTTGTTTGAGACTATAGTGGCACTGTTAGCTTATTATTACATCACTTAAATTGGTTTTTAATACTGGCTGAAAGTACAGGACCAAGCCTGTGGTGAAGCTTAATCTAATGCAGAACATCAGCTCCAAATAAATAAAAATTAGTGCAATTTACAATAGGTAAAAGCACACAAAGAATACGGGAATGTAAAGCACTGTCGAATAACATAAACATATGGTGGATATAAAAATGACAATAAGTAGTTAGATTAAGCAACACTGGTTTCTTCTCACATTGTTTCTTTAGCAAGAGAAAAACTACAGGATTTGACTAAGATTCTACAGTTTCACTGGCTCTGCCAAGCCCTCAGTGGCACAGTGAGGATGTTTTGAATTCCACTACATACAAACTGAAAATTGCTAAAATAGATTTAATTAATGAAATCGTTTAACATTAAATAAATGGAGTTGTGTTTAAAATGGATACTAAATCATATGTTTCAAATTCAGACAGCTAATTAACTATCCATTGCCAAAACCTAGGAGGTCTTTATAGGAGCCCAGTGTTTAAATCTTTCTGAAAGCAAAGGCCCATCTCAACAGCGTGTTCAAATAATAAGAGCAAAACAATTGTTAATTTTGACAATCAAAATAAAATATTTCAATTTTATGTGGCAGATTTTATCTTTGAATTTGTTTTACTATATTTCCCAATTAATGATTATTGTATATAAAAGTTATATTCACCAATTATCAGATTATTATAAACATCTTCTGATGCCACAGGTGAACCTCATGCTTTATATCGCTGCTGTGCACTCTTCATAATTTTGTAAAAAAACAATGTACTGCTTCCAAAAAAAAAACCCAAACAAAAAAACCCCAAAACCAACCAACCAACCAACCAACCCCAAACCAAATCAATTACTGACACTCCTAGAAGAAATTTAAGAACCTGCAGGGCCACAAATATACTACGTGCCAGTCTTCTATCAAGGCTGATATTGAGCTTGGGAAAACAGCAAACAATACATAATGAAAAAAAAATCTGAACTATTTAGCAATCAAATCACTTCATAGGTACACTAAGGGAATATGAAATATGTTACTAGTAGCTAAGCCAGTAAATTTTTCAGCACAAACATATTTTTCTTTATACTGCCATTATTCTTCTGTATCTTTTAAAATTAGGTTACTCCAAACTTCAAAACAAAATGCACAGAAAAGTAATCTGGCAAAACAAGACCTTCAGCTTTGGTCTTTCCACCTTCCATTCCAGTTTCTCATACACACTATTTATCTCAAAACAGAAAGAGAAAAGAAGCCATACTGTTCATGAAATTCTATTCTTCCAGAAACACATGCAGCACATGCAGCCCAGAGCATTTATTCATATTTAGAACAGCAAAGCACTCAGCAAGACAGAAGATTGCAGTTTTTTATGATCTGTGTTGAATACACAAGCACTTATTTTAAGTATGATCAATACAAACCAAAATTCCTTATAACACTCTGTGTTATTCATGAATTATTTTGACTTTTTCACAGAGAAATGAAAAGAACAATATTTTCAGAGTTCAAGGAAATTAATTTATAACAATGAAAAGAAAATAATATGTAAAGGGGGTTTGTTTCTAGTAGAAGTGAAAAATTATACAGCAGATCTACTAATAGGAAATAAACCAAACTAAAATAAGTCTTATCACACATATACACGAAATTATTGGAAATTCATATTGAACATTATAGCATTTAATTTGCAAGATAAAAGTCTGAAAGCAGCTCACAGCACTTATAAAGCCACTAAAAATACACTAATATTTATGTTTTAAAAATAAAAATTGAGGCCGTTTCTACAGCTGGGTTTGCTTTGGAAACTGTATTTTAGCTATTTAAACTGGGTTTCGAGAAGATCAGTACAGACCAATCACCAAAAAACCCTGAGTAGTGGGAAAGTGTCAGATGAAATGGCATCATTATATAGCAGGTTCTTAGTAACAAAACCTTTTAGGAAATATTTCTACTGATTTACATAGCTAAACTAGTGTGCTAGCCTTTTACTTTGGGCATAATAGTTGGTTACTTTTTATCACATAAGGCAATTATTTCTCACTATAACTCTTGACACATCTGTCTCTCTACTTATTTCTAATATAGATATAAAGAAACATTGCCCAGACAAATATGATCTTACAGCTACATACCACATTTTATAAAATCCCATTACCAAAGGAAAATACATCAGTTAAGAAATTATCAGAGACCCACAATGTCTCTATAACTTTATAGCTATAGTTTAGGGTCAGATCCCTTCCTCAGGTTTTCAGGGGATAGCCGAGGGCTGAAACTGACTTTTACTTAAATATTGACCAAAAAATTGTCTCCAGTGTTCGCCTGTACTTGCTGTATCTGTGTCTACAGGCAGATATGTTTAAAACTATGATGCAACATACTAATCAACCCCCTGGATTTGATTTAGGGTGTCTGGATTCTACACTTCACTTTGCTAGAGCCCAGCTTTGTGATCCCTCAGCAAAGTTTCACTTCATTTATGTTGTCTTACTTCTGTATTTGTACAGCAAGTCATGATCCTACTAGATGTAGTGACACAGAATATCATCATATCTAACCCAATCACAACATGGAATTTATAGTTTAGGGTAGGCATGCAAATGGCCTATATAAGGAGAGCTTAGGGCCTGCAAACAGGATTCACAACCAGGATGCAAAGCAGAAGCCCTCCTAACCTAGACACCAAGAGCATGTTGTCCTTGTGTGATGTAATGCCATACAGACAACAGGAGCTACTAATGAATAAAAGGGTTCCAACCCTGACAACAAAAAAAGCTGTGTCAGCGTATTGGTTCACTAGGACTGAATGGTTCTGCAAAGTGCAGGGTTAACTGGCCTAAACAATGAGCTGAGATACTGAAGTTACGTAGTTTCCAGAATATGAGCTAGAATACCTGTGTTCAGTGCAGCACTACAGCAGGTGGAATATCATTACACTGTGCTGCACTGCATGACATGGGCAGGTCTAGCAGTAGGGGGAGAGGGTGTTGTTCAGAGTCCAGATTTCTACAACAGACCTGCAGACACATGATTAAAAGACATTTGGCTTGTTACCCTGTGTTTATTTAAGGGACCTAAAAATACCCCTCCAGGTGTGGACAACCAGCTTAGTCTGACTGGCAGCTGAATATGGAAAACTTACACAATCAGTATCTTGGCACAATCATGAAAGGCCTAGGATACTATGATTAGGCCTCCATCCAGCTGAATTAATTTAAGTTTCCCATATCCCACCGTTCCTTGATCACTTCATGCATGGTTCCCTAATAACGAAGCAAAAAGCTCATGCCATTCTTAGTCTGTTTACTTCAGGTATACCCTTGTGAGTGAGGAGATCAAAGTCTACAGAGATAAGGAAATAAGCATTATGATTTAGTATCTGAATGATTGAGGACTCTCACCTGAGAACAGAGGGAATGGAGGCTAGCATTGCTGTACAGCTGCGGTTTTACATTTAGCAGTCTTTACATAAAATGGGTAAGAAGCACTGAGAACAGAGAACCCAAGTCAGGATTATCACTTCCTGAAGAATTCTAAAGCTAGGTATTTCACAAAGCCGAAGCTGATTACATTGCTTACAATGTCACCAATCTGCTATTTCTTGTTGCACTGTGTGCCTTCTTCAAGAGAAGGGAAAGAACACAAGTCTGCCATGACAGTCTTATCTCTACTCCAGTGGCCAAGAAGTGGCCAATCCTCTAAAAGGTTATTTTCTAATACTACAGACTGAAGGATGTTTATAACCATGGTTATTGATTAGATGTTGTAATCTCCCCAACATGTTATAAATGGTGGACAGCAAAATTTATTGTGACTGTGATGGTCTTTTTATGTACTACTTCTGGAAAGATTTCTATACTGGTCTTCTGAGATTTGTCAGATTACTGTGTTAAAATGATCCATACACCTACAAAGACTAAAACTTCATTCAGTGCATGACAGGGAATCCAACTGTAAGAGCCAAAATTAGATCAAATGCTGAACAAGTTGTCTTAAGCTTGTTTATTTCTCAAATCAAGTGTTTCGGGTACAGTGCTGATCACAGAGAAAATTCTTGGAGTGTAATTCACTATTCACTGCACTGAAGTACTTTCCTTCCTGCAGGCACTTCTTCTCTTTTCAATAACCAAAGCATAGTTAAGAGATCCATTTCACCACTGCGTTACTGTACCTGTCTATCTGTGTCTTTCAATTGCTTTCACCGGAGTTACAGTAGAGTAAAACTGAAGCAACAGAATACTTAATCAGCCCTAATATATGCCCCTGATAGCTTTTTGCTTTCTTCCAGCACATTAACAGGCTATCTGGTATGACAGTGCAAGAAGATCATTATGTCTTAATGAGGTGATTAAAAACAAAAACTATGCAGTTGTTGCAAAATATGAGAATGGACTCAAGGAAATACCACCAGTCTTTAATACTTTATTTGTTGATAACTATGAAGCCTTCAAACTTCGATTATGTATTATCTAAGATAAATACTAAGTATATAGCATACATTAAAGCACACACTGATACTTCAAAATGTCAGAGCAATTTCAGACTTACTTACAGGTGGTGGTGTGATATTATTGTTATGGTACATTGCTAAGTATTTTTTAATTGATGATATGCGCTTCCCAATGTCTGCCATTTTAAGGAAGTGCTGTAAATAAGGTTATGCTCAAAAGTGAACTTTGCACAACTTTTTTACCTCGTAACAGATATATTAGAGCTTTCAAAAAATGTTTCAAAACCAGTCCTTACCCTGACACAACTTCTGAAAATATTAAGCTTGAAGGACCGCATATCCAAAGTTACTCAAGTACCTACCTGAGTTTGACAGATCCCTAATGGTAGTTCAAGACTACTTATCTCCCCACTCCCTAGAATTTGACAGATCTGGGTTAATTCTGCTTTATTCAATCTTGCCAGCAGAAGCACTTCAGTAGTGTTAATTTCAGTGTCCCTAAAGTCTTCCTAAAGAAAACAAATGACAACCCACAAAACATAAAATAACTCAATTATTTTATATGTGGGTGTCATTTAATGTAACAACTTTAATAAAAACTCCAAAGGTAATTGAGGTATGTTTAAAAAAAAAAAAGAGAAAAATACACACTATTAAACCCCTCATCTCTCAATCATGTATCTACAAAAGCCAAAGTGTACTTGAACTTTTGCTATCTAAATATACAGAACTGATAAAATTACTGGAATTAAGCAAATCTGGAAATGAATACAAACTCCACTTTATTTTACAAATTATCTGCCAGTCGTGTCTATGTCTCAGACTAAAGATTTTAGTACCCATTGTCCATATCCCTAACTCAGTTGCTTTATGATATTTTAGTTATTTCAAAAAATCAGGAATAACCTTAGGAGCAGAGTACTCAGACACTACGACAATGTCCTTAGCCTGTCTTTGAAGCTATCTTAGAAAATATGATAGAAAGTGAAAAAGAAGGCTCTAGCCAGGGGGTCTGTATTAAAGCAGAGTAAGAAATATGTAGGTGAGCAATGTAATCTGAAATTAGACAGCTAAACACTGCGCTGAACTGTGTGTTATTTACACTTTTATAAACATAGTAAAAATATCTCAGGTACAGAAAGCACCCTGCCACACATTCCAGGAACGGGCGTTACTCCATGCACATAATCGGCTCCACATCATCTGCAGGGAGACCAGACCTCCTGCGCACCCAATACAGAGCTACTCTGCACATGGGACCCACAGGCTCATCTGCGCTGAGAAAACAAAGCAAACACACCGGTGATCTTAAAGAAGCTCTTCACGTTGTCTTTTCCAAGTAGAGCAGAGTCCAGTGGCTATTCAAAGTCAGATGACATTATTACATTTTTCATATTATAAATTTTGATTTTTTTTTCCTTATAAGGATTTAGGAAAATCATAGAATCACAGAATGCTTTGGGTAGGAAAGGACCTTAAAGACCATCAAGTCCCAACACCCTGCCATGGGCAGGGACACCCTTCTGTGCAGCTATGCAAACATACCACTAAGGCTGGCAAAAGAATCTACAACCTGTCTAATCCAGGCAGGACTATAGTTATAAAACGAGCAAGAAAACCCAGCAAAGAAAATCCACAAAACTTGGGTTGCAAAAGCTCTGTTTCCAGAATTAAAAACTACTTTGCTTTTAAATTTGTGACAACTGGGTATCACTGGGACTGACAATGTATGTACATGGTACTTTTTTCCTTCACAATTTCCAACAAAGAAAAGGGTTTATTTCTATTCAGAACAACCCTCGGAAATTTGTATTGATTTTTTCATTTAATCTATCTTGTCTGCCTTTCCACTGCAACTTCTTGATATTTGAATGGACTTCCATTCCCTCACACAAAATGTCTTTAAGTAAGAACAGTGCATTTGCTTGCCCATCATGGAAAAACCGTAGTCTCTTTAGGTTGTTTCATATTAAATAATCTCTACTGTTGTAATTCTTCCCCTTCAGACATCTTGTCTAAAGTCAGCAACATCAGCAAAAACATCTCAGATGATGCTTCTATGAAAATACTGCTGTACCTCTTCAGATTCATAAGCAGTTCTTGTTTCATTTATTCTTTAAGTAAGCACATGAAAAAATATTAAACTAAAATGGCTTTTTAAAAAAGTTAGACATTACACACAGGAATATAAAATAAATCATAAAACTAAGCTTTTGGCAAAAAGAAACCTCTAGAAGTTACCTTTTATTTGTAAAGTGACTGACATAATTCTGTATATTAAAAACTCTGCATGTACATGGGGCGTATATATACACCTCTATATGCACATACACATCATCACTAATTTTGCTTACTTTCAGATGTCAATTGCCCTTATAAAATACTGTAAAGAGATACTGTGCAATCCATTTTCTCAACATCTTTAGATAGAGACCATCTAGTCCCCTGGACTTCTATGGTCCAATTTCTCACAAGTAATTCTTGACTGGATCCATGTCCACTGCTGCTAGTTCTCCTCAAACAGAGTCACTAAGCCCACAAACATGGGAGAACTTGTAGGTGAAGATTACTGCAAAGAATACATTGAGTACCTTGGCCTTATCTCTGCAGGGAAGGACCATTTTTTCACCTGGAGGATGCTGCCCTTAAAGACCTGCCAGTTTTCTGACTTCACGTACCCTGCAGAGCTCTTTCCCATGGGACCACAACTACAGTTACCTGAATAAGATGAAGTCCACTTGCTTGTACACCAGGTTCTGAACACTGCAGCTCTCCTTCCTCGTACTCCTCAAGATCTTAAACTCTACTTCATGGTCATTAAACCCAAGGCTGTCTCTGATTATCACATTTTACCACCACCATTTCTTTCCTTGTTAGTTAACAGCAGGATCCAGCTGTGCATCACTCCTGCTTGACCCATCTAGTACCATATCAAGAAGATATCCCAAAAACCTATCAGAACCCTTCATATTTAATATCTATCATGGAGTGTGGAGGCAGGGAGGAAACATGGGGGACAAATGGACTGATAGTGATCTTGAACCAGCCCCACTTCCCTAGAAAACTGGTTTAATTAGCCATACAGAGAAATTTTACCTATTATTTCCAATGCAAGAGTAAAGCATACAACCTTTTAGCCCTACTGAGTAACCTGTAGATTCAAATGCTAGGCAGCCAATATATTGTATGGCTATACACAATTGCAACATTAAGTGTGGTGACTTAGCAGCACTAAACCACAAGTGAGAGGGACATAAAATACAAAGTGGGTCTTTCAAAATGGAGTTCAACAGGTAATCTATCAAATTGTCACTTTTTTATAGCTACCTACAGGCCATAATCCAATGTTTTAGTGTACAAATTCACAATTCATGACATTCTTTCAGAAGTGACCTTAGAAAGGAAATATCAGGTATTTATATCACCTAAATTGAGGGGGGAAAAAAACGCCTAATTATCCAGGATATTGTGGCTCAGTCAAAACTCTCCACTCCTGCTCCTGATATTACACATTAAAAACTTACTTCCCTCTCTCCTTTACTCTTGTAGCATTTGCACTTGAACTGTCATGTATCCAGATGCTGAAAACACTGTCTATTTCTCCTGTGTGATACATATTTTCATCTAGAGTTAGGAATCTAAAAAGAAGTCATTCTGGGGGGAATTTTTATCGCAGATTTATATGTCCCGAAATTTTATTACAAAAGTGATGACATATATCTTTGTCATCACAAATGCAAGGCTGTCTTGTTTGTCTATCAATTTTAAATATATATATATTTCAAAAATCTTGACAGATGTACTTTATTGCTCTTTACCTCCTCCTTCAAAGAAAAAATAATTACTTGTCTATCAGTGAGATATGTATCTTCTTTTTTATGTCACAGAATCAGAGAATGTTAGAGGTTGGAAGGGACCTTGAAAGGTCATCTAGTCCAACCCCACTACCAGAGCAGGATCACCAAGATTAGGTCACACAGGAATGTGTCCAGGTGGGTTTTGAATGTCTCCAGAGCAGGAGACTCCACAACCTCTCTGGGCAGCCTGTCCCAGTGGAACCTCCTATGCTCCAGCTTGCACCCATTGCCCCTTGTCCTCATGGAGAAGAGCCTGGCTCCATCCTCCTGACACTCGCCCTTTACATACTTAGAGACATTGATCAAGTCCTGTGACATTCTAAAATGTAAGTAACTATAGAAAGATGAATATCCAATACTAACTTGAAGCGACAACATAATAATTTCTCCATACATCTTGAAAGTGATCTGAATTAACTTGGTAGAAGTCTCAGTAGGATAAAGACAGACTGATATTAGGAAATGGTTAAGATTATTTGTTGGACTAGAATGTATTATACCACAAGAACTAAAGATGTAGAAAATGAACTTATTTTTTGTCAAGTCAGCTTAACAGCATATATACCAGGCCAGCTGGTGTGAACAATTTTAGATTTGGATAGCAATACAAAGAGAAGTAGTTCTTCAGGAAAAAAACTGTGTTTGCAGATGTACTGATTATGTCCTGAGATTCTCACTGGAGCATCCCCGCTGATCTCAGCTAAAGACTTCCGGCAGAAGATGGAATATTGTCGGTTTGAAAAGTCCCAGACCACTCCATTTTATAAATAAAACCACGAACCCAGTCAGAAAGCTAAATCACCAAATACTAAGAACATCTGGTAACTAGAGCATCTTTGTCAAAATACTGCATCTCCTATTGAACATAGCTCAGAGTAAGTGCTTAGTACAAATTTGGAGACATGGAGGTCTGCATTTAAATGCATAGACTGAAATATCCCAATTTAATACCTTTTCCCTTCTGCTACTACCTGGCTACTGTTTTAACCAGCTGTTAAACCAGCTGTGTAAAAGCTCAAGCTCTAGGCAGGGGGAGAGAAAGAGCAGCTGAAAGTTAGTAGGTGCAAGATAGTATCTCACTTCTGAAAAGCTCCCGCAGTGTTATGGACACACCCCTACAGACAGACTTGATCTGCCCACTGCTGGTTTGCCTACTTGGAATTTGAGGATGTCACTTGAAGAGCCATGTTTTCATCCACACCTCAGAGGCATCCTGACACTGAAAAATGTATGCGACTGAGTATGACTCCAACAAGAAAAAATGCTTTTTTTTTTTGTTTTTCCCCACCATGACTTAAGAAAACACAGACAGACCTTGGAACTAGACAAAATTGTAACACCTCTTTGTTGTTCTTAAAGGCACAGTTCTCCTCAAGCCATCAAACTGCCTGATTCACACCAGCTCAGAACAAGCTATTTTTGGTAAAGGTATCTCTTTCATCAGTAAAGGGTTATCAGCTTTCTCAGCTCTTTATATCTAATATAAACATAAACAAGCATCCTTTACACTTAATGCTTATGAAGAAGCAGGAAAAATCACCAACCTTGCTTTCCTTTTTTTATGTAGAGGTTGGTTTGGTTTTTCCAGTAAACACTGCTGATGCCTTAATGGCTACAATGATGAATGCTGGTAAGACATCCATCACAGTAACAGACTTTACTGGACAAATAATCTAAAACTTTTTGACCATAAATAATTCTCTGTGAGCTTGTAAACTTAATGAACATTAGGGCAGGCTTAAAAGAAATGTATCACATGAAAATAAAATAAGGGCACCTCAAATCCTGTGTTCGAAACTCAAACACTGTGTTCAGTTTTGGGCCCCTCACTACAAGACAGACATTGAGGCCCTGGAGCGTGTCCAGAGAAGGGCAACGAAGCCAGTGAAAAGTCTGGAACCCAAGTCTTATGAGGAGCCACTGATGGAATTGGGACTGAGGAAATTGGGACTGTTTAGCCTGGAGAAGAGGAGGCTCAGGGGAGATTTTATTGCTCTCTACAACTACCTGAAAGGAGGTTGTGGTGAGCTGGGGACCAGCCTCTTCTTGCACATAAGTAGTGATAAGACAAGATGGGACAGCTGCAAGTTGTGCCAGGGGAGGTTCAGGTAAGAAATTAGGAGAAATTTCTTCTCAGAAAGAGTGGTTGGGCATTGGAACGGGCTGCCCAGGGAGGCGGTGGAGTCACCGTCCCTTGGGGTGTTTAAGGAAAGGTTGAATGAGGTACTTAGGGACATGGTTTAGTGAGTAATATAGGTGGTAGGGGGACAGTTGGACTAGATGATCTTGGAGATCTTTTCCAACCTTAATGGTTCTGCATTAATTTATTAATCACAGTGCATTCACTGGAACTAGAATTTGACATACTTTCAAACTTGAAAAGCAAAGTGACTTGACTGAAATCTAGACTCCAAGTTTCCTATAGGTTTCATGGGCAGCACAAGTTGATCCCCAAAAAAATAAAGTCCCTTTTTTCCCCTCTTTTGCAAGATTAGATTTTAGTGGGGTCTATGGCCTTATCTGATTCACCTTTAAGTACCACGAAGACTATCACCTACAGACAAGGAAAGACTATAGAATTCCTGACCATCATGTTCACTGACATCATGATCTTAGATCAAATATAGCTTTTAGTATAAGAGGGTTGGCTCCAAAGGTGAGAGGAAAGCTGAACTGATCCAAGATACACCTGCTTTTGGATTGTGTTAGCCATTTTAAATTTGTATGCAGCTCAAGTGCATCAATTTATTTAATTTTCTGTTTATTGTTCCTGTTCATTTGTTTGCACTCAATAAATATGTTTAGTTAAATCTTCATTGCACTGTGTTGCATGACAAAATCTGGATGAATGATCTTCATTTACCAGCCTCTATTTTCAGTCACAACACAGAGCACCACTTAAATTGGGTTTCATTAATGTGGAGCTCTTGGTATTTTTCACTTGATCTGTAGCAAAGTCACAGTTTGGTCTTGCAGAATGAGAGACCTCTTGAATTCAAAGTAGTAATTAGGAACTCTGGTTTATATATGAAATAAATAAGTACTCTGCTCTATCACCTGTTTGGAAGCAAAATCTTCTGGAAACCTGAGCAAAAGTACTGCTACAAACAGAAAAACAGAATATGGATTCCTTTTCTAGGAATGGAAGGATAATAACAGCAAACTTATTTTAAGAAAGAGGGAAGCAGCACAGGGTTGAGATTTAGGCTTTATTCTACACTCAACCTCCTAGCTTCCTCATAAAATGAAAAATCGGATTACTTTTTTGTACTTCATCTTGGATGGGACAAAAATTTACTTATTGATTTTTAAAGGAAAAAAAGTATTTTTGCTTGCACTCCCTCTGAAGCCATATATTAACGCACAATTTCATTGAAGAATTCACATTGTTATTGCAAATTCACAGAAAAGCTGACATGAGCCAAGTACTTAGAATGCAAAAGGATGTCTCTTCAAATACCTAGCAAGAAATGAATACAGCATTCATCATTAAAAAAGGAAAGCCTTTCCTTTACTGGAAGAAGTCTTCTGTCAAATAAAGAACTTTGAAAATTGCTATCACAGTAAAATGATGGATCTGAGAAATTAGTTGACCTCAGTGAATTGTGTTGAATACTATTTAATATTAGACATTTACAGTTTTTCTAAGAAACTGTTTTCAGCACAAAGTCACTAAGAATATTACATGACATTTCAAAAAGAACGTACTTTCTTGAGTGAAATATTTCACATTTGTTTTTATGATTGTTTAATGTCAAGAAGCCTTTCAAACTACAAACATTTTTGTACTGATGATTATATCTGCCTAATATTAAGCCTCTGAGAAATACATGTTGGGGAAAAAATAGGTAAATTTTGAATTCCAAATGACAACTTGACAAAGCAGCCTAAGAAAATAAGCACTGCATGCCAGTATATTCATAAACTGAGTAGAGTTATGCTGGTTTATTTCTGTGCTTTTCTATATGATCTCTTTGTTGCCTCAAGTTATTCAGACATATTTACCCTTTTTATAGGGCAGAACACAGTTGCTGTGAAAACAGTAATATATTGTTCCCTGAACTGCATGGTACTCAAGAAATCTTTGTAGCTGTGGTCTACTAAATGAAAAGTAAATATTACCAGCAGATAAAACAATTTTCTCTATTTTTTTATTGTTATGTTATTCTTTTCTTAGATCAGAAACCCTAAATAGTCTGCTATACTCAGACACAATAAATGCCAAGTGATGAAAGTGGATGAAACATTAGACCATCATCTCTGTGGATTGACTCAGAAATGACAGGAAAGTCTAGTCTTGCTTGCTTCAGACCACTCCAAGAGAGGTAATGATCTATTTCCTGTGCAACTCTATTTTAGTTCTTCAGTCACAAAGTGCCTCATCTAAAACCAGTGGAAATCAACATAACTTCAACTCAGCCAGTGAAACAACAGTGATATAACCCAACTTAGGAACTGACAAGTGAATGCTGGATTAGAAGTCCACCGTTTAATCAAGGCCAGATCTCAATGGTTGAAGAAGCTTCTCCTTTTACTCATCCAGACAATAAGCCTTAACTCTAAAATCCAGTTTCCTCACACTATTATGTTGGTAAGTTTAACTGCTTCTGTTCTAAGCCAGCAATCTAAAGGAGAACAAACCATCAACTGAGTAGCACTCAGAAGCCAACAAAGAGTGGGTCAGAGTTCTCAAAGATGACAAAGGACATAAAGGCTGGGATGAAGGTCTACTAAAGCCAGATACATCTGAATACAGAGAGGAGAGAGCTAAAGCAGGAATGCTTAAGGCAGGAAAAAACTCACAAGATAGGGCATGGCACTTCGAAGGTAGCCTGCTTGCCTTGTGGACTCACAAGAGGAAGTACAAGGTCTTGCCAATGGGATTGGCACAATCCCAAGCAAAACTACAGGCTGGGTGGAGAATGGATTGACAGCAGCCCTGAGGAGGGCCATTTACGGGCATTGGCTGATGAAAAGCTCAACAGGATCCATCAATGCAGGCTTGCAGCCCAGAAAGCCAGCTGTATACAGGGCTGCATCTAAGGTCAAAGGAGGTGATTCTCCCCCTCTACTCTGATCAGGTGACACCTCACCTGGAATATTGCATCCAGCTTTGGGGTCCCCAGTACAAGAAGGACATGAACCTGTTGGAGTGAGTCCAGAGGAGGGCCACAAATATGACCAGGGGGCTGGAGCACCTCTCCTATGAAGACAGGCTGAGAGTTGAGCTTGTTCAGCCTGGAGAAGAGAAGGATGCAAGGAGACCTTACTGCAGACTTTCAGTACCTGAAGGGTCCGACAGGAAAACTGAAGAGGGACTGTTTACAAGGGCATGGAGTGACAGGAAAAGTGGTAACAAGTTTAAACTAAAAGAAGGTAGATTTAGATTAGATACTAGGAAGAAATTCTTCACATGATTTTTTGGTCTATAGCTTATTCATCTCCCACAGCTGGAGCAAGTGTGGAGCAAGACAGGTTCCTACCTGTCTTCTACAATTCCTATAAATTCTTCCAAATCTTTCTCAAAAAGCAGCTGCTACCTTATGAAAAGATGACTTTGTCTCAATTTGGATTCTTTTACAAATCTATTGGCCTTGCCAACAGGATGACAGCTATGTTTTTTCACCTTTCTTTAATAAAGGAAGTGATTTGTCAAAGGTCTGCATCACTTAAACTGTGTATGCTTTGCTGTTAGTGTCACGGAGCAGAATGAAACCCTTAGATCAGAGACTAATTCAGTGGATTGCAACTTGGGCAACTCCTAATGTAAGCCAAACTAGAAGTAATGGGCTGAAAGTGAAGATTCTTATAAACTATTCCCTGTTGCTCCCTTGCCAACTTTTAATATTAAGAATAATACCGTAATAGAGTGGGAGCACCAATGAAGCAGTGGCATTCCCACTTTAACACTTATTTCAATTATCTGCTCCTCTGATTAGAAAGCCTGTCTCTGGTGACAATACAGTGTATCTGATTTCATAACCTCAGCATGCATTTTTGCTTGATAATGATGGAAGTTTTCAAAGAGAGCATTTCAAAATTCACACAAAGGCAAGCCAGAATACATTTTTTTCCTATTTTCAATGCTTTTTGTATTCTAAGAATACACATCTACTTTTACTTTCCTTTAAAGCAATTCAAACAATTGATTAGATTTGAAGAAGAAATGGCTATTATATTCAAAAAACATGCTTTCAAAATAATTAAATACACCACTTCTAAGATATTTTAATACTTATAAACCACAAAGAGCAATGATTCTCTGTGTTGGCAGTTCCAATACATTGGCTGTCACATTCAGATCAATGTTCTTTGTATTTGACAATGCTACACTGAAAATCTATTGTAGACTTTCCTATTAAGTATTGCAAACATCAAAAGCAGGATAAGATCTTGACAGAGGAAGTAGTATTTATATGTAACTTAGGGAAATTTTATTTAATAGATTTTTTCATTAGGTTATTAAATTAATGCTTCTACCCAGAATTTCAAAAATCTCAGACAAAAAAAATAGGTTTATGTTGATGAGTCTAAGTAAAAGGTGAAGAATATCAGACATGACATGTTGATCAGCATCCTGCTGTGATGCTGTAATATTTGATTGATTCATCTGTACTGCCTATTTGTGGGAAGTATTCCACATGTAGTATCATCCATAATAATTATACTTTTTTTTTTTTTAAAGTATTGTGGAAAGCAATCTATTTGATTTGGACTCATGTCCTGGTTTTGGTTGGGATAGTTAATTTTCTTTCCAGTGGCCACTATAGCGCTGTGTTTTGGACTTAGTATGACAATAATGTTGATAACATGCTGATGTTTTTAGTTGTTGCTAAGGAGTTGTAGTCTTTACACTACGTCAAGGACTTTTCAGCTTCCTACACCCTGCTACACAGGAAGCTGAGTGAACATTGCCAGGACAGCAGGCCCAAACTGGCCAAAGGGATTTTCTCTGCAACACAGTGTGAGGCTCCATACAACATTAGGGAAGTGAGCCAGAAGGCAGAATTGCTGCTTGGAAGCAGACTGGGCATCAGGTTGATATTTTTTCTTTTGCACGTGGTGAGCAATAGGATTTGAGCATCACTTGCTTTTCCAATAGTTATTATTATTATCTTCCTTTGTTATCCTATTAAACTGTCTTTATCTTAACCCTCCCATTGGGCGAGGGAAGGGTGAGTGAGTAGCTCCAACATCAGCCATCATGATCACCTCCTGTACCCACAGTTTTTTAAAAGAAAGCCTCATCTAGTTTAAAGAATGAAATACAAATCTAAAGCATTTTTTTTCAGGCAAGGACCTGATGGTGCTTCTTGTATAAAGGATTCCACAATATATTTTAAAAGAAAGATTTCCAGTTATAAAGACTGTATTTTTATAAGATAAAATTCTATGTGAATTCATTTCTCATAGCTAAAGTAACATCACAGTCAGATAATTATACTATCACCTTAAATACATTAGTCATAGACATAGCCATAAAACTGTATTTTAATTTATGCACTTTTGAGAGACTAAAGACCTGCACATCTCTTTCATCTAAACACATTCATACAGTTAATATCACTTTATTGAAAGCTATAGCTCAATTTCAACATCACTCACCATATAGCACTTGCTATTTCTTTCCTGCTATTTTTAATAATGGTTTGATCATTAAAAAAATTATGCTATCAGCTTTCATCAGTGCAGCATTGCAAGCACATTTGCTATGTGAACTGTAACTATTCAATTTCTCCCATTTGTAGGTGTAAATACCCCAAAACCAGCATTAATAATTTTGTCATGGTATATGTGTTGCACTACAATGATATCAAATTTTTTTATAATTATGTAAGAAAGAAAAAGCAAACAGTATAATTAAGCATTAGACTTTCTTGTGATCTCTGATTAATGAAGGGGAACAGATGGTGCCTCCAAAGACCCAGAAGTAGTTTCTGCAATTGTGCCATAACTTTCTCAAGATAAAGTTTATTTATAGGTTTTCTTATAGCTGTTTTCTCACGTTTCCTTACAGATTATATTTTTTATGAAGAATCTTCAGTATTTCCTTAAAACTAGTTTGCAACTGTTGATAGAAATACTATGTTTACCACCTTTTATTATGCCTAGTGTATAACTCTTAAAGTGTATATCTTCCCATGGGGTCACAGCTTCCTTTCCAGCATGGGGTTCCCCATGGGCTGCAGGGGGACAGGTTGCCTCATCGGGCTTTTCTCCATGGGCCTCAGGGGAATCTCTGCTCCAGCACCTGGAACACCTCCTCCCCCTCCTTCTTCACTGACTCTACAGAGTTGTTTCTCTCACATCTTCTCACTCTTCCATCTGGCTGCAAAGAAACTGCTGCTAGGTTGTGTTTAACTTGACGTTTAATCACATGGAGATCCCAGCTGGGCATCTGCTGATGGTGAAGATCCAGGAGCCTTGCTGGCTGTGGCTAGCAAAATGAAAGAGGCAACAAAATGGAAGCCCATGTGTTGAAAAACAAGTAAGAGCCTGTCCATTGAACTAGGGATTAAGAAACAGAATAACATTTATAAAATGTATATTCTGAAAAACTGGCAATGAAAAAATACTGAGTTGCAGGACTAGTATAACATAAAGAAGTTAATTCAAAGAAAAATAGTTCTATGGAGGTTGTATTTAAACTCTTATTTTCTCTTTAATTTCTTCTGTTTCCTCTTTAGCTCTTCCTCATCCTCAACTCCAAACTTCTTTCCTCTTTTGCTGACACTCCCACTTCTTATACTCTCTTTGATTAACTTCCATGCTTTTATTTGTCCCTCATGCTGTTCACTACAGTCATTTATCCTTGCTCTCATCTGAAGAGCTTCAGGAAACGTTCACACACATTCTGAATTTCAACTAAATCTAGTCACAGATTATATGTGTCATTGCAACAGTAACGAGACCTCATGATGCCCAATTCAACAAAGATGAACATTTTCTTGTGTCTTCAACTCCCTTTGTGAATTTTTAAGACCATGATCCCTCCCACGTTCATTGTGCTCACTACAAATCCTGTGCAACAGCTGCTCTTGATCTAGGAAACCTGAAGATAATCAAAAGCTGGGTTATGTATTTATATACTACTGGAGAAGAATGTTACCGGTTAGCAGGTCAACTCTTAACAGTCTGCCTGGACTCAATCTCACCACTGCACAGCGCCACAGAACAGACAGGAAATACACACTATCTCCAAAACAGGGAACAGTACAGTCCTGCGAATGTGATGTTGGTACCCAACATATTTAGTCCTACTGAGGACATGGTGCAAAGCAGTTCACCAGCCCACTGTGGCTCTTTGGGCAGCCTAGAAAAAGTGTTTCCAGAACTGGCTACACGACAGGATGCCTTGAAATCTCTTGTAAAGCAGGGAGGGTTTTGTTTGGTTTCTTTTAAGGAGTCAGAAGAGGACAGCATGTCAACATCCGATGACCTGAGAAGACCTGGTCCTAATGTTACACATGCATAATTAACCTCCTGCTGCTATTCTGACTCAGCTAAGCTATGGCTTCTCATGTAACCAGCCTGCACATTTTATAACATCAAAGCTGACACAGAAACAACCTAAAGGCCCCCAGAGACTGTGTAAGGAGAAGGCTCTATGAAATGTACGTAACAAGTGGATGTTTGAGAAACACTCTTTTTGTACTGACTTTATTGCAACAATTATCTGACAGTGATCTATTCTTGTATATTATCTCCACTGAAAGCATATATATTTTTCTGACAATATCCTTCTGCATTCCCCTTTAGGCAGGATCAGCTGTTATACTGCAATTGCCTAAAATTTTAAAATTCAATTGTAAAAATGTGATTAATTGTATAATTCACATCTTGACATTTTCATAGTAATATGGAAATCTATGTCTCTAGTCAATGCCAACGTGATAGAAACAAACCTAAAATTATACTTCTACAGGTCTCCTGCTACCTAAAATCAAGTGGAAGAATGACAACAGCTTTCCCATCTGGAAGAGAAAACACAGCCAAAAATAACCAAAGCATGTTGACATATTTATATTAATTTATAAATCACATTTTATTTTAGTATCAAATATGCTGCATAAATAAAATAATCCTACTCAGTTAATTAGATGAAAGGCCTAGTCTGTAAGAGTATTTTTGCAGACAAGTAAGTAATGTGTAACACTTGACCATATGGTTTTTTTGTCCTGTTGGCTAATTACATACAAATTGTTCTTCCGATTTTACTGCTGCTGGTTATTACTAACTGGAGTATGCTTCCTCCTGAGTATTGTTCCTCTCTTTCCCATCATTTCAACTTCACCAGACAAAATGCATTTAGCATTCACAATGCTTAATGGACTGAATTGCAAAGGATGCCTTCTACAACTGAATTCTGCAGAGAGACCCTCCCAAACAAAAAGCTGAGTGAACAAGCGCTACGGCCATATACCTTGTACTGCTGTAAAACTGGAAGTTGAATGCCTTGAAAACAGTCATATTTGCATCAGGGTTTTCTTTGGCTGCTGAAAAACAATGTAGCCCTGGGCATATACTCTGACAAGCATTGAAATGATGCAATAATGATTTTTGATATAGAAAGCAATTAGCATTTTTTAATGATCCATTCTGTAGAAGCCATGTCTAATTTAGGGCATCTGCTTCTAACAATACTTTACCATCCATGTATTAGAGTTTAAATCTTAATTATTGCTTTTGCAATAAGAACATAACTATCAATTATGGAAAGTACAATCACTCGCAGAACACAGTTGAGACATTCTTGCCAACTAGACAAAACTAAAAGAGTAAGTAAAATCCTTTTTTTAACCACCCTACAACCCAGAAGGGCCTTGAAGTTCCACTCTTTGATTAACAACTAATTATGCAAATTCAGATCCACAATTCCAACAGCTAAGAATAAATGACTTTGCCTAGTTTATTTATATTTTGCATACTTCATTTTTCTCCTTCTTATGCTTGTATTTTTCAAGAAAGAAATCACTTTTCCAAGATCAATAATTATTCAGATATTCCTCTAGTAGCAGTCCATAAACATCACCACAGTAAAAAAAAGGGGGAGAGGAGGGCCAAAAATCCAACAGCTTTCATGTACCATTAAACAAATGTTTATCAGTTGGATTTGCAGGTTTAGCTTGCCAAAATTACTAACTAGAAGGCAAAAATTTTGAAGGTTTGCTTTAAATCCTTCCCAAACAGGAACATCTCCATATTTCATAGGAAAACGTACATGTCTAGAAAGATAAACACATAAGTCCTTTTGAAATGTGTATGCATCAAAATGTGTCTCTACTGTAAGTTACTTCATATTTAACAGTATAATTAATACATCTTTATTATAAAAATCCTTGGCTTCTAGAAAAAAAAAAGTGTAATAATTTAAATAAACTTTTCCCCATTTTTATAAATTGTACTAATTGGAAACTTTCAAATAAATTTAAAAGTCTCTAATATCTTCTTTTTACACTATTTCTTTTGTTCAGTCATTTCCAGTTATCAGTGCACTGATGTACCTGTGGTCTGATACTAAGTTCTGGATCTGCAAACCTTTGTCCTTTTTTATTTTGTGTAAGGAACCTGTAAATATTAATCAATGTTTGCAACCTACCATGACAAACTACAGATTATAATCCTACCCATTCATCCCAGTGAGTGATGGCCTTTATTCCTCTATCGTATCTTCACTATGAAGATACTTCAGTCAAGTATGTCACTTGACTTCAGGAAGACTTTTGGCACTGCCTCCCCTGAGCTCCTCATAGACAAGCTGATGAGCTAGGTGAGCAGACTGAAAGGTGGACTGAAAACCAGCTGAAAGGCAGAGGCCAGAGGGTGATGAGGGTGACAGAGCACTGCCACAGGTTGCCCAGAGAAGTTCTGGAGTCTCCATCCTGGAGGTATTCAAAAGCCATCTGGATATGATGTGCTTCTAGGTGGCCCTGCTTAAGCAGGGGTCTGGACAACATGACTGGTGATTCTGTGATATCTAAGCCATTGCAACCAATATTGTATCTCTCACAGTTCTCCAAACATTATCTCCATACACCTTAATGTTTACTCTGACATCACATCACATTTCACATTAAGTCCTTTACAATGTTCAAGGCAGAGCTCAGTCTTACCTTAATTTTCACCGTTCCTTTTTATTTTGTAGCCTTTGTCTCTAACATATAGTGCTTGACAGAGATAACCAGGAGACAGATTTTGCATCTCAGAACTTTCAGATTTCAGATACATTCTGCTCAAAATTTCCAGACAACACAAAGAGGGCACAAGGCAAGAAAAACAAATAATGATGTGATAGTTTACACATGCATGTGCTATAGGAAATTCTAACAATATTTACATTTGCAGTCTGCAAGAGGCAAAGAAAGGAACATCATGCTCTTATTTTTTTCTGGGTTAGAGTTACTGTTTACCTTTATATTTTGACCATAAATTCCAACAGCACCAAGGAAAAAAAAAAAATCTATGATGAGTGTGTTAATCAAATTCAACTGGCAAATGATTTCTGACAAAAAGACATCTGCTCAGAAGATTCCCAACCAGCTGTTCTCTAATCTTTTCTTCTTCCATATTACAGCCTCCTCAGTGTTCTGCTCCCTGTTTTGAAACAGATTCTGTTTCCCCAGCAATCCTTAATGTCAGTGAAGGGAATATTTTGTTCCAGCTGGTTTTTCATCATAACCCAAAAAAATATGCTTAGAAATTTAGAACACCTTCCTGACACCTATCTCATTTCAGGTGTTCACATGGCTCCCACTGACAAAATATGGAGTAACGAAGTATTAGGAACCTTCTCCCAACTGCTTTCAGTACCAGCTGTTGAGGTGAAAGGAAAATCTTTCAAAACAAGAATTTATTTACGGTGTGGGCAAAAACTTCAACAAATGCCATCCAAAGCCACGTATCTGCAGTTGCAGGGAACACAGAACCCAGATGAGACATCCTTACTGCCCTCACCCTAGCCCAAAGGGGAGTTACAGCCTGCTTCTTTTACTCACTCTTTCCACACTTCAGTGCATTAGAAGGGGCCAGCAGTGCCAGTCTCAAACTGTCAAGTCTGACTTCATTACAAGGCCTTCTGTGGCATAAGCCAATTAATGAGGAAGCATTATCTTTCTCCTATCTGCTTTACTTCTTTCCCACAGCATGACCAAAATTAGGTTAATTAGCAGTGTGCTGGGGGAAATAAAATCACTTTATTTAGATTAACAGTTTTGGGTTGGCCTCATTATGAACTATGAGACTATCAATAAAAAGTAAAAAATGCAATCACAGTCATGATTTAAGTTTTCAAGCAAATTCCCTGGTAAAGAGCTAGCAGATTTGATGAGTCTTTTTCTATGAGAAAAAATTATAAATTAAAGATGGTAATGTAGATAAAATACATCTATAATTTTAATTTTCGTTGAGACATTTCATACAGAAAATAGCTGTATCTTCTTAAGATTCACACACAAGATAAAAGATGTTTAATAAGTTGAAGAAAAGGAGGATCTAACACCCACCTGGGAAGCTGAAAACATCGCATGAGTAGACTAAAAAAGACTAAGCATGCAGTTTCACGACAGCTAGCTGAAATAATTTCCATGAGAGTTATCACTTAGTGAGTTAACCTAGCTCAGGAGAGAGCAGTCACAGTGAAATAACATACAGCACAGATTGATTGCATTAGCAGCACTAAGCAGCTATTGTGTTCCTATCTCTATCAACACTACTCAAACTCAAATTCAAAGCACTGCTAATCCTGAGCTCTACACTTTAGGTTTGGAACAAAATCTGATGAATGTAATTGCTGGATTACACCTGAAGTTAATAACACAGTGAATACCAGCCTTAGAAATGAAACCATCATTTTCTTAAGTGCTGCAAAACAGCCAAGTCCCATCCCGTTAGCATGTCATTCTACAGTATTTGAGGATTTCCCTCAAGACACAAAGAGAACAAGCAGACTGATTGACCTGATAAGAAGGGTTTTAAACTAGGGATGCTGAAGAAAGCTTATCATCATCTACAGTACCAGTGCAGAGCTAGTGTGAAAGAGACCAGAGGATAACACCACTAGAGAGGCGCTCACACTTCCTCTTTGGAAAGCAATGTAACTGAAGGTTCAACTCAAGCGCCTCTACAAGATTATATATAGCATGGGGAGCAAACAGGAAGAATGAGAAATCTGTGCACAGTTGTAGAGCTGTGATCTTATTGGGATTAGAGGGATGTGGAGGCACAAATCGTGTAACTGGAGAACTGCTGTGGATAGTTAAAAACTCCTCAGGAAAGACAGGCTGGGAAGGTGAGGAAGTGGCCTTTGCAGTCTGTGCGAAGGAGTTGCCCCACATACACAGAGCTTCATCTTGGAACAAGTGGTGAAACGCGTCAGCTTAAGCTGTGGACAGCATTCAATATGCTGCAAGACCAGCCTGGAGATGAAGCTGGAGAACTAGTGTGACAAGAACTCACAAAGGTAAACAAGCCCTACACCTGAGGTGGAATAACCCAATTACCATACATTCTGAGAACAAGCTGTCTCAGAAGGACCTGGGGCTCCTGGTACATGGTAAATTGAGCACTAGTCAGCAGTGCGCTCTTGAAACCCGGAAACCCAGTGGCCTGCATTAGCAACAGTCTAGTCAGAAGGTGGCAGTGATAAGAGAGGGGAATAATCTTCATCACTTGTGAGAATCTATCTGGAGTCCTGTGACCAAGTTTGGGCCTCCTGGTCTTGTAAAAGACTTGATATATGGGAGCAAGCCCAGCAGAAGACAGTGTAAAGATGAAGCTGAGGGCACGAGCTCCATTCAGCTTTAGAGGAGGACGAGGAGGGACAGTCCTGTTGTGTTCAGCTTCCTGGTGGGAGGGCACAGAGACAAGGCAGCCAGACTCTTCTCTTCTCACTGGTACCCAGGCATGGGTCAAGAAGCAAAAAACTTAGAAGACAAAGTTCTAACTAGCTAAAAGCAAAAAAAAATATACAATGAAGGTGGCCAAGTAAAAGCCTGCCAAAAGGGGTTGTGCAGTTTCTACCTTCAGAGCAATTCAAATCTCTGAACAACCAAACTGACTTTGGTTTGAGAAGTGAGTCAGACTAAATGATCTCCAAAGGCTTTCAATTACCACAGGAGCTAAAACTGTTTCATTGAGTAACCTACAAATTTGTAATGTGATAAAGCTTTTGTTAAATAGCTGTTTTGTTGGGGTTTTTTCCCCTCCTCCTGTCCTTCTCATTTTCTTATTCTGTGAGGAGGAAAATCAGCCTTTGTAAGACTCAAACCAAGTGTAATATTGGCCCTCTAGGGAAGAACCCATCAATACAATTACAAATGCATTTCTTGAAAGAAGTATACACATGGCTATAGGACTAAAATTTGGAGTTTATAGACTGTTCTTGTCCAGTAGCAATATCATTTTTATGCCTTATCTCAAATGCATTCTGACAATACAGTTTTTTATAGCACTTTTTTTTAATTAATCTTTATTTTACTTGCAGTGTTTTGACTACTTTCCTATGGATATGTTTAGCTGCTATTCAGCTGGCACTCAGTGCATTCTGCTGTCTTAGTGATTTATGAGTTTACTGATTCTCAGTTGTACTAAAAAAAAAATACCAACCCTACAAGAAAAAATAATTTGGAATTGCTTAATATGCCCTGATGAATGTGCTAATTGTTTCAGAAAAGCAGATTTGCTGTCACCTTTCATTGTTGAAAGCAAAACACTCATGGCAAGCTTTAGTGCTAGAGAAATAAATACCATAACTGTTTAATATATGAAAATGTTCTTTGCCATGCGCAATGAGTGCTTTAATTTGTTCACCAGGCAATAAATTTGCACAAGTCTTTTCTATGATTTATAGCACAGAATATCTTACAGCTTGTAATTTGTCATACTATAAAGGGTCTTGGGATACAATTTTATGAAAAGTAATATATTAAAATTAGTCTTTATTGTAAAATGCTAGAAAACACATCCTCATTGCATCATATCACAACCATGGAGCCCTATAATCAGATTTCAAGGGATGGAGTGAATAATAGTGGTTTCTGAGCAATCAAGGGGAAAACTTTAGGGAAACCCAGAGTCTAAGGAAAAAACAAACAAAACCAGATTTTCTTTTAAGATGCTCTACACATTTGTTGACTTAAAAATATTCAATTTTTATTCATTCAAATGTTGGGGCATGTTACCCTGATATTGTGATTGCAAATATGTCTTTTCAGAGGCCTGGGCATAGAGCACAGTATTTTAGCTGTTGATAATACTTGGGTTCATATCTTAGAAAGCATAATATGTTCTGGGTAGCAGCTCTGTTAGCCAGACCTCTAACTCCAATAAGCATGTTTCAGAATGTTTTCAAAGTCAAATTTACTCAATCAACAATCATACATTACATAGTGATAGGCAGATGCCTACAAATACGCTTTTCATGGATTGTTTCCTTCATTTCTTTTAGATGATTAAGACATAAAGCCTTTTAATTGCTAAAACAGAATCACTTCTAGAAGCAGCATCTCAAAAGTCTTAATTCGTGCCTGCAGAGTTATGTATAATGTTTGCAGGTCTAACTCTGCTTGCCGCCTATCCACCCGAAACTAAAGGTGCTTCTCATGAAAAGTAAATGTTCTGCTGCACTGGGTTAAGTAAGGGTTATACAGTCTGTTAAGTGCATCTCTATGTGGATGCTACCTTTTAAGGTTTAAAAAGTATTTGCTTTCCGTATTCATCTGCAGAATTTTTCGGAGCATTAATGTTATAATTTTTCACATTTAGACAGAAATTAAAAATGCAGTGTACCTTTGCACTGAAAATCAATTACTCATTAACTCAGAAACTCAGGTGACCAGAGTGTTAAAAGTTGATTTCATCTCAATTTTTAATGTACCATATACTCAGGAATACAGCACTTCTAGCTCCAGCCAAGCATTTCACAAACATCTAGGCTGAATTACACTACTTGTATGTTTCATTTAGTAAGAACATCTCTGCTCAGGATATGATACAAATAAGTACTTAAATATTCTCCTGGTACTATGTAATTGTCTGAATTAAGAAGTGATCCCAATAACCCAGAGAAAAAGAGCAAGAGCAGGTTAAGTCTGAAACACTTATCCATGTATCCATGATTTGAGATGTGTCCTGCACAGGACAAAGATTTAGGTTGCTACGTTATTCTGTCTGAAGCTTTCAGAATGAGCTTGCAGGAGCTCCTTGGAGCTCTACCTCCCAGGAATTGAAAGGGATGTCCACTGTATACAGAAGATTTTTAGCATTTGAGGGCTCCATAAACAAAGCTCCTGCCCATCTCATCAGGAAAGCAGAACTTTGGACATTCTTTCCACTCTCCTGAAGTATCCCTGAGGAAATGCTCTGACCCCTACAGCCTCCCCCTTTTTTTCCTTTATAACACAGCAATTTGTGGCACCGGGTCTACAGCAGTAACTGAGGGACATGGTGAGGAAATATGCAACTAATGAAATACAGTTTGGGTTTACTGTATTTACTATTTGCTATCTCAAGTGCAGACAGTCATTTGAAACAAGCAACCAAAAAATCCAACTCTGAGAACTGCAGATTTGAAAAAAACCTGTGCCAAATAAGTAAATCTGATAACTTAGGAGCAATATAGAATCCAGTTTACTCTCCTAGAAAATAGCACTGTGACAGCAGATTTCCAGACCTACTCCCAACAATGACCAGCTGTAACATGAATTACTTCATACTTCAGTGTGGCCACCAGCAAAGGGCTTCCTAAGATGAAGATTCTCACACTATAAACATTAGCATAGCTCTTCACTCACAGTTTCACAATTTGATGTTTTATATGTGGCATAAGACTAATTTGAGAAGAAATTTTCAGTAATCCTGATTCCAGATATTTGAAATACTTAATTACCTGACTACTCACAATAGAGTAAGTCTTTCAGCCCCTCTTCAAAGAGTTTTCACGTCAGTAAGACATATAACAGTAAGGCATACTGCAACATTGAAGGCAAGTATTGAAATAAATTATCTGCAACTTACTTCAGTATTACAAGTTACAGTTTTTTCTTTAGTTTAAAGAAAAAACCCAGCTACAACAATTATATAGAAGAAAGTTTTTACAAAGCATTTTCAGGTAACAGAAGACTCAGAAATGAAATCTGGTGCTGTCTCCTCAGATACAAGTCTGGATACAAAGTGAAAACACTGTTACATACAGATCTTGTACAAATACTTCAAGCTATTGGCTCTAACAAACTCAGAAGGATGCAATGAGATGGAGGAAGAAAACATACTTTCTTCAAGACTGTTTTGAGTAGAAGGGGGTAACTGCAGGTTAGTATTCACAAGATACTTTCTGGAAGAGATCTACTAGACTTTCAAGAGACATTCCAAGTAAATGGCTTAAAACCCTTAACAGTAGGCAGATAGAAAACTTGGAACATTTTCTTGGAATATAGCATGGAAAAAACATAGACCAAAAGTCCTTTCTGCAGCATTGATTTGTAATCCTATGAATAAAAAGAACAATGTAATGTCAAAAGAGGCTCTTTTCCCTTGTATACATTGCCTCACTTCTTATGTCTTTAGTTTAATTATCAGTCACCTAATTGCCTTCTAGCACTGACACGGCTTTCATGAAGGATAAAAACTTTGTTTGCCCTCACTCCATGCCATAAAATGTATTACAGGTTCATGAATATTCATTTTGTTTCAAAAGTTATTTAAAGAAAAACGTGTTTCTGGGTTGTGGCAGTTGTTTTGAGTTTGCTGTACTGGGTTTGGATGGCAAGATTTTGGTAGCGGGGAGGCTACAGAAGCAGGGGTGTCTTTTGTGAGAAGCTGCCAGAAGCTTCCCCCATGTCAGGGCCAATGCCAGCCAGCTCCAAGACGGATCCCACCATGAGCCAATCAGTGATGGCAGTAGTGCTGCTGAGATAGCAGAGTTAAGAAGAAAAAAACCCATTGCTGTGCAACAGCAAGGGCACCCAGAGAGATGTGAGAGAATGTGTGAAAGGAACACTTCTACAGACACCACAGTCAGTGAAGGAGGAGAGGGAGGAGGTTCTTCATGTGCTGGAGCAGCGATTCTCCTGTATCCCAACAGAGATGGTGAGGCAGGTTGTCCCCCTGCAGCCCATGGAGGATGATGGAGGAGCAGAGATCCACCTGCAGCCATGGAAGGCCCCATGTCAGAGCAGGTGGAGGCACCCAAAGGAGGCTGTGACCCTGTGGAAAACCCACACTGGAGCAGTCTGGTCCTGAAGGTCTGCACCCTGTGAAAGAGACCCGTGAAGAGCGGAGCAGTTTGTGAAGAACTGCAGCTGTTTTGCTGGTGAAGGACCGCCTCACATGAGAGGGATCCCACACTGGAACAGGGGAAGAGTGTGAGGAGTCCTCCCCCTGAGGAGGAAGGAGCAACAGAGACAACATGTGATGAATTGACCACAACCCCCATTCCCTGTCACCCTGTGCTGCTGGAAAGGAGAAGTGAGAGAAAATTTGGAGTAAAGTTAAGCCTGGGAAAAAGGGAGAGGGGTGTGGGGGTGAGATACTTTTAAGATAGTTTTGTTTCTTCTTACACTAATTCAGTTGGCAACAAATTAAGTTTACTTTCCCAGTTGATTCTGTTTGCCTGTGAAGGCAACTGGTGAATGATCTTTCCCTGTCTTTATCTTGACCCACAATCATTTTGTTGAATTTTCTCTCCCCCGCCCAGCTGAGGAGGGGAATGATAGAGCAGCTTTGGTGGGTGCTTGACCCCCAGCCAGGGTCAACCCACCACACTTGTTATTCTGCAGTCTGTTTTGTTTCATGATTTTGTATTATTGTAGTTGATTGGTTCCCATGTACAGCATCTGATATACGCTGAAATGGCAGATATTTTCTTCCTTGACAAAATTTCACCAAGTATGGGGGAGAGGGGAAAATCCTCACAGCATTAACTGATGATAGCCTGCAAGCAGCTTTCTCATCAAGATTTCCAGCAACCAACTCTACTAATATGCTGGTTTTACTACATAAGTTATTTCATTTTGTAAATGACCACTCAAAAGTTTGTATTGAGTAACCAAACAAGATAGCATTTGTTTGCCAACCGCCTCCCTGAAAACTTTACAGTCACGGTTTGAAAAAGAATAGTACATCATCTTATTACTTACCAGCAGTCATTATTTTTAGTGAATAAGACCATCTACCAACTTAACAACGTTTATATTTGTGAGCCAAATTCTCTGCAGGGATGGAAAGCAGAGAGAAACAATATTTGAACAGCTGCTGCCAGGAGGTTATAAGCAGGCTGTGTTCCCACTTTGTTCCTCACACAGCACACACACACAACAGCTACTGTTCAAAGTCATCACCCTTCTGGGAAAACGCTTTCATACTTATATTCTGCAACCTGTATTTATGAAGACTGTGTTCATAAAATCCCAATCTTACAAACATTTTCTAAAGAGCATGGTGCTCAAGAGCATGAGTAGCCTTTTGACTTAAGAGAAATTAATGCGACAAAGCACTCCAAGTCAAGTGTTTTACTGTTGTAGAGAAGGATTTGAAAACTGTATTTATAAGCAGTAGGTCCCAATAGCTTTTGGGAATGTGAGATTAGGGCTTCTGTGATGCAAGACCTGTTTCATTCTTATATTTCCCACACCCCCAGAGTTTTTATGCACAAAAGACACACTTTTTCAGTTTAATCACTTTAGAAGCCCACACAATATAATTTCACTGAAATAAATGTTTTTCTAAAATGATTCATGTATTTTGATGCAGCTTTCACCTGTAGACAGTGTCTTATAGGCTTGTTACAGTTACCTGACTATCAGGCAATTTACTTTCACAAAGGCAAACAACAAAACAGGAGGGTCCTGGAGTGCATCGGCTTTGATATGGGACTGCCCCTCTCACAGCTCAGCAGCGTGCAGCCTCTTACAGAGCCCAGAAGTTACTCTGCTATACACCATTAGCTACCCCCATGCCTGGCTTAGCTGGTGGACCCAGTACAAATACCGCTTGTTGGGGAAGACCCATGCTGGCAGAATTGAGACCCAGCTCCAACACACCATTCAGTGTCTTCAGCTGAGCATGCAGCAAGGAATCTGCTTCAGTGTTGCCTACGAGCTTTCACCTCAAAGAATGCTGCCTAAGTAGACACCTTAATGATGACAGTTGTCCAACGATACAAAGCAGGGCCACCAACAAGATGCACCCTTCATTTTGCTTTTTTCCCATACTAGCCTCGCTGCACCTGCTACTCCAAAAAAACACACTTCTTGCGTTAGACATCTGGCTGACAAAGTTGTTGCCCTGAATAAATTACACTTTCTAAGTGTATGTAAATGGTTGTAAACGGTATCAACAGCTAAAATAGTAGGGTTTATGCCTGGTCCTCTGAAATAGATTTGTCTATCAAACAAAACACTGAATTTTCGCATAGGCAGCCTTACATACATAAATTTCCAGTTCTTTTCCATTTGAATTTTAGGTCTGAACTGATGGATTAGTCCTGCTACTTCTTGTACTGTTCTCCAAGCCAGCTTTCTACAGCGCATGGGAGCCCAACACCAGGGACAGACAAGGGGAAAACGGAGACTGGCAGTGTGATAGATACCTAGTACCAGCATGACTGATGGGGACCCTGGGCTGAGTCACAAAATCGCAAAGTTATTAAGGCTGGAAGAACCTTCCTGTGGGTGTCATCTAATCCATACAACAGCATAAAGCAAACCCAATTATATCACAGGGCTGTGTCCTGTCAAGGTAGGAATGAAAAGGAAGGAGATTTCACAGCCTCTCCAGGCAGCCTGTTCCAATGCTTGAGTACTCTCATGATTATTTTTTCCCCCTAATATGTAACTTTCCTTTTTACAATTTGTGTCTGTTACTTCTAGGTCTATCACTGTGTACCTGTGAGAAGAACCCCATCTTACTGTACACCATACCATTAAATAACACTAGGCAGCAATATCACCTTTTCTTAACCTTCCCTTCCTCAGACCAAATACAGGCTGTTCCGTGTTTCTCCTCATACACTGCGAGCTCAGTAAACCTGGGTGTTTTGGTGACACCTTACTGGATTCAGCACAGGTCTACAAGGAGGCTGTGGTACTAAAATGTCGTACAGTATAGTATCTCTTCCCCTCATCAGAAGCCCATTGTGCAGGCTGTAATTATGAAGGACATCCAGAGATCACCAGCCATATGTCCTACATGTGGACTCCTACAGAAGATGAGTGGCAGTGGTGATGAGCAGCCAATGCAAAAGCCATCAGGATCATGACAGAACATCATGAGAGTAAGGGGAGAACAAGAACAAAGCTGGTGTTTACAGTATTAAAGTTCACAAAACCTCTTAGCCTTTTTCCTTTAAAGGGAAGGAATTCCAAAGCAACTCAAGAGGCAGCCTTGAAACTTCCAGGCTCTCAAGTCTTCACATCACAATCCATAACAAACTTGAGTGATCAGGCTCCAACTTTGAAAATGCACCTATAAAGCTGAACATTTCTATGAAAGTTGTCCAATGATTATTAGTCTTTCTGCATATTCCTTCCAGATGTACACACACATGGTCATTGTTCGGCTTGTGCCTGACAGATTCATTACAAAACTCAACACTTGAAGTTAATTGTTTGCTTAAAAATTAAATTTCATATTGCCACTAAGTTAATGCCTAATTCTTCACCTAGCATTGCTTGCTTTGACCAACTGATTATTAAAAGCCTGCTCTTTGAACAGACAGATCAGAAGGACAGCGTATGTATGTAAAAACAGGACATGACCATTACACAAGGGTGGTTACTCTCAGTCAGCCCTAGCATCTTAGTTATGGTATCCCAAATTAGACATTCAATGTTCATTTTCATACTAAAAACATCATATGAAGCACTGAGCTAAATGCGGCTCCTACATTAATTTGAAGAGAGGCAGGAGCTCATCGTATGATTTGAGGCCTGTTGTTGATGTAGCAATTTTCTGAAATACAATTTCAGAAGTGCAAGAAATCAAGACCTCAAAACATTAAGAAAAAAATTGGGAACTTGAACTGAAAGTGCATTGATTAGTCCACCTCAGCTATTCAAAAGGCATCATTATAAGTATTTTAAAGCTAAAAAGGTACTACACAATGACAAATTAGTAAGAAAACTCATATATACCCTCATCACTGAGATATTTTTTCAGAACTAGTATTTAATGGCATATTTCTTTCCCAATTTCATAAACATTATAGACATGCAACATTTCCCCCATGATTGAAATTGTGACTTTTCTTGCACATGGTAGAAACACTGAAATGCTTAACAATATTTCAAGAAGCTGCAGTTCAAGATTAAGAGGAATAGAAATCTACAGTTGATAAGGTATAATATCTGCTCCCACTCAAAAAAAAAAAAAAACCTAACAAAATTATTTTAATTTGAAGTCAAGTAGCAAAGATTGCTGTTTAGATAAGATTTCAAGGCCATGTAGATCAAAGCTAGGTCAGAAATTAAATACTTATCATACATACATGAAAATTTACTTTCCTCAAGTATTAATATCCATAAATTTGTTGCAAGGAGAGCTGTATGCTGGTGTGTGGTAACAGTAGATCTGGCACACACTGGCAGCAAGAGGGTATCTTATGCCCTGAGGTGGTACAGTTTCCACAGAAAAAATTTTACACAATCTGCTACTAGTAAAGTATTAAAGAGGAAAAAGAAAAAACAAAAAACAAAAAACCCAACCAACCAACCATAAACCCAACATAAAATCCCACATCCCCTACCCGACCCCCCTCCAACCCTTCCTATTACAGAGCACAGAAATGTTCCCCAGAAGAATAAAGCTGAATTTTTCTATACTAATTCATGTCCTGATTCTGCACAATATTAGTTTCCTAAGTGGACTGGACCTATAGATTATTATTTTTTTTAAAATCTGAAGATTTTCAGGCAACACAAATACATTCCCCTCTTTTTCTCACTAACATCATAGGATCTGGCACAACAGAATTTTCTTGTCAGTGTGTCTCCAGTCTTTAAATAAGTGGGCATCCAAGATGAAATAAGACATATACAATTCTAAGTTCTCCTTGTATAGTGAAGATTGCAAGAAAATCACCACAAAGTGAAGACTTTTAATAAAGGTACTGGTAAATCTACCTAGCAGATCACCATAATAGATTTTTAAAAACAAAGACAATTGGAGAGGGACTGTTCACCAGGCAGTGCAGTGATAGGACAAGGGGAAATGGCTTTAAGCTGAAAGAGGGTAGGCTTAGGTTAGATGTTAGGAAGAAATTCTTTACTATGAGGGTGGTGAGGCCCTGGCACAGGTTTCCCAGAGAGTCTGCAGAAGCTCCATCCCTTGAGGCGTTTAAGGCCAGGTTGGATGGGGCTTTCTGTAACCTGATCTAGTAAGGGTGTCACTGCTCATGGAAGGGGAGTTGGAACTAGATGATCTTTGAGGTCCCTTCTAACCTATGACTGAAAAGATGGAAAACAATCTCTACCTTCTATAAACATCTCTCCAGAATTATAGGGTTTATTATTTAATTCCTTATTCATATTATAACATTATGTCATCCGTCACCACAATAAAATTATGTTATTCTTTCACATATACTCCAAAATACTTAAATATTCTATTACACAATAAGGCATTAAAACAAAGAAAAACATCAAACCCAAAACATATTTCAGGTAGTTCACATGGCCTTGTTAGATAATTTTGTCACTAGGACAGACCAGTGCAGAAAAATGGATCTTTGTTTTGAATAATTCCACCGCCAGTCACTATTAAAAAAAAAAAAACACCACTAAACAAAACCAACAAAGCACCCCATCAAACCCCACGGGCTTACACAATCAAACTGAAGAAAGGTTTATTGTGCCATATGAAATGAAGACTTCTTCATATATTCTAGTCTTCTAAATGCACAGCTATCAAGGTTTTAGTACTCTATTTCTGTCATATGTCATCAAGAACATCTTTAAGATGGCAAAAGAAAAGCTGTTGCTCCTTTCTTTTAAATATTTCCTCATTGTTCTCTAGCATCAATGGAGTTCTTTGGTGCAAATCTCACACATCTGTCCGATGAGCCCTCAACTCGACTAGTGCCAAGCAGGCAATTCTGCAGTGCTGCACAGTTACGCAACGTAACAAAATTGGGAGTACTCACTGAGAAACTCATGAAATGTGATCTCCTTTCCCACTGCTAACAGCCAGGTTAGACCACTGTCCTGGTTTCACCCCAGCTGTGGGCCGAGATCCATGCAGCTGCCTGCTCCTTAAAGTAAAAGAGCAGGGGAAGAGGGAAAAAGGGGGGAAACAAGGGAAGGGAAAAGGAAGGGGCAAATAACTCCAAAACCAAGAAACTAAGAGGCCCGTGGGTTGGGATAAGGATAGTTTACTAAGAGAACAGAAAGATAAAATATAACAATGCTAACAGGACTTTAGAGCAAAAGAATATGAAACTCTTGATACCCAATGCAGTTTTCTCCCCGAACCACACAACTCAGGCCGTACCACCCAGAGCTGTCCCGGAACCCGACCGTCCCCCCAAGAAGCACGCGTCCCGCCACCGCCCCTCTTCTTCCTCCCCTCAGCCCCCCGTTATCCTGGGCAGGATGTAATTGGCATGGAATACTCTCTTTGGCCCATCTGGGTCACCTGTCCTGGCTTCGCCCCCCTGTCTCATGAATAGAGAAATACGAAGAAGCTGAGAAAGTCCTTGACTGTCTGACTGCAACTAAGAACATCAGGGTGTTATCAGCACTGCTTTCATTTTAACTCCCAAACACAGCATTCCATCAGCTGCTACAAATGAAGTTAACTCTATCCTGACTGAAACCAGGACTTTAAAAGTTGAAGGACTCAACTTTAAAAGTTGAAGACTGCAATTCAAAGAACACTTTTTCAATTCAAAACTGAGTTGCCTTTGATGTAAAGAGAAAAAAAAAAAAAAAGGTCTTACTGGTCTTGGAGGGCAAATCAGCTGGATATTCCTATAAAATTTTTAGGACCTTTAAAGGAGATCTTATTTCAAGAAATACAAGTATGGAGAGTGTTCTCAATGATGATTCCCATAGCTTGAACTGTGGAAGTTTTGTTGTGTTGTGGTTTGTTGTTGTTTTTTCTAAAGGCAAGTCCACATATTTCTTTCCTTGCCTACAGTTTTATAAGAACAGCCTTTTTTTAATCAGGCCTGATTAGTAAAGTGAAGCTAAATCTCTTTTCTTCTCAGTTAGGCGGCTTTCATATTTCATTTATGTCTAAGAAATTTTACTAACATAGAGGCCCTGGGATTAAAAAAAAAATTAATTTTATGATTACAATAGAAAACAGGGGAATTGAAAAAGCCCCTTTGGAGCTCAGTCACAAAAAGGAAAGATTCAATTACTTGGAAAATCATTAGAACCATAAGATGAAAATATTGGAAATGATGAGCCAGACTGGGGGTGGTCATCAACTGTAATCCCAAGTGGCATTTATTCCTTGGCTTGTATTATTATTCATTTAGAAACATAATGAACTTCAAGCCACTAAAAACACGAGGAGATAACTGCACTTAAGGAAGTAAGCTCTCTCGTAATTATTCATTAATTGAATACAAGCAAGTGTTAAGCACAGTAATATTTGCATTGTCCGCCTGGTGTTCAGTGACAAAACCAAACTTGCAGGAAAATTCTAGATTCTGAATATGTCTATTTATGCAAGATTCCCTGATGGCAATATATTATTATAGGGCAAATATGCAAATAACAGTGCTTTAAATACATTTTAATTCTGTAAAGGTTAATAAATATGTGCTAAAATTCTGCAATGATAATATAGTTAAAGTTAACTATACTTTCACTGCATGAGCCTGACTCACACCATTTACACCACTACTTATTGTTGCATTTATTTTAGTAAGACACTAAAATTAACTAGTCACGTTAAGTTTATGTGCACATTCCCCAAAAATGTGTATCTGAGACAAGAATGAGATGCAAAAAATGAAGTATTAAGCAGCCACTTCTTTTGAGTATTTATGTGAATTACTGCTATCATGCAAGCCAATGAAAAGTGTGACAAAATGAATCAGTACCATTTTGAAAATAATCTTGTAAAAGGGATTGATTAATTTGAAGCTATTTGTAGTTGGACATTCAACCTATGTTGAAATAAAAATCAATTTATTATTTTGGGAGACTTCAGTACTCAAGATGATTATCTTTAACATTGCCTTGAATAAGATTCATGTATAAATTACTAATAGAAAAATACTGATCATTCCTGTTTAAAATACTACTTTCTGTAACACAAAATTCTCCCTTTATTGTTGAAATACATTTGGCATTGTGCTGGTTTTGGCTGGGATAGAGTTAATTTTCTTCATTATAGCCACCATGGGGCTGCGTTTTGAATTTGTGCTCAAAACATCATTGATAACACAGGTGTTTCAGCTGCTGCTGAGTGGCGCTTGCACAGAGCCAAGGCCTCTTCTGCTTCTCACACCACCCCACCAGCAAGTGGGCTGGGGGTGCACAAGGAGCTGGGACACAGCTGGGACAGCTGTCCCCAACTGACCAAAAAGTGATGGCATTTCTCTCCCAAGTAACTGTTAGACATGATGGAACCCTGCTTTCCCGGGGCTGGCTGAACACCTTCATCCTCTGAGGGGTAGTGTGAGCAAGCAGCTGCCTGGGAGAGAGCAGCTGGCTGGGGTTAAGCCATGACAGGCATCTTTAAAAAGCCTCTTTTATGTTTTATGGCTCTTGTTTCTTTTCTCAAAGCTGAAGCCTCCACTATCCTAAGTGACCTATTATTTCTTTTCATGATCCTACTAGTTCTATCCAAGCTACTAATTCTTTCTTCTTACTTCAGATCCTTAAGCATGTGTGTGGCAACTGTGAAATTTAGCCCTAGTAACCTGAGGTCATAATTGTGCCTGACTGATATAAGACTGCAAAAAGTCCACAGATATTTTATTTAGCATGCAATATATTAGTATACTAAGAAAACAGACTTTTAACTACACATGCAATGATGTCTATGAAATAGTGTTATATGATATTTGAAAACTTAAAACTTATTAAATAAGAGCAATGTTGACATTTCATTTCTATGATCTACTGTTTAATGGTTGCAATCATTGTATCTTCAACTTCATTGTCAAACTATCAATAAAATCGAATTCTCCATACGTATGTATCATTTTTCTATTTCCAATTCATACAGAAAAAGGAACTATAACTCAGAACATCATAATACTGTCAATTACCACATTGTATTCTAGAAATCATTTAAGGGATTACTTGAGGCTATTTAATTAATCCATTAACAAGTAGTGACTTATCAGTGATAGATGGATTTCTTTCCCACACATTGAGCTGATCTTGTCATTGATCTGTCATTCTGCCCCCAAATAATTTCAAGTTCTTCATTGCACAGCACAGCCTAGGACTCCTGGAACAGAATTTCAGGACCCCCAACCTAAAGAAAGTGTCCTAAAGATTGACTAGACATAAGCCTCTGTATGAAGGAATGCTAATAAACAAAGAAAATAATATATAAGGTAAAATATTTGATCCCATATCATGCTCTCTTCCTCTGGTAACAGTGTTTTTATAAGTATTATAAAATAGCAGACTTTGTCAACTACTGATAGTTTTAAAATTCTACATGCTGTGTGAACTGAAGTGGCTGTAATTCCTTGTTCTACTTGCAAGAGCTCAGTACTAAGATGATATTTGGGTGGCACCCTTTCTTATGCTCTGCTGTCATCACCGAGCAGACAAAAGAATCCATCTTTACGGATTACCGTGCTGCTTTGTTTTTGTTCTTTTATTTTAAGCCTCTAATATAAACTATTGGGACAACTGAATAGAATTTCACTTCTGTACTACGCTGAGCTGTACCCCTGAATTGCTGAGCACTCTCAAAAGCCATGCATTTGAAGGGAACCGATGATGACACGTTTTACATGACACTGCCTGACTAGGTTTTTAGACTAAATTAATGTTCAAATTAAATGCAACTATCAATGGTAGCTAAAAAGGTAAGAAATCTTAAGTTTTGCAAGTTAATTTTCATTTAAACTGGGGAAAAATAACAAACCCACACACAAGAACCCACAACATTGCAAGGAAGCACCGTTGTTCTTATAAACTGATGCTGATCAAATGAATGTTCCTAATGCTAACTGCCAACAGCCACTCATAAAACATTGCTTCCTCTTTCCCTTTATTCACTAGGTTAAGCAGGATTATTTTAATAGGCTTAATTTTATTATTATTTTACCAGTTTTCAGCTGTCTCATTTCTCCTATTTAATTTCAAAAACAATTGTTACCTTTGCCTTTGAAATTATATAAATACTCGAAATTATCCTCTTTGTTAGGTAGTAAATGTCATTCCCACTCTTTCCAATATTAAACACTCCTGTTTCACAGGAAAATAGTTAAGAAAATAGTCTCTCCTGATCAATCAATCCTTTCTTAATCTATACATGGGTTCAAAAGGTAATTAGATAAGTAGAAGGAAAAAACTCTATCAACCCCTAGTAAATAAAAAGGCAGCTTCAAACTCTGGCTTCCAAAAATCCTAAACTGAAGTGAAAGGCTGAGAAATAATGTATCACGGAATGTCTGCTTTGTTCTTAAATCCATCCAAAATGATGTCCAGCCACAGTCTGTCCTGAAAACAAAGAAGTCTCTCAGAAAGGGGCAAGGGACAGAACTAACAACATAACTAGTGGATTAAGACACTAAAGAAAAATATGGGGGGGACGACTCGAAAAGGACAATGGGAAGAATGGACTCAAAGCACTCGCAGACTTCTGAAGATACTATCAAACTTTACTAGAGACAAAACACTAGCAAATTTGGGCTAGTGTTATGTTCGCAAAGTCTTTTCTGCTACCACTCTTAAGACAGCCAAACAAGGATGTCACTATGAATACACTTATTCTATAAAGACATTCTACACATGACCTATGGCACCATTCTCAGTCAGATCATAAGTTCATAGAAGCAAGAATTAAACCTTCCAGGTGGGTTAAGAACACAGAAATGCTTGCCTTAATAATCAACCCTTTCTCTTTTCATCTATTCATTATTAAAAGTGAACAGGCAAGCCTTGGAAGGAGGAAAGAGGTTGTGGAAACTCCATTCCTGAAGATTATCAAGACCTGATAGGACTCAAGACTTGAGCAACCTTGTCTGAATTAACTGATGATTGTATTTTGACCAGGAATTTGGACTAGACCTTCTGAGGCCCCTTGCAATCTGAGCTATCCTACAATTGTATGAAACAGGTACTTCACAGAAAATATCAAGTGCCTTTTGAGATTTGTAAATTAATCTAACAAAAAAAGAGAACAACCCATAAAAAAACCTGACATCAAAACATCAATCCATTCAGTATTACTAGTTAATATTTTATTATATTGCCGAAGAAGTAAGTCACAGGTTTGTCTTATTCTTTATGTTCATCAACCATTTCAAATCTACTAAAACGTTAATTTCATGCACATGATAAATGCAAATATCTTCTGAGAAAAAACCAAGCTCTGTCTTTTTTTCTTTCTTTTTTTTTTTTTTTTTGAGACCACCAGTGAAAGATTTATAAATTCCTTTGTTCGGATGCCATAGAGAGTATACTTTCAAACATTTTAAATCCAGAAGGCAAGCAAAAACCAGTCCATAGTGTGCTGGTTTTGGCTGGGTTAATTTTCTTCACAACAGGTAGTATGAGGCTAAGTTTCGTATTGGTGCTGGAAACAGTGTTCATAATACAGGGATGTTTTAATTACTGCTGTGCAGTGCTTACACAGAGCCAAGGCCTTTTCTGCTGGGACACATCACCCCACCAGCAAGAAGGCTGTCAGGTACACAAAGACTTGGGGGGAATGTTTGGAGCAATAGCATTACTCTTCCCAAGTAACCACTGCACCTGATGGATCCCTGCCTTCCCCAGGGATGGCTGAATACCTGCCTGCCCATGGGCAGTGGGGAATGAATTCCTGGTTTTGCTTTGCTTGCGTGTGTGGCTTTTGCTTTACCTCTTAAACTGTCTTTATCTCAGCCCAGGAGTTTTCTCACTTTTACTCTTCTGATTCTCTCTCAATCACACCAGCCGGTGAGCGAGCAAGCAGCTGCGTGGTCCTTAGCTGTCGGCTTGGGTTATACCACCATACAGTTACCCTCTTTAGTTGACTAAAGCATTACAAATCTAAAATAGCAAACCCAAACCCCAATTATGTGGCACATCAAAAGACTCTTCAATATGTGTTTTCACTTTCAGACCTGAAGTACTTTTACCCTTTCTTTCAAAAGTTAGGTTGAAAGAAAAGGAAAAAAAAAAACAACCCTCTCATTTTGCCACTTATTTTAAGGTTGAAAACCCAAGACAGACAGTAAATTAAAAATGAAAAGAAAAAATCATGCCCAGATCAGAGCAACAAAGCAACAAAATCATCTTGTTCAACACCATGTTACCCTAAAGAAAACTGTTAAAAAAAACAAGAACAGCTAAAGGCACTAGTTCTTCTAGAACAGATACACTCTATTGAAATGTAGGATGGAAATCTCTGTTAGAATGATGTGCCCAATTCTGCAGGTCAAGAATCATATTAAACTCATTTAGTGGTCATTTCTTCTCTCCTTTTCCACCAAAGCTCCAAACTATTGGTACAAAATTCTTTCCAGAACTCTGCAAATTAGTCGACATTTCTCCAAATTGCTCTAAAAGTTTTCTACATATTTTTTATTAATATACAGAAAATTTAGCAAAGTAAGTGACTACTACACCATAGAAGAGTACTGTGAGTTTCCAACCAGCAATGTCATTTTCTGTGTTATCATCACATGAATTACCGCATTTTGTAAATGTGACTGAGCAACAGTCGTTTTGGAGACAACTGCAACATGTCAGAATCCTTCAAAAAAAAGACCAAAGTGACTTTACAAGTCTTAACATCACATTTAAGAGGAGAAGTACAATAATGTTCAAACATATGCTTGCCAGAGAATGTAATGGCAGAAGGAAGCTTTGTTGCCCTATGATATGATTTTCAATGTGCAGTGAATATGCTCCACAAAAGAGCCACATAACTAAATTAGTATTTTACAAACTAAGGTCTAACTGCTCAGAATTGTTCAAAACTCTTTAAATCTTTTCTTTACCCTCCTTCTTTAAACTCTTGAATCTACGCTACATTACTTTTCTATGCATAACATTGAGACTGTTCAGAAATTATATCCCAGCATTAAATCCTGTAGCAAACATTCTTGTTCTTAGTAAGTCAGTCAGCAAAGATAGGCAACTGTGCAATAAATTAAAGTCCTTTGATCTGAAACAATCTGAATAACTCTCAACTGGATGCCTGTTAGGTGAAGTATCCACAGCATAAAACCAAGCAGACATCTGGGTCAAATGGTACACTCAGCTGTAGTTTTAAAGAGCTTTACAGGTGCAACTCAGGTATACAAAAGAGGTGGAAGTATTAGCAAGAGAGAAGCAGAGAATCATAAGATAAAAGACTAGAGAACGGGGGTCCAGGATTGAGGCAGAAGAGCAACACTGGGTCATCAAATATGGCAGAAATAAATAAGGACAGACATAAAAAGTGTGTAAGAGAAAAACTGAAAAGTCACCTGTCAATTGAAAATACTGTGATAGGGAAGAGAAAAAGATACTAGAAAATGTTCAAGAAACAGGGAGGGGGGAAAAAGGAGAAGGTAAGCACTCGTTAAAACAAAAGAAAGCAAAAGTAAGGGACAATGAACTGCTTAAGCAAGTTTAGAGGTAAAATGCTGACGGAAAAAGTAAAGCAAGAAACGCACTTCCTACTGATGCCTAAGGTCATCAATAGCTACAGTCATGTAGCTTTAAACATTTCTCTGCTCACCCTGAATGTGGGTGGAAGGCTGTCCCAGAAGTAGTTTCTTTTCTGTCCTATAGCACAATCAATGAAAATCAATTGGCTAATAATTGCTTTGCATCAAATTAAATTATGGAGGACTATATGGCTCAGAGTCTTGGAAATGAGATGTGGAGCCTTTCACCATGCTAGGTCACTGCTACAAACACAGTGCAAGTCAATAGTGACCAAGAGTTGTTACTCTTGTGTCAGGGAAGAAAAAGAAAAAAAAATTACTTTAAGCTCTACTAAAACACACCTTTACTGCTTCATAACCTCAGACCTTTGTTTTGCCAATCCCTGAACAAAGCTCCTGATACTTCTCATGGGACCTTTGTGCTGCCTGTGACTAAAATCTACGTAATCATTTTCCTTTGATACTGTTCCTATCCTTTCAATAGATTACACTCAAAACAATCAGGTTACTTTTGAAATCAGTTTCAAAAATTACAAGTCTGCAAATAAGATGTAAAGTATATAACAAGACCCAAAAATTATGTATAGGTTTCATTTCTTTTTCTCTTTCATCCAGGATTATGAATACCTAAAAACAGAATTTTTGAGCCTTTTTTTTTTCTAAAAAAATACAAATGACAACAAAAAACCCCACACAAACCCACACAAAAACCAAACCACTAAGTTGTGCTTCTCCACTGATCTGTATTGAGACACAAGATTAAAAGGGAGAGAGATAATACAGCTTTTTTTGAAAACACTAGCTGTGTAGGGGTTTTGCTGATCAGTGACTAGAGGTTGCTTTCATTTCAACTTCATGCATATGTTCCTCCTGTTTGCTAGTTTGCTCATGGTTTGAGCAGAACTTCTGATAGAATTACTAGTTGAATTACTGAATTCTAGTGGAAAACTGAAAATACATTTGGATAGCTTTCATATGGTAGAGTACCCCTTTCTGTTCACTACTTTAAGTCAAAAAAGTCTAAACCCACATGCTCCCATGCATTAAATACTACTATCATCCTGATAGGGGCTACAGATGAGAACTCATCACTGCATCATTAACTCATGTAGGCAGCTAAGCCCCACAGAGCTACCCATTCCTCTCCAGCAGTATGAGAAAGAGAATGAGACAAGCAAAATTTAGAGAACTCCTGGGTTAAGATAAAGACCCTTTAGTAAGTAAATATACCCAAACGAACCCCAAAGCCTAAAGAAAAAAACCAAAACCAAGTGATTAAAAAAATATCCTCCCAAAGGCTCACCACCAGCCAACTGATGCCCACAGACCCCGAGCAATGGCAACCCTGGCCTAAAATAATGACAAAAACAGGGTGAGTCAGTAACCTCTAATACAGAAGTTATGGGGAAAAATAGGTCATTATTTCCACAGACGACAATGTGTATTGATGGAGGCAATCAGAATAAAGCCTATTATGAAGTTTCTCTTCAGCTTGTTATCCTTTAGGCCACAACAGGAAATATTTTTGTACAGAAACTTGTTAGCTGCGTTTTCTCCTCCCTCACTATTCAGATGAGTGAAACGTTGCTCAACCTCAAAGATGTCTAAGCCTCTATCGCAAGTCCTCAGAGCCTGCACCAAAGGGTAGCTTCTTTGTCCACCCACACTGCCCTGGACCTATTGAATACCATCTCCTGAGAAATGAGAAAAGCATTTCTTTAGGCAGTTTTACATCTTTGATGATTACAACTCCTATAAGTCGACTGTGAACTCTGCTTTTGACAGATAAAAGATAACCAGTTTTGATTGTGAAAGCAAAGTCTGGACAATACCTCTGAGGCTGCTGCCACCTACATCTTCACGTACATACAAACTTGAAACCACTTAGCTGCTAGTAGCAGTCTTTCTTTTACTAAAATGCCCCCCATTTTAGAAGACTTAAGTTTTGTTTCCATTATATTTGGGAAACTATTATTATTTATGGAGTTTCACACTCCAGGTTCTACTCTATTTCTAATTTAAACAGAGAATGATACACACAATGTCAGTGGTCTCTAACCACCTACTGCCCATATAAAAGGTTGATTATCACAAGATGTGCTTTCAATTAGGTCTACCCAAGAAGTCAAATTCTTCTGGGAACTTAGGTAAAGGTAAGGTGCCCTCCAGGTGTGTATCCAATTTATGGTTGGCATCCTCCATACACAAAAACAAAGGTTTCCCACCTGTAGTAAGATGCTGTATATCTTGGAATATACTACTACTAGTAAGTAGCCTCTATGCTTAAGAGTTTCTCATTGGCTCATAGGTTTATAATACAGGTTCAACATGGATAATCTTCAAATTACTGCAGGAAATAAATACTGGTTTATGATTATTGACCTCAAAATTTGAATAAAAGATGATGAAACTTACCATACTTTAAAAATATTGGTCTGATTCCTCACTATAAGCAAAAAAGATTCAGCTTTCAAGTATTTACTAACATTTTTTCCTCTAGCAAACGACTGAAATAATTTTTCAGCAAGCTTTGAAACAGTTTGTCATGATTGTTTAAACATACTTTTTATTGGCATAAACCAGTTTGATTTCAGCTTGATTTATAATGTACATTTCACTGTGTGTTATTTTTCTGCAGCAGCTCTTAAAAAGCCGTTTCCAGTCCCAGGTACATTGAAAAGAACAAAAGAAAACAACTTATACATGAAAAGTAATGTGCAGCTGTAATTTGAAAATATTCTTCTCATTCACATTCCCCGGCCTCCACTAAAAGATTTATAACATGTCTAAACCAGGAATTGATGAATTCATCAGCGTCTGGGACATTTTGATCATAATCAATAACATAATTTTTCCCTTTAAATAGGATTTCAATTAAACTACATTTTTTCCCAAGTAATTTTATTTTTATCATAAAAATAGATTCTGTGCAGACCAACAGCATTAACTCGTTTGATACCAGGTACAATGTTATAAAGGTTGATAACCTACAGAGCCAAACAGTGTTAATACTACACTTAACAGAAGATATATAAAATTCATTGTGCTGTTTCATAGGGTAAGTATTGAAAAGCAAAACATTCCGTAGATATATAAGGACAACCATAATGATCAAGCATTATTACACAAGTTTAGAAGTCTATTGTTTAACAATGAAGAATCTAAGGACAGGATTAGGATATCAGTGTTAAGGAAGACAGTGTGGACTGGGTCCTACAAAATCACTTTTGATGTTTCTCTTAGCTCTCGAGAAAACTCAGGCCAAGACATTTGCACAGCTTCCACAGAAAGTTAACTGTAAAGGATTTCTTGGATGGAAGAGTCTGCCAGGAACAAGCAAACCACCACCAGTGTCTCATCAGATGATATTAAATGGCACCATCAGAACCTAGAATGAGTTTTATCTCTCTGGAAGCCGGTGCTTACTAGGCTAGGGAGTTCCTGTGAGAAGTTAAGGTAAGGAATGCTTTAAAAGCAAAAATATTTGTCACACTATATAGCAAGAATCTTTAGATATAAGAAATAGAAACAAAATATAATAGTCTGGAATAAAATGAATGAACAAATCTATATGAAGCCATGCTAAACCAGAGGGGTTTGTGGTCCACCTAAACGAAAATACTCTTGCCATAGAAAGCAAATTAAATCAAGTGGTGTGATCTGATTAACTTCAAGGATTATTTGTCATGGGTAAACTACTGGTTCAGGTAGGAACAGACTGTTACCTTTCAACTAAGTGGCAGTTATTGATCTTTGCTGGCACAGGCTCATTGTTACATGGCTTCAGTGTTACAGAGGCTTCTAGCTTAATGTCCATCAGTCTGGGAAATAAAAGTAGCCCTTACTTAGGAAAGATAAAGGGAGGTAATTTCAGGGTCTTTGATCTTTTACAGAGCTGTACTGCTCAGTAGTCAAAAATGTATTTTCTTTGTCTGCAGCAATTAACTAAATATTGAACATCACACATGGGTTTTACAGACAGATAATATGTATACCTAAATATAGGGAAAAGATTCTGCCACTGCTGGTATCAATGGAAATACAACTTCACCCAGTATCATTATCCCACACCAGGACATAGCCTTCAGAGCAAGGAAAGGAGAGGAGGGAGAGCAGGTAAAGACTACTGGTAACTGTTTGAAGCCCTAAGAGTTTTGGTGTCCCTTCTGAGAACTTTCTTCATGGAATGGAGAAACAAAACCAGATAATTCTAAGGGAAAAGATAGGTTTTCTGTGGCTTTAAGAACAGACAAAATCCCTGTGATCTTGTCCATGGAACTGCTTTACTTAAGTCTTCACAAAGTCTCCAAGAGACAGTATCCAGGATAGAAATCACAATAATTACAGCTATTCCTCAGGCTCAAGTATGCAGTTTGTTTATAAGGCAAATCTCAAGACAAATACATCAAAAACTGCGAATCAGATAACTATATTCAACACAAGCAAAAACAGGACTACAGAAGCCCAGGAATAACCGCAGGATGCCACTGCTCCTGACCTTTGTCAAGAAATATTTGCAAGTTTCACAGTTCTCCACATAATTTGAAAAATGAAAGTTTTAACTTGGTAGTAGTCTTGGAAATTTCAGTCAGTTCAGCTTGGTGGCAGAAGGAAGCTGTAGCTCCCTTACACTCTTTCAGATGAAGAATCAATCGGCTTCTGTTTGTTTACATTTGGAAGATGGTCCTGAGAAGATTCATCATACAGGAAAATCCCCCTTCAATGGCAAGACAAGCAAATACATATGCATCCAATCACGAATTATCATGGCAGAATGGTAAACACAGAAATGTAGGTCAGCTAAAACAGAGACAAATCTTGTTTTGCTACATGGCCCCATAGCAGAGAAGAATAATTCCCACAATCCACCATTCTGAATATCTTCCATTATTATTTATTACTTTACCTTTTTTTTCCCCACACACATCCACCTGTCTGGTGCTGTGACCTGAAGTCCCAGCAGAGAGACCCAAATGTATACAGACATTCTAGTGCGTTTCTGAGGCTCAGTGAACCTGGCAAGGGAGTCGGGCTGCTGGGCCGAGAACGACAGGAGATGCCCTCGAGGGGAGCGGCACACCGCCAGTCGTCCCGGCTGCCACCCCAGGCACACGGGGTGACTCGAGAAGAGCGGACAGGCAGCAGCCACGGCTTCAGATGCTTCAGTTCGATCCGTCCCAGCAGGTGTCACTGCCATGTAGCAATGCTACAAAACCTTCAAGCAGACAAATATAAAAGCAGCAGGGGAGGTCATGTCCTCTCCAAAAAAAAAAAAAAAAAAAGAAAAAACAAAACCAAACCCTGTAAACTAATGATGTCAAACCTAAATAACCTGCAGAAATCAGCTCTGTGAGGAGAAGGTGGGGAAAACCGTTAGCTGGGTATTATTTTCACTTTCACACAGCTAATTTTCTTCCTATACATTGCTATACCTCTGGAAGGGATATCTTCAATGAAGTGGTTAGTTTCATGCAAAGACTCGTCATTTCCTTCCTAACAGTAGTGTACATAGATGGTCATACACCAAACTCTATCCATCTATTTCAAATTGCTATAAACTGGCTGTTGAATTCTGTTCTTCAGAGAAATAAAATACATTCATAAAAAATACGGCAGCCACAAAGTGTTCCAGTAACTGGTTCTAAAAAAAAACCTCAAAAAAGCCCCCCAAAAAACAACACATCCCAAAAAAACCCACAGCCACCAAAACCCAAGAAAAATCCCAAAACTGACCAAACACAACAGAACAATAAAGTGAATTTTCATTTCAAAAAGCAGTCTCCATGCAGACTCCGAATGCCTTACCACCCAGCTACTCTGCAGGCATCCAGACACTTCACTGTAATGTCTCAAAAAATCAATAGCAATTTATTCTCTCTTTGGACCCCAAGCAAGAAAAGTAAATAATACTGTCACCTCTAGTCTGCCTTCAGAGTATGGTCACAAAACAGTCTTGTTACTATCCTACAAACCTAGGGAGCTCTTTATCTATGCTGGCTTTGCAGATTGTATTGGCTTTCACGTGGGAAAAACATGCAAGACAGTAACACAAAGGGTCAAGTTCCTGTTCTCCAACCAGGCAGACCACTGAGTTGGAATTAAGAGAAAGGCTTGGTATCTATCTTCAGTTTTCGTCTGTGTTGATTTTATTGGAGGGGAAGAAAAGAAAAAGAAAAGAAAAAGAAAAGCAAGCAATATTAGAGTTCTCTTTTCCTATGCAACAAAAAACGAAATCCAAGAGGGGGAAAAAGGTTCTCAACATTTAAAGGCTGAGAACCTTTAAAAATAGGGTTTTTAAACCTATTGTTATCCTCTTAAAAATGGGATGCTTTCAAATTCACGTTCCTTATAATGCTACTGATCATGTGTCAGAATATTAATAATAATCCAGAATCTTCAGATAGATTTTCTTAAAATCATCAGCTTCAAACACACTGAAAATATGAAGATAAGCTCAGTTAACAACTAGTGAGCCTGTGTATGTGTGTAAAATGAACGCCTCAGGAAGGAGAATTTAAATGTGCTTGTATCTTTGCGTATCTGTCTTCACCAGAGGATGCTGTGCAAGCCTGTACAGCAGAGAAATTCTTACCACCCCCCACCCCACAACACAGATTCTGTTTCTTTCTAGAAATACCGATATCCATGGATTTACATATAACAAGTCCAAGATGTATCTCTAGTTCATACAGGTATTAAGTCCTGATTTAAAGGTGTCCAACATTTCTTCTGTGACAATTTGTATCAAATCAGCACGAAGACCAGGCACAAGCTGAATGCAAGGCAGGACCTGTATGGTTAATATAAGAAAATTTATCTTCTATTCCTCTCCAGTTTTCAACATGGACAGTAATGCCATGAAGTAATTCCCACTCTAAAATGATAAATTGCCCAAACTTAAAGGCACAATCGAAACCTCTGAATTTAATGGACCTCATAAGAATTCTCATTGCCAGCCAGGTCAGAATTGTGATTTTTTTCAGTAGTGGATCACTAGTAGAGAAAATGGAACATTTTATAAGATTTTAGGTTAATATCCACAGAAAAAGAAAAATCTGAGTGGATTTTACATGGCTACTTGAGAACAAATGAGGAGATATAAAACTGTTTATTCATACAAGATATATATATACACACACTTGTCTCAACAGGCATTCTGAACCAATACTAGAAAAGAACTCCAGTAAAACTTTAATGTATTTATTATTTTCAAATTCAGGTGCAAAATGTGGAAAACTAATAACCACTGACGTGAAAGAAAAGCAACAGAACTGTTGTCCCAATATTCAAGAAGGATAAGAAAGAAGACCCTGGTAATTACAGGCCTGTCAGTCTCACCTCACTGCCTGGTAAAATTGTGGAGAAAATCATACTGGGAGTTACTGAAAAACACCTAAAGGACAACACAGTCATTGGTCACAGCCAGCATGGGTTCAGAAGAGGAAGGTCCTGTCTATCCAATCTGATTTCCTTTCACAGCAAGGTCACCCAGCTGGTTAACCAAGGGAAACCAGCTGATGTTATTTTTTTGGATTTCAGTAAGGCTTTTGATACAGTGCCCTCACAGTGTCTTGCTGGATGAAATGCCCAGCACACACCTAGACAAAGCAAGAATACTTTCATTTTGCTCAAAGGAACAAACCCATGGGGTTCTAGGATTCAATTGGTCTTTAGGTAACAGAGGTCACATAGCAGTAAACAGATCAACAAATACTACAGTGCCTGGTTAATGCTGTTAAGTCTTGTACCAGCAAAATTCTAAGAACTTAAGCCAATACCCCAATTAAGGATTTATGCACAAAATCTTTTTGAGGACCAAGTTTACAAAATATCTGGAGTCCAAATCTGCTCCTATACTAATTACAGGCATGTCCAGGAGCAGTATCTCCACACCAGGACTAAGGGACTCATTCAGATCCTTGGGAAGTCATCTGGGGTTTTGCCATTGGTTTCATTGAGCATCATCATGTCAAAGCAGAAGAGATTGGTTAATTCATACACAAGGGGAATATACCCTAATACTGCTTAATACAGCTGTGATAGCATATAAGGTTTTTAAAAGTTGCTAATCAAGCTTTAGAGTACTTAAGGAAATTTCTAAAACAGATCCTCAAAAAGTCACTCCAACCACACCTCTGTAGTCACTAGCTTAGTACTCATTTAAAATTCCCGTACAGATATTTGGCATCTCCACAAAAGATTCAGGTATAACCCTGGATAATGTGTCTTTAACAGCACACACAAGCCTGAGTTTTTAGAATTCCTCTCAGGAGCATCTTTTGTCTGCAGTGGCTTTGCTTCTCTTGTGTCTACCTCCTGGTACTCACCTGGTCCCACTTGCAACCAGTTCCATAAGCTAACCAGCCAAAACCAGCACACAGGGGAAAACACAAACACTTTCTGTCAGTTTTACTCTCTGGATCAGCTTAACACTCAAGGAGGCAAGTGAGAGTACTAGAGCACCTGACAGAGGGTGGAGGAGATAATTTAGCTTTGTTGTTGTTGTTGTTTTGGTTATCCATTTTAACAAATTGGCTATAACATGAAACTGCAGCCTGGCTGTACAGAGAGCCAAAATGACTAATACAAATGCTCAGTCATCCTAATGCATCAGCTACTGACACTGCTAAATAAAATCAGATGTTTCTTGGTCTTTAATAACAAAAGGTTAAGTTAACATGTATAAACTAATGTAATTAGAAACAGGAGAGGTATTTTAAAGAAATTGCTAATCAATATCACAGTGAAAGCAACAGATTAGCCACAACTTATAAACTGGTACCTAACTTCTATTTTTCACACCAAAAATCAGAGTAAATATATTTAAGGGGCCTTTGCAGTGATAGCTGTATTTAAGTAAGAATTAGGAACACATTATTTTAGTGCTTGTATTGTTGTTACACATTACAGAATTCAGTACAAGCTCAAATGCTCTCACAGAAGGATATAAGCACACAATGTATCAATGTTAGTACTTTACCAAAGTTTCTCTTTATAAAAAGTCTTAAATTAAAATCACTCCTGAAAACATTTTATTTCACCTACCTGTCTGATAAAAAATACATTATATTAAATAATTCATTCAGCCATTTCCTGAAGTGTGGAAGAAATTAGCACCTGATGTTTGGAAGAAATGGGACTGAGGCAATATTGGTTTAGTAGCTTGCCATGTGTATTTTATCTGCTGGCCATTTCCTCTCCTCACTTTAGATCACAAAATGCGTTCGGTTAGAAGGAACCTTAAAAGGCCACCTAGTCAAACCCCCTTGTAGGGACACCCAATTGTAGGGACACCTTTAACTACATCAGGTTGCTCAGAGCTTCATCAAGCCTGACCTTGAATGCCTCCAGGGATGGGGCTTCCACCACCTCCCTGGGCAACCTGTTCAGCGCCTCACCGCCCTCATAGCGAAAAGCTTCTTCCTGATGTCCAATCTAAACCTACCCTGCTCCAGTTTAAAACCACTGCCCCTCCTTCTACAGCCACATACCCTTACAAACAGTCCTTCCCCAGCTTGCCTCTAAGTCCCCTTTGGGTACTAGAAGGCCGTACCTGAAGCAGATACACATGAAGTGGAAGAATGAGTGAGGATGAGAGATCAAGGCAAAACAAGAGGGAAGAAAAAGTTGCCTGTATTTTTGGTTTTGGCATGTCAATTCCACCGCTTCATTATCATATCCTTCCATCAGGAAAAAAACAAAAACCTGAGAATTCAGATCATATGCTAAGCCCCAGCAGTGCCATTTTCCAGACATTAGAATCTGTCACTACAATTCCAAAATCAAGTCCCCTAGTTAATACTCTCAAAAATTCTGCATTGCATATTTGTCTGTCTTATCTTTTTATAGAGGGTTGTCTACTCCCATGTACATATGTGTGTGTATTTCTAGTATTTAATTCCCCTCTCTCCAAAATTCTTTGAAAACAGATAATTTGGGGCTTTTGCTGCTCTTCAGTGTTCTCATTCCATACATGTTCAGACAAGAATTTCTATCATTATAAGGCTGGGTGAAACCTAGTCTAGAGCCTACTGTTTAGAGAGAACTAATGAGAATTAACAAGAATATTTGCTAAGTTTGCAATGAACCAAACCCTTCCCTTCTACCCAAATCTCTACTAATTGCTTCAACCACTAATAGATACCCTGAACAAACTAAGGATTAAGAAGGTGATTCATTCTAATCGTCACTTTGCCAATACTGCCAATAAGGTTACTGCTAGGATGCTAATGTGGCCATTTTTCTTTAGGATATAAACAGAAAATGTTAATTTACATCTTTTTGATAACTAGTTTTGACTGCTAATGAGTTCAGGCCAGATTAGCATTTACAATCTAAAACCAAATAATTTTAGAAGACAGTACTTTGCACTGTAATAAAAAGTTATATTGACTGGCTAGGACAGCACACGTGTCAGTCTTTCCTGGCCCTTTTCTTGAGATCTTGGTATATGAGCTTACTTCCCAATATGATCTTATTGGAGCACAGGTGCATGAGAGAACACTACATGATGGAGAAGTCTGAAAATACAGGATAAAATTATCAAGAGAAGACAGCATTTTATCATTGAGCATGCAATGAGGTTCTTAAAAGGTAATACATTTCAAAAGCTCTAAATTTTATAATCCTGGATTAACTAGAATAGCTTGTCACAAGTTTGGAAATGCATTAGTTTGAAGGCTGATATTCCAAAAAACAACAGGTTCACTTGACCAACTGAGGTCCCCACAGCTAGCTGCAGATACATAAAAAGAAGCCAAAAGCCTCTATTTGTACTTTTCACACTATTTACATCCTTCCGAACAGCGCTTTGGACTCCCTAATACATGCTCCTCAAGTTTGACACAGAGCTCCACAAAAGTTCTAGTAACAGAACAAAAAAAGGCTCAGAGCCAGAATTCTTACAGAAAAAAAAAAAAGTGTTTTAAGTTAAAAATAGAAAAGTGTTTAAGTTAAAAATAGAAAATGTACTTTCCAACCCAACTGCTTATGCATGTTTCCATGCCTTCCTCAACACAAAACTTGTAAACATTTTTTTTAATAGAAGCTCATGATCTGATACCAACAGTGTTTCCTCTGAAAAAGAACCAGCAAATTTAAAAATTGCCTTTAAGCACTGCTAGGTTATAAACTTACTCAGTTCAAACAACATTAACGTATAATGATAGCTAATTTTAATGTACTACTTGGTTTTGGTGTACTCTTACAACAAATGTTATTGCAACCTAAGGAGAATTTTCAACATTTTTCATCTTTTTTGAACCTCTAACAACAGTTCTTATTCTAAGAGTTCCAGCATTTCCCTCACTGAAATCAATATGACTACTGAAGAATAGAAAGCAGGTGTGTCAATTGTTAGCTGCTTGAAAGAGCACAGGCTTTTAAGTTATTTTTCAGCCTGCTGGCATAAAGAAACATTCAGCACACATATATTCAATTTTAAAGTTCTTAAACCTACTGACTATCTATAAAACACGACACAACAGAAATGTGCCATTCTGCAGACATGGGAAACCATACAATGAAAATAAGCATGATGAAATAAAGATCTATTCTTAAATTAATAATTATACATGGAAGAAGGAAATTAAATCCACAATCGAATGGATACTCTAGGTAGGAAATTCCATTTCCCCTGACATCACATCAGACAAGTACTTTTAAGAGCATTCCCATTACACTTAGATGTGAGTGTCGTCTCTGCAAGCCTCACATTTGACCAAAAGCTACCTGCCTCCTTAGGAGGACAGCAGAGATGAGTGTGTGACAGCTCTACAGCTACTGAAGTTCAGTCTAACATATCACCTCAAAAACTTTTTTGTTTTAACTGAATCTCAGGCTCTGAATGTCAAAGAATCTAACCAGCTGAAGCTTAGCAGGTTCTTCTCACAATGGGAAAATAACTCATACGGTGCATTAGACTTCTTAAATTTTGTTCTCTTCTTACCTAACTTGTACTATTGGTAAAGCAAAACCAGTGATATTTCTAGTTAGCTGCCAGTTGCTGAACAGATTTTTATGAAGACTAAATCATCAAAACTGCCTTTACTAGGACAATATCCCCATCACATACAAGTGGAATAAGAAGATTTAATCTAGGAAATCAGGCTTTTATGTAATGGCAAATGAACAGAAAATAGCCCTTCAAACAGATGTATGTAACAAGTCTTGGTTTACTTAATGATTACAAATCATCTCATCGAGTTCAAAACCTCATCTTTTATATGCAAAAGTGTTTTAATAATAGGCCACAGAAGGTAAAAAATACATTTTGTTTACTACTTAGCACTACAAAACTGTCCTTCCCTCTCTATAGCAAGTGGTAGAAGACAACAACCTTGCATGGAAGAAAGATGTAAAGTTTTCTAAACTGGTAGAGACAGAAATGCATTTTTTTTTCTCTTTTTTTGTTCACCATTCTAAATGGTATTTCAGGTTTTCTTCATAATTTTTATAAAGATCATCTTTTGAAAAAAGTTTCCAAATTAAGAGTATACTTATACTGGTCTCAATAAAGGCAACATACGGAGGAGACAAACGCATCAATGAAGAGTCAATTTCTAAGGTATTCCTTTTGATGCAGAGAAATAAAATCAGTTGCTTAGAAGATATATAATTTATATTTATTGAGCACATGGCTACAGCTTAAGACAAGATCTCCTGCAGCTATTTAGTTACCCTCTCTTTGCTGAACATAACTACACAATGGTTTGGAGAGGGAGGTGTATATTTGTGCCTTACTTTCCCCTAGATTGCATTCTGCAGTTGATACACCTACGGAACCCCTTCTTTTATCATTCATATGCCTGGCCATATGTATTCAACTCCAGTTATGCTTCAGTTTTCCTAACCTCATCCTTGCATGTTTGGACAATGTCTCTACTCCCTTCTGGGTCACCTGCCCCTGCTTCCTTTTTGTTTTCGTGTTTTATCAGAAGCTCCTTGTTAACCCATGCCACATTGCCTGCACATCAGGATGGACCACTCTTGAACTCAGGAGATAATCCTCTGGGGGTGATACCCAACCATGGACTGGAGCAGCTGAAGAAAGCATCTCAACATGCTCCTTGCTGTGCTGCCAGTAGTCTCTGGCAGAAGTATATTGTTGAGATTTGCATGCAGTAACCTCTGAAGTGCCACAGTAAGGTTTGCTGGATCTTATCAATCAATACTTAAAGAGGAGTCCAAAAAGTCCAGCTAGAGATAACATTACATTTGTGTTATTTTGCACTGAAGTGGACTAATGTGGAGTTCATTACAATTACACCAATCAACATTAATGAATGCAGTTGGGGAGTCTCAAACGCTACAGATACTTTGCAAGCCAATATAGCACCTTGTAATAACAAATTAATTAAATTAGAATTTACTCAACCTAAAACCAAATTCAAACTAAGCCAGACAACAACTTGTACTTGTTGAAAATACGGAAGTGTAAATGTATAGAAATAGTTCATATATCACTTTACTGAAAGAAAAATTTAGTACACTGAAAACAAAAGCCTATAAACTGAGCAAGATGGAAACGCTAAGGTGACTGCTAATGCCATAAAGGGCAACTTTTATTTTTCTTTTAAATGAGAGCTGTTTGAACTAGTCTTGATTTATATCTTCCAAGTTTCAGCATGTTTGTAACTAGAGGAATACCTTGGACTCAACAGAAAATTAGTATAGCTTTTGAGAACCAGAAGCTCTATTATGCCAAAGAAATCAGAATAGAAATCCCAGGCAGGCTGTGGAAATAACTGCTCGCCCTTGAGAGGATGTATGAACTACTCCGTATCAAATTATCAAAATTTTAGTAGCTTAAGAGGAGAGATGCAGTAAAAACATTTGCCTTCCCAGTGTAACTGTTGGAATTATAATTTGTAGTCAACAGCCATTATAAGTAACAGTAACTAATGCACATCAAGTGAAACATTGTTTCTTAGGGGGAAAGTGAAACAGAAGTTGCACAAACTTGCGCACTATTAGGATGGTTATTGCCCGGTGACATCTCTGCAGCAGGGCAGGCCGTACATGCTAAAAGAAAGGTAGCACTGACTGCTACAACTCTTCAGTTGCACTATTTGGTGACCAGTGGTAAACCAGCCAAATTCAGGTAGGTTTTTAAAGATTATTTTAATTTAAGTAATTAAAGAACAAATAAATAAAAATAAACATAATTGAGAAATACAGACATTATTACTAAATATTAATGAAGATATGATGTCCTTTCAAAGGTAATATTCTTGTGACAAGCATTCATTATTAGATCTTTAAATTGGCAGCAACATATTTTAATTATTTCATCAATTCTAGAATCTTAATGCATTTACAAAACTATTTGATCTATTGTTAAAACAATACTTTTTTTTTTAAATAATTGGGTGAGGGAGGTTGTTAGCTACTCTATTGCTACAGAGAACATTTTTAACTTGTAGCATATTATCAGCATAAACAATAGATGCAATATCACAAACTTGCCATTTTCTTTTTCAGTGAAATAGAAATGGAGCCACAAAGGTTAACTTCACAGAAAAGTATTACCCGACTGCATTAAAGCACAAAGACAGGAGACAGTTATTTACGGAATACTGTTCACTATTATCCTTTTCAAATTCTACAAGAAGGCTAAATATTGATGCATTCCCATGTCACCTTTCCCCCCTTCAGTGCTAACAAGTAGGAGTATGATTTTGATACTTCCAATTTGTCAAGATCAGGTGAACTGAATGGTTTTACAGAGTACACTATTGCAACTCCTTCAGGGGATATAAAACCACATTAAACTCTGCTTGTTATTAATAATTCATGGCAACTTCCTTAGTTCACTACAGGGGCATAACTCTTAGGGCATCTCTCTTACTGAAGCAACTTAACAGGGAAAGTCAGATAAGCAGTGTTACTATCAAAATAAGAAGCCGCCTACAATGAACCTAGGGACACTGAAAGCCCTAAAGAATTTCAACTCTTACGATTTCCAGGCAAAATTCAGCATTCTACACCCCTTTCTAAAAGCTGGTATAAATTTAGTAGATGAGTAAAACAAACAAAAAAAATCCTTCTAGCTATTGAATGTCTTATGTGCAGATCTGAAGTGTCAGATTTCCATATATCTGGCTATACTCCAAAGCTATTTGTCCTATCATTACTCTGAAACAGACCCCTTTAATCCTTAATTAAAATAAAAGATTCTTGTTAAACAAAGGATATTTCATTTAAAGTATCTATGATACAAAAGTATTAAGATTTTGATTTGTAACACTTTTTACTACAGTAAAAATACTATAGTATTTTTGTATAGCAGTTACAGGAGACTCCAATTACTATACATAAATGAAGAACACAAGACTTCATTCTTCATGGTCACGGACTAGATGGCTCATACAGAATCCTGTCACATACGACTCCACGTTTGACTACAATGCACATGACACTGACCAGATGGACAGATTCAGAAAAAAAATAAAGAGCATTCAGCATAAGCACATGAAGGTAGGGATTAGACATCCAAACTGCATTTTCACATTTTACTCAGTGGAGAAAAAAAATTAGCTTTCCTGCATCAGTAAAACACCATGGAAAACACAGAGTTATGCTTACATAATTAATTCTGGCATAGAAGGAAAGCAAGTCCACTTCAGAAGCTTAGTATGATGAATAATGGCCCATGCCATATGAAAATTTGAAAATCAACTTTGATTCTTTTAATATTGTTAAGCGTTTTAACTGCCTACTGCCTCCCACCTGCCCCAAACACAATTCCTTAACCTGCCACCACCCTAACACTGGATTTAACTTGTATGAGCAACACTGCTATTTAATGTAGGCTTTATGTAATCTTTTACACCAGTGGTAAGAAAGAAATGAAGAAATACGTCCCTGTACCCAGCTGGCTAGGCTAAAAGCCTAATCCAAAGCATGAAGAGAACTGCCTATGTATTTTCAGCTTTATGACAATGACAGTCCAAGTCTGTGTGTGCCCTAGGTTGTTTTCTAGGTTTGGTTTTGCTTTATTTTGGTTTCTTCCTCAGGGGAGTGTGGGGGTGTGTGTGTGGAGATAGTTTAGTACAAATACTTGCTATTAAGATTTGATTTTGTCATTGTTGTTCTTGTGATACAAAGCTTATCTCCTGGGCTTTGAAGGCAAGCATTTAGAATAGTCAATACCCTTCCTATCTTCCCCACACCTGTAGACAGGAAACAAAAAATAAAAGGATGCTCTGGCTTGAAGGATTGAGAGGAAACAAATCAATATAATTTGTCGTTTTTCAAGTGTATTGTACTTGCTCTCATGTGGACAATTTAATTCTCTGAGAAAGGGCAAAACTCAAGAAAAACCTTTATTTAAAGAAAAAAGAAAAGCAGAAGCACTTATTGAAATAGTTGTGGCTTTTTTTTTTTTTACTTAGGACAGTTTGAGAAACAGACAAAAATCCCAAATACACAATATTGTAGGTCCTTCATATAGCATAAGAGACCACACCTTCTCAATCACCTACTTGAGTTCTAAAAATATCTTAAATTTTTTAACATGTTATTTTCAGAAAAAAAAAAGCTGGACTTCACAGATAGCAAGACACAGAACTCTAAATGACGTTAGGTTCAAAACAAAACCCGACCTGTCTGCTATATGACTTAATTGATGAATATCTTCATATGAGATTACTCTGATAAGAAGCTCTACCACTATGATGCCACAGAAGGATGACAGAGCCATCACTTATATAAAAATCTGGTAAATAGATACCTTTGAGAATCACAATGCCAACCAGTGCTCATTTCATGTAAAATGTCAGATCCTGGCCAACTTCCACATGAAACTCAAACTCAACTAGACCATCACCACTTCACTCAAACAATGAGAATCAACAACCACAGTGGCTAGATAGCTGTGGAAAGATGCTGCAAATGGGAAAAAGCAGGAAGGGGAAAGTTTATTTTTCTAAATAGTATCACTATCAAAATTATATGAATTGTTGCAAGTAAAAGGAAAACTGGAAAGCACCAGGAAGGAAAACAGGTCACCACATCCAGCCAAGAAGAGGATAAAGAGTACAATTTACTTCCCAGATTCTCTCTATTCCACTACATATAAGTACAGACAAGTACAACTCGACATCTTTAGCTGCAGCACTGGTAAGTTCTTCCCTTCTGCTTTTCACCTCCAGCAATCAGTTTCATCTCCAGGCTTAAATAGGCTTTGACCTGGCCTTCCTCATCTAACATCTGTATGACTTTTTGGAGAAGTAGTTAAGAGTATTTGAAAATCTGGTAGTAGTGAGTGTCATGCTGTAACTGGCAGTCAGTCTCCACCACAGATATAGGCTAAAGGAGCAAAGGCTCAGGTATGCGTTTTACACATCAGACATACAAGAAGAAAGGAGACTCTCTTTATTGCCTGCAGCATCATTACACAGACACATTACCCACAGACTTGTAAGGGTGAAGTTTGGATTAATCAGTTCTGATTATGCTGGAGAAAACAAAGGGGGTCAGGCTTTTGGGTACAGATTCTGCAGTATCTACACAATACCAGTTCCCCAGCGTTTCACATTCATGCCTTAGTCAGTGATGTCCAGGAAGATTGCTTTCCCCTGACAAACTCCCAATGACAATCAGAATTTCATTAGTGCCTAATGGTCAAAACAGTTGACAAGCCTTCTCAGAAAGTCATTTATTTCTCCTAAGACACTTGATGTCTAAATCCAGCTGGGAACCAATAGAAGTGACTCAGACTTTCGTTCTCAAGAAATATGAATTGTTTTATTTGACCATGCCATCACTGTTGAGTTAACAAAGTCTAATTCTCTACTAATGACATAGAGCAAGTAGGTATGTACAACAGTTTCATGTAGATAAAAATGAAGGAGGAAACCAAGCATTTCTTGATTTTATATCTCACCCACCCCTCCTCCCCCATTTGCACAAATTGCAAAGTAAATCAGAATTCTTCCTGTGCACAGTCCTTTGTCCTCAAAGGGCTGCCTAATCATATTATTGTCCAGAAATGAAATAAGATTTCAAGAGATGTAGTTACATGAAATCAACTATGTGATTTTTTTTTGTGTGGCAATTGGATCTTAAATTGTTTTACAGCTGGCTGTCTGCTTTCCCTTAGTTCAGGAAACCTATTATACAAACAGTTCTAAAATAACACATTTGAAATTAAATGGGGATTGATACTGAATGCCACAGTGATATGCAAGGACGCCTTAGCTCCTTACCACTAATAGCTCCTCTTTAACCCATTGTCCTGGTTTCAGTCAGGATAGAGTTAATTTCATTTGTAGCAGCTGATGGAATGCTGTGTTTGGGAGTTAAAATGAAAGCAGTGCTGATAACACCCTGATGTTCTTAGTTGCAGTCAGACAGTCAAGGACTTTCTCAGCTTCTTCATATTTCTCTATTCTTGAGAAAGGAGGGGTGAAGCCAGGACAGGTGACCCAGATGGGCCAAAGAGAGTATTCCATGCCAATTACGTCCTGTCCAGGATAACGAGGGGCTGAGGGGAGGAAGAAGAGGGGCGGTGGCGGGACGCGTGCTTCTTGGGGGGACGGTCGGGTTCCGGGACAGCTCTGGGTGGTACGGCCTGAGTTGTGTGGTTCGGGGAGAAACTGCATTGGGTATCAATAGTTTCATATTCTTTTGCTCTAAAGTCCTGTTAGCATTGTTATATTTTATCTTTCTGTTATCTTAGTAAACTATCCTTATCCCAACCCACGGGCCTCTTAGTTTCTTGGTTTTGGAGTTATTTGCCCCTTCCTTTTCCCTTCCCTTGTTTCCCCCTTTTTCCCTCTTCCCCTGCTCTTTTACTTTAAGGAGCAGGCAGCTGCGTGGATCTCGGCCCACAGCCGGGGTGAAACCACGACACCCATGGAAAGTGGTGTTTGTTGTGTGGTAGGGTGGGTTTTTTTTAATTTTACTTACATTTTTTAAAAATGCCAATTTCTTAATATTGAAAATCAGGAATGAAAAACCTTTTTGGAACTATTGTCACTGTCAGATGAAATGGGCAAAATACCAAGCTTTCAGAAGTGTCATGCATCATGAGAAACATTTTAAGTCAGTCACTGAATAAAAGTAATGTAATAAACAAGAGTTATTTACTAGTATTTGAGTAATACTTGGCATTTTGAATATAAAACCCCACAGAAGTGAGAAGAAAAAAAGTAAAATTCTAAACATGTTTGTGACATGACTTTATAAATCTCACATAACAAAACAGATTGCTCACTTTAATGCAAGTTACACATCCTTTGTTCAGGATACTACCTGGCTAACACCCAAGATTTCTTCAAAAGGGCAAGTGAATATACAGCTGATGTTCACAGATTTGATATAAAGTTAGATTTACTGTATGGTGTTAAACAGAAGTTTAAAGTATCTGATGCTTACCTTTGAAATATACAAATATTTTCATTTCCATATAAGAAAAATAGTAAATTTAATCCAGATATTTGGATGTGCAGTTTCATAACACCAAGGCAGAGCTACACATACCCCCTGCACAGTAAAAATCAACTTGTGTTAAGTATATCTAAGTCAATAATTCTCAGGTACAAATGGAAGAAAAAAAGTTACAGATTGAAGCATTTAACTGAATTCAGACAGCACAGGTAAACTTTCAGAGCGGTGTTGGGAACAGCTGACTAGCTCCTATTGATTTTAGTACAGGTTACTCAAGTCTTGTATTTAATGGCAGAACAAGCAAGGCAACAGAAACTGCTCCTGAAGTGCCACCCCTAAGCTTCAGATGTTTAATGAGACTGATGTGGCCAAAGGACCCCTCTATACTTTAAAAATCCAAGTTTTAGTGTTATTTCAGAAGAGAGCTGGGTACTTTTATAAGTTTGTAATGCATTTAACTTTACCTGTACTGAAAAAAAAACAACAAAAAGAATGGAGAACAGCAGGAAAGCAGCTATTCTAAGAAAGTAAGGCATAAAACAAACGTAATGCAACAAAGCAAATGAAGAAACTCTTCTTTCCCTTTATTAGAAATACGGGAAACAGATTGTGCTCATCTTGCTTAAGGCCAAGAGCCTCATTGTGTGGAATTCAGCCAGGCTCTGCCACACAGCTCACTGAGGACTTTTGCTGTGTTAAAGACTAAACCAGATGGGATATTTGCTTCCAACAAGATAACTCTGATGGAAATTGTTACAAGTACTGTAAAATAAACTTTTCAGCTTCATCTACTATTTTATTGTGCACAATGAGGGCGAGTAGAATGAAAAGTAGACTATATAAAAAAACCCAGAAAATTTAAAAATTCAAAACGTTAATCAGTAACCAATTTCAGAATTTATCCATCTCAGAACTCCATCTGCTTACATAAAGCAAGATCTAGCGCAGTAGCAGAGTTGGTGTCAGTAAAATACCTTGCAGTTATGTAAAAGGGAGTAAGTCAAAGAACTCAGAGGTCAGCCTGCAGCTTCATACAGCTTCAAGGAAAAATATCTAGAATGTCTATCAACTGCTACAGTCAGTGCCTGGTAAGACCATAACATAAACAGCCTTTTTATTCAAGACCAGTAAGAACCAGCTCATATTCTTAAAAGACCACGCATTTTCCAGATGAGCTACAAAAGATGAAAAAAGGAGAGTATGTATAGTTCATGTTCTTGACATCTTGCAAATCTGACTTTCTGAAGTTTTGAGCCCTGTGCTAAACTGAAATGAAAACCTTTCTTGGAAATAAACACCTTTTCAACATGGGCTACAACCATTTGGTCAGAACTATTCTTACAGGAAGATAAGAGATAATAGAAACAGTATTTTGTAAACAAAGTATCTCAGAAACACGCTGAGCTATGACTTCTGAGAAAGACAGTCAATTATCATACAGAGAAGAGCCTGTGCTTCAGTTATCCCCATCCAGTTTGCCAAGCAGAGATACGTACTAATAAACCTTACTGTTAAGATGGGCTACGTATCTTTTGTTTAACTTTGCTTTCTCAGATGTAAGACTGCTGTAAACTCCCTTTTTCTTCTTCAGGGACTGGTCTACACCAGACTTAGACATTCTAAACAGTCTTTGACTTTGTCCTGCCATGTTTCTTCAATCAGTTGGAGAGCAGACTGGAATGAAATTGATACGATTGGATGAAGGAAAATCAAATTTTTTCAACATTTGGTTTCAGTAATCTGATTATGAAGCTTTTAGTAATAGTGTAATTACTTTGAAGTTCTGAACATATGCTTCTGCTGAGAGTATTCCACAGAGGACACTGTATCAGCAGAGGGAAGAAATGCAAACATAAATGTACCAAAAATATTTCAGCTCATTAAAAAAACCCCACAATTAAAATTGGAAAGAGAAACACGTGCCAGGGATGCAATATAATGTCCATTTTCATCTCATCATCCACAATCCCTCTGTTTAACACCAAAGAACAAAATGGAAAATACTTTTTCCATGACCTCAAAGCACATTATCAGAAATCTGCAACACTAGCATATTTTTAAAACTTAAAAAAACATAAAGAAAATGACAAAGACACAATGCAGCTGAACACCATTTGTTGAATTATGGAAGGAAAACTTCAATTAGAGCTACTATTTCCACTGATGGAAAGGATGTCTTAGAAAAAGCTCAGTAGTCTTGAAAAGCTCAGATACATCAGTTTCTTGTGATTCTCTGTTGAAGTTAACTAAATATCCTTAGCTTTATACTGAAAGTTATTAAATCTGATATATTAGATCTGACACAAGACAGCTCTATTGTCTAAATTTACTGGGGGGAAAAAAACGAGCTAAGGAGAAATCAACCACTGGACAAAACATTTAGAAATGCTGAACAAAAAACCACAAGAGCTGCAAAAAACACAGGAAAATATTAGAAAAAACAAAGAACAATAAGTATCATAGAAACATAGATTGGTTTGGGTTGGAAGGGACCTCAAAAGCCCAGCTAGTTCCAATCCCTTGCCATGGGCAGGGACACCCTCCACTAGATCAGATTGCCCAAAGCCCCATCCAATCCAGCCTTGAGCACTATCAGGGAGGGGCAGCCACAGCTTCTCTGGGGAGCCTGTGCCAGGGCCTCACCACCCTCACAGTAAAGATTTTCTTCCCAATACATAATCTAAATCTGCCTTCCTTCAGCTTAAGGCCATTACCCCTTATCATTCCATGCCCAGACCAGCTTCAGGTACTGGAAGGCTGCAATAAGGTCTCCCTGGACCTTTCTCTTCTCCAGGCTGAATAACCCCAACTCTCTCAGCCTGTCTTCATGGGAGAGGTGTTCTGACCATCTTTGTGGCCCACCTCTGGACTTGCTCCTACAGGCCCATGTATTTCTTATGCTGAGGCCGCTGGAGCTGAACACAGTACTCCATATAATCTCATGAGAGCAGAGAAAATCACATCCTTTGACCTACTGCTCATGCTTGTTTTGATGCACCCCAGGAAACGGTTGGCTTTTTGGGTTCCCAGTGCACACTGACAGGTCACATTTTGCTTCTACATTATAGCTTGGTGTCACTGGCAAACTTGCTGGGGTTGCACTCAGTCCCATTGTCCATATTGACAAAGACCAACCAGTCCCAATACCACAACACCAGCACCCTGAAGAATGTCTCTGGTCACTATTTGGCCATCAAACTGCTGACCACTGTTCTTTGAGTGCGACCAGCCAGCCAATTCCCCCAAATAGTGCATTCATCAAATCCTCATCTCTGCAATTGAAGGAGAAGGATGTCATGCAAGACTGTGTGAATATTTTGCACAAGTCCAGGTAGATGACATCAGTTGCTCTTCCCTTACCCACCAACACTGTAACCCCATCATAGAAGGCCACCAAAATTAAACAGGCACAATTTGCCCTTAGTGAAGCCATGTTGGCTGTCACCATTCACATCCTTATTTCCCATTTGCCTGAGCACAGTTTCCAGAAGGATCTGCTCCATGACCTTCCTAGACACAAGAGGTGAGGCTGACTGGCGTGTAGTTTCTCAAGCCTTTTTTCTCTTCAAAAGTGAGGGCTGCTTCTCCTTTCCCAGTCAGTGCAAACTTCATCAGGCTGCCACAACTTCTCAAAAAGGATGGAGAGTGGCTTTGCAATTTCATCTGCCAGTTCCCTCACGACCCATGGATACATCTCATTAGGTCCCACAGACTTGCTTGTGTATTGAACCTGATCTTCCCCTATAGCAGGTGGTACTTCATTCTCCCAGTCCCTACCTTCGCGTTCTGAGATTGGGCAGTGTGGCTAGAGCACTTGCCAGTGAAGACTGAGGTAAGCAAAAAAGTCCTCAAGAACCTCAGAATTCTCCATATTCCTAGTATTCCTTTTATCACTAATGTACCTATAGAAGGTTTTCTTGTTGCCCTTGAAGTCCCTCGCCAGATTTAATTGTATCAGGGCTTTAGTTTTCCTAACCTGATCCCTAATTACTTGGACAGTTTCTCTGTATTCCTCACACATTATCTGCTCCTGCTTCCATCCTTTGCAGGCTTCCGTTTGCATTTTGAATTTGCCCAGGAGCTCCTCATTTCACCATGCAGGCCTCCTGGTGTTTTTGCCTGACTTACTCCTTATTGGGATGCATCACTCCTGAGATTAGAGGTGTGGTCCTTTAAAAAGTAACCAGCTTTCTTGGGCCCCTCTTCCCTCTAGGGCTTTGACCCCTCGTATTCTACCAAGCAGATCCCTGAAGAGGCCAAAGCTCAGTATGCAAACCTAGTGTTTTACATAGCACACCAAAGTTGTTCAGACATTTGTAATCACATGAGTTTTCACAGATACCTACAGTGAACAAGTATATCTAACTTGTGGTAACAAATGCATTGCTCTTACAATCTTCACACAGATCACAGCACAACCAAAACTTTTTGATGACAACTGGTCTCTAAAAGGACGTGCTTTCATTTCATACAAATTAACATATTATAACCTTGCTGACCTTTAAACCGCTTCAGAATGACAAGCTCATGCATCAATTAGTATTTTCATTCACCTTTACCAGCTTCTGAAGCTCTTAAACAATAAATCAACTTCCAAGTGCTTTTCTTTCATATATGTCAAGATCGCGTGCACTCTCAGTAGAAGGGTTTAGGCTTACAGCATGGAGGCAAAAGACAAGCTGTGACCCCAAATCCTAACATCAAAAGAATTTCCAAAAGTATGGAGGATGGTGTTTCCTTACCATGAGATCTATGCTATAGGGACAGATAATACATAATCAAAGAAACTTTTGACATATACAAAAAAGAAACACACCATCTCATTGACCAGATTTTTCAAAATCAGGCCAAAAAAGGAAAAACACTAATGACAAGGCACTCCTTGAGAATGTTAATTTGATAGAAAGCTTGCTTTCATCATTTCAACTTAGCTCAAACCAGAGGAGTACAGAAAATCACTTCCTTAATCATAACTGGAAAAAAGTGAAGAGATATGGGTTAAAAGCTGTATGTGGGACGCAGACAGATTTTTTTTTTTGAGATGTTTACCGAGCAATGGCCCATCACTCTTTTTAAATGCATGTGTGTCATCATAGTTTCCCCCCTCCAAAAATAAATGGAGAACAAAATAGCAACATATAATATCACAGTTTCAGAGGTCATCAGAAGCTATGAAAGCTTCAAAATAGTTTTAGAGTCAGAGATTAAAAACTTCCCTGCACAGAGATCGTTTGCATGAATAGGGGTATTCATTTCTGCAAATGGGCTCAAATGGTTCCAAAGTACAAGAGAGAGCTTTTGCTGTAAAAATTTACTCTAACTCCTTACAGATAACAAAGCAGGAAAACAGTTAACATGGTTAATTTTCCTGAAGTAAATATTTTACAATACCACTTCTTTTAGCAGGCATTTTGATATATTGTGAAGTAACTGATGAAAATTGTGACTTACTACAATAGGCATGTAGCCACTGTAAAGACAATATCACAGAAAAATCCTACATAAAGCTACCATGTACTTAATCCATTAGAATTGTGACAAGTTATTCACTGAAATCTTTTGGCTGAATTCATAAGAATTCATTAATCAGACCACCTTCTTCAGAATTCAGAATTCTTCAGAATTCATTAATCAGACCACCTTCTTCTTCAGAAATTCCAGATACCACTGTGCACATTTCTCAAGGGCATGAAATAAAAGCCAATCTCACAATTAATTGTTCATTAATTTCTATCTCTAAAATTGTCAAACTCAAATTTAATATTTGACTAATGGTTGGAGAACTTAAATGCTTCCTCTCATCTTTTGTAATTTTAACATGGTTAACGTCTTACAGTTACCTTGATATGCCTCAAAGAACAACCTTTGTGCTACAGTCCTTCCTGGGTCAAACTTTAACAATACTAATGCAGATGTGAACGTGTTTATTGAGAAGATTGATTCCACATAAGAGTTACTGCTTAAAAGACATTCTAGTGCCATCACAGTCAGGCTTCAGTCTGCCTCAAAAAGTATACAGCAATGAACTACTTTTGCCACCTTGTCCAGCCTCAGGAGTAAAATAGACAAGAGAACATTGATGGATTTTTATCCTTACTTTGTAAGGTAATCCAACTTTTGACTCCTTTTGCACTGATCATGACATAAAGAGACTAGGAATGGCCTAAGTAAGGTACAACATTTGGAAATCACATATTGTGAAATAAATGGCAATTTTATAATTAAAGCTACATATCCCCAAACCCATCTCTACAGTGGCATTCTGGGTGTATAGCTTCACATTTCTAACACTTCCTTTTTTTTTTTTTAATAGAAAACTGGCTACATTTTGTGTTAGGAGTTGATTTTCAGTCCAACAATACTTATACACAGTGCATTAAAAAAAAAAAACCATCAAATAATAAAATTGATTTAAAAGAATAAATTGTAACACTTTCAGATAGACCTGTTCGGCAAAGTAACAGAGTTTCCACTAGCAGTTTTACTTTCCCTGGGTTTCCTACTAAATATAACAACTTGAAAGACCTGCACTTTTGTCTTCATTGTTTGCTTCTGTGGCCTGAACTTTTGCACAACTGACAGTTCCATGATACAGTGGTACACTAGTTCAATCAATTTATTTCAGTAAAGACGGAAACACATTTCCAATTAAGACCGTTACCCTACTTCATTAGGCAACATCATCAAACCAGAACCCCAAAATATTTTTTGCTTTCAATGTATCTTTTGTAGATACACACATTGCTTTGGCAGAAATTCTGGAACAGTAGCATTTGTTGTCACGCATTCCAAAACCTTTTTAACTTCCATATTTTGTTAGCATAGGCTTTCCCCTGATTGTTTCTGTGAATAAATGGAATTCAAAATTCTTAATTTTATTGTCATCTCACAGATAGACTGGACAAAGTGTTCTGACAATGGTTACTAATTTACACATTACATACACAAGAATGTATCCTTCTGCTACCAAAGTTATTTTCAGTTTATCTTTCTTTGTCACGCAGGAAAAGAAGATAGGAATGTAAATATAATCATCTTCTTTATAATGCCTTTTGTCCAAAGGACTGTGAAATCCTTTGTCAGCTCTGGATATGTTCCCAACATCAGCAGAAGCTGAGCATACTTTGCAACAACTGAGGATGAAGATTCACAAGGAGGAATAAACAGATCAAAAAGACCCCAGCTAAAATTATTTAGTCCCATTTTTGCTACCTGCTTCTGCATATCTTGACCAGACTTTGGTGTTCACTGGACCCTTCTTTAAGGATGATATACAGCAAGAAATGACAGGGTTTTTTCTACAATAACAAGTTCAATTAGTTCAACAACCAAATCAGTAACATGGACAGTGAGAGAAATGAAGCGGGATGCACAGATGACAGCAGAGGATAAGAGGGAGGAGCAAGGAAAAAATGAAATGGTAGCAAAACCTTTTTTGTGATTGATTCAGCTAGAAGTCACTGACTCAGAAGTCACTTAACTCTATCACAACAAGAATTTAGCACAATACAGTCAAGTCTTAAATTCACATACATACATACATATTCCCTCATTGATCTTTTCAAGGGATATCACTAGGTAACCAGGTAATAGAGAAAAGGGTGGGGATTTTGGCAATGGGAAATAATGTTACAAAACTGCAAGATCAATATTTTACCTGTAGGGCACCACCTGAAAGGCTCAGAAAATCGCATCATAACATCTTTAGCCACTACTTAGTCTCTACTGTATCTTCATATTAGAATACTGGTTTTTTGGTGGCCATTTAAGAAATACAAAAAAAACCCAAAACACTCCACTTTTCACTCCCCTTGTTAATTTCAAAAATAAATCTAAGAAAAAAAACCCCAAGCTACTTCTCATCCCTCTTGAAGGAAACAAATTCAGAGTACTCACATACATCTAACAAACTAGATGTCTTCTGAAGATAATAGATTTCATGATACCAACTTCCTAAAATCTTGCTGCTAAAGTCATAACAAAACATTTAGTAGGAAAATAATCCAGTAAAATAGAAATCCAGTAGAACACAATGTTTCATGACACAGTTCTGTATATACAGCACAGTACGGTTACCCCAGCAGAATTAAAAAGGCTCAAAACAATCCCAGAAAAACAGGTCATATACTTGAAATGTGACTAGTCTTTGATATTCTGATATTTAGGTTTAGTTTAATCAAATTAACCACTGGAAAGAGTATTCCACGTGTTTGTGAAGCGTAACAGTGATCTACACCTCAAGCTACTATTCCAGTGAAAAGTGAATATTGTAGCAGAACTACCCGTAGCGTTGTATAAACCAAACAGCACCCTGAGATGACAAGAAGAAAAGAAAGAAATGCAAAATTGCAGCATGAGATCAAAATATCTAAGTAGACAATTCCAAAATGCCTTTCCTTGGTTGCTATGCTGGCACCATTATTTTCTAGTCTGAATCCTTTCAGGGAAATTCTCAAAGAGTTTATTCTAATTTTGCTTCCTCAGTTATTTTCATAACAATGAGAAACAGAAATGTTTATGCAGAAAGCAAAGATTACCAACACACTGAAAAAGATTGCAACACAGAGGAGCGATCGGTCATCCAGACTGCTAGAACTTTTACCCAGGCTCCGATTCTCCCTTAACTGTATTACTGCTGTATGAATCATATGTCACTGTCACAGCCCTTTGCAACCTGTCTCTACTACCACCTTCATCTCTCATCCACTACAGAAATGCTGACCTGCTAATGTTAACTATCTAGAGTACATCTTATAAATCTTTGGAAGCTTGGGGCCTTCTCCATCTTTTTATTCTTTAAGAGGTATTTCCTGAAAAATTCCATGAAGCTGCCCCAATATCTTCCTTCAAATTAAATTTTAATTTTTTTTATAATACCCATTGAAAACTCAAGAGCAGGTTTTCAGGAATGTAACTATTGCCAATGCTGTCCAGTAATAGCTCAACCAACCCAATTGTGTTCTGTCACTTCCATGCACAAACACTGTTTCTCAGCTGATACAATGGTAAGCAGATACACGGTATTCAATTCAAAAAACCAACCAAACAAAAAACCACAAGCAAAACAAACACAAAATCTCCACCAAAAAAAGAAAAAACAAGCAAACAAACAAGTGCAACACAAACCCACAAAACAAAACCCTCCCATGTCCCTGAATAAGTGCAGTGTTTGAGAACCCAGGTCACTTAACTAGCTCAGTCAAACAAATACCAGTATCAACTCAAGAAACACACAATTGAGTACTAAGAGGGAAGGGAGGGCACCAAAATGTTCTCCTTTTGGTGTCAATAAGCTGCACTACAAAGCACCACTGTTTGTATGCAACTTGGCAAATTAAAAGGTCAACCAATAAAGCAAGGTTAAGAGATGTTCCTTTAGTTACATCCACATAACTGTAATGTCACCACACTGTGAACCAACTCAGGTAAGTGACCCAGATTAAAAAGAAACTATTTCTTCTGGATTGACTTCACAGTGTGCCTGAACAGATGGTTGCTCTGCTGCAACTGAAAGATTAGTTGGTGGTGTAAGGGCAGGAATGGGTAGCGTACAGCGAGAAAAGCAGCAGTATCTAAAGACAGCACAGCTGTAGCATGACTTTTAATATGAAAGCAAAACCTCATACTAACCTGTGTTTTAAGCATACAGATTAACATTCATCTATCTCCAGTGCTACACCTACAGTATTTAGCACAGGTAAAGGGTTTTTTGTTCACAGGTACTGTGGTGCTACATTTAATTGTTTAAATGCCTGGAACAATCCTTTACAAAATAGATAAATTCTTGTGTTGAGTCTAAAAATTTTTGGGTGTTTTTTTTCCTCTAACACAAAATAGAAGCATTTGAAGGAACTGTTTATCAAAGTTGTGCTTTGCTGAGCCATCCACTTTTTTCCATGACTGAAAATATATATCCATAGCTTAATTTAAAAATTGTTTAATTTTTGGGGGGTAGGAGGGGGGCAGAGAGAGAAGTTGGGGAACCACTATATAGTCAATTTGCACTGGAATTATTTTACCTTTTAATTAAGCCTTTAAGCAGCCTACTTAATCCTCCCTTCTAAGGATCTAAACGTAGGATCTAAAAAGCTAAGAAAATGTTATTATTCAAATACTGAAATAGATGTATATATTTTTTAAAGAATTTATGAAACAAATTTGTGAAAACTTCTGGAAAAATGGGCAAAATACTGCTTTGGGGTTTTTTCCCTCCATCAGAACATAATTTCCAACTTTTTGGCAAACCTAAATGTCAAATTTAAAGTATTGTATTAATACAACAATACCATCTTAACCATCATGATCAAAACATAGCTTTCATCCTACCATAACACTGCTTAAAATTTGTGCTCTCTATGCACAACTCCGTTGCGTTTCTGCTGCTGTGTGAAAATCTAAGTATACTCTGTGTGGGGCTCTCTCTAGATGTTAACTGAAAACCAAGATACAATTAAGCTGTTTGAGAACTTACATGCATGTTGGTATAGTCCAAAAAGGTATGTTAAAACAATGGAAACATGAGGCAAAAGTGTGAAACTACTCACACCTTACTAGTTTTGTCACAGGCACCTTGAAGCCACTTTTAGGACAGAACTTATTAAAAAGTAATCAAACATTATTTGCTGCCAAAGATTCTTTGCATGGTTCTTGACTGTGTGACACAGTAAGCTCTGGGCATCAGCGCAGTTAGCATTGTTAAGGGCACCCACCTGCTAGAGGCTGCTAAGCAGCCTTGGTACAACTGACCTCAATCACTACTAAATCTGTGTTCCAGCAGAAGTATTGCTGATCAGGGAAAAAAAACACTGCAAGGAGTCTCCAGCAGACTCTACCCCCACATCAGATGCAAACCCTGAAAATGAGCTCTCAAGGCACCTAACTAGCCCAGCATTAGAGAAAACAAAGAACAAGTGGTGGCAACTCCAGCTAACGCTCATCAGGCCTGAAGGCTGATCCCATTTCTCTCCATTGGACATAGTTTTACATTAAACACCTATATGCCTCCTGTATTTTACTACCTACACTGATAAAAGGCTTTGAATTAGCTGCAACAGGCATTTCCATTGCGCTTCCGCTGAAGCACAATAAAGGCAATAAGAAAATAGAAATGCAGGGAAAAAATAGGGCGTAGGAAGCAAAGTGACAATAAAAAGAGAAATCTGGAAACAGGACATGTAGCCCCATAAGCTTAAGGTAAATGGCAGTATAGTCACCACCCACAGAAATGCTTTCACCTACAGCAAACTCCTTTGAGGAATGGCTGACAGAAGACAATGAAGTATTACAAAGGTCCTTCAAGCAGTGGATATTCAGCTTATTAAACTTGCATCACTGTTATAAATTTGGAAAGCAACAATAAACTAGCTCCCCAATGGTCATGTAATTTATTCAAGGATCCCTATCTTGCATCAGTCAGATTGTATATATATTCTTTAGCTAAAATGAAAAATGCTAACTTAAACATGCCTTCATTTATATAATTGATTTTCATTATCAAAATAGAATTAATTAAATTTTCACAGAGAAGTTTCCTGAAGTCCTCAACTAAACAGCCCATAAAGAGACAGTATAAGCAAGCTGCAACTTTTAAAAACCAAAGAAGCTATAAACGCGTAAGAAAGGACCACTAAGGAATTATTCTGGCAACCTCGCTAGAAGTGATGCACACTGCAGAACAATCTTCTGAAAGCATTTATAAATGCAAGAGCCACCTTTACCATCTACCTTGATAAATGTAAAGATATACCCTAGAATTAATATTCCAGAAGCACTTACGAGTTCAGCCATGCCACGCACATGTCAGCTGCCACGGACGTTCCAAATAAGTTTGTCCATGGAATTTCTACACAAATGGACTGTTACATAATTGACACGTTGTCATGACATTGTAAATGCTGAAGTCACTCAGATAACAAATACAACTACATATTTTGAATGTCTCCCTCAAGGAATAACCACTTACTGAAAATGAACTTATATTAATTCTCATGGTTTGGTTTTTTAGGGTTTTTTCCAAGTACTAGGTTAGCACTCAGAAACCCATTATAACCAAATCTTTCTCCACCAATCTCTGTTCAGTCAACAAAAAAAACTATTTTTAGTTTTTAGGAATGTACTAACAAGCAGGATGGGAAATCATAGGAAGGCTATTAAAAGTCAGTTATACAGGTCAATTATTTAACCTGTTCCGGAACACCAGGGTCTGTGGGGAAAAAGCATTCCTCAGCAAAGTACCTTTAACAGCTTCATGGGAAAATCAAAAAGTTCAAAAAAGAAACACGGGCACGTTCAAACACTTGGAAGAAAATGGAGTCAAAAGCTTCACCAATTTAACTGGATAAAAAATAAGAATAAAAACAAAGAGAGAATTGGTAAGAGTAAAAAAACCAGGTTTTGTTAATCAGGTTTGATCTCCCAATTCCATGTCACAAGAACAAAGGGATATAAGAAAGAATGAGCTAGAAATTAAAACTCAATTAAAGGAATTGTCATGTGTTGCACAATTATACTGTAGAATTCTTTGCACAAGAACCCATGAGGACATAAAGCATTTCAAGACATATGAAACCATAGAACATTTTGGAAAAAAATACATGTTTCACAGGATAATTGTTAAACACTCTGGTGAAAAAAAAATTGCTACAGGTTATACAAATTATTTCACCCTTCTCCTCCTGCCCCAAATTTTGTTATGGTATTCCTAGTTTGTAAGTGTTCAAAGGAAGCTTTCCAGAAGAAAACTGAAGTAGGTCTCTACATCACAGATTTTGAAGACAGTTCTTCTATTTTCAGAGTGGGTGGTTCTTTTTTCACTTCCCCTCAACCTCACTAACCTAAAAGGTTGTTGCTTAAACCATTTAAGGTTGCAACTCATATAAAATTGTGTTTATGAATTTGCAACTAAATGGAATGCGCATTTCATGATCAGTATTTACCAACATTTCTGTCTGCCACAGTGAAAATAAAATTATAATTCCTCAGTCATATAAATGTTACCTTCATGCACAGCAAGCAAACATTTAGATTTCAATTAACTCTTAACACGGGCAGCCCCTTATGTATACTCAACTTACTCTTCTAAAACATTCAAAGCAAACACACACAGCAGTTCTATAAACACATGTATTTTATAAACCATAGCAAGACATGAAATCAGCAAACATAACACTATAAGATGAAATATAGTGGAATACCTGACTCTCTGTGCTTTCCTTAAGCCAAGGCTCTTTCTGCTACATAAGAAAAAACCCAAACAATAGTCCAAATGACAAGAAAACCCAGGAAGGTCCAACAATTATGAAGAGACCATTTACATAAATACTTATACAGAATATACTGTATAAATAACTGGCTTTAACTTTATTTTACCTTTGCAAAGCTGAAAAAACATTACATACTTAAACTCATACACAAGGAAAAAAATATGCCTAGTTGAAAGACCCATAGGATTCTCAGGAACTTCTGAGATGTTTAATTTAGAAACAATAAATATTTTTAACAAAGTGCACACTCTTCAGTTTGAGCAGGTCTTAAGTAGACAACTGTGACATCTACACTGAGGATGAAACAGCAAGCCTAAGGAAGGTAAGAAATTGTTGCATCTACTACACTTCTACTACAGCTTTTAAATAATTCACAAAATTGAGACGATGAAACCAAGATGAAATGTGTAATGAGATGAAAGGGGTACAAAACAGATCCTGTAATTTGTGGGAATCCCCTAGAATGGATAAATCTTACCAAAAAACCCAACAGCTGAAACAACCAATCGACACATCACACCAGCATTAGATGGGTACTGATGCCGACCCAAGGACCAAAAGGCCAGACTCCCAACATGATTACACACAGGTTCCTTCTTTTTCAGATGACCACCAGCAGGTACCATGCCAGCCCACTAACGTAGAGATACCCTAGGAAAGGCCAAAAAGGTTCACAAAGCACACAAGCCTTGCCCAACAGCATTTAAAATCGATACACTCAGGGGAAATAAAACCACAACTTAAAGAAGACCTCGGTGACAAGCCCGGACTTGGCCACTGGCCGGTCACTCCAAGACAGAGGTGCAAAGCACTGATCCCTCAGCACTTTAACCCGGCCTCCGACACCGCCCCCCCAGTCCTCTCCGCGGCCCCGCCAACTGCACGAAGTGCTTTAATCAGATGCGCGGTAACGAGAGCAAGAAGGCGGCGAGGGCACGGCAGAGCCGGTGCCCCCTCTTGGGCCCGGCTCCCTTGGAACCGCGGCCACTGGGCGCCGCGCTCGTCCCCGCTGGGACGTGAGAGCGGGCACCCGCCACCACCCGCAGCGGGGCCTGAGGCAGCCCACTCTGCCGAAGCACCAGGGCAGGCGACGCGGCTGGACACGCCGACAGGGACCGAGGGGAAGCAAGCCAGCCCACACCGCCCCCGGGGCCGATGCGCCGGTGGTGACGGCGACAGCAGAGGGGTGGGCAGGAAAGGGCGGATCTGCATCCGGGCTCGTTCACTGCCCGGCGCGCTCACTCACCTATCATGGCGGCGGCGGGGAAGGGAAAGACAAGGAGGCGCGCGCGCGCACCCGTGCCGGCCGCCGCTCGAGCGCTCCCTCACAACGCTCAGCGCCTCGCGGCTGCGAGCCGGCCTGCGCGACCGGCGGGGGCCTAGACCGCGGCGAGCTGCGCATGCGCTGGGCGGGCGCGGTGCCTTCTGGGTACCGTAGTTCTCGGCTCTTCACACCGCCCCGCTCTCGTCACGTGTCCGGCTTTCCTCCCCTGTTAATTACTTTGTGTTCATTTCTGCCGCGCGGCGTGGTGCCTGCCCGCCTTTCGGTGTCGCTGCCAGCGGGCTGCGCGTGGTGGAGGCTTGCCACTGGGATGTCTTTGCTTATTCAACCCCTTCCTCGCCCCGCGCGCGTGACACACACCCCTCCCCTCCTGGCCGGCAAGGCGTCGGGTTGTTGACGCGTTGCCTAGTGACGGGCGCGAGGCCGGGGGCGCGTGCTAGCATCGGCCGGTGCTCGGTGCCCCGCTTCCAACGGCCCCTGCGAGGGACCCTGGCGGGTGGCGCAGGGGGTGAGGCAAGGCGAGAGCCGGAGCCGGCGGGGGGCGGTGGGCAGGCCGGGTGGGAAAAGCACCGCGGCGGCAGGCAGAGCGGCAGGCGGTGATTAAAGGCTGGGGACGGGGGAGCGGTGGGGAGGAGTGGGACGAGCTGGGCGGGAGCGAGAGGGTGGGGGGGGGGGTGGCTTGTCAGGGGCAGAAAAGGCGCGGGAAGGGGGTGCGTGGGGCTGCCGCTCTTTGGAAAGGGAACAGAAGTAACCCAGCTGCGTTTTCTAACTAACAGGGGCCCGAACGTTCGTGTTCGTTTGTTTTTTTGCAGTCCGTGTTTTGCTTCATGTCTGTCCCGGACGCTGGTGGGGAGATGGTAGTGAAGGAAGCAGGCTCACCCCCGCCAAAGCCCCCGGGGGGCAGCTGCCGCCAGCGGCACTTGAAGAAGAGCAAGCAGCAGGTCTCCGACGGATTCACTATTAAGGCCATGATGAAAAACACCGTGGTATGTTTGTTGCTAGCACAGAGGTGGTGGTAATTCTTTTAATCTCACGAGTCCAGGAAGCATAGGGAGCCTGGGCTGGGGATAAGGCATGTCAGGAAGGTGTGCGAGTTGCTAAAACTTTATCTGGAGTTTGCTGGTTTGCTGGTTACCTTCAGGCATTACAGAAGTATTATCATAAGGCAATACGCCTGCACCTGCAGGAATTGTGATCTTCGCCTCCAAGCGTATTGCTTTGGTGCCACAATTTTTCTGTGTTGTTTTTTTATTGGCAGTGCGTGTTCTATTAAACTGTCAGCCTACAGAATTGTGTGCAAGGCTTACTACCTCCCTGTGTTTAGGAAAATGCTGTCAAATAATACTGTAGTATTGTTTGAAAGTGCTTTCATGTGCTGGCATGGTATAGTGTAAATTTGATGTGATTGTCACATACGATGGCAAAGATCTGGAAAATACATAAATTTTTTTAATGAGCCTGAAAAAGAATAAAGCATTTCCGCATGGTACAGGAGAATACTAAAATGGAAACAAACATTAGTTCTCCCATCTCATAGCTCAAAGACAGAGGAGTTGGTCCATCAAGCTTCACTTTCAGTAATATTCACAGTATCTAACTAATTTAGAGGTATGTGGGTGAGACTACTAGAATAAGGGCCTTTGAAATTGCTTGATATCATTTTATTTGCCTACCTTGTCGGATTTAGGAATAAAAAGCTTCAGCTAGTACAGAATGCAAATGTTCAACAATGAGTCGATGAGCTACTATGAGCATAGATCTCATATTAAACTTCTGAAGTCTAGTTATGCGGACACGATTCAAGGTGTTAGCAGCCTTGTGTTCTCATTTTTTTAAAATTTATATATTCTTCTGACAACAGTTATGAAAAAGATTATTTCCTTTCTCTTGCTGATATAGTCCTCGTATTACAATCTCTTTGGGCTTGTAAGAGTATCATCTTAAAAACCTAAACAAGTCCATCTTTAAATGCACTTTAAAGAGAGTAGAAATTGTGTACATTTAAAACTTTCTCCTTATTAGTAAAATTAATACATGTTGCATCTTAGTGGGAAGAATACAAAGTAAAAAAAAAAGTTGTAATGATTGGTATGTTTTTTTTTAATTCTAAAGATAAGGGGAATAGACTGTAGCACTTCAGTTTACTTGAGGATTAATTTTTAAAAAACACTTCCTCTTCTCTGGACAAAACTTAAGTCATAGATATTTGCATGCATTTCTTTACACCTTGATATGTAAAAGGTGTTTGATTTTGTCTAGAACAATCAGCTGTTTCAGTGGAGTATGGTAAATGTATATTTATTTTTTTGTGAACATAACTAGTGATGAGTTTAATCAAAATTTAAGTTTTCTTTTAAATACTTACAGAGTTTTAACTTTTATGGCTTCCTAAATGTTAACAAATGTTAAATCATATGGTACTGTTGTTAAGCAATAGCAAACAGGTAACTCTGCTGCCTTTGGAGCTACTCATTGAGTCATAGAAATGAACCCGCCAACCTCATCAAAGAATTCCCTCTGCCTCTCCAGGCAACCTGTTTCACGACTGCCTTGCCTGCCTGCCCCCTTGGTGCCCTGTCAGGGGTAGGGTCGGCGGTGTTCTGACCCACTCCACAGGTTCTGATTGTAACTGGGTAGAAAGCAGTGAAACTGTTAGAGGTCCTGGAAGAGTCATAGTGCCAGGGCTGTATTTTGCAAAAGTTGAGTGGGGACGGGCAGCCACTGGAATAATTTCTCAGGGGCCAGTGTGCAAAAAGTCAGGATAGAGTAATATTCTCTCATAGCCTGTCTGTCTGTGCAGAAGTGGGTGTCCCTTTACTCTTGCAACTGGCTAAATGGAACTTCAGATTTATTAAGTACTCACTTGTCAGAGTTTGACATCATCGATGAAGTTCTCATGGAAGGCTTAGCAGTTGACTGGAGGGTTGAAAGCACTGCAGGCAAATATAGTTAAGACACGGTGTTTCTTTTTGTGAACAGCATGACAAGTCACAGGGTTGTCAGCAACATGTTCAGCATCTCAAACAGCTGGGTACAGATTAATAGCCTTTGGTGCAAGCATGCAGTGAGTCAAGCTCTTAGCATAGTCTAACAGATTACCATTATGCAGGTATGACTGTAAATATGGTAGTAAAAGTTCCAGAATTTTTTTGATGTTGCTTATGCAAAGAGTGTTTTACTAAGCCATTTTTTTTGAGAGTTGCTGGATGAAGTTTTCTTCCCAAGTCTGCTTTCATAGCCTGTAGTAAGTACAGCAATTCAGTACATACAATATTAAAGATTTTCCTCAGATCTTTCTAAATCTAAAAGTTACTTAGTGAAATATATTACTTAATAAATATTCATAAAAAAGAAAAATTGTTCCTGAACTGATGAAAATGTTTAGCTTTATATTATTCATTCCAAACCTGTAAATTCATACAGCAGTTTAGATTAAGAGCATATATTTTACAGTATAACAAGCTAGACACTGTGACATTTACATTTTAATGTTTTGTCTCCCAAGTGGAATCAAGAATGCCATAATTTGTGTTCATACTTCGTATGTACTGCATGGGTAGAATCAGGAATATAATAAAAATTAATATACACTCACAAGTAGAAAAATGTCTGTACATAAATATAGACAGCAGGAAGATACCTCTGTTCACTTCTGATCCTCTCCAAATGGTTATTTTTCCTATTTCCTGCAGCTGTACATGAGAGAATAAAGTATTAATGTCCCCCTTTTCTGTAATAAACTAGTGGTAAAAGCATTTTTTCAAGGAGAGGATTCATTTTACTACTTAAAGGGAACTGTAGAAAGGGAATTGTAGTCAAATCTCCCAACTTTTACAAGATTTGTAACCAATAAGTTACAACATTACTGAGGTGAAAAGATCACAGAGGGAAAAGTCTCCATGTCTTCCTCAAGATCTCCTACCATGCTTAATGTGTTGCAAGGAGTTAGGATTCATGTGGCTAGAAAGTGGCAAGGTAAAAAACTCACTGGACAGTATATTTTAGTGTATACATCATTCATACAGCAGCTTTGGAAGCTTTGGGTTTTTGTATTTTATGCTCATCATTTCTTGCTAGAAGGGATTTGATGTATTTGGAGCAGAACTGGAACTTAAGACATCCCCTCCTTAGCACTGAGCCAACAGAGCTATGAGAGTTGTTCTTTCTCGTTTTCCTGAACCTCAAATTCCTTTCTCCAAGGTGGTAGTGCTTTAGCAGTAAAGGATAAGTTTATCTTTCCTCTGCAGGTCCTCCTTTATTAACAGTATTGATGAGTAAGTTGAAGTATCCTTCTGCAGCATGTGAACTTTAACTCCTCTGGACAGAGTACTGAATTCAGATTTTCTTCCTGGCTTAGCTTGTAAACCAGTAGGCTTTACATAGAAAATATCACTATTACATTCATATGTGATCCATGAAAGCAGTCAGAAACTGCAACTGGGAATGAACCATGGCCAGCCTGTGTATAAGGGATAAAGTGGGATTGTCTACTAGATGTCCTTAGAGGGGGAGTGATGCTAAGAATTATTTTGTTCCTAGATTTCAAAAAAACAAAGCAAGGCTATTCAACCTGGGAGGGTCTTAGCTATGTGCAAAAGCATGACTCCCATCTTCTAAAATACATGTTATTGCTAGTAAGTAGAAAAAGAGGATTGCAGCTTTGGACTTTTATCCCCTTGATTCCTCATTTAGGAGTCTATGTCTGTGTGTATTGGAATGAGTTCTCAATCTTTAATGTTTAAACTCCTCTCTCAGGCCATTATTAGTAATGTGTGTTGCCAATGGACTTTCTTACCCTTTACCCTTCGATAATAACTCATAGCAAGGGTTTCATTTTAACGGTAGAGATAATGTGATTAGCTTAAATTCTGAAATTTGAGATTTGATGTTCTATTTATAATCATCCACATTGTGTAATTAAAACTACTTTTGTTATTTACCTTGTAGCAGTAAGAGTTTTTGACCTGATTTTAAGGTTATAAGAAAGCATTGTTTATAAGAAAACAGCTAATAGCTAATTTATTTAAAAGGCAGTATGTTTCAGGGCTGTCGAGGTAGAGGAATGTTTTGATAAATGTTTATTGGGCAGTAGTATGTCCATCTTGGAGGAACTGCTCCAGTTTCACAATAGCAACTTTGTACAATCTACAAGTATACTTCAGTGAGCAAGGCAGTCCTATCTTCTTCATGTTTCAGGCTGTTTATTACTGCTATCACTTTTAATACAGTGTTGTTCTGATAAGAGAGTTGATCCTGCTGGAAAATAACCCAGGCTGTTTAACAGTGTCAAACTGCAGTCTTTGGGATTAAGGCAAGCAAAGCTCCTGCTACCAACTGGTCCCTCTGTCCTGCCCTCCTTCCTGTCCTAATTCCATGCCTCCATCTCTCCTTTTGCTTTTACTTTGGAGTTTCTGAAACTACAGAGGAAGTTGTATCAACTTTACCAGCTGTTAACATATGCAAGAAAGAGGAGAAACAGGAATATGTTGTCAGCACAGGCTGTGTGGGTGAGAATGTCCCTCTCGGCAACATTATGGTCTTAATTTGTTTAAAATCAGTTTATGAAATTGGATTCTGGCAGAGTAATTCCCCAAGCATTTAAAGCACCACAGTTGAAAGGTGTTGCTTTCATGCCTGGACATTTATTCTTCGTGCAATATAAATTTTTGCATGGCCATGCAGTGAAGGAAACTGGGGTCCAGGTTAAACCTAGATTACAATCAGCTTGGCATTTTTCTTCCCAGCATTGTAGACCTGACATACAGCTTGTTAACAGTATGAGGTAAAAAAAGTTGTGGCTGCTATGGTTCTGCCTGCTTTTGCTGCATATTTGTAGCTTCTCCTTCTATCAATACACATAGTAATGCAACTGAATTGATGAGGCCCTTCAGATGCACTAGATGCAAACACAAAAAGCTTCAACACAAGGAGGTTTTATTTCTCCTCACAAAATTTTGCTCCTTTCCAATTCTATGCTTGTTTTTACTGTAATGACCATTTTGCTGATATAATGTAAAAGCAGAATACATAGGGAAAATACTAATGGTTAAGATCATAATGTCTTCTATAAGGCTGTATTTCGTATTATGCTTCCCAGCTTTAAGTTATGTGGCTTAATTACACTGTTCCTGTTATTTTAAAAGACTTTAAAATGATCCCTTCATTTTTGCAAATTGAGGGGAAGGTTGATATTGTTCATAGCTCCAGTCTTAAAATGATAAGATTTGTTTAATATCCTCAAGCATGAAGAAACTATGTTTTTTCAATATATGAAAATCGGTTATACACTTGGATCTCCAGTAAATCTTTTTTTTAAATAATCCTGTTACATGAGTTAGAATGGATAAGTAAATTACCAGTTAGACTTCATTTTATGTTTTTGATTGACATTTCTTGTTGTCTTGTATCATTTAATTTGATTCACAATATTTTACATAGAAAGAGACCTTGGAAGGTTTTAAATTTCATTCCTAAAGGAGGTAAATGTAAATTGAATTTAAAACATTATGACAGTGAAGTTTCAAGACTCCTCTACTAATCAGATTTTTATGAACTAATGAATAAAATATTATGAATTGAGACGGTTACAGAGATACTTGTCAAATTCTGTCAATTCTTTCATTGGAATTAAACTATTTTAAGGTTTGCAAACTGAAACTAATACAAAAGAGCAGACGTCAGACTAAGCTCTTTTAAGTATATGAGATAAAAGTTCTAATATGTTTACAGATTTTATAAAAGTTAAAATCCAGCATTGGCCTGAGTATGTGGGTATCTTCATCTCGTGTTTCACAGTGAAGTAAGCATTTTTCAGTTTTCAGATGTTCGAATGCAAGGGCACGAATTCAGAGCAAAGTATTAGAAAGTAGCTAATAACAGTGGTCTCAGAAAAAGATTTTAAGCAATCAGCTTGTTGACTAGAGATTTATCTGAAGTCAGCATTTCCCATGTGCAGCTGGGCACTCCTCTACAGCTAGCCAATAGAAAGTATGAAAGAGAATAGTTGGAAAGCATCTGTCATACTCCTTTCTCTGCACCCAGACTCCAGAACAACAGTTTCTAAAGAATGTATGTACATACTCTTTCTTTCAACTCGATATCATTCATTCCAACTAAGAAAAAATCTCTATGTAGGTTTCAGCCTTTCTCTTTGTCTTCCTCTTGTTGACTGGAGATGGTATAGGATACCTGGAGTGAACCACTGAGTCAGAGATAGCTATGAGAAAGCTGTCAGGAAGATGGAGCCGGTCTGTTCATTCTAGTAAATGATTAGAGAACAGAAAGTGTGAGTTGAAATGAGGTGTTTAAGTTGGTGGAAAGCTTTTTTGCCATGAGGATAATCAAGCAATGCATTAGCTTTCCTGGAGTTGTGCAGTTTTCCTTGGAGCTTTTGAAGATACAGATGGAAAAAGGCCTGAGCAACCTGGTCTTAGAGATAATCCTGCCTGGAGAAGGCGGTTGGGCTAGACTTTCTGATGTCATATCTAACCTGTGTTTTCCCACGATTCTACCTCTAAGTAGTGGTTTGTGGCCACTCCATGGCTCTGCTGTGACTAAGGTTAGACAAATTAATGGTAATTCAGTGACTCTTGAACTGGGGGAATAGTGATGTCCAATAATAAGACAAAGGGCAGTGGGTACAAGATGGAACATAGGAGGCTCCATGTGAATATAAGGAAAAACCTTTTCACTGTGAGGGTGATGGAGCCCTGGGACAGGCTGCCCAGAGATGCTGTGGAGTCTCCTGCTTTGAAGACATTCAAAACCCACCTAGACATGTTCTTGTGTGACCTAATCTGGGTGATCCTGCTCTAGCAGGGAGGTTGGACTAGATGATCTTCTGATCCAGTCCCTAACATTCTGTGGTTCTGTGAAAAAAAGAAAAAGGCATTTGAGAGTTTTTGTTTTAATAGCTTTGCTGCTTTTCTGAAGATGTGTTGTGAAGGCTGTAACAGATAGTACAACTGAGAAGATACTTAATTTCTCAAACAAGTCAGTCTCCCTTCTGGCCCTCAGAAAAAAGATGTAACACCAGATTGTTCTGGCTATAATAGCAAACTCCATCATAAATCTAAGGTTGACTTTATAAACGCAAATGAATAAGCCTGCATCAGTGCTTGGGTAGCAGCATGGGCTTATCAGCTGAGATCTTTGCCACAGCTAATTCTTACATGGTCTGCTCCAGTGAGTATACAGCAAGTACTGCTGCCAAGACCTCAGTGAATGCAGTGAGGGGTTGAAGCAGCAGCCTGTCTGTAGCTGTCAACCTCTGGTTGCTGTGCCTGGTGTCACAGGTTCCTCTTGTCACTGCTATAACTTAAGTTTCATTGGAATCTTTAAGTGGGTGAAGGGGACAGAAGAGTGGCATTTGCACTAGAGAAACTAGTGGGTGAACACTGGAGAAATAGGAGAGCAACTAAATGTCCCTCAACGAAGTTGAGGACCTGGGTGATGACTAGCCCAGTATGACTTTTTCTATGGTTTGCTCCTGAAGTTTAGGCACTGATGTGCTGAAGTCAGTTCTTGCTTTGTTGCATGCAAAGCATGCCCAGTTCTTTCCTATCTGATACTTCAAGTTAATATGTATACCTGGTCTATGTTTAACTGAAACAGTCTGGCAAAACATTATTAGGGAGGTTTTGGTTTTTGCATGAAGTTGTCTTAACAGTTATGGAATGACACTTACTACAAAGCCAAAACATAATAGCTGTCAGTATGTTGATAAAATGTTTAGACAATGTGACAGAAAAAATGCTGTGAAAGACAGGGTGGTTCCTCCCAGCAACAGTTAATTTCTTGATATGTTTGGTGTTCATACAAGCACTTTGGCATAGCTTTTCATTTTGGTTGCATAGTTTTAGGGTTTTCTACTGAAAGGTTTACTGTGCTCTGATAAGTTCCTTTTCTTATTTAAAGTACATGTCAGGTAAGATGAAGCTGTAAAGGTCCAGTATGTGGTCACATTGTGCTGAGGGCTGCATTATGGAATTCTTGTGTTTAATGCTTACACTCTGACTATGTGGGTACATTGCAAATACTATGCTTATTATAGCTGCAAATTTTGGTATCTGATGGGTATAAGTGGAAGGGATGCGTGTAAGTAAAGGGGTTGATCCTGAGAACAATGTAGTTCTAGAGTCAGATAGACCTCCAGTAGAACTTCAGTCGTGCCTCTTACTTCATAGAACAGATCCCGATTAGACAATAAAGCCTGTCTAATTTATAATAAGATAGTAACCACACAATTTAGTTTTTCATACATTTATGATTGTATTTGTTAACATATATTTAACAGTTTGCATCCTTGCGTGTGAAAGCAAGATTTTTCTTTAGGAAAAAATTACTTTTCATCTGTGTTTTTGTAAAGGATGATGTCAAGATCTTGCTAGCAAGAGTGAATACAGATTTGTTTTCAGGCTGATAACAGATATAGTTGGATAGCATGTCATGCCTTAATTGAAAGCTAACATTATTAGTCTGGTTATGATCAAATTAGGTTTTTTGTGTGTGTGATGGAAGACTTTTTATCACATGTCTAGAGTAAACAAATGCATCCTGCAGTAAGTACAAAAGTTCTGCACATCGTGTAACAAAATTAAAACATAATATAAAATGCACTGTAGAAATGAGTGTAGAAAGAAAACTCTTTAATGCCTTGAAGCAAGCGTGGCATACTGTCAAGTTCCTGTATAATGACCATTTGGAGAAAGAGTAGGTTCTTAAACTGACATTCTGATGCCTATTTCATTAGTCATAAGCATATTCCTGATTTTGTGTGTGTGTGTGGTTTATAGGCAATATATAATATTCTGTGCAAAGTCCAATGTAAATCCAAATAAAGGTATTTTATTGCCTGTCTTGTGTGCTTAAGACATCCATCAGTTTTGCCATTATCCCATGAAGGTCTTTATTACAATGTTTGTCTCACTGTGCATCTCATTATTATTATATGAATGGAAGAACTACTTTAGCATAAGTTGCTGGACTTGTATTCTTGAAAATATCTGTAGGTATTAAATCTTCTAAGGTTTAGTAGATCTTTCATTCTTTTAATAATTGTTCAGATAGAATTTCTTTTCTGTAATTTCCATGTCAGATGTATCTTAATGACAGGGTAATGAAGCCCATGTTTCATGGAATGAAATATTATTTCCTACTTTTTTTAAAAATAATTAAGGGCGTGAGTCAGCAAGGCCCCAAAGCCTTCTGATCCCTTGTATAGTTATTTAGAAAACTGCTTGTCTGCATTTAAATCTGTAGAAAAAATAAATTATGTCCTGGCTTTTCTTACTGTCCTGTTGCTAATGATTTAATGTGACATTGGTGTTCTGTATTGGATGTTTTCATAGCTAAAACTATTTTGGCAAACATACGTGTGTACTCTACTGAAGTCAGCTGCCAGAATTTGATAAATTTTTTTTCTTTTCCTTCAGAAATACATTCTTATTTCCCAAAGCAGGTCTGTTGAGCTCTTTCTATATTCTTACTTAATGCTCCACACTCACTTTTTCTTTATTTACCATCCAGATGTGTTGCTTTTTCGTATCAGTGTGTTTCTCTTGCGATCATTTCAACAAGTGATTTTCTGGGGGGAACAGCAGTTCCATGTGGCTAAAACCATGTAGAGGAAAGATAAAGCTTCTCCTCAGACTATACTAGAATACTTTACATAATTTTTACTGTAAAAAACCCCCAAAACTCAAAGGAATGAACTCTGACTTTTAAATTGCAGCTTTGTAATGTATGACTGCAAAAAAAAATACTCTTCATAGGAAGTGTACATATATTAACTGATTTTTTTTCTTCTTTTAAAGAGTGTTTTACCAATTCATCTCATGCCCTCCAAGTTTGTGTGTTGTCATTTATTTTTTTAGGTTTTAGACTAATAGTTTAAGGTCAGAGGAACAATTAATACAACTTAATTTGGTCTCCTGCATAATATACACCATCAGATTCAGAAAGTGATTCCTGCATGAGATGTGTAACTTATAGTTGAGTTAGAAGATAAGGGTTTTTTAGAAAGTTATAAAACCCAAAGGTAACAGTGGTGTCAGAGAGTCCATTATATCTGTAAATTATGCTAATGCATAATTTAACCAATGCAGTACCATTAGGATTTTGCAGATCATACCTGAATATTATTGCTGCAAAATAGTCAAATTTCATTATGTAAATATTCTATAGTTAGACAGCCACTTATAGAGAAATACAATCTTTAAAAATCCACAAAAGTAAAGTTTTAGCATACTTCAGACTTCTGCTTGAAACCTGTTGGAGTCATGATTATTTTATGAGCTTCTGGTATGCCTTTGGACATATTTAACATGTAGTACAATATTATCATTCATGACAACAATTACCTTTTAATACTTTATTTGATAGAGTCTGAAGGCTATTGAAAGTTATCCAGTTGTGTCCAATATGAGGAATTCAGGCAGTGCACTAAAATTTTGTATCATCCAGGACTTTAATTTTAAAAATGCAAAATAATTTCAGTTGTATCAATGGAAATCAGTGAGTTACATATTTAAGCTAGCATGAGATTTCACAAAGTCCTCTGTCTACTATTATCTGACAAACAAATATGACAGAAATTTTAGAGCTGTATATCAACCATTGACAATACTGTGCCTGCCAATAGTATACAGCATTCAGATGACCTTTGGATATATATTTTGTCAAGGAAAGTGCTGGGTTTTAAAAGGGTTGTTTCTGTTTGGATTGCCATTTTTTCTTGTCCCTATCACCAGGTAGAACTTATTTTTTTCCCAGCTTAAGTGAGAAAACAAATGGCACTGTCATAGCAATAAACTATTCTTCTATTTTACAATGTTCCGTTAAAGAGCAATAACAAAATATGTATTGACGGGCTATATTAAAATACATTTGCAAAGGTAACCACTGAATTGCCACTAATAAATCAGTAAACTTTGTATTTTTTTCTCCTGATTTATATTCCTTACACTGTTCTTCATCAAGTCATCTTTAACTAGGACTGAGGTGATTTTTCACCATATTATTTGTTCTCTTGCTTCTTGCAAGTAAATTTCTATGAGCTCTTGTTCTTTTACAGTATAAAACACTGTAATAACAAATAACACAGTTTAACAAACCCACTCTTGGAGACAGAGCAGTACACAGGGTATCATTTGAAAGGCCTACTGTGACATCATCTTTGCCTTCAAGATACAAACTATCTGATTAAAATGATAATTTTGGACCATATTTTTCCAAAGAAAGGAAATAAGATGTGTTTTTAGGGAAGAGCTTAATAAATGTTATCATGGTTCTTGTGTTTTTAGAAAGACTCTCTAAAGCTGTGTAACATTTGCAACCAAACCACTGGAAGATTATGCTACTAACTGAAGAATGCATAATGTGAAAATAAAATATTGCACCAGATACCTCCAATAACTATACAAACTAACAAAGCCTGATACCCTGCAGGCTTGTTGTTTTCTGGTTTCTTAGCCTCAAAATTAAGATTTTCCTGCTGATACTTAGTAAGGTATTTGGTGTCTAATTACTTGAGAGACAACTATCTTGATTGGAGCACTCTGTTCACATGAAGCCAACTGAATATGCTTGAATCTGCCTCTTTTCAAATTCCATTGAAAGTGAGCAACACATGCTCTTTCCTTAGAAGTGAAGGACACACACCATGTCTGTCTAAGCCGTGTTGCCTTATGAAGCTGTTACGAAGTCAGGTACTCAAATTCGTTTGTTCTGTTCGGTAGACATAAAATGAGATGATAAAGCAACTAAAGGAAATTGAATTATTGCAATCTCACAAGTGAATCATACAAGCAAGAAAAAGATTGAGTTCTTTTCCATCAGGAGCTGTTGCTTGAAGATGAACCAAAATGTCTGAACAATTAATAAATCAGTTATATAGTTTTATTGTGAAAATAAACTATCTCAGAGTTTAGATATCTGCTTTCTAATATAAAATTTGGCTTTGTAATTTATGTCATCTGCATGAGTAAACCTGTGAGACTGATGTGTTTCTGCTACTTACATAAGTGAAGGGCAATTTGTATTATGGAAATAACACTCAAATTCTGAGCTCTTATGTAAAATACTATATCTTGGGAAGAGTAATAAAAAGAATTCTTTCAAGAATAGGCATTTATGGAAAATTATTAGAAAACTTACTTTGGTTTAGAGATAAAATGATATGAATGATAGTGGTAAGATGGTATCATGGGATAATAAATTCTTACCACATTGATAAAAATTCATTTTGCTTTTTTTTAAAAAAAAAAGCATTTATTTATTGATCTGTGAGTTTCAGTCTTATGGAACATAAATATTTTGTGACAGCACAAATTTATTGTAAGATGAAATGTCTTGGTGAAAGTTATGGTAATTTCTATAGTTTTCAAGAAGCCAGAAGCGGCATAGGTATTTCTATTGGACACATAATTTATATTTTTCAGAGTATATAATTATTTAGTGTTCTAGATAGATACACATCCTATATTAAAACATTACTTTTTTGTGTGCTATCAAAAACTGAAATGAAACTGATAGCTGAGGACTTGGACTATGAAGAGTACAGAGTATGGAACAAGTGTCAATAAGCTTTTTTTTTTTTTTCCTGCTATAAGCTCTATATTTATGCAGTTTATTTTCTCAAGACAGTATGATTTACTGTCTCTGTGCTACAACCAAAATTCAAAATAAATTATCAAAATAAAACTCTTTATCCTGAAAAAAAAACCCCAAACCCCACATGCTTTTGCTAAAGACTTGAGTAGGAGAAATATACCACTTATCTGAACTACTAACTTTTTAAAGTATGATATAAAGAGCTTGAGAAGACAGACCAAATGGAATTTTTTGTCATTCATGTCATCCTCAGCTGCAGCATTTGCAATATTCCAGACTGAAAGTTAACATAGCTAACAATATCAGTGTACAACTCAAAAATATGAAAGCAAAGATGGTGCGGGTGTGTGTATGCGTGGCTGGTTAACTCCTTGTGGATTGAGGCTCAGTGAAGAATCAGGAGATTCTAAGTAACTTAGTTTAGGCCAGCTCTTCGGTCTTGGCTTATGGCACTCAGAGCTTGCTAGTGCTCCTGATAAACCACCTCCTTTCCAGCACAGCCACAAGGAAGATACACCTATACTTCATCAAACTTCTCAGCAGTTTTTGGCCCCGACTGTCTTCTAATTGTCTTTTTTTTCCCCCCAGTACCTCACCTACCTTTTGCTCTGTCATTCCAGACATTTTTTGACAACACAGCCAGGTTTTTCACAAGGACTTTAGGCCTGCAGTGTATCTGTGTTTGCAGGAATTAAATAAAATAAGGAATATGTTAGGTTTGTTGCTCTCATCAAGTGTATTCTCAAGATCTATCATAAAGTTTTGTGTAAAACAAAACAAGAGGTAGAATCAATCCTTGTAGCATCACACGAATAAAGGCTTTCAGGGCTGGAAAGAAACTATCCATCAGAATTGTCTTGAAGCTGACGCATAGGGATTGACCTATCCAGTTCAGGGTGACTGATTCATTTCTGCCAGTCTCCCAGGCAAGTCAGCAGCACATGCTGATCTTCAGTGTCAAACACTGGTGATATGTTTAATGAAGTAAGCATGCATATCTTCCTCTTGGCTGTGCCAGAAAGAAAATAGTTTGCAACAAAGACTAATGAACTCTGAAAGCTGCTACCAAGTCTGAAAGCATGAGTGCCCAGATTTAGGTCATTGACAGAAAATTAAAATTCTGTGGGAGACTATAGTGGTTTAGGGTTTTTTAAAATTATTTTTATGATCATTTTTCTGAATAATAAAAAGGTTATTATGTAGTAGCTGGAGAGAATATTCAGACTGAAGAGTTCTTCAGCCTGAGCATCAAAACTTGATTTTTCATCTTGGTTTAAAACATGTGACTTAGATTCACATTACTTTTAGATTATGGTAGGCTCCTCAGGGCTTTGTCCAGCTGGACCTCGATTGTCTTCAGGGATGGAAATTCTACATCATCCGTGGGATAACCTGTGCTAATGACAGCCTTCAGTGTGAAAAAGTCTTTTCTACTGTCCAGTCGGAATTTTATTTATCGCAATTTGTGACCATTGCCTCTTGTTCTTTGTTGTGCAACTCTGGGAAGAGCCTGACTCATCTCTGGGTAACTGAGGACAGCAATGAGATTCGTGTTAAACCTACTCTTCTGAAGATGGAACAAACTCTTTTTCTCAGCCTCTCCTCATGTGTCATGTACTCCAGCCCTCTCTTCATATTGGTGGCCTTCCACCAGCCTTGTTCCAGTATATCAATGTCTGTCTTGTACTTGGGGGTCTGAAGCGTGACATTGTGCTCCAAATACAGTCTCAGCATCAAATAAAGGGGGATGCTGAATTCCGTTAGCACTCTAGATCTAGTCTAGAATGCAGTTGCCTCATCTCTGCCACAAAGTACACAACTGTACAACTTCTTGTTCACAAGGATACTCAAGATCTTTTCTCTTAAGCTGCCTTCCAATCAGTGGCTGGACTGAACTGATACAGTGCAGAACTTGACATTTACTGTTGCTGAACTTTGTGAAATTCCTGCCAAGCCATTTTGGTAGCCTGTCAAAGTACTTCTGAAAGCCCACCTCCACATTTGATGTCATTCACGTTTTTCTCAGGGTACATTCTGTCCCATAGTCTAACTTTGTAATGACATGTTAAATAGCTCAGTATTGAGCCTGTCAGGTAACCCTTAGCAGCTGCTCAGCTAGCTGCTATCCTTTGGGCATAACAACTCACTTTTTTCCACCATCTTTGAGGTCAGTTCCTCATGGAACTCACTTGAAGTGAATGGGATGTAGTCTGCCAAATGGCATTAGATGCCATTCTCTACCAGTTCCTGAAGAGATGAATTGCATCTCTTATCCCAGTGTGATGAATATAAGAAATGGGTCTAATTTTTTTAATATCACTATTCTTGCTCTATAACCAATGTATTCTATACCTATTTTTCCTCCTGAAAGCATGCAGGTCTTTCTATATTTACTATTTAAAATTTTAATTTTAAAAAAAATTCTATAATTACAGTGCCATGATATGAGAAGGAGCAGCAAAGTAATTAGTGTTAAGAGGGCTACATTAATTTTGCTGTGTGTTTCTAGATTATGTAGATTTCTTGTTATGTAATACAAGTAAAATTTCAGCACACTATTGCCACTTACAAATATTACAATGCAGTGTTTGAAATGCTTTCTGAGTTTCATACCATTTAAATAATAGCTATATTTCACTTAGAACTCCAGGATCTGAATTGGAAGAAGTTTGTTAATGACTGTCTTTTCTCTGTGGAGAAAGACAGATGGCTAGCTGCTACTTAGCTATATTATTGTAATTATATTTGATGGTGATTAGAATAAATGTGGGCTGAATATACTGTTGGATTGCTAGATTAGAAGAAAACTTGATGAATAAATTAACTGACTTCATTGGAAAATCCACTTTTTAGACATCAGGTAAACCTGACCTACTTTATTAAACTCCATGGGAGGAAGATAACTAGAAAGTGGCTCTAGTATCTGTCTCATTCTTAATGTAAGTAAGCTTACTGTGTTATACACATAAACTTTCAAGATTCATGTACTCTACTGTATATCTTGGCTTCTGTTGATTTTATTCTTTTGGAAGTTGGCCTTTTGCTTTTTGTCATCTTTCTGAACATGATTTCATTACTATTTTATAAAATCTGTGAGGTATTGAATTGTAAGTAGAGAAAACATGTGGAAAAGGTTGATAACCAGTATTTATTCTGTAACTAGCCTTAATGAAGACTTATTTACTATTTCTTTCATTTTTTCTATCATTAAAGTCTGGACTTTTTTGTTATAGTCTTGCTGTGATAGTCTGACTTGATGAGGTCTACATAGCACTTTGAAACTGTATAATCATAGTAGCAGTCTTTTGTTACTATTTCAGTGATTGTAGCAAGATGGTGACAGTGTATAGGTGTCAAAACTAACTTTGTCTTCTGAAACTTGGTTTGCAGTCATTCTGCAATGTCAGTAGACATTTGGCTTGATTTTGACCAAAAGGACCAGAGTTACAAGTGAGCAGGGGTATAATTAAGCAACAAATTACAGTGCATATGAATTAAAACAAAACATACCTAGAGGTACGTGGCAGAAGTCAAGTGTCAGTAATTCTCCAAGTCATTATAACAGCTAGAATCCAGAAGATGTTGTTCTGCTACTAAATTCTTTCAGAGTGAGTGTGTTCTGTGAAATACTGAATAACATTTTTCTCAGTGTACAATTCACGTTTGGTACCTTATCTCTGATAATCAGATCACATTGCATAAAGGAAATATATATGTGGCTGAATCAGGAAGAATTTAGACAAAATAATTTGAATTTAATTTGAAATAATATTTAGAAAAAAATAGAATCATCAAGCAACATCTCTATATGTTTAGTGGATCATGTCTCTCAGACTTCTGGAGTTGCATGATTGTGGTGGGTATAGAGTTCCATCAGTTTGCATTTGCAGGGCTTTTGCATGACCATTTTATGGAAAAAAAAAGTAAGAAGGTACATGGAACCCGGTATTTTCCTATGTTTTATTAGTTTGGAGTTTGGTTTTTTTTTCAAAAGAATCTAGATAAAGAAAACCACATTACATCAATTACACACACTTTTGTCTTTACACAAAGCTATGTATATCTCTCAGAATACTTAGTATTTTAATATGTAGCATCACTTTTTGTATTGAGATACATGTATGTAGCCTCTTGAGTCTGTGCACATTTTCATTTCCTTATAGAAGTCAGATGAGCTGTATACAAGCATTGGTATCTGTTTGAACCCAGATCATCAAAGATCTTAGTATAAATAAAAATTGTTTGGGCTATTTAGGATTTGTCTGTAATACTGGCATACGTCTGATTGCAGTATGAGCAGGGAGATAAAAATTTATGCTGCTGTGGCATGAAGTACAGTTCAGGGTACGTACTGGGGAATCCAGAGGAACACTTGTGTGCCAGAAACTGCAGACCTGCTACCCGGTCTGGTATAGAGTGTGCTTATTTGCACTGTGATAAACCTTCTGCTCACAGTGGAGCACCTTCACAACACAGGCGTATCATATCTTTAACATTTGTCTAGTTATGTGTAATATGATGCATATTAATATATAAAATATGTTACTCAATTGTAAATACATGTAATTTTAGAGATTCTTCATACTGATACCTATACAACTATAAATAACCATTTATTCTTGTGTATGCACACAGGGATAGCTAGGATAACAGTATTCACAGTTAAGTTACTTTGATCCATTTCTCAAAGTCTGTTTTCATACCATTTGGGTATGTGATAATTTAAAAACCAAACTACGTATTTTCAGATGCATGGATGAGAAAATGTGTGTGCAATCTTAAAGTAAATTTATCATAATTGGTTACTGTGCTCGCATAACTGATTAGGTTATATAGGCACACAGAGATCATTAATAAGTATTTTTAAAGAGCTTGACCTTTTAGCATGGAAATAGTATGAGAAAATTAGCCCAAAGATTGCTTTTCCTGGTCACAGGTTTTGTGAAATAAGAGTTCCAAATGGCAGTATTTCTTGTGCTCTCTCATCTTAACAGCTTTCATGACATAGCTTGGTAGCTAATAGGGGCCTTGCTAGGTACCCCAATACTTAGATGGCATAACCTTTTCCATTTTAATAGTTTCTTACATTTGTTTCTTTGAGAAGCAGTCATGTTTGCAGTGTTTGCAGCAGATCTTTAATTTGGTGTAAATAGACTCTTCAGTGTACGGTGTGTTTTTTGTAACATGAAATTATCTTCAGCTTTTGCTGATACTTACACTTGAAAATTGAGATTTTCTTTCTTACTTATGTAAGAAATGTGGGCAACTACCAGAATTAATACTGTATCAAAATTTGGAGGCAGACAGGCCTCTCTGCCAAAGTGAATGCTTAAGAAGTCTCTGCTGCATATTGGAATGGGTGGGACAGGAGCCAAAATAAACCAAGCTCTCCCATCTTCAGAACTCAGCCTTATCCTCATCTTGACAAAACTGTCTGCAGCAGAAATAAAGTTTGGTTCCCACTCTGAGTAAATATTTACCCATATCCAGGGCATTTTGTTCCTGCATATAGTTTTCCTTCTTTTTTCCTCCTCTGCCTCTGACACAAACACCATATGGTCACGAGGTATCTTAAAATTAAAAGGAAAAGAGAGGTGGAGGACAAAAAGGGAGTGGAGTAAGTTGCTTCATTTACCAAATGTTGATCTGTTTGCTTGTGTGCTTTTTCCTTTAAAAGAGCACATAGGAGGGATTACATAGGCACAAGTATTCTATTAGTTGTAAATCACACCAAATTAGGAAATACCAAGATTCCAGATTGCCCATGGTACCTTCATTTCTCCCTCTTTGTGCATTTATAGTATGCTGTATTTTTTGAGAATTTTATAGTATATTAATTTTTATTATTCAGTCCTCAGGGTCAGAAATGAGATTTCATGCATAGTATTAAATCTGCTGTATGTAGACAAATGTGACAAAATCTAATAAACAAGTATCTGGGAAATTAATATTTTAGAAATGTGTGTGTCAGATGTATTTTATTTCAACTATTTGGGATAGCTATTATTCAGGAATGCTAAAATTTATAAATAAAATACTGACAGTAAGCAATAATTATTAATGAGGTATATTTACCACATTTGTGTTCACTCATACAATGAAGACACACATACAATGAAGAATTTCCAGTTGTGAAATTCTGAGTTGCTAGGTGTTGTGAGCAAAACAAATTTTCTAAAACATGGAAGAGTTCCTTTTACATAAAACCTATGTAACTCTAAATCATTATGGTGATGACTACCCTTAAGATCTGCATCCTTTACTGTATGCAGATTAAGGTTATATTTTTCAGATTATAATAGTACTTTTGCACATTGATTCCACTGAACCTTGCAGACTTCTTTATAGCCTAAAGATTTTTTAAATTTTGTCTGATTATCTTTGTAATTCATGCTATTTACACTGAAAATTCTCCTGGTTAGTGCTGTTCACAGATATTGTTTCATTTTTGTTCAGTAGTTCTAAAGAGGCAGATTGAGAAGTGATCAGGCATTTTGCGAGGTTTTCTTAGAAAAAAATTGTTGATGTCTTGAGCTAATGTTGTAAGATTAGTTAGTAGCTTTGAATAGTTCATCTTACAGTGTGATTGATTGATTGATAGATAGACAGATAGATAGTTATTTAGGGAGGATTATTCATATGACAATAAGAAAAATCTCACAGGAACCCCTCTATGAGATTGATTTCCACTGTTTAGAACTGACCAAAACTGGAGGGTTTCATAATCAGCTGTCCTGTAAAAACCACAATAAAATTGTTCTTATGTACCTCAAAATAGGGTTGGTATTTTTTAATCTGAACAATGACCTTTCAGTTTCTGCTCTAATTTCTTAATTCCATAGTATATTTCTTAACCTGTAACTATCTTTTGAGTAATTCCTCAAATTAAGATATTAACATGTAATTTGTTGTCATAAAGGAATATAACTCAGCTGAAATTCTAGTTGATGATTCTATAGTAAGACTACTAATTAAACATCTGCACCTGATTTTCTCAGCGGAAGGAAAGCATGTGCATCTTGAACACATGCTATTGCCTTAATTTGTAAAGGTTACAAAAGTTAACAACATAAACAGTAACAACTATGCGTAGTCAAGGATTGAGACATATGGCTGGCTCTGATTTTGAATCACTGGCTTGTTTATAGTACTGCTTTGTTAAATAAGAACAATAATTATTCATATTTTTTTTCTTTTCTACCGTTCTACTGTCTCTAAAACAGAATAAATCTGCTTGCAAACCTTGTTAAATGAGTATTTGTCATGTTAGAGTGTGCTAACTGATTTGCTCTGTGAGTATCTTTTTTACTTTGATACAACATTTTTAAGTGGGCAGTCAGGAAAAACAAGTTATTCCATTCATTGTGAATTCTGCTACTTCTAGTATCTCAATGTAGTGATCTTTAATAAGCTATTCACTTAACTGTCTGTGAGAAAGAATGAACTTCAGTTACTCTGCAGACCTAATTTCAACTTGCTGTTTTATAGCATTTCTTCAAATAGTAGTCATCCAGACAAATCTGTTCTTGAAAGCTCCTTGAAGGCTGATTACATATCCTGTACTGAGATGTATGTTACGTCGATGAAAAAATAGCAAGTTGGGACATAATTATGAAGTTTAGTAGAGCCAGAAAAGCAAGAAAAGGAAAATTGAGAAGGATTTTTTTCCTGCCACAGTAACAATTCTACTTAAAGTTCTATGATTAGCATAACTGGAATAACACTGGTAGAGATTTATGGAAACCTATAAAAGATTAATGCTGATTCCTATAGAGTTTTGTATTTGGGAAGCTTCCGTAAAATACATAGTTCACTAAAACATTTTCTGTTAATTTAATGTGGCATAACATGACATATTCTCAAATATAAAATGTCATTGTAATCATATGTTACTGGAATTTATTTTTTCCTAGCCAGTCACAAGAGAAATATAACTGATTGACTCTTTGCCAACAATAAAGTCCTTGTCTTGAGTCTGGTTTATTCTGTGATGATGATTGTATAACATTTCTCTTAACAAAACCCTGTGGTTTTGCATTGCCTCTTGAATCAGGTACCAGCTGTTTGATTAGGCACTGAAATCATCAAGAGGCTTTGCAAATCCCAGTAATAGGTGTAGAATGAAATCCTGAATTTTAGGCATTTGGTCCCCAAGGAAGAATATGGTATCTGCAGCTTAGTCACTAAGCTCCCTATATAGCTTCTTGAGAGTAAGTGCCATAAAAAGATGGTCCACGAAACTTCTGTTCTGAACAGGCTTCCCTTGTGTCTGTTCAATAGGAATTGTGAAGCATATGGTGTCATACAGTATCACATCAACTTAGAGTCATCATCTCTGGCAGGGAGGTACCCTCATTCACTTGAAGCCAAAAGTTTAAAGAGTTTTCTGAAGAATAAACAGTATTCTTTGAACAAATGAAGTCAGGACTTGCTCCCTGTACCACTGCTACAGTTGCTATTCTCTTTAAAATAAACTGGTGGTTAGAGATTTTGGCTAACAAGAATTAATTTTGTTCCCTTAGTCTACAGAGATTCAGGTCCAGTTCTCAAATGAGCATCCATGTGTAGATAGGTATATTTGCTTTCTGTGTAGATATATATCCTTAACATTACTTGTTGCTTTCTGATACTCATGTCAAGAAAGCTGCCAGATTCAAAAGATTTCAGGTTTTGTATTTGGGAGGAGTGCTTTCAGTGTGCTAAATTGAATGAAAGAGTCGCCTCTTTTCCCTAAAAATGAAGATAGTTTCCTGATTACTTTGTGCATGGAAACAACTTAGCATAACTAGATCTAAGACAGGAGAGGAAAAGGAAACATTGCACCAAGGATAATGCTGTTGTGGCACTGCAGCTTTGAACATACTAAAAGATGTTTTACTCGGAACAGTAGATGTATTTACCTATGTCTCTGCACTATTCCTTATCCTTTTATTACAATTTTTATAAATAACTGACATCTTTGTAAAGGTTAAGTAAAATATCATTAGAAAGTACTATGATTAAACTCTAAGAAAAGCAGGTAAAAATGCTGGACATAATTCAGGAATTATTCTGGAAACATTAATGGTTAATTGAAAATGGTTAATTAGAAAAGTTACTAGAGAAGTAAATTGCTACAGTAGAAATGTTTGATTCCAGTGTCTGCACACCTTACTCCTTTTTAATTATAGATACATCCTGGAGTGGATGTTAGCAAATGTATTTAGCATGTTTCTTGAGTCATCATCAAGATTCTAAGATTTCTGATTTCAAAATGTTTCTTTTATCTCATCTCAAAGCAGTGTTATTAGCATTCATTTACAATTCTGTGAAAAGGAAACAGAATAGCTGGTTGAACCAGGAGGCCAGATTGATATAAGAGGTTTACTGTAGTATTTTCATCACAAAACCCCAATATTTTATCATACTTTGTTAGATACTTAATAGTGCAAGACAAAATGGCAAAATGTAATTTAAGTACAGAATCCATTTTGCCTGTTTTTAACTCGCAAATATGCTGATAAGTAGTTTTGACAACACTATTTCTTGTGAATATTTACATTATCAGTTACTAGCATATTTATTGCCAACAGAAATGTAACTGAGACTCTATGCCCTTCTAGAACTTCGTTGGAAGAGTCATGTTATGTCAGAAGAGACAGCAGTGACTTCTGTACTGCATTTGCCATGTCGTTTGGGAATTTTGAAACTACTTTATTTGAATACTACATATTTGAAACTACTTTTAAAAAGTTACTGCAATAGAAACATGTGGATGTGATGCTGAAAAAGAATAATCCCTTTTTTAAAAAACATAGTAAGCATTTACACCTAGTGCTTCATTATCTGTGCTATATGGTCCAATTCCCGTGTTCTAAATTTTGAATTCTGGCATATTCAAGTTTAATTCCTATAAATAAAATATGGTAAATACAGCAAGCAGATTCTGTAATATCTAGTTCTTCATTTACTGAGTAATTTTTTTCCTTTCATCTGTACTGTATTATAGAGCAGTGCTGAGACTAGTAGTCTTCAATGATATGATCAACCATATATTTGACATATTATATTTTAAAAAATCTACAAAACAGTCCAGCATGTGAGTTGGTTTAAAAAACATTATAATTTTCTTTTAAAACCATTATCATTAGGCTTGGAGTAATCAGCATAGCAAAAAAATTAATGAATATGTACAGTGAGGTACTGTGGCAGATAAGCACTTGTTGAACAAAGATAGGAGTTCAGTTGAACAAAGATAGGAGTTCACGGTGTTCCAGTACTTTATTGTACTTTACTTTCCAGTACTTTACTGATGTTGCTTTAACCATTTGTCTTCCAAGCTTTGATTTCCATTATCTTCTAGAAACTTCGTAGCCAAAAAAAAAGTCTTAATGTTTATGCTAAGATGCTCTCTTAATGCACTTCTCAGTTTAAAATGGGTGAAATTGATGAAGTCATTCACTAAAAACAAGTGTGTTTTAAATTTTTGTGTTGCAGTTATCAGTACTCCTGAAGTTCAACGTTTGTCCTAGAGGCAGTAGAAAAATTAAGTGCATTTTAATTTACATTATCAACCCATATCATAAGTGTCCTTGATTTATAAAAAATGTACATGACAGCAAAGGATAGCTATGCTTTTAATCTGTTACAAAGACCATAAAAGCAGTGAATGTTATGGCTCTGAGATGTTTCTGAGGGATCAAGAAATCTGCACTTTTCTTAAGATTGACCTATCACCTTGAAAAGCAGTGAGGAAGGAGAGCTGCAAATGTAAGACCACTGTCAGGTCAACCTGTCGTGGTGCTGACAGGTCTCTGATATAAAACCCAATTTACTGTTTAAGAAGCACATCCATTATCCTTCTGATTTTAAAATAGAACATACATCAGCAAAATGATAAAAGAAAGTGCTTAAGAATTATGAAAGTCAAGGACTATTTCATATCAGAAAGTCACAACCTTTTTTGCATATTACTGATTAAAATTACAGTGAATGTTAATATTCATCTGTGTCTTTCTTTCAGAAAGTTAAGAGTTTGCATCAGTTGAACTTCAATCATTGCAATTCTACTTATATTACATTGTTATTTGGATTAGCCAGACATTATATTATGTTCCTCTTTATAGGAATTGAAGAGGTTTTTAGAATGTGGGTAATTTTAGGCAAACTGATGTGTCAGTTTTGGGGAAAAAGATTTGGGTTTTTTGATCCTAATGAAAAAACCCACATGATTTTCCTCTCATTAGGTTCAAGTTTCGTCTCCATTTGTAATTTGGAATAGAGCAAAATTCTTAAATTTCCTGTGTAAGGAGCATCTGTAGACTCTTCTACTTAATATAGTTTCAGTTCTTGAAAAAGGAAAGCTTAAGGCTTAACTGAATGGGTAGTAAAAAAGAAAAGCATATTAAAATGTTTTACTTCATGACCTTAATGGATTTAAAGGTGAAGTTGGATATCCTAAAATAGTAGGAACAAAAGACTGAAATGTCCACCAAGACAGATGGAGAATTAAGATTATGGATTTCTAGTATCAAAGCATTTTTCACCCTTTAGAGCAGTTTCCAGTGTCATCTTCCTTATGAAATTTTAAGATAGCTTTTTTAACTTGTGCCTGTGTTCGATCATACGATTTTTCCTGGATTTTGGTTTGTTTAGGGTTTTTTTTCTCTAGCTAGAGATTTAGGGGCTTAGTACATGTAAAGGCAATATTTACCCTTTTTTTCTGTGCATTTTAGATTTTTCTAAAGCATAATTATTCTAGAATAATTATGTGCATACTCTCCTCTCAGATGTGTTTCTATTGAGAGTTGAGGAGAAAGAGTTTAGAAGAAGTAATTGTTCTAAGCCAGTTAGTGCATATTTAACATTTTGGAAATTTTCCAGCTATAGATGTGTGTAAATGATGTACCCTATAGATTTGGTCCAGAGCCCACTGGATTTAATTCCCCTATTTTCAATGAAATCTCTTTCAGAGTTATGGAGCCATTTTTTAATATTTACTAGAGTAGATAGAGTTAGGGTAATTTGAAATTTTGAATGGAATTTAATGGGACACTCAGATGATTTATTGAATTCTCAAAAGTGCTACATTGATCGAATTTCTTTGTAGTTGTCTTGCTCCAGAGCAAAAAGAGACATCCCTCTACTCATTATCACACGTGTTTTGCTGCAGGCATTCCCACCATCTTTCTCCTTTCTGCAGGTATGGGTCCATGAGCAGGTGAGCTCATATAACACTGTCTAGAAGAAGTCTTGACTGATTCTCAGGTTTTTTTCTCTTCTGCTCCTCACTGTGTAGCCTGTATTCTTGTGCTAACTCTCCTGTTAATCTGACACTAGTGTAAAGAGATTTTGTTTGCTAAGCCACCAACAAAGTATTCTCTTTTTATCTCCTTGGTTAGTTTTTTACCCAACTATTGAGATGAAACAACTCAGAGAACTCTCCGGAGGATATCAGCCAGTGAAAGTCATGTTGGGAGTATGTGTCCAGTAGCAGAGAGTGGGGAAAAGGAAGCTCCACCTTGAAGCGGTGGTGAGATGTTAGATCAGCTCACCTCATTGTGTAGAAATGTTGTGCTAACAAAGGCACTATTAAAGTTTGCGCTTCATAGACACTGGCAGGCATGATTCCCTACTTCAAACAATGAAGTTAAGGCATAGCACCACTTTTTCTATAATCACAACTGAAAAATAAATTTTAAAAATAAGTCTATTTGGATTAGTTCTTTATTAAACCCATGATATTTATCATGGATTGTTCCTTTATCCTCTAGAGGATTACTGATTCCTTTTTTCTTTGTAATAAATTCATTTTTATTGGGTGTTCTATTAAGGTGTATTGGACAAAAATGTCCAGGCTGTCTATATGTGCAGTTTCTCTCTTTCTCTCTATTTCTCACACACACATGCACAAAATTCGACATCATATTTCTATGGTGAAATACTTTACAGTTATATATATACAGTACATAATGTATCTATCTAAAATACTTAATTTATTTTTCAATTCCTAATGCACTGAGTGTACATAAAACAGTGACTTGGACACCATGCAATACTTCCAACGTCATTAACAAGAAACAGAAAAACTTATTACATCGACATGAATTTGATCTATTTTGTATCTTTCCTGTATTTAGTTTTTTTGTGGAGAAATTATTAAAAATTGGTTTAGCCTTTTTTATAAGCAAATCATCTCCCAGTACGTTGGCATTCTCAATATTTTCTCTAATATTGCTATCATTTCAGTTAAACCTTAATCTTTTCTGAAAAAATACTTTTATCAGAAGATCTTTTAATCTATTTTTTAGATTTTATTGTTATCTCCCAATCCTGACTAGATTTTTTGAATAACCCCAGGTTAGCTATTTTTCCTTTCTAGCATAACAGTATCGGTACCCTTTTCCTGAGATGTTTTTTAAAAATCATCTGAACACTTTCAGTTCTTGTGTTTCCCCAGTAAACCAGAATTTATTGTTCATTAATTATGATGTCCTCAAGTTGTTTTAATAATTTTCCGGGTTCATGTTGCAACAATATTAAGATATTCCATGCTCCCTCCCTCTTTTGGTGCAGAAAGCCTCATGAAACTAGTGAATCAGTGAAGATATAGGAGAAGACAAGGCACAAAACAATCATACCTGAATTCTTCAAGCTTGTGTGTGTATTGAAACACCTCATTTTGGGCAGCTTCATTCATATGCTGCCCCATTGGTTTCAACAGTCAGTAGTAATTACTGCAGCACTGCTGAGTCAGAAACAATCAGAGCTTTTTCAATGTCAAGGCAAGATTTTCTTCAAATCAGTTGCAACTTGCTACTGCATTTCTACTGGGGCAAAGATTTGTGTTAGGTATTTAATTCTCACAGTTGTTCCTTTCTTGGCATCAGTGTTCTTTACTTGGTTGTTGCAAATTCATATCACACTACCTCCGGAAGCACTAGTAAAATAACAGGATCTGCTGATGGCAGTGTACAACACATTTCAAAAACAGAAGCTCAAGGTTACTGTTTTGTATCAGTTCCTTTAAAAATCTCACATGTATCTTACATGTGTGATAGAAATATTTGAAGATAATTACTTCACTGAAACAGAAGACCAGAGATCATGGAGGAATATTCTGGAAGAATATTCTCAGAAAACTACAAATAAAGCTGTGGGAATATATATGCCAGATAATGATAATTGGTAATAGATTGTATTTCCAGTTTTATGAAGTGTTTTATTTTTTGTGAAAATATAATGAATAAAATTAATGGATAAAGTAGGAATTGTAAGGCAGTACTTCAAATATTTCTTAAAACTAGATTCTGTGTTACAAAATAAGATCATGCATGGAAAGGTTATCTAGTTCATCAGCTGGTGTGATGAGATATAAGTTACATCAGTGAAAATGGCATTTAGTCTTTGTCCTTATGCAAGAGTATGTTACTCTCATTCCATTTGTCTGCAGTGTTACTGTGCCTAATGCAGTTTACAGATTGACATGCTGAATAGTAATCTTTCTCTTCCAGAGTTAAAGGAGGAGACAAGTGGGAAAAAATTGAAAATATTTTATTAAAGTTGTTGAGGAAAAATGTCTTTATACATCACTTTTAAGCATGATGAATCTTTATTTAACCAAAACTTAAGCTGTTTTGTCACACAGCTGTAGTTATTTTAGTTGTCAATAGTTTCATTAATTTTGAGAATAAGTTTTGCCTGTCATCTAAATCTTGTCATTGGTGTAATCTGGGATTCTCATAGTTTACTATGCAGTTGCTCAATATGGTTTGGACCTCCACAGAACCTATAGCTTTATGGTTCTTTATCTTTGTCTTCTTGATTGCAATTTGCTGAAACTGGCAATATCACAAAAAAAATGTGCATGGAACTATATTCCTTGGCACCAGCTCTTACAGTCCTATTGGCTAACTACCTAATTTCCTTTTTTTTGTTTTATTTTTTAATAGCGATGCCCTTATAACTTTGAATTCTTGTTTACTATAAGCAGAACCTTTCTTAAATTGGAAAGTACCAGCTGTAAGAAATACTCAAAGAACTGTTCAGGCAGATGGAATCCTTATGAGAAGGAAAGTTTTCTCTTCCATTTATTGATTTGCATGTATCTTGACATCTCTCTATTCTGGTTTGGTGACACAGCAAAGGTGGAGAAAAAAATGTTGTTAAATTATTTTTTTTTCGTTTTGAGATCATTTGACAGAATTTTTTACATCATTGCAAATTACTACATAGAGTGTTGTGTTGCTTGGCACTAAACCCTAAGAGGATAGTTAAATCAGCATTCCATGGAAGTCATCTTCTGAAACGTGTATCATCTAATACAATTTTCAGTTCCGGTACTATTGTCTTGTTCATGTTAAACAAAAGATATTGTTTAAGTTTCATCTTCAAACAGTAATGGAGAACTTGCTATTTAGCCTGCTAAAAAGTTTCCCTTTTTGAGTGATATTCCTGTTCCTATGGCAGTAGGAATAATGGAAGATAAACATACATCTTTTGAGACATTCAGTCTGTATGTTCACATGTTGTGCAAAGGAGCAATAATTGAAATTACATGGCTTTCAAAATACTAGTCTTTATTATGAATATACATTTTTCTGTTTATTTTTTGAGAGATTAGGTCTTGATATTTCTAATTTAGAAGACATGTCTAAAGGTTGTACAATATGGCTTCTGATATCTGATTTGTGCCAATATCAGTTGTGATTAGTCTGATAATCTCTTATATCCTCTTTAATCCTCTCCAAGTCCCTTCATTATTGCAAACTCCAGTGTCTGACATCAGTGTTTTTATTATGCCACTTACAATCTGGATTAATTTAGGAAATTAGTTTTTCTAACTGATTGCATACTCTGCCTGTGCATCTTTGCAGTTTCTTTTTTGTGGCAATGCTCTGAAGCATTGTTTACTGAGATTTTTAAAAGTTGTGATCTCACCAGTAACCATGTGATTACTTTCTTCCTTGTGCTAACTGGAAGACTTTTTGATTGATAAGCACAAAGCAAAAGGTGACTGCATAAACTTGAGATTTGAGAGCTTAATTTTTTTTCAGGAATAAAGGAAATAATTCCTAGCAAGTAATTTGCTCAACGAGTTTAAATGAGTTTACCTTCTACATTCTAAAAGTGTTTATGAGAATATCTGAATTCCTTCAATCTTATTTATTGTTGTGTAAATATTTTCAGCAACTCAGCAATGAATTTTTAATGTGAATATTTGGTTTTATACTAAAACACAGTTTCAATTTGGTGAGCCTTCTAAATAGGCAGAAGTTGTTTAATCCATTTTAGTCAACACAGTAACTGCCTAGAGTTACTAAAGACCATCATTTCTTTTGAAAAAGAAAATACAATCCATAGTAGAAACACTGTACTCAAGACTTCAAAGAGGAACTCAAGACTGATATTTTCATACTGGATAGTAAAAGGTGAGATTGTAAATACTTTGGCAAAATGGAATATCTGATCTGCTCAATATTTTCATTGTTTTCAATAATCACATAAATTCACCAGTAGATCTGGTCTTAGCTGTGTAACAAATAATTTTCCAAATTGGACTAGACTTCTTTTTTTTCATGGAAAGTGTCCTGGAAATGGCAATGTTGTCCATACATCTCCTTATTAGAAACCATTTCCACATAAGTTTTTAGACTATTAATTATGAAAAAAAGAATAGAAAATTTAAGCTTAACCTTTGCAACCAGTAAAATTAAAAATCATTATCAGCTAAATGTATTATTCCTTCTGCATCTGTCTACATCCAAGGAAATGTATTCAGTGAAAGAAAAGGTAGTCATGAAATGTTCTGCTTGCTTGCTCTATAAGTTCCATGCTTCTGGAATAAATGCCTCAGGTAGTGGGGAAAGCTTTCATCTAGTGGCCCCTGTTTTAGATGGTCCTGAATTATTTTTTTTTAATCAAAATCACTATTTATTTTTGAAATGTTTCAGCTATACTCAAATTATAAATGCAGACATATATTTTTACCATAAAATACTATGTATACTGAAGTCACATAAATGTGTGATGTAATCTTAGCTTTTGCCTGAAAACAGAAGCAATTATTGATACAAGAAGAGCTATATATGTGTATATATACCTAGGTTTTTCTTTTGCTCTTGTCATTCTTAAAGGAACTGTGAATTTTACTGAGTCTGGTGATGCCCAGCTTTGTAGCTTTATTACCTGTTTTTAGAACCTACAAAATATTGAAGCTCTTTAATAACAAACACTTTGTATTTCCTTATGTCAGCAAATTTCCTAGATCGATACATTCTATTTGTTTGCCACAATCATACTGTACTCTACATGATTCTAAGGCACTAATTTTTGCATGACCTTGCAATAAACTACTAAAAGCATTATAAATATATCCTTTTCCTTTTTTAGCTTAGTCATATGACTTCTTTCTGTGCTATGATTAGCTGCAGCACTTTATTCTGATGTCCATCAGTGTTACTGTCAGTTGCTTTTGGCAGCTGAACTATCAAAAGCTGTATTACTGAAAATGAATTCCTTTTTAAAATGTTATTAGGCCTGATAGATGTGTAATAGTGCGTCTCACCTGCCTTCCACATCCTTACTTCACAATTACACAACTCGTTTCTTTCCGAGATGGTGCAACTGATACATACAAACTGAACTGTGAGGGGTTGTTCTCACCTTCTGTTTAGCTTAGAAAGTGCAGTTTCTCTTAGGGCCCTGGAGGAGAGCTTCTTTTCGAATATGCCAGCTATTCTAATGCAGCTAATAGAAGATACTCACTGTATCTTGCAAACCCTATTGCTAGATTCTGTGTACACCTCAGATGTTTAGATGTGTTCCTTGTAACTGTCAAGAAAACTAGAGCTGATTAAAAAAAATAATTAATTGTAATTGGTTAGAAACAAAAAAAAACTACTAAAAACTATCTTTATTGCCATTTTTTAATGTATGATTTTCCATTTCTTCAGCCTGATTTTTTGAAATGTGCATTATAATGAGGCAGACTTTGAGAATGATCAGGAGTGAAGGGATGGGAAGCTTTTATAAGATGGTGTAGTTCATGTTTGCAACGATAAATTTTTTTGTTGATCCTTAGTTAAGCAAAGAATTCATGCTTGTGCTTACCTTGTGATAAGCTGGATGCATTTAAGAAGATGGGTGAAACCTAACATTTTACTAGTTTCCAGTTGCCACTCTGCTGTGGTTTAATCTTTTTACTTTTCACTGGGATTACTTCCCTTTTAGGACTAAGGGAAACTAGATAAAGTCATTGTCTGAGAGGAGAGAGTTTGCAGCAGCAAGATGGTGCAACCACTGATTTCTCTCAATGACACTGAGCTGCTGGATATGAAGCTGGGCCAACTGCCTCCATGGCTGGTAGCATGGAGGGACTTTGCCCTCTGTTTTCATGGGGCCCCACGCAGGTGTTCTGGTAGTTACTGTACAATAGTTACACTACTATGAGTAGGGGCCTTGGTACCACTGTGGTGGTATCGCTTGCTGCCAAATTTTTCATGCTGTCTGGAGCTGTGATCACTTGAGTCATGACCCAAAACTTCAGGAAGGGAAAAGTACAGCTGTTGAACAGACTTAGCTGTGGGAATAGTTACCCTGCTGAAGATACCAGAACTACTCATGTTAAAACCTGTACTGCTCTTCTGACCATAATAAATTTCCATAATAACTTTCCACTTTAATTTATTTTTGGTTGAAAACAGGTTCTTTAGGAATGGCAGTCTGTAAAGGTGAGGAGAGGGAGTTGCTTTTCTGTGAGAGAGCAGCTGGAGTCCATGTAGCCCTGCCTCATGACAAACTATGAGCCAGCTGAGAGGTTATAGGTTAGGATTAGAAGGAGATTAGACAAAAGGGGTGACAGTTTTGTGGGTATCTACTACTCATCACCATCCTAGTGTTTGTTTTTATATCCAGTACTGAAGGTCGACATTGAAATGTGATTTTGGTAAGTGACCACCAACAAAATTGCTGTGGCTGTTGAAAGTATTGGTTTAATTATTTAAAAATACTTTGGTTTATGATTAAAAGCAATAGAAATGGTATTACTTTCATTGGCATGATCTTCAAAGTGTGATCTCTCTGTCTTTAAGTTCAAACCAGTAGTTTGAAAATTAATTGTCTTCACTAAAAGATGCTGGTCTGAGAGGCTTCAAGGGTATACAAAAGTACAGTAGTCATAAGTACCTGGGTTAAGAAATGAAGCCACAAATGAATAATTGAAGCAATTGGCAGTCCAGATGTGTCTCAGGACATGATACTCTGAATTTTCTGGCAACAAGTTGAATAATAAAACACTTAAACCTCTTTAAAAATCTTAATAAACAAGGATTGTCTCTAGTACCATGATCAATAAAGGCTGTTGCATCTAAATCACAATCTAGGTCACCTACATTCTACATCAGTTGTTGTCCTGAGATTTAATAACAAAGCCTTAAGGGCACAGTTACCAGACTAAACATCCTGTGTGATTCCTGTAGGCTATGGAACCATGCTGTGTGTGTGAAACCAAGAATTTATGATTCATCTAATTAAAGTCTTAACAGTCAGGAAAAAAATGTATCAGGTTAGGTAAGAAGATAGTCAAATTATCCAATTATTACTGCTTATGCCCAATAATGAAACTATTAAAAGCAATACACATAAGCTTTCTAGTACCTATGCCTTATGCTGATGCTGTGTTCACCCCTCAAGAGCATGTCTGGGTCCTGAAGTCAATGGTGCTACTCCTCCTCAAAAGAAAGGGTTATGACAAGTCATCAGCTTCCCAGGTTTTCGATAGAAAGAATGTCATGACTTCACCCCCTTTGGATCTTTATGGCATCATGTTTATACATTCACTTAGCTTTTTCTTCTTTGGTCTGTATTTCCGCATTATAGCTGAATTTGCTATAAATTATATGTTTTGCATATGTTGTATACTTATTTGTGTCAGGAGAAGGGGGAGCTGTTAGAATCTTGTTTTTAATTTAGCAGCCTTTAAGCTGTGGCTTTCTGATAATAGAATGTTTTACTAGCAGATGAGCATGTAGGCTTGTTGTGAGGACTCTAGTAGTTTATAAACACAACAGTGCCCTGGAAGGCATTATCTATAAACATGTAAAGAATTAGTTACAATGTATCTGCAACAGCTTGTCACCAGTATCTGCTAGTTATGTCAACATCACTGGTGTATTATCATAGTTATTTCACAACAAGAATAATGACAACACACGTGGTTTAACAACTCTGCAATTTTATTAAGCCATTTGGGAAATTACTTATCAAAAGACACACCCCCACACCCCAGCCCCAACACAGAAATTCATTATTTCTATAAGTTACTTTCTGATCAAAACTAAAACATTAATACAGATACATGCAACAAGTTAACAGTGGAAATAGTTGTAAAGTGTCTGAATTGCTAAAACACAAGTTCTGTATTTAATTCCCTGTTGTTATTCATGGAGAAAGTAAATGATGAGATTACCCTTACAATTTGCTCTCAATAAACCCATATATCAATTTGCTCTGGGGTCTCACACAATCCACTCTCATGTTTTAAAGGTTCCAGTGCACTGAAATACCCTAGAGGTACAGACTTTTCACTCTTCTCTTCAGAGGAACTACCTATTTCATATTTAAAGTTGAGTTACATATGTGATTGGCTTTGTTACTGCACTAACTGCTTCTTCAAGAACCTGTAAAAATGGTCGCCTGCATTCACAATTGCAAGCTTCCCCAGAATTTGTCACTCTGCTGGCATTGTTGCAAAATGTCTTTATCTCTAAGATCTGCAGTTTTACCCTGAACTTTGATTTGTATTTTAACAACCATTGCCAAAGCCTGAAAGTGTGAATTTGGATTTGAAAGAGCTGCCCTTGTTTCTATATACAGCAAAGAACTCTAGAACCCTTCTTCAACTGAATAGTGGCTCATGGAGAGCACAAATTAAAACTTGACTTGAGGAAAGCAGACAAGAAAGTTTGTATGTTACTTGTAACTGCTGTTCTTCAAAATATGTCAACTATATGTTATTCACAGTCCCTTTCCTGTCAAATTTGATAGAATCTTAAAATTCTAGGAGTGAGAATTAAAAAGAAAAAAGCATTTGCTGCATCATTGATGGACATGGATTTTAAAAAAAACAAGCTAAAGCTCTCTGCAGATAAACTGCAGAGACAAAAATTTGTCTGAATTTCATTGCTCAGTCTTATTAACACCTAAAACATACATATCAGCAAATCACCACAAAGAAAATCAGTTACAGGGAAATAACTTTTTCATTCATTCCCTAACCTCATGAGGTCATGGTCTGTTTATTCATATAAATTGCCATTAGTGCTAGTAATTTGGTTCAATACCCTTGTGTTTGATATCTTGTGTTGACAGAAGAAAACAGAGCATTAGTCCAAATTTTTATTCTGACATGATTAGACACCACAGCTCAGAAGAATTTGTTGTTTATCTAGTTTCTAGTCCAGATATTTTTAGCATACACTTTTGCTTCTCTATACTCCATGTGGATAGATGATGAAAGACCCAATCCATAAAGTTTCCTAGGAGGAATGTGAATTTAGTGATGCTGGAGGAAGGGTTATTTAACATGGGGAAATTTAATATACACAGTGTAGTATTGAATATAGAATTCTTGACTCACTCAGGTTGGAAGGGATCTCAGGAGCTTCCTGGTTAATTTGTTGCTTAGAATCAGCTATGAGATTACACCAGGTTGCCTTACCTAGTTAGGTCTTGAAAATCTCCAAGAATGGAGTCTGGAAAACCTCTCTCAAGGCAGCCTGGTAGAAACTGCCTTCTTTCAGTTTATGCCTCATCCTTCTCTGACGATACACCACCACCAGCTCTTTCCCCAGCCAAGGTTGAAGTTTCACTATTGTGTGGAGACTCCATAGCTTTCCAGTCAACCTTTTTTAATATTTGACCATCATAATTATGTAAACCTTTTTTCCTTGTATTTGATCAGAATTTCTGACATTATAAAGCAGGATGCATCTAGAGCTGCTGCCAACATATATAGTGCTGTCATTGTTTTTGGTGCCATTGATAGTGACATGACTATGACTGGCCATGGTCTGGGGACTGCTGGCCACAACACTGAGTGGGACTGAAGAGTTCCTGACTTGCTAATACAAAAAGCTGGTGGCAGAACTAGAAATATTTGATGCCTCCTTGGATATCACCTGTAAAAGAGCAATATATAGTCTTTCTTTAAAAAAGAAAGAAAAAAGGTCTCTGCATGTGGATATTCATAGAGAAGATAAATTGAGAGAGCCTCAAATATATTACTTATGTATTTTTGTTATAGTAGTAAACATGGGATAAAAGGATAGCAAAAGATATTTTCAGATTATGTTCTTTACAAGGAATTAATAGGATTTGGCCTAGGCATGACAGCTAGAAGAAAAAGAAGTGGAGCCAAGTGTCACACATTGACTGTTGGACTTCAGAGCAAATAGGATGCTAAAACTACCAGGGTAGTGGAAAAAAAGAAAAGCTTGTTGATCTGGTAAGAAATTAAGTTTGTCTTGTTGATTTGGCTGTGTCCAGTGAATATTAAGGGTAAAAGTAAGATTATACATGATGGAAGAGAATGCCAGAAGCGAACTAATTTGATGCAAACTACCAAGGAGCATTCAGGCCTTAATATTTTTCTTACTCCCAATCTAGGATGTACTGATAGATTTTAAGAGAATATTTTTCTTCTACTACATAATACATACATTTATATTGTTTCTTCACAAACAACTGCTTCAGTTGCTTTTATTATTTTTTTATTTTTGTGTGGGTTGGAGATAAGATAAATCACCTTTTCCAAATTATTTCTAAACATTTATTTAACTATTTATAGAAGGGCATATTGTCATTTTTCTTAAGATACACTAGTAGGTTGGACCTCCAGAATATGGAAGTTACTATAAGCTCTATCTGAAAAACAGAAAGTCATATTTTGGATCAGAACTATGGCTAATTTTTTCTCTCAGTTTCATTCATCTTTTATATGCTATAACACTGTTTCTGTGTTTCTATAGTACTTACACTTCCATTACAAATCAAAAAGAATCTTTCAAGTTGATCTCAATTCTTTTCAGGGTACAGGATACCTTCTTTTCAGTTCCTGTTACTAATGGAAATCATAAGCATGAGATCTTATCCTTCTATTATTTATTTGTCTTTCTTAGCTTTGGCTAATAAATTAGTTTAAACCTTGAAAATATTAATTGGAATTTAGTATTTATGTCACAGCATAAGCATATGGAATTGCTGTTATTTGAATAGAAGTACATGTGAACTCTCTAGTTCACAAACGAAAGTAATCCTCAATCAGTGACATCAATTGTGAGGAGTGTTTCTGTAAATGTTATTTCATTAATATTCTAATTTTGTTTGGGTTTTGTTAGTTATTGCAAGATATTGTAACTCTTAATTTGGGTATGTCCCTATCACAATGACTGTTTACCAAATGCTATTTATACCTTATCAGACAGAATAATTAGCATTAGCTAATGTATATAAATGCCAGTACAATTCTAGCAGTTGAATTGTACAACTTATGTGACCATATAAAAATCCTGATGAATCGTTTCAAATTTTAAGGATCTACCAGGCAAAAACCATAGATGACAGTGCCTTCTGTTTACGCTCTCGGTACCATGATATTAACATTCTTGCTCAACACTGATTCACACTTGGGTGTCCTCTTCAATGTGGATGTTCTGCATATTCTGGATATTATAGTTCTCAAGCAGTAGGAAGGTGGAAGAAAGAATAGAAAAGTTAATACAGTCCCAAAAATTTTTTGTTATGATTTAACTTCAGTGTCCACGGAGAATATTTGCTTGTGGTGGTATGATAAATCCTGAAAACCAAACTGTTAAAAGATGTTCATTTTCAATATTGAAATATTCATGGAGTTAAAGTACAGTGAACTATGCCTGCTTCCTGAGGGAAGAAAAACCCCATGCAAAAGTTTTTAAGAGTGGAGCCTAGTGAGAATGATCACTGTTACCATAGAGAAAGAGGAAACATCATCTCATTGTGGGACCAGGAATTGAATTTTTATCAAAGCTACAGCATTAAAACTAGTCCTTAGAGGAAAGGACATATATATACACTTATTTCCTTTCCTTATCACACTAACTCATACCTTTTACAGGCATTCAGTGACTTTATCAACAGTCTTGAGGTGGATGTTAAACTATGTAAAGTTAAACAATATAGTAGTGTACCTGGAGTAACTCTTCAGTTTGTTGATAAAAATAAGTTCATTCATCACGGCCTTTTTATTATTAAAAAGGCAAAAATAAGCAGGATATTGTAAAAAAATTATTTATTTTATAAATGAAGAAAGTAACAAAGGCTTGTTTTCCAGTGATGTGTGTTTCTCATACCCATTTCCCTGGGTATTAATTCTAACTGTTCTCTCTCTTCCTTCATTCCCAAGCTCTCATTTCCAAACCCTCCTATACCTGCTAGCTATTGTCTGGGAGAGCAGTGTGTGCTGCTACACATGCTAACTGGACACACAGTACAGGCAGGCAGAGTAGCTCACAACAGGTCAAACAGAGCATTTAACTGAGATATTCATGTTACCACCCCTCCCTCAGTGGAATGAGGAATGTTAATTGAGGTCTGCCTTCTTTCATCAGCTGTATCCCTTTAAAACTCTGATTTATTTTGTTTTCAATTGACCAGTGTACTCAAAAGTTACAGGAGGCAGAGTATACAGCCTTATAGAAGCCTGATTGGTTTCTTTCCTTAGAATACCAGACTAAAAATACACTGCATGTGAAAAGATTTAGGTTTTTTTTTTATTCTTTACTGTCCTTTTAAAATGGTGGTAATGATTCTATAATTAGGGTGGGAAGAATCTTCCTGTCATAAGTATAGAAAGAATGTGATTCCCTGAGATTGTGCATACTTACCCAGACATTTGGTGAAACTCAATAGAAGAGGTTTTATATTACATTACTTGATATAATTGGAGTAGTTTGTTGTTGATGGTACTGCATTTTCTGATGCACTCAGGTTTCTTTGTATCTCTGTTAAGGAGTTAGGACTCAGTAACTGAAAAAGGCTCACTTAAAGTTCTCAGTTGCTAATGAGTACCATTAGTAATCAATCTATTTATCTCCCTCATCTGTAACATATACTTTTCAAGTCAGTATGGATAGGTTATTTCAGTAATCTTTCATTACAATTTATCTGTAAAATTTTAGACCATTTTCTATTTGGGAGTTTTATTAATTTGTTTTATTAATTTTTCTCTTTGGGAGGTTTTATTATCACAGAATCAGAGATTCATGGGGGTTAGAAGGAACATCTGGAGATCATCTAGTTCAGTCCCACTGCCAGAGCAGGATCACCTAGAGCAGGTTGCACAGGACAGCATCCAGGCAGGTTTTTAATATCTCCAGAGAAGGAGACTTCACCACCTCTCTGGGCAGCCTGTCCCAGTGCTCTGTCACCTTCACAGTAAAGAAGTTCCTCTTCATGTTTAGGTGGAACTTCCCATGTTCAATTTTACACCCATTGCCTCTTGTCCTGTCACTGGGCACCAGTGAAAAAAGACTGACCCCATCCTACTGACACCCACCCCCCAAGTGTTGCTAAAATCCCACCCTCAGCCTTCTCTTCTCTGGGCTAAAATGTCCCAAGTCCCTCCACTTCTGTTCATATTTACACTCTTCTGTAGTTATTAAGAAGAGTAGTTTCTTCATAGTTCCACCTTAATTTATTTCCTTTTTTTTAGTTAACTGATACATTTCAGGAATGTTTATTCAATAAATATAATGGTATCCTGGAGTTCAAGACTCTCATCTGTGATATGGATACGTTATGTTTTTCCAGAATTATAGCACTGGAATAGATGCATTTGGGGTATGACTTAATCCTCATTTAATCAATTAAAACATTATTAAGGGTTCTAGAACCACAGGTCGTTGTAGATGTTGAAACTGTCGAAGTTTTTAGTAACTACTTGTAGAAAAAATATGCAAGAAAGATAAAAATAACTAGATTAGGGCACTCTCTCTTGAAACTAGATACCTTCATTCCAGTCCCTGCTCAGAGTAGCATATGTAGCATTAAAAACTGGTACAGGTACATCAGAAGTTACTAGGAAAAAAGCATCCCAGTACCCCGTAGTTCCATGCTTGGGACATTCTCCCTTTTGTGCCAGAACCAGCTCCTTTTTTTTTGTAAGGTCTTGATGATCCTTATGGGTCCCTTCCAACTCGGGATGTTCTATACAATCTAAATTGGAGGTGACAGTTTAAACTGAATTGAACATGAATGTGGATGTTACAATGCAAAAAAAGTGTGATGAATTAGACATAATTTCACTCAAAACCAGCATAATGTCCAAAAGAACCACTTTTATTCTAGTAGGGGTATGCAAATTGAGCATACCTTTGTGCATGCCATTATGCATGCACATAGGAACCTTTCAGTTCCTCCTAAGTAAGAAAAGTCCCTGTTCATTTTCGAGACTCTGCAAATCACAAAGAAAATAAAATTGTCATTAAGTTCTGTGCATTCCCTGTGTAGGTAGTTGTGGCTAGTTTGCTAATAAAATATACTGAAGATACTCAGTTGACATATGAGCATCTTCATGCTTCTTGCTAAGCTCAAAACTAGGAGAGGTTAAGATTCTGCTCCCATCAGCACCCTAGCAGATCAGCTGCTGAGATGCTGAGGACTATAAGAGAAAACAATTATGATGAGGAAAATAAAATACACAGTTGGTCATATTTGCAGGAAGATAAAGGGAAAAGTTCTATATTGGTCATAGGGATTCTTGTAATGCAAAAAATTTATGAAAACTATATTTTGACTAGCTGGATAGAAGATGTCTTCCTATGCAAAAAAAATCCAGTAAGATTCCTGTGAACCGTAGAAAAACTTAGATCAATATTCTGTGTAACTCCAAGTCTAGTGGAATAAAATATGTATGTAATAATGAAAAAATATATCTAGCTGAATCTATAATCACATAAATATATAGGACAGGAAGGCTAGCAAGCTGCTGAAGTGATCTTTTAAGGTCTAATGATCTTATCTGGAAACAAACTGAGAAAATTGCAACTCAAACAGTTGGACAGCATATGTCAGTTAATGATGAAGATGCTGAAAAGAATCTGTGTGTCAGACTTCTTTCTAAAGTAAAAAAAAAGAAAAAAAGGTCCAACCCCCTGTCACTACTTTCCAGTCTAAAACTAATCAGCTTACTGAAAAGAGAGTGAGATCTGTGGTATTTGAAGACATTTTTGATAACATGACGGAAATAATGCATCACAAAAACAATACTAAGATTTTTTTAAAGGGCTTTGACATTGAGTAAGAATGTTGATCTAGCTCTACTTCACCACATACTTGAGACTTTATGATGTCCAAATAGTTATCAACTCCTGCATTTTAAAAAATTACTCACAATACATTAAATTTAGAGACTTCTGAAGAAAATTCAGCCATTTCAGCAAAAGAAAAGGAGGCTTCAGAAAAGGACTCAAGGCAAAGAGTGATTTAACCGATTTAAAGCCATTTCTTAAGTCACTGCTCACATAAATGGAGGAATTATTAAAGCATGAGAACTGACATGAAAAGGATTTTAATCTGGTCAAAGAAGATTAAAAAAAAATCAATATGAGATTGCCATACTATAAAGTATGAAGATGATAGCTTCATTTTAAGAAAAAAATTTAAAGTTGGCAAAAGTGTCCTCCATATCTTCCAGACCTCAAAGAAACCATAACATTCTTTCTGGTCTCAATATGGGACAAATTGTTAAAGCCCATAGTAACAATGCTGTGTGGATTAAAGATGTTACATGAGAGCTTCAGTATCAGAAATAGCTATATTCAGTAAATAGAAATGGCAATAGGAACCCATAGAGTGGAAAGTTCAAAGTTTTCTGTTTAAATATTTCCTATCTTCTGGTCAAGATAAATATATTTCCATGCAGACTTAGTGGGCACCAGAAATAGGCAGTATGTCTTTCAGATGCACTGAAATTATTAACGTCAACATGATCAAATTTTATCACCACTTTTTATACATCAAAAATTGTTTTTGAAAGAAAAAAGGATGCAAACAAACATTAAGCATGTGGTTATGGAGATTGAAAAAAAAAACCATTTGGATAATGTAGATGACTACAAGAAGGTGTTTATTAATTCTGCATTCACAAATATTAAAATCATTTTGAATAACAAAATCTGTGGAAGTAGTAGCATTATGATTCTCCTGGTTTTGACTGGGATAGATGTCATTTTTTTTCTAGTAGGTGGCGTAGTGCTCTCGTTTGGATCTGGGATAAGAATCATGTTAACACAGGGATGTTTTTAGTTGTTGCCAAGCAATCAGGGGTTTTTCAATTTCTCATGCTGCCCTGCCAATGAGAAGGCAGGGGGCACCCAAGGAAGCTGCGAGGAACACAGCCAGGGGTGCTGAGCCAAACTGGCCAAAGGGATATTCCACATCATTCTCCATATGTAACCAGGGAGTTGACTGAGAGGTGGTTTGTCCTGAGAACTAGCTGAGCATTGGCTCTGGGTGGTGAGCAACTGTGCTGTGCATCACTTCTTTTGTATATTCTTTTATTACTGTTATTAATACAATTATTATTGCTAGTACTATTATTATTACTACTACTATTGTCTTCTTTGTCTGTCCTATTAAATTATCTTTACCTTAAACCACAGGTTTTAATTTCTTTTTTTCTGATTCTCTCCCCCATTCCCCTGGGGAGGAGGGAAGAGGGAGAGGGTAGTGAGCAAATGGTTGTAGAGTTGTTTTAGATTCTGGACAGGTTAAACGCCAATAGTGACTAATGAAAAACATGTCTGTCCCTCCACAATCACAACCTAGCCACTGTCAGTATCTGTGAAGACAAATTCTGTGAGACTTCCTTTCCGCTTGCATCCTGCTATTTTCATTTCTATTACAAGACAAAATTGAGTCTTTTTCTTTAAGAAAAATTTTCCAGCTCCCAGGGGGATTTTTTTTTTTTTGCCTATATGCAAAGCAGACAAATAGAGATTGTTAAAACCTTTTCAGCTGTATACAATTTGAATTAAGCATCTATTCTTTTCCTACTAGAGTTCCTCTTGTGAGGGGTTGATTTGAATTTAACATCAAAGCAAGCCATTGATCTGTTGTCCTTGCAAAAAAGGCAGATATCTTAGCAGGTTAATACATACCTCCATCAGCAAAATTAGCACTGAGAAAAAGGAAAAAAACCCTGCCCAACCATAGAATAGATACTGCATCATGTCCTAAATTCTAATCTCAATGCCAGCAACCTTTCTTACTACTACCTTGTCTCAATAATATCTTACACACTCATATGTTATAGATCTGAATGAACTAAAGCAATTAGATTAGTGTAAAAACTGCACAGATGAAGCTTTACACCTCAAACTGCATCTTAACAAGCTGCATGTATATGCCTAGAAGAAAGGAATAGAAGTAAAGGATTCATGTGTGTAGGGTTTATGTGTTTGTTTGCAATTATAACAAAGAAATAAATAAAATGAAATGCTAGACTGACTTTCAATTAAGTAGATAAAGATAAGGAAAGAAACATGAAGATGACTCAAGTATTATACAGGATAAATTTTAACAGATAGAGGCAGAACCCCTCCTATGTAGAGAACGTACAGATAGCTTTAAAAGTGCTGATTCTTCCAAGGTTTCGAGATTCTCCTAAAAGCCTTAGAACAGCCCACTAAGTCAGTGGAGAACCCCACTCAGACACACAAAAAGGCTTTTTACATATGCTTTCTGATACATCATGTTATGAAAACTGGTTAAACTACAAGTGAATGTGGTGACACCACTGACTATGCTCTCTGGTATCTATATTGTCACTATCAGTTTAGTATCTGTTTAAGGTGTACTTTGCAAAAGGCACAGATGGTCAAGTGGCAAATGGCTGACTGAGTGCTGGTTGAAAGGCTTTTTGACAGTGGAATCAATGTCACAGTGATTTCTTCTGTTATTGACAATAATGTTCATAAAAATATGATCACATACTAATCTTTCTGTGGATTGGGACTATAAGCATATATTGATTTCAATGGAAAGCATCAGATGCTTTTTGTCAGTCATGTTCTTTTCAATTATGTTAAAGGAGAAGTGGTTTTTTTTCCAACATAGTATATTATTCATAAAGTAATTTGAGGAGGGAAAAGTAACATATGAACAGATTGGGTTTTGGGGAATCTTAAAAATTCATTGTTTCTGATAAAAACTGGGTTTTTTCAAGTTTATTTAAAAATGCAAAATTAGAGTGTTGAAATGGCTCAGTGCAGGAACAAGCAGGCAGAACTCTGGCAATTAAAATAACAAGAAGCAGTACAGCTATATTATGGCCTTGCTTTCATCATCTTGCCTAGATATCTTCTATTCAAATCACAATAACAAGTTAGGATGTTAGGGGTATTCCAGCATGGACCTTCATACACATGTGCATGATGGAAGCACAAAATAGGCTGAGAATAACTCTCCTAATATATTACAATTTTATCTACTGTGATTTACTTTGAAATAAACACAGATATGGCATGATAATGTATAGGCACATTGTAAAGAACTAAAGATATCAAAAATCATAAAAATTGTAATTGAATTACATATAATTTTAAAAATATTAAAGCCACATGTTTCATTTTGTTCCTTAGCCAACATAATTCTTATAACTTGCAGAATGTGGAACTGCAACATATTGATTTGGCATCCAAAGATACATATGCAGCCATAAATAATGTTGTGGTTACTTCAACATGAGAGAGGAGTCCATGCCCATAGGAGAGCATTATCAAAGGGAAAAAGCAGATGCTGAGGACATAACATTTTATACATTTCAGGGATTTTCTTCATTCAGACTGACTGTTGTCTGAAAGGACTCCAGTTCATTCACTTATAGACTGCTTCATGATGTGAACTGTAAGTGGATGCCACTTCAGAAGCACACTTGTCATGCCAGCTGAAACATGAATGCAAATGTACTCAGAATAAATTTTTATTTTTCTATACATTAGACTGCAGATAGAAGAATGTCCAGAATCAGGGAAAATTTAGGGCACTTCCAGATTTAGTGCTATTGATGCACCAGAAAGCCTTGTGAAACTAATAAAGTAAGAAAAAAGACTGTGGACTTAAAGAAGGAGAAAAATATATTACTAGTTGTCATTCTTCTCCATTAGTATTAAAGGAAATTGCTTGACAAGCATCAGGAGAGAAATCTAAATTATATGAAATGCTTACAATGTACTCCAGCTGAGAATAAGAGAGGACCTTCTGAGAACAAAGTGCTGTAGACCAGTTTGTAGCATAGGCACATCTGGCTTATCAAAACAGCTTATCTTTTCCCCAATCAAAAATAGCATTTCTGAGGTGATGAAATAGAGTGATTCTGTATGCAGCTTATGACTTTCTTTCCGTAGTGTCTCAAGGCAGTAATGAGATACGATATCTTTGTACAAAATCACATGTCTGATTTTTCTTTCAAGTTCTGGTGCTTTAGAAGCATTTGTAATGTTTGCTGACCTTCTATCAGTAGTTTCATTTTGGGGTCTTAAAATTGATTTCTCTCATTTTGACTTTTGAAGCTATGAGATGGGCTTTGATCTGTTGTCCAGATTTGTGCAATAGCCCCAGAAGCAGCTTTTATGCATTAGATGTGGCAGTATTTAAAGCATATCAAGAGTGTCACATGTTAAGAAAGATCTCCCTGTTTCTTTTTGGACATAAAAAGCTTTTGTCTGATACATGTTGATGGATCATGTTCTTTTGATATAGAATGCTTGTGATATTGATATTAAATAAAAGGAATTAATGTGGAACTCAAGAGTATCTATTGGGACATCTTACTGTGCCTCTCCTGTCATTTGAAGTTTCTCATTCAATTTTCAGTATGTCTGCATAGCAAAATGAAAACATGATTGTAGACTGTATTAACCACCTATGTTAGTTTAATGAAACTAGGATCAGTAAATGAAGACAGAGCAGTACAGACTTTGCTACTTATTGTCAGTTAGAGTAGACACTCTTAGGGATGCCCAGTGCAGATTCTGCTTGTTGACACTTGCTAACATTTGTTTCCAAGCCCATGCTACAACTGTTACTTGTTAATTAGAAATTCTGTGGATATGTCACCGAATACTATTATGATCTATTGTTTTGGTGTGTTGGTAGGTAACTGCCAAAATCTTGATGTTTTCTCAGACATGATTGCTGTACTTGTCTTTATGATGGTCTCGTTTGTGTTACAAGTATTAAAGCATGTGCATACTGACAGCAGAACCATGAACTGGGGATTATGGCTTTTGAACCTAGGCTTTCTAGGCAAAAGTTGTAACCAGGCTGAGTTGTGCCAGTGCCTGGGCAGCCGTGACCAGATGTCTATCACTCTGTATGGACGAGGACCCTGTTGTTTATGTTTCTAGTAAAGCTTTGTCAAAATGACATAGTTCTAGGTATATTTTTTGATCTAGCTTGAGTGTTTCTTCATTGTATGCTGTCATTTATTCAACTTATTTAATATGTCTTGCATTTTACTTAGATTTATATTAGGATTAGCAGCAGTTTCTGTCTCCAGTACACAAGGAAATTAATTGTGATCTTTCTTGTGGGGAAATCAGTGGATTGCCAGTTGGACTAAGCTTCATCAGCCAAGTAGACTGTTAGTTTAACACCAGTATAAGTGAGACAAAAAACGTGTCAATGGTTACACAAAGATTTCCTTGATGCCATCACCTTAACATCTCTGCCCTAAGACAGTAGCATGCATTGGTAGGCTCCATTCTGTGGATACAACGCCATTTTATACATATACATTTTTCAGTTTTAATACAAAGAAATAAGATTTATAGTTTTACTTCTGAAATTTTCACTCTACAAGATGATAATGTGGTATTATACTTTCAAGGAAGACTTATTTTTTTGGGTAAGGCAATTGGTCTTATAATATTTATCCCTATAGCTTCAAACATACATTTAATGAAATATTTTTGGGAAAGAAAAACACAGTAAGATCTGCTTAAGTTCCAGTTTTCCTGTAAGGACCTTGGCAGACAAATAACTGGAAGTTTTTTCATTCTTCTCAGTTATCATCTAAATCTGGGTTAATCAAATAAAGATATGTCTTTAACCATTACATTTGATTACAGTGTCACTGGTCTTCTTTTTTTTTTAATAGGAATCATTATGTAACAACAGTATAATTTCAGTCTATTCTACTTTTAGGAAGCAAAAACATTGGTCTCAGTATCTTTATTCCCTACAATGTGTGAACACATCTTTTATTTTCCACACAGCACTTGAACAATTACTGACTTCTGATTCAAACAAAAAAAACCCTATGTCTGCATAGGCAGATGAAAATCTGCATGATCAATTAATTCCTCAAGTTCAATATAAATTTATCACTACTTCTCAAAAAAACAGTCACTTTTTTTTTCCTGCCCCACCCACTCCATGCTGGTCCCTCCCTTGTGCCAGCATAAATGTTCACTCATTTTGAAGTAAACCTCCTGAAGGATCAAATACTTCACAAATGAACCTAAGAAAACAAACAAACAACACCAAAAGACAAAACAAAACAAAACCAAACCATCCTTTGTACAAAACATTATTGTAGCTTCCAGATGATGATGTGGGAAAGACCACTTATCTCCACATCCGTGTCAATTTTTGTCTGTCCTAAACTGCTCATGTAACTAGTGTTAGTTTTCATGGAAATCACCCGTTGTCCTGTGCAGGCATGTTTAGGTCCCTGAGGATGCATACATTTTGACACCCAGTCAGAAAATTTGCAAAATTCAGTCTTCAGATAATTAATTGCTGTTTAAATCTGGATACAAATAATTTTTCTTAGTCATTTTTCTAATGTGTCATCACTGAAAAGTCTTGAGAATGAAATTTGATACAATGACTTTAAATGCCCATGAGTCAATGAAAGAAATGTGGTCTTTCTCTTTTTATTTTTTTTTACTTAATGGCTTGTATTTTTCTCTTGTCACACAGTTCAATGACATAGAATTAAATTGGTTTTGCAATCATCAAACTCTTCAACTTCTCTTTGGCATTTAACAAACCTCAGAAGCTGCTTATTGCTTCATATATTTTGCCATCATGAATATTAGCCTTTAATTAAATGGAACTCTAATCTTAGTATTTCTAGTTACGTTGCAATGAAATAGTTTTGTTAGATTGAAGGAGATATTTGTTACTGTTTTTCCAATAAACCGAATACTTTGGGTGTGACTTTTTTAGTCAGTAACTATAATATAAAACATAAAATGATTCTCATTATCACAAGGAAAAGCATTGTGTGCTTTCTTTATGTGTATTTTACTTAGCAGCCTAAAATCATGGAGAAGCCTCAGCTGACATGGACTGCTGGAGATCATGTGGTCCACACACCTGTTGAAAGCTGGGTCTTAGATTTGTTTTTTCAGGTCCCTGCCAAGCCAAATCTTCAACATTCTCAAGCAGATTCCACTACATCTCTGGGCAACCAATTCCAGTGTTTAATTTTTCTGATGATAAAGAACTCTTTTCTTGTATCCAGACACTTTCTCTTGAAAAGCTTTGTATCTGTTACCTTTTGTCCTGTGCATCCTTCCTAAGAGAATGCATTCATCTTTTCTATATCTATTAAGAGACTGGAAAACTGTGATTAGATTTTCCTCTGAGCCTTCCCTTCTCTGGGCTGAACACATCCAGTTTCTTGAATCTTCTGTAAAAATCTCAAGATCTCTAATGACCTTCATGGTCCTCTGCTACGCCCTCTCCCTTTTTTAGGTTTCTGTTCTGAACTTAGCAGGTATAAGGAAGGAATGCCACCCAGAGGGAGATGGACAGGCTTGAGAGCTGGGCTCATGTGAACTTCCTGAAGTTCAACAAGGCCAAGTGCAAGGTCCTGCACATAGGTTGGAACAATCCCAAACAGGACTACAGAGTGGGTAGAGAATAGATTGAGTGCCACCCTGAGGAGAAGGACCTGAGACTGTTGGTTGATGAGAAGCTCAGCATGACCCAGCAATGTGTGTTTTCAGCCTAGAAAGCCAACCATATCCTGGGCTGCATCAAAAGAAGTGTGACCAGCAGATCAAGGGAGGTGATCATCCCCCTCTACACTGTTCTCATGAGATCTCATATAGAGTGCTGCATCCAGCTCTGGGGTCTCTGGGGTCCCCAACATAAGAAAGACATGGACCTGTTGGAATGAATCCAAAGGAGTGACACAAAGATGGTCAGATGGCTGGAGCAGCTTTCCTATGAAGACAGGCTGGGAGAGTTGGGCTTGTTCAGTCTGTAGAAGACTCTGGGGAGGTATTATAGCAGCCTTCCAGTACCTCAAGGGGCCTACAGGAAAGCTGGAGAGGAGCTGTTTACAAGGGCATGGAGTGACAGGACAAGGGATAATGGCCTTAAGATGAAGGAGGGTAGATTTAGATTAGATACAAGGAAGAAATTCTTTGCTGTGAGGGTGGTGAGGCACTGGAACAGGTTGCCCAGAAAAGCTGTGGCTGCCCCCTCTCTGGAAGTGTTCACGGCCAGGTTGGATGGGGCTTTGGGCAGTCTGGTTTAGTGGAGGGTGTCCCTGCCTACAGCAGGAGGGTTGGGACTAGAAAGTCACTTTCCAACCCAAACCATTCTATGATTCTATAAACTGAGAGGACCAGAACTGGACACAACATTACAGGTGTGGCCTAACATAAGTCGAGTGGAACTCCTACATCCGCTGATTATACCCTTACTGATGCAACCCAGGACTCATTCTGCCTTCATTGCTACAAAGGCACCACTGGATCAAGTTTGGTGCTGTCCACAAGAATGCCCAGGTCCTTTTCAGCAAAGCTACACACCAGCTAGTCAGATTGCACCCAGCTTGTACTGCTGCTTGGGGTTATTCTATCTCATTTGCAAGGCATTATATGTATACAATCCTTCTTGGCTTCATCTTCTAGTTTGTGAAGGCTTGTCTGCTTGGTGGCTGTTCCTTCTGCTGTACGGTACCTCTTTTCCAATTTGGTATGATACACAAACTTGGGAAGCAAGCATTCAGTTCTCTCATCCACATCTTTATAAAGATGTTGAACAGTATCAAATCCAATACCAACCTCTAGGAACTCCTTTTGTGACCAGCTGCTCACAAGCCAGTAGAAGCATATTAATATTATCCTAAAATTTCAAGCCATAAGATTTCTGTAAGATTTTGGAAAAGCTTATGTATAGTTTATGTAATCTGCTTGCTAAATCTGATTATTCATCTGTCACCAGGATCATTAGGTATTATCCCTCTGATTTCTAATTTTTTTCTGCTTAAGTTATGGACCAGATGTGTGTTCAGAAACTATCACATTGCAGCTAGGAAGGTCCTAATGAGTTGCACATGGAGAAATGCTAAATCTGCATGAGGAAAAAAGCCATTAAGATTGGTCATTCAGCTGTTAGGAAAGACTGTTCCACAGTTTTATATTGCGAAAAACATACCTTCTGTAAATAAAGCAAAAAGGAATTAAATTTGACTGCTTACTGGAGAACTTGACTGGCCTAAAGATTTTAAGACAGCTTCTCCCTATGGATAATCAGTTCCAGAATTATTTTTTTTTCTTTTTTACTTTTTAATAACAATTAATCTGGATCTGTGACTAAAATTGTGATAGTCTGCAAATAGAAACAAAAGTCTGGTCTCCGAAAGCCCTACAGAAAATCCAAGCATAGAAACATCAATCCATAAAACAAAGTAGATCAGAAGTTATAAAAGTGAAAAAGTAAATTTTACATGTATATTTTTCCTCAGGCAGACTGCTAAGATACATGGCTAGAGTGACCCAAAGAGTGATTTGCTTAAGAGTACAGTGTTAGGAATACCAAATATGATAGTGATGGTCTCCTTAGTAATGAAGATAGCAATGAAAGGGAACTATTTGCAAAAGGTAAACAGTATTAGCTCAATATAGCCACTGTAGCGAATGTCTCATAATCTACTTTTATCAGATGCAAACAAAAAGAACAAGTTACCTCCATGTAATAAACTTAAAGCAGAGCAACAGGACTCTTCAGTCATGCAAGGTATCATTTTTTCAACTCAGGGACAGTTGCACAGTCTTACTGATTGGTTCCAAGCAGATCTTTCTTGTTCTAGGCAGGCTCGTTCCTGTCAAGATCATTTCAGTGCTTTGGAGTCTGTTGCTATTCCTGGCCTGTAGCAGACCAAACTGCCAAGAAAAACATCTTTAAAACAGAGAAAAACAACAGTTCTCTCTAAACTATATTCAAGCTACTTCTCTAGTTATACACACTACTTTCCTAGTTGTACAGTACAAGAACTATGAGATGTGTAAGATGGGTAAAAAACTCTGTATTGAAATGGAAGCAATTACGACTTGTAATGTTGAAACGAGAGATATGATACTAGATGAAAGTTATTAATGGAACTTCTTAAGAAGTGGTTTTAGGGACAGCCTTATTTAATATTTTCATTAGTGACCTTGACCAAAAAAAATATAATTGCATAATGAAATTTATAGTTGGCATAATATTTGGAGTTGTTATTAAAAAAGATGAAGATCATCATGTCACACAGATGGAAGTGGAAGCCCTTGAGAACTAGTGTAATAGAAATTGAATTAAATATAATAGTACAAAGTACAAGATACTGCACTTAAAGCTAATGACAAGAAATTCTGTTATTAACATAGAACTCATCAACTGGAAAAGATAGTTGCTGTGGCAGTTAATCAAAAGGTAATTATGAGATGCCAGCGTGATATGGCCATGAGACACTAAATGTGATGGTAGAAGATCTACCACACAGACTGTACCACGCAAAAAAGGATAATAGTCATCGGAATGGTTTTAAATTAAGAGAGAAAGATTTAGATCAGATATTAGGAAAAAAATCTTCAATATGAGGGTGGTGAGGCCCTGGAACAGGTTGCCCAGGGAAGTGATGGATGCCCCCTCCCTGGAAGTGTTCAAGGCCAGGTTGGATGGGGCCTTGGCCTAGCGAGAGGTTTCCCTGACCATGACAGGGGTGTTGGAACTTGGTGGTCTTTAAAGTTCCTTCCAACCCTAACCGTTCTGTGATACTATGATTCTGTTTCTGATCACTGGTAATGTGGATTTCTTTTTCATCAGTTTTTCTAGTCAGAGCTTGAATGTACAGGAACTTTTAAGATTCACAACACTGATTTTTGCCAAGGAGTTGAATAAATCCACCACTTGCTGCACAAATACATAACTACTTTTGTTTGTTCCAAACTTGTGACTTAACGAAAATTTTTTGATATACTGTACTTTCTGAAGGAGACAATGGAAAATCTGTTCTTACTCATCCTCTCCATGAAGTCATGATTTTATTGGTCTTTATTCTTCCTTAGTCATCATTTTACCAGTTTATTCTTTTCTGGTGAAAGTCATTCCATACCCTCCAGTCATTATTGTCCTCTGAACCTTTTTTTAATTCTACCAAATCTTTTTTCAAGTGGCAGATCAGAGCAGGCATACTATTTAAGATGTGGTTTCTTAATCACTAAAGTAATGTACAACAGCTCTTCAACAGGCAGGGGACAAAGAGATTTGTAATCAAGTTTTGAAAGACTCTGTATATAAATAGAGGATTATTAGAAAAATAATAGAGGAATGGATTTGATAAGCAAATCCTTCTAGTCCTTCTAGTTTTGTTGTTCTTGAATGAAGAATAGGAAGAAGTCAAATTAACACAAATACATTATCTAGAAAAATTTTTAAAGTTCATAGCAAATTTAACATTATGAGTTGGGAAGAAGAAAAAGTTTGGTCTCAGATAAGATTCTAACTCATGTAATCAAGACAGCATACTATTTATCAATAATTTATGTTAAAAATAAATAGAACAGTGACCCCTAATATTTTAGAAATAATGTTTTAAAGGACCTGTGAAGGTCCTGTGTGTGAAAAGTAAATGAAAGGAATGTAGATGCTTTTCTAGTGCCCTCAACTGAGCAGTGACTCATAGACATGCCTGAAAAGCTCCACCCCCCCAAAAAAAAATAGAAGGAAGTGAGTACTTATACCAGTGTCACAGAACAAAGTGTACGTCTGCAGAACAGTAAGTACAGGTTTACTTACATTGGTTAGAAATGTTTTTCTTAAGAGTATTACTCTCAACTACTGCAGATGTGTTTACTAAGCAAAGCTACAGCTATGCATATCCAATCTGTTTTCACTAGAGGTGATCTAACTGTGACAGCAATATGCAACAATAGGTCACAGTTCAATAGCCCTAGTTTAAACAATTCGTAGTAAAGTACAGCGTAGTCATATCACTAGTGGAGCCCTCTACCTCAGTCAGTGGAAAAAAAAATGCCCAACTATATTTTAGATCTGTATTTAGCACAGATAAATTACAGATTGATACAAATGAAGCAAAGGATGTTACATGTTTGCATTCTGTACACTGGAAAGCTGAATGTCTGTACTGCTAGAAACTAATGTAAGGGTTATTGAAGACATAAAGGCAAATAGAACAATACAAAATACTGGGTATGATTTATGATCCTTGAAGCTCTCAACCTTTTTTTTGAAAATGACATTTTCTTTCTTGTATAAGGTAGCAAATCATAAAGGCATTTTTTGAAAAAAGAGATACACAAGGAATTGTAGGAAGTTCTTATCCCTCATGTATGGCTGTAAGAATAAAATATTTTTTTAAAAAAAAGTTTCTCAGGGAAGAATCATTGTCAAGGACATTTGAGATTAGTTTAGCTCTCTTAGTCTCTTTTACCATTTGAGATTAGCTTGCTTAATTAGCTTAAACAATAGATTTCTTATACGTACTTGAAATTCTGTTATCTTAGTGTCAATTGTTAGTTGCTGTTACTACTGTTCGGCTGAGAAAAAAGTTCCAATGTGAGCATTTTGGAATGGGACTGTCACTCAGACACTCAAGTGATGCAATGGACTGACCAGCAACAACTCAGATAAGGCACAAAGCAGAGATGAATCAAATTTCTCCCACCAAGGCAACACAGAGAGCAGAGGTCTGAGAGAAAACTTGCCTTCATTTCTTCCAGAGCTTCACCTATCAATAGTGAAAGGGTGGAAGTCATGTGGAAGCCAGACACATAGCATTTGAGGAAAGGATATTGTGAAGCAGATTAGGTACTGGCCAGAGAAGGGCAATGGAAAGTGAAGACAGTTATATTAGATAGAAACCAAGTCAAATTAATTCTATAAACACACAGAAAAATATTTTGCAAGGAGAAATGATTAATTATCAAACAGCTTCTAATGGATAGCGTGTATATGTTCTTGGTGGTTTAGTCTTGCTTAAAAATGCTGTGATAATGGAAATAGCTACTTTGAACTATAAACAGTTTTTAGGGGACAATCTGAAAATAGTAACAAAAAAGCAGTTAGCAAAACCTATAGATAGATCACTGCTAAAGTGTACTTTCAAAGAAGTGAAGAATAGCATGTAAAGAAGAAAGCAAACTATAATTTGGGAGATCAGTGTTACTCTTCTTTCTTACCTGTTTCTATTTAGAGCTGTATAAATTGGGCTTTTTCTAAAGGTACATTATCACTGAACTCTTTTCTTTGGGTTCTGTTTGGTTTTGTTTTTTTAAGGTAAGAGGTCCCCCGCTTGCAGGAGCATTTAAAGAAAGACCAACGAAGCCCACAGCGTTTCGCAAGTTTTATGAGCGAGGAGACTTCCCGATTGCCCTTGACCATGATACTAAAGGAAACAAAATCGCGTGGAAGGTAAGTCATGGCACAGCTGCGACAGCCAGCTGAGCTTATTGAAGTGACATCTCTCATTGTCAAACCAAGCTGGCTTATAAATACATAAACTGAAATAATTTCTTAGCAAATGGAAAATGGTTGGGAAGCCATTAGGGAAAGGCCCCTGAGTCAGCTGTCTACCTTGGCTAACAATTAAATTATATGCTGCAAAAAGGAAGATGACAGAGTTGCTTTGCCTTGGAGAATTGTCTCCTGCCCAATTCATCTCTATTTTTATGAGGACCTGGCAATGCAGCCTGTTCCAGGCAGTCCATCAAATGATGGAAGTGGCTGGATACAGTGAGCAGCAGCCATTTATCTCCCCCAAATTTCACCTTCCTGCAGGACACTTCCAAATAGAAGCTTTAATTACCTAAATGGATAGGTCAAGATTGCCTGCTCCCTGAAAACGCAGAGCAGAATACAAACGAAGGCAGATTCTCATTCCACAGCTGTACTCTCAGTCTACAGCATATGTCAGACAGCGTAATCGCTGTCATACGTGCCCCTGTTAGAGGCTGACCTCCACTGCTGAAACCATTACAGCTCCGACATTTCTCTGACAAAAGGTTAATTGGCTTCAAAATAAATGTATTGCCTAATGACTCCATTCTAATGCGGCTGTGTTTCTTTCTAAAAGGCTTGGTGATGTTATTTGTAAAACTTGCCAATCTTCTAAGTAACTACCGCAGACTTTTAAATTTAATTTGAAAAATGAATGCTGATCTTTAACCTGCTCCTACTATTTAATTATTTTGGTTATCAGGAATTACTTTATTGTTTTGTGTTATTTATTGGACTAGAATAAGATTTTGCTGGAAGCAGTCATAGTTACAGAAAATGAACATGATATGCATGAGCAAAATATGTCAGATTTGTAGAATGTTTTAAAGTGTTCATGTCAAGAACACAATACCAATTTTAATTGTATAGCTATGTTAATTCAACACAAAAAAAGGAGGGATTTTGCAATCTTTTAGCTGATGCTACTCCTAATGAAGCCAACAGGATTAGACCTATAGTGTGGTAAGTGGCACTATGTAATTTATTAGTAACTAGATTTAAGGTAGATTTTTGTTTGTTGAAATTATAAAAGAGAGATTTATGCTACTATTTTGTTGCCCATAGCCATGTTGAATCAGCATAAGGAACAGTTAGTAATCCTTGCAGCAAAGGGAATCTCTGTCCAACAAGACTTTACCCATGATCAGAATGAGATTCCAGTACAACTATTCTTTAGGCAGCTCTAGAAATGCCCTTTCTTAACTAAGACTCACAGGCTTATAGCGTAAGTCTGCACTGTGATCTTTCATCATGCAACGAATGAATTGTAAGCAACAAATCATTGCAGCAAATCATTTGTATGACCCAGTGGTGATTTGTAAGCAACTCCAAAAATCTGCAGAATTTAGTTTTTATCTTCAGGCATTATAACTTCTAATTTCCTCAAAACAGACTGAGAGGTACAATTTACTACATTTTAATCACTATTTGGTGCATATATCTCTGTCATAAGGACTAGCATTCCACTAGATGATACTAGTGACTACTTAATTGACTTAGGACATGTGGAAATTGAATGAATCCATGCCAGGGCAAGTTCAGATGGGACATGAGGAAAAGGTTCGTCACTTAGAGGGTGGCCAGTCGCTAAAACAGACTCCCCAGGGAAGTAGCCACAACACCAAGTCCATCAGAGTTGAAGGAGTGCCTTGATGACCCTCGGAGTCATATGATTTTGTTTTAGGTGGTCCTGTGAGGAGCACAGAGTTGAAGTCAATGATCCTTAGGGGTCCCTTCCAACTTGAGATATTCTATGATTCTGTGATTCTATGACATCTTGCTAACTTGCTATCTACCAGCCTTCCAACCACAGCTGAATGTCTAAAGTGTTTGCTCCCTGTGTCTGACAGTTTGAAGTGTTGAAAACACTACTCGTGACTGTCTTAAGTCACAATAACAGAGTCTCTAGTCAAAGATCCAGCATGTATTTTTTCTTAACAGAATTTGCAGTCTTACAGACCTAATGTCTCCCTAGGGTCCACCTACCACAGCAAAATATTGGCATGTAACTAGTGCAATGTAGGATCGAGATGCCATGCAACAGTTGCTTTTGCTATTGCTGTTAATCCTTTCTTTCAAAACCAATTACCACTACTTCAGCATGCATGCAAGAAGGCAGAATAGTAGTGGACTATTTTATTCTTACATGAGTGCATGGCTGAGTCCAACATTATTTCCCTCATTCCATGTCATTTGATTTAGTCACAAATCAATCCAGACTGAGTTCTGGGGCAGGCGCTCAAGAAAACAGTATTGAGGTAGTAGAATACTTGAAGCTGTTGTTTAATTTGGCATGCAACCATCATTGATTATTGTGCAGTTTAAGTAGATGAAGCAGGCAAATAGCTCTCTAGTTCAAACTTTGCATCAGAGGCAGCTCACTGCTGCAAAAGGGTGAGAATATTATTCATCATTAGCTAATATTTAAAAGTGCAGATAAAGTAAAGTCTGTATTTTTCACTACTTTAAGGACATGCAAATAGCCAAAATATCCAACATACATCAAATGGCTAACTTTCTTCAGTTCATCATATTTGTTAATAAATCTGATTAAATAATCTTTTTTATAAATCTATTTTATTCAATGATGTTTGAATTCATGAATATGAAAAATATTTTAATAATGGAATGTGTGTAGGCAAAATTTCTATAAAATCTTAGCTAAATTATATTTATTAGCATGAATCGTGATTCTTGTGGAACGATAAAAGGAAATAAATGGTAACAGTGATATTTTAATCCTGCTTAATTGCACAATATCAGTGTTTTATTGTGAAAGAGTTTTTTGCTCTGCTTAGATGTAATGTGTGTCATGGTTCATTGCATTCTTGTTAGTCTGTCTACCAAGTGGTGCATGAGAGAAAATACGGGGGGGGGGGTGTCTCAGAAATATGATTTGTTCTGACAAAAAAAAAATCTACAGGATTTTGTTCTGTCCTACAAAATACAGTCTTTTTTTCCCTTTGTTTTAATAATTACTGGGGGGGAGGTGTGGCTGAGGAAAACAAAACACCTGTAATTGTCAGACATTAAATATTTTTTTAAAACCTTCTGAAAAAAAAAGTTAAAAGGTTAAAAACATTCACTGTATTGGAGTTAATTTTCAGCTAGCACAGAAGATTCTGAAATACTGTAATATCCATGAATTCTGTTAATATGTACAAAAAAATATGCACACATGACCCTTCATTAAGCAATACTTCTACATATCCCTAATTTTAAGCCCATGATTAATTTTCTGTAAGAGCTGGCTACATATAAATATTCTTATAGACCTAGGTAAGATAGAAAATTCAGGAACTAATCAGAACTATTTCTGAATAACTGCATGTGTTGCATCTTTAATTTTGAAGTAATAGTACTTTGTTGTTGTTGTTTAGCTTAATTATTTCCAAAATTCACTACCTTTAGAAAGGGGCATTCTTATTCCAAAATAAATCCTAAGCAAAGAGAAAATTTAACTGTGCAGATAAACCATTGTGTTTACCTTGGTGCTTTTTGTTAAAAAAGGCACTAAATCAAATTAGATCTCACTACAATTTCATTGTAGGAAGATGTGTCTGTTATGTGAATTCTAAGTCTTTAAGTTTAGAAAGTCTTTGAATACACCAGTAATACTGGCATTCTGGTTGGTAATGTTTACTATTAGTACAAGCTCAAATTAACCTTTTTCAACCTAATGGAAGAAAACAGATGAACGGGTAAAATAGCTTTACAGCATATAAATCATTACATACAAGAACAGGGGAAGAAAATAAAAAATAATGTAAAAAGCTGTGATAATACCACACTAAAATTATCTGATGTTAGAGGCTCTAATAACATGACTGTCTTGATGTTCCTAATCTTTGTTTTCAACTGAAGAAAAAGTCTTTTTGGTATTTTTAAAAGGTGAACACAGAAAATGACTTGTTAATTATGTCTGTGGAAAGAAATTCAAGATCTTTGTAGCTCATTATAACAACTTCTGGTTTTGATTACATCTAAAGGAAAAGAATCCATATAAAATTATTTCAAGAGTTTTCATCCCCATTTAAGGGATCTACTAGCAGCCGATGAATTCCTTGCTAAAATACATGCATTCAATGTAATATTTTAATATCTAATTAAAATCTTCTGTTTGTTTTCATGCTCCCTTAGTGGTCATTAATAGGACTCTATAGATCAATATTAGTGCTTTAAAATGGCTGCAAATATATAATACTCATATATTTTGATAATGCAATAGCTTTTGAGATCTAAGTAACTAATTTGGTTGAATTATTCAGCAAATGTTCAAGACTCTTTCCAAATTTTAAGTATTTGGTTTTATCCCCTAATAGAGAATGACTAATAACTGTATGATTTGAAAATATGTTTCTGATGTGTATCAAGCATGAATGTTTGGAACAGAAGTTGTTAATTTCTAAGTGAATAATAGTAGAAAGTGATTGTTTTAGAAAAAATAATGTGTTAAAATATTTATAGGCCCTCTGAGTGCTTATGTGGGATCCTGCAGTTCTCTTTTAGCCTACATATATAACAATTTAATTCAAAATGTAGTAATATATTCTTTTGCACAATCTCATACCAAACTATATATACATATATATACACTAATAATAAAAACTCACAGTCCAGGTCAGAAAAAGACTCCCATTTTTAAGTATACATTACTGAATTAAAAAAAGGTCAGAATGCAATTAGACCTTTGACTAAGGAAGTTGATAAAACCAAGAAAATATTTCTGAATTATTAAGAATCTGTTTGAAATGCAGTCTCTCTGTTGCATACAGAAAGTCATCAGAATGTTTGAAAAATTATTTTTTTAGCAACTGGGGTTAATTAGGGGGAAATAAAGCTTCTATTCTTCAGAAGAATTTTAACAATTTAAAATATTCTGAAACCAAATTCAAAAACTCCAACTTCAAAATGAACATGATTTCCATCTTTGGGGGTTTATCGTTTTTCCCAGAATAGTGATGTTCACTAAGGATGTGATTATTACCATTTTAATTTCTCTTCATACTCTCTTTTGTACATAGCTCGGGTTTTTTTCAGGGGCTAGTAGCAAAATTACTTCTTGGTGATAGAATCTAAATACACTGGTAGAAAAAAGAGTTCCTCACTTAACATCATGAATTTGAGTTGTGTGTACACTTTCTCCTTCTGCAGACTATTGAAGGTTGCTTTTGGTAATAGGGACTGATAATAATTTAAACATGCCACTGAAGTGCAATTTTTATTAGCATCACTCATTCATTTGTTTTTATCAGCTTGTTGTACATTAGTTAATATAAAATTCTGAGCTGCTATAATTAATCTGGTACCTATATGCAGCACCAAGACGGCTTTTTGTTTGGTTTGGATTTGTTTTCTGTTGTTTTGTTTTTGTTGGTTTTGTCTTGGGCTTTGTTTTGGGGTTTTCCCCATAAAACAGCTGGGCTTAGAATTTTGTTTTGCTGTTTCATTGAGGAATAAGTTCTAAGTGAAATTATATATAAATATATATAAAAAGCTCTGAAAGTGAAAACTTGTATCCCTTATTTATTTATTTATTTATTTTCAGAGCTCCCAATGTCTCTCAGTATTTTTCATTTTTCTGGCATTGTCTTGCCATTAAACAACACCCATAAACATTGTTATGTATTCCCTATGTAGTATTAAGTAAACTTAGGCAACACTTCCCAAAGTTCAAATCCCAAAGCAAATTAAAAACAGTTGGAGGGAGCTCATTTGCCCTACAGAATGACCCTGTTATTATACTAATGTCCTGGAATTTATAGACAAAATATAGATGTAATTATAGAAGTTGAGGGATTTTAATAGCTTATTACCATCAGAGGAGGAAGGTGCAACTTTCCTTCACCTTTTCTGCTCTCTAAGTCACACTTGGCACTGGCACTGATGCTTATCAGAGCCCTCTGCGAGTAAATTTATCTCACAAACTCTGGGGAAAAAGAGATGAACGTGTTTTTCTTGATTAACATGTTCACAGTCCTGTGAACTTTGATTACAAAAGGGTCCATGAGTGCTAAAGCTGTGTATTGGTGAAGGAGAGAGAAACAGTAGTGAAGTACTGGAATGGGAGGGACTTGAAGGATCTAGAACTTTTTTTTTCCCAACAGCAATCAACTGCTAGATTAGTTTTGCTGCTTGTGGCATTGCAGCCTCAGAAAGCAAGAACTGCCTAAATCCTTCTTTTGGATTTATTTTCATAGAAGGTTTTGGGGGTTTTTTCTGCTTCCATTCTTTCCTAAACTATATTTAATACCTTATTAATAAAAGATTTTGAGAGGACACTGTCATCTTAATGAAAATTTGTAAATCCCCCACAACTATTGTCATGCAAAATGAAAGCTTTCTGCAAGATTATATACAAAGAGGAGTGGCCATGTGTCATGCTTAGGCACAGTGGGTACAGGACAGAGTGGTATGGGTTTCTATTTTATTTAATGTCTTCATTAATGTTTTAAGAAATGGTTCAGAGTTTTCTTCTGCAATAGACTTCTGTTTATCTTCCCCAGAGGACTTCATTTTTTAGTCATTTCAGTGATCTTTTTTAAGCCTTTTTCCAATACTATTGTGTTGGTATAATGGAAAATTGCAGTGTGGATTCAAGAGAAGGCAACTGAAAGCAAGAGTTTCTTAAGCCAGAAATAACACAATAATTGAAAGAGATTAGAAATATGATTTAAGGTAAAGAAATGCAATCTCTGAGAAACAAATTTTAAATGCTGCCTCTGGGAAAAAAAGCCCCACAGATATATTAACAGAGTTAGTGTAAAGGAATAGTTTACAAAAATAATTTTATTTTTTAAAGGATAATAAACCCCTTAGTTTTCTGTGGAGACAGTAATACAGTAAATTTAAAGGTGACGTAGTAACAAGAAAGGTATGAATTAAAAATCTAGCAATAGCTTTTATGCATCATGTTAAATCAGAATTATTAGTAATCTCTGTACTATGGCTTAATGAAGCAAGCACAAGCAAATCCTGTTCATAAACAGTTGTGTCTAGACAAACGCCATTCATTATTCTTTGTCACTATGATACCAGTGGCCAACTATTGACAATCAAAAGTGCCACCTTCACTGAAGTGCATGTGACTTTCTCTTAGAGATTGTTAAAAACTGCAATCAGAAGTCTGTTCTAGTGCCCATTTTTAAATATGTAATATTAAAAAATAGATACATCTTAATGACTATGACCTGATTTTAATTTAAATGAAAAATTCTTTAAATCTCTTAAGCATTATTGTGTGTCTACTACATTTATACCCACTCTATCACCTGAAATCATGCAGAATAGCTATAGAATAAATGAAATATCTTTTCTAGCAAATAAACAGCAAAATTCCTGTTGACTGGATTAGAATGGGATCCTTATTGCCATAGATAAATATGCATTACCTTGTTTCTTTTTCTCCCTGTGATATTATAAATTTTCCTACTGATCTATTATGTTTTTAGTTCTTGATAGTGCTCACAGGAATTAATTTCTGACCAGCTGTAAATTATAATGTCCTGTGTTGTCAAAATTATAGAAGTTATCATCTGTTATCAAACAGCAGACTTAAATCGCTCTCTTACATCTACGTGTTAGCTTGTATCTAATTAAATTTATATTTAATAATGTGTTCATTTTATATTTATATTGAATATGTGTGTAGTTGTTTTTCTTCAAAAGCCAGTATTTTTATTGATTCTAGCATTTTATGTGAGTTAAGTAAGATTAACCATATTTTGCTTACAGATTGAAATAGGGTACCAAGCTGATGTCCTTCAATTAAGGCAACATTTTTAAACTTGTCTAGTAACTCTGGGTGCTTCCAGTTGCCATGCCATGATACATATAGTCACAGGAAGTGTTGGAACAACAGGTTTCTCAAGTATAAAGTTTCTACATTGATTTGATCCTACCACTAAGAAACATTAATTCCAAATAAATTGTCTGTTCAAACCTGGCTTTTCAAAAGCACTATACTAGAATTAATTTTCAATTGAAAAACACTTCTTAATAATAGCACATCAATTAACTGCATGTTTAAAATAGTAATTACAAATTTAGATAACCAATGGCTCTGTAACACACATTTTTCTGTTGGTGCTAATCTACAGATTATTCATGACTTTACTCCTTTCTGTTAAGTTCTTTTTCAACTATGAAAAGGAGGTATCTTTTCAGGTCTTAGAAGAAGAAATTTGAGAGTAGAAAAGAATCTTATAAAATGCTATTTCAAAACACTGTAGCAAAATACTGTGCTTTTATGAAGTCCTATAAAATTCAAAGTGTTTCAATACTTATCAGTGTTCTCAGTTGTTTTTAGTTTGCACATTCAAACTAGTATTTCTGGTGAAACACTCAATTATGTCATATTATGTATGAGAGGCTACTCAATGCAATCTCTTCTTTCTTACCACTTGTAGCTCACAAAAATGTAATTCTTTCTGGAGTTAGGTTTTTTACAGTCTTCTGGTCTTTTCCATTTCTTTCATATTTATAATTTTCAAATCTAATGAAATGTCTCCTTTCTCTGTGCTCAGATAAAGTACCATATTTATTAAAAATATGGCATGTGCCTTTGCTTAACAGCTGAGTAGTATGTTTCCCTTAAAAAGTAAAGAATGTTGTCCTGGAAATGACTGAGTTCTCCTTTCTTTTAACAACATCCATGCTGAATCTGGGGATTCATGTTCAGATGGAATCTAAAACAGGCCTCACAAAGAGTAGTGACAGTTTACCTGATTCCTATGATACAGAGCTGCCATTTTTCAATTATTAATTCCTCTGTGACTAATTAATAGCTGCAACTTATCCCAGGATTCTAGAAAACAGTAATATTGTGGCAGTTAATTTACTGTTCCTTTTTCCCTGCATACACAATTAAAGCCATTCCTTTATTTGATGTAAATTGCCATCTCTTGAAAGCGTATGGAATGAAAACCCAGCCATGTATCAGAAATAACTTTAATTTAAATTTGCTAAATGACCTCTGAAAGCTAGATGAAAGATTTTCTGCTGAATGGGCTGGTGCTCCCTGCCTGTATAATTTATGTGAGAAATTAGTGCGAATGGTTCACTTTTATGGAGCAATGCTGCTTGTAGCAAGCCTGCAGAAACAATTTTCCCCCAAGCTTCCATCTGTTCTTCAAACCAGGGCATATGCCATCTCATCGAGCTTGAAAGTCAACTGATTTATAACTCCTGAAAGTGCATAGATTGAAAAGAAAGGTCGACTGCTGCTATGTGACCATGATTTGCTAGGCACTTGTATAAAGACAATTCACATGACTATGGTCCCTTGGGGACACGAGTGATATTGTAAGCTTGAGAAATTGGTAGACTGATGTATAGGACAAAACCAAATCCCTCCTCCTCCTTCAGTTAAACAGCTTCCTCTTATCTTAAAGATGGAAACATGCTAGAAGAGAAGTAGGTAATATAGCTGAGACTTATTGTTACACTGTATTTCAGGCAGAAAAAGCATTTCCTAGCTACCAAGGTTGCCATCTAGAAGTGCCAGGACTTGTTTCACTTTAAGCTGCAAGCAGAAACCTCTGTCTTTAAAAGTGCTTCTTTGTCAGAAAGTTTTGTTCAGTGGCAAAAATACCGTGTTGATGAATTTTCTGTATCTACTCTGATTTATGAGCCCTATCCCAATTAACTGATGGCTCATTCTCTGTCCATTAGTTGTCAGCCTTCCTCCTTTTACCCAAATACTGCAGAGTTCTCTGGCAAGTGACAAAACAAATGGAATTGACAACATAAAATCAATGTGTGCTTGATGTTTTCATTTCTGGTAGTCAGATACTGCAACCGTTCTACTTTGAGGCTCAGAAACTGAATAAATTCTTCAACTACTTTGTCTTATCAAGTCTGATATTTTTTAAAAAATAATTTCAGGTTTAAAATGGCATATAGTAAAGTGAATTTTAATTTAAGAAAGCTAGTGTAGAAATTATGCAAATAGAGTCATTTAATGTTAAAATGGAGGGGGAGGGGTGTTTAAGATTTTGCCTTGAAAAACACAGAGCAGTAGTATAAAATGTACCGGTGAATAGCAGGAAGAATCATCCTTCACAAGTATGAGCCTATTGCTTGTTGAAGCACCTGTAGTATCTGAAAGAAAAAACCATGGCTTTGTAGCTTTCCACAATCATCTGATGTCATGTAGCCATGGATATCCTGACCTAACTCACATAGACAAGTATACTGTCTGAGTATCACACAACTGACTCAATAGAGAAAAGCAGAGCAGTGCAGATTAACTAGATCACTATCATGAATTATTTCTGCTGTGTAAATGGAATCTCAAACACTTGAGTCAGTACCCAGCATACACACTGGCTATTCCTATGTTGTAGGTACTATTGACTGACTAAAGATGATGAAAATGTAGAGCTAATGAACTGTGACAATTAAATACAAATTGTAAACATCTTGTTTCACTATGTTGAAGAGAAGTGTAAGAGAAGTTGTACTATGGCTTTATAAAATCATAAATTGTGGAAGGGAGAATGTGAGATGTAAAAAAGCCTTCATACTCTTTGCCTCAAGAATTAATGGAGAAAGGTTCACTGTCACTGAAAACATATTCTAAAAACATATTCACAAATGTCTCTACTTTAGAAGTTTATTATAGTGGGTGTCTGTTCTCATCAGGTTGTGATAAACACAGTGTATTTTGTTACCCTTTGATTGCTTCATTTTTACTGTCCATAATACGTTACGCATGTGCACAGGGCAAATATATCCCACTCAGCTCCAATTCATATCCTAGACTCTCTCCAAAGCATCATTTCAGTGTCATTTTCTTGTCACTAGCCTCTATGAACCTTTCACATCAAATTCATTTTCACATTGACTATGCTGTAGGGTCTGGGCTGGGCTCAGCACTGCTCTCATCTTCACATTGTTATTCTCCTAATTAATAATATTGGTTTGCTGAATACCTAGATTTATTGTCCTTTCACTTTCTTCCCAGTTGGTTCTTTCATGTGTATCTCCTCTTGCGTATCCATGATGCATTTCTCTTCATATGAAGTTATTCATGAGGACAGCACAGCAGGAACTGGTTTAAGCCTTATACTCAAACAAGGAATGCTTTTTACATGCTTTATTATATGTAAATGTGTCCTTGAATAGAAATAATTCAGATTAAGATTCATGAAAACTTCCTAAAAGAGCAAGAGGCAATTTTTTTCTTTTTTTTTCAAATTCCCTCTTCCTTTGAAACTTGTTGACAGTTCAGTTCAATAAAATAGCTATCAATATGGCATGAGTGCTCTGTTCCTGCAGAGATTTAAACATGTATTTAATGTCTTGTGATCAAACTCACTGAAGCAATACTTTGCTTCTGTAGCAATGTTGTTAGTGAGATGATGTACCTACCTCTAAAATAGGAAAAAGATATTTACATGTGGTAGTTTGAAAATAATATTCTTGCATCTTTAAGACATTAATGTCCAAGACCTTTAAAAATGAAACTCATTTAAATGTCTCTGATAAAGAACCCATTGAGGTGGTTGAATTACAGGTTTTTTTATGAAAACTTTGATGACTGAGTCTATATTTACATTTCAAATGGCAGTGTGGATATTTGACAGTAGTAGTAGCATGTGGTAGGTTATCAGGCTAAAATAAATCATCTTAAATATTTAAATGAGATAGTTCCCCTTGGCTTTCAACTTTTGCACACTGATGCTTAGGAAACCGGTAATTGTAGGGAACTATAAATACTGCAGGTTTTGTACTAAGTGACAGAATCTGTGGGTTGCTAGTTTTCTCTCCTGTGACTTCCTCCAATATCATGCCAAAAAATGTACCTGATTTTGGTTTTAAAGGAATACCAGCTAAATAGTCTGTATAATGAAACAATCTAAGTGCTGTAGGCCCTAGTGGAAGTGAGTTAAAACCTAAAAAAAAAAATAGCTGGCACGTTATGCTGAAAAATAATTTAAATATTATGCATTGGAACTTATTTTCTATGTTATAATTAATATCATATGCAGGTAAATCCATGCCTTATTTAAAGAATTATTACCAAAAGGTAGAAAAATAATACGTCAGAAGATTCTTTTTAAAGAGGTATTAATATTCAGATAAAAATTTCTTCAGGCTAAAATGAGGCTAAAAAATGGTGTTGCTTCCAATATAATCTCACCTTCAGTCTCAATACATATTTCTTTAGGAACGTGCGTTGTATTGTAATGTAGTAAATCATATAATGAGACTAAGTGCACTGAAGTACAGTTCTGCTCTGAAAAAGTAATACAATTAACATTGGTGTGTTTCGTTCAGATCCAAAGAAATTCTATTTGGGTCAGAAGCTAGGGGTCATACACTTAAATCATAAATACCTGTCTGAGCCTGTACAGCAAGTGATGTTCCCACTGTGCGTCTTATCTTGTCCTTTCAGACTCTTAAAAAGGATGGTTCAGATGGGAGACCCCTGCTTTGCCATGCTGTTTAATAACAGCCCTGTAACCCTGCCTCTCTTTCTATTCCTAATAAATAAGAGTGGGGCTCAGCTAAAGCCTCTGACTGAGGCAGAACCCTTCCTTCTGACAGAGCTGAGCTGGAATGTCAACTTCACACTTGAACTTAGGTGAATTTCAGTTTCCTTTGAGCTGTTGCGTACCTTGTATTTTCACAGTGTGAAAGACAATATTATTAACTGACCTTTTTATTAATCTTTTCCTTAATATATTCACAAATCAGTTCATATACCTGCTGGAAAGAAAACAACAAACAAACTGCACGTGATAACTGGATGAAAACTGCAGTCCTTTTCCTGTCTGTGCTGAAGTCTAACCTTCTGTTCTTGTGCACCAGTTTGGGTGGAAACATGACCAGCTATAAGTTGATACAAAATGGAATAGCATGCATAAATTTTGGAATTTGGATGTGACAGATATTAAGACTACTTTCCTCATTTCAGACTTAAAATAAGATTGCCTGTTTAAAATCCTTACCATCATAAATTTCTCAGGGGTTAATTCACTCTGAGCTCGAATAATAGCTGGCAATTTTGTGGTTTAGCTGAAAATTTCTAGTTTAAGCGGAAGACTAGAAAAGCTACATTTCTTTTTTTTTTTTTTCTGTAGAATTAAACATGGATTTTATTTCTTGGTTTTGCTATGCTGTTTTTCATTTCATTTATGTTTTGATTCTTTTCTGAAGAGGTGGGAAAAATAGCTGTCTAAAATGTTTCGGTAACATTACAGAATTTGCCCTATTCTTTCTTGATAAACTATAAGCAGCATAAAGCCAGAGTGATCATACTACAAACCCTTCCTGAAATGAGAAAAGAATACTTTTTTTTTTTTTTAGTTAAAAATTATCTGATCAGGAAAAACCTTGATCTTTATTGAATTGATGCATGTATTTTTATTCATTTTTAAACTTGAACTTATTTAAATAATTCGTTCACAAATTAAATCAGAAATGCATACTACAATATTAGCAATATGTTTACCATCAGCTATGATAAAGTTGATAGATACTTTCTGTGAGATAATAAAAAGGCTGTAAAATTCAGTCTAACTGCTACAGAAGTCCTTATGTGCTGTGTATAAATATGAAAAGATGAAGTGAATACAACTTCCCGTAGCTCTTGCCATCAGTCGGTCAGAGATCTCTTCTCTCCAGACATTTCTGATTCAGACAACAAGGTAATATTTACGCTTTCTTGTGTACAGAGTTGTAAGTAATTAGGACGATAAATCTGTTTGCCCTCAAAGGCATGGAAAGACAAACTTTTATGGATTTAATACCTCAGCGGGTAATTTAAACTATCTGACTGTTTTTGCATGAACCTGATTTAGAATGCTCACATCATAGCACAGCATAGTTCAGTTAGAAGGGACCTACAACTGATCAGCTAGTCCAATTGCTTGACCCCATCCTGATGCATTAGTTAGGCACAGCCAGTAACCAACAGTACTAACAGTAACCGAGAGCAGCAAAGTCAGCCCCATCATTTTTTCCCCAGGTAATTATTGATTTATACATTTAGGATCCCAGATCATTAATCTATTTTTTCAAAACATTATAACCTAGTATGGAGATATCACCTAACATGTTAGAATAATCCTCCAAAAGGTGGTTTAATTTTTAGCTGTGTACCAGTTGCAATCTAGAATTCCAGTTATTGGTTAGCACTGGGTTATCTGATGAAAATTTAAAGGTAGCAAAACATATTGAGACTACTAGAATTATGCTGTTCCTCTTAATCTTTTATCAAAGAAGTTTGCTGATAAACCTCAGAATGTTAGAGTTCTCTCTAAGAGTGAAGTATGTTTTCTCTACTTTAATAATTAATTCTGTACCTATGTATATTTCATTATAAAGTGGCAGCCTTTTTCACTGCTGTTACTACTGTAATGAAGTCAAAACTACTCTCAGCCTTATACAAGATCGGTGATAATGTGCATGAACAAATTAGAATGTTTCTTCTAAGTTTTTACCTTTAAAACATTTTAAGTTTTTCATATAATCTAAGAAATCTCTTACTTATATGCATATTCTCACTTGCAGATAATGAAAATGATAGCATTACAGGATAAGCCTCTAAAGTACTATCTAGATAAAACCCACTGTCTCTCATCTCCAGAGAAATATTTTAAAGTAGCTATGTCTGATCTGATATGACCTTATATAAAAGAGATTTTATTCAGGTCTTCCTTGTCCTATCATGCATATCAAATTTCACTAAACCATTAGAAGCTACCATGACCTACCCAGAACCTACCAAGAATTAGTGTGCATCTGTTTGGAATTCTTTACAGACATTCAGCAAAACCTCATGCCTGAGTCCTGTACTTTAGTTGCTGTTTGTTGCAAAATACTTTGAAATACTTGGTTAAGTTGTTAAATAGCCAGGTCCTTTGTTCACAAATTCCCATTTAAGTTAGTCTATCTAAATCATAAATTTAATGGGCCATGTATTTTCTACTTTTGTTTATTTCTAACTTTACACCCACGTAGGGCTCTCAGAAATGTTCAACTTATTCTCCAATAAATGTCACTTTTTTATGAAGAACCACAACAATGCCATTTTAATCACCTTCTGTAGAAAAGCCTTGTAATTAAAGTACAGCATATCACAGAATCACAGAATCATAGGGATTGGAAGGGACCTCCAGGGATCATCGAGTCCAACCCCCTGCCAAAGCAGGTTCCCTAGGACATATCACACAGGTAGGGGTCCAGACAGGTCTTAAATATTTCCAAAGAAGGAGACTCCACAGCCCCCTGGGCAGCCTGTCCCAGTGTTCTGTCACCCTCACTGTGAAAAAGTTCTTCTACATATTGGTGCAGAACTTCCTGTGCACCAACTTGAGGCCATTGCCCCTTGTCCTTTCTCCACAGACCACTGAAAAGGGGCTGGTCATTTCCCCCTGTCTCCCACACTTGAGATATTTATAAACATTAATAAGATCCCATCTTAGCCTTCTTTTCTCAAGGCTGAACAGTCCCAGTTCATTCAGCCTTTCCTTGTAAGGGAGTTGCCTCAAGCCCTTATTCATCTTCATACCCCTCCTCTGGACTCTCTCCAGGAGATCCCTGTCCTTTTTATACCAGGGAGCCCAGAACTGGACACAATACTCCAGGTGGGGCCTGACCAGGGCAGAGTAGAGGGGGAGGATCACCTCCTTTGACCTGCTGGCCACACTCCTCCTGATGCACCCCAGGATCCCATTGGCTCTCTTAGCCACCAGGGCACGCTGCTGGCTCATGGCCAACCTGTCATCAACCAGGACCCCCAGGTCCTTCTCCACAGAGCAAATACCAAATGTTTCACTGTTGCCTATAACTTTATTGGTTTCCCAAGAATTCTGTGAAGTTCAAAACATTAATTCCACCTTAGCAAAAATGTTTATATCTACAACCCATAAAATAATCATCTGAGGATTTATTATTATATATTTTTAAAGTTACAACATTTTTATTACCTGGGGTGTAAAACTGTTGTTCTGTAAGTTCTGGGAGATTATTACACTTCCTGTTCATCAGAACTTTGGCCCAGTTTTTGTTATTAATTACAGTGTGAATGTTTTCTAGCACATTAGCCACTCTGTAGTCTTTTCAAAATCCCACCATCTGGTTTAGTTTGTGAGTTTATTCAAGAATCCTCACTACTTTTTTTTTCCCCCCCACTTAGTTCACCATTGTTGGTACTTCATTTTTATTGCTATAAAACAGAAAGTTCAAAACTGTAACAGATGGCTGTCCTGGTTCTGGTGAGACCAGAGTCTCTCCAAGCAGCCAGCCCAGGTGAGCTGAGTCAGCCCCGGCTGTTTCCACACCACCTGGCATCACTCCCCATAAAAGGGGCTGGTCGGGGGAAGGGCATTCCTCGGTGCTTCCAGGGAGTCTGAGTAAAGCCATGGTGTCAGTTTGGTCTTCGCTTTGTGCAGCACTCTGTAATCTTCAAGTCAATAAGGTACTCTGTTATCACTGGGTGTAAGTGAAATTTGCCACGGGCTGTTATTGTTCCCCTTTCACGGTGCTTTTTTTTTTTTTTTTTTGGTGTCCCAGTAAACTGTCCTTATCCCATCCCGTGGAGGCTCTGTTTGCTCTTCCTTCAGGAGTGAGTGAGTGAGTGAGTGGGACTTGGGGCTCAGTCACTTTGCTTGGCGCTGAACCACCACGATGGTATTTACTGTATCGGAGTCCTTGCCTTTCTAAATAATGATCTGAGAGTCCAGATCATGTTGAGTTTCTAGAAATATTTTACACTAGCATTTCATCGTTATTGTCACAGTTTATTTTTATGTGTTTTAAGTATTTGTTCTTAGTTTTGTTTTGGAGCTTTTAAGGTTTTTTGGGTTGGTTTATTTTTACTTGCATCTTACTGTAGTTTTTCCTTACTAACTCGAAGAGAGTGTTGTTTGGGGTTTTTAAGTCCAAAATTTGATGGATTTCTTTTTGATTATAGTAAATCAGGTCTTGAAGAATGATTGGCTGGCTCATAGCACTTACACAGGAAAGGACCTGTGGATCGATAGCAAGATCATGCCTAACAAAGTGTTAGAGAGGAAAGATACTTTTCAGTGGTGTGCAACAGGACAAGAGCCAGTAGTCGCACTTTGAAATAGGGGAAGTTCCAGTTCAATAGTAGAAAAATAGTTATCTGTGGTTTGGGCAGAGAGTTGAGATGATCTTGAGAGGTCTCCCATGTAAATTACTCTGTGATTCTATGAAATTAGGTGGTTGAGTCTGTTTTTTTATTTCTGCATTACCCTTCTTTCAAAAATGTCAAAACATATCATTGCTTAATGAGTAAGACCTGACAGTGCTTCTGAAACATAAATGTTTTACAGGGAAAGAAACTGACACACAGAAGTAATGGTACAACTTTAAATGCTGCTAATAGATTTAACTTGTTCCATTACATTCTTAACACTCCTTTAATTTAAACCTGCATTTTTCCATCTGCACTATTTATACATCCGTATATATTTCTTTCAGTACATAATCTTTATCACTTTCTAGTCATATCAGGTGAATTTATGAATGCATTCATAAGATGCTTGAAGTCTGTATTCATGTTCAGTTTACCATAACTAAATGGTAAATGCAAAAATACCTCCAGCTTTAGATCCTACCGTCAACACACTGTAGCAGCTCTCTAAACTTGTGTCAGTCTGATTTTTTTTCTTGAGGACTTTGAAATTGATGTGGCTTACTGAGGAAAATCCCTTCTTGATGCAAGAAAGCCAGAAACATTTAAAATTACTATGATTAGTCTATTGACATTGTATAAAGTGCTTTGGGCCTCTAGATTTCATGTGATTTAAATGAAAGTAGAAGAATTTTAACAGTACCTGTCATGTAGCATTAGGTTCTAAAAGTGACTCAAGTAGAGAGGCTTATCTGTTTTCTTTTTTAAGTTTAAAAAAAATGAAGAAAAATATTAAGTATCTCGCTGATCTCCTACGGAGCTATTGAATGCTATAATCTAAGAGGCAATATATGAAATAATAATGAATTTATCTAGTAGCCATCAAATGAATCACATCCCCAGTTCCGTGGGATCGATCTTAAGGTGTGGCAAGGAGCAAGACAATTTTCCATATATGGCCTTACCAATGTCTACTGAAGGAGGATTTTAACTGTCCTCTACTTGCTCCTCATGTTCTTTTTAATGCAGCCCAGGGTGTGATTTGTTTCCTCTGTCATAGGAGAGCTACCAGCTATTGTTATTCATCATGGCAATCACCATAATCCTCAAAGGACCAGGATTTCAAGCATTAACTGTAGAAACTATACATCCATTGCAATGTCTGGAAAGCCTCTTATATGTAGTTTTGGGCAACCCATGGGATCCAAAAATCCTTCTAGGCTTTTGGATCTGGCTACACTTCTTTGGCTGTGGCTTGTTCCTTTGCTAATGCCAGACCAAAGTAAGCAATACAAATCCAACTGCCCTTTAAGAACAATACCTGGGAGTAGTTATGTAAGCTGGCAACATTTTGGCCCCTTTTATTTGCCTGTAGTGTTATTTGTAAGAATTACTTGTGTTTTTAAAACCAGACTTCTTCAAATGCAGATACTGAGCTAGAAAGACTTGGAGAAATTTGTGGTGATGTTCAGGATTTTTTAGTCTTTACATGTTCTGATGATACCGCTGGATTCCTAGCGAAATCTGTGTTCAGATACTGTTCTGCTCTTCCATACCCAAGGCTGATGACCAAAAACATATCCTTATTAGTATGGAAATGGTCACAGTTTGGGATTGCATGTTCTGTACCTGCTGATAAATGTTCATGCTGTTGGTATGATGCCACATAAATCTTAAATTTTCATTTCTTTTTTTAACCAACTTGGAAACTCCATACATCGCAATCAACAATAACTGTGTTTTGATTCATTATTATGCTTTTTAAATATATAATTATATTTTTTTTTCCTTATGGTCCCAGTTCATCTACTATGCAGGATGGATATGCACTTGGGATAGAGCTACATGAATGCTTGCTGTTGCATCAGAACCAGTTTAAAAGTTCTGTCTGTTCATGTCCTGTGCTACAGTTCAATGGTCCTCCAGTTGCACTTAAGTTTCATCGTATCTATCTGATCACTAAGATAGTAGATCTTAAAATCACTAAAAAAATGTTTGTAATGGGTTTTGTTGTTTGGGTCTTGCATTCTTTCTCTTTGTTTTATTGCAATCAGGACCTTACAGCAACCTGAACGTGGCCATGTCCATTTGCACTGGTACAAATCAAAGGAGTATTAGCTATGGCAGTAGAGTAGAAAGAAGCAGCAGAGGGAAGGAGGGAAGACCTTGTATATCCATTTTACACATGTATAAAACTTTAAGACATAAAATATCAAATCAGTTGTTCCTAGGAACATTGCATGATATTTAATTTACTAAACCTGTCTTACAGTAAAGAGGTCACAGAGAGAAACTCTGTATTAGATTTCTAACCCTAACCTAACTCATAATTATTTTAATAATTTAGTGATTAATTAGAAGCTGATAATTTTATTCGAAGACTTGACTGTTCAGATGACTTAATATTTTTATGTTCAAAATGCAGCTCCTGCTGACTTATACATTTTTAATGAAGGATCTAATTGAAAAACTTCATAAAATATTCTTCAGATTTTTAAATGAAATGCTTTAAAATTGCTTAGAATCAAAGTATGCTATATCTGTAAAACTAAACAAATGTTTCAGTTAAACCTAGACAACGTATTTTGCAGCCAAACCTGAAACATTCTTTTCTTTCAAAACCAGACCAAATCCTGTTTATTTTCCTGCTTGGCACTTCTGTAAATCAGATTCAGAACTCTAAAGTATGATATGTGGGAAACAAGGAGTGAACATTTGAGGGATTGTATGAAAAACTTTAAGTAAAATACTCTATGGGCTTAAACATTAGCTTTTTGTCAGAGGCAAAAAGAGGGCATCCAGGGCTCTGCAGGCATGTTTCAATTGCACCAGTTCCTCCTTTTCCTGAAGTTCTTTCTTACTAAGAACACACATTTCAGCTTATTTAGCCAAAAAATCAAAAGTTTTGTAGCCTCCACTGCTAATCAACTTGCACCATGTGAGTGTAGCAATTACTTTTTCGAAGATCGTAGTGCTCAGTGGTGCAACTTCAGAATGTTCCTGTGATCTTTGGCTACAATATTTGTCTACTTATTCTACCTGTTGCCTGTGTCCTAAAGATAAATATATATTTTTCTATCCTGTGCTGTACAGTGTAGACACATACTGAAAGTATTCCAGAATGAAGGCTTGAACAAGTTTCTATTGTAATGCTGTATTTCAGCTATTAGTAATCTAAGTCTAGCATAGTGGATGTACTAGATACATTCTGAAGGTGAAAAAAAAAAATCATAGATGAATACAGTTATCTTAGGAGAAAAAAATAACCACCTACCTCTTACATAAGAAAAAAACTCAAAGATCAAATGTTTCCATCTGACTATTGAAAGGATAGCTGTTACATTTTAAACTTTTCAGAGAGCTATGAAACTTTATGCCTCAATAAGTATTGAAGCAAACTCTTTCATTAAGCAGCTATTATCCATGCCTTTTGATAGTTTGAAGCCTAATCTTACTTCCATTATACCAGTAGGAATGTTTTGCTTTTTTATTTCAATAGAATCAAGAACCAATACATTTGTTTGTTACTATTTATTCTCAGTTGGATATATTTTAGTAAGAAAAGGAAATATATTATGCATGGGACTGCTATCTTGAACCATGATAGTAGGGGCCAACTTAAGTGTTCAGTTCTCATTGTACCTCTGTGTGACACCAAGCAAAGCTAAATCACTATTTCTTGTCTACTCTGGACAGTGAAGTTCATTGCCATACAGAAATGTGGTGGAAAATTATCTAGCTCAAGTCTGAATATTGGTGTAGAACATTTTTATGGAAGCCAGAGTACAAGGTAAACTGTGCAGTGGTGTGGTTATGCAATCAGAGGGCTACTCAAAGGTTTAGCGCATAAATATAATCCAGGGACTTGCAGAAATGTTTGTCTGGAGTAATGGCAACAGATGAGAGACTCAAACATGTTTATAGTTATGTAAATATACTTGTATAAAATATGTGTACTTTATAGCTAGCTCAGAATATCATCTTTATGCTGTTCTCCAGATAAGGCTGCATGGTCTCAGTCAGGGGGAGCTCCATAGAAAATATCACAGAATAATAAAGCCAAGATACCTACACTCCATTTTAACTTAGTCTTTGTTAATAAATGTTACAAAAAAGCTTCTAATAGCAACCAAAACATTAAATTTCACAAACTTTCAGTAGCCATGCGGTGGTGGAAAGAACATTAGTAGAGCATAAGCAAATCTGTCGTATGCATAAATGAAACCTATACTGAGACAGCAGAAACTGTTTCTTAACAAGCTGACATCCATTAGAGTAGACTCTCAATATTTAGGGAGAAAATCGTGTGAAATATCACTTATAACAAGTATTTTATCTTTCTGAACAGTGTTAAGCATATAAGGCATAGGAAGAAGCCTTTAACTTCTCCACAGAAAGAGGAATCACTTTAAGATGCTCATTTCCTAAAGAGTTCACAAAGATGCCAAGGTTATCTTTTTGGTAATGGTTACTGTAATCTTACTTGAATGGAATATGCCAGTTCCACCCAATACACTTTTTATTTAGATTGAATGGGAGAGGTGAACGTCATTCTTTGTATTTTGATGACTCTTGGTGACAGGAAAGTGTTAATATTTTAGTGAAATATTGCCATGATAAATGTTTAATAACTTGTTCCATGTACTATTAATGAATTTCATTTTTGCATTTTGTTTCATATTGCTATAATTTAGTCAGTTACATTTTATGTAATGAGCTATAAGATTTTCTTACGCTTATTACCTTTCAGCTTCAATGGTTACCTGTGCTGGTATAAAGAATTTCAAGGGATTTTTCTAGCAATAACCCAAACCAGTCAAATATACAGGATGAAGTCCTAAAATCTAAATTAAGTAGTAAAGAGGGACATAGATTTCATTTAACTCTTTCACCTATTTCCTTTCCCAAAAGTTACTGAAGGGCAATGCTATAGAGGTGTCACAAACTCTCGTTTGCTTCAGCTGACCAACAAATCTAAACCCCAAAGGAGCAGCAGCATCTCTGAATGGCCCGTCCCTAGTAGTAAATGTTTTGCATATTAAGCTAAGGGGATTATTCAGCGTGGTTGTTTCCTGAAGGGCAGGAGGTGATCTTGCAGTCTTGTTAGCTCTCTAATGATGACTTCAGAATGCAAATATCCTTATAGAGTGTTTGTGGCAAGAGCCAACTACTGAGATGTACCCAGAGGGATGAAACAGGAGAGCACCTGCAGCAAGAGCAGCTACTAACACAAAACTTTGAATCTGCCTTTTTTGCTTCCCTGATTTCTGTTTGTTGTAAGGTGATGGAGAAGACTGAGAGGACGTAAACCGCTATGTTACCAGGTGCCTTTATGTGGCATCTTGCTGAACATCATTAACGTAAAAAATATTTGCTATTCAAATTAAAACAGTACTGTTTGTTCTGCATCTGGGAAATATTCTTCAGCGTGGACTGTAAGGGTTGACAGGGAAATGGTTGCTATGGAACTATTTTCTGAGCTAGTATGGCAAAGCAACATTTAGCAGGATTTAATTTGTCTCTTCCATGCTGCAATTTCTTCAGGATAGTCTGACCAGCCTCCCAGAAATCACAGCTCAGCACTGAAATTAACGGTTTCCTCAGAAATAGTATAAATTTCAATCCTCCCGCCCCAACAATTTAGTAAGATTTCTAAAAGTAGTGAAGACCAATCTGTAAAATTAATAAATAGTAGTTACCATATGTATCAGTTGTGATAAATCCTGAGCTTTCTGGTGCTTTTTGTGAACATGTTAGACTTGTTTTTATGGGGGATGAGGGAAGTGTTATCTTAACTACAACTAACAATTGCTGAATCCAATGTGAGTGAGAAACATTTGGACATGCATCAATCCCTATACATAAAATCTTTTACATCTTACCTACCCTTTAAATTAATACCATGAATGTGGTTTTGTGCTCACGTGAAGGAGTGCTTACAATTATTTACAATTTTTACTTAATATATAGTTTATTAATTAACATTATTAATAATAGGATTGAAAAAAAAATTGTGTGAATATCATTACATGGCTGTGCTATTAAGTTGGAGGACCTGGGAACAAGGAGTTGTGGCAAGAAAACGAATTGAATGTATTGGATTACATAGGAGTCTTAACAAAACTGCAAGCCTATATGCCAAGATATCCCAGGCTGTGTTTGCATTATATTTTATCGATAAACAAAAGAATAATTCATATTCATTGTTCAGGAAGAGCTCTTCTGGGGATCGTACAAGGCAAAACTTCATTTCAGCCCAGAGGTGTGTGGCAACTTAACTGAGAATTTCTTATATTTGACATCCCGCACGCCTCTGAGACCTCTTCGTACCGAAATACCGCTGCACATGGTAAAAGAGACTAGATCATTGCGCCAGAGCTGCGCTCCTCGAAATGCACGCGTCGCCCTCCCCCTGCCACCCCCCGGCCCTGCCGTTCGGCAGAGCACAAGCCTGTCCCTGAGGCCGGGCCCGCTCCCAAGCAGCTCCCGCGGCAGCTCCCGGCTAGCGCCGGGCGGGAGCGGCGGCCGGTAGGTGGCTCCCTGGGAATGCTTTTGCGGCCCAACCGGCCGTGCCGAACCGTACCGCCCAGCCGCCGGGTCCGCCGCTCCGAGAGGGGCTCAGGGTTCTTGTTTCTGGGGCTTTGGTTGGGTGTTTTTTGCGACATGAGTCATTTACAGGAATGAGGAGACTTCCAGAATAGCCGAGATCTGGGTCTCGCTCCGAGGAAAGTGCTCACACAGTGCGGTGTAAGGAGAGGTCTCCGCCGCGTTACTGCCTGCCCCTTTGTTCCCTGTGTCCTTGGCAGGGGCTGAAAGAGCCGGGCCTGTTATACTTGGGCCCTGCTGTGCCACTTAAGGAAATAATAAGCCATTGTCTTCATTAAGCAAGCCTTGTTTTAGCAAACAGAATTCAGATACTAAAAAGGGAACATTTTGGGGGGAGAAGGATGGGAGGTGGGGGTGGGGGAGCGGGAATTGGAGACAGGGATGCTTTACAAAATTCCCTAGAGAAACTGCTTTGTTTCCTCTATTTTATTGCTACTTACTGAGAAGATTCATATTCAAATAGGTTGGGGTTGTGAATCGGTCGTTTGCACATTCTCATGCACCCAGGAAGACTATGATTATGGCTAATTACAATGACGAATGAAATCCTAACAAGAGTGCTCAATCAGATTGCTGTTCATGCATGAAGCAACTACGACTCGCCAATGGAGGTGTGATTTTTGGTAATTACAAACAATGGGGCTAAGTTGAAGAAAGCTTAGTAAATCTGCTCGAGACAAAACAAGGTCTAATTAATCACTCTAAGTTCTGAATTCTCCAGATGATCTGCATGCTCTGTTCTCTTTAGCATTCTTTTAATAGACTGAGTCTAAGGAGTAAGAATGCTTCCTTTTTGCTCATACTTCCACTGGGTTATACGCAACTGTTTCAAAATATTCTGACTTTTCCCATTGTGACAGTCGTGTTACAACCTGGTTTTCAGTCAGAGCGATGGAATGTTAGAAAAATAAACACGCCGCTATTTGCCTTGCTAGCGGAGCCATTACCTACGTTGGGAAAAATGGGAAAGTTGCCTTAAGTTGTCAGAGCATCATTGCCCCTGCTCCCAAACCTTATTTTATTGGGGGGAAGGGAATGGAGTTCTGGCATAGCCTTCAAGGGCTGCAGATTTTAAATCTGCCTTTAAAGCCTGTTCTACTCGAGCTAATGTAAATAAATTGCTACATAGTCATCATTTCAGAGAATACTGCCTTATTTTAAAAGAAATGTTAGCAATGTATACATATAGTCTGATCTTTTGGCAATGGAACTCTGAGGGCAGGGCAGTTTTCATTTGATGTATTAGTACTTATTCCAAATTTTTATTTTAAACACTGTATTAGATGAGATGATATTTTCATATCAAAATTTCTTATATTAGTTTTTCCATAGATAAGCACTCTACTGAAAGTTATATGTGAGTAACACAACCTAGCTTCAGTACATTAGGGAGCATTTGAGGAACTTTTTTTTTTTCTTTATAGATTCAGCTGGTGTGAAAGGATTGCCTGTACAATTGACTTTGGTGAAACCTTGCTTTGACATAACCTTTGAGAGGAGCTGTTTGGGTTCTGAACTCTTAAGAACACCAGATAATAACAGCAACAAAACAGTAGTAATAGTAGTAGTAGTAATAATATTTCCAGCATATTTCTGTTCATCCTCAGAAAGCTTTTTGTCTCTATAGACATGTTTTTAAATGTTATGTTCTCAGAAAAACTATGGATCAAATTCCTCTTATTGTACTGCCATGTGAAAAACCCCAAACCATAAATAGCATTTCTTTTGGACCATTGATGTTTGTACGAGTAAGTTTTCACTAGTTTGCTTTGTTCTTTTTTTGTCATTCAGACAAGTCAGCAGTTTGTACAAAGGCTCTTTTCTATTAGAGATCTTTTAGTACACCAGATACCTTTTCCTTGCTGAAAATGTTGATGAGGTTGATGCACAGGTTCAGAATTCTATCGGATATATCAGGTTTTTGACTAGACAGATCTAATGACGGGTGCTGGAAATAATAAAGCTTAGCTTTGAAGTGCTAAAATAACCTTAACAAATTAATCTAAGAGTTCCATTGGTCCTTGTTTCGCATGATCTTATAGATCTGTTAATGACCTTGCCACTAAGGAGCAGAACTTCTGTCCCTGATTCTTCTGAAATAAATGTCATGTTTACACCAAACAATGATAAGTTGCCGAACTTCTTTTATTGCCTGTTTTCTTGAAACACATGGTTGTTATAGTGTGGTTTGGCTGTGTGGGGTCATGGGTGGCAGCAAGTAGGAACTTTCTGATATGGCCTTTAGTGAATTTCATAGACATTCTGTCATATTATGAACCATGAATGATTCAATAGGGTACAAACCTCTTATTGAGGATACCACTGTTCTCAACCAGACCCAGACTTGCAGACTTCCCTGGATAAGCCATGATCCATAGCGCTTCAAGAAGTTACTGAGACAATGAAATAGCTTGTTGATGCCAAAATGAAGCTGGTTCATGCTTGCTTCCAGTAGGTAGGTCCTACTACTTGACTAAGCCTAGTGTTGTCCACTATATCAAGAGTTGATGTAGTAGTCTGCTCTTTTGGTGAGCTGAAATGGTCAGCAAGGAGTTGGAACAAGTATTTGGGACAAATACAGGAGCAAAGACAGAAAGGTGGTGCACGTCCAGACATGGAGATGGGGAAGTCGGACCTCACCACCTCATCTATGTCAGGCAACTAGATTATTTTAGTCATCTCTGGAAACTGTCTTCTGTAGGTTTTTGATTGTATTTATTACCTTTGGTTCAGTTCCCTCCATTAACAAAAGTGTTCAGTGATTGTCTAAAGCTTTTTTACCTCCTTTGATTGCATCTCATGTCTTGGATATGTACTCTTTTGTATGGAAAGCCTTTGTGTAATCTTTGTTTCATTTTCCAGTTGTCCAATAAAGCCATCTAGGTCATATGCCTAATGCTTGGATATCCTAAAATTAATCAGATAATCCAATTCATAGCTCAGTCATGTGCACATAGGTAATCTAACACAAAGCAGAAGTAATCATTTTTCCTAGATAACATTTCTCATTTGACATGATGTAAAAAGGAAACTTACTTGAATACAGCCATATGTTTATTTTGAAAATCTTATGAAAAACTCTGCATGTGATACACAGAGCAATCTCATCTGTGAATGTGCCCACTTGGTGAGACCAGCTACTTTTGCTCCTACTTCTGTGCGTCTTCAAAATGCTACTTATTTTGATAAAATGTAGGAGGAGGAGTAAGAGGAGTATTTCAGTCTTCTCTGTCCAAGAAAGCTGTATTTATCCTTCACTGATCTGAAAACCAAGATAGGGAACAATAATTCCTATATCAGAGAAATCCAACAATGCATAGCTCATTGAAACAGGTAGGAATAAGGTTTTTCTGTGTGTAGATAGCTATAGATAGCTATCTGCTCTATTCCAACATATTAAAACATTTTTAGCCTTGTTAGATTGTGAAAAGTATATTAAAAACATATCTGAAAAAATATTTTAAATGTATTTGGATTAGTTTTTAGAAGATCATTCTTGTTTAAGACATCATTAGTTGTAATTTTTAGTCCTAAAAATATTAGGGTTGGAGAGAGAATAAAATTGTGCTGTATTTGCATTAGCAGTCTATAAAATAGAATTTCTTTAAAACTTTAAATGTTTGTAGAGTACATAGTGGTATGGTGCAATACTAAGGTTTGGCATTCATTTTTGGATGACCTACATATTGCCTATAAAACCTTTATTTTCTCAGCATCATTTGTCTTTCTACAGTATGGAGCTAAAGTAAGGCAACCTAAATAGCTCTTTATCTTATCAAGAAATGAACTTAGCAAATAGGCTTATGTAAGATGGTATTTGAAGTAAATATAAAGAAAAATCTGATTTTATTTCCAGTAACAGTGCATTACAGAATGTTGTAGTTTTCAGTTTCGTGTCCCCCTGCATTGGTTATATATCCTCCCTGAAACCTAAGTGTAGTTTAGAGAGTTTCTCTAATAAGTAGCTGTCCTGGTTCTGGCCAAGCCAGAGTCAACCTCCCCAGGCAACCAGCCCAGGTGAGCTGAGTTAGCCCAGGTGAGCTGAGTTAGCCCTGGCTGTTTCCACACCACCTGACATCACTCCCAAAAAAAAGGGCTGGTTGAGGGCTGCTGCTGTGTGCCTCCAGGGCAGTCCGAGTCTGGCTGGGGTGTCAGGTCTGGCCTCATATTGTGTGTTGCTCAGTAATTTTCACGTCAGTAAGGTGTTCTGTTATCACCGTAAGTGAAATTTGCCAGGGACTGTTATTGTTCCCCTTTCAGGGTGCTTTTGTCAGTAAACTGTCCTTGTCCCAATCTACAGAGGCTCTGCCTGTGAGTGCGTGGGGTGTGGTGCTCAGCCACTGCTTGGGGCTGAACCACCACAGTAGCTTTATGGTGACTTTTTGGATTGTATTCTTGAGTTGCTGTAACACAAGTGAAGCATAAACTGCTCTGTGAAGTTGCTTTAGATGTAAATTAGATCCATGTCCAGGAAAAAAACCCTACAGACACTTTATCTAGGCACTCTTAGTTAATTTATTTTGCTTGTCAGAAACTTTTGGGATATAGGAAACTCAGCTGCTCTAATGGCATCTCTGACAATTTATTCCCACAAGCATCAGCTTGGATATTTCATTTTTGGAACAGGAGGCACTTAATTGACAAAGTATCCTGGAAAACATACTGGGGTTAGAGTGGTGCTCTGTGCTCTCCAGTGACAGAATTACTTATGAATCAGGGAGCTGTATCAGTTTGCTGTCTACACAGCTCCTGCCTATCTCACTGACACTTAGGGAATTAGGGACTCTCAGATCTGTGTGGGTTAGTGTGTATTGTTCATTTATTATGTAATGCAGCATATGAAAGATACTGTTCAGGTAAATGAATAAAATTATTTAACCTTTGATGTTGCCAACCATTTCCTTCGTAATGATTTTCTCACTACTACTGTAACATTTTTACTCTTCATTTTAGTCTAATAACAGTACCAATGCCTTTTTTCTCTGCTAGGCAGTTGTTTGTTTTTTCTTGAGGTGTTTTCAAGCCTTAGATCTTGTAATAGTAATACAAAGTTGAGATAGGTTACTAATGCAGGGAGGGACTATAACTAAGCAAAGTTAGACAAATATGTCAGCTGGAGTGATAGAAATGGGTTGAAACTTAGTACCAAAAAGTTACGTGTACAGAGAGCAATACTGTAAGTTACTCATAGTAATACTAACTTGATTCGTAGTGATTTTTTTATTCAGTGATATAAATGGAAGTTTTGCTTAGCTTACATGAAAGATTAAAAAGTTCTGACAACACCAGTTGAATGGAAGATGGCTATAGGATACTGGTGTGATGCGTCTCTAATGCAATTTTAGAATGCATTAGTGCACATAGGAGAGACAGCAAATAAAGCCTTCTGCAAGGCGTTAAGACCTCACTGGGAATATACTGTACAAAACTTCAGGACTAAATATGGCTACTCAGAATATATACATGCTTATAAATTGTGACTAGAAATTTAGTCATGAGTGAAAATCTGGGAGAATCTTCCAAACTGCATGGCAGCAGCCACTTAAGGCTTATGAAAGGGTTATATGACAATATGATAATTCCTGGAGATAATCAATTCATTTAGATATGAAAATAAATGGCCTGTATGGCTTCATAACTATGGTTATCTCAAAGGGTTTTGAAAAGAAAAGGATTACTTCTGCTTTGCACTATATTTAGTTAATTCTTCAGGGTTTCTTTTTATTGCCTATAAGAATGCAAACAAACCCCCTTTTTAGTAGAAATGCATATTTTTTCTTTTGTTTATTTGCTTTGAAGTACTCGGCGTTTCTATAGTTAACAACAGGTTATCAGGATGGCTTTTCTCCAGAAGCATAGTGGCCTATGCTTGTAACACAACCAAGTACTACTTGTAGCTGTGAGTGGATTATGCCATCACAAAACAAGCTAAAACATGACAGATACTTCATAGTAATGTCAGTAGTTTTATTCTGTGGATTTGAGAACTCCAAATAATTTCCAATTTAATCCAATGGCTAGAAGGTGTGGCAAAAATCTTCCTACTCCAACTACATTTGCAGATCTCTAGTTTCTTCATCTAGCTTCTTGAAGCAAATGGAGATAAGTCATATCATGATTCCTCATTCTGTTGATAGGAATTTTTCAAAATTGCACAACAGTCAGAGGAAGTATTGAGTACTTACTAGATCTAGACTTGCATTAATTTGTTTGGTGACAATATACCCACATTATAGATTATAATTTGTAGAAGATTTGAGTACATATATATGACAGCAACTATTTACTGATATTAAAAATATTTCAGTTGATAGCAAGCTCATCAAATTTGATAGCAATACTCATTCATTGTAGCCTAAAGTGTGGGGGGAAAAAAATCCCCCAACAAACAAAAGCTAATCTTCCCCAGTTTTGGTTTAGAAAGTCTGTATCACTATCACTAGTGAAAGTAAAAATGTGAGAAGTTATGTTTTACTGCAGAGGTGAGACCAACAAAGTTTTACTTTAGGTTTATGAACACTTTTAAAATAGGGGCCTATGATTTAGAAATATCCCTGCAAAAATTGGGTGTTATGACAAGAACGAAGTAGGAAAACTAAGTTCTCCAGATATTTTGAGAAGTGATTATTTGATTATCTTTTTACTACTAAAATGTTGTGTTCCACTAATTTATAATAAAATGTTTATTAGATTGCAAAAAAAAATACAGTTTAGTTTGTAAAATAATCACAACAGCAAAATCTGTATCCCTTTGCTAATAAAGGATTTTATTTATCCTTTACCTAGTAATGTTGGAAGAAACTGTTTGAAGGTTATTATTGACGTGTACCGTGGGGGGTTTATAGAAAACACTGTTGCAATCTTCAGGCAGAAAAGATTGAGGTATTTGTGATTACACAATCTTTTGTCAACTGGTATGTTCAGAATTTCATGGATCATGTCTGTAGGTTCTCCATCATGACTGTGGAACAAAAATGTTTCCTTAAAAAAAAGTTTTAAAGGAGGGAAGAAAGAGAGAAAGGCAAATAACTTGTCAGAGGACCCAAGCAGAATTGATATGAACTGGTTGCTGGGTATACTACAGCTGCTCCAGTAAGAATATCTTAAAGCAAGCATTCCTCTGGGCAGTGATGTTTAGTCAAGACTTAGAAGAAATGCAATCTAAATGTAAGTATTGAAAAAAATAAAAATACCTTCTTTTTGCTGGAAGTTTTACAGGACATATTTATGATTCAGAGAATCACATAATGGTTTGGATTTGAAGGGACTTTAAAGACCACCTAGTTCCAACCCCCTGCTATGGGCAGAGACACCCTCCACTAGACCAGGTGGCCCAAAGCCCCATCCAACCTGGCCTTGAACAGTGTCAGCAATGTGGCAGCCATAACTGCTCAGGGAAACCTGTGCTAGTAGCGCCTCACCACATACAGTGAAGAATTTCACTCACATCACAGTGAAGAATTTCTTCCTAATGTCTCATCAAGTGTACCCGTGGTTCTATCACTGCACTCTGATAAACAGTCCCTCTACATCTTTCCTGTAAGCACCTTTTAGGTACTGCAAGGCTGCAATAAGGTCTACCTGGAACCTTCTCTTCTCCAGGCTGAACAAGCCCAACTCTCTCAACATTGCTTCATAGGAGATGTGTTCTGTCTCTCTGACCATATTTGTGGCCCTCCTTTGGACTTGTTCCAACTGTAAAAGCACACAGACATAGCTTGATTAACCTCTTAATGACACTTTAAAAATATTTTTAGTTATAAACTAGAACAATATGCATATACAGCAATAAATACTACATTAGTATAATTACTACTAGACAGCTTTAAAGCTAAAGTGTTGCATTGCAATGAAAACTGTAACTGTATGTCACTTTAAGAGCATTTTAATGAATTATAAATACCTGAAGGGTGGTTGTCTGGGAGGTGGGGGGGTGGACGGGGACAGACTCTTCTCAGTGGTGTCCGGTGATAGGATGGGGGAATGGGCACAAGCTGAAACACTGGAAGCTACATCTCCATATGAGAAAAAAAATTCTTTACTGCGAGGCTGACTGTGGTGGTTTTGCCCTGACTGGAAGCCAGAAACCCACCCAAACCAGTCTATTACTCCCCTTCTTAATTGGACAGGGGAGAAAATATGTATTAAGAGGCTCAAGAGTCAAAATAAGGACAGAGAAATCATCCTGTCATTAACGATGCGGGCAAAACAGACTCAACACAGAGTGCGGAAGAGAAAGCTAGCTAATTTATTACACTAAAGAGAAACAGTGACAACCCAGAGTCAGGAGTGCAACCAAATATCTTAAAATAAACACAACCAGGTCTTAAAACACTTTTACCCCCACCACTCCCTCCTTAGCAGACTTTAGTCAGAAAATTTGCTCCTTTCTTCCCTCCTGTTCACAGCCCAGGAGGGGCAGGGACTGGGGAAAATGGGGGTCTTGGTTACTTCTTCATGAGCTGTTTTCCTTTTCCAGATCTTAAAACACCTCTACCTCCCCCCACCCCTCACTCCCTTCTTAGCAGACTTCACTCTAGTCATGATTTCACTCCCTTCTTTCCACCCCCTAGCCCCCCCAACCCCGATCACAGCACAGGGAGGGGGCGGGGCCTAGGAGATGGGGGCTTCGGTCAAGTTGGTTTCCTTCTGGGGTGGGGGAATTCATTCCACACACCCTCCCACTGCTGAACCATACATTAAGACATGAGAGCCAGTCCTCCACGAACTTTCTTCAATGAAAATCTTTTCCCACCGGGCTTCATCTCTGCTCTGGCAGGCAGCAACAAATCACAGTGTCTCTCAGTCCCAGTCCTCCACGGGGCTAGAGGCCTCCCCCAGCAAACCTGTTTCCAGTGCAAAACTCTCTCGCTCATCTCCATAGGTTGCAAATGCTGGCAGGGCTCCTCGCAACGTAAGTCATGGTGTCTTCTTTATGTCTCCACCTGCTCCATCCAGCGTGGAGCCTCTCCATGGGCTGCAGGTGGGATCTCGGCCTTTTCCATGGGTTTCTCCATGGGCTACAGGGGCACCTTTCTCTCTGGCACCTGGGGCGCCTCCTCCCCCACCCTTCCTGGCCTTTGGTGCCTGTCGACTGCTTACATGTTGGCAATCCGTTCTCTGGTGGTAAAATGCAGCTACTTCTGGGTCTTTTTCTCCTATATGTGATTCTCAGAGGCGCTATCAGAGTGACTTGAATTGCTTGGTGTTTATAATTTTGAGGCCCACGGAGCATTCCAGCAGCCATTTTCTGCAGCCCCCGGTCTCTCTCTCAGCACCCAACTACACACAACTGCAACAGTGACCAAGCATTGGAACAGGCTGCCCAGAGAGGCTGTGTAGTCTCCTTCTCTGGAGAAATTCAAAACCTGCCTGGATGCTGTTCTGTGCAACCTGCTCTAGGTGATCCTGCTCTGGAAAGGGGGTTGGACTAAATGATCTCCAGAGGTTCCTTCCAACCCCTGTGAATCTGTGACTTAATTTGAAACAAAACTGGGTTTATACTTAATTTTATACTGCATTGGGTTTTTTCTCCATCTTGCTCAATATCTTTTCCTGAAACTTCTGAGTAAATCCTGCTATGAGACTTTGTAAATGGAAATTGGTCTTGTTGACTGATCAGAGAAGAAAGCAGATCTATACAAGAAAAATACTTTTGCATTTCACTTTTAAAATAGTAATCTACCAGAAGTAGTTACCAGTTTCTTCAATGCAACTTGGAAAAAGTTTATAGTACAAGTCTAATAGTCTATGCAGTCATTAAACCAATAGATTAAGATATATTTGCATAATAATAATGGTCATAACACAGAGAATAATCCAGTTCTAAGAGAAGGCTTAAATAGAAACACCTCAAAATTATGTGTATATAATTTACTTTATAATGACTATATACTTAATTTTAAAATATGTGTAGTTTAATGAAAACCCAGGAGGCCAGAATATTTTTAATGAGATTTAGAACAGTCAAGGAATACATATCTGACAGGAGAAAGGATTTTGAAAACTAGTGGGCAGTGAAATTGAATAGTTGGAGGAAGACAGCACTGCTACCTACTACTCATAATACACAAATTGTTTACTTCCTTTAGAAAGTTATAAAGCAGCAATGCAATACAACCTTTTGAAATGTGAATATGCATTGTAAGGAAGGATGCTCCTATTACCTTTCTGTGATAAACATAGTGGTGTGAGATAGGACTTATACTGTAGCAAATGAACACATAGTGAATACCATATCATAGTTCAATAGCAAGCGGAGAGGTTTTCGTGGCATACCTGACTTTTTCCCTTAAGCAATGTTGTGTTGTTTTTTTAACAAGTCTTACTATTCTTAGAAAACAGGTTTTACTTACCTTGAAGTAATTGTGTTCCTAATGGTTAAAATAGTTGCCAATCATACTTCTATCTCTGAAAAGCTTCTGAAAAATTCTCTTCCAGAAATTTTAAAAGTAAGTATTAAATATTACTCTTAATGAATTTTGCAGTCAGTCCAGTATTCTAGTATCAAGTTCACCATTATTTTGTCTATCATTTCTTCTCCAGTAATTTCCCTCTCATTTTCTGATTAGCTTCTGTGCATGGTAATGAAGTGATGCTTATGTTTTATTTTAGAGAGAGAGGTAAAAAAGTTTCATTGGTAGTCTGTTTCTACATTTTTTTTTGATATATTAGATCTTTAAAGTTGTTTTGACATGTAAAAAGTTGTCATTTGCCTAGATGCAGGGGTAGTACCTGTTTTATTTATACTACTAAACTGCATTGAGAAAGAATTGGCCCTGTCAAATTTTTTTGTATTCAGCTCATAGGTTTGACTGACAATTATACATGTCACTTCAAACTGAATTTCAGGCCTGTTACTGGAGTTGATAAGAAGCCTCCCATTCATTTTAATCAGCACAACCTCAGCCCTGAATGAGAACAAAAAAGTTTACACTTGAACTCAGTGAATATTAAAACTGTAGATTCATTGTTGCTACCCAAAGTAGATTTCAAATTCCAATGTTTGTAACTTTTTTCAATTCAGAACCCAGGAAATACTTTATCTTAGTATTCACAAGAGAATATTATTCTCATACAAAAGCATGTTTGTCTCATTTGTAACAGTGTTTAGGATGAAATAGGAAAAGTACCATCAACAGGTTAATGCTTTTTCTATATTCCCCAGTATATCTTCCCAGTTTCTAATTATCAGTGGTTCAGCACTTTCCTAATCTAGATGTTGAATTCAGATTTTTGCATTTAGGAAGACTGGATGGACCTTTCCTGATCCTTTTGAATATATTTGTTAATTGCTCCCCACAATACATTTTGTCAATAAATTCTTCAATTTCATTATGCATTGTATGGAAATAAAAAAAAGCTTCTCTTGCCTTTATTTCCAATTGCTTATTTTTATCCTAGTGAAAAAGTCGAAGTATTGTTATTGATTCACTCCACCTATACTGTTCATTATTTCTGATATATCCTGCTCAGTCATCACATTCATAGAATAGTTCTTACCTACTCGGGTCTTTCCACTAAGAAAAAATATTCTGTACCTCTAGTGGTCCATGCTGTCCTTTTCTTTATCTTCTCAAGTTCTTTTACAGGCTCTTTAGAGTCATATGACTACAAAATTTTGCAGCAACCATGCATCATGGGTTTGCCATCTGACATAATTTAGTTTTATGACCAGTACTTAATTTTTAGTAATAATTACAACCATTATATTTGCCTTCCTAATTGTCGCCAAACAATGAGCCTACATTTTCATAACTGTCTGCAGGGGCTTAAAGATCTCTTTCCTGAGCAGTACATTGGTATAATTAGGATTATTTGATTGTTTTCTCTCATACACATTACTCTGCATTTGCCAATAATTAATTTAATCTATCATGCTATCACCCTTTCCTACCTCATTTTTAAATGTAACGAACAGCATGTACCAGCACATATCCCTTTGGAATCTTACTAGTAATTTCTCCACATTTTGGAAACTGATTGCTCAGTCCTATCCCTCCTTACTGTGCTTGAACAAGTTACAAATTTATGAAAGGATTTTCCTTGTTATCTTATTACTCTTTGTTTTGCATAAGTGTCTTTTGGATTTGGGTTTCTCTGCGCATCTGCATTTTCAGAGACCTAGCTTAGCCAGATAACCTTCTGTAAACAATAGAGAAAGAGAAAACTTTCTCAAGGACAAATTCAAACTATCACCATCTTAGCAGGCAGTATGGTGCAATAGAAACAGGTCTGTAAAACAGTAATGGTAACTGCATACATACTGTATGTGTCTTGGGAGAGTGAGTAGCTATGGTTTAATTTTGTGGATTGAATACTCATCTGCAGTTGGTATAGACTAAGTATGCTCTTGGAGCACATCTTTTGATTTAGCTTTGTCTAAGAGGAATCCAATTCAAGCACTTCAAGTCTGCTTTATAAGTGAGGGTGGTCAGGAGATTTGCTTCAAAAGCATACTTCTAACTAATGCACTAACACAGACCTTTCTCACGCAGAATAGCTGGACTCCTATCCAGAGTCACCCCCAGAAAGAACCTCTCTTTCTTTTCACTATCTATAGCGGATGCCAGAGATATTGCAGGCATGAATACGCAGTTTTATTGAAGGTTTCCAGAACTACTGATACAAAGACAGAATCATCCTTGTTGATGTACTTGATGGTTATTGTGTGGTGTGGCTGTTATGCGGCGTTTGAGATTTCTTTGAATCCTTCCAAATAAATCATATTTATATGTGTAGCCATTAATTTTATGATCCATTCTCCCAGTTCCAGCACTGTCACATCTGTCATGTTCTGTTCTGCTGCTACTGGTATCTAAAGTAATAGGATGCACTCTACCGTAGGTGATGCAAAAAATTTCATAGTTCCATTTCCCTTTAAGATGAATTGTTATGAGTAGTTTTGATACAAATAAATTATTATTGAATGTAGCACTTAAATCTATAGAGCGTCTGGTGTAGCTTCTTACAGTTAACATTTACCTGATCGTATTTGCTTCCTTTAACATGTAGCAACAGCCTGCCGACAGCAGGACTCAGTTAAAATTTGTACCTTGATAATACCTCTTGCTGGTTTTCTTCCACTACGTTTTCGAGGTATCCATTTATCAGTCCTCACTCAGTCTATTCATTATGTTACAAAGATATAAGTATCTTTGTATCTTTAAATTTCCAAGTTTGGTATTTACAATCTGTAGTACTTTGAAAAGAGCTTCCCCTAGCAAAATCAAAAAATAAACAAACCAAAACACTGGTCTGTGCTTCTATGCTGCTTTATTCTTTTGAATAAGCGTGGTTGCTTAATACATGGAAGTTTAATGAGGTTAGGAAAAACGTTCATCCTTCCTACTGCATCCTCTATAATCTTCAAAGTTTTGGAGTAATTTTACCTCTGTTTGTGGGTTGGGTTTTTTTTGGGGGGGGGGGTTAGGAATGTATGATCTCATAAAAAAACCCAACACAAACATGGTATCTTCTGCTAAAATACTAGGACTGCACCGTAATGATGAAACAGATACTGTATTTCCTTAGGATGTAAAAATAGCATGTCTTCAATGCTTATTAAAAGATTTAAGTAAACAGGGTATTGTTGTCTGGCTCTTTTGTTTGTAACATGATTTTTATTCTGGTATTGTTACAACTACAAGGACATCTAGATATTAGAAATTACAAAAAACCCCATAGTTTCTAAAAAATGCATGGAAGTTAAAGAAAATTCTTCAGAATACCTATTCTAAACACTTGGCAAATTTTTGGAAGAAAATGGTTCAAAACTTGAGTTAAAATTTACTATATTAGTTATAGTGACATGCTTTAGAAAAAAATGTTATTAAGTATGTTTCCCTGTTTGCAAAAAAACATGTTTTATAACAATTTCTCACTGGGACATTAGCAACCATGTAGGAGGCAACTCTGCATTCTGGGGGACGTAAGCACTAGAAAGGGTTGTTTTTCTCTAACAATTGAAATACAGGTCAAAATAAGGGTAGTTTAATAAACTTCCACTACTCATACTGGGTTTTTATAAAAATACTTTAAAACTGGATGGGACCTCTAAAGATCATCTGGTCCAAAGCCCCATGCAGAAACCACTTGGGTCAGTTTAAGAGCTGTGTCTAAGGAGTTATTTTAACATGTCCCAGGATGGAGATTCTGACCTCCATGGACAACCTATTCCAATATTTGACTGTCATAACAGTAATATTTTTTCCTTGCATCCAGTTCAAATCACCCATGTTGTGACTCATGCCCATTGTCCTTGTCCTGTTGCAGTTTACCTTTGAGAAGAGTTTGGTTCTTTTTTCTCTTGTGTTATGTAGGTGAAGGCAACAGTACAGATCCCCCCTGAACTTTCTCTTCCTAAGGCTGAACAAATGTTCTCTCAGCCTCCTGTTGTACGTCATGGGTCAAAATGAGCACAGTATTCTAGAAGCAGTCTCTGAAGTACGGAAGGGAGGAACTGCTTCTTCGGCCGGCTGGCTACTCTCTGTCCTTTGTCACTTGTTTCTGTGTCCTACTGAATGCTGGGTCTTCATCTTCCTGAGTTTTCCTTTTGTTTCTGACGCACTTGTTCAAGCCCTTCTTGTTACCCCTCAAATTTTTCTCTACTCAAACTTCAAGTAATCTTCGGTTGTTCTAACTGCAACTCTATATTCATCATGGGTCTCTTTGTTCATCATAGGTAGTCCATCTTGCTTCCATTTACTGTATACATTCTTTTGATGTTTGAGCTCAGACAGGAATTTTGCATTCATCTATGCTGTCCTTCTGCTACGCTTTCTTGACTTAGAAGCACCAAGAAACTTGGGAAAGTTTCCTCTTGTTCACAGAGCTTTTTTAAGTAATGGACAGTTTGTTTTCAGTAGTTGTGTAATATATAAACCCTTCCACTCCTGTCAGTTAAGCTGTTGATAGGTATTCTGTATTTCAAAAAATTGAGATACTCTACTTCTGTACATTCCAGAACTATACTTAAAGTACATAAACACTGAACTGTTTTCCTTGGGAAGGCACAATTGATAACTTCACATACTGAAAGAAAAACATTGGTCTTTAGCAGCTTAAGATGGAGTATATAACTCATACCTGCTGCTAAGGTTCATTCCCAAAAATTGGCTCTTTGTTTGCTTTTTTCCTATTGAGTGCATATTTTTTCTTCCTGTTAGTAATAGTTGTTGTTAATTACATTTGGAAGTGAAATATGATAAAGTTATAGGTGACAACCATCTAGAGCATGTATTACTCTTCAGATGGTCAGCCTTTTTTCTTCCAAATACCTTGAATACATGAAAAACACACTCAAAGTTACCTTAACTGAAGCATTCTTTCATTGTCAAATTCCTCATCCATCCTGTAGCATTACTTCTGCACCCCAACTACTAAACAATTGAATTCTTATGTGAGATCAAAGGCCAGAACCAGCGGAAAGTAAGGAAACATCCACTGTAGAAATGTAGAGTTAACTGAAAATTTCTCCCTGTGGTTGCAAATTGACTCTGAAACACATGGTATCCTACACTCCTAACTTTAAAAATACTTTTTTAAGGATTAGCTCTTATGTCTTTTGCTGTGTTGTTGTGTTATATTATTAAATTTATTACAGCTTTGCAGCATCATGGAAGGGTAGAGAGATCATCTAGTCCAACACCCCTGCTAAAGCAGGATCACCTACAGCAGGTTGTGCAGGACAGCATCCAGGCATGTCTTGAATATTTCCAGAGAAGGAGACTCTACAACCTCTCTGGGCAGCCTGTTCCAACCTGTTTCAATGAAGTTTTCATTTCAATTCCACAAAAGGTTATATATGAAAGGTGGTATTGTGACCCTACAAAATATACCAAAGGGAAAAGGTGTCTGTGCCTATACAAGTTCCTACTGTGTCTTCAAAAAAACATTTTACAGACTTAAGCTTATTCTTTCATACAGAGTATTGCTAGACCCTAAGTCACAGAGACAGAATAAAAGCCCACATGATGATAACAGAAGAATGTGAGATGCTCCAGAGGCTACAATTTCAGTATAGGTCAATGGGAAAAAAGCAAAGACCACTTTTGCAATTTATTTAAATTGTTTTCAATGAGATAATAATTTGATTATTCAGTCATTTGAATCCTCCTTAATTTTTTTGAACATTATAAGATGAAATCATGCACCTTATTAATAAATATTTACTGGTTTTAAATATTTTTAAATTTTTTAATTTCATTGACTGTCCCATTGTTCATGGCAGCAGGAAAAACAAAAGCTCTCAATGTATCTTTACATTTATTTTTCACTATTTCCAATGCTTCCAATATAATAACTTCTATTCATCACCATCTTGAAGTAATCACAATTTTTCAGTTACTGAGATTTTAATTCTAAATCCTTAACTAGTCTCACTGTTTCACTATCTTTGAACTCTCTTTAATCCTGAAGCTTCTTTTGAAAGGAAGTGATCGTTACTACTTGCAATATTCCAGATGATTTGCATTACATAGTTTTTCTGCATTTGTTTCTATTGCATGTTTTCTAAACTCTTCTTGTTTACTGCTTATACACAACTCCCTAATGAGCACAGACATTGCATTTATTTGTGAATGATTAATGAGTTGGCCTTTTTCTTGAGGTCATTTACATTTTGCTGGAAGAGGTTTTTTTCCCACCTGTATGGCTTGCTTTGCATTCAGCAACACTCATGGCATTTCAGGTCATGTATTCATTCAGTTACTTTGGTAACGAGCAAGAGGCAAGTTATTTTTAAATATTTGGTAGAAAATTCGAGGAATTCAGTAGGAGAGGGTTCTCACTTTTCCTGAAAATTATGTGATAGTCCATTATGAGTTAAGTAGACTGGACTGTTGGAGCTTCTGCATCTCAAAGTCTGTTTACGTGCAAATTGAAATAGTGTTTTACCATACAGGGAAAAATAGTTTGCGTTGAAAACCAAGCCTTTACACAATTTATACTATGTTTTTCAGTTTGATATAACTTTCTATAATGTCTCTAAAGTGACATTTTTATTTAGTACCTATTGTTACTACATCTTTATTATCCATAGAATCATTATCAAAGCATGTCTAGAATCTTTGTTCTTTTGGGATAAAAACAACACATTTTAGGATATGTGCATTTTGAGTTCTTATTTCTGAGAAAGACCTGAAACATACCAACAGTAAAACTGCAAGTCTGTACCTTATTCTCAGCTGCTGCATTAAGCAATAAAAAAGTGATTTATTAATTTTTAACCTAGATTTCATAGATATCTTTCCTATGGTAATGAATGAAGACCATTGTTTACTATCTAAATCAGCCTTGTCAGAGAAAAACTCTCCAGTAGTATTTTAAGTTAAAATGAACTGATGAATTCTTTTGTGGTCTGTGATCAAACAATCATGGAGGGCTGTTTTCTTTCTTATAGTTTCATATTGAATTTGAATAAGACACAAAGATATCTAGGCTGAAGTACCTTTTTTATTAAAAATGTATATTTGACTTGCAGTCACTGCTTAAATCACTATCTACCTAATATACTGGTAGGACTTTTATATTCTGATTACTTTCTATTTAAAGCTTCTTTTAAGGTGTTAGGAGTTTGTGTTTATGTTTATTATATCAAATATAAAGCCTAATCTTATCTGTAAAATACTGGAAAGCGCCAGCAATGCCCATATATCTTTGCGTATTTTCTTTGAGACACTGAGCTACAGCAATAAACAATGACAGGGAGCTTCATGCGCCAAAATAAAAGAAACAAAATTTATTGAGATTAAAATGTATTTTACTGTGGGGAAAAGTTGTCATAAACTCCAAACATGAGAATTTAGTAGAAAATAGATTATTTTTTATATCTAGATGTTTTGTATTTATTAATTCTGTATCCAAGTCCAGTATACTGAACTTACCATCGTCTATCTCCTTCTATTGAGTAACACATCTACTGTGTTTGTGGGGCCTTTTGCCACACAATGTTTGGACTGAACTCATGAGCTTCTAAAGATAAACAGTTTTTACTGAAGTCAGTAAGATTAATGTCTCGGTATTTCAAGATGTACCTCACAGCACAGCATTTCACTAGAAGTACTAGAAAGAAGAGTTAGGTCACGGAAGATGTTTAACAGAATATGTGGCATACTTCACATTGCTGGACTTTTGAAAGACAAGAGACTTTCTTGTAAAAACATTCACTGAGAAAATGTGGCGATGGTAGGTCAGCAGAAATTATCTCAGTTTCAAAAGGCAAGTAAACAAATAGCACTGAAAGAAGTCTTCTGCATTTGTCTTTTGAATCAAAGGCATTAATCATTCTTTAAATCTTTTTTCCAGTAAAATCTACCATCATGAAATTAATATGCAATTAGTTAGATTTCACCAAAGTAAATGGTGTAGTTTCTTACATCTTCCATAATTTATATGGAATAACATATGAACAGTCTATTGAACATCCTACTGAGATTCCATGGGTAAATTAAAGAATATCTTTTGGTAGGAAAATTTATGTATCATACTTTATTTATGAAAGCTGGAAAACTCAGCTAAAATTGCTCTTCTGACATAGGTAGAAAGAAAAGTTTGTATAATAATTTCAGGAAAGGGCAAAAGTATCAAATTGATTAAAATGCAAGTGAAGGAAATAATTTTAATAACAGTAAAATGTAACAAAATGATTAATGTACTTGTTTCTTTAGAATGTTTGGAGTGAGGTATGTTAATTTATTTGAAGATGTGAAGCTGCCACAGGGTTATAGGCCCAGGATTAAGAAAGTATAATGGCTTAGATGGTGTGAAGTGGTACAACAATGCATACTATTTTGAATTTCTCCATTCCATTTTTTCAGTCTTTGAGAAAGCTGATATGATTTGAGTAGAGAAACTAAAAGTAGATGAGGTGAACATTTGGACAGGAGAGAAGTTTGGAAAAGTTGTACAGAAAAGAGCAGGAAGAGTAAAAATGGATTAGCAGAAGTTGAGAAAAAGGGTATGTAGAAAATAGGAGATTTAAAACTGCACTTCAAAGAGCAGTGAAGAAAAATAAAGAGGAAATAGATTCCTGGCAAAAGTCCACCCAGGAGAAAGGGGCTGAGGGTGAAGGTCATCTGTGCTGTTCTAGGTACAGCTACAGGGATGATCTTCGTTCTTGTCTTGAACCTGTAAATCTTTTATTCTGCTACTTAAGTGGAATAGAGATAGGTTTAATACAGAGAAGCTGAAGAAATACTCTTACTAAATGAGCACCTCTGCTCAAGAATTAACTGGGCTTTCTCTCAGCCAGTGTAAATGCATGGATGTTACATTCTGATCACTGTATCGTGTTGTTCATAACATCAGAATGTTCAGTGAGAGAAACTCCATTGAAGTGTTTACATCAAATCTCATTCAATTTAATAAATTACAACATTTTTTTGAAGCTGCAGGAAATCTTTATCAAAAACTGATGATACTGCCTTTATTTTTTAATTACTTTTGGCAATTGTTGAAAAATAGAAGATACATACATTTACATAAGGCTGGTGACTAGTGCAAAAATTGCAGACTCATCTGAGACATTACCTTTGCCAAAGGATTTACTTTTATATACACATATATGTATATTAGAAATGTGTGTGTGTGCATATGTAGCAATATAAATATGTTTTGTTTAATCACTTTCCAATTCAGTATCTAGGCTATGTGTTTTTACTTTTCTGAAAACATCTTTTATATAGAGTAGGAATACCTCTTGACAGCATCAAAATAAACATCTACTCTGAGAAGTGATTGTATAAAAATGTCAACTCCTTATTTGGTAGAGCTATTTCTATTGTGGCATTTGAGTCATATCTGCCACTGGTGACAAAAATATTTTTAATTTGGTTACCTAGCTTCAGTTACAGCAACAGGGACCCCACTGAAAAAAAGAAAAGGAAAAAAAAATGAAATAACTTCAGTCAGCGAATGTCTTGAAAAATATGTATTACTGGGGGGTGGTGATTGTTGAGGTATGAAAACTGATGGAGCTTAGACTCTAGATCACATTCTTTCCTCTGGTAAACTTTATCATCTAGGAAACAGAGAAATTACCCAAGAAGAATTTGACATTTTTGAGAATGCTCTCATGTAAATTTCAAAATTATTTTTATTTCTTTATCTCTGCTTTCTGAATATAATTTCCAATCTGGATTAAAGTTTCCAAGTGAAACTTGGGAGAAGATGAAACACATTTCCATAGGAGGACTAATACAGCCAAGATTGTCAACAACTGAGCACCACTAGCCAAACACTAAAAACACTCCAACCCACTGTGTTTTTGAGTAACAGTTGCAATACCTTGTTGAGGTTCACAGGGTGGATTGTAAACTTGGAACATCCTCTGAAAGCAGCCTCACTTGAACACAGTGTTCAGGAAGGATCCCGATATGAAAATAGTGAGTACTATCAAAACCTTCCTGTAGAGAAAATGGGTGCTCTGTTAGGTCAGGGAGAGGCAGAAGTTTAAGTTAGATGAGTGTGGGGCACCAGTGGGAATGGCTGTTGCTAAGATTTTGCAGGTGCTGAGGTCTGTGTTGCTTGAGGTCTGCTTTAATCTGGCTTTTCCTTTCCTTTTGTACACAGTGTTGCTGTCCATGGCTTTCAAAACAGCTGCAAAATCTTTGGTGTCAGAGGTCCTTTGCATAGGCTATTTATTTGCATACGGACTGGAGCTATTAATCTGTGTGACTGGGAAAGTAAATAGCTGCTGTAAAAATGCCAAAGCTGTCCACAAGTGATATTCTTAAAGGACAGATTTGTTTCCATTGAAACTTCATTGCATTATGCAGCACCTCTGACACCGCCAGGATCATCTGATGGCTCTTGGAGGCCATATTGTAGTTAAGACTTCATGATCTCCTGTTTTGAAAGGGACTTTCAGTGGTAAGGAAACAATATGCATGTGGATGTTTCTTGTTTTGCCTTAGTCTGTTCAGTTTTAAAAAGTAATGCTTGTTAAGTTCTTTAGTAAAGACTGTTTTTCCCTCCACTGACTGGATGAGTGATGGGTAGGTGCAAAACTGGATTTTTTTGGGAGGTTGTACTGAAGATACTTAACACAGTACTGATTTTTACCTTTGCAGGGGTGAAATGCCATTTCAAGTGTGTAAGCACCTGGAGGTTAGAAATCCTGTTAGTTAGCAGAGCAGACTGAAGCTTTGCACTTAGAAAGTACACCTGACTAATCCAGTTCTCAGAGCACTGATCAGCTGTAACTCAAATTCAGATTTATCACACAGTCACTAGGTTGGAAAAGACCTTTAAGATGGAGTCCAACTGTTCCTGGCTTATTCTAAACTGTATCTCTAAGTACCTGATCTACCCTTTTTAAACACATCCAGGGAAGGTGACTCAACTCCCTCCCTGGGCAGCCTGTTCTGGGCCCCAATGACTCTTTCAGTAAAAAATTTTTTTCTAACATCTAATCTGAACCTGTCCTGGTGCAGCTTTGTGCCATTTCCTCTTGTCCTATCACCTGTCACCTGGCTGAAGAGACCATTGCCCACCTCTCTACAACCTCCCTTCAGGTAACTGTAGGCAGTGATAAGGTCTCCCCTCAGCCTCTTCTTCTCCAGGGTAAACATCCCCAGCTCCCTCAGCTGCTCCTCGTATGATTTTCCCTCCAGCCCCTTCACCAGCCTGGCTGCCCTTCTCTGAACACTCTTGAGGAGCTTCATGCCCTTCTTATGGTGAGAAGCCCAGAACTGGACACAGTACTTGAGATGCAGCCTCACCAATGCTGAGTACAATCGCTTCCCTAGACTTACTGGCCACACTACTCCTGATACTATTTCACTTTGGAGGTGTGGAAGTGTTGAAATAGTTTATTAAGAGTATGATAACTGTCTAGATAGGAGTGCTGAGGAAGATCTGTAAAAATGAGCAAAAGCTTTTCAGACTCCCTAAACTTGTCAGTAACCTCCTAATTGGCTCAAAAATATGTGGAAAAATTTCTGAAGCAGTATTGTAATAAAAAGTAGTGCTACCGTGTGACTTAAGAACTATACTATCAGCAGTTTAGTATATGTTAAACAAATTTTTAAATACAAAGATAAGTTCTTAAGTGTTTTTGATAGGTGCTATTTTATACTGTGTAATTTTATAGTCTTTTTTGTGGATTTTTTCCCCTCTGTAAAAATAATGCTATAGCCTAAAAAGGTTTTTTTGTTGGCAATGTAATGCAACATTTCACTAACAGGACATGTCCTACAGATACTGTGTGTACAAAATCACTGTATGACCCCAAAAGCAGGACCCCAAAAGAAGGAACATATTTGAAATGTAGTTGACAAAGTGAACTGGGTTTTCAAGTAATCATAAAGTTTGGCCAGAGAAAAAGATTTCCCGTAAGGACCCTTAAAGGGAAGCAACCTGTTCATGTTTCTCCTTTTTTCTCAGTGTGCTTCATATTTGATCAGCCTAACTGAATATGGTATTGTGATTTTAATAATATTTTTTATGCCCTTGTGTAAAGATATAAGCATATATTTGAAGTGTAGCTTTTGATTATTCAGATTGACAGAAGGTATTTCAAAATAAAATTGGCAGAATTTAGAAAAAAAAAAGACTGAAATCGCTCCAGTTTCACTTAAACATTTTGGAAGCTTTTTAAAACAGAACTTTTGAATCACAGAAAATTCCCACTGTGATTCCATACTGTTTCCTGGTAAGCCACTGCGAACACCAGTATCTCAGCTTCCACATCACTAAGGGGCCTGTGTCACCTGGACTGTGTCACAAAGTCTTTAAAGGCAGTTGAAAGAGCACAATTATATTTATTCCTCCAGGACTAGGCACTCAAAGATTCCTAAGTCCATAGTTACCTGTTGGGAATCTTAGTTTTAGTTAGCAACTAGGAACAATTGCTATTGTTGTTGAAATAGGGAAGCATTCTTATGCGTGAAGAAGGCATCTTTGTGTCACAGAAGATGCCAGGATTTCCCACAAATTGGAAACACATGCAAGCTTGAGAAAAGAAGTGTTAATTCCATGGAAGTTCCTATTTCAGCCTTCTCGAACTCCTCTCACCAGGATCCTACTCCAAAATTTCCCTTAAATATCTCCCCTTTAGTTTTGCTAAACGTTCTTGTATTCTGAAGCCTCATAAGAGATGTGTTAGGAAACACCATCCATTTCTGGTGAAACTTGAAACAACTTCTGTTCTTTCCTTTGGCAACTGAAAAATTGGTGTCAGAGGTGAATCGTCAGCAACTGCCCAGTGTTTACAGAAAAGTTCAGTGAAGTTTCTATAGTTCATTTCATTCCTTAGCAGGCGATGAGCCACACACCTTCTTTTGCTCTTGATAAAAGATTATAGCATTTAAACTTTAATTTTTCTATCATTTTCTCTCAAGTGAAGAAATTATTTTAATGATCTACCACTGCTGTACTCTTTCTGGATCTATCTATCTGAATTTTAAGGGGTAGTTTGGTTGCCTGTTCATACATTGTTCAGGATTTTTCGTCATGCAGTTCCTTTATAATGGATCAAAACATTAATGCATGTAAACAAAGTGACAGATGCCCACGGAACACTTTTCCAGCTCTGAAATGTGTTTGGTGATAACAAAGTCTGTAGGAAATGTATCTGATATATCCTTTAGCAAGTGCAATGGATTTATACCAGTATTACAAAGCACGATTATTTGTGTTTATAACAGTTTCTTTTTATTATCAAAACAATTAAAAACAAGGACTAAGTTATTTTAAGCAAACAACTTTGTTTTAAATTCATCTGTTTCTGTTTGCAATAGCACACAGCTGCACTGTAATGTGATCAAGAACAATAAAAGCTGCTTTGTTTTATGGATGGCAGAACTTTACAATCCAGGTACACTTATCGTTATACCTTTTATGTCCTCAAAGTTGAAGAAAAGTTTCAGAGTTTCAGTTAGTCTTTACAACTGAAACTTTACTTCTATTTAAGAGTGTTCTAGCTATATCTTTTAGTGAATTAATTTCTTTGCTTCTGTCTGTCTTGACACAAACATATCTGAAATCCTTGAGTGTGGTGATATGGTATTTTTTGGCACTGAGCTCCATAGAAATTAATTATGAATCAGATGCATGTGTCCTGTACCAAAGACTTTCTGGTAACAGATCCACAGCCTTACACTTCCATTTTCCTGGCTTAATTTGGCCAGATGGTCATATATAATAGTAGAGGACCGGGATGTAACATCTGTCTTCTCACTAAGAGAAAAAATATAGCCAAGTAATTGTTCTAAAAGTTCAAAGTTAAAATTAAATTCTGAATTTTAAATAAAGATTATTAGTAAAAAAGAATTGAAATGTAATGTCTTAATTTAGAAACTCAAGTCTTATTTTCACTAGCAGTTATGTTTACTATATTTTATATTTTGTTACAAAATATATGCAAAGAAAAACCCAAACTGAAAGAAATGTTGCTGACTTTTTATAGGCAGGCATGCTGAAGAACTCATATTAAGCCTTCTGGATGATATCTCATGTGAAATAATCTCAATCCTTGGAAGCATTGTTTATTTAAAAGGATAAAACAGAGTTTTTTTCAGTAGTGGAAAAGATGGAAAGGTGTTGTTTCAGTAGACAGATAGGGTAGCTGATGAAAGAGTTGAGAGGAGAAAAGGTATGGAGAGACAACAGCCCTCACCTAAAAAAGGATTAAAATTTGTTTATAGGTGACCAGCTTTAAGGAGTATTGCTAGATCTGAATGAAAAAACATTTTGGAAAAAATGTAAATACAGGTTGTCACAAAACAGATTCATAGAACTAACTTTATTCACTTTATGAATACTGTTTCATTCTTCTCACTACTATTAAGCTGTACATAGGGAATGCAATCACAAAAAACTTTTTCTTTGGAAAGCACAGTGCTTAAACAAGATTAAACAGGCCAGTTGATATCCTCTTCATATAACACGGCTTCAGTTAGGCAGTCATTGCTCATATAGGACTAATTTAGATCCTGTTATCATTAAAGTTAAATACTACAGATTATATTCTCTCTGTATATAGCTGTATGTATATCTGTAATTACTGCTAATATTTGTTTACTGATTAAATAATTATAGGTGTACTTGTAGTTAGAATTTTGGTACGTCAAAGCTGTGTACGTTTTCAGATGCTATTATCCATGATATTATTCATCTTGTAAACAGATTTTCAGTTCAGTCTAGGGTAAGTAAAGATGTCTGAAGTGGCAGAGGCATAGACAAGTGTTCTATAGGGATGAAAATTACAACAGACACCCCATTTTCTAATGTTAGTGAATATGTACTTCTAATCTGTTACTCGTATTTGTTCTTTGATCTGTCCCTTTCAAAGTTGATGATGCAGGGCTAAACTAAGAACACAATGAGTAGCTGACTAAAATTATACTAGGAAGCCAAATTAAAATCCTGAAGACACATTCAGTAAAGCAGGGCAGTTTTTTGAACTTAGTAACTCAGAACTTCAATTTTACAGTATCACAGAAGCAAAAAGACAGCCATAACATAAAGCATGGTTTATAAAAAAAATAGAGCATGGTAGACTTCTGTTTTAAGTGTAATACAGTGATTCTCTCTCTTGATTTAAATAAAGCTTTTGATATAGTATTGTTTAAAAGTATTTTGACTTTTTTTCCATGAGGAAAGGCTAAGTGAGCTGGGACTGTTCAGCCTTAAGAAGAGAAGGATGCACCTAATTAATGTTTATAATTATCTCAAGCATGGGATGCAGGGGGAATTGGCCAGCCCCATTTCAGTGGTCTGTGGAGACAGGACAAGGGGCAATGGCTGCAAGTTGGAGCACAGGAAGTTCCGCACCAACATGCGGAAGAACTTTTACACAGTGAGGGTGACAGAGCCCTGGGACAGGCTGCCCAGGGGGTGGTGGAGTCTCCTTCTCTGGAGATATTCAAGACCCGTCTGGACGCCTCCCTGTGCAATATGAGCTAGGGAGCTGCTTTGGCAGGGGGTTGGACCCGATGATCTCTCGAGGTCCCTTCCAACCCCTACAATTCTATGATTTTGGTTATTTTTTTATGTATACTGTTGGAGGCATTTTAGTGGACAGTGGGCAGGTGAGCAATCCGGTCTTTGAATTGTAACAACTGCGTGCGTGCTGTGAGGCTTGTAACCAATCAGGGCGTGTGGTCCTATGCGCTCAACCAATAGGGGCTGGACACGTACACACGGCGGGGGTGGAGCTGTCTGGATGCAGGCACATGGCACGGGTCTATATAAGCTGACAAATGGTTTGAGTAAATGGCATTCAACTGATCATATTGAACCCTGAGTGTTTGTCCAGGATATCCCGCAGTATATGATGTAGCAATAAGGATTAATAGAGGAATCTCAAAGTTGATGGGAAAAATGGACTTGTAATTGAATAATACTGCGATGTAAAGAGTTTTCTGATAATATTTGTCACTTATCAGACTCTCTTTCATAAGTCCTGTAGAAACCAAGGGAAAAGAATTAGAGTCCTGAATAATGTGAAATTTAATGTTTTCAACATTACTGAAGAAGGTCTCATCATCATACTAAAAAAATGGGATTACCTGGAAAATACAAATAGTTAAACTGAAGTGAAATTGAATAGTAAGGTCTCTGGCTTCAAATGATGACCTCCTCATCTGAAGAAAGTGAGGAAATTAACAGGGATCAAAGAGAGAGGAATGATTTTGTGATCACTGTAAAATGCCAGTGTAATTCAAAAATGCTGGTGGACTTCTGTGATGTGCAGGGTGTTTTTTTGTAGAGAAACAATCACACAAGTCATTGAGAAGGCCTCACAGACTAGGTTCTGTTCTTTTATAATTTCTTTCCAGAAGATACTACTTTTAACTGGAACAAATGCAGAGAAAACTATTGACATTTGCAAGGATATATCATGTCTATTTAAGGAGACAAAACCCTAGTTTTCTATAGCCTAGAATAGTAAAAGATGAAGGAGAATATTGACAGTGGAATGTTCTTGGTGATTTTAAATATTTCTTGGCCGTTAGTGAACCACCAAACTCTGCTGTTCCACCTAAAACTTGAATTGTGTGAAATTGCAGACAGTGATTAGGAGTGCTAACAATCCTGTCACCTGCAGATCATTCAGTGACTGGTGCTTAGACTCAGGTATCAGTTGTCTGTCTCCCTGCCCAACTAGAGCAGTCAGTGTTTGACTGACAGCCCTTGCTGTCTCTGTCTCTTCTGTGGTTCCACCATTGAATGCCAATTATTCAAGTTCAAACAGGAGGAGATGACACTTCTGTACTAAGAAGCTATTGCATAGGCAGCTTTTATTCTGTAGTGTCTTTCTCTGTATTTTGAGAAGTAACCCAAGCAAACTGTGGCAATGGGAAATTAAAGTCAACGTAATTTTTAGTTATTATAGGGAAAGCTTGAAGACCTGTGAATTTGACATGTCCCTGAAGAAATATAACCATATTTTATGCCTGGAGGGTAAACAAAAGAACTGGCTATACAACCCTAAAACTTGTACTGCTATTTGCTGTTATGTTTTCCCAGCTTGCTAATATAGGATGCTAGTTAGTCCTGCGCCTCTGTAGTTTTCAGTGTAAAGTTGCTTCCTCTAGAATATCTTGTAGATTTTTTTCACTCTTAGCTGGCAGAATTAAGGTTAAATTACCCCATCATGCTTTCCAAGTAGTGTTAATACAAAAATTTATAAATCTTTTATATGGTAAAATGCCAAATATATTTGTATTTTTACCCGTACTTTTTCATTACATACTGCCTTTTTTGGATCCAAAACCCTAGTAAAGATCCAAATATCAAATCTGGATTTAATACATTGTTTTCTCCAGGAGTAAAATAGAGGGGTAATAAAATGAGGTTGCCTTACTTTCTTGTCTGTTCAACCCCCTTTCTTGAATTCCAAGGAACTAATTACGAATTTTTTAGTAAAGATCACTCCATATGAACACAGTTTTAGAAATAGTTTCAATGTGTCTTATGGAAAAGCCATCGTATTTCCAGCAGTATCTGTTCTTGTCTGTGTAATAAACCATAGTATGTATTAAGAACTTAGATTCCCACTGTAAATTTATTTTGTTTGGAAAATAAATATATTGCTTTTCTAAGTTATTCAGATAAACTATAATGGTGCCACATTTTCCATCAAGCTTGTAAATAAGAAGTTTATATAAAGAGTAATAAACATTTGTATCATCTTTAGGTAGCTGCTTGCTTTTTCACAAGGACTGATTTCAATTCTATAGCAAGTTCTACAACTCTCATGATCTGCATGCCCAAGTCCAGCTCGTTGTTAATGAACTAGTCAAACGTCCATATATTCTGCGAATTTTTACTGATGTCTGGCTATTCCCAGGGGACAGACCTCCACTGGGCATCTTCTACTCAAGATCTTCTCTTTCCTTGCTTTTCTAGTTTTCAGGTATATCCTGGTTTACTTCAATTGCTGTGGTATATCCTGGTTTACTTCAATTGCTGTCTGACCACAAAACATTCAAACAACATGCACACACATTGTTCATGCTAGAGTTTAGTCCTCAATCTAGATAAATCTGCATTGGGAGTCATTTCTGTAGAGTGACTGAAGTTGGCCACTCAAACTGGTTGCAAAAAACTTCCTATTTCTGCTCATCTCTTTCAGTTGTTAGTACTTCTGTGGTATTAGTGATCCAAATCAACTTGTGTGGTTTTCAGAGTTAGGAAGGAGGGTGTACAAGCCTAAGAAATATAAAATGTGGAAGGCTTCACAGGGATGACTGAACAGGAGAAACATTTTCTCTATAGCAAAAAGCTGACTTAATATGAGATATGGTGCATAATATAAAGGAACATTTTGTAATTTTTTATTCAAAGATTTCTCTTCAGCTCATTTCTATTAATCCTTTGATAAGTATAGTGCATGATAGTACAGTGTTATGTTGGTTTTTAACCCAGCAGGCAGTTAAAACAACCCCACAGCCATTCACTGACTCCCCCTCTACCCAGTGACATGGGGGAAAACTAGAAAAAAGGCAGAACTGGTAGGTTAAGATAAAGACAGTTTAATAGGACAAAAAAGAAGGTGATGGTAATGACAGTGATGACAATGATAATATAATATACAAAACAAGTGAGGCACAGAAAAATTCATACATAAACACAAAACGTACTCTGACCAAACCAGACTTCCACAGACATCATGCAGTTTCTTAGAAGGAAATAGCTTAAAAATAAGAGTTCAAGTGTGGTTAATACTAATTAAAAGAAAACACTTTATTTTTAAACTGTTGCAACCCTGTAAGCCTTACTGTCAAATGCATATTCAAGTTATAAAAATCTTATGTTATACTGAAACCTCTTTTTTAACTTAAACAACATTGCTCCTTTGATATGGGAATAATATTTACGAAGCTGCTTATTTCATCCATTCAGTTATTCAGATTAATTTCAGGCATTTAAGTTTCAGGTGTTTGAAAGTATATCAGAAGGCATGAACAATCAGATACCTGATTTCTAATACACCCAGTGTATGGAATCAAGTTTGTTGAATTAATATGTTCCTGAAACGTAAATACTTTTTTTTTATAGTTCTGTCAGATAGGTGTGTACTACCAGATCTAGAACTTTCCTCTGTCAGTTAATGCTGTGAACAGTGGTACTTGATCTTAAGGGTCTTTTTCAACATAAATAATTCCATGATTCTAGAGGGGAATAGTTTAATTAAAGATAAATCCTTTGGATGTGGAGGGTAGTTGGGGAGGTTGGAAAAAAAAAAAAGAGGATCTTATTATGGGCATTTTCAGAACTGTCCCACAGCTAATGAAATTTCCTGGAGACTACAGGGCTGAGGATGTCAAACTATTCAACAAATGAAGAGTTTTCTTCCACTTTGCTCATGTCAGTGGTTTCCTACTCTCTCTGCCACTTGGAGGGAATTTTCTACCATGATCAGAAATCTCGGTGAAACTCCTTTCTTTGCTTTCTTCTTCTGTGCACTGTTAAAAAAAATAAGGGAGGGTCGGGTGGGGCCTTGAGCAGCCTGATCTAGTGAGAGGTGTCCCTGCCCATGGCACGGTGGTTGGGGGTGGAACTTGATGATACCTTCCAACCCAAACCATTCTATGTTTCTATAAACCTCAATATAGTCATAAACATGATATTTTACAGGTTCAATAGTGTAATGGTTGTCTTTTGTCTAGTCTGGAATTTACTATAATTATCACAGAACAGTCACCTTGCTCTTGGATTTAGAGATTTTGTCTGATGTCTTATGCCTTATTATCTTTGTATGAGCAGAGAAGAAGAAAAAGAGAACTATTTTGCATGTTCAGGTAATTTTAAAAGCTACAAAAATGAGGTAAAAATAAAATTTTCACATACCGCCCACTTTTCTTCAAGTGAAAATATTTAAACACAAATATAGGACTTTTGAGTTGTGAAGTGTTCTACAACAAATACATAAGTAATTTCAGCCTTCACAGCCTGAATTTTGTGTTGAGGCAATGTGTTCAGGAAGCTGTCAATGCAGATACGTTTACAAAGCAGATGTGAATGCAGATAGTGGTAATATGTCACATGAAAGCACTAGAATGTGAAAGCTTAGCCCAACATAATCTCCTAACTGCTTTCAAAATGTAATGTTTAAATGTGGAAATGTGAAATCACAATTCAGTTAAAAAAGTTTGAAGTTGTGTATTTAAATAGTCTTTAATATATTCCCATGCTGTTTGTTATAGTAAAAAAACCAAACCCAACTAGGTTCAGGTGACAGACGTTGATTGTCTATGATATTTTTTGGTAAAAACTTAACCTGTTGTGATGATCTGAAAAGGAGTAGTTAACTGATCAGACACGTTTGATTCCTTTGATTTATACTGTTAGAAAGCAGTTTTCATGACACACTGGTTTGATTCAGCTCTCACAACAGCTTGTAAGAGATAAGGAGGTTGTCAAAAGATGTTATTGGATGCTCAGGGACTGCTTTTGAAGTTACACTGAGCTGCCAACTAATGAGAAGCTTTTTTTGATAACTTACACTTCAGTGTAGATAGATTTTGTTTGCTTGTTTGCAAACTTATGGATTGTGTAGTGTTTCTGTCTGTAATAATTTACCACCAAATAGGTAGTGTGTTAATTCCCTTTTTCTGTTTTGGTGGGTGGGGTTTTGTGGTTTAGTTTTTTTGGAGGGTTTTTTCCTCTGGTTGTCTTCTTTAGTGTGTTTTAGAGCTAAAAAGCAATGTTTTGGCATATTAAACATGACAGAACATCTGAATTCAAAACTGAAGTGCTAGTGTGATTGTAGTGAGTATGTTTCACATGACAGCAAGAAATACCTTTTCCCAAAATGATAAATACATTCTCTTGTATGTGAGGAATGCACAAGGTTATGAAGAGGTTAGTTATGTGTTTCTCTTGACAGAGGTCACTTGAGATGTATTTGACCAAATTTGCACGACAGTGGCAGCTGGTTTTGCTTTTAGATGTACTTTTTAGTAATCCTTGACTTTTTTTTTAATGTCTTAAACATGGTAGTTAAGATAACTTTGATACCCACTATAAAATGACGAAATAATATTGTTGGGAGCTGAAGGCATCATGACTTGGAAAGAGCTGTTTTTAAAGGCTTAGAATTGTCACTCTGAGAATGTATAGGAGATAAGGAAGTCAAGGAAATAAGTGAAGAAACATGGAAAATACAAATAACTTCAGTTCTGATGTTCTCACATGTTATCTTCAGACTGAGTTGTTCCAGAGTTTTCTATGCTCATGTTGATGAGTAAATTTATTTATTAATTGAGGTATCAACCATACAAAGTTTAAAAAACAAGCCTTAAACTTTGTAACTGTAACTTAGACCTGACTAAGTGATTCCAAAAGACCTGGTCTGACAGAACCAGTCCTACTCAGGCAGTTTTACACATACAAAGATGGAATGTGAGTTCTTGTTCTGGTCTCACAAAGAGTGCGAGAGCTCTCAAAGTGAAATGCATTCTCCCTAGCATGAAGTCTGGAAGCTATCCAGTGCTGAGGAACTGGAAGCTATTCCTGTTTCACATGCAATTTAAACCACACCTTGGTCACAGTCTTAAGAGTGGTTACAGGGCAGACCTTAGAACTTAAGTTTGGTGATGAGAAATGGAAGGACTGGGCATTACTGTTGCAAGCCTGAAACTTCTCTCTTGTGGTTTTATTTGAGGATATACTCCACTGGCAAACAAAATACTTTTAAATAGTGATGAAAGAAACTACGGTACTTACTAGCTTGAAATTTAAAAAAGATTGAATGTTCATTATGCAATGCATAAGAAATCCTTATGAAATGGAAAGTAACCTTACAGGAAACCACTAAGAAATTATTCATATCAAGAACTGGAATTTTTCTCTTGGTTAAACGAAAATTTGAAAGATACACAGATCCTGCTCCTAAGCTTCATTTATCAGCATTGGAGAGAAACATGCTTTTAACAGGCATTTCTTGCTCATTCTTCTGAAGTATCAGTATTTGCCAGTATGAGACATGAGAGAGTTTGCTGATCTGACTCAGAATGGCAGATTTACATTTCTCTTTCTGAAACCTGCTAGCTAGTATAACTTCTATTTTTTCCATGGTCTCCTTCCTCTTTACAGACCTCATGTGCACAAATAACAGCCTTTGGGGTAACAGTGTGTCCCAAACTCCCCGACCATTCTGACTATGAAATGGAGACATGGCCTCTGATTTTAGAAATTAAATTCATTTCTTAAAACGATAGGTCAATGTTTATCATCTTTTACTGCCTGAGAAGTTCACTTTACTTATGATGATGAACTAGGAGCATTGATTGAATTTGCACAGATGACTACTGAAGCTTGAACTAGTGGCTTGGTTATTAAAAAACAAGCTTCTGTCTCTAGTTCCCATAGAGAATGTCAGTAGCATCATGTCTCCTAAATATCCGTTGAAATTCCAGACCTTGCATAATTTTCAATTATTAAAATTGAAGTGAATGGGTTTTTTTAGACTGGAAACTGTTGGTTGCTAAATATTAAAAATCTTATTTTGGTCTCTTTAGGTATTCTCAACAAAACATCTTCTGTTATAGTGATAATGCCATGGGAGATAAAAACAGAAACATCAATCTTAACAGAGTATTAAGTCTGAAATTTGATTATGATCATTAAAATCTCAATATGTTTAATTATTTTTAGTGTTCATTATTTTATGAGAATATCTATCTTGAATGCTTGTCTGGTGTGATTAGATGAAGTTACTATATCATAAGGTTTAATTGATCTTTCTGAATTTCTTATTATAGGAAAAAAGCTGTAAGTACCCTAGCAGCCACTGAATTGTCTATCAAATACAATTTGGATTATTCAAATGATGAAAACATTTGTTATTTTTTTAAAATTGATTAAGAGGATTTTGAGTAATTACCTGCTTAAAACTTTGTTGGATTCCTGCAGAAATTTGGATAATTATGTGGCTCTTGAGGTATTATTAGGCATAACTGATACTTAATGATAGTGTGGGAAAGAAAAGAATATTATCATAGGTTTTCTATAGTGTTCCAGCAATGTCTGTGCACCCAGGTTTCTTGTTTTCTGTCCACTGCCCATTTGACAGTTTTTAATATAAGTCTTTATCAGATTCCATTATCCTTCTTATTTATTATTCCACTTTGGGGATTTATATTACATTTCATATAAATACATGTTTCTTTTATCCTTTATAGTACATTTCATTCCCAACTGAGCTTACAAGCAGCCTGGGAACTTACTGCAAGTAAGACTTCATTGACACATGAAATACACTCCCAAAAAAGAAAATCTGTGGAAAAAATTGTAGTGACAAGCACTTGGTTTTAGCTTGTTACACAGCAAAATTCATTTTCTGCCCCAGTGCCAAGACAGTACAGACAGTGCTAATGTACTGGTTTGGGCAACTTCCTCAGCTTAGTCCAAAGACAGATTCATGTAGAAAAAATCCATCACTGACACACCCACTACATCATCCAGACAGCAAATTAAGTTACTGAAGTAACATTACAGCAACATAAAAATTGATATAGCTATGCAAAAATTTTAATAACTTTTAAATAAAGTAGACCCACCTTGAAAACACATATTGGTTTAATGGTTAATTTAACAATTACAGCATAATTTGCATTTTTTCTGTTTTACATAGCGTGATTTTGGTAGCTAAGCAAGCAGTGAGATAGCTTGTATAATTAAAGCCCAAGAGTAGAGCTACTGCTCTGAGACTCAGTCCATGGTAATCTGTCTGGGTGTTTGGTTTCCTTTTTCCCCTGAGTGCAGAATTCCTACTAAGATTGCTAGGGCTACACTATACTGCATGGCAAATGCACCATATTGTAGTGATTGCTAAGGAAACAGGTCTGTGGAAGAAAAAGCAAAGGAATTTCTTCATTGCATGATCGTTGTCTACTGAGGCTTCTAAAAGATTGAGATACCTGTTGTGTTAGTAAAGTCTGTTTATACATTAGCACTATGTCTTATCAAGCTCTGATGTTACAAAAATGCTTTGTAGTATTAGCTTAGCTGATCAGTATATCAACATATTCAGTCAACTCAAATTGATTAGTGACAGTGTATTTAGTCTCCTACGTATTGGCTTTGAACTATTTTCTGACTATACTGCAGCTTATTCAGACTGTAGTTTGAATTGAAGATATTAAAAAAACTAGTATCTGTTGTGATACTTCTGCAGTTGATGTTAGCAGTGCCTAATTTAGAACAACTGTTGCATTTTCTTTTATTTTGAGTTAAGCTCTCGCATGAATTTCCTGTATCAAAACCTACCTAGGATATCCCAGTGGTATGGTAAAAGTCTAATTTCTTAGCTTTCTTTGGTTCTTTACTTCCATCCTGCAACCTTTTTTATCTGCCCATTAGAAATTGGTACTGTAGCAGTGAACTTTTCTACTGGTTTCAATGATCCCGACTTGCTAGTCAGAGGTCTTTACCATCATCATTAGCTTTATTTTGAAGATTACTTAAAAAGAAAAAAGGAATACTCTCTGTTTATTTTACATGGATTTGTGGCATTTATATTGTTTGGATTTAATGACTTCTGGATATTTGTGTTTGAGAAAAATTAATTGAATGGATGATGACCAGATCTTAGTCATTGGTCTCTGCTTTTCAAAGTTACTTTATTTGTTACTTTGGAGACTGCAAAAGAACGATTGCATTAATAGGTCTCCCCCAAACTCTACAACCCTATTAACAAACAAAAATACATAGGACCTGAGAACGAAGAACTTGATTATAAATTGTGCCTAAAACCCTATGTCCACATAAATCAACTGTGAGTATTGACATGACAAACTAGTCCAAACAGGACTTAAGCACAAAACAGTGTAACCCAAACCAAAGGCAGTTTCTTATTCTACCTGTATTAAGTCTTCCTATTACTTTAGTTTTATTTCATATGATGTGAGAACCAAGTAAGCTTGTAATCTTACCTCTGTATTTGACATTAGGTTTAGTCCATTTAATATTTGTGTCCAACTTACTGATATTACTTATTTATCTATGCTACTTAACTGTGAATGAGCATAGCTATGGCCAGTGATGAAGTGTCTGGAAAAAAAAATCATATGTGTAAGCATGATATCTCAAGTTTTCTGTGCAAAATTTATTACCATTTATTCTTCTGAAAACAGAACAGCATTCCTAGTAAATCTAGGAACTCTCTTAAGCATAAAACTCATAAAAGTGCCACTGAAAAATCTTAAGTCTATTTTTAAAGGTACATGCATAGGATGTAATTCAATACCGTAACTCAACAACAGATACAACATGATGTGCTGACCTCCTTGGTATATTTTTTTTCAAGGACAGTTTACAAATCCAACGACCTGACCTCATTTCATCTCGTAAAAGCTATGCTATAAAAACCTGTTTGTTTCAAATTCAGTTTGCAACACACTAGAAGACACAGTTCATCGTTCGCTGATAAATTGAATGGAAAAGACAAAGAACTGAGCAACTGAGTTGCTATACTGTATGATACTGGGTTTTATATAATGTAATTTTTGAGGTTTACAGAGATAATAAAGCATAGTGCTAGAAATTGTTTTGCTGTTAGTTATTATACTTAAGTTCAGTTGACTTTCCGCGAATTTGTCTTTGGTTTACCCTTTTTATTACTCACAAAGAAAATAAAAAATCAACCAGAACGATCATTGCCATAGTCTACTGCTATTATTTATTTCAGCCTCTGTGGTAGTTTTCCCTTTCCCATAATTTTCTGAAGAGATTCATCTAGCCTGAAAAAAAGTTTTTGAGTCAGTATGCTGGATGGTTCAAATTTAAAACATTGCTGTGTCAGATTGGTAGCAAGCTAAATAACCATAGTAAAAATGATCCTAAATTTTTATGAGAAGTCTAATTTTGAGCTAAGAATGCAAGATGTAGATGTTTTCTTAATGGATTCAGCTTTTGAAAAGAGTTGATTAAGAACAATTAAGTTTGCTAGACAAATTAAAAATATTGCTCATCTTATTAATATATATTCAAAACATTATTGTCATATCGTCAATTCATTGTCTATTCATGTTTGTATGTTAGGATTTTATAATGACAATTGCTGCCACAATATCTGTAGTATGCTTAGACCTTAAGTATGTATATGTTTTAAATAATATTTTACTGATTTCCATGAAGACTACAGATACACCTACAAAGTAGATCCACAAAATATAAGGATTTTGAGATCTTTGGAAAATAATTTGGAATTTTTTTCTTTCTTTGTTTCAAGTATAGGAGAGCACTATTAAATTAGAAAAATAATCCTTTACCACCTCATTCAGCTGCTAAGTTAGAATTATAAGACACTTCAGTGGAAGACATTTTATTTGAACTTTGGCAAATGGCCATTGATTTTTACCTCCATTACAGAAGCTTTTTATGTTTTAATTTTCAAAGGCAATTTTATCTGTTACTTTCCTAACCCAACAAAATAAAGCCTTGGGTATCGTGGTACGTTTTATTATTTTCCATACAGATTTCACCGAAACTCCTCCTTCCTTCCAGGGACTTATTCTATCTGGAAATGGTGTCCAAATAAATGGTTAAGAAAGCAACCAGCATTATGTGGGGAAAGATTTCAAAATTCAGTGTGTTAAGTCAGCATTTGATCAACAGTTGGCCCCTTTGAAGAGCCATATCTGTGTTCTTCTATCCACCTTGGTTTCTGTAAGTCATACGAACATCCACATTTATCCTAGAAAACTTAACAGGGTCATAGTATGGCCTTGAGCATTGACACAGTGCTGTTAGGTACACAGGTAACGGAGTCCCTGGTATGATTTTGTCTGGGGCTTATTTGCCTAGATAATAGTCATTCATAATTCAAGCTAGGCAGCTACTGACGCTATTCACACTATACAATTTAAAGGCAACCTCTGTATTTTATACATCAAAGCACTTAGCTGTGCAGAAATGCTCTCTTGCACACTGCTGTGTATCATGCTCAGAGAATCACTCCTACACTGTTTTGATTTTAAGTATACATATAGCTCATTCAAGTATCTATTAGTCCTGTTGTAGATTATCAGTTCTGAAAATGATGTGCTAGTCTTGACTTTTGATTTATTTGGAATAACACCGGTTTTCACAAGGGGAGAATTTCAACCTTCCTGTGGTAGCCTGGTCTGTCTGTTCCAAAATCTTACTTCAACTTTTATAATATTATCATGGCTATGCTGTTTCATAGTTCACTCTTGAAATAGAGGACACCACCTTCACAGTGTTTGGTGTCAGCCAGCAGATGGTGCAGTATTCCCTTCCATTTCTGAGGCTCTGTCAATCTGGAATTGAGTCCTTTAATACTTGATTCACCTGTCTGCAGTTTAACTCTGGGGACATTTCAGCATTGCCTGCACATTGTCTTGGGTATTTCGTTCCACCAGAGCATGACTGAACAGTGTGAAGTGACTTCAGAGCCATCTTCCAGGACTCTTGGAGGCCATGTGACAAAGGATTTCTGGTGGTTGACCTCTTCTTAAATAGTCCTCTGCTCCAAAACTGTTCTTTGTCCATGCTCCTTCTCAGACATGCTTACAGACAGTGAGAATGTTTTGATTTTCTTTTGCATTATTCCTGAAGTTAGTAAAGATTCACACATTGGGGCCCTGTTTTCTCCAACTTGTTCCAGGAAGATTTGTTGGCAAGATGCAAAAGTTCCTGGCCTAGATATACAACATGTGTGGTAACTGTCCCAATACATTTTAGTATCTTTCTGGATTCAGGATGGTCTTCTGGAACTATTCAGACATTGATCTTTTCTAAGGAAGAATGTAATTTTCATACATGGCAAACTGAACCAAATGAGCCTGTTGAGCTGGTGGAACAGATTCACAAACGGATGAACCACTAAGTCACTTTAAAAGTTGGGAGAAGACTTTCAAGACTTGTCAGGCAATTACTTTGTCAACATATGCTACAGAGTCCTTACAGCTTCTTGGCACTTTCTGAAAATCCCTTGATCTTAAACATCAGTAAGTATTTAACCAAAGTTGCGCCCTTTAAGAGATCCTGTTAATCAGTACAGAGCTTAATCTTGTTCCTGTGTCACTGAAGAAGCCACAAGGCAGATCAGAGACGTTTTAAATATGCTTGACTTCACCTTACTGGAAATGAGCTTTTTCTAGTGTCTATAATCTATGCCAGAGAGTGAAGAATTCAGGTGTTAGAGGCATACACATCTTAAAATATTCCAATTACTGGAGCAACCTTATCTATCTTCACAAACAAGAGTGCTTTTATACATTTCACCATGTCTCATGTCCTAAATAGTATTAAATATTACTGTGATGCCTTTTTAACTGAAGCACCATTCAAATTCAGGTACTGAGCAAAATGTGCTGGGTGCAAACTAAACATATCTTGAACTCAGTTGAAAATTGGTTTGCTTCTTAGTTATATTAGCTCTAGAGATATACAATTAGAAGTCCTGAGTAACTGGGTTACCTTTACACATAGGTGTTCTTTAATTAAGCTTCATCTGTATGAGAATAAAGTTCAGTCAGGAGCCCTATTCTAGGGCTTCTAGGAAGTGGAGGAATGCCCAGTCCTTTGTGCATCTTATATTAGTGTCTTTAAGACTGGCTAGAGATTGACTAGATCTCAGTATTTTGATTTTGTCTTGATTTCCTTTTAGAAGTAAGTTCAGCAAATGTGCCAACAGTAATGACTTGCTTTGCCATATTTTATGTGACAGTTTGCTGTGACAAATTATGACATCGTCTGAACTCATAAGTCATTTTGATATGTATTTAAAATATTGTAGATATCAGCTTCTGTGTGCCCATTGGATTAATGGCTATAACTAAAAGTAGCAAACTTATATTAATCCAAAAGTAGGTGAAGTTGCCCGCCAACCTTCTACAAGGAGTACTCCTCTTTGTGACAGCATGTATAATACTGCTTAGTGACCAGAACCTTTTCTTTAGCTCCATTCAAGAACTCCTCAGTAGGCCAATGTGGCATTAGTAGAACCAGAATGAGTCACCAGAGGATGAGCTGACCAGTGGCAAATACCTTCCTCCTGGAATACTCCCTTCAGAGAGGAGAACATACAAGGTAGGACTCACTCCACTGACAAAGCAAGCAGAGAACAAGTCTTATAAGGGAAACTGTGGACCTCAAGATAGAGAACTTCTCACTTTCCTTCCAAATAAGCCTCGTTTTTTATATGAACTTAATGAACTTCTTCCCTGAAGCTCTTGGAGAAGATTGTGTTACTAGAGTCCATAAAACTCTTCATTATCTTTCCTTGGCTAACATTGTATGTGTCACTGTAACTCTTCTTACAAAATGGTTTTCCACAATTCAGAATGTTTTATGGCTTCCAGAAGAATCAGGATGGTAGCAGTTAGAAAAGTATCCCAAAAATTACATTTTTAAAAGTGTTCATTTTTTTATGGCTTTAAACATATTTATTCAATAAAGTATCCATATTAGAAAGTAATTTTTCTTAGTACCTCCTATGTTGTTGACCTTTTCCTCAGGCTGAACTTTTTACAGATCAGATCAGACTGTTAACTGCAAGTCTTTGAAATGACCCACCTTTCCTAAAAGTTTGCATAGTTATCAACATGATTTGGCCTTAATGTTAATCAATGCAATTACCAGAAGCAGCATCATTGAAAGTTACAAAACTAAGTTGTTGTTTTTACTTTTTAAATCTTGCATTCTATGTTTACCACATCGGTAAATCATTTCGTTGTTAGCCAAGTTCAATTCTTTGCATAATTTCTATCATAAATTCCATAATTTCTATCATTCTGAGTAATACTTTTCATTTTAAATTGTTGTGGCCTATGATAATATACTAAGCAGCATCATTTCTGCTAATCCCCAGGGCACTGCACCATTAGCCTTTTTGCTTCTACTGTAACCAGCTTTTAATTCATGAAAGGACTTCATTTTGCCTCCTGTGGTTACTAACTTAATAATCTCCTGAAAAGGGCTCTATTGAAAGCTTTTTGAAATCCTAATGCAATATCTACAGAGCCAGATATCCTTTATCTATTATTTTGTTAACTCTTAAAATTGTGCCTTAGATTGCTTTCAACAAGCTGAATCTGCAGAGTACAGCCTACAGATTTCTGCTCTGTGTCTAGCAAGCCTGTTTCATAAGAGCAAGAGACACATATAACCCCTAATTTAGTGTTCTAAACCATCTTCTCACTTCTTGCTAAACTTATGAGACAACCAGTTAAGTCACTGGGCTCTTGTGCATGTAGGATTCTGATTATATTTCGGAGAAGTATAGATTCTTTTTAAAAAAAATCAACCTGAAAAGTAGGTTGTTCTCATTAAGAGAATTATCCCAATGCTGCGTGAAATCAATAACATTGACTGTATGATAAGAAATGAATGAACAGACTGTGTTCTATGTCTTCCTTCCTGTTTGGTACAATTTTCCTTAATAATGTGGTTCACAAATATACAGTTACATTTTCACAGATTAATAGAATGCGAGGGAAGAATTTTTCTAATGTTGGTGTAGGAATAAAACCTAAACACTTGCAGATTAGAAAAAGTATATGATAGGTATGGTATTTTCTTTTCTCTGACAATGCTCAGAAATCCCCCGTAGCAGAAGTATAAAACATCTACTCCTGTAAGGAGCCATCAGTAACCCCTTCTTAGCCCTGAATAATGTTATAATGGTTATACAGAAACACATTTGCTGCACATTTGCTCTTGCTGCAAAGTGTAAATATTCCCTGTTTGGATCAACTTTGAAACTGTATAACATCTCCAAAGTAAGGCATTAAGGTAGGTTCACTTTAAACCATTTAAAGAAATCTCTCCTCTTTTCTGTTGGGTGAACGCAGTACCACTATTTTATTCCATTTATAATGGCTACTCTGTCCACTTTCCTGGCTAGAAATAAATGTCCGGAGTCAGAATGTGGTAGGAACAGACTCATAGAATGCTCTTAATGCAGAAAAAAAACTATTCTAATTTGTCTGAGTCATTTGGTTTCATAACTTTTACTGTATTTTAAAAAAATATTGTGTGTGAAAATGCAAATGATAATGTTTAATGGCATGTTTTAGAATCTTCCACAATTTCTAAAGCCATAAAACTGACAGTTTTTCACTATGTGTGTCTGAAACTTATGACAAAGTTGAATGAATGAACAATTCTAGCTGTACAAGACACAGTAGAAATTTTTTTGTTGTTTTGCACTATGGTTTAATTATTAAAACCTACAGTTATTTTTAACATTTCCCTAAACACTTTTTTGTGCCTTTGTGCCAACACTGTGCCTTTCCTATTTCTCTATTTTTTCTGGTTTGTGTTATTTTTATTAAAACCAAAGAATTACAAGTTGATTTGACAGCATTGCATGAATAATTGTCAAAGAGAAAGGAAATGAATGCTGAAAATAAGAAAACAATTACATGGCCACTAGAACAGGATAGAATTAGTTGACACTGTCTCCTGATTTACCTTCAAAATTAATTCTTGAAAAATGACATAACAGTGTTAGGTTTCATCTTATTAAAATAAAATCAAATATTCTTTGAGCGAAAGAAATATTTTTTCCAGCAAGTCAGTTTTAAATTAGTTCTGTATGGACATACTGCTTTGTATGTGTTTTGTTGGCATGGACAAAATTGTTCATTCTTCCTCCAACAAAGTTAAAAATGAACTCCATATTGCAGACAGTAAATAACCAAAGATCAACATGTCTTCCTCAAAAAGGTAGTGAGAGAGTCTTGCACCTCTTAATTGTCCTTCTGCCTTCAGACTCTGCCTTGAAGACGGGGGTTTAATCTCTAGCTAGTGTCCTCTCCTATTACTCAAACAGTATTATCCTCTTGCTTTCCTTTTCAGAGGTGTCTGCTGATATTTAATTAAGTGACTGCAAAATGGAAAGTTTCTTCTTCACAGTGATAATCCTTTGTGCATTCTACAGTGAAGGAACAGGTTGCCCTCCACTTCTTCTAAGTAGAGCTGGGGGGATTTATTAGATGTTGTAGCTGAGGATGGAACTTAATCTACCACTGGACCCCCTGAAGAGTCGTTAATTCCCATTCACCTCTCAAAGTTGGGTGTATGTGACACATATAATATTGCATGGCTATTATAAGTGCAAACTGCATCATGTATTGCTCATATTAGACAATATTAGTGCATCATGTATTGCTCATATTAGACAATTGCAAGTAAGAGAGATTAGCAAAATGTTGAGAAATAGTGCCTCTCTTCCTGTTTTAATCTAAAGTTTCACATTTATTGTGCTTGTAGAACTCTTAAAACATATTAATAAATCACATAAGGAAAAAAACGGGAACCATTGCATGTGTCTAACAAGGTGTCAGCATGTCTTTGAGCAGCAAGAAGAACGTAACTAGATAAGCATACATTCTGAGGTAGTGGAGATACTTTTACCTGCCACTGAGGTTATCATGTGGTCAATTATTTGCGTCACACAAACAATTCTCAAGTATGTTTCACATTTTTCAGAGTCATGTTTACAGAGCACTTCTCTCAGAGTACATTCATCTATTTATAAGGCTTCCCATCAACTAAAAGAAAGCAATATGTCGCGACGGAGGGAAAACTTGGCCACTTGATGCAAGTGATCAGCAAGCTTCGTTTATTGAATAGTACAGCAGTCTTTTATAATAACTCTAATTAGCTCATTACATATTGCAAAAGCCAAGCTTATTATTGGGTATTATTTTTAAGGTTAGTCCAGCCCTTAATTCTTTATGTGTGATCAACCAAATCCTCCTGTTCTCACGCCTGGACAGAGAGGCATCCTGCTGTTTGCAACTTAGGTATCCAGGAATAGAACATCCTGGCCATATCAGCAACTAGATTAGCTGTGTACGATGCCTCCCAAATTCCAGCTCAGACAGCTGTTTCATGTCTGTGTGGCCTTTGTTAGTTAACCATTCCGCAACAGCAATACTTTAAGCTTAGTCTACAGCTATTTGCTGTATTATAAGAATACTATCTTTTACTTGTTTTCTCAGAATAGTTGGGACTGATAATCTCGTGATCAGAATTCAAATCATAGAATCGTAGGGGTTGGAAGGGACCTCGAGAGATCATCAGGTCCAACCCCCCTGCCAAAGCAGCTCCCTAGCTCCTATTGCACAGGGAGGCGTCCAGACGGGTCTTGAATATCTCCAGAGAAGGAGACTCCACCACCTCCCTGGGCAGCCTGTCCCAGGGCTCTGTCACCCTCACTGTGAAAAAGTTCTTCTGCATGTTGGTGTGGAACTTCCTGTGCTCCAACTTGCAGCCATTGCCCCTTGTCCTGTCTCCACAGACCACTGAAAAGGGGCTGGCTAATTCCCTCTGCATTCCATGCTTAAGATATTTATAAACATTAATTAGGTTTCCCCTTAGTCTTCTCTTCTCAAGGCTGAACAGCCCCAGCTCACTCAGTCTTTCCTCATAGGGGAGATGTTCCAGGCCCTTAATCATCTTTGTAAGCCCCCCTATGGACTCCCTCCAGGAGATCCCTGTCCTTTTTATGCCAGGGAGCCCAGAACTGGACACAACACTCTAGGTGGGGCCTGACCAGGGCAGAGTAGAGGGGGAGGATCTCCTCCTTAGACCTATTGGCTCTCTTAGCCACCAGGGCACACTGCTGGCTCATAGCCAACTTGTCATCCACTAGGACCCCCAGGTCCTTCTCCACAGAGCTCTTCTCCAGCAGGTCATCCCCCAGCCTGTGCTGATACAAATGGTTATTCCTTCCCAGGTGCAAGACTTTACACTTGCTTTTGTTGAATTTCATTAGGTTTCTCCCTGCCCAGCTCTCCAGCCTGTCCAGGTCTTGCTGGATGGCAGCGCAGTGTTCCTGCGTATCAGCCACCCCTCCCAGCTTTGTATCATCTGCATACTTGCTGAGAGTGGATGCTATTCCCTCATCAAGGTCGTCAATGGAGATGTTAAACAGGACTGGACCTAACACCGAGCCCTGGGGAACACCGCTAGTAACAGGCCTCCAGTCAGATTCTGCTCCACTCATCACGACCCTCTGGGCTCGGTCCGACAGCCAATTCTCAACCCACCTCACTGTCCACTCATCTATCAAAAGCCTTGCTGAATTTAATGTAGATGACATCCACTGCTCTCCCTCCATCCACCCAGCCGGTGATGAGATCATAGAAGGATATGAGATTGGTCGAGCACGATTTCCCCTTGGTGAATCCATGCTGACTACTCCTCATGACCTTCTTTTCTTCCAATTGCTTGGAGATGGTATGTAGAACAAGCTGTTCCATCACCTTTCCAGGAACAGAGGTGAGGCTGACTGGCCTATAGTTGCTAGGATCCTCCTTCCTGCCCTTTTTAAAGACTGGAGTGACATTGTCTCCAGTCTTCAGGCACTTCTTCTGTTCTCCAAGACCTGGACACATGCCTCGTTCAGCAAGGGACCTACATTATCCCTGGTCATCCTCTTACTATTCACATATCTAAAAAACCCCTTTTTATTATCCTTTATGTCCCTTGCCAGTTTCATTTCCAAGAGGGCTTTAGCCTTCCTAGTCACGTCCCTACAGGCCCTGACCACATTCCTGTATTCTCCCCATGTGCTCAGACCCTTTTTCCACAGTTCTTAGACCTTCTGCTTCCCTTTGAGTTTACTCATTAGCTCCCTGCTCTCACACGGAGGTCTTTTGCCTCTCTTTCCCGATTTCTTGCTCAAAGGGATGCACTGGTCCTGTGCTTGGAAGAAGCGCTGCTTGAATGCTAGCCAGCTCACAGGCTCCCATTCCTTCAAACAGCGTAGCCCATGGGATAGCCCCTATTAGGTTGCAGAGGAGATCAAAGTTAGCTCTTCCAAAATTCAGGGTAGCTATCCTACTTTTTGGCTTGCTTCTTCCACTCAGGATCTTGAACTCAACCATTTCATGGTCACTTTGTCCCAAGCTGCCCCCGACCTTCACTTCCCTAACGAGCCCGTCCTTGTTAGTAAAAACAAGGTCCAGCACCCGCCCTCCCCTCGTAGGTTCCTGCACCATCTGTAGCAGGAAATTGTCTTCAACACACTGCAGAAATTGTCTGGACTGCATACGACTGGCCGTGTTGCTTGCCCAGCAAATATCTGGGTAATTCAAGCCCCCCATAAGGACCAGCACCTGGGATCTCAAATAAGAACAACTTAAAATGTACTTAGTTTCCTTTATTTTTTTTTTCATTGTGGGGTATTCCTGTATGTCACTTGGCCCTTGTTAGTTCCAATGAGGAGTTACTGAGAATAAAATCTTGATATATTATGTTAGGGCAAATTGATGATAATAACACGTGAGCTCTCACCACTGTCTTGTGTGGTAGCACGAAGGCTTTTCTATCTATACCAGAAATATCTCATACTTTTTTTTTTTTTAAAAAAGGGCTAGTATTTGCCCTTTTCATATCTGTATCGTATTGGTGGCTCACAATGATTAATTAGTCTGTTGGACTCTTTCTTTCTTACTACTGAAGCAGAATCTTTGCTATTATTCTGCCACTTTAAGATTGCATGTAATACTATAAGGCCTGTGTTTCATAATTCAGGGCTTTTTTGTCATCCTGCGTTTTCCTGTATGGTATGTTGACCTTCTTCTAAATTGGCAAGACCTGTATTACCAGCAAAGTGTGTATTTATAAAGTCTAAATCCAGGCAGTACAAGTAAAAATATTTATGAAAATTAAAGGATTGAATCCCCTTTTCCCCAGACATGTCCTAGATTATCTTCTGGATGGTATAGCTCATAGACCGTTAAGATTCACACAAAGCTGAGAATCCATTTCTTAAATAAAAAATAATTCTTAGGTTAAATTTATAAGAAAAGATTTTTAGGTTGGTTTTTTTCCTCTTTTTTAGCTGGGGACTTTACACAAATTTATACTTTCCTTCTCCTTGCCCCCATTTCTCACCCAATCATTGATTCTATAGTTATTTAGGGAATAATATAACCTTCTTCCTGACTATTATTTTTCTTCACCTCAGTAACCCTAGTAAGATTAGATTTCCAGCCTCAGGTGTGGCGACTGAAAAGAAAATGTTTTGATTATCATACGCAGGACCGTCACCATTGCTAGTAGCAGTTGTTCTCCAAGTAATGTCTGTGAGTGTATCTGCTGTAATAACACAAATGTGAGTACTTGATTTTCAGTAACATTACAGAGGTCTTGATCATATCCAATTCTAGCCATTGTTGCTTACAGTAGATTATGAATGGACTGGGTTTGCCATATTGCAGAATAATTTTGATCAAACCACTTCTGTTTCAGTCATGCTTCTTATTCATACACATGAATACACAGAGCCAAAAGTAATTGCATACATTTTGTTATGAATGTTTTCCCATAATTTGAAAAGAAACCACATGGATTAGGCAGCAGTGTCAGCTGGGAGAAAGCAGTGGAAAAGAAGAGAGGGGCGAACGAGGCCACTGGCCTGCCAGGATAGAGTTGTATTGCTTAATTTTTTAGTTGTATGTAGAAGACACCTCATTGTGCAGATAGGAATAATAGCTAGAAAATGTTTATTGATTATATGCCCCTAAAATGAGAAAAAGAGTTTAGATGTACACTTACTTTCAGGTTTGCTATGTAGTTACGAACCTTTTCATATCATACTCCTGTGTTTTCAAACTTAAATGTTACCCTGTTCCAACTTCATTTGAAAGAGCAATAGGAGATCCAGGTATAGATAATACAATGGAAAATTGAATCATATCTTGCTATATAAAATATAATAGAACAATATCTCTCCTTAGTTTCTATTGATGACTGCATTACTTTTGTAACTAACATGGAGGTAATAAGGAGTACAGTAAATGCAAAATTATTACATATGGAAAATTTTGTATTTTTAAGTGGTTTTTACATGAAGTTTCAGAGCTGAATTCAGGTAGCCAGTATAGTAACACTGGAAACATTCTGTGGGGATGTTTATGTGGTTTCTCCCTTTCCATTATCCATTTATCTTCAAGTTTGATAATCTTCCATTTGTTTTAAGATAAGTATTTATAATTTCATTGCAGAATGCAAAATGCAGGTACAAGTAACCTTTTATTTTTTTTTGATAGGACAGAATTAATATTTTAAAGCTCTTTCAATAGAAAATCTTTGTCGTATGAGTTTATGCAGTACATATTGAAAGGTTAAATACAGCAGAATAAAAAGAAAATAATTTCTTACTGGAAAACTTGTAGCGACTAAATGTAACATGAGAATTGAGCTCTAAACCATAAGTACTGTTAGCAAAATTACCATATTAAAAACTACATCTAGACAAGCATAGAAAATACTGGTAACCATGTAAGTAGAACATATTTCATTATGAATCAAGAGACAAACACACTGCAAGCAAGAAACTAAAAACTGTGAAATGCACAAGCTTCATCTTGGCTATGGGTACAGAGTATTGAAAGAAAAAGGAAGAAACTTTGAAAAGTTTGAAAGAAATCTTGGAAGAAAAATCAGAAAGGAAGTTTAAAACTGTGACTATTCAAGAACGTTTCTGCTTTTCTCTTTCAATTAACCTAGAAAATAGAGATTAAATAGCTGGTATAGAATGGAAAACAAATCTTAAAAGGAACTATTATTTTACTAAAGAGTGCTTACAAAATCTTTTCAATCCTTACAAAAGCTCCTGTTTGCCCTTATCGGACCAACAATTCCAGGGTTTCTTTTACTGTACCTCATTTTAATGCCTTAGATAAAGACGTTAAATGAATACATAAGCAGTTAGATATAATGTTTCTAGGAGATCAAATCAAAGTCTTGGTTAATCATACCCAAGGCGTTTAGTATTAAGTAATTTTTTGCGTGAAATGAGATGGAAAATCAAGTTATGGACCTTAAACACTACCTTCTAAAACTCATGTTTGCCTTATAGATTACCAGATTACTTTAAATATGTTTATTTAGGAAAGGCCAGTAGTATCCTGATTGTCAAACCTTTGTCCCTTAAGTTCTCTCAGGTAGCTTGCTTTCTTCATCTAACAGGCAGATTAGCCATGAAATTTATCTTTACTATTTACAACCTAGACCCTTTACCTAGGTTTCCATTACCTCAGCAGACTTGCCTCTTGCTGTGAGCTGCTCCCTAGGAACAGATTTTCTGATGGACATATTAACTGTGATACTGCCATAGGTTTCCTCATGTCTCATCCATTGGTTATACACATTGATAAAGCAGCAATTATGAACTGTATATTGTTTCTTTTTCACCTAGCAAGCTTGTATACATAAGTAGCATGGAAGTTTCATGAAACAAAAGATTTTACTGTTGGTTTTGTGTGTTCTTCTTAAAAATCCATAGTTGCAGCATTATTGTCAGATGTGGACAAGTTTTGCCAAGAATTTGAGCTTTAATCAGCATTTATTGTGGGTGGATGTGAAAAACAAAAGAATTTTGTGGGCGTAAACAGAAAAATCACATTTTTCTCTGAACAGCTGTATAATAGCCACTTTAAAAAGCTAAATAGTAAACACAGAAGGAAAGGGTTTCACACCATAGAATGTAAGGCAAAATATTTCTGGCTTCCATATTGTGGGAGTTATTATAGAGTACAAAATGTTAAGCAAAAATTGGCTGTATGCTTGGACAGCTGACACTTAAAGAAATTAGTTAGAAAGCAGAGTCCTTTTCAGAGCCATGCCAGTTGCCAACCACTTATGGTTTTGGACCTAACTGAGAAGTGAGGAGTAAACACAAATGCTTTATGATCTACAGCTTGTCATACCTAAATTTTGCAGAGATTTTTTTTCAGAATAAAGCTTTTGTGTCGTGTAAAAATTTTATGTCAATGTGTAAAAAATGTAAAAATTTCTGGTTTTAAACCCAGAAATCATATTGACCTCAATGTACCATTCTTATGCATGTGTAATGTATAATGGCAAGACAGAGTTGATAGATGAAGTTCATTGCTTTTATTGACCAGTTATTATCACTGAAAAACATTTGTGAGCTTTGAACATATAAGCTTTCTTTACATCTAAAACACAAAAAGCATATTTCAAGGGCAAGGAACAGCTGTGAAAAAATTTTCAGTATCAGAAATATTGTGTCTTTAAGAAGAAAACTGGTAGCTACAGCTAGAGGAGGTAATAGTGAAGAATGGGAAAAAAGAAATGAGAGATTTAACTATATATGCTTTGAGCAAAATAGTTGCAAATCTTGATTCAGTAATCTAACATGGATTAGAGTTTGGAAATAGGTTGTAACTTTGAAAGAGTTGTCAAAACCCCATGTAAGTAATTGATTCTTTAAAAAAAAAAAAAAAGACATCATCTGATAAAGTTGGTTTTCCTTGTGAAAAACCTCTTGGCTTAAAAAAAAGCCTACACAGTGTATCTCTCTCTCACATCTAAAGCCTTCTGCAGACACAAGTAGCTGTTGTAGGTTTTGGTTTTGATTTTCTGAAACTTGATCATTCGATAAGAAAGCATGCAATCTAATAATCTTAAACTACAAATTTGAAGTTAAAGGAAAAATACTGAAGGATTTATTATTTTCCTATTGACCGAGAACAGGAAAAAATAGCTGCTTCTTGTTCCTTTTTTGTCAGTGATTTTTTGACCACCTGGCCATTTCTCACTGTAATGGGTGATTTGGACTCTGACTTAGGCTTGTAGTTGCTGAAGTTTGTAGTTGCATATTGCTGTCTTCCATTCTCAGTGACTTTGGGGGCAGACTTCTTTTACCATCTCACAAGTATAGTGAGATTCGTAGTATGCTGAATGTCAAAACCGATCAATTTAGGAATGTAAATGTCTTCTGATTCTAGTTTTGTGAAGATCTTCCTACATGGTTGATTGTTAGTTATTTTTTAACTTCTTCCAAATTGACACTGGAATATTAACCGTAAAGGCATTCTAAATCAAAAGGCCAATAAGCAAAAAGAACAGAGAAGCCACCATATATAATGTTGTGAAAATAGGAAAAGTAGGTTTCATTTTTTCCTCCTCCTGCGTGGTTTATTACAGGCACTTGATCTCATTCACGTAAGTGAATAGGTATTATGTAATTTTTCTTTTAAATCCCCTATGAGAAATTAACATTGAGTGTATGTGAGACTATGTAATTGGCAGTACGTCTGCCAATAGTGACATGCTCACAGCAGATGTAAAGAACTTACTTTCCAGTATCTCTTCCAATTAATCTTCATTTATCATGAATGGATCAGTTTCAACATGAAAGATTGAAGCAACTGGGTCAGTAGCTTAGATGCACAAGACCAGGATTCAGAATCTGCTTGGAGTCAAGCAGAGAGGAAAATGAATCATGGTTTCAAACAGGGAATGAATGTTTGCTGCTTGCTGACTATGGGATTTACCTGAGAAGTGTAAAACCCAAGTACAGTTCTTGGCTGCTTTCTTTCAGACTTTTCTTCCATGGTTCAAGCGAGAATGGGATTACTGGCTCCAAATCAAGGTCTGGGTATTTCTTTGCTTAACATGACAAATTTTTTTAGGATATTTGGAGCTTCAGTTTGGTCTATGTGACAAAGCTTGCTACCTGTGAAAGAGGAAGCATCTACCCAATTCCAAAATATAATCTCACTGGAAAAACCGGGTAGCAGCGAGGCAGTGCTTTAAAGCTGGAAGTGGGTGCCTAAAGAGTTGGATTGATCTCCAAGTGATTTTGAGAATCATACTCTGTTCAGAGAAAGTGCTTTGCTTTTGAGTCACTCCCTAGCTATATTCAGAGCTTTGCTAGGCTGAAAGCAAACAATTTCTGGTCCTCTCTGGCTATCTTGAGTGCATGTATGTTTCAGTGCTGATGGGTAGAAGGAAAATGGAAGAAAACTAGGATAGAGTGGAAAATCCCTCACAAAGTCTGTAATTTCTCTACCTTTTTCATAGTAGACATGCACAGAATTTCTTTAGAATTGTGCTCTTGAAATTAGTAGGAAAAAAAATTAGGTCAGTATTCTAGAAAGTTGGGAATTTACAAACATAATTGTGCTGTGCTGGATGCTGGTTACAGATTCTTTCTCTTACTCTTTCAAGTGTCCAGGTGAAGATGTAAAGATCAGATTTTTCTGAGATACACAGAATGTTATTCTTAAAATACCTGGTTTCATTCCTATGGGTAACTTACAAAGTAAGGTGTATAAGCAAGAACATCAACATCTGATAGTGACTTACTAAAAAGTGAAAATATATGGAAGCATATTCATTTTCAATCTTTTCTTGGAGTCAAATTTCTGGATTTCAATATCTGGCCATAAACTGTATTTGAGATTTAATGACTTCATGCAGTGATACAAAATAATTTAGTATTTACTAAGTATACCTGTGTAGATGGCATGAATTATTTGTCCATCTGATCACATTGTATTAGTACTAAAAATTGCATTTCTCTGTTTGTTTATTTTGTATTTTCAGGTAGAGATTGAAAAGCTGGACTATCACTACTGTCTGCCTTTGTTTTTTGATGGGCTTTGTGAAGTGACATTTCCATATGAGTTTTTTGCTCGTCAAGGAATCCATGACATGCTGGAACATGGTGGAAACAAGATTCTTCCTGTCATTCCTCAGCTCATTATCCCAATAAAAAGTAAGTGAGCATATGAAAAAAATAAACCCGAAAATTATATAGTATAGATTTTTGGCAAGTTGCTAATTAAGCAATAAAAAATGATGGTCTATACACTTCATTGCGACTATTTCAAACATGAGTAAATTGTGAAGTATGAGGCCAGAAGGCTTATGGTTTCAATCACGTCATGCATGCAGTAATCCAGAAGAACAGACTGTCTGGCTAGCATTTTTCATATTACAGTGTGGCTTTTGGTTTTTGGAAACATGAAGTGATATTTTCTTACCTGATTTTGTATATTTATTATGTAAATCCATTACTGTATAAACTAGTTCATCTAAAATGACTGGAGAAATCGACAGAAGAAACTTATGGCAGTATGTTTCTTTTTATCCTTTTGTTAATCCTGTAGTTTTCTTAACTTCATTCATTAGATATCTTTTCTATCATCATTATCTTTACTTTGCATATCCATATATCTATCTAAATTAGGAGTTCTGCCTGACTAATGTTGTATATAAAATGTTGGCATTTTAAAAAGTCTTAATTTTGAAGCTTTTATATATTCAAACTTCTTTTTGTAGAAAAAGTCGTGTTAAAGGTAATAAATTATTTTAATACAAGTATAATATCACTAAAACTATATATATAATACCACTGAAGTGAAAACTTCTTTTCTTGAAACACCTAGTCTTTGAGATATATTCTTTTGTCCTTTTCTGTTTCTTTAGATCAGTACTTTGAGGAGATATTATTAACTATCATCCTTCTGAAGTCTGTGGGCTACCCATACACTAATAGATGTCCATAATTGATAAACTTGGCTTCTCTTTTATTGTTGATCAGTAATGGTTTCATCACTGTCCTCTGTCCTATTTTTCTGAGATGATTCAGCATCTGCACTAATACAGAACAAAGCAGAGTCATTATATCCATGATATAGAATGAACAGAGTCAAATACAGCTTTGGAAAATGGGAAAAGGAATTTAGTTTGGAGCCTGATAGTAGTAATAGTGTTGCAAGAGTCAGAATTGTAGGGGTTTTCCATTCAATTTATTCTCAGTTAAAAAAGATTAATTACAGATGTCATTAATTACATATGTCATTATTTCTGTTTTACAGTAGATTTAAAAAATGTCAATATATATAATATTCAGAACGGTTACTCTGTAAGTAGCACTTGTGAAAGGTTATGAAAACTATGTTACAGTTCTTTCTCTCTAAAAGGGAGACATTATGTAATTTCTTTAAATCTGTATATTACCACGACCCCCCAAATATATTTATAGTAATATCATTTTTTTTGAAAGCTGAAATTTGTTTCTTCAGAAAAGGCTGCAAGTTTATGACAGCAGCTACTCAGTTAGGATTTTAAAATCTTGCTGAGACCAGAATCTAGCTTAGAAATAATTACCTGGAAGCTTTAGCTGTTACACAGCTTTTAGCATTGGAAAGAGACTGCTAGGTAAGGGTATTTATATGGCTTTTAAATCAAGTCATAATTTATGATGCTGGAACACATTCAAGAATCTGCTAGCTAAATTTAGTTGTTGGTTCAGCTTTATTTTACAGTGTTTTTATTTTTTCAATTTAAAAAGCTTCTGTATTGGTTTAAATGTGTAAAACGATTACCAATGATAAAAGCTTCTTCCTTATTAAAGCCATATTAATATTAAAAAAATTCACCACCATCTCAAGGAATCTGAAAGCGTGCACTGCTAAGAGTTTTTAAATTTGCCATGACTGTGTAATGTAGTAGTGTAGTCAGAGCTATACACTTCTGTGGCTCAGGTGCATCCACAATCAACTCAGCTATGTTTTACACATATTACTGTCTCTAAGGTGTCCCACTGGGTGAGTTATATCTGATTAACCAGACTTCTTCTAGACCACTACCGTATTTCTACTGTGAAAGAGTGAATCAATTGATTGTTAGGAAGGTAATAGATATGATGGAGGGGAAAGGGGTAAAAGAAAGGCAGAAAAATAACTCTACAGATAGAATGCTTTTAAAAGCAGTTCTCTCTCCTGCATGCTTGTCAAAGGAAAATATTAGTAAAGAGTTGCTCTCCAAAAAACATTTTAAATTAAATATTAGACTCCTCTATTATATTTTAATGATTTAGGAAGAAATAATCGTCCACTCGCCCTTGCCTAAAGTTCACACATTTTGAACACTATATCATTACAGATGAAAATTACATTATTTCATGAATCTGCATTACTGTAAGCCCAAATCCTTTCAACAAATTTTCTCCTGGTTATGCAAACAGGCATTGACTAACAAAAGGCAGATAATTAAAATTAACAGGTCCAGTGTCTTTCTTAAAATACCTTAAATATTATTAAAATAATATGGAAGAGTTCTATTGAGTTGAAAAATAGCTTATTTTAGGTTGTCACACTGAAAGGCTCTCTTTTTTAAATTCAGAGGAAGAAAAAAACCTCACGTTGGAGGTACTGATTTTTCAAAGGAGAAAATGTTAAAAATATATTTTGATTTCTCAAAATAAAAATTCAAAATGTATTTTATCTTGCAGTGGGAAAACATGATTAAATAGTTTATAAGTATAGTCATTGCGTGCCATAAAATCCAGGAAAACCGAATTACCAGTATATGTCAAACTTGTAAGGAACACAACTAAAAAAATGCAAAATCAGAACATGCATTAAGACTTCTTACTCTCTTTCACGGAGGGTGTGACCAAACCCACTGTCTGAGTTGTTTAAACTAGATTCATAAATGGAGATGTATGCCCAGTGTGCTTTGTAGCAGCATTATGAAAATTCTGCTGTGCAACACGCAGCAGAGTATCTTCCTTGCAGGAAAGAAAGTTGTTATTTTCATATTGCAGACAGGTAGAGAGGTAGAAAGAGGCTACTTTTGCCCCACATCACAAACTGTGTTGGTGGCTGTGAGCAGAACACAACCCAGACACATACCCCTGGTGTTGTAAGCAGAGCTGCTTGTTGGTCATGTGAGAATTCCCTTACTTGTAGGGAAAAGAGGGGTCTGTCTGGCCCTGCTCTGTCTTTGTCAATGGAGGATCCTTGTTCTAAATTCTATATGGTCATTGTGGGAAAGTAAAATTCCTTTTGACACTATTTTTTAGGGAAATTATTGCTTTTAATATCAGATTTGCTAAATCAAATGACAGATCTGAAAAACCTTAAGTCTTTTCAGTTGCCCTCATTAGGCTTCTGCAACTCTCGACTGCAGAATTCCCCAGGTTTGACTCGTGACGCACACGCAGACATGAACACTGAGGGGTCAAGAAGTTTCTACATCTTTGCCTGATATTTCTATGAGTAACATCAGGGACATCCAACACACTGTCATTTACGTTTTGTTTGCTGGCAGCATAGTTTTAAGACTTTCCAATCCCTTCGTGCACAAAGCGAGCACTTGTCCCAGGTCTCACACACTAGTTCATTGTGACTGACTTGTGCTAATGCAACTGTTTGCGGAGCAGCTCAGTGAATATCCCATCTAGAGGTAGGTCAAAAAAACCAAAAAACCAAACCCAAAACACCAAACCTAAATAAAACTAGAATACTTTCAAAGGGGCATTGCTTTTAAACTCAGATCATTTATTTTACTGTCACAAATGAAGCAATAGTATGTAATAGCACAGAAGTTGGGAGTCAGTAGAGATAATCAGTAGGAACATCTTGAAGCATCTTGCCAGAATCTTTTCTGTTCTATGCTGTAAATCCTAAAATGGACAATTGGGCAATCTCAGTATACAGGCCTACAAGCCAATAAAGCTCATGTCTTCGCACATAAATTGCAACTTAGATGGAAGTATTGTTTCTACACAGTTGCAGTCAGCAGACCAGCACTTCTGACTGAGTCCAAAAAAATAATCTCCATCCTAAAGATCATTGAAGTTTTCCTTTTTGAGGCTTTTTCTATGCTGTTAAAAATCCCTTCTGTGACATTCTATTTGCATGTAAAATGTGGATTGTTGTCTTGGACAGCAATGTAGTTAATTCTCATTTCATGTTAAGTCAGCTTCCTTTTATATTTAGATAAGTAAAGTAGAACCTGTTGCTAACAGTTATTCTAAGCACTTTTATATTTTTATTTCTCCTCATATCTCTCCACTGTATTTAAAAGCATTTAATATTCATTATATACTTCCTTATCTCAGAACACTGAAATCGTTTCATGGAATATATATGGTTTTCTAGGCTGTAAATCATATAAGTTGATTTCTGTCATCTACAGAAAGTAAATTAAACCTTTAATCAAATTGGTATCTTCTTCCTGTCTGTTGCTGATGAGAACCAGTTCTGGTTAAGGTCACTTGCTGAAAATTAACTCTAGACAAACTTGTTTTTATATACTTAAAAGGCTTCTAAAGAAAGAAAAGGTCTCAGATTAAAAAAAAAAAAAAGTCTTGATTCTTAAATGCCAAGGCATTTCTGTCCCGTAGGCTCCATCAACCAGTATGATTTATTTTAGATTCTTCCACTCACAACTGGTCATTTCAGGTAGAGTGGTAGAGAAACCAGATTCTTTATTCCTCTTTACTGCTGTCTATGAGGAGAAACTGTGTTTCTCATTCAATAAAGATAAATCTAAAGTGAAATGTGCAGTTGACATGTTTCACTTTTGAAGTTGGAGTTAGAACTTTTCCCTCCTGAATTTATTAATTTAATAATTTTCAACACCTATTAGTAACTGAATTTCATCTGCCATTTTTACCACCCAGTCTCTGTACTCTAAAGTCCTTCTGTAGTAAGTCAGAGTCAGCTCTTACCTTTGGCATCTGGAATAACTTGATATGATCAGAAAACTTACTCATTAGTAAACATCTCTTCCAAATCACCTATGAATCTATTGAAAAAAATGAACTGCAGCACAGATTTCTCCAAGTGATACTCCTCTGTGGCCATTTCTTGTTGCTTTCATTTCCTATCTAAACAATTATTTATTTATATGGGAACCATGGCAATTAAGTGTTTCAAAAGCATCCTGTTAGGGACCTTATCAAATACGGAAGTCTGAGAGAACCATATTATCAGGCTTTTCTTGTCCACATTCTTTAAGGGCCTACAATATCTTTTGAACACTATATTAATTTCTGCAGTACAGATTCCAATATTTCCTGTCTTTGGTTTTCCAAATCTTTCCTGAAATCTTTTTCTCTAAAATGGTATCACATTTCATTGATAACCAATCCATTTTCATTGAGGGGGTAGGTGCAGTTTAGTAGCTTGAGGCAGCGCAAGGGAAGAAATTTACATCTAGGAATGGGTAGAAATGCTGTAAATCAGTACAGCCACTGAGAAGGTCTTGAGGAGTTTATTCTCAGTGTATTATTTCTGCTAGTTCATTACATAGGGCGTGCAAATGTTAATAGAATTCAAGTTTTATAGGTGCTAGTCTAGTAAAACACTACAAGCACAACTAAAGCTGAAAAATAAAAGCCCCTGACTTTCTTTTCAGCATTCTGCCAAATCTTCTTTCTTGCACATGTCAGCAATTCAGTCATGGATCATAGCCTTTTCTGTATCTTAGGCTTTGGCTTTACAGGACAAAGTATTTGATGACAAAATTGGGATGATCTTTTCATGCCTTGGCACCTGTTGGTCCTTCCCATCAACTCACTGCAACATATTACTCCTTCAGTTGTACTGGAAGAAATATCTGTACACCTGTGTTATAAAATGGATCGGGATCTTACCTGACTTCTTAAAAGTACAGAATGCAAGGTAGTTATTCAGGTTTTTATTCACTCTTGTCTGAAACACTGTGTTTTGTAACAGCATTCATTGCTGTTCTGTAAAATTAGCATAATACTGTTATAATGTCTGTTATAATGCCTGTTAGCAGTTCAGTTAGTTAAGTATTTTACATGTTTTGAAAGTTTTGAAAAAAAATTTCTGCAAGAGAATTATGTATCACTTTAATCTGTTGCAGTTTGAGAATGCTTCATGCTAGCAGTTTTTTAAACCTGACTCTGGGAATTTAAAGAAAAGAAGCCCTTGATCAACAAGATTAAGTAGATTACAACAATCGAAGCATCTTTATCCTGAGTGCTTGTTGCCCTGCAGGAGACCTCCTCTCTGTATCTTGTTCTGCTTCAGGCAAAGAATTTTCTAAAACAGGGTTCTCATTTATGAGTTGGGGACAGGTGGGGTGTGGGTAGATGTCAATGTAAATTGGTTTTAATCCTTGGTTGTGAGACCCAAATAGAAAATGGAAGCTGTCAATGAATTTCTAAACGTAGGTTCACAGGTATATTTGAAAAAGGGGTTGAATATAATTACAGGCCACTGCAAATTAAAGGTAATAAAATCCCCAACATAACTTCAAATATCACCACCAAAATCAAAGTTCTAATATTTAGAGAGGACATGGAAGTTTGGGGAATCTGATTTTGTTCCTTAAAGTTTAGGCTATCAATGTGCTGTCTGAGGAAGAACATCCTGATTAGATCTCTTCTGTGAAAATAAATTGTGTCATGGAAAAGATCCACTATGTACTGGGAGAAATGCTGTCATGTTTCCTGGCTTATAAAATGTGTCAATCCCAAAGATGAGAACTGTCATCTATTATGGGCAACATCTGAGACTGAGAGAGAATTTTCCTAACTGACACATAAAAGTAAAATATAAAAATAAAAAATATCAACTTACATGTCTTCTAGGTCTTTTAGATGTTAGAAGTGTTACTCAAGGAAAAGACTTTAATGTTTCAAAATAATAATTTCTATTGCTTCATACCTAAGTTGCTTCTGTCTAAACAGATAAGCAAACAAGAGGCATGTATCTTAAGAAATGTCTCTGCTCTTAAAGGGAAATGAAAGAATTCTAAATTTATATCAATTGTCAATATACTTTAATTCTTTTTTTTTTTAAATTGCTGAAGCTGTTAATGATTTGGTATTGTATATCAAGTCATTGCTAACAAACTTTAATCTATAGCCCTGTGCCATCCCCATAACATTCAGTGTTTCAAATATGGTTTTTAATTTCATAATTATCTGATACTGTGGATTTGAATGGTAGAAACACAGACCTGACCCAGATACTTAGCTTTTATACCAGATATTTGACCTTTTAACATTTTAAAATTCTCTTTTATTTAAGAAAGTTGTGATGAGTTTAGTAAATACTTGTTCAGAAATACCTATAGCGATAGAAAAATAAAATCTGTTTGAAGTAAATGCTTCATTATATATTGAGAAATTATTTAAGCTGGAGGGTCTCCTGGAAAGGTATGTATCCTTATCACAAGCAAAACTGTCAAGATTATAAATCATTAAAGGGGAAAACAACAGAACTATCAAGCAACAGTCAATTCATTTTGGATTGGTTGTTGGGTTTTTTCATAGTTGCTGCTGAAAAGAATTGTGCAATATATAGCAAGTAGACTATATGACCAAAAGAGAAAAATATATCATTGAGGGACAAAAGTCCTCTAGAAACCCTTCAGGGAGTAGAAACTGAAAAGCAAAGTGGTCACTCACTTTGCTATTATTGCGAAGATCCATATCTTACTGTAAACTTCTATGTTGAGAGACAACAGCCTGGCATGCTTTCAAATTGGAATATTTTGGATGTTATGCATGTTTCATTCTCTAGTGGCATGTAGCTATAATGTACTAAGATTTTTAAATGGTCTGCTTTATTCTTGTGTAAGGATACTAGGACTTTCTTCCATTTCAGTTAACCTTGAGATATCCCAGACATTTTTCAAAATGTTAGAATGTATTCCTTTCATATACTGCATTTCTTCCTTTGATTCATGTGGGAGAATGGTCTGCAGTGATGGTAGTACACAGAAAATAATTACCAGATTTTTAAAAGATAAACATATGTTTGAAATTGATGTATCCTTGGGGCAGGGACTGTCTCTAATTAAATGTTTATACAGTGCCTAATATAATCAAGCCAGGAGGTGGTTGACTGCTATGCATACCACAGTCCAAATATTTAATAATAATAACAACAGTTCTGTAGTCAATTTGATCTTTCTTTTGGTATTTACAAGTGTTTTCCAAACACACACTGCAGATTTCTGCAATTTGAAGGGCTTCAGGCTGAAATTCTGCAGTCTCTGATTCCACCATATCCAGCACTTTAGCAGTCAAAAATCTTGATTCAGATTCTGTTTTGTTTCATGTGTCAAATGGCGAATGAGATGTCCCTGTTTTGAAGGAGGTGGGACAGGTATCTAGCTGGTTTTCTAGCAAGCAGATGCAACAAATATGAGTATTTCTGCTTGAAGTTCCACCAAGGTCCCCTACAGCACAACCCGGATGTAAGGAAACGTGCATGACAAGTTCTGTGATGAGCTTTTCTTTGAAAATGTTCTTCTGGATTCAGTATGTGTTTGGTTTGTTGTACTCACTGGAACACCTTCTCAGTCACGAGGTGTAATACACACATTAAGGAATCAATATTTAACAGGACAGTCTTGGCTTCTACTCAAACCAGGGCTGTCTTTGCACAAGACAGAACTCTGGAAACATGAAACAGTGAAAACCTTTTGGAGGGAGCCAACACCTGCAGAAAAAAGTTCTTCCTATCAGTGGTTGGACAGACATTTCCACTTATATGACACCCTCTGCATGCCTAAAAATAAGGTGTCTCATCCTCCAGGGCAGCTTCTGCAATCAGGAAGAACTATTCCTGAAAGTGGGTACAATTTGTTCATTAAGGATTAAGAAGCTATGATTTCTGTCATTGATTATTTCTTTCTGTCCTTTAGTTAATTATAAGTGTTTGTATGAATAATTAATTTTATTCCTTTTTGTATTAATTCACACAAATGAATGCAAATATTCATTCATGTTTGTATGAATAACTAATAATTACTGTATTGAAAATTACAAGTGTTAAAGATAATTTTCTTATTAGTTTGGTTAGCTAATATTTCTGGTTATGAGAAATTTGCCATGAATACACCTGTGTGTTTTACCTCCAGAGCTTCCTCTTCCAGTCACTTTAGGAAGAATGGATAATGCCTGTTCCTCTGTAAGACAGTATTTTCCTGTTTGGAATTTTCACCTACTCTTTAAAATTCTATCTGGGGGTTGGTGTGTCTCTGCTAAAGTAGCCTTAGAATGTCTGCCCATGAAAGCACAATTTGGAAGAGCCAACCTCCTTGCTGGAACTTGTTGGAGCATGCTGCACTGATGGACTTGCTGTCCACACATTAAGGTGCTCAGAGACAGTACAAAATTAGGTGTTGCCTGGTGACTACAGTAAGGACTGGCAAATAAGTATGAAATTCAGTCTGCATTTTCATTTAACAACACTTCTTCAACTTGGAATCACCCTATGGTGCACCCTATTGTACCTTTATACTTTGGGCTCTCTAACCGTTTAACACTGTAGTTTTAGTCTGCAGTTCATAACCATGAAGGGATGTTACTTACCAGCAGATTTTCAAGATACATTCACACAACCAATCTGCTTTGGCCTTGCTCAGGAGCTCTAGCTCTGATTTTTTAGCACTCGGCAGGCACGTAGTAAGAAGCAGAAGGGGTGGGGCAGAGTGCATTTGCTTAAAGAGATGGAAAAACTGACATTGCTACTGTGTGGAGCACGACTTCATTCCCTCTGAAACAGCATTCCTCTGCACTGACAAAGCTTAGAGCCAGAAATACTGGCTCCCATTGCTTCGGTGTGAAATGACAGTTCTTGAAGAACTTGTTAGTAACTCCTCTTTGAATTGCAGTGTGGTCTTCACTGTAATTTTTTTTAAGTGCTTACACTTATGTTTAATTACATTTTTTGTATAATTCTGTGGTTATGAGCTTATCTTTTACAGTTTTTGCTTTCCCACTGCAGTGATGTAAATGCTGACGCTAAGTGGGCAGAACACTGAAGAATTAGACCAATACATAATAGCATACCAAATTTGACAACTGCTTCCAGCTGCACAGTTTCAGAGGAGGTTTTATAACTCGAGGGATTTTGCACAAATATATATATGTATTTCGAGCATGACTCATTTTTAATTACAAAAGAGAATGCAAACCACTTGCTTTTAATGAAATCTAAAGTGATGAGAAACAAAAGGTATTTATAAAGTCTTAGTGTCATAAGATTAGAAGCATGACACTGAAAGCTAAAAGAAAAATCGAAGTAGGCAAGACAAAATCTTTTTCTTTTTTTTTTCCTACAATGTTTGTCTTTCAAAAAAGCCTACAAGGTGTTTTTGTGGGTTTTCTGTCCCTATAAACATTTGCTTCATTGTACTGATTCTCAGAATAGTAGGAATTGTTAGCTGAATGAATAAAACGATCATGAAATAAATGAGGACAAACATACAAACACTAATTGTTGCACTAGAATGTATCTGTTGTCAACCTTTGCAGGTTGTCTTGGAGTTGTACAGTTCCAATGGCCCCAAATGGTACTTACTGAACATTTATTTTTTATTTGTTTGGACCATGCTAGTATTACACAGGCAGCGCGAGGGAATAATGAGCTGCATTCTTTGGGTTACTGAAGAGTCAGCACAAATTGTGGGAACAAATAACAATCAGACAAGGCAGTGTTTTATAACATCAGGACTGCAATCCATCTTTGGGATCTTTCAAAGCTGGGCTAATAAAGGCCCACTTACAATCCCCAGCAGAGTACAGTTTAATTAAATTTGCCCATTAGAGGACTCCTCCCCCTCCTTTTACAATTTAGAAATTAATTCTGCTTTCTGCCTGTTGTTCTTTCTACATCACAGATGCACTGAGGCTTCGTAACCGACAGGTCATCTGCATCACGCTGAAAGTCCTCCAGCACCTGGTGGTGTCAACTGACATGGTGGGGGAGGCCTTGGTGCCCTATTATCGGCAAATCCTCCCAGTCCTAAACATCTTTAAGAATATGAATGGTGAGTTATCCGAACAGACACAGTGTCTTTCAACTCCTAAGGTAAAAAGGGGCTTGAGGCAGGGTTAATTAACAATGTAGTTAAGATTTATTACTGTATATAAACTCAAATCCATTTGGAGCTCTAAATAATAGAAAACCCCCTCTTACTATTCCCTAAGGATGTGCTGAAATTAACAATTTCATTTATTACTCCTTGCACGTACAGTTTATTTAACGCAGTACAGAAGCACTGAAGCAGTTCTATAATCTTCCAATAATTAAATTGTAAAGTTTTGTAACAGTCTTTTGAATACATTAATAAATTGAGAAGGGTTTTTTCCTCCCTCCAACGCATTAGTTCAGTCCAGCCTTTTTATTCCATTCTGTGCTCTTCACAAGCGATTCACTGCTACTAGCAGGCTTGGGAAAGAATAAAAAGTAAAGTAGCAATCAAACTAATTAATTTGAGGGTCAAGAGAACTCCTTGTTGTTGAAAAATTTCAAGCTGCATAACATCAAGCAAAAAAGTGAAACTTGAAGTTATTACTGCTCACTTAGCAGATTTTATTATAGAGAAATTTAGAATTAATTTGTATCTATAGTTGAGTATGTTGTTTTCTTTGTAGTGCAAACCTCCATTGCCAGTTTCAGTCTTTTTTAACTGGGACTGTGAGTACCATATATTGTGAATGCATTCACATCACAGGAACCAGCTGAAATCAACACAATTTATCTTACTTTTGCCAAACTAATCTTTAAAATATTTTTCTGTATTAAATCTATCTGCACTTATCTGTTCAATTATCTATCAAGTTACTGACGCTAAAGTTTCTGTTACTGACGTGCAGTCATATGGATCAAAGAAAGCTAATTCCTCCCAATCTTGCAAAAGAGGTTTTTCATTAAATTCATGGCATTTTAATAGTTATCTACAGGACTGCTTCCTATTATACTACCTGTTTGCCTTGCAACAGAATGTATTATCTTAAACTTGCTCTTTAGTGTGTATAAGATTCACCTCAGATTGAAAGCTGACCATCCAAACACTGACTTGGAGACTGAAATGAGATATAGATTTTAGATCCCTTTAAATATATACGTATTTGTGAGGTTTTTTACTTAGAAACTTGAAGTAACATATGGAATTTCACAAATGCAACATGTTTCAGATGAGAACCATGGCTTTCTAAAAGTTGTAGGATGAAAGTTTATTAATAAAATCCATAGGTTGAATTTAAGTCATTTCAGCAGGGCTCCTTATGAATTAGAAGATTTCCCCTTAACAGATCCAGTTTCAGTGACTGGCACAAAACAAGACTGTAAAAAGAAAGACTCTCATTGATTAATGAATATACAGTACATGGGTGGGTTTTTTCCAAGTTTCAGCCTGAAGTAGCCCATAAATTCTCTTGACTAGGCTTTTCTCCAGTGATTTCAGATGAATAATAAGGAAAGCTCATGTGTAACTAGGTACATACCTTAACAAGGTATTAAACACACTCTAAGTATAACCTAAGGTTTTGTTGTATTGTAAGGAAAACAAAACAAGTTTTCAACATATTTGCATTACATCTGTGTTGTGTAAATTTGTGCATATATCAAACTTCACTAAACATTGATGTTTGGCATTTGAGAACTAAAAACCAAAAAGAAATTAAAAGTAATAGTTAAAAATTGCTACATTTTATTAACTCATTACGTTTTTTAGGAATAAATGTTTTGAAAGTTCAGTATTACCAGCATTGAAATGGAAACAATTTGCAAGGCCTACAATACAAATCTTACTCAATACTTACATGCAGGTGATAGGTATTCTTTCTCTGTCTCCCACTGCCTATAACAGCTTCTATTTCATACTTCCTTCACTGAGGGCTGACAAAAAACCATATGCTTTACATGGCCTAGTCATGTCCTTTTGAGAGACATACTTCTAGACTAGATGGGGATTTATTATTATTTAAAACATCCATCCTTATGTTCTTTCTCCACTGGTCCCTAGCAGACTTGCAGAAAAAACTCCCATTGAGTTTGAAAATGTTCTGGAATATAGGTTCTTCAGAAATGTTATACATACTATATACCTATGGTTTGTCTGTAACATGATTCACCTTGCAATATTAAACAGGCTTATAAATAAAACAGTAAAAAAACTTTTATTGTTAAGATCTTAATGTTAGGATGTCAGAAACAGGTATTTGATAAAAAAAACACAGAATGTCATCTTAGCTTCAGCTTGTCACCTGATTATCTCTTGAGCTGTTCTTCAGCCAACAAAATTGGTAGATCATTGTTCAAAGTTCCCAGTGTTACCTGAGCTCAGAATGCAACAATACCTTGAGAAGGTCTTGGTTTTGTCCCACTTAAGCCTAAGCAGTTCTTTCCAAATTCCCATCTGTTTCCCACCACTGAGGTGAGGCTACAGTTTCAGTCAGCAACAATGTTGTTTAGTTCCCATTGGCTTCAGGGGGCACTCTGTGATAAAAAGGGAGGTAGCCTTGATGACTCTCCTGTAGACAGCAATTTGGTGTGCCTGACTGTGATTCCCACTGCAGATTTTTACTGGATTTGCCTGGGAGGCTCTGGGATCCAATGCCTTTGGTGTTTAGGAGCAAGGAGATACCGTCTGTAAGCAGCCTACTGGCAAAGGGCTTCTTAACCAGCCTCAAGTGTTCTTTTATCCAGAGTTGTTATTGGGTTATTTTTAATTGTATGCAGAATATTGATTATTCCCATAAACACAGTTTCTCATAAGTTCCTTTGCTTTTCCACTGTACATTTGATATTTCTGCTTTTTTTTCTACTTCCATCTGTTACCTCCAAATCACCCTGTCGTTATTTTTGTAAACACAGCCCTTTTTGTAAATTAGCAGGTTCTGATATGGATGTCTTTTCCTATCCTATGATATCTTCCAAATATGCTTGTCTCTAAAAGTGAGAGTCTTCATAATGATTATGTTGTCTTGATAACTGTGTAATACCAGCAAAAATAGTAAAGGACTACTGACCTTTGGAACAGAAGATAATCTAAGTATTTAATTATAAAATTTTAGCACCCATAATAGAAATCTTTATTAAAAGATATTTTTTTTATACTTCATAAAGTGTCTATTGACTTCACTAAAAGGCATTATGCAGAAGAAGTACGTTTTTCTTATAGCTTCACATATCAAAGAAATAGTTTTTATTTTGTTTTCTGAATTCCCCATAACTTAATAGCAGTCTGTGAGAACACAAAGTATAAATGAAAATGCTGTTATCTGACAAATTGAACTATGTCAGATATAATTTACCATTAAAGTTTGTGCAACACAAAATAGATGTAGTTTGTGTAGGTGATTGCCAGGCATGTGGTCTGTAATTTGTATCTCGAATTACAGTAGTGGAGAAGAAGGTCTGTCAGTTGGGTGTGGGCAAATTCTGCCATTTTCTATCCATCTGTATTTCATATGGGCTTCTAATGATTTTACTATTGGTAATTTTTGTAAATTAAAAAAAGAGAGTATGGTTGAAAAAGATTAAAATTTTTGATTATTGGAAGGATGTAAAAGATGCTCACCCATCTGGGTTGTGAGATGCAGGTAAAAATAAATCAATACAACTGAAGTTAAAATGCATGGGGAAAGATTCAGACCTCCAAAGGCAGTATGTCCAAAAGCCAGAGGAGAAAGCTCAATGAGCTTTCTAAGTCTTGGTAGTGAGCAAGGTGGGGTTTTAGTGCACAGAGCATATTGGAATTTGTGCCCTCCCTGGAGCTTAAGGCCCTGACTTGCACTAGACATTTTTTTCCACTTGGGTTCCTGAGTGCTCTGTTGCAGAGCGTGAGGACATGAGTGAGGTTCTGTTGTTGGTGATAGTACCTCTACTGCCCCTTAAGTGGGGGACCTCATCAACTGGCCAGATTGTGCTCTGAAAAAGGGATGAAGCTTTCTGTTGAAACTGTTAGCCAGTCATAACACTGTCTGGAGAGCAAGAGAGGGAACATGGATTCATCCCAGTGACCAGGGAACATTCCTGCAGTGTAGGAGCTGTTTGTCTCATCTCTGCAGCCTGAGAGGGGACTAGCAGTCTCTAAGCAAGATAAAAGAAGAATAATAACAATAAAAGAGACAAAAAAAGTCATGATAATGCTTACTAAGTCTATCATGAACCCTGTAATACCACTGTAATTTTCATTTAATTGTGTAAGGTAAATGCACTCTTATGAAACTCATTTCAATCTTGTGCAGAGGGAAAGAAAAACACGTGTAGATTCAAATAGAAATATTCTTTTTCTGTTTCACAAACCCTTTTACTTTTGTGTGTGTTATTTGCGAAGCTGTCTTTTAAAAAATCTCTTGAGTTATCTGAGGTAAATACAGTTTAAGAAGAAATAGAATAAGTTAGTTATTTTATGAAAGCAGGCAGAAGATAAAAATAACAAGGTAAAAAGGGAGTCTTCAGTGTCAGGAGTATACTGTTTAACTACACCTATACCAGAATACTGTCTGAAACAGAAGCCTGTTTATTAAAAAGATTAGACACTTATAACACTAAATTTCTCTTGTTTTGTTTACCTGACTGGTAAATGAACACTTCATTCATTTAGTTTAACAACTATTTTATGCTGTCAAATCCAAGCAGCCTTAACAGCTGTACTACATCAATTCACGGACACAAAAATACTTTCATGTCATCAATTTTTATTATTCACCAGTGATAAACAGCAGTTTTGCAGCTAAAATAATGTAGTATGAATGAAAACAAAATAGTATTAGGATTTACCTGCCTCAGAGAGAGATGTATGGGGTGGCACTGCAGTATGGAAGGTCCTGCTCCAGCATGAGTTGTTTCTGTCACTGTAAGGCAAGCAGCGGCAACAGGACAGATTGAAGCCCAAGTTTCTTTTGGCTGCAATAAAATTGCCCTGACAGTATCAGTAAATTAAAAGATAACATAACCTTCTGATAGTCTCTACCTATCTAGTCAGGCCTTCAAAATAAAATTGCAGAGGTATGACTGAGAATACCTGATGTAGCTGTATTGTAGCATTCAATAAAGCAGGAAGCCACAAAGCAGAATTATACTGCCTGCTTCACAGCAGCTGAACTTTGAGCAGATAAAAGCATTCTCTTGTCTGAAAGGTGCTTCATGTACTTTGGAGAACTCTATTTTATGAAACGTAATAATACTATGTAAGGCTCTAAAGGAAGAAGGAGAATTTAAGTGTTTAACTGCAGGAGCAAGGGGCTGTGGTTACAGGTAACATGTTCCCTGTATCCAAGTTGGAGTATTTTGAGAACTGCTTGTGTATTCTGGAGGCAGCGATGTTCCTCACAGTGGGTTCATGGTTATTAGAAAGAAGCGGCAATTATCCTTTAATGTGATTGACTATGCTCTAAAGAAAATCTCTTACCCAGAACATTTCAACTCTTTGCTCCTTCCGCTGGGAAATCCAAAAACGCTTTCAAAGGAATGTCAGTCCTGCTCTGAAATATTTTAGTTTGCCAACTCTGTGTTCAGAAATCATGTTTCAGATATTTTAAAAAAATTAACATCAACTTTTACAAAGTAATATACTTGAGGTTCTCTTCACTTCTCTGAACTTTGATATTTCAAATTATTCACAAGCAACTGTTCTCTTAGGATTCCCCTACTACTAAGAAGACGAGATGCTTTATCTTTTTCTTTTTCTTCTTTTCAAAAAAAACCCAACAACAACCAACCAAAAAAAATCATGGTTGAGATTTGGACAAAAATCACCAAATGTCATAAGGTTTTCATTAAAAGAAGGCATATTTGTATACTGGTTATATCAAAGCAGAAACATAAACTCTGTGCTTAACTCTAGTTTTCTAACTGTTCTTACACTTCACTGTGGCATTTCTTCATATTCCTATGCTTATTTAGCATGTTTTTTCATTATTTCCAAGCTTTCTTTAACTTCTATTTTCTGAAATCAACTATAATTTCTGAAATTTATAAATAAAGATTCTCAAATGGCTTTATGGATATACACTTCAAAGGATTAAGACTATCATGACAATACAGATCTGAGTGAACAAATTAGTTTCAACACATTTTCTGGTTTTTGATACACACCTTCAGCAGAAGAGGATTCAGAATGTTCTGATTCATCAGCATTTAATGAAAAATGTTGTTTTCCCAAAATGCAATCCCTTGTGCCAGAAAATCACCTTTCTAAATAGGTAAGTATAAATTGATTGCACTCAAAAATGTTATTATCATAGTGGTGAGAAGCAAAATATATTTTTGCCATTCCCAAGTGTAATTAATGAAGTTATTTCACCAGGCTGTTTATGAATTAGTAGTTCTGAGACTATTTTAAAAATATCCTAAATGTTTTTAAGAATGTCAAAATATTTTGTTTCTATGAGAACATCTGATGGTCTTCTAAAAGGTATTTTATAAAGGTGTCCATTTTTGAAAAAAAAATCTCATCTTGAAATCAAAACTCTGGCTATTTCCTGCTTCTTGCAATGAAAAACCTTGCATGTGGAATTGCTAAAAAATCTACTGGAACCCTGAAGTAGAAATTAGATGTTACAAAGACTAAACTTTTACCAGAGTATTTGTTGCTTTAGTACCTTTAATACAAAGCATGTGATTTTAAGCTGATGATTTAGTTAACTTTTAATATATAATCAAGACCCTTTCAGGTACTTTGTAACACATTTAGAGAATTATCACACTTAGATCATAATTGCTGGGTAATTTCTAATTACTATCTAATTTCTTAGCTGAATATATAGCATGAGTCTGTGTGAAATAAAACTGACTCAGCAGCAATTAAATTGATGTTATTAACATTTAGCACTTATTTTTAATGTGTTAATAGACCAATTAAGTCAGCATCTTGAATTCTCAATAAAAGAAAAATTAAAAGTTCGTGTCAAAAAGTGGACATTGCATCTAATATTTCCTTTTTTCAGTTTTTCTATTTTTTTAGTATATTGACCCAAGGAAAAGAGGGTTGTCTGTTGGAGGTGAGAGTTAGCACTTCTGAATTCAAATAAAATTCAGGGACAAGTAAAAAAGTGGAAACATCAAATTCTTCCTGTGTTTCAATGTAAACATCTGTAAAATGAGTATAATGTCTCAATCAACATTTTGTTTGACAATTAATCAGAATTTCTGTGAACTTCCAGGAGTGTGAGAATGTATGTCAGCGAAACATAAATGCTCATAAATTTAAGAGTTCACATCAGCTTTCAGTTCACATCACTAAAGCTTTGCTTTAATACTTTTATGGGATTTGCTCCTCAGGGAAATGATGACCTTTGGAAATCTGATGTTTGAGGAAGATTTGGACATTCAAGACTGGATTTACACAGAATTACAATAATATCTGTACATCTGCCTATTCTGTGTACTTATACCTGTCTTAATATTAACAAGTATCTGATTTCCAAATGAGACTTGAGGAGCCTATCTTGTAGGCATGCTTTTAGCAAATCTAAAGCATAGCTGCACCATTAACTTTGAAATAAAACAATTATAGTAATTTTAATTTATTTTGCTTGCGGCTTTATTTTTTGGCTTGTTTGGTGTTGGGTTGGCCAAGGCGGCCAACAGCATCCTGGTTTGTATCAGGAATAGTGTGGCCAGCAAGACTAGGGAAGTGATTGACCTCCTGTACTCAAAACTGGTGAGGCTGCAGCTCGAGTGCTGTGTTCAGATTTGGGTTCCTCACTACAAGAAGGACATTGAGGTCCTGGAGCGTGTCTAAAGAAAGGCAATGAAGCTGGTGAAGGGTCTATAGCACAAATCTTATGAGGAGCAGCTGGGGGGAACTGGGGTTGTTAAGCCTGGAGAAGAGAAGGCTGAGGGGAGACCTTATCATTGGGCTCTGCAACTACCTTGAAAGGAAGTTGTAGCCTGGTGGGTGTTGGTATCTTCTCCCTTATAACAAGCAATAAGGCAAGAAGAAATGGCCTCAAGTTGTGCTAGGGGAGATTTAGATCGGATATTAGGAAAAAATTCTTCACTGAGAGAGTTGTGAGGTGCTGGAACAGGCTGCCCAGAGGGAAGTAATTGAGTCCCCATCCCTGCAGGTATTTAAAAGTCATGTAGATGTGGCACTCAGGGACATGGTTTAGTGGTGGACTTGACAGTGCTTGGTTAACAGTTGGACTTGATGATCTTAAAGGTCTTTTCCAACCTAAACAATTTTGTTGTTCTATGATTCTATTTCTTACATAAAATGCATGTACAATTGTGTGAACTGGAACAAGAACCAACAGTTCTTAACTGCTATTCAGCTGCGTAACCTCTAGGCACGAACGCATGCTTCATCTATAATTTCTTCCTTGGGGAGGAGTTCTGAATTCTTTGCTGAACCTAACAAAGCTACAGGGTGAAGGATGGTGCAGACTAGCATAGATTCATCTAACAAAGTACTACCCACAGAATTGGCTAGTTCAGTGCATGCTGCAGTAGGGTGGGATTACATCCCCACATGTTCCCAATTCCCCAGCTACCCCAGATAGATCAGAACTGCATCTTCCATTCTGCCATTCTGATTAAATCCCCCTAAGCTTTGGAGGAGTAGAACTTCAGACATGCACCTGCACTTATTTACAATTGGTTTGCTGTAGGCAAATCCCTATGGACTTCTATGTCACCCTTCTGAGGCTCCTGATTCAATTTGCAAAGAGCTGAGACACCTAAATTTCCTCCCTGGATGTTAAGTCTTTCTTTGGATCTGCCCCTTACAAGTAGTCTGATTGCTACCTTTCTTCTTGGTAATTAATTTCTGTGTTTTTCAAATAGTTGGTTTGCATATAGTGGGACTGAGAAATTATTTCTTCAGATGGACTGGCACTGCCTGGTTCCTTTAGAACTACTTTCAGAGCATGTGTTAAATAATACCGAGAAAATATTTGTGTTCTTTATAATTCTTGTCTTTAGATGGGTGTTTGCAAACAAATGTGCCTAAGTTTGGGGGGGACATATGGTTTCAACTTGTTAGATTTATTAAGGTAGCATATTTTTTATTTTAAATATACATCCAAAATATGTGTTCATTTAATAATTTAAGTGTATTATGATTGTTTATTGCAGATATTTTTAATTTGTGTGTGCTCAATTAGGATTTCTGTTCTGAGAAGACTATTTCTGTGACAGTTTGAAATTGCCAAAATTGCAGAGATTGGGTTTGCACCTGGCTTTCTGGTTTTATATCAAATAAAAAAAGAAGAGGTATTGGGGAGAGAGGACTTTAAGAAAGAGAGGGAACTCCTTGTCTGGATGACAATTTTCCTTGTGGCATCTCTCCCTTGCCCTCAAGGAAAACAGATTAAAGCTCCATGTAATGGAATGGTACCTATGGGAGCATAAATATTGCACTGTGATTAAACCGCCAAAATACTCAGGTGATTAAAGTGCTTCGGGTCCTTCAGTTATTATTCTGTTATATCATTTCATCTCATTTCAAGACGTTGCTTTTTTCGTAGTTTTTGAAGAACACTCTAGGCAACAAAGTTGATTTTGTGAGCCCAATAGCTTCGGACTATTGATTCCTTTTTCTATATTGCACATCCATCATCCTTCTTTTACACACACTAACAAAAATATGTATTCTTGTTGTAATATCATCTGGCCATCTCAGTGCTGATGCAATTAGCACATGAAAATCTCAGCTTCTCTGACAGGACTGTACTAGTTGAGAGTTACCCTTTTGACTTTGCTTACTTGAGAATTAGGTGAACTAGATCACAGCATTTGAATATTTGTGCCTGCATCTAATCCAGAAACTTCTGTTTTCAGCTAGGATCCTTTTCTGTTTCCATAAAGCTGGACATTGGTTAAGATATCAATATTCTGAAGCATTTTCCTATCATGCCAACAGTAATTGTATAATTTATTTTTCACTCCCAACAATCCTTGTGTATTGATACGTTGTTCTTGCTTTTTCCTTATGTTTGAGTTCTCTGAGACAGAAGTAGATGCATTTCTGATGGATTTGTGTGGTGCTATCAATGATGAATGCATGATCCAAGGTCTCTGACCAGGATTCTTAAGTTCTACAATAGTGCAACTACAGATGAATGGTAGACATTGAACTGAGCTAGGGATTGTGACTTGGAATTAAATGTAAGTGTAGTTTTCAATTATGTAATACTCCAGATATTTCTGAATATATTGAAGTATAGGGTAGCACAAACAATGATGATCAGTTTATTCCTTGATATACCTTAAATGAGCAGAAATGCTAATTATGGATAAATATTCATCGTCTTTCTGTTACTAATAGAGTAGAACAAACAACACAAATTCTAATGGATATTCAAGGAATGAAACTGGATCCATAAAATGGAATTTTTTGTTCAAAGAATTTTCTCCTTCAGGAAACCTCACCTTTGTATCTGTTTGTCAACCCTTTTTTTTTTCTTCTAACTTTTTCCCCATGCTTCATTCATTTCCTAATTCCATTGTGCTTTATGTCAGCCTTACACAAAGCTTGACTGTTGTATTTATTTTTTGAGCCAATCCTGAGAATAAAAAATGTGTAAGAAAGAAAATCCTTCAGCAAATACCACCAAAAGAAATGGAATATATTTTAAGAATTAACTTTTCCTCATCAACCAAAGCAAATGGGGGTGGGGGTAGTGTCTGTGCAGTTACAGAGAAGGGAAAGTTTTTTAAGACCTCTATCCAGTATAAAATAGTCTTAAGCCACTTTTTAAATAAATCTAACATTCCTGCTATGGGAGGTATTATGGAAGAAAGTGGTAGAAATCTTTTTGAAATTGAGAAAGAAAATTACCTAATATTTTCATTGTAGAGGAAGTTCCTGAAATTACCATACATGGGAGATATTTCTGTAGTTTCTTTTGAGGATGGTTCTGTCTTGCAGTTGTGCTTGTGTTTTGATTTTTTCCTCCTGTTATCAGTTTATTACTCTGAAATTTTCATCTCTTATGTGTCATTTTATTAGAAGTCGTACATCTGTGTGTGTTGTGATTTGATAAGCAAAGCAAGTATACTTTTCAGTCATGTTCAGTTGAGTGAGTGAGTACCAGAGAAATAACCAAGACATATGCAAACATACCCAATTCTCTTTAGGTTGCTGTGTTTTGGAGTAACAGAAACTATACACTGACAAAAAGCTATATAAGACAAATTTGAGTACAGTGTTAAATGCTGATCTGCATTTTAAACTGTAGATTATGTATGGTATTCCTGATAGCAGTGGAAATAAAAAGAAGGTATTCAGAAAGGCTGGATATGTGAAACTCCAGTTTTGTCTTTGGAGAAACTTATCTGTCTCCACTGACAGCAGGGAGAGCCTGGAGAGGTTAGCCTTACTAAGAGCAAAGTTAGCTTCAGCGAATGAACTGTCCATGTGTCAGGTTTCAGAGAGAAGCAGACTGTCCCAGTAGATTCCACTATTTTCACAAGGCTGTCAGTTGTAAATCAAGGCCAGTGGAATGGTTATAACAGCCAAACCCTCACAGAGGTCCAGGATTACATACTAAGGAAAATAAATGTCAGGCAAAAGGATAGTTTGAGTTGCAGGCTGTGCAGTAAAAATGTTGTGTGGTATGTTAATTGAGCAGCAGCACAAACAGTTACAGTAGGCATTATGAAAAGGCAATTTCCCTGAGGCACAAGAGCCATGCTCCTTGGCTCCCAGAATCTGTTCTTGAAAGCTCTTAAATTGCTTCTGTTCTTTTTCTGTAAAATTGACTCTCCCACACCTTATTTAACAGCCTACTAGTAATGCAAACACTGGTGAAACTAAATATGTGAATGATTTAGTTGCTTTGGAATACTTTTTCTAATGTTCCTTGAATTGGTGTAAACAAATGCTTGTTATAGGTGAGCTACATAGGAAGAGATACATATCCAGCAAACTTAACTTAACCAGCAAACTTAACTATCTGGAATATTGCACATGTAGGGATGGAGCCAGAAAACACAGGGATTTAAAACTGTTTTTAGTAATGAAGGCAGATAGATACTGAAGATCCCATTAGATTGTTGTAGGGGGTTAGCAATTCAAGGTTCTGTTGAGGACATGCTAAGTTTATTTCCTATCTTCTTGAAAAAGTATGTCCTGATATATCAACTTTTTTAATGGGGTCTAGAGAGTAGGTCAGAAAATGGCTGAATTTAGGGAAGGAAACAAAGAAGTAGCACAGAATTAGTTTAAAACTTTCAGGTCCTCCTTTGCAGAGGACCTCTTCTTCTACCTAGGCTTATTAAATTTACAGAAAGTATTCTTGCTACTCTGGAAGAAACTCATAGGTAGTAAAGAGTCAGTATTTCTTGTATAAAAGAGTCAATATTTCTTGTATAAAATCCTAAAGAAACTCATGAAATTCTAGGTAGAAGCAGAGATTTGTTTGTGGAGACCAAGAATAAGAATAAGAATTTGATGTGTAACTTAGAAAAAACCCAAAACCTGGATTACTAGATTTCAAAATATTATGGAACTTGAACAGGATTTATAATATAGGTGTATTACAGATTTAAATATGTATCAAAGTAGAGCGTGTGTTCATGCAAGAAGAGATGAAAATTTCAGAGTAATAAACTGATAACAGGAGGAAAAAATCAAAACACAAAAAAATCAAAAGCCTTTTTCTTTTTTCCTAAAGACTTTTGTATTTATAAAATAATAACATGAAAAAATATTTACAGTATAATATTTTTAATTGCAAGAGAGATACAAAATGCAGGTGGCCTATTTGTTTCCTATTCTGTCCTCTCTTCTGGGCTCTGATATATAATTTCAGCCATTTCCCAGATCCTTGGGACACCTCTGGATCATATAGTACAGATGAATAATATAGACTAATGGCTTCAGTCTACAATTGTTATGCAGATACTAACCTCTGGAGACCTTACTCAGAACTGAGGACTGAAATTGCCTAAGTGGCAAAGTCTCAAGATAAAAAGTCGACATGCTGATTCCAAAGAGAATTTTTTCGTTTACTGAGGTCATATTCCTTTCAAGGTAAATACCATATTTGTCAGCTGTGCTGTATCTCTACTTCATTCTCTCTATTTCTTCTTAGAGGGAGCAAAGGTTTTTGTGAACTATATTTTACAAAGCTATCAAAACAAGTAAAGTACAAATACAATCCCAATTGCTATACAATATGTGCTAAAATCTCTGTTTTGATAGAAGTAACTCTGAGGAGTAATAACATGGGTGCAAAATTGCCTTTTTAATATATCCTATAATATAGTTCTCTTGCTCAGATTTTATTCAACAAAATCATGCCACTTATTAATTTTGGGTTTTGTTTACTTTCTAACCCCACAAGACATGAACTTAGCAGAGTGTTTTGAATTGGAAGTGAACTGCCCAAGTTCTAACTTTTGTGGAATCTTATTTCTTAGGCCTGAATATATGCTACTTGATCATTTACAAAACAAGTGTAAGTGATCATTTGCCATATTCGTTTTTTATTTATCATTTATCATTAAAGTTTATTTTTGTTTTGCTCTTATCCATTATAGCCGTATCTGTTTTTGCATCTTGACTCAAATATTACTTTTTTACCTTATTTTTTCATTACTAAATATATATTTTAGCTCCATCTGTTTACACAAACATTTCATATAATGCACAAATACTGAACATAAGTGATGTGAACAATCAGTAACTTAATAATTTTTAAAACTTTGAAATGGTGTGTCTCTCTAGGAATATTTTCAAGTAACATTTTTTTAACACTAGCAAGATTCAGGAGAACTAAAAATGCAAACATCTACACTGCTGACATCCTGATGGCTGTGTAATGTAATGTATCTCTGACGGTTGAGATAGACCTGCTAGACCTCTTTTTCCTGTTCTGTATAGAAACTTTCATGTTTTCTGCATTGCCTTCATGAAGCCATGTTCCTCAGTCTCTTTTGCTCAAAGGAAAGGAGATTTAATTTTTGACTTTCAAAAGTGTAGAAGTAAGTCTTGCTATTTCATACAGAAATTAGTATGTATTATTCATACACAGTGTGATGTTATGCAGTATTCCCTGCTTGGTTGTTTGCGGTTTTTTGTTGCTTAACTTCTACACTAAGAACAAGCAGTGACCAACTATTTTTTTTTTCCTATAGTATTTAGACTCAGGGTGCAGGAGATACAATAATCCTTGCTGCTAAATAGAAATAATTTTTTTAAAAAAATTAATAATAATAAAAAAGATAAATACTGAGCTCAAGCAGTGGATCCCTGGTCATCCATGTCACTTAACTGCTAGCACTGTGTTTGGCATGGACATGGCCTGTGCCAAGTGGCATAACTGAGGCATGTTTTTTGTGACTTGGTGCATATTTTTTTTGCATATAAATCACACACAGGACCATTCACCCAGCAGATAGTGTGGATGCCTTTGGTACTTCCTTCCCACCGACTTTGTCAATACATGTGCAGCATGTTTGGCACCACCCTCTGCCCCATCTTTGTCATACTCCTAGTTTGCATGCTATGTAAATGCCACTCTGCTGGGCTTCATTAGAGCCAACTCATTATTTCAGACACTTCAAACTGAAGAGATCACTGAAACCATAATAATGTTTTTCTGAAGGTCAGATGGATGTCACCTGGGGCTCAATAGTCAGTGCCAAGTGCTATGCAACATGCTTTTGCCAGTTGGCCTCAGGAGGATAGACACAGTCCAAAAATGTATTCCTTCAGTAACTAAAAAGTTACTTAAGTTTCTTCCAGGACAGTTTTAACTTGTCTTAATGATTAGGAAGTGAATCTGAGATAGCTTCATGATTTGCAAGTATTAATGTACTACTGTGTGAATAATTCAGTCCTTTTTCTGTGAATTTAGCAGCTCCAGGGAGCTTATTCCAACATTTAGTCTGTGGTCACATGGCAGCAAAAGATGCTATACCCACCAGAATGCTACTTAAACCTTGTCCCTGAGGGACTGGCATCTGACATACCATACCCTTGCTTTGTTCCTTTCCTAGAAAAGAAACAGTTCTACAACCACCTTCTACCAAAACCAGATGTGCTAGGGTATGGTTGGATAGAGTGGAAATATAAGGTAAAGCTGGCATAGAAGGTTACTCTGTAATTTCTGACACCTTTATACTGGTGGAGATTCCTGGCATTCACAGGGGTTCTCCAGGGGCAATAGCCAGATCATTTTGCTGTTGATTTGCAAATCCCACAGTGCAATAAACTGGTAAAAGAATTCCAGTCTCTTTGTTAATCTGAGTTAAACAAGCAGTGGTCGTCAAATATCATTGCATCTTTAATCTGTCTGCATACTCTATGGCAAGTAAAAATGTTTGGTTTATGGCTGGAATATATGCAGATTCTTCACTGATTTGTTCTGTTTATGTGCTTGCATTAATTAGATACAGAAGTTCAGACTTAGCAAATATGATAAAATAGTTGCATGTTAAAATGTTCAAGTTGGTGGGTTTTTTACTGTTAAAGAGCTGTATTTCAGTTGAGAGTATGGTTACTGCAATAAATAATATATCAAGCCTTTTCTGTTAATTTGGTTCAAAACCAGTGGTCAATTAACTTATATTCTATGTTTAATATTTTTTGTTCTTTATCTTTTGATCTAACAAAGCTACTTCTCATTACTGCAGAGAGAAATATATTTGCTCTGCTCGCATGAGTGCCATCAGAGATAGATAGTACATTATTCAAGGGCAGGACTCTGCATACATTTACTGTCCTACGATTAAATTTAGCATGTTTTGTCCAGTTTGATTGTTCACCAACGTGATGAGAAAAAGATCCCTTTTGCTGCATTATTTCATGTAGCTGGAATGGCATGTGATATGTTGTTTATGGAAAGGAGCCCTGCAGAGGCCATGGGTCCAGTTCTCACACGCTCGTTCACACTGAGGCGATACTTTTTATAGTTATTGATCCCCAAGAAACAAATTGCCTGGGGGAGCCAGGGGATTCCATAAAGCAAATGCCTGTTCAAAATCTTAACAAGAGCAGAATCTGGTGCTAATCAAAGCAGAAGAGTTTAAATGCAGAAGCCAATATTGTAAGATGCAGCGACAGTCCCTGTGCCATAAATTCATTTATCTGAACGCTAATTATATTAATTATGCATATAGTACTTATGTGTTTATAATTGTTATGCACATATTAATTACTATATTTCCTTTTACATAACAGTACCTTAACATTGGAAAGTGGTTGTGAGCATACAGTATTATTTCAGTTCCTATTAATTAGACCTCTGTGTAACATCTGTCCCTGAACAGGAACCAACTGAGCCTTTTCTACTGTACTTTGCTGGGCAGAAAACCCATTTAGCTGCTGCTGTACCATCATTGTATCAGGAAACTGTGATTCTTTATCTTCCACAGTAGGACTGTGTGTGTTCTGAATGTGAACAGAAGTAGAGTTTTGTGAATTCTTGCAGAATGATGAGAAAGTCCTTCTGTGGTGTCAGTTCTGTCTCTAGACAACTCTCTGGTTTCAGAAATTTGTATAAAATCAGTTGATTGTTCTTCTTTCAAGATGAGAGTTTCTTTGGAAGTCATCTCTTCCACAGATTTGTGAGTCCCGCTGTGGGTTGGGGAATTCTCAAGTACAGGCTGATTCTGGGAATGCTCTTAAAACCTGTCAAACATTTGGGATTGAGATGCAATGTTTAGTACTTGGGTGAATATATATATGTGATGAAATGACATTGTGAGAATAAGAAGTTTTTGCATAGCATGTAGGAACGGCACAAATTCCAATAAAATCTACAATGATCCGTATTGATCCACAGCACAAGAGAGGTGATCCACAGTCTTGAGAGGTGTTAATTTTATTTCAAGACCTTAGTCAGTACGGAATTAATTTTAAAAATTACATCAATAGCAGAATGAATGGAAGGAAAATATTTTTGAAGGAACCTTTAAGTTACAGTGTAAGAAATAGCCTATTTTCAATAGCAGAGTCTTCAGTTTCAAAAGCAACCGTCTCATTTCATGTCCATCTCTTTTCAAATTTTTTAAAAGTTTTTTTCTAGTAAGTTACTCTGCTCTCAAGAAAAGAATAGAGATTGATTGCCACAAAGAATGACGTTTCATTTTTTCTTTGCTTAGATATAACCTACATCTAGAAGTGTAACTAGAAACATATTTTTAATGCCAAAATTGTGTATGTGACCTGGAAGTGTTTAAATTGAGTTTAACTGAGGTGATTACCACACTTCCCCTTTGTTTTCATGAGTGTTTATGCTTTTTCACCACTGAGGATGTGCAGCTATATCCTGAAGTTGTAGTTAAGAGCAGACTTTTTCTCCTTCCTTCAGAGAGGAAAAGCTGTAAAATTCAGATTTCCTGCTTTAGATATGAGAATACATGAAAAATCTGGGACATTTTATAAATCTTCATTAAAATTCAAAAAGCATTACTCTCTATGCCTTTTCTATAAGCATTTTAGTTTTGTAAACATTATGGAATTTCACTTACTCAAAACTTTTAGCTGAAGGGCCTCTTCAGTGCAGTTTAAATTGCAGCTGTATTTCAGAGTAGAATACATCAAATTTAGGGAATTCTTTTTTCCTTTTAATTTGTGACTGTTTGAGTCATTGTTTAAAATCTAGTGCTCCTTGCAATGTCATCTGGGAAAGAATGTGACCAAAAAAGTCCCTACTGTTGTCTAATAAGCTTAGTTTCTTATTTATATGTCCTTGATACTTGTTGATTTTACTTTATATATTTGCTATTTTGTTTGCAAATGTTTACATAACGAATCAAAATAAATATAGTAAATTGTTACTTTTGTTGGGCAAAAATGTGTGTTTAACAATCTTTATAATTTGTATGCATTTATTTATTTATTTACAGAAAAAATTAGACACATGTAAGCAAATCCTAAAAAGATTATTTACTTTTCTGTATCCTTAAGCTATTTTTAATTTTCCTTTTTCCAACACATTTAATTGTGGTGTGTGAAATTTTAAAATCTGCTGCCACAGCACTGGAAAATAAGTTATAATGGTACTAAGTGAAGAATTTACATTTTTTTGTGTAGGGTTCTTGTAACATTTATTTGAGATTTTAAGTGGCAAACGGTTTCCACCAGGCTACATATCTGTACTTCATTCTGTAGATTATTAATGGCAGGGATTAAAGTTAAACTGTTGATATATTTTACATGATTAATTGCAGATGAAGATTAGAATGCTGATAAACTAATTACCAGAGAAGCTCTTCAATGTGCCATTTCGCTATGCAGGGTCTAATAAATACAAAGAGATAGGACAGGAATGGTGATGTCAGATTTAATAGCAAATGAGATTACATTTTCTTCTTGTTTTTCAATGTAATTTGTACTAGCTTTTGTTGCTCGCTGCATTACATGTATATCAGTTACTCATGTGCTCAATGTTTAGGCACTCTCCTACTAGTTGTGATTGGCTGACAGTAAGAAAAGAACTAAAATTGGTTTTGTGGACATCATTTGTGTGTATGTTTATATATTTACACATACAGAGACACAGATGTATATTAATGCACATAAAAGCATGCTACCCTACTTTTCTGGAAGAAATTTCTTACTTTTAGCTTGTAAAAGTATTGTAAAACTTGCTGATTTGTAATCTGTTCTATATCTCCTTTGAAAAGAGCATATTGATGCTAGTTGGGGATTAGAAAATAGGGTATTATAGTGTTGTTTCTGGGATATGGACAGTCTTCCACATGTTTTGAGGGCTGGTGGGGTCAAAGCCATCTGTAATTTCTTGTGTTCATATTTCCAACTCCTTTAGTAAGCAGGTCTCAAAAATTAGAATAAATTCTATATTGTAGCATAGATACGACATGAGCCTATCGTAAGGATCATTGATAGCAGTGTAGCATATGTTGTGCAGCTTAAAAACCAGATCCTTAAATCATCAAGGTGACTGGTTTTTTCAAAGTGCCATTATTTTATGATATGCTGCATGTTTCATAGGAAGAACACCACCTTTCAAGCAAAGTGTCCTCCAGAGCACACCTAGAGTCAAATCTAGCCAACTGTTCCACAATACTTGTATCGCTGGGTCTGTGCTTCTCTTACATCTGGAATGTTTTCTCTTACTTAGGCAAGTTGCATCTTTATAAACGTATATCTAACAGTCATTTGGGATTTTAGCAGAGAATTCTAGGATTGCTTACTGCAGAGATAATGAAAAGTATTATATGTAAAGATGAAGTGCCACAGAATCCAACTGTTCTGTCTCACAGTGTCTTTCAGGCATCCAAAGCCATTATTAATTGACCTTGGTAGCTTCATTAAAAAGACACACAACAACTTTCATGTGTGTGTCAGTACAGATGGTGATAGCCCCAGAACTGTTGCTTCAAGCCAGAGATCACAAGCTATTTAAAAAGAGCATATCCCTCGATATACTTCCTACTGATCATGGTCCATTAACAGTACTAAGTTCCAGTGGGAGAGGGGGCTAGTCAAGAACTCTGCTTGGCTGCTTTAGGGCAGAGCCTGTGTTATGCAGTTTACTGCACTAATTATATACTCTTGATGAGCTCATTAGAGGACAATAAAGGAAAATGAAAACAGTTTGCAATGTGTGTGGTCAAATTAGCCACACAGACAAATTATGGTTTGTACTTAAATGCTGTTCAGAAAGTGTCCATTAAAAAAAATGTTGACACTCATGTATGTACACTGTAATGACACTTAAACTAATTTTCTTGAATGTGTTTATTTTTTTAAATTGGGAATTGGACCCTGTTTCTATCTGATTAGAATGCAAAGGAAAGATTAGAATGAGACAGGCAAGAGGATACCTATAGTCAGGTAATTCATGGAGTTGTTAGTTATGCAAATGGGAGTTGATGGTCCACTGGTAACACTTCTGGACTGGGAAAGTACAGTAGAGGTAGACCTGTTTTCAGGGCTGCAGTCAAAGCAGATTGGTGTTACAGAAGATGAATGAGAGACCTTCTCCCTGTCTGCTTAAAAGTTGGTGTAATTGCATGAGTGTTGTTCCTTGCCCCAAGTCTGTCAAATGACTCAAAGTTAGGAAGCGATTCCATGGGCAATCATACTGGCTGTCTTGATGGGGGGAATTACTTTCAGTGAGAGTTGGGTATATACTGGGTATAATGAACACCTGAGGGCTGGCAGCCTATCCACTAGGCTCAGCTTAAGCAAATGGAATGTGCCAGTAGTGCTCAGGATTACAGAGCCAGTGGCAAAACAGATTCCTGGTGCTTTGACCAACCAAATTAATTTCATACACCAGTTTTCAGGAATATGCATTTGAAATTTCAGCCAAATTACAAATCTAAATTTCTAAATGAGCCACAGTGTGTTTCTTATGGCTTTTTCAGTACACCTGTGTTGTCTCCTCTGCTGTATAGAATTCTTTTGGCATAAGCTAGAAATATGATATACCTGTGGAGTCACTATCGAATTTTAAATTTGGTACCTTTATTGAAATATGCCTTTCATTAAGGAAATAACATGGTAGTATCCAGATTTTTTTTTTTGCTAGTCTTCCTGAAGCAATCCAGTAATGTGAAAATTTGGAATTAATTTGTATCAAGAATTATCACCATTTTATGGATTTTATCATTTTCTGACCACTTACTGTATTTATAGTTATAGCATTGATGCTAGAGTAATGCTTATAAAAAAAACTCTTTTCAGTTTTCAAGTAAGCTTGCTCTCTCTTGATTTCTTCTTAAAACTGAAATTGGATCAACTTTCTTGTTAGAAGAGCTAATTAAAGAAGTACTATGCATCATTCGTAAGTTGCCCAGCTGTAAAATAAAAATCTTGGTATCCTCAGATGCTTTGAGGATTTTAATTTGTTTTCAGCACTTAAATGTATCTTGAGAAATACATGTTGAAGGTAGTAAGATATTATACTTTTTTATTGTCATGAACACAGAAATATGTCAGTGAGAGGACACTAAGCTATATGCAGGATAGAAGCTGTTTGGATGCTTTAACCATTGTTATTAACAGAATTTGCGTTTGCTTATGGAGGTTTTTTGTTGGGGGGGAATTTGTTTAATTTTAGTTTGATTCAAACAAATGTTCTTTATTATTTTCAATACCTAAAATTTCTCCAAAGCAAAATTAATCAGATGGAAAAATAGATGGGCAAATAGTCAGAAATGAACAGTCAGTGTGGCATGTAGCCACAGCTGGATGAGTGTAGGTGGGAATTAGGGCCCCTAGTTTGCACAAATAAGGTACAGACGTCCATCTGTAAGGTGCAAAGCATCTCTTTCTGATCAGTGCTATGGAACAGTAACTCTGCTTATACAAACAAGGATAAAATAGAAAGCAACATAAAGAGATTTTATATTGTCAGAAATATCATTTTGTAGATAATATATAATTTTAATATAATATCTAAATATATATCAGAACTACTTTTTCCCATGCTTTTTGTATAACTCAAAGAATTGCTAAAACATAAATAGTGTAAAATTATTTTAATGGCTTGTTGCATGCATGTGATATGATAAGTTGTAAAATTTTAATATAATACATAAGTATGATATTATATACCTCTTGTCAACAAAACTTAATACACTTTGATTTTAATTACAGCTGTTATCATAAATTTATAGGAGATTACTTTCAAAACAATAGACTTTCTGGGGTATGCACCTAGAACCTTGTCAAGATGCATTGTGACTTGTGGAATAGGTAATCAGAAAGTCCATCCTTTAAAAAAGGAAAATCCAATTATGCTCAAAACCAAATAACTGAACTTGTATTTGTAGACAGGGAACAATAACTAGGCAAAGCTTCAAATTGTGAAATCACCAGGTTTTTATTGCAAAAGGGTTTTTTTCTTAAACATATATGGTTGTGGAGTATCAAAGAAAAGTTGACTCAGTTTTGCTTTGGGATAACTGGACTGTTTCTTCTTCTCCACTAACTACCCACTCAGTTCTGAGCCCTACTGGATTCCACTAACTAGAAAATTAACTGCACAGAAAAGGTTGAGAGCCTGCATCTGCATGAAGGATGCAGTGTATTCTTTAGAACACTCCTAATTTATTGCCCTTTTTCCATTTCTGCACTTGGTGCCTGCTCTGGGTGGCACTGCAGTCCAGAGAATTATTCTTCTCTTCTGACCTGGCTGGTTCTAACTGCAACATTAGTGGACTTCGTGGACTTCCTTTAGAGGTACAAGTGGGAGACAATCAAGAGAGAAAGAATAGCGCTACTTCAGAGATGAACTATCAGAGCAAATGGCTACCTTATACTGCAGAACTCTTTAATACTTGATCTTACTAGATTTCTTTTGTCAACAGTCTCATAGCTTTGCTGCCCATCTCTTACAGCTTTAACATTTTCTTAAACTTAGATCATAAAAACCTTCCAAACTCAGGAACTGGAGAACAAATGGCAGTCTGACCCAGTTCTCAATAGGATTCTCATTGATTTTAACTTAAATGAGAATTGGATCAGACCATAAACAAACAATTTGTATTGCCTTTTAATTAACTAAAGTGGCCAAGTTAGTCATCACAACAGAATCACAGGACTGTGCGTACAACTGGTGGTTCGGCTCTTTCTAACAGAAGGTCTACGTGTGCTATTATGGGATGTAATTCATCTTATCTGAGTGTAATCTGAAATATTCTCCAAATCAATAATCATTTGAAAAGAACAAAGAATCCTTTTTGACAGACCGCAGAGAACCGCAGGTTCAATAATGAAATGATTGACTCCACTTCTTCCAAGAAAAATAAGTTAAACTGCATGTGGTTTGGTCTGTACTTGGACAAAACATTAAAGTCTGGAGTTGTATTTACTCCAAATGAAAACTGAAGATTCAATGAACTTGACAAAGAAATAACTCTTGATACTGTAGCCAAAGCCTTTCCATCTGTGCTGGACCTTAAATGTATGAAAAGAAATAGCAGATGCAAACCAGAACTGATTTAACAGGAGTGGCTGAGAAGACACAAGCTAATAGATAGAACACAGGCTAATGCATGATATGATGATCAGAGCAGTTTCAGTGAGAAGTAGGAAATGTAGATTTAAGTCCTGCCAATCTGAGAAGAAAACCTTAATGTTTCAGTACTCTGTGTGATTCTTTATCCTTTTTATAGGTACAGGAGTTGCCATCTCATTCCAGTTTGTGAAGTTGAAGGTCTGGGCCTTAGTTACCTATAGTTTAAAATACCTAAGTTGGAAATAATAATTTTCCCAATTTTTATTGCAAAAACACCATTTTAAATGTGTTTTATTATTTTGTCCAGAAGAAGACTATAAAGACCCATTTTTCTTGCTGCTTTAAGGCAATTTTAAGTTTTTCCATAATCTACATTTTGTTTTACCTTGCACCGTTGTCTAACCTTACTCATGTACTATATGTATGGCTATGAACAGAAAAAATATCTGGTTTCGTTTTGCTGTTAAATTAAAAATATACAGGTTAAAAACTGTGTTACTCATATTGGTCATCCCCAGGTTGAGATTCCAAGCTGTGTATCAGGAAGGCTATTTTAGGAGTCAGGTAAGCAACCTTGCATATGGTTACAGCAATTTGTCTGAGGTCCTCGCTTGAGTCCAGAGGAGGGCAATCAGGCTGGTGAAGGGGCTGGAGGGAAAATAATATGAGGAGCAGCTGAGGGAGCTGGGGATCTTTAGCCTGGAGAAGAGGAGGCTGAGGGAAAACCTTATCACCGCCTACAACTACCTGAAGGGAGGTTGTAGAGAGGTGGGTGATGGTCTCTTCAGCCAGGTGACAGGAGGTAGGACAAGGGGGAATGGCATGAAGCTGTGCCAGGGCAGGTTCAGATTAGATATTAGAAAAAAAAACAATTACTGAAAGAGTTGTTTGGGCCTGGAACAGGCTGCCCAGGGTTGTGGTTGAGTCACCTTCGCTGGATGTGTTTAAAAAAGGGTAGATCAGGTACTTAGGGATATGGTTTAATATCGGACAGGAATGGTTGGACTCGATGATCTTAAAGGTCTTTTTGAACCGTGTGATTCTGTATGAATTTCGGTGTTATGTACTAAAATGCCACTTCTCCCATATGTATGTATATCTGCTTTTCCTCCAAGCCATGGGTTGACTGAAGAAGACCTCAGAAAATAAACCACAGACCTCATGTCTCCAGGAGTTGCTCCCAACCTCTGACAATCAGGTGGTTTTTTCAGTTATAGAAATGTAGGCTTAGACGCCTGATTTTAGATCCCCAGAGTCTAACAGCTTTGTCTGAAATTCTGTAATCCCAGTCTAACTTCATGACATCTACAAATTCTATTTTGATCATAAAGAAAACAAAATTAGAGTTGAGAATATCCTTCTCTCTATTTCTGTTCATGATAATTTGTCACTTAAAACAGCTGAACTAGAGATTAATGACTTCAGAAATTCTCATAATCCTAGTAAAATCAAAATTTTTGGGAAAGTCCGGCATTTTCGAATCTGCAGTAAAGGAAATATGGTAACAAGAGGTAAAAATTAATTCAAGGCAGACTCATGGTGTTCTAGCAAGACTCCATCCTATGCTCTTTTGATTTCTTGAGCTTTTTTTGTCAGGTGTTCTAAAATAAAGATAATAAGGTAAGAAAGTAAACTCCTACCTGTAGTACACTTCCATGGCTTCTCATGGGGAAGTAACTATGCTGTAGCAAGCCAAAATAATTTCATAATCTTTGCCCATGTATGAACCCTTATTTTACTTTTCATGTGTGGTAGATATTTTAAAAGCACAGTTTTTATTGACTTGCTTTGGGTATTCTTCTTACTCATGCAAAGTCCAGATAGTATTTCTTTACACCAGTCTGACCATGTCATGTAACTGCCCTTAATTTTTTGTTAGTCATCTAACATTGGATGGTGTTAGTCATCATACTGCTATGTGTTAATATTATGATAGTATGCATTCCAACCACAATGATCTAAAAGTAATCATTCAACTCAAAGTGAATTAAATCTCCTAACTCATCCCCAGCTAGTGAAGGTCTGCTAGTATGTTCAAGGCATAACTGAGAGTAATAATAAAATACTAGTATCTTTGGTTTTCACCTCTGAAATATAACATCCATTTATAAATAGGCTATGCAATGATATTAGATACTAAGTTTTCCCATGTGTTTTGTTCCTTAAAGTAAATAATTAATTTAGAAGTAGATAGGGCTTGTAAGGAAGAAAAACAACTGCAGAAGTCTTGTTTAAAATGTGAAGACTTCCATGACTGTAAAGTAATTATAACAGCAAGGAATGAAACTGCTACTGCTATTTATTTTTTTTACGAAAGTAAATTTAAGAAATTCTATAGGTGTTACTTCAGGTCAGGGAAGCAAATGTACTGTTTTTCATACTATTCACTCAGTGTATTAGCTAAGTACTGTTCGGAAGCTTTGAAAAAAGTAATGCAACAAATGAAGTACTTTTTAAAGTCATCAGGTGTAATATACTTAAGCAGAAACACATTACAGAATATGAGTCATATACTATGCAGAAAATGCATATTTGAGCAACTCAAGAGGTTGAAAATGCTTAAAGAATTTCTATGTTTATTAGAAAACCTAAATTACATTGGCATATATATTATTTATAACAACACTGCCACTGTATCTTCTATAGTTACTGCAACGCAGCTGAGCATTTTGTTATTTGTGTAAACATGAACAACGAAAAGATTGTTTATTCCCAGAATGGGAGAGAAAAGTATTCTAATTACAGTTTGCATTGTTTTGCCTGTGGGTTCCCCAAGAGCCAGTCCCTGATGGGAAGCTGCTGCCTCACATTCAGTGATGCATGAACTCAGGCTCTTTGTTCTGCAATAGGAAAAAAAAAGTATCTGTGCAGTGCCATTTCTTGACTAATGCATGTAAAAGGTTATTGTACTTGATTCCTCTGCATCTGCACAGAGCTGACAGAGAATCTGTCCTTTTTTCTTTCCACTTCTGCATGTATCTATTGTTAGTTTGTTTCTTTTATCGTCAAAAGACGGGGTGGAAATAGGGGAGAATCAGTCTTTTATTTCTCTGGCAATGAAAGAATTTATACATTGATATCTGAGTAATTGCTTATTATGTAAACTATTCAGACTATGTAGATGAGGGAGAAAGTAAGCTCATAATAACCTGTTCCTTTGGGCAAAATACAGAAGATAAACCAAGTGCAACCAAATATTATATTATTTACATGACATGCAAATTTATTTTCTAAAACATATTTGACTAAGTATAGTATTCACTTACAAGTATATAATAGATCCCACTCACGCTGAAGCTCTCTTTTATACTATTCTCTAAATAATTAAATCATATGGAAAAATGTCAGAAGGCAAAATAAAATGTATTTATTCCAGCCATATCTTCCCACAGCATGACATGTCGTCTGAAAACAACACTAAGCGTTTTATGCCATCTGTGCTGGTGGGGGATACATTTACAACGCATGTCAATGTGGAATATTCCCTTCCGAGTTACACACAGTCAGCTTATAGCAATAAGCACCTAAACAGAATGATCGACACAACCAGACAGCTATCGATACCGGGTTCGCTTTCATCCACTCCTTGAGCTTTGTTTTATCTTTGAGAGGCAGGGCTTGCTCATCGTGCTGTCATTCACAGCTTTATACAAATAAAATGTTACTACAAAGCTTTCCTTCTGCACAGTAGTGAATAGATTTTTGAGATAAATTCTGATACTAAATAAGTACACTTAAGTAAAATATTAGTGTTCCTTAAAAGAAAGAGTTTGTTATGCATCTTAAAATATTTCTTTTTAAAAATATTAAGAAAATGCAGGAAAATGTTCAGAAAAATACCACCCTTTCCTAGGGACTGTACATAAATCATTTGATAAATGTATGAAGCATGAAGTCTTGGCTTCTAGTTGTACATAACTGATAATCATTGCATACCAGCTCTCCTTAAGCAATCTGTAGAATCAAGGAATATGTTGTTTTAGTCTGCACATGGTATGTAAATTGCATCTTTCAAGTCACTCTCTCAAACAAGGCCGGTGTGTATTTGAGACTTGTTATGTGCAGTTATTACCAATGAAATTACAAGAATTTGATGTCTACATTTTTTTTCTTAAGAATTACAAAATGGTTTCACAACACAAAAATTGCAGATCAAAGCAGTCTTGATTCTGTTTTGTCAAAGCAGAGCTTTGACACTTGTGACAAAGTGCCTGCTAAGAAGTAGTAACGTAGCATGATGTAGAGATGCAAAAGACAGAGGATGAGTCTGCTTAAGATAATTTCTTTTTGTCATCCTATATGTTGGGTCCCAGCATGAACTGGGGGGACTACATGCTGGGGATTTTTTTCTCACCTACCCTGTTTACTGTGCAATAATTTTCTTTTATTAATTAGTTAATTATACTTTTTCTTGATCTTTTCTAAGCATTATTAGGGTTTTCATCTTAATACTTTGCTTGTATAAAATATGCTGAATGATTTCACAGTAACAATACGATAGTTTCATCAGAACAATAGGAAAGCATCACAAGTGTACTGCGTATCACAGGAAAGTGTATACATTCTGATTATTAAGAGGTACTATTTTCTTGTTATGGCATTAATGACTTCTTTCCTGTACTAAAATGCCCATTATTGATGTCAATGCCACCTTAAAGGACATTCAACTTCAAAACATTTTGGAAGCAGAATCCTGGACACTGAGTTACCTCTCCTGAGGTAAAATCCAAAACAGGATACCTTGATTATTGCCAGTTTCTACTGTAATTGCATTTATAACTAAAATGTGGTTCCCTCATTTTGTATAGTTAAATTTCTCTAGAAAAAGTTCTGCATGCTCAATAATGCTGTTATTTTGTCTCAGTGATGGACTCTCAGCATATACATACTGTAATATATGTGCTAATGTCTGAACAAGAACATTTAAAAATGTATTATGAACAGTTCCATCTGGTGGAATGAGCTGTCAAAATTACTTTTTTAATTAGAGTTGAGCAAAATTGTAAGAATTATGAAAGACCTCGTTTGTAGAGAAATATCTTTTATTAAACTAAGTGATAAAATTGGAGAAAAAGATATTTTCTGATATTCAGACTCCAGTATTTTTTGTTCAACACAGATTTGCTAAATAACATGCAGCTTGAAGTTTCAGAGATTTCCCAATCACTATTTCATAAAGACTAGTCATTAGAATGACCATCAAATATTTCTTCTTCCCAGGAAACACTCTTGTACAAGTAGTTTTGCAACAGTTTCTGCAAACTGTTTCTGCATGTAAGCAATCTGCCCCTCAGCAACAGCCTTAAAATCTACCTTTCAGATCTTTATACATAGCTTATTTCAAGAAAATAAATCACGTGTTTCTTCCACATCCCTCTGTGGCCTGCTATGAGCAAAATTACCAGCCTACCACATTCCAAGTGGTGACAGTGCTATGCTACTGTTCTCTGTTGCTTGCAGATTGTTCCATAGAATAGAGCATATTCCAGACAGATTTAATCTTAAAATATGCAGTACTAATTGTGAAAAAGGCAAGAGGAAGATAAAAATCAGTGGCAACAAGATAAACTCCTGGTAGATCTCAGTCAGCAGTTTTCTTTGAACAAGGAGACAAACAGCTAGCTTTGTAAACATGGTAAAAATTGAAAATGTGCATCATATATCAAAGCAAGAGAAATATTGGCCAAAGTGTATTTTGATCTGAAATAACAGTACACAATTACCTTGTGCTACTTTATTTAGCAGTTGTAATAATAGCCCCTGAAGATCAAACGTGCTTTGTTCATGTTGGAGAAAATAACTAATGAAAAGCTAATGATAGGTAACATGTTAAACAATTTAAAGTTCTGTAGGCTAGGTACAAAAACTATACATGTTTAGTTGAACTGGTTTCTAGCCCTAAAAGACCTTCATTGTTTCAGTCTCTAAGTAAATAGTATCCATATCCAGACAGCTAGTGGATAACGGGTTGGCTCTGCTCTTAGCTCTCACAGCATGGAGAAAGTTTAAGGCAACACAAATAGAAGTAACAAACACAGAACTACACTTAATCAGAAGCATTTATGCCTTCCCCCATACCACTGATTAGGCTCAGGAAAAGAAATTAATCTTCAGGCTTACAGAGTAAGTCCTGTATTCTTTAGTAACATCTGTCTTTCTCCCACATTAATGTTTTTTAGATTGAAGGAAGCATTTGCACTTCTGAGTCACCAGTCAGTGGTGACAGTTTGCTCATGCCTCAGGATATTGAGTCCAATGGTTTCATACATATTAGTCATCCCATTTGCAAGATTCTGAACATGTCCTCTTCAGGCTTACCTTAGTGCACAGGTTGGGCTTTCTTTTCAAATATCAGCTTGGGAGATTTTTCAGAAACCAAATAACAGTAGGATAAATGGGATGGTATGGGAACCTGTACTTAACAACATATGGAAAGTAATTTAAAAAAATAATCTCATTTTCTTTTTCAGTTTTCAAGAGCAGTCCCTTTTATTTACTTGAAAAATCAGCTTGTCTGGTTTCAGTTTAAATTATACATGCCTATTTACTTTTCTTTCAAATACCCAATGCAAACTCCTGAGTATTTAAATTAGCAGAGGTTCTGCTACCAAATTTAGTGACACAGATTTCTCACTACATGTCTCTGTGCCAAATCTTGCTTGTGATGCAGACAGTTGACATTTGCTATTGTTAGGATCTGGCCTTCTACAATTATTGTATTGTCTTTGTTTTCTTGTTTGCTGTTGAAACAACAGGAATGTCTGGGCGGTGTAAGGCTGAAAACATTTTTCCATTTGAACAAAACGTATGGGTTGAGATTTGGTATCTTCTCCATCTATAAGGCATTTTCTAACACTTGTTACAGTGGTTTACTACTAATGACCATATATATGTGAAAATGATGACATATTATAGAGGCTGACAAATATATGTTGCAGCTTGTTTAAGTAACTTGCCTTTTGCAGAGTTTGGATCAGGGGCAAAAGAAGTTACAAACACAAGAATTAGGCAACAAAATCCTGCTGCTATTATAAAAAAGCACCCCAACTACTAGAGAAATTGAGATGTTTCAATTTCATTCCCAGAGTTGATAAACCAGTTCTACCTGCTGAATTACAGGTCTAGGAACTTAGTGTTAGCTGATATGCCTTCAGGGCTCCCTGTCCACTCAAGAAAATTCACAGAAATCTTGCACTGAAAAGAATTCCACAATATCAAATAAAAGCATCGCTCCATCAAAGAACACACTTTGTCACAACACATTCTCTTAGTTTCCATTCCACAGAGTTTACAGATGAATCACTCAAAATAGAAGTACAGGGAATCACATGCTGTTCACTATTGATTTAGATATGAAATGTTTGAAGTGTGTATTCTTAAATCAGCACCAAATAGATGAAGATGTCTTCGTTTAAATTAAAATATAGCAAATCCTAGGTTCTCTGATAATTCTTCAATATTATGGGAGCTTAATTCTCCATAAAATTGCTTGGGCTGTATTAGAACATAATGAAGAAGTGAGACTTTACCAAAAATACATTGTGAAAATTTGCTGTAACAATGGTTTATTATATTATTATTGGGCAACTAGAAAATACCCTCTTCTCTCCATCCTTTGATACTAGCTACAAACAGTAAGCAAAAGACAAAAAAAATCGATGACCAAATCTGCATTCTACTTTCTCTTATGATTTCTACAACTACAGAAGATGTGCTAATATGTGGTAGCAATTTCTAAATTGTGCAAATTCTAAATTGTGTAGCAATTTCTAAATACAAATATAAAAGCCCAGAGCATCAACAACTATGATTCGTCAACCAATTTAGCAATCGTTAACTTTTAGCACATTTGCATGTGTGAGCTCAAGTGAGCAATCTGAATTTATAGAACAGTCTTTATTGCAATTGCATGTATATGTATGCATGGGTGTTTATTAGTATGCATGTGTGTATACGTATCTACCTCCTATCATATGGCACTTTAGAACATCAGAGACAAGGCTGAAGGCTGAGTGAAACAACTGACAAGTACCAAAGGGTGCTGCAATATGGGACACTAGTGGGACTAAAGGTATATCACGGATTTGGATGTAAAAGCAAGATATTTCTAGAGGTCTTTGTTCTCTCAGAAGTTTTAAGATAAGTAGGAAAACATACAGATAAAAGGTACAGAAATACTTTTTGTTAATGAAACACACAAGCCTATCTGGCATAATCAATATTTACACTTGTAAATTAGTACTTAAAACTAGATCAACCCAAAGTAACATATTATGCCACTGATTTGTTCTGTATTATTTTAATCAGTCATTTAAAACAAAATTCTAACTACAAATCATTCAAATCACAGAAAACCTTCACAAATATTCAGTCAGGTAATAGTTAATTTGAATTACAAAAGAATATACTTTTTTACCTATTAAAAAATCAACAACATTCATTTAAAACCCATTTTCAATGCAGCTGTAACTATGGATTTACAACTAGCAAATCCGGAATAATACTAATTGTTGTAACTCCATTGAGAGATGATTTTGACGAAGAAAAAATATAATAAACATAGAAGGTGTTAAATTGATGTTAAATATCTACATCATTTCTTTTGCAAATGGGCCATTTAATGATGCATGTTGGCACAGTATAGACAGATCTTTCTATCGATTTGGTTTGACAATGTATGACAGAAGTGCAATATATGGAATTAATCAGATACACATGGTGTATTAAGGACTGGCTTACCATCCTTACAAGCAGGCATCAACATGCAGTCATTTGTGGGAACAAAGAAATGGCCAGAAGTGAAGAGATCTGTCAGATAGAATTATTTCCTGACTTGGTGCTCATCAATGTATTGATTGATCATACAAGTAATATTACAAAACCTTTGCAGATAAAAATAGTAAGGAATAAAAAAAAAGACAAAAAGTTACCTTAATGACCAGAGAGTAGTGAAATATTTTTGGTTTTATATAGCTAGATGTGAAGTAGTAACTTGGAATCACAGCATATATCTTATACTTACATAATACAGCTTGTCTTCGAAAATTACAGCTCAGGAAAGAGCATAAGGTCATTGAAGATCACTGCCTCAACAGAAATTCTCAGTGCAAGTGATGTGGTTAAATGGGATAATACAATGTTTTTAAGAGGACTATGAAGTAGAAGGTGTCTGTGCACATTTCATTTTAAACTATTGTGACAGTGCTGTGTTCAAAGCAGATATGCACACTTCACAGGAATATGAAATATTGGAAAGGATGCCCCAAAACATGAAATTTTTGCAGGCTTTAGTTTAGTCTTTTATACAATAGAGAAACTGTTGAGAGGACTTAAGTAATTTGATGTAGGTAGTTACTCGTGACAAAAAGCAGCTCTTGGTAGTTCTTAATTTTACCAAAGGACTAAATGTTGTTGGCTTCAATCTCAATTTACCATAAGTTATAGTTACAAATGCAATTATTATGCCCTGTGACAGTTTATGTATCATATTCAGAACTCTGCAATGGCCTTTAAGATAGGAGTAGATAGATTTTTAAAAGATATTTTAATCCAGTTCTTCAGGGAAGAAATTGCCTTGTATGTATAGCCTTAGATTCTATGGGCATGCCTATATCAGCAAATAAAATATCCTAGGCCTGTTCTCTAGTTGCTTGGCATTTGTGCGTGGATGCCTGCTAATAATTAAACAGTACAGGCAGTACTGGAGTAGTGCTTGCCCAATGCTCTGTTCCTCTTTGTTTCATTGATACAGTTGCAGTCTGTATATTTTTGCTCTGGGAGGAATTCACCAAGTGTCCTGAAAACATCTGGATTAATATGTCTCAGTTTTCTTTAATTGCAGGACAAAATTTGTAGTAGTTATAGTCACTGACATGAATTTATAAAAGAGCCTAAATGTGATAATGATCCTGGTCCCCAAAACCTGAACAAACTTCATAAACTATTAAGACTTAAGTTCTGTAGTTACTAAGCAATATGTCATAGGTAAGTATTATTTCTACTTTGCCACATATTTGGAAGCAGGCTTTGAGACTCTGGAAGAGTTAATGATCTTTTAAGTCTCTACTTCAAAAGAATCTTACATATTCAAGAGCCAGCCATTGCACAATCATTGCAGAATCCAGAGAAGAATGCACAGGCAAGACTGGTAGAACTGAAGCCACTGAATTGCTGAATGTTGTGAGATACGTAGATTTTAAAGCCAAAGAGATACGTAGACCATCAGGTCTGATATCAATGCCTGCTAACATGTTTTTGAATAAAATGTGCCTCTTACTGGAAAAGGAAGAGCTCAAAGCTTGACAATTTTAGCTTTCACAAAGGCACCTACGTCTTACTTGAAACCCCTGTTTAGTTTGCATTCCTTCAGGCAACCAGATGTTCTCGCTATTGAAATTGCGTGCCTAATCTGCATTGAATTTTCAATTTGCATTTGAATTTGGTACTGATCATTTTGTTCTAGTAATATCCTCCTTCATAAGGCCAAAGAGCTTTTTAGTAGATAGTATCTTCAAAATATCTACAGATATGTATGTTGCATAGTCAAGTTACTTTTGAGTTTTCTTTCTTTTAGCTAAAACACATTTCTTTCTTTTAGCTAAAACACATTGCACTTCTGAAGTCTCACACTGTACACTGTTTTCTCAGGCCTTGTGGATCTTTGCTGTACCTCTGCCAATTTTTCACCTTTTTGTCTAGAAAGACACAGGATCAATACAAATACTCAAGAATTAGCTTCAGTGAGACTATAAAAATTCTTTCTGCATCTCACTGCACGTTTTTAGTGCCTCATAAATAAGTACCAACTTCTTTGCAGTGAAGATCTACATTGCCCATAAAGTCAAAGGTACATGGCTTTACACTGAACTTAAATATTTTTAGGTAATGTTTCATAAATAAAGGAGAAATCCATATAGAAGAATGAGTGAAAGCGTAAGTTAGAGCAGAGATGAGAATAAGAAATACATGGCTGAAATGGAAATAAATGTAATGCAAGATAAAAGAAGGCTGGAATGAACAGTAGATCATAAGGGACCAAGTCTGGTTGCTTAAAACAGTAGCAAATAATCTGGTGTCATCAGTGGCAAATGATCCCTCTTTGTGCTGATTTTTGTCATTGTTTACTCCTTCCTACAGAACATTTTCAAAGGGGGTGGGGGGGTGGTGAAGAAAAAAGTGGCATAGCTAGGCCTGATGTCCCATGAAGTGGTCTCCCTTGTAGAGTTCTATATCCTTGGACTCCTTCATCCCCCATAGCAGAAACATGCTACAAAGGGACACTCCCTGCCAAAAAGACCCCACAATCTAGAGTTCAACTCTGCCGTTAACAGGTAGAAGAAAACAGACCTGGGAAGCTCAAGAGAACAGTGAACCAGCTCTGTTGAGTATGAAAACACTGATTGGGAAAATAGCCACCTAGCAGTTGTGTATATGAGGTTTTGGTATGGCTGGTTTCATCATCATGGCAAAGAAAGATTTTAAATAGGCTTTTCAAGGTGGACAGTGGGCATGGCTGTATAGGCATTTAGAGTGTTCCTACTTTGTATGAGGGCCTGGACCTTTTCGTAAGTTCACTGGAATAATTAAAACGAGATGCATTATGGTTTAGTTTGTGTCAGTTAACAATTATAGCCTTGCATTTGTACCTTTGTAGTAAAATGTACCGTTTATTATGGATGAAATTGGTTTTAAATGAAACACAGGTCTTCGAATCACTTGCACAAGGCTGTGCAGGTTCTTATAGGACTGGCATTGGAAAGTTGGCTTTTTTGTACGTGGTTTAGCAGTTAGTTGTTGCACAGTAGTTCAAGCTCATCTATGTTCTACTTCCAGCTTTCTCAGCCACCAGCAGTTGTATATTCCTGCCCATTCTCTTTGCCTGAGTCTGCTACTTGCCTCAGGCTTCAACAAGCTTTTTTTCCTACTAGTAAGTGCAGTCCAGCAAAAAGGCTATCAGGCTACCATGCTCAAATAACCTAACACAGCATCAGATGATTGAGCCAGAACTGACAAGATGAAAACATTGGGAATACAGTTAGTTAGGAAAAACAGATAACAAGATGTCAGGAGACATTATTAAAATGGCAGTCTACTGTCATGGGCTGGGAACCACAGCCTGGATGACCAACAAGAAAGCCAAGAACTTTGTTGGCTAAGAGGGGAAATCCCTTCACTGATCCAAAACAAAATGATCAGAACAAAACAGTACTCCTCTGTAGTTCTGAGGGCACCCTGTGCCTCTGAAAAAGCTCAGTTTCCTATGAGGCTCAAGAGCAGCTGTACTTAAGTTCATAGCAGAAATTATCCGGCTCAAATACTTAACCAGAGTTTTGTTCTGAAGATGCTAGTGTTTGTTATTCACAGCCTTTATAGCATTTTTCAACAATATCTATCAGAGCTGTTTTACCACATTTCACTGTGATCTGATGAGATTTGTACTATAATCCTCTGACTTGATTGTGATATTTCACTGGATGATCTGTAACTGTTTTTAAAAGGTAATAATGACCTATTTAAAGATGCATGTAAAGAGAAATTAAGTCTGACATAAATACACATGCTTATTGACTGTGCCAAGAATACACACCTTATTGTGTACTCCAGTCCCTAAATTGCTCCGTTGCTATTACACCTACCACTCTTAATTTCTCCTAAAGTACAACAGGTACAATATAGAGTAATTTTCTTTCATAATACTCTAAAATAGTACAGCCTGTGCTTTTGGGTGATTTCTGTAATTTATTCAGAAGCATCATTTTTATAGCACTGGAAGTATGAAAATATTGTAATTTTTGGGAATGGTATTATCTAATAAGATAATTAGGATGACAATGTTTAAGATTAATAAAAAACAATATGTTGATCTATCTTTTAAACTGAATTTAGCTAAATACTTTATCTGAAAACTGAATTATATTTGATTTCCATTTTCTTTACTTGCAGGATTAATACTCCAGCATCTCATAAATGGAAGCCACATAGATTTCAATTAAAAAAAATTAATTCCACCTTTCTAAACTATGGATTGAATTACAACATGTTACCCCAGTTTAATCAAAATACATATTAGCAATTCTATTGATTTCCTATTTTTCTGCAATGTTATGTAGGTAAAACCAACCAAATGAACTGTCAGACTAATTTTGATGGGATATATAACACTGTAGATAATTACTTCACTTTGCTTAATGTAATGTAAATCTATAAATAGACATTTGTTTTATGTGTAAGAAGTGGGTTACCTGGTAGAGAACACGAACAAATAACAAAGAAAGAAGAATACTCAGTGACAAATACAGACAAAAGAATAAAAGTTGATTCACCTGGAAATTTTATGAGCTGATTGTTGTTGGGCTGTAGCACCATAAAGTGCATCAGAATTTCTTTTCTGTTGGGTTTAGTTCTAAATCAGAGCTTCAAAACATTGTTCTTCACTGGTTTTATTTTTCACATTGCAGCACTGTATGTTAAGGTTTTTTGCAAGAAAATGTTATTTGTCCTGTATTGTATTTCTGTACAATCAAAAAACTTATCTGAGTTTAGAAGCTAGCCCACATTTTAGTGTTTACATCATCAGTATCTGGCACTATAAAAAAGATGGTTCTAGAATAAATTGTAGAAGTGTCCAAAATATATATTCCTTCCAGTGCTAAACACAACTATCAGTATGTACATAAGGTTGCACACACTGCCATTCTAAGATGTAAAGCACAGCTAGATTAGCAGAGCAGTAATCGTACCTTGCAACGTCAAGGGCTCGTGGCCAGTGCCAAATCTTGCCAGCAGTGGAACATCAGAAAATCTGAAGCAATACTACTTTTTATCCTGCAAAGCTGTGACCTATACATCAGAAAGTTTTGTGAATGTCCTGAAGACAGATAACATGAAATATTTAGCCATACAGAGAATTATAACCAGAGCAGTGACATTAGTGGATATCGGAGTTTTTAGTATTGCTGGTTTCGGGTGAGGTGGGGAGGTGTGGGGAAGACAGAAACAGCAGCACAGGTTAACCAGTGGTCCAGCAGACTCTGTATTCGGAAAAAAAGCTGCTATACTTTCTTCAGAGAAAAAAAAGTGGTATGATGACATGAGAGTGCAGTAGTTGCCTTGCAAAAAGACACATCTGTGCAGAATGATCAAGGAGATGTGCGGTATTAAGGTATGTTAGACAGGTGACTAAAAAGCTTCATCTGGATCATGATATTTGGCAGTATTATTCTGGTATCTTCCAGTATTAGCAGAATGAGGGAACAAAATAGAAGAGATTGTTGTCCAGCCCTTAGATATTACATCAACATGCTTTTAGTGTCATGCTTCAGGAAGAGAACATTAGGCGCACAGATGCTTACAGTTAGAGGAATACAGTAGGATTCTGGAAACAGACAGAAGGGAACCTTACAGCAGAGTGTTCTTAGGCCATTATCAACAAAATCAACTTTACCATTCAAATGTTTTTCCAATCCTTTGTCCTTCTACTACTTTCCCTGTCAGTGTATCAGTGACAACTGGAAAGCATAGGTTGTCTGTAGCCACATTCAGTTGATACAGTGCTTGAAATTTCATGGTATATGGTTTACTTAAGCATAATAGCAGTATATTCAAGCATAGATGGGCCAAATGTACTTCTATAGGGTTGATCCTGCCAGAACATCAGTACATTCACAAAGGTGGAAGTTCTAAAGATTCTTTCAAACTCTAGTCAAGTTTTCTTTCAACTTCTAATCCCCCCATATTTCTTTCAGAGATAATATGATTCAAATTGTGAACTTTTTCTCTCCCAAAAAGGAAGGTATAGACAGATATTCTAACTCAAAGCTAAAAGTTTAACTGCCATGAGCTGTTTTTTGTAAAGTATTAGAATAATTTTATTGTGGAAAAGTATACTTGACTACTGGAGCAAGCACAGTACTTACAGCTAGAAAACAGCAGGAACTTTTTACTTAAAATTTTAATTTCAAGTCAAGCTCTGAAACATTTACCCCTAAATTTAAGACTCTAAATCAATCTTCCCCACATGACAGATTTCCTATCTAACTAATCAATTAGGTGGAGATTAACCTGATTGTCTCATGAAGCTCCTCATTCTCCATTCATTTATTACTATTTCCATAAGGAACTTTGTGGAATGCTCCCTCTATGCTGATCCAAAGGATTTTAATTCTCATGATGTTTTACAAAATCCTGCAAAGATGCCTTTTGGGATAAGTCTGTATGCTATGCAAATAGTATTAATTTATACTGCAAATAAGTAATAGGAGTAAAGACTTAACAATAGTTCCCTTGTCAGAAGTAACTGGAGTAAGTGTGGGAGTTTGAGGTGCAGAAAACTGATGGGTTTATTATAAGGTTTAATTTCTGTAGGATACCAAGATACTGGCAGGTTAAGCATAAATCAGACTCAACCTGGTATTTTGGGTAGGTACACCCTTTGCTTAGAAGTTTTGACATCTGGAACAAATATATTCTACAAGTAAAAGAAAAATAGTAATATAAAAGGACATTCTTTAAAAGAATACATCCAAGAAAACCCATCATTTCTTTGCAACCTTCTTAAGATTCCCTATTGTTTGAAGGCTATCATTACTATCTGAAAGTGGGAAAAATGTTACTTCCTGTCAGCAGATGATCATCTGTATTTTAATGGCACTTTTCTATACATTTGCTGAAGAGATGAAAGCAGCGTAGTGTTTGTTTTGTGACTTACTGCTCTTCAGATCCTATCAGTTTCAACTGAAAATATATGTTAAAATAATTCACATTGTATTTGTGAATAAGCTTTCTTTTCCTTCACATTGGAATTAATTTGTCTTATACTTGCATTTCACACTATAAAGTATCAAGCACACTAGCAAAGGAACATTTCTTCACCATATGACCCAGTCTTTCAACAAAACTCCCTTATTTTTTGCTTCCAAGTTCTATTGCAGTGTAGATTGCTTATTCAAAGTTTACTTTGCCTTTCAATGCTTCTTGTAACAAATCTGAATCAAGACTAACAGAGTAGCTGTGAAAAAACACGTTCTTTGAAAAGATCTCCAAATAGTAGCAAAATCCTCTACAATAGGATTTTTTTCTCTGGTACATTAATGGTCCCAGGAAATGTCAAAAGGAAAAAAGTATATTTAGCTTAAGTCACGCTTTGGACAAGATTCGCTTCATATTTTAATTTGGAAAATTTACTTATTCTTACCTTTTCCAGTCCAAGGAATTATTTTCCCCTTTGACCCTGCCTGTAAGCTGAATAGAAGTTATCAGGATACAGAGGGAAAATCAGGCCCGAGACATAAAAATGCTTGTCCCATGTTTTTCCTTTTGGAAAATACGTGGTTTGCATTTTGCATAGGAAAACTATTTGTGATGAAGCTTACTCTAAGGAAATCTTTTCTGTTGCCAAACTAACATTTGATCATCTTCAACATCCATCAAGAATTTAACATGCTTTGACTAAACTTTATCCATTCCTTCTACAAACAGTTTCAGAAATAAAAATGACATAATACACTTTCACATATTAATTCAGTATCCATTTCATACTTATGAAGTCAGTGAGTTGATAGGAAAATTGCAGAACAGGATTGCTGCCTAGGACTGCTGTACAGTTTTCCCTTATGGGGAGCAGAACTACTCATCACTTGAAGTGTTATACACTGCCTGGTCACTTATTGGCATTGGTGGCAGAGATCAGAAGCTTGCCTTCTTTGTCAGAGAGCACAGCAGTTGAAGCTGGCTGAAAAAAGGTGCTGTAGGTTAGAACACGTAAAAACAGTAGGAGGACTGTTTGTCAGAGCAGGTGCAAGAACAGGAAAAAAAGCCCATCCATGCTTCACCAGAAAGAGGGGGAAGATAGAAGAGAAAAAGCACACAGAAAAGAACAATGGCATTCCTTCTGCTAAATACTGAACTATAGCCTTTGGAAAGAATACAAGAGGTTATTCCAACTCTGTTGTTGATTATATTGTATGTTCTTCCTACAGATAGTTCCTAAAAAAGAACTGCTCTTTGTATTTCTATGTACAGACACAGTATCTGTTCTTTCTGACTATAAACATAGCATGCATAGTTTAAAATGTGGGACTATGAGATAGGCTGTGTTTCCCTTTCTGGTTTGTCAGACACTGAAACCCACATTCTTTATTACAGCTTCTTTGTGATTTACTAAAAAAATTCTGTCTTTAATTTCTTGTACGGTGCTCCTACAGCCACAATCTTTTTCAAAACTATTGGACAATTTTATCACACCTTTTATTTAGGACAGACATATTTTGTCCACCACCATATTTTATTTTTTACATGTGGAAAAAACCCTCTCCAAATCTGTGGAAATAGAACATCTCTAAGTTCTCTTGGTCTGTTTTGTTGAAACACTCTGTTAAGCCTCAAACGGGTGCAGACGTCTGCAGCTTTATAGAGCTCATGGCTGTGACAGGATTAGCTGTTGTGGTGAGGGTGCAAACTGTCAGCTCCTGGGGTCTTGATTTACTAATTCTGGCAGTCTACCCTGTAGCTCAAGCAAGTGTACGGAAATCCAAGACAGGAGTACAAAGGTAGTTATAAGTTGAAGGGTTACCTATGGAATCATTCTGACTCTTTGGCCAAGCTCAGATAATGCAGTGCTCACGTTTTCCTTTCCCAGATACATTGTTTAATGGCCACTATATATCAGTGGCCCTCTCCATCAATATATACTAGCGTTTTAATGCAGAAGCACACTGAAATAATACATGCAGTCCCTGATTATCAGAGAAAGCTCTACTAAAGTTTAAGTATATTCATAAACTTTAAACTGTTTTATTGCAGAGTTGAAGACTACATTCTGATTTTATTAATGCCTTGAAAAAGCACATGATTTTTATTGTTCTATGTCAACAATCCTCATGTTTGCTGACTCCATTTGTAGGATTATGGTCAGGTTACTGTTTATTACAGCACTGGAACTTGTTTTCCTTTGTACTTATTTACAAAAGCACATCAGGTTTTTTTGATTGTCAGCTAAGCAATTTTGCTTGTGGATTATCAGAGAACTGAGCATGTGGCAGAGCTGTTCTTGAGAACTGGTTATCTAGATATTTGCCAATAACTTCAGCAGTATGCCTCTGTTTTTATGTTCATTCAAATGAAGGGGAAAAGAACAATAGATGTGATTATATTTTCGCGTATGGGTTTTTTTTTAAATGCACCTATTTTTGGATATTATTGTTTAGAACATCAGATAACTTCCACAACTTAAAGGCTTTTAAAAATTGACATCAAAAGAGCAGATAACTAATTCTGTGTTATTGCAGCTAGGAATATGGTGCTATACTTGCTTTACATAATCCAAGACAGATTTCAGTCAAACAAGTTCAGAATAGGTGAGACAAGAAGTCACTTCATCATTTCAAATAACTCCTTTTACACTGAAGAACAGCTGTTTGAAAGATTATATCTGGTCTCTCCACTTAAATATATTGTCCTGGCCCACAAAGTTTCATAGTCTACTTTCCGTGTTTTGTTAAGTCAGGTCTCTTAAGAATTCCTCATATCTAGGAACTAAGTCTTTTTGTTACCTTAATACAAAATTTTTTATTTTACTAGACCTAGTAAGTTTTATAACTAAAAAGGATAAAAAAAGCTATCACTAGAAAAGTGCCCTGACCTTGACATGGAGTTCTGTTATTGATTTAAAAGGGAGCAAGAGTAAGCCTGAATCAGCTGTGTAGCAGACAACACCTAGGTACACAAGAGTACAGTGGACTAAGGAGGAAAAAAGCAGAGGGTGAAAGGAGGCAGGGCAAGGACACAGCAGAGAAGGCTTGTTACAACTTGCTGAGGTCTGGTTTCTGGACTTCAGACTGGACAGATTTGAAGACCGGCTGTACCTAAGAAAAGCAACACAGCTTTCAATTATTTCTGGTATGAAGCTCACATCTACTACATCATGACAACAAATTGATGCTCAGTTCCATTATGAGCTTCAAAATAAAAAGGTATTAACCTTGAACTACAGATGGCAGGATCACATACTAAACTGCGTTCATGACAAATGTTTGTGAACTCATGCGTGCTTGTATAATGGCTCATCGTGTCTGGTACCAAAGAATCACATTCCACATGTGCTGTTCAAGATCCAATGATAAATATCAGGGCTCAGCAGCAACTGCTAATCACCAGTGTAGATTTCTAAAGGTAATTAAAAAGAAAATAGGATGTAGTTTTCATATGAATGTTGATAACACAACAGGCTATGTCTTTCCAATATAGCTGCATTAACTATTAATTTATGTCCATACTTTTCTTCAAAGGACATCCATTTAATTTTCTTCCCTTTGTTCTCTGAACATTTGTGGACATTTGCCTTACACACACACATATATCCCCTCCTCCCACCCCCCATGTCCCCATTTCTCTGGGATCATGAACAAACAGGGAAGTCAGGAAAGTTATTGCCTCTGTATCTTAAAGGCAGTAACTTATTTTGAGTCTGTATCTCGTACTGAGCAGGCAGTCTTCACTGCAAGCCAAATCATTTTATAATAGACAAGATACAGAGATGAAAAGAGTCTTGAAAATTTGTGTTAATCATACAGACATGTGCAAAGTATTTAATGGCACAAGCACCCTCTTACATTACAGCAAATTTTGACCACCTGAAACTAAATTGCTTACACAAACCCAAATCCAAATACAGAACTGGTCAACAGGATTTAAAGAAAATTGACCCTAGAACAAACATTGATGATGTTAACAGCTGGACTATTTAGTTTATGAAAAATCGCAAGCCCTGATTTTGTCTAATAGTAATGCCCTAGGGATAGATCTGTATTTAGTACATGATACTACTATCAAGCAAATGTTAGTTTCATTGTCTGCCCTAAATACATTTTATTACTTTAAAAAATTAGAGTTTTCTCTAGGTATGACCTCATCTTTGAATTCCCTGCCATCTTAGTTTGGGACAATTACTTTATCTTTTTTTATGTTTACATTTGAGAAAGACACTCTCAGCTTTATCTATACTTAATATAGATTTTCTACCTGGGAATTAAGATAGTTACTGTGACAATTTTGTTGGCGGCAAAAAAGGGATTTCATGTTTGAATATTAATTCCTCCACAGCATTTGCTAATAAGGGATGTGCAGATATAAATGGAAGATTTGTAATTGATTTGGAACCTCAATATTAAAGACTTAGATGACATATTTTTAAGCTACACTTAGCTATAAATATGTAATTTTCTTGTTTGAATATCAGCATTTTTGTTGGCTTTTTTTCCTTACAGCATGAGTTGAAATGTTATTTTCAGCTGTTATGTGAGAATATTTATGATCTTTTACACTTCCATAAATCTCTCCTTATTCTAGTCCTGATATCCAGTGGGGGCAGTAAAATTTGTCCATTTTGTGACAGTCAAGTAATATGTGGACTTTGAAACTGAGATCTCATTGAGCAAGTGAAGATGAAAATTTGTGTAATTAAACAACTGCAGTTGTAGCTAGACACCTTTCTCAGTCTGATCCTAAGAAGCAATGCATTCATGGAAATAAATCAAGATTTAAGTGCCATTTTAAAAACTCAGCAGTCAGTTTTATAGGTGATTTTATATCATGATTTAACACTGAATGTGTATTGTTTTCTTTACTATATGAAACATAGTCAATAAAGACTTCTAAAATACAGTCATCAGGGAATCCACTCAGTTCCCCGAATGAAATATTTGGTGGAATAATTTACACTATACTGAAAATGAGGAAATAAAATCATGTAAAATTACAAACACAATCGGAGGTTTTTAATGTGAACAAAGAAATCCATGAGAAACTACAATACAGATACTTAGAACATTTTCTTTTAGAAATAATTTGATTTTTAACTGTAACAGGAGTCCTTCATAATCATTAGACACGGCACGCATATGTTAAAATATTTGGCAAATGTCTTGCTTTCCTGTAGCTGATAAAGAATAAGTGTATTTGTTGCACAAAGCAGTACAACAAGCTATCTCTGAGCAACCTAATTCAGGTACTGGGACCAGTACAGCCAAGTAAGCTGGCTCCAGGAAACTAACCCTGCAGGAGAACAAGACAATGTCCTGGGCAGAGTGCCATGATAACTTGTAGTGGTCAGGTGTGTCCAACACAGCACTTCACCATGCCATGTAGTTACTCTGCTAAGTACTAGAAAGGGGCAGGTGCTGCTGATAAAACCTCAAACTAGAACATCAACACAGAAAACTTCACACGTGTACATGTGAACAGTAACAGCACAGTACTGTGTGTACAAAAATAGTCAATTTTGCCATTCAACCACTAGGTACTCTGAAATGAGCTACAAAATGAATTTTGTCTAGTATTGCTTGATTCTCCAATGAAAAAGCAGCTGTTGCTTTTGCTTTCAAGCCTTCACAATAACATTTAAATGATCAGTCAAATCCTGAGACAGCCTTAAAAGCCCATCTACTTTGAATTCTTGCCATATCTGTAATCTCTCAACATTCACTGCTATCACAGGGTGCTGCTCCAGCAATGCCAGCAATGAAGGGAATGCTTGCATAGGCTGCCTCTTGGCAGCCCTGCTGCCATGGCATCTCTGGCTGCTGAGACCAAAGCCAGCTGAGATGCGTGACAAAACATCTTCTGACCTCTCTGCACTAAACTTCACACCACTATGTGACACAGAGAGCAACAGTGGCAGATCTTATAAAAAAAACTATGGAGTCAAGGTTTGAATGCTTTGTTATCAGGGAATTCAAATCTTGTTAGGTGGTTCAAGTCAAGCTGGGTGGAGCTGGGGTATGACAAACACTCCACCATTCAGGTATTTTGAAAGTGGATACCTTCTAGCTTTTTGTTATTTAGGTTGGGTTTTTTATAGTTTTGTATTAGTGAATGCTGCTTTTACTGATCGAAACCCTCAACACTGTAAAGTTCATTAAAAAATAGTTCTTAGAAGATGCTCTACAAAAGTGTCTTTTACTCAAGCAGTTTGTAAAACAATTAAATAAAAAAGTCATTCTTAGAGCTGACAGCAGAGCTGCTTAGGATGAAGCAGAAAATGCCCTCAGGCTCAAGCACAGGCTTAACTAGAGGACTAGCTTTCCCACTCTGCCCTTTTGTGACTTGGAAGGATGCAAGTCCTGCTGGCAGTACTTACCAATTTTGGGTTCACATCTCCACCAAGGAGCAACAAGAGCAGCGCAGCACCATGTCGAAGACAAGCTAGGAGCCACAGGTGACCCTAGGACAGGCTGGTGCCCCCCCCCAGTGGTGCAGAGTCCCACACAGGATCCTAAACTCAGCAGACAGAGCTGGTGGTGTGGTCTACCAACAGCAGCAACCCAGGGTTCAGCTAGCCAAGCTAAGGCTCCACACAGGCATACCTGGTATCAGTAGCCTAGTCCTGAGCTTAAATGGTGCCCATGGCCAGGGGTGGGGGTGAAGCCCCCAGGTGAGTCTGCTCAGGGCAGTTATGGCGTATTAGTCCATCTAGAGTCCTGGCAATCTCATTTGTTATTAAGGTGCATTATATATATATATATATTTATACATATATATATAAAATAAAATAATGTGACATATAATCTGGTTTTTAAAAATCCTGTTGCCTTCACTGTTTGTACATTCATATTAGTCACTACACCTTCATTACCCTAATTTCATTTAAAGTTGAAATACTAGTAATTTCACCATTGTACTGTCAGGTGGGGCAATTAAGGAAATATGATAGGCCACATAATATGTACAGCCTGTTGCCATTTCATTATTACTCTTTAATATCTATTCATTCCCTATACCATTTTATGATATAAATAAACTTTTCCTCTTAAATGTAAAGGGTGCTAATTCACCTTGTTTTCATATAAATGTAAACAAGAAAGACCTAATGAACATAGGCACAAATGAGAAATTTTAAATTAACATGTCGGGTGTGCAGAAATTTGATCTGTATGAGAATCTGGTTTTGTAGGTATAATTTAAACCATGTATTAATATAATCTATAGCTTTTTCTTAGTCTCTCCTGATTCTCTCAGCTCCCTCTTTTCCCCTTGACTTTTCTTAGTATTTCATAATGCAGTAAGCATTCATGGGGATAAAGCCACATCTCTGACTTTTTTCCCACTTACTGTCTACACTGAGTATGTCATGTACTGATCTATAGACTAATTAAGTCAGAAACAATGATGATGGATATCTAGTATGAATGAAGGTCATTTCATCACGTGTAGTGTGGAAAAAAGATAATCCTGTTACTCTTGGTGACAATGACTGTATTACTGAGATCTGAAAATATTCTGTGGTTTAGATTCAGTGAAATTCCCTATGCAATGGACACCATAATAGCAATTTTCTTCTTTTATGATACAAAAAGGACATTTCAGACTTAAGAATCACAAAATGGGGTTCTTAAAAGGATCAGAAGATCTATGAGAAGTATCAAGGAAGCAGAACTGCTTTCCCAAGATACCTCCAAAGTTGTCATGACTTTGCACTCCAGAAACAAAGCCCCAATGAGAGCACAATAGAAATAAAAAATAGAATATTCCTGAATAGTTAACAATAGAAAAATCAAGTCAATTTGAGAAAATTTGAGACAGAAAATTTCTGATGTAAACTCATACAAAGCCATTCTTGGGGTACCCAACACTGGAGCAGACTGCCCAGAGAGGCTGTGAAGTCTCCGTTCTTGCAGGGTTTCTGAGAACTAACTGGACAAAGACCCAAGCAGCCTGATCTGATCTCATAGCTCCTGCTTTGAGCAGGAGGCCAGACAAGATGCTGCCACAGTTATGATTCCATAAATGTGTGAGTTTATGACTCAGACAATTTTCTTTATATCAGGAACAAAGCCCAACACAACATATTTAACACCAAATGTAGCTCTGGATTTCATGTAGATCTACACTCCACAACATTTTTATTTTGGAATAAAATATCAAGTAGAACTGACAATTGCCTAATACAGTTACATGCAGAAAATCAGACCACAGCTTTTACTGAAGGGTAATGTCAAAGCTCTACATTCCATATGGATGTCACCAAAAGGAATTGTGATTTCATCAAGGCAGCTGCTAGCTTTGTAATGACATATGGGAGTAACTTTTTTCATGAACATTCTTACAGCAATGTTTCCTTCGCCTTCTGCATTTTACCCTGACATCATGACTTCAAATATGAGCATGATTTAGCACAATTTAAAAGGCCATTTTAATTTCTGACAAACTCTTTGTACTTGTTAGCAATCTAACTTATCTCTAGAATTAGCTTTGTCTCAGAACTATTTCCTCAATTTCCATATATAACTTTAATTTCTTCTGTAATTGTGAGATAGACATTTTAGTCTAGAATCTATTTCATCTTGTATGACTGAATATGAATATAGACACATACACAGATGAGTGAAAGCCTTTCTAGATTCTACTTCTACAGGACAGATTAGGGATAAAATCATAATAGCAAGGATCTAGCAAGGATAGCAAGGATCTAGTGAATGTTATTTTGTATAAAATATTAGTATACCAAATCAATAAACACTATGACAAAGACATAATAATAGTATAATAACTCTATTTGCTATGCTATATTTAACATCATCTTGGGCTATCCTAAACTAAGATAAATCTGTACAGAGATTAATTTGCACAAAGACAAAAGGCCTCTGTACAAAGGTAGTCCTTGTGATGCAATGAATCTCTGATTTATGAGGAAAAAAATAAAATATTTCAAATACTGTTTTTAAAAATACCAGATAATATAGTTTGGAGGGGTTTATTTCCCTGATAAACTTAATGTCAAACCACTTGAATTATCAATTTTCAATAAGTATTCTGTACTAGAAGAGGAAAAGAAAGATATATTACCTTTCCAATTTAAAGAGTTCTTTTTTTCATGAGAGGGCTTAAAGTATATAAAAACAACCTATGTTACTTGACAGTCAATTATGAAGAAGCAGATGTGAAAAACAGGCTCATTTTTGAGCAGCTAATAAAAGCAAGAGTCTTCCCTAATCCATAGACAAACACTTTGTAAGTTCAGTTACTAGATGAAGTAGTGGGATAAATATTGTGTAAATTTTCTGATATCCTTCCCTTATGACAATAGTCTTGCTGAATTTAATGAAAGTAGTAAATAATTAAATACGAAGCATTTAACAGAGCAGTTGCGAAGGAGATTTGTAATTATTAATTTTTATTAGATTCTAGTAAAGAAAGTTCAGTGGCTTTAAATAATGCTAACATTATGTTTTGAATTAGTAGGTGAAAAATAGCTTTCCATGTGAAAGTTAATTTGTGCAAGACTGACGCACACTTTTAAGATACAAATATTTTGTTAAACAGTTGGACTTATACCTTTATGGTGTGCATTTTATTTGTATGTAGTCTGTGCTTTAGTAAATTAATAGAGTGCAAGGACATGCTTGTGTTATGCTGAGATTTACTCTAAATCTTGATAAATTATGAAGACTCCACAGTTATGTTCCTTAACTGAAGTTGAGCCAGCAAATAGGTAATCACTGTTCTAATAAGACATGGTATCCCTAGCATATTTAATTACTTTCTAATTGCTGTATTCATATGTCATTGACTAAACCTGTGTCAGAGGCCTTGTTGACTACTTCATGACCAAAGGACCAAATTACCTAATGTGGTCAGAGTGAAAACAGTGAAGAAATACATTTCAAAAGTCACAGTTGAGTAGGTCTCTTGAACATATGAATTCTGAGATGTGCAATGAACAACACAGATATAAAGATGTAAAGTGACTTAATAAATGTTTAAAATATATACCATATCAGGAAACAAGTTTTGAAATTCATATTTACCTGTGAATTTAAAAACTCCAATTGTAACTTTTGAGAGGGTATGGGTATGGAGGAAAGTTGTTTCTATATTACACTTAAATATAAACCATTTACTTTAAAAATTACTATGTATATGTTGTAAACTCAGACAAAACCTTTATGTTGTTGTGTTGTTACGAAATATCACAATGGATGTCAAACAAGTTTCAATTTAAACAAAATATACATTAAAATAGATATCTTACTCCAGAAGAGGAATCAAACTTTAATAAAAGTTCATCTGAAATACTCAGTCCATATCAGGGAATAAGTTAATTTCATTCCTTTCCAGGGGCATTCCTTCTTAACTCCCGGCAACCTTAACCCTTGCACTGCTTGCATCAGTTACTATGACAATATAAAGTCTGACTTTTTCCTTTTGCCCCCTGACTCCCTTATGATACAGAATGGAAGCATAATCTGTCCGTATAAAATTACTTTTTCTGGGTTTTTTTGTTGGGTTTTTTTTTGACTGGGTCAGAACAAGTCTTCAGAAGGGTCCAGTAACATGATACACTAAGAAATGCATTTTAAACAGTTCAGCAAGTGGTACATAACACCCATAAATGAGTTAATTTTAAGCACTGCTTTAGCTGAGCTGCAGCCTTCACCGACTAGTTGAACAGCTGTGTAGTTTGCCCTTGCTAGCTGTAGCCACCGTTAACCTCCTCCAGTGCATGCATTTAAATATGCCGTTCTGAACAACACTGCCTGAAATTCCCTTCACCAGTGTCAAAAGAGACTGAGCAGCAGCTTCTTCATCCGTTTCTTTGTGGAAGTATCTTTATCCCCAGTTGACATCTGTGAGAGCATTTTGTGAGAAGGAGTCAAAGATGGCCTCTGGGGAAATGGAATTGAGGTTGAAGGTCTCACATTAAAAAAGTCATTTATTTCTGGTTTAGTTTTGCTCTTAGGCATTATTCACAGCTTTGCTCTGTCTTCAAACAAAAGAAGCAGTGGCCCCACTAAAAGAAAAAAATCTGAAGCTATTGAATGTGCCTAGAGTTAGTAAATATTAACTTGGGCTTTCAGGAGCCAACCCACAGCATGTCTTTAAAGGAAGAGATCCTCCACCTTTCATTGCCATTGTCTTACTGTTGCTGTACTATTTTCACATCTTTCTTACCAGAGAAGGTATTTCTAATACTACTTTTTTTCACGACATGTTTTTTTTAATGTCACTGGAGTAAAGGTCTTCTTCCACAGTTGCCTATTGTGATAAGTTTTCTTTTGGTACTATAACTAAAATAAAATACGAATGTTTACAATGCAATGCAGGACAATATTTGTTTTGATACTTTGTAGTTCTGCACTAGACACGTGAACCTTGGTGTGTTTTTTAACATAGCTAGTGCTGACTGAAAAACTGTTTCAGAATAGGTTTGCAAAAATCCCATACTCAACCTTTTATTGATCTCACAGGAATATCTTACTGTATGCTTTTGATTATGGGAAGGTCAGTGTGTTTGGTTTTTCATCTTCATATTAGAGAATTTTTTCACCTAAATGAAAAGACTTTTTACTTCTCCTCAACTAACACAAAACTGAACTTATTTAAATAAGCCTTACTTGATAAATAAGTATGACAGGGTATATTACTTATTGACAGAAGTGTTTTGATAAGAAGGGTAAATTTATATATCTAAGGAAGGAGCACACAATACTTACTGAATTCAAAGGGAATTGTTTCCTCTCCTTCTAAAGTAGATTTCATAGAATGATAGAATCACAGAATATCCTGAGGTGGAAGGGACCCATAAGAATCATCAAGTCCAACTCCTGGTTCCACACAGGGCCAGCCAAGGCAGAGCATGGGACTGAGTGCATTGTTCAGATGCTTCTTGAACTTATTCAAGCTTGGTGCTGTGACCACTTCCCTGGGGAGCTTGTTCCAGTGCCTGACCATGCTCTCAGTGAAAAACCTCTTCCTAATATCCATCCTAAACCTCCTCTGCTTCAGCTTCATGCCATTTCCTTGAACCCAAAGAATTTAAGCTGCTGAGATAGTCATGAGTTAAAATGAGCATAGCTTATGTACTGTGACATTTTTATCATTGTTTTTCACTTTCAATTAAACAAAGGACTGTTAAATACTTTCATAGAACAAATATAGCAATTTAGCAACAGTGATTCAGAATAAAATAATCTTCCTAACTTGGTCTCAGTAGAAATTTCTATCCTAATACAATCTTTCTTTATGAGGTGTTGCATAAGCAAGTGTGCAGATATGAATGACTGAGTAACTCAGAGACCTATTGATTGTTTGCTAGTCATGATCTGAATTTTACTGTAAAAGTAGAGTATCTTATTTCTGGGAAAAGGAAAAGAAAAAGAAAAAAAATTAAAAGAGAAAGAGAAAAAAGAAAACCAAACAAGTAATACTCTTTCTCATATTTTCTCAAGGGTTTGGGTTTTTTTTCATATTCTGAAAAATGGTTAGCCTGGGCTTTGTTTAGCCAGAGTATTAGTCAAAGCATTGCAGGCATCTTTCTGTTATGTTTGTCAGGAAAGGATACTTTAAAAAAGGAATCTAAAATAGATTTTTACAGCAAAGAATGGTTTTCACAAAATTTTTCCCTTTTTCTCCTTCAGTAAAGCAAAGAATTCTCATATTACAGCTTCTGGTATTTTTTTCAGACATTTCATTATAGTATTACCTGATATTACAGTATCCTCTGTCAGAGCACAAAAAAAGCTTTAAAAATTATTAGCCTCAGTTTGAATTTCTCGCTACTGTCACTGGCATTTTTAATATCACTGTAAAATCCAACAATTTTTCCTTCCTAATGGCTCAGAGAGTCAACTTTTATTCTCTTTATTCCTCCAGTAACCCTGTAGGGATTTGTCACATGTTTTTCCTTGAACACAGTCAACGAATCTGTGCTGTACGCAGGAGTAATCAGGATTTTATGGGCTAGTTTTGTACATTTTCTTAATAGGCTTGTGGTTGCCCAATAGTCGATGCCAAGCATAAATACGTGTGGCTTCCAAAAAGGGAAGTCCTTTACCACCGCCTCCCCACCATTCCAGGCACCAGCTATTCACTCCAACCACAATCCCTGTGCCAGCTCATGGGGCCATGCAGGGAGTCAGATCAAAGCAATGGCTGGGGTTATAACTAACATTTCTCTTGGCTTAGGTTTCAGGTACTGACAAGGAATGTCAGGATTTGTTCTTTGTGTATATGTTCTTTGTCATGTACTGATAGGTTATATTTCTACCCGTGAAGGTTCTTTATCATAAAGTCTCAAAGTTCTTCATCTCACTACAGAAAGAAATTGAAGCCGTTGGACTTGGATAGCTATATTCACAGGAGGTACATTTCAGGCACAAGGTTAGGAACTTCATCAACAGAGGGAAATAGTGTTTTGCTTTCCCAGAGGAAAAAAAGAAACAAATTCTGTAATTTGGAATGAAATTGTTTTGAAAATATAAGTCATCCTAGTAATAATCTCTTATATGAGCAGCCATAAACATAATAGCTAATGAAAATGAGTTTTTAAAAAGTGTTTTCCAAACATTTATATACAAGCGTAAGTTGAAGACATAGTCTGTTCACTTGAATAAGACCATGCTCTCAGGGTTGGGACCATCAGATATAATGCTTTCTTTTTTCCTTCTTCTTTCTTCTTTCGGTACAGTGAATAATTGCTTAACTACAATCACTGGTTTCTGATTTTTAGAAAGGAAATTTCATTGTTTTGGAGAACAATTCAAGTACATTTAAAGTGCTTCTTTCAAAGAGATGCTAAAATCTTGATGACATTAGTATTTACTTTTATTAGGAATTTTTGAGCTAATTAGCAAATAAGTTATCTCAGGCAAGATCTGACAGACCTACAGCAGTCATTTCCAAAGAATTAAAAAAATTTCAATGTGCAATAGATTGAACAAAACCAGAGTAAAGGAAGCTATGGACTTTTCCTAAGCATCTGTGCCAGTGAGGGGGCACAAGGAACTGGTATCATTACCAAAATGTTTTCTAACAGCCACTGCTCATTATGGCACAGAAACCTGGCCCCAGTTCTCTCCTTTATTCTGAGCTATCATGTTAGATGAATAAGGAAGGGAATCTGATCTTAAAGGTTACACTGTGTTGCCTCAGTCTATTCTGCAATCTCTGCTTTGATGTGTTAGTTGCAAATCCAGGCAAGTTACTCAAATACTAGATTCAGACCTCCTCCTTCTCAAAAGTAACTCTCCTGAAAGGTGGTTGGGCTTAATTCACAGATGGTTCAGTGACAGTTTCTTGAGAACTAGAAGTGGTTCTCAGTGTCCTGGGGAAGGGTACTCAAGCTACTGACCTACTTTGAAGAAAGGGGACATCACTTTTGCCATGCAGTTGTGCTGTACCAAAATGTTTCACTTGAGCCTGTTCAGTGAACTCCACATAAATATATAGCTTATTTCTGGATTGCCAAACTGAGTTTTTCAACTAAATATATTGTTGAAACCAGAAACCAGGTTGCTTTTGTCACCCTGTTCTGCTAATAAAGCTATTGCAGTGTTGGGAAATGAATGTTGTGGTTAAAAAACTTGAATTGCTGGTTTTAAAATAGTTTTATTCTACTATTCAGAATGAAAGAATCCATTCAGAAGCAACAATTTTCCCAAATCCAATATCTGAGAACTATTTGGAAAATATTTTATAGTTGCCTTTATCGGCCGTAATTTCTCTCTCTTTGATCCATGCTTCTCATAGTTTCTTGGTATGTTCTCATGTTGATGAAGCTACACCCCTTCAGTGTGTACCACCGATTATTTTATGTTGCTCTTTTTAAGGTGCCTCACACTGAAATTAACGTTTTGATGTTTGACTGGAAACAAGGCTCCGTGTCATTCTTTGGGGCAAAAAGCCCAACTACATTGTCCAATTTTATTTCTGTTCATAGCTAAAAACCATATTCCACATAGCCTACACAGCACATAGAAGGTCAGATGCAGAGCTGGTTCTCTGGATATGTGATTCAGTATCTCCATTTCATGCTTCCGTGTTTGTTGATGTCTAATCCTGACACAAGTATAATAGACCTGAGCCAATAATCTTTTTTACATTGGTGATCCTTAGTCACAGAACCAGTTACTTTGAGGATGGAAGAGAAACATCATTAATAGGAGGTGGGAGATATAATGTGAAATTCAGGATATGAGATTCAGGATATTTTCAATTTCAGTTTGCAGTGCCTATCAGGCCGAGTTACCCCAACCAGCACAGAGTGCAAATTTTGATTTGCTGCACTGCCAGCAATAACTGTGCCATGGCAGCAGTAACAAGGTGAGATTTCAGAGAAAGAGCAGTTGGCATAGCTGCTGCTATGTGCCTGCACACACCTTGGGAAAGGCAGCAGTAACTGTAGTTAGGACTTAATCAGGCGCTGGCCACCAGCAACAGCTATGAACCGCACTGAAGTCATGCATCTTCTGGTACCCTGTTCACACATGGTCCCAGATTGGTACTATTAATTTTTTGGCTCTAGTAGCACCCTTCAGACTTGATAACAGAAGGAAAGTTGTTGTAGTTTTACATGTTTTCATTTCTATCCAGCTGCCTTTCTGCAATTAGTGACAGTGGGGAATAGTCCAAAACCCAGCAATGATTAAAACAAACTAGGGTGATGGTGGACAATAAATAAGTTTTCAACATACTTTAGAGGACAAAAATTGCTGATTCAAGTTGTGTAGCCAAAGTCTCTAAAGAGCTAAGAAAATCTTAGTCCCTCATGCGTGGTTCTGGTGTCACTGCGTTTGGAATATTTCTTGAATTTAGGTTACCAGAAAAAAAAAAAAACCAAACTTTTTTTTTTTTTTCCTGAATGCAAGGCACTTAAAGCAGTAAAAATTCAAGAAGCTAGAGGAATTAATACATAAATAAAAAATATATGAATACTTTTGAAAAGGCAGGACTTCGGTTTACATATATTTAAATTCTATACACATCAAGGAGAGAGAAAAATGTGGATTGATACCATGGGACATAATGATGATGGAAAAGGAGGAAATTTTTAAAAGGATGCATCACACTGAAATTAGGGAAATGCTCCCTGATGTTCTGGTATTTTGGTTTGTAGAAAAATCTCTTGAGGGAATAGTCACCTAGGACTTCTAAAACTAGAGAAGGTAAGCTTCGGAAAACCTAGTAGAAAACCAGCTGCACCACTGAAGAGATCTGAACAAGTGAACAGCCCCTTCCTTATCCTTGTTTCTATTGTATTTCTACATAAAATTGCTTATTTAGATGTTAAAAGGGGAAATTTTCACCTTTAAAAAGCCAATATGATCTTTAAAGAAGCCATTATTATAAAATAAACTGTTTCGACAGGGAACATAGCGGCAAGTATGCTTTAAAGGAAAGTTTAAATGCTTGTCTGAGAACTGTTTATGTGACCCAGAAAACCATCAAGAATGGTTGAAGCATATGCCTGCGAAAGGAACAGAATATATTTTTAGTATAAAAACAATTAGCATTGTAGACTGGTAGCAGCCAGTTTGTTTTTATACTACCAAGGAATTTATTTGAACTTCATGCAGCTTATAACAAAACCACAATCTTATTTTGATCTTCTTAGAGAAGTTAGCTATGTAATTACTAGAGACTGTCATTGCTGTAACATTTGAGACTGCAGAGATTTGCAAAGGTTTCCTCCTCCCACAGGCTTTGGCTATATTTGTCATCCCAATAAAGACTGTAGGGTGAAACCTGATGCCTGCTGATCCCATGTATCTCCTGCTGACATCAGCAGGAGCTTAGCACCTATCAGCATCAAAGAGTTTTGTTACTGCAGCTGACTCTCCATAGTGCAAAACAATTAAAAATAATAGCAAATGGAACAAAACCCAAATGATCCAATAGATTCTGAATAAGGATTTGAGGATACTTTAAAAATTCAGAGTCATTTTAACTTTATAATTCAGCATTTCAGTTGTGACTGGACTGAATCAGCAAAGCATGATACAGAGTGAAATTCAGATCCAAAGCTGAAGTAAATTGTATAATGAGGAGAGTTTGAAAAGACTGGCTGCATCTATATAAAAATTAATATGAGCTCAACCTAAAGTAATACTGTGATAGGAATCGGCATTGTCTCTGCTGTCAGAACTTATTTTCACATTTAAATGGCATGTGCATCCATGGTGAACAATTAGCCTTTTACTTTCTGTTCACCACACTATCTATTTTGCTCTTTGACACAGGAATGATTTTTTTTTTACCTGGGTCTGTAGCACTTTACACAATGGGGATTCTGAACCATGACTGTCACTCCAGTAAACACATCAAAAACTAGCGTTACTTATGACAGAGACTTTAGTCCCCACATCTGTTTTTCCAAAGACTCTAATCTAAAGTATATTTTTTCCAACTTTGGTTCTTTTTGCCATACTACTTTGTATCCTTAGCAAGAAGTTCATTACTGTGGGCTGATGTGTTTATTATCTTTATCTGAGTGGTTTGGATTTACTTGAATGTCACCTGTCTTTTTGAAAGTTGGCAGCAAGGCTTGACATGTTTGCACTTGTCTGTGCCTCGAGTCAGTGTAGTGCTGACTTTGTTCTAGACCTATACTATGCTTTGAAATCTTTTCAGCTGGACCAATGCAGAAGTCCTAAATTTATTTGTCCTCTAAGAAGAATAAAGGGTCCAGAAGCCCTGCAGATGAGAAATCCCAGCAGAGACATTTTCTGGTCATGATGAAGACATAGCTAAGCCTGATTATAACTGGAATTGCAGTTGCAATACCACATTAAAACTGAAGTATGAAAATGAATCACAGGAAGTCCAAGAACAAAGGTCAGATCTCTAAACTATGAAGGAATACATAGGATTTTGCCACAGGGCACAAGCATCAACCTGCACTTTCCTTTGAAAGCTACTGCAGAGATTAAAAAAGCAGAGACTCCAGGACTAACAATAACTCAGGAGTTGAAAAGGCTTTTCCAGTGTACAGTATGCAGTGTATAAAATCAGCCAAGATCTCTCTGAAGTGGACTGTCTCTCATCTTTACTGCCAGCTAGCCTTTCAGCCTTTAAAATGTTCAGAATGCATTGCTGTGGAGAAAATCACTGAAGCATGAGCTGGCATATGAGCTTTTAAAGTTCTATTCATTATTTCCCATTTCTGGGCACTGTTTTTCCTTTTCAGAAAGGCAACCTATCTTCTCTATCACTGTCTTGTAATAGTCAGCCTTCCATGCCCTTTTCTTCCTTATGTCTCTCGTTCCTCCCACTTCCTTTTCTGTCTGCTGAGACATCCTCAAACACAAGGCACTGTGTTCAAATAACAACCATGTCAAAAGTTTCAGACAAGTACACTGGCTTGCAGACATGCAGCTTCACAGTGAAATATCAAGTGTTACTGCAATGTCCACCTAACCTGTGCCTTGAAAACATAAAAACTTGAGTTGGGAGATAACTCATTGCAGTTTTTGGATTCTAAACATATTGGGGAACTGCAATAACATCCAGATAATTTTCAGAAAGTTTCCATCATTCACTGCACAATCCCTTCCAGAGGGACCGCTGATACCAAAAATCATGATCTATATCCTGATTTATAGTGAACATATAGTTCTGAGGAAGTTCCTCTATGCCTGCAAGAAATTAGTCATCAGAATGAAAATGCACTGCTCATTTGCACGCAGCTACTACGTACCATCAACTGTCTAGTGCCGAGTAAAGCCTACCCATGTAAATAAATCATTGACAGCACTGCTTTCATGGGAAGAGTCATGCTTGTTTGTGTAGGTATCTGTGATTCTTGCCTCTGCACAAAATATTCATTTTCATACCATTATTGGGACAAGAATTCAGGTAGTTGGAATTACTGGGGTTTAGGTTTTGCTAATTTTTAGTGTATAAGCCATTTCTTCATAGTTGCAGAGTATTGGTGGAATGCTCTAAAACTGCTATTATGCCACCTGGGCCTGTTTTCATGTCTGCAGCCAAGAGATACAGCAAAGATATGGCTCCTTAAGTGTATATCAGTAGAAACATAGATTTAGCTTTGAAATCCCAAGAAAGACTAAACATTAATTTTCTGCTCCATTAATCAAATATATGTTACTTGTTGAAAACAAATCAGTATCTGTTTTAATAACATATTTAATGACAATCCTGAAATTTCCCCAGACTAAGAGAACCCAGCATGGTTTAGGAAAACTTTTCAGCTCAGTGAGATTCCAACAGCACCCATAGTCTTTCCATGAGAATAAGTGGAATACACCCCCAGATAATACTGGTGTAAATATTTAAAGCTGCCTGCGATATCCTCACTTCTGAGATGTACAGTGAGATTTAGTTGCCAAAGGAGTTACCCATCAAATCTGAGAGAGTTGAGAAGTGATTGGAAATTAATGTATGCAATATATGGTGCTATATAGAGTGCAATTTGTTGCACTGTTTGTGAAATTACATTTTTCAGCATGTTTTCAAATCAGAGGAAAGTCTTTAAGTTCCATCTAAATTTCATTACCTGAGAGATGGATATATAATAAAGGATGGTGTTGAAGCAAAAGGAATGATATCATTTAAATTTAAATCTATGATTTATACTCAGCAAAGAAAAATAAGCACAGCAATCAACTAGATTGTGTAGCTGTGTTGTATCATTCTAGCAACAGTTTTTGTCAGCTCTGAATTGGGCCAAATCTTGAAGTCAAACTGAAGGAATGCAGTTCAGTTAGTTACATCAGAATGATCCTAGGCACGTGTTCATTTAAATGGGCTCTAATGGGATTTAGCATAGCTGCAGCAGTTGCACAGACCTAGATATTTCTTTTTAAATTTTAGTTCACAAAATTTCAAAGTCCTATACCCAAATTTCTAAGATCATTGTTCATGGAATAAGTGGACATATACAAGAGAATTTAACATTCCAGGCTCTTCTATCCTACTGATACAGATGACATAAGCCAAGGTCTCCTTTTCATGTTCTTGATGAGCTGCTCAGGTAAATGATAAAGATCTAATGAATTAAAGACTAATAGCTAACAGATGTACAGTCGCTATCCACTCAATTAATGCTGCTGTACATTATGTGGAACTAATGCAAATTACTGTATGCTGAATGTTTACAGATTTGAATTGTGCTTAACATCTCAGTGAGCACCTCAGTGGAAGTATTTCCACTGGAAAAGTGCTGGGAAGGCACTAGCAGGGTACAATCACTGTGGCATTTATTCATGACGTTCAGGTTCTAATTAACACCCCGTGCTTATGAAATTTTTGTTTGGTTTGATTCAGTTAAGGCTGTGTTTTACCATGCCTTTTGAAAAGTTAATATATTGAATTTTCCTACAGTTAAAAAATGATAAACACAGAAAATTAGTATTGCTGATGAAATGGTCTTGTGTCTCAAAGAACCTTTTTAATTAAGCATATCTAAAAAAAGACATATAATCTGTGGCAATTTTAAAACTCATGCCCTGGTGCCGACATGTCATTCATTATGTGTCACATTTTTCAGGCTTTTAAAAATTATTTTCATTCACTCCTCAGAAAGGATGATTTGTTCAAATGTTACAGGGAACTTTTTCTTTTGATATTCAGGTGAGTTCAGACCCAAAGTAACATTTAAAGGGAACTCAACGATGAATTTCAAATTACAGCTAAAATGTGTCTTGTATGGTTGATAGTTTAGTCAAGAGCCAGTGGTCCTGTATAAGTACTGTGCATACTAGAGTACAAATATTTTTTCTTTTTTCTTTAATAATACAAAAATACATTTGAATAAATTAACTGTTGAGTTTGTCCAGTGTTAAATAGTTGCATGTATCCAGCTCAATCACTTGAGCTGATTCTTCAGGTGAAGAAAAGAGAAACAGTTAAAAGTTAAAAGAGGAACAGGGAGTGAAACAAGTGCACTTCAGCTGAAGCACAGAAGTTAGGCATGATGCATACAATGCAGTGAGAAGTGAGAGAGTCTATAGGAAAAGCAATAAAAACTGGTGCAAACTTGTGTTTATACCACACCTGTAGTATCACTAGGGCAGGTGTCATCGTATTTAGGCTTTGTGAGTAAGCAGTGCCATTTGTTAAAAAAGATTTTCACATCTAATGAGCATAAGACAGTGTGTTAAACAGGATTATTATTTTTTCCTGGTTAAAAATATATGCCTATTGAAAGACTCTTTCCTTACCTGCTGTATAAGGGAATTAAATTCTGGGTTTGTGTGCTTTTAAGCGTGAAAGTATTTTTTTCGTTTATTTATTTCACCACTGTATCAGTTATGGAATTAAGTTTGATCATTAAAACTACCACCTAGTCATTTGTATTAAATACAGTATTTTAATAATGATACTTTTTGGACTTGAAAAAGCTAGGTTTGTTGAAACTTCCAGTCTGAATTCAGGGTTTCACAGTAATATTGGGGTAATATGAACTGGGGGCGGGGGGAGAAGCAAAGAAAACCCATAGTAAGTCATCTGCTATAATGTCATACCTGCTGCAGAGTTTATAACTACACCTGATCTGTGGTAAGAAATGTGTTACATTTGTATTTAACATAGTCAGGAACTCCTGTAGCCTTTGCCAGGACGGTGGAAGGGAACAACCACTTGAAGATTGGGGCTGCCTGCAATCAAGCCATTAGCTTAACTGAGTAGCAGAAGTTCTGGGATGAGATTATTTATGAACCTAATTGATAGCCTGCATTGGTTTACCTTCAGGAAGGGAAAGAGATAATCTAACGAGGGGAAAGAGCTACCCTTAAAATGGAACTGTTGGAGCAATGAAATTCCTGGTTTGCATATTTTCAATCTTGGTTGCGTTTATGGTTGCCTTGCTGAGAGATATTTAACCACTGTCTGCTGAGGAAATGTTATTGTGTTTTTAAAATTCTGTTGTGTCAGCATGTGAGATTTCCTTGCAGTACAGTGTTTAACTTCTCTACATTCTTTTTTAAATGTGATGAACTGCCTTTCACACCTGACCTAACAATTGTCCTGATACAAATTACTTCCTCTTCGAATGTCTGTCAGTATGTTCAATGTAAGAGATTTCAAAATGTCTGTAATTAGGGTCAGTTCAGGATCCTAAATGGGTTTTAACTTTGCTCTACCAAAGCTTCCTCTGCTCTGGTTTCTTGTCTATAAAATGAAACTAGTGACACAATATTTCCTGTCAGGGTAGTTATGAAAACAAGCAAACATATACTGTATGAGTATTCAAAACAAAAATATTTTTGCATTAGCTAGGTATGTCTTCTATTTTTCTGTGACATTTTTTAGCATTTATAATAACTAACTACTCCTTAAGTGCTTTGAGAGTCTTGGGTGAAAACATTATTATTAATAGATCTTATCTGCAGTTTTTCTGCTGTTGTTTTCATACAGATATTTTCCCCAACTCAGATATGGTATAAATCCTTGCATATTTAACACTTGTTGTCATTTGATTTCCTTGATTGTAAAGGTCATCATCAGCATAAACTAAACCATAAATTCTAAGATTTAAAGCTGAGTAAGTAGAATCAGTTGATAGTTAAAGAGCTTAAAATAGGCTACTGTAGCTTCTGGTAGCTATGTAACTAGCATACACAGAACTTCCTCTGCTCCTCAACTGAACCCAAGCTGACCCTTTTTTTTGACGCAATCATTTGATCAAAAAATGAGCAGCTAAAATGAAAGTAATTTTTCAAAAGAAGACGTTATAATTGCGTGAGAAATCAGCATTTGAGCTTTGGTTGACTATCTTAAAATATTTCAGATTGCTTCTCAAAACCCTAGATTTAACAAACAATAAAAATAACTTTTAATTAACTAAGGTTAATGTTTACCTATATTAGGAAAGCAATTGCTTCCCTATGGTCCCACATTCCTCTCCATAGTCTTTCCCTTCATTCCAAAGAAAGTGTGGAGCTGCACAGGTTTTTTAGTCAAAGCCATGACTTTCTCATTTTTGAGCAATTGTTTGTGCACTGCACATCTCTCCTAGAGCTTTCTTCACACAGCTTTCTTAGCAGTGATTGCATATGGAGAAGTAGGAGCATCCTTCTTTTATAGAAAAGTTAGGGTTCAGTTCTCTGGGTTTGAAGTCTTCTATCACAGAATCACAGTTGGAAAAGACCTTTAAGATCATCAAGTTCAACCATTCTCATCCTAAGTACCTGATCTACCCGTCTTTTAAACACATCCAGGGATGGTGACTCAATCACCTCCCTAGGCAGCCTGTTTCACGTCCTGACAACTCTTTCAGTGACATTTTTTTTCCTAACATCCAATCTGAACCTGCCCTGGCACAGCTTAATGCCATTTTGTGCTGCTCCCTCATAATTTTCTCCAGCATTCTGTTCATTAATGGCAGTGGGATAGATTTGGCTATAGAAAGACAGAGATGTTGGCAGGACAGAAGGGAGCAGCAACTTAATATCCAGTGATGACAAAATCTTCTGAAGAAACTGGTGTTTTCCTCTATGACTGCAGCTGTAGGTTCTCATGAGCCTTCCCCCTCACCAGCTTTAATGGAAGAGAGGAAGTCCCTTACTTGTCTCTCAAATAGATAAGAAGGCAGCACATCGTAGGAGCCTTTTGGCTCATATGAACAAAACTACAAGGAATAAAGATGAATTTCCGTGCATCTCTTCTGCTAATTCATTTGGGAAAAAAAAATTTAGCTGCTGCTCCCTTGCCAAAATACCTTGCTGCACTAAGACTGAATTGTCTATTTAGTCAAAATTGTTTGGCCAAGATTTTCACAGACTTTTCAAGAGCTGACAAACATCAATACTTTCTACAGCTAGTTAGCATGGCAGCTGCTGTAGGGAAGCTGAACAGCCAGAGCTGGTACAGGTGTTGGTAAGATATTTTTTCCAGCTCATACTGCAGAGGATTTTGAACGCACCTTCTCTGCTGCATCTTGGTTTGCACTTTCAGTTAAAGAACTTTGATGATATGTTCCATTTGATACAAAGCCTGTTGTGAGGAACAATCAATAATAGAACATGTTCAGGTCTGATAGGGTGAGTAGCATGGAAATTAAAGTAGGTTGATAAGATGTGAGAGATGAGTAGAAGAGAGAGTGATAGTTGTGGAACCAGAACTCCAAGTCTGATACAGTGGAAAATTGGTTAAGCCAGAAAGGTGTCCAAACAGGGTTTGATCGTTTACATCAGAGCTCCAGGCTAGAAAGATGATAGCAGCTATGTTTTGAGGAACTATTTCTGTCAAGGAGACCAGAACTGAATTATTATTTTATACAGTGGATCCACTCTCTTCTGTACTAGCTGTGTGTTTTTCAGTCTAATTATTTCCTTTCTTGTAGTTGCCTAGGTAGTGGAAATATTCTGTCACAATGTAGTAAATCTGTTATCTTAAGTGTTTAGAAACAGTGCACATTATTTATTTTCCAAACTATATAATAGTTTATGAGATGGAGGGCCTACTACTGTGATCGCTGCTTTTCCTGCTCCATTAACCCCCAAAAAGCTCAGTTTCTAAATCCATTCCAAACCCAATGTAATTTCTGATATTAATTAGATTTTGTAATGCTCTTAAATAAGATATGATATACAATGTTTTGGTAAGTATATGCATGATTTCTATGGAAGAAGACTGCAAAATGTTTCTAGAAAATTATTGAGGAGGGAGAAGGGGGCTGTGAGGGTTGTTTTTTTTACTAAGCATGCCTAATCAGTTCAGTTTGTCTTCATCTGTAAGTTAATGTTTACTTTCATAAAATAATATGCCTGGTTTATCTTTTACTATTCAAACCATTTATGTTTTATATCGTTCTACTCTTCTGTCAAACATCATTTGTTTTTTTATTTTGGTTCATCGTTCACGCATTTTAACTTACGAATGTGCACCCTGAGCTGTATTTTTAGAGGAAGATTCATTCTCCTCCTGACTCTACTGCAGAGAAATATGAACTCCAAGGCTAATACTAACTTGTGTGCTGAAATTGCTATTTATTCAGTAAATATACTGTACAGACTTATTCTTTCAGATGTTTTGAGTAAATGATGGCTCAAACAATTTTCCATCCTTTCATGTGTAGAATTCCAATGTGAAGTTCATGATAGACTGTTGATTTTTTTGTGTGCAAATTTCAAAGGACAACATGTACATTTTTATTAGTGTTATTATCTATGTGACAATAGAACATACACATATTATTAATAACTGTGCTTTGCTCTCCTGGATATACAGTATACATTTGAGTGGCATCACCATCCAAGGTTGTAAGTAAATCTACATATATTAATAAATTCCCAAGTGCATAATTTTATTCATTACCTTTTTCTTTTTTTTTTTTTTTTGTCAAAGGCAAATTAAAATCAAAAGCAGAGTAATATTAGAATAACTTCTTTCTAGTCTTCTATCCACATTCTGCTTTAAGGCAACTTCACTGCTTCTGAATTTACATGAAGGACACAGCATCCGACTTCTTCCTTAAATTAGTAAGTTTCACTTTGGCCAAATAAACACTGATATTTTACTATATTTTTTTCCTCTTAAAAGGAAAGTAAAGCCAGTTGGTTAGTATGAGAAAAGTTAGACTTACAAATGCCAAACATACAATGCTTTCTTCCCTTCCCCATATGCAATTTCTACCACAGGGAATAAATGACTGATACATCACCCTCTCGCCTTTGTAACAACGTCGTCACCCAAGACCATCATTTTTCAAACTTTAGTAGCATCTCTCCAACCATAAGGTTGCAGACACAATTTTTAATCGTTGCTTTGCCCACTGCAGGAAGCTGTAGTCACACCATTCAATGCATGCTCCTGATAAATTTTACTTTCTTGTATAATAAAATGGAAGCTAACAAAGCACAACACAACTGCAGTGGAACAATGCACTTACTGACATTGCCAAACATTTCTAAAATGCATTGGTTTTTAAACCAACTCCTAATCAATTACTAAAAAGGGGCCAGGCTTCATAAAGAAGAAGATTGTCAAAGTTCATTAGTTATTAATTAATTTAGAGGCTCATTGTTGCATGTCTTTACTTTTGTCAAATACTTCTGTACCAAATGACCGACTTCTATCCTTTTGATTTTTCATCAACATGTAAAAGATGACATTTTAAGTCTTCTGTCCACATAGATGAGGGGGGTTAAATGGTGATGTTTTCTATTTCTGATATCAATTAAGATATTTACAGCATATTTTAAATTATTTTTTTTACTACGACTAGACTTGAAATTCAAATCATCCCTATTTTCTTACTGTAGATGAAATTTAGGTGTTAATCTTGTCATAAGCAAACCACAGGTTTCCTGAATAGAAGTTTGTGGGGAAACAGTGTGGGGGGGACATGACACAACACGACAGACAAACCCCACAAGGAAAACAAGTGACTGTGACAAAAGTGCCCAGAATAGAATGAGTTTGACAAGAATGACACTTCCAGTTCACCATCAACATACTCTTGTTCATATAGTATCTTCAAACAAGGAAGTATTTATCTTCAGAAATGTAATGCCCTGCTTATGTGCATTAATTTCATTACTGATTTTAATTAAGGAAAATTTTTGGGGAGCTGCAAGAAAGTGTATAGCCACTCCTGTACATGTGACCCAGTAAATGTCCTCAGGACAATGTGACACAGCAGCAACTATGATATACTATGTATTTTTTTAAAGACCTGCTAATACTATGGACTACTACAAACAGAAGTAGAATTGTCCTGCGTCAGGGCCTATATTTGTAGGTCTTGTAGGCTGAAGTCAGTCCTGGTGCCAGTATCTAGGTGACTGGGAGGGATGAAGGGAAAGAACAGGCTCAAGCTGCGGCTGCTGGAGGTTCAACACATCCTATGAATTAGTATTTTGCTTTTAAAAACCCCAGAAAACTCCTTATGCTAATAAACGTAGTTGCTGTCTCTCACAAAATTTGTGATGTGCTATCTGGATCATTACCACCTTTCAGCATGTAACTTTGCTTTACTTCAAGTATATAAAAATAAAATATTTCAAATCAATAGTTTCTCTCAGAAAGTTTGTCTTCATTACATTTTATTCTTGTTTATCTTACCAAACTTGTACATGAGGTCCTCAAAGGAAATGTAGAGGATCTGAGAGGCCAGATGATAGGTCTCATGGGTCAGTAACTTCTCATGGCAACTTCTTAACCAAAGTCACAAGGGTCTGTACCAGCAGCTGGAAGAGATCATTTGACCTTAGTCACACAGTGACTATAGTATTTTGCCACTGCTGAAAAAGGCAGTTGCTTTCTCACCTTTCCTCCTGGCCAAGGGGTCTCACTGCTTCATTCAGCTCACCCCTAGAGAGCTGATTCAATTACATATTTTGGCAGAAAATGAATCTAGCAATGAAAATGAATCTAGCAACAAAAATGAATGGTTGGTATTTCTGCTGGGTTTGTGAGCTGAATCAGCCTACAAACATCTGAGATGCAGGGAAAAGGTTACAGGAAGAAATGCTTCCAGGACCTGTAGAAGAAAACCAGCACAAGTTCAGCCAAATCTAGGGCCCCAAAATGTAAAATAATGAAGTACAAGAAAATACTGTATTTTTTTAACATTGTACATATTAAAAAAAAAAAAAAAGAAGAAATCCTGCCTAAAATAAAACTTAAAACTTTAAATGTGCCCAGAATAGATGATTTTAACAGGGAGAGGAGGAAGAAGAAGAATCAAAGCGTGTCAAAAGGTTAGCAATTAGACTAAGGAGCACTATTTCCATAGAATTTCTCTTCACTAATTTATGACAAAAAAGCTTCTCTAGAAGTCAGTTCCAAAAAAGAACCTAATTTTAGCTATTTTGATTCACCTCGGGAGGAAACTAATTTCTTAGTGTACTATAAAGGTTGAGAAGAATAAGACAATAACATTATGCTAAAGTTAGCCTTTGCAGTTACCTTCCAGTGACTTCAACAATGTGCAAATCAAATTCTAATGAGTCAAAATGCTAAGAATTAATCTAATTCTGTGCAAAATTTAGCTTTGGTAGTTTTAAGGGGATTCTAGATTTCAGAAGATGATTCAGAAACCTAAGAATAGTGTAGAAAAGACTTGCATGCAGTAGAAAAAACTTGTATTTGTTGGCGTTGATTTCGCTCTCTCCCAACACATACACAGTTCCCTGGAGGACATTTGGGAATGTTTATAACAAGGCAAAAAGTTATCAGCAACTGAAAGACAGAAGGGCTAATTTGAGACAGTAGACACTGAAGCATCTAAAATTACATCTGTTTGTTATGGGGCTGGATTTGACCTAAAATGTCCTAAATTCTTATAGGACTTTTTTTTTTCATTTTATATTCTAATGTCCTAAAATTTTAATAGTCTTCTCACGTGAGGTGATGTGAATTACTAGTACAACTCCAGTGTCTTTTTTTACTGACTCTGTGCTTACATTACTGTACAGCAGGCCTTTGTACTGTGATAATGTCTCCTGTTATTCATTGATTATGTTTGTATAAGAATTCGGCATGGGACAGTTTTGTCAAAAATGAAGTATCATGTGTATTGACTATTACCCCAAGTGAAAAAGAAATTCAGAACTGATATATCAGCTCTCTCTGCACATCTTGAAAATGTGAGAGATTTCATGACAGAATTCAGGTTTGGGTGAGTTTAAAATGTTTTGCCCCAAAAACTGAGTATGCAGAACAATCTAGTTCAAAATAAATATCATGTTCTATTATCTGTAACATGTAAGCATCTTAGAGTTCCTAGCATTGGTACTGGTTAGATTACTGTCTTATTTTAGGGGGGTTAAATTTAGAAATCTCTACCATGTAAATGTGTTCTTTAACTATGATGGAACAACTTCAACATATGCTTAAAATAAATAAAGTAATAGTTAATTCTAAAGCTAGAGCTCTGCAATAAACCATTCAAAAATACATTTCCTGCAAAAGTTTCAGGATGAGTTTATAAGTTGCTTTATTAAAACAAGTATTTTTAATGGGGGTGTGGCAGACAGGAGAATGAAATCCACCTACTATTTCTGACGATACAGAAATGAGAATAAGACAAAACAGCAAGCAAAACATTAAATATATATATGAAGGTAAGGCTGACGTCTTTTTTGTCTTCCATTATGTTTTCTAAAGAAATAAAAATGGCAGTGATGTGTTTTGCCATGGTTTGGAAATATAGAGATTACACTATTGTCAACTCAGATTTAGCTTTCCCTATATGTTTTTGTAACAGCCTACTCATGAGGGAGAGAGAATATTGTTTTACTTTCCCAAAAGAAGGAAAACTTTGTCAGCTGGGATTTATCTGCTTTACATATTTTATGGCAATCTACTATATTTCATGACATGCTCTACATTAAAATTGTATTAATTATTTCTTAATAATTAATATGTATGACACTGTATGACCAAGTATTAAGTAACTCAAGCCTGCAAAGACACCAACATACACGCAGAAGTTTATCCTTCTGAGTAGTTCCCTGCCCTTCAGTTGGATTCGTTGTATGAGTGAAGTTTTGTATATATATACAAATGCTTGCAAATGAGAACCTAGAAATTTGCTCAGTATTAGACTTGAACAAAAATTAAGCTTTTTACTTAAAGAATATCTTCTGAAGAAAGCTATTTTGTAGTCGTTGTAATTTTTCTAACTTTTTCTAGTTTGCATTTATACTGAAAAAAAAAATCAAGCATTGATTCAGTATCAGAAAACTCCCATGCTTAGTCTAAATTAAAAGTTATCATCTGAACAATCAATATTTTTGAAATTTGTACTCAGCTTTTATTTTAAAAACTAAATAATTAAAAATTCTTTTCAAAAATATATATACTTCTGTTTTAACACTAAGTTGTTCAGCCATAACTAAAATTTTAGTCAAAGTATTTTTAATAACATATGAATATTTGATTCTTTCTTACTGAGAGCTATATCTTTTTATGTAAACTGATATACCACTGATTGGCATCATTCCACTGCATCAGGTAAAGATCCAAAAATGTTATATATTCCTGGCAAAAATGTCATTGCCCATATGGTATGATTTTAAAAACTAAAACAAAACAAAACTTTAAAACCCACCAAAAAACCCAACAAACTAAAAACTTCAATGGCATTTTAATTTTCCAGCCATTTAAGATTTTAAAGAAGCCATCAAATAGTAACATAATAGGATAGTATAGACTTTCTGAAATATTGTTAGAGAAGAAGCATCCTCTTGCAATAATCCTTAAGGAGGACTTGAAACTGTAACTTGTAGAACAGAATTTTAAGTGCTATGTTCAGTTTTCCTTACATTTCCTTTCTTTCCAAAGTATCTTCTATAAATACAAAACAACCTGTTTCCTTGATTCAGCAGCAGGAAGGTAATGAATCATTTCATATAGTGATGTGCTGAAGATGGTATGAATATTTAAAATCTAGATATACAATCTAACTCTAAATAGAATATCTATGCCTGAACTTCCATAAGCAGATAGAGATTTCTGAGCTTTTACAAAATTGCAAGTGAAAATATCTAAGTTGTAAAGCTGAAAGTGAGGACTTGAAAAGACTGAGATAAATTCTTGTACACTAATCCATTCTTGTTTTAATGTAAGTTTTGTCTCACAGATTTAAATCATCACTATTTTCACTAGACAGGAGTATACTAAGTATAAATGTCTATGAAAACTAATTCACACATCACTATGTGTGTAAAAGTCATTATTAAAAAATGCTGCTCCTCAAATTTATGTTCAGTTTTGTTTAAATGAAATTCTGTGATTTCATCTTTTCTGCCTTAGATTAGAGCATTGCCATGTATGAAATTATCACATCTATTTCCATAAATATTTATTCATAGGTGATGTTCCATCTAACTCAGTAGAATTTTGTGAAGTGTTGTGCTGTCAGACTTGGGGTCTCTCCTTACTAGTAAAAATATAAATCTGTTTCAAATATATCTTACAAGAAGCAAAATATTTTCTAGCCAGGCAGAAGCACCCAAGTGTCTGTTTTCTTAATTAGTGTTGGGTTTTCGTCTTTCATATTGCTTCTCAATTCAAGAAACAATTTTGAGAGGAACTCTGCTGATGCAAAAATCTCTAATTACCCTGTGCATCTCTGAGCATGAACAGTAGCCAGGGCCTGACTTTCAATTTCTGCTGCTTCTGTTTACAGCCAAGACTGCGAAAGATTGCTCAGATTTTCATTTTCTTTTTTTAAATCAGGAATGAACCCACGATTTGGAGCTATGGTGTTTTCCAAGGGTTTTATGAAGTTAACTTGTATCTTCCAGGTAATAGGCAAACGTTTCAGAGACCTTGCAGGAAAAGGGGAAGACTATGGGCTAGGGAGCCTTCAGCGCTTATGTTTCAGCTAACCAGGAGACCAAGGTCATAGTTCATCCTAAAGATGAATCCATCAGCCTAAACAGTATCCCCCAGAAGATGCATTCATTGAAAGGAACATGTAACTACCTTCAGGATATCTTGCCAAGCCACCAGGTTTGCTGTGGCCAAGTCAGATTACAACCCAGAGAAGTAAGGAATGCAGGGCTGAGGCATGAGAAGAATGTGGCACATCAGCCATGCGTGGTAGCCCAGCCCAGCCTCCTCCCTGCCTGTTGAGCACATATGGCTGGCCTGCTTACAAAAGCAACCTAAATAAGCTACAGCATCTTTGTTTACTTCGCTATTATTCACACCATTTTATTGCATTTCCTTCCATTCACCATTTCAGACCACCATGAGTGAACACATTTATTTGTATATGACAGAACATACATTTGCAACAATTAACAAGTATGATCCTGAATGAAGAGGAGTATTAAAATCCTGTACATTTAATTTTCAATCTGGGAACATATTTCCGAGGTTTGGATAGTGGATGTTCCAGCAGCAACTTGGGAAACTGTTTCCTCTGGTAATAAATTTAGCCGCATGCTTATAATCATTTGAAGTAAACATTGCATAATGAACATAAGCACTGGGTTATAGCTAAGCACATAAGTATATTTCCTAAAATAGGATGGATTTAAATATGTTAACTGGTTTCCTGAAGTAAGGGACTACAGTCTAAAACCCAAGTATTTTGGCTGCTTTCTGGTTTAACTCCTGGACCTTAATTTGAATTCAAAGATTTAAGAGGGCGTGAGTATGTTGTCTCTTATTTAGCACAAAATCACTCTCTTACCATTCCAGTTGTCCAAAATGGCAATGATCCATCTTACTGATGCATGTTTCAGGTTTAATTGATGTAACTGTTGTCTGATGAAAATGTTTGCTATCAAACTTACTGCTTACCTGCATTTTGTTGACTGCCAAAGTTTGTGGATAAGAATGACTTGCACTGGTAGCCTGTGAACTTTAAGAAATTTTGGTTCACTTTGGACACTTACCCAATACTGAGAGTGAGTGAGTCTTTTTAGAGCGAGAAAAGGGGCTGTAATTTTGCAAAGTAGAAAGGAGTTGAAATAAAGCTTCAGATAGCTGTAACAAATTGGGAATGGAAAGAAAAGTCAACAGAGGAGCCTTTCTGGTGTCAGGCTGATGGTTCTGCACTGACTAAAGTCTGTGTAATACTCTCCATTATTTCTGAGTGAAGTGGCAGACAGGAAGACACCAGGAATGGAAAGATAAACTACTTGCAAGTGTACTCCGCTGGGAAAACATGGAATTCATGTTGTCCCTGATAATTAATGGCATATACTACATACCTAGTTCAGTACATTTCTTCAGCCTTTTTGTAGAAAGAAGGCTCAACTAGTGAATTTTTTTTTCTTTACTAAACTGCAAAACAGGTATGTCCTTTGTACAATTCTTCCCGTGGACAGGATTCATTCTGGAAGCTGAGTCAGTGTTGTCAGGAACTGATGCATTTGGTGGTGGAGGCCCCATCCCTGGAGGCATTCAAGATCAGGCTTGATGAAGCTCTGAGCAGCCTGATCTAGTTAAAGGTGTCCCTGCTTACTTGCAGGGGAGATTGGACTAGATGACCTTTAAAGGTCCCTTTCAACCTAAAACATTCTGTGATTCTATGATTTATTACGTGCACTATCAGTCTTTAGAAAAGTAGTTCCTATCTGTCCACATTATGACATTTATTTACATAAAGCTGGACTTACTGGTTTCCTACAAGAAATGAGAGTGAAGTTAGTAGTGGCAGAGAGCCACGGCAAACAGTAAAAGAAGAGTTTTATCTACTGACATCGTAATCATCATCTTAATTAGCTGAAATTTAAACTGGTTGTGTTTAAATGAAATCCGATTTTTTTAATCCTCTTCAATGTACATAATCTTCAACATTCCTGAAAACTTCTGGAAGACCTGTCAAACAGCATTTCCTTCCAATCCTTTTTCTACTCTTGCACTGTACTGTTATTTGGGGGGAAGGTAGGACTGTTTGTCCTTCTTACTGAAGATTTTTTCTTTCATGTGTGATTTCAGTTTTAGGAAAAATGTCCTTTACCTTGGAAACTACATAAATGTAGAAGTATCATGCAACCTTACCTTTCTACATAGATGTTGTAGCTTTCTTATTTTATACAACTTCCAGTACAGTTCCAGACTATTTGAGTACAGCTGCCAATCACAGTTAATCAGAGAAAATTACAGGTTGATTTTCTATGGTGAGCAAATGGGCAAGAATGACACCAGAAAAGCCATTTAATTTATACTTTGCCTTTGAGTTCCAAATCACATCTGCTGGGGTGAAAAGCCAGTTCGTCAGTCAATTTGCCATGCTACCTGTATCTCTTCACTTTGTCTTCATACCAATTTCAGTCTAAAACTTACCTGATATGGTTGAAACATGCTCTCCCTTCATCCAGAAGCTGATTTAGCTCTTTGTACAGGCCACTGATTTCATCATGTGGGTTACTGTGGTCACAGAATAAGCTTAGAGATCTTTATCTTATGTCTTCTGGAAAACTTCAGGGTTAGTTGAGCAATCTTGCTGCTGACTCGATTTTATATGTTTTATTAACCTCCAGAGCTTGCGTGGAAAGAGAAAAATACTTTAAAGTTTTTTCTTCTTGGGCTGACTGATTTTAGAAAAGGTCCTGGGCTTTATTTGGCTTCTTGTCTGAAGGGGTTTTCTTCTGCACCTAGTTTATTTTTATGCTATTGCCAACAATCCCAGAAGCATTATATTTAGGTAAAAGCCTGGTATTAATATTACTGAGGACTGGATCATTTAATAGTCATATCAAGATCTATAGCCCAACTGATCAGTTTCTAAATAGCGAAGCCAAAAAAATTTCTAAATGATGGACACTATGTACTGTAGCCATGCCCACTTTTATTATATGTCAATTACTGGTTTGTCATTTGTAAACATATTTCCCAGGTAGTGTAGCTCACTGAAAAACTTATGTATGTTAGTTGAGACATAAATAGGAACTTGCTACCATGGTTAGCAAGCCATGAAGTAAGTAACTACAGACATAAATATCAAATTATAGGTACTATGTATCTGAGATGAGGAAAAAAAGATTCTTATGGGGTCCTAATTATAAGTGATGCACTTGAATGCAGTGTATTTATCAGAAGGAGTCCCACATGGATTCAGGGTTTTACTGGAGCCCATTTTTGAAGTGAGTTAGGCAGCTAATGTTCACTGATGCTCAGGGCCTTGTATACCTGGGTTTATGTTTTGGGTTTTCTCTTTCCTATGTTTGTATTTGGCCACATGTTCAGGGACAACAAAAAAGTATATTTTATTTGTCCAAATCCATATTCTAATTGATCATGGGATTCAGAATATGGAAATCATGAAACATGTTAAAAGATTGAAGCATTCATCAGAAAAAAAAAATTCCAGAAGTGGGATGATATGCTATAATGATGAAATCAGAAGTAGAAGTTGTTGAGATGTAAAGGTAAAAAATTGAAGCATTGTGTGGCAATTAGGCTCTACTTAATGCAACATATGATCTACAAATTTAGAAAAAGAAATGAGATTTGATTTCTAGCATACATGCTAAATTCAATTACATCTAACAAACATGCTGACAGTGTACTTTTCATTTCCTCATTCACAGAGAGGCAATGTATTTAACCAGTTTAATTGTTCAACGTGAAGCAATGACAGGTACCAAACTAAAAAAACCCTCCAACCATAGGATTCTTCAGCAATTGAAAATACATGCTGCAGTCGATAACACATTGTGTACAGTAGGATAATTTTGATTGCTTTTTTGTTTGTTACTTGTAAGAAAATATTTATCTGAAAAAAAAACCAAAATTGTTCTTATGTTTTAATAAATAATATATAACTAAGAAATGCTGTTAAAATTATGCAAAAGGATTATTACAATGTATAGCTTGGCTACAAATGGTAGTTTCACATTGAAGTAGCTATATTTTGCATTTAGATCCAAATTTGTAAACACAGCCAAGGTCAATTTGCTAGGTATTTATTTAGCATTACATACATTATACTAATGTTATTTTTATTTAAAATGGTAGATGGCTTATCTTAAATCCTATTTGTATACCTATTTGCACCTTCATTAATTACAATAGAAGACATGCATATATTCATGAAGTTTATTTGACCTTAGATAGTAGGACTAGAAAACACCTCTTCCTTAGTCATTTGCTTCATCTTCCTTAAGAAAAAGCAGATTCATCTTTTTCTTATTTATAGACATCCCTAAAGACCATGGCCTGTGGTGAATCTGGTCTAATGGCAATATTATAAATGAAACAGCTCTAGGGAATGATCTCCAGCACTGATAGCTTATAATATCAATGGTGGGCTCTGTCCCACACTACTTATTGAGGTCATGATCTAGAGGTCTAAAAATTTCATTTTTCCCTCACTCTATTACTCCAATTCTTCTTACTGAAACAAAACTGAATACTACGTGCTACCAATTTTAAGACTGAAATAACACTTCTCTCCTGCTAGGTTAATAAATGTTGAGTGAATATTGGACTTTCAATGCCACTTTTAAAATTAATTATTCTTTAGGGTCTATATTATACCTCCAAACATTTGAAACCTATTTTGCTAAGTGCTTTTAAGATGGTTGTTGTTGTTTCTGAAAATAATCAATTAATTAATCTTTGGGAAAAACTCTTCTTCTTTTGTAATTAAATAGAATTGGCCAGATCTTCAGCTCATACAAATGCTTTTCATTCCAAAGAAGTTATCGTATGCTAGTTGTAGTTTATGAAAAAATAATCTAAAATTTGTCCTAATGTTTTCAAAGATTCTGTTTGGTTCAAAAGATGGAAACAAAATGTGCATTGCTCAAGATAACAGCTCTGAAGGACAGATAAGCATGTTGATTACAGACTCTGCTCTTCAACTTACAGTTCCACACCCTTGATTTCAAGAGCGATCTGTTGATTTGCCAACAGAAGTGCACTAAAATGCAACAGTTCAATACACAGCCATCTTTCTTTAATTTCAAGCTTTTTAATTGAATGTCAGTCAACTACACAGTTATAATCCATATCTTATTACAAATACAAAGCACTGTACACATGCATTTTAAATAGTGCTTTTTCTTAACTTAAAGCATTTTTCTTTTAAGAAACCATTGCAACTAAGCACTCGGTAACAGCCACAAAACATTTATTACTTAATATGAGAATTTCATTGTGCATTAAGAAAACCCTCCTATCTTTTTTTCTACTAAACCAACATTTCCCAGCATTAAATGCTTTTCCTGGGTACAGTATTTCTCACCTTCTCATATAAATAAGATTTTTTAATGTTATCTATCATAGGATTTGAGTATTTTCCAAAAAATAATTAGATTTACAATAGCTCAGCAATTGCATTTACTCTTAACCTCACCTTTTCCACCTTGATCTGTGTCCTATTTTCTTCTTCTCAGCTGCTTTGTATAGTGAGTATGAGGATACTAATTTGAAGTGAGTTTTCAGCTTTGTTCTGAAAGCTGGGAGAATTGTGGTCAATCTAATATCCTCTGACAGGGAATCTGAAATCTTTTGTTCTGTTTATTGAATTAGCCTATATTCTGTTCCCATTAGCTTTGAATTGATAGATTCATGATTAATACAAAGGAGAACAACTGAGGATGACAGTCTCCTCATAGAGAAATATACTCTGCAGTACATGGGAAGAACATTTTCTAAAGGACTTTCACATTTAGGATAGAGACCACATCTTTGGCCTGGCAATTCTAAAAAATACCCATAAGCAGAGTTTGTTGTACCTGTATCGAAGTAATATAAATTTCAGTAATTCATTGAACACTGAAAAAAGCAGGGCCTAATCATGATAAGGCAGGCTAGCTTTATAGTCAGTCTCAAATGAAAAAAGGCCTTTCTCAACATGTTGAACTGTTCAGAACTACGACTGAAGGCCAGGTCATCCAAATGGACTGCTTTGATGGTCTAGTTAGCTGGAGAATCCCTCAGTATAAGGTGATAGACTGGAAGATGTAGCCTTAGCAAAATTTAACAGAATATTCTCTTCATCTCACATCACTTTCTGTCCTGATGGAATCTGAATTTATAGAACTGCTCTGTCCTATCCTAAGAGCTGATTCCCGTGAGACAGTGGGAAAGGTGAAAGCTGAGAATGTTACACACATTAGAGATAAATAAACAGCAGGGAAATATTGACGTCAGAGAGTATGGACTCTCATGGTTATTCCCCAATGAAAATATTGCTGTCAATATAGGTGTTTATATTAAGGATGTTTATCTAAAACAATTTTGAGGAAGTCCTCAGATCAACAGAATTAAAAGGGGGAAAAATATATTTGCATGCATTCCTTAGATTCTTTTTGTATTCATGGGCTAATTAAGGAATGAGGGGATTATGGTTCTGGTAGAAAATCAAATACAAAATTCTATTGATATCTTTTACTTTTGAATAGACCATATGAAGCATTAAGGAATTGATGTCCAAATTACGTTTTTAGTCTGCTCTATGGAATATTTGAAATGTGCATACAACATCCCCACTATTTGTTTACAGTAGTCAATTTAAACTATTTCAGCGAACATATGCATTATATATGAAATACTTAAAGATCCAGCTGAATAAACACTCAAGTTTCACATCAACTTCAAAGGTCTACAAATAAACTTTGTGCACAATTTGAAGTGAAAAATGTGTATTACATGTATGGGACCCTTCTAATTTAAAATGATATTCTGCCTTATCTCAATTATATCTTGGATCTTTCTGTATTAAATATTTGTAGGAGGAGGGACGAAAAACTTCATACATAATGTTTCTCCACAATATACATTTATGGGCACTCAGACAGGTTTTATTATCAATACTTACTATACCAAGTATAATAAGTTCTATGTGTTCTTGTGTCATGTGTCATGAACCCAGAAGCTTTCCAGAATATACGGCTAGTAAAGCTGTTGTGAATGCCCATTAATACTTTTGGAGGAGGGGTGAAGTGCTATATATCTAGATGTTCAAGGCGAGATATACAGAGTTTAATATCAAGATATGCTGCTTTTTTCTTTTCTTTTTTTTTTTTTGAGATAAAATCCAATTACATTCTTAAAACATTATTTTTTAATTACCATGGCTTTATCCACTATAGCTAGAATGTGGTCTTAAGCTGTTAAATGAAAAAGTTAAGCTGCTAAATGAAAGCACATTCATTTGCTGCAAGTACTCATTTAGAAAAAAACCAGCATGAAATATAACCAGTAAGTAAGAAATGGTGATCTGATAGAAGGAACAGGTAAAATGAAGTTCTGGTAGATATTGATGATGATGCTGAAGTCAAAAGAATGATTCCTTTTTCTTTGTTAAAATAATGTGATTTCATTCAAAATAAACTGCATGGCACTACACCTTCTGAAAGTAAATGGGAAGATTTTAAAAATACACTCTCAGAGACAGGAATGATTGTATTCTGATTTACATTAATATAAAAACAATTTCACAACACGAGGAAAAAGTGAATCCACACTTCTATTAACATTTCACCCATGAAAATCAAATCATGGCATTTGACGTTAGTCACACCAAATTCGGTGTACTAAATTTAATAGAGGGACAACCTCATCACAGCTAAGTCCAGCATTGGCCCTGCTGCTCTAATTAGACTTCAACAATATTCGTTTCTTTTTTCCCTCGTCTTTTTACTTCATTTCCCTTGACTGGAGTGCAATTTCACCAAAACGCAGACTAATCATTAACTGGCAGTAGCTTATAGACTGAAACTTGAAATTGACAATCACAGAAGTAGAATACCAGAAATTCATAGAAGCATAACCGCTGCTTCTGCTGGGTGTGTGATAATTGTTTTTCTACTCATTTACATCCAAAAGTAATTAAACTCTACAACAAAACTATGTGCTGTAGTGTTGGTGCAAAGTCTGCTATTTGGAGGCTATGGAGAGATTCCATGAAAATATCACGGTGGGAACTGTTGTTCATTTGCATTGTCACTTCCGAAAAATTTGCAGAAACATACCCTTGAAAGAATTAGGTCACACAAAATGTGGCCTAAGGGCTTCTCCTTTCAGTTTTCCCCAGTGGAGTTCTGCAGCTGATGCGATAAAAACTGTTCTACATCAATAATTTTTTGAGTTTATGTTTCCTGAAAAATTTATTAGGCTTCTGGAAATAAAGCATCTTTACCGTTCAGTGGGAAAATCTCATTGTTTCCTTCCAGATCTAGTTTCTCGATACAAATGCTGCTATGTTACAGTGCACATAAAGGTGTATAATAAATGTTGGCAACTCTAATGATCTCCTGAATCTTCTTCAGATTGTTGTAGTTAAAGTCATGTATTAAAAATGCATGTCACAGTAATGTAAGAAAATTATTACAGCAAACTTTGCTTTCCCTAGATATTACAGCTTATACATAAACAAATACAACTTCAAAGCTGAGAAATTTTCTTTCTCATGACATTTCTTAGTGAAGTCTCACAGTATTTCATGGTCACATGGGCCTTTTCCTGTCTGTGGGGCAATGGATAGCGATTGTTTTCTTATACTTCTGGTACTGTGAAAGACGTTGTGAGATAGCAACATAGCCAGTACTTCTCATATTGAAAATAAGCTGATTAATAACTGTAGTGGGCAGAGAAAAGTTAACTTGCTCTCTCATTTCGTCTTCTGAAACTCATTGATTTACATGGTGAGGCATGAATATAGCTGACAGCAATATCCATTTCTTTCAGTAGCATTCATTTCAGCAGCCCTTCATTTCTTAATACTTTGTACATGCTTGCTTTGCTTTCTTGCTTCTTTAGTTAAGAAATGCTTTGATAGAAGTAAACACACTTAGTCCAGATTTTGCAATCCCACACTTGCATGACAGTTTCCTGAATCAGACTTCTATCTGCTTATGATACCAAGAACTGCATTTTATGTAGCACGAGACTTGTCTTATTGAGACATTTTGCTTCAGTTTTGTTAGATTCCATTTTCTGGAGCTACCCATACACGTACTTAAGTATTTTCTTGATGTCCCTTTATTTTCTTCTCTTTTTTTTCTCTTTTTGAAATTATTTTAAAATTTTGGGGGAGGTGAATTTTGTTAATATTTTGCTTAAGCTTGCATGTTACAGATGATGATATCATCTCATTTATGTCCATTCACTCTGCCTTATGGTCCCGGCAGTTTTCTCTTGAATATTTGGAAGCACCTCTTGTGAGTACAAGACAGAAAGATAATATTTATGTAATTTCTATAGATTGTGCTGTACAATAATAACTTTAGCTGTTAGTGCAATAGAAATAAATAAAAAGGCAAAGAATAGGCTTGTATCACTTTTAGATTAGCTATTACGTCTGTAAAAACATAAACAGCCATAAATAAATGAAGATAGATGCAGAATAACCATCTGTTAGGAAGTTAGTTCAAGTCAAAACACTTAAAACTTGGCACTGTAGATGTATTTATGTAAATCTGTATTTAGGCATTAAATATCTAGCCTCGTGTACAGATGTTCTGACTCACTGCAGACTCCATTTGGGAACTAGTAAGGGCTCAGGATCAGCCCACTCAGGTAGCTGCTGAAAATTGGATTCAGGTGCTAAACTTTGGGTCTCTCTGAAAACATTGGCACGAGTTCATAGTCAAACAAAAAGTCTGTCTTACAGTTTCTTCCTTGCCAAATCATAAGCACAGAGGTCAAGAGAGCCTTTCTCCGTGAGTAACTAATTTGATAATTAGGTGAAATCTCCCTGATCCTGAAAGGTATGGATTTGAAACCACAGAGGCTGAACGATGCTGGACTTGATTCTTGCTTCCTGGGAGGGTGCTTCACCGCTAGGTTTTCAAGCAATAAAAACTGAGGCAGCCACGGCTGCCATTGCTGATCCTTTTTTTGCCTGCCTTCATAAGAACATAAGGCTTAAGGTCACAAGGTTATTCTGTTCCATAAGTCTTGCCCCCCTCCTCAACTCCCATAACTTCTGAACTGTTTGTTAAAATTCAGTCGAAGTGGAAAATGTTTCCATTTCTTTTTTTTCAGAAACTTTCCAAAGTTTCTGGAAAAATAAGCATTGAGGCAGAGGGGAGAAATCGAAATGAATCTCATGGTGAGAGAAATGTTGGTGGGGTATAGAAGGTGTCAGAACAGGCCTTAGCTTATACTGTCTTTTAGCTGGTAGAACTTGTGGTAAACTTGGTTTATTATCGTAAAGTAGTGCAGCACAGAAACAACATACAGCCATGGGAAACAGGTATTGTTACTGTCTTGTGGCACAGCTTACTTTCAAAGAAAGCAGTCAGTCTCAACCTGATGGAATGGCAATAGATACCTACCCAGAGGAAAACTCGTGGGCTGTAGCTCCAGGGTGGATGCAAGCATTTGAGTCTCAGAGAAAAGCAAAATTTTAGATATTTTTCTGCTTACTGTTCCCCTCTGGCTACCTCTGTGAGACTCACTGATCAGCCTTTCGCTCACTTGAACACTGTTCTTGGGAATGTAACTCCTACTTTATGCTATGGGGTAAGGGCAGCGCAGCCCTACTGATTCTTCAGCAGAGCCCACCTGACAGATACCAAGTCTGAAATTCCTAAGTCTGAAATTTCCATTTTGATTGTAAGAGACTTGTACCAAGATGTTGTCTCCTGCCCTGTGTCTCTAATTCTGCCTGGCTGTTTCGCAGTTGTCATGTCAGTCAGTTACCTGAAAACGGAGAGTGCTACTGTTGTTCCTCTCCTATAAAACCAAGCTGTTGTCTTATTGTGCCATTTCCCCTACAGAGCTAGAATGATAACCCTTGTTTAAGCCAATCTGAGCTGCTAGATATGGATATGTAAATAACTTGATATTAACCTGACTTCCTTACTTCTGAGGATTCGGTGGTTATAATCTCTGCCAGACAACTATCAGCAGTTTCAGAAGCTGTTGAGGCAGATGGCTGAGGCACTAGATCTGATAACGAGCATGCCTAAAATGACTTATTGACTCTTCAGCTTTTTTTGATATTAAGGAGAGAGGAAAGCATGTGCCTCTCTAAAACAAATATATTACCAACCAAAGATCTCTGGGTGACTCTTTTTTATCCATACAATTAAAAGGACAGGAGACAATAGGAGAGGAGAAGTCTTAAGCACTAGGAGGCTGTTGGTACCTCTCCTCTCATGGACTACTAACAGCTTTGGTTCACCTCCTCCATCTTAAAAAGGCAATACTTGAGCTGATAGCACACATTCCTGTAGGAACCCTCTATTTGCGTTAATAAGGTTGACATTCCTTTCTAATCCTTTCCCAGAGTAAACTTGTAAGTAGGTGAGATTCTTACTCAGAACTGTAAAGCAAAGACACTGAGTCTAGGCTACAGATGTGTAGATAAGCCTATCTACCTTTCCACTTTGTACAGAATGACAGAACAGGCTCAGATATGACATGTCAATCACCATCCAGTGTGGCACTTTAAATTACACTCTGGAATTAACTATGGTAATCCATAACGTATGTATTAATACAAATTAGAACCCTTATGGTGCATACTTAAGAAAATTAATTGGCCAAATTAATATCCTTGGCTTTTGCTCCTCCACTTTCAACCTTTGTTTTTCTTTGTCTTCTACTCCTCCCATGCCTACATTCTTGTACCCAGGACAAGAATTGTCTATTCTACTTATAAGTCAAGCACCCAGTAAACTTTGTGCTAGGAGAAGTGATTCAGGAAGACCTTTCTGGGTATCACCATTCAGTGATGAAATTTCTTGGTGACTCATGAGGAATTTTGCTCACATGAATTTATGGAAACTAGTACATGTAATTCTTTTTCCTTAAAATAACATTCCATAGCTTCATTCAGAAGTCATCATTCTGCACTAGCTGCTGGTGTTCAGAAATGCTCAGTAACATTTTTCTGAATCAGTTTCCTGTTCCTCTTGAGGTAGCACTTCCACAGTACCCATTCAGCCCTGCAGCTGTAGAGTTGGATCAGAGACCTGTAAACTCACTGCAGCCATTAGCATTAAACAATGTAGGAGTGAGACAGCCATCTGTGGCCTGCTGGAGAGAGGCGATAAAGGGACTTGGTGAGGTGTCACTTATCCCTTTCCTCTGGAGGCTGACCCTACCCACTGAACAATAAGCATTCCAGGAAAACTGTAAGACAATATTGCTCTTGAAATATGTCCCTCTTAGATACTAGTCATGCTGTCTTCCAGGTTATTTTTTCAATGTGTCTTAAATTTATCTCAAGAAGCCCCTTATGACTTTCCTTCTGAGGAATGGCCATTCCACTGCTATGAATGTAAAGCTAGTTATAATGTGTGCATGTGATCTGAGATCATCCAAGTGTGAGGAAGCATATTTAAGTTGCCAGAGAAGAATTTTCTTGACAGCTCTTTACTTTTGTTCTTCATTATAATACATGAAAATGCAAACTCACAAATATTCAAACATGTTATGCTCCAACATACTATTTAACTCTTTTCTTCATTGTTACTTAGAAACCCCTAGGCTAGCCTGAGTTGACCAAGAGCATTCACCCATATCACTTCTCTTGACTCTTCCCCCTTGCCCTGACATTGGGGCGGGGAGGAGGTGGGGGAGGGAAGTGGGTGCTATTAGGAGTATTTTTTAAAAAACATGGTCTAAAGTCAATGATACCTATAGTAAATAATGATTTTATATTGGATAGGAAAGCAAGTTAGCTAATAAAAGTTGCATAAGTGGTCAAACAAAAGGTTTCTCAGTGTATTACAAAAGCATGTCAGTCTGCTAAATCTCTGCGGGTGGTCTTAGCAGTGGGTCAGGTTACTGGAAAAGCATGTAAACATCTTCTGTCTTTCTACATATCCAATGATGTTATCGATGGCATTTGTTACTGCTGTCACTGAAGTTCAGTTTCTTCCTGGTTTGTTGGTTTTCACAATACACTCCTAACTAACCCTCTTTCACCAATTTGTCTCAGGAGAAATACATGTTCAGAGAAATATATGGATCCTCAGTCATTTAACATCAGTAAAAAGTGCTAAATGGATATATTTAAATGCTGGTATTTGAAATAACATTTTATAAAGTAGCTTAGGCAAGAACAATATTTGAAGAATGTGGTAAACTATACTGGAGAGCTCTCTGATCCCCCATTCTTCAAGTGGCTCTTCCTTCAGATTACTACATTAATAGTTTAAAATGACATGAAAAGATTCTATGATTAAGTGCTTGGGATGACTGTTGTACTGTTGTACTGTTTTGTTCAGCTATAGTCTCATGCTAGTGGTAGTTCTTTCTCACCAAGCGGAGTTGGTGTGCCTCCTTGGCATATCCACATAATCTCTTCAAGCATCACTTCAGAAGACTGAACCAATATACAAGAAGATTAAGTTTCTGTAACCCGAGATACTGGCTTTTTTGCACATAACTTTATTTCCCAAAGCATAACAGCTTTCCTTATGAAAATGACTCTGATGTGAGAAGATCTCAGGTGTTCAGCACGCTGGGCTGGATGCTGCTGGGCCTCTTGCTTTCTCCATGCTTGGAACCCTTTTCATTAACAGGTCAAGCAACAAAAGGTACAGGTTTCATTTAGCCAAGAAAGCTTAGTGTTTTCCAGTTAAAGTCACTAACTTACCTTTCTTCACACTTAATGCAGGTAAAATGTTGAAAAAGGTGTGTGAGAGACAATTTTGTGAGAGATTCCTAAAGCTTAAAAAGAAAAAACAAACCTCAGTCTGGGTGTAGTGTATGTGCAGTTCCCATATTGCTTTCAAAAGCTTCAATTTTCACAATTCAAAAGCTGTGAATCTGCAGAACCACCACACCTAGGGGACACAATTTTCTTTCTTTTTTATCTGTTTTACATTCTTGTAAGTAAAGACTACGCATTATAATACATTTTAGTTGTATAAGAATTGGATTTTTTTCTGGTTGCTTGAAAAGCTCCTATAAATTCAAATGTACACTTTTCTTAATGTAAAATGAATAGCTGTTAACGAGCTTTTGATAAGTATTTTCATGTCCTTCCTGTTCTTCATAAAAAGAATGCAAATTTGTGTCTTGGAAATTATTTTTTTTAAAGCTACTGTATGCATTGATCTAACTGGAAAAACTCAGAAAGAAACAGTAATCAGATTACTCCATTTACTTTAAAAATATAGATGTTTAAAAAAATTCAGAGACACCAGAAAGAGATATCCTGACCCTTACAATACAGATATCTGTTTGAGCAGAGTGTTCCTTTCTGTCTGGCCTGAGGATAAAATAGTGCATTGCAGTTTCAATGCTATCTGTCCTTTAAACTGCATAAACTCTGTCCTTGTCCCACAGCAATGAAAGAAATCTTGGCAGACCCACACAGTCATTCATAGCTTTCATTTTCTTGCCCCTTCTCAAATCACTGCTAAAATACCCTCAGTTGACTTTGGGTTCTTGCTTATTTTGCTTAATTAGGGGACAAAAAAACTAGAAAAATGGCAACTTCAGGCATATCCAGCAACTTACAGGCATATCTAACAAACTGCTCCCAGAATTTTGATGGGAAATTTTTCATATATTGACCTATTTTTTACATGGTTGCATTCCAACGATAATAGAGGGCTCAGCCTTCTGTCACATGTTATGAAAGCAGTCACTGAAGTCATTCAGTTGTCAGTGAAATTTTTGATGGGCAAGCTATACCAAATACGTTTCTTAAATGGTAATGACTTTGAACAGTGAATTTAAACACAACAAATTCCATTAGTACATGACTGATCACACACCACAGACACATCAACAGTTATTAACACAAAGTAATGTATTACTGAGCTTTTTGTTTGTAAAGAGGAACTTAGGGCTTTCTCTCAAAAGCATTTTGGCTACATTAATAAAAATCTTCCAATGGGGGAAGGAGGGTGGCTTGTCAAGCATCTTGATTTTAAGTATGAATAAACTCAATGTTAAAAATTGGCAGTTGTAACATTACATTTCATACTGAAATCAGCAATCTTTAAAGCACTTTGGGACTTTTGGCTTTGTCACTTTCAGTTACGTTAAAAAATAAATGATGTTTACTCCACACACATACAAAGATTTGTTTTTCCATGGTTTTAATTCCTTTTGCATTAATTATGCCATATTTGCATGAGAAATAAATGTGATGAACAAATGTCTTTCACACCAGTCCAGCAAAGCTATGCAAATTTTGCACACACAAGCATGATTTTCAGCTAAAAAACAGTATTTGCTTTGTGCCAGCTTATATACATCCAAAACAACTGGAAGGACATCAGATTCACATAAGTGGTGCAACTCTTGTTGCACTTTAAGCACAATTTGTGACCTAATGTATTATTTTGCAACAGTAAACAGTGTACCAAGGCCACAGAGATCTCGGCCTCCAGATTCTGTTCCCCTGATGAGCATGCTGTTTATCTAAGATTATTTAATACTACTTTGTTTGATATTGATCAGGAGCACAAACAGAGGCAAACTTCAAAGTCTAAATTCATTGAAGAAGTTCAAATACATAAAGAGGGAAAAAAAAACCCCACAATAATATTATCTTGGGTTTTTTACCTCTTTGGTCAAATGTGTTTGCTAATATATTTTGATACAAAATCTGTGATTTCTCTTTCATTTTTATGCTCGTATTAAAAAAGAAAGAAAGAAAGAAAGAAAATAAAAGTGAAGCCTGGGCTTAGAAAGGATTACGTGTGATGTTGCTAACATTTCCTGGAAATGGAAAACTGTGATAACAGCTGCTGTCTTGGCTCATTTTCAGTTAGGTTTTTTTGGTTTGTTGGTTTTGGGGTTTTTTTTATACTGCAGCAATTTACAAGTAGTTACAGCTATCTCTAGTAGCCTTACATCATTAGTAAAACATCATAAGTCAGTCAAATGTTTCCTTCCCAATCAAAGCAGTTCCTCCACTTACTGAATTGTTGACTTTCTGAATAGTATTTATAGTAACAGCACTTACATTTTAAAAGAAATGCTAATTTATGAAATAACTAAAAGCTAGCTGCATATGGGAGAAAGCTATAGGAAGAGTCTATATTTTATGCTAAAGCAAAATGCTTTCAATGAGAGTTAAGACAGTCTTGGAAGCATCTTGTTTAGATAGATAAAACCTAGCTAATTTATGTCAAAAGTATACTTTTTTTTCTAAGATCTATGATGAGCGAGAATTAGCATTCTTCTTAAATTCAAGAATACATGCTATGTTCTTGGATTGAAACATTCTTCTGCAATCTCTGCAGTGCTGTAGCATTATAAAGTGATAAACACTCAGGACTAGTGATGAAAAATAAAGGGAAGAGCCAAGTAAAGCAAGAGATGAAGAATTCTAAATGTTGATAGTGTCAAAAAACAGGTCTGTGCATATTCAAAGATTTGGTCTCCTTAAGGTATATTAGAACTTTTAGCTTTAATATTTTAAAGTGCTTTGAAAGACACATGTTATTTTTTTAAGTAACAAATTTTAAAATTATATATCCATAGTTGCAAGTCAGGATATTAATGAAATTTTGATAATATTTTTTTTTAGCCAAATCTGTGCCTCTTTCTTTGGTACTATTAAGCTTCCAAAAGCAATGTTATATATGCAGGTTAGAATCTGTTACTATGCCAAAGTTTTAGGTTTGTTTTGTATCAAAACAGATACTGATTCCTCCTATGAAGTTTATAACTTCAACAAATCCCCCTTCACCAAATATTTTTTTTAATATTTAGGAGTAGCACTTCCCTTCATCACATTTGAAATAGATGGTGAAAACCTCTGTCAGCACAAGGGGATCTCTGCACCATTTCTCATTCTGAGATTACCCTACACTAAGCAACTGCAGATACTTCACCAGGAGCAACCTGACCTCACTTTGAAAATGGAGCTGACTTTGAGCCCAGCATTTGGACCAGATAACTCCAGCAGGTCCTTCCATCATAAATTACTCTATGAGCTCTTCTTTCCAACATCCTAGATTTGGGGCCAGCCTGTGTGAGGTCACTTTGCTCTTCTGTGTACACACAATCTAGACAAGGCCTAAGAAACAACTAGAACTAGTGTCCTCTACTCTGAGCCTTCAGGAATGGAACTTGGGTTGTAGTCTGGGTTAGTAACAACCAGAAGTTGTAACTCCTGGTGTCTCTCTCTTCACCTGGGTGAAATGAACCAGCGATGTCCCTCTGCTTCTTGTCAGATGGGAGAGTTGGGAGTTTTAGTCTGTGACTTTTCACAGACTTTCAATTAAATGAACAGGGAAACCGAACTACCTCATCCTTCCTGGAGCTGACAATTTCAAAGCACAGTTCTGAGTCACAGGGAAGAGGAGCGATGCGATGCAAGGGAGCCCTCCTCCCTCTGCCCGCACTGACTCATCAGGGGCTTTTATTTTCCACTCCGGTCAGGAACCCAACATCTTTATGACAATTAAACTAATCCTAACAAGAGAACTTTGAAAAACTAATTAAGCCCTGAACCATACCTGAGCAGTGAACTTAATGTGATGTGAACCCTGACACACATGCATGTCAATCTATAGCCGAAATCAGCTTCCATTTATTTCCTGGCACTGATGCTGACTCCTAGAAGGGATAAAGCCCTGACATTTTCCACAAGGAGTTTTACTGATGGTGCGTATTGCTTAACTGTATATTGGTCTGTGCTTGGCTTTTCTGTGGAAATACAATTCTGTACTGAGTAATACATCTATACTTTACAGTCCCATCACTCTTGTTTTTGTGAAGTAAAAATCTTAGTTAAGTGGTTGGCATGTTGGATTACTGTAATCATTTTAATTGCTTAAAATACCTAATGGTTTGGCTAGGATGAACTGAGCCCCTTAAAAAATATTTTTGCCATAGCTATATTTTACCATACATAGTACTTCCATCATCTATAATAAGGAGTCAAAAAGCATGATTTGTGATTGATCCCTTCCGTGGCTTGGAGTAAGTCACTTTACCTCTCAGTATCTCTGTTTCTCAAGATTCAAAAAGGGAGGAATGACACCTGTCTTTCCAAGTAGCTTTACTGATTTGTGTACAAGAAAAAAAAAATTCAAAAAAAGAAATCCCATTGTACAAGAACTCTCTGTTGTTTACTTGTAGTAGTTAAAAATTTCTGCTAGGACCCACTGGTTCCAAGACAGCAAGCTGAAATATATGTGTTAATATATGTTCTCTGTAAAGAATCCATCAGTAAGTTCATCAGTAAAGAAAAAAGGAATGGCCTTAAAGTTATGATTTCATTAAAAACATTGTTTCGGCTGGGGACATGGAGCTTCCTTCACAGTCTCTTCAGAAATCTTTTAAGCATTATGCTGTCCTCCAACACGAAGCATCCCTGAAATATTAACATCAGGGGAAATTCTAATTTTCTAAGTGCTGTGACATCCTACAACAAGAGGTGTATGAAAACTGCAGGTTTCATTTGTGCTTTCCATGAAGCAGAACCTTGGGAACAGCCCCCACCAAGAGTGAGCTCTGGTATCTGTGAGACACTTACAGTGAGGTACTTATTTTTGGGGGGATGGAAAATCCTTCTATTTAAGACCTATCCTGCCTTGAAGTGAAATGTAATAAACTGAAAGAATGTCTCAGAAACTTTTCAGATGCTAACAAATGTCCAGAGATGAGAACACACCTGACTGAGCTGTAAAGGTTGGTTTTCCTTTCTCATCCGCTCCAGGACTTCGAAACTGCCCTATGAAGCTCTTAATGCACTGAGAGAAACTCACTTATCCTTCTTTAATGCAATACAATTTTATACTCGTAGCATGACCCTCATGAAATTTTAGAATGAGATGAAATGGAATACAAATAACACTAGAATTTCTTTAATATTCTGAATCATGAGTAGAAGCATGTCTAGACTCAAATACAAACTGTGTTTTAAAACACAATTCAAATCCTCCTCCACTTGCTGCCAAAGGCTGAGTTCAGTCCCTGAGGGGCTGAGCAGGGTTTCCTCAGCTACAGCAGCTGGCATCTGCAGCGCTGATGGCAGGGCAGGGAGTGTCACTCCTGGGCTTGGTGTGCCGGGTGATTTCATCAGCTAGTGCAGGTCTTGACAGGTGCAGAGCCTTTCACTTCACTTGGAGGACCATAAAACCCTTGGTACATGATTTAGGAGTCTGGGAACTAACTTTCTTTCCTCATTGTAATCCTCTAGATCTGTTAGTATTCCTTCAGTGTGTTTCTTGTAAACACAGCAATAACGTTTGCTCCAAAAGGAGTTCTCGATACATGCTGATTTTGCCAGACAAAGATATGACAAATGCGCTTCCCAGCATTTTCATGTTGATTTATTCTCCCTCACAAAGGACAACTCCGTAGAGAGCTTGAATCAGATCCATGTTCACACTTTATATGTGCAACATTTTTGCGGCTGACGAAGTTGGCTCCTCATGCAAACCAACTTGGAAACAGAGACAAACCAGAGAAGGGCATGCCAGGACCGTTAGGCTTCAGTAGCTCCTTCTTTTTCAACCAATCATCATCATTATTATGACTAGATATTTACCCTTAGGTGCACTGGGCAGATCATTCTGACTCATGCGTTTAGTGGATGTTGTCCTCTTGGGTTAATGATTATCTTTTTTGTCTGAAAGATTTGTTAATTCCTATATCTGTGTAGGATAGCTATTTTAGTACTTAGCAGGTGACCTCGATGCTGACACAACCTTTCTGGTATTGTTGGTTGTAGCTTGTGTCATGACATTAATGTGAATTATGACTGTCTTGAGGATACAAACCTTCATATAGCACAGATGGTCTGTAGGAAAAAAAAAGTAATAATTGTAATGACGGTCTGCACATTGCACATTGAGTCTTGCCTTACAGAATCTTCCCTTTATCATTGCCCATTCTCTTAGGCACCTTTTAATCGAGCATCTAAGGCACCATTTATTGTACACACTATGCTCTATAATAAAAACTCTAACATGGGATTCTGGAAAATACCTCTAAGACCAACATATCACGGCATCTTGTTGGCCTCCTCCAAACTTGCTTAGCCATGTATCACCATTACTTCCAGAGAGCTGATTTCATTACTACTTCTTTGAAAGAACGATGAAAGCTGTGTAAGCTCATTAGCAGAGCATGTGTGAAGGCTTAAAATTACAGATAATAGACAAATGGTTGGAAAGTCAATAATTCCTTTAGATATTTGCCAAGACTTAGGTCAAGGCAAGGTTCAGGGTTTCCTTTGTGAAATCTGAATTGCCTCCAGGTGTTCTGGGGAGTGCTGGCAGTGCACACGCAACACAGGTGATGAGGCGCTGTTGATCTCAGTTATTTTCTGCAAAAGCAAACCAACCTTAGTCTAAATTGCACTCAGTTGTGATGTGCTTCTCATTTTGCATTGGTATTTTGTGTAAGTCAATCCTTTTATTTAAGAGTTCTTGGTATTTTCCATAACCTGTTATTTCTAACATTACAGTAAATTCATTGTAGTTAATTTTGATGTCACAACCCTGGCTTCTCACATCAGTGAAATAAACAGGAAAGTATTTGTGTGCTTAAGAGTCATCATCACCAAAAACAATTGCTGCCTTTCCACTCACAAGCCCAGTCCTTGTATGTCACATCTCTATCAGTGTAAACATTTTACAAAAAGCAATGCAACACAAATGTGTGTAAGGTGTTTTCAAAAAATGATATCATTAACTCAGGGTGCAATCAGATATTTTACAGGAAAATTAAGCAAAAGGATGATTTTTACCTGTGTTCATCAGCTTTTTCTTCATGAGTACAGTTATTCAGTTTTTACTGGTGTCAAGGTCACAAACTTTAAACCCAGATCTTCGGCCCTAGAGCCAGGAGAGGATGTGAGGCAGTTGTACTTCCACACCCCATCGACCTGGGGATGTGAAGGCAGCAGTGGGAGCAAGATCTACCCGCACCCTTGCTGACCCAGGTTAGAGAAAGCAGCAGTAAGTGCTACTGCATCTGGGAACTGTGGTAATTTGTTCTTCTGACATTGACTTAATTTTACACATTTTTCAGGGAGCAGGAATTGAATGAGTGCCGTGTTATTCTCCAAATATCTCTTTTAGGCCACATGACATCCCCTCTATCAGAAACAACATAAGGCTGTGAATATGATGTCTAACATGGAGCAATCCCCAAACAGTCCCCTTCTCATGCCCTAGCAAGCCTAACTTAAGTCACATTTTGTAGATAAGTGCTTATGCACCTAAGAGGAGAATTTTGTCCTAAATAACTGTGTTAGAAATAAAGAAGCAATGGTCTTAAAAGATTAACAGTGTAAGAAAGAATCTTTATCTTGTAACAGAATGTGTTTTCTTTATTATTATTAGGATTTCTTCCTTAGATACTGAAGTATCTAAGTGCATACAGAAATAATGCATACATAAATTTTGAAGGCATACAGAGTTGGAGCCTGAGCAGAGCCTTAAAGAGACACCAAAACCATCCTGCTTGCAAATTCAGCTGCTTTGTGATACAAAGTTTCTGACAGAGCCACAGTGACTGACTAGCACTTGCAATTTCCTATGTCATGTTTTTCAACGTGTAACAGTAAATTTAATATAATTCCTGTTCTTCTTTTCTCTTATTAACCAGTGAATTCGGGCGATGGGATAGACTACAGCCAGCAGAAACGTGAAAATATTGGAGATCTGATTCAAGAGACACTGGAAGCCTTTGAGCGCCACGGTGGAGAAACTGCTTATATAAACATTAAATACATGATCCCTACTTATCAGTCATGCATATGAGTTGTATCAAATGGGTTGATTCCATTTGCATTCTAAAAAAAACCATATCTGACTCTGTATGGCATCTTGTTTGTCGTGCTTTTTTTTCTCTACAGCTGCTAAAATAGTGGCTTCTGGGGCATTAGAGTGTGAGCACTATTGTGAACGAGGCTTTCCAATACATAAATAGTGCCTGTTCCTTTGATTACAATGGTGTACTGTGCTTGTTTGTTCCCTGAAAGAATCGCTCCTTTATAACAGAGCTGACTCGAGCAGGAATTGGAGTTAAACCTTCACTTGTATAGACAATAAAACTATAATTTTCATACGCAATTCAGCAATTGCTGGTCTGTGTCCGCTTGCCCCGAGGGTGATGTCAGAGGCTGTAACAAGAAGAGTTTATGCTGACTGCTTAATAGGTGTTTGTCATGGAAGAGAAACACCAGTTCAGCAATGCCTCTCTAGCAGCTGTGCCGACTTACGTGCTCTGACATACAATAAAACTGTTGAACGTATATACCAATTACAGGGGGAAAATGTATATCGTCCATTATAGAGCACTGTCATTACATTAATTCATGTTCCTTACACACGCCTGATCTCAGCTCCCAGGTGTTTACCTTTCTGAGGAACTCGGGTTCCTCTTGGCAAACATCAGGCACAGCCACAGGTTTGAAGAAAGGAAGCCCAGCCAAAACTTCCATCAATCAGAAGGAAGATGCAGCATGCAAATTGTATTGGTCCCTAAAACCACCGCTAATCTGGGGAGACGCAGAATATACACATGTATTTCTGAAGGGCGCTGGGTATTTTCTGGAACTGCAAGGCTGCTATTGCTTTCTGCTGTTATTATTATGGTATATATGTGTACATACAATGCAATTATTGTTAAAGGAATCCCTTACAATTTCCTTCTCAGTTAGTTTCTCCCTGCATACCCACAACACAGAACTGATATAATCAGGGATTTAAGCAAGGCTATTGAGCTTGACTTTATTGCTTTTTAAGCATTTCTATGGAATAAACCTTGAAAAATAAAGCAAGTTTTACAATTCTCAAGGACAACCATTTTAAAGTATTGAGTCAGCTCGAAACAAATCAGGAGATACAAGCTTTGTCTAAAAAGCATGAGATTTTTGAAAGTACAGACTTTGGGCTCAGTTCATTTTTATGCTGGTTTCTGGAAGCTCTGAAAATATATGCAAGTTGTACTTGCAAGTGTTTCTCTGTAACTGTTACAGCCTGAGATGAACACTCTTTGGTGTTAGACACACGAGACTTCTTTCCAAGTGCTTATCCACATCCACACTGACACCCTGCAAGGCTTCCCTTGTATGAGAGAAAGAGAGACAGCCCCTCTGCTGCCCTGGTCTATTGGGTGCATACTGGAAGCATGGGGAACATCTTCCCACCAGCTGAACCTTCGAGCTGGATCTGTCACTAGACTGACATTAGATTTGACTTCTGTTCTGTGGGACCTCCAGCCTGAGGATTTTATTTTATTTTATTTTTACTTTCTCTCTTTCCTGTAATTGGAAAAAACCTTAAGAAGGAGATTTTTACTCTTCCTGCCTCTGGGGAATTGCAGCATCAAATGATGCCACCAGCCACGAGTGCCCACCAGTCCCAGTTTATGCATGGCTGCTGCAGTTGTCCCTTTTCCACAGGCTCTGAGACATTTCTTTTCTATTTGTTCTTGGCTTCTTTCTGAGCTGTCTCTTACGCATTGCCAGGATTCCCCCAAGTCCCTATAGAGTTTAGGCAGCATCTATCCTGTGAATAACACACACATCCAATGCCCTGCCTCACACCTAGGGTATCTGCAAATCTTTCACCTCACAGGCAGAAAAGAAGGTGAAGTCTGGCTGTAGACACATCTTAGGAAACTCAAGAGCTTTGTCTTCAACCCTTGCAGCACAGAGTCTAGGAGGATACTGTGGGGGGGCTAAGGCCACATCTTCTCTTACAAAAATGCCTTTCCTACACAGCTGCCCCAAGGCTATCAGCACAGCCTCTGCTTACAGTTTCTCCTTCCCTTTCCCCTCAGCAGATCCCTGTCTCTGACACCAGAGAGACATGCTTTTTCATTTACTGGCACCTTTGGGTTCGGTTATTGGGGCACTGCAGGTTTCCTGTAAGTAGAAATCGTGCTGGAGGACTGCTGCTCGGAGGGAGATGAGTTATTCAGCTGGGAAACAAATCAGGCCCTTTATAAAAGGAAAGATCCCAGGCCACCTTTCACTTCTTAGCCATTTGTATTCTGTCCTTAAGAGAGAGCCCGGCACCACTCTTTGCCTGAGATCAAAAACCGCCTCAATAGCTGGCTTCAGTTCCCCTGCCGCTGGGCTCCAGCCACCGAGCTGCTTGCAGGAGAGACGGTGCAGAGAAGGGCCCTCTCTCATCCCTGGGATTCCCTGTCCCAGCCTCCCTCCGCAACCCAGCAGAGCTGCTGAGGATGAGCCCAAGTTACAGGCTCCTCATCAACTTTTTAACTGTCCCTTGGCTCATACTTTTTGCATCCCTTCCCCTTTAGCTGAGCTAGAACGAGACTACTGACTGACACAAGAGACACCATGGAAAATGGGTACTTGGTGCAGCTGCAGACTTGCCCAGAGCTGATCCCCTCAGCCCCGTGCTCTAAGATTTCTTGCACAAGATGTTGCTTCAACACGAGATGACCTTATTGCAAACTGTAAGGGCAATAGAGGTCATGCCCATTCACATCAGGAGAAATAGGTTTTACAGTGAAGTGCTTTCACTTGCATGTTCAGGCTGGGAACATTAGCCTCTATCATACTATTTCGATGACTGGGTCATTGCTTTAAAAATGAACATTCTCCCATAACCTTATTAATCCTAGGAGCTGGGCTAATAAAAAGAAGCATGATGAAAACCACAGGTTGGTAATTTAGGAACACTAAGAATAAAACAATTTTAAGATGTCATTTTACTAAGTCAAGCTGTAGGGCTGCCAACCTTGACAGTGTCCCTTTAAGCATGATCAGCAGCATATTTATAGGCAATTACAGCACAGCTCAGAGCACTTTGTAAAGCACAAGATCAAGGACCCAGGTGCTTAAGCATATGAGTAATACTATGTCATTCAATACACTGCTACTTTACTATGCTCAAAAAGTGGAATTGTGCTTAAAAAATAGTGACTGTCTCTCTTTTTGCCAGATCATATAATTGTGGTCACTGACACAAGGGATGGGACAATCAACAGTTTCTTATTGCAATCAATTAAAAGGCCCTCTGAGCAGGTGCTTCAAGGGGTATATATTAAGCATGGCAGAGGTAAAGGTTTCTTGGCTCTACAGAATGGGTGTGGCTTGTGCCATGCCCTGGTTGATACAGATTTCTATCTCTCTGGCTGCTGTGAGGTAAGTCCCATCAGTTAAGGGAATCTGTGGATGGTTAAGTTGTAAGTGCTGATTTTCTGAGACTAGAGGTTTGAGATGTCTCCAGTTAATCCTGAAAAGCATGTTAGGTAGGTTGGCTGGTGGTTACTTAGCTCAAAGAATAAAAAGCCTGTGTTAACAAATGAAGAAATGATCTACCTGTGGCCTTTGTCTTCATTAATCATCAAAACAGGAAAAGATGAGATTCTTTTTAATGATTCCTCCCTAAAGCTGTGCAAGGAAACTCTGTAACACGTGTCAGGCTCTTGGGAGCTCTGTCATTTTGTGAATGCCGGTGGGTGTTATAACACAGCCGCTGTGCAAGCTGCTGAGCCATGACTGGTGCAGCTTGTTGGTGTGAAGCTGAGCAGGGCTGAGCTGGCTGCGGCTCCTGCCTGGGGCTGCCCGTGGGCTCCTGCCGAGGGGCAGAGCCTGGCACAGGACCGGGAGAGCTGCTGCCAGTGCTGGTGGTGGGGAGCTGGAGCCAGGCTTCTTGCTGGTAGCTTTCCAGTGTTTCAAAGAGATGGCGCTGACAAAAGGAGTTTGAAAAAGGCCTCCCAGGAGTCAAAGACAAAAGGGCCATGGGAAGCTGTGAGTGGGAGGGAAGGTATGGGACCCTGTTTGTGTGTGGAGTGTAGGGAGGTGTAGCTGCAGCCAAGCAGGGCAAAAATAAAAAGCAAAAGCAGACACTATGTGCTTTCCTAATCCTGTCTGGAGACCCTCTGACATCCAGCAAAACATTCTCCAGTCTGAGGGGCTCTGCAGGCAGTGGGGCAATTCACATTTTTCCACTCATCTGTAACATCCTGTGTTTTCTGCTTTAAATAAAAGCAGGGATGTTTGCAGGAACTTTGTACAAAGCCTGTCTGCTCGAAACCGCTCGGAGCTGCTTTGTGCCTCCTGGAGACCGGGAGAGGAAGGTTCATGCCCTGGCAGGACAAGAAGTTCCCTGCACTGGCCTCATAATCCTTCCGGCAAGTGAGGGGAGGGTAGGGGAGCGTGTGTGGTGGGGCATATTTTAGCTGTGCTTGTTCTTGCCTGGCAAATACACCCTGGGTATGTCTGTGGGGCTCCCCTCCGAGAGCTCTCCCCTCCTGAGGACAGCACCTCCAGAGCAGAGGAATGAGTCTCCCAGCACCTCTGGGGCTTCCAGCAGGGCTTCTGGAGACTGTCCCCCACTCACTTAGGCAATCTGCAGTCTCAGGGAGGGAAGTTTAAGTGTCTTGTGAAGCTGGGAGTTGACTGTGCTAGGTAGCCCTTTCATGATGCCAGTTTGGGTGTATATTCCACAAATAAAAAAGAATTTTTCACCAACTCTCAGGAGTGAGTTGGGCAGTGAATGAGCTGTGCAGCTTTCAAACCACCAGCTTGCAAACCCCTCTGCTCTCTGTGCTGGGGGTGCAGCAGGACTGTATGGTGTCATTCAGGGTCAGTGTGACCAGCACCAGCCATGGTGCCACTGCCCCTTCTGCACTTCCCCATTAGCAGTTGGCGTTGGCCAAAGTCCCCATTCTCCAGCAGAAGGGGGTGGACTCTGTTTGCTGACAGGGTCCCTGGTGAGAGCCAGCTATGGAAGAGCAGGCACTCTTGTGGGGCAGGAGACATAAGGCCTTGGCATAGCTGTGGCATTTTGGGGCTGCACCCTCTCTGCTGCTGCTGAATCAGTGGGTGTCTGAGTGTGCAGGAGCCCTCTGCATCTGCTATGGTCTGCTGGCTCTGGCTGCTCAGGGTGTCAGTGAGGGGATAAAATGGGAACTAATCCTGGTACTTTACAAATGCCAAAAGAGAGGTTAAATCCTAACCCTCTTACTCTGCCTTGGTGAGGGTGGGCTAAATGCAGAGGTAATGGGAAGAAAAGAGGGTATCTAGATGGTATCATAGTGCTGGGTCTTGCATGCCTATCTTGAGAAATGTACCCATAGGTTATTAAATGATCCAGGCAATCCAATTTTCCTGTGTTCATCTGCATTAGCATAATGTTTTTAAAATAAAAAATAAAAATTGAAAGTTAAGTCTGGTAGAGGGCAGAAGGTGAACACTTGCAAACGAACCTGCTGCTGCAGCCTGTTCCAGTCTGGTATGGTGGGAATGTGTTGGTTCTCTGCACCTCTTTCACCTCTAGCCATAAGATAGACAACTTGATAGAGATGAATTGACACCATCACATGCTGGTGTGATTGCAGATAAGTGCACAGGTACTGATGTTGGCATACAGCATGTTCACGTGCAGATGTGAAGTGCTGCAGCCACTAGCATCCATAACCACTGCAGCTCTGCCTTTGTGGAGTCATGCTGGCTGTGCATGGAAGCATGTTGCTCTGATACGAGTCAAGTGATCAATGAAAACTTGTGGACAAACTCTTCAAAAAAACCAAACCCAAACATCAGGCAGCTCAAGGAGGTCTCCACATCACAAACACATCCTGTTTACAAAGTGTGTGACAGTGGTGGATGCTGAGGCCTGCAGGATCTAGGCTGGACAAAATTAATGTCTGACATAAAGCAGCTACCTCATGTTGCACAGTATTGTGTTAATCTGGAGGGGGCTGGCTTTAGATGTGTGATCTATCCAACTCTCTCAGATTGTTTTCTGTTTTCTGGGTGTAATTCCTAATTACCCTTCCCAAAGGTGCAATTACTGAAAAGCAGCTCAACTTACCTAACTCCAGCTCTAGAAGCAGGGAATTATATCCCCACATCTCTTTATCTCCATCTCATGCATTAGTCCTATTACTTCATTTTCACTTATTCTTGCTTCTGGCTTCTCCTGGGTCCCTGTGGTGCTGTGCTGAGCTGGAAGAGATGCTGAGAAAGCTGGGTGGGTAGAGGGGCAGCTGATGAGAAGAGACCAGGAGGGACCAGCTGTTCCCGCAAAAGCTTTTCCTTTGCAGTTAATGTTTTGGAAAATGTGAGTTTTGGGGAACTTGTGTGTCTTTTACCCCAGAGCTGCTCCCTGGGCAGTAGGTGAGGCAGAACATTTCTGGAATAAGTCTTCCTCCTTCCTCCTCCTGCATAATGCTGCTGTGTATTGGGAGAAAAAGATCAGCTCTGTTGTGGGTGGGGGACATGAGTGAGAGCAAACAGTGGGAAGCTCTTTCTTTGCGAGCCATGAGAGGCTGGATTTCTTTTGCTCTTTGGACCCTCACAGCTATGCATCCCAAAGCCCAGCTTCTCTTGACCCCTCTTTGTCCCGCACAGCTACTACCTGGGCATTTCTGTGGGTGGAAACTTTGTGGGTGTTCTTTCTAGCATCTGCTTGTGTGAAGTGCCAGATGGGTGCTCCAGCACTGTGATACGGGGCAGCCTGGGACTTCTCCCCCTGCTTCTTAGGTGACTTTCAAGGTGTGCTTGGAGCTGTTGATGCTGTTGGGAGAGAGAAAGTGCATTTTCTGCAGTTGCTATCTCTTCTGGGTGCTCCTGTTTCTGCTCCAACCAGTCCACAGCAGTGGGTGCTTTTTGGTGGTCTGTGCTGTGGGGAAGCCATCGGGTATTGCGGAGCTGAGCCTGACTCATGGCCAAGAGTGCAACCTGCCAGGCATCTTCCCTCTTTACACCACAGGGGCTGGTGGTGCTCCCCCAGAGCTGGAGCGAGCCTGTGTCCTGGCCATGTTTTGGGCAAGAGACCCTGAGACAGGTGGTCTGCAATTCCCCACCTCCTTGGAAAGCAACGGAATTCTTGGAGGGGAAGGTGTCTAGAAGAAATAGTGCTTAAATCTAGATCTATAAGTCTGAGGATAATTTCAAAATGCTTTTGGCATGGGGATAGGAAATACTTGGAAGCCCTTGTTCAGCCCCATGTTTCATAGGGCGCATTTTATTCCTCAGCCCTTCACTGGAAGAACTCCATGCCTGAAACATTATTAACACTGAATCATTTATGTATGCTACAAAGGAAGAAATTGCTACTGCACTGCCTCAAGAATCAAAGTAAAGGGAACATCTGCTCTAAACTTCTTCCATCCAATTATTGCTTGCTATGCATTATTACTTACTGAAGTAATGTGACTAAATTAAAGCTTTTTTCTTCTGCCTGCTTTTATGCATTGCTTTGGTATAAAAATGTGTGGCTTGCTTAAAATCAACCTACAGCTAAAACTATGTCCGCACAGAGCTGAGCCCACGTGTACTTTGATGCAATTAAGGGCACAATTGGAGCATTCTGAGAGATTGCCTTTAAAAGGCCTTTTGTTCGCTTCCCCCATAGGGGCTGGGTGCACAAGCACGTAAAAATGCAACACTAAGGGGGAGGAAAAACCCTTGGTGAAGAATTCTGTAGAGGCAGAGCCATGTTTTTGGTGGCTCAGCAGCTGTCTGTATTCAAAAGCAGAGGAATGACTCGCATTTTGAGGGTGATGATAGTTCTGACAGGAATCCCCCGCATCACAAGAATGCTTCTAACGGAGGAGGAAAAACCCACCAGAAACATTCCAGTGCTGTGAACCTGGGAGCTGCCGAAAACCAGCGTCCAGGCTGCCCTGCAAAGGCAATGGCAGTGAATTCAGCTACTTCTGCAGGAGGCAGAGTTATTTTTCTTCTCCTTCCTTTCTGAAGTGTGTGCAGTCTTACCAAGGAGCTTAATTGATTGAAAAAAATATCTGGGAAATAAAGCTCTTGAACTTGCATGCCTAGAAACCTACCAGCATCATGTGCATAGCAAAGGCCACATATCTCACGAAATACCACAACATTTCACAAAGGAGGTTTAAGAGCTCCAATTGAATAAAGCTTTCTCTGTGAAATATCTTTATGGATCTACAAAGCAGTTAAACCCTCCTTGGGAAAAAAAATATGTGTACATCTCTTAGAGTGCGGTGACAGCAGTGTGACTGCTACTGAGGCCTCATTAATAAGGTTTCTCCCTTATCAGCAGAAGGAAAAAAAAATTCTCATCACAGAAAGGAAATTTCAACTACTAAATTCTGTTTGCTTTTAAGTCCTACATGCACATATATAGAAACCTGTGCAGTGATGCTCTAGCTGCCTTTAAGGGGTGGATCCTGTTGCTTAAAGCCGGTAGTGACAATAACATGGCCTAAATTGAGTAAGACCCTTTTCTATCAATAGTTTTGTAACTGACATAGTGCATGGTTAGTGCTTGTGGTCTGTGATATAGTGGCTTTTAATTATAAGACAATTTGGGTGCCATGTGCCAGGAAAATTGGGCAGTTGCAAACCCTGCAGTGTTCCTTCATACATACTAGAATGGTGGTTTTTTTCTTCTTATAGAAAGAAAAATAGTATTTGTCTGTTTTCAGTGGAGGTTTTTTAGAGCTTTTATTCCTTGAGCATTTTTCAGCTCCCAGGAAGATGGTTGCATTGCCTCTGCTCAACAACTTCCCTTCATACCCGTGAATATTTCCAGCTTTTTATTGCCAGTATGGAGCATTGCGCCGTCTTTTCATGTCTCCCATATTGTTATAATTACGCTTGGGGAATGGAGATGGATGGTGTGCTGAGTGTGTGTTTGGTTTCCCTACAGCCCTCATGTTTGTTTTCTATAATTTGATCAATAGGCAGTTGTACAAACAGTAGTTTTTAATTTCCAGGTTTTGGTTTTAAGTTTCTCATGGAAATGTAAATTATTTTTTTTCCTTAAATTGCATACTGCAATTTCATTTCTTTTGCCTGAGACATCTCATGATGTTTGTTTCCCATGAAAGCACAGGGCTGACCCTCCCAGGCTGCCTGGTCCATGTGGGCACATGCGCCCACCATCTGGAAGGCTTGGGGGCTGCTCCTTCATAAATGTTCCCAAATAAACCTCAAAGGACAGGTGCCGCCACTGAGGTGCGGAAAGGTCTGAAAACTTGGCTGAGGGTTTGGTGAAATGAGCTGAGCACTGGCCCCAACCTGCAGCTGGGTTTGGGAAGCAAAGGTTGGAGGTGCCCTCAAAAGCATGGTCTCCAAGGAGGTCAGTGAAAGGACCCTTCCCCAGCACTGATAGCAGCTACCTCACCCAGTTGTGCGTGGGGCTGGCGGTGGTCAGGCACCTGCTGAGCCCAGTCCTGCAGCAGCCACTGACCAGCTCCTGGCAAAAGCAGATGCTCCATGTGCTCAGCATGCACTGAGCTGCCGAAGTCTCTGCACATCTGCTTCCTTCCTGCCATGGTAGATGGTGGCTGCAGCTGGGAGTTGCAGCTGGCAATTGGCATCAGCTGGGCTCGGCTCGGTGGTTGGGAGGAGGAGGCAGCATCAGAGTGAAGGTTTGAAGTCAGGGATTATTTTTTTCAAGGGAGATGCCTCCGTTGCTTGTCTTGACTAGCTTTGCTCCAGGCAAGAGCAGGAATGACATCTATGCTGCAAACATAAAGGGACTGGGGAAAAGCTGTGACCGCTCGCTTCTAATGCTTGGCAGAAGCCGCCTTCTGTTTTACTCCTTGGTGGAGGCTGTAGAGCATTAAGGTAGACCACCGCAGAGCCCTCTTTCCGGGGGTCAGCGGCTTCCCAGGGACAGCCAGCTGAAACCAAAGTGCTGCTGCACAGTCGGGAAGTGTTGCTATTTCTGCTTTTAGCTGAGCAAGCTGAAGTCGCACAGAAAACGTGTGTTAGAGCAGAGGATAAAACCCAGGCACTTGCCCTAACAACTGCTGATGCCGTTCCGATGCCAGACCTCCTCCTCCTCCTCGCTGCTTTGTCTCACTGAGAGCGAAATGGGGAAGTAACGCCGTGTGACTGCTCTGGTTTCAGTTCAGCACGCACAGAGCCAGCTGTAGTTGCACACTGCAGCCTTTGCAGCTAAATATTGCCCGGTGCTGCCTTCAGACAGGTCTTAATGAAGTCAAAGGGACTAATTGTATGAAGGGAAGAGCAAGAAGTAGTCTTTGACCTTACCTTAAACTTACATCCTTGCTATATAGTAGGTTGCAGAGTGGGGTTTTTTCCTGGATAATTTGTTTTCTACCCCAAGCAGCACTTCAGAAGGACCATATTTGCATTTTAACTGTACCCTCATCTTATTGCTGTGGGGTCATTTCAGTTAGCTTCTCTGTTGCTTCAGTTCATGTGCTTTTAATGTGTTCTGCTCATTAGCTCTTAACCTGTATTTTTCTATCAAAATGACTTTCTGCAGAAAATGTCAGGAGGCTGGAAAGCTCTGTCTCTTACATTGTGTTGTGATTTGATATAAAATTAGCATGCACCTTGCTTTAAAGACTGGCCAAGGTTAAAATCAGTGATATGATCTATTTGTTTAGGAATTTATGCAAAACTGCTGCTATCAGACCATAATTAGAATAATGAAATTTGCTGTGAAAGGCATTTCTTTTTTTACTGTGAACTTTATGCCTCTTCACTTATTTCTGTAAATGCCCAGTAAAAGTGCAATAAATCCAGTGACATAAAAGCACATATAGATGGTTTGCACTACAGGCTCTGCAGCTGCCTAATTTTCTTGCCACACATGGTACCCAGCCTTCCCACCATGTGCCTGGAAAAAACCATCTCACCTGCAGCATGTGATGCCCCATCGTATCCTGCTGTGGGCTGCTCAGCCTGATGCTGTGCTTGAGGGACGGGGGAAAATAACATAAATGCAAAAAATAGGGGTGGCTGATGTCCAGAGGTGTCTGGAAAGGGAGCAGGGCAGAGATTGTACCCCATGGTGGGGGTGGGAGGAAGGGGGTGAGGACTGTGCTGCCCACGCTTCAGCGAAGGGCTGCCAGGAGGGGTGTGTGGCATACTGGCGTCAGCCCACTTCATGTCTGGGGTAAGCATGGAATTTGCGAATGACAGTAAATTGGAGGGAGGGGACAGGACCAAACTTTGCGTTAGCTGCTGCCTGCACTGAAATAGGTAACAGCCTCTGCACTTGCACAGGGAAGCAGTAAACTGCGTGCCTGTGCCTTACACACTTTCTCCTATAAAGCCCATTTCAAACAGCAGAAATGGGAAGGGGAAAAGACCCAGATAAATTAAGGCTGAACTGAGCTGGAAATAACTTACTTGTTAGACTGACTGTAACCCTGCATCAGCGGTATGAGGAATGTTGCAGGGTGCCTCAGTGATGGGTGCACAATCATCTGTACACAGGTGGAGAGATGACAGGGACCACCTCACCAGTCCCTGTTTGTGCTGCAGCTACTTCAGGTCTGCTGTGTCCTGACTGGCACGATTGCTTCTGCCGAAACTTCTGGGGGCCAAAGACACAGCCTCAGCTGGAGGAATACTCTCCCTTGAACAAAGTTAATGGGTCAAGCCCCCAAATCTTAAATCCACCACAGAAACCTGAATGTGATTTATATGATTTTTGATAATCATCTTGAGCTGAATGATGATGTAGTGCTGCCATCCATGTCAGTAGCCTTTCTGGGACACCAGGCTAGGGGAACAGCCCAAGCACTGCAGGGCAGTGTCTGAGACACGGATCCTGTGCATCAGACTTTGTCGCCCTATCTGATGTCCTGCTTGGAATCCAGGTGGAAAGTCCCCCTATGGACAATTCCATAATGCCAGTAGAAGCAACTCCATAGCTGCCATTTCAAGGGGATGGATCCAAGCTAATTGGCAGCTGGGCAAAAATATCCTGGCAAATTATGTTGCAGCACATGGTTTTCCTGCCAGGCCATAAACATGTCTTCTAGCTAGTGCTGCTTGGATTTGGTCACCTGGTCCCAGGCTGTTTCCTCCTTTTCTCTTTGCAGTGTCTAGCTCAGAAAATCCACTGAGTCAGGAACAAAGCAGGAAAAATGGAGCCGAGCTCCTCTGAAATGAAAGTTTGAAGGGAAGAGCTGAAGAGGCAGGTGGAGAGTAGGAGGGAATGTTCCACATCAGGAGGCTTGAAGGATTGAGAGGTTTTGCTCTGTTAAGAGGAAGGTGGGAAAAAACAAGGAGAAAAGGAGCAAATGTTCCAGGTGGGAAGAGAGGGAAGAGACCAGTAGTGTATGAGAGCAGAAAGGCAGCAGCAGGGAAAAGGCCAAGGCAAGGAAGACTGGTGAAGAAGATACAGATTCACTAAAAAGCAAAGAAAAACAAGTGGTAAGCAGGTACCGGTGACTGAGGAGGAGGCAACAAAACTCTATTTGAGATATCTCTACGCAGGCATGAAAGATACACAAGGTTCCTTGATCAGCTGAAGCAGTATCCTTGAAGCTGCCCCCACATTCCTCTGGGAGGGACCCATCCCAAGCTTGTACTGAAAAGTCATTGAGTGCATAAAATTGTGATACAAGACAAATAGATACTTATCCCTGTGTAGGAAAGAGAATACTGCTTTTAAACATGTTTTGGTTTACAATAGTTTAATGGTGTTAAAGCATCTGATACACACTCACAAAAAAAAAAAAATCAGCTTTTTAAAGCTATAAATTGTTCTGGTTGATTTCCTCTTCCCCCTTCCTCCCCCCTGCTGAAAGTAACCATTTGACAACAGGCTCCCTCAAACAATTCAGCCCGTGATAGTCTCATTACAAGCTAACGTATTCTCTCACATGTCTGAACCAAACCACTGAGAAAATAATAAGTGATCATTCATTGGCACCGACTGGTAGCTAATAGCATCCTCACTTACCTTCTAAACATTGAGCACAGTTAAAATAAATTCAGGATGTATGCATGCGGAAAACTCAATTGCAGTCACATCAGAGATGAACCCAAAATGGAAAAATTCAGAATTGCTAGCGTGAAATCTGCATAATGACCTATAATAGATGTCAGCCTGAGAGGGCAACACATCCTCTGCAATCATCTTAAAGGGATGTCCTCAATGTGCTCAGGGCCCACACCCTAGAAAGTACATGTCATTCTGTCCCAGTAGATACACTCTGCAACTGGGGAAGGTGGGAAAGCACTGCCCCATGAGGCATCGGGAGCTGCAAGACATGTCTGGGCTTCAGCCCCTGTTGTGTCTCTGGAGAAGCATAGCAGAGCATCTATAGGATAGGAAGAGCTTGGTGGGAAGCTGGATGGAAGTGGATGTGCTGTTCTGTGTTCTGCTGTCGGGGCCTGCTTCAACTGGGAAATATTTGAGAGCCCTGTTATTTAAAAAGTAATGTGAGAAACCAAAAGGTTGAAGGAAGGCCTGTTTACACCTTGCAGATTCCTTAGGCTGTGGTGGATGTTTCAAATCACTGACATTTGGGAAATTAGCTCTTCCAATTTGTCATGCTTGACCTGCAATAGCTTCTTTGCATGGGGCAGCAGTGTGGACGCACTGTGGGTGCGTTATGTGGGTACACCCCAGGCAGCCAGGCAAAACAGGAGAGCTGTCATGACTTCTGCAGTGCATGGAAATGGCGATTTTATGGATAATACTATCTGGTGATTTATTAATAGCTGTGATCCTCCAGCAGCTTTTACTATGTCATCATAAACCAACACTCCTGTACAGTACATTAAGCTGGGTAATTCTGTTGGTTCTTCGCTAGAGCTGGCAAAAGGATATTTAAGGTTGCTTTAAGTGGGCTGGTGAGCTGAGAATGTTGTTACTCTGAACAGATCCTCAAGACGAGGGGGAAAAAGTTACCTTGTCAGCATGTCATGGACCTTTTGCAGGGCAAGGTGGGAATTCCTCCTGGCATGGAATGGAGAATCTAGGTGTCAGCTTCATCAGCCAGTGCTAGTGGCTTTCACACCTGGCGTGACTCTTGGCACCAGTGAAAGTAATGGCAGAATTTGTGTCTCTGAGCTTAATGATTAGGGTGGGCAATTAGAGCGATCAGTTCCCATCCCTGCTTTGCTATTGACTTGCTGCTGGACATTTGGGTTTGACTTCTATATGCCCTAATTTTCCCCTCAGGAGCATGGCAATACTAGCTGTTTTGTTGAGGTGCTGTGCTGCTTGGTCTATTGAGGAAACATGCCAAATGTGTTAAACCCAGCAAAAGCTGTGTTCAGAGAGCAGCGTTATTAGGATGTATGCAAGTCTGCATTTTGGGAAACGTTTACATCTCACCTCTTAAATATCCTCTGCAAATGGAACTTGCAAAAAAGCAGGGCAAGCACTGCTAACACAGCTTTGCCACACACTGTCAAGTGCTTATAAACTCTATTTATAGCTACAGTTAAAGATTCAGATATGCAAGTACTCCATTAAAAGACCACATTAATGAGCCCTTAGAGAAAATATCTCACAAAGCCTTTTGAGCTCGTAACTGCTCAGTTGTGCAGGGCTTCTTGCTTGTTAACATTCATAAAATATAAATACTGTGTACTAAACACCAGCACTTTGTGGATTGCGATGACTTATCTTGCCATCAGCAACGCAACTTGCCCGAGCAGGGAGGCGGCGGCAGCGCCAGTGGGGTGGCAGAGCACTGCTGTGGCTGTGGGGCTGCACCAGTCCCTCACACGTCACCTTATCTGGGGGCCTGCCTTTCCAGCGCGAAGCGGAGTGTCAGATTGACTCGCAGGTCAGTATCTGTGAGTATAATTTCTGAGAGAACAATCAAACCCATTAGCTGAGAGTGGCAGAGCTGGGCCTTCTTGCAGCTGCAACTTGAGAGCATGGCAGGTATTCAGAGCAAAATCTAATAGATAAAAGTCACAAGAGATTTTTTTTTTTCCCGTTGACATAAGCTAGCTGATGAGAAGTGTCATTGGAGAGAGAAAAAAAGTTGCTATATTTGATTTGTCATTATTTCCCCATTGTCCTTTCCTGTCTGCAATTACACAGTTCCCATTTTCTTGGTCTTTCCTCCCACAGAATTCCGTGTTTTAGGTTGTGATGGATGCTCTTGCTTAAATGTTTTTTGATATGTTTTATCTGCTATTGCTTTATCAAGTCTGCATTGTACAAACAAACATCACTTGAGCCCATTAGAGAATAATTCTCTGTAACCTTTAATACTGCATTTCCATCCTTCTATGAGTCGCAAAGCACTTGAGCACTAGAAAAGGCCATTTCTGTTTTTATGTCTGGCTTTCCACAACCTGAAGAAACTGAGGTAGGGAAAGACAGAGTGACTTGTTGGATGCTATTTGCTGGCCCTTGTTACCAAGCAATCTGTGCCCTTTTCTTTGTGCTTTTGGTCCCGTTGTCCTTCAAACAGAAGGTGCCCTCCTGGAAGGAACGTTTCTGCTCCCGAAATGAAAAATAAGGACAGCAGGCTTTAAAAAGCTTCGGGGCAGTTCTTGCTGTTCAAACGTGTCATTGATTTCAATAGTGCATTAGCAGGCTTGTTAAGCAGGATCTAGAGTGCTTAGCTTTATTTTATGGTGGTGAGCACCTGATTGTTCAAAATATTGGCATCTTATTGTAGCAGCAAGTTGGCAAGTTCCACAAACTGCCCAGCACCGCAAATGCTGTGAGATTGCTGAGTGCCTGATAGAGCAGGGTCATTTGCAATCAGTTGGCAATGTAGGTGAAGGCAGGGCTGTGGCACTGCACTGGGCTGTCTTCCTCCTGCTCTCCTCATTAATTTCCCCCTCTCTGACTCCATCTGTCTGTCTGTCAGCAGAGCGTTGCTGTCTGTCCCATGTGTGAGCTCCTGCTGAATCTCTCTCCCTGAACACGGCCACATTTCTGCTGATCTGTAGGTGTGATATGGATGGCACCTATGCAAGTAACCTGGGAGACAGCAGGAAAAACCCCACTGCCTGAGGGGTGGCCTCTTACACTGGGAGACCTAGGTGGGCTTCCCTTGGACCAGCTTGGGCAGCTGACCCCATGTAGAGAAAGCTGATGGTCTCAGGGTGGTCAGTGGGAATGGAGTCAGTGGCTCAGCCAGTCAGGTGGACATCTCTTTATTATGAGAATCATAGAATCACGGAATGCGGTAGGTTGGAAGGGACTTTTAAAGGTCATCTAGTCCAACCCCCTGCAGTAAGCAAGGACATCTTTATTATATCAGGTTACTCAGAGCCTCATAAAGCCTGACCTTGAGTATCTCAAGGGCTAGGGCCTGCACTTACCTCTCTGAGCAACCTGTTCCAGCGATCTGCCATTAGGACACGGTCGGTCTCTTGACTCCACTGGCTATGCAGATTGATCTCCACTAGCTATAAAGGGAGCACGATCCCCAGGTTCCTGTGCAAATGCACAACAAAATCTTAAGACGTGGAACAGCTTTAACAGCAAAGATCAAGAGAAGTTCAGTCCAGAGTGTCTTCATTGCATCCCCCACGTGTTGTCAGATAGACCCCTTGAGGAGCTGTGGGTGAGAAGGACAGCAGGAACAGTGCCCTGACCTCCAGGGTTTTGGTCAGCTGCGGTTGACCTGCAGCCCTGAACCTGAGCACCCGTAGGCATGGCTGGGGTGGGCTTCTCCCTCCAGCTGTTTTGGCAGAGAGCAAGCATCCTCAGGGAGCGGGCAGGAGAGCAAAGGCTGGGGAAATGGTGGAAGAGTGGGGAACACACATTGGTTTTGCAACCCACTGTCTCTGCACCAGCAGGGCTTCTGTGCCTGTCCAGGCAGACACGTCTCTGTGGGGTTTCAACGAGGGAAACGTTAGGGTCTGCAAGTCTTACAGACTGCCAGGAGCATCTGGCACTGGAGCAGGGGGCTGGGGGACTTGGAGGCTTGTAACAGCAGCTGCCTCTTACATCTGCTGGGAATTGAGTGTTAAAGAGGTTCATTTTGGTTTTTGCATCTGTGTAGGAAGCAAATGCCCACCATTGAGGAATTAAATGCTTTAAAGCATAAAGAGCAAACGGTTCTTATCCATACCATCTACGCTTTCGGTGGTGTGAGGGGGGAAAAAAACCCTGCAAGCTGGAAAAAAATGTTGCTGTCAGAGTCCGGAGGCTGCCTTGCTGGAAGCGACACTGGCTGCAGGCTGGCCCAGCCTTCAGCTCTGTTAATTAAGTACAGAGACTTTAGGCTTGTGTGTGAGAGCAGAGGGTAAAAGGAGGGGAGATTCGGCCAGCGTGAGGGACGAAGAAAATGGCACTGGTGGAGGCAGAACTTGCATGTGGGACAAGGGGGGCAGAGAACGTTAGAAAACGGGAAGCTTTGCTGAGGATAGTAGCCAAGAAAAAGAAAAGGAATAACTTAAAAAAAATTGTTGTTAGTTTCAGCTGAACACGAGTTAAGCGCTTATGTACATTCACAAGCGTGGATCTTAACTTCTGTACCTTATTTTCCTCTCCATAAAATGTAAATAACACTGCTTTCTTTATGCATAGGGCATTGTGAAAAGAAGCTTGTTTATACCTGGGAAGCACTTAAACGTGTCATAGCAAAGATTGTGATGATACAGTTAAAGCCATGGGCTTGCACCGCGGCACTCAGCAACTGCCCAGATACCCGATGCATCATGCAGGAGAGCTAACAGAGGAGGATATGAAAACACAAGCCAAATAAAATGTGTTCTGAAATCAGGAACTTGTGACTCCCCAGAATTAGAAGTGTGAAAGCTCTGAACTCACCGAAGGCACTGAGGTAGGCATATGTATCCTTAAACAAACAGCTAGAGACAGCGAAGAGGCAGGGTACAGCGGGGAACTACTCAAAGGTACAGTCAGTTCAAGAAATCAGTATACCACTGAAAAATAAATCTCATTGGAGTAGAAATGACCATTGTGGATGACCAGGGAAATACAAAGAGCAATAAAGAGAGAAGAATATGAGACCTATAAATCAGCAGGGTCAGCACTGCAGGAATGGGTACAAGAGCCTATTGTGAAAGAAGAATACAAGAAAATGATCCAAAAAAGCTGAAACAGGAAAAGGAGATGGGAAAAGCAGGAACACAATAAGAGATTTTATAAATTTGGTATATAAGAAGCCAAAGGTTATTCAGGGAGACAGACATTGCTTTTCTGAGCAACAGGGAGGGTACCTTGACAAAAAGGGCGATATTGCAGTGGAAGTGAATTACTACTTGCGCCTCAGTATTCAGCAGGGAGAAATAGAAAGTCTGTCACAGTTTCTATACATTTCCCAAGGACAGAAAATAAACAATCATTAATTTTAAAGGCTACCAGAGAATTAAACAATTGAATAAACCCACCAAAATAAAGCACTATTAAAAAAGAGGGTTGTTTACACCTCACACTTATTTTAAAAACTAGATGCCAAAGGAATCAATCAGCAGGGAAACTTAAGCTGGCTATGGGAGGTGTATCTGGGAAATTAAGAGCAGACATCATTGCATCCCAAACGTAAAGGGCTATAACGAGAGAAGTGTCTATAAGGTTCAGGGAACACTCACAACAGCTGATTATCTTTACTAGAAAGACAGATACAACTAGAAACCAATTCTTTTACTTCATTAAACAAGAGAAGGAAAAAAGGACTTTAAGAGGAATAAAAAATTAGTTTTAGCATCCTCACATTTCAAGAGTACAGGAATTCAGTGCTCCCAATGAGACATCACTGGGTAACATTGGAAGGCATGGGGATGAATCTCTAGATGATGGACTTGATTAAAGAATCCAGGTGGAGATAAAAAACCTGCAGAGGTTATTTAGGGTAGAGGTGGACAATGGAGTGAGATGTTTCGCTCATGAACTCTCTTAGCACTGTAGGAGATATACCTGAGAGCAAGGAGGAGGAAGGCTTTTTAAGTGGGGGAGGTCTGTCCTGGTATGTGAGGACAGCAGCCAAATTTCTGTTTGTGTTCCTTTTTAAGGTTCAAGGACTGAAAGAATTAGATGTCAACATTCCAACATCGAAATTTTATGGACTTCAATGGAGTTCACAACTTTAGCACACGCATTTAGAGCGCATGAGGAGACATGTCTACCTGGCAATGGGACCCAAACCTTGTTTCATGCTAAGTGGACAGGTAACCTGCACAAAGTGCTGTAGATACCTAGTGACATAAGGTCGTTCAGTGCCTGTTTCTGCGGGGTTTTTGCTGCTGGGGAACCGGAGTCCAGCTGCAGCTGGGTCACAGGCATCATTTCAGCTGACTTCTTGCAGCCTCCCATGATGACAGTGATTGGAACATGTGGCAAGGATGTGGGGAATCTGAGTTCAAAACTTGCTCCCTCTTCTTAGAGGTGTTTTAGCCCGTAGCTCTCTCCGTGTAACACCTTTTTGGATTAGGTTTTTTGATTCCTCCTGAGCAAAGTTATTCTAATTTTTATGACTTGCAATCGGTCCACAGTGAGTACAAGAGATGAGGGAACTGTCAGCCTAGTGAGACTGGCCCAGGTACCTGTCCTGCTGCTCTTAGTATTTCAGCATGTCATGAAAAGTTGGAAAGATTGCACAAGTTAATATTGAAATTTTGGGTTCCGGCATTCATCTACAGAAGGAGGAAGGCTGAAAGGAGGTAAGTAAGGGAAAACTGGCAACCTCAACTGTATGTAGAGCTTAAGCGTAATTGTTGAAAAGAAGAATATTCAGATACATGGAGGCAAAAAGGGAAATTGGAAGAAAATGCTACATTTGATCTTACTGCAGTAGATTATGCCAGATTGACTGATAACTTTTTGATTAAATTGAATTATGTCCTAGATAAAGGAAATGCTTATTTCTCTTGCTTATAAAATGTAGATGATTTGATCTGAGGATTAAAAAGGGAACTGTGAGACAGAAAAAGATTTGACTAATGGGGAAATGACAGTGGGTAAGTTTGAGAGGAGAGGTAATGGAGACCAGTTATCAGGGGAGTTCCTCAAGAATCATCTTCAGGATCCCATGACCTTGGTACAAAAAGGAGGTAAAGACAACAGTTTCTGCAGCCACAGCATGAGTAGAGAGAGAAGACTGATGCCCCAGAGCCCTGAGCTCATGGCTGATTGCTTTGGTGCCTGTGGAGTCAGCCTGGCGATCCCAGATAGGCACTGAAGTTAGATGTTTACAGCTGCTGTGAATAGCTTGGTTTCCCCTGGAAGAAATTCTTCCCTTAATGATGAATTTTATTGTATTAATGTCCCAGTGTATTTCAGATTGGTATTGTGAAGCTGTGACTGTAAAGGACACATAAACCAAGGGGTAAGCTGAGCTGTGTCCTCAGTCATATTTTCATGAATCTAGCCCCACAAAAGCTGGCAAAATCTTTATTAATGCCCAACTGTGATAAAGACAACAAGGAATCCTATATGCTCTTAGTATTTACCTATCTTCAAAGCAATTATTTTTTGCATTTTTGTGTGTAGATACTCGGGATGGCTGTAAAACCTCCTCAAGCGTTAAACTCTTCTGTGCAGTCTGGATATTTACAGTCAAGACCTTATATTTCTATCAGCAGATGTGGACTTCTCTTCTAGGAGACCTTTACTCTTAGGGAACTCAGGCAGTAACATGTCAGGTGTAAACACAAGGCCTGTCCTACACTTAAATATTACACAAAGCTTATTTTGAAATAGAGTTCAGTCTTGGTGGACTTAATGTGGACAAAAAGGGTCCACATTCTTCAGACCTGAGGCAGTTTTCATCTCTGAGGGGCTGGGCTTTGCTAATGTAGTCACGCATCCTCAACTTGTTAATCAAAATGCATTATGAAACACCTCACTATACCATCTCCCGTCCCCGTCCCCCCCCTTTTTTGTCTCCTCTACTCTCATTAATTTCAATCATGTAATAAGAAAAACCCATCTATGTTAATTGGTATGACTCCCCCTCAAGGGCATTGTGAAGCATGAAATAATTTCATTCATTACTGACAATGCAGGGACGTGAGTTTTCCCTTGAGGATCCATCTCGTCTGGTGATTTGGTGACCATACAGAATGGTGATAGGATTAGGGGCATATTGCTTTAAAATTAATAGTTTGTTGGAGAGGGGCTGGAAGATGTTGGGGAAAGAGGAAGCTTAAAATTCCAGAGATCACGTTTGTCTTCAAGGCTCTTGGAGGCTGATGCATCTAACCTGTATTTATCAGGCAAACCCACCATTAGCCCCAGCTCCTGTTTTCTTTCCAAAAGGTAGCTGAGCTAGTGTTTCAGTCATGCCATGGAGCAAAACTAAATGGATGTAAAGCGGGTCAGATTCATTTCTCCTTTTTCTTTTTTATTTTTGGGAGTCAGAATTTCATTTCCCTAAAATGCAGTTAAGTGTTCAGACATGAGCTCCCAGGCTGTCCCCAGCTCAGTTTGGTAACAGAGCCACTGCCACTGGCTTGCTGAGGTTTGTCATCTGCCCTAACAGGTAGCCTGTAGCCTGCCAAGAAAACACCACAGCCCTAGCACTCAAATGTAGGTAGGTGATTCTAGCTGAGGAAGGAGGAAAAGTTCACCACCTTTTTTTTTTTTATTTTATTTTGCTGAGCTAACAAAAATGCATCTATTGCTACTTTTGCTGCATTTGCAACATTTTCATTAGCAAAGGGGTTTTTTTTTGGAAGCCAGGCTGCCTTTGTGCAGAGGAAGTGAACCTCCTGACAGCTATGTCATTTCCCTTGTTTCCAAACAGCTTGTCTGAGCGTACAACCTCCACTTGCCTCTCTTAACAGCTGGCTGTGAAAGAGCAGGGAAGTTTCTGCCAGCTGTTCCTCTGCTCTTTTCCTTGCTGTTCTCAGACAATGTTATCAAATCTTTACTGCAGCTTTAATTTTGCTGGATTAACATGCATACTTTTGGGTATTGTTCCTTCTGTGCCCTGGATAGATTTACTGGTTTGACAACATCCTTCCTTGCCACTGAAGACTCTGTCCCAGGCAGCAGTGACCCTTGCTGCATGGGTGTGTTCATTAGCTAAGCGCAAAATACCGAGAACAGTGTCTGACACGTGGATTGTTCCAACTCTTGAGCAGCCTCTGTGCTGAGGATTAGTCATGAAAAATAATCAGTAAAATACGCTGCAGATGAAGGCTACGGCATGAGAGATAACCTTGCCATTAAAGGTCCTGTAATGCAAGCACATCTCCCTCACAGAAATGGAAAGGAGGATAACGTGTCTTTTAACAGAATCGATAGAGATCAATGCAAAGACAATAACTCAAGAAATGGATGCATTAACCAGAGAGTAAGAACAATATACCCCCAACTTGAACTGAGGGGATACAGACGATGTTACTAAAAGCAATTGAGATCATAAGCAAAAACCTAAACCATAAAAATAGTTACAGGTTTTCATTTAATGATGTGGTATGGTAGAAACTGTGATTTGGATGATGCAGGCATGGGAATAAATTAGCTTTATGGTCAGAAGCAAAGGCCCTATTTGCTCCTCAGGGTTATCTATAAATCTGCTGTCTGTAACAGAGGAATATGATTGACTTGGTGGAAAAGGAGCAACATCAGCCAGGGACTACATACCTTCTCCAGGCTACCCTGTGTTGAAGAGAGAGTAAGATTCTCTTTTGCAACTGCAAGAAGGCTGGGAGTATGTATTTCATGCTTCTACCCACATGTTTTCAGAAAAGAAAAAAAAAGCAAAAACCCACAAACAACAAAACCCCACAACAGTCCTAGGTTTGAAAAGCATAGGTTTGTGCAGTTGGAAAAATGACATCACACCAAGCTAATCTCCACATGAGTGCCAAAATCCCCACTGGAAGAACCACAAGGAGTAAAAAGAAAAAAAAAAGGGTGGAAGAAATGCACAGTGAATGTGACATCTGACAAGTGCACGGTTGGTATCCCGTGCCTGACACAACCACTGAAAATAGTGCTTGATGGGACTGTAACCCAAGATTTGGAGTGAGATGCTGACTGTATGCAGCTTGCATGGTAATCGCTGGGGATGTAACTGCTCAGCACTGCTGGAAAGATAAACCATAGCAGGCTATAGACCTGTGTCTAAATATACTGACTGCGTGATCTTTTCTGAGGCCTCCCCTTTGTCAAAGAACAGATTGAAATCCAAAGTTACCGGGACCGTATGTTTGCATTCCTCAGCCCTGCCATCACACCCACCACTGCTCTTTCAATTTCAGTGCCTTGCTCACTGCAAATGTTGTGGAAAGGAGGATCCCAAACGCTTATGTGTGCAGGGATCTCAGCTAGGCCCCTGGTACAGGCAGTCCCTAGGGCATTTGCAGCTACCTACCTACAGGTATGTTTTCCAGCATCTAGCCCTCGCAGCTCACTGTCAAGGGTACCTGTTAGCTTATGTCTGATAGTTGGGAAACGCCACAAGAAATCAGAAGAGGCAAAAGCCACAAAATAGAAATCAGTGTCTGGAGATGCAACTGCACCTTTGAAGTACTCGCTGTGCTGCCATAGAGCAAGTAGGAAAAGCTTAGTAAGAGACACTTGAACCTTTTAAGCATCATCTCTTGGCAATAATGACCTCTCATGCATATTTATGTACAGCACTTAGCTTTATAATGGCCACTTGAAAGACATTTAATTCTTTTTGCCTAGGAATGAAGCTATGTGGAGTGTGACAAAAAATGTACCAAGGTCCAAATATTAAAATACAGAAATGATCCTGGCATTTCCTGCATGCCAGCCAAAACTACCTCCTGGGAGTATATGGATTAAGAATTTATGGACTTCTTGATTTAAATGTTGAATATGGGTTTGCAGGCATATATACATATCCATAAGAGTTAGTAAAATCAGGTAGTTGCTACAGGGCTTCAATCAGGCTTTCCTGGATGAATTTCAGACAGGTCCTATGGCTTGGTTGGGTTTGTAAAACCTTTTTGTTGCACAGAACTTAGTTATTCATTATACACTGAAAGCAAAATCATATGACTACCATTTCCTAAGTAACATAATTATCTTATTGATTCTTATGGGGCAAAACACTACTTTTATTGTTAATTAATACTGCCAAATCTGGTTATGCAATTCTGGATATAGGAAGTTCAGTTTAATGTGTGTTTTGGGGGGTGGGGGTGGGGGGAGAAGTGTAAAAAGAAATGCCTTAACTTTTTTTTTTACTTTCAGAATGTGAGTATTGATATTCTTTTGTGTGTTCCCTGTTCTTAACTACTACAGGCAGTGCAACCTATTACCACTTTTCATCAGAGAGAAAGAAATATAGAGATAATGAAACATAAAAATGCCCCATGAAAAACATATTTTAAAAAGCTTTAGGTAGCTGAACAGAGCTGCAGAAGGCAAAGACACACAATACTGCTGTTTTGGAACCAAAGTAATTTTATGGAAAATGAAAAGAATACTTACAGTAATTTCAAGGGCTTACACTTTCATTCTTATTTTAAATGGAAATGTATCAGGAAATTCTTATGCAGAGGGAACATAAATAGTACCTCGTCTGTCCCACGGAAAAGACAGTATGAAAGATTCATTAGACACTAGGACATATAACGACTTCTCGATTCTTTGAGTTCTTAGCCAGTGCTCTAATGAAATTCAAACCTGCTACATCTGCCATACTACACTGTTAATTAGTTTTCTATTTATTTAGCAGATCTAGAAGTGGAAAGCAATCTATTGCCAGTGAATTGTTTGACTTCTATGCTAAGTAGGCTGCATTCCAATCCTCTGATGTTGAAACTAGCATGAATCCAACTTTCATCTCACTGCCATGTCAAATTAGCACCCAGCAGATTCTAGATACAAAGACTTTTCTCCTCCCCCCCACCCCACCTTGCTTTGTAAAAGACCAACAGTTCTTGGAAGCCAAGAAACAGAAGCTAGATAATTTTTCTGCAATCACTCTTGCCCCTCCCCCACCTCTCTTGCTACAATGGATTAAATATAGGATGTATAGAGGCTGTGGTTTGTTTATATTGTAGGAGGAACATGACTTTAAGCAGACCGTGTTCATTATGTAAAACAAAACTAAATTGATGTGTATTCTGCACAAGTTTGAATAAAATAGTACCCAGCCTAAGAAGAACCCAGAATGTCTTGGCAAAGTTATGAGGTGACTTTTGCTCACGGTTTGCTGTTTTCTATTTCTGTCTGTATTCTGCAATATATTGCAGCATCTAAACACAACATTCTGTATGTGACTTACTCCTGTCTTCCAGTGTCAACAGGGACTGGATTGTGAAAATATAAAAGAAAGTCAGATGAAATTAGACAAGAAATCAGTCACAACTGAAGCCATTAAATCCTAATGTAAGTGCACTGTGTGTGTGCACTATAGTGTGTTGGGGTGTGTGGGGGGTGAGAATACAAACCTATGCCCAGGCTTTTGAGTTTGCCTTGAACTTTGAGATTTTTCCTAAAATCTAAAAACAAACTTTGAAGGATGTGGGGTTTGTATCAGGATAGTCCTAAATAAGGCACTTTTATATAATTAGTAAGTGAAATGCTGTCCTGAGCTTCAGTGAAGCAATGACAAAATGGATCTGCTACAGTACTGTTTTTTGTACACCATCCTTGCTAAATTTCCTGCCATAAGCAAGACAAGAATTGACTCAAAACTCACTGGTTTTGAGCAATTTACGATGTAAGTCAGAGAAATACAATATACAGCACAGGACAGCAAGAGGCAAAAGCTGGGTCCAAGAGAACACTGGTGGCAGTGTTCACAAAAGAAAAGCTCCTTTCAAGAGAGACGAAATAAATCTCTTACACTAGACTGACTGATATTTTTGGAAAAATGTTTTTGAATTTCAGGTCTGAAAGAAATAGTGAACTTCAGGTTAAATGCTGGTTGAAAAACAAGCTCTGTGAGTTTAACTTTGTTAGTTGATTAAATGGCTTGAGATTCACAGAAGAAAAGCTTTTTAAAACTAAAGTGGTAATACTTGGAAAGAAACTTCAAAGCCAGGACTAGAGTCAGACGAGGGTAGAAAGGAGATCTGAAGGAGGCAAGGGGAAATGTGCCACATTTTGAACTGAAGGAACCTGTTCTCAACTTGGGATAGGAAAGAAAAATCAACCCAGGTTCCTTTCTGATTTAATTTATTTGCTGTCTTTTGTTTGGAGTTATGGGGGGGGGAGAGGGTTTGTTGTTCAATTTTTTCCAGTGATAGTTCTTTTCTTGACTTTGTTATTATTTCTTCATTATGTTGCTTTCTTCCACCTATAGGAAGAGCAAAATACCTAAAACCTTGGTAATTCTGAGTCTGGGAAAATAAAAAATAGCACATCATAGTGATATGTTTAATGGACTCAGCAGTGACATGAATTCCCAAGTGCTCCCTGGAAGCCTCCATTCTTAGAGCTCAATGTTTCATCATGGTAGGAAAAAAGGAAACAAACTGAATGAGTCAGAGTAATTTTCCTAAATCTTTTTTTAAGTTGTTTTCCTGGGTTCCTGGCATATTCAGAAGGACTGAACACTGCCACTTAACAAAGCATGCCATTAAGTAAATGTTGCATTTGTAGTGGTTGGGTTTGAATTTTTGATAGTTTGGAACAGGAAGGAGTATAAAATAGGATTTATTCCCTTTTTCCAGTGTTTGTAGAGCTGAATGGACTGAAACAAACCGCTGAGGTTGGAGGCAGAAATCTGAAGGCTAGAGTTCTGCTAATGAAGCTCTGTGATGTGTAAGCATGTCTTCTGATGATCAGGAATCCATCCATGGGTTGCAGGAATATACCTGGTCTGTGGTTTTTCCAAATGGATACATTACCTACATACGCATATGAAACGGTTGCCAAGAAAGACTTGTGCTTATTATGAACCATTCATAATCTTCCTCTAAGTTGTGAGAGCTGAATCTCTGCTACAGGTCCTCTTGTTCCTGCCTGGCTGGGAAAACTTGGCTTTACCGTGCCTGTCCCTGAGCGCTGGGGGAGTGTGGTACAGTATGTCCTCTCGCACTGATCGCTTCTGCCCCAGGTCAGAGCGGGCAGGGAGCTCACCCTGAAAACAAAGATGCTGTGGTGCTGCTCTTTTTGATCAAGTTACACCCTCGCATCTTAACTTTCTGCAGTAGCAAAGTAGTAAGTACTGAAAGGAGCCAGTCTAAACTCCCTTATGCAACCAGCAGATGCTTGTGACCGTGGATGTTGCATAATCAGTGAATGATAAAACTTATAAAAATCTTTAAACCTGCAGAAAGAATTCAGAATTTCAGCAAATTTCTGTCTTGTCTGACTGCTCATTTTGATCAGCTATAGAAAAAAAGCCAGTTGTGCATAAACTCCATCTGTTCTTATGGAGTAATGTGTGTGTGGCTGGGATGGTATTTAAAGGGATATTTGAGCAGTGCTATTGGAAAAACAGAGAAACTGAATATGGGATCAGGATCCTACTTGATGCATGGAGGCGGCTGCAATGATCAGCAGTTCAACTTTTGGCAAAAGTAATGGCAGAAGAAATTGATCCTGCCCTGCGTGATGTGTGCCTTGAAAGAAATTTTGTAAGCTGTTTAATCTATGCCTCCATTTTACAATGCTGTGTAATCTGATTATACAAACTGCACCTCTAATTCCTGCCTATGTAGATGTTGCACAGTAACACTTCTCTCAGCATTCAGTAGAGAGATACAGACTTCACTGAGCAGTGCAATGAAAGACAGGGACTTAAGGTGCCATTCGATAGGGTAGATGATATAACTCAGACTAATTGTTCTTCTGGACTGTGATACGTGGACCTGGTACTTCTGTAACGAGATTTGGTTAAAAGTTTGAGCCAAGTCAGTAAAGTATAATTTTAACTGTAGGAAGAAGAAAGGGTTTGTGGAAGAATAACACCAAGCATATGTCGCTCAGTTTGTACTCCTCGCCTCCCCATTGCTTAACTACTTTTTAGTTGGGGCAGCAGGGCTAAGATGTGAATTTAAACTCTGTGTGCTAGGACACAGCAGCCAGTGGGCTGAGTTACCACAACGGGCAGCAACAGAAACGTCTCCGTTTCTTTAGTTCTACAGAACTGCAGAACAACTCTGAAGTCATGTTTGTGCCGGGAGATCTGAATGGATCTGAGGAACGGCAGAGAGAAGACAGGGATGAGCGGAAGCACTGAGTTCTACTTTCCACACAGTAAGTCCTTTGGTGTCAGAACAAGATGGTGTCAGAGTCTCTGCATTTGTTGTTACGTCCTTGAAAGGTCCAGGGAAGAAAGCTCACACACTGACTGAAACCTTTGCATGTCTGCACAACAGCACAGCAAAATGGAGAGCTGTGGTGACATGGGAATGCTGCAGCATTGGTTGGGTCAAAATATACATTTCAGGATTATCAGCAGTGAGAAAAGGGTGGATATTTCTGCAGGACAAGAGGACACATAGAATAGGGAAACTGGCCTGAACAGCACAGCTCAGGGAAAGTGGCACTGTGAGAGAAGCCTGGATAATCAGGTGGGAAAGAAATTATGCAAGGAAGCTGGGAAAGTCAAGAGTTATGAAAGAAATGGAGAGAGACATAGTAGAACAACAGACTGAGTAGATTTGATTGTCTGAATTCCTTGTTTGAAGTTGGAGCAGCAGGTGAAAGGAATAAGGAAGATATGGCCATCTGAGAGGCTTTATAGGGATCATCTGGAGCCAGAGACAGAAGGGAGGTGAGCAGAACTGTGTCGCAGTAGAATGAAGTTAAGGAAAGCTGAGGGTGATGTGTGTCTGTTCTGGAGGTAAGTGTGGCAGTGGACAATGGTGGGTGAGTGGAAGATTAGGGGAAGGGGGGAAATAAAGGAACTTGAAGATGTTTGATGTGTATTGTGGGGCCTGAAGAAGGAGCAGAAGCATTAGAAAAGGGAGGAAAAATGTCCCTTGAGGGTGGGAGAGCAGGAAAGACTAGTAGAGTATTTCTGTAATGTAGTATGCAAAGTAGCAGCAGAGGATAGAGGGCTACTGATGCTTTAATGGAGTATCCTAATCTACGTGCAGCATGTAATCTCATAGAGTTTATTTATAGGCTTGCTAGTAGATGAAGCACAGGTAACGTTTAGTTGGAAAATGATAGGCCCTTTATACTCAGCACAACAAAGGCAAAGGAGGGAGGAAGGTTCAGTGATGCATACTAGTGTACTAGCCTACGGTCCAACGCTAAAAAAAGTAACTTTTGAAGAAAAAAAAAAAGGGGGGAGAGGAGTTAACTTTTCAAGGAGGAAGGGTTCCCTGGCCCTCTGGACATCCTGAGCTTTGCACTGTTTTCAGTGAATGAACGCATTCTTGACGTGTCTGCAGTTACAATCTTTCTTTCCCGCAGCACACGCTGCCCTGCTCTGTTCAGGGCGTGCTTGCTGTGGCCACGCTCTCACGTTTGCCATGAGTGTCCTTCGCAGCCACCACCCAGGGATTAATTCCTCTTGGATTCATTCTGGTGTTTGCTCCAGTTCTTTATGCCAGTCTGCTTCCATGCTCTGCTGCCGCCACTGAGGCTGGGACGCGCTAAAAGCTGCACGCTTAAATTCTTCCCTTCTCTCTGGAGCTCCTGACCCCATATGAACTGATGAACGTTTGCCACCTACATTCAGAGGACACTTTCTTCTGCATGGAATCTGGCACTCCGGGCATAAAGTTTGCTTCTTGCTTTTTGGTTGTTGTTTGTAATTTACTCTCCTCTTCCTTAGATGCATCACAGCTTCTGAGGAATGGTTGTTTTCCTGGTAGCAAGGAAAAAAAAAAAGGCCTACTGCCCATCTGCTGAGAGTGAGGCTTTCTCTGAGAAGCAGTGAAGTAATTTCAGTAGTTTTTAACTTTTGGAAGCCCTTATAAGGTTGGGGTTGGTGGCAAGAGAGTAAGGAAAAGAAACTTCCTGTTCTGATCCTGGGGAATGTCCTCTCTGCACGTTACTTTTTCATTTACATTTGAGAAATCAAACTGTCCAGCAACAGTGCCATTCTCCCCCTCCCCCCCTTATATTTTTGAAATACAGAGATGAGGAGTGAGAAGCACCTAAGTTACAGCCCTGTTCTTCCCCCACACCCCTTCAGCAAAGGCCTCATTATGCATCGGCCACTTCTGTGTTCTAGTGGATTGAAGGGAAATACGTGCGTAGTCCAGCAGTACATCCAATTTATTTAAAGAGGTTACTACTAGGACATCATGCAGTATCCATCCTCCTCCACTGAGCGTACAGTGACAGCCCAGGCAGTTCCACTGGTTCTAGTGTAACGAAACCATTGGTACAGTGCAGGGTTTTCTTCAGTTTTACTTCTTTCATAATACATTTGAGTATCCCAGTTCATATCTGCATGTATGTGCACATTTAATTTGTGCTTTTGATTTTATGTCTCTCTAAAAAGCTAGTCTTGTTATGAAGAAGAAATACAAAATTCTGAGTTTGAAACTCAATTTATGTGAAGCTAATGATATTATGAAGTTTTCTGGTATTTTAAGTTCTATGATTGCTATTGCTGTTTATTCTGAGGTCTTTTATTTCAGCATATTTAAATATCTGATGTAACAGAAACAGTAACACAGATGAAACAGCTCATTTTTATTGGACAAATGAGACACAGTTTTAAACCTTTAAACTATTGTCTTTGGAATTAAAAAGGTTTTGTTGTTGGTTTGTTGGGGTATTGTTTGGTGTTGCGATTTTTTGGGGGGTTTGGGGTGTTTTTTTAAGAAAAAGCCCCTTTCAAAGGGATATTGGAATTTGAACCGTTGTTCTGGAAAATTAGGGATGAAATCCTGGAGCCAGTGCATCAAAATATCCATTGATGTCAGGTGGGCTTGAATCTTCCTTCTAGTTGTTGTTTGTTTTGTTGTTTTGGTGTCTTTTAAAGAAAGTAACCTGGCTTTATGAGCTGTTGGCAGTGTAAATCTACTCTTGACTTTATGCTCAAATATTCTTATTTCTGAATTAACAAGAACTTGAACAAATGCAATCGTTTGCTTCACATCCCTTGAGCGTAGGCTAATTGAGGCCATTCACATTCACAGGAAACACCAGAGCCCACCAACACTCAGGAAACAATTTGGACAAAGTCAAACAGTATCGGTGCAGATGCAAGTAAGCGTTTCCACAGGTTGCACTCATGTAGGAGTGCTTGCTCTCCTCTTCCTTGCAGGCATCTTGGCATAAAGAGATCTTATTCTGTGGCCCGGGGCTTGTTCATGGGACACTTAGGACATGACATAAAGGGTCAGGTCGCTCTTTTATTTCATGCCCATTACTGGCTCCAGACACAAGCTCTCCCCTCTACCTTCTCATGTGCTTGGAGACACTTTAGGTCCTCATTTCTTCTAGCAGCTCTTAGTCTGTGACAGTTTTTCCTTCTGTCATCACCAATACAGCCAGCAACGCGCTGTTCAACATAAATCACGTGCTCCGTGTTTGAACTGGAGCACGAGCCTCTATGAGAAGAGGCATTGGAGCTTTGATCTTGGCAGCTTTACGCAAACTGCAAAAGCTTTTCTGCAGTGTAAATAGCAAAAGGGAGTGCAAGTCCTTCTATGAATGAACACAGAAGTCCTTCCTTGAAATTACTGAGCGAACACCATATATTTATTGCTTGCCTTGTGGTTTGGTAAGGTGCTAACCCAGCTGAGAAGGTGCGCAGTTAAGCTGAACACTGTGCTGTTCCCAGGTAGCTACACAACACAAGATCTCATTTCTGACTTCTCAATTTCTGCTTCACGCAAAGGTAGAACAGAGAAACAAAAACCCTTCAGATGGGGAGTTCTGTCCTCAAATTTATTTTCTCAGTTGCTGCTAAGACCTGAAATTTCCAACAGGTTTTGCTGCTTCTGTAGCCTCCTGTGAACGAAGAAGCTGTTTCTTGAGTTTCAAAACCAATTATTCTAAAAACAAAGCCTTTATGTTTGGCTGAAGCTAAATAAACTTGAAATTCGGATATTTCTTTGGAAAGAATGGTCTGTTAATTGGTGTCGAGGTTTAAATATTTGAGCTTGTTTATTTCTCCTACTTCCCTAAATGATGTTTCAGAAACATTCCCCTGTTATTACAGTCTATTAAATCAGACTTATCAAAAGGAAACATTTATTGATATCTTGAGAGACGTGCATGTCTAATTAAAGTTGTGTTGCTGTGCATATTTTATATTAAAGTAAATGTTTCCTGCAATTTGATTTTAATCAGGTCTGAAGGGCCTTAATAAGTGTTTGGCTCCATAATTTTTTATTTCCCTTTCCCTGGACTAAGGGATGATGTACTGCATCAGTTTGCAAAGTCATGTCATTTACCATCACTTGAGAAAGTTCTGCCATGTGCTGTATTTATTCAACACTCACGTCCCTGGGAACAGTGGCAGCCAGTACTAAATGCACATTTTTGATGGCATTTACAAGCACTGATAATCCCAGAAGTCTAGAGTATTTGTGTATTGCAGTTCTGAAGTGTGATTGGACAGCTAATTTGCTTCTCTTTTATTATCTCTCCCAATTTTACTTCGAACTATGATTACTATAAGGAAAAAAAAGCTTTATAGGTTTCTGAATTCCCAGTTTAAAGTTTCTAATTTGCAAGCTTTCTTTTTTGTGCTTGTTATTGTGCGAGGTCCCTCTCCGTGCAGTTACTGTTGTCCTTTGCCATTTTCTTTGCTACTTTGCTTGTTTCATGGACAGCTACCACTGCTAGAAGGAAATTCAGTTTTGGGTATGCAGTCTCTAAAACACCCGTCTTGTGCTTGGGTTCTGTTTTTCTTGTGCTGTCCCTCATCTCTGTGCCTAACTTCTTCCTTCATAAATAGGTTTGCCCATGCTGCAATTTAAATGACATGCTATGGAACCTGATCTTAAAATATGATTTAAGAGACTGACAGAAAGAGACTAGCTACATTTTGTCTGCAAAACACCATCAGTTTTGAGTGAAATGCTGTATTTACCTATGCGGGAATGTGTCCAGGTTTTCAGAAGAGTCTTTTATGATGCAAGAATAAGTTTATATAGTTAATTATAACATTTCTGTCAAATAGCTGTGTAATAGATTATCTTAATTCTTCTGGCAGAGAGATGTAGTAATGCAGAATGTTTTTGGACAGTACATTGTGCATGTGTATACATATATGTACATGCCCTACTATAGGTTAGAATATTTACACATTCACAGTTAGATAAACATACATACACTTGTGTTGGAAGTTGAAGGTTTCCTTTTATCAGACTTTTCTAAACATTGGCAATCTTCTTGCTGCTACTCTAATTACTGTGCTGTGTAGTAAGTTTGAAGTTATGATTTTGCTATAATAGATGGTTTACACGTAACAAAGTGATAGTTTTTACCAGTGATACCATAATCCACATAGGCATAGCAGAGAAGAGGAGGAGGAAGAAGCAAAAAATAGTTATTCCCCACTAATGGGACATTTAATGATGGAACGGTCCCATGCTCTGCTCAAACTTGCGTGGGGATTATGTCTACACTGAGACATTAAGTAGTGCCAGGGGTGCACCCTGATATCTGAGCACACCCTGATGTCCTTGCTGTTCAAGTGTCAAAACATCCACAGGGACAGCTTTCCCCCAAGGCTAACTAGCAGTTTCCAAATGACTTCCCTCCCTGGCACCATTGGAGAGGTGACCTCATTGAGTTGGACGAGACATTAACAGTAGGAACCTGGCCAGCCCAGTGTGCCTGGCCATGCAGTCACATCTGTGTCCTGGTCAGGTTTGCTTAACTTTTTAGAAGCGATGCAGGCAGAAAATCGGTACCAAAAGTTGTCATTAAATCCAGATTCCATTTGCCGCATTCCAGTGCCTTCCTAGATAATTACCTTCATTTATATGACATTATTCTTAAAAATCACTCTGGTGAAATGGCTAAGACAGTGCTTAGAGAACAAAACACACCCCTTCATTTTCCGCAGACAAACATCACAAAATGTTAATTGATTTGCTTCCAGCTTTGACTTTTTTTTTTTTAAAACCAAGATGACAAATTAAAAAAAGGCAAAAGAAAACTGATTCAGAAATAAACTCCTAGAATGCTCCTAAATTAGATCATGTAATTAGTACTCAACTTGTAGGCATTGACATTTGGTGGAATTGCACTTGTGCGAACAAATTCAGCTCACACAGTTTAGGAACAGTAAATGATCTTTAGGAAGGGATGGTGCCTGAAGCTTCTGTAAGCTTCCTTCATCGATTTAATTCCTGATATTCAACAGTTCTTAAAAAAAAATTCTCTTTGCCACAGAAAATCCTTGACAAACAAATTAGCAATGGTTATGGCTTAAGGAATGGCAGAAAGGGAATGGTGCCAAATTATTATATTCTGATATATGGAGTATGTATTCTTGAAATAACAGTACAGGCTCTGTATTAGTTTACACTGTATACTTCTTTAAATGAGTCTGCAAGTTTTACCTCTATCTTCTTTTGCATTTGAAATAATCACTTTGTATTTGTAAAGTGTGCAGAGAAATTCTGCTGGCAAAAATCACAGGTAAGAAAAGAGTTATCAGACAGAAGCCTGTTCTTCTGGTCTTCCCCCTTTGTGTGGAGAAACTAAAACAGGAGAAACGGTAAAAAAAATACTGTGCTTGGAGAGGAAAACTCTCCCAATCCACTTCCTAAGTCAGCACTGTTGATACTGGAAGCTGCTTGCCTGGAAGAGCAACTGCTAACTTCTTGATGATTTGTGAAGAAATCTAGAGTGGGTTTGTGTAAGAGGGAGGAATGATGTTCTGCTTTAGTCCACCAGCATCTCAGAGCCTTGCTGTTACAACATTCAACCCTTAGAGGAGTTCTCTACCTAAGGTAATACATCTTTATGTCCAGAGGTGGACATGGGTTCCTTCATCAATTAATTCAAGAAGGTTAGGTGTCTGAAAGATATTTCTGGAAACTAGATTTACAGGGAGCCTAACAGAACTGTGCTCACGAATCTGAACTATGAATCTGAACATTGCTTATGTAGAAGATAAGAAAACAGGATGCATCACCCATGATAACTTGAAAAAAATTATACACCTGGTCTGTTGATATTCTCAGGGATGATGAACAAACTAATGTTGTTTTTCAGGAGGCTTTTCTTTTTTTTTAATTTTTTGGGGAAAATATCTGTTGAGAAATGTGTCTTAAGACATCTTATGCTAGACCTCTAAGTGGTTTGGTAATTGTGGCTTCAGCACTTTGTAAGCTTTCTGTCTGCTAGGAGGTCTAAGTCTACCCATCAGCAGAAATTGAGGCATCTGTGACTGCAGAGGAGACAGGCAATTTTCATGTTATGCACCTAAACCAATTGCTTTGGTGCCAAAGAGGAATTACAGTAAGCATGTGCTTCAAACTTGCAAAAAACCCGACCTGCCTTCTAGGATCCCATTCAGTTTAGTGCCATCCATGGAGATACACCTTCCATCTGTGAGATGACTGTCACACTAGTACGGTAACAGCTAGACTGGTGATAGCTTAGGCAGAGCGGCAGATTCCCTTTAGAGTGCTGTGATTCAGCTGTACGAAATTTATTTTGGGAAGGAAAAAAAAAGGTGGATTTATGCAGAAATCCATTTGGAAATATCCCAGCCTAAAGATTAAGTGGACTCAAGAAAGTCCTTTCTTGAAAAGGCATGGCTGTACCCCAGTGCCTTCAGACAAAATGTGACCATGCTTCAGAATCAGCTGTAGGGAAAGATACAGATTGCCCATTTTTAGTATTCACCACAAAAGATGAATGTTGAAAGAACTTACCTGCAACACCTAGTGGTGTGGAGTTGGTTGGTGGTTGAGTTTGGGGTTTTTTTTGGGGGGGGGTGGTGGTGGTATTTTTTTTTGGTTTTGTTTTTTAAAATCTTTTATGTATCTTATGATTTTGGAATCTGAGCAAAATTTTTCAATGGAAAATTAGTAGAAGTGAAGTGAGCTCTTCATCTAACAAAAAACTGAAGGGGAGTTTCTACTATTGTAAAGCTTAAGCTGTTTGGTAATTCTGGCAGCACTGTGACTTGGGTCCTTACAATCAGTTCTACGACTTACTTATTTTTTTCTTCCATTAATTAGGATTGTGCACTGGGACCTTATGTCTGAATCCATTGTAGAAAACTGATTCAGGACAGTGAGGAATGTACTCCTACCCTTGGTGTGTCTGAAGCAAACCTTCACAGGGCAGAAGATGGCTAGGTAGGTTTATGGTCTTGCTTTTAAGAATCCACTGAAAGCTTTACTGTTTTGTTTGTGCAATTGCATTTGTGTGTTTTCATCTTCTGGATGCAGAATTCATTCTAGTGGGTTAGAAATCCATGGAAGCAAATGGGTTGCAGAGGAAAACAGTAGGTGTTGAGCTTATGTAACTTGTTTATATCCTATACTATATTTAAAGAATGTGAACTGTTGATCTAGACAGGACTTTGTGGCTCTTCTCATGGGTCCCTTTCTACATGAACTTCTGAGGCTTGTCCTTAACTTCAGTGTGCTGGACTGTGATGCAGCTGATGAGCACATGTGTCTAGCTCAGGCTTGCTCTCCGTAAATTCTCATACCTTTCTGTGCTGTTTCCTTTTGGGCAAAGTACAAGTAATTGCTTTCCTCATCATCAATACGGCAATTCTGTGGGCTGCACCCTTTGCCTTTTAGGTGGGCTTGAGGTACTTCTCCAGTGTTACAACTGAAGGCCTTTTACCAGGTCTCTGACACAGGGGCTTCCTGACCTAAGCCTATAGTTCATCCACCTGTTTCCTCAAAATCTTTCAATGATCTTGGCTTGTGTGCCACTTCTTTCCTCCTCTCTGGGAATGTTAATAGCTTAAATGGGAGTGGGGGGTGGGGGGAAGCACACCTCTGTTTTTTGCTTACTGTCCTCCATATAAAAGCTTCATGCCACATCTGCCTCTACCACCACGTCACTCTTAAGTGTTTGTCCCCAGCTTTTCTGTCCCTTGCTTCCAGTTCTTCCTTCAAAGCTTATTCATGCCTCTCTGCTGCTGTTCCAGCATTTACCTACTTGATGCCTTTTCCTCATTCATCTGTCATTCCACTGTCCTGTACATGCACATAAATAGTCTTCCTTCACCCACAGAAAAAAGAGGTAAGGTGTTATGCAGATGTGCAAATATGTTTCACAAAGATCCCATATAAGCACTTCAGTTTGCTAGGGCCAGACAAATCCAAGTAAGTTTGAAATCTCAGTCAAGAAACAAACCAGATTTTTTTTATTTAAGTACTTCAACAATATCTGGGATCACAACTGGCAATGTAGATTTATAGGAAAAAAAATCCCAAGCAAACAAACAAAAAACACAAGGGGAGAAGATGCAGGTTAAATTATGAAAGACCAAACGGAAGTGATATAATTTTGGTTGTCAAATACTCATTTTTATTAGGTTGTATACAACTTCAGAGTCTTGGAATTTTTTAGACAAAATTTGTTTCACTTAACTATTGGGTATCACAGGCAAAGTCACCAAAAATAGCAAAATCAGTATTTGAAGATTATATTCAACTTTAGAATAAATGAAATGTAGATAGCTCTTTATTTGATTTAATTATATATGGAATGAATACCTTGAAAACAAAGTGCAATAAACAGAAGAACATATTTATTAGGGCAATGTTTTATTAAGTTCAGATAGGCATATTATAAATATGAAAACCAGAGCCTAGATAGTAAAATACCACTGCACTTTTGAAGAGCAAAGAATTAACATTCTGCCGTTGCTTCGGTAACTTTTAAATGGTAGCAAAAAAACATATTTTAAGATCTCACATTCTTGTTCATGAATGTGAATTTACTGTCCTACTTGTAAGAGGTAGGGCCATGTCTCCCACAGCTAAGTGTGCATGACAGAATAAAGAGGGGTAGAAGAAAGTAGATGATTAAAGGTGGAAGAGATGACTTTTCTTGACAATACAGTATTAAAAGAATTCATATATCCATATTTCAGTTCTAGTACTTTAAAGTAATATAGTTTTCCACATATAAAAAGCATGTTCCTTAAGTTACAGTTTTGAACTACCCATACTGAATCTAAATTTGTATTCTTGTATCTCTAGCTACAGTCTCAGTGTATTCTACATATTTTTTCTTTTTAAAGTCGGTTTAGTTTCCAGAAAACCCCTCAGTCTCACAAAACATAACCTGCCTAAGTACATCTACTGAAGTTAGCAAAATCATAGCAAACCCAATATAATTTAATTATTTGACTTGTAACTGAAATGAAATCGTACTTAACTGCACCTTATGGTGTTAGAGGAAGTCTAGTCTTTGCCTTTTCTTCATTACCGAAAACAAATCCGGTTAAGACTTTTTAGGCAAGCTCTCATTTTTCAATTAACATGTTTTATTTCAAATTTATTCAGGGCTGAAACAAGAGTTACATTTGCAGCCGAGGAAAGCAAAGATGAAACTTTGTTCGTTCTTTTGTGCTCAGCCATACAATTTATTTTCCTCCTGGCAACAGATTTTAAATCTCCTGGCCTTTTTTTTTTTTTCCTTTTTCCTTTCTTCATGGGAACTGTTTAGTAAGTGCCGACATTAGAGCTGACAACGCTTTGTGTGGTGGGTGTTTTTTTTTTCCTTTTGCCTGGTTTCTGTGTCTGTGCGTGCAGGCATGCATTCATTAACGTAATTCCTCAACATTCAACAAGAGTGCATCATAAACCAAAGGGGGGAGGATGGGGGAAGCGCCTCATAAATATTTAGATCCTCCCGTCTACCTTCCAAAACCAAAGTGAAAAAGAGCATTTAGTGAGGACTCGGTTCGAGTTAATCTGCATATGAACTGAACGGGGGTACAAAAGCATGAAAAGGTGGTGGAAACGAGAGTACAAACCCCACGGTCTCCAGGGGGCCATTCATCTTGTTCCTGTCAATACAACCCCGGCCTCAGGGCCTGGCTGCTCTCCGAGCACGGCACGGCCGCGCCGCTCTGCAGGGCCGTGCGGGCCTGCTTCCGAATTTTCTCCTAGCCTGGCATTATTTTTTTCATTTATTATTTTTTTTTTTCCCCGAGGGGTGTAGCAAAGTACTTCAGGTTTCAGAGCTAGAGAAATTTCTCAAAATTCTCTAAATGTTTCTCTGCTTGTTTGAGGAACACGCACGGCCACACAAACGTAAGGCGTTCACAGGAAAGGCCGAGTAGGTTTTGTATTTTGGGTAATCTGACAATTAGTGAGAGGTAATGAGATCACAATGTAGCTTAAAGTCTATCTGCAGTACAGCTACAAAACCATACAACCTGGACCTAGTGCTGTTCAGATTGATATTTAAAACTCCATTATTTCTAATAAGCAACCCTGTAAAAAAAGTCCAAAACTAGAGATACAAAGTAATAGAACAGCAATACAATTTGGTGTTTAATGTATTTTCATAACTGAACAGAGTAACAGGATTGTTTATGTTGGAAGGGACCTCTTGATCTAGTCCAATCCCATACATGGAATTCTGCATTTTTTTTCCGTATTTCTATTTTGAAAAATGAGGAAATTCGATAATTACTTTTCTTTCATGATCTGAGATAAAACTACTTTTGAAGGATTACGTCTCACTCCCTACCTACAAGGATTTGTGATCTCCAGCTGGTGTGCTTAGGTATTCTTTTCAGCCAAAGGGGCACAAAGGCCACTAAACACTGAAGTTTGTAATTAGATACAAGTAACGAGTTCACACATAACAGAATTCTTTATCATAAGCAACCAGAAGACAGCAGTTGTTTGGTTGTGAGGACAAAATTAAAATGAAATAATGGAACTCGATTCATCAAGCTCCACATCAATCATATCAGGATACAACAGGAGACCTGCATCAATACTATATGCAAAATGGTCATTTTAGTCATGTATTTATAATACTGATTTACATTTCTATGTTGCAAATCTCCTGTTTTGCATGTGTGATAACAGCAAAGTCCGAGTATGTATTTTTTTTTAATTTCCCCTCTGTTTCAGTCATATCCTTGGATGAACTCAGCTGGGTTGTTTGGGTTGGTTGGTTTGTTTTGTTGGTTGGTTATTGGTTTTTGTTACCAGACCTCCCCAACCCCCTATTACTGGCAGAAGACAGAGAACAGACCAATGTAACCTCAGGTACAAGCTCCAGCATGCAACCAAGTGTACGGTGCTGCGACTCCCCTGGTAATCACCTGCCGTCACTCTAACATGAAGGACTCCACCTATGCTGACAAACTTCTGATCAAGTACCAAGACGTATCTGTAGCCAGAGGGCTAATTGATTTCACTACCAACCTGTAAGACAGGTGCACACAAACTTAAAAATGGGACAGGAGATCAATTATGCTTCTAGTAATGAAAACCAGATGGATACCTATAAATAAACTACCTGGAAGGAAAACCAAGGTAGGGATGTATACTTTAATTGACTTGCTAAGGGGAAGACCTCCTTCTGACATGAAAATTGGCCATCTGATTGGATATGTCATGACTTTTTTAAAGGCAAGCGGAAAATTTCTACAGATGGGGAAATGCTTGAAGTCCAGCAGTGCCTCCTCTCCACCTCCAACAGAGAAGTGGTTTGTCAGCTTCCCAAGTAACAGGGACTTTCCAGACCTTTCTAGGGTGTGAAGGATGGCTGCCTAATTTGTATTAATACCTGTTTTCAAGCTGACTGCCTTTAAATTCAAAACAATTACAGAAAGTCAAGCTTTTTTCCTGCCTTGCCTCTAGTGCTTTCTTCACAGTTCCTTCCAGAACCTGTTGTTTTTTTGAGCATATTGTCTGACCAGGATGAATATCCATTTAATATGTAACAGAATAGTATTGTCATACAAACTGGGTGGTGAGTGTAGTCCCTGGGAAACTTTTTCATATTTCTCTGCTCCTTAAACTGATAGGACAACTGTTCTTCAGCCCAAGCAGGGCTTGAGGGATATGTGTGTGTGCATGCTAGAAACAGAGACAGCTGTCACACCTGTTCTGTAAAAAACCAAAACCCTGTAATCAAGGTGTAGTGTAAGAATGTTTCCTTCTTAGTTGGAGAAGTTATGTAGACCCTGAAAGGTGAAGAAAAAGGCCCATGAAACTTTCAAATACATATTTTACAAGAAATACAATACCATAAGAGACGTTAAACATTTCAGTGATCGTATTTATTTATGAAGGATACAACAAATATAAAGCTGACTAATATAGAGTTTTTAAGCCTGCTTTAAGAAAAGTGTTAACGTACACAGAAACTTTTTATGTTCTAAATGAAGAGGAGTAGTTAGACTCTCGTGAACTGGATTCGTACAAAAGTAATTTGAATATACAGGAAATGTGTTGTTTCCCTTTCCTGTATGTCAGTCACAATTACATATACTGCTTCAAACTAAGAGGAATGCTAATTTAAGAGAATTTGACAGATGGACAGCAGTGTAAGGTGTAATTTCTACCACTTCAAATCTAGATGGTGATTTTTTTTTTTTCCTGTCTGGCCACTGTGTCTAAACTTGGGCAATTACTCCATTTTTCCTCTACACCGTTGTGAACTTTTCAGCCTGCTCTCTTGCCTATCCACTTGGTGCATCCAACACAATGACTTTATGAATGTAAAATACTAACACGCTTCTAAAGCCAAATCTAGGGAATAACTGCAGTACCTTCAACAGAGAAATTCAGTTCTTGTCAACATACTGAACCCAAGCTGTTGCTCAGACTATTCTGACAGCAAAAGTGGTTAACAGAAAATGTTTCTGCATGCTTACAGTGAGATTCAGCTGACCACTGAACAGCTCGCAGCGGCAGCTCCAGATGTCCAAAAGGTGTCAGAGACTTCTCTGCAGAGCTGGCAGATATGATATAAGAACTGATAGAAAAGTGATCTTCTGGTGATTTAAGTGGAACACCATAAGGCAAGTGAATCCCACCCTTTATTGTGCTTATAAACTTGTAACAATGAATTACTGTAATCAAGCAATGAACTGATTTTAAACAACAATCAGATACAGTACTAGCTAAGTAAGATCATATGATCGTGTATGAGATGACTGTAGCTCAAATTGAGTCAGATCTCCTAGATTAGCTAACAACCCAGGAATGTTCACCTTCTGGCTTTGAGCCCAAGTCTTAGTTTATGGATTGTTATGACTTGTCCTTTGAGCTCTGATGACAGTCAAATAGGGACTTACGATGCACCAGCCTGCAAGTGCCAACCAAGACAGCATGAAATTTGGAATGTTTCCTGTTTCTATGAGGAAGTCCTGAATATAGATTCAAGTGCTTAAGCAGTAATTCTCTGTACTTTCATAACTATGCTTTCATCCAAGCAACTTGAAGTACCACTCTACAAAGTGTTTTATAGCTTTTGAAAGAGTAGAAAACTCTGAAACGGGCTTGGGGCATATCATAGGTATAACATATGTGGTCAATATACTTCAGAAATGATCTACATTCAACAGAGACGCTGTGGGTAGGTGGAGCAAATTGGAGACAGTAAGTCATCCAAAACAAAGTTTAGCCTTCCTAAAGTGAAAACGGATAGTAAAAATATTAAGGGATTGAATGCTGCTGTTCCCTTCTAGAGAAAAGGCACAAATACCCATCAACAAAGCAGAAAGGACAGTTCTGAGCATACTAGAATATGGAAGCACAGTGGTCTTTGTGTGGGAAATAAACGACAACTGTAGCGCTGCTCTCTGTCCTTTTCTTTAGATGAACATGGCTGGCTAAGCCATCCTGTCTCATCTCCAGAAGCCTTAAAGATTTGTATTGCTTAGACACCACCTTTTCTCACAGCTTTGTAACTCCAAATACTTCTCTTCATCATAAATAAAAAAAACCCCCAACACTTCTATTTATTAAAGAATTTGAAGATCTTAAGTATTTTGAGCAAAGAAATTTTTTTTAAAAAGTCAAAAATAGAATTTTTCAGACTGAGTAGTTACATTTTATTAGAAAGCTCAGCCACACAAGAGTTTCTTGTCCATTAACAGGTTTTTAAAAATGCAAAGTTTTCTTATAATTAGATGTTTTCTGTCCAGTTAAATATAAGCTCCTTGTGTAAGAACTGCTGCTCTTTGTGTATGGCACATTAACAAGCATAAGCAACACACCACTAGCAATCCCTCAGTGTAAGCCAATATAAGTATACATTCATATTTCAGGTACGTTGAAAGGAAAAGTTCAATTAATGCATCAGTTAAACATTAGACTCTACTTGGGTTTAGTAGTATTTAGGAAAAATGGTTAATTCAAAGCTACTTACAAATTTAAGGCTGAAAGCACTTCCAACAGTCCACATACTATGGTATGAAAAACAGAACTTAGCAGTTTCTCTAGCTGTCAGCTCTTTGCCATTGTGGTTGTCAAAATAAATCTGCAAGTTTCCCAGGCATCAGCTTTGGGGTTTTTTGGGTTGGGTTTTTTTTTAATCCTATAGTAGGAAATGTTTTCACCTTCATTACGGTAAAAAGCAAAAATACTCAATTACACATCTTACACAAGAACATGGCTTTCTTAATTGTATTTTTGGTTACAGGGAGCAAATAAAAAAAGCATCATTAAAATGCAAAATGTTATCTTGGATAGTTTTAAGGATAAGATATCTAGTACAAATTTGGGTGGAAGGTAAAAATGGAAACAGGTACAGCTGAAATAATGGCTAAAATGTCTTGATATTCTTGATTTCCAGATATCCTGATAGTGTAGTTTTTTAAAACTCACATGTGTTAGCTGGACTCCAATGACAGATGTATTTACCAATAGTTGATTCAGTGCCTCCACTGTTAGGCATCACTTGTAGCAATGTACTCTTACTGCTACTCCCACTTCTGTGACTTGTGGTGCCGGCTGGCTCACAGAGGGTTCCCATACAGGAGTTTTCCTCAAGGGACAGGCCAGAAGCCATTGGCCCCATGCAAGCCCACGGCTGTATTGCTAAAGTAGTAATTTTGCAATGTTACAGACAGAAACCATAATATCTAGCACACCAACTGAAGCTCTAGGGAATGTCCACGAGATTAGGAATACTGGAAACACGCATGTTGTATTTCAAGAGATTCAGCTTTTAGTGAGCTAGGAAGAATGTTGATCATTCATGATACAACAGTAAAGTGTGAAAAACCAATGCAAGTGTTTATAAATTACAAGATGTAGGAAATTTTATGGGCTTAGAGGTAAAAAGATACCTTCAAAAACAAGATTCAAAAATGTTCTGTGAATACTTAGGGGTTTTCCCTCCAGCTTTAAGTGCTTGTACGAAATAGATGTGATAAAGTGCATAAATGTTATGTTTACAATGTAATACCTCAATTTAGTTTTCTCTAACTGCTGGTATTTTTTTCTCTTCTATGCTTTTCAGATTGCTTTTCTCTCCCTCCTCAGTTTTCTGCCTTTCTCAGCAACACTATAATAAGACTGGCATACACGAGTCTTCATTTTCATCTTGTACTGAAGAGTGTGAAATGAAACCACTCTCAACTTTGGTTTTTAAGGCACAGAGATTTCTCAGGAGCCTAGCAGAACTGTCACCCTCTCCAGACAGACCTACCTTTCCTTGTTGCTAGAATGCAATCTTTTATAGTGAAAAGTCTACACAGTAGTACCTAGCATGTAAAGACGTAAGATACCCATGGAAATTATCTCTTTAAAACCTACTAGGTGATTAATCTATGGCAATCTTGAACATCAATGTAATACATTCCACTATATATTGACTTAGATATTCTCCATGCATAACCATGAATATTTGGAGGTTAAGTAAGGCAAAGCCCAGAGACATCCATGCCTTCACTAACTAGTGAATTAGTATTCTGTGAAGCACAATTTAGGCCCCTCCATCGCATTCTCTTTTCTCTCCAACTTAACGACTGTCTGCAAAATTAATACACTACCACAGGAACAGTGAGAATGCAGCTCTTTCTACTCTCACCCAAGTAGATGAATCATGAAGATCTTTGTTTTGGCTCCTTCGTTCCAGTTCGTACCCAATTCTAACAGAAGTGATGCTGTGGGTTACTCAACCCTTCTTCACAGTTGTTGTACAGCTCTAAGTACCTCAAGTTATCTGAATCCTTCCAGACTAAGATATGCTTAAAACCTGTGTCTTCCACTACTCTGGCAATCACTTAGCACAAATAGAGAACAAAGTCATTATTTCATCTAAGACTACACACGGTCCCCCAAATGTCACATTCTAGATTACTGCTTATTACTTTGAGTGATGCACTACTATGGCTTCTGTTTGAAAAGTTACCTTTCAGTTTGGCTTAATGTCAAAGGAAATAAGGGTGGGTTTTTTTGTCAGACACATCACATGGTTCCCATATAATTGGTTCTTGTGATTTTTCAGTCTGGCTCTAGACCTTATTCTGTTCATGTGTTAATCACCTCATAGAGATGAATGAATTTCAGATGTCCATCTGGTAACAGCTACATCTGACTCCTCCATTGGAATTATTGCAGCTACAATCTTGTACAGCATCAGCAATTCAATACTGAATCACAAACATGGTATTTTTTTGACTTGAGTGCAGTGGGTAAAGGAAGAATTACTTTTTTTTGCCCTAAAGAAGAGTAGTATAGTACATTAGTACCTTCCTGTTACAGACACTGTGGCAGAAGGCTGATGACATCCAGCTGTGTATGCCTATGATTTGGTCAGACACTGGAAGCAACAGCCAACACTAACTGAAAGTATGTTTCCCAGTAGTCATCAGCCTTCTCCTATTTCCCAAGGTGCTATCAGCTATGAACATTATAGCAGTAATTGAATTTGCTTTTTATGATCATTGCCGGCCTTTACTGTAATATACAGAAGCTGCTGCTGGCATTATCATAATTTTTCTTACTTCAAGATTAGATTAATGCAATAAAACTTCACCATAAAAGAGAAGCTGTTGGAGAATACTACAGGTCACATGATACAAGAAGTGCTACCTAGATGAAAACATAGGAGTCAAAGACAGGGACTTGCACTTCTGTTCATAGGGAAGTTAAGGTGTTGGACAGTTACCTGAAGAGCATTAAATAAGCACGGGACCTGGTTACCTTTAAACAAGCCAACCTCCCCTTACCCATGGGACCAGTTTACCCAATCCTGTGCGTCATCCCCCCTCCTCTTCTTTCTCGGTGAGGAAGCTGCAAAGTTCAATACAGTGCAGTAGTGTTTCTGCTGCCTCTGTGGATCAAGCTGGAGACACACCAGTCTTGATGGGAGCTGTGCCTTGTTGCAGTCTTTAACCAGAACTAATTCAAGTTTTGTTTCTCGGGCACTTGTAAAACACCCTTTTCTGGGAGATGGAAGTGTGGGAAGGTAAAGGCAAAGACAAGTATGTAAGATATGTTGAGGGGGACTTTTAGCTAGCTTCTTTGTTTTTACTGTGTACTTGATGAAGAAAGATATGACTGTGATTTGTTTATTTAAAACTAATGGTGAGTTATCCACATGTTGTTTAAGGATTCAGCTTTTCCCAATGTTTTAAATTCAGAATTACAGAATCATAGTCTTGAAGCATTTATGGAAAAACAAAGGATAAAAATTTTAAAGTCATTTATGCCTAATTATAAGGGCAGCTTCAGCACATACCTTGCCTCCACTTCTGTACTGTTCAGACTGACAAAATTCAGATTAACAGAGCAAACTAAAGCTCAAATTTTGCATTGCACTGCATGAGTGATTTCTCAGTAACTGCTGGTGCGCACCATCTTATTCTCTGGTAAATAAGCACAAAATAGCTTAAGGTAAGCTATATTGTTCCTATTAGGTAAGACAACTGATAGCTATTGCATAACAACTTGTGTTGGTTATTTCTTACCTTATATCGTCTGCTCATATGCAAGCACTGGAAGCACTTTATGTGCAGGAAGCAATAATGAAGTGGTATGGGAACAGCTGCACCAAATCTGCTTGAAAAAAAGTCTCCATATGCTATTTTTACTGTGAGAATCAGCAGTCCAGAACAATTATTCAAAGATTATCTAAGTTCATCTAATTTTAAGATGAAAGCCTGTCATCTGATGGATGCCTTTAATCAAATTGAAGGATTCAGTAGCAAGTTTTCTCAGGATTAAAAAGAGCCTTTGCTCACTGGCTAAAAATTAGCAAATAAAGGGCTAATAAAAAAAAAAAAGCAGAGTCTTTCAGATTGATCTACAATAAATAAAAGGATGGCAATTTATCTGTGTAAGGTTGCCACAATTTTAAAACAAGGCTGGAAAAGAGCAAACATAGCCTTGATATTAAACAGAAACAGCATTGTTTCATCATCCATAGCCATACTGCAGTGTGCTTTGGGCATGCTATTGATGGACTGAGAATCTGTATTAAAAAAAAATGGTTTGTCACATTGCTACCCCTTGATACCAAAAATTGTATTTTCCTAACGTTGGAAGCAGCAAGTCTGACTTACATAAGCGATTAATTTTTTTTATCTAGTGTAAACAAAGCTCTGAAACGCAATAAAATTCTCATGTCCAAATAATAAGTTCTATACGTCAGAAGGCAACAGAAATCCAATAAATACTAAACCAAATGGAATAAACCGAGGCATTTTTACGAGAACTGCTATCTTTCAGGAAAAGCAGACCAACAGTGCTTGACAATCCCCAGTAAAACTGTGCACCTGTCAAGGTGACAGTGTATCTGTGCTGCTTCTTTGTTTGGAAACTGGCCACTGCGACTTACCTAATATTTAAAGTTTCTCCAAATACCCTGCAGTACGCCTGAAAACATGCTAATTTCTACAGAACTCGGAGCAGTAATTTCCAGTGAACTAAATGAAGCACGAAACCATATTTATCTAGCCTTCCAGCATAACCTTCACCGAGCTACTGACACTGCATCGAAGCCTTCCGCCAACCTCCTAGAACAGTAAAAATCAAGTAAGAATCCCACGCAGCTGCGTGGGGAGGGAGGAATACGTACAAGCAACCGCGCCGCGCTGCTTTGCCTCTGCGGTTACAGTGGACGGAGGAGCATATTAATTTTGACGCTGGCTGCCGGATACTGCCGCTCCCGTCGCGTCTCCCATCCAAACCCGTCAAACAAGCCACGGCCGATGCCGAAACGCAGCGCTGCCCTGTAAGCAAAAAAAACCAAACCAACGGGGCGCCTAACTGCTTGCCGGAGAGGCTTGGGCTGGAAGGCAGCGCCGCGACCGGGGCCCGGAGGCCGACCGAAGGGCCGCCCAGGTGGGACGCGGTGGGGGCCCCTGTTATCGCTCCGGGCTCGGGCGCGCGGGGAAAGATCCCTGCTTAAGGCTCGGCCGCCGCCGACTGAATTTCTCCTCCGGTGAGGGCGGCGAGCCCCCGCCCCGCGTCCCTCCGAGGCCGAAGGCGGCCGCGAAACCGCGCCCGCACCACACAGGTTCACACCGCCTTGCCGACAAACGGGGAGAGCGCGGAGGGGAAAGCCGTTCCCGCCGTCCCCGCATCCCCTCGCCGTTCCGCAGTGGCAGTTACGGCTCGCTGCCGGGGAGCGCCCCCGTACCGCAGCCCCGCGCCGCGCTCTCCTCCTGCCCCCGCGGCCGCCTTACCGGTAGGAAATTGCTCCTCGCGCCGCACCGCCGCCCTCACCGCCCACCTCCCGCGAGCGCATGCGCGGCGCAACCAGCCGCCGCCGCCCCCCTACGCTCGGCTATTCCCCCTCGGCCGCGCGAGACCGTGGTCGCGCGAAGTAGCGGCGGCGTTGTAAAGAGTGGACGCACGCGCGCCCAGCCGGCGGCGCTCTCCCCGCCCCCGACGGCACACGTGATCCGGCCCCGCCCCCTCCGCCCTGATAGGTGAAGCAACCCGACTTTGTTTAGAAGAGTTCTGTGCGCGCGCGTGCTTCTGCGGGGCGGGGAAGGCGCGCGGGAACAGCACGCGACGCTGCGCGCGCCTGCGCCGCCTGTTCAGGCGCAGACGCTAGGAGGGGGCGTGGCCAGGAGGGAAACCCCCTTCGGCCCGGCGGCGCCCCCTTCTCCCTCCCCACCCCCCTACCACCGCGCCGCTGCCGCCGCCCCGGGCCCCCGGAGCGGAAAGGGAGCGGCAGCCGGCTCCGCCAAGCGGCGCTGCCGCCGGCGCCGGCCGCAGAGTAACGGCCGCCCCGCCCTTGGGCCCGCCCCACGGCATGTCTCCACCCCCGCGGGCCCTGCCCCTCCCCTCCTCCTGCCGCCGCCGCTGCTGCTGCTGCCAGCGCAGCCTGAACTGAAGCGAACTCCGGAGCGAACTGAGGAGAAGTGAGGAGGCGGCGGCGGGGCTGAGACTTACCAGCCACAGGCAGCAGCGGCGGCGGGAGGGCGGGCGGGCGGGAGGCGGAGAGGAGGATACGCCAGGCGCAGCGCGGCGGCAACAACAGCGGCGGCGGCAACAGCGGAGAGACACCGGCGGCGGCTCCTCGGAAGCGGCAGCCGCGCCAGCAGCGCCCGCCCGCCCCTCTCGTCCCCTCCCTCCCCCGCCGCGGAGACAGGGGGCAGCGCCGAGAGGAGAAGCCGGGCTCAGCGTGTGTGTGCGCGGGAGGAGGAGGAGGAGGAGGAGGGGGGACACACCGAGGACTGCGCCGACCGAGGGCGCACGGAGCAGGGAAGCGGCGGCGGCGGCACCGAAAGGCGGCAGCGGCGGGTCCTTGTGCCCGGGGAGGAGGGCGCAGCCCGCACGGGGGTTTCTACCGAGTTTCCTCTTTTTTCGATCCCTCGGACTCGGCGGCGGGTCTGCGTTTGTCTCCGGATTTGAATCCTCCTCCTTCTCCTCCTTCCTCGGGGAAGCTCCCCTCCCCGCCCCCTCCCCTCCCCCACCGCCTCCCTGCCCGCCCGGATCCAGCCGGGCGCCCCGTGCCGCGGTCGCGTTGCTCGGCGGAGCTGCTGCGGGCGCTCGCCGTCTCTGCGCGGGCTTGGAATATGGTTGGGGAAATGGAAACCAAGGAGAAGCCGAAGCCGAGCCCCGATTACCTGATGCAGCTGATGAACGACAAGAAGCTGATGAGCAGCCTCCCCAACTTCTGCGGGATCTTCAACCACCTCGAGAGGCTGCTGGACGAAGGTAAACGCGCTCGCCTGGCCGCCCCCTCCCCCGCTCCGCCGCCCTGCCCTGCCTCCACCAACTCCCCCTTCCCCGGGCCTCCGCGCCGCTCCCGGGATCCCGCTCGGCCCCCCGCCCCAGCCCCGGCCGGGCGGCGGGGCGAGCCCGGGGCCTGTTTCGCTCTCACGGCTGTTCTCCGCACGCTCTCGGCCCCCAGCTGGAGAGCCGAAAACAAAGGGGAAGTGCGGGCTCTCCCCGCCCTGGCTGCTGCCGTATGGTGCCGGGGGACTCGGTGAGCGAGTGGGAGGGGGAAGAGGCAGCCGTGGCCGCGCAGGTCCCCGTTGTCCCCGGGGTGGATTTTTTTCCCTCCCCCATTATTTCTTCTCTTTCCCTTCCCCGCACTGTCTCCGTAAACCGGGGGAAGGGTAACCACGGCACGGAGGGGAGGGAGCGAGCAGAGGAGCTCAGGAATGTGCTCTGGGGGAAGGCAGGGAGGAGGGGGAAGGCTGGCTGGCGGCACGGCGCGGCGCTCCCCTCCCGCGGTGGCGGGCAGAGAGAGAGAGGGGTCCTGCGCGGCGCCCTTCGGGGAGCGCTCCTCGGCCCGGCCGGAGGGCCCCGAGCGGGGGGCAGGGTTGAGAGGGTGTTTGGTTTCGAGATTTGGCTGTTCTGGAAGCTGCTTGAACTTGAATGACTAAGGCGGAGGGGGCTGAGCTCGCTCTCCGCTCCAGCACTACCCCACCCCAAAACTGGCCACGAACTAATTATAATTTTCCTGTATCGTGAGGGAAGCGGGGAAAATTCTTCCAGCTGTCCTTACCTTTTAAAGAAACTTGAAAGGCTCCTACGTGTGACTTCAGCGAAGGGAAAGGGAGGGAAAAAAATTAAATTACGAAATTGCCTCGTCTCCTCCAGGCAGACGTCCGCCGCCGCCCCCACCCCAAGCCTGCCTCGGAGGGGCGAGGGGCCGCTCCCGTGTTGGACACCCCCATCCCCCCTCCCCCCTTTCTTTTCTTTCCCTCTCTAAGGCCACGTTTTTACAAATAAATAGTCGCGTTTTGGAAAGAAAAAAAACCCAGAAAGTGTATGTTGGGAAGTTGATACGTCCCATGCATCTTCCTGGTGCGGGAGCAGACCCGCTGCCTTAAAAACAAGGCGATGTACTTGTTTCTTAGCGTTTTAAATTAGCTTCGTGCTTGGGTTCGCAGCTTTACTTTTCTTGTTAAAAGCGTTTTTCTTTCTTACATTCTTAAACGTAGGCTTTCTGGAGAGTTAGAGGGACTTGCTATGTTTAATCGTATTTGGTAGCTTTGTAGACTATGATAAAGCCATAAATTATTTACACGGCTTTAACTTGCTGGGATTCTTAGCGTGAAATACTGGATTTCGAGATTTCAAGTTAGGATTCTTGTTTGCGGACGTATTCCTCTTCACTGAAAGAAGTTTGGGAAGTTGTTGACCTCAGAAGATGAAAGAGCTGGTTATATTTGGCAGAACAACTCCACGCCCTCTTCCAAGACTGTAAAAATGAGATAGCGACTATAGTACGACAAAAAATAGCATATCGAGAAAATACCACCTTCTGAAATAAACGATAGAGGAGGAAAAAAAACACCAACTCAAACAGTGGAGAATATGGAAAGATGGACTGCGGGAAGTGATATAATGGGAGATTCTATTTTTATTTTCAAGACTCTTGGTGAAGCTGAATTTATATTGGAGCAGATATGGATGTGAAAAGTAAAAGTGTTTAAAACTTACATTCTTGGGCACCACAGCAAGCACTGTCTTCAGATTAGTTAGACTTCAAGTAAACGTCGAGAAGAGTTAACTGAGAAGACTTCTTTTTAGCGTAAACGTGCCTTCCGGGGCGTTAATGTCGGATTTTTAAATCCCTGAATCGCTTCAACTTAATGTGTTTGGCCAGAGGAGGCCCGAAACTTTTTTTTTTTGTCAGCGAACAAAAGAACATTTTCCCGTGCAAAAAGGACACTGGAAAAGGAATGTCTGAAATACTTACATCTTTCGTTACTTTTTTTTTTTTCAATCTCGAAAGCTCTGGAAATCTGTTTTGTGAATTACTGGAGTTCCAGAAGTAGGGCTGTGGAGGCTTGCGCTGAAAAAGTTTAAGGATTATACTGGAGCTATTCCTCACACACTTCTTTAAAAGAAAAACAAATAAAATGCAATCTGTGTTTCAAAATAGTCTCAGGAAGAAGTCTGCTATCCCTTTAAGCTTTTCTACTTTTCCTGTTTACGTTGGCAATCGGGTGGAAGTACTGTGGAGGCAGAAAACTTTTTGGAATGTTAAAAAAAATGTTCATGCAAATATAGTAAATTGCTTCAAGACTTCAAAATTTGAACACTAAGGGGCGCCAGTTATTTTTTTTCTGAGGTGTGAGCCTGGCCTCCGAACACCCATTTGAATAGTGAAACGAGCAAATCTAGTAGAAGAAAACCAAAGAATGCCAAAATACTTGCGGATTTATGCAGGTATCTATGTTTGCATGGATTTACTTAATATTTTGTGCTTATGTGCAGTGTTACATAGGTGGAATAGTCTGAAGCAGTGAACGGTTTAGAAGTTGGAACAACTGTTGTTCTGTAAAACACCTATCCTGATGACCTGAGTGGCATCGTGTTAAATACCTTGAACTATGTGCTGCGCTGACATCCTCCAGAAGCGTCCTATAGTTTGCTGGAAAGACCTGGAAAATTGAGACCACTTACTTAAAAGAATAACATTTAATAGTTTTATGAGTTGTTTCATGGCACTTTTGAGAACAGTAAATATTAGGGGCCAGATGTATGTATATATATTTAAATATATACATACGCGCGCACACACACACATATATATAAAAATAAAGTTAGTGTTTATTTTTCCTCTTTGTACCCTCTTCTCCCTACAATTTAATTTGCTTGTTCTAGTGTATGTTTTGTGTTTTAGGTACGGGTTTGGAGGTTTTTTTTTAGTTCGCATACAAGTGTTTTCCTGAATGCTTTGTTTGTGCTTGAGGAAAAACAGTATTATGATAATCTTTTGTCCTTTATTTTGTAGAAGTCCAAATTGAAGAAGTCACATCACAACCCTAATGATTCAAAAGAAATAAAACATGGGATAGCATTCGTTACTGGAATGCTGGGATTTTATTTTTTAAATACGTGCCAGTATTCAAAAATAAAACTGAAATGGGCTTGTGTTGTGATTACTTCTTGCAATGCATGCAACAAAAGATAGAGATGGACCCGTTGGTGCAAATGAACGGTTCATCTAGTCTGGGTAGGCTTCAGAATGTATGTCTACTTTTTTGGCCCATTTCTGCACTGTACAATCCAAAACACATTTTCATTTCTGAACTTCATCCTGGTGTTTGATCTTTTAAAATTGTAGTACTTAACTCGGTAGATGGTCTCTACCTCACAGCATTTGGTTTTAAAGATGAGCTTAAATGTGAGAGGTATATTGAGGAAACTTTTTTTTGTTAAAAGAACAACTTTAATAAAATATGAAAGCCTCAGTTTTGTTTAGCTTACAGATGTTTTTGTGTATGTGTGCTTTCAACTTCTTATGTGCAAGTAACGCTTTTGTGGATTAGCAAGGATGTTTAAAGTGCACATCATAATAACTCGGAAGCTGGATTGTTTTTATCAGACTAGTGCAAACCTGTGGGAAGAGAGGGGCTCTTCCTGAACGTGGAATAGGCTGTATTTCCTGTAATTGTTTGCACCATCAAATGTGACCTGATTTTTTTTTTTTGGGGGGGTGGGGCGGGTGGCATTCAGCTTCTTGGATACTAACTTCATGATTTTAACCTAGATTTGTTTGGGTTTTTACCTCTGACAACTTGTGTATTTTAATGGTCCCCTTTGGGGAAAACGCATAAAGTTATACATCTTTCCTGGGACTTTAAAAAAAAAAAAACCCAAAACAACAGACATTTCAAATTCTGTGATTGCAGTCAGACCTGTTGAGATTAATGAGGCACTTTAAATTTATCCTTCCATCAGATTGTGCGCACGGATACCCAAACTATTACCCAAGATCTGAGAAGTGTAACTTTCATATTTGCATTTTGTTTTCTTGAGCCTGTAAGCAGTCAGAATGTCATACAGGGTCAGAATGTGTACAGATCAAACCTGTGGTCTGAGCTTTTTCTTTTTTTAAAGGTATTGATGCAGACTTTTTTAGGAACTATTTTTCTCTCTGTAAATTGTACCTCAAATTCTTGCCTTCTTGTCAGATTTGTTTTGAAGGTCACTGAGAAGCGTATCTACCTTTAACTGTAAATTAAGCCATGCATCTAGCCTTTGGAGATAAATGTAATTTCACCTCATAGGCTGCATCTTCCTTACTAGCAGTTATAAAACATCTAGGTAGGGATTTAGGAGCGTGAGTTTCTTGTGGGTGCTGCTCTGTTTACTGTGCTCACTGAGAAAGTGTATATGAGCTTTCAGAGCCCAGTGCCCAAAACAGGAGGTTTTGTGTCAGCCTGCCTGCATGAGTTAGGACTGAAGAACTGTGTTCTGGTGTTGTAACTAAGTTCTCCCTGAGAAGTTATCAGGTTACTTTTGTACCTGACCTTATTGTTTGTGATTATGTAAATGCAGCCTGTGCTTAGCTAGGGTTTTGCTGACTTGTCAGATTTGATGAAGGGGCCACAATAGCATGTCTGTTTTTCAGCTATATCAGATCTTGAAGTAAACACGAGTTATTTTACTTCAAACCGTGCCTCTTAGTGCAAACTTAGAGGAAAAATACTCTTTAGATAAAGGCCTCACGATGGGTTTTTGCCTGAAGTTCCAGATGAAAATTAACACTTTGAATTTTAGCGTTAAAATTGTACAAAACAACATGCGACAAGAATATTAGGCATTGCTTCTGTGCTACTTATCAATAGTGCTTTTTTTGATCTGATTGTTTAATAATCTGTAAATCTTAATGGTAAAAGGAAGTTTTCTGTGTTACGAGTGTCTCATGATACCGAGGTTGTAAAGCTTTCTAGAACTTATATGTTCAAAAACTTTGGAAGACTTGTTCTGCGGTGTGGAGTGTTTTTTTGGTTGTAATTCCTTGGCAGCTGCTTAACTTCAAAGCAAAGGCTCTTTTGCCCTGACAGAAAAGTGGGGTGTTTTTTTCAGTTTGGAGAAAAATATTTACCGCATGCACACACGTACTGTTCTTTTTTTAAAAGGTTATTTTTTGAGCTGTATCTGCAACATTTACAGGATTGCAGTCACCTGGCTTGTAACTTAAAAATATGGGTGTCGTTTTGATTGATAAAAATCAGTTAAAAAAGCAATTATTTTAAGCTCATTTTGAAAGCAGTTTATCATTGTCACCAGTAATTGATTGAGAAGTCTGTCATAGAAGGTTGGGTTTTTTTAAACAATAGTAACAAAAGTGGACTTAGTTATGACCAAGGGGTGTTGATTTGTCTTCAAGGTGGGAGAGACGTGTTTGAATCTTACCATTTTTGTTTAGTGTTACTTGTTCCTAAGGTTGGAGGTGCATTTTCCTTGTCTGAAGTTGTATGCAGTAACTTCCAAACTATCTAGTGCCACATGAAAATCGCTTCCTATGGTTAGAAACCGCTGATGAGATTGGGGAGTGGCACATCATGTTTTTATAGTGCACAAAGCAAAAACTTAAGGTGTGTTCGTTAACATTAAAGTGAAGGGGGGACGGGACCAAACCCACCCCAAACAACCAAGCAGCCAACTGAATGTGAAGAGAAAGTGGGACATGAAATGATCACTTTTGTAGCTCAGTAACTTCACTTTTTGACCAGGTTATCTGTTTCAGTCCTCCTTAAATTGAAACTTAATTCTTCTGAGTGCACTAAACAAAGCCGAGTCAGGAATGAGATACTTAACAGTGATTTGAGATGTGTAGACTTCAGTGGAAAAGCAGGTACATTTGAATTGACTTTAATTGCTGTCTGTAACCTTAAAATGCTCTCCTTTTTTGGAGAATGCACGCTGATGGAGATATCCTATTCATTAGGTGTATTATTAGATGCTGATCTGGTATATATTCCCCGGCTGACAGGATGGACCTGTGTTAACGTTAATTACCAGACCATCCTGACAGTTTAGGCTGATTAAAGTACAGCAGGAGTCTGCCATGGAGACCGATGGTTTATATCCGAGTGCTTATATGGGATGTTAAGGGGGCTGGGGAGGGGGTGAGACGGGTGGGGGGGTGTGTGTGTGTGAGAGAGAGAGGGGAAATAACTTGCCAGGCAAGCTGCGAAGTAATGAAATGCCCTTACTCACTGACCCTTGTCTTTATTGAAACATAATTCACAACTTCTCATTTGAGCCATGCGAATTTTTCTGTATTGATTTTAATCAAAATGTATGTTAGGAAAATCTTCTGTTGATTTTGACATTTTATTGAAATTTAATAACCCAGTGTGAAGAAAACTAGTAGGAGCAGTAAAACTGCCAGTGTTTTTTATCTCATTATGCTTAATACAGTTGGCTGGGTCAGTAGAAGCATCACGTAAGATACATCTGTGTCTTTGCAAAACATTGAAGCTGTTCTTTGAGTCCTGGAACAGAAGATAGGCGTCATGTTCATAATGTGAATTTAGATCCCGTTCCTTTGATGATCCAGAGTTGTGTTGCTGGAAGTTAAGCGACAGTACATTCTGCTTTTGACTTGGGGAAAATACCCCGTGTTCCTTGTGCAGCGCAGTTCAGCTAATAGCTGTGTTTGGGTTTCTTTCGGTCACTTTCCTTGGTAACACTTAATAGAAGTGAATTTAGCTTTTTAATAGCGGGGCTTGGATTTTTGAGACAATTTATGCTTGAATGAGCAAATCAACCATGACAGCTTTAGAGAGAAATAATACCCGGCTTCATTAGCAGAGCTGCCCTCCACAGTGTTGCTCTTGTTTCCATGAGAAACGTGTGTCTCTGGAAGGCTCGGTGGGTGTCTGAGAACAACAGCAACAAGATGGTGCAAGCTGAAGGACTTCTTTCCCCGCAGTTGTGTTACTAAACCTCTGTTGTCTGGGTACCGTACTAGGAGTTGCAGCTCTTTTGATACTCTGCAGGTGCTTAGTGCTTGGGGCGAGTGTGGTAACACTAACAGATTATTTTTTTTAGTGTTATTCTTGAGGTTTAAATTGCAAAGTAAAAGCTGAAAGAAGTTCTCAATTACTTTTCATTTGAGAATTGATTTTTATACTTGGTGCCAAAATAAGAAGTTCTGCTTCTTCACTCATTGCCAAAAAAATTCTCTTGAGAAATGGCAATAGGTACCTATTAATGGGTTTTCTTTCAGAGTTCTCGAATTGAATAGTGTGCTGGAAGGCAATTTGTTCCTATCAGTTTGTAAAATATTTGTTAATGTTTTGAAGCTGCATCTGAATACTTGTACTTCATACAGTAGTGGTTTAGAGAAGATTTTCTGTGTGCACAGAGTGTACCAGAGCAGTGTTTGGATACTCTGTAACTTCATCACAATGCTCCAGGAAGTGCATGGGTGGGAAGGTCCTCAGAATACTAGTTTTTAAAGGGGATAAGCCATGACATCGGAGCATATTAATAGGGGGCAGTTAACACTTTTAATGGTATATAAGCTTATAAATGTTTAGGCTTCTTCAGGATTTGATTTGAAAAGGAATAAGAAAAATCGCAGCATGACAAACAATAAAAATCTTGTTACTTTGCTGGGAAGTTAAGTCAGTGTAGTTCTGAGGGGTAATGCATCAGAATTGCAGCTGATGTCAGAGCCAGAGGCAGGGGAAGATAATACAGTATTTATACTCTTATCTGGTGGATCAGTTTCTGGCTTAAAAGGTCAGGTGATATTCTGCACTACTAAGTGGTTTTTTTAGTTCGTTTTTTGTGTGGTGCTGGCTTACTTTTTGGACAGATCAGAGCTGTGATGGGATTCACCAAATGTGATTTCAGAGTATAGTTGTGTTGGCACTGTGGTTGAGGCGGCTCAATGCTGAAGATACAGCACAGAGCCTTGGGGAGAGAAGTACATTCGTTTAAACGTTTACTTTAAAGTTTGAAACTCCTAATTGATGTCAACTGATTGTACATCTGGTCCATTCAAAATTTTAAGGACGTGACTATTTCCAGACTAACTGACACTAGATGGAAGCCAGACTTCACTGAATTCTTTCAGTCTCTCAGCTGTTGAAATAAGGAACCTTAATGTTTTGTCTAATTCAGATTAAAGAACTGTTTTATAAATCTCTGTAGCCATTACTTGTTCAAAATCTCCTAGCTGAATTGCAGTATATTTTCTTCATTCGTGTCTATGAGATGGAGTAGGCCTGAAATCTTAAAAACTAAGCAACAGATCTGTCTAGCACAAATACTAATAAAAACTTAATGTTCTGGTTCATACATTTAAATGGCAACCCAAATAAAACACTCAGCTGATGGAGCATAATGCTTCTATTTGTTTATCAGACTTCGAAGCAGTGACAAATTGCTTAATAGTCTTAATAGTTTAATAACCTTAACGCATTATTTTCCGTTTTTGGATGCGGAGCAAGCCAAATCCATGTCTGTTTGCTCTGGTATGTCTTTTAAGGAATGGGGAGAAAGGAAAGATAAGGAGAAATTCTGTGACCTGGTGCTGTTTGCTTTTGGGCAGTGATGCTCATTGGTGTGAACCACATGTAGTAAAGTTTCAGTTTGTCTGATTATGAAGGAGGGCAAGCTGCACCCCTGTGTCAAAAATTAATGTAGACTTTTTCCCAGAAAGTTGTCAAACTCTTGTCAGCACTCCCTGCAACTTTCCAAACTAACTTTGCCAAAATAGTAGATGTATGTGATCTGTTGATAACTTGTGTTCTCTAACAGTTGGTTTGTGTGTTAACATTGAAGGTTAAAACGCTTCAATAGGCTCAGCTGTCTTGTGTAAAGCATGGTGCTTCCGCTGTGAGAAAATGCTGGGTGTTAGATGATGGTAGAGACAAGTTGGTAGTTCTTTAATTGCTTAAGTATTGTATCACCTATAAAGATAAGTGTAGTCAGAGAAGCTCATATTCAGTCAGTTTATGAGGGAGTTACTACTGTTTTAAATCACTGAAAGCTTTTATGGAAATCTGATACTGCCTCTGAATCAACCCAAAGCTGGATTTCTTACATGGATTCTTTTGTTCCCATTTTTCACATAACTCTGTCAATTTTGTCTTCAACTAGTAAATAGACTTGAAGAAAATCTGGGCACAGATGATACTGTAGGCATCAGAAATGCATTCCAACCAAGATTCTATCAAAGACTGGTTGTGTGTGTATTAAAACATCTTGAGAGGAAGAATGATACTTTAGTGTCTCTCAGGTATAAAATTAGTGACTGCAATTGGCTTTAGAAGGAAAGTATGTTTAGCTGTTGTAATAATGTGCACAGAGATTTGAGTCTCACATTTTGAATTTTTTTGTGGTGTTCTTGTGTTTGTTTTCTGGATGGATTTTCTTTCTGTGACAAGATTAACATAATAGTTTGGGAAAACTAGAGTGAACATCTGAAGATCAGATCTGCTTTATAAGAAACTAGGGGGGAAAAAAACGTACAACTGGTTTTCTTGAGAATAATTCTTTCACCTTATAGACTTAAAAGAACTTTGAGAGACCTATGGCATTTAAGAAATACATTGATATTTGAGGAGCAGGAGAGGAAAAATGTCCATATACCAACTTAATACAGAGTTAATTGAGTTTAAGTTATATGTGGATCAAAATATGATCAGTTTCTAATAATTGGGGTGTGGGTTGCAGAGAAGCAAGGAATTGCGCAGAAGCTCTGTCTATAGTTAATGGGGTACATAAACCTCATGCCTATTGATTTAGTAACTGTATTTTATTCATAACTATTCATGAGGAAGCTTGTTGGTTCCAAATGGGAGGTTTAATGCACACTGAGGGCACTTGGTAGTGCCTAGTTTTAATACTGTTAAGTGTCTTCAGAAAGGTATTCTTGTGTCAGCCTCAGATTAACATAGGATGAATAACAGAGCAATTCATCAACTAGGCAGATCTGAAGAATGTCAGCAAGAAAGCTGACGATGATGAATTGGAGAGCAATGGATGCTGCGGTAGATAACGCTGGAGTGTTGAGGGATAGCAGTTGGTATTTAGGTGTATGCTGGGTAATTAAGTGAGGAGGGACTGTACTCCCTTACTTGGCTGAGGAGGAGAGAAACATGTCCCTTCTACAATTCAAGAAGGTTACTAAATTCAACAGTTTAAAATGGCAGATGGACAAGTTTGTACTTTATTAAAAATATTTGCATCAGTCTTCAGGACTGATAAATATGAGTTATGATTTGAAGACAGACTTCTGAACTTCCCTTGATGTTTGTGATCTTGGGAATCTTACTTGGCAATAAAAATTCAGATAAGTAAACTCTTGAGGCAGATATGATGTATTCTGAACCTAATTCTCCTTCGAGTTTGTGAATTTGTGGAGGTTAAACCAGAAATAAAATTGTCATTGTTTTTTTTCTTCTTTCGATGCCATAGCGTAACTTTGTCATGGGCACGCCTTCCTCATACCATCTAATATGATTTTTGCTAGAATTGGGTTTGAGTGCTTATTATTATATCAAATTGTTGAACACTTGATGCATGGAGAACAATTTAAAGTAGTAACATTCAAGTTCTTTAGTTTGTGAGGACTGTTAGTATGGATTTTTTTCTGACTGTTTAATTACTGCAAGTAACAGAACCTACATGTGCAGGCTAGGGAATATATGTACAGACTTTCTCAGCCCTGAGAAGGATTCAGTACTGAAATTGGTAACGGAGAGAAGCATTTCAGTACGTCATATAGTAGTCATAACTAGTATAGTATAATGATATCTTATATTTTGCTACACAGATCAAACAACATTTTCAGTGTGTTTTCCTCTTCTGGGTTAAGTAACTTGACTGCTGAAAATTTTTGGGCAACTGTTAAGAACTGAAATGCGTTCCTCAATCAGAAGGGTATTGTGTTCTCTCTTTCTTCAGACTTTCATTATGTGCTCTTACTGTTACATTTCAGATGCAAAGGCAAGATACTAATAAAGCAGTATCATCTAAGGAGCTTTTTTCCTAGTCTAGTTATGGATTAATTTCTTGTGGCGTGCAATATGCGTAGTTGAAACACAGCTTATGCTGCTTTTTTTTTCCTTTTCTCTTTTTTTTGGTTTTGTTTGGAAGGCAGAGGAATGAATATTGCTAGTAATGAAACCTGGATAATTTCCAGGCTGTTAAGCTAATTGATGAAACTTAATGCCACACATATGGATGCAAATACTATGCACCTACCAATATTGGTATAATGAAAAAAATAACAGAAAATATACGGTACATTTTAAGAACATGAGTCTGTAAGTAACTATACTTGATTTAGGAAAAGAGACTGACACACAAAGCTGTCAGTAACTGTTGTAATGTGAAATCTGAAGTACCTTTCTGTATGGTTTGGATCATCTGTTTGGCAGAATGTTTTCTTAGGATAAGAAAGATAGGGATAACTTTGTATTGAATTTAATATTTGAACTATCTAATTGAGATTTTCTCTGCATGTCCTGTCTTCTTCCAACTTAATCTGTTCTACTTTTCCTCATGCTTGTCACACTGAGCTACTGTAGCCACTTCTTGGCCTAACCCCTTCTGGTGGAGGAAAGAATTATAAAGCAGGCATATTTCACTTCGCAAGTACGGTCAGTCACATCTGAAAACGCAGAGTCGCTTGCATAGAAACTAACATCAAAGATCTTACTTTTTTTTTCTCCTAAATCTAACTCTTAAGGGTTTATATTTTGCTATTGTGTGAAAATAAAATAGCGTTTGATATGAGACCTCTGAGACCACATTCTGTCTGAAGTAGACAACATCTTTTTTTGTTTGCAAAGTTAATGATGCTAAGTGAAAAGTAATATGAGCTACCAGAATGGTGTTTTTCTATCTACGATTTGCAGACAGATTGTGTATGAAGAGTCACTAAAGATAATAAAAGAAATAAGAAGGCTGCTGTTTTAAAGAGCCTTTACCTCTTTTGGGACTTTTTGTTAGTCCATAAGAGGAAAAGGTTGAAGACCACTGATGTAAAGGTATTTTCATTATAGCAGTTGTCCTTGTCCGTGGACCAAAGTAAAAGTTTAAAACAAGAAAATTGGAGGAGATCAGAAAACAATTTGTATTCACGCTATGGAAGTTAAAACTTGTTTCACCTCTTTGCAATTATTTTTTACTTAGGCTGCTATTATGTATGTATTGCACTACTGAGTATGATGATGTTTTCCTTAGATGAGGTGTAGAAAATAGAATTATATTTATTAATAGAGTCCAGGTTGCAGCACTGGAACATCAAAATATTAAGATGCTAATTGCCAAGATTAGGTAGAAAGGATGTAGCCTACTAAATTCTGTTTGGTATGCTGTTATCGTAAAATAATTTTAGTAGTAAACAGTCTTTAAGAGCATCTTAAAGAGCTTTCAATTTAATTCCATTAAAATAGCCATACTGTTGTCATTTATGAATAGGGATATTAAAGCAAGTTCAGGTGCTAAAGTACCTTTAGTTGTAAATACTCCTGGAAACTTTTTTTTTCACCGAAACTTTCTCTGTGGTGGAGTGAGCATCTCTCTGTGAGCTGTTGGGACCTGTTGTTTGGTATTAGTGATAAGTGAACTGGGGAGGAGGGGTAGTTTTTAATTCACAACATTGTTTAATACATACTTTTGTTTCAGTATTCTCTGTCTGTTTCTGCCATGCATGTATATATAGACATGGGTGCAGTCTTTTTCTTCCCCCTTTCCCTTGCAGTAGTGGTACTGCTACTGACAATCTTCGGTAGGAGTAGGAGACTCAGTTATGAATGTTGTCTATATGGACAAGACGTAATATGATTAGAAAGAATGTGTTTCTTTTCTCATGTGATTAAAAGTTATACCTATGCTTACTACAGTTGTAAAGCCAAAGAGGGGGAGAGGGGTAGAATCTACTGTTCTAGACTTCATAACTGACAGTTGTTCATGTACTTAATGAACTGAAATGTTCTCTTTATGAGTGAAGAATATTCTTATGTAACTTAGAAATCAAAATTAGAAATTTTTACTTTTAAGTAAAAATAAATTAAGAATAGACTCTTCGTGTTTTAATTATAAATGTAATATAAATATTTTTAATTTTGACAGGGGAAATCAATATTTTGTTTAAAAATCTATTATAGAATATTTCCGTTTACTTATGGAATATGGTGGTTTTCATCATGCAAACTCACATACAGAAATTCTTTGATGCTGATTGTGGCCTGTCTTCTGATACCTGTTGGTGTCATACAGAGCACTTTCCTTAATAGTAAACTACAATTTGCTTAATTCTGTGGATTTTGACAGAAAAGTGCTCCTTCACTCATCGTGGTTTCAGTTGGAAAAGCTCCGATCTCAGCTTTTGCTGTAGTGGCAAGAGGTAAACACTGATGCTGCGTTATCTTATCTAGTTGATAATTTCATCTAATAGTTCCGGAACTTGATGTGCCAATTGTTAAATGCACCGGGCCATGAAATAATCGGAACTTGAGCTTGCAAATACCAAGCTATTGTTTCCAATAAGGTTGAGTTGAAATCAGCTTTCTGTGCTGCATTGCAGTGGGGACCAATTAATTACAGTGTGATAGGGGGCCATTTTTTATTACCGAAAGAAAGTTTCTGGTATTATTCTGCATTGTGAACAAACATTTGGCCATTTTGGTTGAAATTGAAGTTAATTGTATAGACAAATACGCTAAAGAGCCTTTGGTTGTTTAACTTTTGATTCTTAGAGTTCATGTTTATGAAATGGCTTCTCAGATGATTTCTCTAATTTACATGCCAAGTAATGTGTCCTTTTTATTAATCATTGAAGTCTAGATGGCACTTCCAATTTTTTTTGTGACCCATTTGATACGGTGCAAAACATCAGTTCTGTGAGATATCATTTTTGATCTCTGCCCATGATTTACTTGATTTTTTTAAACTCTGACAGTTAAATATCAAAGATTTATGCTTTTTTTTTTATGTTTTAAAAGGCATGTAAGAGTTGACCAGAACAGTGTTACTGCTGTTTCCAGTGTATTCATGTATGTGGCCACATAAAGTGAAGTGAGTTCAGAAGGTAACCTGCCGGATAATTTGACTGTTGAGATGTATCACCTTGGTATGAGATACTGTTTATTTATCTCACAGTATTTTTGAAAAATGGAGAAATATATCTTTTTAAATGTAACATCAGTCAATTCAACTGAGTAATACTTAAATAAGCTAACAAGAATTTAAGTCATACCGTGCTTATAGATTCCTTACCTCTAATACAGCTATTTCATGTGCTAAGATGACATTCTTGGGCTTTTTTTACTAGACTACTAAAGGCTTAATATTTTTAATTGCTGATTGTGTATGATATTTTATCGCTTTACTGTTTTTTAATTAAGCAGAAACTAACTCCCATGCTTTGTGAAGATTTGTCATGTGGCTTTTATTTACCTGTTATTCCCATTGGTAGCTATCACTTCGCTGCTCTGTTTCCCATAGTAGATAGTGGTTTAAAGTACAAATTAGATATTACATCCTATTTAACCAAAGTAGCATTTATGAAAATAAACAAAATTAAGATAGGGCATTTCTTCTGATCATTAGTGGTGGCGGACATTGATGCAACTAGCGTAGTTTGTTTGAACTGTGTTCGCTCTTATGACTTCCATATCAAGAGGTAGTGAATGGCCATGTTTGGGGGGCGGGGGAGGGGGTTTCAGTACTTTTCAGGTTTGCCCAAACACTTTTAAGGTCGTGTTGAGGTGGTAAAAATTAATGCAAATTTGAAAACAAAGTTTGTAGGAAAGAAAAGGACATTTAATATGGAGAGACAAATGTATGTTAAAAAACTGCTGTAGAGTGCTTACTGAACGATGCAAATGTTTCAAGACCATTTATTTTAGTAAGGAGTGCGAGGTGTATGTGAAGGTACAGTTTATATGAGGACTGATTTTGTTCTCAGAAATGTTTTGATTAATGCAAATAGAGAAGATCAATCCCAAAGTGTTTGTTTTTAATCCATTGACTTCCAGAAACAATACAGGAGGTAATGGTGGCTTTTACTGAAAAAGTTGAACTAGAGGTACCACCTCTGAAGAACTTCCTCTGAGCTATATCCGCTGTTAGGGCTTTTTCATGTGAGTGATAGGTCCTTGCATTACATTGGAGACGCTAATGCCTGAATGGATGTGATGGCTGCCTCGGAATGATGCTGCTGTTAGCAGTGAAAAATGTCTTCCTTACGATTCTTGTGCAGCAGGCCATGGAGTGCAGCACATTTTTATAATAAAGGTGATGAATTTAATCGCAAACTGGCAGCCAAATGGAAATTGCAGACCTTGATACTGGGAGAAAATTGCCTATAAAGCAACTCCTGAGAGAGCAGGCTTTAAATTTATCCACCCATTTCGACATTGAGGAGAACATAGGAATTGCAGGGTATTTTGCTTGGCCTGTTTAGTTCAGATGGATGATACTTCAGTCTTCCTTTATTTAAGAACTAGTGTTGTGATTTTTTTTTTCTTATTAAATAAAAAATGACCTTGCTGCTTAAACTTGGTAAGGCTTTTTGGAAAAACCTGTTCCTTTATTAGCTTGAAATTTGCTCCTGTTACAAAATAGGACCTAATATGCATAATTAATTGGAACTTATCAGCTGCTTCACAGATTGCCCCTTATATCAAATTTAACCCTAATGTGGTTTGAGATTTGAAAGAAAGCAATTCCATGTGTTTGAAGGCTGTTTGCAGTGTTACGCTGATGTGAGAAGCAATGCCATAAATGATTTGACTGGTATTGAAATCCCACTGGAAGTAGGATACTTTCTCTAACAGTGTGTAACATAAATTCTGCTTAGAGGCAGTGCATTTTTCAGAATTGTTGGTACTGATGCATTTCAGCAAATCATTCTTGTAATCTCTCTCTTACTTTTGGTAGTGCCAAAAGCTGGTGTTCTTCCTATATGATAGCTAGGAACTGAACTTAGAAATACGATTGATTCCTACGTGTGAAAAGCAGTACATTTAAAAGAACCCCAAAACATTCCTTATGGAGCTTACCAACAGAAATAATAGCAAAGAAATAAATTTAGAAGTACTTTCATTTATTAGACACTTATCTGAACGGTCCTTACCACAACAGTTTTGGACTGCTCTTGTGGGTGCTTTGGGAGTTGATCATAATTCAGACAGAATTAAGAATGAATAGCATTGGATTTTGTCAGAGTTCTTAAGGTGAAGAGAATAGGGCACTTAATGGCAAAAAATGTATGGCATTTAGAACAATCTGATAAGGATATTCTTTCAAATATTTCACTGTTCCAGTTTCTGCACTTAAATGAAATCAGAAGTATGTTCTGTACTGGGATGGTTCTCTTGGTTATATGGTCCCTAAGGTGAAATTCCTAAAGGTAAAATATGGCCTGATTTCTGGGCACACATGAAGAATCTTTAGCAAGTACGTGAAACAGGAACTGGTCATTTCTTGTTCTGGATATAACTGTTCTGCTGTTTAGAAAATCAAACCTGTTACCAATCCTTATTTTTTTGTTCTGTTTTGTTTTGGTTTTTTTTTAGCAAAGTAAAGCTTCCTTAGAGGTAGTATGCTTTATTAGCAGAAGACACAAGGGTTACCAAGTACCTGTGTGGTGGAAACAGTTGAGCATCATCATTCTTGCAGCACTTGGAAGTGTGCCACATGCTATTGCTGTAGTTGATTCCTTTGCTTAAAGTTTAGATTTGTAGCAAAATGAAATGAATGGTTGACAAGTTCTTGGATGTGTTTCACTATTTTTGATTATTTTTTATTTTTCTATAGAATGTATATTTCTTTTATATAGAATATAATTTATATAGAATATATTTTCTATTGGTTTTAATGTTCATTTTCTGAGACTGCAGTAGATTCAAATGAACACATTAACTGGACTTCCATGCTTTGTTATAGAAGGGACCAACTTTTCCTTAGAATTCTTATTTTACCACAGGTAGACAAGTTCAAATGTATGCAGACATCGAGTTATCTAGGTATGATTTTCACTCCTGTTTCTATACTTTATAATTGCCTTCTGAATGGATAAGTGTTTATAGGTGCCCATTCAATTAGGAAGGATCAAATAAAGGTCTTGGGTGGAAGTGAAACTGGACTGTCTATGCTTAGTTAATAGAAAAAGGGATTATGTTAACCTGTTTATTACAAAATAACTATAGAACTTTTGTAATTACTGGAAAAGCTTTGATATAAGTTATGGAAGATGATTTTGAAATGATTTAATAGCTTGATGATGCAAAAAGGAGATTGTTGCTTGGGAAGGTGTCTCTCTCACTTCCTTTCTGCTAATTCTAGCATTCAGTGATCTGTTTCAGTGTTTCAGCTCAGTAACCTCGAAGAAAGCTAATCAAGCAAAAAAAGAAAATGTACGAAGAGGCTTTTGCTCGATTAGCGAGTGGAATTGGTTTACTAAGGCAGAGCTGGTGTGAGAGATGTTAAAGAACTATGCAGCTGTGAGATGGCAGAGTCTTTTATCACTAGCAGTGTGCTGTCAGAAGATCAGTAACACTTCTTACCCTTCAAAGGAAGGAGAATTAGTATAGAACTCCAGACTTTATGGGGCAATGTTCTTCTGATGGTCCAGATTCCTGCTTACTTCTGCACTTCTGTGTATAATTTGGGGTATGTATGCATTCTCCTTCCTTTAGAGTAGTGAACTTTCTGGTAGTGTCATGAATTTTTTTCTCTGGTTTTTACAGCTTTCTCAAGATTTGCAATTCTTTTCTGGGATGAGTGGTGTGCTGCCCTACTAGCTGCACAATTTTTTTGCTTTTGTAAAGAAGAACAGGGATAGTTTGATGCAGCTGTGATAGTTTTCCGGATCTTCCATTTGCTTGGGATTAGCCTTATTTTCATGGTTCTTTCTTCCTGTTGATTAAACATCTGTGTTGACTTAAACTTCTGTATTGCCATTCATCTTTCCTAAGTTTTAGATTAAAACCAAACAATCATAAAACCGAAAAATCAAAATAATAGCTTCCTAAAAATCAGTTACAACTGATGTTACAACTAGTGGTAAGACATTACAAGACTGTCAGCTGTAACATTTTACTCTTGGTACAATGTCTGATTAATGCTCTACTTTATTCAAACACTGCTGTAGGTCGATTTTTCAAGTTAATTTTTTCCTACTGACGTTTGTTTATATTGCATGCATCAAAACAAAGGAAATACCCATCAAGGAAAGAGGGAGGGATTTCTAGCTTCTCAGTCTTTCTGTATGTGTGCACTTAGCATGTATGGTCTGTTTCTAATGACAGTGACTGCCATCGGCATTTATCTCCTGTAGTTGCATAAAGTCCTGTTCCCAGTTGGGGAGTATTGTCTCTGTTATAGTTATATCAAAATGGGTTTCCTTTTGTCACCTTTCTTTCATCAACTGTGGTCTTCACTTTGGATTTTAATAAGGGAAGCGGCTTGGTTTATTTTCTTTATGCCATTCATCCTATCCTTCATTTGTGTCTAAACCGTTATGTGTTTTGGGTTTTTTTTTCTTTTAAGTCTCTCCTTGTAACACAAATATATTGTGCCTGACTACTTTCACCTCATTTTTCTACTTTCCTATACTGATACCTACATTGCAAGCTTTCAGAAAGAGCTTGTTGTTGAGATAAGGCAAGAGATGCTCTGTACAGTGCCCAGTAGAAAAGGTCTTGATGCTGTTAAAAACTACAGTGAAGACAATCTGTGTCTTTTTTAATTTCTTACTTATTTGAAACCTTGATATGTGTTCTGTGCTGTTCACTGTCTAGTAGCAACCACTGTTTTATTTTCAGCATGCTCTGAATTTACTCACATAAGCTTTGCCTGGCAAGCTGAAATGTATTCAGCATGTACCCAGTCTGTTTTGAATAGTAATTATAACTAGAGTCACTTGTTGTATTTCTAGTTCCCAGCTACGCTTTATAGAGCTTTATAAACTTTATCTAGAGTAGTGCTTGTTGGTACTTTTCAAGAACACTTTATGGTGTGATAGTTTGGTTCCATTTCCTATACGAAAATCATGTTGAAATGACTTTTTTTTAAGTGTCAGTGATGGATAGAGGACTCAGGAAAGCTCTTCTATGCTCTTCTGTTCTGTGGGTTTTTTTCTTTTTTAGTTGTTGTTTGGGGTTTGTTTTGTTTTGTTTCCTCCACAGCACAATGTAATTGAAAGCAGTCAAGCTGTTGTCAGATGTTCTGCAAGTCTAATAGCAGGAGGGGATTGACCATTTCCTATACTTTTTTTATTTACCCTTCAGAGATAATTTCAGCAGAGAATTGTTTCCCCTGTAGCCTGTGTATGGGAACAGCTGGGTGAAAGAGTTAGAGGAAGGAGACAGAGACTAGGAGAAAATATAAGCCTGAAAGGCTATTTCAGGTTTTAGCTGCTTTTGTACTCAGAGCTCATAAAAAACAAGTCTTCAGTGTTAAATGGAGGAAGAAAGTGAAACTCTACTGCTCCCATTTGACACAGTAGGTGTTAAAAATTTTACTTCCCTTCTGGTAATGTGGCTTCAGCTATATGCCATTAGTAGTTAGTGCTGAGCTGTGATTTAATGAGCAGTGGTTCATCTGCTTGGGCAGAATATAGTTCTGGGCAATTAATGTTGGTAGAAGTAGTGTAAACTTTTGTTTAGCTGAAGCTTCATCTTAGTTCCATTTTGATATCCTGTATTTAAAGTTGAAATACATCTCAGCATGGTGGGGGTGGTTTTGAGTGGGAGACTGGAGCATTGGTTGGTGGGTTTTGGGTTGGGTTTTGGTTGTTTCATAAGAAACTGTGAAACAAAGGTCAGATAGTGACTTTATGGACAAGCAGAAGTGATGTTGGCTTTCAGAGAAATATCTAGAACTGAACACTCACACTAAAATGATGTATACTGTTAATATGATACTAATAATGTGAATACTTTTGGTGTGTAAATTAAAATCATGTTTCAGCCATCCAGAATATGGGTGTGTTTGTAAAGTATATGTAATGCAGAGCTGCAGATAGGACCTCTGGAATGTGGTGTGCTGTCATGTATCTTTTGAGTAGCTCTGATACAAGTTGTGATTAAGGTTGCGCTATGTATTCCACTGAACGGTGTTGTGTTTTATGTAATTTTGCAGAATTGCCTAAAACTTGTCATGACAAGTGTATGATTTAGGCTGAACTATACCAAAAGTTTCAATTAAAGCAGTGAAAAAGTTTTCAAGAACGAGTATGGGGGAAAAAGTGTTTGAAAATAAAATAGAGAGTCCGTAAGAAGTTTACTCTGAGATCTAGCTAAAGTGAGTCCTTTTACCATTTTGTGTAGCAGTCTGTCTCTCTCATGTCAGATGCATCACACATTTGCATTTGGGCACTTGGATGTCCAAAAATACTATCCTGTTGAGTATGTGGTGCACGTTCATGTAATTTCTCTTATTGAGCTATCTTACCGTGAATAGGCATGATTTAGTCCAACCTGAGAAGGGCAGGTTGCAGCTGTCTGTTTCTGTGGATCTGGGGAATGGACTTGAGGGAACAGACTAGACTCCTCACTTTCCTGTGTTGTGAGCTGTTGGTTTGCTTTCTTCTGAAATCTCAGCATTTAAGAAAGATTGTTTTAATTTGTTTAAAAAATCCCAACAAACAGTTCAGGAAGATGCTGTGTTTGATTAAAAAAAAAAGTCTGGAGATCTAGCTAACTCTCATAGTTTGTGGACTGTTTGAAGGTGTACAAGAATGTTGAGTGGGAAGTAGAGCTGTCTGAATAACTGAAGAAATTAAGGATTATGTCTTCCATAGGTTAAAAATTGGATTTGGGTTATGGAGAAAAGATTGTTTGGAAGTAGGAGAGGGTTTGGGTTGAGGAAGATAGGCAAAATATCTGTCTACTAGAGAAAACTGCTTTCCAGAGTCTGGAGTAAACCCAGAATTTTGGAGTCTTGCCATGTCTTTGCTGCCAGAAAATATCTGTGAAACCCAGAGGCACATTGTCTCATTCCTCCTCTACTACTGGACAGTATCTTTTTCTGCTTGTCAGTTAATACCTTATTTCATGTGGCAGAGGTCTTTGAATGTAAAAATGCCAACTTGGCTGACTGGTCGAATTTAGCAAGTTGCCAGACATGAGTACAATTGTTTTGTGGTGGTAAAACTGATTCATAAGATGCAAACAGATGAGGACTTCCAGGCATGCTTTTTTATCCCTCGCAGGAAGAGTGATGTTTCTGATACTGAGAGATCTCAGGCAGCAGTTCTTGGATATTTTTTTTTTAATTATTATTTTTTGCAGAGGCGTGAGAACCAAACTGTCTTTGTGAAAGGTGTAGTATCCAACCATCTTGCTACTGGATTTGAGTGACTACCACGGGTAACCTGTAGAATAATGTTGAGCTTATTAAGGAAACAAAGGATAAGTAAGGAAAAGGAAGAAATGACCATACTTTTGCTTCATGAACAGTAGTCGCAACTACCTGAAAACTTCTCAATTAACTTCAGTACATTGCTTAACTTATCTGTGGTTTTGCTATTGTGCTCGATTTGGCTGTTCTTGAAGTAAACTTCTTGTAAGAACAAAGAAAAATCCACCACACAAAGGAATTGTCTATCTAGAGAAGATTTATTTCAGAAGGCTCTGAATGCTTATTAACACACACTTATGGCCTCAAATGCATTGTAAAGTCATGTTTCCATTTTTGGTAAAGTACAACGAAACATTCTAGAAGTCTATTCAGTTTTCAACTTAGAAGTTAAACATATGTACTTAAGTGTTTTATCAAATGCTCAAGCTTGAGATGTGGATTCTAGAATCAATTCCCAAGTATCTCAGGGAAAAGAAAATCATATTTGCAAGCATTGCCTTTGATATTTTTATGCAGTTCCATGAAATTTTTCATAAAGGTTTACTTCCCAGAAGAGTGATTACTTTAGAAATAGACCAAGACAGTGTATGTTTATTTACGTGGAAAGAAGCATTGTGCTTATTCTTGAAGGCTGTATCTTACTGATGCAAGGCAGGGCTTAAATATCTGGTAATAGTAGTATTTTCTTTTTTGTGTTACTGATTAGTAATCATCATAGAAGACTGAAGGATTATTTCCATTAAAAATGGCATTTTTGCCACATATCTTGGAATCAAGGGTATATTGAGAACATTGACATAGTACTTAAGGTAGCTAGATTGTGCAACTCTAAAAGTTAGTAATGTATCAAGTAACGCTAATCTCTCCACCTTCCTGAAGTCAGTGCAATTGCTGTCTTTTGAGGAAAGGTGTTGAGTTTTTTATTAGGGTTTAGTTCAGTGTTGTTGTGACAGCCTGCGCAGTTGGCAGTTTTGACTTAAGGCTACGTCGCCTGTCAGGGCCCAATGTTACATGTAAATCAAGTATTGTTTGTAAATTGGAAGCAAAGGATGATTGGAAGGCCTAGTCCAGTCTATTTTATTCTGATCACTTACAGGAGTAAAGAGTAGTATCTTGACCCAAATATTTACTGCTGTTTACAGTGTAGGCAGGTGGCCTACAGTCTCATTCTTAGTGGAAGATCCATTAATGGTGGAAGGGAATGAGCCTGGTTCTGTGTTTATCAAAATAAGAGTCCACCTATTAGTGCAGGTAACATGGTAGTTTTTGTGAGCAAGTATGTGTTCATTGTGTAAAGGAGTAAAAAGAATCTACCTATACCTCTGATAGTCAATGGGATCTTGTCATAGTATAAAAATACTAAGCTGAAGTTTTATCTAGTTGAAGAACTTTACTTTTTCTTGAAGGAAGTAAAACTTTGAAAGATGGGCCAAGTATGTTTTAACATACCCAGCTGCAAATCAGGTTAAACCTTGTTCACTGTTTGTGAATGGTAAATAAAATAGGGCGAATAACAGCTAGTACCTTCCATTGCAGTAAAAAAGCCCTAAAATGTTCTTATTTCTCACTTTGTCAGAGGTTGATGCTTTAGTAGTAGTTGATTCTGTTCATTAAGGTTTTGCTGGCTGTGCATGTTTAGAAAAAGTTAGTTGCCTTGCTGATTTCCTGCCTGCTGGTAATGTGTTGAGTCAGATGGCTGAACTAATGCATGGTACAAAAGGATGGATAACAGTAAGATTAGTAAACTAATATGTCGCTTCAGTTTAACTTATGTTCAAGTCTGGAAAAATACTCAGGTTTAGTAAAAATGACAAACAACCTATTTTTTTAACCTTGAAGTTAGACCGTAGTCATGTCAGATTTTGTTTGACTTGCCGGGTTTAAATTCCCTGGAGAACCATGTTTACGTAGGTATATTTGTCTTTTGGAAGATTATTCAGGTGTATGTATTTGCAGTGAATTCCGTCACACTGATAGGGTTTTTTTTTTCCTAGGTTGAGAAAAAGAGCAGCTTTTCAAAGCTGACTGATCATCTTAATCACTTCAATGTGAAATTGAAGTTGTTTTACAGTTGTAATAGAGGAACTCAGTGACAGCTTTTAAGCACAGCTATTTTCTGTATGTACTCCATAGCATAAGTACAAGCATTCTTTTAAACCTTTCAACACCTTTGTTAAAGTATTTAATGATACTACTAAAGTTTTTTATTTGTATTTCTCATATAAATTTCGGTCACTGCTTGTGCTTGTATAATGAATTACAATTTTCAGTAAGGTAAAACTATACTTGCTAGTATGAGCAGTGTTCTTAATGGATATTCTTCAAGATTATTCAGCTCACCCTTTTTGAGGCTGTCCATCGCCTTTGGTCAACCTCCTTTTAATGAGTTCTGCTTTTAACGCTGCTGCTGTCACTTCGGTTTAGCTTGTACCTTGAAGAGCTTTTCTAGGTATCACCATTTCTTTAGTTAAATTCCATGCAGAATGCTGCATGGGAAACTGTTTAGCACTGCTCAGTTTTCATAGCTACTGTGTTAGCCTAGCACAGTCTTAACTTTTCTAAACTTGCAGTGCTCTTTACAGATTTTCATGCCAGTATTTTAAGTTGAGCATTTCTGAAAGTTGGCAAAGTCATACAAATGGAGTAATGAGTCTGGCTGAAAAATTTATTCTGGAAATAAATTTTCAAGCCTTTTCCTGCATTGGTACATCTTGGTTATTCTACTTCCAACTCAAGAGTTTCCAGTTTTCTCTTTTCAACATTTATATTTGACCTCTTTGATTTAGATGACCTTTCCTAAGAAGTCACCTGTTTTGAAATCTAAACTTAAATAATTGTTGTTCTTGTGGTTGTTCAAGGTTTATAACTTGATTTGATGATCAGCTGATTTGAAGTCTTTTCTGCTTCCTAAAAAAAAGTTGTGACTTACAAAATTATTTTCAGAACAATTTAAGAATGTTGGCTCATCAACATTGAATACATAGATTATCCTATGCAGGAATCTTTGACTACTCCTATATTAAAAAATTATGTCCATGCTATTTAACTTCATAAATACAGGCTAAAAGATACAGTGGACATGTATACTTTTTTACCACAGATAGTTAATACCTAATTCAGGGCTGTAGTTCAGTCAGCTTGGCTACCAGATTTCTTAAGCTACCGATGTTGCTTATGTGTCTGGTTAAGTAGAGATTGTGATTAAGTAGAGAATTGGTTTGTGTACTGCCCAAGTCTGGGAAGTCTTCCAGTACTTAAAAGATAGTCTGAAGTTGGATAGTATGTCTTGATAATGTATTTCATGTCAGAGATTAATGTATTTCATGTGGTAGATGACTAACTTGTCAACGTCAGTGTTGACTCGTAAACCCAAAATTGTTACTTTCTTGGTCTTGTGAATAAAATGCTGACAGAGCCAGGCAGTGTGGAAAACAGTAGGGTGTGATAGGTAGCACTGTGTTTTAAAATGGAACTGCATTACTGTTGCATAGAGTCAAGTTTTTTTTAAAAAAGTAAATTGGGAGTGAGAGGTTCTAGTCAGTCCTTTACAGGATGGATTTGATTTCAGTTCAAGTGATGAAAGCTGTCGGGTCAGCTTCTTACGAAATAGCACTTGTTAAATACAGAGACATTGCTTTTACAAATACTGGAATAGGTTTGTTTTGATATGCTAGAAGATTGGAATTCGAGTTGATCACTTTATAACTCAATCATTTGCTCATGATTAGATATGTCTCAGTTCTTAACTAGTGATCTCAGTTATTTTAGATGTCACGAGTAGCAAAAGCTTCGTGCCAAAATCCAGATTTTTATGATTATAAAGTGCCTTCATTGGAATCTCAGTATCAGCATATATTTTAAAATAAAGAATGCATAATGCTAATTCTTCGTGACTAATGAGCTAATGCTGACTAATTTTTTTTCCCCCTTTAACTCACTGACTTAAGTACTACTTACGGTCCAGACAGCTTTCTTTAAAAATGTATCAAGTGATCACTGCATGCATATACTGTAGAAGATTTGGTTTATGGGAAGGAAAAGACTGATACAAAACTATGTCAAAATTTGACAGAGGGCATAGGGTATGCGTCTTTACTTTCCAGCAATTCCTTAAATACCTCATATTTGCTACAAAGCTTTACAGATTGCCTTTGTATGTGGATGATGTGGGAAGTTGACTTTAAAAGAATAAGTGAAACAGGGAGAAGATTCACACTGATATTCCCGTGTTAGTGAACAGTTAATTATTTTTAGATGATAGTGGAAGGAAAAACTGCCCTCCCTTGTTTCACACCAAAGAACAGAGTGCATTAACCAATGGAATGTTTTCTTGTAATTGCGAAGTCTGAGGAGGATGGGTGTGGATGGTTTGCAACAGATTGGGAAAATAACTTACATGTGCTTTATGCTGTTCTTTGTGAATTATGAGTGTTAAGATGCACCCTTGGAAAGCAGGAAAGAATCTAATGGTGCTGATGTTTAGTTCTTTTGGGAGGGTGTGTGTGGGGGGGTGGTGGTGTGGTGTGTTTAGTAGTTTTCACTATTTCTTGTCAGTTCTAGGAACAATCACAATTGTAACTTCATCAGAACATTAATTCTTTACTAAACTCCAAAACTGATTATTTTTGAGGTCTCAGCCAGGAGTTTATTTGAATTAGTCTGTTACGTGACTTCATAGTTACTATGTCGACATAAATACAATTTATTTCATAAGCTGAAGATAACTATAGGAATTGGACAGCAATTTATTCTGTTGTGAATGTATGATTTACAAACAGAGAGCAAGGACTAGTGTCTGGGTGGAGAAGGTCCATTGCAGACGAGTCAGTCTGCATTGTTCAGAAAGAGAATTTGAAAAGCAGACTGTGAACTGAGGTAAAAAACTTGTATCTAAAACAAAATACACACCTGAGGAACTGAAACCATGAAGCTCTATCTGTTAGAGGGGGTATTATTAAGCTGATGTTTTTAAATAGCGAAAAGTAACACTACTGGATAAATCTCATGGAATGGGCTGCTCCTTCCTTTTACTTTTATGATGATGATGATGATCAGTAGCTTGTAAAGAATTGTATTACTGCTGATTGTCCTTCATCAAAGATGTCCAAGTCGTTTATTGTTACAGTTAGCTTCTAAACATTTGATTCGTGATACCAGGTGTGAAAAACAAACACCTCAAATGTATTTAGCATCTTGATGTACACATAACTCTGCTGCTTGTGATTTAATAGGGGCAACTTGCTGCTAAAGGGACCTAGAGTATAAGATTTTTGAAAGTGTAATAATTAAGCCTGGTAGGAATGTGAGCCACTGAATCTGCTGAAGCAGTTGTGCCATACTGAGGGACTTCACCAGTAGAAAATGTTTTGAAGAGTTCGATGCTGATAACCTAACCGACCTTGTAAGGAAATTTTGTAGCAAGCAGAACATGTGAGTTCATTTACTTTAACTGAGTTATTGTGTGACTTTGATCTAATGCTGAAACTTAAGAAAAAGAGAAATACTCTGGATTAGTTTTCCTGACTTTTTAATTTTTTTTTATGCTGACTTTAAAATGATTTTCTTTGACTCTTAAAAGTTTAGTTTAGTTGTACTGCTTTCTGTCAGCTAATTACTCACCTCAAGAAGCTTTCAGTTCTATGAAGATCCTCACTTGGATGTGGATGGATAGTGTATGTCAGTTGCTGGATGATGTTACCTAAGATACCAAGTAGACTGTTGAAAGGCTTGTTCAGCGTTCCTCTTGGGAACTTGAAAACTGATTTTTATGTTGAAGATTTTAGAGGTTTTTTGTGTGAAGTACTGGGGTATGAGGAGACACAGGGCTTCATTTTAAATGTACAGGTTTTGAGTTTACCAGGAAAATGAGACTGTACTTAATGTCCTTAATATTATTACGTGAATGAAGATTGCTGGCAAGTGCAATGCAGGTTGACAGACTTTTGATCAGACATGTTTCCACTGTTCTGACATACCACTGTATTATAACATAAATGCAAGTTTTTAAGTGGAAACGAATGCATGATTCTCTTAAATTTGCCAGTTAATTATGTCAGAGTTCAGTGTCACCATGCTCTAAACCAAAACTGCAGATGTATGAAAACTTGTCAGGAGCAGACTGTTTTATCAGCTTTGATGCTTGATTATGTTTGTCTAAATTCGGGAGGTTTTTTTTTACTTTGGTTTCAGAAGAAAAGATGATAGGAATCTTGTTTGTCTGATGCCCATGCTTTTCACTGATTAATAGCATGGGGTGGGTAGAGAAAGTGCTTGCCAACGTTTTAGTCTGTACACCAATGATGCATGCGGGGTACGGGACCATGTGGCACAATATTAAAAATGACTTGTTTTTTTGCTGGCTTTGCTATTTCTGCTGCATCAGCAATACTAGCAAACAGCACTGGTGTTAACAGTGAAGACTGTTAAAATTGTGATGAATAAAAACAACAATTTCTTTGCCAAGTAAGCATACTAAAGCTGCTAGATTAGAAAACACATGAGTTGCAATGTTCCACCAATAATAAAGCACTTAAAAGCTTTCTGTTGACATTTATACAAAGAGAACAGATGAGTGTGCTCTATTTGGTTTTGAAGTCAGTTTGATGCAAACCTTACAACTGCCCACAACAGAAGGAGTTTTGCAGACTGCTCTTGCAAAAAGAAATGACTGAATTTTGATAGTGATAGTGCTGACAAATTGCTGAAAGTGCTGCCCACTTATCATTGGACTGACAGTTTAATCATCGAAAGTGTACTGCTAGATTGGGCTCAGAGGAACAAAGGAGAAGATATGAGAGTTTTTCCAAGGCATTAAAAAATGAATTGAAATTTGAAATGCAAACACTTATTTCTGTGGGGGTGGGGTGAGTGACACTGCTGGCTGACTTGTATGGCATATTCTGAGTGGTGGTGTCCAGAACTTACTGTTTTTCATTTCTTCTGAAAGTGCTGATCAAGTCAGTGCATAAATGGGACAGTGTCACTTTCAAGAGAGGCTGTGATCCACCTGTCTATTGCAGATATTTTTTTCAGTAAGAGCAGAATATAATAGTTATATACTTTTTCTACTTTTATCTCTCCTTTCTTAGTTAAATTTTTCAGGTTCTTAGTTTACAGTATTGTTGGATGCTGTGATGGATGCTGTGCATTATATAAAACTAACTGGTATCTAGTTGCAGTCGTCTCATTGAATGGCAGTGGTTTAATTGGAGCATGAGGTGGGTTGACTGCTTGGATAAACCCTGCATCCATATTCAGTGGATTTGCATTCCCCAAGGTGCTAATTGTACATCTGTATGTTAGAAAGTTTGTAACTTTCATTTACTCTTTTGGGGGCCTCTCTGTTTGCAAAACAACTGTTGCTTAAAAAGTACCTCTTAAATTCCTAAACTGATGGTCTAGCAGCAGTTGTGGACAATAGAAATATTTTATAAAAACATAAGTTTTTTTGCATTTAACATTAAAAAAAAATAAACCTCATAGTAGTAAAGGATGAGAAGAGACATAGATCAGTTCTGCCTCTTCAACTCAGTGAGTGGTGATCTTGTGAATTTGAAAGGACCACTAAAGTTGTCTCTGATAGTTATCAGAATTTTCTTTCCACTTTTCACAAAAAATTACTGTGGAAATATTGAAGGTGTTATTTTTGCTTGGGTTTCGTGCCATAGTCTGAAAGAAGCAAGTTGACTGTAAGAATTAACTTTTCCTGTCAAAATACGTAAAATTACACTGTATGTAAAGACATTTGGTGTCATCAATATTTTTGGGCATAACTTGATTTCTGTGAGAAAGTAGAAAAATGAAACTGAATGTTCTATGCATCACTGAGATCCAAGTACTTGTAGATTTGTAGCTGTATGAACTGTTTTTCTCACTGTACTGCTTCGATTTTTAACTTTAAAAAAAAAACCTCTTTTTTTTTTTTTGTTATAGGGAAACTAGCTTGTGACTGAGAACGTTTTAAGTGTGTGGAGCTTTGCTTCCTTAAGAAAGTGTGTGACTGGTGTTATAAGATGGTTAGTGTTTTGCTTCATTCTGAATGACTTACTGATTGTGGCTGTTGGTTTGTTCCACTCCCATTTGCTGTGTATTGTAAAAATCAAGAATGATAGATAAGTGACTCTTCTGTGAGAGACACTTGTTATTTTCTTGAGTTTAAATAATTAAATTCTGTGTGGATTGATGGCTTAATGTTGCATTACTCTATATTCCCAAGTATGAGACTGTCATCAGTTTAGCTTTGTTCAAACAGCTTTAGCTAAATTGGAGCAAATTGTTAACGTCAGAAGATTTGCTTCAGTTCTTCAAATTCTTAGTTCTAGTTTAAAAAGCAATGAGGAACACGTGGGCTTTAAGTGTCCAAGTCTACTCTTCTTTCAAAAAGATAAAGCGCCATAATTTAGAAGAAGCCTTTATGATGAGAAATTCTGAAGGTGTGGGCACTGGTGATAAGGGTGTCTGCAACTCCGAAACTGATGGAGCAGGAAGCATTTGAACCTCTTCAGTGATTTTTCTACTCTGAATATGCTAGTTGAGTAGTTTACATAAACCCCTTTTACCTTGCAATCCAGTAGTCTTAAACACATCTGCAGAGCCTTCCTTCCTCTTCGGGAGTGATAATTGACAGATGAAAAGCAGTAGCTACTTGGTGGTTTCTAATGTGATGACAAACATTCATCTGAACACAGTCTGTGTGTTCAAGAGGGAAGAATACTTTATAGTTGAAGTGTCAGTGAAGAAATGAAAAAAGTACATTCCTGTAGGCAAAGGTAGTCAGTCTAAACAGTGTGTCTTGCTTCAGATTGTATCTTAGAAAGGTGTTCGATTGAAAAATACTATCTACAAGTGAAGGAAACAGATTACATTACCTACATTGTTTTCCAGAACAAAGAAAAAAGTTCTGGACCGTAATATGTATTATTGCCAGCACAGGTGATGTCCCATATTAAGGTGGAACGAGCTATTGAAACCAGTCATCTTTTGTTGAATCTGATCTTCCACTGACCTGCTGTGACTGAGCAAAATTCATCATTTACTGCTAAACTTACTACTTACAATGTGCAGTCCATAGTATTGTTAAAGGGGAATGATGTGGATTTTGAAATTCTTTGTGTGGATTTCTGCTTCTACCCTAGAGATGAGTACTTAGATCTTTCCAAAGAGAGGCCTGTTACTGCATTTGCAAGACTCAAAAGCTCTAGAGGTGTGGTGAAGCTGCTGTACACAATTTTTTTTCGCCATGTCTACTATTATAATTAAATACCTCTCCTTCCTAACTCTCTTAAATCCCTAGAGTGTTCTACAACATAATTACCACTGTGGCGTTAAGATAGAAGTAAAATAGAACTGTACTTAGATCTTTGCTTTGAAAGTAAAGCTTTCCTTATTTTTACATCAGTTAGCTTTCTGTGAGATATGGCGTAAAGAATTGTGAATGTGGAGGAGCTAAATCCTCACAAATGAACTTGGGAAGTGTGATTTTCTTGAAATGCCTGCCAAAGAAGCTTTTCAGAAGGGAAGGGAAGACGTTTGCTTGGTGTGTAAGAAATTACATGAAATTAATCTAAATAAAAGGCTGTTTACTAGAGTTTCTCTTCTTTTTGATGATACATCCATTCAATGTTAAAAAAGTGAAAGGTGTGCTTTGACGATGTGACCTTCCTACTTTTGTAGTGGTCCTGTCCTCAGGTTTTTCAAGTATTTCAAAACAGAATAAACCAGGTACTTGGCTAGAGGTGAAAGGAGAGTAGAGCTTTTTAGCTTTTCTAACACGCTGCTGGTGAGGCTTTCTGGAATCTTACTGTACTTCTGGTAAACTCTTCTGGAAGGTGCTGGAAATACAGTAGCCAATAGTTCTATAGGTGTGTGTAACTGCTTAAAGTAAGTGGCAAAGTTGAAGTATATGCAAGTGACCTAGAAACCTGAATTTGGTTTAACGGAGACAGTAAAAGGAAAGATTGTCATCAAAATTCAGTACTTCCCTGTGGATTCTTGTTGAGACACAAGAGCCAGGTATCAGAGAAAGCTGCTGTCAGTAATAAAAGAAAAAAAATTATCTTGAGGATGATTTGTCTGTTTGGGAGAATGTGTCTGGTTGGCTGGGCTAACAAGTTGGGAAGGACGGTAAGTGCTGTGTACCCGTAGTTTGAGGGGAGAGAGAATGAGTGAACTGGAGAGATGATTATTTTATAATTTAAGCAGTAGTCCTTCAGTTTTGCTGAATACAAAATAATTGAAAAGGGAGGGCAGTGTTTTATATAGAAAGGGAGTTTGGAGACCTGATCAGCAGTTAAAGTAAACAGAGTGTACGTGTTATTTCACCTTGTGCTTCTGAATGGTTTTGGATTTTTTTCTGAAGTCTCACTTGTAGCTGACTATCCCTGTCTTGATGTTTGCCAGTGTTACCGATGCCTTAAAAACCTACATATGCAAAGAAAACTGCATTTCAGATGCCTGGTCTACATTTGAGGTGGGATGCATGGTTTAGGTTCCGTACAAGCCAGAATTCAGTGTTAGTCCTCAAGTCAGCTAATCACATTGTCTGTGTGTGTTCTGAGTGTTTGGCTCTACAGTGTCACAAATGTGACGTACGAGTATTTGCAAGGGAAAGATTAGGTCCTATTTCTTTCCCATGAAAACAGGAATATCTGATGTCAGTGATTATAGTCTACATGAAAGACACAACTAAAAATGAAATTTTCAGTGCAGCTATTCTGTAGCTGCCGAATATCAATAAAAATGACCGTGTTGCTACTTACGCTTCAGTACTTCGGCAGGCTGCTCTCTTGTTTCAGCGTAGTGTAAGTTAATGGAAAATCTGAAGAGAATGAAAAGGAAACAAAGTCTGCCAAAAGATAATAATATTTGCTCAAAGAGATGTGCTAAAGAATTTCTTTATATACTGAAGCCAGTATAAATATGGCTTGTAGTTCTAAAGATTTTGTGCTTGATGCCAAAGTTGTCAGTGCAGAGGCAGCTGTGGATTTTGTCCTTGAGCTGTGATTATATGATGATGAAATTTGTTTTCTCCATCCTAAACAGGTGTTAACCACCAAATCATCATATAGTATACATGATTGAGTATGTCAGTTTCCACTGGTGAAACAACTTGTTCTTGAATATGCAGTGTAAGTTTGTTAGAATTAATTCAGACTAACCCAGTTGGAAATTAGGTCTGCTGTGTTTCAGAGATTTTTTTTTTTTTTTGTTTTGATGCTCTCCTATCCCCTGCTAGCTCTTCAAGTGGTGAGATCTCAATGATAAATCATTTGCCAGTGAAGAAATTGATTATGAAACAGACGTCATATTCATCTCTCCTCTGCAGGTAGTTTCAAGTGACTTGTTTCTGTGGCTTCCTGTGATCAGATGAAACATCAAATTTCTGGTTTCAGTTACATTTTATTATGAAGATTTTGAAAGCAGTTGTAGTACGAAGTAAAAAAGAGGAATTTTTGCTTTACAGCACACATTATCATGTCTTAATGCTTTGGGGACTGCCCAAATGCTAATTTTCAGTTTGGAACTTAATCGATTAACTAATTCTTTAGTGATACTGGAATTATTCAGGAAATTTTATATTAGTTAGGATTCCATAAATTATGAAACGCAGGCTTTTATTATAGCAGCAATTTAAGTACGGGTTTGGCAGTTCTATAAATGAAATACTAGCTCTTGTTAAGTGTTGGGTTTTTTTGTTGAAAGAGAAAGCTTTGTGTCCATTCTGCATTTTTAATGATCTTGTTTATAAAACTTCTCAACTGCATCTTGCAAGTGAAAACGTCCAGGTCTGGGTGCTAGAGCTGTAATGGGTAGAAACAGTGCTTGTAGTTCCACTTGGGACATTCCCTGGTTCTATCAAGGTGTCTTTCTTTCCTTTGCAACGAAGCAGTAGGACATCTGGGTGTATATAGAGGTTGCCCAGGTCTCATGGTACCTTACTTGTCATAATTTTTTCATTCTCTCTCTGGGGATAGTCAGTAGAACAATATTTACTAATTTGCTGTCACACCACGTACTCAGTAACTGTACCCTTGAGTTGTCAGATTTCTCGTTGTTGAAAGATGCACCATTTCATTTCCAAATGCTATAGTTACTCTCACAACTAACAAATAGTACTGGGTAGATGCATTTTAATAGTTTTTGTTAGGTACAGATTTTTTCTTTCTAGATGCTTTATTATAAAAAATGTGTAAAAGAATGTTTTTATACAACTCTTAATGATGTAAGCAATCTTGTAAATGTTCTAAGGAGCTGCACCTAATTTTTACTTCAGTAGTTGAATTCCATAAACAGGATGAGTAGGTGGCAAATTTATAGCCATGAAGAAAACATTTAAAGCTGGTGCTGCAATTTAACAAAAAAAAAAACCAAACCACACCACCCCCTCCCAAACAAACCCAGAACCCCCCTAAACAAAACCAGAATAGATTGTTCTTTCACATTACCATAATGTTCTTGAAGAGAGGAAGAAAAATTAACATTAGGATTTGGGAAAGATGAGAAAGAGAAGATTGTCATGCTAGATTATAATCTGTTACTGTATTTAATTCCTAATATACGTTTTTCCCCCCACAGAAATTAGCAGAGTACGGAAAGACATGTATAACGACACATTAAATGGTAGTACGGAGAAGAGAAGTGCAGAATTACCAGATGCTGTGGGACCTATTGTACAGTTACAAGAGAAACTATATGTGCCTGTAAAAGAATATCCAGATGTAAGTATATCTTTTTAGTCCCTAAATTATTTTTTGATCCTTGTGGTCGTCTTTAAATGTAAATTTCTTGTGATGCTACCCTTGGATCACACTGAATTGCTTTTGACAAGATACTTCATAGGGAAGCAGTGTATTTTCCACTTGGTGGCTTGATTTATAGTGAGTGTGAGTGGGAGAAGATTGTGTTAAATACCAAGATAACATGCATTATAGAGACAAGATCTGAATTATTTGAGATACTATGTAGTGAGCTTTATGAGGAAAGTAGTTCCTGGGACAGTGTTTTTCCTTTATAACATGTCTCCAAGAGTTAAGTAGAAGAATCCTTACAGACCCTTTAGACCGTTCAGAAGACTATACTTAATATCAATTACTATCTGTCCCATACCTGTGTAACCAGTTTTGTTGCACACAGAAGTGTCTTTATCTTAGTGCTGGTTTCTTCCCCCTCCAAGCAAAGCTTCTTCCTTGCATGACTGTGTTATGTTTACATTGTGTGCTCTGTTCTATTGTACACCTACTTTTTGAGTAAGAATGGCTTCATTTAGCTAGAAGAGCTATTTAGAACTGTGGTCTGAATGATTTCTTAAAACTGCTTGGAAAAAATAGTCCTGTCAAAACTACCACAACCATTTTAATTGACAAAATAAGAAATTGTATTATTCCTTCCCAAGAGATTTTACAGGTCTGGTTGCAGGGGAGGAGTGCAGGGTCCAAGTGAGGCATTTGCACATTGAAATGGTATGAAGTGGAAGAAAGTACAGAAAAGCAAAAAGTGGAAGTAATGCTTACATTTTTTGTAATTGTTTTTCTTTGTGTCATTAATTAAATTAAGCTCTCCAGATCGAGCTTTATTATTTTAACGATGCTTAGAACATAGAGGCCTCTCAAAAAATTCTTAGTTGTGCCATACTCCATCAAGAAGATTAAGTGCAAATCATTATTCAGAACGTTTAGACAAATGTCTCTTCTCCCTCTTCAGTTTTCAAAGTTGTTTTGTTGCTTTTGGGTTAAAGTACCTGTACTGGGAAAAGTGTTCAAAGAATTTGCATTAGCAGTAAGGACATCTTTTTCCCCCTTCCCTTCCATTTTTCTTCCACATTAAATAAACACATACATGTATCTATGTACGTATATGTACATGTATAGATATCCCCACACCAAAAACAATGATTCTTCTGAAACTTCCTGGAATTACAAATTTTTGAGAGAAACACTATTATGCAATTATTCTGTCAAGTAGCTCTGTACTTCAGTGTGTATATATCTTTGCTTATTAGCTTTTAAAAGCATAGCTTAGTTCTTGAGATCTTGGGTTTATAAACTTGACAATCCATCCTTTGCGAACAGTTGCCTAAGTGATTGCCTGTAGTTTTTACAGAATTCGATGCTTTCCTGTACCTGGATCGTGAAATAGGAGGAAGAAAAAGGGGTTGGATTTCCTATAATTATTATTATTTTCTTCTAGAAATCAGGGGTGGAGTAGCCAGTTAATTATCACATATAATGTAAATAATTAGCAGCTTGTCTCTAGTTAAAGCACTTGCATAATTTTGGGTGTACAGTTTCTTCAGCTACTGCTAGCTCTTGGTGTGCTTTTAGAAGAATGCCCTTGAAGTGGTCACTGATTGATTTTAATAAATTCTTCCAGATTTGAAAGTTGGAGACTTGTGATTTGTATGCATGTGACCTGGAATAAGAAGGTAGTTGGTTTTTGTGGGATCATACAAAATGTTTGCTAGGAAACATGATGGTTTCTAACACTGTAGCATTACTTGGTAGTTGAAGCTTCATTGGGTAGTCAAGCCCAGCATTCTTTGTGCTCCTTCCTGTCTATGTGTTGCCTGTATTTGTTCTTCCCGATTCAGGATGGGGTCTACACAGCCACAGTAATTGGTTAAGCAACCAGAATATACCCCTACATTAACAAAAAACCCTGTGGTTTTGTATGTAGGCCCTTTCTAAGATCCTTCTGCAAGTTAGAATTTAAATAAGCTGCTTTGTGTTTAGGCTAGTACAGCATTCAGAAGGTCTGGAGTACACTGGTTGTGACTTGTCTTTAGAGAGACCTGTAAAAGTCACTTAAAAAGATCTAATTTCACCTGCAAAGATAACTACATTGGAATCAGTGTGTTACATGAAACCTCTCACTCATATCTAGCAATTGATTTAATTGTTATCAGATACAGGGAAGGCATGCTGTGCAGACTAGCAGAGGGAGTTTATCAGATAAATCAAGTTAGTTCTTTCTATCGACATCAGTCACCTTCCTACTAGCAATCTTGTATACCTTAAAAAGGCAGAAAAATGGATAAACGTAAAGATTGTTCAGAGTGACCAGAACACTTTTCAGAGTGACTAGATCACAAGTTTTCTGATGTGGATGTAGTAATAGCACTGAAAAGAATAATGAGCAAACTTTTAGGATGTTCTAATAAACTTTTATTCTGGTAAATGTTCTAAAACAAGTTGACTGTAGTGAATTCTGAGTAGTACTATACTGCCATTTTGTGCACAGAGTTATAATCTGAGGCGTGAAAATAATTATCTTCTATAAGTTAAGCAAACTAAGGTTTTATATAGGTATATATAAATATACGCACGTGTATAAAAGACAAAGCAGTAAATTTTCATACCCTACATCACTTCAGTATTACTGTTTGACTGTCCTTGGGGTACCTATACAGAGGAAAGACCGTATACAATTGAATTAGAAAGCTAAAATAAATAGATAGTCTCTTAATAATTGAGGTTTTTATATGAGTGTATATTGAGTATTTTTATTTTAGGACCACAGTTGATGCAAGTTTCAGAAGATCACTTTTTTTGAAAGTTGAAACAACCTGTACTTAAATGTCAACTGTGTAAAGCTTGCATTTCTCCTTCTGTACTAGTAGGTGGAAAATAAACAAAAATCTTGCTAAAGAATAACTGATTCCATAACTTGTGTTAACAAAGAACATTTTTTCATGATGTAATCACAGTCTGATGAATTTTGTATCTGTTGTAATGGTCTGTTTTCTGGCCCATTGCTTTTCCAATGCAAGCTACAGGAGTGCAGTTACATATATAGGTATATTATTTTCTTCTAGCACCCTTTAAAGGCATTAGATCTTTATAGAAATTTTAGTTCAAATCTCCCTTTTAAGACTACTTAACTTTTCAGAACCATGTTATCTGCTCCTGAAACTTAGGTGAAGTTGTGCAGAAGGCACCTAGATGAAATTCCTTTAGCTGTCCATAATTTGCCCTACAGTTACAAGTATGTTCTCTCTACTGTTAAATCTTTGTATGCTCATTTAAGTCTGCGGTGTTTCAGTGTGAAGGCATTTCCAATTCATGGAGAAACACCTTCCATCAGAGTTTAAAAAAGTAAGAAGAAAACATGTTAGGAAAATTATTGAGCATTTAAGGAGCAGAAGCATGTAGGATATGCTGTTATTTGTGGGTGAATAGTTAATAGTCTTTAGCATTTCTTATGCTTCAGATAAATGATTAATTTTCTTGAATTTCCCTAAAGAGCTGAGACTAAACTTTCTGTCTGATATAAATTTAAACAGTTTTTGGAATTAGCACCTACAAATGTTAGACTGAATAAATGTTTTTCTATTATAATCATGGCTTTATTATTAATAAGTACCCTGTTAGCTCTGATTAATGTGAAATTCTCTGTTGGAACTCTTCTGTGCCTCTTCAGTAAAAATGTAAGAACTCAGTAATTATCGCATCTAAAGTAGCATGTCCTTTGAGTATACTGAAGCTTAAAGGCCAGCAGTGATAAACAGCCTAGTTTCTGACCATTTTAGTTAAAACTGTTTAATTAGTACAACAGAAAGATGAACACAGGGATTCATTTTACTATGGGGAACTTACTGACAAAATGTTTAAATCCTTTTTCAATGTGGTAATACCAGAGTTTAATAGCATCCCTAATATGGATTAGGAAAATGATAACATCCTCTTCATTGTTCTGATTCTTTTACTTAAGCCCTTCGTTCCCTGGTGGTAAACAGGGAAGGAGGCTAAAAGAACTGGCCTTGTTTACTCTTGCAGTAGGAAGGAAACAGGCAATATATAGAACTGGTCTCTGTGAATAAACTTGGGCTACAGAGTTCCAACGGGTCTCAAGGATGGTTTAGCAAAAGGTCAACTACTGATAGAAATGTATATGAAAGAACTAAAATAGATTGATTCTAATTTCCACCCTGAAACAGGTATTTGGAAAAACACTCTAGTAGAAGTAGTGGGAGCAAAAAAGCTGGTTTTGACTTGGAACTTAATATATTTGAGAGGCTTTACATACTCCAGCTACAAATGGTAAGGGTATGAATTAATTGAGAAATGTTCCCTTTCTAATGAAACAGAGTTGTACCTTAATATTTGTATAAAGCTTTTTTACCCATTCTCTCTAATACTTATTGGATATCCTTCTGTTTCTGACCATGCAATTCACCTTTTGAAACATAAGCTTCTTCTGAGCCCTCCCTGCTTCATGTTTAATAGCTTACTTTTTTTGGTAGTACCTTGCTGAAAGATCACATACATGAAATTTTATTCAGAAATAAGTCTATCAAATCTCCACAGCCTGTTTGTCCTCAGAGGAAAAGGATGGAAGGTGGTGTAGAATACAATGGAGATAAAACCTCCTGTCCTTTAGTCTCTCTTGGTAATCTTGCAGGCTCAGTATCAGTTCAGCAGTATCAGTGAACTCGGTCCATATCTCATCCTTGCAAGAGTTATTTCTTACCAATTTTAAGGCTTCAGGTGTTGAGAGCAGTTAAGTTAGCCATTTATCTGTTAATATTCCCATTTCATTCTTACTTTGAAATTTTGCCCTTTAACTATTGCAGTTACTGTTTTGTGTGTATGGAAATGAAAAATAATGTTAAAAAAGGAAGGCAGGGTGAAGGTAAGGCAAGTAAAGGCAAAGTAAATACCACTTGCTTTGGCTAGGAACAGTGTTTCCCTTAATAGTTTTCAAAGTAATGAGTTGCATCTGGCTTAGTAACGTCTTCACATTAACATAATAGGATTACATTTCTAGTGATGTCTAGCTTGTATATGGCACTGATGATAGAAAGCAGCGGATTATTTTTCTGGTTTGGTCACAGTACAGATCCAGCTCATAAGGACATAATCTGACACTTGGGTGCCTTCTGGATGCTCTGGATGAAGAGTACTGTGTGTGGCGGAGAAGCGGATTACTGAAGGAGAATGGTTGACTAGAAAATTAGCCTCAATAGTTTTAGATGCCTCTTGTTTTTCTGTGGAAAAAACTATCTAACAGTTAGAATAAGTTAATATTAACAAAAATGGTTAACTTTGGAAATGGTGAATTCTGTGTTGCTAAGGATGTGTTCCACTGAAATTCTGAAGACCAAATTAAAACATAGAACATCTAGCAGCTCTTGCAAGACTTAAGTATTGTAGATTTGTACAAATACAAATAATGAAAGGTCAATTGTGGGGCAGAGAGATTTGTGGAATATTGATTTGTTTTGATTGTTTGTTCAGTCTGTTCTTTTAAATGGTTATTGTAGTAAAGAAGAGTTTTATACACAGAGGAACTGCTTCAGCATGACATTTTTTTGCTTGCTGTTGTGAATGTCAGGTATGTTTGGGTACACCTGCAGAGTCTATTGGTAATTTTTGGTGAATTAACATCCTTTGTAACTAAGATTGAGGACTGCAGTAAACATGGAAATACATCAGTAAGGGCTATAAACCCTACTTACTAGAGCAAGGTAGTGCTCTTACTTTAAAGTACGTACTGTGGGTTTAGAAAATACTGCTTACGCATCATAATCCCTAGCAGATGGACTCAGTTATTCTTCCCTTTTCTTCAGAGAGTTGAAGTTGACTCCTGGGAGTGAAGAGGTTTTAAAACTCTCTTCCTCTGGCTAGTTCACAAACGAGACCTGTAACAATGAGCTGCTGTACTTAGCCCGGAAACTGAACCTGGCAGTTATAACACCATGCTCTCTTCCTTTTCTTCCCTCTACCCCCACACCTTACCCCATGGTCAATAAAGGTTTGATAGGCATATTAGATATTTCTTCATTTTTAGTAGCTCTGCATTAGGTATTACTGTTTCTGCACTCAGGCTATTTTTTTGTTATGAAGTTGCCCTTGCAAAAGTAATTCAATACTTTCTTGTGAGAGGATGGAACGAGTTTTGTAACTTCATATAGGTAGGTCAGTGAAATGTAAGTCTTCACTAATTGTGCTTGCTCCATGTTTTGCTTGGATAAGAAGGCACTGAGCCCCATCCTGAATTGCTAGTTTAGCACTGATCAAAATACCAGTCTGTATCTCTCTTCAATCATACCCTTAGGTAAAAATCAGTTTACATGTCTTCAGTAGTAAAAGGTCTGTTTATTATTAGAAGTCTGTCTGCCCAAAAGCCTTGGGTGCATATTAGTTTGTTTTTTGGGGGGTTTTTTCAACAACCAAAACAACCAAAAATCTCTCCTTTTTAAGCAAGAACATGGGCTAGTGTTTTAAAGAGATCTGCAACTCTGGCTTTGTAGCGTAAGTAGGGCTGGGAGATAACTTAGAATGTAGAGTTGTATGTTACAATAGGCTGGTGGTAGATCAGTTTGGGAACCTGAAGTGCATCTCAGAAGACTTTTAGATAACTCTTAATGCTTTTTTTTTTTCCTGTGGTAAATGGGGGTTGTCTTACGGCAGTGACTGTGGTGGTGGTGATCACAGAACTGTTGAATGTGGTAATGTCTGTCTCCTTACTTTAAAAGATGCTGGGTTCAAGGCAAAAGCTAGTAAGAGATGAAGCCTCAGTATTATAATTGTCAATAGGGTGCTGTTTTAGTAGTGTTGTTAATGTTGAGGATAATAGTTTCAATATGATTTGATATCCAAAGGTGCTGCTATTACTGTAATACTAGACTATAGCACTGCAGCTCTGTACTGCTTGATGGTGACTGAAGCACACAAAAACATGATACTTATGTTGTGAAACTTGTACCCTGCCGTGTTCCTGATGCTTTTTAAGGTGTTTTAGGTGCTTTTCAGTTTTGCCTCCCTTGTCTTTTTATGCACTATCTTCTTACAGAGAGAAGGTTGGGAAATACTACAGTTTTAGAAGTCATTCAGAGCAAAGAAAGTGGATTAGATCTTAAAGCAGTAAATGAAATATTCAGAGGGCTCTATTTGGAGACATCTGCATTTCTGCCCTGTTCTCCTGCAGCTCTGGGCTTGAATTTTGCCAACTTACTGATCTCTAGCAGCTGAACGTGTATATTTAGCACTTTTGTTACAGACTTGTAAACAGCTGAATTGAATTTTTCAATTTTTTCACTTTAAATATGGTCAACTTTGCAGAACTTAGTTATTGGACAGCAACAAGTAGACATTGAAAGCTACTGGGTTTTTTTTTTCCTTTTATACTTGTTTGAAGAATGTCACTTGGAGTCTGTAGTCAGATCACAAAAACTACCAATTATATAACCCTACTGGGTTTTTGTCTCAAACTTTTGGAAGGAGCTTGCTTTTTTGCTTTTCTTCCCTCTGCCCCCTCCTTTCTTCCCCCCAAAATTACTTTGTGACATGTTTCAGAATTTTCATGGCATGAAATTCTAGACATCATTTGGTAAATCAACTCCTAATTAATCTAATGCAGTGCAAGCTGGACATGAAAAATGATTGCAATGTACAGAGGTCCTGCGGGTAAGCATTATCATTCTCTGCTTAATAGTCACTTTTTGTACTTCTGATTGTTGAAATACTTAGAGCCTTTTTAATATATTTAGAGATACAAATAGGTATTTCAAAGTTGATTTGTCTCAAACTAGCTCAGATACCTCACCTTCCCCATCCCCTGTAAATTCATATAAATCAGTTTGCTTCTGCTGTGGAACTTCAATTCTGTGCATCATTTTGCAGTTGTGTTACCAATACTTGAATGTGTGTGAAAGTAAGAGTGCAAAGTAAAATGATCTATTATTGGTTGTGATTATAAGTTGCAATTTAGTCAGCTAAATTAGGTAATTAAAATCAGTTACTTGAACGAAAAGCATGTTTATGTTGAGGATGGTTGAATACCTTAATTTGTCACTCATTTCAGAAATTTCATAAAATGCGTTTTTCCCCAAAGTACCTTGATTGAAACTTACCATAAAGCTGTCCTTGATAATGCTAACCTTTATCAAGAAAACAATACTGTGCATCTTTATTGGGGGGTTGCTTGGTGTGGTGTTTTACTGGTTGGTTTGGTTGGATTTGGGTTTTTTTGTTTTTATTATTTTGGTGTGTTTTTTGTGTTATATTTTGGGGGCCATGTTTCCTCCCACCTTTCAAGGTGATAAATTTATTTTTGGACCTTAAAATACCCCACCCCTGAATAATCCAGCATACCAGCTATTGAAAAGAGCTGAAGACAAAATTCCAGTATCTAATATGTGAAATGAAGTAGTTACTGAGCATCTCTCCTTTGTATAAACTTAAGTATAACCTCAAAGGCCATTCTTGCTTCATCAGCTCTTTGTTGGGAACAGGGCGGGGGGAGGAAGATGTGACTGGATTTCTCTGATAATTTTAAAAAGGGAATGGTGTTCCGTAAATTTAAGAATTCCCATTCCTATAAAGAATTTGTAACAACACTATCACCATCTGCAGTGGTGCTCCAGTTTAAACATATCTTTCTTGCTTCTAATTACTGAGAACTGGAAGTAGTCTACAACAAAATTGCCAACTCTAAGTGCCTTGGGTAATGTCACATGTAGTCACATCTAATTAAAAGGTATTATTATGGAAATTAGTTGTTGGACTGTATATCCTGAGGATCCTTTGTTATTGGAATATGAGTTTAATGATGTAAACTGTGAGGCTTAGAGGGCACTGCTGGAACCTACAATTAGGTTTTTGAGACCGATTTACACACAGCACAACTTGTTAATTCTCTAGATAAATGTGTCACGATTCCCAAGTAGAGCATGGAATTGAACAATTTTTACTCATCTCCTGGTGTTACTGAAACTGATGTCTTGTCAGTGTTCTGAAAACCTCATCTTGGTGAATAGGATGAAAGAGATTATTCACTATCTCACTTAAGCATGCCTACTATTAGATTGTTCATGGGATCTGATTGTCTGAAAGAGTTTCTGTTAACAATCTTTCAATTACTGTTTAAAGGTTTTTATGACCACTTAAAGGAGGGAACTACCAAACTGTACAGTGGGCCTTTAAATCATCGCAAATGGGGCTCTAACAATAACACAGATTCCTATTTTAAAACCATGAAATTGTTAATTTGTCTATCTTTACAGCTTTCTCACTTACGTTGATAATTCTAGGCAATTTAAAATCCAATTATTTCCAAAATATGACAGTAATTAGATTAGTGTTTTTACATGAACAGAACGTGTAGCATAAAATTCATTTTGAGGGATATTATTTTATAGTTACTTGAAATGGAATTGAAACTATGCTATTAAGATTTTGTTTAAAGTTGTGGCATGAGGAAAAGGGTTAATGTTTAAAACAATTTTAAATAGAAAGCAAATGTGACTTTAATGCACAGTTTATATTAGCATGTATGAAAAGCATTGAGAAAGCAGAAGTGAAGCAAACAGTGCAAATTAATGTAGTCCAAGTGGGAGGATTTTTGTCGTATTAGGTGAAGATAGAGTAATGCTAATTAAATGTGCTAAAGGAACAAATAGCTGTTTAACTAAAGATCTAAAGTTAATATTTGCATAAACAACTATATCATTTATAAACTGTGAAAATGAGATCAGAAATTAGGGGCAGGGAGAAGCACCACAAACCTGAAATGTATTTACACTGTGTGTATGTTTGACGAGGCATGGCTTTTGTCTCTGATAACTAATCAAGCCTCTGCTTTGTTGTTGTGAGTTCTTGTACCTCCTGGCTCCTGATCCAGCCTGCCATGTTGTCAGCTCAGTGAGGAATGTCAGTAGACTGGAGCAAAAGGGACATGAAATGGTTGACACTGAGGGATGGTAATAGATGAGATGGGAGCTAAATATATATGTTTGTGACATTCTAGCAGCTGGCTTAAGTCCTGCTGTTTGTTGCTTGGGTATACTAGCCTTAAAAAGGAAGAGAATGCATTGTAGCGCGAGGAAGAAAAAAAACAGCTGGTGGTTTATCAGTCAACTGTAATGACAGAGAAGGTTAAAGAGTTTGGAAGGACAAACTCTGTCAGAGTGCTTTTATTAGTAACATTAAATTCCTAATTTTATATAAATAGTTTTATAAAACTTTGCAGTGTTTCATAGCTTGTTTGAAGCAAAAAGAAATGAATACTCATTTGCTGTCCAAAGACTGTTGTTTTAAAAATTAATTTACTTTGGATTCAAGCCAAGTGATTTCAAAGAAATATTCCTCTTGGTCCTTAGGAGTACTTTTTTGAAACATTTTGAAACTTGATTCAGAATCTTGCAGTTTAATACTTAATTTAGGGGGAAAAAAAGTGGTAGACGAAAGTGTAAATCCTATTAAATGGTATAGAAATGCGGACTGGTTTGGTTTGGAAGAGACTTTAAGACTTGTTCCAGCCCCCTTGCAAATGGCAGGAACAGCCTCCCCTAGCCCAGGTTGCCCAAAGCCCCTTCCAACCTGGCCTTGAACACTGCCAGGGAGGGGGCAGCCACAGCTGCTCTGGGCAGCCTGTGCCAGGGCTTCACCCACCCTCACAGGGAAGAATTTGTTCCTAATATCTAATCTAAATTAAATTAAATCCATTATGCCTTGTCCTATCACTCCATGCCCTTGTAAGCAGTCCCTCTCAAGCAGGGCCCTTCAGGTACTGGAAGGCTGCTGTAAGGTCTCCCTGGAGCCTTCTCCAGCATGTGAACAAGTCTTAACTCTCTCAGCCTGTCTTCATAGTGGAGGTGCTCCAGCCTCCAGGAGCTTGTACTTGGCCTTGCTAAACTGCATGTGGTTTGCATGGGCCCACCTCTCAAGCCTGTCAAGGTCCCTTCCCTCAAAATGTGTCAACCACACCACACAGCTTGGTGCTGTCAGCAAACTTGCTGAGTGTGCTCAGAGTCCTATTTTCTGTGTTGCTCACGGAGACGTTAAACACTCCCAATCCAACCCTTGAAGAATGCCACTCATCACTGGCCTCCCTCTGGACATCAAGCTGTTAACCGCAACTCTTTGATTGTGACCATTCAGCCAATTCCTTGCCCACTGAGCGGTCCATTTGTTAAATCCTTGTCTCTCAAATTTAGAGAGAAGGATGTTGTGTGGGGCTGTGTCAAATGCCCAGGTAGATCATGCCAGTTGCTCCCCCTTACTCATCAACACTGTAACCTCACCACAGGAGGCTGCATGATTTGTCCCTAGTGAAGCCATGTTGGCTGTCACTAATCATGTGCCTTAGCATAGCTTCTAGGAAGATCTGCTCCATGATGCTGCTGGGCACAGAGGTGAGACTGACTGGCCTGTAGTTCCCTGGCCCTCCCTTTTTTCCTGTTTTAAAAATGGTGGTGATTTCTTTTTCACTTGCTGGTGAAGAGGGAGGCAAAATAGTTGTTGAATACCTCAACCTTTTTCATATCCTGTTTCATTCCAGGTAGGGCCTACGTTTTCCTTAGTCTTCCTTTTATCACTGACATACCTGTAGAACCTTTTTCTTCCTTTTTTTTCTTTTTTTTTTTTTCTTTTTCTTTTTCTTTCTTGATATCCCTTGACAGATTTAATTCTGTCAGGGCTTTAACTTTCCTAGCCTGATCCCTGGCTGCTCTACCACTTGAAGGTAGTTATCAACATGTTCCGGGAACCTTCTGGATTGCTTATACCAAGCTGAGGTGTCCCTCTAACAGCTACTAAATTGGGGAGGTTGAGGTCTCCTGAGGACCAGGGCTTGTGAACATAAAGCCGCTTCTGTCTATAGAAGGTCTCATCCGCTCAGTCTCCCTGCTTGACTGGCCTGTAGCAGACCCACATTGTAGTGCCCCCTGTCCTTGCCCTCCCTTTAATCCTAGCCTATAAGGTCATGGTCAGCTTGTCCATCCCTGGGCAGAGCTCCGTGAACTCCAGCTGTTCAGTGACATAGAGGGCAACAGCCCCTCATCTACCCTGCCTGTTTGTCGTAATGAGCTTGTATCATTTCATTCCAATGCTCCAGTCACAGGAGCCATTCTACCACGTCGCCATGAAGTCACAGCTGTGCAGGTGTGCATGTGTTTCCACAGAGGCGTTTAAATTGGGCCCTCAGTGAAGCTGGTTGGAGTTCTTTTGTGCTACACTTCAGGCACTCTCCTTCTGACCTGTGATCCTTCTCCTGGTTCAGGTTGTCTATGGCTGGCACTGGCATCAAACTGGTAGGAATGGGCTGTATTTAGTATAAACTTTATACATCTTAATATCCTCCCCCTTATTAGAATATTATGTGATTTAAAGGCAGTTTTACATTATGCAGAATGAAAGTCTGATTTTTCCAAACATAATTGCTTGAATGAAAGCTTCATAGGTAACTCATATATATGTAGTTATTTTACATACAGTAAAGGCTGAAATGTTAGAATGTGCGCATCTTGGAAGATTAATCCTGCTTGATGTTGTTTGCTGCTGCTTGGTGATTGAGGTTTCTACTCTTGGGTTCTTGAACTCCAATTTGCATGTTTCTCCTGGCTTACCAGTGCTAGTTGATCCAAAGAGCAAAACCTCATTTACAGTTGCTCAACAGATGAACTAGTAATGAACCAAGCCTTTCTGTCCACTCCTATCTGTAGTAAGTATCTATGTTGGTGGGCCATTCTAGAGGCAGTCCTCTGCTGGGTTTCATGAGTGAGAATGAATGGGCCCAACCTTTCCCTGCAAGGTGTGATAGGCTAAATCGAGTGAAACTTTACTCCAACCTAAAAGTCTTTCTTTAGTGGAGAAGACTTTGCCATGTCTTGAATGTGGACAGACATAAATATGCAGCAGCATAATTAGTGTGATGGGAAGAGATCAGGAAATTCAGATCTCTTCCTCTTAGTAGGAGCTGGTATGTCCCCTTCCTCAAAGTTTGTTTGAGTACTTGTAGAAAGGAGGTGTAGTTTATCTTTTCTATGGGGAGTACTAAAATAGCTATGCTAAAGTTCAGGTGGACTGTACAAAGCAGTGATGCACCAGATATGATTTTCAGGCCTCTTGAGTAAAAGAGATTAGAGAGATTTGAGCTTCTTTGCTCTGGGAAGTAGATGTGTTGTATTTAGTCAGATTGGCTTTTTTTTTTTTTTTGTACTTCTGTATAGAGAGATTTATGGTTGTGGAGCTATATGGTCATTATCTGAAGTACAGGATACCATTTACGTAGTGCTGGTTATGTTTTGAATTAGCACAGCAGCCCTTGGTGGATCTCTGGTTTGAGTTCTGTAAGCTATTTTTTAGTCAATGAAAATATTAGCTGTGTGATACATCATACAAAAATAGCAGAATAAATATTAGCAAAATTATAGCTAATTTAATAAACTTCCCCGTATTCCTTCTACCTAATGCATGTGCTGATTGTTTATAGCATTAGCTTTTTTCCAAATTATTTAATTCTGTACAGTAAAAAGCAGAAGCACACAGCTCGTGGAGTTTTGTTAGAGGTCAGTAATTTAAGAGTTATTCTTAAATAAATTCTTTCAAGCTTTGTAGTTCATTTATCTGACTTCTGCCTCTGTTTAAGTCAATTTAGGCAGTGCAACTTCTGCTGGGTTTTAAAGTTTCTTGATGCCTTGGCAATCTCCTGTAAAGGTCTTTATGATGGCAGGGTATCGTTCACGTTCAGAAGAACTGTAGATGGCCCTTTTGGTTTGTTTGCATTCTAGCTTCCACCTGAGGGTTGTATTATCTAATGACAGATTCACATGATGGAAGTATAATTTTGCTACAGAAAAACTAAAAAGCAAAAATCCTTGTACAAGCCTAGGACTAAATTTTAAACTAAATAAGTGTCTTGACATAAATGTTTACATTTTCGGTTAATTTTTATAAAACTGATTTGAATATCGTTTAAAGGCAATTTTTCCTATTGAGCAGTAGGTTAGATAATTTTTTGGTATGCTGTTAGAATGACTTTCAAATTAGCCTAAAAACTTCTGAACAAATGTTAGCTTTTTAGCAGCTAATCTGGCAAAATAGTGCTCTTGAGATTAAAGATAATATCCTTGTGTTAACATATAAAAATGCTCTTTTCATCTTTTCTGCCTTTGATAACATATATACACATCGTGTTTTAAAATATAAGGTGGAATCTCTGCTCAGAGGAGCTGAAGAACAGATTTTCAGGGAAGACTGTTAAGTTTTGTAGTTGAAAACTATGTTGGTATGCTAGATGACAAGAGAAATGTATTTTTAATATTTTGATTTTTGGATATGCAGGTGTTACTATATCCTCAATTATTGTGGCTTCATTTTGATAAATTCTGACAGTTAAGCAGTTCAAAAACAAAGGAAGCTTTGTTAGCTCCTCTGACTAGTTGTAATGCGTTTGGTTAGCCAGTTCAGCTACTGCTGAGGGTCTTCTGTGGTAGTTACTAGAATTTCTGTGCTAGAAATTGTTAGATAAAGTATTAGCATGTCAGCTAGAAATTTATTTAAAAACTTTACCATCTGAATGAAACACTATTTAATCTCAATACTAGATAATTTCCTGAGGTCCTCCTATAAAATGTAAGGCAAGAATTTGGGGAATAGAAATGTTTATGTCAGCATGTTTGAGTTTTTTAAAAGTAATTACACTGGGATTTCTTTTTTCTTTAATACAGAATGCTCTATTGCCATTATTAAAATGACCTGGAAAGCTAGCCTGATTCCACACACTTAAATAGATCTGATCCATTGTATTTACATGGGGTTTGTAAAGCTGTTTGTCAGTTAAACAAGTTCTCAAAGCATTCAGCACAGAGGTTATTAGAGGTGAATAATGTGGATTTAAAGGATTTAGTAATTCATTCTAAATCCCAGCTATACTTTTAAATGCATTTCCTTCCCTTTTTTTTTTTTTTTTAAAAAAAGGAAGCATTTTAAGTATTAGGATGCAGTCTGCTGAGTAAAAACTGTATTTTATTGACATCACATGGATAATCTGGTTTGCATGGCTTACAGCTACAGTGATCAGAGAAGGATGCTGAGCTTTTTTTTTTTTTGAATCACCAGTAGCTGAAACTCAGCCAGAAATGAGTGTAAATAGTCAGGTAATGGACAAGTCAACTCTAGTGACAAAACTAACCTTGCAGAATTGTACTGACTTTAAACGGAGTAAGTGGATACTTTTATCTTAAGGTGGTTATGCTCTTCAATGTTGCTGCGCTGTCTTGAGGCACTGTACACAGTGCTGTACAGCACTGCTTCATAAAAACTATGTAGTTCATATTGTAGCAAGCAATATATTTAATAAAATTTATCACCAAATTAAAGCTACCTCAGTTTTCTATCTGAGAGTACATGGTGTCCTGGGCTACTTTGACGTAGTCCAGAACACAATTTGAAGCAGTTAATTAGTAAGTAAAGTTATGGTGCTGGAATATAGGTACTAGCAAGGAGATCTCTATAGTTCAGTAGGGCTCAGGGTCACACTTTGACAAGGGTAACACTTGTCATTCTTCTAAGTAATAGGATTACTTTTTTTAAGTGAAAAAGAAAAATCTAAACAAAAAATATCTGATTTTTAGCATTAGCATTTATTGTACCATCTCTTTTAATGTTGCTCAGAGAACTTCAGTAGTAAAAAACAGTAATAAATGAGCAGGTTTTAAGGTAGACCGAACTGTTTATTATGGTTATCCATCCTTGAAATCATGAAAGTGTGTATTGCTGATGTCCAGGAGGGAAGGCTGCAATTCTTAATCTCGCAGGGAGAATGAGGTATTACTGTTCATCACCGATTCTTTACTGTCTTATTATCAAAGCTTTACTGAAAAACATAGATAAATGTCTACCAACATGGCTTATTGAAAGACTGTGTGCAGTCCATGTATAGGCAAGAACTGTTTACTAACTGGCCAGCACATGATAAATATTATGCTCGGGTTTGGTCAGCCAGCTGGCTTGCAGCATGTGTGTGTTCATTCAGGAGATTTTAATTCTGAACATAATGTTAAGTATTTGGTGTCTGAGTTGTACTGATACCGTTTTAGTAGCGTGCTGGATGAGGCGTGTTAGAGGTTAAACAGCATGGGTAAGAGGACTGACTTCTGCATGCCATGCAGCAGAAACACCCCTGTGCTTAGAACTGAGATTTAAGATGTTAGCCCCCACCTCAAATAGTGTTCCCAAATAAGCATGTTATACTCTGTGGAGATTTTTCTCCCTTCTGGAAATCCACACAGAATTTATACTGTTGCAGTTGACTCAAGTTGTACTTTAAAATTAAAATGTAATCTAGTTTTAAGCAATTTTAAATGTTACCAAAATTACTGCTACACTAACTGCTTTATGAAATACCTTGGTCTAGGAGAGAGTAATAGGTGTAGGTATTTGTGTAGAGAGAACTCACACCCTCTTTGTTTTTAGCCAAGTTTTTAATTGCAACCTCCAAGACATGTAATACCAAAACCTCTGAACCAACATCTTGTTTTCTTATTGCTCTGGATGCTGATATTTTTGTATGATACATCACAGGCCTCAAACCACTGAACATAAACTTTGTCCCCCTGCTGCAGAAATACTTTGTGTTTTAGTAATAGGTTACAATTATGTCCATGGCCTTCATTTTTGCATTAAGAAATATTTTACTTACAGAAGTTTTTGAACTAGACTAAGCTTATCTCTTATTCTTATAATAATTATAATTTCTTGCCTGTAACAATCTTGAGTTCCTCTCTGGCTTTGATGCTGAAAGGTGATTAGGGGGACTGCATTAGAAACAAAAAGTAATAAAATCCCCATAATTTGTGTTAAGAACATATGCAGTGAACTAAATAAAGATGGACTTGGTGAATTTCATACACACTGAAAATTATGCTTGGCCATTTACTGAAAAAGAAAAACCTTTCCATTATCTTTTTTTTTTTTTTCACCAGTGGTAAACGTTTTGCTGTTTTGACAGCTCAAATTTTAGAGAACTTGAGCTACTTTTAAGTATTTTCCGATGTAATGACTTCTTTGTTAAATCTCAGGGATTAAATTTCTCGCACTTGAAACAGTCTCGAAGGTATTTCGAGTGGTGTGTGCTAGACGTTTTGGTTTTGTTTATCCAGTGCAAAAGTACCCAGTGGCAAATAGGACAGATCCTACCTTCCTGGGGGTTGATACTCTGTATTTCATTCTCCAGTACCTCAATGGTTGTATTTTTGTGTTTAAATGATGAAGACATTATTTCATGATAATTAACGTGTGTCAGTTTCTTAAAACACAGCATTTCTAATTTACTACTTCATCACTTAAATGCTTCAATAGTTCTCATTTAGCTTTGATTATAGTATTAGAATAGCGTATGTCAGATACAATCTGCTTATGTCAAATATATCCACTTATATTTGCTGGGTGTAAGTGTTATGCTTGTATTTGCTACATATGTACTTTGGCATTTACTTGGTTATTTCACTTAGAAAACACTATATTAAGGGATGGAGAGAGTATTTCTCATATATGTTTATCTGAAGCCTCCTTTTTATTACCAGTAGGTGCTTTTTGAAGAGAAACTAGCAGTCTTAACAACTATCAACACTAGCCTGCTAGTGACAACAACTATTTTTGTTGTCACTAGCAGTCTTAACAACTATCTAAAGTTAGTTTGTATGTAAAACTTAACTTCTATATGTAGCTGCTATTGTCTATGTTGACTACATTGACAAAGATAATGCCACCTGCTTTGTCAGCCTCCTCTCCCTGTAAAATCTCACCAGATAGTCTGTTCTTCTTAACTATGCAAAACACTTGCCAGATTCCACTGGAGCGTATTTAATCCTCAGAATGCATGCTAATGCAGCTAATGAAAGATTTCACAATTACTTTATTCCTGAAACATTATACTTTCCCCACTTAATGTGTACAATTGGGTCTATATGTAAACCTTAATTCTTTGTTTTCAGTTAATCTTTGATGTGATCACTGAGCAAGCTGTGTATATGGTGCACTTGTTCCTGTTTGGTAGTAGTGCTTTTTTATGCTTTTTTTCAAAAAAACCCATTGTACCTTTTTTCTTTTGTGATGAGTGTGGTGTTGAACTACTGGAAATATTTATTAAGGCATGAAATAGATCCAAGGCTTTCTATTAATAGAGAAAAGAGACTTTCCTTAATCACCGCCTATCAAAAATCTAGTGATGGATGAGACAGTGGCAATAGTTTGAATTATTTCAAGAAAATCTTTTGACCATAATAAAATGGGGGGCTGTAAATGTGAGCTGAAAGTTTTCTAATAAATTCTTGCTGTCAGTGGCAAATGTATTCATTGTTGATGTGAGTAAAGAAAAACAAATAATTTAGGTGTGTATTACCTCAGAATTCTGTCTGTGGGTTTGTATTCATATATATGTGTATGTGTGACTATATCTGCTCAAAACCAATAAACCCAAACAAAAAACAAAATCCCCCAACAAATCCAAAGCAAACTTTGAGACAGTTGCCACTGTATTTGGTCATGATACATTAATTGAATAAATACTGGGAAATATTACTGCTAGAAAGCATATTCAGTGTAACATAGGGTGAATTGCCCATTAAAGTTATTTCTATTCTCTTAGAAAATGTTTCAGATTTAAACTTGGGAAAGTAATCTCAAAGTTACCCATCTATAATGTTATGTTACAAGTTTTGTTTTCTTTATTAAATGCTAAACTACCTAACTGAAAGAATACAAACTTACCTTCTTACGGTTTAATATGCTATATTTTGTTTTCTAGTACCTGAAACGCTTTTATTCTTATTTTGTTACATGCTTTCAAAAAACCACAATCAACTATTACCTTACGGCTTTTATGGTTATCTAAACCTTCAGCTGCAAGGGATTCAAGCTAGTTCCAAAAAACGCAGAAATATTTTATGGAAAAATAATTGTATTATGAGTATCATAAACCAATGTTCCTTTCAAAAGAAAACTATAAAAAATAAATCACCCCAAGTTTGATAATTTTGTGGGTCACTGGAGGCTTTTGTTGCCTTCAGAACCTTGTTTTCTGAGTATTTATGACATGTTTTGTGAGCATAGTGCTATTTTTTATTTTCTACAATAGTATTTCCAATTTAGGTTTGCATATAATTACATTTCAGTTAAATGCATTGACTGCTTTCCTGTATTAAAAAAATATGCATGGAAAAAAGTACTTGAATTTAATTGTAACTTAAAGAAATGTATTAATACTTAGGAATAATGTTAATCTTAATGAAAAAGAGTGCTCACATTTAACAAATAATATCATGAGTGTCGTACCCATTCATTGTGCTTTCTTTTGAATGCCTTTTTCTTGCTGCAGTTCCTTTGTGGCTCTTCCTTCCTTCATTTCCACGGGTAGCACTTCAGCCTGTAACTCTGTCAGATTGCTATCTCCCAAGTGGTCTCAGAATAGGACTATTATAATCTGAAGATTTAGAAGATTCCCTATAAAATGGCTAAACTGACTTTCAGCATTGCTGCTTAAGAAAAATTACCAGATGTTCTCCATTATAATGTCCAGTTTTCAGTTGCATTTTAACCTTGACATATTTTTACTGCTGAACCATGCAGAGTCTTGGTCTTCAGCTGCTTTTTATTTGGTGGGGAAAAGCATATGAAAACAAAGTGAGCAGGAAATGCTGCTCACTGTGTCTTTAAAATGCAAACCAAAACATCAGCACATTTTGAACCACTACATTTTGGGATGCTTTAGTTTAAGGTCGTAGTATATGATCTGAGTGCTGATTTGGGTATGGGAAGAGTTGAATGTAAGGTACAGTTTTCTGTGTTGATGAAAATCCACTTACAGCTGATAGTTATGCCTAACACTTAACTGAATAATAAAATACTGTAATGGGAAAAAATAGGAATAAGGGAACTGATATTGAAGAAACTGGAACATTTTGTGCCCCATTACAGTTTAAAAAAAAAATATGTAAAGGTAGTATCAAAAGGGAGAACATGTTTGTATGTATGGCATAACTGGCTGATTACAGGCAGTTAATTAAATAACATCATGGGAAGTGTTTGTTTTATGGTTACAAGTACTTAGTTGTAATAATTAGTGGTGTTTTTAGAATTTTTGCTGAATTCAAATATTATGCCCTAAACTATTCTGAAAGTCAGCAAGAAGCATAGAGCATCTTTTAGTCTTAGCTAATGAGGAACTACCGAGGTATTAAAATGATGTTTTGGCTGTATATAAAAACATTTGTACTCAGTATGCCTTGTTTCTGGGGAACGTAAAAGCTTTCTAACACTCTTCTTGCTTTCCTTAAGTTGAAATGAACTTTGAGTAGCTTGTTTTGGCTTTTTTTTCCAGGGATAAGTAGATAGCTTTGTCAGTGCAATGCATAGTTAATCACTGGAATATTTGTTAATAAGACGGTAGAAGAAACTAGTTCTTAATTGAGCAAAATAGTTATTTCACCAAATGCATGAAGTTACGTTCTTTATAGTTTTGGATGTTTTAATCAATTGGGATTTTTTTTCCAAATTCTTCTCTGGGAACAATGGAAATAATTTCATGAGAGAAATTAAATGTTGACATCTTACTTGCAGGGTTCAAAGGAAAGCACAAAATACAAACCACATAATATTAGCATGAAATTTAATACTACTGGACTCCCTCAAGTTCCTCAGATTTTAACTTGCATGGGAAGTTTTTAAAACGCTGCATTTCCCATGCAGTGTAGGAATCAGACACACTTCTTTGAAATCAGTAGCTTTGAGTGCTATAGTCAGTTCTTACTTTCCTTTACTACTTTTGTTCTAGTGTAGGGGCTGGTGAGACATCAGAGGGCTGTAAAAAAGCACCTGGGCTGCCTATGAAGTAGTTGTTTTGTGTACAGGGTATGGAAGCTGTATTTATTGGCGAATTTCTGATGCAGTGGTCTTGTTAGGTGGGGCACCAGAGAGAAGTTGTCAGCTCTTGGGAGTAACTGTTGATGTCCCAGAGTAAGTGCAAACACAAGGATTTAAGGCAACTTTTTTCCCCAGTACATTTGTTTCTGCTTAAGTGCCTGCAGTAGTAAGGATCCTCCTGCACAGTCTCCCAACATATGCCAACTGTCTCTTTTCTTAAGAGTGTATATTCTGGACATCATCTCAAAGAAAGGCAAAAAAAGTCTTTCTGCAGGATCTTGCTGGTGTATCTTTTGTATGTGCTGCAAGGTTCAGGCCGGTACCGGTAGCAAACTAAGGGAATGAGAGGGAGATGCAGAGAGGGGAGAGCAATGTGGTAGAGCTAGTTGCAGCTTCACCAAAAACTGCTTTGACACCTGAGCTCCACTAGATAGAATAATTTTTGGCTTTTTATGAGTATTGTTAGTGTTGTGTAATTCCTTGTTCTCTCCTTTGTTGCTAAAATTTAAAGCATTCTTAGAAGTGGTATGTAGGATGCCTTTGTATTTGTGTGTGCCACAGACAGATTCTTCTGGGGGTAGTTTCAGGGGTTCTAGTTTTTCGTTTGTATAGGAAGATTTGACAAATAATAGTGCGAATAGTGCAAATAAAACCCAGGAAAATCATTGTGAAATACCATGAGTGAAAGTGTTGGGCACAAAAATATCTTGAGTGTAGATACACATTCATTCTTGGGGAAGGAGAGACTAACTTGATGAAGGGAAGTGTTTGATTGCTCTTTCTGTAGTGTTGATGTAGAAGCAGTTAATCTTGGCATACGTGGGTCACTGATTGATTTTTAACGTACTCCCTAATTCCAGTGTGTGGGGTTGGATACATTCAAAGTAATGCAATCCTAAATTGGTCAAACTTATTTGTGAACTGCTGGGGGTAACATGAATCCAAGAGGATCAGCCAGGTGTGGAGTGAGAAGAGCTGTAACAAAATGTAGGGCATATTTCAAGTTTTTGCTCTGTACAAATGCTAGAACAGGCAGTATTTCTGAACATGGGTGTGTTATTTGTAGGCAAATACATAAGAAGTCTTGAGTTAAACGTCATAAAAATGGTCTTTGAGTATGTCAGATGTATCTAGTTCCAGTAATTCTCTTTGATAATCTAGCTGGCCTGGCAGGTAAGAGGAACAGCAGCTGCTGATACAGCTGGATTCTGATAGTCTACACTGCGTTCCTGAGTTGTGGTCACTACTCCTTCTACCTAGTCCCTTCACAAGAGAGTCAGAAGTGTTTTGTCCTATGGAGTTCGCACCTAGGACTTTGAGATGGTGGTGGGAGGAACTGAATACTGACAGCAGTCCAGTGGGACAGAATCTTGTGAGTCTTTTGTTAAAAAAGCAATTGGCTTAAACTGTGATGACTGATTACTGATGACTCAGTTAAGACTACACCTCGGGTGGGGTATGTGCTAATAGGAATGCAGTTTGTAAGATAAAATTGTTCTGATTTAACTTAACCTTCTTCAGGTCTCAACTGAAGTATTGTCGTGTCCAGGCATCTTGCTTTAAGAAACTAACAAATTGGAGGGTCCAAGAGAGGTAACAAGAACAGCCAGAGTTTTAGAAAGACTAGTTATCTAGAAAAGTTCACGGTGCTAATGTATACAGCTTGGAAAGAAAAGATGGGGTTGAGCTACCTGGGAATAATTATGAAGATTCTTTGTAAGAAGAAAGTTCTGGGGGTAGCTGGGAAGGAAACTGGCTTAACATTTAACAGAATGTGTTGCAGATTAGGTCAGCAATTTCTCAACTAAAATTCTAACTAGCGCTTGGACAGACGACATGGATAAAGTTGCAAGCTTGACAGTAATACAAATTTGTGCTTTTTTCTTAGTATTCTAAATTGTTGCATTTAAATTTTGATCTAGTTTATCTTAGGATTTGATTATTCTTTAATTAAGCTAATAAAATACTAGAGGTGCTGATGTTTTTCTTGGGAGAGAGAGAATGTAACGATGGTCACCTTGGGTGTTAAAAGAGTTGTTTAAAGTCAGGTTTGCAATCTTATTTCAGCTTTATCAGTGGAGTGGGATAGACATCTAAAGATGTAGTGTGCAGGAAGCATCATTGTGGAGAAAGGCAAATAAGATGCTGGTTTCTGTAAGGTTTTCAAAGATGTTGAGTTGTAGTACTCAAAGCTGATTTTAATTAGCTGAGGAAATGAAAGCTGCCAACTTCTTCATAATTCTATTGAATAATGTTGTTTACCAGGATTTAAAATACTGATTTCTGTCCTTACTTCGGAGTTTCTGTTCTTTTAGTATCTTCCTTGAATTTAATCTTCAGTATGAAATTTCTAAGTTTATGTGTCCTTTGAGCCTGGTACTTCATCTCAGCACTTGTAGCCGTCACAGAGTGTGTTCTTAATGCTGCCTTCACTTAGTGCTTTTTTTATTTATGTCATCATTTCCAGAATTTGTGATTGAAAATAATGAAAGGGAAAACCCACTGGAAAATAACTAGGAAATAATGTTATGTATGGCTAAATGGTGGTGTTACTGTGTTAAGCGTAGGCAGGGGGTTGTCTGCTGACATTGAAGCTAGACAACAAAACATAAAATGTTTGCTTTATTTGTGCACACAACTGAGTAAAGGATATGACGTTAAGAAGGATGTGCTTTTGTTGTGTGTCAGGACATACACACACATTATATATGCACATACAAACACATACAGCAAATAGAATGTTTTCTGGGAATTTTGCCCATGTGAACTAAAATGAATCTGTAGCAAGCCTCAGTTTTTTGGTTCTGTTTTCTGAAGGAAGTGCACGGGTCAGTGAAGAGCAGTTTCCATTGATGTGGGTGGCCAGCCATCAGTGTGCTGTCAGATCAAGCCTACCAAACACCACAGAAGGGTGAAAAAGGAAATTTTGTTTGGTTTTTTCTTTTTTTTTTCTTTTTTTTCCTTTAGCCTCCTCAGCTGTTGGTAGGGAGTGAATGAATCACGGGCCTAGAGGCATTTCCTGAAGGCCCTGTGCCGTGATGGGACTTGACCCACACCTGGCTTCCCATCAGTGCCTCCCTGTAGAAGTTGAGTGCATGTCTGGTCATGCGGTCATGCAACCAGAACCTTTGTTGTTTCTGTGATGCGATGCACACTGGCCTGCTAATGAGCATGTCTGGTCATGCTAGTGGTGAGGCAGAGTGCTTGTAGTTTCTGTAAGAGCTCATACAACTCAATAAGAAGCAAATTAGGACTGCCACTGCCCTATTTTCACCTGAAACCTGTATTCCCCACAGTAGTGGGTCACATAGGTATCTAATTATGAAAACAGTAATAATTCTTTAACTTCAGGTATTAAGTGTAGCATTCTAAATTTATAAACCCTTGATAATATTTTAGAGACAGAAGTACATCTAGTTAAATTTGAAATTAATTTTGTTTACTTGCTTTTATAGAAGTAATATTCTTTTTTTTTTCCCCCAGTTTAACTTTGTTGGAAGAATCCTTGGGCCCAGAGGACTAACAGCTAAACAGCTTGAGGCAGAAACAGGATGCAAGATAATGGTCCGAGGGAAGGGCTCAATGAGGGACAAAAAGAAGGTAAGCTTCTGAAAGGTGGTGTAGTTTCATATGCATAGGTTTATTTCCTAACCGAGGTTAAGCTTATGTGTGTCTCACTCTTTATTTGTTGTGTTCCTCCTATATGCTTTTTCATTAACTAATGTTTTTTACAGACCTAGTAAATAACACAACCTACCTTAAAGAAGTTAAATGTGCAAGCTCCATAATGGGGCAACTGGGAGCTTGTCAAGCAATTACAAAGTATTCCTCAGTAATAACTAACTTCTAATGGTGTCATGTTTCACGAGGTAAAGGTAAAAAATTAAATTACATCTGTTTTTCTAAGTCAGAGCTGTTAACCTTAAAGGTGTTCTTAATAACTTTCAAGTAATGATTTGTGCAAGTTGTGTGGCCTGGAAAAAAATGTTTAATGTATTTCTGGCAGTGAGCTCTATCTGAGTGAACCAAGCAGCAGCACTGTGTTTCTGGAGCTGTTTTGTGTTGAGGTGGAGTGGAGTTGCAGTGTAATTAGGGCTGTTTCTTGCCCTGTCCTGTAATAATACATGCACTGCCCGTATAAATAGGGTAACTGCACTTTCCAGGATAGAGCCATCCTGGATGTCAGGTTGCTGTGGTAGTAACTCCTGGAAGTAATATATTTTTGCAGGTTTATTTTCTGGCTGTTTTCTTCCACCTCTGGTTATTGCTGCTGAAGGAGCATCAGCATCTCCTCTGCAGTTTTGAAATGTGCACTTAACAGTGCTCTCTTCCTCTTTGTTCCCATAAGTATTACTACTTTTTTTGGGGGGTGGTGGACACTTAACATCTAAGTAAGCCCTACTGTTAAGGGATTTGAAACTGTAATTTGATAAATAAAACACATGGAGTTGAAATTTTTGTACAGGATTGTGAAATACAATTTTCCTATAATTGGGAGGTGGGAGGAGACATTCAAATTTCTGAGTACTAACATTTCTGCATGCTTTACCTGACATACCAGATTCTGTGGGTGTAGATGCTATATTTTGAAGCAAGTCTTTGTTTAACAGTACATGAACAATCTTACTTACGTAGTTTTGTGACTCTTAATAGTAGTAAAAATTTTTACCTATTCTGTTGTAGAGTGAGAATAAAAAAAGTACTATTTTGGGGCAAGAGATTTAGTGAAAATACTGCCTCCTTTTAAGAGTCTGCAAACTTCACCAGGGTTTTTTAAGAGAAGACCAATCACTCTGCTCTTGGAAGCTACCACTTTTTAGCTAGTAGGTTAATCAGAAGACTTAATGTCTAATTATGTGTAACAAAGTACATCTTCACTATGTGGAATAAATTTAGTTTGCAACGATTGTCAGTTCTGAAGAAAAGTACTGATACGTGAAAATGTGAGTACTTAAAAGTTCATTCAGCTTTTTTTCCTATTTAAACATAGTTTTAAAAAGACACTGTATGTTAATCAATCATACAATTCTGCATGAGCAGAAGAAATTAATTAGAAATATTTGTCACATGGCCAAGTCACTTGAATGAGCATCAAATCTTGAAATTTGCTGACAGATTTCCCCCAGAAAGCAAGGGAAATACTCAAATTGTTTGTATCTGAGGCTCAGCTGGTAATCAGAACATCTCTCTAGGCAGCTTTAGACAAATCTAAAATCAAAACCTTAATTACTGAGAATATTGTGATTAGAGCCTGGAGGTACTTGAAGGAGATTATTGGGGAGGGGAGAGGGGTTGCAGGCATTCATCAAAAGCTAATGAAGGTGTAACTTTGTTAAGACCGAGGCACTTTTGTTTAGTCTGAATACGCCTCTCGTTAGGAAGTGAGGAAAACTAGCAATTCTCACACCAATCACTGAATGCTGCTTAATAAAAGGGAAGACTGTCCAAAAGCAAAACATGGGGTTTTGTCGTCTCCCTTGTGTTACATGAATTCCATAAAGCAGGCATTGATGCATGCATAGCAAGTCAGCTCTGCGCTTTTGAACCTATTGACTGTCATTGTCACACGTAGGGGTATGAAGCCTGTCAGCTTCCAGCTACTGGGTTGTGGCAGTCTTGATCAGCTACATAGCTTTTTTTTCCCCGTTTCTTCCTATTTCTGTTCAAGAATCCTCTAGAACTGAGTATGAGAAGGAAGCATCTCATTATGATACACAAAGTGCTTTTTGTACAGTTGCTTGTTTGAAAGAAAGAGGCAGCTATACAGTTCTAAATTTGAAGAACACAATGCCTTAAGCCACTGCAACGGCTCTAATTCTGTTGCATTTTGCTCCATATTAGATCATTTGAACTGACTTGTAGTTCCTGACCTACAGCTCAGTTCTTCCTACATCACTGTTGACATTGCAAGCAGAAATTATGTAAGGTTTCACTAAAGACAGGGTCTTAGTACCAGTCTTGACCTTTGGCTGGTGTGTTGTCATCACAAGAAATAGATAATTCCATTTCTTTGGAGTTTCCAGTTTTGTTTTAGATTTTTATAGTAAGGCTAAAAAGGAATTAAAAAATTATCCTTCATACTTATGCAAAGCTTAAGGAAAAGATGACAGTGGGAAAATTCAACTGTCTTGCTGACAGGGTATTTTACTACATTTACATGCTGTATAGAATTGTATTATGTGTTTATAGTATTTTAATACCTTTTAGTCTGAAATACTATTAGATAAACTTTGGTTTCCAATGGAAAGTCTAAAAAAACCTTAAGTTTGTCTTACAATGCAAAGTATTGACATTACATGTACTTTGTAGTGTCTTGTTTAACAAACTCTGTTATTACTGCCCTAATTATAGGATGATCAACTGTTACGCTCTGTGAAAAGTACTGTCTTTGAACAAATAATAAACACATATTTTGAGATGGGATATGTTTAGCATATGGCAGCAAGTGGTAAAGTTGGTCTGTGTTTCAGAATGAAAGGCTGACCCCAGCCATCATTATTCTTGCATTCCTGGAATAAATTGTGACTCTCAGGCCTGTTGCCGCTAAAATCTGCCTTATACACAAACATGCTGCTGCTGTTTGGCAATTTCATGTATCACTGTTGAAATATCATGGCCACGGTTTGGAATGGCAATTAAAAAAAGATGCTGTAACTAGTTGCAAAAGTGGGGGGTTGAGTATTTGTTGCTACTATTAGCAGTAACGGGAAAAAAAAGTTTCAGTATTTGGGGATGTTTGCATCAGAAAATGAAAAGCAAGTCCATGTGTGTAACACATGACTAGAGTGACTGTTCTCTTATTTTAAATAAATAAATAAATTGAAATCCCTGTCTGATCATGGCAGTGTGGTTTCTGGAGGTCAGGTGCTTATTTTACATGTAGGATTCATCACATGAGCAGACAGCTTAGCGAAGTTTGACACACGTACAGCATGTTACTGAATCTACTGCATTATACACAGTTATTTAAAGCATTCAGAATGCAGTATTTAAGATACTCTGGAAACAATTAACTTCAGCATTTAGCATCTTCTGTAGTGCTGTTTCCTCCAAATGCACCTTCTCACCAATATGAATGTCTGCATTAAATGTGATTTCTCAAACTGATTCATCAAAATTTGGGAGGATTTTGGCATACTTAATTTTTGACCACTATAGTAATTGGTGTTTTGTTCTTAAACTAAAGAAAGAAGTTGTGTTCATATAAAGGTAGTACTGAACTTAAATATTCAACGTAGCACAGCTGCCATACACTGAAGAATGTACCGTATTAAGCTGTATGAGAACTTGTATGTAGCTGTGTGGTGAAGAGGAATCCTCTAGCTTAGAATGCAAGCCTGTTTAAGAACATACTTGGTGGTCGATACTGCTTTGCCTTCCTTAAAGGTTCATTGTAAAACATAAGATGTAATAAAAATAATTTAGGTTTCTTGAAAGCTACTATTTTTTTTTTCAGTAGTGAGTACTTCAGAAAATAGGCTTTTCTATTCCAGTTTAAAAACCTTTATTGCATTTGTAACCACTTACTTTGAATGCAGGAGGAGTTTCAAAGCTGGATTTTATTATTTTTTTTTTTTATTAAAGAATTGCTGAAGCACAGCTTTCTTCCCTTTTCACCAACAAAACAGAAGTCTCTTGGTTTTGTCCCTGGTAGTCTCTGAGTGGTGAGCCTCCGAAGAGAAAAGGGTTTACTACATTACCTAATAGTATAAAAAGAGAGAAATGTCATTACAGAGAAAAGCTATTTTAGCAAGTTACTGATTAAATTACATAATTAAGCACCAAAGGCTGACTGGTGGAAACCATACTTAACAAAAATCAAAAGGCAGCAATGATGAAGGTAACAGACGTTATTTCTTGAATTGTCCCTGACTGAAGGCTGACTGCTTCTAGGTCTGATCATGGTGGTTTTGTACTCCAGAGTCTCTTCGAAATCTGACCTGGATACATCTTTATGTTAAAAAATGTTCTGTTCACAGTAGTGAAGAACATGGTGTAGACAGTCTTATTGATGTATGGAATTGTGAATTTTACAAGAAAGAGAATGTTTACCATAAGAGTTACATAAGATTTGACAAACCCTTCTTATTTAAGTAATTTATTGCAGAAGTCTTACGACAGTCTGTGGAACCCTCTTAACTTTCAGGAGCAGAATGATTTTATTTTGAAGGACAGAAAAATTAGATGCCTGAGGGCCTTAATAATCATTCAAAGCAATATTAGTCTTTCAGAAAAAATTACCGATCTGTATCCAATGCAATGCCTGTTTTACAGGGGCTTATTTCAAACGTACCTTTGCTTTTAATTGGTTGCATACTGAATATAACTAGTATAATTGGATAGATTTCTGCATGTGCTTAATACAGAGTTGCAGCTTTGAGCAAGTGTCAACACTTAAGATATTTTTTCCTATGTAATGTGAAAAGTAGCTGAAGCCTTTGGCTGACTACCTTCTTAAAGCTTGGTTATATGTAATTTTGTTCTGAGAGCAGTTAAACTGATAAACAGTTAACCTGGTTATTGAGCTAGTCAGATACAGAAATAAAAGACTTAAAGGCATTAAAGATGTATTTTATTGAAGATGCTGGTAGCTGTAGACTGGAGAAGTGTAATCAAAGCCAGGCTGGTAGAAACAAATGTGTATTATACTTTACTTTCCTCTTGTTTTTCTGTCAGTTTCCTGTGAGCTAAAACCAATATGATTAAGAGGCAAGAGAATCTAGATTATCTTGAAATTGGAGAAAAGTAGCATGGAGTGCATTGGAAAAAGTGTATGTCAAGGAAGGGGTGAATCATTGCCTGAACATCTGTGTATAAGCAAGTCTCTATTTTATAAATTTAAATTCTGTGTCTCTTGAATGGTAATTGACTCATCTTAATCTGTACTGTGGTAGAAACTGTCTTTCTGCAAAATTACTCCTAAGCTTTGTTAGGTGGGAAGCACAGAGAGTGTTAATTGTGTAATAAAAAGTTGACTAGGCTACAGATCACAGCTGTTTGTATCTGGCATTTGAATAGAAATTTTGAAAGGATCAGGGGACAATTCGTACTGAATTTTGAAGTACTGACAAAACCGTCTGCAAACATGTATCTACATTTTACTTTTTCTAGCAAGGTAGTGAATGGTTGAAGTCTGAAAGTTTTCCCACCCTTTGAGCAGAAAACAGCAAGAGACAAGTTACTGAACTAGGTGATACTTTATTTTAGCATTCTGTGAGCATTGTTCTGTACAGTCATATGATTTAAAACTTTAATCTTTTTCAGGGGTAATAGTGTTGAGCACACTAATAATAGTAAATGATGGGGTTGATTCTTGTGAGATTTCACAAATTACAGATCCAGTTATGTTTTCCTAGCTTCGTGATGTGCTGTTAAAGACAGCTAGTGGTTTTGCACACTTTACCACTGTTCTTGTTTATCAGCACCACTAAACTTTTTCTTGGGTTAAGGCTATAGGCTAGAAAAATCTAGAACCATTGGGCTGTTTCAGTGGGTGGTTTCATGTTTGGTGTATGTCTGGCTTTTTTGAACTTTAAGAATTAATGTTATGATGTTACAAGCTTGCTTTTCAGAAATAATCCATGTTTGGGGTTGCATTCCGAGTTTGTTTGCTGAGTATCACGAAGTTCTGCTTGGATCTCTTGTGTGGGAAAGGCCGTACTGAGTTTGAGGCTTCACAGAATTTCCCTGTCCTGGGTGAAGATTGAGCCTATTTAAATGTAGGAATGGATGCAGAACCTGTTGATGCAGGGAGTGTTTCTCAAATAGGTACCAGGTTGGCAGTTCTCCCTTTATCTGAAATTTTGGGGGTAGGGGCTGCTGACAGGCAGATTACTGGTTGTGCTTTACTGTCCAGGATATGGCTCTTTAGGGTCAGACGTAGCAATTCAATTAAGACTGATAGGAAGCACAAAGTAACATACTGCTATTGCAGAAACTGAATACTTAATTACTAATTGAACATTTAGAAGATAGAGATATTTGATTTTCTGTTACTTTATTGTTTTCCAGATAGGAACAAGTAATCTGTAGCACTTCATTGTGGCGAGATACTGGATTCCGTTTTAACTTGAAAAATCAACTGTATGATAACAATCACAGATTGTAACTCCTAAAATGTCCGACAGGTTTGCCCTTTAAACTTGTTTTTAGATGGTGACAGCTTTCCACATTTCTTAGATGTGCTGGCTCTGTGTTAGCTTTCATTTTGGCTAGACTTAGAGTAAAACATGTGATTAAGCACATACTTTTGCTAGGTCTGCCCTCCGGTACAATATATTAAGGATATGCATGAAATTCAATTATCTATGTGGATGTTAATGGTATGCAGTGGGACAGGGTCCTTACTTTACAGTTTATCCAGCTATAGTGGCAAAACTTTATTGGTGTCCTTTACACTTTTCATCCTTATATGTATGTATATTAAAAAATTGACTGAGGGCTGCATGTTTCTATTAGCCTTTTCTGAGAATAATTAGCATCTTGTCTGCTAATTCAAAAATTTCCTATCTTTTGGGGCAGTAAATTTGGAATGTTTTAATGAATGCAGGAGTCACTGAAGTGCATGCACACTGTGAATATAACTTTAAAAAACCCAATTTATTTAAAACTCATAACTCAATTTAAAGTACGTGTTGAGTATCTGCATGAAAGGAGGACAACTTGTTCAGGCTAGGTACACACATCTGTTTGTTTATCCTAAAGAAAACTTGTTGCTCTTACACTTAACTTAGCAATGGCCAGTATGAACTTGCTTGGACACTGTTTAACATAGTATAATTTTGGGCACTCTGTGCAATTTACCAGATGAATGCCACAAACTCACTATGGAACACACACAACACACACTATTCATACTTGTTTGACATACTTGTTAATGCAAGAAAATACTGAATGTAATTTGCATCATAAATTAATTCAGTACTATACTCCTACAACACAACTAAAATCTTGTCCTTTAACGTTAATAGCATGAAATGAAGAAAACATTGGGCTGGTTTTGGGTGTTGAAATTAAAATCTGCAAAGCAGTGACTTCATTCAGGCAGTAGCTCATGTGTACGTCGCCAGTGGAATAACTGGCAGCTGAGGTAACAGGAAGAATCTGACTGTAAGAAAGCAATGGGAATATCAGATTTGTGGTTAGCTTCATTAGAAGATGTAGGATTATGCAGAAAACTTGAGCAAGAATGGATGGAATTAGTACAGGAAGGATGTGTCTGGTTGATACAAAAATATCATAGATTTGCCATAGAGTTTCTGGGAAGCACCAGGATGTTTTCATGTGTGAAGAACTAATATATCTGGGAAATGAACACATGTACAGTAGTGTAGGGACAAATCCAAAATAATCTATGGAGCAGTTATATTTTCATTGCAAGAGCTATGGGAGATTTTTTTTCTTGAGCCTTTGTGGGATTATCATTCTCTCAGTGTTTCTTTTGTTTTGAACTAGGTCAACTTCTTTGTGTCCCCTTTCACAAACTTCTTCCTTGTTCATTTTCGTTGCTTTGACATACGGTTTCTCTCCTAGTTCTGCAGGAAGATCTAATCTGCCTTTCAACCTTGGTCCTTGCTGACCACCTCCTGAACTGCCACATGTGTTTTTAAGTCAGTGTAATAAAAAGACGTATCCTCTGAAAGTACAAGATGCTGTGAAAGTGCACCAAACTGAGGTTTGGTTTCTAGCAACACTAGATATTTGCATGAAGGCAGTAAATGATACAAGCACTGGAGTTAAAATAGTGGTGCAGCTGGGGTAATTGAGTAATTCAATCAAGGAAGATAACGTGAGGCATAAGAAACTCAATGACAGATTTCTCACGCTGCTAGTTAACAGCTAAAATAATTTAATATGCAAAAGACCATCTGAAAGGAAAAAATGAAACAGCAAAAATATTACAAATATTTCCTAAAAGTCAGGGCGATTGGTGAATTTGCACAATTTACTTGCCTCAGTCACTGGAATATGAACTTGTGGAGAATGTGAAGAGAAGTTGCCCTCACACTAGGCTAGAGGTAATTTGTGGATGTGACAATAAGGAATACATGAAAATTGAAGGTTAAGATTAATTGGTAACTCAACTAGAATTATTGAAATCTCTTTTGATTCCTGACAGAAGTAAAATAGGCAATGTAATTATGAACCAAATTGGCCTGGATTTTATGCATTATTTTGCAAGTGTGCTAGTGACGTGTTTTCCATGCACAAATGGCAGGAAATTTTTTTCAAAAGCAGTGAATTGAATGCCTTGGTCTGGCACGTGGCCAGTGAGTGTGTATAACCTTAAATGTTTGGATATAATATGGATTATGTAAATTATGATAATAAATTTTTATGTGGCTAGTAGGTCCTAGTGCAGGTGTTACTTTTTCCCTAGTCATCCCCTAGTTTGACCATGGGTCGTGGTACAAGGTTGTTATGAATGTTTCCAGTGAGGATAACATTTCATGGAAGGAAAAAGGAAGTGGATATTCTGATGTGGGATTATTTATTTGGAGGGGTTTTTTTTTTTTAATTACTTTCTTTGAATGTTGGTATTGTGATTTTCTCCTGTTGGGCGTTTGGGGTTTTTGGTTTTTTAAAACACTGATGATAGCAATTTATCTTAACTTCTTCTAACTCAACAGCCAGTAAACTCAGACAGCAGTGTTACAAAGGAAAAGCTGAAAACTGTTAGTCTTGAATGAGGAAGAAACAGTCTTTTGAAAAATGGGACCCCCTAGCACATTAATACCAGCTCTGTTGCTGCTTGTGTACCAGTTCGGAGTATTTGTATAAATGCTCCTGTGGAATGTTTAGTCCGGCAGCCATACAGAAATGATTAATGCTTTCCTGGCAATTGGATGTTGCTAAAGGATTGGAATGCCAAACTACATTTAGCCAACTGTCTGAATCCACCTGAAGTACCCGACTGACTTAATTGATCCACTTGACAGAATTATTTGGAAGCCACTTAAGAGGCAGTACTATTGATTTAAAATATCCCATATATTTATAACCATATGTCTTCAAGGGAATTTAATTTTTAGGTTGCTGGGAGATCTTGCCAAGGGGTATTTTGTTTTAACTAGCTTGCTGAATTGACAAAACATACTGTAATACATATCTTGAACTAAGCTAAAAAGTTAAAATTCAGAATGAATTTTTACAAAGAAAAGTGTACGTTGTTTTTTGTTGATAATATTTGTTGTAAACAAACTCCATCTAGTAAGGAGCTTCAAATGACCAGTCTTTGAGGTGGCTTTGAAAGAATCATTAATGTTTCAAGTTGATAATACTGGAATTGAATGTTGGCTTAAATTTTGACTGACAAAGGTACCTAGAACTTAAATCTGTTAATTCATACTGACTCATAACGGCATTAATTGGAGAAAGTCCTTAAGATAAGCTGTGGTACAAGCCAAAAAAAGTGATACATTTTATAGTTACTCATGTGGTTTGAAGTACCAAAGCTAATCTGGAAATTAGTCAATATGTGGTGAGAAGACAAGGGTATTGCAAATGCCAAAATTGATTTTTGCAGTCTGACTAGTCGAATTGTATCCAGTCTTTTAAAATAAGATTGGCTTGAAACGCAACTTTGTGGAATAACTAATTTGGTAGTAAAATTAACATTCCCTTAAAAAAACCCTCACTTTTTCATTTTCAAGAAAAATCAGATACTTTGACTTTGCTATGTCTTCTATATACACCTGAAGAAACAAACATTTCAGAGAGAAAAACACATTTCCTATTGATTATATGTTTCAGTTCTCTTAAGGAGGTCTGATTTTAATTGCTTACTGCAGGCTTCAGAGCCATTATTTGCAGTCTAATTGAATACTTTTCATGGCATAGTAGAATGTATAAGGTGTACATTCTATAATATAGTGTAATGGTTTAAAATTTATCATATCTAGCCTATTACTTGTGTTCCCATTAAACCCCCTTAAAATTGGCTGGTTTTGCAAGTTGGAATATTAAGTATAGTAATACTTGACTAGATGATGCTGTACTACCAATCTTGGCAGATGGAGAAGCTGGGAAGAATCCGTCATTTTGAGTATGCTTTTTGGATCCTCGCCTTTCACTGTCGTGCATACAAATTTTTTCCACTGTCTTCCTTGGAGAACCATGTAATAGATAGGGAGGGTGTTTGCAGGGGCACCACTGGGAGGGAATATTCGGATTCCACTGTCGGCAGTGTCATTCTTTACGTCAGGCTGTAGTGGGTAGGAGTTGAAATACACCAGTTACATTTGCTGTTCAAACAAGTTGTTTATAGTGACCCTTAGGGAAGAAGCAACAGAAGGGATATAAACATTGCATGGGCAACAACAGCAGGCTGACAGGCAATGAGTTCTGCCTTTACTGGCTCTTGGAAGAAAGCTCCTTTATTGCAAGCAGGGGGAAAGATAAAATCAAGGTGAACATTTAAAGGAAAAAAATGAAGCAAATTTCAAGACCCTCAAAATGTCAAATAATTGTCGTACACGTTAATGTGTTGGCTTATAAATGTCAGTTCTTATAAAAAAGCCTTTCCAGCTTTTTTCTGGGGTCTGAGTTTCCTAAAAATTTTTCAGGGCCTACAGCTGGGCTTCAGAGTTCAACTGATTTATTTTTTCTCGGGTTTTAAAACAGACCTCTGAATCGGGTGTCTCTTGTAATATTTGTTGCTCCTCCTGACCTTGAAAAAAGGATCTGTGCTCCTCTGAGAAAGGTGGTGTGCAATCATGGAATCAACTGGGAAAGCATTTTATTTACTTTAGTTACCTGGCTTGAAAGCTAAGCCTTAGGAAAGAACTGTTTCAGCTTCCTTTGTTAGTGCACACTTCCTCACATCAGAGTCACTGAAAACAGGCTTGCTTTTGGGGATCTTTTTTTTTTTTTTCCCCTCCTGCTAGCTTGGAGGTGATTTTCTCATCACTTAGAGAAACAACCAACCAACCCCTGCCCCCATCTCATTCTATTCTTGCTGCTTCAGAGTTTTTTCAAGGGGAAGCTTTCAAACTGTCAGTGGCAGACCATAGTTGTGGGTAATAATATCTTTTAGACTAGTCCTTCTAATATCGTGGTAGTTCTGCTTTTCCAGGCTCTTCAGGGCTGCTCACAAATACCCTTTCCCACCATTTAAATCTGTGATCAGGAATTCTCTGAAACTGTGGGCTGCTTCTAGAGGTCCCATGAAATTCAAGGTCATGTATCTGGTCTAGGCCTGTGACATTTTAAGTCTGAACTTCTAATAGAATATTGTGTGTGGGCTCCCCAAAAAAAGGGGGAGGAGGGGTAGTGGTGTCAAAATGTCTGTTCTTTTAAAATGTACTAACTGTGTGGTTTCATAGTGAATTTAAATACGTTTATTTTAAATATACAACAAAATTATTGATATTCAGTATTTCTGCTTTTTTAAACTGTGAAACACAGTATCATTAAATATAAAAATGGATGATTTTTTTGTTAATTTAAAGATGCAGTGAACTGAGGTATTGATAATAACAGTAGTGAGAAAAATACCCGAAGAATATGGTATTTAGTTAACCACTATCATGTATATATTAAATTAATTGTAAGATCGTTTTCAGTTCCTGATGAGCCATGTTCTTGGTAATGTGCACTCCCATATTTGCTTCTAAAACCCTGATAAATGCAATCTGTGGGAATGTTTTTAAGACAATAGGTATGTAATGAATAGCTTGTGTGCACAGGAGAAAAGAATAAGCTTGATTGCTTACAATCTGACATTTGAAAAAGCATTTTTTATATCTCTTGCATTTGCATATCTAATTGCTATGTAATCAAAACTTAGTGAACTGTAGCTACTTGAAACCAAAAAATGAAAGGCAATCATCTTTACAGGGGGAAATATCCCACTCATATGCAAGCCTGTCTGAATATTAGAATTACATTCTTCTTGTGTTTAATTATAGGTGTCTGACTGAGCAGTAAATTTATGCCTGTGTATTAAAGGAGTGAATGTGACCCTGAAACATCAGCTTTCCTTTGTTGAAGCAAAGCATTGGCATTGAGAGAACTTAACAGTGTTGTGTATTTTGGTGATAAGGGATTGTGCCAGAATAGCTGTTAATTACCTGCTTTGTTTGATATGGAAAGTAGTGGTTCCGCACTTTTCTTCCCACCAGTGACAGTACTCAATTAAAACTTGTATTAAACAGCGATAATGCCCTCGTTTATCTGGTGGGGAAGACGTGAGGTGAGGAAAATTAACAGGATTTTTTCAGCTGTTTGGAGGCGGCTTTGTGGTTTGGTTTTTTCCATGAACCTAATGACAGTAAAGAAAAACGAGTTTTGTCTTTTTGGTGTGTGGTGGCTTTTGGTGTTTCGGTTTGGTTTTTTTAAATTCCTTCTTACTCATAAATCTTGCATTTTACTAATATTGGCTGCGGTAGAAGGTAGAAAACTATCCCAAACAGTAGTGTGGAAGATATAAATTTGGAAGACACTTACTCTGATTCCATGTCATGTGTGAAGCAACTCTTGGTTTGGGGTCCTTATTTCACTGTTGGGGAGTGAGGGGGCGGGCTTTTGTCCATGGTTTGGGTTTGGTTTTTTCAGTTGTATTGCTTACATGTCAGGAAAAGAGGGGTTAATAAAAGTAAACACCTGAGCGTATCTATTCCAGGTATTTGAAATTCGTTTCCTAACATAGTTGGTTTTCTTACCTTCTCTTAATCTTTGTTATTTTATAAAGAAATATCCTCAGATCTGATTTTGCAAGCTTTCATAATCCTCCTGGATCTCTTAAATATGTGCCAAAAACGAATGCAGTATTTTGGGTGGGAACCTTTTAAGTAGTAGCTATTATGTTGGATATCTAAACTGAAATAACAAGGAGGAGTAAGGAAAGAAAGATTTGGTAAGCTGTTTGGAATTTTGTTTTCTTCAGTTAGCAATGCTGAAGGATATTCTAAAATTTTTAAATGTACAAAATACGCCAGCAGACAATTAAAAAGGGTATAGAATTGTTACAGTAACACTAAAATGATTTTTATTTCATTTATCCCAAGTAAATAAAGAAAAGACTTTGTTTTGCTTTATGAAATTTGGAAGGTCTGTGTTCAACAAGCTTGAACAGCTTTATTCTGGAATGAAAGCAGAATGTTTGATGCTAGACTAATTTGGCCAAAAATGCGAAACAGTAAGTGAAAGGGAGTAATTAATGTAACAGCTTTACAGCGTGTACACGAAATTCTTTTGAAGATTTCACTGGATATGGCAATGCATGGTAATTCAACTAGAACTTCAGAGCTTCAACTGTTGGGTGAATAGAGGTCACACAGAGAAAGTAAGATTGATTGCCTGCAATAATTAGGCACAATTAATAAAGTTTGTTCAGAAGGCATATTGCACATACTGAATGGTTAGCAGTAATGACTAGTCTTAGATATAACCTTATAATGAAAGAAAAAAACCCGCAGATAAAACAATACTTGAAAAGGCTTTGTAACATGTGGAAAACTTGAAAGTTTTTAAACAGAATGTAATTGTTAAAGAACAGAAAGGCAGCTTGTGTTTGGTGGTGGAACTTTGTAATCTCACAGGACACAAACAATCTGGTATGAAAAGTTAGTCTAAAAAAGCTTTAATTGTGAGAATTTATAATGGTTCAGAGAAAAGGAAAACTGTAGAAAGCCTTGCTTAGATGAGATCTCATAAATGGTGTGTTTTTGAAATAGGCTTTTCTTTTGAAGTAAAAGTTTTCCTGAGCTTATTAAATAATAAATGCAATGAGGTTGTTTAATTGCATATAAGTAGCAATAAATTTTCACATGACTATTGCTTACTTTTTCTTTAGATAAGTCATAAAGTCCATAAATGTAAATTTGTTTCTACTCACCACACAGCTTCCCTTTCCCATAAAGTAAACAGTGATAAGGATTTGATAACGTGTTTTATGATCTGGCATTTTTCAAGTGAAATTACTATCTCTGTTTCCTTACCTGCTTTTCCAATTTTAATTTTTCTGCACCTTAAACAGTATGGATTTGAGATGTGTTTATTTCATGTGGGAGCAGTACAGTGCTGGCGTAGCCGAGTTAGCCCGTCCGTGTCAGATGAAGTTCTGCAGATCGGATAGCTTCCTGCGAGCAGATACTCATGCACGTCATAGGCGGCTGGTGCAACCCACACTGTCCAGGCACAGTCAGTTTTGTAATATGGAAGCTAGTTTGAGGCTTCCTTAAGCTTTTCATATATATATATATATATATAAAATCCCATCCTCAAATAAGTTTGAGGACTGTGTTCTTCCAGAAGAATAGTTTTAAATGAACATATCATACTTTTTCTTCTTTGTAGATCAAAGATAATGAGCCTATCAGATTTTTCTGTTTAAATGAAATGTAATCAGAACAATTTAATTTCCTTCAGTTGCTTGAAAATAATTTCCCAATGTTTGTTTTGAGCTTTTTCTTTATTACGCATTTCAGGTACAGTTTTGAGGAACTATTTCACATGCTTTCTTTTAGAGAAATTTTACTATTTCCATATATGAAAATATAAAATGTTGTTATATTCATTCTTGAATAGGTGTTAGTCTACTGTATTGTCACTTAATATCTAAATGCAGATCTTTTTGCAGGGAGAAAAATGACTGTGTTGAAACTATTTTGCAGTGTTAAAAGGTTGGAAAGTAAAGGACCTTTTTCTCCTTTCTTTCCTTCTTGAGCAAAAAGCTTACTATCTTATTAACCTTTTGGGGGAAAACAAACAAAAAAAACTCCCACAACTCAAATTTCTTCTACCAATAGGTTTTAAGGCATGAAAAGATCTAGAAGCTGAGAGTTGGTGTTCAGATAGTTTACCAGAAGAATACTGTTTGTTAAGCGTCCTGGCAGCAGGGTTTAAGTACCATGTGAGAAAAATTCAGTCCCCTTATCTCCCCCTGTAATCTGAGTTGTTCGTACTTGTCCTTTCAAATAAATATACATACACCTGATGAAAAGAGTACTGCTGAAAGCATGTCATAAAACTTGCTTTTATTGCAGGTATACACGATGAATCCTAATCTCCAGCAAACTCAGATCCTGCCAGTGAGGATCAGCAACTAAAACACTGCAAATGTGAACAATATTTTATTTATGGTTGGGACCTATAGAGCATGCCTCACATACATTTGTACTTCTACTTTTTATCTGCATAACAAAGTACTTGGCCGTTTCTGGCATTTGAAGTATTCTCTCTACTGAGGTCATTCCGAGTGCAGCTAGATAGTGATGATACTGATGTTCTTTATCCCCTCTGTCCCTTTTCTAAGCCATTTGGACAGTTTGGAAGAGAATGTGATTTTTCTGAGGTGTAAAAATTCAAAATTTACACTGAAAAAAGAAAGGAGAATTTACCCTTTAGCCGAGGGAATGCCTGCACCTCAGCTTTTACGTTTTAATCAGATTTTGAGTGATTCAGTATTCTCTCAAAAATAATGTGAAGAATCCATTTAGAAACAAACTTTAATTCCGTGTATTAGCAGAGTCAAGTTATGATGACCTTGGATATGCTCTAAACCAATTGGTAATGATTACTGTCAGAGCAGTTCTTTTTCTGTTGAAAAGTAATGGCCTATGATATATTTGAGGCCAGATGAGATCATCCTTAGATTCCTCTGGTCACAGTCTCTTAAAAAAAAAACAAAAACCAAATTTGGAATTAAGCTTAGATATTAAATAGGGGTAACAGTGAGATTTCAGTGTAGTAAAATGGAACACCTAGTTTATCCAAGTTCTATATAAAATAGAAAAATTTTCATATATAGTGTGTGTAGTACTGAAGAATGCAGCAATTCAAGTGTGTTTTTTCCCCCTGTTACGTGTGCATTGTGGCTCAATGCATCATGGATGTTGTTAGATATACTTCTATAGGTTAAAATGAAGATAGCTGTTGGTGAGGATCAAGTTAAAATTTTGGGGCTCTCGTATGGTTTGCCTACATATAATTACATTTTAATCATGTGGGGTTGGTTTTTTTTTTTAATGTACTGTTGCTTTGGTCATACTGTGAATAGGGCACTTCTCTAGAAGCCTCGTTAATCCTGAATTGAAGAAGGGTTTTGAGCAACAAATTTTAATGACATGCCGTGTGTCTTGTTGCTGACTTGAACTTAGCTTAGAAAAACTTCTCAGTTTAAACAGGTTTAGTTAGCTTGGAGACTTTTTGTTTGAGAAATATATTCATTTGTGTGATAAATTTGAGAAATATATTCATTTGTGTGATAAAATTGCTCAAGGTTTTGAAAGAGGAAAAAGGAAGTGAGGCTACTAAATATGCTACAGGAAATGGAATTTTGCAACAAGTTATGTTACATTAAATTAACTTGATCAGATTCTTAATGTATTAACTCTTAACGTATTCATTAAAGCTGATATATCTGTGATTTTTACAAATAGTTGCTCTATGATGATAAACAGTTCCTTGTTTCTGCAACTGAGAAAGCTATTTTCATGTGAATCTCAAACTAGGTATTTTACCACTTCTTTGAATTCTGGTCTGTTCAGTTTCTTTGTACCCACAGTTAATAGTCTCTATAGTGCTAAGAGCTACATAATTACTTGGAGTTGGGATGAGCATTAGGACATTACAGAATGTGCAGAATCCAGGGTTTTCAGTATCCTGGGATGATACTAGCTACATACCACAAAAAGGCTAACAACAACAAAAGCCTTAAACCCAAAACCAACCAGCCAACCAAAAAAAAAAAGTCACCTCTGCCAAAAAACCAAAACCCCTTACAGAAAGGATGCATTTGAAATACACAAATTAAAAGCTCAGTATGGAACTGTGTACTAGATAGTTCTGTGCCTGGAGTATGAGATGTTACGTGCTTATTCAGAATTAATTCAGCTGCTTTTTGAACTGGGGAAATTCTGGAACTGTTTAGCCTGGAGAAAAGGAGGCTCAGGGGAGACCTTATTGCTCTCTACAACTACCTGAAAGGAGGTTGTGGTGAGCTGGGGGTCAGCCTCTTCTCGCAGATAAGTAGCAATAGGACAAGAGGGAATGGCCGCAAGTTGTGCTAAGGGAGGTTCAGGTAAGAAATCAGGAGAAATTTCTTCTCAGAAAGAGTGGTTGGGCATTGGAATGGGCTGTCCAGGGAGGTGGTGGAGTCACCCTCCCTCAGGGTGTTCAAGGAGAGGTTGGATGAGGTATTTAGGGACATGGTTTAGTAAGTAATATAAGAACTAGGGGGACAGATGATCTTGGAGATCTTTCCCTACCTTAATGATTCTTTGATTCCATACAGTGCCAACATTGTTTCTTGTATTGGGAAAAACTGTGTGCCTGTGGTGTTCTGTTTTGGTTTTTTTTAATCTTTATATGTGGCAATTTATGTCCTATTTGATTATAAAACTTTATACTTATTGCTATCTTCAGAATAAGGAGTTGGAGTAACAGCTCCTGCCTGAGATGGGGCAATGTTTCATAACTAATAGGTAAGTTATCAGTTATCCTGCATATTGTATTATGCTAGAAAAAGCTGTTAGAACAGTTTATGTATGTTTAAGTGCCCAAATAAAGACATCTCCTGTCTCAAAGATGACAGGTTTTTTTTATTTGTCTGTGTATTTTATCCTGTTGATCTGTTTTAACTTTGTAAAACGTGAGCCTTGCCTCCCTCTGACACTGGAGTTGCAGCAAACACACTGTATCCATTTCTTGCCCTGTGGAGCTGGAGTGTTTCTGTATTACATAGCTGTGTGTTGTCTGCCATGTCAGTTTGGTTGCTCAAATTTTATTGTAGTTGGTTTCCGACTTTATTAGCCCCATTCTCAGAATGCAGTGTTGTTCTTAGAAAAATGGGATACATCTTACTAACCCTAACCCTGCTTTCAGGGTAGAGGTTGGTGGTGGGAAAAGAAGGCTAAGGACCTTGTAGTGTGTACACTTGCTTGGCTGAGGACACGTGGTTTTTTTACTCTTGATGAGCATTACTGTAGTTTGTTAAATAGTTAAAACATACTTTACTAAGAGAAGGAAGAAAAAATCTTACTAACAACTCCTTTCTGATAACTTTTGCTTTTCTGTCTGCTTCTTAGGCAAGGTGCCTTCTCCTATGAGACTGTATGGTTTTGCTGCAAGAACGTTGAGTATTGGGTCTAGGCAGTGTTTGTAAATTACAGCAGAGGATAATTATTTTTTTTTCAGATTACTGCGTGTTGCTGTGGAGAGTAACATGCAGGTTCAGATTAGATGTTAGGAGAAAAAAATTACTGAAAGGGTTGTCAGGGCCTGGAACAGGCTGCCCAAGGAGGTGGTTGAACTACCTACCATTCCTGGATGTGTTTAAAAAAAGGGTAGATCAGTTACTTAGGGATAGGGTTTAGCATAGGACAGGAATGGTTGGATTCGATGATCTTAAAACTGGTAGTTGAGATATTTAATTCTCAGTTCTTTAAAAAAAGTCTTTCAGTTACCACTTCTGTTTCAAAACATTTAAATGACATTTAATGCTCTGTATGAAATAGTTGCATAGGTGTGTGTGAGGTATCAAGGTAAATAGTTGCATGGATAGGATATATTGCATAGTAAAAACTGTATTAGAAACATTGCTAAAAAAAGATATTTTGTCCTTGGCATCTTTTATAATCTTAAAGGAAATTCAACAAAACAAACTTTAAGTGTGTGGTGTAATGATTATTGACATAACCACAGATATCCTTAAATCACAGTTTAACTCAGAGGGTCTTTATTTACGTTTCTGTCAAATTATGCAGGATTGAAGAGACTCTTGCACTCTTAGAGTAATGCCTGAGCTCTATAAGTTAATCATCTTAGTAGTTTCCAATGCACAAATACCTTTCTGTCACAACTTACTGAGGGTTTTCTGTGAGTGGTACAGCACTATGTTTGAATTGTTCTAGTGGTCAGTTCCCACTAAAAGCTTTAGGACTGTTCCCACTGTTTCACGTGCATCGTCAGTTTGCAGGATAAGTTTGTGATTCTCTTAAATGGACCTCTGTCCAATGGTCTGAGCAAGAGAGGCAGTTCACAGGAAGCAGCATTTTCAGTGATACCTGGTTGTTAAAATTAACTTGCATAGTTAAACTTAATCTTCATGTTCATTGATGTAGGCTACACAAGTGTTTGCATTAAAATGTCCAATACTTTATTTTAAATACTTTTAAAAAAGATTACATTTTAATCATTTCTTTTAAATTCCATTCCAAAATTCCCCCCCAAATCCAAAACAACAAAAAACCCAAACAGAAACATCCCACCTTTAAATTATGCCACTGGAACATTTAAGTCAGTGTCAGTACTGTTTGAATTGGTGACTGCTACTTGTTGGAACTGGAGAAGTACCATTTTAATTGTTGGTAATACGCAGTGAGCTAAGTTAAGGAGTAAGCCATGGGATATAGATGCCAGGTCTTTGGCCTGCTCTTATGCAGAATCCACATCATCTGAGTAAGTTGCTTAAGTCAGTGCCATCCCTGATAGAAATATTTTTTACACTATACCTTGTATTTCCTTTTCAGTATGTAAAACTAAAACACACTTTTGTTAGAGAAGGATGTTGAGGCTGTCTAACAATGCTGGCTTAGCAGGTCAGCAAGAGCATGTTACGCGCATGCAGTGATGAGGAACTTAAACCAGTTCGCTGTTTTGACTTAACGACTGCAAACCTCTACTGGTTGAATGTAGTTTATCTGTGAGATATATATATTTTATAGACAGCATAACTTCTCATAATAGTGTTTTAAGTATGTAAATCAGCATACTTTGGATATTATTTTCTGTTCGTGTTTCTTGATGATTGCATATTTTTCATAAGCAAAATTTTTAATATCTCAACTTACAAAAAACCTTGGCCTTTCCTCTTTCATATATAGTAATTGCATAGTTGAAGTGTGGGTCAAAGGAATAGCCAAGAGGCTTTAAACCACTTTTTGAATGGATTACATGGTACCATCCCTTCTCACTTAAAGTTAATGAGCTGTAATGGTTGCCCCAACAGGAATAATAGGTATTAGTTAAAATAAGCTATATTCTTTCCTCATAAGCAATCCTCTTTGCTTATTCGCATCTGGTATGAATTTGACTTCTTTTTTTAATTAGCCTCATGCTATCAGATGATGTGCACTATTTCTTAGATAAAGCATTGCAACAGCTTTTATGCTCTGATAACTGCATCACTACAGCATACATACAAAAATGTCTTGCAGGCATGTTAGTAGTGGAAGAGAAAGTAGTATTTTTTTCCCTTTCATAGCTAGCCAGTGCATGGGGTTTTTTCCACTCTTTCCCATTTTCAGAGAACTTAGAAAAATTATTTTTCTACTTACTTTGCTATTTTGAAACAGAAGGAGGCCGTGGAAAGGACTTGAGCTTTTTTTCTCATTTTTTAGCTTGAAATTGTAAAGTACAGCCTGAATAATATTTTAAATTTATTTTTTGTTTAACATGTGTAATGTTAATTCATAAAACCTGTATGCAAATTACAGTAATAATAGTTCAGGAATACTTACCTCTGGAAAGGGATTTTGCGTTATTCGTCACTCAGGTGAAGAACTTGAAGGAGGTGGGGTCAAGGGGAAGAAATCTGAAGTTTGTTCTTTCTTCTGTTCAATCTTGCATTGTTTTCCCTTAAGTAGGTTGTTGGTTGTCTTATATTGTGGCCTCTTGAGATTTCTGTCTCAAGTATAAACAAGAAGCAGTAAGGTTTGTCCATCACAGGATAAAATAAAAACCCGAATTCCAAGACTTCATGCCTCTCTTATCTTAAAGAAGCAAAGTAGGGCACAAGCCCAATTTTTTTTTGCTTTTCAGGTCCCCTTTAAGAGCAGAGACAACCATGATCCAGCAGTTTTGGAGGTAGAGGCAAGTAAATGTTTTACTACTTGTACACAATCCAATTATTTTTTGCAAATCACCTATAACTCGAGGAGGACCTGGTTGAAAAAGTATCTCAACCTCCCCTTCCATAAATGGGGAATTTGTTTTGTATGCTTGATGCCAGGAAGAATATCTTTAAGCCTTTACTGATTATGGACAGGCTTCGTATCACTTACATGCTCTTGCAATACCTAGTTGGTGTAAAAATATAGAAGGTTAATACTAGTAACTTTTGTATGACAGTAGTTGTTGAAGTTTTTTTCTTTTTGAACCAATCTTCAGAATGTAAATTGTGCTGGGTGGTTCATCATAATGATTTTCTTGTAAAAACACAGAAAATTTCCCAATATTTGCTACCTCCAACTGGTGTTCAAATCCACTTGGGCATTCTCACTCAGGGCAGATCAACAACCCCCTTGTGTTCTGGGTCTAACCCTGTCATTATTTCTGTGCTGGGGACAGTTCTGAGAGCTCCTGCTGAGTTTCTCCTTAAGGTATCACTTTTGTTCTTAAATTAGTATTTTTTCTCTTTTCTGAAGGCTGTATTGGAGGCGTAGGAAGGAACTACATATCTGTGTAGTGAAAGTTTTAAAAAAATTAGTCAGTCTGAGTGCTACTGCTCATCAGGAAATTTGACTTCTTCAGGTATTTCAGGCTGCTTTTAGGACAGCCAGTGCTTGCTGCTCAGCACCACTCGCACAGCCCTGGCTATGGCTAGGAGGGTTTTCTCCTGTCCGTGTGACAGTTGCTGGTGATGTAGAGGACTATGACCTGCCTTAGCACTAAGCCAGCTGAAAAGCTGAAAACTTCCTGTTGTTTTTGAGAGCCATGAACTGGATTGCAAACTCTTTAGTACATCAGGGTGGGACCTGCAGCACTGGCTTCAGAATAGCTTGAACTGTTGTGGGACTACAGACTTTAGGTGGAAGTGTGGAAATTGGTCTTCAATTAGTTGAACTGGATGAGTGTGCCGCCTTGGCATGCTGTTAAGATGATGCTTTTTACATCTTCAGATTATAAATGCGGGCTTCCCTACTTTTTTGGACAAAGAAATAAAGAAAATAAAAGTTCAAAATACCTGTTCTCTCCACAACTAATGGACTCCCTGCTGTGTCTAATTTTCTTCTTTAAAGATGCAAAGATTTGAAACAGACCAGAATTTTTTGACTGTGGATGATACCAGATGTATCTTAACCCAGAACTGGGAAGCACAGTTGTGAAACGATACACATGGGTTTTAGTTCTTTGAATATCAGAGTTGGTTTTTGGGAAAGGCTGGAATTTTTCAGTGCTTTTGGCATCTTATTTCTGTTTGGAAGTAGTCAAGTTAGTATGTGAGACATCTGGATGATTTCTTAAACTGTAATACAGTGCAGAGATTAAAATATAATTGTGAATACTTAGAGATGCTTTAATTTTGTTGGCAGCCTACAATTGTAACATGGAGAATATTAATAGCAAATAGCAAGTTGACGCCGTTTTATTCTTACTGCTTTTCTTTAAATTCCTTGTAAAGAACCTTCAAACCTTTTCAGTTAGGAAACTAACTGAAGTTTTTTTGGTGCGTGTGGTTTGTTTGGGGATTTTTTTCTGGAGTTTTTTTTAACCTTTCTCTTCCTTGTAATCAGTAAAGGGAGGCAATTTGCATTGTTCCATAACAATACAGGATTACATGTACTTGAGCCGCTGTTGCTCAGCTTCTCTTTTGGGAGATGGGGGAAATGTGCTGTTTCCTAGGAAAGCAGCTAGATTTTGGTCGGTTAATGTGAGAGTATAGTTCAGTGTGATTAAAAAAAAAATTGCTAATTTGTAAGAAGTATTGACGCAGATTATTACCTGTGCTGGTTTGAGAAGGGAGAGGATGGGAAAAAGAAAGTAGCTAGGTCAGCACTTGTCAGTTGGCAGTAAATCTTTGTCATCAGTTGGAAATGCCTTTTGAACAAAGGGATTATGCTTGTGCTTTCCCCTAGAATAGGAAACATTTAAAATGAAGGAAGTCAGCTTTCTTGTAGCTATCTCTAGGATGTAAGCTGAGCGTGTAATTATTTTTGTCCTCAATTCATGCTCAGTGTTGTCGTATTTTCTAAGATGAGTGAAACCATTGTAGAACGTAAGGCATGCACATAATGACCTTTTCTCCTCAGCCCTACCATCTTACTTCGACTTTGTTATTCAGAAGTGTATTAATTTAAACTGTAAAACTCGGTTTGATTTTTGTACAGACAGATAAGCATGCAATTTAAACCATATATAATAGACATTTTAACAAAACAAATTTGGAACTTGTCTTCTGAAAAGTAGCAGCAGTTAATTTTTTTAAATAACATTTTGCATGTTTCTGATCATATACTGGGATCTATTAGAAATAACTCACTTTAAATGTATTCAGACTGGATTAACCCATTAAAGATTTACTTTGCTTCTGTGGCTTCATACTGTAATAACATTCTGTTCAGTTAGTTTAATCCTTCCAGTATTTTTCAGTGGTATTTCTTCATGAGTATCTTTGTTTAGCTGAGGGAAATGACTAGATGAACTTTAAAATTTGCATAATTAACTGTATTAATTTTTAATATTACGGTGACTTGCAATGGAGCTGTGATAATTTGATTAATTGTAGCTTTTAGTTTTCACACCCATTATATTCCTTTGGGGATGTCTTTGTATAATTTTACTAAAATTTGTGGGATTCAAGAAGTTCATTTGAAACTGGGTGTCTTTTTGGAAGGATAATGTTGACTCCTAAACAGCAGTTGTAGGACTGCTAATTGAATATAATCTTGAAGGATGCATGTATGGACATTCTCTCTTAAGACCAGTATACATGTATGCAGTGTAAACACTGTGATACTTGACCTCATCTTTGTGTTTACATAATGAGCAAGCTTTTTATTGCACTTTATTTTCAAGTTTAAGAAGTGGTCAGTAATGTTTTTTCATAATTGCTCCTTTACAGAAATGTTATTTCAATAATTTAACTTTAAAATGACTTTTTATTATTAAGTATTTTCACAAGGTTTTTAATTTAAATGTTGCACACATACATGTATAAAGAACTAAGGGTAGCGTATGGTATTTTAAATGAACTGAAACATTCGTGGGTTTCAGCTCATTGAGTGTAGAAAATGAATAAAGAATGCCAAAGCCTTGACGTTCAGGACAGATCCTGTACAGGACTGGAGAGCTGTCTCTGAAAGCCACCAGAGTACCGATGAGTTGCACTGTTCTGATTCCTCTCAATGATTAAAGCAGTACTGCTGATGAGAACTACCCACTTGCTTGCGTACGGTGGTGTCTGGGGTTTTTCCATCACTGGATTGGTGTCATCTAAGAGGTAAGGGTGGATACTGATCCTGATCCATCATCTCTGAACCCATAGAAAAGGCTTCCCTAATCTTATATTATCAGCAGCATTCTTAAGAGCCATTTAATGTCAGTGCCAAGCTGGCACTTCACCTATACAGTCTTTAGTTGGCATGGGTATTAGTACTTGAGAACACATGCCACGTGCTGGATACCTCCCATTCTGCTGTAGTTAGAGTCAGTAAAGTTGTTGCATGAAATCAGTCTCAAAGAAGGTTTGGAATAGCAGTTATCTAGGTGGTAACTTGGGTGTGACAAATCCCATGTAATTGTAGCAAGGATTTGAGGCAACTGCTGCAATAAAACAATATAATTACAGACTGTGTGCAAGGTTTCAGTCATAAATACATAGGAAGTTCGTGTGCTTGAGGTCATTTGAGGCAGTAGTTCTGAATTCTTTCAGGGACTCAACTTTAGTTCAGTAGGTAATATTTTTTGTCAATTCTGTACTCGGTGACAAATGTGGGGAGTTTTCTGTATTCTCTGTAACTAAATTTTGGTTTATTTTTAACCAGAAGTTAGTTTTATTTAATTTGCATTAGTATATTACCTGTTACTTTCTGTTTGTCTTGTACTGTTGTCCAGGTTTTTTGTTCACAGATAAATTTGTTTTGTAATTTTTGCAGCTGAGTAAATACGGTAAGAATAAATCTATTTGGATTAAAATGATTAAAACACAAAGATATAGAAATACATAGTTTTGTCATCACCATAAGAATAAATGTTTACAGTTTTAGAGTAAACTTGCTGTGGTTGAGAAAAGACATAAGAGAATGGGGATGAAATATATGGCTAGACATGTTACTATTGAACATGTTGAAACCTATCAGTCTTAAAAGTAGTGCAACACAAAAAGCTATGGAAATGCTGTATTCTTTGTTCCACTCAGTACTAATCCACTGATTGTGGGTGACCGTTGAAGAAAAGTTGAATAAATCACAGACAGCATACTGCGTTATTATTTATGTACTGCTCAGAAGTGTTACCACAGTATGAATCCAAAGCAGACAGCGCCACATACCTCACATAGCTCATTGCTCAAAGCAAAACGAGGAGAAGGAGGGGAAAAAAAAAGGGGGGGAAGCGGGGAGCAAAAAAACCCAAAACATCAGAAAACCTTTATGAATGAAATCTCAACCTGAATGAAAACATTACAATTTACTGGTGAGCTTTCTAGCTATGGAGCAAATCAGCTAGCATATGGATTAGAGTGACCCTGAAAATTAGCTTTTCAGTTGTTTACAGCTGGTAAAGAACCTGTTACCCTGTCTGGCCAACACAGTATCTTTGGTAACATGCTGTGAACTTAGGCCACCTGTAGCATAATGTCTGTTTTAATAGTAATATTCTATGGGAAAGGAGTTTGCTACATTAGTTAATGAATTTGACTATTTTTTGAAGAAGACCCCCAGGCTGCAGAGAGAGGGACACTGTTTTAGAGCTGAGCAAGCCATGGGCTAAACAGTGATATAAGAACCTTGGGCAGTTACCTGCCTAGTAGTACCTGGTCACTACAGTAAAGGCCTTCCTTAATAGTTAGTTCCAGGAGGCCTGCTGCCTGCAGAATTAACTTTGAATAACGTTTCTGGTCTTGCTCCTCTCCAGTCCAAAGTGCAAGGCATGCTTCTTAAAATTTCTGTAAATCTGAAAACTTGTAAAGTTAGTACTGTGGGAGAAATGACTGAGTAAAGAAATAAGACAGAATGAATAACTGAGTGCCATACTAATTACATAATTCGGTGGTTTGTTGTGTGTTTTTTTAAACCAGTATACATCTTATGTAAAAGGGCAGTACTAGTGCTGCTGAATGATGAACAGGGAAATAGTCAATGAAACCCAGCTCATATCTCCTGTGAAATTACATGTTAAGAGTGTTGAGATTGAAAATTCAAATTAGAAAATGCTAGAATTAAGGTTGTTACTACAGCATTTTTATATACATGAACTTTTCTGTGGAGTTAATCGCTATGCTGTGAGTGACTAGTTTTGTCTTGTGGGTTTTTTCTTTGCCACACCCTTATTTAAATAAAGAGGACAAAGTTTGTTCATTTCTCAGGTAAGCAACTGAGATGTAATGTTTGAAGTGAAAATGTTGATTGCTTTCCACACCTAACTAGGTGAGTGGAAACTGAGTTTTCAGATTAATTTAACTTTTAAATAGCAATTAATGTATTATAGTAAGATTGCATTTGATGTAAGCGGCACTGGTTAGTGCCCAACATCCGTGGCTAGAGAGGCTCAAGTCAGGCAGCAAGAACATGGGGCTCCGTCAGCCCTGGGCTGGCTGTGTAGTCTGCTGAAGGTGTGACTGACACCTGGCAGCTTCTGACAAAGGGCTGTGTCTGTGCTTGTACCCTCCTCGTGCTCAGTCTGCTACTTGTGGGATGTGTCACTGGGCCAGTTCAACGTGCTGAACAGGCAAAACTTCATCTGACAGCAGCAGTTTGCTGCTGTGTTTAACTGGCTCTAGAAGGACCTACTGAGAGCTGGTGCCTAGTGCAAGGAAGAGGGAAGGACTCTGAAGGCTGCTGAGGGGGAGAAAGGAATGGAGCCATTCGTTTTGGTGGGAGTGAGCAGTTAACCATTTCAGCTCTGTTGTTGAAGTCAAGTCTAGGGAAGAAACTCTTCTATAGAATAAAACTTAGAGTTGTGATTTGGGAGAGCGAGTTTCTCTGAGGTGACTGTGTAAGATCAGCATGGACATTGTGTCTAAAGCTGACAATAATAATTTATGCAGCCACTTCTGGAAAAGTTTATGTTTAGCACTGTGTTTTCTTGTTGGTGTAAGAGTTTCTGTGATCTGATTATTCAAGATAGCATTTAGCTGCTTAGGCACTTGAGTCGTCTTGCCATCTTGGCAGACTCTACAAGAAGCAGGAGTGATTCAGAGACCTGCTCTTCAGTGTGCATCTTTGAGGAAATCTTCAAGGCAGATTCATCCCCGAGCATTGAAATAAGAAAGGGGACATGAGAAAAATAAGAGGTGTAGTCGTATCGATGCTGATACCCTGCTTTTCATTAAGGTCAGGATTCCCCAAAACGTTTCAGCATATGCATGAGATGTATTGCAACATTGATTACTCCCCCCTTCTGTTTTTTGCAGTCTGACTGGGCACGTTCTTCTCAAAACTCAGTTACTATTGACCTCCAGTTTTATCCAGAACAGAAAGAACCATTCCCAAGCAGTTAAAGTTACAGGTTTTTGAGCTGAAGCTCTGGCATTGCAACCGTGTCAGCCTGGTCCTGGCAGTAAAACCACTTTGCTTTTCTGAGCATGGCCTCTCTGGTGCATTTGGTTGTGTTTTGTAGTCCAGCAGTAAAGTATTATTGGCCAGATGCCACTGGTTAAAGTATTAAAATTTAAAGTTACTCCCCTTCCTCTACCCTTTCCCCAGCCTGTCCCTGAACCAGTCTAAAAGAACAGAGGTGATCAATGTTGCATTCAGGTTTGTTTGGTTTTTTTTTTAAACTTCACTGAGGAAGAACAGTTTCTTTATGGCTTGGAAAGTTATTTGAAGCTTAACTACATACCTGGGTATGTTTGGTTTTAGCCATGAGTCCCTTATTTTTGTTGCTTTGACAAATAGTAAAAACCTAAAGATCACAGTGTCTAAAATAAAGCTAACAGCATAGTACTATAAAAATAATTTTGTTTTACAAGTTATCCAATTTTAAAGAAACAGTGGTAACTTTATCTTCTTAAACAGAGGTGACTTTGACTTTTTTTGTGCATACAAAGAGTAATAACTATGAAACTGTTCTTTTTTGCTTCAGTTGGGGTTTTTTGGAGGTGTGGAATAGGGAAGAGTCTTTTTGATTTTTCTTAAATTTAGCTGGCAGTTCTGTGCAGAGTTTTATAACTGTGTCTGAAACTTGTCTATTACATTGCAGGTTAAGAGGTGATACTTTTCAATTTTCTTGGCACACTGAGGTTATGTTAACATGTTCAATCTGAGTTTCTGTTAAAATGTTCTGTGGTGGTATCTTCATATACTTTTGTGCAAAGATTTGGAGCGAGTGAAATTTCACTTTCACTAAATGTTAAGCAGTTTCTGAAAAGGTGTTAAGGGAGGTTAGTAATCAAGTATTACGGTAAATGTTAACAGCATGAGAAAATAGGGAGGCGTAGTTCTCTAAAAAGCTTACAATTATTTTGTTACTTTAAAAAGTGAAGGGTTGGCATGACTATATTGTCATTTGACAAAGCTGTCTTTACAATGTGATCCTTTAAAGACCTTCAGCAGGTTTTATGCAGAGGAATCCCTATTGGTGTAAGTTTGGGTTTTTTTTTAATACATGAGGGATATACACACACACACACCTCATTCTTGAGGAAACACTAAAAGCAAAATAGTTGGATTTTCAAGCAGAGGTTGAGTCACTGGTCTGTTGAAGTGATAGGCAAATTGAGATGCAGAAAGCAGAAAAGTGTGGATATGTTGGCATTAAAATACAGAGTGTAAGCAGCACTCTATTTTGATAGCTCCAAAAGGTCACTCAGCTATTACATTTTTTTCACTTTGTATTACTTTCTCCTCCTTTTTTTTTTTTTAACAGTGCTGCAAATTCATTCTGAAGTACCAAAAAACCCCACCAAACCAAAAAAAAAACCCAAACAGCAACCCCCCAGTCATTTAAACTTAACTATATTAAAAAACCAGTTTACATTTATGAGTCAGTGTAGCTTTATCTGTTTCTTGGACTTCAAGCGTAGGTGAAATTGCTAGAATTTATGCTTAGATTAAGCAGGAATAGCACCTGAAGTGTGGGTTCATTTTGTTATTTCTTGACCCCCATGGTTTGTTCATCACTGATATGTGAAGTTGTCATAGAAGGGTGGGTGTTTGAGGATGAGCATAACTGAGAAATGGATCAGTTTAACACTGAGCTCAAATTATTGAGGGGGAAATGGTCACGCCTTGACCAAGTTTGCTGTGCAAGGCAGCAATGCAACCTAAGTGAGGCAGAGAGGAAATAAAACATGGATTAGATAAATAAAAATGTTTGAAATTCAGTAAAGACAGATGTCACAATTGTCTGGGACAGTTACTGTTGGTGAAAGTTACAGTATAGTGCTTCAAAAGAGGAAAGAAAATGTTTCCAAAAGTGTAAAATTAGACTACCAGCCTTAGAGTTGATCACATTCTCTATTGAATACAAAAATGCCATTTAGTTTTTACTTCACAAGTGCCAGTGGCTAAATATCTTTAGTGCGTTCAAAATGCTGTATGCTGTAAATAGCAGTCCAAACTGCTGTCAAGAACAGTGTTTTGGAGTTGAGGTTTTTTTGTTTGGGTGTTGTTGGGAGGTAAGGGGGGTTGTATTTGTTTGGTGTTTGGGGTTTTTTTAAGGTTAAAAAAGTCTAAAGTATTCAGGGATGCTCTACTGTGTGGACTAGAGGACTGAGAAACCAATGAACGGACACTTTTCCTCCCTTAAACACAACTAAGTAGTGGTAGCACTTTCCTTTAAACAATACTAAGTATTCAGAAATATGACATCACACCTCAGTATTTCCTGTAAGTTCCCAAATCATTAAGCTACAGGCTCTGTTGCTTTCCACTTTTTGTGTTGGTGGCATACAGCAAAGTAAAGATTTTGTATGAATGGAAAAAAGGAAGACTAAGGGGCTCAGCCTGAAGTCCGAGATAAAGCTTCACCTCAAAATGCTATTTATAGGTTTTACCCTATCATTCACAACTGCAAAAAGATTCCAGTCTAGAGTAAACTAACAGGAACCCACTTCCTGGTGACTTCCTGCATAGCTGGGCTTGAGATGCCTCCAGTATTGGTGCTTTTTAAAAAAAATTTGACCCCTCCTGGGTGGTGGGTGATCTGCCTTCTTAAAGGGTGAAGTGCAGAGCGCCTTGTGTTCTGCCTTTCTTTGCCTGATGCTGGGCACTCCTGGAACATCAGCATGGTGATACTGATGCATTTTCAGCTGAGGCAGTACTGGGTTCGTGATTGTCAATTCCTGGACTAGTATACCAACCACTGGACTGTTACATTGCATTTTCTTGAAGTTGCCATGCTTTGGGTTAGTTTTGGAAACTATATTAAATTAGGTGCTTTTGAATGTCAACACTGGCAACTTTCCTAGCTGGAGAATCCCAGGTGAAAAACAACCATCAGATTTCCAGTTTAATTAAGACTCTTTTGTCTTTTAGCATATACTTCAGCAGTTTTAGACCCCTCTAAAAGTTTTTGGATGGAATGCAGGGGCATGTCTTAGCAAGGTTAGTAACATGCTGTACTAGAAATACAATGGTGAATTAAAATATCATACAACTAGAATACTGCTTAAGTGAACACAGAGATATACAAAATAATCTTTACAAGTTGAGCCTACTTTAGGAAATACCTTTTTAGGTCATGGCAGGGGAATAACTAGTTCTTAAAACTTGGTCCATTCTGGATATATTTTCTGCACATAAAAGTGCATGGCATATAAGTGCTGCTTGATACTGAGGTATATGAAAGAATACTTTTCTTTTTCAGTCATCATCTAAAGCTGAATAGCAGAATCAACTTTATACTGATTAATAGTGCTCATAAACTTAGAGGCAGATAGGTTTATGCAGAAGTGATGCTAGAAGAGTTGCAGGTTATTTTGAAGTTAGTTTCATTAGTGACTGCTAGTGAATGGACTTGAAATAGACATGAAATAGACAGTAAGTCTGTATATTCTGACTAGAGAATGCTCTGATGAATGAGTCTGCTGTCACAGATTAAGTTTTGTTTATTTAAGCCTTCTTAAAAAATGTCTTTTGAACCTTGAGATTCCAAATATGGAGGTACTTCCCTTCAGAGAGCTGGCTGAAGGTAACCCTGAATCAAGAAGACTCTTACATTCAAGGTTTACTGTTACTTCATTTTCTTTTTAGGGAATTCTATATTTGTTTACAGATATTACATTAGCAGTGGTCATTATGTGAAAATAATCACAGTATTGTGAAATGCTTTGTACTGCTTATCCCCTTCTCTGTAGGGGAATAAAATTATACTTGGATATCAGTGTAACTCTGTCTCTATATGAAATTTACTACTTCGGGAGTACTGGCAAAGTTAAAATGTTAAGACTTACCTGTAGCGCAAAGTCAGCCTCACTCCTGACTAGGTAAATTTGACAATTCATGGTAATTTAAAGTGTCAGTATTACATTTGCATTCATCTCTAACAAATCCAGGTATTGTGTTTATGCCATGCATTCCATGTGCTAAATTCTCATTTATTCCCTGAGGATACTGATGCATTGAAAGCTCTTTTTACTTTCATCCTGGAACAGTGAAATATTTGGTCTTAACAGGCTCCTGGGTTTTGATAGCACTTGCTAATCCATCTCATTCCAGAAATCATTGCTCTTATTTTTCCACTGGCACAACTTGAGACAAATATGCAAGAAGAAAACCCTGTTGCCTGTTTCACAGAAACCTGCCCTTTGGGATGGAGTGTTTCTGCTGGCTGTGCTGGCTGGAGCAGAGCAGTTCAGTGTCCAGCTATAACGGCTCAGAGCCTGGGGGATGGGGTGGGTGCCCTGTCTTAAGCAGCAGCAGGGGCTTCCTATTCTCAGCAGGCTGGGGTTACTGGGTCAGCTCTGATGTGCTGTGCAGCCACAGCCTTATAACCATCCGGATGCATGTAGGAACCGTTTTAGCTGCAGGGCAGATCAGAACTTGGGTCGGTGCTTGGCTTGAACATTCCTGAGCACAAAGTCTGTGTTGAGGTGCCGAGACAGAGAACAGAATCCTTTTCTGTGTGCTTATCCGTCAGGTTGTTTCGTGCCATCAGATCTTTTCAGAATACTTCTTAATAGATTTTCAGGGTAATGCCCTTTGACAGTGTTTGACGGCTAGTTTAATGTGAGTTGCAAGACACCCACTTCTTAATCCAGAATTGTCTTGAAGGGGGCTTAGTACACAATAATAATGGATATTTAAAGACATGTTAAATAATACTGTCTTACCTGCCATGCCATACAGTGAGTATGTGGCTTAATTTAAGCAATTCATCTCTTGCTTATAGGAGGAAACAAATAAAAAATCTTAAATGTGAAGTAAAGCCTACAGTGTTCTCCCTGACAAGGTGCTACTCTTTCTGTTACGTTATTTTTTCACCAGCTCTCTGCTTGTGAACTGCTACCATTAGAAACTCAGTAGGAGCAAAAGTCTATGTTAATTTGCCTGACTGTAACTGCACAATTAAAGCAGTTTATCAGCAGGGGTTAGGACAATCAGTGTGTTCCGATGCTTCATGTTATAAAATTAGTTATGTTGTTCAAACAGATACTGTAATTAGTGCATCATTTTAAACTGGTTTTCTGCAGGACTGACTAGCTTGGAGTTTCACGTGATAAAAACCTTGAGTTTGTTTTTGGAGTTGGTTTTTTTGGTTTTTTGCTACTTCCCTAAGCATTTTATTTGTTTGCAGCCCTCTTCTAAAGTAACAACTTTTATGAAAATGTTAATGTCAGGAGTATATCATATGAATACAGGGTGTTGGGGGTGTATTTTGTTTTTAGGTTGGTTTCGGTTTTCCTTGTCAGTCCCATTGACTTAGATTCACTGGCAAAAATGAAAGGAGAAAATGCCATGTTTTTATTTACAATTATTACTATATACTGACATTTAATACCTAGTTCTTACATAGATTAATGAGATGTTTCATGTCAAATAGTAAAGATAACTGTTCTGTCCCTGGCACATGCATAATTAGATTTCACTTAGGATGGTTTCATGAGATACAATGAGCCAGTCTTTAAGTGACGGTTCCAGGCTAAAAATATGGCCTCTCATCTTCTACCTTTCCCAGTTAAAGCACTGGCCTTTTGTTGGCACTCAGTAGCGCCTTGTGATCTTATTCAACTTGCTTGCACAAGAGAAAATGGGAGGGAAGGGTGTGTGTTTCTACTGTACCAGCATGTTGGCCTAGCTTCCTGAAAGGCCTGTGTGGTGCTGGGGCCAGTCCTTGTGGAGGGAGGAGTAAGGAAGACCTGCTGAGGGGAGTGAACCTTTGGAGGTTGTTAGGTTGGTCACAAAAGGGTACAATAAACTAGCAGTCTTAGATGATGCAATTGAAGTTCTTGTTTCATTAGGGCTAGAGCTTTCATGAATATGTATCAGCCAGTGTGGAGTTATTTGTAGATCTGAGACTTGTAATTGGTTTATTCCTTGCACAATAGGTTACAGAAATCCCCTGTCTTCCAAATGTTTGTTTTCAACTGTCACTGTAACGAAGATGCCAAAAACACAAAAATGTAAAATTCTGTAGCTTGGGTTGGCAGAAAGAACGATTGGGGGGAAAAATATGTTGAGCAACACAAGATGGACAACTCTTGTGACCCATGCAAGGTTGGGAGTAATGACTTAGTTTAGGGAAAAGAGCTTTCTTAGTTCCTCTGGCTTGGTTTTACCGGTTCATCTGTGTTGACAAAAAGTTGTTAAGTAATGTGTAATCTGTATTGAATGGTTGAATAATGTTTTTCTCAGACTCATTAATTCAGACCTGACATTGTCTCATGGCTACAATACTTATCAACTCTTGTTCTAAAATGCTTCAACTAGAGCACAAATAGATTTTGCTTACAGTGACCTTTCTAATTTACCACTTTGTGGTTAAATTTAACTTCTCCTTCAAAATTGCTTTAAATCAACATGTTAACTTTTTTTGAATCCATACAGTTTCTTTTAAACTAATTTTCCAATTATTTTTCAGAATGGTATTTGTGTGAATGCTTTCATTATGGAAAAGAAACTTTGACCTACAACTGCTGTCAATTTTAATGTACCTATAGCACAGTCTATTTGACAGAATACATTGTGGTAATCTTACTAAACAGTCGAATGTCTTCTTTCCACACTTTATCTCCTCCTTCACTGTGAGAACTGGCTATGGGTGATCATACTGTTCCTTATACTTTGGGATAATTTTAAAATTCTTAGAATGTACTTCAGTTAAACCTTGGTGACTGTTTAAAGGACTAAACTGTTCTGATTAATTTTAGTGTTCAATTTGACATTATATGAAAACGTTCTATGCTTTTACTCCACCTTTTCTGTGGTTTTTGTCATTCAGTACAGAGAATTGCTTGTTGTGCCAGGTTGGTGAAGACAGAACCTCAAGATGAGTGAGGATGCTAAGGTTCAGTGTCAACATCTCCTTGAGCTGGTGGCTTTATTTCTTTAAAAGGCCTCTGCTGCTGGTACTGAGCTGTGTTTGTATTTTCCAGTGGACAGTACTACTGGAAATTGTATGCATTAGAGTGAAAAAAGTGCATAGAACAGGAGTTGCACTTTCTTAATACTCCAGACTATATGTTTCTGATGGGGGGTGGGCGTGGGAAAGCATGTGGAAAAAGTTCCTGTCACTATTACCACATAGCATTTCTTCTAAGTAAATATCCCTGCCTGCGTATAAGCAGATGCTAAGAAAGCATTTTTTTTCCCAGTGTTTATTTAATTTTCCTTTAATGGCATTCTGATAGCTGGAAATCACTGGATTCCACTTCAGCAGTTTTTAATTAAGAACATTTTTTGTCAGTCAGCCATATTATGAAGGTCTTGAGGCCTTTGTGGTAAGAAATAAAGTTTGACATGTTTTTAAAAGTTCTTGATAAAATATTTGTAATGGCTTTCTTCATGAAAATATTTTTCCCCTTTCACCATTTGCATCTTTTGAATAATTTCAGTCAAGTTTGACAGGAACTTATTTCCTTTGTTTTTGAAGTGTTTTGAAAATTATTGGCTTGATAGAGGAGATGCCTAACAATACTTTTAGGGGAGGGAAGGGATGTACTGAGTTTTCAGTCATCTGCTTTGTGTAGCTTACAGAAAACTAGGAAGCTGCTGTTTCTTTCTAAGTCAGTAGTTTAGGTATTAAGAAGGAAGGGATACAAAGATCTAAATAGAAATGGCCTTATAAGACTGGAATGCAGGAGGTATAAGACCACAATTTGTAATTACTGTGGTAGGGTGTGGTACGTGGAAAACACAGGATACAAATCAACAGGGAGCTGCACTACAGTATTTCTCCTCATGGAATCTTTTCTAATATGAAGGTTTGGCTGTATAAATGCAAGTCAGTTGCATCCTTTGCCCACTTTTTTGGGTTCTCCCCTTAATCCCCCCAAGGAGGAAAAAAAACACGGGGTTTATTTCCTGCAATTATGTTAATTTTTCTTTTATTTTTGTGGAACTAAATTTTCAGTTGTAGCATTTTTTTTTTAATTACCTGATGTATTGACCTTAATAGCAGTATAAATACTGAGCAGTTTCTTCAAGTCCATTATCGTGTGTAGGTACCATGAGGATAATGAGTGTATATGCACAGGCAACAGAATGAAAGCAAACTCTGTTTATAGACGATGTTTAAGGATACTGAAATTTCTGCCAAACAGGGAACACAATGAAATTTCATCTCAGTTATCTTGCTCTTAATGTTAATTTAGCAGACAAGATAGTTTGGTTGTAATTAAGCTCTTCTAATATTGTTGTTCCTCACAGTTGTGGCATAAATCAATTTACTCCGTAGTTTCCTGCATCTTCACTGCCTCCATTTTTCCTGTATAATTGTTCCAAAAACAATATCTGGGATGCAGGAAAACTTCATGCTGTATATTACTTCTTGTGTATGTAATATAATTTTGAATATATGCAACTGAAATTTCTTTTTTTCTGAGTCTTTTATTCAGGTTTTCTGGTTTTCTTGGTGCTGTTTTTTTCTTCTATATGCACATTCCTCCTGGTGTGCTAACAAACGCTTTTTGCCCAAAATAACTCTTGGCAGTTTCTCTTCCTTGCTGCTTTTTTCTATAGGTAAACCTGGCAACTAGGCTAAACTGCTCAACAGTTGATGCTGAAGGACAGGAGGCAGTGGGTACACTGAAATGAAAGAAATGACATTTAAATACAAGAAAAAACTTTTATTATTGTGATTGAACAGGTCACCTGAAGAGATGGCACAGTCTCCATTCTCAGAGATGCCTGAAACCTGGCCCTCAGTCACACACTTAAGATGAGCCTGCCCTGAAAAAAGGGATTGGATCAGATGATACCCAAGGGTCCTTTCCCACCTCAGCCATTCTCTAATTCGGTGAAGTGATCTGGTTTGTTTTAGCTGCAGTTCACTTTAAGATTGCCAAAGTTTGTAGTTTCTTTCTACAAATTTAGCAGCAGGGTGAGTTGTAGTCATTTTCTCCTGCCTTTTTTACTGTGTTCTCTCCAGACAATTTCAAAAGAGAACCCTAACCACCCGTAAAGTCTTGGACCGTATTTCATGAGTCTTAAACAAGATATATTCCAACTTTATTTCCAGATACATTCAATTTACCCATTCAGCCTTTTGTATAATAAAACAAGGCTGGGAAAAGATGTTTTCAGTCTCGTTGCACAGGGGACTAGGTTAAGTAAAAGTTTTAATTGGGAAGATATGTTTTTCTAATTCATCTTTTTAGGATTAAAAGGGAGAATGAGGAGGTAGAATAAAAAAAAATCACAGCTCTTAACTGCAATGAGTTGCAGTATATTTCTCCTCCCATGAGCCTGGCCCTGTCATACATTTTGCATCTGACTTTCTGTTTGAATGAATGACCTGCTTAAATCTGAATTTCCTGCTTTTGGTAAACAGAAATAACTGAACACATGTATTGGTGTAACATTCAGCTAGCACCTTCAGTAAACCAAAAGACGTTTATTGGAACACTGTTAACCCACTAAAAAAAGCAACCTCATGGGACAGAATGGAAGCAGTGGAGGAATTCAAAGCCACAGTGCATTGAGGTAGAACAGAAGAAATTTGAAGTCCATTCCAATCTCTGGTCTCTTTTTTTTTTTTTTTTTAAGTAATTGTTTTTTCAAAACTCACTGTGTGAACTTTTATTCTTCTTAAACCTTTCTTTTTAGTCTAACCATTTGACGTAAATAGTGCTCTGCACAACAGGACTTCTATTAATGTACTTCATGACCACAAAAGAACATATATAGAACTAGTCATTTACTAGTTATCTCTTACCAATAGGCATTTGTATGATTGTGCTGTGAGGTCTCATGTTCTATGTGTGATTACTGACCTTACACACAACGTGTTCCAACTAAAAGTAAATTAAGGGGTGTAGAAAAAAATAGAGTTTCATCTGTTTATTGTTCTGTGCTGTACAAAAAATGCTCATGCTGCAATCAAGTAATTTGAAGTACATCACCAATAGTTGGTATGAAATTAATCTGAAATACTTAGATACCAAATAACAGAGAGGCAGGCTATTTTGTTTTATTTAAAAGTGAAAGTGTGTTTCAGAAGTTATAAATCAGGCAAACATCCACTATAATGGGAATTTTTTGTTGTTGTTGCTGGCAGGTGTTAACTCCTCCATACCTTCCAAGTTACTAAGACTTTGCACTATATTATTTTTCTTAATGAAGAAATTGACACTGGACGTTTGCCCATACTGCATAAAGCATGCCATTTAATCGTGTGGGAGCTAAAACCATTTAGGCATCCTGTTTCTCACAGGAACAGAATTTGTTGCTTTTCGTGGGGAGGCCTTTTCCTTGTCACCTGCGTGTCTTTCTCCTTCCCCACACCAACACCCTCCCCACCTCCACCCCCCGCCCCTTCCACACTTTAGTGGTGCATGTTATCATGCATCTGGTGTTAGTAACTGGTACCTTTCCCATTTCAGTGTTGTCAGCTCCCCATCAGTCACTGGTAGCGACGTGTTCCTTGCTCTGCCCTCTGCTGGTTTAGGAACCTTCTGTCATTCATCATACCTGTAACGCAATACTTTGTACTACCTCATATTAATACAGCTTGTCACCGTTTTAAAAGAAAACAGCTCACTCCTGCTTTGGATTTTAAAAATAATAATAAATTGAATTGTTTAAACAGTAATACTGGAGTTTTGATCATGATTGAGTGAAATAAGCTGCAAATACCTTGTGGTAGATAGTTCTTTCAAAGATTAAATTACAGCAGAGAACATGTTATAACTCAGCTGCACTTTGCGTCAGGTTCTGTTTTATAAATGAGGGTTATTTTTCTCTTTTTCAGCTTCTGAAGTTCAGAGTTACTTTCACAGCCACCACTGTTTTGAAAGTTGGCTGAGATAACATTTAAAAAAATAACTGCAGCTGATAGCATAGAGTAGTGTGTATGTATAAATGTTACATGAAGAATAGCGAAATTTCTTTCAAAGTACTGATTCTTTTACATAAACTACCCATATATCTGTGATGAGTCTATCTTTCCCCCATTTCTTTCCTTGTCTATTCCACAAAACATTTCAGACTTAAAGTGCTGAGGAGCCAATGAGGAGAGTTGCTATGCTGGGCCTTGTTAAGAGTTGCTATGCTGGGCCTTGTTCTCCCAAACAAGGGAGGGACTGGTGAGGAATGTGAAGATCATGAGCGGACTTGGCTGCAATAACTATGAAATACTGGAGTTCAAGGTCCTCAGGACAAAGAGGAGAGCCCAGGAAGCTTACTACCCTGGACTTAGGAGAGCAGACTTGGGTCTCTTCAGGGATCTGCTTGGTTAGAGTATTATGTGTGAATGCCCAGGAGGGAAGAGGGACCTAAAAAAGCTGGTTAGTGTTCAAGAATCACCCCTTCTAAGCTCCAGAGTGATTCAACCCAAAAAGAGGAAGTCAAGCAAAAAAACCAGGAGATTTGCATGGATGAGCAAGGAGTTCCTGGGCAAACTCAAACACAAAAAAGAAGCCTACAGAGGGTGGAAGCAAGGGCAGATAGCCTGGGAGGAATACAGAGAAATTGTCCAAGTAGTCAGGGATCGGGTTAGGAAAGCCAAAGCCCTGATAGAATTAAATTTGACAAGGGCTTCTATAAGTAAGACTATGGAACATGTGGGCCCTCGGAAAGAAAGTTGGAGGCCTGGCTACCAGGGATATGGAGAAGGCTGAGGTACTCAAGGACTTATTTGCCTACCTCTTCACCAGCAAGTGTTCTTGCCACACTGCCCGAGTCTCAGAACAAAGAACTGTCCACTAAAGATCAGGTTTGAAAACATCTAAGGAGCCTGACAGTGCACAAGCAAGTCTGTGGGATTTGACGAGATGCATCCATGGGTCCCAAGGGAACTGGTGGATGAAGCTGCTAAGCCACTCTCCATCCTGTTTGAGAAAATCATGGCAGTCCAGTCCTGACTGGAAAAGACGAAGCATAACCCCTGTTTTTAAAAGGGAGAAAAATGGAAGACCCAGGGAACTACAGGCCAGTCAGTCTCACCTCTTTGCTCAGGAACATCATGGAGCAGATCCTCCTGGGAACTCTGCTCAGGCACATGGAAAATAAGGATGTGATTGGTGACAGCCAACATGGCTTCACTAAGGTCAAAGCATGCCTAAAAAATCTGGCACATTTCTACAGTGGGGTTACAGCATTGGTAGATAAGGGAAGAGCAACTGACATCATCTACCTGCACTGTGCAAAGCATTTGATGCTGTCCCACATGACAGCCTTCTCTCTAAATTGGAGAGACATGGATTTGACAAATTCCTTGACTCAGCAGACAAGGAATTGGCAGAATGGTCATGCTGAAAGAGGTGCAGTCAATGGAATAATGTCCAAGTGGAAACCAGTGTCATTCGTCAACGGTTGGTATTGGGACCAGTGCACTGTTTAACATCAACATGTCAACAGCGTGGAACGTAGGATTGAGTGCATGCTGCGTGGTTGATGCCGGAGGGAGGGGATGCCACCCAGAGGAATGTGGACAGGCTGGAGAGGTAGGCCTGTGTGAAGTTCATGAAAATCAGCAAAGCTAAGTGCAGGATTGTGCACGTGGGTCATGGCAATCCCAAGTGCAGCTACAGGCTGGGTAGAGAATGGATTTGGAGCAACCCTGAGGGGAAGGACTTGGGGCTGTTGGAGGATGAGAAATTCAACATAAGCTGGCAATTTTTTCATTGTTTAATAAAAGCAGACTTGGAAAGCTTCTGCTCTGTTGTGTTCATTACCTTATTTTTTGAAAGACCGGATACTTGAGTCAATACGTTACTTAAATTTACCGAGATCTGTTGTTTAAAAATGTTTACCTTAGAATGTGTTTTGTTTAACATGTCCTCCTTTTCTGAAAATGTTACCTAAGATTTATCTTGGAGATTATTAATGCCATCAATGTAACATATAATGGCAACCTTCTTGTTACACGCTCTTCTGTGACTTCAGTATTAAAGCCTTGTCATCTCCTCTACCCTTCGTCCAGTACAGGTAGCTCTGATACAAAAATGGCAACTTCTTTTCCTTCTGTAATGTTCTATTCTTGGACCTGGTTTTTTCATGAGTATGTAACAGTTATTTTAACACTGAAGAATTGGTCTCTTGTCCTTTGGAGTGATTCGGGGAGTTTCTATGTATGGTGCCTGTTGCATTTAAAATATTAGGTTGCTTAGCTCTTTAGGGATGTTTTAACTCTTTAACCTTTGAAAGACTAAAGAATATTGAAAGCAATACTGTGTGTATTAGTACTTTTTGTTCTTGTTCTTCCTTTATTCGTTTGGGAAAGGTAGTCTAAGAAATCACGTTTGGTTTGTAGTCTTTAAAAAAAGGTTCCAAACCAGAAAGAAAACACCCAAAAAAAGATTTTGAAGCAGATTTTCTAAGTAACCGCAGAAAATTATTTTAAATAGTCTCAACAGTTTAAAGAAGCCTTTTCCTGTCCTGCTTAAAATACAGTTTGTACTATTTACAGAATTGCATTTGTCTGCTGTTCGTGTGATTGTCTTCCAGAGAATGTAATGGTGCTTCACAGCTTCCATGTTTTGATATTTTTTTTATTTTTTTTTAGGAAGAACAGAACCGAGGCAAGCCCAACTGGGAACACCTGAACGAAGATTTACATGTACTTATCACTGTGGAGGATGCTCAGAACAGAGCAGAAATTAAACTGAAGAGGGCTGTTGAAGAAGTAAAAAAGCTACTGATACCTGCAGTAAGTATTTGTATGTGAGTCTTTGATTTCCGTTTCCAGAAGTCAATTCTGAAATACAATTAATACTGCAGCAGTAAGAGTAAGCCCGCAGAGCAGCATCCTAAAATAAAGTTTATATACTATTTTGTAATACTCTAGTGATCTTTAAAATGCCTCATCCTGGATTGAGTTATTCCTCGGAAGAAAACAATACTCTTAAGAGACAGTTGGGTTATTTTTGCTTGGTCTAGCTAAAGGCATAGGAAGTTCTTACCACCCTTAAAAAGCAATGCTGAACTGTTAGAAACGCTACCCTTCTCACCTTCTTCCAGTATAAGGATGCTTCACTTTAAGGCTGGGGAAGTATGACATGCTTTTATGTTTTCCTTTGAGATGATTCTGATACTTTAAAAGAAACCGTGTTTTCTTAGATCATTGCATTAAACACTTTCCTAGAAGAACAAAACCCTTCAGGAACACAGTATCAAAAAACTTTGCTGTCAATATACTGGGGAAAAGTCAACACAATGAAACTGGAAAATGGGATGTCTTTCTCAGCCTTCTGCCCAGCCAGACTACTGGAAGCCTTTTGCATGGCTTGGAATTATCCTGTGAAAGCCCTTCTCTTAGATCTGCTCCATATTCTCACTCAAAGCAAGGTGATTCAGTGTGGCTGTATAGTGAACCCTATGCCATTAACTTGCAACTGGTGCTGATCTTTACCACCGCTTTTGTGCCATTTTAAAATGATAAAAAATCTTTTTCAGGGGAGGAAAGAAGTTTCCGTGTTACGAGGAAAATATGAGATTATATTGTGAAGGAAAGTAGTAGGTGGTATTAAAATAGCCTAGGGATTTTGGGTGGGTGCTTAGCGAGTGCTGATAGATGCTGTCTGATGAAGCTTACGGTGACACATGCTGTATAAGCACACTTATTCAGAACACAGTTATAAAAGTTGCTGAAGATCAGGATGGAGGCATAATGGTTGAATGAACAAAATACAGTAAAATAGTAAACAGGAGATATGAAAAACGTAGTGTAGACCTCTTCACGTTGCTCGTTGTCAGTCTCTGAAAACAGAAGACTACTAGAGAAAGTACATTTTCAGAATTCTTTAACTAAAGAGAACTTGAGTACATCAGGATTGAGTTTATAGTCAGGATTAGAAATGGTAATAAGAAGAGACTTTTTATATGGGCAGAACTTGAAGCCATTATGGTCTTTCTTGAACTACTGTGCAGCAAATAGTTTAACCCACACAACTTAAACTTCTGTGTGATACAGAATTTATTTTGTCAACCATTCATTGGTGGTTTTAACTCCTCCTTTTTGACTTGATGGGTCATGTTCTAGGTGATCCCATAGGTCAAAACTGCCTCCTTGAAGTACTAACTTGATGTCTGAAGTACTAACATGCTTCCTCAGAGTGTGTTTGTGTAATGCTTGGTTTCTGGAGCTGGTGGGTTGGGTATGCTTTGAGCCTCTAAAAACATGAATGTATCAGTAGTTTTTCATTGTGATACTGTCAGCCAGCTCTTTGTCTTGAAAATATTCTGCCACATTTAGTTACTTAATTATGAGAAGTCTATAATCCTGATTACAGAATATTTTCCCCTTTAGAAAAAAACCCACAGTACAGGGCTAACTGTTGTTCAAATATAGCATAGGCTAAAAAATACTTTACCAGTAAATTTCATTAACATCTTTATAGATGTGTGTTGGCATAAGAGATTCGGGTGGTGGTGTTTATTACAGATACAAGAGTTAAAGGTCTATTGGCTCTCATTTCTGAAAATTATGCCTCATTCAAATAGGCAAGTATAGTGCATACTAATGGATTAGCATATAGGTGAACTTACTGTTTTTACTACCCACTGCAGCTGCTCAATTAGGGCCAAAACCAGCTGTTCAATCAAGAGAATTGAAAAATTGGTTCAGGGTTTAAAGATAGGAAGCAAAATTTCTATAAGGAAGTCATAAATCTTCAGGTAATCAGGGTAAGCATGGGGAATAAAGAAACCCTGCCTAGATATTATACAATGGGAGGGAAATTGTGGATGTTGGAGGATTTCAGAGATGCTCTAAAATGTATCAATGGAAATTGGAAGTTCCCTTTGATGTTGCAGAATACCTGCAACTATTACTGTTTTCCAAACAAATATCAGAGGGCTAAAATTTATAAGACTACATTTATATATTTACCTTTCTTCTCCATCCAGCTTCAATAAAATCTGAGACTATGTAAGAGAAAAGATTCAGTCTCATTCTTGCCATATAGTGGCAATGCTACTGTTTTCTGAAATAAATTTCAGAAAAGCAAGCTAGTGTTAGAGTTGTGAATGAGTTAGTAATTTCTTGGAATGATCAGTTATTTTTACACTCAAGATATTAAAAAGCCTAATTACATTTTAGAGCAGCAGTGCATAAATAAGCATATTTCTAAAATGGGGCTTTCATTCAAAGGCACTTGGGTGAACAGAGGCTATTTCAGTAGTAGAGTGTGTTTCTTTGTGTCTTTATGAATCTGGATCACTAGTGACTTTTTTTGTTGTGAATGTGAATTATTAATTTCCCTTTCCACCAGCTCTTGGATTTTTACCAAGATGGTGGTATAGTCAAACAGTTTATATTTAGAAATGAAAAGGACAACTTGAGGGCAACTGGCTAAATGTGCCATTTTTTTCTCCCTTAGGAGAAAGGCAAAAAACAGTGGTGGGGTTTTTTTTTTAAAATATTGTTTTGTATTTAATTTACATTTCTTTGGTATTTAACTTTTATTTTGTTTTGGTTTGGCTGTACTTCAAGTTCTGCAGGACTAATTTCTTTCTCATAGTTCAGTGAGATGCTGGTCATTATCTGGACCTGCAAGATCATATGATACTGCTTCTTTCATGTTTTTTCTCTGAAGAAAAGCAGGAAGAATCAAGCAGTCTTGCAGGCATTTGGGATCACATTGAGCTGTACTGTCCTTGTGTCTCCTAAAGTGAAATCCCTCAGGTTGTCGATCCCTCTTCATTGTGAGAGCTTTGAGACTTTATTTGTTATACACAAGAGTTTGTTAAGAATGGGCACTTCTGTTGAAAAGGAGAGACAAAAGATGCTCTGGATTGTGCGCTGTAGAGTGGAAGGAAAAAATGCAGAGCCCGTGTAAGGGTGCATACATAATAATTAAGACTAGCATAATAACATACACTGTTGTTAAGGGTTTTAAATTATTCTTTGAGGTCCTGGGCAGTAGGGCTGAATTCCTCTGCTAGAAATGTGTTTGGCTTATAACACACATAAGAAGTGTTGAATAAACCCATAGCTGAATGTGCTTTCTTTTGATACTCCTTTTGTCCAGGTCTCTAATTGCCAATTCACCTGTATACTAACTGTCTTTAAATATAGGATGAGGCACATAGAATAGAATTCAAATTTCAGGCAAATAGTTCCTCTTCCTTTCTGAGGAAAATATCATATTTCTGACTTCTGCTTCACTATTCTAATTTGGTCTGGACTTGGTGTTTTTCAAATTCTTTTGTCTTGCTCTTCCTGCATTAGAGGTCCTGTAGTTTGACTTGGTTGCTGCCTCCGTCTTATTTGAAGACAGCTGCAACAGAGAGAATTAGTCAGTGATGCTCCCTGTCAAACCCTGTGTATCATTTGCCACTGGAATAACAGAATATTACGATTGCAATGGGCAGGAAATTATGTTACAGTAGATGGTTTACTGTAGCTGGTATATTTGTTTCCTGCCTGTAATAGTGATTCTACACTTTTTCAGCTTTGATTATCTTTAAATTTAACAGTATGATATGGAGGAAAGTATGAATTCGGGGGGGGGGGTGGGGTGGATAATTGAGCTGAATTAAAAGAAATACTGTAGAAATACTAAATTCATAATGTCAAAATCTGTCAAGTAGGTGAATGTCAATGGTAATGAATTTTTAAGGTAATTCAAAAAAGTAAACCCAAAAAAGTAAGAAATAGCTATTTCTTTACATGGAATAAGATTAATTATGACTTAAAGTAGATGGAAGCAACAAACAACCAATTTTATAATAGCTGTTTTTGTGTATTTTGTAACAGCTTTGTGCATTTGAACAAGAACTAACCATCAGTCTTTGATAGCGTTCTCAAGAATTTCAGCCTGTTTAGTAGTAGATGTTTCTGTGCTGTAGGAGTAAGGAAAGGATGCAAAATAAAGGTGTTCCTAGAATACAGTTCCCACCACAAAGATGATCTGTAACAAATTCAGAGTCCAAATTACCAAAACCTTAGAAGCCATTTAATAACAGAGGAAAGAAAGTTTGGGTAATTCTTGATGTGTGGATGAGATGAAGTTGGAAATAAATTTTGCCCATGGTCAGATGAAAAGAAACCAAAACAACCCACAAAGAATAGCAACTTTGCAGAGCTACAAAGACTAAAATATTAAGGCAGAAATAACCAAACTGGCCTGAAGAATGCTGGATTAACTGATGTTACTGCCCTTTAACCATACCATAGTTGCAGTTATGACTGTAGTCTGTTTCCAACAAGCTGTTCAGAAGGCTTGAGTAAATCTGAATTAGTGAAACTGAAATAAAGGAAGTGAAACACATACTCTTCCCTCTAAAATTTTCATAAAAAACAGAGAGAAAATAGCTGTGCTTAACAAATAATAGAGTAGGAAAAATCAGAATGAGAACAACTGTGGAAATACCTGAATATTGCCCAGGAGGCTCAAGCAGTTGCTGAAAGTGATTGATTGAATCTTCTGGAACTAAGGTTTTACTATTGGGTGATTCTGCTTTGGCCTGAGGGGCTGGTGAGGTTAAGTGCAAGGCACTACTAGAAAAGTAAAAGTAGGCACAGGGAACAGAATGCTTAGAAGAGGTGTTAACCAGGGCAGTAAGATAAGAAATACCGCCTGTTTTCAGAGGAAAATAAGCAACTGAACATTGTAAGGTCTTTTATTTCACTTTATTTGTAGTGCAATAAAACCAGCCTGGCCAAGTTGCAACTGACTTCTATATTATGGAGGAAATGGGGAAAACCTGTGATGACTGCCTTCAGTATCAGTAGTGACAAAAGATGGGACTGGGAAAACCCTTAAGAATTTTTTTAATGTCAAATCCAAAGGATTTATTATAGTCTGTATAGGAAAAGGCAGGGGAATTAAGAATAAAGTAAATAACAGAAGGAAATCTGGGGAAGTAGGATTTGGCTTTTACGCTGAAGGTAATGTTAGCCATCTTTTTGCTGTGAAGACGGTCATTGAATAAAAGAATCAAATAACAAACTATTCACTGTGAGCATCATGGAGCAGGATATTCTCCTTTATGTTCACTGTCTTGAAACATGGTAATACAGAAGCAAAAATCAGGCAAGCTTTGTGTGAAGATGTAGAACAGAGAGCTACAACAGAAGTATGTGACTCAATGGTTAAACAAAGATTCCTGCGTTAAATGGAATAGAATGTTCTCTTCAGTATCTGTTGCTTTAAATTGTGAAGAGATGTTAGTCAAACACAGTATGAGCATTTTATTGTTGTGCTGAATGGCTCGCTTTGCTAAAGATGAGAGTCTTTTTCCATGGTAGTTCAGCTAATATGCAGGGATTTTACTTGCAGACTTTCTTCCTGCAAATGCTTGCTGTACTCCTTATCAAAACAGCAGCAGAAAATGACATTCTAGTGCTTCATCTGGTTTAATGCGCTGTATGCGTCATGATTTTTACAAATTAGAAGCTCTTTATAATGATGTTTGGTAAGTACTTACTAACTGCCCTCCTTCTGTTTATTCCTGTTACTAGAGATATTATTTTGATGGTATTTCTGTTTTCAGTCACTCCTATATGCAACGCTTTCCTTACATAACAGGAGAGAATATAATAAAGCAGCAACAGTGTTGGCAGAATGTTTTTGCTTTTCAGTTGGATAAGTTAAAGGCATTTCTTTCCCAAAGACTGCCTTCAGCAAGTGTGATGAGGTGGGGCATTTTTATTAGTAAAAGTAAATTTCTAGTACCTTCCTTATAGTTGTAAATTTCTCTTGTGGATTATTTTCAGTTTCTTAAACTGAAGGATGTCTTCATTTTTAGCCTGATAACTTTGTGTGCTCTGAATTCCATAGCAAAAAACCTGATATATTAGGAAAAAAAAAAATTAAAAAATTTTAATCATGCTTTAGTAAAAAAACCCCAGTGGATATTATAGTCATGCTGTACATGATTTGTTGCTCTCTAGCTAAGACTAGCAAAAGCTTCGACTCTGAAAGATATTAGGAGAAGATTTCATTTGTTTTAGCCATGTAAAAAGCCACAGTAAATTCTGCATGCAAGTTTGACTTCCCTGAATAGCTCTTGTAATTCATTCCTGCATGGTGTGCTGGTTTTACATTTTTGCTTTCACAAGTGAGAGTACAGCGCTGCCTTCTATAGTCTCCCTGTTGAAATGTTGGTCATGCTGTGCAATCCATTGTTTGCTGCTTGTTCAATTAAAGTTATGAAATGAATAAGTGATAAAATAGCAGAAAAGGCACACTGCTGTCCTTAAAAGCTTTTTAGGAAACTCCTGCGTTACATGTGTTTCCTCAGTTCAGATGCAAGTCTCTCACAGTGCGCATCATGTAAATGATCAAAGGGGAAGCTCTGTAGGGTAGGGTAATGAAGCAGCCAAACTTCTCGGGAGTGACTGCTAGATAACACGTGGTGAACTTTTTGATGTGGAGGAGAGGTGATAGTGTGTTATTTTTAGTAGTGTGAAGCAGACCTAATGTTTCCAGTGCAGTATGAACCGAGAGCTGCTGCAGTCCTGCCATTCCTTCGCGATTTGCTGTTCCTGCTTCCTGTTTTGCATCAGAAAGTGCTGGCTTTCATCTCACCGTGTAGTGAGGCCATTTGGTGGAGAGCTTAGCCTTGGATTAGCTGACTTGCTATGGAGTCAGTTTTGGTTTAGCACTGACAGAAGTGACGGAATGAGAACATGCAGCCAGGGAAAAACAGGATCGCAGCAGACCACCCTTAAATAAACTTCTGTGGAACTGTGAGTCACTATGTTCACCTGCAGATAGGATGAGAACAAAATGATCAGAAATTCAATGTAGCAGGCTACGACAGTGGAAAACAGAAGAGGAAAGCCCACTAGTATGTAGGCTTTCCTCTTCTGCTTTCCACTATCCAGTATGTCTAGTCCTAGTAAATTTCAGTAGCTTGCTCAGATCAGTCCTTAAGTAAATTCTGGTGTGCCTTTTAATGATCTTATTCCTCTGAAAGCTTTTACTGTAATGCAAATCTGAGTTTAAAAATGAAGACAAGAATCTCTTACACCAGTGCACATAGGAAGTGTTTACATATTGAACTTAATACATTGCTGCAGTGTTAAAGTTTTGAGTTTACACTAGTATTGACTATTAACAAAATTATTTCAGGCCAGCTGCAAGTGCAAAGCAGCTCTCTCCATCATTGTGTACTGTGATAGAAACTGTAGACCAGGGGGTCATTACTACCAAAATAATGTTTGTTGATGGAAAGAAATACCTTGTAGAAAATACGGTCTCAAAATAAAGTGATCTGTAACTTGATTGAATTAAAGCTTGTTTTAACTCTGTTAAATTCCTCATCTCTCCTAAGATATTCATAGTACTAAGAAGGAAACTAGTAGTGTTCATGAGAATAATTTTGAAAGGGGGTATAAAATGTGCTGTTCTGTATTAAGATTATAAAATTGTTTTCAACTTTTCATTTTCAAGAAAAAGTTGGCAAATAATTAAACGGGAAATACAAATTCTTGATTATCTGTGCCCTCACAGATTTCAGTTGATTGCTTTAGAAATTTGGACAAGTAGTCATAATCAGATATTGTTAGGTAAAAAACAGTAAAGGACATGTTGGATGGTGCTTTGAGGAAACTTGGTCTAGTGGAGAGTGTCCCTACCCATGGCAGGGGGTTGGAACTAAATGGGCTTTGAGGTGTCTTTTAACCCAAGCCAGTTTCTGGTTCTATGAAATGTGTCTAGTTTTATTAGGTTATAATAGACAGCAGTTCACACTGATTTTTGTTCTCACTAGGTTTTCCTTACACTAATGGGAGAATAAGGTTGCTTTATCAGTGATTTCTTTGCGCCTTGATCAAACTGTTAATTCTGAATCTTCATCTGGACATAGTTGATGGATTCTAGAGTGCAGGGAAATCAGTTGATTGTGCCCACATGCAGTTACTCTTGAATACTCCGTTTTCCCCTTTGCTTTCTTTGCCAAAAAAATTTATTGGGCATTTATTTATTTAAGGTGTTAGAAATGGTAATATATTTTCAGAAATAATTTCTGAAAAAGCCTTTGAGTTAACTTGCAAAATATTCTCTTCTCAAAGAGAAACACAGCAGCTCTGTTGGCTGAAACTTGGTAGGTACATGCCTTTCCAAAGCACGCTTATTCATTCATTAGGAGCTCTAATTAGGTTCTACATGGGCTTTGCCTGTGTTCCAGAAATGTGCGTAATCTATTTGGTTTTGGTAGACATAGTTCTGGAAGAAAAAATGACATTGACCTATTCTGGTAATTAATTTTGTGGTATTTCTAACTTCTTTCATTCTTCATCCAATTTTTTTAAACTTGCTTCTTTTATTTTTGGCTATTTCTCCAGTGCTTCCTGCTGCCTTCCCCTTCCCCCATGTCTTTGTTCTTTTTCTATTGATGGTTCTTAAAGCAGAACATGTAAGTTGGGATCTTTATATAAAATCCTGTTAAAAGTATTTCTCCCCTTATGCAAGAACTAGATGACAAAACTATGATTCCCCTTGTCTGTCTTGATAAATGTGCTAAGAAAACTGCAACAAATTACCATGCATTGTTTTCCTTATCCTTAATTTCTCATTATATTTGAGTTTTATTTGGTTGCTTTTCTGTTTTGAAATCACAGCCCCGTACCTAAGTGGAAGAAATGCAAATTGTAGAATTGTGCTTCTTGGGCAGATGTCGTTTGAAGAGTAGAAACTTGTTGTCCAGTAAATTAGACACATTTTAATACTAAATATTAACCAGACTGTTAAGGAGGTCAGATAACACTATGTACAAGTTGTCTTGGCAATGGTTTGTGGAGGGATTTTAGCAGTTGCAAAGATTTTTGTGTGAAGTACTAGTAAAGTAGCCAGTAAACATTTCCGTTTTCCAGCTATTTAAAACATTCTTTATTGCCAGGGTTAGTTTTGAAATCCAGATTTCTAATTATACAAAAATAAAGCTTGTCATACAAACATCTGTGGTTTAATGCTGACTGATGATTTATATCAAGTTGCTCTATATTCTGCTTTTTTGACGTCAGAACACAGAAAATTCCGACCTTTGGAAAAGCGCCCAGGGTTTTTCACTTTCTATTCCGTAGAACACTTCAGTGTTTCTCTTTTAAAACCGTACAGAAATGCTTGATCTTTCCAGTGGAGGACCAGTAAGGTTTTCTTTCACAAGTTGTTTCAATAGGCTACAGCTTTTAATACAGGAATGTTCTGGACCCTATTATCAGGAGAAACATATGTGAGCATGATACAAGCTAACTATTTTAACTATCTTACATCATTTGACTTGGCCAATCGTAACGAACGTTAAATTAAACCGGAGCCTGGTAAACTCTTCTGGAAAAGAATTCAGAAACTGTTCTGAAAGATGAGATGTTGCTGGAAAGTTGCATTGCTTGGAACTCAGTTACTAATGCAAAGCATTTCAGGCTCCCATCAAGCAGTACTTTTCTCTGCGTGTGTTGTTGGTTGGAAACTGTATATTTATTGGGGGCCTTTCCCTTTATTTTACATATTTTATGTATTTTAAGAGTTCTGCCTTGTTTTCAAACATGCTTTATTGATAGGAATAACTTAATGGAAACAGAACTGCCGTCTACGTCCTCAGTATTACCAATATTAGCTGACCTTTAATATTTCCACAACACTTGTGTGCATAGTAACCTATGTTCATCAAATTCAACATGCGTTAGAAGGTGAAGTGTGGTTTAAGTTCCAGATGCTTGGAATTACTGGATAGAAGGAAATGTGAACACTGGCAAATCTTAGGACAAAGCCAGGGGTCTCTAACACTATATCCAATCCTTTAATGTTGCAGCCTCTTATGAATGGATTGGAAGTTGTGAAGTTTTCGTTTTGACCAAACACAGCTGCAGCTACTGAGAATTTCAGTTGCTTTGTTTATAAATAAATAGATCCAGTCTTTGATAGATACAGTATCCAAAAATGTATGTTGCAAATCCTTTTTCGTGAGACTAAAAAAGATCAGCCCCCAAACCTGCATTTGGCGTTGGCTGACTAAAGATCGTTTGTGATAGTTGTGATGAAAACTTTCAGTTGGGTGATTGCCTGCATCACTGCACTTTGATCACAGTGCTGGAGTAGCTACTTCAGGAGTTCTTCTCTCTCTAACTTAGGTGTCCTAGTTTGAAAACAAAATTTAAACTTTGCCTAACCTCGCTTTCTTAGGAACCATAGCAATTATACTGATACAGTTGTACTAATGCAAGCAAATGATACGCCTGGAAAGGTGAAATGAAACACGGAGGAGTAGAGATTTGTCATTATGTACTCGTGGATACTTGAATGTTGTAGTGATGGAAGTTAATGCCAGTAGGCGATTCTGGTTCTTTGCTAATCTTTGGCTATGTTAGGCAGCCAGTGGCCTTATTTTTCAGTATCTGTTGCACTGAGCTTTTCATTTTTAATGAGTAGACCTATAGCTTTCTTAAAAGTTTTAAAATGAGAGCTCGTTTGCTAGTTTGTTAGAATTTATGATCAAAATCAGTGCTATCAATGTGTTGAATAATACAATCTTCATAGAATCAGAATTGTAGGGGTTGGAAGGGACCTTGAGAGATCATCGGGTCCAACCCCCTGCCAAAGCAGCTCCCTAGGACATTTCACTCAGATAGGCGTCCAGACGGGGCTGGAATCTCTCCAGAGAAGGAGACTCCACCACCCCCCTGGGCAGCCTGTCCCAGGGCTCTGTCACCCTCACTGTGTAAAAGTTCTTCCTCATGTTGGTGCGGAACTTCCTGTGCTCCAACTTGCAGCCATTGCCCCTTGTCCTGTCTCCACAGACCACTGAAAAGGGGCTGGCTGATTCTCCCTGCATCCCCTGCTTAAGATAATTATAAACATTAATTAGGTCCCCCCTTAGTCTTCTCTTCTCAAGGCTGAACAGTCCCAACTTACTCAGCCTTTCCTCATAGGGGAGATGCTCCAGGCCCTTAATCATCTTCGTAGCCCTTCATGTCATATTGTGAAAGTTGTTCAAGGGGCTATAAACACTCGCTTTGCCTTTAAAGGTGGATTATGGAAGGAAAAGGGAGCTAAGACAAATTTTTAATTTCTCTCACGTTTAACCCGCTACAGTACGTGTGGCAATAAATAATGGGCTAATCTGATTATTCAGTTGGTATTTCTTGTCATTTGGAACAGATAGACTGTTGCTGCCGTGTTGAGAAGAATGCTGTTTGTCTTCCCCCTAAGCCTGCAAAAGCAAAGCCTGTGTTTGCCTTTCAGTAGGCATTCCTGAAATTACTAATGGACTTCCAAAGAAGGTAGTTGGGCTGTACAGGGGGACTCCTTTGGTGATCCTTGCTGCGTGAGCTCCGATCTTAGTGGCTGGTGAGAGAACTCTGCAAATAGATGCTTTATGACTCAGGGGTGAGAAAAGCTTCAGGGAAATCTGTTACTTCTGAAGATACAAAGGTCAATCAGATTCAAGGAAAACACATATTAAAAAAAAAAAAAGGCTTCTAAAATTCCTCTGGCCATAGAAACACTTGTTTTCCCCTATGCTAGCAAAGATACTCTTTAAATACATGTTAACTTCCTAATCTGTAAAGTATGGTGATAGCTTCTTACTGATTTTTTTAAATACTCAGGGGGGGTAAAGGTTTACTTAAAAATAGATGTGAAGAGTCATTACTGGAATGCTAATTCTTTTGTAGCAATGTATAGTTTTGCAAGTGGTCCTAAAAACAGAAAAATGAGCAAAGTTTATATTACCCTATAAAATTAGAGATTAGGGGTTTTAGTGTTCATGCAGAAAGTTGTGCTAATAAGACATAGTTTCAATGATTTCAGCTGAGAATTGATTTTAAGTTATCTTGGAAATTGTTTTGTTGCATAAATGTTTATGTAAATGCTACATACTGCTGAAGTATTTTTTGTGGAGGAATTTTTAAAATTATAAACATATATCTCCAGCCATGTAGCCTTAGTGTTTTAAGGCTTTAGTAAGCCAGGTATTAAATTATATGTCTAGTCTTCCTTAGAAAGTAAATGGGAAGATTAGCAGTTTTGCAGTTGCCTAGGAGCCATGCTCAACTGGGCAGCCTTAACGGGACTCTAGCAGTACCATTTGAGGAAATGTTGTCTCTCTTCCTGTGTAAATCACTTTGCAGTGCTTGGAAAAGTGAAGCACGTACGACACTAAAGCTGATAAATTGTGCAATTTATTCTTATTATGCCATGCTTTACATCGTATATATTTTGCAGCTGTTAGAAATAATCTGTTTGTAGCAGTCCCGACATATAAATGTTAATCATCATTAAATAATAAATTCTTTCACTACTTGCTGTAGCTGGGGTATTTTTAAAAAGATCTTCAGTGGGTCCAGCAGCCAGATACCATTAAAATTAGTAGTACTTTGTACATCTGAAGTATACAGGCCATTCTAAAAATCCAGTCTGGGTTATTTATAGGAATTTGCAATTAAAATGCACAGTTGTATGATACACTAGTAATGATCAGTGGTTAGGTCTGAAGCCTAGAAATGGATTTTTATTAAAATTCTCAAATTGATTTGGAAACTGTAGAAATCTTTTCTAAGACAACCTTTATGGCCATGCAGTTGAGACATAATCCCCAACATATTCTGGGTGCTGGTTTTATTTGGTTTTGCTGCATTTTAATCTGTTTAATCAGTTTCCTTCAAATGTGAATCATGCATAACCTTTCAGTGCAATTTTAAGGTTGAGGGGAACCAAGGAAACCAGATGTATGTTTAAATGTCATTTAATGAAAAGCATCTGTGGTTTAATGCATGGCTTTTCTTACTGGGTTCTGTAAACTCTTTCTGATGGAGGTGGCTCTAGTAGCTCATAGAGGAAAAAACCCAAAACACTCTTTTAGTGTTGTGATAACAGTTTGGGTTTTTAAAAGCTTTGCTTTACTTTAATGAAGTGTCGAAGTAGAATCTTTCGTAATTAAAACCATGTATTAGCACAGAAACTTCACTGGCATAAGAGCAGTAAATATCACTACTTTGTGACTTCTGAACAGCTTGTATTTTAAGAGAAGCTTATGTAAGTTTTATCTTTAAAGGTCTTCAGAGCATCAGCCTGTTACTTACTGGAAAAGAAAGTAATTTCAGAAAAAAATCTTAGTTTGAGAGTTGTGATTATAGAAATTTAAACAAATTTAAACAGTAAACATATCTATATTCCTCCAAAGCATTAATGGTATTAGCATATAATACCAATCCAAACAATTTTAATACACTTAAAAGCATAGAAATCCTGTTTTACTGTGGATTTTTGTGGAGATTTTTTTCCATCCAAATTATGCTTTCAGTGTTTCTCTATACAGACCTTCACACAGGTACAGATGACTATTCCTATGCTTTTATCAGTGTTAGTTGATCTAGAAAATTAAAAAAAAATAAATAAATCTGGTCATGATTTAAGTTTCAGTTCAATTTTTCTAAGAGGAGTACTTGATACCCAAACTGTGGCATCTTAGGGATGCTAACCAGAACATGGCTTTCCTTTCCTTTCAGTAGCTTTTAGTTTTACACAGTTGCATAAGGGAGAAGAATGTCCTATAACCAGAGTATCATCCTGCTTGGAGAGTGTGCATAATCCTGAAGGATCGGATATGAGTGAAAGTCCGTCTCATCTCAATTAAGAACACCTTCCTCAACCAGAGTTCTTTGGTACATAAATCTATCCATACTTGCTTTGGGGAGTAGTCTCCTAGGTGTTCTATAGACTCTCCACCACCTTCCAGAATCTTTGCTCTAATTGTGGTGTTCTGCCTCTTCTGAAACATGTTTTTCTGGTTTTGAAAGCCGTAGCAGCTGGTATTTCTAAATCCCCGCTGAGTCCTGCAGCCTCCTCCAAAAGATCTTCTGGGAAAAGAATTCATAAAATGGTATATGAGCCAGTCTGTCACGTAGGCCTCTGCGCTTAACATCCAGACCTTTCACTCACAACTGTGAGAAGATGTACAAAGACTGCCTTTGCTCGCTTCTCTGCCCTGTGCACGCTCAAGAGACTTGCGAAAAAGCCTCTGCTGTTATTTGCTGGTCATTTTGTCTTCTGTAGGTAGACCAGCTGGTTTTTCTTACTGTTGAGATACCCCTTACTCTCCCTAGTAGTTCTACCATTCAGCCACTCTCAAACGTAGAACAGATAATTGTTCTTGCTATGATTTCAGAACCTGTTCCCAGTTTCAAGAGTGTCTTTTCTTGGTACTAACTGCATCACTGCCACTTGACGTGAGAGCACATAATGATAAATATATCTACAGATCTTGAAAAGACTTGCAGCTTTAGCAATTACACTTTTCAGCTCTCAAAGTATTCTTATTAGGCCTCCAGCCTCCATGGGACCATTGCTTTGGGAAGGATTTTGTAAATTGGATACATTTTCATTTTGCCCAAGTATGCCAGAGACACTGTCAGTTAAGTGCAGGCTTTTGTCTGTCCATATGTCCTCAGAGCAGCACCGTTTTCAAGCAGAGATAAAACGTCACATCTTTTCCTTATCTGAATCACGAGCTTGTAGACTAAGCATTTTGCAAAGGACATGGTTGATCCTTCTTTAAATATTCTATTTCCATGAAATTTCAGGGTGAAATTTACAAAAATAACACCCATTTCCTACTTAGATGCAGAATTCATGGAGCAGTGCTGGGCTTCTCAGAGGTTATGCCACTTCTTTTTCTGGAGCAGATTTTATCTATTGAACACAGACATCATCTTGCAGTAATACCAGCAGCTGTTTTGACTCTGAGACCTGGGCCTCTTGACACCTGTGTGCCTAGATGACCTCAGGTGTCAGACATGAGTGATTGATGAAGGAACAGTCAACCTTCCAAGTTTTCACGTCTGTTGCAAATCCTGGATAGTGTTTGTACAGGGATGCTGTTTTGTCTTTCCTCTTTGTGCAGAGGACAACTGTTGTCTCCTGATAGGTGAACATCACTCAAGTTCAAATGATACGAGGCTGTAGATTGCAAATTGGTACAGGCTGTATGTCCAGACTGACATGGGTGTCTTCCAGCTTGCTTTCTCTGAGTAAGATACGCTGGCAGTAATGGGAAGTGTGGCAATGATGCTTTCATGTCAGGAATAATTAGGTGACAGAAGATCCTTTAAAATATGTAAATGATCAGTCAGCACCAGTTGTACTGCCTCTCCTGTTAATTTCTCAACAGACCTTTGGAAGCTAAAAAAAGCCACTCAGTGGCCACTCCTGCTCTTCTCCATTGCCAATCAGTTTCATGTCTGATTCAGTCGTCTTTAATAGTGAACCTCCTGCTCTCAGGAAAGACTTGTGCATTTAATATAAAGATGGCATTTCTTCTTGCAGCTGATTTTGCCACAGAAAGGAGGCAACTGTTTTTGCAGAAAGAAAAAATGTACCATAATTGAAATATGTTCTTAATTTGATTTATTGTTTTGACTTTGTAATCCTAAAAGAATTATGTCATTGTAAGAATACGAAGATTTTCCTGACTGCTTTGAAAACTAGAGATGGCTCTTAAATGTGTTCTGGAGTTTGTAGTTCCCAAGACCATATGTCTCTACTAACTTTTTATTAACTATGTGATGCAGAAGAAAGTAAATGTTATTTGGAGGAGATCATTAATTAGAAATGTTAGTATAGTTCATCCTTATGCTATTTAACTTTTGTTTCTGGAGGTTCCATGGGAGAGTTTGCTGTTGCAAATACTTTTATATAGACAACTTCCTGGCTAAAGTTTCTCTCTGTTGCAAAATAGAATTTCCAAAATAGTATTGAGATTTTTTGAACAAATAAGAGTTTCAAATGTTGTTTTTACTATGATGATTGCAGGGAGAACTTTTCCCAGAAATGACTTGCTTAACCATTACCTTACGATGAAATGTTTTCAGATTGTATATTTTGAGTCTTTAACCTGTGGAGAGATAGTTCATTTATCTTACAATATCAGTAATGCTCTCTGTAACAAAACTCTTGCTGAAAAATTCTTACTAATCCATATGAATTTCTTTGTATGGCCGGAGTTTGAGATCAAATGTGCTGCACTGTAAAACATACAAAAAGAAGTTTGTGGTGAGGAATAGAGTAAGTGGCATTTCTCTGATTGCTGCTGTCATATGGTATGGTACATGTTTGGACTTAACATGTTTTTTATAATGCAGTAGAGATTTAAGGCAATGTACCCTTCTGTGAGTCAGGAAATTGTTCAAGGCTTTCTTTGTAGACCTGTTTCCACCTTCCAACAACTAGTCTACGTGAAGTAGATGTTAGCAGAAGCAGCAAGAAACAGTCCAGAGCAAAGAACACCACTGTTGAATACCATCTTTGAAGATCTCTTCCTTAGAGTGCTTAATCATGTTTACATGCTAATTTCTTTTTGCAGCTACAGTTTTCTGAAGGTTATCCGTGTAAGTCTTAAATTCTTGTAATAGGAGCTTCTAGAAGGGTTAAAATTGGGGACACAGATAATTAGGAAGGTGACTTTGTAGTGAATGGATAATTTACTAGCACTAATTATTACTTCATTTAAATGAAGGCAAGCTATTTTATAGTTGAAGTTTGATGTTGAGTTGTTCTTAGGGAGGGTGGAAGTGGCACTCATTCATTTGTAGAAGTTGTATGCAGTACCTGGGAGCATACAACATTTGATGTGCATAGTTGGTATCTCGCATGTAAGATGCTTGTAAACTTCATATCTGACATGCTGAAAAGAAATTTCGTGTGAAACACTTAAGAGGAGCTGCTTCCTTGTATAGGCTCTTGCACTGTTGCTCCTGTGTAGAGGAGCTGTTCTTCTCTTCTAGTTGTGCAGTGCTTACATTGTATGTAAAGGAATACGTGCAGTGTTTGATGCTATGGCTACAGGTATGCGTTGAGTGTTTTCCAAGGCACATGAAGATGTATAACAGACTGCCAGAACACCAACACGCACTTTCAGGGAGAGAAAAAAAAAGGAGTATAATTTGGGCAAGCGTAATTAATGTGTCCATATGGTTTTCTCGCGATGCTCCTTGCGTGATTAAAGCACTTTAATTTGGATTTTTTTGGTGCCTATTCTTTGGTGTACCTAGTCCTGACCTTTCCAAACCCCTGAATGAGTTGCATATATAGAGGTCAGATGGAGCAATATATTGGAGTTTCTTTTTTTCTTTTTTCCTCTCTCTCTTTTCTGTTGATAGAGGGTGTAGATTCTGCTTCACTAATTGGGCCAGATGGGTCTGACTGCTTTCTTAGATGAGTCAGCCTATGCCTAAAAGATGTTTTTAACAATACGGCTGTATTTCATTAGAAATGTTTCATGATAAAATTGTCTTTGGGTTTCTATTTGACATTGTATATAGGATTTTAGAACTAAATCTACTTTTTAAACAAAAATGCAGTAAATTTATAATTGGTAATTTTTTTTAATGCAAGTTACTTGGAAGTTTAACTTTTTCAAATGTTATGAATCAAGCTACTATGGTATTTAAAACCATTACTTGATAGAACAAGCAGGAGATGTTAGCTTTTATGGCATTTTAGATGAAAAAAGAGAGCAGACTATATGCTTTGAAATTAAATGCAGTGCTTCATTCCCTAATATTTTTAAAACAGCGTTTGCTTCCATTTCTGTAACTTTATAAGAATGTCATAGTTATTCACTAGTTCTGGCAAGTTTTCATCTGGAGAAAGGAAGAAAAGGTGTTGTAGTGTGTGCTGTAGGTGTTCTTGCTGTAAAAGAAAGGGCGATATGACCAAAACTTAGTAGTAAAGTTCATCCTTTACATTAGCTTTAAGAGCAGAAGGATAGTCGTTCTTAGTCCTGTATTTTACACAGGTCTGTCCTTTTCCAGCCGCATTTCAGATTTTTTCCATTTCAAAACACTGTTTTTACCCAATGGTCATAACTTTTCATGCAGCACTTCATTGCAGTTTTCTGACTACAGCTTATTGTCCAAATGCAGTTCTGTTGGGCTCACACCTGTTGTTTTCTTGCTTGCTGTTGTCTCTTCCTGGGCATGTATCTGAAACAGCTTTGAGACTTGCATTGTGTGTTCCCTGAAATGACTCTGAAGGCATCGAGTCTAATTGATTTAATCTCATTGGTGAAAAATTTACTGATGCTACACCATTCGCTACATGTAGCTTGAACTTGGTGCATCTATGCTTTCATAAGCTATTCAGAGGCAGATTTCTGTTGCTTGCCTTGCAGACCTAGGTATGCTGGGCATCTCACAGTTACCTTTCTTGTGATGAATGCCTACTGAATTTATACATTCACAGCTATGACATCTCAGCTCATTGTTCCAAAATTGCAATGCTTTTATTTTTAAAAAAAACGATAAATGTATATGTGCATCCTGAGGATTTAAAAGCCAATACAGTAGTTGTAGTATGAAAATATTTCACTGTAACAGTGTTTTCTAATGTGAAAATGTCAAAACACTTTGAATTGTAAAAGTATGTTCTTTGCTTTTGTGGCAGTAAATGGAGGCCTCTGAGTGGAAGCTGACAAGGCATTTTTTTCAGCTGAAATGTCTGAATGAAAAGTGGTGTTAAATACAAGAATAGCCAGCATTGTCTAAACAAAGCTTAACTAGAGTTTCATGCATGTATATATTTAGTAAGTCAGAAACTATTTCTAATAAAAAGCATTGCAAGAGACAGTCAAACTTCAGAGAAAATGCTGATAGAGTATGTGGCAGATTGGCTGTCTCAATGAGAAGCCAGTGGCAGCCATATGAAATTAAATAGTGCCTTAATTCTGAACACTTAAAATACTGTTTATGTAAACAAATTATTTTTAAATTAACTATGACTAAAAATAAAAGCTGTTCAGGTCAGGGTCAGTGGTGGAAAACGTAAACTGGCTGAAGGTGGTATTCAACAGTTTCTTCTTTTCCCTCACTGACTGACTTGCTTTTTAGAAATTTCAATTAAATGTTCAACTTAAACATGTAGGTGAAGCAAATGAAAATCAAATGTAAATGGAGAAACATAGCAAGAATATAGTATTAAAATAAACTACTAGAATCTGGGGGATCTTTAGCATTCAGGGCAAAGGGATCAAAACCTCCAACCGAGGTCACTGTGCACCAGTTTGCTTTCTGAATGAACCAGATGATGTGATAACCTGATAGAGCAGATTGTGCCAGGCATGCCATTTATTTTTATATATAGGAACACAACAGTATGGCTCATGAATATTTCTTCATAGAACTGTAAAGAAGTGATGTGGTTATTTATAAGCATCCTTGATACCTGTGGCATCCTTGATTTGTTTCTCCAACCTGATGAAGAGACAGAGTTTAAAACAGAGACAAAAGAAAAATATTTAATCAGTAGGCATGAACATTTCTGGATAATATGGGAGGGCTGTTGGTATTTGTGTATTTTTGAACCTGGTAGAAAAGATTTCGCAGAACTTTTATGACAATAGGCTCACCCTCTTTTTTTAAAGTTAATTTGATTTCATATGTGGTTACACCTTAATTAAAGCTTGTAATTAAGGTTTATCAATAAATGAGGTTCATCTGTGAGTTATAAATGAGAGAGGAAGTAGAATATACATTTATAGAAATAGAATTTATCTAATCCTAGGGTTATACAGGTGAAAGGAAGTGAAGAAAAATCATGCATGATAGGTCAGTTATTAAATCTAGTATTGAGAAAGAAGGAACTCAGGTTTGTGTCCAAAGCAATTCCCAGCTTTAGCAGTTACTTGGAAATACCTGTTGGAGCTGGCATTGTCACCATACAGTGCCCTAGCCTTACAATGCTTCTCAGCCTGATTTTTACGTTAAAGGAGAGAGACTCTCCTGAAATAAACCCGTGGCGAGTTTTTGTTTAGTGAGAACCTATTTTGAGGTTGGTACTTTACCTTCCCGAAAGGGTTATGAGATGATTTTGCAGCCATGGCCATTCTACTTAACATGCAATTTGAAGAATCAAAAATGAAGTTAACCACACACTGGTGACTTTTTGCACTAATGAACAAGCAGCCTTGTGCAAGCCAGTCACAAACATTCTGAAGTGCAGCTCGCTGGCAGGGGTGGTGTTCTCAAAGTTAAATTCCATAGAAGTCCTCAAATCCAGTGCCAAAATGATCTACCACTGCTTACATACCTTTTCTTTTGATGTCTGACTCTTTCACTGGATGGAGCTGCAATATTTAGTGCAACCAGAAATGCAGACTCATCAAAACTAATCCAGAATCATTAATATGGTCCCTCAGTAGATAACTAGGCTAGATTATTAAAACAGGTCTTCAAGAGTTAATCCCGTAACACTGAGAAGTTGCCAGTTGTTTATAAAGGAACTATGGAAGATATAAATAAAACCATATAAACCTATTTTGCTGTGCCCAGAACTCTTGGCAGAAGAGTATTTTTGCCTCCACTGGAAAAAAAATACTTAAGTGTTCATAAATTGGTAATTACTGTGACCTAGTGCATTTGCTCTCTCCTAGCTTTTTTTTTTGGTAACTCCTGTTTTGGTGCCCATGTGAAACTATTGGGACAGGGTAGATGGTTCTGCTGCTTAAGGTGAGAAGAAGGTAGTATGTATAGGACAGCCCACTCAAATTTCATCTGGAGGTCTAGTGCTTGGTTTTATGATTACTTGTAAAGGACGCTGATGTATTTCAAGATTTTTCTAAGAGCATTTCTTCAAATACATTGGAAGTTGCTAATCTAGGGAGGAAGTTTGTCTTACCTCAGGGACGGTGTTCACTCTGTTTTTCCAGCTGCTGTCCACATTTTTACACCCATGCCTTCCCTTTTCCGCTTTCCTCAAAACCAGAAGTTACTTCCCACTTCTTCAGAGGACTAAGGTTTATGGGAGGACAGCAAGACCATCTTCATTCCTTCTAGAAGACAAAATTAAGCTAAGCTTTACGCTCTTCCAGTACAATAAATGTTGGTCCAGAGACAGCAAATGTTTACCCTGCTCAGCATTGAGCTGCTGTTTACATTTCAGTGGAAGAGGGAGCAGCGGGGGCAGAAGAGTAAGGGAGTGGTCATTAGTTTCTTTCACGTTTTCTCAATTAAAAATGACAGGGGAGAAAAAAAGCATTGAGACAGACACACACCCCTCACCCATTCCCCCTTCTCAAAATACATAATGCTGTAGAAGGACCTTTTTTAAAATGGAGACATGGTGGTGCCAGTGAGAGAGTGGGTGCTGGTACATTCAGTGTGATGACAGGAGCCGCGCTGTTGAGCAGGGGTTTGTGTAGTTCCTTGGTCTGTAGCGTAGACAGTTGTGTGCAGTATCCAACAGCAGTAACAGGAGACAAATTAATTTTATTTGAGAGGTGGCTAAATACCTTCAGTAGTCGAAACGCTTAAGTCAGCAGTTGAAATGTCTCTGCCTTGCTGCCATCATGCTCCTTGGGATTTTTCTTCTCCAATGCTTGTTCTGCACAACTTCACCCATAGAAGAGCCTTTGTTTTTCGCAGGCATGGGGCCTTTCTTGTAACGTGAGAGTGCATCCCTCCCTGTACACAAAGGTGTTGCTACTGTTCTCAGCCCTGCACAGCCATTTTAATCTGAATGGGAAATCTGTCTAGGGACCCGAGTACAGTAATTAGCAGTCTCTTCAGAGTGTCGGAGCAGAATTACCATTGTAATGGTTTAGCTGGAGGATAAAAGGATTGAATTTGGGTCTGCCTTCCTGCCAAACTAAATGAGTTGCCATGGGAATTTTCAAATATAAGAGGCGTTTACTTAAAGCAATTTGGCGGGTTTGAATAAACTCATAAATTACGGGGTTTGGGGGAGAGATCCCTGCTTTCTCTGGCATAGGCTGAACAGCAAAGAAGGCTGTTAGAAAGCTGCTTACATTCTTAATGAGAATAAGTTGATCCATGCTCCCGTGCAGACTATCAGCTTATTAAGGCTAAACTGTTTCTGCTAAATACAGTACAGTAAGCACATTTTGAGAGACAGAGTTTGCAACAAATCCCAGAAGTAAAAAACAAAATCTGATTGCTCTAAACATAAATTGAATTTCCTTTGCTAGATTAGATCTATTTTCAAGTAATGCTATTAAAAATGGTTCTCTGTATTGTTTCAATAAACATTAACCCGCTATTGATTTCAACTTTCCTCTGTGCATGTAATATTTATTACAACACTTGTCAAATCTGCTTCTGAAAGGGGAGGAGGGCATCGAAGGTTTCTTTTGAAAACAAGTAAGGTGCTGTGGCCCTTCAAACTGATTTTGGTTTTTGGGGCCACATGTAAATGTTTCCCCAGCTCAGGCCTGTCTTCTCTCTGAGGGAGTTGGGCTTTGACCTGCTGGCTTCTTTGTCAGCACCAATGCTATTGAAATGTGAGAAGATGGACTTGGTGCTTTCACAGATGCCTCAAGTGATGAACATCACTTATGCTTGTTTAACCTTCAGTTGTGCTCAAGAAGTCAGCTGTAGTAGTAGAACTGATGACTAGTGTTTTGCACCACTTGTTTGAAAGCATGCATTATTGTTCTCAGCCACCTGGTAGCTTAAAGAAAGAACTAGGTAGCTTAAATGTACTAGATTTGGTAGCTTAAAGAAAGAACTAGGGAAGCTTATATGTACTTGAATACTTTGATTTTATATATATATATATATATTTTAATTCCAAGGACATGTCATGCTTGGAACAGTACACAATATTTTTGCCCCCCAAAATTTATATTGGATACATAGCTTAAGGCTTAAATGTTTCTGTGTGATCCTTTTTTTGTATGTATCTCAAATCCTTACTCATAGCTATTAGGATATGGTGGAGGAACTAATTAAAAAGGGAGCAGTACTGCTGTAATGGCAGTAATTTAGACTTTTGTTTAAAGCAGTAAAAATATGCTTAGAACTCCTTGATATAATCTTACATCACTAGCAGGAATCCTGTAAATTAGCAAAGGAAAATAGTAAATTTGTGCTGGTGATTCAGTAGTTGAACAGCTGCTAAGTTCTAACAAATTCCTGAACTGTTACTAATGATGCAGCTGAAACACTGTTTGGTAGCCTCAGGGTACAGCTTCAGTGAAACTTCAGAACTATCTCCAAAGAAATTAGATGAAGACAAGAGCAGCATTTACTATCACTAATACTCGGAATTTTAGCTGTTCATTTAAAGTTACTTAGGGAAGTATTGTTTCCTTGTATTAATTATCTGTGCCCCAGAGTATGTGTGCTTAGAATTGACAGTGAATGCACTGCATCAGACTTGAACCCCAACCCTCATACTTTCTTCCATGAGCTAGTGAAAGGCAACGGCAAAATTTAAAGGCATTATATTAAGTTTTTAAGAAGTGGCTTGTGAAACTGAAGCTACGAATACTCCCACATTCTGCATTATAAGAGGGATGCTAAATGATTAAAGGACATTAACAGAATTTTTTCAAGTATAGCACAGCAAAGGCAGCACTGCGGAGAACTGTTTGGGACACTGTTCACTTAGAACCATAGTACCAATAGATTACAGCAGTTCTGCAAAGCAGTAATATTTACAGAAACCAGGCAGTTTAAAAGAAAAAAAACCACACCCCACAAAAAGGGGGGCTTATTGATGTGATACTGTTTTCAAATTTTAGACTCTGGGATTTTCTTTTTCTGCATTTCAGAGTTTTAGGGGAGCTTGATTGGGACCTGTCTTAGGTGAAGTCTTCTGCCTTCTTCTGTTCCTCCCCTTTGCTTGACTTGCATGGCTGAAGTGGAAATAAGTGATGGTGGGAGCACAGGAACACCTTAAACTTGTTTTTTTCTTCCAGGACAGATATTCGAATAGGGATGTTTGATAATTGCTGATAACAGAATCTGGACTACATACTGTGATCTTAGTTCTGCAATACCTAGGAGGAGAGCAGGGAGTGGAGGGGGTGGAATCACTAATACTTCAGTATTTCACTTAATTTATTTTTTTATGAAGCTTTTCATAACTTGAAAATTATTGATCAGTCACATCAGAAACATCCTTCTCTGGAATGAAGACATGCATCACACAGGTTACCTGGCAGAAGACGAATATTTTCTTTGAAGGATATTCTGTCGTTTACCTCATGAGCAGTACAGGGAGAAACCTTACAGTTCTGTCATCTAAAAGCGTGACATACATTAAAAAAAAAAATCTTGATAGGTGCCAAGTTATCTATTATGTTCTCTTACGTAAAACTGAGTTGGACCTGTTGAGACTCCAACTACAGAATGTTTTCATGAGATGCAGTGAGCCTGTTTAACTGTTAGAAGCAAAAGTCTGCTTTCTGCTTCACTGCTGAATCCAGCTCCAGACTACTTATTTTTGTGGATGGATATAATTAAAAAGTAATTTGTCAGGCCTTTCTATGGGCTGATTTTATTTGCTGAATGGTAGAGAAGTAACAGACAAAATTTTCCGGTGCTGTTTTCAGAGGTGAATCACCTTGCTGAATGTCTCACAAATCCTAGAGCATGCAGAGAACATGTCAGGAGCAGCATGGCCATAGAAACAATGGTCATAATACAGTGGAGAAGTAGGAAGCTATGCAAAGTGCTTGTTCTCTGTGTTTTAATTTGCTTTATTTCTAGGGTTCTTGGCTCCTGCTGGTCCAGGAATCCAGAGAATCAAAGAAATGTGCATTCTACTAGACAAGTAGGAGCAGCTGCTGTTTCTGCTCAAGGCACTCCCTCTTTTCTGATGAATTCTCTTGAAGTATTTTTATCTATTCTCCATTTAATTTTGCTTCTGCTGGGGCATTGTTACATTGGACTCTGATCTTTAGATTCCAACGGTTTGTTTCTTTCTACAGTTCTTTTTTCTTACTGACTTGCGAGCTTTTGGGAGCAGAAGCTGTGTATGCACATTGCTGGTATCTCAACTCCAGATCAGAATAATGCTTATACTGTTACACTAAAATTAACACTGCACACAGAGGCATAAAAATGAAAATGCATTATCCTAAGTCATGCAGTTCTAGGCAACAGAAAATCAACAGTTTTCACTTAGTATAGTTCTATTAAAATAATACAATAAAGAAAAATATTAATAAGGAAATTGATTTTTTTTTTGGATCCTCACACTATCAATTTACATGTTATTTTCAGTTTGTTAAAGCAGAGCTTTGTATTAGATACACTAATTTATTGGTATGGCTTTAAATTCTGTCGTCTAAGGTGTTAAAATTACGACTTGAGAATGATGGTGATGTTTTAGAAGAGATTAAAAATAATTTATTTAAGTGTTTTTAGAACACAGTGCAAATACCAAAGAAGCTCAAAGCATGAACACATACAGGTATGTGTTCATAAATAAACGGTTGAATTGTAGCCTTTGCTTCTCATGAGCAAATGTACAAATGGAGAAAACTTACATAGTTTAGTGAAACCACTGAAGGAGTGTGATTAGTACACTTGGTCAAGGAAGCTGTAATGGTACTTTTCCACTGAGAGTCAGTATCAGGAGAGAAAAAACTCGGAAAGGAGAATGATTTTAAGTAGATTTAAATGGGCAGAAACTGAGTAAAATAAAAAATATTGTAAGAGAAAAAGGAATAAGAAAAATTAAATCAAATATTCTAATATGAAAACAACTGTGTTGTCAGGTCGTGGACTCCAGTGAGAAAAGAAAAATCCATGCTTTTAGTTTGGAAATTAAGACTGCTGGGCTTCAGAATTAGCAAGACTAAGACTAATTCCACATGCAGCTGAGTCAATTTAGTTTTGCAGGGAGGTGGGGGGTTCAGCTCATGTGTCTCCTTCCTTATGATGGCACACATTTCAACCTGCAGTGAGGCCTTTCAGTTTTGTAATCTGGCAGACAGCTCTTCAGATTTTAAAAATAAAAATAATCCTGCCAGACTAGCAGGTTGATGGCGCTCAGTCATGGATATGATGATACAGGAGAGCAACACTGAGGAAAGAATAGAATTGTGACTACTACCAGTTAAATTTGCTTGAAGTACCACAGGAATGCCAGTTGAGAGGCTTTTTACATCTTCAAAAGTAATTTTTGACTCCTTTGACAGCAGTGTAAAACCTCAGCCTAATCGTCCAGAACTAATTTGTAGCCTGGGAAAAAATCTGAAGATAGCATTTTAATTTTTTATGTTCTAGCATTCACTGTTGTATCTTCTAGGTAAACTTGTCTGAACATGTTTCATCTGAAATTACTCTCCATAAGTTTTCCATCTGATTGATTCCCATTCCATTCTCTGTTTTTTAAAGGTCTCATCTTTCTGAACTCAATCATGTGCAGATACACAGCAGTTTATTTTTACACATTCCAAAAATGAAATTCCATTCATGTTTTTCCATACATTTGAATTGCTTAAGAATTTTCCTAGCTTTTCAGGCCTTTTGGACCTTTGTTGTCTATATTTCCCCTGCCTTAAGGAAAGGGCTACATTTGTCTCTTCTCATTGATGACGAGTAAATGAATATTCCTCGGTTACTTTCAGATTGTGTCCAAAAATTTACATTCCCATTTAGGTTTGCTTCATAACTGCTCAGCCACATCTCATAACTGAAACCTTTAATTGTACTTTGGGGGCTTTTTCTTTGGTTGGTTAGGGCTTTTTTTTTATTTCTATGTGTAATTTTTACACACATTAAAGGAAGTTTTTAATACAAAATACTATGTATAAGTATATAATCCCTAAAGTTAGAGAATATGTGAATTTAGGTATTACTTGGAAATATTCATGAGATTCTGGAGTTCAGGAGATTAAGAGGTACTAAGGTGATTTATCCTGTTGTAGAAAATGTGTTTTAAGCTGCTTTTGCGTATGGGTGTGCACCTTGTCTACAGGAGTATGAAATTATAATTCTACAGTCTCTGAAAGACAGTTTAATTGTACATATCTCAAATATCTAAATGGAAATAGTTGTGTTTTCCATAATGGTTGGAGTAGAACAATGAGTGTTTAGAGAACCAGGGTGTCTGAACAATAAACAGATTTATTACAGAAAGATGTTTAAAAAATAAATTGAGGATAAAATCTAGACATGGGAAAACTGGGAGTGTTTAACCCATGAAACAAGGACTCAAGGGTCATTCTGAAAACAGGTGGAAATTGCACATCAATATGCAGTTGAGAATGCAGTATAGAGTGAGAGTGATGGGTAAGGCACTGGCAGTGTAGGAATTGCAACTTGAAGAGTTTGGTGTTTGTCTTTAATACAAATATTACTTGTTCTCTGCAAAGTTGGTACACCATGCATTTGGCTTTTAAGGTCAGCTGGAAAGCTGCAAGGGAGATCCTAGGTAGAAATATTGTAAGATTATCCTATCAAGAACAGATTTCTGAGCATGACATGACAGCATTGATCCAGGATGGCTCGGTGACTGCGGTTTGTTTCAGCCACAGTTCAGATACTCTTTCAGCTGCTTAAAAAATGAAAAAGGAAAAAACATTAAATGAAGATTTGGTGTAATATCTGATCCAGACTCTGTAGCAAGCTGTTCAGATAACAGCACTATAAAATATGCAAAGATAAGCAACGAATAGAAGCACAGAAGTCTTGATTATTTCTGTCCCAGTATAGGCTTTAACTTGCAGTGAAATTTGATCAGATTTATACTGAGAGACCTGTTAAATGGTTACTTAAGTGTAGTTTCTCTGTTTCTGCTGAGGAGGAAGATTTTTAAATTGGTGTGTAAAGCAGCAGGGAAGGATAGTGAAATTAATTATTTAAGATAGGCCTGATAGATACATCTCTTCTTCTAGGACAGAAAATTAGACTTAAAGAACTTTAATTGGCTTATGATGTAGACTCATTTAATTATTACATAGATTCTGGTAACGTAGCATTTTAGGAATTAGGAGGTGAAAAAATCCTTGTTAGTAATTTCTTTGGGGACTTTCCAATAGGTTAATCAGGCTTTTATTTTGGCCGGGGTCTCACTGATACCCAGATATTTGTGTTTACAGCAACTTCTGGGCAGTAGACAACATTGTGTTTGTTATACTACAGTCTCTTTTCTGTATATGAACTGTTGTTACCTACAGCTGCCTCTGTACCATGGCTCACCTACAAAGATGGTGGAGTCTGTTATTTGTGCAAGGCACCTGAATAGTCTTGGTTTGGGGAAGAAAACCTAGAAAATGTGTAGGTTTTATCCCAGATGCCAGAAGACACTTTTTAAGGAAACAATTGGTGTGGTGTTTTGCGTTTGTTTATCAAACACCAATACTTTTGGAAAAGTTTTTCTATGTATGCTAGATGTATTAAATTGCTAAAATACATGCTTCTTGTGCATATTAGTAAATAATAGAGAAGTCTTTTTGTTGCAGTTGAGTAACTTTTTTTTTCAGAATGTAGTTTTCAGTTTTTGTTAAAAAGCTAGTAATACTTTCAAGACTAAATTATTGGTACTTTAATGTCTCCTAATTTTACTATTAAGGATTTATAATCTGCCCTTAAAACATGCAGCAGAATAAAATTTCACATACAAAGTGGAACATCGTAAGAAACTTCTTTTGTGTTACTACAGTATGAAAAAGAAGTGGTTGTTATTTGTCAAAATGTGGATATTAAATACTGACCTTTAAGCATGTGATAAAGTCCCAAATTCAAAGAGGTGAATATCTTGAAACCAGAAGCTACTTTAATTCATTTTTAACACAATCACTAGCTCTCACTCCAGCTTCAAGTTCTTTTTTTTTTTTCCACAATAAGTGCAATGATTAATTAAAGTAAGACTTGTTTATGTTTGAATTAATCTGGGTGATTACACTGGAAAATTACATGCCTGTGTTTAAAAAAAAGGTCAAACTGTGATCACTTCTGATATTCTGGAGTAGTTACAAGAAACTGAAGAATGTTGCATGATTTACTAGTGTTTTGTAACTAAAGTTGCAAAGATCAAAGGAATTGATGACAAAATGAAAATCTACAGCATGTATATTTTTCTGTAATACTTAAAAATGTCAAAAGTCTTTTGGCTGAATCTATGAGAATTTGTCTTGTAAGGCTTTTAAGCTTACTTTTAATACTAAATTTATGTTATGTAGAGCTAATGAGTACAAATTGATAGATGAAACCTTCATGCCTTCCCTTGGCTCTTATGTGACTGTTGGAGTAAGTGTTCAGGGCAACTGGAGTCCAGGCCGCCTCTTGCCAGTTTCTCATCAAATGATGCTGCAATAGTGATACTCTTACCTGGTGGAGAACTCACAGTACACCTGTGGCTACTCCTCCTAATAGCAGTCTTCAACAGCAAGAGTCACTGGCCTTTCGTTTTTGGGGCAGGAAGGGTTACTTGCTCGGGAGATGGATGCAGGCTAGGTACAGCTCTGTGGGTGAGGCCGGTGGTTAGTCAGGTGGGCCGAGCACAGCTCCAGCTCCCTGGGGAAGAGGCACTCCTCAAAGGCCCTTTGTGCCAGCCTCTGTCAGGGCCAGGCAGTGCTGAGGTCTCACTCCAGTCTCTGGAAAATAAGCATTGGCTGGTCTCTAAAAGCTGAATAGAAAGCTCAATAAATAGCAAAGAAAGCCTTCTCCCTAGCAACACACTGCCTTGAGCAGCTTGAGCCTTCAAACGGAAGGTCATATGATTGACATATTTGTCCCCTAAAGAGAGTGCACACAATTCATTTTTTCACTTCTCTCTATTTTTAAGCTGTGTGAAAGCAGGTTTTGGCCAGCTGTACAAGAGAGATTAGCCAGTTGGAATACTACCACTGCCTCCTCCTGGACTTCGTCAGCTCTTGAGAGTTCAAGAATAACAGGAGAGGCATCTGTGGTATTTATAGAAGTGTTAACTTAGATTTTTAAACAGTAACATTTGTATTCAAGTACCAGTAAATGCACATAAGACATATATGTTGATGTTATATTCAGCAGAGCTACAGGTTGCTTATATTCTTGCAAGCAGCTGGAATTCATTGTGAGCTTTTAGCACTCATTCACTTTTTAGCAGCTGTTGAGAATTACTGAGAGTGCATAGGTCCTTTTAAACTTTCAATGTAGTGTTTTCGCAGTTGGGCTAGGAATTTAAAGCTAGGTTAGTTCAAATTATGGGTATTTTACATTAAAAAATACATCTCTAGATGGTAGCTTTTTACAGAGTTCTAAATTAAACAGACATAGGGACATAAGGGTTTTGTGTGGTAAAAGTGTCAACGAAACTGTTGCAACTTCTGTTATTTTGAAAATAAATTGTAAAAAAGGGAACATAGGTGAAATGCAGGAACAATTCCTTTAATCACTTTTAGCTGTCATGATTCTTGCTGAAAATATGACTGCAGTAGTAAGCATGTCAGTCTAAAAACCTATCGGAAGGCCACTGCTCCCTGAATACTTTAATGTTGTGCAATTGGAAAAGCTTTAGCGTTCATATTTTTACTTTCTGTTGTAATACATTATTTTAATTAGTATTACTTCTGCCAGGACATCTCAAGCTGAAGAGAAAAATGTCTTGAAAGTTAGTACTGCAGCATGAATTCCCATGTGGTAGTGTGCAGCCCTGAATCCTGTCTTTAATGAAGCAAGCACATAGGATAAGGTGCACGTTAAAGATGTGTACTAATTCACAGCAATAGTCTCTGTACTCCTTGTCACCAGCAGTTAGTTTTCTTTTGTTGCTCTAAAAAGAGACTTCTCGTGTTCTTTCTAGGTTACTAAATTTGATACAAGATGTCATTTTTCTTACTTTATTTTTGGGTGGGAGCAGATTAAAAACATAATGGCCATGTTTTCCATATGAAAACATGGGGTCACATTTCAGTACCATTTTCAGAATGAAAGGCTTTGTTTATGAACTAAAACATTAGCACAGCTGGAAACAAAATTAGCTGGAACTGGAGTCTCTATAGAGTTTGCAGCAAAATAATACTTCTGAAAGGCTTTAATGGGGTTTGTTCTTTCCCCTCCCTGATATGTGAGTTCAGTGTCTTTGCACTGGAGGAAAATTTACAGCCATTCAGAGTATATAAACTCTAACTTTGAATAGAAACCTCCTGGCATGGCAGAGGAAAAATAAATGTTACAGGTCAGGCCAGACTTACCTACAAGTATTTTAATTAATCATTCCATTGTTTCGTTTCTAACACCTGCCTCTAATGTATGCTTATTAGAACAACCATCTTGATCATAGAGAGTTGTGTAGCATGAAGTTGCTTGAATCATTTTTATAATTTACTTAAAACTTAGGATAGATTAAAGTATTTGTTCCAATAAAGTGGAGTGTGTCAACACAGTCTCAAAGGTTTTGGCACCATTCAGTCTGTTCAAAAGGCTACAGCTGCAATAAAGACCTGTATAATACAGGTCATGTTTGATTTCTGCTCTGTTCAGATTCCTCAGATGTTCATGGTACTCGGGATGTTGCTGGTAGAGCCATATGTGGGAAAATGTTTACTAGAGGCTTGACTGGTAGTGTCACGTTCAGCATGCTTATGTTTTAAGCTCCTGTTTTCAGAATTAAAATACCTAGTGAGGAAGAACTGTGAATATCTAACATTCCAAAATTAGATACACCAAAAATAAAGTGGTTAGCTCTGAAAGTTTTTTAACTGGGCCTGCGCATTGCTAATTAAAGCTCTCATGCTTCAGACTGTATTACTGATAGCAATTTCATTTGAATCTTGATAGATATATGAGCAAATATTTATGCTAACAAATACATCTTAATGTATTCTAGTATAATTCTGTGGTTTTGATTTTTTTGGGGTTGGAGTGTGTGTGTATATATATGTGTGTCGTGAAAGATGCATTCCTGTTCTGGAGCTTTATGAATGGCTGAAGCTGTTCTGTGTGCTGTGTACAGAGATTCTTGCCACTGATTTTATTAACACAATTAAAAGATTAAGTTGTGATGGAAAAAGTAACGATAATTTAGAGGGGAAAAAAGGCTAAATAAAAAGCAAATTCTGGAATTATGGATTGTTGAATGTCTAGTATAACTGACCCAAAACCTTGTGATTTAAATACAAGCCCATCCATCTATCCTAAAGAAATGTTGAGACAGACATAAAGATCTGTTAGCATCAAGCAGAAAGCTAGTGGTGATTTCCTCCTTCAACAGTATATTAACAGCTCATACCCAGGTGAAGCAAACCCCTAAATCCTATGGATGCTGTATTTCAGTCTGGCTTATAAAATGCACTTCATGCTGATTTTCTCTACCTTATCTGTCTTTTCTTCTTGCAGCAATGGAAAGTGGGGGAGGGGAGGGCATAAGGACTCTCAAAAATATTACTGGTAAGCCAGGTATTGTGATTAAACAGGGACATGTCAGATAAGGCAATGGGAAGTGTAAAAAGATACGCTGCCTTTTCCCCCTAGTGTATCTTTAACATTATGACCAATGAATTTGTCAAGAGAACAGCACAGTCTCCTTTGCATATCATTTGAACTGAGAGCTTGCTTTGAAGAAGATAAGCGGACTGTGTTGCCCAGAAGAAATAATGATGCTAATTTATCTTTGCCTATCCTCATAGACAGAGCGGTGTGCGTCGGTGTTGAAAAGGAAATAGAGAAATAACTGAGCTGTAGCTTGCCACCTATTCAATGCCACAGTATTGTTGATGGCATACAGGATTTGTAAGAAATATGGCTGGTCTTAAAGTAGTGATTTATTTCACTTTGTCTTAAAAGTATTTGGAAAAGTTTTCTCTGATAGAAGAATAGCTGCCAAATTATGCTAAAAAAGACCTCTTCGGCAAATTCTTTTCAACACAAACAAAGCTATGTTGTCGGCTTTCTGCTCCATCACCATCAGATGCATATGTGTAATCAAGGATGAGAAAGTCCAAGTAACATATGTTTACCAACAGTTTCTAATTGTCAATATTTACATTCTGGGCATGGGAAACTTGGAAGTCTATGATAATTTTTTTGAGGAGAAGGGATGATGGAATGTTTTCCCTAATACTGAGTAAGAGCAGCTTACTGGAAATAAAACTGAATGCTGTCTTGCAGTAGGTAATTGATTAATAGTTTACTCACAGTCCAAGTCTTTTAAAAAGTCCTGTTCTTTATGTTTCACATCTGGGTACCTGTCATCTTGCCTAGAATTTCCTTCCCATAGATACTTCAGTCTTTTAACAACTCAGATACAAAGACTTTACAAACACAAAATTGATTTTAAGTGTGTATACCTTTGCTTCAAGAATTCCAATGTGTTTAATTTAGTCTGTGATCTTTTAGAATGTATTTTACAATACATTGATGTCTGAGATCTGTTTTTTTGTTTAATACGTGTGTGTCTAGGAATTTGTAGTACATTGTTTGTGAGGTTTTTTGTTTATAGAATGGAAGGGTTTTGTCCCTGAATGGAGACATTCATGTGTAAAGGCTGTTTGACTGGCACATGGTATGTTAGGAATACTTACTGATCTACAAGTGAATTGCAGTGGAACATTTTTCTTTGTCAGGAAGATAAAAAGCATTCTAGACCCTGGAGAGCCTAGCGAGTGTGTCACAGCGCAGGCGGCGAGTGTGTCACAGCGCAGGCCTCAGAGCCGCAGCTGTGTAGCTCTGCAGCAGCTGGGGACTGTAGGAAGGCAGGGGGACAGACCCATGAGGGGCAGCACCGCCTCCTGGATAAGGAGGGATAAGATCAGTAACAGTAAAATATTTCAGCAGTGGTATTGTGTTTTACCAAAACTTGCATCAAATTAATAAATTGCAGGTGGCTTATGCTTTACAGGTGTGCCGTTTAAAGAGTAGTTAGAGTCTTTGTAATTAATGGGTGTCTTTACTGAGATACAGTGGTAGAAAAGTTACTTTTATTGTATGTGGCAATTGTAAATAACTTTCCTATTTAAGGAAGACTTTTAAGCATCTACTCTTGTTCATGGTATGGTAGTGTTCTATAACTGTCATATTCTCTGCCCTCTGTTTGGAGTGTCTGCAAAATTATTTAATGCCTTACCTAAAAAATGCAGTGTGGTGCTGGAAAAATTCACTACCTAAAGTAAATGTGCAAAACAGCCTATGGACTTGGACAGAATGTGGTAGCTAGGAGACATGTGTCTGTAGGTGCCAGGGAAGATGCCAAGCTGCTGTTGAGTATTGCTGTTTAACCAGAGGTGGTATGGGACAGTGGGCAGATAGCCTGTGTGAGAAGTTGCTGAGGTGCTTGGAAGATAAGTGCTGCTCTTTAAGGCTCCTGCATTGCTGAGGCTGTCTGGTCATTCTTTCCATGAGCATAGGACAGGCCTGCTACACTTGACTGGGGAAGATTGAGACTGATTTTAACCTCTGTTTGAGGTTGATTTATCCATCATTTTACTTCGCCATTGTTACTTCTTCCCACTTGTTGCTTCTGCTCTGATCCTGAAAGGATAGCCCTAAAACAGCTTATAAAGGACTATTCCCTTTAACCAAAGGCAGACTTGGCTGCATTTGGTGCAAGATGAAACTGTCTACAGCCTTTCCTAGGGTTGAGCTCAGTTGAGTTAATGAGAATTCAGTTGAAGTGCAGGGATGTGTGACAGGATTGCAAAAATGTCATTCAAAATGCACGACACTTGGAAGCTAGACTGTCAATGAAAGTCACTAGCATCACCTCAATCAGTGTATCTATATTATTAGGTGTGTAGGAAAAAGAATATATATTTTCCAAAGCAGTTACTTGAAAAGGAAAATGCACCTTATGTGGGGAAAGTATATATGTTTGTACAGAAATGCTGAAAGCCTTCCCTGCCAGTGTTTGTAATAACGAGAATCCAAGTACGTACTGAGACTTAGCTGGGTAAAGACTGGGAGGCTCAAGGAGCTCTGTCAGGATAAGGTATCCCTGCTATCATATGAGTGGATTGTTTGGTTTGTGAATTAACTCTGCTGCAGTCATCTTCCATGTGGGTCAGTTTGGGGTGGCAGAGCAGTATGGGCACTGACAGGCTTCACTACCTTGAGGATCTCTCTCTTTAGTAAACATTGCTGCCTGATCCTTTTAAGATAGTTTATCTTTTCCTTCTCTACTGTAGCTTGTTACAGGCTTCTCAGAGTTGACTGTACACAGAATCTTAACAGCCTGGCTGTCACCTGTGAAGACATGTCATCTTCTGAAGTCCTTCATTGATTTAGCACAGTGAATGCACTGCTGTTTAGAGTCTCTGCCTGTTTGGCACTGTGAAACCGTATCTATCTAATGTGTATATGTTTTGTATATAAATAAGAAGTTAAACAGCATGATACTCTTAAGGGCACACCCTATGCGTATGAGAATCTGAAGCATTTAAGTGCCTGGTAATAATTTCTGAACCATTAGTTTAATAAAAGAATTCTCTGAGGATCTCGGGGTATTTGAGGCTGAAGTATAGCTTGGACATTGATAATGAAGTCGTTAACAAAATTAAATGGAGTACTTTATCTGAGCTTCCTATTTCATGGCATGAAACAAGCTCTTACTAATAGCAGTTCATTACGTAACAGCATTCCTTAGGGAAAAAAAAACCCACAACCAAAACCAAATAAAATAAAAAACCCAACAAACCCCAGACAGTGTTGCCTAATGTAGGAGGTTTTAACTGGGCATCAGTATGATCAGTGTTGTGTATTTAATTTGAAATTTTATTTTGGGAAGTGTTTCCAAAGAGACTTAATGTAGGTGGCACTTGTAGTTGTTACTAATGTTTTGAACCTTGTGACTATTAATCCTACTCTGATGTAGATCAGAAAACAAGTTCCTTAAATCAATAGTGGTCACTGGTATTTAGTCTCCCTCGGGTCCTTTTATTGCTAGCCCAGTTTAGAGCTGTGCAGCGTGCTGGCCACGTGTTTGCAAAATGGTAACCACTGTTTGCACACAGTTGGCTTTGTTAGGATTTACTGTTTGCATCTCTTCAGTATTTGTATTCAGGGAGCAGCTGCAAGTGCTTACAGTTAAAGAATTACGTTTCAAGATACCATTTAAGGGTTTTTTCTTAATCTGCATGTTACATTGTACATGAGAAATACAAGGGAAGCACTGGAGGTTTGAGAGGATGAGGGGTTTGAGTCAATCACTTGAGCTTCAACTTAGTAATGCAAATCTGGCTTTAAGTGACCTTATTGATGTTTGCTCAAAGTAGCTTCCTTTTGGTACAAATGACTGAGCTTTGTTGCAGCTATTGTACAGGTAATGTACTGTCCCTTTAGAGATTGCCTTTGTATCCCTCATGCAACCTCGCTTTGCTTTAACAGGAGTGCCTGCAGAAATGCCTGGAGCTAAAATAGATTGCATCGGTGTGCCTCATTTGATCATCTGTCAGCAAGGAAGGGAGAGGATAGGGCAGCAATAAACGCCTGCCCATTGCTATATCCCAGCTCTTGGACGTGTGAGGGTTTGGCGATGGGTGAATGGTGTTGAAGCCGAGAGCTTGGTTGCCACAGAATGAAGCGATTCAGAAAGGGTCCTCACCACTTCTGTGACTTAAGTCTTGGAGAGAGGTGGTAAGCGACTGTTGCAAGTTTAGGGTGTAAGGGGGTAGCGGGATTTTGAGCAGTATTAGTAGGGTGGTGCAAATACTGCTAAGCACCCATGGTTTGAAGGGATAGTATTGTATAATAAACAGTGCCATCTTCTGGGAGGATTCGAATGATGCCCGTGTGGTCAGCAGTAAAGATGGTTTTTAATTGTGGGGGTTTGTTTTGTTGGTTTTGTTTTGTTTGGCTTGGTTGGGTTTTACCCCAGAGAGGTAAATCTCAAAAGTAAAAGTTAAGGACTTAGGCTGCTTTGTATGCTGAAGTCCATTATTACTTGTTTTTTGTAAAACCTAGGTAATTGTGACATCTTGTCTCATAGGAAGCATAGAGATCTATAGGAAATTCCAAAGTAGGAATGTCTGTCTTTTATTGCTTTTAAGATGTTGTTGTAACCCCTTCTTTTGGGCATATGCCAGAAGGCAAAAAATGTTTTTTGTCTTAAAACTATTTTATAAATAGGAAATACTTACTGTGGTGCAGAATCTGGGATCAGAGTTACTAAAATTATCCTAGCAAGTAGAATGTAAGAGTCAGCATTTGCTGAGACTCATTAATGGTGTCAGATCAATCACCTGAACTCTTACTTGGAGGAAGTGAGCAATTTTAGTACCATTAATGGAACTGTATGGGAGATGCAGCTGACATTGGTGTAGGGGTTTTTGTTACACAATTTTGAATAAACAAATAAAGGAACCCAAGCAAAAAGCCGTTACGAGGTATAACAGGGGAGGGGGAGAGGTTGATATGTTAAACCTTTATTGCTAAAATAAATTAGATAAGGTATATTTTGAATGACAAGAATTTGTGAGTTCTGTGTAAGCAGATTGACTTGGAATTGGTTTTATTCCATCATGATTGTCTAGGTAATTTGCCAGCAAAGACGCAATGCAATAGTAGTTCTTAAACCAAAATACATTTCTTTTGCATGCCAATTTTAAGTCTGTTCTGAGTATGTCACATTAAGCATGGTATAATGTCTACATTTTGTATTCCAGAGGGTCTCATTTTAATGACTGTGGAGTCTGGGGTTTCTGGATAGTACAGTGCTTAACAGTACTATTAATTTTCAGTTAAAATGGTAATTGAGTGTGTATTTACTTTTTCAATATTAGTGTTAGCTTGGTTTGTCACACATTATTTTAAATAGGAAGAAATTGTCTAACCTTTGGTATATTCTGGATGTGTAACAACAACATAAATTGTTACTATGTAATCTTTGTGTGTTTATGCAAGTCCTCAGCATTACAGTTAGGACTTTCATTTCTGACATTTGAAAGTAATCTAGTGATTTTAAGTTGTTGATAACAATCAGATGTTAAAGGTTCCATTGCAAGGGGAGGTGGTCCTTGCAATACAATATTAAGTACTATATTTGCTTAGATACAATTAAAAAGTTTCTTGTGCTTGTAATTTAGTAAATTATTTCCCCATAGTTTGGGAGTAAAGTATGCTTAACAGTATTTTGCTGCAAAACTAGCCTGAAAAGGTATTTCCCTATGCATTTGGAACACTGCATGTAGATAATCCTGTTTTCTAGTTTGACACAATGTTTCATTGGCTCAGTGCTGTAAGGTATTTCACAGATTGTGGTGGTGGTGGTGGTGGTTGCTGGTTTTCGGGGCTTTTAATTCTGGGGTATTTTGTAATCACTCAGGCTGTTGGAAGTCCTGGTTCAAACCATCTACAGGAGTTGTATTTTAAGACAGGTGACCAACTTTGTGAAATCAGATTTTAGTCAGATATACTCAGACTGGATAGCACAGTCTGTCACTATCCAGGTTCCCATTAACTTGGAAAGATGCTCTTCCAGATACCTGGAAAACATTGTGTAAATAGACAAGATACATAAAAATAAAATCTATTTAGCAAAGGAAGAATGCAGTGCAGTTAATAGTGAAGTTACCTACCTTTCCATCTGACTGAGAATTTCTGCAGTGGTATCCAATAATAGTAGTAAGGTGGTAATTTAACATTAAAATAGATGCTAGCCATCTCTCGTGGTCTTCTTATATCATAATTCTGTTTTCTGGTTGATAGGATGTAGACTAAACACATGGTAGTATTTCTGGAAAGACAGATCAGAAAACGTCAGGTCTTAAAACTAAAATGGTACTAATCAGAAGTATTTTTGTTAGGAACTGGAAAAGTGTGCTTCATTTAACTGAGCAGTATTTGTGCAAGCTGAAGGGTACCAGTTGGGTAGACTAACATCAAAGAAGCAATTTATATCAAAGCAGAAACAGGAATAATGTAACCTGTGTAAACAGTAGTTACATCCTAATCAGAATACATCTATACGTGCCCCAATTATGGGCTCTGCCTTAGTAGCGGTGGTTGTGTTTGGAAAGCCAGCCAAAGTTTGTTGGTTTGCCACCCTCACCCCCCTGAAATAGTCAGTACCAACTACAGTGGAGAGAGTTACAGTAAATTGAAGTTGTTTGAACTTTATGGTGTCTATTCTTCTTCTAGCCCAATAATACAATCTTAAAATATCCTTTTAGGAGTACATGAAAACATTTACTAAACCTTGAGGAAAAAAAAAGTTTTCCTTAAACAATTTCTATCAAACAGAACCCTGTTTTTATAATTTCTGGTATATGAGCATTTCTCAGAATTCCTTCAAGATAGGCAACAGGCAACTTGTACTTAAATTTTAAGGAAAAGTTGACAAAGCTTATTGGTTTAGTGACTGATGGGAAGTATTTTGTTTGGTTAAAACTCAAAGATATTTCATTCTAGGCTCCCTAGATCTTCTGCAGTAGTGAATTAATAAACCTGACTTTCTTCCCATCTTTTTACATGCAGGCGGAAGGAGAAGACAGCCTTAAAAAGATGCAGCTGATGGAGCTTGCAATTCTGAATGGCACCTACAGAGATGCCAACATCAAATCACGTAAGCATGTCATGAACTCGAGGGTCAATGCAGTAATGTTTGCAGGGTTTGATTCCTAAATATACTTTTTGACAAATTTGCGGTAGCAACTGTGCTGGAGAATGCAAGGCAGTAGAAAAACAACAGAACAGTAGATGGCTGTTGCAAAAGATCTTCTAGAGAGATGTTATGTCAGTTTTGGGGTTTGTTTGGGTCATTTCCCCTACCTGCATTTTTTGTTAAATAGTATGTCTGGGTTGAAGTATTTAGAAATACATAGTTTTAAAAAATTCAACCCTTCATCCAGACTTGCCTATTTTACAGTCATTTTTTCCTTAATACATCTAAAGGACAATAGACTCCTTTTCAGTGTTATTTTAAGAGATTCGATTTGACAATGTTACAGATGTTGAGGATACTATGAATACATTTTTCTGTATTATATTCCTTCCTTTCATCTTGCTTGCATGTGTCCCCCCAGTGTTATGTTTTTCCAACAATTCATCAACTGATTTCACAGCTGAGTTCACAGGGATCAGTGATGTAATGAGCCATTTTTACCATTTCTTCCATTACATTTGTGTGAGAATGCTTTTGCAAATGCATGTATGCACAGGTTTACACTTAAAAATTAATTACATACACTTGCTAATGAGACCTTATACATATTATGTGTGATACAAATTATTTTCTCTAGTCAAAAATCTTAATTTCTCCTTGTGAAAATGTAGTTGCTGGTACTGTTGCATAGTAGTTTTTTTGCTGTAGATGTGATACAAATGTAAGGGCAGTTAATCTTTTCACTAAGAGCCTTACCAATATTTGCAAAATTGTTTCTCCACACAGTCATCGTTTCAGTGATGAATATGTTTAAAGGTTGGAATGCAGTTAGGTCAACTTGGGAGTGCTTACACCAGTGTAATTATCCTGATTTGAAAAGAGACAAGCAAGGGCTCTTTCTGCTACAATGGTAGTGGTAAATCTTTCAGCCTTAATGAACACCATAATATTTAAAGCTAGATCAGTTTAAAATATATTTTGGTCTCTAAATTATTGCAAATTTGAGAGTAAAATAGCTTTCAGATTAGCTTAAATTGACGCAAACTGTTGCATAGAAACCTTGATATTAATTTGAGCAGTTTCTTTGTCTGATCTATTTCCATTGGTCCATTGTATCAGTAGAAGTGGGAAGATGCTCTTTTTTTAGGTTGTTGGTTTTTTTCCATTTTTTGCTTACAGATTTCCACTCTAATACCCACTTTTCAATAATGAGACAATCTCCCTCTTTCCATTTTGGTTTTACTGAAAGCCTGAAGATGTAGAAGCCATACTGGTTTTAAGACAGGAAATGAAGATGTTTGAGCATTATTGTTTAAACCTCATATTCAGTCTGAGCACTTTGTTTAAAAAGTAAAATAATGTAATATCTGCAACAGTTTCAAATCTGAAAAGCTTTTGCCACATTTCTCTCTGACCACCTATAAATTAATTAAATCAATGTAGTGTGTAGAAGTCTATAAATAACCCTTTAAGATCGACTGTTACCAACTGATGTGTTAGTTTTAAAAGTTGTTCATCTTTTGTGCCAATACATCAAATATCACTTAATGAAACCTACTAGCAACGTTAAAAAACTAAGAAAACTAAACAAAAATATAAAAATAAAGTTAAAATTAAAAAATTAACAAAGCCCTACTAAACAAAACACATAAACAAGGCCATACTGAGCTTAAAATACAAAGAAAATGTGGGTTTTTTGTTGAAATTGATATGGAAATCACTTTTGAGTGAATATTGATATTAGAGTAGCAGTGGAGATGCGTTGTCTTTGTGTCATCTTTACCTTCACTGATCCTGGGAATTGGAATTGTGTATATGCTTAAATACAATTTTAAGGCTTGTAAAAACTGTAGACATACAGCAGCTCTGCATAACTGAGTATCTGTGGACTCTGTAGCTGCACTAAATTTTGTACTCTGATGATGATGGTATTTTCCTTGTATCTCCTGCATGCATCTTGGTCTCATGCAGTCTTGAATAGCATAAACGAAGAAATGTGGTCTAAATGGAGCTTTTGTGCTGTGTAACCTGTTTGAGAAATCTACCTCACTGTTTTACAATGGCTTTTTTATTTTGCATGTTCATACTTAATCACACTGGAAAATGGAAAGCTGTTTGCATTTGAATGGTGTGCTTTGGCACTGTGTGATCAGCGCATGTACTAATGATTTCCTTTTATTTTTCTTCTTTCCTACTTTTCCCCTTTTTTCCCATTCTTTCCACGTTTTGTACTGCTATCTCCATACTTTCCTCTGAATTTCTTTGCTTACTGTAGCAGCCCTTGCCTTTTCTCTTGCAGCAACAGCCCAGGCTCCAAGGATTATTACTGGGCCTGCGCCTGTTCTCCCACCAGCTGCCCTGCGTACTCCTACGCCAGCTGGCCCTACCATAATGCCTTTGATCAGACAAATACAAACCGCTGTCATGCCAAACGGAACTCCTCATCCCACCGCTGCAATAGTTCCACCTGGACCCGAAGCTGGTTTAATTTACACACCATATGAATACCCCTACACGCTGGCACCAGCTACATCAATCCTTGAGTATCCTATTGAACCTAGTGGTGTATTAGGTAAGATCCTTGAACGCGGATGACTGGGGGAATATATTGCTGATGCTTTCATGGTATTTGCAGGGTCCTGGGGCTCAAAGAAAAAAAAATTGACATAGCAATCTTATCTCAGGTATATTGAAAGTGGAGATAACAAAACTGCCTCAGAAAAACTGAGCAAATGGTGCAACTCTTAAATGTTTTAAAGATGTTTTGTGCTAATAAGCATGTGCGTTTAGTATATGAAGATTATTACTGCAAATAAAATCTTAATGTTTGTTTGACCCTAGATAGATACATTGGGGGGGGAGAAGCTAAATAGAAGTTGACATCTATTACGTCATTTGGGCTGCCATAAACACCAGATTGGTTTGTGCTCGCATAAGGGTAAATTAATTTCCAGTAATCTTTGGAAGAGGGAACTTCTATTTTGCTGTGCCTTTTTAGTAGGAAAACTGGAGAGAATGGAAAGGTCTTCTTTCCAGTTTGTTGGAGTTCTTGCTTCTTTATTTAGTACACAACTGATGCAGCTTTCGGACACTGAGGAGAGATTTATCATTTTGTAAGCAGAAAATAATTTCAGTGAATGAATATAAAGCAAACCAAGTTCTGACCAAAGGGTGATACAATTAGCAACTTTACTGATGGCTTCTTTTGTATACATTGGATTGAAATATCCATCATTCCTAGTATTTCAGACCGTTGGCTCGCTGTGTGAAGGCGAGAAGGATAATGCAGCCGTGACAATTCAGTTAACTGGTCAATATGGAACAAGCAGTTCCAATAGTTTCTTCCTTCCCTCCCCGCTACTGAATCTAAATAATCTTTCCTCATCAGTTTGTTCTGAGTTGCGTATGACCTTGGTGCTGCATAATGTTGATTTTATAGGACTTTGATCTGAGTTTGTTCAGTGGCAGTTATTGATTTACACAATTTCTAAACATCTCTAATGAACACTCGACAATAAGGTTCAAAGTCAGTATTTTGTTGAAAGTATTGCAAAAAATCAGTTGTTTCGCTCAAGTGACAAATACTTGTGGAGTTACCTGTGTTTACGTGTACAGGTTCCCATGCTACACTTTATACAGTAAAAAAGAAAACATATTTCAGACTTCTGCTTTTTAGGATTACTGAATCAAGAATTTTAGTAGGGGAAAAACATGCAGTAGATGGGTCTTTGAGAAAACTTAGGTTTGTTGTCTGTTAATCCATTCAGGGAGCATATGGCGATGTCATTTTGTAATTTCCCACAAACATTTCCCAGCTCTTCAATACCCAATCTGCAAGTCCACTTGCAGCATGTGTTGGGTTAAAGTCACAGGTACAGGCATTCTCAACGTAAGCTATCAGCTGCTGGTTAGTGGCAAACAGCTCTCCTGAACTCAGTTAATAACAAGTAAGGAAAAACCAGATTTCGTAGTAATAATTTAGTACCATGCAGAGAACTTTGATTTCTCAACTGCATTGTCTAGAGAGAGAGCGAGAGGAGTGTAAAACTACTCCTAAAATGGCATCTGAAATCATTGCATACTTCTGGGCTGAGTTGTGAGAGCACAGATGTATGGCCAAAACCAGATCTCATCAAATAGTCTTACTTAAAAAAGAAAAAGGGGGGAAAAAAGACTGCACTCCTACTTAGAAAAAATAACTTAATACATCTGCTCTGTTACCTGAGCAGTTGTATAGAGTTAATTGAATTAAATATTTTTTGTTGATGCATTTTTTCCTTAATGCACTTATTAATAGTGGCATATTTTGTCCATTTTTGTGATGGACCTTTACGATTTCTCACAGTAATTCTGTTAAAAATGGCAGAGAAATGCATCCCTATTAGTACTTTTGGGGATGTTGGTGTTGGGATCAAATTTTAGTTGGTGACTAACTTTTAATTCCCTTCCTTTTATCTTCAGGTATGGCTTTCCCAACGAAAGGCTAAGAATTCAAGAACGGTCTTAACTGATCCTTCATCAGATCTGAATTTTAACAAATGCTTAGTTTCAGCAGCCTTGAAAAAAGCTTGGCCTAGCAGTCAGTGACTTACTTGCACTTTTTTGCACATAGATTTAAAATAAAATAGTGCTATTAATTTGGATTAGCTCCTATTATTACAGAGTAGCTGTAATTTATGAGTGTATAGTAGTATACTGACTGCTAAGTGTTCTATATAGTGTTTGCTTTACTAATCACCTAATTCATTGCAGTTCATACTTATTGACTTAAAGTTTAAAATCACAATCTGTAGGCTTGAAGAATTGCTTTAAAACTTTTTTTTTGTGGTAGAACTGGAAGTGATCTTAAGGTTAGCAAATAATTGTCAGTATTAAAAGATGGCATTATTTAAAATAGTCCTGCTGCAAGAAAGGCACTTCAGTGAATATGTGACTAGTAAAGCTTAAATGTGCTTGGGTCTAATAGATTTCATGAAATACTGTAATTTTGGGATTGTAAATGAATGGATTAAACAGGTTAAGGCCAGGATGTTTAAAATAAATGCAATATTAATCTGCACAGATAAACTTCTTTTTAAGATTAAGATTTGAAACTACTGTGCCTTAACTTGTTGCTTTTCTTAAACTGAACTTTTGTAGTTAATGATCATTTAAATCCATTTTGATAAACCTGCTGTTAATGTTTTCTTTGAATGTTTTTCTAACTTTGTCTTGGTAATTGCAATTTAACTAGGTGCGGTGGCTACTAAAGTTCGAAGGCACGATATGCGTGTCCATCCTTACCAAAGGATTGTGACCGCAGACCGAGGTTAGTTTAGTTCTGCAGTTCTTGTTTGTAAGAAGTGCTTTGAGTGTACATGAGATTTGCAACACCACAGCTGGTTAACCAAATACCCTATTTTGACCCAATTGTTGTTTTTATCTCAAAAATCCGAGTAGTTAATATTTTAAAGCTTTGGGAATACTTGTGTTTTTAAAAACATTTTATAAACTTGGCTTTCCCAGCTCAATTAAATATAGAAACTTCGTGATATATTTAATATAAATGCTATAACTGCTTCCCTTTCAAAAAAAAAAACTATTTAAAGATCCATTGCATCAGGAAACACTATGAATTCAGTGCTGCAATAATTAATTGGGTTGTGGTTCCCTTCCCCCTGCCCCAATTTGTTCATTTAATTGGTGTGGAAATATCAGATTGGTGTTGCAAAATAAAATGAATGGATGGTTGCTTAATGAGAAAGAAGTAAAGGAATAAATGCCTCCTGTTTGTGTCTGGAGAAATCTGAAGATTTAGATTCCTTTTTTCCAATAAACTTTTGAGCCACTGTACTGTATATTATGAGGAGGATGCATGTTCTCAGATACCTGACTGAATTCAGAAAGGTAAGGGCTGTGAAGATAATACTTCAAAAGTTGTTCGAGTTCGAATTATTAAGGGTGTAGGGGAAGGGAGGGTGTTTTGGTTTTTTGCCAAAATCTATTTCTTGGTATTTGCCTTTTGCTGCTAAAATGTGTAACCTGAAGGAGAAGCAACTTTTGAAGTGCTGTTGGTGAGATGACAACCAATATTTGGGCATCTCTCTTTAACCCTTGAATGGAAAGTAAATCTTCATTTTTCTCCTGTTCCTCAAGTGTGTAATACCTTTGGACCCCTGAATGAAGTCTTTAAGCTTATTGAGAAAAGTGCTATTTTCGGTTTATTGACATTGGCTAGAAAGCAGTGTGTGGGCTGAATTCTTATCCCATCCCTGCTGCTGACTCACCGTGGGTTTCAGCAAGTCATTTAATCTCTCTGTGTATGTTTTCCCATCTGTAAAATAAGGATAATAATACTTCCCTACCTCACAGGGGTGTTGTGGGGGTTCTTGTTTTGTGTACAGGGCTTTGAGGATGCAAAGCATTACATGCCAAGTATTATTATTCTGCTCTCATCAAAATCAGCGTTGTGCAGGCTTCCATGATACTGTAATATTCAAAAAGCCAAATTCAGGTGACAGATCTGACATCTCCTAACACTGACTACACTTCACTTCTCACAACCTTCCATAAATTAACTACAAGAAACAATACAGGTTTCAGTCAAAACCATAAAAAGGGCCCTCCTGGGTATTTGATGTATTTATGTAACACTCTTATCTTTCGTATCATCTTATCCTTTACAGAAAGTGTAAAGCTGATAACAAGACACTACTTAATTTTTCTAGAAGATTGCTTCTTCTTTTATATCACCACACACTATATACAGCCCATTGGTCATTTTTTCTTGAGAACTGTTCAGTGGCCACAGGGTATAATCAGAATAAGGTCATAGCCTGTGTTTACCAAAAAAGAAAGAATATTAAAAAGACTAAAGTCTATCTCTGTCAGGAGTAATGGGTGGTAAGGATTTGTTTGGTTTTGAAAGTTTGACCTGATCATAAGCAAAAACTGATTTTTGCAGTGTCTTTCATGATCTGCAAAACAGTTTCAGGTGACAGCTGAGATGACCTTTTTGTTTAATTTGAGATTTGTCTGGGCAACTAGTAAAAATACCGACACAGCACAGGGAGGGGGAAACGCCAACTTGTAGTTCGAGTTCATCATTGTAGGGTTTACTCAAGATAGATCTTAAATAATTTTCAAAGATGTTTCACCTGAGTCATAAGTAATTGAAGTTAATTATTAGTATAATTTCACCTTCTTTTAAAATACAGCCATTTTCTGATAATACAGTGTTCATCCCTAGCGATATTGGAAGCCTACTGTCTTTTTAAGTAGATAAATAAATAGCACATGGCTTATCTCCTGTGGAAGAAGTCATGCATACTTCTCTTTTAGCCGGATAACCGTACTGATATTTCAGGGGAATGTTATTTTAAAGTCTTATCTAATCCCAGTGTGTATTTAGAAACTTACACAAAGTTAGTTTTATAACTGTGCGTCATTGCATTTTGAATTTGAAATGCTAGATTATCACCGCACAGATTTAATGATTTCACAAAAGGTTTTGAAGAGCATTTTATCAGCAATGAACCAGTTTCTCCTAATGTGCTAAAATGATGTTGTAGAATTAAAATACTATCAGTATTTACCACACTCACCTATTTGGTTGCTCTGTCACCAATATACTTCTGTGGCTATAGACATAAAAAACAATGTCAGCAAACCGAAATGCTTTTTTTTCAATGCAGAAACTTTTTTATATCTAGTTAAAAGTCACTAAATTTATATTTGCATTCATTGGGTCTAAAGTTTTTTTTCAAATTCTAAATCTACTCTCAGATGACTTTGTAGTACTACTGCATTCACTTTTAAAAAGTAGGCTTTTATTCTTTGCCTAGTGTTGTTTTGGTAATTTTTTTTCTTGGATTTTTGTTTTGGGTTGTTTTTTTTTTTTCTTAGAGATAAGCACTGCATTTAAAGCAAGAATCCCCAAATGTGTAAATGTTATTCTTACAACTAAGCCTTTAGAATTGGTGAAGGGTTGAAAAATATAGCTCATTTTAACTCAGAATAAACCCCCAGTATATAAATAATACAAAATTGAATTTGATGCATATAACAGAGAGACTGACTGATTTAATTGTAATAAACTGTAAATGGTGTTGCACAGTTGACAAACCTGTGTGTACTGTAGAAGGCCAGAGACTTGGCAGAGGATGTATCACAGGTGTACTGGTATTTTTAAAAGGTAGCTTGCTTTGATGATAAACTCCACAAGAAATATTAATGCTGAGAATTTTCTTGAATGTTTTATCCATACCAACTGTCACATAATTTATATATAAATTTTAATACCATTTAATCAAAATCGTAATCATTATCAAAATGCTTTAAGAGTCTGTTTCTAGTATACCTGTAAAGTGGTGAGATTGTGCCACATAAAATATTTATTTTTATTTTTGCTTATTTTTGAAACAGCCGTTTTAATTTAAACAAATCCCACTTAGCACGATTCTGAAAAAAAAAATTCAGGGAGCACGTGGTCTCATTTATGTTACAGTTGTCATTTTGTCTAATGTTATGAACTGTATCCTAAATGATAGGCCATTTTTATTATGTGAAAGTAAATAAGCCCACGAGAGAGATTGCTCGGTCAATGCTATCTGTGAATCTTACACCTACTGGACTTCGTTACATGTAATGGCACAAATCTGACTTTGCACTGAATACCTTTCTCACTTTCATCTCCTCTGCCTTAGTCAAAATGGCAACAGTACAAAAACTTTATCAACCTCAGAATTTATTAGCTATAATTAAGCTGTTGAATGAGTCTTAAAAAAATACACAAAAAAAAATACATCATACTACTGTTAAGTGGACCAAGTTTGGTGAAGGAGAATGTGAGAGAATGATTAAAGAAGGAACAGCTCAAGAACATTGAGAATGATAACTTTCCACTTGAGAACTTTTTTATGTTTTACTGTAATTTGTTTGTGTTTTTGGGTTTTACTTTTTGTTGGGTTTTGTTTTGTTTTTTTTTTTTTGGCAAAAGAAAATAGTATTTACAGGTGGCTTCTTTTAAAATATAAAAATATAAAGCAGGAATGTATATGAAATGTCAGATTTTATTGTATTTGCAGAGTATTAGCTTTGAAAATGAATAAAGAGAGCTGTTTGTAGTTTTAAAATGCCTTATTAGTATCAATTAGATATTTTCTCTATTTTTTGATGTACTTAGAGCTTTTTAAGTATAGACTTTAAAATGGCAGGACTTTTACAGTGTTTACATGCAAGTGCATTTTATAAGTGTCCTATATGTGTAAAATAGTATTTTGAACGGGAAGATGCTGGCTAAAGTAGCAGGCTGGGCATTTTCCTGGTTCCCACAATGATGCCTACGTTGCTAGACTACAGTTTAGTACTGCTTTGTATCATGAGGCCAAGAAATTCCATGTTGTTTGTAAATAGAATAAATGAAAGGCAATAAAAAATTTATTGAACAAAAACCCTTTGTTTGGCCCATAGTTTGTTGAACCAAATTGTTTCTCTAAGTCCAGAATTCCGTAGACGACTCCATTCTTTTAACCACCAGTTATTAATAATCACATCCATCATTAATAGTTGCTTTAATGCTTGCACCTGGGGAGGTACTAATGCTTAATAGCAGTCAGATACTGATGCTGTGCACTGACTGTTGTTCCAGAAATCTTCTACCCAGTTCCAAAACTGTTCATCGTTTTTGTTTTCCAATTTCCTTCATCGACTGCTACTAACCATTAGTCGTTAGTCGTATTTTATCTCTATTTCTCCTGTTAACCGGTTTTGTGGGAGCGGGCTTCTCCTTCACGTGTCCAAATCATGATGGAGGGCTGTCATGATTTTATTGCATTCTGTAGATGGTGTCGATCAGTATGTCAGAATTAAACATGCTTGTTTTTTTTATTAGTTGTGATTAGTTTTCATGTTGTCATTAAGCCGTCACTAGCTGGAACTAATCTCTTCTCTATCTTTTCTTTCTTTTTTTTGTTTTGTTTTTTTTTTGTTTCTAACCACCCAGCCGCCACCGGCAACTAACCTATGACCTTCTGACCTCTGAACTCTTCACCCAATGATGACCTGACCATGCCTGCCTGCTGATCAGTTAACTGGTAAACGCCTTTGCTTGCCTGTCTTCAGTGCAGCGAGCTGGGGCACTTGTCCGTTCGTCTTACCATCTAACAAAACAGACAAAGAAATTGTTGTCCTCCAACTCCGCTTTTTGTTGTTCTCCTGTTTGGGTGAAAGTGGTTCTAGAACCTGCACTGAATAGTAGTAAAGCAATAAGGTCCAACTCATCCCTCCGCACTGATCATCCTCTAGTGTCCCGCCCCAAGCGAACGGTAAGGAGGCCTCGCACGAGATGGAGACAGATGTCCCTTAACTACCCAATGACAGAGGCAGTTACTGTGAGAGACTTCTAGGAATATTTTTCTTCTCAAAAAAATACAAAAACAAAAAAAGAAAAAAAAAAAGAAAAAAAAGAAATCAGTCAAAGCTCTCTCTGAATGTACTGTGTGATGATGCATCATGCATGAACCTTTGGTCAGGGATGTCATTGGGGAAGGGATTCCAAAAAGTATTCAAAATTTGATAACGCTGTTTAGTCACTACCGGTGCCCTCACAGGGCAGACGTTGCAGCCTTTTTTTCTATTGCCTGCCAAATTGGACGTTTTAAAGGAAAGTGTGCCATGAAATGCAGATTACAATGACTTTTCAGAACTACGTGAATGCAGAGAACAAAACAGCAACACTATTGAAGCAAAATCTGAGTTTAAATTATTTTAACCATATTTTAATCTCCTCGGAAGATTACATGAGAACAAGGTACATGCATTATGTGTCACATTACTGGGCAAACTGTTCAAATATTTTTTTTAAACCTCCCTGTATAGAAAAAAAAATTCATTAAGGATGTAAAAGCCATGCTTGCCTATTTGCTGTATACATGTAATGAAATTGTAGATAAAGTGTAGTGCATTGAAACAAAATGAACAAAAAAGTAGATACTTTTACTATACAAGGGTGCTGGTGCAGAAAAAATATATTTTTGGAAATGTAGCATTTTATACTTTCAAGTGTTATAAAAAAAGAAAAAAAGAACAAAGAAACCCTTTATTTCATTAAATGATTTTTTCTGGTGGTTGTCAAGAAAACAAAAGACCAAAAGAGCCTTTTAGTCTTTCTTTTTTATTTTTTAAGTATTGGAATAAGTCTAAAGAAAAGGAAGTGCCTTATTTTCTTCATGGTCATTTAGTCAAATGTCTTGTATAATCAGCTTCTCCCTCAGTCAAGTTACTGCATGCCACTCAGTCGCCCAGTATGTGAAAGAAGCTGTGAGGAAAGACAAATGATGAGTTGACCATATTAATTACCTGATTTTTGCCATACTAGTGTGACGTGACTTTGCCAAAATCTCATTGCGTAAAAATATTTTCTAAGTTGTTGTCAAACCAGCCCACCAATACTGCAGCCGCTCTGCTCCCCAGCTCGCAGCAAACGCCGTGCGTGTGCAATGCAAACCAAAGGGTTCTGTGACACGGACTGTCTCACGCTGAAGGAGGCTGTTAACTGACAAAAGTTTGTAGAGCCAGAAGCGTGTCTTTTTTGTGTAGGGATGGAGAGGAGTTTTCTTGATTGGTTGTTTTTTTTGTTTTGGTTTGGGTTTTTTTGTTTATTTGTTTTGGTTGGAATAAATATAAGTCAAATATATATATATAGTAGGCTTTGGCATCGCCCAGGAAACCGATGTTCTGCAGATACTGAAATTAAAAGTGCTTGTGGCTGGATTTCAGTTCTAGTCTGAGCGGGTCCCTGGCTTTTACAGGCAGCTGCTGCCATGGCCAACAGCAGGCAAGTGACTGGTTCTTCAGCTCTTCTTTGTTACCGCTCAATCTACCCGCTGGCTTTTCGTCAGGATAAAGCAGGAGAGGGACATCAGCTAATTGTTTGAAGTCCAGCTATCCTTAATTTTCCACGTGAGATTCATATAGCTGGGCCATTGCAAGAGCTGAAGCTGTTGAACGCACAGTATTTAATCCCAAAAACATTTTAGTATTACTTCACGTGGGGCTCAGTACTAAACTTGGCAAATATCAGGTGATAACTTTATTCCCCTCTTGTCAACTTATTCTCTTCCTGCAAATCCTTCGCAGCTTCCAAATGAAAGGTCAATAGTAAGCTAAGAGGGCTTACATTTCTAAGCACCTGCATGGTGACCTCATCTAACATCTTGTCTCACCTGGAAATAATTATCAGTTTATTTACTATGCAATAGACATTCATCCTTTCGTATTCAGCTAGCTTTTTGTTTATTGTGCCACCGGCTTTGTCTTCCTGTTACACATACAGTTGTGTTGATTTTACTTACAGTATATGCTGTGCCATTTTGATTTTATTTTGGTTGGTTGGTTGAATAAACTTGCGACACTCGAACATTTGAAGAGAGATTTGCTAAAACAATACCAGTATTTGATCCAGTTTCATCTCAACTATGATAAAACCTGGACATTTTAGATGTTTATCAAAGGTCTTTTACTGGGGGGAGGGGGAGGGGAAGTGTACGAAATAGATGTGTGACATGTGAAAGTAATGTTTGCTCTGAACAAACTTCAGAAAACTTAGTTGACAAAATTTTGGATCAACTTTAAAAAAAAAAAAAGCATGACTTTTGAAATCTCTGAATGCCTTGGTTCTCAGTATTATCATTCTTTAATGACTTTTTCTTTATTAAAATAAGTAGTTTTAAGACTTCTTTCTGACAGTATTATGTAATTTTTTTAGAGTGGGTAGATGGGAGTGTCGCTTGTATGTAACCGTACAGATGACATGTATTTGTCTATTCTTTATTATCTTAGTAGTTTCATGCTATGTATGTACCATAACCAACCTATTGCCTATGAGAAACATGTAAGATAATGTATTTACAGCCATTGTTACAAGTTTATAATGTATTTTTCTATCTTGTTTTATATGTATGTTATATAACATTCAAAAGAATTTTTTTCCTGATTGAGAAAAAAGGATACAAAATGCAAAACCCACAATTTTGATAACTGAAAAATTGCCAATTGTTTTGCAGTACTTTATTATATTGGGAGTGTTGTCTTTCTTGGGCTTTTAGTTAGCTACTGGATGAATACATTAGACATATTTGGGTTTTAGTTGGGTTTTTACATAGCTTGCGTTTTAATTCTTTGGTTCTTTGCTGTTTCTATTAACCCATAGCATTATTTTAATAAATGTTATAATACCAACCTACTAACTCTGGACTATGTCTGTTTATTAACCATTACATGTTTAATTAAAATAAACAAATAAAAGACGGAAGAATGTAAAGTCTTGAGTTACTGGACTAACCCTGAAGAACGTGACCACAGATAACACAGCGTGACTTGTTTTTATGTTGTTTGTCGGCTGACATTCTGCACACTACTATTAAATTGGCTTTGGTCATTCTGGCCTTTTACCTTGGGGAATAGGTGCCAGTAGAAATGGGAACAAAGTAGCATATTTATTTTATTAATTTTTTTTTTTTTGAGGCATTCTTCTTGTAGAGTCTTGCCACTTGCCTTTCAGCATCTGCATTACTAATTCCACACTTTCTTTTTCTTTCTCTAAAATAATTACTGTCGGCTCACAGCAAAAGAGCAAAGATGCCAGTGTGCTGGTAAACCGTGACGGTGGTACAGAAACCGGTTTGATTCTTTGTTGAACCATTCAGAGGCTGCAGTTAATCTCGTAGGAGCTGGTGATCTGTTGGTTTTGGCACCTGGGTCGCTGTTGCATCACATGGTGTTTCAAAGCACAAGATACACTTCTACACAGAAGTACAGCACATCAAAGTACAGAATCTGGGGGTTTCCTTGCCAGAAGTGCCTTGTTTTCTTCATGCCACGCTATTGTTAGGTAACTACTTGTTCTTTTTTGGGTTGTTTTTTGGGGTTTTTTTTTGTACTTCTGCTGTAGTCTGTCTGTCAGTATTGCCTAGCTCAGGGGAGTACGATTTCTGTAAGCCAAAGGTCAAGCTGTATCACTTCCTAATGACTGCAGAAAGTACAAAAATACACCTTTTGCTAAATCACCAAGCATCAGCCATTTCAGATTCCAGGGCTGCCTTTGTGAGCTGTATCCCTGTGGATGACAGTAGTGGCATGAATGCAGGGCATTGGAATGGTGACAATGCTGTTTGGAATTTTGAACCTATGCAAATATTTTTACAGAAGGTTTCTTTTTTTCTTAAAGCTTCTTCTGACTGAGGCTCCTTTGCATATCCTGGGTCATCCCTCTCCATTTGTAGTCCTAAGTGGACAGTAATTACAGCCAATGTCCAGGGAGATCCTTGATGTAGGTCGCTCTCCAGATGCCAACAGTTTTTCTGAAAGCCCCGGGGTTTTTTCCTCTACCTGGTAAAACTTCAGGTGATGAGGGGTCTTTGCATCTCTTCAAGTGCCTTCTTTAATTTAGGCTGTTTCAAACTAAGTGCCTTGAAATCCTTGAGATATAAAACTTTTAAAAGTCCTTGCATTATTGGTATTAATTAAAATAGAATGCATTTTCACTTTATGGAGGGAAAAGAGTTCTGCTGAACGATGTTTGTTAGTTTTTTGATGGCACGTAGCTCCTTGTTTTACAAAAATGTATAGGTTCAGCTGAAATACTGATGCCTTTAGAATAGTTTCCCTTGTACAGAAGTCTTTTTAATTTAACAGATAATGAATATATTGCTATCCTAAAAGCCAGCCACAGGGAGATAGTAAAAAAAAAATAAAATTAGATACTCAGAGCAGATAACATCGGGACCTTTTGATCAGCTAATGACAGGAGTGTAATTTCAGAGCCAATAATTTATGTCCCTGAAGAATTTTATCAGAGGCACGCATTTACGCTCGCTGATGTACTCTCTCCAGTATAGCTGAAATTATTCAGATGGGACAGAAGATAATGAAGAATACTTTTAATCCATGAACTACTGCTTTTCTGTAATATTTTTTGTGTTTTGTATTTTATTATATATCAATGAACTACTGCCATACTTTGTCCACAGTGCATTTTCATCTCATTCTCCGTTATATGTAGTCGTCAGAAGTTGCTGTAAGTTTTAACATACTTTAAAGCTGAAGGACAGCTCTAAAATCAAAATTTTATACAAATGACTGTTTTTCACCATTTCTCAGTTGACCTGAAAATTTATTTTATGCTTTGCCTGCTTACAGGAAGGAAAACAAGCTATTTTTAGAACTGAAGTTGGGGATGGCTTTGGTATTGCTACATCACTGAAGCTGGGTGGTTCTTTGTTGTTATTCAGGGGTTAAATTGTAGCAATTTGAAAGATCAAGTCTAAATTACAGAGTTGATGTTCCATCCAATAAAGGAGGATTTATCTTACAGAAGTAAATCCTATTTATTTCCTTTAGTAGGTCAGAATATAAACAAAAGCGTCACAGAGCTTTTTCAAAGTAGAATCTGAGCAATGCCATTCACTTGTTAGAAGCGAATTGTTGTCCCCGAGCAGGGCAGGCTTGGTTTCTCCCAGAATGTTTTTTGTGTGTGTTATCAATCCAGAATATGTTTTGTAGGAGTCTTCAAGGACATCTCTCAGATGCTTTTAACGAGCATACGGTCAGTGTGTACTGACAGCATGGATATTTTATTTGAATGCATCTTGAGAATACATGTCCAAAACCTGCACGTACCGAGTGGTCTGTTCCCAGACTGTACTCTTTGAGGGGGACCGCTAAAGTTTCCAGCCCTGAAAACACAGGGAAATGCTGAGGTGTGTTGCCATCCTTTAAGAAATTACTGTTAACTTGGGGGAAAAACCTTTTATGTGTAAGAAATTTAATTCTTTGTGCCTGGATAAAAATGTAGCAGTCATCTGAAATAGCACGTTGCGCAGAGTGGAATCTGAGTAGCACACTCCTACCTAGGCTTGAAAGGCTGCGATTGTTACTGGGATTTCTCTTTTTCAATATGTAAGATAACGCTTTTAAGAAAACATCATTAAATGGAATACTGTTCAAATAACGCAGGAACCGTAGCGCTAACGCATGGTAATCAATGCTGAATCAAACTGGTTAAAGGGAAGTGCAGCGCTCTTCCTTGTATGTGCCTGCGCGCTCGTCGCAGGTGGTGTGGTGGTGCGTAGGAGGCACCCGCGTGGCGGGCACAGCGGGTTGCGGTGCTGATGCCTTTGTGCCAGCAGTTCGGATGTCCGTCTTTGGCAACAGACTAACTGGGAGGAATCTGGCTCCTGAGGCAAAGATTAACTGAGATCTGAAACTCTGAGGAGTATTAACTGGGGGGAAAAAACAGCAACCATGAAACAACATATATTCATATATGCTTTGAGTTGTATTATGGCAGTTTGTGTGAAACATTTAAGGTTTTGTTTGTGCAAAATAATGTATTCTGAGGGGAAAAACAAACGTGGACATTGCCAAAACACATGTAAATAAAACACCGTTTATGACTGTACATTATGTGCAATAAAGTAACTGGAAAACGTGCATGTACTTTATCCTCAAAAGCAAACTGACAGCTCTCAAAGCTGTAGCTATAGTTTTATTTTCTGAAAAGATAAATTCTATTCTGTATCCAAACAGCAGAATAAAGAATGTACATTTTTCACACTTCAATTTTCATTAATGCTTTTAGCAGTGTTACGAAAGATGTTCATTGTTGAAGAGGCTTAAATTTTCATGGTCACCCGATTACCGGGGTATTTCTTTGCTTAACAGTTTCTTATTGCATATGCTGCTGCTGGTGTCTGTGGCTGTAAATGATGCGAGTGTGCATTTCATACTGTAGTTGTGCAAGACACACTTTGAATATAGATTTGCGGGCACACTGGTCCTGTATTGCTGCTTAAAGATGATCAAGAGATTCTGATGATGTACTTCTGTCAGCATCAGTGTTACAGTTGTGTAGGACAAATAAGGATGAGAGAACTACTTTGTAGAGAAGCCTAACGTACTGTTTGGGGGGAGGGGAGAGGTTCTGGTTACTGTAGAAAATTAAGATGTTAAATCTGCCACCCCACCTAGCATGAATCCAGTGAGAAACATGCTTTGGAGAAGAAATAGGTTATGGTCTTTCAACGCTTTCATTAATATTAATGTCCTGATACCTGGTTACAGTTTAAGACAATTTCTTTACAAAGAAATGTTTTAATTTGCTAAAAAGCCCTCCTACTTTGCACTGCTTAAATACAAAATGGTTTGCTTCAGAAGCATGCAATAGGGAAGGTTAAATGTGGCGTCTTTAGGAGTCTGGGAGAATAGGGGGAGAGGAGGCTAAATAGCAGCATCCAGGTACGCTTCTCTTGCCCTCTTCCAGGCAGGAAAAAAAAACCTGGCACAATTGGCATTCAAAGATAACTTCCCTGACAAGTCTCAACAAAGCAGTGCCATGTAGTCATATCTGAGCTGGCTTTCATCTGGGAAGTTCATAGATGGTAGAGATGCGATTTGGCCTGTGCCACACAGGGGGAGGTAAAGCAGCCCTGGACATCTTCGCAGTGACTCTGCATCGAACCCAAACGTGCCCGCCCGATGGCTGCGGCCCTGGGTGGAAGTGTTGGGTACAGCCTCCTTTTGTGTGCTGTGTCCGCAGCCCCCTCCTTCATCCATCCAGACCCCTAGAAAACACAACTGCGACGATCTTCCTTATCTCTTGTAGTAATACCTATTTGTGATCGTGTGCAAGCTGGGAATTGCGTTTACTAGTCTACAAGTTAAAGTTAGGCGTGGAATTGGATGATTGGGAATTTTCTGTCAACGAACTTTACTAGTGTTCTACCAAATGCTTTCTGCATAGCTGTTCTGGTATGTGTATGGTGGATGGCCTCACGTTACTACAAGTCTCCTGAATGTTTTCTTACTACAGTTACTCCAGTTCCCTTGAGAAAAATGAAAAATTAGCCATTAGCTGTGTCAAAATAATGAGAGGCATTCATGCCAAAGAGTGCAAAGTGCAGTGTCCAAAGTGAATATCTTTCACTGTGACATTTGGGGCTACCAGCAAAAGCAGAGAGATTATCCAATTGTTTTCTCAGCTTCCATATCGAGTTTTCAAACAGTTAAAAATAGACAACTGAGCCAGTCCCTGTGGAGCTGAGCTCTTCTAAAATTACCAACCACAAATGACCAGTAACTCCCCAAAATGTGCATTTTTTAAAGTTTTTGTTACAAAGCAGCATTAAAGTGTATTTGCCTTTCTTAATTTCTAGCACTGCTTCTCAAAGTGTTTTCACCCCTGGCAACAAACAAGATTGACTACTTTGAATAGTAAACAGGATAAACTCAGAGGTGAGGTTCAAGGAAAATACACCAAATAATGGCACACCAGCCAACATCGTGTCATTTCAGCAGCCCGTGAGCAAACAGAGGGACTTTGTCCAGATTTTATGTATTTGTAAGCCCCTTGTGCAGCCAAAGGGCTAAGCAGACAAACTGCTGTTGCCAGTGGGACCTTCTCAGAACAAACGCTGTTGATGTTCATTTCGCTGAAGGTGGCCTTTCTGAAGGAGATGGTACTTCCACTGCCTGGAGCTAGGATGATCCTAGGTCCTCTTGGTCCTGCCATGGGTCAATCGTTCAGCAAGCAGTGGTCTCAGCGGTACTGTGGGTTTGCTTTCAGAGTCTATTTTAAACTATGAAAACCAAACCCCATCTCTCGTATCCAGATCTTTTTGCATCATGAAACATGCATCAGCAGGGCACCTTGTAGGCCAGTCTTTTAAGGGGGCATTTATTTTTCAAATTTAAGTTACTACAGGTAAAAGGTGGGTTGTGTAAGTGAGAGTATTATGGGAAACACCTTACTATGCAATAAAGATACTGGGATCACTATCTTGGACTCTTACTGAGATGCTAGAAAAGCACAACCTAATAGCAGTGCATTATTGTTTGTTGGCGCACCTTTCTAGCTGTGATTTCTGGATTCTGTTCTTTGATAATTTCTTACAGGAGGGAAAAGTTGTTGTTCATGGGACTAAGAGCATACCTCATACAGCTCAGAGGCAGTGAAATGGCGAGGTACTGCGGATCACCCCTGCCCATGTGCCTTCTCAGCGGGCACTGCCTTTGTCAAAGGAAGGTTTTAAGGTCTTGGCCTCCGATGTTAGGTAACATGGTGAAACTGTGCTGCAGGAAGCATAGTTTGTTTGCTGGCACACCCGCTAATCTCCAAAAGCTTTAACAATTGTTACCAACTCTGAGATGTTACTGGGTGTTATTTGCCACGGCGAATCCACCTGATTTTTCACACTGGTCCAATCTGGAGACCTTTGCTTGCATGCTCCTTCAGTAACTCTCTGGATTGTTTCACAGGGAGTGGGTCCAGTGCTGCAGAGGGGGCCACAGGGCTGTTGTGTGTGCTCCTTTTCCCATACAACCTTAGTTGGATGATTCTTCCCCTGAGAGGCAATGAATGAAGCAGATCTTCAGCTTTGTGTATATGTATCTGGGCTGAAAGAAGGTATGAAAGAATTACAATAATGTTGGAGCTTTGAATCCTGTCCTAACAGATGAATAAAATTGCTTCAGACTTTTTATGAGCCAGGAGGAGGAGACAAACCTAAAGGAGAGGCATTGTCAAGAAGCCCATGCTATGTTGACAAGAAGTTTATCAGAGACTGTAGGCTGGAATTTTAAGTGAAGAAAATTGAAATTATCTCAGTCCTTGAAGAGCTGGTTTGACGTATCTCCCTGTTACCTTAAGCAAACTTGATAATTTTTCTGCTGGAAATCTTTCCCTTCTTCAGCCTCATTTGAATTTCATGTTCTTTTCTTCTAAGGTTCTGCCCTGCCCCCTTTTGTGCTGTCTTACATTTCACAGACAAACCCTGCCCTCAGTAGGATGGCCAGGTGGCACGGTTCAGCCTTGGTATAGGCAGACTGCAGGCAAGACTGGTGTCAGGCTGCGCAAGTGTGACCTTACTGAGAAAGCCCGTTTTAAGTATACCTGACTGCATCCGAGCAGCAGGTGGAGGAGGAGTGTCTCGATGGTGAGGGCACAAATCCAGGGCTTGGAACACCAGGGTTTGAGATGCTTCTTTCGTTGCTGATGGTTTGTGCGATTCTGAGCAAGACCCTTGCAGCCAACTCCGCAGAGAAATACAGTCACCTGAAATAGGAATTAGGCCTTATTCAGGTGTCAAAACATGGAGTGTGGTTACCTAGGCTTTCAACAAAAAAGTCATCTTATGTTACTCCTGAAAAGAGAACTCCCTCACCTTACCTGCTTTTACCTGTTTTTAGCAACAATATCAACAAAAAGAAATTCCCCGATGCCCACAGGCAACGTACCTGCTTGAACGTGGGGGGAGAAAAGTGCTGCTCAATAAATCCCCATCTTCCAAACACACCCACAGCAACCAGCTTAGTAGCTCAGCTGCTTGAGTGTGTCTCTCCCCATTTTTGCATGCATGGTCGTTACTTGGCCTTTTGCTTTCCTCAGCTACCCATAAAGAAGCCCGGTATTGTTTCACTCAAGTACCTTTGTTGCTCTTGTTCTGCTTCTTTTTAGCTCAGTTCCACACCGGTGAAATGAAGTCACTGGGAGTACCCCAGTAGAGTGTCAGCTGTGGATGACTGCATTTGAGGCTGTAGAGTGCTCAGATAGTACAATGCCGAGTGCTCTCTAGCATCATCACAGTGTCCGAGTGTTTTACAGTCTTGAATGTATTTTAAAATAAAGCATGTAAGCAAAACAAAATACCTCTGACTTCTTACTTCATCAAGCCCACAGTACAAGAAGGTTGCACAATCTCCCGGGCCAGCTGAGTCCTGGTCTTAGAGTAGAATGCTGTGGTGGGTGCCGGGGATGACTGACTCCTGCTTCGGCTTGGTTTGTGTTCAGAACTTTCTCCGTCCTGCAGCCTTTCTGTGGATGGGCTGAGCTGCTTTCCAGTTTTTCAGTTGGGAAGTCTGAGGAGAGGCAAAGGGACGGAGATGCAGCCACAGGGAACAGCATGGCTTTGCCTCTTCACCAGTGGAAGGTAGTGAAGGGAGTGCTGACTGCACTCCTGACCCAGGAGGACAGGCGAGATGGGGTTGTATTGCAAACCTGCTCAATGAAAGTCAGATTTTCCCAGTCTGACACAGGAGGCAGACATTATGATAGTACTGGAGTATCTAACATGCTGCTTTTTACTCATTGGATTGCTAGTATCGTCAAAATCAGCAAAATACCAAGGTTGCTTAAATTTTGTGCTTCCTCTTGTGAAAGCACCTGTCTGCTCCAAGAACCCTGTGTTGTCACAGGGCCCACTGAAGAGTCCAGCACACAGAGAGATGCACTGATTCCTGGATTTTTTGACTGTAGCAATCCTGGTACTGTTACGATGCAGTGATAGTGTAACACATGATGCCCTTTACAAATCTGCATCTGTTGTAACACACAGTGAATTGAAGGGGCTGGAAAAAGGTGCAGCAAGGAAGCATTCTGTGGTAGTGTTAAACAAAGGTCCATGAGCATTACCGGATGGAGGCGAGGACACTTGTGACGTACCCCTTCTCCATCTGAGAGTCGAACCTAAAAGTTGGGTGGCTTTTTTTAAATCCACACCTGGGTGCTGGGTGTTGCCTTTGATTTTGTTAGTATTGCTCTTCCTTAACCGCATTTCACAAAACCCACCAGGTCTTCAGCATCACGTAAGGTTTCGATTGTTCAACTCTCAGGCTACCATAGTATTTTGAAACTGGAATGCCTGAAAATTATTAACTTTGATGCAAGAACAACAACGTTTGCAGCCTCGGGCCGGTAGCTACGAATGGTTATATTCAGGATGCCAGTTCTGCGGTGAGCTTTCGACTCGCTTCTGAAGGAGAGTGATAAATGCTGCTGTAAGAGACGGAGCTTTGGGTTTCTCAAGCAAGAGCTGGCATTAGCAGGTAGATATAAAACAGAATCACCTCATCAGCCACACCGCGAGTGCCAGCAAAGCCCAGCATTAGCTGGTCTATCCTTGGTCACACTCAACCACAGGTCAGCTGGCAACCAAGTGCCTATAAGGCCAGCCCAGTAGGAGGAAGGTGAAGTGAGGACTGAGCTCCTCAGGCAAGATTCTTCTCTAAGATTTTATTTTGCTGAAGGAAACAGCTGCATTTTATAAGTTGTCATGTATATCACAATGATGATAATGAATTACATCAATGAAGTAGGACTTTTCACTTGCTCTGGATTTATCTCGTGACTTCCCTGTGTGAGGGAACCTTGAAATAAATGATTTCCACTTTGGCAAGGGCCTGGTTTAAAACAAAAGTGAAACCAATGAGTGAAATAGTCAAACTCCTGACTCCCTTTAGGAGGGAGGGAAGTAATAAATAATGTTGCCTTAGAGCAATTTCTCCCTTGTCATCCCTTTTCCCCTTGCAGTTTGCTGTCACTAATCACTGTGAGCCAGACTGTGCACGTCAAAGAATCCTTCAGCTGGAGTCAGTGGGGCTGCTCATGTGAGTAATTTGCAATGCACGCAGCCGGGGCCATCAGGCCCGGTGCTATTAAACTCATTTCAGCTATAAATTCTCCGGGCAAGGACTTATATTTCTTGTCAGTAAAACACTGGGTGCAATTCCGGTAGTAGCGCTGCTTTCTTATTTATTTTTCTTTTTGGGTTTGTGTTTCCACACACACATTCTTTCTACACCTTCTCCTTTCCTCTCACCTTTTTCTTCACACATGCTGAGCACTACAGAGGGAGTGGAGCAGCGGCTCTGCCGACAACGCTAACATGCCCCGTTCCTCTGAGGGACTCCTTTGGGCGATTTATCAGTGTCACCCTGGCTCTAAACATTCCCTTTGGGCCAAGGGCCTTGTTGCTGAGAGCAGGTTGGGAAAGGGAGAGCCCCGGTGCAGAGAAGCAGGGAGAGAAGTTGCCTTGGTGTCAAGTGGTAGCAGGAGCGTCTGGTTGTGGTGGTCAGCCGAACCACCTGCCTCTGCTGGCTCATCCTGGCCACACACGGGCATGTGCAGGCAGGGAAAGCTCCTCACTTTGATTATGGGTGGGGAGAGGACCTGCTTGTGCTGCCACAGTGACCTCTCTTTGCTCAGGATAAAATCTAAGGAAAGGTAATTACCAGAACCCTGGGATGAGAGGCTTCCGCTTAATCCCTGACATGTCTCATTCTTTTCACTGGGAAAAAAGTAGTTATGGTGGGGGAGGGGAATCCCCAAAAAATCTAATTACCAGCTTTGATGTGCTATAATGGGAATAATGGCAGAGAATACAAGGTCTTCTGTCTGCACCACTACCTATGCGCTTGCAGATAAACAGCACTTTTGTTTCATGGGTTGGAATAATGGCTGAAGAGACGTACCAGCAGCATAGCATCTCTTTTCCTTTGTACTGGACCTAATGGGCCTGCAGTAAGAAAAATGCTGCTTATGCTTTGCTGTTAGGCTGAAGCTCACCCTGTGCAGAGGTCTTGCCCTGGGCAGAGGCCTCACTTAAATCCTGCTAAGCCCTCAGACAGGCCTTCCAGGTTCCCCCGCCTTGATGGGTGTAGGGACCCAGAGAGGTTTGCATTCTGTTCATGGGTAAAAGCATGTAAATAATACTTTTATGACTCAGGTATGTCTTGAAATATGTAACCTGATAGCAGACAACTCTACTTTATTGTGCAGATACTTGTTCTGAACCACATGGCTGGTAAGTCATGAAATATTAATGACCACGCAAATCTTCTCTTCTGTATCACAAGCTTTTCTGTGTTCCTGACCCCTGACTTCCTTTAATCATCTCCTGGGTGTGTGGTCTGTTACTATTCTGAGATATCTTGTGAACAGGGGCAAAGTAATTACTTGATCCCTGCCTGCTGCAAGAATCTTTTTGAAAAGAAAATTGATAACTTCAGAGGCGCTTCCTCCTTGCATTAAAATCAGCCCCACCTGCTTGCTTCACAAGATTTCTCCTTCGGTGGCCTGAATATAGACCTACAGTGTTTGGTGTTATTTTCAAGACTGTAAAACCAGCATTCTTGGATCTCCTGCTCCTCCACAGATTAAATACAGTTTCTGGTCAGACGCTTTCCCCCCACCTCCATCTCCTACTGGTTTTGCTTAAGGCATCTTTATAAACAAGCTACAGCTCTGACCGCCAGACATTTTATTGTGGTTTCTTACAGGCAGGCCCAAAGATCTTTCAACCAGAAGCTACTGTGCTTGTTAGTTGGACCCGATGATCTCTCGAGGTCCCTTCCAACCCCTACAATTCTATGATTCTATGATTCTTTATGATTAGTTATAGGGTTACCTTATTTGTCTCCCTAATAATCAAAGGCTGAATTAATGCCTGAAACATGAAGGGTTTTAAGAACTGAGGCATGTGTTTTGGCAGAAATCTCCTTTCCTTTCTCTACCTGTTCTCTAACATCCAAAACACCAAAAATAATGATGGTACCTTTGTGGGGAAATAAGGAAATGCTTCCAAGCTCCCTGTCAGACATAGAAGGAGTTGAGGGTTTGGTGCCATGTGGGTCCGACAACCCACAGCTGTACAAGCTGGAGAGAGGGAAGAACCATGGCAGAGCACTCACCATGCAGAAGCTATTTTAGTAAACCAGCATGATGGAGGCACAGACATGAGTAGGTATTTTTACAAGTGAGCTTGCAGTGACTGCCAGGAGCATCGTGTAACTCGAGGACAATAATGACCACACAGTGTAATACAAGGTTATTAAATGTTGACCTACCAGTGGTTTCTGATTTCTGGAGCAGTGCAGTTTTGCCTGAGTGCAGGAGTCAGCATTGCAGCACCAAACCCAGTGCTTTTAAGATGGTGCTTTTATATAGATAAGGAGGTGGGGAGACTAGCTGAAGTCTAAACACTCATTATCAGAGCAGAGAAACTGAGGAACCTTTCCGGGGCTCTGCTGCTCAGTCCTCGCTCAGTCAGCATCATTTCTGAGGATTGGGTGTTAACCTGGGAGGAGTTTTAAAGTGTGGTGGTTGAGCCCTGGCCAAAGGCCAGACGCCCACCAAAATCAGTCTGTTACTCCCCTTCTTAGTTGGACAGGGGAGAAATAATATAATTGGGCGGCTCAAGAGACAAACTCGTTAATGACGCGGGCAAAACAGACTCAACACAGAGTGCTGAAGAGAAAAGTTATCTAATTTATTACACTAAAGAGAAAACAGTGAAAAACCAGAGTCAGGAGTGCAACCAACAATCTTGAAACAAATGCAACCAGGCAAACACTTTTCCCCCCACCACTCCCTCCTTAGCAGGCTTTAGTCAGAAGTTTGCTCCCTTCTTCCCTCCCGGTCGCAGCCCAGGAGGGGCAGGGACTGGGGAAAATGGGGGTCTCAGTAACACCTTCCCCCCACCCCTCCATTCTAAAGCAGACTTCCCTTTCAGCCATGATTTTGCTCCCTTCTTCCCCTCTCCTGCTCGCAGCACAGGACAGGGGGCAGGGACTAGGAGATGGGGGCTTTAGTCAGTCCCTTGCAAGATGGTTTCTTTCTCGGCCGGGATGGGGGGAATTATTCCACACAGCCTCCCCCTGCTGCACCGTAGGATCTCACCCACGAGAGCCAGTCCTCCACGAACTTTCTCCAAGGCAAATCTCTTCCCACCGGGCTTCATCTCTGCTATGGCAGGCAGCAACAAATCACAGTGTCTCTCGGTCCCAGTCCTCCACGGGGCTATGATGCCTGCCCCAGCAAACATGTTTGCCTCATCTCTGTAGGTCGCTTGTGCTGGCAGGAGCTCATCCCAACGTAAGTCATGGCATCTTCTCTATGTCTCCCCCGGCTCCATCCAGCGTGGAGCCTCTCCACCAGGCAGGTCGGGTCTCTGCCTCCTCCATGGGTCCTTTCCTCCAGCTACTCCACCTGCTTCAGCTCGGGCTGCAGGGGCAAACTCCCTCGCATGGGTACCTGGGCGCCTACTCCTCCCCCAGCCTTCCCGGCCTTTTGTGTCTGTCAACTGCTTACATTTATATGCAAATAGACATCCCAATGCCCTTAACGGGCCAAAATTGCGATCTTCCTGGCACTCCTTGCTCTGGTGGAGTCTTTGTCTCCTATATGTGATTCTCAGAGGCTCTATAAGCAGGCCTGCAGAAGATTACAGCAGCCATTTTCTGCCAGACCTGGCCCTCTCTCAATAGCCAACTATGCAAAACTGCGACATAAAGATACAAAGATACCTCACCCTTGATATCAGTCAGCAGTTAGATGCCTATGTGTCCTTAAGGGTGTCTGCCAGCCACCACTTCTCAGACTTCTGGTGTCATCCCTATTTTTCCAGACCTTTCCTCTTGGCATTCTAGCTGCCCAAACGTTCTTTTTTTTTTTTTTAATTTTTTTGGAGGTTTTTTCTTCTCTAATGACCTTGGTGACTCCAGAGTCCCATGAGAAAGGCAGACCCATGGCTTGGCTCACACAAATGATACTCAGGAAGCAATGGTATTCAGTGACTTAAAATGTGGCAGCCTCTGACCTGGAGACCGCCCATGACTTGGCTGTGTCCTGTGCAGGGATTGGGAGCCCCTTGCCCTGCACGGTGGAATGCTGATGTGCCATCGGCCGGTTGGTGCTGTGGGAGCCACAGAGAAAGTGGCCAGAGCAGAGAAGCCAGAGCATCCCTCCCAGCCCTTCTGCAGCATTGCGGAGTCTCGCCACAGGATGAGTTATACGTGTCTAAACGATGGTAATGAGCCCAGCTGCAGTTGCGGCCCTCCCGCGGCTTGCAAAGGTGATGATTCCCAACTCTGGCTTTGGAAAGAGATGAGTTCTGATCAGCTGAAAGGAGCAGTGAGTAATCCTCATCTATGTGGCTTTGTAACTACGCTGTGAGTCACTCTAATGAGCAATACCAAAAGTGCTGACCTGCCCATCTCATGCTTCTTCCTTCGAGAGTCCAAGTTAGCCTGCAGCCTTGGTGTGCCTCAGTGCCACGTCTTGGGCAGAGGAGACCCAGGACACTGGTTTTAATGCAAACCTTATTAATAGGGGAAATGCTTTTTGTAGTATCTATGTGTGCCCAAAGACTCAGTATAACTAATTAGGAAGCTTTCCAAGTCTTTTTCTGTATTATTTGGCATTTGCCTCTAAGGGTGCAGGATTGAATTTATTTGAATAACCCTTTCTTCCCCCTCATCAGGATTTCAGTTGTGGATCACTTTCTTGTCTTGCATACACAAACCTGGCCAGCCAGAGCTGGTGGGGCTTGTGAGCAGCAACCAGGCAGAGAAGCACATGGGATTGTCTCCATGTCCCTGCATTCCTAGGGACAGCATGGAGTACGCCAGCCCCCTCTGTCAACAGAATCACAGACTGGTTTGGGTTGGAAGGGACCTCAAAGCCCAACTAGTCACAATCTCCTGCCATGGGTAGGGACACCCTCCACTAGACCAGGTTGCCCAAAACCTCATCCAGCTTAGCCTCAAACCAGTGAGTGGGCAGCCATGACCTCTCTGTTTGGGATACTGCCCATTCTACCCCTTCAAAGGTCAGTCTGTCACCTTCCACTCCCCTGAGTTCATGTCCTCCATGTCCTCCCTTGGCTTTAAGCTCCAACTGTGGTGCAGGCATGTCAGACATTGTGAAAGCTGTTTGCCTCTGGTTTGAATGCAAGACATGGGCTGGCTTGGCTGCATGCAGAAAGCCACACCACGGGATGCTTTCAGCAGCTCCCCTGTGTGCCTGGTGCTGTTTAAAGTGAAAGTAGTTTGACTTGGGAAGGGCGAGGATGAAGGTGAAGGCTAGCAATGGAACTTTATAAATGCAGTTGACATCACAGCACTCCATGTCTTTCATGCCATCCTCCATTTACTCTCCTGGTACTCTTGCCTTCTCTTTTAACTCTCTGTTGTTCTCCACCCCCTGTGAGCAGACAGCACCTGAGAGTAACTGGGGTAGCTGAGTTTGATCCATTTACATGCCTGTGGGCATAGTGTGGGCTGTTATTTGAACCCTGCAAGTGAAATGATCCATGAAACCTCCACAGTGAACTGTGCTGAGGGACAGACTTTTGTAATCTGTAGTTTATTCGAAAATAGTTTCAGGTGTTAAGAACTTTGAGCTCTTACAGCTTTTGGCTATTCAAAACCCCCTCTTATAGTTAAGAGCTTTTAACAGAGATCCAACCATGTAACACTGTGATGCGGGTGCGTGTTGGCACCGGCAGTGGGATGCATGACTCCAGTCCTGGTCTGGGCCGCTAAGGTAGGCTCCCTCCCTCGTCAGCCGCAGGACACTGGCAGCTCCAAGGGCCGTTTGTCCCAGAGCAGGAGAAAAATCTAATACAAACAGGAGGAATCCTTCTTCTCTGTTACCTCCCCGAGTTCCCCGTGCAGTTGGTTTGGCTGGACGCGAGGCCTTCAGACAACTAGACCAATGTGAGGTGAATGTGACTTCTGCTGAACTTCTCCCAAGGCCCGTGGCAGGCGAGGTAGACAACAAACCCCATACCACAGCCTTAAAACAGGACTATCTCCCCTCTTCTGTCTCCAAAGCTTCTTTGTCCCTCCTGCCTCTGCTTTCCAGACTGGAAGCCCATTGGGAAGGTATACAGCAGCATGCACATGAAGTAGCTGGTTTCTGTGTATTTGTACAGCAGCCCTTCCCCTGAGCGGTTCACTCATTGCCCTTCAGGTCTCTAGGGGTTTCCTACAACACACGAACAGAGGGGGACTCCTCTGCCCCAAAATCCTCATCAAAAGGCATTTGCTCAGAGGTAGCGGGAGGCAAAATAGTGCAATTTCTGCAGCTGAACTCGTATTACAGGAATCATTTCAAGCAGTCTGTACATTCCTTCTACTTATAATTTATTATTAACAGTCTGAGAGGGAGAAAAATAATTCATTAAACAATCAGCAAGGCATTCATAAGACATTATTGAGATCAAGTCTCAACGAAACACATGAGGCTTCACAAATATATTAAGTTTTATCTACCCAGTTAAGTCATTTTACATAGGAAAGTGAAACTTAATCCAACTGTTCTGTCTCTGTCACTGCTGCTCAAGGGGAAACGAATACAGATCCACCATAATCTGAGTAATAGGTTCAACACCAGCTCCCTCTTATCAGCAGGAAAGGAGCAGTTTCATCTCAGTTTCTGCAGTCTGCCCCATGCTTATCTGCTCCCAGGTGGCTGGATGTTAGAGCAGATCAGCTAGAGGAGTCCCTTTCCAGGGGCTGGAAAGTGAAATGCCTTGCCATGAGACCCTTCTCCTCTCCCTCCTTGCTGCAGGCAGGTTGCTTGGGCTTTCTTTCCCAGATGGGAGAAGTCCATACCCAGATTGGAGAGAAAAAAAGTTTGGAAAAGTGGAATTTGCCCCTTAGCTCAAATCTGTATTCTTGCTCCAGTCAGCAACAAGGCAGTAAGGTGCTGTTTGGTCAAACTTGCCACTCAGAAAGCCCCATTGTCTCTCCAGCATGGGCCATCTGGCATACTTGCCTCATAGCCACACTATTCCATGGTGGGATGACTTTGTTTTGTTGAGATGCCAAAGCTTACAAACAGCTTCACTTCTCACCCCTGTACTTTGCTTTCTGAACCCCTACCAATTGCTTGTGCTGTGTGGTGATGATACCATATGGGAAATTACTTTAAAAACATCATAAAGGCATTTCTGGGAGCAGTGGAGTCTTCAAAGGAAAATTCTTGGGAAGGTGGAAATATGGTGGGAGGGAAAATATAATCTTTCTTTCATTTCAGATGAACTCCTGCCTCCCTTGAAAATCCTGTGAATTTCAAAGCCTTTGGTAGTCATGAAACATCAGAGGAGCTTTTATGCTAAGCAAAACCTGTGTGAAAGCAGCGCTGCTTCTGATCCCACCAGGAGCTGCTGCATACCCTGCTCCTCTGCCCAATGTTTGTCATCCCCTCAGCCAATGCAGTCGATCTGCATTTGTTTGGGGGGTCGTGGCTGTGCCCTTACTGTGCTCCGCAAAGGGAGTGACACCGGAGCAAGACCCATTGCAGGACTTGCCTGGGGACCACCCCAGTGCTGTCCTGTGAGCCAGCCTCCCCGCTGCCCAGCATGGCTGTGCTCTGTGCCCTGGAATGCTTTGTCTTGCAGCAGAGCATAAGGCACAGCTTGCTCTTATCCCAGTCACCCTCACGGGGTGAGCATCAGGCAGAGAGCACGTGCAGTAGGCTTTACCAGGGGAGCTCTGTCCCCGGCAAAGCTGGCAGGTTTGCAGGAACCACTGTGAAGGAGGGCTCCTGGAAAGGACAGCATGGCCACCATGGACTGGGACAGCTGCTCCTTGGGACAGGTACAGCCTGGGTACAGCCTGTGTGACGGGGTGGGGGTTTCTTCCCCATGGCAGAACCCAGAGTGTGATGCTGTGCAGGGAACTCCATAGGAATCACAAGGGCTGCCAAGTTAGAAAAGGATCCCCGCAGGCCCCTCCTGAAGGTGGGCACTGATCTGTGTCTGAGCAGGTACAGTCCTCCCATTTCCTTGTTTCCCAACCACTTCCAGCAGCACTTGTGGGTGTCGTACCATGAACTCCTTACAGAAATGTTGCTGGCAGAGAACGGCATCTGGTGGAGCAAGGAACAGAGAGAGGAATGGAGAGCAGAAATATCAATGGGGATGTTTTCCACCTGGGCTATGGTTATCCTGTGAAGACCAGTGCGTTCATGCCTCCTTTGTTCAAAGGGAGGAAAGAGGCTGTTGGGGTGGCTGATTGGTGGCATGGCCATGCTGGTCCCAGGCAGAGGGCAGCTCCAAGCAGGCTCTGATGGTCCTCTGCCTCGTCCTTCCCTTCCCCAGGCGCTGGCTGAGTGGAGAAGCTGCAGCCTAACAGGGCAGGACATTGCATGGGCACACATGAACAAAAAGCCCACGGAAGCTGAGCAAGTAGCGTGGGGTCCCGTGCTGGGAGGAGGCAGCAAGTGTGCTGAGGAGCCTTCCTCTGCAGGCAGTCGGCAGGTGAGACACAGCCCACAGCATCAAGAGCTGCAGGTCTGAAATGGTCATTGTCTAATCGTGGTGTCATCGCCAGTTTACACTTACAACATCTCTCACAAGCCTAGGCTTGTTTGTGTTTAACCCACCCACATAACTGATTTGCAGCCAGGCATACCTGAGTCCAATGGCTGTCCACATTCCTCTCTTGTCCTTCACCACATCCACTTCCTTGCACCCTCTCAGGCTTCCCATCCCAGCTTTTTCCCCTTCCTGCTGCTGCCTTGCACCATGCTGGTTCCTAGGGGCTAGTTTGTCCTCTGCCTCGCTCCAACTCGCTCCCTGCCTGGACCTGTAGCTTTTCTCTCCAACAGGTAGCTTCATTGTTCTTAAACAAGCTGAAGAAGTATCAGATTATTTTTGGAGCGATGTGATGCAATGTGTTCCACGGGAAGCTTTCAGCTGGAGCAGTGTTGAGAAGTAAATTCCTCTGGATGTGAACCAAATGTAGTTTTTGAACATGTGATTGGCACAAAACATACAGACAGTGACTTTCTGCAAGTATAAGCTGAATTAAGGAGTGGGATGAATTGACTCTTTTTTTTCTTGATTTTTTTTTTTTTGTTTGTTTGTTTCTAAGCTACCTTGGCTGAATTGCTGTGTTTGAACAAGGGGGATGAGGTCCAGGGTAGCTGACAGGGATGTAGGCAGAGCTATACAGGGATGTAGGCAGAGCTGCAAAGTATATCAAGAGTGACCAAAGACCTTAATGACTTTTTGTCCCCAGAAGAACAATGTTATGACTGGAGTTATACACACCAAGGTCAGGATATGAATTTGTAACTGGAGCAGAAGGCTGTAAAATAAAGCAACAGCATTGTCCAGTTCTTCACCTGATTAATGAAGCATGACACAGCAATGCTGATTGTCACTGCCAAACACAGATTTAAGCACAGCTCCTGTTCCCATCGGCAGTGCTTGTCAAGTTGGTCCCCTCCAAAATGGACTCTCTTCTGTAGAGCCAGTAGCCATGACTTAGAGATTTGCTAAAGGCCGTGCGGAGCAGAAAAGAAGAGTATCAGCTCAAATTACTCCTCACCCCTTACATGGCCAACACAGAAGGGTTTCTGACTGAACTGTGCTTGAAACTTGGTCCACTGGTCTCAGCCGAGGACAGCAGCAGTACCTAACCTAACATAGGTGCAGCTCCAGCAGTAGAGCTACAGTCACATCACGCTGCTTGTTAATAAAAGCTTCCC